>CM038050.1:59236290-61736290 GCA_021397845.1 Areca catechu
CCTAATATGGATCATAACATAATAATGACTTGGCATGAAGGAAGGCCATATGTAGTGAATATTACACTAAGCATATCAATCAATAATTAAGTTAATCATATCGGCCAGGTAAGTGGGAGAGTGGTGGGAGTCACCCCGTTGCTTTCCTTAAACACCAATAAGAATTGGCCAGGTCAGTCAACGGAACCAATTAAAAACCACGTCCTCTTTACCGATCATGAACCAGTTTTCCTAGACACCGAATGATAAACTAATCATATTGATTATTTTTGCTTTTGGTATATGACACTACAACTTAATATGTTTTTAAAGAGGGCTTTATTAAAACAAAGCACATTCTAGCAAATATGTGCCATAGTGTGCCATCATACTAGGACAACCATTTACCACATAATGGATCCACCATTATGCCAGGGCAACCTTATTTCAGTATGATGACTAGAAGGCTAAACATATCTCTATACAAATTAAGGTTTAAGTGAAAACCTTAATTAGTAGCATACATCAAACATATATGCATAATTAACACAAATATGTGATTAGTGTGTCATCATACTAGGACAACCATTTACCACATAATGGATCCACCATTATGCCAGGGCAACCTTATTTCAGTATGATGACTAGATCTCTAAACATATCTCTACAACAATTAGGGTTTAAGTGAAAACCCTAATTGGTGACATTACATCAAACATATACTACATCTCATGTTACTTATATAAATATGCATCTAAAAATCAGCATATATATTTTAATCTTAATAAGGAGGCTCTGATACCACTGTAGGGTTCGATGGCAAGGCGGAAACAAAGATTTCAAAATTTTTATCTTTATGAAATCTTCACCAAACCTTTAACCCAAGATCTCCTTAAAAGAATTAAAACATATAAGATGTATATATAAGATTTAATCTCAAATTAAAATACTAACCTGTATCGCAAAAATCCAAACTCTTAATCTCCACCAGGTGCCCAAATGTTCACCCTCCAATGGTGATCCACATAGAAAAAGATGAAGACAACAATTTCTAGTTCTTGGCTCCTTTTCTTGAATTCTTTTTCAAGAATTCAATTCTTGGACTTTTAGGCTGAAATTTTCTTTCTTGAAAGTTTCTTTTCTTCCTTCTTTCCTCTTCTTGAATTTTTTTCAAGAATTTCCTTTCTTGAAATCCTTTTCTTGAATTGAGTTGGAAGAAAAATTAAGACAGGCAAAGTCTTAATTCAAGAAGGAAAAGAAGAAGAACAGATCCTTTCCTTTTTCTTTCCTTTACCGTTCAAGACCTTCTTCTTATTCTTGTTTAGGGTTAGAGTTTCAACAGAGGATACCTCTATAAGGGAAACAATACCCAACAAGAACAAGGGAAAGGAGTATTCTAGAGAGGAAGAAAAGGAATCGGATCTCTGAATTATGTTACGTGAAAACCCCCGAGAACCCAACCCTATTTATAGATCTCAGAGGGGCATCTTCTCAAAACAACGCAACACTCTGAAACCCTTGGAATCACGATCCCTCATTCCTCACACGTCCCCTCAACCAAAAATCATGATTCTCCGATTTAATTTTCATTTTTTCGACGAGGAGGACTCTCCGAAAAACTTCAAGAAGAATCGCGACTTTTGGAGATGGATTTGCGACCGAAAAGCGATGGATCTTTTCCTTAATTTCTTCTGGCCATCAGATCCAGATCCAAGGGTGCCAGAAAAGGATCTGAATTGCCCCTTTTTCAGATTTTTCTTCGATGTTATTTTCTTTCTCACACGCATGAAGAGGAGTCCATGCGCGTGGACTCTTCTTCTTGGCGTGCACGGGTGAGAAAGGGAGAGGGCGGCTTGGAGAGAGGATCTCAGTGAACTTAATTCACTTGGGTTCAGCCATGGGTTAGCCCAATGTCCAAAAAATTAAATTGGACCTTAATCTGGTTCAATTAGAACCCAATTAAGCCCAATTCGGAACCAAATTCGAATCTGATTCGAATAGAAATTTGGTCTGCAACACATGCTAGTGTGTTTATCCTGCAAACATGATTTAATTCCAAATTAAATCCTTCATCAATTTTCTTTTGTGTGTGACCCATTGGGTTCCACACCTAGCCAGCAGTAGGTCCGAGTGCTATTTGACTTAATTCGGTTAGATATCAACTAAGCCGATTTAGGTCAACTCAAACTAGCTTGACTCGGTCAATTAGAATCTAATTCTAATTAACTGATTTGAATTACCATGACTCAATCATATACCTACAAGACAAGATTGACATCTAGCAATGTATCATGTCTACCCGGAAGATGTGGAATTTTGATGAAATTACCAAAATACCCTTCAGTGGTGAGTTACCGGGCAATTCAATCCTTTGATCAACTTGCATCCCGAATATGATTATGAATATGGATACTTGTCAAATTCAATTTCATATTCATCCCTAGCTCAATCTTTATAATGATGATTCATTAATGAATCATTAGAAAATAACTCTAATGTTCATACTTTGATCAAAGGTTTCCTGAATCCATCATTTGAAATTAGTTGGATGCAATTCCCTCTTACTAGGGCTGATCAATTCCTTGTTGACCTACTCACAACCTCCATATACAATCCACCATAACCAGTATCACCTCGTGCATGACTCAGTGTCATGATTGATTGCGAACCAAAGTATGGATTCATATATATAAGGTACTATGGTAGTCTCAGGTCAAAGGACCACATGCACTACTCCCACTATGAGAATTATCTATTGACAAACAGATAAGGTTCCATTAGATATTCTCAATCTGGATCAATTCAGTGAACTCATTCTCTAATGAACACTCACATCCTAGTATTAGTATCAAACACAAGTGACTGTGAGATCAATCACCCTCATCACAAAGCATATATAGGATGTGCTGGTCTTGCCGGAAACATTGATCCCCAACTCAATATCCCATCGACCAGGAATATTTTAGATTAGGGTTTTAAGGCTTTAGGTCTCACTGGTATGATCTCATCATAACCCTAGAACCATAGCCCTAATCTATAGGGTTCATCATAAAATCATAAAGACACAGCGTATGATGAAAATAATGCCTTTATTATAAAATGTCAATTCATTGATTTTGGGATCAAAATACAATATTTCAATTGGCTTTCAGGGCACAGTCTTTCACCCATAATCCCTAAGTATCAATCTAGTACTAGTCATGCTTCTCCTAGTAAACTTGAATCCCATAGGATTAGTATCCCAAAATATGAACCCAGTAGTGAGCCACTACCCCTTATACAACCTGAACCTACTAGGAGTAGTAACCATAATCAGAGACCAGAACCTAACCAATTTCCTGCTAGCCGACCTTCTCCAACCATTCATGAGATTCACAAGGCTTACATTAATGCGGAAGTGTATGAAGCTGATGTGAGCCTAGTGGATGAGTTTGAGGGAGAAGAGGAGACACCTTTAGATGACCTAGAATTAGCTGACCCAGTAGATACCCAGGTAGAAACCAACCCAGAGGTAGTTGACCTTGACCACATCCAACCTAAAGCTATAATGGAAGAACAAATAGAGGAAGAGATCCTAGGTACTGCTGCTAGAGCCTTACCTGAGGAAACCATAGAGGAGAGCCAAATTTTAGAGTCTAGTCCAAAAATACAAGAACCAGAAGAATTTATTAAGGACCTGAACTCTTTGAATCAGTACCCTTAGGATGAGCCCCCTCCTATAGTTCCCATTAAGGACCTCTTCCCCGAAATTGGCGACCCTTCCTTCCATTATGTAAACCCT
The DNA here is from genome assembly GCA_021397845.1 of Areca catechu. Classification (NCBI taxonomy): domain Eukaryota; kingdom Viridiplantae; phylum Streptophyta; class Magnoliopsida; order Arecales; family Arecaceae; genus Areca; species Areca catechu. Next base: position 59,240,051 of record CM038050.1, read on the forward strand.
GTAGATATAGCTCAACCTCGTAAGGTTAACCTCATTAGATAAGGATTAGTTCCTGACACCCCGTCTTTTATCCTACTTTATCCAACTAACCATAAACCTTTTTCCCTACCCTACCAAACTAATTCTGAACCCACTTCCTATTTTCTGCCATTTCCTAACACCTCCAGCATTTCTAGGATTATTAGATTGCATTTAACTGAGATTAGCATACTGCATGCATTCATCACGCATGTTAGGTTTGCATCTTACTTCTGGCATACTCTTTGGAATTTGCTTGGAGTTCACTGTAAATTTTCATGTGCATGTCAAGCTAGGATCAAACCTAGGGAACCTATAATCTGTTAGGTTTAAATCTAAAGAGTTTAATAAAATTTCCTTCTATAGGAATGCATAGTCAAGTCTGTTAGGTGTCAGTATGAGTCCTTTGCATCATTTGTTAGGAGTCAGCATGTGCCCAGCATGTTCACCACCTATACTAATTTTTAACAAACTGGCTAATTCCCGAAGATGGATCAAAGAATTTGATGTAGTGGATTCTATCTTGGTTAGGCTTAGGCCTAAAAGAAGCTTCATGCTCGCAGAGCCGGACCTTTGAAAGTGATAGAGAAAATTGGATCAAATACCTAGGTGTTAGACTTGCCTTCGGATTTGGGCATTAGTTCTACCTTCAATATTACAGACCTGGTTGAGTATAGGGAACCGGCAGTGATACCTAGTGAGGCCTTTGGACCTATTCCTTTTCATTGTGAGTGACCCTAACCTAGAGTGTCCACAAACAAATTTGGCCTGAGAGAGGAGAACGGATCGAGCGTATCCTGGACGATCAAGCCATCACGACCCAGGGCCATGACTATCAACGCTTCCTGGTCCGATGGCAAGGTCGGCCAGAGTCAGACGATTCATGGATTTCTCGAGAGGACTTGCAATGCCTTAACCCAGACCTTCTTGAGAGATATATGAGCCAGTCTGACCTTCACTCGATAGGGTCGAGTTCCTCCCACCCTGGGAGAATTGGTGGGGACACCAAAGGCACCATAATAAGATAGAGGCTTTTCAACCCTCTATGAATTGATCAATAATTTATGAGTCCATCTGTAATAAGGGTTTAGCCTATCTGAGTCCATTTTAATTGATTTTGAGTTTCAGTTCTGTACTAGTCAGCTCATATTGAGCTAGTTCAGTCCAGTGTTAGTCAGCTCATGTCGAGCTAATTTTATTTTTTTGAGTCCTATTCAACCATATTGAAGACTCAAGATCACATCATACAAGTAAAGACCAAGTCCAATCAGATTGAAGACATGGAAGTTTAGCCCAAGTCCAACCCAGCTTGAAGATTTGTAGACCCCAGGAGGAAAATCAGAAACCCTGATTCCTTGCAGATGCCCAGATTTCCTTCCAGATGCCAAAATATATTCATAGACCAAGGTATCCATGATTTTAGAGGTCCATCTGCATCCTAGCCCAAAGAAATCAAGCCCAGGCGCCAAGCCCAAGCCCCTAAGAAGCAAGATATCAGGGAATATTCCTGCAACCTAGCTACCAGGCCACCCTAGCTTCCAGAGGCCCAAACCCATGCACCCGGGCCCCTTTGGGCCAGCCCCTTGATGCTCTTAGAAGCCCAACTCGTCCCCCTAGGTGTCCTTGGAGTGTTGGCCAAGTCAAGAGAAATTTTAGGGATTTTTTCTACCTAATGTTTCCTTATTTTCTAGCTAGGGTTTGAGAGGGAAAAGGATTCTCATGTAAAGACTAATGTGCCCTTACTTGGAGCCCAAGGTTAAGGGTCTATTTAAGGGACCCTAGCCTCTTGTATGAAGGGAGAATTTTTGATGAATGAAAACCTTGAGTTTTTCTATTGAGTTGTGTAATACCCTGCTGTGTGCATAAAGGGATTTGCGAGAGTTTTTCTTCCCAGTGCTGCAATCATCTTCCTGCTGCCAACAAGCATCTCAGATCCCTGGACGCCCACTCCAAAAGAAGCCTTCCCTTGCTGTTTCTCCTTTGTTTTCTTGTTCCTTTGTAAGTTTTCTAACCCCTGACAGGTCATTTACAGGTCCCCGAGTTCCTACGAATCCAACGACTCCAGCCAAGCCTCAATCGGATCACCGAGCAGAAAGCCGGGTATCCGCGGGTCTTTGGCTCGATTTTCCAGGCCGCATCCATCGAAGATCGAGAGACCCTTTTGCTGCGATCTTCACAGACATTATCAGGTACACCCCCTCTACCTCCAATAGTTTTATTGTAGGAGAACTTGCCCTAACCGAGGCTTCTCAGCCCTGGCGATCCTTCTTTTCTACTTTTCTAGGTCCTAATATGCATGCTGATCTTCAAAAATTCATACAAAACTCCCTACAAATAATTTTGATCTGAAATTCGGGAATTAATCACCTAACTCAACATGTAAAATATACAAAAAAAATTGCATGCATATTAGTCCCCCATCAAGTTCCAGTCTAGTAGTAATGAATGTTAAGACCAAGGAGTCTTGTTTACTTTGGCATAGATGATTAGGTCATGCTAACATGCATACTATTGCAAAGTTAATTTCTAAGAGTCTAGTAAGATATTTACCTAAGTTTAAAGTTAATTTTGAACATGTTTGTGATGCTTGTCAAATGGGTAAACAAACTATAAGGAGTTTTAAATCCAAAAATATGATTTCAACATTTAGGCCCTTTGAACTACTTTACATGGACTTATTTGGATCAACTAGGACTATAAGCCTAGGTGGTATGAAATATGCTCTTGTGATAGTAGATTATTTTTCAAGATTTACTTGGATTTTGTTTATTGCACTAAAGATGAAACTTTTAAAGTTTTTCAAAAATTTTATAAAAAAGTTTCAAATCAGAAAAATCTTTCAATCATATCTATTAGAAGTGAACACGGTACTAAATTTGAAAATTAATTTTTCAATGACTATTGCACAAAAAATGGTATTGTAGAGAAGAAAATAGGACTTTGGAAGAAATGGCCCGAACAATGTTATATGAAGGTAATATTCCAAGATACTTTTGGATGAAAGCGGAGAACACTGCTTGTTATATCTTAAACCATGTTTTAATTCATCCAATTCTAGAGAAAACCCCTATGAGCTTTGGAATGAAAAGAAACCAAACATTAATTACTTTCATGTTTTTGGTTGTAAATGCTTTGTATTGAATAATAAAATGAATAATCTAAGAAAATTTGAAGCTAAATTTGATGAAGCAATTTTTCTTGGTTATTCATTACATAGCAAATAATATAGAGTATTTAATAAAAGAACTCTAACTGTAGAAGAATTAATGCATGTTATTTTTGATGAAACTAACCCCTCATCTTCATAGAAAGAAGAGTGTATAGACAATGACACAAGTACACTTCAAAAAAATGAAAGATATGAGCATACAAGAAAAACCAACTCAAGAAGGAGAAGAAGTGGTAAGTAAGGATCATGCAGATCTACCAAGGGAATGGAGGTATGTAACTTCTCATCCAAAAGATTTAATTATAGGTGATCCTTCACAAGGAGTTAGGACTAGGTCATCATATAGAGATGCACATGATTACTTAGCCTTTGTATCACAAATATAACCACATAGCTTAAAAGATGCTGAAAATGACCAAACTGGATGATGGCCATGTATGAAGAACTGAACTAGTTTGAAAGAAATAATGTGTGGACTCTAGTTGATAGACCACCAAACCATCCCATCAAAGGAACCAAATGGGTCTAAAGAAATAAACTAGATGAACAAAGTAAAGTAATTAGAAACAAAGTAAGGTTGGTAGCTAAAGGATATAACCAAAAAGAAGGAATAGATTTTAATAAAACTTATGCACCCGTAGCAAGACTAGTGGCCATAAGATTATTACTTGCATTTGCTTGCTACATGAATTTTAAACTATTCCAAATGTATATGAAAAGTGCTTTTTTTAAATGGTTTTATATCTGAACATATTTTTGTAGAACAGTCACCAGGTTTTGAAAGTCATGCTTTTTCAAATCATGTATTTAAACTGAATAAAGCTTTGTATGGACTTAAATAAGCACCTAGAGCCTGGTATGATAGACTAAGCAAATTCCTGCTTGAAAATGATTTTACAAGTAGAAATGTTGATAAAACTCTTTTTATCAAAAAGAAAAATGATAATATATTAGTTGTACAAATCTATGTAGATGATATTATATTTGGTGCAACTAACAAAGAAATTTGTAGAGAATTTGCTAAGTTGATGCAGGAAGAATTTGAGATGAGTCTAATGAGTGAACTAAACTACTTTCTTGGACTTCAAGTAAAACAATCAAAGGATGGGATCTTCATAAACCAAGCCAAATACATCAAAGAAATCATTAAGAAGTTTGGTATGGAGACAAACAAAGAAATGATCACACCCTTGAGCTTTACCTATAGATTAGATAAAGATGATGATGGCAACAACATTGATCAAAAGCTATATCGAGGTATGATTGGATCATTGTTATACTTAACTGCTAGTAGACCTGATATCTTGTTTAACGTATGTGTTTGTACAAGATTTCAATCTGGTCCTAAAGAATTATATATGCTTACAGTAAAAAGAATCATAAGATATCTAAGAGGAACAAGTAATTTAGGTCTATGGTATTCAAAGCAATCTTCATTAAATTTAATTAGATTTTCTGATGCTGATTATGATGGATGCAAAATAGATAGAAAAAGCACTAGTCGTACATGCCAATTTCTAGGATTCATTTAATCTCATGGCATTGTAAGAAACAAAACTTGGTAGCACTATTTACTACTGAGGCAGAGTATGTTGCTGCTAGGAGTTGTTATGCACTAGTGTTATGGATTAAACAATAACTAGAAGACTTTGGTATTACATAATCTAAAATTCCTATCAAATGTGATAACACAAGTGTTATAAATTTATCAAAAAATCTAATTCAGTACTCAAGAACAAAGCACATTAAAATTAGACACCATTTCATAAGAGATCATATTTTAAATGGTGAAATTGAATTATAATTTATTCCAACTAAAAACCAACTTACTGACATTTTTTCTAAACCTCTCAATCACGATAGATTTGAAATGATTAGAGGAGAATTAGAACTTTGTGACCCATTTTAGAAAACTTAACCTAATCTCTTCAAATTAATGAAACATTATCTAGAAAGCCTCCTACATCATACCAAGAACTTTGACCATCTCTCCTTGTAAATTTCTGCCATTAAATTTCAATTATGAACCTTTTTGACTCTTCTAGAGAGTTATGGTTCGAGTCGACTCGAGCTTCTATGCTCAAGTTGAGCTAACTCAAATTCTTGATTAACTCTTTTTATATCTCTGCTTGAGCCAACTCGAGCAAATTAGGGCTTGCCGAGCCGACTCGGATGTTGGGCAAGTAATTTTTTATTAGAGCTGTAGGACTTAATCTAGGATTTTATGCTTTGATTGTTCACTTCTTGCTAGCTTAGAATCCTTGCTCCAACCTGAAAATATCTTCCATCCTTCAAAACATACCTTTTTCTAGCTCAATTTCTTGTATTCTTCTTGAGCTCGTGCAATGGCTTCGAAAAGGGCTATCGGCAAGAGGTCAAAATGAGCTGAACCTAATGCTGAAAGAAAAATGACCAAGATGATGCAGAACAAAAGCTCTGATACCAAAAATGATGCAGAACGAAAGCTCTGATACCAAAAATGATACAGAACAAAGAACAAGAAGCGTATGCGGAAGTAAAATTAAGATTAATTTTTTTTTTATTTTTTTATATTTCAAAAATTGGCTTTGACTCAAAGTAAAGTTAAACTAAGTTGAAGGAAACTAGGTAAGGATTGAAAGCACAATTTAGAAGAAGCTAAGTTATCAGAGTAGTTCAGAAGTAACGGATCGCTGGGGGTTGAGAAACTCCTAGACCTAGGGTTTCGCTCTGAACTTTCAATAGGACAGAAATAAAGAGGAGAGATGGTTTACCAACCAGACAGTGATCTTCACAGAATTTGGGTGGAAGAACTCTCTCGGGCAGATTGTTGGATCCTCGGATTCGGCTATCTTCGCAATGGATCCTCCAATACTGGTCTCGTGGCTGGGTCGGCTTCTCCTGGACTCAAGACCTGGGAAGAAGAAAAACAAGTGATGGATTTAGAGACTCAGGGAAGGATTTACCAGTTCGAAGAACTTGAAGGCTGATGTCGCTGAGATCCGGATTCTCTTGAAGGCTGATTCGACTCCCTCTGGAAAGAGCTTTGGATCTGAAGTATCCGGACCGTAGCTGGATGCGGGTGGTCGGCCTGGACTTGGAGAGAGAGGCCGTGGGAGGTGGGATAGGCTAGGGTTTGGTGGATTGAAGTGGATGGTGGACGGCTAGGGTTTGGAGTAGAAGTGGCTAACCTAGGGTTTCAGTTTTGGAGATCTCACACCTCCTTAAGGTTCCTGGGGAACCCGGGTTTACTCCCTCATGGAGCTCAACACCTGGATGCAAGTGCGGAAGAGAGAAAACACAAAGTTTGCTCAAAAAAAAAATTTGGTTTCATTCATCTGATTGATTTCAAACTTACATGGGGGTTTGATTTATCGGACATTACAAGAGAGTAGGGTTTTACATCTTCCCATGTGGGACTAAAGGAGGGGATCTTCAAATTAGGATTGTAGGATCAATCCCTACTCATATGGCTGGCCAAATAATTCCAAAGATGATTGAGGCTTCAAAAAAGGAAAGTGGATGGCGCCTCCTTGTCTTGACCTCCAAGAAAATTATTTTTTTCCTTCTATGCTTGGCCTTATCTGGAAGTGTTTGGGTGCCTCTTAACCTTGCCCTCCAAGAGAAAATTTGTTTCGTTTTATATCTGGCTTTAGTTGGAATGACTAGGGCGCCTCCTAACCTTGCTCTTCAAGAGAAATCTCCTTCCTTCCATGGATCAACCCTTTTTTGGATACCTCCTTTTCTTTCTCCCCAAGTTATGGCTCTTTCTAACTTTGTTTCGAGTATTTTTGGCAGGTAATGGGCGCCTCCTTGAAGTTCTCTCCAAGAGAATTTCTTCCCTTTCATAGTTTGGTTCTTTTGGGAATGTCTTGGGCCGCCCCCTTGATTTGTGGACCCCTGGTGGATTTCTCCTCAATTGGCGCATGAGAGAAGGGAGCTGCTATCTGTGGTGTGGGGACCAAAGCCTGCTGGATGGAGATGTGGCACCCCCTGGACTCAGGCTTATGGCTGGGAGTGTGGCTGGGAGTGTGGCGCCCACTTGCTTGGCCTTGGGAGAAAATGTAACACCCCAGGTTGAAGCCCTAGTCCACTATTGAGTCAACATGACTCAACAAAATAAAATGCAAGTAATATAGACTCAAGCTAAAATTGAGTTGATCAAGTCAACCCTTATTACAAGCCAAAAAACCCTAATTCTTCGGGCAAGGTTAATCAGAGATCCAGATGGAGCTCTGAAGTCTTCTTCTGAGTCTGGTGCCCGCACCAATTCTCCCAGGGTGGGAGAAACTTGACCCTGTCGAGTATGGATCAAGTTTGCTCTGGTATCTCTCCAAAAGGTCTTGGTCCAATTCTTGTAATTCTTCTGGGGAGATCCAAGAGTCATCAGAATCTGGCCTTCCTTGCCAGCGGACCAGGTATCTTTGGTATCCTCGATTACGAGTAGAGATAACCTGATCATCTAGGATCTTTTCAATCTGCTCTTTCCTCACATGCCAGCTTGTTGGTGGACACACAGGGTTGGGTTCACTCTCAAGAGCAGGATTAGGTTCAAAAGCCTCACTGGGAATCATAGCTAGCTCTCTGTACTCTACTAGGTCTGTAATGTTGAAAGTGGAGCTAATGCCTAGTTCTGGAGGCAACTCGAGTACATAGGCATTGGATCCTACTCTCTTCACCACTCTAAATGGTCCAGCTCCTCTAGCATGTAACTTTCTAACGGTTCCAGGAGGAAACCGTTCAGGCCTTAACCTAATCATTACATAGTCTTCCTCAACAAAAGTTTTGACTCGCCTTTGAGAATCAGCCAACTTCTTATAAATTTCATTACTTAAAGTTATTTTGGCATGAATTTCTTTATGCAAGCCTTTACATGCTATGCAAGTGCATCAAGAGACTTGTGTGTATGGGCTAATAGTGAAATCAGATCAAGTGGTGTGTGAGGCTTGTATCCATGAACAATTTCAAAGGGACTCTAGCCTATAGACCTATTGATCGAAACATTATATGCAAATTTAGCCCTGGGTAAATACAAATCCTAATTCCTGGTATTCTCACTCAATCAAAATCTGAGACAATGTCCTAAACTCGACTGACGATGCATTCCTAAAGAATAGACTTTATTCAAAGGAACCCTAGGTCTAAACCTAACAAACTACGGCTCTCTAGGTTTGACCTTGGGTCGGAGGATGGCATGTAGAGCATGAAAACTTATCATGGGTGCCTAGTAGGTGCCATAAGGTCTTCCAGAAGTAGGTGGCAAACCTAATAGATTCTGACACATGATTCACTCTAAAGACTTTGACAAAGTATACTTGGATGGTGTAAGAAGCATTGGAAGTCCTAGAGAAAGGGAGGAAATATGAAGTGGAGTCTCGAATTACCTGCTGGCTAAAAGTGGTGACCTGAAGGTTTGAATGGTGATCTATGAATGTCAACTGGTCATCCTTATGAAAGGAAAAGTTTGCTACTCCCAGGAATGGATCAAGAGATGGTTCGGGGAGTAGCCTAGGACATGTGATTGCAACAGTTAAGGTTTGTTCTCTAAGCAAATAATGATCCACTTCCTCAAGAAATGGATTAGAGAATGATTCATGGAAGGGCCTATGGATGATGACCTCAAGACTTGAAATTTGACCTATGGGTGAGGAAAGGTATACTCTATAGAAGGGTAGCTCAGTCATGCGAAGGAAGTGGTCTGGGACTATAAGGAGGACTTCTATAGGACTGGGTAAATCAATCCGCTCAAGAAAATGATGTCCAACTGAGATTACGGGAGAGACCTTAGTGGCTGAGCATGGGACAAGGTCCAATTGTAAGAGGCTTGATTCAGTCATCCTAAGGAGAGGATCTACCATAGGGTGGGCAAACTTAAACAGTTCAGTGCAAAGATCTTCAATTGGTACTTGGGGAATGACTGTCATTAGAGGGAACGAACTAATAGCTCGGGCTAACACTATGAGTTCTTCCTGGGGGTATTTGACTAAAGGAACCTGGTTCTCACAAATCTCTTGAATTTCTGAACTAGGTCCTACCAGTTGGTTGCTTTCCAAGGTCTCCTCAGGTAAGGAACCAATAGTATCAATGTCACATTCTTCAAGTTCTTCCCCCTCATATTCATCAACTAGACTCAAGCCAGCATCATATACTTCCTCGATGCCATCTTCAATGGGTTTCGGGTCAGTGGTAATCGGGTCAACTGATTCTAGGCTTGTCATACCTAACCGTTCTTCCTTATTAATGTCATCCTTAGGATTCTTACCACTTAGCTGTGCACAAGCCAGTCCTATGCATGGGCACTGACTAGATTTATGGTCTCTTTCTCCACAAAACAAACATTCTTGAGATATAGGAACCTGTGTCACACTGGGTTTCAAGCTAGTAGAGACCTTACTTGGGCATGGGTGTGGATCTAAATGGTTTGATCTAGAAGACTTGGGTTGTTGAGTGACTGGTCTAGAATATTGTAAGGACCTCTCATAGACACGATCCACACTATAGATATCATGGTTAGGCTTCCTATGGTTATGCTCGGGATCACGGTATAAGGTCCTCCTAGGTTCCTGGCATGGGTGAGGTTGGGGCCTATTAAATTTTGGATCAGGGGTCCAATTTTGATGTCTACATTTCTCAAGTACTTGGACTCAATCCCTAAACTGGGAAAACCCTCATTCATGTCCTGACTCAATTTCGTCATACTTTCGATAAGATTTCTAACCATGGCCTCTAAATCTGGTTGGATTTGACTAGGTTGGTAGGGTACTCCATTCTGGGTAGACATGATGATGCAAGCAAGCACACAGAATGTGACTAGACTAAAGCGACTACTGGCTCACTAGACCTAGAGTCCAAACTAGATGCCCAATCAGAGTGGCAAGCTAGCCTGTAGTAACTCGGGACTCAGCCAGGCAAGTGTAAGGAGAGTGTTTGGTCCCTAAATGCCAATCCTAGACACCAATCAGAGATTGGCCAGGTAGGCGGACCAGCACACAAGCCCTTCGAGATGGAATCCCTGAACCACCATTCTAGACACTGAGTACAAAGCACACACAGAGTAACCAGACAAACTGAGTCAACACTAGCCTTGACCCGACTTGTTGATGTCCCTAGCCCACTAGGGCAAATTAGGTCTAATTAATTTTAAGATTAAAGGCTTAGGTTCGAATGAGTGGGTGGTGATTTTGGGCTAAGGAGAGGTTATCAACTCCTCCCCTTATCTTAGATGCTCAAATACCCTTAAGATGAATTAAGTGATGAACACTCAAAATAATTGAATTGCAGAAACACAAAAATAGAGTTGCAGTAATTTAACTCTCAAAAATCTCTCGGAAACCAATAAATCATAGGAAAATTATGCAAATAGCTTCAATTATACTGGTTTCAGAAAAACAAAAATCACCAAATTTGGAGTTACCTACAGTGATAAATAATTCTTGCAACAGGATAATTACGGGCTAAAAATAGAGTACTTCCCCGTTTACAATTCCTGCTACGAAGTTGTAACCTAACGGATCCCCTACATGCCCTAGGAACACCCCATGGAATGGGAAGAGGAGGTTTGCACCTCGCTTCGTTCCTATGACCGGACATCCTGGGGAGTCTACTTCGAGCAGACAAAGTAAAAAGAGAGAGACTCAGACAAGCAATCATAACAGAAATCCTAGACAGGGCTCTGATACCAAAAATGATACAGAACGAAAGCTCTGATACCAAAATGATGCAGAACGAAAGCTCTGATACCAAAAATGATGCAGAACAAAGAACAAGAAGCGTATGCGGAAGTAAAATTAAGATTAATTCTTTTTTTTTTATTTTTTTATATTTCAGAAATTGGCTTTGACTCAAAGTAAAGTTAAACTAAGTTGAAGGAAACTAGGTAAGGATTGAAAGCACAATTTAGAAGAAGCTAAGTTATCAGAGTAGTTCAGAAGTAACGGATCGCTGGGGGTTGAGAAACTCCCAGACCTAGGGTTTCGCTCTGAACTTTCAACAGGACAGAAATAAAGAGGAGAGATGGTTTACCAACCAGACAGTGATCTTCACAGAATTTGGGTGGAAGAACTCTCTCGGGCAGATTGTTGGATCCTCGGATTCGGCTATCTTCGCAATGGATCCTCCAATACTGGTCTCGTGGCTGAGTCGGCTTCTCCTAGACTCAAGACCTGGGAAGAAGAAAAATAAGTGATGGATTCAGAGACTCAGGGAAGGATTTACCAGTTCGAAGAACTTGAAGGCTGATGTCGCTGAGATCCGGATTCTCTTGAAGGCTGATTCGACTCCCTCTGGAAAGAGCTTTGGATCTGAAGTATCCGGACCGTAGCTGGATGTGGGTGGTCGGCCTGGACTTGGAGAGAGAGGCCGTGGGAGGTGGGATAGGCTAGGGTTTGGTGGATTGAAGTGGATGGTGGACGGCTAGGGTTTGGAGTAGAAGTGGCTAACCTAGGGTTTGGGTTTTGGAGATCTCACACCTCCTCAAGGTTCCTGGGGAACCCGGATTTACTCCCTCACGGAGCTCAACACCTGGATGCAAGTGCGGAAGAGAGAAAACACAAAGTTTGCTCAAAAAACAAATTTGGTTTCATTCATCTGATTGATTTCAAACTTACATGGGGATTTAATTTATAGGACATTACAAGAGAGTAGGGTTTTACATCTTCCCATGTGGGACTAAAGGAGGGGATCTTCAAATTAGGATTGTAGGATCAATCCCTACTCATATGGCCGGCCAAATAATTCCAAAGATGATTGAGGCTTCAAAAAGGAAAGTGGGTGGCACCTCCTTGTCTTGACCTCCAAGAAAATTATTTTTTTCCTCCTATGCTTGGCCTTATCTGGAAGTGTTTGGGCGCCTCTTAACCTTGCCCTCCAAGAGAAAATTTGTTTCCTTTTATATCTGGCTTTAGTTGGAATGACTAGGGCACCTCCTAACCTTGCTCTTCAAGAGAAATCTCCTTCTTTCCATGGCTCAACCCTTTTTTGGATATCTCCTTTTCTTTCTCCCCAAGTTATGGCTCTTTCTAACTTTGTTTCGAGTATTTTTGGCAGGTAATGGGCGGCTCCTTGAAGTTCTCTCCAAGAAAATTTCTTCCCTTTCATAGTTTGGTTCTTTTGGGAATGTCTTGGGCCGCCCCCTTGATTTGTTGACCCCTGGTGGATTTCTCCTCAATTGGCACATGAGAGAAGGGAGCTGCTATCTATGGTGTGGGGACCAAAGCCTGCTGGATGGAGATGTGGCACCCCCTGGACTCAGGCGTATGGCTGGGAGTGTGGCGCCCACTTGCTTGGCCTTGGGAGAAAATGTAACACCCCAGGTTGAAGCCCTAGTCCACTACTGAGTCAACATGACTCAACAAAATAAAATGCAGGTAATATAGACTCAAGCTAAAATTGAGTTGATCAAGTCAACCCTTATTACAAGCCAAAAAATCTTAATTCTTCGGGCAAGGTTAATCAGAGATTCAGATGGAGCTCTGAAGTCTTCTTCTGAGTCTGGTGCCCGCACCACAAGAGATGGCAAGAAGAGCCAACTCGGTTAGTTGAAGTGGAAGAACAAGAAGTAGAACCGACTGCAGCATCTTGTCCTCCAACACAAACTATTTTCATGACCAGCCGACCTGTGACAAGTGGAAGATGGATAATCTTCACATTCTTGAAAGAGTTAGGGCTTCAGATTGGAGATTTAATTGAAGACCAGGGCTGGAGTTTTTTTTGTTCCTTAAATGTTCCAACATATCCCACTTTGGTAAGATATTTTTATGAAAATTTAAGATTGGAAGAGCTTCATATTGAGTCTGTAGTTAAGGGAAAGAGAATTATAATGACAGAGGAAAGATTAAGTAGCATGCTTGAAATGCCAAAAGAAGGGTTAAAGCATCTAATTTTTAATGATAAATAGGAAACCCTCAGGACAATTTTACATAGGGCTAATGCAAGTGGAATTAGGAATGTGATGGCAAATACCCTATCCCTTGAAATGAGATTACTGCACAACTTTATAAGTAGGATCTTTCTCCCAAGATCTAGCAGGTTTGATTGGATAAGTGAGAGAGATCTCAGCTTTATGGGACATCTAATTGAGGGGGAGGCCCTCAATTTACCTCACATTATGCTACTCCAAATGAAAGAAGCAGTCGAAAAAGTGAAGGCCTGTTTGCCGCATGGAATGGTTCTTACTTTGTTTTTCTAGGCCTCTAGAGTGATCTTAGATGGTGAGGATGGTAAGCCACTTTCATCACACCGATACCTACTCTTCCAAGTCTTTAGAAAGAATGGGATACCAACTAACTGAAGGAGCTTGGAGGAAGAAAGGATCAGATCAGAGAGCTATTGGATCATCTAATAATGATGAGGATGAAGATGATAAGCAGCTACCTGCGGAGGTTATCACTACTACTACTACTGAGCCTACTGTTCATGATGCTATGGAGTCAGAGCATAGAGAGTATGGGAGTCCCAGAATCTCTCCAACATCTCCACCAGCACCAGCATCTCCACTGGCTCCACCATCTGTACCTTCAGTGACTACATCTGCTTAGGGACCATCTGCTGACACTTCAGGAGCTTCATTATCTTAGGACTTCATTGCAGATCAGATGAGACTACTTGCTCAATCCTTGACCAGTACTTTTAATTCGATGTTTGGTGATCTTCGTCAAATAATTGAAACCAAACTTGAGGACATATGTGGTGAGATTAGACTCTTCATTCCAGGGGGGACAGTGTTCAGTCCATAGGACCTGCACCACAGGTAGATCAAAAGTCAGTCATTGATTCTTTTGAAAGAAAAGTGCCTTAAAAGCCAATCATTATAAGGCATTTTTATAATCTTCTAACTCTTGTATAACATTATATTAATAAAGGCATTTATTTTCATCATATACTGATGTATCTTATTTATGGATTATGATGAACCCCATAGATTAGGACAATGGAATTAGGGTTATGATAAAGATCATAACAGTGAGACCTAAGTTCCTATAAATCCTAATCAAAATGTTCCTAGTCAATGGACCATCGATTCGGGGATCGATGAATCGGGTAAGACTAGCTTATCCTATGTATGCTCAGTTAATGAGGATGGTTGGTCTCACAACCATTTGTGTAAAGATACTAATACAAGGATAAGGGTGCTCATCAAGGAATGAGTACATTGAATTGATCCGCACTAGGACTATCTTATGGAAGTCTTACTGCTTGTCAAAAGATAGGTCTCTGAGTAGGAATTGTGCATGTGATCTTTAGACCTGAGGTCACCATGGTTCCTTGTGCACACTAAGCCATATTTTTTATTCATACTCATTCATAACATTGATCATGTAAGGGGTGTTCTGGGTATGGTAGAAGGTGTATGAAGGATGTGAGTGGACCAACAAGGAATCGATCGTTCCTAGTAAGAGGAATTGTTATCCCATGTAATCTCTTCGATGAGTGACTCAAGGAGCCTTTGATCAAAGCAAGATGAGATTAGAAGTGGTTTCTAATCAGTCATCAATTGAGTCCTCATAATCAAGCTGAGGTTTGATATGACTAAGTGTTAGTGTTTGACATATATCCATACCTATCACTTAATCGGGATAATGGGAGATTGAAAGATTGAATTGCACGGTAACTTTCTGCTGAAGGATATTTTGGTACTTTCTACCAAATTTTATATTTTTTGGATAGGCATGATACGTTACTATATATCAATCTTGTCTTGTAGGTTTTGATGAACCAACTGGATTGGTTTCATGAGTCAATTCAATGGATGATTAGAATTGGACAATTAGACGAGCCAATTTGACCTAATTAGGTCAATCGGGTTTGATTGGATGAAATTGGCTCAAACCTAAATCTACTGCTGGCTAAATGTGGAACCCAAAGGGTCACACACATTAGAGAGTTGGTCAAGGAAGTCATACATAATATAATTAGGGTCATGGGATCCTAATTGGTTAGCTAGATTGCACACTAGCATGTGTAGGCTAACCTAATTCCTAACCCAAGTCAATTTGGGTCTAGTTGCTTGCTATTTTGATTAACCAATTTAAGAGAGACTTAAATTGGATTAAGTTTGGGTTAAGACAACCTTAATCAGGTTTTTTCTTGATTTATTTGGACTTGAAATGCCACTTGGATTAGAGTACAAGTCGGGATGGACTCTTGGGTGCAATATTTCGCGCGCCAAGGAAGAGTGGGCGCAGAAAGGACCAAGGTCCTTCTGCAGATGAATGACTTTGGCTGATTCATCTGGGACTCTCTTGGAACACATCCCCATGCCCCTTAGGATAATTTTTGACTGGTCAAACCTTTTTGAATTGGCGTGAAAGGTGTGGAAGGAAAAGCATGCATGAAGAGACATGTCTCTTCATTTGGGACGCGGACTGAAGCAGTGTCCTCATGCTATCAGGACACTTCTTATTCTTCGATGCTTGGAGATTGAAGAGGTGCCTCTTGGCTTCCCAGAGACTGGTACTTGCCATGTGGCAAGTAACAATCATCCAGGAATGGGAATGGATGCTGATATGGGCTTTGATGCATGATAAGACATATTGGATATGATTTTTCAAGCTAGATAACCTCTCTTCGATCTTGAAAAATCATATCTGAAACCCTGAGGGAGGACATATCACATGCCCCTCTTAAAACTATAAATAGGGGTGGTGATATGAGTTTCAAAAATCAGATTCCACCGTAAAGATATTCTGAGAGTTTTTTTTTTTTGTTCTCCCTCCCTCTTCTTTTAAGGCAAAACCTTGTCTCTTTAAGATAAGGTTGTTCTTTCTAGGACAAGTCTTAGAATTTAAGACATAACCCTAAAGTGTTCTAGAGGAGGGCAATACCAAATCCAAGACTGGTTTTGGAAGGCATTCAGAGTACCCTACAGAAGGACAGGGTGTCCTTCAAAGGTCAAAGTCCAGAAGGCTGTCAAGAAGAGTCCTAGTCAAGCATGCAACTGAAGAAAGAATTCTTCCTTGGTTCAATTCTCGTGTAGATCACCATTGGAGGGCTTGCACTTGTGAGCCTTGTGAAAAGAAGTAGAAAATAGCATTTCAGGTATGTTTCTTGTACTTCATTTATGATTCATTAGTTGATAATATCTAAGGAGATTCGGGAACTAGGGTTTCATCTAGCCAGTTAGGGTTTTTCACGCTTGAATTTTATTTTAAAATTCACTTCCACATGTAGCATGATGACCTAGGCTCCTAGAAATTCCCTTCAGTGGTATCAGAGCTACCCTTAGTTCATTCATTATGTATCATTTTGAAGTTCATGAGCATCCACATTCAAGTTGACCCGAACCCTATTTGAGTCGACCCGACAAGAGACCGAGTCTACCTGAACCCTATTCGAGTCGACCCGATGAGAAACTAAGTCGACCCAAAACCTTTCGAGTCAACTCTTCCAGAATTGTGATTATATGCATATTATAATAATATGTTTGGTTTCTATTTTATCATGAAAATAGCATGATTTGTTATGATATGATGTTATGCATATTGTTGATCAAATGCATCGTTATAACAAATTTTATCCTAGTAACTACTTTAGATTGGGTTAGTCACCATTGCCGTCTGGTTATAGGAGCCAAGTAGGGTTTAAAGGCCCTTTCCTTCTATTCAATGGGTCTCTTATGGTGTGTAGGGGTGCCGCTGTGGCCATATCTCATGAAAATATGAGGTGAACGGGGTATTGAAATAACATGCTATGATATGATTGCTATGTAATCATACAATGTTATGCATATGCTGAATGATATGCTTCATGTTTATACTTGTTGTTATGAACATTGTTCATATGATTATTTAGGATATGTTTGAGACCATCAAAGCCCTTATTAAAAATTATATTTAGTCATAGTAAAAACTTAATCATGATGCAAAACCAATTAGGGTTTGATCAGCCAGTTGGTGTTTAGGCAAGTGGTTATAGGAAGGTAAAGGGATTTAGGTTTTTAATTGGTTCCGTTGTCTGACCTGGTCAATTCAATTGGTGTCTAAGGAAAGCAACGGGGGGACACCCTTACCCCTTACATTTACCTGGCCAATTTGGTCATATATAAAATCTTAATTTGGGAATGTTAATTGATTAAGAATACTATAATTTGCCTTCTTTCATGCTAAGCAAAATTTATGTCAATACTGTAGTAGGTTTGTTATGTACACACAGGCCTACTTTAGGGTTTGATATGAAATTTGTCTTGGTGCACTAGGTACTTTATAGCATGATTGGAATTGTTGCTTTGTTGTATACATACAAGGATAACATTATTCAATCATGGCTATATAGAAATGAATGGTCTGACCAAACTAAGACATTATGGTTTGTTGTATACACACAAGGCTATAAGTGTCTTAGAGGTAAGTTTAATAGTTGAGAATTGCATAGATTGCAATTGGAAAGAAAGTCCTAAATTTGAACTCATGAGTGTTTGTTGTGTATACACAAGGTATTCATGAGGAATTAGGATCTCAACCCCACTAAAGAAACCATTAAGGTTTCTCGCTTACCATAAATTGAGGGTTATGGTATTCGAAGAAAATAGTGGGAGACATAATTAGATATAAAAGTCCTTATCTAATTATGAATGTCATCTTGGATGGTTTGCTAATATTGTTTTTTAATTAAATGTAGGATATTTACATTATGGTTTCAAATTTATCACTGCGGGGCATTTTAGATGCCAACAAGTTAACCGGTCCAAATTACGTGGACTGAGCAACATGAGAATTGTACTAACTCGGGAGAAGATTTCCTATATTCTTGATTCTCCAGATCCTGAGATGATCGGAGAGAATGCTTCAGAGGAAGAAATTGCCACACACAGAATGTTGCAAAATGATAGTACAACTATCAGGAGCATCATGTTAGCCTCGATGAGCAACAAGCTCCAGAGGCAACATGCAGGTATGGAACCTCAATCCATATTGCTCAATTTCAAAGAGCTATATGGATAGCAAAGTAGGGCTACTCGATATGAGATATCGAAGCAGTTGTTCCGAGCACGGATAAGTGAGGGTTCATCTATACAAACCCATGTACTAAAATGATTGACTTAATCACCTGATTAGGTCAATTAGGGTTTGTTATGGATGGTGAACTCAATCAAGACTTGATCATACAGTCACTCTCAGATTCCTTCTCTTAGTTTGTTCTTAATTACCATATAAACAAATTGAATACTTCATTGCTAGAGTTGCTTAATATGCTTAAGACAACAGAGAGCCATTCGAAGGGAGATAAGGCTCATCTTCTTCTAGTTGATGGAAGAAAGAAACAAGCAAAGAAGAAGGGCTTAAAAAGAAAATTCAACCCTAAGAAGAGCTTCCAGAATAAGAAGAAAGCTAAGAAGGCTGATGGAGCCTATTTTCACTACGCCAAGCAAGGGCACTGGAAGAAAAATTGCAAGATATATCTTGCAAGTGTGAAGCAAGATGCAAGTTGAGCATCTAAAGCTTTGTACATAATACAAACAAATTTATCATTGAGTTCTTCAAATTCTAATTCATGGGTATTGGATATCGCATGTGGATCTCATATCTGCAATTCATTATAGGGACTCCACCAAATTAGGAATTTGAAGAAAGGTGACTTCAAGCTATATGGGGCAAGTGGTGAGGCCATTTATGCTGAAGTTGTGGGCACCTGTATCTTATTATTATCTTTGGATAATATGTTAAAGCTAGAAGAATGTAACTACATATCCAATATTGTAAGAAACATTATTTCCATACCCTTGTTATTACAACAAGGATATGAAATAAATGTAAAGAGCAGTGGCTGCTCTATTCTTCAAAATAATAAAATATTTAGGCATTGTTGTTTTATTAATGATTTTCTTACTTTGGAACTCAATGATGAAATACTTCTTATTAATGATAAGAAGAGAAAGAGAGAGAATGTCAATGTCACATATCTCTGGCATTGCCGGTTAGGTCATATCAGTGAGTCAAGGATAAACAAGTTAGTCAAAGATAATTACTTTGACCCTTATAATTTTCAATTATTAGAAACTTGTGAGTCTTGCCTCAAAGGAAAAATGACCAAGTTTCCATTCACTGGACATGGAGACAGGATAACTGAGTTACTAGGTGTTACGGCCGTTATGATGACATGGCATACCTCAGATTTCACTGGGCATGATTCGAGCCATGTGGAGTTTTTCGGCAAGGTCAGATGGTGGGGACACCAAAGGCACCAGAATAAGATAGAGGCTTTTCAACCCTCTATGAATTGATCAATAATTTATGAGTCCATCTGTAATAAGGGCTTAGCCCATCTGAGTCCATTTTAGTTGTTATTTGAATCTTTTGAGTTGTTATTTCAGTTCTGTACTAGTCAGCTCATGTTGAGCTAGTTCAATCCAATGCTAGTCAGCTCATGTCAAGCTAATTTTATTTTTTTGAGTCATATTCAACCATATTGAAGACTCAAGACCACATCATACAAGTGAAGACCAAGTCCAACCAGATTGAAGACATGGAAGTATTGCCCAAGTCCAACCCAGCTTGAAGATTTGAAGACCCCAGGAGGAAAATTCAAAAAATCCTGATTTCTTGCAAATGCCCTCCAGAAATCCAGATTCCTTCCAGATGCCAAATATATTCATATACCAAGGCATCCATGATTTTAGAGGTCCATCTGATCCTAGCCCAAAGAAATCAAGCCCAGGCGCCAAGTCCAAGCCCCTAAGAAGCAAGATACCAGGGAATATTCCTGCTACCTGGCTACCAGGCCACCCCAACTTCCAAAGGCCCAAACCCATGCACCCGGGCCCCTTTGGGATGGCCCCTTGCGGCTCCTAGAAGCCCAACATGCCCCATTAGGCATCCTTGGAGTGTTGACCAAGTCAAGAGAATTTTTAGAGATTTTTCTACCTAATATTATCTTATTTTCTAGCTAGGGTTTGAGAGGGAAAAGGATTCTCATGTAAAGACTAATGTGCCCTTACTTGGAGCCCAAGGTTAAGGGTCTATTTAAGGGACCCTAGCCTCTTGTATGAAGGGAGAATTTTGATGAATGAAAACCTTGAGTTCTTCTATTGAGTTGTGTGATACCCTGCTATGTGCATAAAGGGGTTTGCGAGAGTTTTCTTCATAGTGCTGCAATCATCTTCCTGCTGCCAACAAGCATCTCAGATCCCTGGATGCCCACTCCAAAGAAGCCTTCCCTTGCTATTTTTCTCATTGTTTTCTTGTTCCATTGTGAGTTTTCTAACCCCTGACAGGTCGTTTATAGGTCCCCGAGTTCCTACGAATCCAACGACTCCAGCCAAGCCTCAATCGGATCACCAAGCAGAAAGCCGGGTATCCGCTGGTCTTTGGCTCGGTTTTCCAGGCCGCATCCATCGAGGAACGAGAGTTCCCTTTGCTGAGATCTTCACAGACGTTGTCAGGTACACCCCCTCTATCTCCAGTAGTTTTATTGTAGGAGAACTTGCCCTAACCGAGGCTTCTCAGCCCCAACGATCCTTCTTTTCTACTTTTCTAGGTCCTAATCTGCATGCTGATCTTCTAAAATTCATATAAAATCCCCTACAACTTATTTTAATCTGAAATTTGGAATTAATCACTCAACCCCACATATAAAACATACAAAAAAAAATTACATGCATATTAGTTCTCCATCATCAGATGTGGCTCCGCCTCGGTCGAAGTCGAGCACCCCTCTGCCGCTCCGCCAGGTGTCCACCCAGGAGGGGTCCACCTCGGCCGAAGCCGGCGGCCCCTTGCTCCCTCGCCAGGTGGTGCCCTGAGATAGTACCACCTCAGCCGAGGTCAAGCCGGGCCCTCTCACTCCTTCGCCAGGTGGTGCCCGGAGAAGGGACCACCTCGGCCGAAGTCGAGCGCCCCTCTGCCGCTCCGCTAGGTGTCCACCCAGGAGGGGTCCACCTCGGCTGAGGCAGGCCAACCTATGTGGTGAATCCTCTGAGGAGCAGGAGCACGAGCTCTGAGATCGCCCCTCGAGTTGTGCGTGCCGCACCCCGAAAGAAGCGCCCGTATGGTCGGCAGCGACAGGCAAAACATTGCTTACATCGGCCTGACAGGTTTCGCAGTCGAGAGGCGAAGTCCTGACAAAACAGGACCCGATAACGGGCATCGTCGGTGCCTGGGAAGGAGAGCGCTCACGCTCAGCCCAAGGTCTGGTCGGCGGTCTGGCCAACGCCCTCCCTTTACTCTTTCCTCGCTAGGCCCGGCAAGCAAGGCGGGGGAGGCCGCCCGGTTCTTTGATCCAAGAGGAGAAGGGGAAAGAGATAGAGGGGAGGAGGTGAAAGAGATATAGGGGAGGAGGTGAAAGCAACAAGGGGGCCTCCCAAAGGTGGCAAACGAAAAGGCAATGTGAGGAGTTAAAAGGAAGGGAGAGTAGATGACCAAGTAAGCAAGAAATGGAGGCTAGGAAAAGGAAAAGCACCAAGAGCAGGATCCAAGATCTCGAGAGGGGACCTTCGGTGCGAGCTCGGTGGGGGAACCCGGCCGGATTTCTATTCTTCCCGAGACCTTTCTTGCTAGCACAATCTCTAAGTCTGGGACTCCTTCGGGGGCCCATCTCGGAGATTCTATTCCCTCTCGCCCTTTACTAACTTGACCGTCGGAGCTCCCTCGTCGAGATACCCGACCAGGGCTTCTGACCTTGTCTTGCAGGATTGAGAACCAGAAGAACCCGGGGCAAGACGGTCTTGACAAATCGGCAGCTCCGAAGCCACAGGCACGGCTGCGAGATCGGCAACAGATTGGCATGCCAGGTAGGGGGGCAGGACAACACTCCCAGTGGGAGCTAGCTTTCTATGGACAAAGCGCGCTCCGGCCATGGTGGTCATGCACGGATGTGAAGCGTCCACCAGCCGAGTGGGGGAGGTTCCCTCCCCTCATGGGTCATGCAGCCCGGAGAGGGAGCTCCCCCCTCCCCCTCCTCTCCCGCTACAGCCGACCCCGGTGGACGGACCTTTTGCGGCTGTCATCCAAAAGCTGCAAACCTTGACTTCGGCAGTTTGGCAGCTACAACATTGGCAGCGCTCCTTGGCCACGCAGCCTCAGCCAGGGACCCCCGCGGCTCGGGTCGCGTGCCGCGCGGGAGCCTGCACTCCATCCATGGCAGGCCATCCCAACCGTGGGCAGCCTCCAATCCCCGCGGGAGCCACCAAACTCCCGCAAAAAGAAATTGCTCCGACTTGGCATATCGCGAGAGTCGATCCTGGTGCGGGCACCAGACTCAGAAGAAGACTTCAAGGCTCCATCTGGATCTCTGATTGACATTGCCCGAAGAATTAGGGTTTTCTGGTTTTGTAATAAGGGTTGACTTGGTCAACTCAATTTTAGTTTGAGTCTGTATTTCCCTATAATTTAAATTTTGTTGAGTCATGTTGACTCAATACAAGTCCTAGTAGTGGTCTAGGTCTTCTCCAAGGTGCCACATTTTCTCCCAGGACCAAGCAAGTGGGCGCCACACTCCCAACCACACGCCAGAGTCCAGGAGGCGCCACATCTCCATCCAGTGTGCCTTGGTCCCCACACCACAAGAAAGCAGGTCCCTTCTTTCATGCGCCACTTGGGGGAGAAATCCATCAAGATACCTCAATCCAAGGAGGAGCCAACTTCTTTCCAGATAAAACCAAGCCAGGATGGCAAGAATTTTTCTTGAAGAGAGGATCAAGGAGGTGCCCCACAATGTTCCATAAAAACCCAAGTTATAAAAGGAAAGAGAGCATGTCTTGGGGAGAAAATCAAGGAGGCACCCAAAAGTTTCCTAAAGTGCCAAAGCCATGAAAGGAAGAAGCCTAAACTTGTGGAGCAAGACTAGGAGGTGTCCAAAAGAGCCAAACCATGAAGGGAAAATCCTTGATTCATGGAGAGATACTAGGAGACACCCCCACTACCTGCCAAAAATGTCCAAAACAAAGATGGGAAGGGCCTTGACTTAGGGAGGAAGAAAAGGAGGAATCCAAAAGAGTTGATCCATGGAAGGAAAGAAATCCTCTCTTGAAGACCCAAGCAAGGAGGTGCCATCTACCTGCCTTTTATAACCCAAATCAAATTTTTTTGGTACCTTGGCCGACCATATGTGTATGGATTATCCTGATTTGTAGATCCTCTCCTTTAGTCCCACATGGGAAGATGTAAAACCCTACTCCCTTGTAAAGCCCTATAAATTAAACCCCTCTTGTAAGTTTAAAGGAATCAGATGAATGAAACCTTATTTTTTTTGTGAGCAAACTTTGTGTTTCTCTCTTCCGCACTTGCATCCAGGTGTTGAGCTCCGTGAGGGAGTAAATCCGGGTTCCCCAAGAACCTTGAGGAGGTGTGAGATCTCCAAAACCCAAACCCTAGGTTAGCCACTCCAACCCCAAAACCTAGCCGCCCATCACCCTTTTCTTTCCACTAAGCCCTAGCATATTCCACCTCCCACGGCCTCTCTCCCCAAGTCCAGGCCGACCACCAGCATCCAGCTACAGTCCGGGTACTTCAGATCCAAAGCTCTTTCCCGTGGGAGTTGAATCAGCCTTCAAGAGAATCCGGATCTCAGCGACATCAACCTTCAAGTTCTTCGAACTGGTAAATCCTTCCCCGAGTCTCTGAATCCCTCACTTGTTTTTCTTCTTCCCAGATCTTGAGTCCAGGAGAAGCCGACCAAACCACAAGACTAGTATTGGAGGATCCATTATGAAGATAGCCGAATCCGAGGATCCAACAATCTGCTCGAGAGAGTTCTTCACCCAAATTCTGAGAAGATCACTGTCTGGTTGGTAAACCATCTCTCCTCTCTATTTCTGTTCTGTTGAAAGTTCAGAGCGAAACCCTAGGTCTGGGAGTTTCTCAACCCCCAGTGATCCGTTACTTCTGAACTACTCTGATAATTTAGTTTCTTCTAAATTATGCTTTCAATCCTTACCTAGTTTCCTTCAACTTAGTTTAGCTTTACTTTGAGTCAAAGCCAATTTCTGAAATATAAAAAAAAGAAAAATAATAAATTAATCCTAAATTTACTTCCGCATACGCTTCTTTGTTCTTTGTTCTGCATCATTTTTGGTATCAGAGCCCAGTCTAGGGTTTCTATTTTGCTTGCTTGTTTTAAGTCTCTCTCCTTTTTCTTTGTCTGCTCGAAGTAGACTCCCCAGGACGTCCGGTCCTAGGAATGAAGCAGGGTGCAAACCTCCTCTTCCCATTCCATGGGGTGTTCCTATGGCGTGTAGGGGATCCGTTGGGTTACAACTTTGTAGCAGGAATTGTAAACGGGGGAAGCATTCTGTTTTCAGTCTGTAACTATCCTGTTGTAGGAATTTTTTCTCATTGTAGGTAACTCCAAATTATATGATTTTTATTTTGTTGGAACCAGTGTAATTGAAAATATTTTACTTAATTTTACTGTAATTTATTGGTTTCTGTGAAATTGATGAGTGTTAAATTACAGCAATTCTGTTTCTGTATTTCTGCAATTCAATTTTTTGAGTGATCATCTCCTAATTCATCTTAAGGGCAATTGAGCATCTAAGATAAGGGAGGAGTTGATAACCTCTCCTTAGCCCAAAACCACCACCCATTCATTCAATCCTAAGCCTAATTTTAAAATTTATTAGACTTAATTTGCCCTAGTGGGCTAGGGACACCAACAAGTCGGGTCTAGGTTAATGTTGAGTCAGTTTGTCTAGTTACTCTGTGTGTGCTTTGTACTCAGTGTCTAGAATGGTGGTTCAGGGATTCTATCCCGAAGAGCTTGTGTGCTGGTCCGCCTACCTGGCCAATCTCTGATTGGTGTCTAGGATTGGCAATTAGGGACCTAACACTCCCCTTACACCTGCCTGGCTGAGTCCCGAGTTACTACAGGCTAGCTTGCCACTCTGATTGGGCATCTAGTTTGGGCTCTAGGTCTAGTTAGCCCGTAGTCGTTTCAGTCGAGTCTCATTTGGTGTGCTTGCTTGCATCATCATGTCCACTCGGAATGAAGTACCCTACCAACCTGGTCAAACCCAACCTGATTTAGAGGCCATGATTAGAACTCTTACCGAAACTATGACCAAATTGAGTCAGGATATGAATGAGGGTTTTGCCCAGTTTAGAGACCGAGCCCAGGGACTTGAGAAACGTAGACATCAAAATTGCACCCCTGATCCAAAATTTAATAGGCCCCAACCTCACCCATGCCAGGAGCCTAGGAGGAACTTATACCGTGATCCCGAGCATAACCCTAGGAGCCTATATCCATACTTGGTTGACTCAGAAAAGGTACCTGTTAGGAACACCGAACCTTATGCACCCACTTTTGATGGAAGACAAGAGACATATATTAAGTGGGAAGAACAAATGGATCGGTATTTTGGGTGCACTAACATATCGAAATTAGGACAAATTAGGTTGGCCAAAACCAAGTTCACCAAACATGCTAGGTCGCATTGGTATGCTATTGAGCATGAGTGTTATCAAAGAAAAGAGGAAATATATACTTGGAGAGATATGAGAAGTAAGTTGAGAGATAGGTACCTAGGTAGATCCTATGAGAAAAGACTTTTAGACCAATAGTACCAATTGCGACAAGGTAATAGGCCTGTGTCTAAATATATCAAGGACTTCCAGTGGTACGACATGAAATGCAATACCATTGAGACCGAAGCTCAGATCACATCGAGGTTTAGGGTTGGGTTACACCCAGACATTTATAGGAAGCTATGCCTTGAAATAACCAAGAAGTTAGACCGAGCCTACCAAGAAGCCCAAGACTATGAGTGGTCTTTAAGATATAACCAATCAAGTACTTTGGACTTAAAGCCAACCTCTACCAACTTGAGTCAAGTTCCGATTGATCCGACACCCGTAGTGAACCAGACTTTTGTTTGTCAATTCCTACTTGTGTCACCTCTTGACCAGAAGGATAACACTGAGAAGGAGTTAGGCATGGCCATCCCAAAATTAGTTGACTTGACCAGAGCCGTACTTAAAGAGGAATCAAAGGAGAATAGATTAGAACATTTCAGTGAGATTGAGGAAGAAATATATGAGCCTAACATAAGTTTGATAGATGAATATGAAGAAGAAGAATTTGAGGATATCTCTCCCCGTAATTCAATTAACCAACTCCTACCTAATGGGGTTATTGAGGGGACCTCTGCCACTCAAGGAATTCAGGAGCTAACCCTAAGAGAAGACCCTTTTGAGGAAGTTCAGGAAATTACACCAAATGAAAGTTTAAGTGAGAATACCCCTGAACTCATTGAGGAATCCAAAAAAGACACCCCTGAGTCAAATCTGGTAGAGAAGTGTGGAGAAGGAAGGGGTTCACAAGAATTGCCCATTGAGAAGGTCCAAAAACAAGAAAAAGACAGTAGCTTAGAGGAATTTTTAGATAAACATTCCAAAGAACTTCCTGATAACCTTCCACCTTCTAGGAGCACCCAGCCTACCCTAGAACTTGCACTTGTAGACCCTCCTAGAGCAAATCATGAGGTTTGGATGAGTGCACCTATAGAACAATGTCCTCATTTTAAGGTCATCCTGAATAACCAAGGTTTGTTTCTTGTTTCTGATAAGCCACCTCAAAACTCTAATTCTTATTTCCTACCCTTCCCTGAATCTTCTCATGTTTCTAGAGCTATGGGATTACACTTTACTGAGATCTCTAGGTTGCAAGACTCCTTAGAACCTATTAGGTTTGCCACCTACTTCTGGAAGACCTTATGGCACCTACTAGGCATCCATAATAAGTTTTCATGCTCTACATGCCCTCCTCCGACCCAAGGTCAAACCTAGAGAGCCTTAGTTTGTTAGGTTTAGACCTAGGGTTCCTTTGGAATAAAGTCCATTCTTTAGGAATGCGTCGTCAGTCTAGTTTAGTTTTTCTTGACCCTTTACTAGGGTTTGGCTCAGATTTTGGTTTGATTGAGAGCACCAGGAATTGGGATTTGTATTTTGTCCAGGACTAATTTTGCATATAATGTTTCGATCAACAGGTCTATAGGCTAGAGTCCCTTTGAAATTGTTCATGGATACAAGCCTCACACACCACTTGATCTGATTTCACTATTAGTCCACACACACAAGTCTCTTGATGCACTTGCATAGCATGTAAAGGACTTGCATAAAGAAATTCATGCCAAAATAAATTTAAGTAATAAACTTATAAGAAGTTGGCTGATTCTCAAAGGCGAGTCAAAACTTTTGTTGAGGGAGACTATGTAATGATTAGGTTAAGGCCTGAACGGTTTCCTCCTGGAACTGTTAGAAAGTTACATGCTAGAGGAGCTGGACCATTTAGAGTGGTGAAGAGAGTAGGGTCCAATGCTTATGTGCTCGAGTTGCCTTCAGAACTAGGCATTAGCTCCACTTTCAACATTACAGACCTAGTAGAGTATAGAGAGCCAGCTGTGATTCCCAGTGAGCCTTTTTGAGCCTAATCCTGCTCTTGAGAGTGAACCCAAACCTGTGTGTCCACCAACAAACTGGCCTGTGAGGAAAGAGCAGATTGAAAAGATCCTGGATGATCATGTTATCTCTACTCGTAATCGAGGATACCAAAGATACCTGGTCCGCTGGCAAGGAAGGCCAGATTCTGATAACTCTTGGATCTCCCAAGAAGAATTACAAGAATTGGACCCAGACCTCTTGGAGAGATACCAGAACCAGCTTGATCCATACTCGACAGGGTCGAGTTCCTCCCACCCCGGGAGAATTGGTGCGGGCACCAGACTCAGAAGAAGACTTCAGGGCTCCATCTGGATCTCTGATTGACATTACCCGAAGAATTAGGGTTTTCTGGTTTTGTAATAAGGGTTGACTTGGTCAACTCAATTTTAGTTTGAGTCTATATTTCCCTACAATTTAAATTTTATTGAGTCATGTTGACTCAATACAAGTCCTAGTAGTGGTCTAGGTCTTCTCAAAGGTGCCACATTTTCTCCCAGGACCAAGCAAGTGGGCACCACACTCCCAACCACACGCCAGAGTCCAGGAGGCGCCACATCTCCATCCAGTGTGCCTTGGTCCCCACACCACAAGAAAGCAGGTCCCTTCTTTCATGCGCCACTTGGGGGAGAAATCCATCAAGATACCTCAATCCAAGGAGGAGCCAACTTCTTTCCAGATAAACCCAAGCCAGGATGGCAAGAATTTTTCTTGAAGAGAGGATCAAGGAGGTGCCCCACAATGTTCCATAAAAATCCAAGTTATAAAAGGGAAGAGAGCATGTCTTGGGGAGAAAATCAAGGAGGCACCCAAAAGTTTCCTAAAGTGCCAAAGCCATGAAAGGAAGAAGCCTAAACTTGTGGAGCAAGACTAGGAAGTGTCCAAAAGAGCCAAACCATGAAGGGAAAATCCTTGATTCATGGAGAGATACTAGGAGACACCCCCACTACCTGCCAAAAATGTCCAAAACAAAGATGGGAAGGGCCTTGACTTAGGGAGGAAGAAAAGGAGGAGTCCAAAAGAGTTGATCCATGGAAGGAAAGAAATCCTCTCTTGAAGACCCAAGCAAGGAGGCGCCATTTACCTGCCTTTTATAACCCAAATCAAGTTTTTTTGGTACCTTGGCCGACCATATGTGTATGGATTATCTTGATTTGTAGATCCTCTCTTTTAGTCCCACATGGGAAGATGTAAAACCCTACTCCCTTGTAAAGCCCTATAAATTAAACCCCTCTTGTAAGTTTAAAGGAATCAGATGAATGAAACCTTATTTTTTTTGTGAGCAAATTTGTGTTTCTCTCTTCCGCACTTGCATCCAGGTGTTGACCTCCGTGAGGGAGTAAATCCGGGTTCCCCAGGAACCTTGAGGAGGTGTGAGATCTCCAAAACCCAAACCCTAGGTTAGCCACTCCACTCCCAAAACCTAGCCGCCCATCACCATTTTCTTTCCACTAAGCCCTAGCATATTCCACCTCCCACGGCCTCTCTCCCCAAGTCTAGGCTGACCACCAGCATCCAGCTACAGTCCGGGTACTTCAGATCCAAAGCTCTTTCCCGTGGGAGTTGAATCAGCCTTCAAGAGAATCCGGATCTCAGCGACATCAACCTTCAAGTTCTTCGAACTGGTAAATCCTTCCCCGAGTCTCTGAATCCCTCACTTGTTTTTCTTCTTCCCAGATCTTGAGTCCAGGAGAAGCCGACCAAACCACAAGACTAGTATTGGAGGATCCATTATGAAGATAGCCGAATCCGAGGATCCAATAATCTGCTCGAGAGAGTTCTTCACCCAAATTTTGAGAAGATCACTGTCTGGTTGGTAAACCATCTCTCCTCTCTATTTCTGTTCTGTTGAAAGTTCAGAGCGAAACCCTAGGTCTGGGAGTTTCTCAACCCCCAGCGATCCGTTACTTCTGAACTACTCTGATAATTTAGTTTCTTCTAAATTGTGCTTTCAATCCTTACCTAGTTTCCTTCAACTTAGTTTAGCTTTACTTTGAGTCAAAGCCAATTTCTGAAATATATAAAAAAAAAAAAAAAAACAAATTAATCCTAAATTTACTTCCGCATACACTTCTTTGTTCTTTGTTCTGCATCAGATCCCCGGCCGATGATGCCGAGACGGCACGCCGCAGCAGGCGGCGTCGAGGCAAAGCCCCCCACCAAGAATGATCGACACCCCTTTCACCAGCGGCCTCGGTGGAAGACTCTACCGACGAGGCCATCTGGCGCCAGGCCGAGAGGCGCCTGGAGGAGCACGAGCGCAAACTGGCGGAGTTCGCCCGCCGATTTGCCGACATGCAGAACTCCTCCGCGGACCTGGCGGGATACCACTCCCGGCCCCCCTTCTCCTAGGAAATCCAAGAGGAGCCAATTCCGGGCCGGTTCTGCATGCCACAGGTGGATCCCTACGATGGGACCACCGACCCCTTGGACCATCTGGAGAGCTACAAGGATCTCATGAGGGTCCAGGGGGCCACAGACGCTCTTTTGTGCATTGCCTTCCCCGCTACCCTCCGGAAGGCTACTCGAGTCTGGTTCACCCGCCTCGAGCCCGGATCCATCTGCTCCATCCATCAGTTGGAAGGAATGTTTGTGGCGCACTTCGATGCTTGTCGGAAGGTGCCGAGAGAGGTGGACAGCCTCTTCTCCATCCGCCAGTAGGATCAGGAGCCACTTCGGGACTACATCACCCGCTTCAAGACCGCTGCCCTGGAGATCTACAGCTTGGACGAGCCCGTTGCCATGCTGGCTTTAAAGCATGGGCTCAAGACATCCCGCCTAACTTATTCCCTGGACAAAAAACCCCCCAGGATGTACTCCGAGCTCCTCCTCCATGTCCACAAGTACATCCGAGCGGAGGAGGCCGATCGCACCCATCGAGAGCTGGACGGGAGGACCTTGAAGAAGCCGGCCCCGAGAGATGTTCCAGGGGCCCGACGGCCTGGGCCATCTGCTGACCCTCGTCCAAATCTGAAGCTGAAGGGTGAGGCCACCCCGGAGCGAAGGTTCACCACTCTCCTTGCACCCAGAATGAAGATCCTCATGGAAATTGAGGGCGAGCACTACCTCCGCCGACCTCCCCCTCAGAACCCAAGGAGCACCCGTGACAAGTCAAAGTACTGCCAGTTCCACCGAGAGCATGGCCACGACACGGAGGAGTGTCGCAATCTAAAGCAGGAAATCTAAGAGCTGATCAAAAGAGGCTACCTCAGGAAGTTCGTGCAGAACGAAGTTACAGCGAAGGGACAGCCGCTCGCGGCCCTTCCCCCGGTCCCCGCGATCGACAATCGTTCGATGGAGAAGCCGGTGGGCATGATCTCCTGCGGAATCAGGCGGGCGGCAAAGAGACCCCGGGAGGTTGCGGGCCCGGAGAGTGTACCCCTTTCTGAGAAGGGGAATGAAAACAAGAATGTAAATAACGATGCCATGGTGGTCGAGATGACCATCGCGAAGCATCCTGTACATCGCATTATGGTAGATAGTGGAAGCTCTACTGACGTGCTTTTTTATGATGCTTTCTCCCGTGGTGCGGGCACCAGACTCAGAAGAAGACTTCAGGGCTCCATCTGGATCTCTGATTGACATTGCCCGAAGAATTAGGATTTTCTGGTTTTGTAATAAGGGTTGACTTGGTCAACTCAATTTTAGTTTGAGTCTGTATTTCCCTGCAATTTAAATTTTGTTGAGTCATGTTGACTCAATACAAGTCCTAGTAGTGGTCTAGGTCTTCTCCAAGGTGCCACATTTTCTCCCAGGACCAAGCAAGTGGGTGCCACACTCCCAGCCACACGCCAGAGTCCAGGAGGTGCCACATCTCCATCCAGTGTGCCTTGGTCCCCACACCACAAGAAAGCAGGTCCCTTCTTTCATGCGCCACTTGGGGGAGAAATCCATCAAGATACCTCAATCCAAGGAGGAGCCAACTTCTTTCCAGATAAACCCAAGCCAGGATGGCAAGGATTTTTCTTGAAGAGAGGATCAAGGAGGTGCCCCACAATGTTCCATAAAAACCCAAGTTATAAAAGGGAAGAGAGCATGTCTTGGAGAAAAATCAAGGAGGCACCCAAAAGTTTCCTAAAGTGCCAAAGCCATGAAAGGAAGAAGCCTAAACTTGTGGAGCAAGACTAGGAGGTGTCCAAAAGAGCCAAACCATGAAGGGAAAATCCTTGATTCATGGAGAGATACTAGGAGACACCCCCATAACCTGCCATTTGGAGATGATTTTCAAGTTTTTTTGGAGTTTTTGGGCTGCCCACTCATGGAAGGAGTCTTGGGAAGAGAATTTGATGCCTAAAGTGTGGGTTAGTCCAATTAGTCCCACATGGGAAGTGTATGAAATTTTATTTCTTTGTTATGTCTATATATTCAACTCTATGTAACTCTTAAAAAAAGGATGAATGAAATCAATTTCTTTGTGAGCAACTTTGTGTTTCTCTCTTCCGCACTTGTATTCAAGTGTTGAGCTCCGTGAGGGAGTAAATCTGGGTTCCCTAGGAACCTTGAGGAGGTGAGAGATTTCCAACCCCAAAACCCTAGCTTAGTCCACCCATCTCTACTCCACCACCACCAAACCATAATTTTCCATCTACATCCCACGGCCCCTCTCTTCCACATAGAGGCCGGCACCAGCATCCAGGTTCAGATCAACTGTTTCAACTACAGAGCAAGTTCAACGAAGAGTCAGATCAGTATCAAGATCTCCGGAACTTCTACATCCAATAATCTTCATTAAGTCCTCAGGTTAGTGTCTTTCTTTGAGTTTCTAGTTCTTTTTTTTTGTTCTTCTTCTTCCAGATCCTGAGTTCGAGAAGAAGGCCAACCTTGCCATAGGACTACAATTCAAGGATCCATTGCAAAGATACCCCGTCTCCAAGGATCCTACAATCTGCTCGAGAGTGTCCTTCAATTGAAGCAACGAGAGATATCACAGTCAGGTATAAAACCTTCTCTTCTCTCTTCGTCTGTTTCTTGAAAGAGGAGTAAACCCTAGGTCTGGGGGTTTCTCAATCCCCCGCGATCCTACTTCTGAGTTACTCTGATAATCCACTCCTTTTAATTATGCTTTTTGTCATTTCTTAGTTTCATTCAACATTAGTTTATCTTTCCTTTGAGTCAAAGCCGACTTCTAAAAATAAATAAATAAAAAAAATAAATTAATTTTAATTTGCTTCCGCATCGCATCATCTCTTCTTTTGTTCTGTATCATTTTTGGTATCAGAGCTTTTATTCTACATCATCCCGGATGAACCTATCCCATGATCAACTAAGGCCAGTACACACCCCTCTCGTAGGCTTTACCGAGGACTCGGTGGGGGTCGAAGGGGAGATCACTCTCCCGGTCGTCGCCGGATCCCCACCTCGATAGACCACAATCATGATGACATTTTCCGTCGTCAAGCTCCCCTCGCCCAACAACGCGATCCTCGGGCATCCAGGGCTCAACCAGCTGGATGCCATAATTTCCACAAGACGGTTGCTAGTGCAATTCCCCATGGCCTCCGGGCCTGGGGTATTGAGGGGGACGACCCAGCCAGTCCAGCATTGCCTTCAGGCGGTCCCAGGTGCCCAGGGCACCGAGCTCAGCCCCGATGTCGACGACCTCGACCTAAGATAGAAAGAACCCAGGGGAGGACCCGTAGAGTGTCTATTGACATATCCCCTTGGTTTGGACCCTCTGAAGACTGTGCAGGTGGGGGCCCAGCTCCCGGAGGAGGAACGGACCCGCTTGCTGGATTTCCTCCGCATGAACGTGGATGTGTTTGCATGGTCCACGGCTGACATGCCGGGCATTCCCCCTGAGGTCATTACCCACAAGATGAACGTAGACCCGAGGTGCCGCCCGGTCCACCAGAAGAAGAGGAGTTTCACCGCGGAAAGGCAGAGGGCCATCAACGAAGAGGTGGAAAAACTCCTCGCCGCCGGTTTCGTGCGGAAAGTTCAGTATCCCAGCTGGCTGGCGAATGTGGTCATGGTGAAGAAGAGCAGTGGCAAGTGGAGGATCTATGTGGACTACACCGACCTCAACCGATCCTGCTCGAAGGATATCTTCCCTTTTCCGAAGATTGACCAGCTGGTGGACACCACCTTGGGGCATCGCCTCCTCTCTTTCATGGATGCCTTCTCCGGGTACAACCAGATCCGAATGAACCCGGAGGACGAAGAGCACACCGCCTTCGTCACCGACCGCGAAACTTTCTGTTACAGGATGATGCCATTTGGCCTCAAGAATGCCGGGGCCACGTACCAGTGACTGGTCAGTAATGTCTTTAAGGACCAGATCAGCCACAACATGCAAGTGTACGTGGATGACATGCTGGTAATGAGCAAGCCCCTCTTGGATCATGTTGACGACCTGGCGTAGACCTTCAACAACCTCCGACTTCACCAGATGAAGCTGAACTCGGCGAAGTGCGCCTTCGGCATCTCCGCCGAGAAATTCCTAGGGTTCATGGTAACCCAAAGAGCGATCGAAGCCAACCCGGAAAAGGTCCAGGCCATCCTGGAGATGGAGCAGCCCGCCTCCAAGAAGCAACTGTAGCGACTCACCGACCGGATAGTCGCTCTGAGTCGGTTCATCTCGAGGTTGGCCGATCGCTGCCGGCCCTTTTTCAAAGTGCTGAGGAAGATGAACGACTTCGCCTGGACTGACGAGTGCCAGGAGGTGTTTGACGAGCTCAAGAAGATGCTTGCATCGCCCCCACTACTTTCCATGCCCGAAGAAGGAGAGGAACTCATCCTCTACCTGGCGGTCACCCCGGAGGCCGTCAGTTCAGTCTTGGTTCGGACCGATGACCAGGGAGTCCAGCGGCCGGTGTACTACACAAGCAAACTTCTCCGTGATGCGGAGCTCAGGTATTCCTGGCCCGAAAAGCTCATTTTTGCGTTAATAGTGTCTGCTCAGCATCTCAGGCCCTATTTCCAAGCGCATCCCATTGCCGTCCTAATCGATCAGCTGTTGAAAGTGATACTCAGCCGACCCGACATGTCAGGGCAATTGGTGACGTGGGCACTCAAGCTCAGCAAGTTCGATATCGCTTATAGGCCAAGGTCAGCTATTAAAGTGCAAGTGTTAGCCAACTTCTTGGTCGAGTGCGCGGGCCTAGGCAAGGAGCCAGAGAGGGACTCTCTGCACCTGCAATTGAAACCGGGACCCGAGGAGGATGCCTGGATCCTTCACGTGGATGGAGCCTCAAACTCTGATGGGAGCGGAGCCAGACTCATTCTCGCCAACGGTGGTGGGGTCATCGCCGAATGTGCACTCTGTTTCCAGTTCGTCGCAACTAACAACCAGGTGGAATACGAGGTGCTCCTCGCCGGGCTGAGAGTCTCCCACGAGTTGGGCGTGGCCAACCTCAAGGCCTTCACTGATTCCTAGCTGGTGGCCGGACAGATCTTCGAAGAATACGCTACACACGACCCTCAAATGGTGAAATATCTAGAGCTCGTCAAAACGAGCATGGCCGAATTTTGGCGCTTCACCATCTTCCATATACCCTGTGGGGAAAATGCCCGTGCGGACGCTCTCTCCTGGCTGGCGACACTGCCAAACTCGTTGCTGGGTCACGCTCATGTAGAGCGCCTCAAGGCCCCGAGCTACGAGACCCCTATAGAGGTCCAACAGTTTAGCCATGAGCCCAGTTGGATGGACAAGTATGCCGAGTACATAACCGGTGGCACCTTGCCGGAGGACCGCGTAGCGGCCCGCCATATCAAAAAGAAGGCCACGCGGTTCATCCTAATGGATGGGCAGCTGTATCGGAGCTCTTACTCCTATCCCCTCCTCAAGTGCTTGAGACCCGCGGAGGCCACACTCGTGCTCCAGGAAATCCATGAGGACATCTGCGGGAACCATGTGGGGGGTAGAACGCTAGCATACAAGGCCCTCCGCCAAGGTTATTTCTGGGAGACGATGAAGGAGGATGCCACCGACTTCGTGAAGAAGTGTGATCGATGCCAAAGGTACGCCGTGGTGCAGCGGCAGCCCTCCACTCTGCTTTCCCAGCTCTCGGCTCCATGGCCGTTCGCCCAATGGGGGATGGATCTCTTAGGACCATTTCCCCCAGCGTCCGGACAGTGGAAGTTCCTGATCGTTGCCATCGACTACTTCACGAAGTGGGTTAAGGCCGAACCCCTAGCATGGATCATAAAGGCAAACGTCGCCAAGTTTTTCTGGAAGTCAATCATTTGCCGTTTTGGCCTCCCCCATACCATAATCACCGACAACGGGTGTCAGTTCGACTGCCGGAAGTTTGAAGAATTCTGCAGTGACCTCGGCATTCACCATCACTTTACCTCGGTGGCGCACCCGTAGATGAATGGAGAAGCCGAGGTGACGAATAGGACCATCTTGCAAGGCCTTCGAATGAGGCTGGATCAGGCCAAGGGCAGGTGGGTAGAAGAGCTCCCGAGTGTCCTGTGGGCATACCACACCACCCCGAGAACGGCCACCGACGAGACCCCGTTCAATCTCGTATTCGGAGCTGAGGCGGTTCTCCCGATTGAGCTCAGTCTACCCACCCTGTGTGTGGAGCAGTATGACAAAGCGGAGAACCCCGCCAGGATGATGCTCAACCTGGACCTTCTTTAAGAGATGAGGGACAAGGTCCGAGTCCGGATGGCGGCGTACAGGTAGCGAGTGGCCAGGTACTACAACTCCCGGGTGTGACCAAAGTCCTTTCGCCCCGGAGATCTGGTGCTCCAGCGTGCTGAAGCTTCTTAGCCACGAGATTGCAGGAAGCTCTCCCCGAACTAGGAGGGCCCGTACAGGGTGGCAGAGGTCCTACCTCACGGGACCTATTACCTGGAGGAGTTAGGGGGGACCAGATTCCCTCAGACTTGGAACGCCTCGAACCTGAGGATGTATTATCAATAATGTAAGGTTCCTCAAACTCCTGCAATAAAATTCCTTTACTTCAAACGCTTTTTCTCGCCTCGTAGGAAAAGAGGCGCTTAAGTCTGAGTTCGGCGAACACCGCTGTGGCCGATGACCCGAGAAAGCGAGAAGTCCCGGACTTCAGTCCGGAAGGCGGGGCAGAGCCAAGCTCGCCCACGCGATCATGGAGAATAGCTCGGCAAGCCACGCAGGGCTCGCCAAAGCCCGCGGCCCCGGGATTCAGTCCGAAAGTCCTGGACTTCGGTCCGGAAGGTGGAGCAGAGCCAAGCTCGCCCACGCGATCACGGAGAATAGCTCGGCAAGCCGCGTAGGGCTCGCCAAAGCCCGCGACCCTGGGGTTCAGTCAGGAAGTCCTGGACTTCGGTCCGGAAGGTGGGGCAGAGCCAAGCTCGCCCACGCGATCACAGAGAATAGCTCGGCAAGCCATGCAGGGCTCGCCAAAGCCCGTGGCCTCGGGGTTCAGTTCAGAAGTCCCGGACTTTGGTCTGGAAGGCGGGGCATAGCCAAGCTCGCCCATGCGATCACGAAGAACAACCCGGCAAGCTGCGCAAGGCTTGGATAAAGTCTACGGCCCTGGGGTTCAGTCCGGAAGTCCTGGACTTTGGTCCGGAAGGCGGGGCAGAGCCAAGCTTGCCCACGCGATCACGGAGAACGGCCCGGCAAGCTTGAGGGACCCGCGCAGGGCCTGCTCTACCATCGCCCAACCTGGAAGCTCTGAACTTCGATCTGAATGCTGGACGGGACTCAGTCTACCCATGAACTCAGCCCGGAGCAAGCCGCAGGACCTTGTCTCAGCACTGGAAGCAAACATCTCAATAAGACACAAAAGAAAAAGGGGGAGAAGAGAAAAAGAAAAGAAAGATGAGGTCGAGACTTGACAAAATTGGATCTTTCATTAACTTAAAAACAGTGTTACAATGAAGGAGTCCCGCCAGGCCGGGAGTCCTCAAAAAAAAAAAATAAAAAAAAAGAAGAAAGAAAAGATATAGGTGGGGGGGGGGCTAGTTCGGTGCGGTGGCGGAATCCTCGAGCTGGGGCACGCGCTCTCCATCTTCGCCCTCGGTGGGTGGCTGCACGGAGGGCTGCTCTAGAGCTGCAGCCGCGTCGCCCGCTGCAACTTGAGCCTCACCGGTGGGCTCCTGCCTTCTACCGCCGAGGGCCATCCCACTGAGGTCGAGCTCGGGGTAGAAGGAGCCCACCTTCTCCTGGCACACCTGGAACCACTTCAGGAAGGAGTCCACGGTGGCCTCCCAGACCTCCGAGACATACTCGTCAGAGGCCCAGAATCTCAGGACGGCCTCCTGCACCTCCCGCTTTGAAGCCTCCAGCAGCCCGTTGATGTAGGAGCTCCGCTCCTTGGCTGCGTTCGCCTCCCTCCGGGCCTCCTCCACCTGGCGCTCCAGCGACTGGGACTGAGCTCGGAGGCGAGCCCTCTCCACCGTGTCCTCCTCCATGCGCCACTGGTTGGAGATCCTCTCCTCGGACAGAGAGGCCTCCAGTTCCTTGACGCGCCCCTCGGCGTGCGTCAGGTTGGATTGCAGGGCCTGGTTACTCATCCACAGCTAAACCCCCTTCTCCATGAGGCCCTTCACGTTGGCCGCAAGTTTGCCGAGCTTCTCCTCCTTCTCGGCATCCTTCTTGGCATACCCTGCGAGGAAATTCCTCTGCAGCAGTACGTCCTTCCCGATCTACACAAAAATGAGAGGTCGATCAACTAAAATTTAGCTGGAACTTTGAAGGGAAAGGTTTCGAGTTCCGACTTACCGTGAAGAGCTGTGGGAGGATCCCGAGTAGAGCATTAGCATAGTCCCGGCCGCCCCTCAGTCGGCGGTCCCGAGAGTTGCAAGCAAACTCCATCACCCGCTCCGCGAGCCCTTGATCGCGGATCACAGAGCACCGACTAGTGAGGGTCGGTGGCGGAGTGGACAGATCTGTATCCTCCAAAACTTGTCTTTTGGCAGAGTTGGCTTCTTCTGAACTCAAGATCTGGTAAAGAAGAAGAACAAGTTATGGAACCAGATACTCAAGGAAGGATTTACCATATAGAAGAACTTGAAAGTTGAAGTTGCTGAAATCCTGATTCTCCTGGATGCTGATCTGGCTTCCTCTGGGGTTTGCTCTGGATTCGAAGTGGCCGAACTGGACCTGGATGCTGGTGGTCGGCCTCTACTTGGAGAGAGGGGCCGTGAGAGATGGGGTAGGCTAGGATTTAGTGGAATGAAGAGGATGATGGGCGGCTAGGGTTTGGAGTTGAAGTGGCTAACCTAGGGTTTTGGGGTTGGAGATCTCACACCTCCTCAAGGTTCCTAAGGAACCCGGATTTACTCCCTCACGGAGCTCAACACCTGAATGCAAGTACGGAAGAGAGAAACATAAAGTTGCTCACACAAAATTTGAATTCATTCATCAGTTGTTCTCTAAAACTTACAAGAGGGGTTTATTTTATAGGTCTTTACAAGAGGTCAGGGTTTTACATCTTCCCATATGGGACTAATATGATGGATCTTCAAATTAGGCTTGTAGAATCAAATCCTTCTCATATGGCCGGCCAAGAGCTTCTATAAGTGTTGATTGGTGGCTCCAAATGGTAAGTAGGTGGCGCCTCCTAGACTTGCTCTTCAAGAAAAAAATTTTTCCTTCCATGGCTCAACTCTTTTGGACACCTCCTTTTCTTTCTCCCCAAGTCATGGCTCTTCCCAACTTTGCTTTGGTCTTTTTAGGCATGGATTGGGTGCCCCCTTGAAGTGCTCCCCAAGAAATGCCTCTTTCCTCCTTTAGCTTGGCGTTTTAAGGTATATATGGGGCGCCTCCTTGATTTTGGCTTCAAGAAAAATTCTTGCTCCCTTGGGTGTGGGGACCAAGATACTGGGATGGAGATTTGGCACCTCCTGGACTCTGGCATGTGGCTGGGAGTGTGGCGCCCACTTGCTTGGGCTTGGGAGAAAATGTGGCACCCTGGAGAAGACCTAGACCACTTACTAGGACTTGTACTGAGTCAACATGACTCAACAAAATTTAAATTGCTGGGAAATATAGACTCAAAAAAATTGAGTTGACCAAGTCAACCCTTATTAGAAAACCAGAAAACCCTAATTCTTTGGGCAAGGTCAATCAGAGATCCAGATGGAGCCCTGAAGTCTTCTTCTGAGTCTGGTGCCCGCACCACACTGCCCGGGAGGGAACCGGGCCTCCCTCTTTTGTGACCCCGTCAAGGCAGATGACGGGGGCGTTGGCAGCCCGGGCCTGAGGTGGCCTGGGCACAGGAGCTGCAACTGCTGGACCGGGGGTGGGCATCGGCATGGCCTCTCGGCTTGCCTCGGTGCAAGCCCTCTTCGCCGCGGGCTCATCTCCCTCGGTGGTGTCCCTCTGAGCTGCACCCTTCAGAAGGTTTTCCAGGGAGAACTTCATACCTGCAATGGAAAGGAGGTCGGTCAGCCCAGTTAAAGAAAGAAGGGGAGAAAGGGGGGCAGTGTAGAGTAGGAGAAAAGGCTGAGCCTCACCCGGCTCCAGGATGGGACTGACCCCTGCCTCGAACAAGTTCTGCTCCGAGAGCAGAACATCGAGTGAGGGGACCACGTCACTCAACAGCAGGGAGTAAGCCTCCTGGTCAGCCGGCTCGACTTGGGAGTTCCGGTTCGGGGACCGATCCGGCTCGCTCCAGGCCCAGTCGACGTCCTCGATCGAGGCAAAAAAGAACCCATTCTTCCAACCCTTGATGGAGGAAGGGAGGTCGAACCGGAGACACCTAGGCCAGGGCGAAATGTATTACCAGCCATCATCGATGGAGTACCGCTTCAGGGTTAAAAGAGCCCTGAAGAGAGAGAAACGGGCAACAAACCCGTGGAAGTGACAGAAGACGATGAAGGCGAAGATGACCCGAATGGCGTTGGGAGCCAACTGGGCCGGGACCAGGTGGAAGTGACTGAGGAAGGAAAGAAAGAAGGGGTGCAGAGGAAATCGAAGACCCCCAAGGAGGAAGTCCTCGTAGAAAGCTATACGGCCGGGGCCACTCAAGGTGACGCGATCCCCAGGCCATGGAAGAGAGAGATAGATCGACCCCGGGATGCCATAGACTTCCCGGAGCAAGGAAAGGTCACCTTCGATCATCGTTGAAACGTGACCGGAGGGACCGACAGAAGAAAGGGCCAGAGGAGGAAGTGAAGAGATAGGACGGGCAGAGAACACGGGGGGAGACCTCAGACCCCAAGGGATACTGGTGCGGGCACCAGACTCAGAAGAAGACTTCAGGGCTCCATCTGGATCTCTGATTGACCTTGCCCGAAGAATTAGGGTTTTCTGGTTTTGTAATAAGGGTTGACTTAGTCAACTTAATTTTTTTGAGTCTGTATTTCCCTGCAATTTAAATTTTGTTGAGTCATGTTGACTCAGTACAAGTCCTAGTAAGTGGTCTAGGTCTTCTCCGGGGTGCCACATTTTCTCCCAAGCCCAAGCAAGTGGGCGCCACACTCCCAGCCACATGCCAGAGTCCAGGAGGTGCCACATCTCCATCCCAGTGTCTTGGTCCCCACACCCAAGGGAGCAAGAATTTTTCTTGAAGCCAAAATCAAGGAGGCGCCCCATATATACCTTAAAAGGCCAAGCTAAAGGAGGAAAGAGGCATTTCTTGGGGAGCACTTCAAGGGGGCACCCAATCCATGCCTAAAAAGACCAAAGCAATGTTGGGAAGAGCCATGACTTAGGGAGAAAGAAAAGAAGGTGTCCAAAAGAGTTGAGCCATGGAAGGAAAAAAATTTTTCTTGAAGAGCAAGGCTAGGAGGCACCACCTACTTACCATTTGAAGCCACCAATCAACACTTATGGAAGCTCTTGGCTGGCCATATAAGAAGGATTTGATTCTACAAGCCTAATTTGAAGATCCATCCTATTAGTCCCACATGGGAAGATGTAAAACCCTGACCTCTTGTAAAGACCTATAAAATAAACCCCTCTTGTAAGTTTTAGAGAACAACTGATGAATGAATTCAAATTTTGTGTGAGCAACTTTATGTTTCTCTCTTCCGCACTTGCATTCAGGTGTTGAGCTCTGTGAGGGAGTAAATCTGGGTTCCCTAGGAACCTTGAGGAGGTGTGAGATCTCCAACCCCAAAACCCTAGGTTAGCCACTTCAACTCCAAACCCTAGCCGCCCATCATCCTCTTCATTCCACCAGACCCTAGCCTACCCCATCTCTCATAGCCCCTCTCTCCAAGTAGAGGCTGACCACCAGCATCCAGGTCCAGTTCGGCCACTTCGAATCCAGAGCAAACCCCAAAGGAAGCCAGATCAGCTTCCAGGAGAATCAGGATTTCAGCAACATCAACTTTCAAGTTCTTCTATCTGGTAAATCCTTCCTTGAGTATCTGGTTCCATAACTTGTTCTTCTTCTTTCCCAGATCTTGAGTTCAGAAGAAGCCAACTCTGCCAAAGGACTAGTATTGGAGGATCCATTGCGAAAATATCCGAATCCGGGGATCCAACAATCTGCTCAAGAGAGTCCTTCCACTAAACTCTGTGAAGATCACTGCCTGGTCTGTAACCCTTCTCTTCTCTTTACTTCTATCCTGTTGAAAGTTCAGAGCGAAACCCTAGGTCTGGGTGTTTCTCAACCCCCAGCAATCCTTTACTTCTGAACTACTCTGATAATCTAGTTTCTTTGAATTGTGCTTTCAATTGTTATATAGTTTCTTTCAACTTAGTTTACTTTCCTTTGAGTCAAAGTCGGCTTCTAAAAATAAAAATAATAATAAAAAAAAGAATTAGTCTTAATTTTACTTCCGCATCGCATCATCTCTCTTTTGTTCTGCATCATTTTTGGTATCAGAGCTTTCGTTCTGCATCATTCTTGGTATCAGAGCTTTTATTCTGCATCAGATACCTAGGTTATGCCCCCAGGCTAGAGTCGCCTGCGGACCTCCTCCGGGATCACCTTCGCTTTCGAGGAGGAAGACAATGGAGTCCTCGACCGGGACGGACCGGCCTCGTCCGGGTTAGACGAAACATGACGGCGGCGTGCCATGGAGAAGGAAGTAGTGAAGAAAGGTCGCTAAGGGAAGGGGACGGAGCAAGAAGGCGAACGAAGGCACTCACCGAAATACACTGTGCAAAAGAGGCGGCAACCTGGGGGAGTGGAAGATAGCTTGCTGCAAACCGCCGACGGAGCGTGAGAAAGGGAAAGGGCCTCATTCCGGAAAGTCCCCTCCTTTTCAAATTCGATCGACAGCGGCCATACCCGTCATTCCATTCTGGACCATCAGATGGATGCCGCGTGGGCGCACGCCCGACACTGACGCTTCGGTTACGGGGAAACGGCCTCCATTTTGAAGCGATGCATTAATTGCAATTGGAAAGGCGATGCGTGGCGGCCTCTTATAGGACCTTGGGTGCAGTGAGGAACGGCGACGAGGATCG
This sequence comes from Areca catechu, assembly GCA_021397845.1. Taxonomy (NCBI): domain Eukaryota; kingdom Viridiplantae; phylum Streptophyta; class Magnoliopsida; order Arecales; family Arecaceae; genus Areca; species Areca catechu. The sequence goes on from CM038050.1 coordinate 59,282,883, forward strand.
TGGCAATCAGGGCACGAGATCTTCGCCTTCCCCATGTCATCTCCGCATTAAATCCCCACGTTCCAAGCCATGACGCCTCAACAGAACGGGGGGATGGGGGGCAACTGTTACGGCTGTTACGATGATGTGGCATACCTCAGATTTTGCTGGGCATGATTCGAGCCACGTGGAGTTTTTCGGCAAGGTCAGATGTGGCTCCGCCTGGGTCGAAGTCGAGGTCGGTCCGGGCCTTCCTGCCGCTCCGCCAGGTGTCCACCCAGGAGGGGTCCACCTCGGCCGAAGCCAGTGGCCCCTTGCTCCCTCGCCAGGTGGTGCCTTGAGATGGTCCCATCATAGCCGAGATCGAGCCGGGCCATCTCGCTCCTTCGCCAGGTGGCACCCGGAGACGAGACCACCTCGGTCGAAGTCGAGCGTCCCTTTGCCGCTCTGCCAGGTGTCCACCCAGGAGGGGTCCACCTCGATCGAAGCCGGTGGCCCCTTGCTCCCTCGCCAGGTGGCGCCCTGAGACGGTCCCACCTCAACCGAGGTCGAGTCGGGCCCTCTCGCTCCTTCGCCAGGTGGCGCCCGGAGACGGGACCACCTCGGTCGAAGTCGAGCGCCCCTCTGCCACTCTGCCAAGTGTCCACCCAAGAGGGGTCCACCTCGGCCGAAGCTGGCGGCCCCTTGCTCCCTCGCCAGGTGGCACCCTGAGACGGTCCCACCTCAGCCGAGGTCGAGCCGGGCCCTCTCGCTCCTTCGCTAGGTGGCGCCCAGAGACGGGACCACCTCGGTCAAAGTCTAGCACCCCTCTGCCGCTTCGCTATGTGTCCACCCAGGAGGGGTCCACCTCGGCCGAAGCCGGCGGCCCCTTGCTCCCTCGCCAGGTGGTGCCCTAAGACGGTCCCACCTCAGCCGAGGTCAATCCGGGCCCTCTCGCTCCTTCGCCAGGTGGCACCCGGAGACGGGACCACCACGACCGAAGTCGAGCACCCCTCTGCCGCTCCGCCAGGTGTCCACCCAGGAGGGGTCAACCTCGGTCGAAGCCGGCGGCCCCTTGCTCCCTTGCAAGGTGGTGCCCTGAGATGGTCCCACCTGAGCCGAGGTCGAGCCGGGCCCTCTCGCTCCTTCGCCAGGTGGCGCCCGGAGACAGGACCACCTCGGCCGAAGTCGAGCGCCCCTCTGCCGCTTCGCCAGGTGTCCACCCAGGAGGGGTCCACTTCGGCCGAATCCGGCGGCCCCTTGCACCCTCGCTAGGTGGCGCCCTGAGATGGTCCCACCTCAGCCGAGGTCGAGCTGGGCCCTCTCGCTCCTTCGCCAGGTGGCGCCCGGAGACGGGACCACCTCGGCTGAAGTCGAGCACCCCTCTACCGCTCCACCAGGTGTCCACCCAGGAGGGGTCCACCTCAACCGAAGTCGGCGGCCCCTTGCTCCCTCGCCAGGTGGCACCTTGAGACGGTCCCACCTCAGCCGAGGTCGAGCCGGGCCCTCTTGCTCCTTCGCCAGGTGTCGCCCAGAGACGGGACCACCTCGACCAAAGTCTAGCGCCCCTCTGCCGCTTCGCCATGTGTCCACCTACGAGGGGTCCACCTCGACCGAAGCCGGCGGCCCCTTGCTCCCTCGCTTGGTGGCGCCCTGAGACGGTCCCACCTCAGCTGAGGTCAATCCGGGCCCTCTCGCTCCTTCGCCAGGTGGCACCCGGAGACGGGACCACCTCAGCCGAAGTCGAGCATCCCTCAGCCGCTCCGCCAGGTGTCCGCCCAGGAGGGGTCCACCTCGGTCGAGGCAGGCCAACCTATGCGGTAAAGCCTCCGAGGAGCAAGAGCACAAGCTTCGAGATTGCCCCTTGAGACGTGCGCACCGCAACCCGAAAGAAGCGCCCGTACGGTCGGCAGCGACATGCGAAACATCGCTTACATTGACCCGACAGGTTCTGCAGTCGAGAGGCGAAGTCCAGACAAAACAGGACCCGATAACGGGTATCGTCGATGCCTGGGAAGGAGAGCGCTCACACTCGGCCCAAGGTCTGGTCGGCCATCTGGCTAGCGCCCTCCCTTTACTCTTTCCTCGCTAGGCCCGGCAAGCAAGGCAGGGGGGCCGCCGGGTTCTTTGATCCAAGAGGAGAAGGGGAAAGAGATAGAGGGGAGAAGGAGAAAGCGACAAGAGGGCCTCCCAAAGGCGGCAAACGAAAAGGCAACATGAGGAGTTAAAAGGAAGGGGAGAGTAGATGACCAGGTAAGCAAGAAACGGAGGCTGGGAAAAGGAAAAGCACCAAGAGCAGGATCCAAGATCCCGAGAGGGGACCTTCGGTGCGAGCTCGATGGAAAAACCCGACCGGATTTCTATTCTTCCTCAGACCTTTCTTGCCAGCACAATCTCTAAGTCTGGGACTCCTTCGGGGGCCCGTCTCGGAGATTCTGTTCCCTCTCACCGTTTACTAACTTGACCGTCGGAGCTCCCTCACCGGGATACCCGGCCAGGGCTTCTGACCTTGTCTTGCAGGATTGAGAGCCAGGAGACCCCGGGGCGAGATGATCTAGTCAAATCGGCTGCTCCGAAGCCACAAGCGCGGTGACGAGATTGGCAACACTAGGTGATAGGGGACTAATATGCATGCAATTCTTTTTATATGTTTTACATGTTGAGTTAGGTGATTAATTCCCGAATTTCAAATCAAAATTATTTGTAGGGAGTTTTATATGAATTTTTAAAGATCAGCATGCAGATTAGGACCTAGAAAAGTAGCAAAGAAGGATCGCCGGGGCTGAGAAGCCTCGGTTAGGGCAAGTTCTCCTACAATAAAACTACTAGAGGTAGAGGGGTGTACCTGACAACATCTATGAATATCGCAGTGAAGGGGTCTCTCGTTCCTCGACGGATGCGGCCTGGAAAACTGAGCCAATGACACGCGGATACCCATCTTTCTTCTCGGTGGTCCGATTGAGGCGTGGTTGGAGTCGTTGGATTCGTAGGAACTCAGGGACCTGCAAACGACCTGTCAGGGGTTAGAAAATTCACAAAGAAACAAGAAAATAAAAGAAAAATAGCAAGGGAAGGCTTCTTTTGGAGTGGGCATCCAGGGATCTGGAGAGTTTGTTGGCAGCAGGAAGATGATTGCAAACACTGGGAAGAAGAACTCTCACAAACCCCTTTATGCACACAGCAGGGTATCACACAACTCAATAGAAGAACTCAAGGTTTTAATTCATATCAAAAGTCTCTTCATACAAGAGGCTAGGGTCCTTTAAATAGACCCTTAACCTTGGGCTCCAAGTAAGGGCACATTAGTCTTTACATGAGAATCCTTTTCCCTCTCAAACCCTAGCTAGAAAATAAGGAAACATTAGGTAGAAAAAATCCCTAAAAATTCTCTTGACTTGGCCAACACTCCAAGGATGCCTAGGTGTCGTGTTGGGCTTCTAAGAGCATCAAGGGGCCGGCCCAAAGGGGCCCGGGTGCATGGGTTTGGGCCTCTGGAAGCTGGGATGGCCTGGTAGCCAGGTAGCAGGAATATTCTCTGGTATCTTGCTTCTTAAGGGCCTGGGCTTGATTTCTTTGGGCTAGGATGCAGATGGACCTCTAAAATCATGGATGCCTTGGTATATGAATATATTTTGGCATCTAGAAGGGAATCTGGGCATCTGGAGGGCATCTGCAAGGAATCAGGGTTTTCTGAATTTTTCCTCCTGGGGTCTTCAAATCTTCAAGCTGGGTTGGACTTGGGCTATACTTCCATGTCTTCAATCTGGTTGGACTTGGTCTTCACTTGTATGATGTGGTCTTGAGTCTTCAATATGGTTGAATAGGACTCAAAAAAATAAAATTAGCTCGACATGAGCTGACTAACACTGGACTGAACTAGCTCAACATGAGCTACTAGTACAGAACTGAAACTTAAGAAACTCAAATAACAACAAAAATGGACTCAGATGGGCTAAGCCCTTATTACAGATGGACTCATAAATTATTGATCAATTCACAGAGGGTTGAAAAGCCTGTCTTATTCTGGTTCCTCCGGTGTCCCCACCACTAGGTCTTGTGCATACTGATGTATGTGGACCTATGACAACTCAAGCCAGAGAAGGATTGATGGGATATCAAAACCCATCCAGATTTTTCTTTTTCTTTTCTAGATTTTCTTATTTTATTTTATATTTTTTTCTATTCCAGCTATTCCATCTATCCCCGCTATTCCTATTTTATTCCATGTTTATTCCTGATTCATCCTTCTGTTATTCCTGTCATCTCCCTCCTCTATCCATTGCCTAGATCATGTTTTTTCTCAACCATCTTGGTCGATCCATCAACACCGCCACCGCCCAAACTGCCGACGCCGATCATCTCGGACCATGCCGCCGACACCGGTCATCCCCAAGCGTGCCGCCGACGCCGGTCATCCCCAAGCGGATCTCACCGCCGGCCTCAACAGCTGGTGGAAATCTAGCCACCGGGCTCCCTATCCATCACTGCCGATCACCGAAACCATCCAGATCCGAGCGGTGCCTCCACCGGATCTTTCCCCCACCATCTCCACAGCCACCGGAGACTCAATTTTCTGTCCGATCTCCGGGGTCCGCGCCCCATGCCATCATGGCTGTCCCCCGGGAGCCTCCAGCCGTGCCGCCGCCGCTGCCACCGCCCCTGCCCCAGTAGCGCCTCATCCTCACCCGATCTGCCCCAGCCCCTCTTCCCCATCTATCCGCCACCCCTCTGTTCCACGGTACAACAGATAGCCTACTCTTTAAATCCTATATCGCTCCATCACGACCAATGCCAACCTACTCCTCTTCCAAAATGTAACCACGGTTGATGCGCTAAATTTTTTGAAGCTTGTGAAGGCTGCCTTCCAAAATGAACCTGAAAAATATGACATATTCCTTGACACAATGAAGGATTTCAAAAGCCACAGGATAGACACCATCACCGTGACAACAAGGATAAAAAATTTGGTCTCTGGTCACCTGTGGTCATCCCCGTGCTCCCGACACTCGTTCAAAGTTGGACAACAAAGACTTCAAATGGGATTACTGAATATGCTTGTATTATAGGTCTTTGCATCTCTATCACAATTCTTGCTATGTCATAGGGTAGAAGAATTTATATGGTTCTCAAAGCAGCTCAAAGCAAGAATTTGTTTGTAAAGTCATCAGGCCTGCATTGATTTCAAAGCAACTCAGCACGGATCCATCTTTTCTCAGCACAGATCTCGATGCATTCAGATTATATTTTATTAATTTTAATTTTTCTTAATCTGGATGTATGTGATTAGTTTGAATTTGTTTTAATTTCAAATTTGTTTTAGATTAGGGTTATTAGTTTGAATCTGTTTTAGTTTCAAGTGTTTCAAGTTTATTAGGTTTTATCTATTTGAAGTTTGTTAAGATTAGGACAGATTTCATCTTTATCTTGTAGAGGGTTGGAAAGTCTATAAATACCATCCTCAGCCATTCATACAAATTGGGTGAAAAAAGATGAGTGTTTATAAAGGAGCGTTTCTTTTCGTTCGTCCCGCATGGGGAGGGTGTGAGGCCCATTTTCCTTCGTCTTTGGACATCGAGGGATGTGAGACCCTATTTCTTCGCTTTTGAGCATCGCGGGGTGAGAGACCCTATTCTGCTTTCGAGCGTCGTAGGGTATGAGGCCCTTTTCCTTTGTTCTTTGGAACATCGCGGGGTGTAAGGCCCTTTTTCCTTTGTTCTTTGGAACATCGCGGGGTGTGAGGCTCTAGTTATCCCCTTCTTGACCCTAATCCCAGGAGACTTTTTAGCTCTCCAACGATCCTCCTAGCCTTGTCCCCATCAAGGATATTCTTCATCACTTTTATTGATGATTTATCATGGTTTTGTCATGTATATCTTATGAAACACAAGTCTGAAGCTTTTGATAAGATTAAAGAATATCAAAGTATGGTTGAAAAACAAACCGGACATAGTAGTAAAGCTCTTCATTCTGATCGAGGAGGAGAATACTTGTCTAGTGAGTTTCTAAATCATCTTAAAGATAAAGGCATAATCTTTGAATGGACTCTTCTATATACACCCCAATTAAATCGTGTGGAAGAAAGGAGAAATCACACCATGTTAGACATGGTGAGGTTTGATGTGGATGGTTCGCTGACGTAGAGGAACCGGCAGGTGCCATGTCAAGAAGAGACGCCGCGTCTACTCTCCAGCCCAGATCCCACTACTGAGCTGAGCTGAGCTCCCTCAGAACGGCAAACCGAGCTCGGTCCTCTGCCAGGTCGAGCTCACAAGCTCGGGACGCCTAGGTCAGAGCAGCCTTTCGCCCTCCAGAGTGAGACCCTCGGAGGTTAGTGCCCTGCAGTCGAGGTCGAGCCGAGAGCTCACCCGCCGATATGGAGCCTCTCCGAGCGCGCGCCCTCTGGATCGGGTCTGCCTTCCGCCCTCCAGAGTGAGACCCTCGGAGGTTAGTGCCCTGCGGTAAGGTCGAGTTGAGAGCTCACCCACCGATGTGGAGCCTCTCTGAGAGCGCGCTCTCTGGACCGGGTCCACCTTCTGCCCTCCAGCGTGAGACCCTCGGAGGTTAGTGCCCTGCGGTCATGGTCGAGCCGAGAGCTCACCCACCGATGTGGAGCCTCTCCAAGTGCATGCCCTCTAGACCGGGTCTACCTTTCGCCCTCCAGAGCGAGACCCTCGAAGGTTAGTGCCCTACGGCCAAGGTTGAGCTAAGAGCTCACCCACCGATGTGGAGGCTCTCCGAGTGCGCACCCTCTGGACTGGGCCCGCCTTCTGCCCTCCAGAGCGAGACCTCGGAGGTTAGTACCCAGTGGTCGAGGTCGAGTCGAGAGCTCACCCGCCGATGTGGAGCCTCTCTGAGCACGCGCCCTCTGGATCGGATCCGCCTTCCACCCTCCAGAGTAAGACCCTCGGAGGTTAGTGCCCTGCGGTCGAGGTCGAGCTGAGAGCTCACCCGCCGATGTGGAGCCTCTCTGAGTGCGCGCCCTTCGGACCAGGCCCGCACCTCACCCAACAACACCTAGGCAACCCCGCAAGCTCGGGGCGCTTAGGACGAGCGAGCCTTGCTGTCCCAGCTCGGTCCCATCCAGGATGAGGTCCTCACCAGTCGAGGACACCGGCGAGCCACCCGAGGACCGTACCGGAGCGCCTCCTAGACCGTGCGAACTGCCTAAAACTGCTAGTTGCACCAGGAAGGCAAGCAGCACGTTGATTGAGATGCTACATTCCTCACCAACCACTGAGATCACCTAAGAGAGAAAGCCAACCGGGAGATTCGAATCCCGCGGGCGGCGGCCTGCCATTCGAGACACCCCCAAATTTCCTGAAACGAGGCAACCAAGAAGATTGTCGGAGCGCCTGACAACACACCCTATCATGAATTGAGAAAGGCTCCTTGAGACACCGCTGCATGCGCCTGACAGCCCGGCGGGGATCCTGAGACAAGTGCCAAACGGTAACCAAGTTCATGACAAACCTGGAGGTAACGCAACAATTCCAGTACATAGGTAAAAACACAGGCCAAAAAAAAAAAGAAGAAATAGGGGGAATGGCACCACCACCACCACCACCACAAGCACAAGCGCTAGCCCGGCCAAGAGGGCGAAGCACCACAACCACCACTATTGAAGGGAAACGAGGGGCACAAGGAGAGGCCGAGGGATAGAGCACCCCTCTGTCCTTGCTATCACTCTCCCCCTGCAATGTTTTCATCTTCACGCATATCTTTTACTCCTTCTAGTATAGAGTCCATCAAGAGGGGCCCAACCAGGAGGATCTGTTCCCCTGGATCATCACTGACTTGATCGTCGGAGTGCCCCCACCGAAAACCCTGGCCTGGGTCTTTAACCGCTGTCTTGCAGGCTCAGGAGCGGAGGACCGCCAGGCGGCGAGGCAACCGCACCCAACGCGGAGGTCCGGGAACCGAGAATGATGGGTGGCAGAGAAGGAGCGCACTCTGGTGTCGACAGTAGCTACGGTCCATGACGATCTTGGTGGCAACAGATTGGCGCGCTAGGTAGGGGAAGCAGGACGGGCATGACTAAGTCCTTCACCACTCCCTAGGTCAAAATACCACAAAAGAATGGTGACGACACAAGCTGGAAAGGTCAACAGATGGGCGATCTTCTTTAGGCCACTCCAGGACGTCACTCCCTTCATCCCCTTCGACGAGGAATCCGCTGACGAAACCATCAGGCATGCAGCGTAAGCGCACCTAGAGAGGCATGAGTACAAGCTAGCTGGGTTTTCCCGCCGGTTCATCAACATGAGAGGCCCACCATCAGCGAAGCCCTTCACCGGTCGCAGCGGGGCGAGGTATCTTCGCCTCCACCATGATCATGGCCATGACGTCGAAAGACGTCGTGATCGTGGGCAGGAGATCGAGAAACTCATCAACGAGACCCACCTCCAAAGGTTTGTGGGGGCCAGACCTCAAGCAGGGTCCCAAGCGCTTGCCACTCTCCCGTAAGTTTCAACCACCGACACTTACCCTGCCGCGAAACCAGTGGGTGCAATTGCCAGAGGAACTGTGCATGCACCTAAGAAGGCTCAGGGGTCAGGAGACCCCGAGGGTGATCTCCCCGCCATGAGGAGAGGAGAAAGTGAGGGAGAGGCGAGCAAAGATGCCATGATCGTTGGGACGGTGATCACGAACCACCATAGGAAGGCCCCCACGAGATGGCCTAAGTTCCATCATGAGGGGTCCATTACCTCGAAGAACTCGATGGTGTCAGGCTCCTTTGAGGGAGGTGGGTCTGTAACCTACAAAGACGTCCCCAGTAAGGTAAGTTTCCCTACCAATGATCATGATAACGATTTTTTCCCTTGCATGGGTATCCACATGTTTTGTAGGAAAGGACCAACAGCATCCCCGAGCCCAGCTCTAGGACGTAGAAGGATCTTCGAGCCACGTAGCTCTCCAACTCCAAGCATCCCTGAGCCCAGCTCCAGGATGTAGAAGGATCTTCAAGCCATGTAGCTCTCCAATTCCAAATGTCCCCGAGCCCAGGTCCAGGATGTAGAAGAATCTTCAAGCCACGTAGCTCTCCAACTCCAAGCATCCCCGAGCCCAACTCCAGGACGTAGAAGGATCTTCGAGCCACGTAGCTCTCCAATTTCAAGCATCCCCGAGCCCAGCTCCAGGATGTAGAAGGAACTTCGAGCCACGTAGCTCTCCAATTCCAAATGTCCCCGAGCCTAGCTCCATGACATAGAAGAATCCTCGAGCCAAGCAGCTCTCTATCTCAAACATCTTCGAGCCCAGCTCCGAGATGCCAAGAGATCATGGGGCCACGTAGCTCCCATCAATACCTCAAGCCTAGCTCCAAGGTGCCAAAGACCTGAGCCAAGATCTCAGGCAACCCCCTGGGCCCGAGCCTAGCTCCACGTCCAGGAAGGCCTCTGTTGGGAAATGTGTCCCAAAGTCAATTTCTACTGTAAACAGTTGTACATTTGATGTAATTGTATATGAATTATATTATTGAATAAAATGTTTATTCTGGTAGTTCATCACTATTTCATCTTTTTGTAATGAGTTCTTGAGTGATGAAGTCCTTAGGAATATTTGTATGTGATATAAAGAGGATATATCATATAGTCCTAAAATTGTTCACGACCAAATGATACACTTATTTCAAGATGATAGTATATCAAGTATAGGTCATTGTGTGCCATAGTCGTTGGTTGTTCTCTTAACCAATGAGTGTGGAGACACTGGTATGGCATGCAGATGTTGTGTTTGACATTTCATCGAACATGACCCGTCTGTATTTTTTTTGTCTAGAGTTTTGATATGGACGTAGTTATCCCTCAGACATGAGATCGTCATAGTAGCTTGCGAGCAACTCACTGTACTTTGGTACTGGACTATCTGGGTTTCTAATCCATGGATGGAAGATTTTTGGGTACAGTTAAGTACTCGTGTAGCAGTGATCGGATCAAGATGGGATTGACCCCTCCAAAGTGTTTGGAGCAGATATCTTGCTGTGTTTCAATTTAGCAAAACCTTGGCCAGGGTAGTGATGGGGGACTAATATGCATGCAATTTTTTTTGTATGTTTTATATGTGGGGTTGAGTGATTAATTCCCGAATTTCAGATTAAAATAAGTTGTAGGGAATTTTATATGAATTTTAGAAGATCAGCATGCAGATTAGGACCTAGAAAAGTAGAAAAGAAGGATCGCCGGGGCTGAGAAGCCTCGGTTAGGGCAAGTTCTCCTACAATAAAACTACTGGAGGTAGAGGGGGTGATGGGGGACTAATATGCATGCAATTTTTTTTGTATGTTTTACATGTTGAGTTAGGTGATTAATTCCCGAATTTCAGATCAAAATTATTTGTAGGGAATTTTGTATGAATTTTTGAAGATCAGTATGCAGATTAGGACCTAGAAAAGTAGCAAAGAAGGACCGCCGGGGCTGAGAAGCCTCGGTTAGGGCAAGTTCTCCTACAATAAAACTACTGGAGGTAGAGGGGTGTACCTGACAACGTCTGTGAAGATCGCAGCAAAGGGGTCTCTCGTTCCTCGATGGATGCGGCCTGGAAAACCGAGCCAAAGACCCGCGGATACCCGGCTTTCTGCTCGATGATCCGATTGAGGCTTGGCTGGAGTCGTTGGATTCGTAGGAACTCGGGGACATGTAAACGACCTGTCAGGGGTTAGAAAACTCACAAAGGAATAAGAAAACAAAGGAAAAACAGTAAGGAAAGGCTTCTTTTGGAGTGGGCGTCCAGGGATCTGAGAGGCTTGTTGGCAGCAGGAAGATGATTGCAGCACTAGGAAGAAAAACTCTCACAAACCCCTTTATGCACACAGCAGGGTATCACACAACTCAATAAAAGAACTCAAGGTTTTCATTCATCAAAATTCTCCTCATACAAGAGGCTAGGGTCCCTTAAATAGACCCTTAACCTTGGGCTCCAAGTTAGGATACATAAGTCTTTACATAAGAATCCTTTTCCCTCTCAAACCCTAGCTAGAAAAATAAGGAAATATTAGGTAGAAAAATCCCTAAAAATTTTCTTGACTTGGTCAAGACTCCAAGGACGCCTAGGGGGGCATGTTGGGCTTCTAGGAGCAGCAAGGGGCCGGCCCAAAGGGGCCCGGGTGCATGGATTTGGGCCTCTGGAAGCTGGGGTTGCCTGGTAGCCAGGTAGCAGGAATATTCCCTGGTATCTTGCTTCTTAGGGGCTTGGGCTTGGCACCTGGGCTTGATTTCTTTGGGCTAGGATGCAGATGGACCTCTGGAATCATGGATGCCCTTATTTATGAATATACTTTGGCATCTGGAAGGGAACCTGGGCATCTGGAGGTCATCTGCAAGAAATCAGGGTTTTTCTGAATTTTCCTCCTGGGGTCTTCAAATCTTCAAGCTGGGTTGGACTTGGGCTATACTTCCATGTCTTCAATCTAGTTGGACTTGGTCTTCACTTGTATGATATAGTCTTGAGTCTTCAGTATGCTTAGACAGGACTCAAAAAAATAAAATTAGCTCAACATGAGCTGACTAGCATTGGACTGAACTAGCTCAACATGAGCTGACAAGTACAGAACTGAAATAATAACTCAAAATACTCAAATAACAACTAAAATGGACTCAGATGAGCTAAGCCCTTATTACAGATTGACTCATAAATTATTGATCAATTCATAGAGGATTGAAAAGCCTCTATCTTATTCTGGTGCCTCCGGTGTCCCCACCAATTCTCCCGGGGTGGGAGGAACTCGACCCTGTCGAGTGAAGGTCAGACTAGCTCACATATCTCTCAAGAAGGTCTGGGTTGAGGCATTGCAAGTCCTCTCGAGAGATCCACGAATCGTCCGACTCTGGCCGGCCTTGCCATCGGACCAGGAAGCATTGATAGTCATGGCCCTGGGTTGTGATGGCTTGATCGTCCAGGATACGCTCGATCCGTTCTCCTCTCTCAGGACAAATTTGTTTGTGGGCACTCTAGGTTAGGGTCACTCACAATGAAAAGGAATAGGTCCAAAGGCCTCACTAGGTAGCGCTGCCGGTTCCCTATACTCAACCAGGTCTGTAATATTGATGGTAGAACTAATGCCCAAATCCGAAGGCAAGTCTAACACCAAGGCATTTGATCCAACCTTCTCTATCACTTTAAAAGGTCCGGCTCTGCAAGCATGAAGCTTCTTTTATGCCTAAGCCTAACCAAGATAAAATCCACTACATCAAATTCTTTGATCCATCTTCGGGAATTAGCCAGTTTGTTTAAAATTAGTATAGGTGGTGAACATGCTGGGCACATGCAGACCCCTAACAAAATGATGCAAAGGACTCAAACTAACACCTAATACACTCGACTTTGCATTCCTATCGAAGGAAATTTATTAGACTTTTATGGGCCTAAACCTAAGAGACTATAGACTATCTAGGTCTGACCCTAGTGTGGTGTGCACAAGAGTATTTACAATGGACTCCAAGCAAATGCCAGAGGGTATGCCAGAAGTATAATGCAAACCTAACATGCGTAATGAATGCATGCAGTACGCTAATCTCAGTTAAATGCAATCTAATAATCCTAGAAATGCTGGAGGTGTCAGGAAAGGGCAGAAAATAGGAAGTGGGTTCAGAATTAGTTTGGTAGGGTAGAGAAAAATGTTCAAGGTTAGTTGGATAAAGTTCGATATAAGAAGGCATGTCAGGGACTAATCCTAGACTAATGAGGTTAGCCTTACGAGGTTGAGCTATATCTACAGGGTTTGCATAATGGAAGGATGGGTCACCAATTTCAGGGAAGAGGTCCTTAATAGGAATTATAGGAGGGGACTCATCTTGAAGGTATTGATTCAAAGAGATCAGGTCCTTAATAAATTCTTCTGGTTCTTGTATTTTTGGACTAGACTCTATAATTTGGCTCCCCTCTATGATTTTCTCAGGTAAGGCTCTAGCAGTACCTAGGTTCTTTTCCTCTATTTGTTCTTCCACTATAGCTTTGGGTTGGATGTGGTCAAGGTCAAATAGCTTTGGGTTGGTTTCTACCTGGGTATCTACTGGGTCAGCTAATTCGAGGTCTACTAAAGGTGCCTCCTCTTCTCCCTCATACTCATCCACTAGGCTCACATCAGCTTCATACACTTCTGCGTTAATGTAAGCCTTGTGAATCTCAGGAATGGTTGGAGAAGGTCGGCTAGCAGGAAATTGGTTAGGTTCTGGTCTCTGATTATGGGTACTACTCCTAGTAGGTTCAAGTTGTATAAGGGGTAGTGGCTCACTACTGTGTTCATATTTATGGATACTAATCCTATGGGGTTCAGGTTGACTAGGAGAAGCATGACTAGTACTAGGTTGATATTTAGGGGTTATGGGTTCTCTAGGCTCATAGGACAAGGGTGCAGATCTATGGGTCATGGGATTATAGGATCTGGGGTCATAGGATTTTGGGTCAGCTCTATGATCAAGTTCTAAGGATGGATCATAGTATGGGGTCCACCTAAGGTTGGGCTCCCTATATGGGTCAGGATATTGGGTTCTCCTAGGGTTGGACTCCCTATATGGGTCAGAATATTGGGTTCTCCTAGGGTTAGGCTCCCTATATGGGTTAGAGTATTGGGTTCTCCTAGGGTTAGGCTCCCTATATGGGTCAGAGTATTGGGTTCTCCTAGGATTAGACTCCCTATATGGGTCAGAGTATTGGGTTCTCCTGGGTTCAGTATCATAATAATGGTCATGGTAAGGGGTTCTTCTAGGTTCAGTATCATAATAAGGGTCATGGTAAGGGGTTCTTCTAGGTTCAGTATTATTGTATGGGTCAGGCTGAGGGGCTCTCCTAGGTTCAATCTCTCGGTATGGATCAGGGTTTGGGGTCCTCCTAGGTTGAGGATTGTAGTACGGGTCAGAATAAAGGGATCTCCTAGGTTCGACCACATGGTATAGATCAAGGTTTGGGGTTCTCCTAGGTTGAGGGGACTCAGGATCTGGCTCAGATTGTGACCCATGGGTTCTTGCTATGGTCCCTACACGGCCTCCTAACTGGTCAAACCTTTTGGCAAGATGGTCAATTCTATTGTTGGTTTGGGTACCAGACTGAGTTAACTGGGTAGTCATCTGGGTAGCCATCTGGGCCATTTGATCAGCTAGGGCTTTTATTTGGGCTTGTAAGTTTTCCATGGGTTCAGACATTTGTGAAGGAGGTGGGGATATGAAACTCCTGATCTAGTGCTTATACAAGACTCGATCAGACCGACTATAGCCGACTAGACCTAGAGTCCAAACTAGATGCTCAATTAGGGTGGCAAACTAGCCTATAGTAACCCTGTACTCAGCCAGGCAGGTGTAAGGGGAGTGTTAGGTCCCTGATTGCCAATCCTAGACACCAATCAGAGATTGGCCAGGTAGGCGGACCAGCACACAAGCCCTTCGGGATTGAATCCCTAAACCACCATTCTAGACACTGAGCACAAGGCACACATAGGATAACTTGACACAATTATTTAACACTAGCCCGGACTCGACCAGTTGGTATCCCTAGCCCACTAGGGCAAATTAAGTCTAATTAATTTTTGGTTAAGGCTTGGGACCGAATGCAAGGGATGTGGTTTTAGGCTAAGGAGAGGTTATCAACTCCTCCCCCCATCTGATATAGCAAGAGTGCCCTTAAAAGTAAATTATGCAATGATGGCAGGCAGATGAGGATGCAAATTAGGGTTTAGATGTTTTTGGTATTTTTGGAGAATATGTAATTTTTTTTTTGGTATTTTTTTAAATAGAAGAAAACTTGCAAATCATGGCCTAATATGCAAGAAATATACTAAAATTAAAAGATATGCAAAAGATGCTAAATAAAACCCTAAAACTTTCAAACTTGTCTTGCTGAAAAAAAAACAGAGCCAAAAATTTATAGGCTGTATTTCGGCTTGCAGAAAATTCAAAGGCCATAATAAAATCTGAAAAAATTAAGAAAATTACTGTGAATTATGGTGAATCCAAAAAAATAAATTTAAAAAGTTTTGAAGTTTTTAATAGGGAGAAATAATTTAAGAAAATAGAGCATATACAGACTGAAAAATTATAGAAAATAAGCCCTAATCTAAGCTCTGATACCAAATGATGGGGGACTAATAAGCATGCAATTTTTTTTGTATGTTTTACATGTTGAGTTAGGTGATTAATTCCTGAATTTCAGATCAAAATTATTTGTAGGGAATTTTATATGAATTTTAGAAGATCAGCATGCAGATTAGGACCTAGAAAAGTAGAAAAGAAGGATCGCCGGGGCTGAGAAGCCTCGGTTAGGGCAAGTTCTCCTACAATAAAACTACTAGAGGTAGAGGGGTGTACCTGACAACATCTGTGAAGATCACAGTGAAGGGGTCTCTCGTTCCTCGATGGATGCGGCCTAGAAAAATGAGCCAAAGACCCGCGGATACCCGGCTTTCTGCTCGGTGATCCGATTGAGGCTTGGCTGGAGTCGTTGGATTCGTAGAAACTCGGGGACCTGTAAACGACCTATCAGGGGTTAGAAAACTCACAAAGGAACAACAAAACAAAGAAAAAATAGCAAGCAAAGGCTTCTTTTGGAGTGGGCGTTCAGGGATCTGAGAGGCTTGTTGGCAGCAGGAAGATGATTGCAGCACTGGGAAGAAAAACTCTCACAAATCCCTTTATGCACACAGCAGGGTATCACACAACTCAATAGAAGAACTGAAGGTTTACATTCATCAAAATTCTCATCATACAAGAGGCTAGGGTCCCTTAAATAGACCCTTAACCTTGGGCTCCAAGTAAGGGTACATAAGTCTTTACATAAGAATCCTTTTCCCTCTCAAACCCTAGCTAGAAAAATAAGAAAATATTAGGTAGAAAAATCCCTAAAATTTTCTTGACATGGTCAAGATGCTAAGGATGCCTAGGGGGGCATGTTGGGCTTCTAGGAGCAGCAAGGGGCCAGCCCAAAGGGGCCCGGGTGCATGGGTTTGCGCCTCTGGAAGCTGGGGTGGCCTGGTAGCCAGGTAGCAGGAATATTCCCTGGTATCTTGCTTCTTAGGGGCTTGGGCTTGGCACCTGAGCTTGATTTCTTTGGACTAGGATGCAGATGGACCTATGGAATCATGGATGCCCTTATTTATGAATATACTTTGGCATCTGGAAGGGAATTTGGGCATCTGGAGGGCATCTGCAAGAAATCAGGGTTTTTCTGAATTTTCCTCCTGGGGTCTTCAAATCTTCAAGCTGGGTTGGACTTGGGCTATACTTCCATGTCTTCAATCTAGTTGGACTTGGTCTTCACTTGTATGATATAGTCTTGAGTCTTCAGTATGCTTGGACAGGACTTAAAAAAATAAAATTAGCTCAACATGAGCTGACTAGAATTGGACTGAACTAGCTCAACATGAGTTGACAAGTACAGAACTGAAATAACAACTCAAAATACTCAAATAACAACTAAAATGGACTCAGATGAGCTAAGCCCTTATTACAGATGGACTCATAAATTATTGATCAATTTACAGAGGATTGAAAAGCCACTATCTTATTCTGGTGCCTCCAATGTCCCCACCAGGGGGTGTACCTGACAACGTCTATGAAGATCGCAGCAAAGGTTCTCTCGTTCCTCGATGGATGCAGCTTGGAAAACCGAGCCAAAGACCCACGGATACCTGGCTTTCTGCTCGCTGATCCGATTGAGGCTTGGCTGGAGTCGTTGGATTCGTAGGAACTCGGGGACCTGTAAAAGACCAGTCAGGGGTTAGAAAACTCACAAAGGAACAAGAAAACAAAAGAAAAATAGCAAGGGAAGGCTTCTTTTGGAGTAGGCATCCAGGGATGTGAGATGCTTGTTGGCAGCAGGAAGATGATTGCAGCACTGGGAAGAAAAACTCTCGCAAACCCCTTTATGCACATAGCAGGGTATCACACAACTCAATAGAAGAACTCAAGGTTTTCATTCATCAAAAATTAGGTTTCATACAAGAGGCTAGGGTCCCTTAAATAGATCCTTAACCTTGGGCTCCAAGTAAGGGCACTTTAGACTTTACATAGGACTCCTTTTCCCTTTCAAACTCTAATTGGAATACAAGGTAACAGGTAGAAAACATTAACACAAAATACTCCCCTCTTGTCCTTCTCTTGGTCGGCCAAGGTGGTGACCATAAGTGGCCGACCAAGAGGGGAGGTGACCCTAGGGAGGGGTTCCCTAAATTCTACCTGCGCCTGGGCTAGCCCAAATTCCTTCCGGCTGGTCCAGGGTTTTGAATTTGTTCCTGATTTTGTCTTCTCTTCCTGGACTCTTCAAGTCTTCAAGCTGGGTTGGACTTGGGCTTAACTTTTATGTCTTCAATTAGGTTGAACTTGGTCTTCACTTGTATGATGTGGTCTTGAGTCTTCAATCTGATTGGACAGGACTCAAAAATTGAAATTAGCTCAACTTGAGCTGGCTAGCATTGGACTGAACTAGCTCAATAAGAGCTGGACTAATTATAGGACTCAAATATAGCTGGACTAAGCTTTATTACAGGGACTCAAATATTAACTAAGTGATCCATAGAGGGTTGAGAAGCCTCTGCCTTATTCTGGTGCCTCTGGTGTCCGCACCAATTCTCCCGGGGTGGGAGGAACTCGACCCTGTCGAGTGATATTAGATTGGCTCACATATCTTTCAAGAAGGTCTGGGTTGAGGCATTGCAAGTCCTCTCAAGAAATCCATGAATCGTCCAACTCTGGCCGGCCTTGCCATCGGACTAGAAAGCATTGATAACCGCGGCCCCGGGTCGTAATGGCTTGATCGTCCAGGATACGCTCGATCCGTTCTCCTCTCTCAGGCCAATTAATTGGTAGACACTCTGGGTAAGGATCACTTTCAACAGAAGGGATAGGTCCAAAAGCCTCACTGGGTATCGTTACCGATTCTCGGTACTCAATCGGTCTGTAATATTGAAGGTAGAACTAATGCCCATATCCGAAGGCAAGTCTAGCACGTAGGCATTTGATCCAACCTTCTTTAATACTTTAAAAGGTCTGGCTCCCTGAGCATGAAGCTTCTTAACAGTCCCAGGTGGGAACTGTTCAGGCCTAAGCCTAATCGTGATAGAATCCCCTACATCAAATTCTTTGATCCTTCTTCGGGAATTAACCAAATTTTTATAAGTTTCATTGCTTAAGTTTATCTTTTGGTTAATGTCTTCATGCAAGTCTCTAATATGCTGTGCAAATGACTCTACGGACTCTGAGACTCGTGCATGAATAGGTAAAGGAATCAAATCAATGGGGCGATTAGGCTTGTACCCATGGACTATCTCAAAAGGGCTCTTACCCATTGTCCTATTTACTGAACTGTTGTAGGCAAACTCTGCTCTAGGTAATAACAAATCCCATGTTCCAACATGTTCACCTACCAGGCATCTAAGGAGGTTTCCTAAACTTCGGTTCACTACTTCAGTTTGGCCATCTGTTTGAGGGTGGTAGGCTGTAGAAAACTTAAGCTTGGTCCCTAATAGGTGCCATAAGGTCTTTCAGAAATAACTAGTGAACCTAACATCCCTATCAGATATAATGGTCTTGGGTAGGCCATGGAGTTTGACCACATGATCTAAGAAGAGTTTGGCTACCCTAGACGCATCAAAGGTCTGGGAACAGGGAATGAAGTGAGCCATCTTAGAGAACCTATCGACCACTACAAAGATTGAGTCATGTTTCTTTTGGGTCTTAGGTAATCCTAGCACGAAATCCATACTTAGGTCTTGCCAAGGGCGATCAGGCACTGGTAAAGGTGTGTAAAGACCAGTGTTTTGCTTTTGCTGTTTGGCAACAGCATAAGTTCAACATCTGGCTACAATCTGTGCAACATGCCTTTTCAATCCTGGCCAAAAGAACTGGTCCTCTATTGCTAAGATCGTCTTATTTCTACCAAAATGACCAGCTAAACCTCCAGCATAGGTTTCCTAGATTAGGAATTCTCTAAGGGAAGTTTTGGGTATACAGAGTCGATTATTCTGGAAAAGGTAACCATCCTGAAGGGTATACTCACTATGGGTACTGGATGGTCCTAGCCTGAGGGTCTGGTAATTGTCTCCAAAGTCTGGGCAGGCTTCATGTTCATCCTTTAACCTATCAAACCCTATGACTTGGGTGCTAACTGATCCCAATAGTAAAGACCTACGGCTCAAGGCATCTGCTACCTTATTTTCAGTGCCAGCACGGTGCTTCAGGATGAAAGTGTAGGCCTAAATGTACTCAATCCATTTACCATGCCGAGGATTCAGTTTCTTTTGGGAGTTCAGGAATCGGAGTGCCTCATGGTCAAAAAATAAAACAAACTCCTGTGGTAATAAGTAATGTCTCCAATATCTAAGGGCCTGAACTACTGCATAAAATTCCTTGTCATAGGTAGAGTACTTAAGTTTAGCCTCATTCAGCTTTTCACTGAATAAGGCTACAGGGTGGTTCTCTTGACTTAGTACCCCACCTATTTCTACTCCCGAGGCGTCGCAAGCGACCTCAAACACCTTAGTAAAGTCAGGTAATCTAAGGATGGATGCATGGGTCATCTTATCCTTAAGCTCTAGGAAGGCCTTATCAGCTGCTTTGGTCCACTCAAATGTACCCTTCCTAATGCAATCGGTGATAGGTGCGATGATTGTGCTAAAACCCCTAATAAATCTCCTGTAAAAGGTTGCTAGGCCATGGAAACTACGTACATCATGGACATTAGAGGGTGTAGGCCACTCAACAATCGCCCTAACCTTTTCAGGATCAGCAGAAACTCCCTCATGGGTGACAACAAAACCTAGGAAGATGACCCTATGTGTCATGAAATCACACTTCTTAAAGTTGGCATAGAGGTTATTCTCCCTAAGGGTTTGGCATACCAGTCTTAGATGACTAAGGTGGTCCTTCTTGGTCCTGCTATAAATCAGAATATCATCAAAGTAGACCACAACAAATTTTCCGGTAAATTCTCTCAGGACATGGGTCATAATCCTCATAAAGGTACTTGGTGCATTGGAAAGTCCAAAGGGCATTACAACCCACTCAAACAGGCCATCCTTAGTCTTGAAAGCAGTTTTCCACTCATCCCCAGGTCTAATTCTCACCTGATGATAGCCGCTCTTAAGGTCTATCTTGGAGAAAACTCTGGCTCCGGCCATCATGTCTAACATATCATCCAATCGGGGGATGGGAAACCTATATTTCATAGTTATTTTGTTGATAGCTCTACTATCTACACACATCCTCCATGTACCATCCTTCTTAGGGGTCAGTAGAGCAGGGACTGCACATGGACTCAGGCTCTCCCTAATGAAACCCTTCCTAAGTAATTCTCCCACTTGTCTCTGTAATTCTTGATGCTCACTGGGATTCAGTCTATAGTGAGGAAGGTTTGGTAAAGTGGCTCCTGGAACTAAGTCTATTGCATGCTGGATGTTCCTAAGGGGTGGCAATTGATTAGGTAAATCCTCAGAGAAGACATCCTCAAATTCTTTCAGAGCTTCAACAATTTCTTTAGGGTGTTCCTTTTGGGTTGGCTCTAATATTTCTTTGGAGGTCAAGATCCAAACAGGGTTACTGATGCAGAACGAAAGCTCTGATACCAAAATGATGCAGAATGAAAGCTCTGATACAAAAATTGATGCAGAACAAAGAACAAAAAGCGTATGCGGAAGTAAAATTAAGATTAATTCTTTTTTTTTTATATATATTTCAAAAATTGGCTTCGACTCAAAGTAAAGTTAAACTAAGTTAATGGAAACTAGGTAAGGATTGAAAGCACAATTTAGAAGAAGCAAAGTTATCAGAGTAGTTCAGAAGTAACGGATCGCTGGGGGTTGAGAAACTCCCAAACCTAGGGTTTCGCTCTGAACTTTCAACAAGACAGAAATAAAGAGGAGAGATGGTTTACCAACCAGACAGTGATCTCACAGAATTTGGGTGGAAGAACTCTCTCGAGCAGATTGTTGGATCCTCGGATTCGGCTATCTTCGTAATGGATCCTCCAATACTGGTCTCGTGGCTGGGTCGGCTTCTCCTAGACTCAAGATCTGGGAAGAAGAAAAACAAGTGATGGATCAGAGACTCAGGGAAGGATTTACCAGTTCGAAGAACTTGAAGGCTGATGTCGCTGAGATCCGTATTCTCTTGAAGGCTGATTCGACTCCCTCTGGAAAGAGCTTTGGATCTGAAGTATTCAGACTGTAGCTGAAGGCTGGTGGTCGGCCTGGACTTGGAGAGAGAGGCCGTGGGAGGTGGGATAGGCTAGGGTTTGGTGGATTGAAGTGGATGGTGGGCGGCTAGGGTTTTGGAGTAGAAGTGGCTAACCTAGGGTTTGGGTTTTGGAGATCTCACACCTCCTCAAGGTTCCTGGGGAACCCGGATTTACTCCCTCATGGAGCTTAACACCTGGAAGCAAGTGCGGAAGAGAGAAAACACAAAGTTTGCTCAAAAAAAAATTTGGTTTCATTCATCTGATTGATTAGAACTTACAAAGGGGTTTTAATTTATAGGACATTACAAGAGAGTAGGGTTTTTCATCTTCCCATGTGGGACTAAAGGAGGGGATCTTCAAATTAGGATTGTAGGATCAATCCCTACTCATATGGCCGGCCAAATAATTCCAAAGATGATTGAGGCTTCAAAAAAGGAAAGTGTGTGGCGCCTCCTTGTCTTGACCTCCAAGAAAATATTTTTTTCCTTCTATGCTTGGCCTTATCTGGAAGTGTTTGGGCACCTCTTAACCTTGCCCTCCAAGAGAAAATTTGTTTCCTTTTATATCTGGCTTTAGTTGGAATGATTAGGGCGCCTCCTAACCTTGCTCTTCAAGAGAAATCTCCTTCCTTCCATGGCTCAACCCTTTTTGGATACCTCCTTTTCTTTCTCCCCAAGTTATGGCTTTTTCTAACTTTGTTTTGAGTATTTCTGGCAGGTAATGGGCGCCTCCTTGAAGTTCTCTCCAAGAGAATTTCTTCCCTTTCATAGTTTGGTTCTTTTAGGAATGTCTTGGGGCGCCCCATTGATTTGTGGACCCCTGGTGGATTTCTCCTCAATTGGTGCATGAGAGAAGGGAGCTGCTATCTGTGGTGTGGGGACCAAAGCCTGCTGGATGAAGATGTGGCGCCCCCTGGACTCAGGCGTATGGCTGGGAGTGTGGCTGGGAGTGTGGCGCCCACTTGCTTGGTCTTGGGAGAAAATGTAACACCCCAAGTTGAAGCCCTAGTCCACTACTGAGTCAACATGACTCAACAAAATAAAAATGCAGGTAATACAGACTCAAACTAAAATTGAGTTGATCAAGTCAACCCTTATTACAAGCCAAAAAACCCTAATTCTTCGGGCAAGGTTAATCAGAGATCCAGATGGAGCTCTGAAGTCTTCTTCTGAGTCTGGTGCCCGCACCAATTACCCTCAACAATCTTTTATTCTAACTCCCTAGCCTTAATCAGGTTAACTCCAGGTTTCTTGTCCTTAAGGCTACTAGAACTCCTCTTAACTGGGTCCCTAGGGGGAGCTGGATTGATAACAAACTTATTCCCATGGTAGTTGAAGGTACAAACATTGGTTCGACCATACAAGGTTTCATCATGATCAAATAGCCAAGGTCGACCTAAAATAATACTACTTACTTCCATGGGGATAACATCACACCAAATCTTTTCCTCATAGGTCTGCAATTTAAGTAAGATTTGGCACCTAACTTGAATTTGGATGGAGGTGGAATCTACCCAAGAAACTTTGTACGGGCTAGGATGAGGAACTGTGGTCAATCCTAAAGATTTAACTGTCTTGGCAGAGATGGCATTGACACAACTCCCACTATCTATGATCATCTTAAGAACCTTATCCCCTATCTTAACAAAATTCTGTAGGATGCTAGTCCTACGCCAATCTTCCTTAACTGGGGTTTGGGCTAGGATGCACCTAACCACTCCTAATTGGTTCTCAAACTCAGGTTCTTCCTCCTCACCTTCGTACTCCTCTATTAATTGATCATTAGCCTC
Source organism: Areca catechu (assembly GCA_021397845.1). Classification (NCBI taxonomy): domain Eukaryota; kingdom Viridiplantae; phylum Streptophyta; class Magnoliopsida; order Arecales; family Arecaceae; genus Areca; species Areca catechu. Next base: position 59,305,783 of record CM038050.1, read on the forward strand.
ATAAACTTCTCCCTCAGGTTCGACTACAGACTCAGGCTCTTCTTCTTGTAATTCACCTAGATGTAAAGCACTAACTGGACATTGATTCATAAAGTGGCCTGGCTTATGACATCTAAAACATGTCTTCTGGGGAGTGTAACCCTTATTAGCTTCTACAGATTTTCCTCGATTATCCTTGCGGGCCAAAGAATTACTAGGCTGGGGTCGACTCGGACCTGGCTGACTAGGACTGGGTCGGTTTGGGCCTGGTAGACTAGGACTGGGTCGACTGGGTATGGGTCGACTCTGAAGGGGCTGGCTAGCTCCCGGATACTGACTAGGGTATCTAGTAGGCTCAGGTCGATGGTAAACGGGCCCTCTATGAAAACGTTCATGATCCCTAGCAATCTGGTAAGCATGGTCCAGGTCTCTAACCTCTCTCATGTAGAGCTCTTTCTTAATGTCATCTCTTAATCCAACCCTAAACCTAGATAAGACAACATCCTCAGACTCCCTCAAATCACATCGCATGGAATACTCATCAAATTTTGCAATATACTCATCTATGCTCTTGTTATCCTGATTAAATCGTTGCCATTGATCTAGTAACCCACTACGATATGAAGCTGGAACGTATCTTGTCCTAAGCTTACCCTTCATGGCCCACCAGGTGGTTATAGGATCATGCCCTCCTCGATTAAGGGTTCTCTCAATACTAGCCCAATGTAACCTGGCTTCCTGAATCAACTTAAGCTTAGTAAACCTAAATTTACTCTCCTCTATCATATCATACCATTAAAAATATTGACCCATCTCTCCCTCCCAATCTATATAGACCTTAGGATCTAGACAACCATCAAAAGTTGGAGCATCAAGCTTGACATGTCTATAGGATCGGTCCTCCTGGTCTACAAAATCCTGATTAGGCTTTCTATGACGAACTTCAGGGATTGGGTCAGGATGATAGCCTCTTCTAGTTTCAACCTCAAGATATGGATCAGGGTTTGGGGTCCTCCTGGGCTCAGGATTGTAGTATGGATCAGGTTGAGGGGCTCTCCTAGGTTCGACCTCTTGGTATGGGTCAGGGTCTGGGGTCCTCCTAGGCTGAGGGTTATAGTATGGGTCAGGATGAGAGGCTCTCCTAGGTTCGACCTCAGGGTATGGATTAGGGTTTGGGGTTCTCCTAGATTGAGGGGAATTAGGATCTGGCTCAGACTGTGACCCATGGATTTTTCCTGGGTCCCTACCCGGACTTCTAACTGATCAAACCTGCTGGCAAGATGGTCAATTCTATCATTGGTTTGAATACCAGACTGAGTTAACTGGGTCATCTGGGTAGTCATCTGGGTAGTTATTTGGGTAGCCATCTAGGCCATTTGATCAGCTAGGGCTTTTATTTGGGCTTGTAAATTTTCCATGGGTTCAGACATTTGTGAAGGAGGTGGGTGATATGAAACTCCTGATCTAGTGCTTATGCAAGACTCGATCAGACCGACTATAGCTGACTAGACCTAGAGTCCAAACTAGATGCTCAATCAGGATGGCAAACTGGCTATAGTAACCCTGTACTCAGCCAGGCAGGTGTAAGGGGAGTGTTAGGTCCCTGATTGCGAATCCTAGACACCAATCAGAGATTGGCCAGGTAGGTGGACCAACACACAAGCCCTTCGGGATTGAATCCCTAAACCACCGTTCTAGACACTGAGCACAAGGCACACACAGGTTAACTTGACACAGTGATCTAACACTAGCCCGGACCCGACCAGTTGGTGTCCCTAGCGCACTAGGGCAAATTAAGTCTAATTAATTTTAGGTTAAGGCTTGGGACCGAATGCAAGGGATGTGGTTTTGGGCTAAGGAGAGGTTATCAACTCCTCCCCTTATCTGATATAGCAAGAGTGCCCTTAAAAGTAAATTATGCAATGATGGCAAGTAGATGAGGATGCAAATTAGGGTTTAGATGTTTTTGGTATCTTTGGAGAATATATAATTTATTTTATTTTTTTGGTATTTTCTTAAATAGAAAAAAACTTAAAAACTATTGCCTAATATGCAGGAAATATACTAAAATTAAAAGATATGCAAAAATTGCTAAACAAAAACCTAAAACTTCCAAACTTGTCTTGCTAAAAAAAAATAGAGCCAAAAATTTGTAGGCTATATTTCGGCTTGAAGAAAATTCACAGTATGAAATAAAATCTGAAAAAATTAGGAAAATTACTTTGAATTATGATAAATCCAGAAAAATAAATTTCAAGATTTTTAGAATTTTTAACACGGATAAATAATTAAAATAACAGAGTATATATGGACAAAAAAATTGTAGAAAATAAGCCCTAATCTAAGCTCTGATACCAAATAATGGGGGACTAATATGCATGCAATTTTTTTATATGTTTTATATTTTGGGTTTAGTGATTAATTCCCGAATTTCAGATTAAAATAAGTTATAGGGAATTTTATATGAATTTTAGAAGATCAGCATGCAAATTAGGACCTAGAAAAGTAGAAAAGAAGGATCGCCGGGGCTGAGAAGCCTCGGTTAGGGCAAGTTCTCCTACAATAAAACTACTGGAGGTAGAGGGGGTGTATCTGACAATGTGTGTGAAGATCACAGCAAAGTGTCTCTCATTTCTCGATGGATGCGGCCTGGAAAAGCGAGCCAAAGACCCGCGGATACCCGGCTTTCAGCTCGGTGATCCGATTGAGGCTTGGCTGGAGTCGTTGGATTCGTAGGAACTCGAGGACCTATAGACGACCTGTCAGGGGTTAGAAAACTCACAAAGGAACAAGAAAACAAAGAAAAAATAGCAAGGGAAGGCTTCTTTTGGACTGGGCATCCAGGGATCTGAGATGCATGTTGGCAGCAGGAAGATGATTGCAGCACTGGGAAGAAAAACTCTCGCAAACCCCTTTATACACACAGCAGGGTATCACACAACTCAATTGAAGAACTCAAGGTTTTCATTCATCAAAAATTAGGTTTCATACAAGAGGCTAGGGTCCCTTAAATAGACCCTTAACCTTGGGCTCCAAGTAAGGGCACTTTAGACTTTACATAGGACTCCTTTTCCCTTTCAAACTCTAATTGGAATACAAGGTAATAGGTAGAAAACTTTAACTCAAAATACTCCCCTCTTGTCCTTCTCTTGGTCGGCCAAGGTGGTGACCGTAAGTGGCCGACCAAGAGGGGAGGTGACCCTAGGGAGGGGCGCCCTAAATTCTACCTGGGCCTGGGCTGGCCCAAATTCCTTCCGGCTAGTCCAGGGTTTTGAATTTGTTCCTGATTTTGTCTTCTCTTCCTGGACTCTTCAAGTCTTCAAGCTGGGTTGGACTTGGGCTTAACTTTTATGTCTTCAATTAGGTTGAACTTGGTCTTCACTTGTATGATGTGGTCTTGAGTCTTCAATCTGATTGGACAGGACTCAAAAATTGAAATTAGCTCAACATGAGCTGGCTAGCATTGGACTGAACTAGCTCAATAAGAGCTGGACTAATTACAGCACTCAAATGTAGCTGGACTAAGCTTTATTACAGGGACTCAAATATTAACTAAGTGATCCACAGAGGGTTGAGAAGCCTCTGCCTTATTCTGGTGCCTCTGGTGTCCGCACCAGGTAGTCTCTGTAAAGTGTTACAGGACTTGTGAGATTAAGACACATTGTTGATGGACTTTATGGGTTGGGCAGTTTATCCCTAAGTCTTCCTGAGCATTGAGGTCAAAGGGATTAATTACAAGGTTTCCATATCTAATGGTTCTTGATTTTTGCTCTGCAACTTTGACCTATCCGGACATCGGGTGTCATTGCTAGATGGAGACTTTGACTGGTATTGGAAATGTTCCAGTGCTACCGGCTTAGTGTTCGAACTTATAGGGTCACACACCATAGAGGTTTCTACTTGATCTAGTGATCGGAAAACAATTGATAATCATTCGTGGACTCATAGAGAAAAAGTATTTTTCTTTATCCAAGTGTCGATACTTGATATTCCTGAAAGTGTAGACACTTGTGTAAGTGTCGACACTTGATGATTTCTCATGTGTAGACACTTGATGTCACAAAAGGTTATGACATAAAATTTTTACTAAAAGTTGGTGATGCATGGAGGTGAATTAAGTAATGTGATTACTTGATAGCCCAATTTGATTGAGCTATAAAAATCTGGAACGAATCAAATAGGATTTGGTTCAAAATTAGGTTTGGGTTCAATTGGGTTGAACCCAATGTATGCACACTTGACCCAATTGATTTCAGTTATGAACTAAAATCAATTAACACTTTAATCTGAATTTAAATATGTTTAAATTCAGCTTTTGGGAGTTATGTAACTTCCCATGACCATTATCACCCATAACTACCCATTAACACTCCATAACTCTCCACTTTCCCTCTTCCTCACCATCTACTTAATGGGCTGAAATGGGAGGATGAAAATCAGAGAAAACTCAGCAAAGAAATGCTGGAAAAATCAAAAGGAAGAAAGGAAGAAACTAGGAAAGGTTCTAGTTTTAGGGGTGTGAGGTTTTTGAAGAAAAGTGTGCATATTTGTACCTAGTGATCTAGGTTTTGGGATAGTGTTTGGAAAGGGTTTCAACCACTCATTCTCCACCTCTTGGTTTTCTTCTTTCATTCGGAGAGTCTGGCATCAAAAGAAGAAAAGGAGTTCAGATCAAATCGTTCCACAACAAGCTAGCACTTGGAGTGGAAGCAGATTTTGAAAAGAGCCCTGGTGTGAACCACCTGTAGAGGCCGAACACATGTGCGGCTAATCAGAGTTCTTCTTCCTTCTCCTGGATCTTTCGCAGTGGAGAACGTCTCCACATCATACGAGGTATGGATTTACATATATAGATATGTTGCTTTGAAATGTTCATAGTAAGAATTCAGGATTTCATAGTTTATATAAATCATTCATGCAAGATCTTGGGACAAGTAGCATAGAAAAGTTTTAAAAGCATGCTTAGATTAAATGTTAATCCTTTTATCATGCTTTCCCTGCATGTTATTTTGAAAAAGTTTTAAAATACAAAGCATGCTCGCTACTAGTTTTTCTTTCAATTGGTATCAGAGCAACAAGGTTGCTCTAGCATGAATGTTTAGTATAAACATTATAAAATCAGTTTAATTTCTTGCAAGTACTCGGATTGAGTGCCTCACCAAGCCATACGGTCATAGGAGAGAAGTAGGGCTGCAAGACCCTCACTTCCCATTCAAAGGGATCTCCTATGGCGTGTAGGGGTGCCATTGTGAAGGACTCGTGAAGAAGAAAAAGAAAAGAAAAAAGTAAAGATTAAAATGTTTTGATCTTTATTGTGTTCTAAATTTGAAGTCATAAAATGTTTTAGAAATGTTCTAAAGTTAGTTTATCATTGTTATGTTAAATAGTTTAACACAAAATTCAAGTTTAGAAAAGATAAAGTTTGGATTTCAGTATTTCTGTGCTCAGGTTTGATCAAGTGTCGACACTTGGTTTACCTAGTGTCGACACTTGTGTGTCTATGTGTCGACACTTGGGCTTCTAGGTGTCGACTCATGAACAAAAACACAGAAATCGGTCCACTATGTGTCGACCTGTCTCAGAGTAGTGTTGACACTTCACAGTGAACAGAAGTTTAAAACTTGGATTTTCTTGAAAAAAAAAATATTTTATAAAAGTTTTTTGAAAATGTTTCAATCTGTTGTATGATTAACTTAATTATGAATTAAGCAAATCTAAGTGACTAAATGATCTAAGGATATGATTTTAAGATCTAAGTCATATTCATAACTTTGGTTTAAATAGGTTAGCTTGAATTAGGTCCTAATTGGGTTAGACCTAAGTTTAGATGAATTGGACTTAATAGAGAATTAACTTAATCAAATATTGAGTTAAGGTTCTTCTCTAGTATCTATCTAATAGTTAGCTTGATTGGTCCATACATCTAAATGGACTTAATCTTGGCTTCGTGGTAGGACCCGATTCCTTAAGCTAGCCAAATCGAAATTGGTGAACCAATTGGTGTCTAAGGTAAGTATGGCTTTTGATCTATGGTTTTTGGGGCTACCACTTTCCTGGCCAATGATATTGTTGTCTAAGGAAAGATGGTTAATGGCTTAACCCATAACCTTGATCTCACTTACCTGGCCAATATGGTCAACCAGATTTGATTAGTTAGCTCATTGATTCGAGTTAGCCCACGCCAATAAGGTTAATCAGCTTGACTGATTTAGGTGCCCATGGATTTTGTGGTTCATGTAACCCTTTCATTAACATATAAAGTTAGTGAAAGATAATCCATGACTTATCCTTTCTCTTCTGTCACAACATGTATAAAACCTCTAAATTATTAGGTCCTTAGAAAGATGGAAATTATATGATAATTTTTTTCTTAGCCTCTCATTAAGGTGTTTGGTAATAAGTCCAGTAGTGGGGTGATTATTGGCAGATCCATAGATCGGGTGGTCATCATATTATTGGAATTGCCATTCATTATATGATGACATAATGCAACTTTCTTGAACAGGTGGTCAGGTTAGCCGGCCAAAGTCGGGCATGATCATTTGTTAGCTAGAAGCATTAAGATCAGTCATGTTAATGGTTGGACCTAACTGAGACCTTCTTTAGCAGGTTGCCCAAAGGCTGATTGAAGTGTTCCTAGGGCAAAACAAATTACTAGGAGTAGTTTGGAGAAACAACTGGTTATGAACCTACCTTTAGATGAGCATCGGTTGGCCGACCATAGTTGGGCTCATTGATGGGGAACTAATATGCATGCAATTTTTTTTATATGTTTTACATGTTGAGTTAGGTGATTAATTCCCAAATTTCAGATCAAAATTATTTGTAGGGAATTTTGTATGAATTTTTGAAGATCAGCATGCAGATTAGGACCTAGAAAAGTAGCAAAGAAGGACCGCCGGGGCTGAGAAGCCTCGGTTAGGGCAAGTTCTCCTACAATAAAACTACTGGAGGTAGAGGGATGTACCTGACAATGTCTGTGAAGATCGCAGCGAAGGGGTCTCTCGTTCCTTGACGGATGCGGCCTGGAAAACCGAGCCAAAGACCCGCGAATACCCGGCTTTCTGCTCGGTGATCCGATTGAGGCTCAGTGATATGAAACTCCTGAATTTTCAGAAAACTTTCAAATCATGGCCTAATATACTGGAAATATACTAAAATTAAGAAATATGCAAAAACTCCTAAACAAAACCCAAAACTTCCAAACTTGTCTTGCTAAAAAAAACAGAGCCGAAAATCTGCAGGCCCTATTTCGGCTTTCAGAAAATTCACATGCCATAATAAAATCTGGAAAAATTTAAAAATTACTGTGGATTATTCTAAATCCTGGAAAATAAATTTCAGAACTTTTGGAGTTTTTAACAGGGAGAAATAATTAAAATAACTGAGTATATATGGACTGAAAAATTGCAGAAAACAAGCCCTAATCTAAGCTCTGATACCAAATGATAGGGAACTAATATGCATGCAACTTTTTTTGTATGTTTTACATGTTGAGTTAGGTGATTAATTCCCAAATTTCAGATCAAAATTATTTGTAGGGAACTTTGTATGAATTTTTGAAGATCAGCATGCAGATTAGGACCTAGAAAAGTAGCAAAGAAGGACCGCCGGGGCTGAGAAGCCTCGGTTAGGGCAAGCTCTCCTACAATAAAACTACTGGAGGTAGAGGGTGTACCTGACAATGTCTGTGAAGATCGCAGCGAAGGGGTCTCTCGTTCCTCGACGGATGCGGCCTGGAAAACCGAGCCAAAGACCCGCGGATACCCGGCTTTCTGCTCGGTGATCCGATTGAGGCTTGGCTGGAGTCGTTGGATTCGTAGGAACTCAGGGACCTGCAAACGACCTGTCAGGGTTAGAAAGCTCACAAAGGAACAAGAAAACAAAGTAAAAACAGCAAGGGAAGGCTTCTTTTGGAGTGGGCGTCCAGGGATCTGGAGGGTTTGTTGGCAGCAGGAAGATGATTGCAAACACCGGGAAGAAGAACTCTCACAAACCCCTTTATGCACACAGCAGGGTATCACACCACTCAATAGAAGAACTCAAGGTTTTCATTCATCAAAAATTCTCCTCATACAAGAGGCTAGGGTCCCTTAAATAGACCCTTAACCTTGGGCTCCAAGTAAGGGTACATAAGTCTTTACATAAGAATCCTTTTCCCTCTTAAACCCTAGCTAGAAAATAAGGAAATATTAGGTAGAAAAATCCCTAAAAATTTTTTTGACTTGGTCAACACTCCAAGGACGCCTAGGGGGGCGTGTTAGGCTTCTAGGAGCAGCAAGGGGCCGGCCCAAAGGGGCCCGGGTGCATGGGTTTGGGCCTCTGGAAGCTGGGGTGGCCTGGTAGCCAGGTAGCAGGAATATTCCCTGGTATCTTGCTTCTTAGGGGCTTGGGCTTGGCACCTGGGCTTGATTTCTTTGGGCTAGGATATAGATGGACCTCTAAAATCATGGATGCCTTGGTATATGAATATATTTTGGCATCTGGAAGGGAATCTGGGCATCTGGAGGGCATCTGCAAGAAATCAGGGTTTTCTGAATTTTCCTCCTGGGGTCTTCAAATCTTCAAGCTGGGTTGGACTTGGGCTATACTTCTATGTCTTCAATCTAGTTGGACTTGGTCTTCACTTGTATGATATAGTCTTGAGTCTTCAGTATGCTTGGGCAGGACTCAAAAAAATAAAATTAGCTCAACATGAGCTAACTAGCAATGGACTGAACTAGCTCAACATGAGCTGACTAGTACAGAAGTGAAATAACAACTAAAATTACTCAAATAACAACTAAAATGGACTCAGATGAGCTAAGCCCTTATTACAGATGGACTTATAAATTATTGATCAATTTACAGAGGGTTGAGAAGCCTCTGCCATATTCTGGTGCCTTTGGTGTCCGCACCACTCATGCATTGTCTATTGAATTCTGGTAACCACTAAGGGATAAGTGTTATTCTTCAGATTGGAGGTAGAGGCCGCCAGTCTGAATAAAATAGTGGGAGGAGCTTTTAGACAAAAGTCCATGTCTTTAAGTTTTTTTTAAATAATTCATATACTAAATAGTCTTGGTTTTCTTTTTTCAGATAATGTCTACTAATCTGTCACTTCGGTCATTATTAGATAATGACAAGCTCATGGGACCGAACTTCGATAGCTGGTATCGAAGACTGAGAATTGTTCTCGAGCACGAACGGATCCTTTATGTATTAACAGATCCGGCACCTGAGGGGCCAGCCCCCACCGCACATACTGCAATCAGAGATGCTTATCAAAAGTGGGTCTCTTACCGTACTACGGTACGGTGCATTATGTTGGTGGCTATGAATGACGAGTTCAGTCGCAAATTCGAGGAGGCCCAACCGAAGGAAATCCTTCAAAAGTTGAAGGAATCTTTTGGTGCCCCAGACGACGTTGAAAGGTATAGGGTTTCCTCTACCATCTTCAACGCTCGAATGACTAAAGGGTCCTCGGTTACTGATCATGTATTGTACATGATCGAGATGATCGAGTGCTTGGCCAAACTCGGATATCCGTTCCACGAGCAGCTTGGGAAGGATGCGATTTTGAATTCTTTACCTCCCTCCTACTTACCTTTTCTAGATCACTATAGATTAACTAGGCCTGTAGTCAACTACCATGGGTTGATGGGGTTACTATAGACTTATGAAAAGGATCACCAGCTCCAAAAGGGCTTGGTGAATTTAGTGGGAGGCAGTGCGGTAAGGCGTCGTCCCTTTAAGAAAGGGAAAAAAAAAAGGAATAAAAATAAAATGGTGCAAAGTGCTGGGCCCAGTCAGATTAAGAAGAAGGCTGACCAGAGTCAGGAAGATTGCTTCTACTGCAAGAAGCCGGGTCATTGGAAGAGGAATTGTTTCGCTTACCTAGCTACACTTGACCCGAACAGGCCGAAGAAGAAGAAGCAGCAAAAGGTTGTTGGACAAGGTATTTATTTGATAAATCCTTGTTGTTTTTCTATTTGTGATACTACTAACTGGATATTAGATACTGGTAGTCCTTATCATATTTGCAATATGTTGCAGGGACTACGAGTTAGTAGAAGATTCGAGAATGGCGAGAGATTTCTGAATGTGGGGAATGGAAGTCAAGCTCCAGTCCTAGCATTGGGAATTGTCAATCTGTTTTTCGAGTCTTGTAAAGTTGTTCTTAGTGATTGTCACTATTGTCCATCATTCCTTTAAAATATTATCTCTGTAGGCTAGTTGGCCAGTAATGGTTATGAACTATTAATCAAGAGTGATTTTTGCAAAGTCATTATGAATGATATTGTGGTTATGACTGGACATATTAAGAATGGAATTTATGTTTTATCATAGCCTGTTGGTGTAATGTACATTTCATGCAAACGCCCTAGATTAGATAATGTCAATGATGCTTATCTTTGGCATTGTAGGCTAGGTCATATAAACAAGAATAGAATCAACAGGTTAGTGGGAGAAGGTCTCCTAAACATTAGTGATTGTGAATCACTGACTACCTGTGAATCTTATTTACTTGGTAAGATAACCAAGTCGCCTTTTACTGGAAAAGGTGTACGAGCCAATGACATTTTGAGTCTAGTACATACCGATGTATGTGGACCAATGAATGTCGATGCCAAGGGTGGGTATAAATATTTCATTATATTTACACATGACCTCTCAAGTTACGGTTATGTTTTTTTGATGAGACATAAATCTGAATCGTTTGAAATGTTCAAACGGTATCGTAATGAAGTTGAAAAACAAACCGGGAAGCTTATTAAATTCCTTCGATCTGATCGAGGTGGAGAATATCTTTCTGGGGAGTTTCTGACATATCTTGAAGAGAATGGGATTCTCTCTCAATGGACACCTCCTGGGACGTCCCAGTTAAATGGTGTGTCTGAAAGGAGGAATCTGACTCTGTTGGACATGGTTAGATCCATGATGGGATTTGCAACTCTGTCAACTTCCTTTTGGGGGTATGCTTTGGAATCAGCATGCTATCTTCTAAATAAAGTTCTGAGTAAGTCTGTTAATAAAACTCCATATGAGATATGGAATGGGCATAAGCCGAGTCTTTCACACCTTCGGGTTTGGGGATGGTGCGGGCACCAGAATCAGAAGAAGACTTCAGGGTTCAATCTAGATCTCTGATTGACCTTGCCCGAGAAAATTAGGGTTTGTAATAAGGATTGACCTGATCAACCCAATTTTGAGTCTGTAATTTTGTCATTTCAATTTTTGTTGAGTCATGTTGACTCAGTCCAAGTCCAGGTCCAGGTTGGCGCCATTCCCTTTGCCATAGGGTGCCACATTTTTTCTTCCATGGTCTAGCTACAAGTGGGTGCCACACTCCCTGCCACATCTCCATCCAGTGTCTTTGGTCCCCGCACCATAAGAAGTAAGTTCCCCTTTTCCTTGCACCACTTGGGGGAGAAATCCATCAAGATACCTCAATCCAAGGAGGAGCCAACTTCTTTCCAGATAAACCAAAGCCAGGATGACAAGAATTTTTCTTGAAGAGAGGATCAAGGAGGTGCCCCACAATGTTCCATAAAAAATCCAAGTTATAAAAAGGGAAGAGAGCATGTCTTGGGGAGAAAATCAAGGAGGCACCCAAAAGTTTCCTAAAGTGCCAAAGCCATGAAAAGAAGAAGCCTAAACTTGTGGAGCAAGACTAGGATTGTCCAAAAGAGCCATACCATGAAGTGAAAATCCTTGATTCATGGAGAGATACTAGGAGACACCCCCATAACCTGCCATTTGGAGCTGATTTTCAAGTTTTCTTGGAGTTTTTGGGCTGCTCACTCATGGAAGGAGTCTTGGTTGGCCAAGGGAAGAGAATTTGATGCCTAAAGTGTAGATTAGTCCCATTAGTCCCACATGGGAAGATGTAAAAACTTGATTTCTTGTAAAGGTATATAAAATAGACCCCTCTTGTAAGTTTTCATAATAATGATGAATGAAATAAATTTCTTTGTGAGCAACTTTGTGTTTCTCTCTTCCGCACTTGTATTCAAGTGTTGAGCTCCGTGACGGAGTAATTCCGGGTTCCACAAGAACCTTGAGGAGGTGTGAGATCTCCAACCCCAAAACCCTAGCTTAGTCCACCCATCTCTACTCCACCACCACCAAACCCTAATTTTCCATCTTCATCCCACGGCACCTCTCTTCCACATCGAAGCCGGTCACCAGCATTCAGGTTCAGATCAACTGTTTCAACTACAGAGCCAGTTCAAAAGGAGAGTCAGATCAGTATCAAGATCTCCGGAACTTCTACATCCAACAATCTTCATTAAGTCCTCAGGTCAGTGTCTTTCTTTGAGTTTCTGGTTTTTCTTTTGTTCTTCTTCTTCCAGATCCTGAGTTCGAGAAGGAGGCCAACCTTGCCATAGGACTACAATCCGAGGATCCATTGCGAAGACACCCCATCTCCAAGGATCCTACAATCTGCTCGAGAGTGTCCTCCAATTAAAGCAACGAGAGATATCACTGCTAGGTAACAAGAACCTTCCCTTCTCACTTTGTTTGTTTCATTGAAACTCAGAGCAAACCCTAGATCTGGGGGTTTCTCAATCCCCAGCGATCCTACTTCTGAGTTACTCTGATAATCCACTCCTTTTAATTGTGCTCTCTATCATTTCTTAGTTTCTTTCAACATTAGTTTATCTTTCCTTTGAGTCAAAGCCGACTTCTGAAAATATATATATATAAAAAAAATATTAATTTTAATTTGCTTCTGCATTCCACATGTTCATTCTGCATCATTTTTAGTATCAGAGTTTTCGTTCTGCGTCAGGGGGTGTCCAGCTTATGTCAAGCATTTGGAAACAGATAAACTTGGACCTAGGTCTGACAGGTGCCTCTTTGTTGGGTATCCTAAATAGTCTAAAGTTTATTTCTTCTATATGCCTAGGGAACAAAAATTGTTCATCAGTCTTAGAGCTACCTTTTTGGAAAGGGAGTACCTTACTGAAGGTGCTCAAGCTGCCAATGTTGAGCTTACTGAAGTTCAACAGATAGAAGAACCAAATCACTCAAGGACTGCTACAGAACCCGTTATGATAAGGTCAAACCTTGAGCCTATTGACCAGTCATTAAGGATATTCGGTAGAGTACCACATCAACCAGACAAATTCTATAGTTTTCTGGTCCGAGATGGTGATCCCGTTGAGCTCGATGAGAACAACGAGGATCCAATCACCTATATGGACGCGATGCAGAGGTCTGATTCTGAGTTGTGGCTGGGAGCCATGAAATCTGAAATGGAGTCCATGGAAATCAACAAAGTATGGACTTTGGTTGATCCACCTGAAGGGGTAAAACCCATTGGGTGCAAATGGGTCTTCAAAAGGAAACGGGGCGCAGATGGGCAGGTAGAGACCTATAAAGCCCATCTGGTTGCCAAGGGTTATCGTCAACATTATGGTATTGACTATGATGAGACGTTTTCCCCTGTGGCAATGCTCAAGTCTATTCGGATTATGCTTGCCTTAGCTGCATATCTGGACTATGAAATCTGGCAAATGGATGTCCGAATAGCTTTCCTAAATGGTGAGCTAGATGAGGAGGTGTATATGATGCAACCTGAAGGGTTCACATCCACAGATGAATCTAAGGTATGTAAGCTTAGTAGGTCCATCTATGGACTAAAGCAGGCATCTCGGAGTTGGAACATGCATTTTGATAAGTGTATCAAGACGTATGGTTTTGTTAGGAACAAAGAAGAACCCTGCATATATAAGTGGGCAAATGGTTCTGTAGTTGTATTTCTTGACTGTATGTGGATGACATTCTCTTAATCGGGAATGACATCCATGCATTACAGGGAATAAAGGTCTGGTTGTCATCCCAGTTTTCTATGAAAGACTTGGGTGAAGCTTCTTTCATACTAGGTATGAAGATCTATAGGGATAGATCAAGGAAGCTTCTGGGTTTGTCCCAGTCTACGTACATTGATACCGTGCTAAAAAGGTTCAGCATGGAGAATTCCAAGAAAGGCTATCTTCCGATAGGCCATGGAATTTCTCTTTCTAAGAAGGATTGTCCGACAACTCCTGAGGAAAGAGAGCGTATGAGTAGGATTCCTTATGCTTCGGTAGTAGAGTCCATCATGTATGCCATGACATGTACTAGACCAGATGTGGCATACTCATTAGGAATAGTGAGTCGATACAAGTCTGACCCAGGTGAAGCATACTGGAAGGTTGCAAAGACCATCCTGAAGTATTTGCGAAATACCAAGGACCAGTGGCTTCTTTTTGGAGGACCTAACTTGAAACTTGTGGGGTATACTGACTCCAGTTTCCAGTCAGATAGGGATGATAGCAAGAGTGTATCTGGTTTTGTCTTTACCCTGAATGGTGGCGCTATCTGCTGGAAGAGTTCCAAGTAGCACACTGTAGTAGACTCAAAATGCGAAGTGGAATATATTGCAGCATCTGATGCAGCAAAGGAAGCTGTTTGGTTGCAAAAATCTCTTGGCGAGCTGGGAGTGGCACCTTCCCTGGATGGTCCTGTTCCAGTGTACTGTGACAGCACTGGAGCCATTGCTCAAGCCAAAGAGCCGATGTCCCATCAGCGTACCAAGCATATTCTGCGCTGATTTCATCTTGTGCAAGAAATCGTGGAACGAGATGATATCGACCTTCTGAAGATTGACGAAAAGGAGAACCTGGCTGACCCCTTCACTAAAGCCGTTGGAATTTAAGAACTCAATGATTGTAAATGGAAGATGGGTATACGATACTGTTCTGATTGGCTTTAGTCCAAGTGGGAGTTGTTGGGAAATGTGTCCCAAAGTCAATTTCTACTGTAGACAGTTGTACATTTGATGTAATTGTATATGAATTATATTATTGAATAAAATGTTTATTCTGGCAGTTCATCACTATTTCATCTTTCTGTAATGAGTTCTTGAGTGATGAAGTCCTTAGGACTATTTGTATGTGATATAGAGAGGATATATCATATAGTCCTAAAATTGTTCGCGACCAAATGATACACTTATTTCAGGATGATAGTATATCAAGTATAGGTCGTTGTGTGCCATAGTCATTGGTTGTCCTCTTAACCAAGGAGTGTGGAGACACTGGTATGGCATGCAGATGTTGTGTTTGACATTTCATCGAACGTGACCCATCTGTATTTTTTCTGCCTAGAGTTTTGATATGGATGTAGTTATCCCTCAGACATGAGATCGTCATGGTAGCTTGCGAGCAACTCACTGTACTTTGGTACTGGACTATCTAGATTTCTAATCCAGTGATGGAAGGTTTTTGGGTACAGTTAAGTACTCGTGTAGCAATGATCGGATCAAGATGGGATTGACCCCTCCAAAGTGTTTGGAGCAGATATCTTGCTGTGTTTCAATTTAGCAAAACCTTGGCCAGGGTAGTCTCTGTAAAGTGTTACAGGACTTGTGAGATTGAGACACATTGTTGATGGACTTTATGGGTTGGGCAGTTTAACCCTAAGTCTTCCTGAGCATTGAGGTCAAAGGGATTAATTACAAGGTTTCCATATCTAATGGTTCTTGATTGTTGCTCTGCAACTTCGACCTATCCGGACGTCGGGTGTCATTGCTAGATGGTGAATTTGACTGGTATTGGAAATGTTCCAGTGCTACCGGCTTAGTGTTCGAACCTATAGGGTCACACATCATAGGGGTTTCTACTTGATCTAGTGATCGGAGAACGATTGGGAATCGTTCGTGGACTCACAGAGAAAAAGGATTTTTCTTTATCCAAGTATCGACACTTGATATTCTTGAAAGTGTAGACACTTGTGTAAGTGTCGACACTTGATGATTTCACAAGTGTAGATACTTGATGTCACAAAAGGTTATGACATAAAATTTCACTAAAAGTTGGTGATGCATGGAGGTGAATTAAGTAATGTGATTACTTGATAGCCCAATTTGATTGAGCTATAAAAATCTGGAACGAATCAAATAGGATTTGGTTCAAAATTAGGTTTGGGTTCAATTGGGTTGAACCCAATGTATGCACACTTGACCCAATTGATTTCAGTTATGAACTGAAATCAATTAGCACTTTAATCTGAATTTAAATAAGTTTAAATTCAGTTTTGGGAGTTATGTAACTTCCCATGACCATTATCACTCATAACTACCCATTAACACTCCATAACTCCCCACTTTCCCTCTCCCTCATCATCTACATAATGGGCTGAAATGGGAGGACGAAAATCAGAGAAAATTCAGCAAAGAAATGCTGGAAAAATCAAAAGGGAAGAAAGGAAGAAACTAGGAAAGGTTCTAGTTTTAGGGGTGTGAGGTTTTTGAAGAAAAGTGTGCATATTTGTACCTAGTGATTTAGGTTTTGGGATAGAGTGTTTGGGAAGGGTTTCAACCACTCATTCTCCACCTCTTGGTTTTCTTCTTTCATTCGGAGAGTCCGGCATCAAAAGAAGAAAAGGAGTTCAGATCAAATCGTTCCACAACAAGCTAGCACTTAGAGTGGAAGCAGATTTTGAAATAGCCCTGGTGTGAACCACCTGTAGAGGCCGGACACGTGTGCGGCTAATCAGAGTTCTTCTTCCTCCTCCTGGATCTTTCGCAGCAGAGAATGTCTCCATATCATACGAGGTATGGATTTACATATATAGATATGTTGCTTTGAAATGTTCATAGTAAGAATTCATGATTTCATAGTTTATATTAATCATTCATGCAAGATCTTGGGACAAGGAGCATAGAAAAGTTTTTAAGAGCATGTTTAGATTAAATGTTAATCCTTTTATCATGCTTCTGCTGTATGTTATTTTGAAAAAGTTTTAAAATACAAAGCATGCTCGCTACTAGTTTTCCTTTCAATTGGTATCAGAGCAACAAGGTTGCTCTAGCATGAATGTTTAGTATAAACATTATAAAATCAGTTTAATTTCTTGCAAGTACTCAGATTGAGTGCCTCACCAGGCTGTCCGGTCATAGGAGAGAAGTAGGGCTGCAAGACCCTCACTTCCCATTCAAAGGGATCTCCTATGGCATGTAGGGGTGCCATTGTGAAGGACTCATGAAGAAGAAAAAGAGAAGAAAAAAGTAAAGATTAAAATGTTTTGATCTTTATTGTGTTCTAAATTTGAAGTCATAAAATGTTTTAGAAATGTTCTAAAGTTAGTTTATGATTATTATGTTAAATAGTTTAACATAAAATTCAAGTTTAGAAAAGAAAAAGTTTGGATTTCAGCATTTCTGTGCTCAGGTTTGATCAAGTGTCGACACTTGGTTTACCTAGTGTCGACACTTGTGTGTCTATGTGTCAACACTTGGGCTTCTAGGTGTCGACTCATGAACAAAAACACAGAAATTGGTCCACTATGTGTCGACCTGTCTCAGAGTAGTGTCGACACCTAGTGTCGACACTTGCTACTGAAGTGTCGACACTTCACAGTGAACAGAAATTTAAAAGTTGGATTTTTTAAAAAAAAAAATGTTTTATAAAAGTTTTTTGAAAATGTTTCAATCTGTTGTGTGATTAACTTAATTATGAATTAGGTAAATCTAAGTGACTAGATGATCTAAGGATATGATTTTAAGATCTAAGTCATATTCATAACTTTGGTTTAAATGGGTTAGCTTGAATTAGGTCCTAATTGGGTAAGACCTTAGTTTAGATGAATTGGACTTAATAGAGAATTAACTTAATCAAATGTTGAGTTAAGGTTCTTCTCTAGTATCTATCTAATAGTTAGATTGATTAGTCCATACATCTAAATGGACTTAATCTTGGCTTCATGGCAGAACCCGATTCCTTAAGCTAGCCTAATCGAAATTGGTGAACCAATTGGTGTCTAAGGTAAGTATGGCTTTTGATCTAGGGTTTTTGGGGCTACCACTTTCCTGGCCAATGATATTGGTGTCTAAGGAAAGATGGTTAATGGCTTAACACATAACCTTGATCTCACTTACCTGGCTAATATGGTCAACCAGATTTGATTAGTTAGCTCATTGATTCAAGTTAGCCCATGCCAATAAGGTTAATCAGCTTGATTGATTTAGGTGCCCATAGATTTTGTAGTTCATGTAACCCTTTCATTAACATATGCAGTTAGTGAAAGATAATCCATGACTTATCCTTTCTCTTCTATCACAACATGTATAAAACCTCTAAATTATTAGGTCCTTAAAAAGATTGAAATTATATGATAATTTTTGTCTTAGCCTCCCATTAAGGTGTTTGGTAATAAGTCCAGTAGTGGGGTGATTATCGGCAGATCCATAGATCGGGTGGTCATCATACTATTGGAATTGCCATTCATTATATGATGACATAATGCAACTTTCTTGAACAGGTGGTCAGGTTAGCGGGCTAAAGTCGGGCTTGTTCATTTGTTAGCTAGAAGCATTAAGATCAGTCATGTTAATGGTAGGACCTAACCGAGACCTTCTTTTGCAGGTAGCCCAAAGGCCGATTGAAGTGTTCCTAGGGAAAAATAAATTACTAGGAGTTGTTTGGAGAAACAACTAGTTATGAACCTACCTTTAGATGAGCATGGGTTGGCCGACCATAGTTGGGCTCATGCATTGTCTATTGGATTCTGGTAACCACTAAGGGATAAGTGTTATTCTTCAGATTGGAGGTAGAGGCTACCAATCTGAATAAAATAATGGGAGGAGCTTTTAGACAAAAGTCCATGTCTTTAAGTTTTTTCTTAAATAATTCATATACTAAATAGTCTTAGTTTTCTTTTTTCAGATAATGTCTACTAATCTGTCACTTCGGTCATTATTAGATATTGACAAGCTCATGGGACCCAACTTCGATAGCTGGTATCGAAGACTGAGAATTGTTCTCGAGCACGAACGGATCCTTTATGTATTAACAGATCCGGCACCTGAGGGGCCAGCCCCCACCGCACATACTGCAGTCAGAGATGCTTATCAAAAGTGGGTCTCTGACCATACTACGGTGCGGTGCATTATGTTGGTGGCTATGAACAACGAGTTCAGTCACAGATTCGAGGTGGCCCAACTGGCAAAAATCCATCAAAAGTTAAAGGAATCTTTTGGTGCCCCAAACGACGTTGAAAGGTACAGGGTTTCCTCTACCATCTTCAACGCTCGAATGACTAAAGGGTCCTCGGTCACTGATCATGTATTATACATGATCGAGATGATCGAGCACTTGGCCAAACTCGGATATCCTTTCCACGAGCAGCTTGGGAAGGATGTGATTTTGAATTCTTTGCCTCCCTCCTACTTACCTTTTCTAGATCACTATAGATTAACTAGGCCTGTAGTCAACTACCATGGGTTGATGGGGCTACTACAGACTTATGAAAAGGATCACCAGCTCCAAAAGGGCTTGGTGAATTTAGTGGGAGGCAGTGCGGCAAGGCGTCGTCCCTTTAAGAAAGGGAAAAAGTAAAAGAATAAAAATAAAATGGTGCAAAGTGCTGGGCCCAGTCAGATTAAGAAGAAGGCTGACCAGAGTTAGGCAGAATGCTTCTACTGCAAGAAGCCGGGTTATTGGAAGAGGTATTGTTCTGCTTACCTAGCTACACTTGACCCGAACAGGCCAAAGAAGAAGAAGCAGCAAAAGGTTGCTGGACAAGGTATTTATATGATAAATCCTTGTTGTTTTTCTATTTGTGATACTACTAACTGGATATTAGATACTGGTAGTCCTTATCATATTTGCAATACGTTGCAGGGACTACAAGTTAGTAGAAGATTCGAGAATGGCAAGAGATTTCTGAATATGGGGAATGGAAGTCAAGCTCCAGTCCTGGCATTGGGAATTGTCAATCTATTTTTTGAGTCTTGTAAAGTTGTTCTTAGTGATTGTCACTATTGTCCATCATTCCTTGTAAATATTATCTCTGTAGGCTAGTTGGCCAGTAATGGTTATGAACTATTAATCAAGAGTGATTTTTGCAAAGTCATTATGAATGATATTGTGGTTATGACTAGACATATTAAGAATGGCATTTATGTTTTATCACAGCCTGTTGGTGTAATGTACATTTCATGCAAACGCCCTAGATTAGATAATGTCAATGATGCTTATCTTTGGCATTGTAGGCTAGGTCATATAAACAAGAATAGAATCAACAAGTTAGTGGGAGAAGGTCTCCTATACGTTAGTGATTGTGAATCACTGCCAACCTGTGAATCTTGTTTACTTGGTAAGATGACCAAGTCGCCTTTTACTGGAAAAGGTGTACGAGCCAATGACATTTTGATTCTAGTACATACTGATGTATGTGGACCAATGAATGTCGATGCCAAGGGTGGGTATAAATATTTCATTACATTTACAGATGACCTCTCAAGGTACGGTTATATCTTTTTGTGAGACATAAATCTGAATCGTTTTAAATGTTCAAACGGTATCTTAATGAAGTTGAAAAACCAACCGGGAAGCTTATTAAAATCCTTCGATCAGATCGAGGTGAAGAATATCTTTCTAGGGAGTTTCTGACTTATCTTGAAGAGAATGGGATTCTCTCTCAATGGACACCTCCTGGGACGCCCCAGTTAAATAGTGTGTCTGAAAGGAAGAATCAGACTCTGTTGGACATGGTTAGATTCATGATGGGATTTGCAACTCTGTCAACTTCTTTTTGGGGGTATGCTTTGGAATCAGCATGCTATCTCATAAATAGAGTTCCGAGTAAGTCTGTTAATAAAACTCCATATAAGATATGGAATGGGCGTAAGCCAAATCTTTCACACCTTCGGGTTTGGGGGTGTCCAGCTTATGTCAAGTGTTTGGAAAAAGATAAACTTGGACCTAGGTTTGACAGGTGCCTGGGCAGCTCGGGCAATCTCCTTATGCCGGTCGGCCTCGGCACTATACTAATTTAGCTTTTTCTCGACGATGGAAAGGTTGTCGATCACCTTCTTTGAGTGACTTCGCTTTAGATCGCGAGCCATCAAGAGTCCCTTCGCTCGCCCCTCGGCATCGGCGAGCTCTTTTTCGAGGTCCTTGACATTAACCGCAAGGACCCCGTTTGCCCCAGCCTTCTCCTTCAGGTCGGCCTTTAAAGATTCCTCCTAGCTCTGGAAGCGGCCCTTGATGTAGAGGGCCTCGACACCAATCTGCACCATGAATAAAGGTCAACAAAAAAAAATGATGAATGAATGATAAGAAAGTGAAAGAGCTTACCGAATACAGCTTGGGAAAGATGGCGCTGATGACGTTGGTCAACCGCATCCCAGCCATCTCTTGCCGATCTTATACTTGGATGGGGAAATCCATCATGTGCTCGGCAAGCTCGAGGCTCCGAAGAAACGAACTCTCCGGCCCCATCTTGAAAGGGAGATGGCATCGGGCCTCCTCCCTCTGGCTCTCTCCGTGAGCGGGTGGCCTTGCATCGTTGGATGAAGGACCCCGAGGGGCAGGCTGGGAGGTCGATGTTAGTACAGATGGCACCTCCGTCATGGCCCTGGGTTCGGCCCGGGTCTCCTCACCCCTAGAACCAGCGACAGACTGACTCGGAGGATGGCAGGGTGCAGCAGCAGTAGCGGTAGCCCTCGCCCGGACTACCACCTCAGGCTCTGCAGCGGGGGCCTGCTGGGTGGGCCTCGGTGCTGCAGGAGCTGCCCTCTCCACCAGCATGGAAGCAGCGCGGGACACCTCTGAGCTCGGGCCCGCTGGGGCAGCCGAGCTCAGACCGATCACCATCGCGGGGGTGGCTGCAAGAGCACTCTCACTCCGTGCCCGCCTCGATGAGGGCTCCCCGGCCAGCCCGGTCAATGGCCTCTTCTTGGTGATTGCCAGGAGGTCACTCTCGAAGAAGATATTCCTGCATGTGGATCACACAACAGTTAGAATCTGTGGGAAATAGTGCAACAAGTGTAGGAAGTGCAAAAAAAGAAAAGAAAAGGTTCAGGTCAAACTCACTTGACCTATTCGTTGGGTTGACCTTGGAGTCGGCGAGGTTCTGCTCAGACAACAGGACCTCGAGAGGAGGAATCTGGGTGGTGTAGAGCTGCTCATAGTCACCTTGATCAGCCGCATCGATCGTAGAGTTTCGGTTGGGAGACTTGTCTGGATCGCTCCAGACCCAGTCGACCCCCTCGACCTCAACAAAAAAAAATTTTCTCTTCCATCCCCTGATGGAAGAGGGAAGCTCAACCTTAATGCCCTTCGGGCGGGAGGACAAAGACCACCACCCATCCTCGGTTGGCTGACGTTTCAGGGCAAAGAAAGCCCTGAACAAAGAAAATCGGGCCACGAACCCGTGAAGATGACAAAGCACGATGAAGGAAAAAATGACCCTAACAGTGTTTGGCACCAGCTGTGCCAGGACCAGATGATAATTATCTAAGACTGACAGAAAGAAAGGATGGAAGGGAAAGCGAAGACCTCCAGAGAAGGTCTCCTCATAGAAAGCAAGATGGCATGGGCCACTCGAAGTGACCCGTTCCCCTGGATGAGGGATTGTGAGCCGGATGGAAGGTGGGATGCCATAGACATCCCGGACAGTCCTGAGTTCCCCGGCGATGATCGTTGAGGCGACCCCACCAGGACCTGTAGGCCAGATAGACTCGGGAGTAGGAGCAGGAGAAGGAGGAGGTAAAGAAGGACCGGATCTCGGTTCCCTAATGAGAATCGGACCAGGAGGATGCCTCCTACTGAGCTCAAAGCGAGCTATGTCTTCCTCCCCACCGGAGGAAGAAGAGAAGGATGCTGGCCTCCGCTCGGAAGGACCGGCCTCACCCTAATCAGTAGAGGGGTGGAAGCCCAAACCAAAACGGGACATCCTCAAGGACAAAGAAGAGAAAGAACTCAAAGCAGGAGACCGAAGAGGAGATTTAACTGAAAGAAGACTCCGGACCCCGGGAAAGAACCCTATTCTAGTGGGGGAAGGAGGAAGAAGAAAAAGCTGACCTGTTGCCTTAGAAAACTCGGGGTGACTGGAAGGAAGAAGAAGCTTGGGTGCGGCAGCAGCAGGCACGGAGAATTCAAAAAGAATGGATGGTTCGGGTAAGGCCTTCTTTTCATTTCGAAATGACCTGAGGGATTCGTACCGATTCAATCGCTCCACCGACGGATCTGCACCACATGCCACCCATCGATGAGAATGGCATCCCGGCCGCTTTGCATTCTGTGCCAGCATTAACTACTCCTCGGACGTGGCCACATGGCATCCCTGCATTGCCCTACAAGGTCGATCCCCGAAGCGCCAGCAATCATAGCCATCATCATGCCAGATCTTTGCTTTTCCACATCAGCATCGCAATTACTCCCTTTGACCCGAGCGCCGTGCACTAACGGGACTCGAGAGTGGGGGACAAATGATGTGGATGGTTCGCTGACATGGAGGAACCGACAGGCGCCATGTCAAGAAGAGACACCACGTCTACTCTCCAGCCCGGATCCCACTACCGAGCTGAGCTGAGCTCCCTCAGAATGGCAAACCGAGCTCGGTCCTCCACCAGGTCGAGCTCATAAGCTCAGGATGCCTAGGTCGGAGCTGCCTTTTGCCCTCCAGAGCGAGACCCTTGAAGGTTAGTGCCCTGCGATCGAGGTCGAGCTGAGAGCTCACCTGCCGATATGGAGCCTCTCCGAGTGCGCGCCCTTTGGACCCGGTCTGCCTTCCACCCTCCAGAGCGAGACCCTTAGAGGTTAGTGCCCTGTAATCAAGGTCGAGCTGAGAGCTCACCTGCCGATGTGGAGACTCTCCGAGCGCGCGCCCTCTCGACCGGGTCCGCCTTCCGCCCTCCAAAGTGAGACCCTCGGAGGTTAGTGCCCTGCGATCAAGGTTGAGCCGAGAGCTCACCCGCTGATGTGGAGCCTCTCCAAGCGCGCGCCCTCAGGACCGGGTCCGCCTTCCACCCTCCAGAGCGAGACCCTCGGAGGTTAGTGCCCTGCGATCAAGGTCGAGTGATGCAGAGCGAGTACTTTGATACCAAGATGATGCAAAATGAATATGTGGAATGCGGAAGCAAACTAAAATTAATGTATTTTTTTTTATATATATATATTTTCAGAAGTTGGCTTTGACTCAAAGGAAAGATAAACTATTGTTGAAATAAACTAAGAAATGACAGAAAGCATAATTAAAAGGAGTGGATTATCAGAGTAACTCAGAAGTAGGATCGCTGGGGATTGAAAACCCCCAGACCTAGGGTTTACTCCTCTTTCAAGAAACAGACGAAGAGAGAAGAGAAGGTTTTATACCTGACTATGATATCTCTCATTGCTTTAATAGAAGGACACTCTCAAGCAGATTGTAGGATCCTTGGAGACAGGGTATCTTCGTAATGGATCCTCGGATTGTTGTCCTATGGCACGGTTGGCCTTCTTCTCGAACTCAGGATCTGGAAGAAGAAGAACAAAAGAAGAACCAGAAACTCAAAGAAAGACACTGACCTGAGGACTTAATGAAGATTGTTGGATGTAGAAGTTTCGGAGATCTTGATACTGATCTGACTTTTCTTTGAACTTGCTCTGTAGTTGAAACAGTTGATCTGAACCAGGATGATGGTGGCCGGCCTCTATATGGAAGAGAGGGGTCGTGGGATATAGATGGAAAATTAGGGTTTGGATGGTGATTGGAGGAAAGATGATGGGCGGCTAGGGTTTGGGAATTGAAGTGGCTAACATAGGGTTTTGGTAAGGTTTGGAGATCTCACACCTCCTCAAGGTTCCTGTGGAACCCGGAATCACTCCCTCATGGAGCTCAACACTTGAATACAAGTGCGGAAGAGAGAAACACAAAGTTGCTCACAAAGAAATTGATTTCATTCATCATTATTATGAAAACTTACAAGAGGGTCTATTTTATAGGCCTTTACAAGAAATCAAGCTTTTACATCTTCCCTTGTGGGACTAATGGGATGGACTCTCAAATTAGGCATGTAGAATCAAATCCTCCTCATAATGGTCAGCCAAAAGCTTCCTTAAATGTTGATTGGTTGCTCCAAATGGCAAGAAGATGGCGCCTCCTAGCCTTGCTCTTCAAGACAAGCATTTTCCTTCCATGCTTGGTTTTATTTGGAAGTATTTGGGCGCCTCCTAGTCTTGCTCCCCAAGTGTTGCTCCTTTCTTTTCATAGCTTGGCTCTTATGGAAATTGTTTTGGGCGCCCCCTTAGATTGAGGATCCTAGATTGATCTCTCCTTAAGTGGCGCATGAAAGAAGGGACCTGCTTTCTTGTGGTGTGGGGACTAAGGCATACTGGGCAAGGGATATGGTGCCTCATGGGCTCTGGCATGTAGCTGGGAGTGTGGCGCCCACTTGCTTGGGCCTTGACTTGGCTAGAAAAAAATGGCACCAACCTGTAGAAGACCTAGACCACTACTAGGACTTATACTGAGTCAACATGACTCAACAAAATTTAAATTACAGGGAAATACAGACTTAAGATTAAAATTGAGTTGACCAAGTCAACCCTTATTACAAACCCTAATCTTTGGGCAAGGTCATTCAGAGATCCAGATGGAACCCTGAAGTCTTCTTCTGATTCTGGTGCCCGCACCAATTCTCCCGAGGTGGGAGGAACTCGACCTTGTCGAGTAAGGCTCAAGTTGGCTCTGGTATCTCTCCAAGAGATCTGGATCCAGCTCTTGTAATTCATCTCAAGAGATCCAAGAGTCATCAGAATCTGGCCTTCCTTGCCAGTGGACCAGGTATCTTTGGTATCCTCAATTACGAGTAGAGATAACCTGATCATCCAGGATCTTTTCAATCTGTTATTTCCTTACTGGCCAGTTTGTTGGTGGACACACAGGGGTGGGTTCACTCTCAAGAACAGGATTAGGCTCAAAAGGCTCACCGGGAATCACAACTGTCTCTCTATACTCTACTAGGTCTGTAATGTTAAAAGTAGGGCTAATGCCTAGTTCTAAAGGCAACTCAAGCACGTAGGCATTGGATCCTACTCTCTTCACCACTCTAAATGGTCCAGCCCCTCTAGCATGTAACTTTCTAATGGTTCCAGGAGGAAACCGTTCAGGCCTTAACCTAATCATTACATAGTCTCCCTCAACAAAAGTTTTGACTCGCCTTTGAGAATCAGCCATCTTCTTATAAGTTTCATTACTTAAATTTATTTTGGCATGAATTTCTTTATGCAAGTCTTTTATATGCCGTGCAAAAACTTCAGCAGACTCGGAGACTCGTGTGTGGACTGGTAAAGGAGCTAGGTCAAGAGGTGTGTGAGGTTTGTACCCATGCACAATTTCAAATGGACTCTTACCTATAGACCTATTGATCGAAACATTGAATGCAATTTCAGCCCTGGACAAAATACAAATCCCAATTCCTGGTGCTCTCAATCAAACCAAAATCTGAGTCAATGTCCTAAACTCGACTGACGATGCATTCCTAAAGAATGGACTTTATTCAAAGGAACCCTAGGTCTAAACCTAACAAACTAAGGCTCTCTAGGTTTGACCTTGGGTCGGAGGATGGCATGCAGAGCATGAAAACTTATCATGGGTGCCTAGTAGGTGCCATAAGGTCTTCCAGAAGTAGGTGGCAAACCTAATAGGTTCTGACACGTGGTTCACTCTAAAGACTTCGACAAAGTATACTTGGATGGTGTAAGAAGCATTGGAAGTCATAGAGAAAGGGAGGAAATATGAGGTAGAGTCTCGAATTACCTGCTGACTAAAGGTGGTGACCTGAAGGTTTGAATGGTGATCTATGAGTGTCAACTGGTCATCCTTACGAAAGGAAAAGTTTGCTACTCCCAGGAATGGATCAAGAGATGGTTCGGGGAGTAGCCTAGGACATCTGATTGCAACAGTTAAGGTTTGTTCTCTAAGCAAATAATGATCCACTTTCTCAAGAAATGGATTAGAGAATGATTCATGGAAGGGCCTATGGATGATGACCTCAAGACTTGAAATTTGACCTATGGGTGCGGAAAGGTATACTCTATAGAAGGGTAGGTCAGTCATGTGAAGGAAGGGGTCTGGGGCCATAAGGAGGACTTCCACAGGACTGGGTGAATCAATCCGCTCAAGGCAAGGATGTTCAACTAAGATTACGGGAGAGACCTTAGTGGCTGGGCATGGGACAAGGTCCAATTGTAAGAGGCTTGATTCAGTCATCCTAAGGAGAGGATCTACCATCGGGTGGGAAAACTTAAACAGTTCAGTGCAAAGATCTTCAATTGGTACTTGGGGAATGACTGTCATTAGAGGGTACGAACTGATAGCTCGGGCTAACACTATGAGTTCTTCCTCGGGGTATTTGACTAAAGGAACCTGGTTCTTACAAATCTCTTGAATTTCTGAACTAGGTCCTACCACTTGGTTGCTCTCCAAGGTCTCCTCAGGTAAGGAACCAATAGTATCGATGTCACATTCTTTAAGTTCTTCCCCCTCATATTCATCAACTAGACTCAAGCCAGCATCATATACTTCCTCGATGTCATCTTCAATGGATTTTGGGTCAATGGTAATCGGGTCAACTGATTCTGGGCTTGTCATACCTAACCTTTCTTTCTCATTGGTAGGCTTAGGTTCTCCCTCATTAATGTCATCCTTAGGATTCTTACCACTTAGCTGTGCACAAGCCAGTCCTATGCATGGGAACTGACTAGATTTATTGCCTCTTTCTCCACAAAACCAACATTCTTGCGATATAGGAACCTGGGTCACACTGGGTTTCAAGCTAGTAGAGACCTTACTTGGGCATGGGTGTGGATCTAAATGGTTTGATCTAGAAGACTTGGGTTGTTGAGTGACTGGTCTAGAATATTGTAAGGACCTCTCATAGACACGATCCACACTATAGATATCATGGTTAGGCTTCCTAGGATTATGCTCGGGATCACGGTATAAGGTCCTCCTAGGCTCCTGGTGTGGGTGAGGTTGAGGCACATTAAAATCTGGGTCAGGTGTCCAATTCTGATGTCTAGGTTCCTCAAGTACTTGGACTCGATCCCTAAGCTGGGTAAGATCCTCATGGACTGGATTCCTAAACTGGGCAACAGTATCAGTCATATCCTGACTCAATTCGGTCATACTTTCAGTAAGAGTTCTAATCATGGTCTTTAAATCAGGTTGGGTTTGACCAGGTTGGTAGGGTACTCCGTTTCGGGTGGACATGATGATGCAAGCAAGCACACCAAATGAGACTCGACTGAAATGACTACGGGCTAACTAGACCTAGAGCCCAAACTAGATGCCTAATCAGAATGGCAAGCTAGCCTGTAGTAACTCGGGACTCAGCCAGGCAGGTGTAAGGGGAGTGTTAGGTCCCTAATTGCCAAAGCTAGACACCAATCAGTGATTGGCCAGGTAGGCGGACCAGCACACAAGCCCTTCGGGATAGAATACCTGAACCACCGTTCTAGACACTGAGAACAAAGCACATACAGAGTAACTAGACAAACTGACTCAACACTAGCCTAGACCCGACCAGTTGGTGTCCCTAGCCCACTAGGGCAAATTAGGTCTAATTAATTTTAAGATTAAATGCTTAGGTTCGAATGCACGAGAGGTAGTTTTAGGCTAAGGAGAGGGTCTCAATCCTCCTCTTATGTTGCAACTTCGGTGCCCTTAAGATAGATTCAATTTATGCACACTCAAATAAAAAAAACAGCTTGTAGAAAATAAAAAAAATAGAACAGCAATAAAATTGATCTCATAAAATCTATAGAAATTAATAAATCTTGAAAATTTTATGTAAATTAATTTCAATTATACTGGTTCCAGAAAAATAAGAATTACTTAATTTAGAATTTTTTACAAGGAGAAACAATTCGAATAACAGGCAAGTTACTAGCAGAAAATAGAACGGTGTCCCATTTACAATCCCTGCGTAGAAGTTATAACCCAGCGGCACCCCCACGACCTAGGAACCCCCATGGAATGGGAGGAGGAGGCTTGCATCTCGCTTGTTCCTAGGACCGGACGGCCAGGGGAGTCTACTCCAGGCAGCAAAAGTAAAAAGGAACGAAAAGAAAACAATCTAACAAGCAAGAACCCTAGACAGGGCTCTGATACCAAAAATGATTCAGAACGAGTACTCTGATACTAAGATAATGCAGAACGAATATGTGGAATGCAGAAGCAAATTAAAATTAATGTATTTTTTTTTATATATATTTTTTCAGAAGTCGGCTTTGACTCAAAGGAAAGATAAACTAATGTTGAAAGAAACTAAGAAATGACAGAAAGCATAATTAAAAGGAGTGGATTATCAGAGTAACTCAGAAGTAGGATCGCTGGGGATTGAGAAACCCCCAGACCTAGGGTTTACTCCTCTTTCAAGAAACAGACGAAGAGAGAAGAGAAGGTTTTATACCTGACTATGATATCTCTCATTGCTTCAATTGAAGGACACTCTCGAGCAGATTGTAGGATCCTTGGAGATGGGGTATCTTCACAATGGATCCTCGGATTGTAGTCCTATGGTAAGGTTGGCCTTCTTCTTGAACTCAGGATCTGGAAGAAGAAGAACAAAAGAAGAACTAGAAACTCAAAGAAAGACACTAACCTGAGGACTTAATGAAGATTGTTGGATGTAGAAGTTCCGGAGATCTTGATACTGATCTGACTTTTCTTTGAACTTGCTCTGTAGTTGAAATAGTTGATCTGAACCTGGATGCTGGTGGTCGGCCTCTATGTGGAATAGAGGGGCCATGGGATATAGATGGAAAATTAGGGTTTGGATGGTGATTGGAGGAAAGATGATGGGCGGCTAGGGTTTGGGAATTGAAGTGGCTAACTTAGGGTTTTGGTAAGGTTTGGAGATCTCACACCTCCTCAAGGTTCCTGTGGATCCCGGAATCACTCCCTCACGGAGCTCCACACTTGAATACAAGTGCGGAAGAGAGAAACACAAAGTTGCTCACAAAGAAATTGATTTCATTCATCATTATTATGAAAACTTACAAGAGGGGTCTATTTTATAGACCTTTACAAGAAATCAAGCTTTTACATCTTCCCATGTGGGACTAATGGGATGGACTCTCAAATTAGGCATGTAGAATCAAATCCTCCTCATAATGGTCAGCCAAAAGCTTCCTTAAATGTTGATTGGTGGTTCCAAATGGCAAGAAGATGGCGCCTCCTAGCCTTGCTCTTCAAGACAAGCATTTTCCTTCCATGCTTGGTTTTATTTGGAAGTATTTGGGTGCCTCCTAGTCTTACTCCCCAAGTGTTGCTCCTTTCTTTTCATAGCTTGGCTCTTATGAAAATTGTTTTGGGCGGCCCCTTGGATTGAGGATCCAAGATTGGTCTCTCCTTAAGTGGCGCATGAAAGAAGTGACCTACTTTCTTGTGGTGTGGATACCAAGGCACACTGGGCAAGGGATGTGGTGCCTCATGGGCTCTAGCATGTGGCTGTGAGTGTGGCGCCCACTTGCTTGGGCCTTGACTTGGCTGGAAAAAAATGGCACCAACCTGGAGAAGACCTAGACCACTACTAGGACTTGTACTGAGTCAACATGACTCAACAAAATTTAAATTGCCGGGAAATACAGACTTAAGATTAAAATTGAGTTGACCAAGTCAACCCTTATTACAAACCCTAATCTTCGGGCAAGGTCATTCAGAGATCCAGATGGAATCCTGAAGTCTTCTTCTGATTCTGGTGCCCGCACCATCGAGCTAAGAGCTCACCCGTCGATGTGGAGCCTCTCCAAGCACGCGCCCTCTGGACCGGGCCCGCCTTCTGCCCTCCAGAGCGAGACCCTCGGAGGTTAGTGCCCTGCGATCGAGGTTGAGCCGAGAGCTCACCCGCCGATGTGGAGCCTCTCCGAGCGTGCGCCCTCTGGACCGGGTCTGCCTTCCACCCTCCGGAGTGAGACCTTCGGAGGTTAGTGCCCTACGGTCGAGGTCGAGTTGAGAGCTCACCCGTTGATATGGAGCCTCTCTGAGCGCGCGCCCTCTGGACCGGGCCCGCACCTCACCCTCCTCCGCCTAGGCGCCCCCCGCAAGCTTGGGGTGCTTAGGACGGAGAGAGCCTTGTCATCCCAGCTTGGCCCCAGCCCGGACGAGGTCCTCACCTGCCGTGGACACTAACGAGCCACTCGAGGACTGCACCGGAGCGCCTCCCAGATCGTGCGGTCTTGAAACCACTAGTTTCACCAGAAAGGCAAGCAGCACGTTGATCGAGATGCTACATTCCTCACCAACCACTCAGATCACCCGAGAGAGAAAGCCAACCAGGAGATTAGAATCCCGCGGGCGGTGGCCCGCCATTTGAGCACACCCAAATTTCCCGAAATGAGGCAACCAAGAAGTGTGTCAGAGCGCCTGACAACACACCCTACCATGAATCGGGAAAGGCTCCTCGGGACACCGTCGCATGTGCCTAATAGCCCGGCAGGGATCCCGAGACAAGCGCCAAACGGTAACCAAGTTCATGTCAAACCTGGAGGTAACGCAACAATTCCAATACACAGGCAAAAACACAGGCCAAAAAAAAAAAAAGAAAGGGGGGAGGGGGATGGCACCACCACCACCACCACAAGCACAAGCGCTAGCCCAGCTAAGAGGGCAAAGTACCACGACCACCACTATTGAAGGAAAACGAGGGGCACAAAGAGAGGCCGAGGGACAGAGCACCCCCCTGTCCCCGCTATCACTCTCTCCTTGCAATGTTTTCACCTTCACGCACATCTTTTACTCCTCCTATTACGGAGTCCATCAAGAGGGGCCCAACCAGGAGGATATGTTCCCCTGGATTGTCACTGACTTGATCGTCGGAGTGCCGCCATCGGAAATCCCAGCCCGGATCTTTTATCACTGTCTCGCAGGCTCAGGAGCGGACGACCGCTGGGCAGCGAGGCAACCACACCCAGCACGGAGGTCTGAGAACTGAGAACGGCAGGTGGCAGAGAATAAGTGCACTCCGGCGCTGACAGCAGCTATGGGCCACGACGATCTTGGTGGCAACAAGGTCCATGATGAGCTTCATAGATCTTTTCATTTACTTATGGAGACATATCATGGAAACTGCTGCACACATTTTGAACAGGGTTCCATCTAAGTCAGTAAGTAGCACTCCATATGAGTTATGGAGTGGCAAAAGACCAAGTCTTAAATACTTAAAGATTTGGGGTTGCTATGCTTATGTCAAAAATAACTTTGGACATAAGTTAAGTGCTAGGACTGATAAGTATAGGTTTGTTGGTTATCCTAAAGAAGGTATTGGATACCTCTTTTATAATGATACTGAGCAAAAGATTTTTATTAATAGGCATGCTACATTCTTGGAGAAAGAACTTATCCAAGAAGTAGTGATTCTTTACTTGAGTTATGTGAAGAACAGAATCAACAAACTATTGAGCCTTCAAAAAAAATTCCTCAACCAGAAGTTCTTGTAGATCAAGAACAGCCACTATACTCACTTCCTCTCTGAAGGTCAGACAGGGTGCGGGGAGCACCTCTAAGATATGGATTTGTCATCGGGGATGATAATGAAGCCATTATCATTCAGGATAATGATCTTGTAACATATTCGAAAGTTATCAAGAGAAAAGACTCTGACAAATGGCTAAGTGCCATGAAATCTGAAATGGATTCCATGTATTCCAATCAGGTTTGGACCTTGGTAGATCC
Source organism: Areca catechu (assembly GCA_021397845.1). Taxonomy (NCBI): domain Eukaryota; kingdom Viridiplantae; phylum Streptophyta; class Magnoliopsida; order Arecales; family Arecaceae; genus Areca; species Areca catechu. Next base: position 59,338,237 of record CM038050.1, read on the forward strand.
ATTTGATGGAATTAACCCAATAGGGTGTAAATGGGTCTTCAAGAAGAAGAGAGGAGCAGATGGTCAAGTAGAAACCTACAAGGCCAGGCTGATAGCAAAAGGTTTTAGACAAAAACATGGCATTAACTATGATGAATCCATTTTTCCAGTAGCCATACTCAAATCCATTCATATGTTGCTTGCCATAGTGGCATACCATGATTATGAAATCTGGCAGATGGATGTCAAGACTGCTTTTCTCAATGGAAACCTTGAAGAAGAAGTCTATATGACATAGCCAGAGGGTTTTGTCTCAAGTGGGAGACCAAACCAGGTATGCAAGTTAAAGAAGTCTCTTTATGGTCTAAAGCAAGCGTCAAGGAGTTGGAACATCCATTTTGATGAAACAATCAAGAGTGTTGGTTTTGTCAAAAATGAGGATGAACCATGTGTGCATAAGAAGACAAGTGTGAGTGCACTTATTTTCTTGGTCTTGTATGTTGATGACATACTGATCAATGGGAATGATATCCCAATGTTACAATCGGTTAAAACTTGGCTATCATCAAAGTTTTCCATGAAAGATTTGGGAGAAGCATCATATATACTAGGTATAAGAATCTATAGAGATAGATCTAAAAGGATGCTAGGCTTATCCCAATCTAGGTACATAGACTTAGTGTTGAAGAGATTCAATATGGATGGAAGTAAGAAAGGTTACTTGCCTATAAGTCAAGGCATACATATCTCTAAGAAAATGTCTCCTAAGACATCTGAAGAAAGAGAGAGGATGGCTATGATTCCTTATGCTTTGGCTGTAGGATCAATTATGTATGCTATGTTATGTACCAGACCTGATGTTGCTTATGCGTTGGGCATAGTGAGCATATTTCAAGCAGATCCAGGAGAGGATCACTGGAAAGCTGTGAAAAAATTCTTAAGTACCTGAGAAGAACTAAAGATATTTTTCTAGTATATGGAGGATCTGATTTGAAACTAGAAGGCTATACAGATTCTAGTTTCCAATCAGATCCAGATGATAGCAAATCAACATCGGGATATGTCTTCACCTTGAATGGTGGTGCAGTGAGTTGCAGGAGTACAAAGCAGCCAACAATAGCTGACTCAGTCACTGAGGTAGAATACATAGCTACGAGTGAAGCCATGAAGGAAGTTGTCTGGATGAAGAAATTTATTATAGAATTGGGCCTGGTTCCTGATGTACATCAGCTAGTACCATTGTATTGTGATAACACTGGAGCAATTGCACAAGCAAAGGAACCAAGGTCCCACCATAAGTCCAAGCATATTCTATGACGGTTCCACCTCGTTCGAAAGATAATAGAAATACAAGATGTTGTCATCGAACGAGTTGATACAAAGAATAATATAGCAGACCCATTTACTAAAGCATTTCCCAAGCAGTAGTTAGATCACCACTTAGATAGTATGGGTATAAAGTATAAGGACGATTGGCTTTAGTGCAAGTGGGAGATTGAAAGAAAAGTATCCTAAAAGCCAATCATTGTAAGGACATTTTTGTAATCTTCCAACTCTTGTATGACATTATATTAATAAAAGCATTTATTTTCATCATATACTACTGTGCCTTATTTATGGATTATGATAAATCCCATAGATTAGGATAATGGAATTAGGGTTATGATAAAGATCATAATAGTGAGACCTAAGTTCCTATAAACCCTAATCAAAATATTCTTAGTCAATGGACCATCGATTCGGGGAGTCTCACAACCATTTTTGTAGAGACACTAATACAAGGATAAGGGTGCTCATCAGGGTATGAGTATACCGAACTGATCCGCACCAGGACTATCATATGGAAGTCTTACTGCTTATCAAAAGATAGGTCTCAGAGTAGGAGTTGTGCATGTGATCTTTAGATTAGAGGTCACCATGGTTCCTTGTGCACACTAAGCCATTTTTTGGTTCATACTTTTATGGCATTGAGTCATGTAAGGGGTGTTCTGGGTATGGTGAAAGGTGTACAAAGGATGTGAGTGGACCAGCAAGGAATCGATCATTCCTAGTAAGAGAAATTGTTATCCCATGTAATCTTTTCGATGAGTGACTCAAGGAGCCTTTGATCAAAGCAAGATGAGATTAGAAGTGGTTTCTAATCAGTCATCAGTTGAGTCCTCATAATCGAGTTGAGATTCGATATGACTAAGTGTTAGGGTTTGACATATATCTATACCTATCACTTAATCAGAATAATGGGAGATTGAAAGATTGAATTGCATGGTAACTTTCTGCTGAAGGGTATTTTGGTACTTTCTACCAAATTTTAATTTTTTGGATAGGCATGACACATTCTAAACATCAATCTTGTCTTGTAGGTTTTCGTGAACCAATTGGATTGGTATCATGAGTCAATTCGATGGATGATTTGAATTGGACAATTAGGTGAGCCAATTGACCTAATTAGATCAATTGGGTTCGATTGGATCGAATCGGCTCAAACCTAAACCTACTGCTGGCTAAATGTGAAACCCAAAGGGTCACACATATTAGAGAGTTGATCAAGGAGGTCATACATAATTTAATTAGGGTCATGGGATCCTAATTGGTTAGCTAGATTGCACACTAGCATATATAGGCTAACCTAATTCCTAACCCAAGTCAATTTGGGTCCAGTTGCTTGCTATTTTGATTAACCAATTTAAGAGAGACTTAAATTGAGTTAAGTCTGGATTAAGACAACCTTAATCAAGTTTTATCCTGATTTATTTGGACTTAAAATGCCACTTGGATTAGAGTCCAAGTCGGCATGGACTCTTGGGTGCAATATTGTACGCTCCAAGGAAGAGTGGGCGCGAAAAGGACCAAGAGTCCTTCTACAGAAGAATCACTTTGGCTGATTCATTTGGGACTCTCTTGGCACACATCCCTATGCCCCTTAGGATAATTTTTGACCAGTCAAACCTTTTTTATTTGGCATGAAAGCTATGAAAGGAAAAAGCATGCATGAAGAGATGCGTCTCTTCATTTGGCCCGCGGCCTGAAGCAGTGTCCTTCTACTATCAAGACTCTTCATACTCTCTAATGCTTGGAGATTGAAGAGGCACCTCTTGGCTTCCTAGAGACTGGTACTTGCCATGTGGCAACTAACAAATCATCCAGGAATGGGAATGGATGCTGAGATGGGCTTTGATGCATGACAAGACATATTGGATATGATTTTTCAAGCCATATAACCTCTCTTCAATCTTGAAAAATCATATATGATAACTTGAGAGAGTACATATCACACACCCCTTAAAACTATAAATAGGAGTGGTGATATGAGTTTCAAAAATCAGATTCCACCATAAACATATTCTGAGAGTTTTTTTTTTTTGTTCTCCCTCCCTCCTCTTTTATGACAAAACCTTGTCTCTTTAAGACAAGGTTGTTCTTTCTAGGACAAGTCTTAGAATTTAAAACATAAGCCTAGAGTGTTCAAGAGGAGGGCAATACCAAACCCAAGAGTGGTTTTGGAAGGCATTTAGAGTACCCTACAGAAGGACAGGGTGTCCTTAAAAGGTCAAAGTCTAGAAGGCTGTCAAGAAGAGTCCTAGTCAAGCAAGCAACTGAAGAAGGAATTCTTTCTTGGTTCAATTCTTGTATGGATCATTGTTGGAGGGCTTGCACTTATGAGCCTATTGGAAAGAAGTGAAAAATAGCATTTTAGGTATGTTTTTTGTACTTCATTTATGTTTCATTAGTTGATAATGTCTAACGGGATTCGGGAACTAGGGTTTCTTCTAGCCAGTTAGGGTTTTTCATGCTTGAATTTTTATTTTAAAATTCAATTCCGCATGTAGCATGATGACCAAGGCTCCTAGAAATTCCCTTTAGTGGTATCAGAGCCACCCTTAGTTCATTCAATTATGTATCATTTTGAAGTTCATGAACATCCGCATTCGAGTCAACCCGAACCTAATTCGAGTCGACCCGACCAGAAATCGAATCGACCCAAAACCTTTCAAGTTGACTCTTCCAGAATTGTGATTATATGCATATTAGAATTAATATGTTTGATTTCTATTTTATCATGAAAATAACATGATTTTGTTATGATATGATGTTATGCATATTGTTGATCAAATGCATCATTATAACAAGTTTTATCCTAGTAACTGCTTTGGATTTGGTTAGTCACCATGGCCGTTCAGTCATAGGAGCCAAGTAGGGTTTAAAGGCTTTCTCCTCCCATTCAATGGGTCTCCTATGACATGTAGGGGTGCAGCTATGGCTATATCCTATGAAAAAGTGAGGTGAACAGGGTATTGAAATAACATGCTATGATATGATTGCTGTATAATCATGCAATATTATGCATATGCTGAATGATATGCTTCATGTTTATACATGTTGTTATGAACATTGATATGATTATTTAGGATGTGTTTGAGACCATCCAAGCCCTCATTAAAAATTATATTTAGTCAGAGTAAAAACTTAATCATGATGCAAAACCAATTAGGGTTTGATCAGCCAGTTGGTGTCTAGGTAAGTTGTTCTAGGAAGGTAAAGGGATTGAGGTTTTTAATTGGTTTCGTTGTCTAACCTGGCCAATTCAATTGGTGTCTAAGGAAAGCAACGGGGGAACTCCCTCACCCCTTCCACTTACCTGGCCAATTTGGTAATATCTAAAACCTTAATTTGGGAAACCTAATTGATTAAGAATACTATAATTTGCCTTCCTTCATGCCCGGTATTTTGTTATCATCAAAAAGGGGGAGATTGTTGACCCCTTGAGTGATTTTGATGATAACAAAACATTGGAGCATGCACTTATGTAACTAACCACTTCTCAAGTGCTTTACAAGTTTTTGTAGGATGATTTCTTTACTAAATTATGAAGCCTACAATCTTATTTTGTGTCATGAGTTGTGTTGTTAATGTGTCTTGTAAAGAAGAGCCCAAAGAAAAATTAAAGAAATATTCTCGAAAATGGGCACTTCTAAGTGTTTTCAAGCTTAAATTCCTTAGATACAATTGTTAGTTGAGTTGGGAAGAATTTTGAATGATAAAATTTTACTCGATGAAATCTAGAGAAGAAATGAAAGTTTTACTGAAAAACTCATCCGAGCCAACTTGAGTAAAGGGAGCTGACTCTAGTTCATGGCATGCATGAAGGATTCTGGCATGTAGAGATTCGAGCTGACTTGTAGGAACTCGAGCTGACTCATCTAGTGCATCAATTCTTGAATCAGACAAGCGAGCTGACCTGAAGGAAGTCCGAGCTGACTCAACCATTTAGTCAGGCATCCGAGTCAACCCTTTAGAGATCCGAGCTGACTCCTCCACAGTTCATGAAAAATCAGTTTTGAGAGAATATCCAGGCAAGCCAACTCCAATAAGAAGAGCTGACTCTTCTAGAGTACAGTTTTGAAGCCCTATGAATCCGAGCCGACTCGAATTATGGTGAGTCGACTCATCCAGAGTAAAGAATCAAGAACACTGAAATTAAGCCGACCCGAATGAGGTGAGGCGACTCGACCAGAACTTCTCTGAGAATTTGAGCTGACTCGAGGGATCTGAGCTGACTCAAAGGTCAATTCAGGCAGGTAACGGCTAGTTCTAGAATTTCATTTTTGAATTTGAAAAGTGATCCACCATTCAAATGTCACATCCAATGGTCTGCAATGACTATATCCACCTAAGAAGAGTACAAGACTCTATAAATGAGGGATTGGGACAACTTTTGAAAGTTAATGCTTAGTTGAACATTAAATGAGCTTGTGAGTAAGAGAGCACTAGAAAGCATTTAAGTCAGTCTTCAAGTCTTCACCAACTCAAATATGAAGCTTGAAGCATATATTGAAGAAGTTGAAGAAGCCACTGAAGAGCATTAAAGTGCAATTAAAAAGGCTTCTCTTGAGTAACATCGGCAACCATCAGACAACACTAGTTTATCATTTTGTTGCTTATTTTCTTTAACTCTTTTATGAGTTGTTGGGTTATTGGTCAGCCCAGTTTAAAAACCAAGTAGGTTCTTGGTTAGCCTGTTCAAAACCAAATGTAGGTTCTTGGTGATCCTGTTCAAAATCAAGTTGGGTTTTTGGTGATCCTGTTCAAAACCTAGTCGGGTTCTTGGTGATCCTGTGTAAAACCAAATGTTGGGTTTTTGGTGAGCCCAGTTGAAAAACCAAGTTAGGTTTGGATTGTGAGCCTGGAAAAACAATCTGACTGAATTCCGATTATGAATATAGTGGAAATCCCAAGTGGTATCTTGGATAGTGGACATAGGAGCGAGGGTGCTCCGAACCATTATAAATTTGTTGTGTTTACATTGTGCTGTTTCTGTTTGTATTTTCTTCCTTTATTTATTATTTGAAACATAGCACCTACTACTAAACTAGATTTAAAAGAGCACAAATCTGATTAATTTTTTAAATTTCCAATTCACCACCCTCTTGGGAAAGCCACCTAGGCAACAGACCGGTCCTCGAAAAGAGCTCCTTTTATTGGGGGTGTTCACCGTTGTAGCATAGATCTTGTCCCATTGGTGGTGCAATTTCTCATGGCAGGGGTGGGCACCGTACCGCTGAGCCTCGAGCCATGGTGGGGCATTTTTATTCCAGGAAGAACTGTCGGAGTATTGCAGGGCCTGGGGGCTTAATGGAATACTCCTTTTGAAAAAGATACAAGTTCTGTGTCACGAGGGCCGGTGCCCCCTGTTGCATGGCCATTGACATGGTGACATGCTATGGGGCTTAGAGACTGGTAGAGCACATACTGCATAGAGCGTGTAGATGGCATGTTGTAGAGCTTGAATTTTTCAATAGGGAATGCACCACTTTCTAGAGGTTATAGGCAGTTGGAAGCTCCTACATCGGTGTCTATACTTTTGCTGATCTTCCCCCCTTGGCTTCTAGCGGGAACTTTGGTCATGGTAGAAAAAGGGGGGAGCTCTATCTTGAGAGCTTGACCCTGGGAAGCGGGAGCATGACCTCGATCGGGAGCTCGACCTTAGATGGGAGCTGATCTCGATCGGGTGCTTGACCTTGAAAGAATGGGGGAGCTCTATCTTGAGAGTTCGACCTCGAAAAGTGAGAACATGACCTTGGCCAAGAGCTCAACCTCGGGAAGCGGGAGCATGACCTCGGGAAGTGAGTGCATGACCTCGGGAAGTGAGAGCATGACCTTGGCTAGTAGCTCGACCCCGAGAAGCAGGAGCATGACCTCAGTTGGGAGCTTGACCCTAGATGGGAGCTAACCTCAGTCGGGGGATTGACCTCTGCAAAGTGAGGGAGCTCTATCTCGGGAGCTCGACCCTGAGAAGTGGGAGCACGACCTTGGCTATGAGCTCGACCCTGGATGGGAGTTGACCTTGACTGGGGGCTCGACCTCGGTAGGATGGGGGAGCTCTATCTTGGAAACTCAACCTTAGGAAGCGAGAGCATGACCTCATCAGGGAGCTCAACCTTGGATAAGAGTTGATCTCGATTGGGGGCTTGACCTCGAAAGAATGGAGGAGCTCTATATCAGGAGCTTGACCCCGGGAAGTGAAAGTGCTACCCTGGTCAAGGGCTCCACTTTGGAAGGTGGGAGCATGCTCCAAGTGCCAGGGTGGCTCGACTTCGGATCTACGTTTGGTCACCATGTCTAGGTGGCACTTTTCACTAGCATGGTCGCTAGCTAGTACCGTCATGGATTCCACATCAGCGATAGTGTCACATCAGGTACCCCCCACTCTCGAGCTCGAAGAACAATGTGGTGCTCGGGGCAAAGGGAGTAATGATCATGCTGACATGGAGGGACGCAACATCTTGCGCCATTAATGCCTCGAGGACTAGCACCCTGGAGATTATGCTTCCATACCAACAAAGCAATGCCACATCAGCCCTTCCAAAAGGAGGCCATAAATGCTGCATCGGACCCGAAGCGTCCACCTTCAAACCGAAGCATCGGCTCTGTCGGATCTCGACACATGGCAGGCCCTTGTTGGTTAAGGAGGGGAAAGGGTGCATACCTTCGACTAGTACGAGGTGACGGGGCTGTAGGCTTTTTGAAAGGCCCTCTCTTCCCTTAAGGGTTTTTTGAGCAAGGGAGACAAGTCTTCTCTATAGAGTCCTCTTCTTCAGTCTTCTTGATCCAACGTTCAAAGTCTTAGCAGGTAAGCCCCTCCTTCTCCTTTCTTCTCCTTCTTCTTTCCCTGCTCTTCTCCTTTGGTTAATGCTAGATGAGATTTTGTAGAGTCTTTAGGCTCCTGTCCTTTCTGTCTTCCCCTTCTTTGTTTTTCATGAGTTCTTTTGGTAGGGGGCACCGTGTTGACTTCGTTATTGATTTTGATGATAAGCAAACTACTTAAGTATAAGTTGAGTACTAACATGTTTCTTGAAGTGTGTTTAATAGGAAAAGGTACTCATCAAAATAACTAAATTGGATTGCTTATCAAATGATGAAGAAGCCCTTTATATGGATTAAAGATTAGTTAAAAATAGACTTAAGGAATTGAGATATGCTTGAAAGGACTCAAAGAGTTTAGCTCAAAAAGGTTTCAGCAGAAGTTCAATGATTTTTGAAGAAATCTCAGCAAGTGTCGACTCAAAGTGTTGACTCATAGTTCAAGTATTGATTCATGGCAGTGCAAGTGTAGACTCAAGCCGACATGCAGAAAGAGTTTCATATGGCATGGCTGAAGATCAACTCATGACACTCAAGTGTCGACTCAAGGATCGACTCAAGTCCTGAGATAAACTTCTTATAAAACATGCTGAGGTTGAAGACTTTTCTAAAGTGTCAACTCATGGATGTCAAGTGTCGACTCAAGTGTCGACTCACCTGAAGAAGTATCAACTTACTTGAGAATTCCAGAGAGCTTCAAAGAAGAATTTTGAACTAGGTGTCGATTCATGGGACTTAGGTGTCAACCCTAAGTGTCGACTCACAGCTTGAAGTATCGATACTTAGAGTTCTGGGAACAGTTACGATTAGTTTTTTAAATACATAACTTGGCCCTCTTAGCTCCCAACAGCTAGTTTTTCATGTCTAATGGTCATAAACTGACTTTGAGGCCTTGGGATAGTATTTAAGTGTTTGAAATTAAATTGAAACAAAAGAGGATGAATATAGAGTAAGAAAAGAAAGAAAAGCAAGTGCATTCATTCATATTCATTGAGAGCAATTACCTTCAAACAAAAAGAAGTCTCTAAGCATTCAAAGCTATCAAGAAGCGTTCAAGCCCAACACTTTTTAGCATTGATTGAAGCTTTATCAAGTTCAAGATAAGCAACTTCTCCAAGCTTCAAAGAAATATCAGCTTTTCATTAGAAAGCTTTTCTTGTTTACTTTACTTCATTTCATATCCTTGTTGTAAAAGTTTTTGGTAAGCCTAAGAACAAAACCAAGGAGGTTATTTGTTAGCCTTTGAAAACTAAGGAGGTTATTGGTTAGCCTTTGAAAACCAAGGAAGTTATTGGTTAGCCTTTGAAAACCAAGAAGATTTTTGGTAAGCCTAGTTGAATACCAAGGAGGTTATTGGTTAGCCTTTGAAAACCAAGAGGTTTCTTTTGGTGAGCCTTGTTAAAACTAAAAGGGGTTTTAATTAGTAAGCCCCAAAAACTAGTCGCTGTAATCATGAAAGATTATAGTGAATTTCCAAGTGGACCTTGGGGAGTGGATGTAGGTGCATTGGAAAGCACCAAACCACTATACTTAGCTTGTGTTTGTGATTATCTCTAGCTTTCTTTACTTGCTTTTATATTTGTTGCATTTATATTTCTGCTGCATACTCTTCAAGAGCATACTTCTTCACCCACACTAGCACTTGATTTAATATTTTTATTGGCACATATTCTTGCAAGTAATATTTAGAAACCTAATTCACCCTCACTCCTGAGTTGCTTACTGGGCAACAAGTGGTATCAGAGCCACATTTTCAATATATAGGTCTAACTGCCTTGAGTAAAAATCTATGGCAACTCCCCTTGGTATTAGTGTAGTTGAGGGACAAGCCTCAAACAGACATCCATACTTTAATGGAAATAATTATACTTATTGAAAAACTAGAATGAGAATCTACATGCATTCTATAGATTATAATTTATGGAAAGTTGTTGATAAAGGTCCTCATAATCCTTCGGTTATGGTTAATGGTGTTTCCATCCCAAAACTTGAAGAGGATTGGGAGGAAAATGATATTAAATAATCCGAGATCAATGCAAAAGCAATGAATCTTCTTTATTGTGCATTGGATCCTAGTGAGTTCAATAGGATTTCTACATGCACATGTGCCAAAGAAATATGGGACACACTTGAGGTTATCCATGAGTGTACTGATCAAGTGAAGAACACTAAGGTTAACATGTTAGTGCACACTTATGAGATGTTTCACATGGAACCAAATAAATCTATCACTAACATGTACACTATATTCACAAACATTATAAATGGCATGAAAAGTTTTGGTAAAGTTATGTCTAATGCCGATCTTGTTAACAAAATTCTTTGGTTACTTCCAACATCTTGGGATCCAAAGGTGACAGCTATACAAGAAATCAAAGATGTTGACAAACTACCATTGGAGTAGCTAGTAGGATCGCTCATGACTTATGAGCTAAATTTGAAACAAAAGTCCATGAATTTGGACAAGAAGAAAAAGGGGATAGGTTTCAAGTCTACAACACAAAAGGAATCCTCAAATGATGAATCGGAAGAAGAAAAAGAAGATGAGAGTGAGGAAGCTCTTCTAACTAGAAAATTCAGAAGATTCATGAGAAGTAAGAAATTTCCTTATAAGAAAAAGGTTCAACCAAGCAAAGAAAAGGAAAAAGAAAAGGAGAAAGAAAAGGATAAGGAGAAGGAGGTACCAACATGCTTTGAATGCAAGAAGCCCGAACATTATAAGTTTGACTTCCCTCTCCTAAAGAAATCAAGAAAAAGCTTAGAAAGAAGGAAATGATGGCAACTTGGAGTGATAGCGAGGACTTCAGTTCAGATGAAGAGCCAACTGAAGTCGCCAATCTATGTCTCATGGCACTACAACATAGAGAAGAAGAGGTAAATTCTGATCTTGAAATAGATTATATTTTTGATGAATTAAGAATTGCATTTGATGAATTGATGCATGACCATAAAGTGATGATTTCTGAAAATGGAAAGTTGAAAAAGCATACAAACAAGTTTTCACATGAAAACACTACTCTTTTAAATGAAGTCAATGATTTGACAAACATGATTGATATTTTAGAAAAGAAAAACAATGCGTTATTTATGGAAAATGAAGTTTTAAAAAGATCTAAAGCAAGTGCTTCAAATAATAAACTTTTGAAAAAAAGTAAAGATCTTAAAATAAAAAATAAGCAATATAAAGATGAGCTTGATAAGATAAAATCTTTTGTTGAAAAGTTAACATATAGTTCTGAAAATCTAAATCTTCTTTTAAACAATCAAAGAGCTATTTTTAATAAAGCTGGATTAGGTTATAGACCTCAAAAATAGCAAAAGTATTTTAAAAGTTTCTTTATACCTGCATCATCTAGCATTACACGCTTTTCTTGCAAAAGAGTAGGACATAAATATTTTCAACGTAATTTGAGAAAAATTAATGATTCCAGAAGGATTTGGGTTTCAAAAAGAATAACTTTTAATACTAACCCTAAAGGACCCAAGCTGGCTTGGGTACCTAAAAACAAAACTTAATTTGTTTTGCAGGTGTGTCTTGCAACCAATGAAAACAAAAGACTATGGTATCTTAATAGTGGTTACTCAAAGTACATGATAGGACATGTGAAGCAATTCACCTCTCTTGAAATAATAAATGAAGGGAGTGTAACCTTTGGTGATAATGGTAAAGGAAAAATCATTGGTGTTGATAAGGTTCACATCTTCCCTACTATATGGATTGATAATATTCTTTTAGTTAAAGGTTTAAAGCATAATCTTCTTAGTATTAGCCAATTTTGCAATAAAGGTTTTCAAGTTATTTTTGAATCATCCTTTTACAAGATTGCTAGTCCTAATAAAATTGGAGTGAAATTCATTGGAAAAAGGCATGGCAATATCTATCTTGTTAATTTAGATAATCTATCTTTGCCTAATGGAGAATGCCTAGTTGTAATAAATTCTGTTATTAATGAGACTAGTTGGCTTTGGCATCGTAGATTAGATCATGCAAGCATGTTTTCATTATCAAAACTTTGTAAAAAGGATTTAGTAAGAGATTTACCAAAACTTAGTTTTGAGAAAGACAAAATTTGTGAAGCATGCCAATTTGGAAAACAAGTAAAAACATCTTTTAAACCTAAAGGTTTTGTTACAACTTCTAGGCCATTAGAACTACTCCATATGGATCTCTTTGGACCAACTATGACATCTAGCCTAGGAGGTAAGAGATATGGATTAGTTATGGTGGATGATTTTTCATGGTTTACATGGGTTTTATTTCTGCTCACAAAGATGAATCATTTTCAGCATTTATGAAGTTTTATAGAAAAGTTTCGAAAGAAAAAGGTATTTCAGTTATTTGCATTTGTAGTGATCATGGTTCTAAATTTGAAAATCAATATTTTAAAAACTTTTGCAATGAAAAAAAAATTGAACACAATTTTTTGCACCTAGGATACCTCAACATAATGGGATTGTAGAAAGAAAAAATCACACTTTAAAAGAAATGGCATGTACTATGCTATGTGAAAATGATTTGCTAAGATATTTTTGGACTGAAGCAGTTAATGCTGCTTATTATATTTTAAATCATGTTTTAATTTGTCATATTTTAAAGAAAACTCTATATGAGCTTTGGAAACAAAGAAAACCAACTTTAAAATTGTTGACCCCTAAAGTGATTTTGTTGATAACAAAACATTAGAGCATATATTTAGTTATCTAACAACTCTTCAAATGATTGACAAGTTTTTGTAGGACAACTACATTGACACACCTTTTTAATTCCTACAATCTTTAATGTTTTGTGTTGAGTTGTAAAGTATTTAGAATCTTTTAAAGAAGAACCCTACAAAAAGTTTCCTATTGAAATTAGTTAAAGGGTTACTTCTAGTAGTCTTTCAAGCTTCAATTTTTTCTTGAATTTATTGTAAAAAGTCCTCGAAGAAGACTTTAAAGCATGGGATAAGTGTTCTGGAAGTTTGAAGTTGATCTGGCTGAAGAACCATCTTCGAGCCGACTGGAAGGACAACCCAGCCGACTTTGGCACTGGCACGAAGAGAAGTTCTCTGGCACACAGATCCAGCCGACTGGCAACAAAGCCGTGCTGACTCATCTAGAACAAGGTTGAGAACGTTCTGAGATTCTTAGGAATCCGAGCCGACTGGAATTAGATCCAGTCGACTCATCCAGAACTCAGTTGAGAATGGTCTGAGAGCCTCTAAGATTCCAGTCGACTGGAATTCAGCCCAGCTGACTCATCCAGAGTGAGGTATTTTCTCAGCTATGGAAGCTAGCCGACTGGCACTCAGCCCAGTCGACCCGAACTTCATCCGAGCCAACTCGAAGTTTGTCCGAGCCGATTGGAATGATGGGGTCACCTCCAACGGCTAGTTCCAGTTCTTAATTTTTGAATTCCAAAAGTGCTACAATGGTAACCTGTCACCTCCCAACGGTCTACAACATTCAAAATCAAGGGAAGGCAGTTGAAGTCTCCATAAATAAGGTATGAGAACATCCTTGAAGGGGCTAATGAATTATTGAGCATTTATTGAACACTTATGAAAGTGAAGTGAGAGAGCACTAGAGCTTTAAAGTCTGCCTTCAAGCCTGCAACCACTCTTACCAGAAGCTTGAAGCACCTTTTGAGGAAAGCAAGGAAGTCATTGAAGTGCATTGAAGAGCATTCAGTGGATCTTCACTCGAGCTGCATTGGCAACCACCCAAACAAAAGAGTTTGTCTTTATTGTTGCTTTTTTATTCTATCATTTAGAATATCTGGGTTATTGGTGAGCCCTGTTATAAAAAGCAAATAGGTTGCTTTGGTGAGCCTTTAAAACCAGAGTGTAGAGGTTTCTTTGGTGAGCCTTTCTAAAAACCAAAGTGCAGAGATTTTAGGTGAACCTGTAAAAACCTAAATTGGGTTTCTTTGGTGAGCCCGGTTTCAAAAACCAAAGTGTAGAGGTTGGGATTGTGAGCCTGAAAAACAATCCGACTGTATTCCAGTTTGGGGGATATAGTGAAAATCCCGAGTGGTGAACTTGGGTAGTGGACGTAAGAGCTGGGTTGCTCCGAACCACTATAAATCTGCTTTGTTTGTGTTGTGTTTGTTTTATCTTTTAGCTTCTGCATTCATTCTCTTTTAACACAGCACCTAACCACTAATTGGAATTACTTGTGCACATACTTGCAAAAATTTTATAATTTCCATTTCACCCTCCTCTTGGGACTAAGCCACCTGGGCAACAGCTGGTATCAGAGCAGTGTCTCTGATTACTTGAGTTAAGATTGATGCTCATCCCATGAGTACATCCGTGGCTGAGGGCCAATCAACAAATAGACCTCCACTATTCACTGGCACTAAATATTCATATTGGAAAGCACGAATGAAAATTTACATACAAGCTATAGATTTTCAATTGTGGAAGGTCATCTTCAAAGGGCCACACATTCCCACAATTGAAGTTGATGGCGTGGACATCCTTAAGCCTGAAGAGGACTGGGATGATCATGACATGAAGATGGGGGAATTGAATGCCAAAGCAATGAATCTATTATATTGTGCTTTGGATGCTAACGAGTTCAACCGAATTTCTACCTGCTCATCAACAAAGAAAATCTGGGATAAACTCGAAGTGACCCATGAGGGAACTTCCCAAGTGAAAACCTCCAAGATAAATCTTCTAGTTCATAATTATGAATTATTTAAAATGGAACCTTCTGAAATAATATCTACCATGTTCTCTAGATTTACAAATATTATTAATGGTTTAAAGAGTCTTGGCAGGGTATACTCTAATGCAGATATAGTTCAGAAGATCCTTCGTTCTTTGCCCTATAATTGGGATCCCAAGGTAATTGCGATCTAGGAAGCCAAAGATCTCAACACTTTGATGCTGGATGAACTGCTGGGTTCACTCATCACCCACGAGCTAACAATGCAACACAGAACGAAAGATGAGTAGAACAAAAAGAAGACAATAGCCTTCAAAGCTGCTTCCGATTCAAAGAGGGATGATGAAGAATCTGAAGAAGAAAGCACCTCCTCCAATGACGACCTAGAAGACGAAGACATCGCTATGGTTGTGAGGAGATTCAGAAAATTTATGGGAAGAAAGAAAGGAAGGTACAACTAGAAATTTCACAGGAAGGATTATGGAAAGGAAAAGGAAAAGGACAGAGAGAAAGATAAAGAGGTAGTCCCCACGTGCTACAAATGCAAGAAGCCGGGGCACATACATCCGGACTATCCACTATTAAAGAAATCCTTCAGACAAAAGAAGAAAAAGAAAGCCATGGTTGCCACATGGTCCGACAGTGAAGACTCAACATCATCGTAAGAAGAAGAGACCACCAAGACTGCCAATCTTTGCTTAATGGGTCTCGACGATGAGGTAACATCCCCTAACAACTGCACTGAATTTACTTTCGAAGAATTAAATTATGCTTTTCATGACTTACTTTCTGAATTTAAGAAAGCTGGAGTAAAGATAAAATCATTAAAAAATATGAATGATTCTTTACTAAAACAAAAGGATGAAATTTCATAAAAGAACACTTTATTACAAAAGGAATTGCATGACTTTTCTGAAAATTTTGAAAAACTGAAAAATGAGAATCTTTCATATGAAAAGAAAAATAATGATTTGCTTGCTGAAAATAATGAATTAAAAAAGGAGGTTACATTACTTAAGCCTTTGGTTGAAAAACTTACTTTATCTTCAAATAAGCTTGAGCTAATTTTAAAAGAACAACAAATTTCTTGAAATAAAGCTAGAATTGGTTTCAACACTTCTTTTGTAAATAGAATTTCAGCAACGACTTTTGTGAAATCCAAAACACCAGCTCAAAATATTTTATCTCAAAAAATTTCAGCCATACCAAAAACTGTTTCTACTTCAAAGTCTTTATCATATGTTCCTAAAAATTTGAGCAAAAATGCATACATTCCAAAAAGTTCAAAATCTGCATCAAGTGCATCAACTTTTAGAACTTCAAATTCTGCTTCTAACAAAAATTCTAAAGTTGTTTGCTATGCCTGTAAAAGAATAGGACATAAAGCTTTTAAATGCAATAATCTTAGAAATGTCCATAAAATGGTAAAAAAGATTTGGGTTCCCAAAGGAACCACCTTTGCTGACCTGCAAGGACCTAAGATAGCTTGGGTACCTAAAAGAATTCATTGATTATTTTGTTGGAATGTCTTGCAGCCCAAAAATTGAAGAAAAGGTGGTACTTGGACAGCAGCTGCTCAAGACATATGGCGGGTGACAAGGACCAATTCATCACCCTTGAAATGAAAGAAGGAGGTATGGTCACCTTTGAAAACAATGGCAAAGGGAGAATAATCGGTATTGGTAAGATCAAAATAACTTCCTTTACTTTTATTGAAAATATTTTGCTAGTAGACAAATTGAAGCATAATCTCTTAAGTATAAGTCAACTGTGTGATAAAGGCTTCAAGGTTGTCTTTGAGTCTTCTATGTGCATAGTAACTAACTCTTTAGATTCTAGCAATAAATTTATTGGACATTGACTCGGGAATATCTATGTGGTGGATCTTAATGATCTTGCCATGTCTAGTAGCCCTAGTATAGTTGCAATGAATGCTAAGACCAAAGAGTCAGGCTTATTATGGCATGACGATTAGGTCATGCTAGCATGCATACAATTGCCAAATTAATTTTTAAAGATCTTATTAGAGGCATGCCTAAGTTTAAAGTTGATTTGAATAATGTTTGTGATGTATGCCAAATGGGTAAACAAACTAGGGAGAGTTTTAAATCAAAGAACATAGTTTCTACAACAAGACCTCTTGAACTATTTTACATGGATCTTTTTGGACCTACTAGGACCACAAGCCTAGGAGGGATGAAATATGTTCTTGTGATAGTAGATGATTTTTCGAGATTTACATGGGTTTTGTTTATTGCATCGAAAGATGAAACATTACATGTTTTTAGAAAATTTCATAAAAAGGTTTCAAACCAAAAGAACTTATCTTTGATTTCAATTAGAAGTGATCATTGAACTGAGTTTGAAAATCAATTTTTTGAAGATTATTGTACTAAATTTGGAATTGATCACAACTTCTCCGCTCCTAGAACACCTCAACAAAATGGTGTTGTAGAGAGGATAAATAGGACATTGGAAGAAATGTCTCGCATAATGTTGTGTGAAGGCAATCTTCCAAAGTACTTTTGGGCAGAAGCAGTGAACACTGCATGTTATATTTTAAACTGCATTTTGATCCGTCCTATCTTAAAGAAAGCCCCCTATGAGCTTTGGAATGACAAAAAACCCAATATTAGTTATTTTAATGTGTTTGGTTGTAAATGCTTTGTGCATAACAATGGAAAAGATAATTTAGGAAAATTTGATTCTAAAGCTGATGATGCAATTTTCCTAGGTTATTCATTACATAACAAAGCATATAGGGTTTTTAATTAAAGGACTCTTACAGTTGAAGAGTCATTTCATGTTGTATTTATTGAAACTAACCCTACACCTTCTAGACAAGAAGGGTGCATAGATAATGATGCAGGTACATTGCAAAAAGGAATGGATGACTTGAGCATTCAAGACAAAGATACTCAAGGTGGAGAAGTGATGGGGGACTAATATGCATGCCATTCTTTTTGTATGTTTTATATGTGGGGTTAGGTGATTAATTCCTGAATTTCAGATCAAAATTAGTTGTAAGAAATTTTATATGAATTTTTGAAGCCATGCATGCAGACAGAACCTAGAAAAGTACTAAAGAAGGATCGCCGGGACTGAGAAGCCTCGGTTAGGACAAGTTCTCCTATAATATAAAGACTGGAGGTAGAGGGGGTGTACCTGACAATGTCTGAAGCACCCGGTGAAGATTGTAGCGAAGGGATCTCTCGTTCCTCGATGGATGAGGCCTAGAAAATCGAGCCAAAGACCCGCGGATACCCGGCTTTCTACTCGGTGGTCCGATTGAGGCTTGGTTGGAGTCGTTGGATTCATAGGAACTTGGGAACCTGCAAACGACCTATCAGGGGTTAGAAAACTCAAAGGAGATCAAGAAAATAAAGAAAAACAGCAAAGAAAAAAAAGTTTTGGAGGGGGCCGGAAGGATGGTTGGCGGCAGGAAGATGGTTGCAAACACCGGGAAGAAGAACTCTCAAACCCCTTTATGCACAGAGCAGGGTAATCACTCAAAGCAATAGAAGAACTCAAGGTTTTTTTCATATATCAAAATCTCTTCATAAAAGAGGCTAGGATCTTTTAAATAGACCCTTAACCTTGGGCTCCAAGTAAGGGCACATTAGTCTTTACATAAGAATTCTTTTACCTCTAAAATCCTAGCTAGAAAATAAGGAAACATTAGGTAGAAAAATCCTTAAAAATTCTCTTGACATGGCCAACACTCCAAGGATGCCTAGGGGGGCATGTTGGGCTTCTAAGAACAGCAAGAGGCCAGCCCAAAGGGGCTCGGGCGCATGGGTTTGGGCCTTTGGAAGCTGGGGTGGCCTGGTAGCCATGTAGTAGGAATATTCCCTGGTATCTTGCTTCTTAGGGGCTTGGGCTTGGCGCCTGGGCTTGATTTCGTTGGGCTAGGATGCAGATGGACCTCTAAAACCATGGATGCCTTGGTCTATGAATATACTTTGGCATCTGGAAGGGAATCTGGGCATCTGGAGGGCATCTGCAATGAATCAGGGTTTCTAATTTTTCTCCTGGGGTCTTCAAATCTTCAAGCTGGGTTGGACTTGGGCTAAACTTCCATGTCTTCAATCTAGTTAGACTTGGTCATCACTTGTATGATGTGGTCTTGAGTCTTCAGTATGCTTGGACAGGACTCAAAAAAATAGACTGAACTTGCTCAACATGAGCTGACTAGTATAAAACTGAAATAACAACTCAAAAGACTCAAATAATAACTAAAATAGACTCAGATGGGCTAAGCCCTTATTACAGATGGACTCATAAATTATTGATCAATTCACGGAGGGTTGAAAAGCCTCTATCTTATTCTGGTGCCTTTGGTGCCGCACCAAGAAGAAACGGTAAGTAAGGATCACACTGATCTACCGAGGGACTGGAGGTATGTTACATCTCACCCTAAATAATTAATAATAGTAGATCCTTCACATGGTGTTAGGACTAGGGCTGCACATAAGGATGCACATGATTACCTAGCCTTTGTATCACAAATAGAATCCCATAGCTTAGAAGAGGATGAGACTGACCCAAACTGGATGATGGCAATGCATGAAGAATTAAACTAGTTTGAAAGAAATAAGGTATGGACACTTGTAGATAGACCTACAGACCATCCAATTATAGGAACTAAATGGGTCTATAGGAATAAATTAGATGAGCAAGGAAATATTATAAGGAACAAAGCTAGATTAGTGGCTAAGGGATATAACCAAGAAGAAGGTATTGATTTTGATGAAACTTATGCACCCGTAGCAAGACTAGAAGCCATTAGATTACTAGTATTTGCTTGCTACATGAAATTTAAACTCTTTCAAATGGATGTAAAAAGTGCATTTCTTAATGGTTTTATCTTTGATCAAGTTTTTGTGGAACAACCACCAGGTTTTGAAAATCATACTTTTCCAAACCATGTATTCAAATTAAACAAAATATTGTATGGTTTGAAATAAGCACCTAGAGCCTGGTATGATAGACTTAGCACTTTCTTAATTGAAAATGATTTTTCAAGAGAAAATAAAGATAAAACTTTGTTTATCAAAAAAAAAAAATGACATCTTAGTTGTAGAAATATATGTTGATGACATCATTTTTGGTGCAATTAACGAATTTCTATGTAAAGAATTTGCTAAGCTTATGCATGGAGAATTTGAAATGAGCTTAATGGGCGAGCTGAACTACTTCCTTGGACTTCAAGTAAAACAAACAAAGGAAGGCATCTTCATCAACCAAGCCAAATACATCAAGGAAATCATCAAAAAGTTTGGTATGGAGAGTAGCAAAACAATGAGCACACCCATGAGCCCAGCTTGCAGACTGGACAAAGATGAGAATGGATCCAATGTTGACCAAAAGCTATATAGAGATATGATCGGATCCTTATTATATTTGACTGCAAGTAGACCTGACATATTATATAGTGTATGTATATCTGCTAGATTTCAGTCATCGCCAAAAGAAACAAATATGCTTGCTGTAAAAAGAATAATTAAATATTTGAAAGGAATAAGTAATTTAGAAATTTGGTATTCTAAACATTCTACTTTGAATTTGATAGGATTTTCTGATGTTGATTATGCTGGTTGTAAAATAGATAGAAAAAGTACTAGTGGTACATGCCAATTTCTAGGGCTGAATTTGATTTCATGGCACTGTAAGAAGTAAAACTCCGTAGCCTTGTCCACAGCCAAGGTTGAGTACGTGGCTGCCGGTAGTTGTTGTGCTCAAGTGTTATGGATTAAACAACAACTAAAAGATTTTGGTGTATCACAATCTAAAATTCCAATTAGATGTGATAATACAAGTGCTATCAATTTGACAAAGAATCCAATTCAACACTCTAGAACCAAGCACATTGAAATTAGACATCATTTTATTAGAGATCATGTTTCTAATGGTAATATTGTGCTTGACTTTGTGCCTACTGAAGATCAATTAGCTGACATATTTACCAAGCCACTCAATCAAGATAGATTTAAGCTAATTAGAAGTGAATTAGGACTTTGTGATCCCTTCTAGATTCTTTAACCTAATTCCTTCAATTCTAAGGAAACTTCATCTAGAAGACCTCCTCAATTTATTATATTTTGCTGAGCTTTAATTTCCTTTGAAATTCCTTTCAAAACTCTTCTGAATTGTGTTCAAATTTTTTCAAAACTCTATTTTCTCTGTTTGAGTCGACTGGATCTTGATCCGAGTCGACTGGATTTTTTTGAGAGTTTTGAACTTGTTCTGGCCTAGCCGACTCGAACAGTTTCGAGTCGACTAGATTTTCTGATGGTTTTAGGAAAGCTCTGGCCGAGCCGACTCGAGCCATTTTAGGGCTACTCGAGTTGACTGGATTTTCATGCCAAAGCATTTTGCTTAGCGTTATAAACTCTTCTCTGAACCGTTTAGCTTCTATGTTATCTTCTCTAACGGTTCACTCATCTCCAAAACCTACTCCAAAGACATCCTTCTCCCTTCCAAGCACTCCATTTTCTTGTTCTTCCATCTTTCCAATCTATGGCACCCAAACGTGCGACAGGGAAATGCTCCGTTAGGGTTGCTTCTTCGGCTGAAAAAGAAAGAAGGTCCAAGAGAAGGCAAGAAGAGCCAAGCAGTGAAGAAATTGTAGAGGAAGCCATAAGAAAAGTTGCAACCGCTCCTAGCCAAGTGCCCTCAATGTCTACGCATCCGGTAACCTCCGATCGCCGAATTAATTTTGAGTTTATTAAAGGCATTGGGTTAAAGATAGGAGATTTAATTGAAGACCAAGGGTGGAGAAAATTTTGTTCATTGAATGAGAAGACCTATCCCTCTTTGGTTAGAAGTTTTTATAAGAACTTAAGATTGGGAACTAACCATGTGGAATCCACTGTCAAAGGGAAGAGGGTTATTGTCAATGAGAAATCTTTACATGAATTACTGGATATTCCTTTTGATGGACTAAAATTTTTAGTAATTGACAATAGAGAGAAGACTCTAAAAACAATTTTGAACAAAGAGGATGTTGGAGGAATTGGCACTGTTTTTGCAACACCCTATCACTGGAAATGAGACTACTTCACAACTTCATTTGTAGAATTTTCTTACAAAGAACTGGTAGGTTCGATTGGGTGAGTGAAAAGGATCTATGTCTCATGGACAACATTCTAGAAAGAACTCCTGTCAATTTGTCATGCATTATAATCATGCAGATGAAAGAAACAGTAAGGAAAGCTAAATCCTGTCTGCCATATGGAATGATGCTTACATTATTGTTTAAATCCCATAGAGTCAATTTGGATGGTGAAAATAGATTAGAACTGCATCACACTGATATCTACACTTCTAAAACTCTTGAGAGGATGGGATATTTCCAAGTGGAAGGAGTGTGGAGAAAGAAAGGCACAAATGTAAGAGCCATTTGCAGCTCCAGTAGTAGTGAAGAAGAAGAAGAGGAAGAAAATGTAGAAGCTGCTTGAACTTCTTTTACACCTGTACCAGAGCCTGAGTCATTTGTACCTGAGCCTGCTGTTGTTATTGAGGAGACTAGAGCACCTTCACCTATGTTTGATATGCTTGTAGCAGAGTTTGATTTGCCTGCACCGGAGTTTGTCCTGCCTTCAGCTGATGTTCCTTTACATGACTACCCTACTGCAGCTACACAGCTTCCAATTATCCAAGTACAGATTGAAGAACAATTGAAAAGCTTGACAGATTCACTGACAGGTACAATAAATTCATTATTTAGTGATTTGAAACAGTCAGTGGATAGCAGATTTGACAGATTAGAAGAGCATGTATCAAGTCTACAAGGAAAGGTTGAAGCTATAAAAGCTTCAAGGTCGGCACCTTAGATAGACCTTCAGCCTATTATGAATTGTATCTCTTCAAGTTCTGAAACAATTTTGAAGTCTGTAGATACCACTTTGAATGAATATCAAATTGAATTGAAAGAGCTTAGAGGTAAAGCGGGAACTATTGTAGATACAAGAGGTATGGCAGAGGATTATACTAGAGGCATTGGGATCATAAGATCGGAGCTTGGCAGACTTCGAGGATCAGCTGAAGCCTTCGCCAATGTCCAAGCAGCTGAGCTTGTATCTATGCAGAAAGAAATAGGTGAAATGAAAGAGGCAGTAAATAAAGTGCCAGTTAGCCTCAAGGACTTGGAGCAACAAATGGGAGCAATTTGGATGGAAATGGTGTCTCTCTGTGGCACTGTTAGATCATTGGAAGTCACAGCTAGGACAAGACCATTGTTGATCCGCCTCCCATTTCCACTAGGGCTCCTAGTACCTCTGTTCACCCTAGGGCTTCTCCTCCACATGCTTCATCTAGTCGAGCACCTAGACCCACTTCTTGGCATGGTGCCAATGTTCCTAGAGATGATTCTGATTAGTCATTTTGTAGTTTCAGTACCTTTTTGGTTGCTTTTTGAAACTTTGGTAATGATTGATGTACTAAACACTTTTTAATAGAAATGAAATGAACATCTTTTGATTACTGTGTAATGTGTGTATTTATGTTTTCTTGTTTACATCTCTATTTGTTTAAATAGAATTCTCTCTCTAAGTTGAGAAAGTGAAATTATCTCAAACAAATCTTAAAATTTTCTCAACCTATTTAAAATTCTAAGCTTACCTGTTTAACCTTTTTGAATTGTTGACAAAAAGGGGAAGAATCATAGAGTGTATGAAAGAATACATGAAAGAAAAAGCTTAATGAATTGCAATAGTAATACTAAAGTAAAGTAGACAGGGGGAGTTTTTAAGGAATTTCTGAATGATCTCTTGCATATTATTCTAATAAAATGTTCGAATAAATGTCAAAGGGGGAGAAACTTAGAGAAAATTCATATTGTCAATAAATATTATAAACAGGGGAAGATATACATGTTTAATTTACATGCTTCAATGATTACTATGATGCTCTTAACATATTATATCTATCAGTCGATACTTAATGCTGCTTGATACATACAAGCAATCAATCTCTGATATTTACAGTTTATGAATTTGATTTTGTGCTTAACTGTATAGCACATACTGATATACATTTGAGATTACAGTTGATTTTTAAACAAATGTAAATTCTTACATATTTGTGAATAGATTAGATTCTTTTCATGCCCGGTGTTTTGTCATCATCAAAAAGGGAAAGATTGTTGACCCCTAAAGTGATTTTGATGATAACAAAACATTGGAGCATACATTTAGTTATCTAACAACTCTTCAAATGATTGACAAGTTTTTGTAGGACAACTACATTGACACACCTTTTTAATTCCTACAATCTTTAATGTTTTGTGTTGAGTTGTAAAGTATTTAAAATCTTGTAAAGAAGAACCCTACAAAAAGTTTCCTATTGAAATCAGTTAAAAGGTTACTTCTAGTAGTCTTTCAAGCTTCAATTTTTTTTGAATTTATTATAAAAAGTCCTTGAAGAAGACTTTAAAGCATGGGACAAGTGTTCTGGAAGTTTGAAGTTGATCTGGCTGAAGAACCACCTTCGAGCCGACTGGAAGGACAACCCGGCCGACTCTGGCACCGGCACTGAAGAGAAGTTCTCTGGCACACAGATCCAGCTGACTGGCACCAAGGCCCAGCCGACTCATCCAGAACAAGGTTGAGAACATTCTGAGATTCTCTGGAATCTAAGCCGACTGGAATTAGATCCAGCCGACTCATCCAGAACTCAGTTGAGAATGGTCTGAGAGCCTTTGAGATTCCAGCTGACTGGAATTCAGCCCAGCTGACTCATCCAGAGTGAGGTATTTTCTCAGCTGTGGAAGCTAGCCGACTGGCACTCAGCCTAGTCGACCTGAACTTCATCCGAGCCGACTCGAAGTTTGTCCGAGCCGACTGGAATGATGGGGTCACCTCCAATGGCTAGTTCCAGTTCTCAATTTTTGAATTCCAAAAGTGCTCCAATGGTAACCTGTCACCTCCCAACGTTCTACAATGTTCAAAATCAAGAGAAGGCAGTTGAAGTCTCTATAAATAAGGTATGAGAACATCCTTGAAGGGGCTAATGAATTATTGAGCATTTATTGAACACTTATTGAAGTGAAGTGAGAGAGCACTAGAGCTTTAAAGTCTGCCTTCAAGCCTGCAACCACTCTTACCAGATGCTTGAAGCACCTTTTGAGGAAAGCAAGGAAGCCATTGATGTGCATTGAAGAGCATTCAGTGGATCTTCACTTGAGATGCATTGTCAACTACCCAGATAACAGAGTTGGCCAAGTCAAGAGAAATTTTTGGGATTTTTTCTACCTAATGTTTCCTTATATTCTAGCTAGGATTTGAGAGGGAAAAGGATTCTCATGTAAAGACTAATGTGCCCTTACTTGGAGCCCAAGGTTAAGGGTCTATTTAAGGGACCCTAGCCTCTTGTATGAATGGAAATTTTTGATGAATGAAAACTTTGAGTTCTTCTATTGAGTTGTGTGATACCCTGCTGTGTGCATAAAGGGGTTTGCGAGAGTTTTTCTTCCCAGTGCTGCAATCATCTTCCTGCTGCCAACAAACATCTCAGATCCCTGGATGGCCACTCCAAAAGAAGCCTTCCCTTGCTATTTTTCCTTTGTTTTCTTATTCCTTTGTGAGTTTTCTAACCCTTGACAGGTCGTTTACAGGTCCCCGAGTTCCTACAAATCCAACGACTCCAGCCAAGCCTCAATCGGATCATCGAGCAGAAAGCCGGGTATCCGCGGGTCTTTGGCTCGATTTTCCAGGCCGCATCCGTCGAGGAACGAGAGACCCTTTTGCTGCGATCTTCACAGATGTTGTCATGTACACCCCCTCTACCTCCAGTAGTTTTATTGTAGGAGAACTTGCCCTAACCGAGGCTGCTCAGCCCCGGCGATCCTTCTTTTCTACTTTTCTAGGTCCTAATCTGCATGCTGATCTTCTAAAATTCATATAAAATTCCCTACAACTTATTTTAATCTAAAATTTGAGAATTAATCACTCAACCTCACATATAAAACATACAAAAAAAATTGCATGCATATTAGTTCCCCATCACTTACTAACTCAAGTAAAAAAGGCTACATATTAAGACTATCTCTATAAGAGGTTTCTTTACATTCTCACCTTTTAACACAAACAATAATGCTTACTTAAATGAAGGGGCCCGATTACTCAGTGAAAGATGCTAAAAACCTTATTTATTCAATTTTAAAGAGGATTTTTATGATTCTTTGATATTTTCACTTATACCATTATAAGGTAGATTCTTTATCGAGATCGATAAGCAGAATAGTCTGGATTACTCAAAAAGATTTTCTAGTCTAAACTCTACCATTTATTAGGCTTTCTTGATAATTCATCTCTCAATATCTCTAAAATTATCTAAATCATTAATCATTTATCATTTAGAAAGCTTAATTATTTTCAAATTAAGACAAGTTTGATACACAAAAATTGATTAATGTTCTACTCAAGGATTTGATTAATGAAATTATCCCCCTAACTTAATTCCATTGTCCCCAATGGAAGAGGATGCTAGTAATGTAATGTCAAGGAAGGATACTACCTGGAAGGATACTTGAGGACTAGATGTTTTATTGTTGCCATACTCCTCTCAATTTAACTTTATTATTTTCTAAGAAAATAAAAGCACATGGTTAAAAATAAAAGCATAAACTGGGTTGCCTCCTAGGAGTGCTAGGTTTAAAGTCTTCAATCGGACTATGTTGATTATCATGGCAATGCTGGGTTCACAAGATCAATGGATTCAATAACTTCTCCATCGTTGATTTCCTCTATATAAGGTTTTAAATGTTGGTCATTTACCTTAAAGATATTTTCCTGCTTAGGATTTGTAAGTTCTATGGCTCCATGAAAAAATACCTGAGTCACAATGAAAGGTCCATCCCATCATGAGAAAAATTTTCAGGGACAAGACGTAACTTAGAATTATAGAGCCACACTTTTTGATTAGGTTCAAATATTTTTCTATTAATAAATTTATCATGATATTCCTTAGTTCGAGCCTTGTGAATTTTAGAACTTTTGTAAGCTTCATTACATAGTTCTTCTAACTCATTCAGTTGAAGATTCCTATTGGAATATATATTTTTCATGTCAAAATTAGATTGCTTGATGGCCCAAAATACATGGTGTTCTAATTCTACAAGCAAATGACAAGCTTTTCTAAACACTAACCAATAAGGAGACATTCCTAAAGGGGTCTTAAAAGTAGTTCGATAAGCCCATAAAGCATCATCCAAACATTCTACCAATATTTTCTATCGGGTTTTACCATTTTCTTAAGGATATGCTTAATTTCTCTTTTAGAGATTTCAACCTGGCCATTAGCCTAGGGGTGATAAGGTGTGGCTACTTTGTGTGTAATTTCATATTTCTTCATCAAACCTTCAAAGTCCCTATTCATGAAATGTGCACCCTTATCACTAATAATAGCTCTTGGGCACCCAAACCGACTAAAGACATTATGCTAAATAAACTTGATCACAACTTTGTGGTCATTGGTTCGAGTTGCCATGGCTTTTAATCATTTTGATACATAATCAACTACAACCAGAATGTACTCAAATCTGTGAAAGAATTGTGCCCTAAAAGCCAATCATAGTTATTGTATCAGTGGCAATTTTGTATTCTCTAAACTAAAGATTGATATTAATAAAGGCAATTTCTTGATTCATCATATATTATATCTTATGTTTTAGTTATAAGATTATGATGAATTCCATAGATTAGGGCAATGGTTTTAGGGTATGTTGCCTAGGTGATGTGGGATAATCCTAAGACTACCATGATTGCAGGAAAATAGAAACTAATTTTCTTTTTGAAATTTTTTTAGGATTTAATTTGTAGGCTAGAAACCCAAAATCAAATAAAGAACAACAGGCTAGTATGTAATGAAAGAAAACATCATACCCGCAAAAGAACTCAAGTAGAATAAAAAAAGATAGGATCCAGGGAAATGACAAACCCCCAGTTTAGGATAGCATACCTTTAACAGTTCAGAAATCAGGAGGGTGAAGGATTGTACTAGGCAGAGATTTGAAGAACCTTCGATGAAGAGATCACACAGCACTCGGGATCGGTGCCTGAAAGACAAGCCTATAGTCCTCGAATCAAATGGCTATCTGGGTTGGCCTAGGAGGCAAAGAAAGCCTCCTCTTTGGAGGGGAAACACCATGGGGATCCTGCAAGAGTCAGAGGTTAATCAAAGAAACAAGGAAACAAAGGAAAAAAACTAGGTTTTAGAAAAAAGAAGGATTAGGGTTTGGAATAGCTGGCAGCCTGGGTAAGAAAAAGATCCTTGGCTTGATGGGCAGCTAGGGCTTGTTCTTCTTGGATGTGGAAGATGAAGACTTGGGCATGAAGGTAGGGGTCGGCTAGGGCACACAAGAACAACCACACAAAACACAAGAACACCAATGCTAGAAAACAAATCACCAGAGTATTATTTCATCAATAAGTTAAACTGATACAAGAGGAAGAGGGGTGGGGTATTTATAGAGTTCCCATGCCCTCTCCTAGTTAGGATAGGATTACATAATTTGAGTAGGAAGAGTGTTATAAACTTTGAATTCAATTACAATTTCCAAAGAACTTAGGAAGAGAAATCCTTAATATGTTAGGAAGGAATATTCTTGTTGACCTAGTCTTCATCCACCTTGCTTGGACTGGTTAACGGGGCTTGGAATCCTCTTGAATTTTGCTTGGACCTCATGGGTAGCAGCAAAGGGAGTCCTCCTTGGGCTTGGGCCAAAAGTAGATGGGCCCTGGTTGGCTTCCAAGGGCTGGGGCACATGGGCCTGGTGCCCGGGTTGGAAAACCCTGGGTGCCCAAATTGAAGTGGACCTGGGAAAAAGCCTGGGATGCCTCCTCTTACTGGGCTCTTGGGCTTGAGATTCTCTTGGGCTGGGGTGCCTGGCATATACCTAGAATCATGGGGCACCCTTGGTCTTGGAATATACTCTGGCATTTGGAGGGAATCTTGGTATCTGGAAGGCATCTAGGGGGAATCTTGGTATCTAAGACGACAATCAAGGCCCATTAAGCTATTGTGAAGGCCTCTAACTTTTGGATAAGGCCTGGTAAAACTCTAAAATAGGGTATCCTCTTCTCTTGTACAAAAATTGGACTAGTACTAGACTAATACACAAGTACAGGACTCAATGACTGGACTATGGTTGAGACAAGCCAACTTGGACATCTTGTCCTAACTTATTACAGGACTCAATCTTACTTGATTACAAAATTTGACACATAGGCAAGGGCTCAAAATCCTAATCAATAAACCAGATAGGGCTAGTAATCTATGTCTGATCCTGGTGCCCCCACCAATTCTCCCAGGACGGGAGGAACTCGACCTCGTCGAGTAAGGGTGAACTCGGCTCTCGTACTACTCTAGATGGTCTGGGTTGAGGTGCCACAGATCCTCACGAGCGATCCACGAGTCCTCAGATTCTGACCGACCTTGTCATCTGACCAAATACTGCTGATAGCCTTTGTTTTGGGTACTAATGGCGTGATCGTCCAGGATTTGCTCAATCCTTTCCTCACTAATAGGCCATTTTGTCGGTAGACACTCTGGGGTGTGTTCACTCTTAATGGAAGGGATAGGTCCAAATGGCTCGCTAGGTATCACTGCTGGCTCCCAGTACTCTATAAGGTCTGAAATATTGAAGGTGGAACTAAGACCTAAATTGGGTGGCAACTCAAGCACATAGGCATTGGATCCAACTCTCTTTATTATTCTAAATGATCTGGCTTCATGAGCATGCAATTTCTTTATGGTCCTTGGAGGAAACCGCTTAGGTCTAAGCTTGATCATTACATAATCCCCTGAAGAAAACTCTTTAGCTCTTCTCCGGGAATTAGCCAAGTTTTTATAGAGTTCATTACTTATGTTTATATTTTGGCTAATTTCTTTGTACAAATGCTGTGCAGAGGCTAGTACAGGTGTGGATAGATGAAGTAGGTCCGTGGACTGATTAGACTCAAAACTAAATATTACTTCACTACCTACATCTATTTCCTGTAGTTGTTCCTTAGGGACTTGTACTTGGATTTCCTTTATGAACAAATCTTGTGAACTATCAATTTCATCTATAATGTTTGATCCTGACTCAGTCACTTGTTCTTCTATTACTATAGTCGGTTCAGGATCATTTTCCTTTGGTTACTCAATGGGTTCAGAAGTTTCTTTATCTAATTCCTTAGCCTTAATTAGATTAATTCCTGATTTCTTTTCTCTAAGGCTATTAGAATTTCTCTTTATTGGGTCTCTAGGTTGAGTCGGATGAATCATAAATTTCTTCCCATGGTGACTAAGTGTACAGATATTGGTTCGACCAAACAGGGCTGCATTGTGATCATAAAGCCATAGTCAACCTAAGATGATGCTACTAGCTCCCATGGGAAGGACATCACACCAAATCTTCTCCTTATATGATTGTAATTTAATCAAGATTTGGCACCTAGACTTGATTCGAATGGATGTGGAATCTATCCATGAGACTCTATAGGGGCTAGGATGGGGAACTGGGGTTAATCCTAATGATTTAACTATATCGGTAGAGATGGCATTGACACAACTCGCACTATCTATTATAATCTTGTATACCTTATCCCCAATTTTCATAAAAATTTGTAGGATGCTAGTCCTATGCCAATCTTCCTACGTCTTGGTTTGGGATGGGATGCATCTAACTACCCGTACTAAGTCAGACTGATCAAATTCCTCCTCAACTCCTTTATACTTCTCAATGAAGTCTGCCTCAGCTTTATAAACCTCTTCTTCCTCATCGTCATTGGGTTCAGGCTCTTCTTCAAGCTCCCCTATGTGTAAGGAGCTGGTGGGACATCGGCTAGCATAATGACCTACCTTATTGCATGTAAAGCAAGCATTGGTGATGCGGGATAAAAGGGGAGGCTAGGAGGAGGATCGTTGGAGAGCTGAGAAGTCTCTTGTGATTAGGGTCAAAAAGGCAGAAAAAAAAGATGTGGGGGCAAGAAAGATGGGTACTTTATAGACTTGAAACTCACCTTCATGAAGAGATGTCGCACCTCTAGGGCATCTCACCCACCCCACTACATGCAGTCTAGGGCATCCCACCCATCTCACTACATGCGGAGCCTAGGGCGTCCCACCCAAATCACTACCTGGGGCCATGAAGGAGAAGCTCCAAGATCATAGAGGGGACTCAGCTAGTGAGAGATAACTGGGGCCTCACACCCCTCGACACCCGCAGGTGAAGGAAAGACGGGCCTCATGCCCAAGCAGAACCAAGAACTCTTTTCAAAAATTCATATTCATCATCATCATCATTATTATTCAAGAGAGGAGGTGCCTTTATATAGGCTTACAAAACATGGGGCCCAAGAAAAAATACAAGGCTTGTAGCTCATAAAAGGTGACATCTCAAACCTACTTTGTTTGTAGCTCGAAAACATGGTAGAAAATTAAACACAATCCTTCCCATATGGTGAAAAAATCAAACTAATCCTAATCTAAAACTAATTTAAAAAAAACTTCCCAACTAGTCCATACATCCAGATTTAAAATAAATAAATTAGGCATAATCTGGATTCATCAAAATCGGTGCATGCCTTGAAATCTGTGTGACTTGATAACTGTGCAAAAAATTTTTGCTCTAAGAAGCATGCTGCTTTGAGATCCATGCAAAGCTATTTTCTACTACTATGAGATCCGTGCAGAAAACAAATCCTCTCTATGATTTTGGAACAGGGGTGGCGGATGAAGAAGAGGGTCTTCAGGAGATGGTGCGGACACCAAAGGCACTAGAATAAGGCTGAGGCTTCTCAACCCTATGTGGATCACTTAAATAACATTCGAGTCCACTGTAATAAAGCTTAGTCCAGCTGAGTTGTTTCATTTAAGTCTTGTAATTATTTAGCTCATGTTGAGCTAGTTCAGTCCAGTGTTAGTCGGCTCATGTCGAGCTAATTTTATTTTTTTGAGTCCTATTCAACCATATTGAAGACTCAAGACCACATCATACAAGTAAAGACCAAGTCCAATCAGATTGAAGACATGGAAGTATAGCACAAGTCCAACCCAGCTTGAAGATTTGAAGACCCCAGGAGGAAAATTCAGAAAACCCTGATTTCTTGCAGATGCCCTCCAGATGCCCAGATTCCCTTCCAGATGCCAAAGTATATTTATAGATAAGGTCATCCATGATTCCAGAGGTCCATCTGCATCCTAGCCCAAAGAAATCAAGCCCAGGTGCCAAGCCCAAGCCCCTAAGAAGCAAGATACCAGGAAATATTCCTGCTACCTGGCTACCAGGCCACCCCAGCTTCCAGAGGCCCAAACCCATGCACCCAAGCCCCTTTGGGCCGGCCTTTTGCTGCTCCTAGAAGCCCAACACGCCCCCCTAGGCATCCTTGGAGTCTTGACCAAGTCAAGAAAATTTTTAGGGATTTTTCTACCTAATATTTCCTTATTTTCTAGCTAGGGTTTGAGAGGGAAAAGGATTCTTATGTAAAGACTTATGTACCCTTACTTGGAGCCCAAGGTTAAGGGTCTATTTAAGGGACCCTAGCCTCTTGTATGAGGGAATTTTTTGATGAATGAAAA
The DNA here is from genome assembly GCA_021397845.1 of Areca catechu. Classification (NCBI taxonomy): domain Eukaryota; kingdom Viridiplantae; phylum Streptophyta; class Magnoliopsida; order Arecales; family Arecaceae; genus Areca; species Areca catechu. The sequence continues at coordinate 59,370,574 of CM038050.1, forward strand.
CCTTGAGTTCTTCTATTGAGTTGTGTGATACCCTGCTGTGTGCATAAAGGGGTTTGCGAGAGTTCTTCTTCCCAGTGCTGCAATCATCTTCCTGCTACCAACAAGCATCTCAGATCCCTGGACGCCCACTCCAAAAGAAGCCTTCCCTTGCTGTTTTTCCTTTGTTTTCTTGTTCCTTTGTGAGTTTTCTAACCCCTGACAGGTCGTTTGCAGGTCCCCGAGTTCCTACGAATCCAACGACTCCAGCCAAGCCTCAATCGGATCACCGAGCAGAAAGCCGGGTATCCGCGGGTCTTTGGCTCGATTTTCCAGGCCGCATCCGTCGAGGAACGAGAGACCCTTTTGCTGCGATCTTCACAGACATTGTCAGGTACACCCTTCTACCTCCAGTAGTTTTATTGTAGGAGAACTTGCCCTAACCGAGCCTTCTCAGCCCCGGCGATCCTTCTTTTCTACTTTTCTAGGTCCTAATCTGCATGCTGATCTTCTAAAATTCATATAAAATTCCCTATAACTTATTTTAATCTGAAATTCGGGAATTAATCACCCAACCCCACATATAAAACATATAAAAAAAATTGCATGCATATTAGTTCCGCATCATTTGGTATCAGAGCTTAGATTAGGGCTTGTTTTCTGTAATTTTTCAGTTCGTATATACTCTGTTATTTTAATTATTTCTCCCTGTTAAAAACTCCAAAAATTTTAAAATTTTCTTTTCTGGATTTATCATAATTCAAAGTAATTTTCAGAATTTTTACAGATTTTATTTTGGACTTTGAATTTTCTTCAAGCCGAAATACATCCTGCAAATTTTTGACTCTTTTTTTTTTTAGCAAGACAAGTTTGGAAGTTTTAGGTTTTTGTTTAGCAATTTTTGCATATCTTTTAATTTTAGTATATTTCATGCATATTAGGCCATAATTTGCAAGTTTTCTTCTGTTTAATAAAATACCAAAAAAAAAAAAAAAAAAAATACATATTCTCCAAAAATACCAAAAACATCTAAACCCTAATTTGCATCCTCATCTGCCTGCCATCATTGCATAATTTACTTTTAAGGGCATTCTTCCTATATCAGATAAGGGGAGGAGTTGATAACCTCTCCTTAGCCCAAAACCACATCCCTTGCATTCGGTCCCAAGCCTTAACCTAAAATTAATTAGACTTAATTTGTCCTAGTGGGCTAGGGACACCAACTGGTCGGGTCCGGACTAGTGTTAGATCACTGTGTTAAGTTAACCTGTGTGTGCCTTGTGCTCAGTGTCTAGAACGGTGGTTTAGGGATTCAATCCTGAAGGGCTCGTGTGCTGGTCCGCCTACCTGGCCAATCTCTGATTGGTGTCTAGGATTGGCAATCAGGGACCTAACACTCCCCTTACACCTGCCTGGCTGAGTACATGGTTACTATAGGCTAGTTTGCCACCTTGATTGAGCATCTAGTTTGGACTCTAGGTCTAGTCAGCTATAGTCGGTATGATCGAGTCTTGCATGAGCACTAGATCAGGAGTTTCATATCACCCACCTCCTTCACAAATGTCTGAACCCATGGAAAATTTACAAGCCCAAATAAAAGCCCTAGTTGATCAAATGGCCTAGATGGCTACCCAGATAACCCAGTTAACTCAGTGTGGTATTCAAACCAATGATAGAATTGACCATCTTGCCAGCAGGTTTGATCAGTTAGAAGTCCGGGTAGGGACCCCAGGAAAAACCCAGGGTTCACAGTCTGAGCCAGATCCTAATTCCCCTCAACCTAGGAGAACCCCAAACCCTAATCCATACCCTGAGGTCGAACCTAGGAGAGCCCCTCATCCTGACCCATACTATAACCCTCAGCCTAGGAGGACCCCAGACCCTGACCCATACCAAGAGGTCGAACCTAGGAGAGCCCCTCAACCTGACCCATACTACAATCCTGAGCCCAGGAGGACCCTGAACCCTGATCCATATCTTGAGGTTGAAACTAGAAGAGGCTATCGTCCTGACCCAATCCCTGAAGTTCGTCATAGAAGGCCTAATCAGGATTTTGTAGACCAGGAGGACCGATCCTATAGACATGTCAAGCTTGATGCTCCAACTTTTGATGGTTGTCTAGATCCTAAGGTCTATATAGATTGGGAGGGAGAGATGGATCAATATTTTGAATGGTATGATATGACAGAGGAGCGTAAATTTAGGTTTGCTAAGCTTAAGTTGATTCGGGAAGCCAGGTTACATTGGGCTAGTGTTGAGAGAACCCTTAATCTAGGAGGGCATGATCCTATAACCACCTGGTGGGCCATGAAGGGTAAGCTTAGGACAAGATACGTTCCAGCTTCATATCGTAGTGGGTTACTAGATCAATGGCAACGATTTAATCAGGGTAACAAGAGCATAGATGAGTACATTGCAAAATTTGATGAGTATTCCATGCGATGTGATTTGAGAGAGTCTGAGGGTGTTGTCTTATCTAGGTTTAGGGCTGGATTAAGAGATGACATTAAGAAAGAGCTCTACATGAGAGAGGTTAGAGACCTGGACCATGCTTACCAGATTGCTAGGGATCATGAACGTTTCCATAGAGGGCCCGTTTACCGTCGACCTGAGCCTATTAGATACCCTAGTCAGTATCCGGGAGCTAGCCAGCCCCTTCAGAGTCGACCCATACCCAGTCGACCCAGTCCTAGTCTACCAGGCCCAAACTGACCCAGTCCTAGTCAGCCAGGTCCGAGTCGACCCCAGCCTAGTAATTCTTTGGCCCGCAAGGATGATCGAGGAAAATCTCTAGAAGCTAATAAGGGTTACACTCCCCAGAAGACCTGTTTTAGATGTCATAAGCCAGGCCACTTTATGAATCAATGTCCAGTTAGTGCTTTACATCTAGGTGAATTACAAGAAGAAGAGCCTGAGTCTGTAGTCGAACCTGAGGGAGAAGTTTATGAGGCTGATAATCAATTAATAGAGGAGTACGAAGGTGAGGAGGAAGAACCTGAGTTTGAGAACCAATTAGGAGTGGTTAGGTGCATCCTAGCCCAAACCCCAGTTAAGGAAGATTGGCGTAGGACTAGCATCCTACAGACTTTTGTTAAGATAGGGGATAAGGTTCTTAAGATCATCATAGATAGTGGGAGTTGTGTCAATGCCATCTCTGCCAAGACAGTTAAATCTTTAGGATTGACCACAGTTCCTCATCCTAGCCCGTACAAAGTTTCTTGGGTAGATTCCACCTCCATCCAAATTCAAGTTAGGTGCCAAATCTTACTTAGATTGCAGACCTATGAGGAAAAGATTTGGTGTGATGTTATCCCCATGGAAGTAAGTAGTATGATTTTAGGTCGACCTTGGCTATTTGATCATGATGCAACCTTGTATGGTCGAACCAATGTTTGTACCTTCAACTACCATGGGAATAAGTTTGTTATCAATCCAGCTCCCCCTAGGGACCCAGTTAAGAGGAGTTCTAGTAGCCTTAAGGACAAGAAACCTGGAGTTAACCTGATTAAGGCTAGGGAGTTAGAATAGGAGATTGTTGATGGTAACCCTGTTTGGATCTTGACCTCCAAAGAAATATTAGAGCCAACCCAAAAGGAACACCCTAAAGAAATTGTTGAAACTCTGAAAGAATTCGAGGATGTCTTCCCTGAGGATTTACCTGATCAATTGCCACCCCTTAGGAACATCCAGCATGCAATAGACTTAGTTCCAGGAGCCACTTTACCAAACCTTCCTCACTATAGACTGAATCCCAGTGAGCATCAAGAATTACAGAGACAAGTGGGAGAATTACTTAGGAAGGGTTTCATTAGGGAGAGCCTGAGTCCATGTGCAGTCCCTGCTCTACTGACCCCTAAGAAGGATGGTACCTGGAGGATGTGTATAGATAGTAGAGCTATCAACAAAATAACTGTGAAATATAGGTTTCCCATCCCCCGGTTGGATGATATGTTAGACATGATGGCCGGAGCCAGAATTTTCTCCAAGATAGACCTTAAGAGCGGCTATCATCAGGTGAGAATTAGACCTGGGGATGAGTGGAAAACTGCTTTCAAAACTAAGGATGGCCTGTTTGAGTGGGTTGTAATGCCCTTTGGACTTTCCAATGCACCAAGTACCTTTATGAGGATTATGACCCAGGTCCTGAGAGAGTTTACCGGAAAATTCGTTGTGGTCTACTTTGACGATATTCTGATTTATAGCAGAACCAAGAAGGACCACCTTAGTCATCTAAGACTGGTATGCCAAACCCTTAGGGAGAATAACCTCTATGCCAACTTTAAGAAGTGTGATTTCATGACACATAGGGTCATCTTCCTAGGTTTTGTTGTCACCCCTGAGGGAGTTTCTGCAGATCCTGAAAAGGTTAGGGCGATTGTTGAATGGCCTACACCCTCTAATGTCCATGATGTACGTAGTTTCCATGGCCTAGCAACCTTTTACAGGAGATTTATTAGGGGTTTTAGCACAATCGTCGCACCTATCACCGATTGCATTAGGAAGGGTACATTTGAGTGGACCAAAGCAGCTGATAAGGCCTTCCTAGAGCTGAAGGATAAGATGACCCATGCACCCATCCTTAGATTACCTAACTTTACTAAGGTGTTTGAGGTCGCTTGTGATGCCTCGGGAGTAGGAATAGGTGGGGTACTAAGTCAAGAGAACCACCCTGTAGCCTTCTTCAGTGAAAAGCTGAATGAGGCTAAACTTAAGTACTCTACCTATGACAAGGAATTTTATGCGGTAGTCCAGGCCCTTAGATATTGGAGACATTATTTACTCCCGCAGGAGTTTGTTTTATTTTCTGACCATGAGGCACTCCGATTCCTGAACTCCCAAAAGAAACTGAACCCACGGCATGGTAAATGGATTGAGTACATTCAGGCCTACACTTTCGTCCTGAAGCACCGTGCCGGTACTGAAAATAAGGTAGCAGATGCCCTGAGCCGTAGGTCCTTACTATTGGGATCAGTTAGCACCCAAGTCATAGGGTTTGATAGGTTAAAGGATGAATATGAAACCTGCCCAGACTTTGGAGGCATTTACCAGACCCTCAGGCTAGGACCATCCAATACCCATAGTGATTATACCCTTCAGGATGGTTACCTTTTCCAGAATAATCGACTCTGTATACCCAAAACTTCCCTTAGAGAATTCCTAATCTGGGAAATACATGCTGGAGGTTTAGCTGGTCATTTCGGTAGAAATAAGACGATCTTAGCAATAGAGGACCAGTTCTTTTGGCCAGGATTGAAAAGGCACGTTGCACGGATTGTAGCCAGATGTCGAACTTGTGCTGTTGCCAAACAGCAAAAGCAAAACACTGGTCTTTACACACCTTTACCAGTGCCTGATCGCCCTTGGCAGGACCTAAGTATGGATTTCGTGCTAGGATTACCTAAGACCCAAAAGAAACATGACTCAATCTTTGTAGTGGTCGATAGGTTCTCTAAGATGGCTCACTTTATTCCCTGTTCCCAAACCTTTGACGCGTCTAGGATAGCCAAACTCTTCTTAGATCATGTGGTCAAACTCCATGGCCTACCCAAGACCATTATATCTGATAGGGATGTTAGGTTCACTAGTTATTTCTGGAAGACCTTATGGCACCTATTAGGGACCAAGCTTAAGTTTTCTACAGCCTACCACCCTCAAACAGATGGCCAAACTGAAGTAGTGAACCGAAGTTTAGGAAACCTCCTTAGATGCCTGGTAGGTGAACATGTTGGAACATGGGATTTGTTATTACCTAGAGCAGAGTTTACCTACAACAGTTCAGTAAATAGGACAACGGGTAAGAGCCCTTTTGAGATAGTCCATGGGTACAAGCCTAATCGCCCCATTGATTTGACTCCTTTACCTATTCATGCACGAGTCTCAGAGTCTGCAGAGTCATTTGCACAGCATATTAGAGACTTGCATAAAGACATTAACCAAAAGATAAACTTAAGCAATGAAACTTATAAAAATTTGGTTAATTCCCGAAGAAGGATCAAAGAATTTGATGTAGGGGATTCTGTCATGATTAGGCTTAGGCTTGAACGGTTCCCACCTGGGACTGTTAAGAAGCTTCATGCTCGGGGAGCCGGACCTTTTAAAGTATTAAAGAAGGTTGGATCAAATGCCTATGTGCTAGACTTGCCTTCGGATATGGGCATCAGTTCTACCTTCAATATTACAGACCTGGTTGAGTACAAGGAACCGGCAATGATACCCAGTGAGGCTTTTGGGCCTATCCCTTCTATTGAGAGTGATCCTTACCCAGAGTGTCCACCAATTAATTGGCCTGAGAGAGGAGAACGGATCGAGCGTATCCTGGATGATCAAGCCATTACGACCCGGGGCCGCGGTTATCAACACTTCCTAGTCCGATGGCAAGGCCGGCCAGAGTCGGATGATTCGTGGATTTCTCGAGAGGACTTGCAACACCTCAACCCAGACCTTCTTGAGAGATATGTGAGCCAATCTGATCTTCACTCGACAGGGTCGAGTTCCTCCCACCCCGGGAGAATTGGTGCGGACACCAAAGGCACTAGAATAAGGCAGAGGCTTCTCAACCCTATGTGGATCACTTAAATAACATTCGAGTCCACTGTAATAAAGCTTAGTCCAGCTGAGTTGTTTCATTTAAGTCTTGTAATTATTTAGCTCATGTTGAGCTAGTTCAGTCCAGTGTTAGTCAGCTCATGTCGAGCTAATTTTATTTTTTTGAGTCCTATTCAACCATATTGAAGACTCAAGACCACATCATACAAGTAAAGACCAAGTCCAATCAGATTGAAGACATGGAAGTATAGCACAAGTCCAACCCAGCTTGAAGATTTGAAGACCCCAGGAGGAAAATTCAGAAAATCCTGATTTCTTGCAGATGCCCTCCAGATGCCCAGATTCCCTTCCAGATGCCAAAGTATATTTATAGATAAGGTCATCCATGATTCCAGAGGTCCATCTGCATCCTAGCCCAAAGAAATCAAGCCCAGGTGCCAAGCCCAAGCCCCTAAGAAGCAAGATACCAGGAAATATTCCTGCTACCTGGCTACCAGGCCACCCCAGCTTCCAGAGGCCCAAACCCATGCACCCAAGCCCCTTTGGGCCGGCCTTTTGCTGCTCCTAGAAGCCCAACACGCCCCCCTAGGCATCCTTGGAGTCTTGACCAAGTCAAGAAAATTTTTAGGGATTTTTCTACCTAATATTTCCTTATTTTCTAGCTAGGGTTTGAGAGGGAAAAGGATTCTTATGTAAAGACTTATGTACCCTTACTTGGAGCCCAAGGTTAAGGGTCTATTTAAGGGACCCTAGCCTCTTGTATGAGGAAATTTTTTGATGAATGAAAACCTTGAGTTCTTCTATTGAGTTGTGTGATACCCTGCTGTGTGCATAAAGGGGTTTGCGAGAGTTCTTCTTCCCAGTGCTGCAATCATCTTCCTGCTACCAACAAGCATCTCAGATCCCTGGACGCCCACTCCAAAAGAAGCCTTCCCTTGCTATTTTTCCTTTGTTTTCTTGTTCCTTTGTGAGTTTTCTAACCCCTGACAGGTTGTTTGCAGGTCCCCGAGTTCCTACGAATCCAACGACTCCAGCCAAGCCTCAATCGGATCACCGAGCAGAAAGCCGGGTATCCGCGGGTCTTTGGCTCGATTTTCCAGGCCGCATCCGTCGAGGAACGAGAGACCCTTTTGCTGTGATCTTCACAGACATTGTCAGGTACACCCCTCTACCTCCAGTAGTTTTATTGTAGGAGAACTTGCCCTAACCGAGGCTTCTCAGCCCCGGCGATCCTTCTTTTCTACTTTTCTAGGTTCTAATCTGCATGCTGATCTTCTAAAATTCATATAAAATTCCCTATAACTTAATTTAATCTGAAATTCGGGAATTAATCACCCAACCCCACATATAAAACATATAAAAGAAATTGCATGCATATTAGTTCCGCATCAGGAGACTTCACCAGCACCAGCGTTGGGGAAGGAGGCGGCACGGTCGGCAGCTGGGGAAGGCGATGGCACAGTGGCTGCATGGCGATGACACGTGACAGTAGCAGGGATGAGCTCCGTGGGTCGGTTGAGGATGACTCCAAGCGAAGGGTGGGGCTATGGAGATGGCACAAATTGGGGCAGAGCGGGAGAGTGGGGTGGCGAAGAGGAGTGCGGCATGGGTTGACGGCTATGGGAGGAACTGCATGGGGGGGAATGGCCGTGGGTGATTCGTGGGATTCATCGGTGTCCCATGAAGAGATTGACACTGGGGGAAGGTGGACGGCCGTCGGGGTGGCACCGAAGGTCAGGCGTGGCGGATCCAAGACAAACGGGAAGAAAAAAAAAAGAAAAAAATGGAGGTTCTGTGAATTTCTGGGAGGAAGAAGATGATTGGAATAGCAGAGGGATAAAATGGGGATAAGTCAGGAATAAAGCTAGAATAACAAGAATAGAGGGAATAGCTAGTATAAAAATATGAAATAAAAATATAAAAATCTAGAAAAGAAAAAAAAAAACCTAGATGGGTTATGATGTCCCTATCAATTGGGGCTGGGGCTTGGGGCTTTCTAAAATTCTGGTGCCTTACCATAGTCATTCCTAAAGGATGCAGAGTTACTAGAACTAGATTAACTCGGACTCGGGTTGGGATGAGATGGGTTGGGTTGGGACGGGTTGGGTTGGGATTTGGTCAACTTGGGTTTGGGTTTGGCTGACTTTGGTTTGGGTTAGGACGAGTTTGGTTGAAGCTGGGTCGACTTGGGTAAGCTTGGTTCTGGTGTGGCCTAAAACTAGGGGTATTGTCCCAAAGGTTTCAGGTCATTTGACTAAAGGTACTTTCTGGAACCTCTCAATGTTTTAGCTACCTGATAGGCCTGGTCTATGTGCTCAACTCCCCTAAGGTATAGCTTTCTCTGGATATCCTCTCGAAGGCCAGCTTTAAACCTAGATAGGGTAACTGACTCAGGTTCATCAAGGCCACATCTAAGAGCACACTCATCAAACTGGGTTATGTATTCTCTCACAGTCTTGGCTCCCTGTCTAAGTCTTTGCCACTGGTCTAGAAGGCATTGTTGGTAGTATGGAGGAACATACTTTTGATGGGAACATCAAAACCCATTAGGGTTTTTTTCTTTTTCTCATAGATTTTTCTTATTTTATTTTACATTTTTTATTCGAGTTATTCCACCTATCCTTGCTATTCCCATTTTATTCCATGTTTATTCTCGATTTATCCCTCTGTTATTCCCATCATCTTCCTCCTCTATCCGTTTCCCAGATAATTTTTTTTTCCAACAATCTTGGACGATCCATCACCACCGCCATGCCCAACCCGTGCAACCGGAGTCGCCCAACCTACCGACGTCGGTCATCCCGGCCCATGCCACTGATGCTGGTCATCCCCAAGCATGTTGCCGATGTCGATCATCCCCAAGCGAATCTCCTCATCGGTGCTCATCATGCATTCCCTGCCACGCCCTGTCACCATGAAGGACCAGCAAGACTGGAAGATTCCACCTTGCATCTCGAATTGGAAGAACCCAAAAGGTTACATGATCCCCTTGGACAAGCATTTGGCTGTCGATGGAAGGGGTCTTCAAGAAGTGAAGATCAATGATAACTTTGCAAAGCTCTCCGAAGCTTTGTTTGTGGCGGAGCAGAAGACTAGAGAGGCTGTTACAATGAGATCAAAGATTCAAGAGGTGATGATGAGAGGAGAAAGCTATAACGAGATGGAGGAAGCAGTCAAGATTGGGTACCTAAAGATGGATGCTGAGTTTCTGAAGCAGGATTTGGTGGAGGGACTTGCTGTGTTACTGCTTTGCTTAGAAACGAAGACCTTGTGGTTTCCAATGCTGGAAATTATTTCTTGTCTCTCCTTTAACCGGGTCTACTCCAAGAACCAGCGCCACCTTGAGTGATTCAAGTCCCGTAACTTCTTCAAGGTCACCACCACCGACAATCCCATCGCCCCCTCTACTCCACTATCACAGGAAAAATCTGAACGCTTCTCAGAGCAGCATGCTTTTCAGAGCAAGAATTCTTTTGCAAAGTCATCAGGTCTGCACTGATTTTAGAGCAACTCAGCATGGATCCACCTTTTCTCGGCACAGATCTCGATGCATTCATATTATATTTTATTAATTTTAATTTTTTTTAATCTAGATGTAGTAAATAGTTTTAAGTTGTTTTAATTTCAAATTTGTTTTAGATTAGGATTATTAGTTTGAATCTGTTTTAGTTTCAAGTGTTTCAAGTTTATTAGGTTTCATATGTTTGAAGTCTGTTAAGATTGGGACAGGTTTCATCTTCAACTTTTAGAGGGTTGGTAAGTCTATAAATACCACCCTCATTCATTTGTAAAAATTTGGTGAATAAAGATGAGTGTTTAGAAAAGAGCGTTTCTTTTCGATCGCCCCGTATGGGAAGGGTGTGAGGCTCGTTTTTCCTTCGCCATTGGGTGTTGAGGGATGTGAGACCCTACTCCTTTGCTTTCAAGCATCGCGGAGTGTGAGACCCTATTCCTTCGCTTTCGAGCATCGCGGGGTGTGAGGCCCTATTCCTTTGTTTCTTCGAAAACATAGTGGGGTGCGAGGCCCTATTCCTTTGTTTCTTCGAAAATATCGCGGGGTGTGAGGCCCTTTTTCTTTGTTCTTTGGAAACATCATGGGGTGTGAGGCCCTTTTTCTTTGTTCTTCAGAACATCATGAGGTGTGAGGCCCTAGTTATCCTATTCTTGATCCTAATTTCAGGAGACTTCTTTGCTCTCCAACAATCCTCCTAGTCTTGTCCCTCATCAACTTTTCTCTAAGTTTGACTTTCATGGCTTCCTAGGTGACAATGGGTGGATGGTCTCTTTGTCTATAGAGGCACTCTACTTGTTCCTAGAATAACCTAGGTTAATCAGATAACCTAAGCTTAGCAAACTGACACTTCCTCTCATCACTCAAGGCATACCATTGAAAGTATCTCTCCATGCCTCCCTCTCAATCTATGTAGACCTTGGGATCTAGGGTTCCATCAAAGAGGGGTGGATCTACTATGATGCTTTTAAGGATTCTATCATCATGGTCCTGGTCATCATAATTGGGTCTCCTAGGGTTAGGATCCTGATATGGCTCCTGGCATTGGGCTCTCCTAGGATTGGGCTCTACAAATGGGTCATAGTTTCGGGCTCTCCTAGGGTTGGGCTCTACAAATAGATCATGGTTTTGGGCTCTCTTTTAATTGGGTTCTATAAATGGGTCAAGGGTTTGGGTTCTGCTGGGATTATGAGAAGTGGAAAGTGGTGAATCAGGATCAGGCTCAGGATTGGACTCCTGGATTCTTTCTATGGTTCCTAATCAATTTTCTACTTGGTTTAACCTATTGGTTAATTGGTCAATCCTATGGGTTGCTTGGGTATTTAATTGGATCATTTGGTTGATCTGTGTTGACCCTTGGAATGATTTTGATGATCACAAAATATTGGAGCATGTATTTGATACTAATTCTTCTCAAAGTTTTGCAGGAAATTGATTACCATTGGTTTAAAATTGTTTTCAAATTGATTAGAAGGTAATTCAATTATGTATAAAATTTTATGAACTTGAACTTGTAAAAGCCCTAGCTTCATCAATCTTGTAATCCTGTAAAATGGGCTGAAAATTATAAAAATTATAGAGTATGTAGATTAGCTTCTAGTTGATTCAATGTTGAAGATTTTTGAAGAAGCTTGAAACATTTTTTGAAGATTTGCAAGAGCTGACTCTTGGATCAAGAGCTGACTCATGGTGGCAAGGCACGGAGGAATTTTCAAAATTTCAGCATTAAGAGCTGACTCCTGCCCCAAGAGCTGACTCTTCCAGAGTTATGTATTTTGAAGGTCCGAGAACTCGAGCCGACTCTTGTCCAAAGAGTCGACTCCTCCAGAAGATATGTTTTTGGTAAACTGAGACTTAGAACATACTTCAATTCCAAGAGCCGACTCTAGCAAATTGATCTTTTGAAGTCATTGAAGACTTGAGCAAGAGCCTGGTGCGGGCACCAGACTCAGAAGAAGACTTCAGGGCTCCATTTGGATCTCTGATTGACCTTGCCCGAAGAATTAGGATTTTCTGGTTTTGTAATAAGGGTTGACATGGTCAACTCAATTTTAGTTAAGTATGTATTTCCCTGTAATTTAAATTTTGTTGAGTCATGTTGACTCAGTTCAAGTCCTAGTAGTGGTCTAGGTCTTCTCTAGGGTGTCACATTTTCTCCCAAGACCAAGCAAGTGGGCGCCACACTTCCAGCCACACTCCCAACCACACGCCTGAGTCCAGGGGGCGCCACATCTCCATCCAGTATGCTTTGGTCCCCACACCACAAGATAGCAGGTCCCTTCTCTCATGCGCCACTTAAGGAGAAAATAATCTGGGATCTACAATTCAAGGGGGCGGCCAAAACATTTCCATAAGAGCCAAGCTATGTAAAGAAAGAAGCACTTCTTGGGGAGCACTTCAAGGGGGCGCCCAATCCATGCCTAAAAAACCCAAAGCAAAGATGGGAAGAACCATGACTTAGGGAGAAAGAAAAGGAGGTGTCCAAAAGAGTTGAGCCATGGAAGGAAAGAAATTTTCTCTTGAAGAGCAAGGCTAGGAGGTGCCACCTACTTACCTTTTGGAGCCACCAATCAACACTTTAGGAACCTCTTGGCCGGCCATATGTGTGGGAATTGATTCTACAAACCTAATTTGAAGATCCATCCTATTAGTCCCACATGGGAAGATGTAAAACCCTGCTCTTTTGTAAAGTCCTATAAATTAAACCCCTCTTGTAAGTTTTAAAAATATCTGATGAATGAATCCAATTTATGTGTAAGCAAACTTTGTGTTTCTCTCTTCCGCACTTGCATCCAGGTGTTGAGCTCCATGAGGAAGAAAATCCGGGTTCCCCAGGAACCTTGAGGAGGTGTGAGATCTCCAATCCCAAAACCCTAGGTTAGCCACTTCACTTCCAAATCCTAGCCGCCCATCATCCTCTTCTTTCCACCAAACCCTAGCCTACCCCATCTCTCACGGCCACTCTCTCCAAGTCAAGGCCGACCACCAGCATCCAGGTCCAGTCTGGATACATCAGATTCAGAGCAATTCCCAAAGGAAGTCAGATCAGCCTCCAGGAGAATTCGGATTTCAGCAACATCAGCTTTCAAGTTCTTCTTTCTGGTAAATCCTTCCTTGAGTATCTGGTTCCATAAATTGTTCTTCTTCTTTCCCAGATCTTGAGTTCAGGAGAAGCCAACTCTACCAAAGGATCAGTATTGGAGGATCCATTGCGAAGATATCTGAATCCGGGGATCCAATAATCTGCTCAAGAGAGTCCTTCCACTAAACTCTGTGAAGATCACTGCCTGGTCTGTAACCCTTCTCTTCTCTTTACTTCTGTCCTGTTGAAAGTTCAGAGCGACACCCTAGGTCTGGGAGTTTCTCAACCCCCAGCGATCCTTTACTTCTGAACTACTCTGATAATCTAGTTCCTTTAAATTGTGCTTTCAATTATCACATAGTTTCTTTCAATTTAGTTCAACTTTCCTTTGAGTCAAAGCCGACTTCTGAAAATATATTAAAAAAAATATATATTAATTTTAATTTGCTTCCGTATTCCACATATTCATTCTGAATCATTTTTAGTATCAGAGTTTTCGTTCTGCATCAGAGCCGACTCCAGTCTTAAGAGCCGGCTCCTATAGAATTTTATTTTGGGCTATCTGAGATTTCAAGCTGACTCCTTGAACTCGAGCCGACTCGTGGAGCCGTTTTCTACACTCCAATAGCTAGTTGCTGAAGTTGAAATTTGAACTCCAATTCATCTCCAACAGCTATTTCATGAATCCCAAGGCCCTACAACAGCCATATCTCTTGAAAAACTATAAAAGGGATTGTTTTTGAAGGATTAAACAATTATTAAAGATTTATTATGGAATTATCTTGAAAAATCAAAGAGCTTTCAAGTCATTCAACTACCTGCCTCAAAGAGCATTCAAGATGGATTCAAAGCTTCACCAACTCTACTCCATCATTGAATGCACTCATTGAAGAAGCAAGGAAGCAGCTTGAAGAGCATTAAAGAGCATTCAAGGCTTAACTTCATCTTGGTCTACATTGGCAACACCTAAACAAACTTGGTTTGTTGTAGTTGCTTGTTTATCATTTGTTTATCTTTGTTTACTCTCTAGGAACAGCAAGGGGCTGTGTCTTAAGAGAAGATTGAAGGGTTTTAGGTAAACCTTGTAAAACCTAAGTTTGGGTTCTTGGTGATCCTGGTCTAAAACCAAGTGTTTGGGTTTTCTTTGGTGATCCTGTTTAAAACCAAAGGGAGTTCGGGTTTCATTGGTGATCCCGGTAAAACCAAAGTGTATAGGTTTGGATTGTGAGCCTAGTAAAACAATCCGACTGTATTCTGGTTGGGGGATATAGTGGAAATCCCAAGTGGTGCTTGGGTAGTGGACGTAGGAGCCGGTTTCTCTGAACCACTCTATTTCCTTGTGTTTGTAATTGTGTTCTTATTGCTCTATTATTTTTACTTAATTACTTCCGCATTGCATTTTGCACCACAACACTAAAAGAGTTTTAAAGAGCATATACTTGCAAAAGTTTTTTAATCCCAATTCACCCCCTCTTGGGAAGCCACCTCGACAACAAGTGGTATCAGAGCAGAGTCACTGAAAGTTACTTAGAGTTAAGACATATGGCACATCCCATGAGCACTTCATTGGCCGAAGGTCAATCCATAAATAGACTTTCACTTTTCACCGGAACCAATTATACATATTGGAAGGCAAGAATGAAACTATACATTCAAGCTGTAGATTTTCATTTATGGAAGATTATTCTGAAAGGACCTCACACACCCACAATTAATGTTAATGATGTAGAGGCGCCCAAACCTGAAGAGGAATGGGACGAGAATGAGATGAGATTAGCTGAGTGGAATGCCAAAGCAATAAACTTACTATACTGTGCTTTGGATCCAAATGAGTTTAATAGAATTTCAACTTGTAATTCTGCTAAAGAAATTTGGGACAAGCTGGAAATCACACACAAAGGCACATCTCAAGTTAAAACATCAAAAATCAATCTTCTTGTACACAGTTATGAGTTATTTAAGATGGATCCTAATGAGACTATATCTATAATGTATACTTGTTTTACTGATATTATAAATGGTCTCAAAAGTCTTGGTAGAACTTATTCTAATGCTGATCTTGTTTAAAAGGTTTTAAGATCTTTGCCAGATAAATGGAAAGCCAAAGTGACAGCAATTCAAGAAGCAAAGGACCTAAATACACTTCCACTGGATGAACTGCTTGGATCTTTGATTACGCATGAATTGGCTATGCAACAAAGAACCAAGGAAGATAAAAAAAGAAAGAAAGCCATTGCATTTAAAGCTACTGAAAAAGATAAGAATGAAGAATCATACTCATCAGGTGATGATGACCTTGGAAATGATGAAATTGCCCTTGTCATGAGGAAACTCAAAAGGTTTATGGGCAGAAGAAAATCATGTAGATGGAGAAAGCAATATAGAAAAGGTGATTTTGGAAAAAAAAGAAAGAGATAAAGAAAAAGAAAAGGATAAAGACAAAGATTAAGTTCCTATATACTATGGATGCAAGAACCCGAGACACATCCATCCTGATTGTCCTGAAGGGAAGAAAAAGATATTCACCAAAAAGAAGAAGAAGGCAATGCTTGCTGCTTGGAGTGATAGTGACGAAACCATATCCATTGAAGAGGATGAAGAGATAATGAAGACTGCACAAATCTATCTTATGGATTTGGAGGACGAGGTAAATACTTCTGAACCTAATTTAGAATTCACTTATGATAAATTGCATAATGCTTTTTGTGAATTATTGGTTGAATACAAAAAAGCTGGTTTAAAAATGAGGGATTTAAAAAATCAATGTGATGTATTTGAAAAAGACCAAAATGAATCTTGTGAAAGGAACAAAATCTAGCAAAGAGAACTAAACTTAGTTTGTGAAAGACTCAAGATTGTTCAGTTTGAAAAAGAAGAGCTTTTTAAGAAAAAATAAAGTTTTGAAAAATGAGAACGATAATCTAAAGAAGGAAGTTCAAAAACTGAAACCCTTGGTTGAAAAACTAACCTTAAGTTCTAACAAACTTGAATTAATTTTGAAAGATCAAAATAATCAAACAATAAATTTGGAATTGGATATAAAGGTTCTATTTTAAACAAATTTTCAGCATCCACTTCATATGCTCTTAAATTCATTAGTTCAAAACAAGTTACACCTAAATTTGCATCATCTCATACTTATTACTCATTCAATAATTATGTGCTATGCTTGCAATAATATTGGTAATAAAGCTTTCGAATGTCATTTGAAAAATAATGGCAAAAAGAAAATTAAAAATATTTGGGTTCCAAAAAGAACCATTTCCACTAACATGCAAGGACCCAAGAAAGCTTGGGTACCTAAATTTGTTAAATGATTATTTTACAGGGATGTCTTGCAGCCACAAGTATAAAGAAAAGATGGTATCTAGATAGCGGCTATTCAAGATACATGACTGGTGACATTGATCAGTTCTTCATCCTAGAACAGAAAGATGGTGGAATGGTAACATTTGGTGACAATCGAAAGGGAAGGATAATCGGTATTGGTAAAATCAAAATTACTCCTTCTACTTTTATTAAAAATGTCTTACTTGTAGAAAAATTAAAGCATAATCTTTTGAGTATTAGTCAGCTATATGACATTGGTTTTATTGTTTACTTCAAGTCATCAATGTGTATAGTAGTTGATCCACTTGACTCTAGTACTAAGTTCATTGGACACAAACTTGGTAACATTTATGTGGTAGATCTTAATGATCTAGCTATGTCAAGTAACACAAGTCTTGTAGCAATGAATGACAAGAGCAAGGAATCAAGTTTACTATGGCATAGGCGACTTGGTCATGCTAGTGTGGACACAATAGCTAAACTAATAGCTAAACTTATTTCAAAGGATTTAGTCAAAGGTTTGCTAAAATTTAAAGTTAACTTTGATTATATTTGTGATGCATGTCAGTTAGGAAAGCACGTGAGGGGGAGTTTTAAATCTAAAAATATAGTTTCCACTACTAGACCCTTAGAGCTACTTCACATGGACTTATTTGGACCTACTAGGACTACCAGCCTAGGTGGTATAAAATATGGCCTTGTGATTGTAGATGATTTTTCAAGATACACATGGATTTTGTTTATTGCACATAAAGATGAAACTTTTAATGTATTCAAAAAGTTTTTTAAAAGAGTTACAAATTTAAAAAAAATATCTATTATTTTTATCGTAGTGATCATGGCACCAAATTTGAAAATCAGTATTTTGATCACTTTTGCACAAAGCACGGTATTGATCATAACTTTTCTGTACCTAGAACACCATAGCAAAATGGTGTTGTAGAAAGAAAGAATCGTACTTTGAAAGAGATGTCCAGAATAATGCTTTGTAAAGAAAATCTTCCAAAATACTTTTGGGCAGAAGCTGTGAATACCGCTTGGTATATTTTAAATAGAGTTTTAATTAGACCTATTATAGGAAAAACCCCTATGAGTTATGGAACAATAGAAAACCAAATATTAAATATTTTCATGTTTTCGGATGAAAATGTTTTGTTCTTAATAATGGAAAAGACGATTTTGGTAAATTTGATGCAAAATCCGATGAGGCTATTTTTCTTGGATATTCTTTAAATAGTAAAACCTATCATGTTTTCAATAAACGAACTTTAACTGTTGAAGAATCTGTATATGTTGTTTTCAATGAAACTGACATTACATCTTCGAGAAAGGAAGATTTTGCTAATGATGATGCAGGTACTTTACAACATGGAATGAAAGACTTGACCCTCAAAGACAAACTATCAAGTGAACTACATGAAGAAGAGGTACTTAGTCAACTCCAACACCTAGGCTAATGCCCGTTTGGAGATGCAAGTAAGTCAATTGGCCATGGCTATAAGTAAAGAAGAGCTACTTAGTCAACTCGAGAGTGATCTTAATAGACAATACCTAGTTCGAAGCTTTAATATCCCTATAACTATCCCTGAGCAATCGATTATAATTCTTAGGAATGAATTGGTCATAGAGCAACCTTGCAGAACCAAAGAGGCTATCCTAGATAATTTGACTAAGATAGAAATTTATGATAAGAAATTAGAAAGAAGGGATGAATTACCTCCATTATCACCCAGCTTACCTATGGTTCCATCCTCAAGAACCCTGGAATCATCTATTACTTTCAATGGGAAGGTAGAACAAATAGGTGCAATGATGGAATCAATTGAAACTTTTCAAGGATCACAAATGTATAATGAAATAGAGGAAGCCATGCATGAAAGTTCCCCCCATGATTCGTTAAACCATAACTTGGCTCACTTTAAGGTCGATGATCTTGATGAAAAGGGATGTATCCTAGAAATGAATACCTAGTAGAAATGCCCTAGCCCAATACCACCTCATCTTGGATCAAGCAATATGAGCCATCACCCACACCCCCAATAGCTCCCTTGTTAGAATCACCACCTGATCTAAAATTGAAGTCACTTTCTAATGCATCCACTGATTCCTTATCGGTAATACACACTAAGGAAGATTAAATTGTGGGTGTTCTAAATGCATATAAAGAAGCTATTGGGTGGGACATTGCACATATGGGGGCTAACAAATTTAAAACTTTTATATCTGATCTCTTTGTATTTGGCACTACTTTTGAGAACTACCTTCAAAATTTATCTATAGTGCTGAAATGATGTATGGAGACAGGGTTGAGATTGAGTTGGAAAAAGTGCCAAGTCATAGGTCAGGAAGGGCTTGTGCCACGATCTAAATTATTGGCTAAACCCCTCATGATTCTAGTTGAACATCTGCCTATGAAGGATGAGGTATCAAATAAGGATCCTAAAGTACTCCCTTCATATATTGAGCACATTGAGTATATAAATCTAGGTCCATTAGAACTCTGATTGGTACTTAAGTAATACCTAGATCTAAGGGTAGCGAAAGAATTATAAGCTATCAGGGTAATAAGCTACTCAATGGTCCCATGCAAGAAATATCCTACAACTGAATCCAAATCATGTAGAAAATTACAAATCCATATCAAGATTTGGGCAGGAAAAGGACAAGAATCCTAAGAGGTTTGGTTGAAGATGTTAAACTTAGAACTTATTAGAAGGCAACCCAATCTTTTTATTGACCTTTATTTTAGTGATTCGTATTTGTAAGAATAAGAGACTACACCGTATGGTCACTACTGACATTACATGAGGCAATCTCATCCAGGTTATATCTCTCCTTATTTTCTTCTTCCTTACTCCATTAAGGATAATGGAAATTAAGTTGGGGGGAAAAGGAAGACCTTTTGAAAAAAATATTATTGAAACTCCTTGGTAATTTTTAAAATTTTTTTAAAAAATTAAACATCTTGGTAGTTTTAAAAATCTCAAATAAATTTATAAATCAATGCTATGAAAGAAATTCTTGAGCAAAATCAACTAGAAAATGGATATAGAGTTTGAAAGTATTGGTTAGTTACTGTAGCGAGCCAAGGAGTAGACTAACTATACAAAATTTTAGTGACCTACTTAGGTCACCTAAAGCCTATTAGCACTTTTATCGTACAACTACACAAACGAGGTAAACTAGGTATCAATTGTAAGGTCAATTGAAGATTCAAGTATTACTAAAAATTGGTAATTGATATACACTCCAATTACTCCCACTGAGTAATCGGGTACCTTTGTCTAAGTAAATATTGTTGTTTATATCAAAAGATGGGTAGTGTGAAGACATCATGAAAAAAATAAAAAAAATTAGGTAGTGTGAAAGCTACCTCAGCTCATGTGCTTATTGGGGGTATATTGAAAATTAACCAAAGTGGGTGATAAGCAAAAATACCATTGTTCCTTACAAGCTAGTACTGAAATACTAACTTAGCTATCACAAATACAAGTGCTGTAGATCTTTGGATGAACTCTATGAAAGCTTCTGAAAGTTCTAACTATGAAATTTACTTTGAAAACTCAATACTCAATACTTCGTAATACTAGCTAGCTTCTTTTAACCATAAGCCAAGATATAGTTTTGCAAGGGAGGATCTTAGTCATACATGGTTCTATTTTAATTATATTGCTAAGGGACTAGCAATGATAAAGTTGGAGGGTGTGATAAGTCTATTTATTATCCAAATTTTACCATTAAAATAAATATTAATATATATTTATTATGAATTGATACTTTTTATTAAAGTTTTGTAGAAAAGAAGTTCACGGATGAGAAGAGCTTGATTTTTGAAGTCCAATGGTGCAAACGACACTCAAATCAGAGTTCAAATGGGCCGAGAATTGAAATTGAAAATTTATTAAAGGAAATGCATAATTTTTGGAGCATCCAGTCCACCATGGACCGGCTACTCGGTCTACAAATTGGGTAGCGATCCATCGATAGCCATTGGAGCCGGTCCATGGGGCCATTTCATGGACCACCAATCTTCCCAAGCACTAGATTTGCCAGAGGAGACACCAGAGGCATTCCCATGCCATCAAGAGCCTCCTCATGGCTGGGAGAAGCTGCAGGCCACTATCCTTTCATCATTTTTTTACTTTCATATCTAGCTTTATTATCTTATCTTTGATTGGTCTCCTACTCAACGGCCACCACTCCATATTGCCCATCGCCATCCACCATCATTCACCACCGTTTCTCCTTGGTTTAAACCACCGAGAAGACCTCTCCATCACCACTATCCTAGAGCTCCTGGCACCTCCCGTTCATGGCCTTTCCACCACCACCATCAACCATTTCTGCCTTTTATCAATTGCACCTGCTCCACCATAATTAGGGGAGGCATCCAAGACCCAATCGAAGAGGGGGATCGAGGGTCAACGAGAGTCTGGATCGAACTCTATTTTCCAAAGAAGGAAGAAGAGCGGTCTCTACATGATTTCTGGCATGATTTTAGGCCTATGATGTAGAATAGATGGTTGAGAATTCTCCATGCAATATCTGGCCGATCTTGAGCTTGTTTAACTCCAAATTTGACTGGGAAAAAGACCTAGATGAGCTCTAAAAAAGAAGCAACTCAAGCAGCAGTCCAGGCATCAGTGCCTTTAGCAAATTTTGCATAGTTTATTTTATTTTTCATTTATTTTAGATTATTATATTAGGCTTAGGAAAAAGATGAATTATAGAGGAGATGCTGGTGGCAGTGATGCATGGCAGACTCCTTCAACTTGAGATGAAGATGAAGCCTGTAACAAGGTTCTATCTTTCTTTTTGTACTTGATTCCTAAGCAATAAAGATTATGCTTTTCTTGTTTATATCTTTGAGTTATTTTTCTAATCAAAATTTTGATCTAGCATACACAGCCTACACCCTCTATTGCCATGCCATGATGTCAGGATACGGTACATTCCTTAGAGAGGTAAATCGTAATATGGTACATTAGACCCCTTATCTTACAAATCAAGTAAATAGTTTATACTCTGAGCAAATGTGTTATGATCTTCGGATATGACCCGTGCTCTATAGGAGATAAATTATTCTAAAACTAAATTTATAAGAATTATTGATATTGCAATATAAAGAGAAGTAAAAATCTTTTTACATGGTTGATTTGGATTCCTAGGTTACCTCTCTTGCAAACTGACTTAACAAAGTAATTAGTTATTATCTTTTAATCATTAATACTTTTAATTTAATCATTATAATCAAATAATTGCCATTGATCTTCGAGGATACGATTCTGACTCGTCGCTAGCTATAGTAGTGAGTAGGTTTTATTTTTGACCGCCTATAACAGTGATCATTATGGCTTTTTTAATTTGATTAGTTTATCCTATCAAGATGTATTTCTTAAGGAATTCCATCTAGAGTTGGTTCCAAGTCAAAATTGTTATTGTGTCTAAGGAATTTAACCAATACTTGGCCTTATCTTTAAGGAAGAAAGGGAATAACTTAAGTCTAAGGGTATCATCGGAGAAATTTTGGATTTTAACTGTTGAACATAATTCAAGAAATTCATCTAGGTGTTTGTAACAGTCCTCATTTGCAAGTCCATAAAATGAAGGTAACATCTGAATTACACTGGACTTGATTTCATACTACACAGCCTCTACTGGAGGTACTTGAATACAGGGAGAGTAGGTATATTTTGAAGGAGTGAAATACTCCTTCAATTATTGTGGTGGATTAGTTTCTTGATTGGGGTCCACAGTTTATGATCTATTTGCTTTACAAGTTTGATCTATTTCTGGATCTAGGAGTATGATTTCAGGTTCTAATGATCGTCAACCTAGCATGCATCCTACAGTGGTTCTCTAAAGAAAACAACAGTTCAATTTCTTTATAATTTTTTTTTAAAAAAAAATTACTTTAAACAAATGGAAGAATGAGAGGAGTCTAAAGAGAAGACTCCTAAGAGAGTCCTAGACTAGAGGTAAAAGTTTTTAATTAACTTTTTTTTTCTCAAACAAGTGATGCAATCAAAATCAGTTCTATCCTGGGGTTAACCTAGGTCTAGATAGCTCCTAACTATTCCAAGGTTACCTTTGAGCACTCCAAGTCCAAAATCAATTAACTAACTCGACCAGGTAAGTGTAAGGTTGGTTGGGGTCCTCTCGTTGCTTGCCTTAGACACCAAATAAAATTTGCCAGGAAAGTGAACGGAACTCATTAAAGAACCAACTTCCTTCGTTCTCTTTTTCCTGAACCACTTGCCTTAGACATTAGACAACTAACCGATCTAAAGTTGGTCCAACTCTAGGGTTTTCTTACCCTATTAAGCTCAAAATTCTTAGGACTAACATCTAATTAATTTTAATAGTTAAGGTCTAGGTCAATGCAAATGTAGGGTAATGATTTGTGGGCTAAGGAAGGGTGATGAACTTCTCACTTTATCTAATTATTGGGTTATACCCTTAAAGTCAATTATGGAGAGATGCAATGCAACAAATAAGGTATCCAAACTTTATTATTATCATACAAGGAAAATTAAATTAATTACTTTTTTTTAATTCGATGGTTATGTCTCTAATCTCCTAATAATTTATGAGAATGTCAATATTTTAAATTTTTTTAAATTATTATTTTTTTATTTTTTTTAGATTTAAAAAAATTAAG
Organism: Areca catechu; assembly: GCA_021397845.1. Taxonomy (NCBI): domain Eukaryota; kingdom Viridiplantae; phylum Streptophyta; class Magnoliopsida; order Arecales; family Arecaceae; genus Areca; species Areca catechu. Next base: position 59,393,680 of record CM038050.1, read on the forward strand.
CCTGTTCAACCTTTTTGTATCCTAGGGCAACCATTCAAGATAACTTAAAGTTATGCCAGGGCAATCTTTTGTCAGGATACTCAAGATTGAAAAATATTAACTAATAGCTTTTATTTTTATTTTTTTTCTTTTCAAAATAATGTGCCAAATGTTTTGAATAATGATGCCAAAAATTTTGGTGCATGTTGCTATGCACTGATTATAGAACCTTATTTTTACTATTCTTATATAGAGTAGCAGAAATGAGGGTCAAATCCATAGAAACTTTTGTAGTTATTTAAAAAAAATAATATAAATAACAAAAATGGTAAAATAATAAAGTTATCTAATTGGAATAATAAAATAATAAAGATTCTAAGAAAGAACTAGCCTCGGGATTTCGACACACTACTTGGCAGATAGTTGGTACCCTCTTCCTATGTGAATGCTCTTATTAGTATATAATCCATCAATGAGATAATGACATGTACCTGTTAGATCATGGTTCATTTTCCTGAAGTATTGATTAGTCCATATAAGATGTATAAAACAAAAGATCCCCTATATTAAAATAACTTATTCTAAGAGTATGAATCAAATTTAAAGAACATGACTCATCCCATAAATATAGATATTCATATAGAAGGATTATAAAAGAAATAATTTTATTTCATAAAGAAAGGGTACAAATAAATATAAATAAAATGGCATTGCTTGTTCATGCAGTATAATGAAATCCTGAGGAACTTGAGATCTATCCTTCCATGGATGCACTATTGGGTTACCAAGGCCAAGCGCAGTGGAAGACTAGGTTTCAAAAATTGCATATTCGAAACCTTGATCGGCCGGAACCCTAAACCCTAGGACGATTTAATCATGACAACTAATAAATTTAATCTTTAAGATTATAGAGGAATACTTAGAATGCTATATTCCTTTATTTCCAATAGACGCACAAGTGCATGCCCTCCAGAGGTGATCCACTCAGGAATCGGACCAAAGAAGCACTCCTATAAAGGTTGCTTGTTTGCTTGGTACTCTTCTGGCAGCCTTTCAAACTTTCCTCCTTTGCTGGATCCCCTACCCTCCTGTAGGGCTCTCAGATAACACTATGAATCCACTCTCAGTTTCCTAATACTTGTCCTATTTTTTTTCCTAGGCTCTTGTCTTAATCAGACTAGCCTTGTCTAGAAAGAACAAGTTTTATCATAAAAGGACAAACTTGTCTTAAAGGAGAGGGAGTGAAAATAGGAGATAGTATTTTGATGGGAGTCTCATTTGCCTTGGCATTAGATTATCGATGCCATTATATAAGGTGGGATGGGGTGCTTGATATGTCTATCAACCTGCCATTTGATAAGACTCTTCAAATAGGAGTCTTATAAGGATGAAAAAACATATTTGGATAAGACCTTTCATGTGCCAAGAGACATGTCTTTGTCTCTTCGGTTTCTAGCAATTTTTTTCCTTCTACCACATGGCCTTGACTAGTTATATGAACCCCAAGAGGTGTGATTTCATATGTGAGGCATTAGAGAAACACAAGAGCCTTCAAATAGAAGGACTCTTTGTCTCAAATTAGTGCAAAAATGAAGAGACGCAACTCTTCACTTTGCGCCAACCCCTTCCACACCAAATTCCACCCTTTTGACTAATCAATGCCCTTCCAAATGGGCATGGAGATGAGGATGAAATCCTCTGGACTTTATCTAGCCTTGGTGACTGATAGGCAGAAGGACTCTCGATCCTTCTGCGCACATGCATTTTGGCACATACTCATTTTGGTGCTAAGAGTCCATGCCTTGCAGGACTCTTCAAAATGACCAAGATAAATGCCATATAAATCTAGATAAATACTGAATTAGGCTACCCCACTTAGGACATAACCCAATTTAAATACCACTTAAGTTGGTTAGCCTAATTAGCAAACAAGCTATCTCAATCCAATTGGGTTATGAGTTGGGCTAGCCAACATATGGTTGTATATCAATTAGCTAGCCAATTAGGATCCCATGACCCTAATAAATATACAATTGACTTGGATATTTTTTGAATGTGTGTGACCCTTTGGGTTCCACATCTAGCTAGCTGTAGGTCTAGGTCAAAGCCAATTCAATCCAATCAAACCCGATTGACCTAATTAGGTCAAATTGAGTTGACCTAAGTTGCCAATTCGAACCAACTTTCGAATTGACTCATGAATCCAATCAAATTGATTCATGAAAACCTAAAAGACATGATTGACATCTAGTAATGTCTTATTCCTACCTGAAAGATGGGAAATTTGGTAAAAATTATCAAAATAGCCATCAATGAAAAGTTACCGTTTATCCTGATTAAGTGATGGGCATGGATAAATGTCAAACCCTAGCACTTAATCCTTTCGAATCTCAATTTGATAATGAAGACTCGATCAATGAAAGATTAGAAACCCTATCTAATCTCATCATGCTTTGATCAAAGACTTCTTGAGTCATCATTCGAAGAGTTCACACGGGATGACTTCTCCACTTACTAGGAGTAATCAATTCCTTGTTGACCTATTCATTACCTTTATACAAAATCCGCCATATCCAAAAATACCATGTATATAACTTAATTGCCATGAATGAGCATGCACCAAAACATGGGTTCGTGTGCACAAGATACTATGGTAGTCTCAAGTCTAAGGACCACAAGCACAACTCCTATTAAGAGAACATTTTTTTGACAAGTAAGACTTCCATTTGATGTTCTCTTGTCGGATCAGTTCAGTGGACTTCTAACCTATTGAGCACCTACATCCTTGTATTAGTATCTCTATACAAGTGGTTATGAGACCAACCACCCTCTCCATCGAGCATATATAAGATGTGCTATTCTTTTTGGATTCTTCGATCCCTGAATCAATTATCCAATGACTAGGAACATTTTAGATTAGGGTTTATAGGAACTTAGATCTTACCATTATGATCTCCATCATAACCCAAAATCCATTGCCCTAACCTATTAGGTTCATCATAATCTTGATAAGATGCTGTAGTATGATGAATCAAATGCCTTTTATTAATAAATGATATCATACATGAGCTGAAAGATGATAAAAATGCCCATACAAAGATTGGCTTTTAGGGCACCATTCTTTCAATTCCTACTTGCACTAAAGCCAATCATCTTTGTATTTTATACCCATACAATCTAAGTAGCGATCAAACTGCTGCTTTGATAGTGCTTTAGTGAATGGGTCTGCTATGTTGTTCTTTATATCTACCTGTTCGATGACAACATCTTATCCTTGAATGAGGTGGAAGTATCTTAGGATGTGCTTGGGCTTATGATGAGACCTTGGTTCCTTAGCTAGCACAACAACTCCAATGTTATCACAATAAAGTGGGACCGGTTGTTGTATATCAACAACTATACCTAATTTCATGATGAATTTCTTCATCCACATAGCTTCCATTATGGCTTCACATGTAATTATGAACTCTACCTCAGTGACTGAGTCAGCTACAGTTTGTTGTTTGTACTCTTCCAACTCACCGCACCACCATATAAGGTGAAGACATATCTTGATGTGGATTTGCTATCATCTAGATCTGATTAAAAACTAGAATCTGTATACCCTTCTAGTTTCAACTCTAATCCACCATATATTAGAAAAACATATTTAGTCCTTCTCAGGTACTTAAGAATATTTTTCATAGCTTTCTAATGATCCTCCCCTGTATCATCTTGGAACCTGCTTACTATACCCAAGGCATAAGCAACATTAGGCCTAGTACATAACATGGTATACATAATTGATCCTACAGCCGAAGCATAAGGGATCAAACTCATTCTCCCTCTCTTCTAGTATCTTAGGAGACATCTTCTTGGAGAAATGTATGCCTTGACTCATGGGCAAGTAACATTTCTTACTTCCCTCCATGTTGAATCTCTTCAACATTAAGTCAATGTACCTCAATTGGGATAAACCAAGCATCCTCTTAGATCTATCTCTATAGATCTTTATACCCAGTATATAGGATGCCTCTCCCAAATCCTTCATAGAAAACTACTTTGATAGCCAAGACTTGACTGATTGCAACATTGGGATATCACTCTCAATGATGAGTATGTCATCAACATACAAAACTAAGAAAACAAGGACACTCCCACTTGTCTTCTTGTATACACACGGTTCATCCATATTCTTGATGAAACCAAACTCTTTGATTGTTTCATCAAAGTGGATGTTCCAACTCCTTGATGCTTGCTTCAATCCATAAATGGATTTCTTAAGCCTGCATACTTGGTTTGGTCTCTCACTTGAGACAAATCCCTTTGGTTATGATATATAGACCTCTTCCTCAAGATATCCATTAAGGAAAGCAATCTTTATGTCCATCTACCAGATTTCATAGTCATAGTATACAGCTATGGCAAGCAATATTCGAATGGACTTGAGCATGGCTACTGGTAAAAAAATTTCATCATAGTCAACACCATGTCTTTTTCTGAAACCTTTTGCCATCAGCCTAGCCTTGTAGGTCTCTATTTAACCTTCTGTTCCAATATTCTTCTTGAAGACCCATTTACACCCAATTGGGTTTACTCCCTCAAGTGGATCTACTATTGTCCAAACATGATTAGAGTACATGCAGTCCATCTCAAATTTCATGGCTTCCAACCATTTATCAAAGTCTCCACTCATGATAGCTTCCGTATAGGTCATAGGATCATCATCTTGTATGATACTAGCTTTGTTATCATTTTCAATAACAAAACAATTTCTGAGAGGTGCACTTCGCACTCTCTCTGCCCTACGGAGAGGTGTGTATTGTGGTTGTTCCTGAACCTTAGGAACATCTGGTTGAAGAATTACTTTAGGTCTAGGTTGAACTTCTTTAATTTCAAAAATCCTATCACTGCCCTTGCTTAGATAAACTCCTTTTCAAAGAATGTGGCATGCCTATTGACAAAGACCTTTAGCTCAATAGGGTGGTAGAAAAGATAACCTATACCTTTTCTAGGATATCCTAGAAACCTACACTTGTCAGCCCTAGTACTTAGCTTGTGTCCAAAAACATTCCTGACATAAGCAAGGCAACCCCAAATCTTAAAAACTTAAGACATGGCCTTCTCCCTTTCCATAATTCATATTGAGTGCTCTTAACTACCTTTGATGGAACTCTATTCAATATGTAGGTAGCAGCATCTAGGGCATAACCTCGAAGGATACTGGAAGATCTATGAAGCATAACATGGACCGTACCATGTCCAAGATTCGGTTCCTCCTTTCTGCTACACCAATTGGTTGTGGTGTGTATGGAGGAGTCCATTCAGATAGTATGCCTTTGTCTTTAAGATGATTAAGAAATTTACTAGACAAGTATTCTCCTCCTTTATCAGATCGAAGGATTTTAATACTATGCCCAGTTTGTTTCTTAACCATACTTTGATACTCTTTAAATTTATCAAAGGCTTCAGACTTGTGTTTCATAAGATACACATATCCAAACATTGATAAGTCATCAGTAAAACTGATGAAATAAGAGTATCCTCCTCTGGCCTAGATTGTCATAGGACCATACACATCTGTGTGTACTAGACCTAACAACTCAGTTGCCCTCTTCTCCATGTCCTGTGAATGGAGATTTGGTCATCTTATCCATGAGACAAGACTCACAAGTTCCTAATGACTGAAGATCAAAAGGTTCAAAGAAATTTTCTTTGTATAACTTGTTTATCTTGGACTCACTAATATGACCCAAATGGCAATGCCCGATATAAGTGACATTCACATCATCTCTCTTTCTTCAAGCTTCTAGGTCTCTATAACCCTTGCAATGACTTGCAGATATGAGACCCAACATGCGGTATCCAATACCCATGTATCAGAAGCTGAAGAACTCAATGACAAATTTGTTTGTATCATGAACAAACCTTTTGATGCTCCACTAGCATCATACTTCATATTTGCAAGATACAACATGCTATTCTTCTTCCAGTGCCCTTGCTTCCCACAATGATAGCAGGTCCCATCAGCAAAGGGCTTCCATGCCTTTTTCCTCTTCTAGAAGCTACTCTTAGGGTTCCTTTTGAAAGTTTAAAAGGCATAGCAGGCAGACAGACTATATTTTAAAACTATTTTAAAGTACAGCATAGTGGAAGACTTAGTAGATCGATCAAGTCGACCTACCAATCTACATGCAACAGGATCCAACATAATAAAAGTGCATGTAGAGATATCAAGAGCGAAGGAAAGGAAAGGGTACGTTACCTTTAACCTTTGGATGTAGGTGATGAAGTGTCGCTAAGCCACACAAATATCTGGCCTCTACAGGTAGTTCACACCAGGGCTCGATCCCAATCAACTTTTTTGGAGTGCTAGCTCCTTAGGATCCTTGAGACTGATCTTTTCCTTGCTTAGACCTGCAAGACTTTCTTAAAGCCACCGAAAAATCTGGTTGGGAATAATGCGGAGAAGTAGAAGTGGAACCCTTCCTGACTAACTCTTTCTTCCAAAATCCTATCTTGATTGCTAGGTAGGCTCATACCCAAAATCCAAATCCTCTCAAAACCCACTTAATGGATACCTTCCCTCCCTCTCTAAGAAAAGCCCAACAAAAGTCAACATCAACTAACTCTGCTACCCCTACAAAGACACCTATTTATAGTGGCATCAAAGAGGGAGAGAGATATAGGAGGAGTGACTGGGGGAGAGGGTTAAGGGTTGAACCAAATTATCTCTAGGTTTATATGGGAGAAAATCTACATTCCGAATAATGCATTCCATAAAAAACCTTGGAGCCAATTTCAGCCAAGATTTGAAATTTGAATTCAAAATTCAAATTTAAATCTTTTAAAGGAAAGTGAGCATGACAAATCAAATCTAATTTGATCCTAAGCCAAATCACATTTGGCTAAACCCATCAGATTGCAATCATATTGCAAATAAGTCCTCCAAAAATTCACTAATCGAATTAGTAAAAAATCCTCGTCACAGCCAAGTGTTGACTTATGGAAGTGCCGACATCTGGGTCGTGGTCAATCAAATTGACCCCATAGTGATGCTAAATAATTCTCAATCATCGATCGTCCTTCAGATCAGGTAGGAATCCCAATGGTGTATGACCCCATAGGTTCAAACACTAAGCCGGTAGCATTGGAACATTTCAAGTACCAGTCAAAGTCATCATCTAGCAATGATACCCGATATCCGGATAGGTCAAAGATGCAGAGCAACTCTCTAGAACCTCTGGCATATGGTTATCACATAATTCATTCCTTTGACCTCATAATGCTCAGGATGACCTAGGGTTTGATCGCCAACCCTAATTTAGTACATCTAGATCGTGTCTCAACCTTATAAGTTCTGTGCTCCTCACAAGAACTATCCTGGCTAAGGTTTTGATAAATTAAGACATAGTGAGTCAATCATTCCAAACCATTTGGAAGGGTCAATGCCATCTTGACCCATCATTTCTCCACAAGTACTTTATTATACCCTGAAACCTTTTGTCACTAGATTAGAAGTCCAGGTAGTCCGGTACCAAAGTACAATGAGTTGCTTGCATGCTACCATAGTTACCTCAGGTCTGAGGGACATATATACCTATATTCCTTCATGAGCAACCCTTTGGCAGAAGGGAGCTCCGTAGATGATCACGTTCAGTGAGACATCATACGTTTCACTTGTATGTTATATCAGTTTCTCTACGCTCCTTGGTTAAGAGGACAATCAACCAATGTGACATACAACAACCTATGCTTAATACATCGTCATCCTACAATAATGTATCCTTTAGTTGTGAACTAGTTTAAGAACTACTCGATACATCCTCTCTATATCGAATATGATGTAGTTCTAAGGACTCCATCATACAAGAGTTCTTTTCAAGAAAATGCACGTGTGATGAACATCCAAAAGAATAACTTTTATTCATTTAAAGAATTCATATACAATTATAAAATAGCACACCATCTACACCCTAGATGATTGGCTTTAGGCTACTATTCGTAACAACTCCCACTTGTACTAAAGCCAATTAGTACAGAATCTTATTCCTATTTTCTATTTACAATTGTTGAACTCTTGAACTCTGACAGCTTTAGTGAAGGGGTCGGCCAGGTTCTCCTTTCCATCGATCTTCTGAAGGTCGATGTCACCTCGTTCCATGATTTCTTGCATAAGGTTATAGTGCCGTAGAATGTGTTTGGTGTAGTGATGGGACTTCAGCTCTTTGGCTTGAGTAATGGCTCTAGTGCTATCATAATACACCGGAATAGGACCGTCTAGGGAAGGTGTCACTCCCAACTGTGTTAGACTTGTGAGTTTTAGTCAAGTCATATGAGTCCTATCACTTTTCGCTTTCATTTAAATCATGTTCAAGAGGAGAACCATTGGACCCACGCTCTAGTCACCAACCCAGCATCTGGACTCCCCCCTCATGCTGCCTAGACACCTGAAGGAGTAGCACACCAGGCCTCCAAGAAGAGGCACCCCAGACCCATTGTGCCCTGGCCCATGGCACCCCAACACTTGGCCCATCTGCATTGGTGCCCTCGTAGGCCTCTTCATGATCTAGCACCCCAGCGCAAGCCCGATCCAGAGTTGGCGCCTCATCTAGCCCAAGCCAAGAGAAGCTATGCAGTCCAACAAGGAGTTAGCCAGCTCAATTATTTAAGGAGACCAGTCTTTTAATTTATTTCAATTTTGTACTTTTACTTTGATACAAACCTGTACTCCAACATTGACAGAGAAAGGGCCCTCAGTACATCTATAAGTACCCAACTGCTCCACCTCTTGTATTAAGAATTTTGATGAATGAAAATTTAGAGTGACTCTTTATTTCCAATTGCCTTCGATCTTTGAACGTCGACAGGTATGAGGCCCGAGTTTTTCTTTTTTTACAAACCCTAGATCTTTTCTAACCTACCCACCCTCCACCTCTCTCCATCCATACAAACGCTTGGATGCCATCTTCACTTAACCTTCCAAGCCACCCCATATAACTTCATCTAGGCCGCCCACCTCTAATCCTCCTTAAACCCTAATGCCAACCCACCTCTCACCAACGAGGCCACCACCCAAGGAAGCCCCAAGCAACCTCCCATCATCCCCAGGCCACCCCACCAAGATCTAGATGCCCAAGCCTCTTCTAAGGCCGCCAGATCCCTACCACCATCTCTCACACCCGTTTCTTTCATTTCTTTCCATTTCACATTTTTTGCATAATCTTCCTGCATAACTTGTGATGTTTGCAGGATCCTTCTGGTGCCACGCCCTCTAGATGGGGTCTTCCTTACACTCGAACCAAATTAATAAAAAGCCGATGGATCCATGGAAAAGTGATTGATCATCCAGGCATCGATCTGAGTGGAGCGATCTCATCTACAGTAATAAGACATCATTGCTTGGTATGTTAAACCCAATTCCCTCCTCTCTTTGTCTGATTTTTTTGAAGGAGAACATGTACCTAATAGGTGTTTCTTAACCCTAGGATCCTTAATTTTTTTATTTCTTTGATAGTTTCTACCATGGGCGTAGGATTCTAACTATTGCATGAAACCCTAAACTAGTCTTTGCTATATTTGAAAACTAAACCAAAATAAAATCTAAAGAAATTGCTCTCTTTAATCTTTTTTTCTCATGTTCATCCCTTTCATGTCATGCATCATTAGTTTGAGTCTGTTCCCCATCAGTTGGGATGTCATTTTCGATTAAGAGAATGTCACCCACATACAACACAATGAATACAATCACAGAACCATTAGCCCATTTATAAATGCAAGGTTATTCTCCGTTCCTAACGAAGCCATATGACTTGATACACTTATCAAATCGCATGTTCAAACTCCGAGATGCTTGCTTTAGTCCATAGATAGACCTTTGAAGTTTGCACACCTTTGACTCGTCTGTAGATATGAACCCTTCAGGTTGTACCATGTACACCTCCTCATCCAGCTCACCATTTAGGAAAGTTGTTCAGACATCCATTTACAAGATTTAATAGTTAAAGTATGCCGCTAATGCAAGCATGATCTGAATGGATTTGATTATTGCCACAGGAGAGAATGTTTCATCATAGTCAATACCATAACATTGACGATATCCCTTGTCAACCAGACGGGCTTTATAGGACTCTACATGCCCGTTTGCACCCCTTTTCCTTTTAAAAATTCATTTAAATCCAATGGATTTTATCTCCTTAGCTGGATCAACCAATATCCATACACTATTGATTTTCATAGACTCCATTTCGGATCTCATGTCTCCTAGCCATAGTTCAGAGTCAGACCTTTGCATTGCATCCATATAGGTGATCGGGTCCTCATTATTCACATCGAGTTCAATAGGATCACCGTCCTGATCAAGAAACCGTAGTATCTGTCCGGTTGACATGGTATCCTACCGGATCTCCTTAATGGTTCCTACGTGGGCTCTGGGTGTGATCTAATCACAACGGTTCTGTGTTGTCCCTTAAGTATGTCGATTCTTCTACTTGTTGAACTTCACTAAGTTCAATCTTACCGGTTACAATTCCTTCACCAAAGAACTCCTTTTTCAAAAAGATAGCCCTAAGACTGATGAACAACTTTTGTTCCATAGCCAAGTAGAAGTACTATCCCTTAGACTCTTTTGGATACCCAATAAATAGGCACCTGTCAGACCTAGGTCCAAGCTTATTCGCTTCCAAATGTTTGACATAAGCCGGGCAACCCCAGACCCAAAGGTGTGCGAGTGTCGGCTTACTTATAGTCCATATCTCATATGGGGCTTTGCTAATGGACTTACTCGGAATCCTATTTAAAAGGTAGCAGGCTGACTCTATTTCATATCCCCAAAAGGATAGCGATAGAGAAACAAAGCCCATCATAGACCAAACCATGTCTAATAGGGCTCGATTCCTCCTTTTAGACACTCCATTTAACTAAGGTGTCCTTTGAGAGAGAATCCCATTTATCTCAAGATATGTCAAAAAATCACCGAAAAGATATTCACCACCTCGATCTAATCGAAGGATTTTGATATACTTTTCAGTTTATTTTTCTACTTTATTATGATATCATTTGAACATTTCAAACAATTCAGATTTATGTCTCATCAAGAAACATAATCATACCTTGAAAGGTCATCTGTAAATGTAATAAAATAATTAATTATACCCACCTTTAGCACTAATATTCATAGGTCTGCATTAATCAGTATGTACCAGACTTAGAATTTTTTTGCCTCGTTCACCTTTTCCAGTAAAAGGTGATTTTGTCATCTATCCAAGAAGACAGGACTCATAGGTTGGTAGCGAATCACATTCACTAATCTTGAGAAGATACTCACTTTTAAACATGTTTATCATGTACTTGTTGATATGACCAAGCCTACAATGCCATAGATATGCTTCGCGGACATTATCTATCTTAGGATGTTTGCTAGATGTGTACATTACACTAACAAGTCATGATAGTACATAAATGCTATTATTCATGTATCCATTCATCATAATAGAACCATTCCAAATGATTTTGCAAATGTCATTCTTTATTGATAGTTCAAAACCATACATGGCCAACTGGCCTATAGAAATGACATTCAAAATGAAAGACGGACAATAATGACACTCATTCAAAATGATTGTACAAGACTCAAAAGCTAATTTGATGGTTCCAAATTCTAGGACTAGAACTTGGCTTCCATTTTCCACGTTCAAGTATCTCTCACCATCGTTGAATCACCTACTTACTTGAAGTCCCTACAAAGAATTGTAAATGTGAATCGGACTTCCAGTATGCAATACCAAGTTAGTAGTATCGCAGATAGAGAAACTACATGATCATATCATTTAAATACCTTGTCCAGCACTACCCTGCTGCTTCCTCTTCTTGGACTTGTTCGGGTCAAGGATTGTGAAAAGGACATTAGGATCACCAGAATTTCAAGGTTCCAATTTCAATCTCTGAGTCATGTGTTGGGCAATTTTGTTGAGTCCTGTATTGAAGTCTAATTTTTTGGTCCTATAATAAAGTGAGCCAATTGGGTTCAATAAGTCAGTTGAAGCCCTTTTGATCAGTCTAGTCTATTAAGCTAGTTTGAGTCCTGTATTTGCTTTCATTCAAGTCATATTCAAGAGGAGGATCCAGACCCCACTCAAATCACCCAGCCAGACATCTAGACTCTACATATGCCCCCCAACCTATGAAGCGGTGGCACCCCAGGCCTCCAAGAGAAGATGCCCCAACATACCTGGCATAGGCACCCCAAGCCCACAAGCTTTCATGAAGATTGGCACCTAGTCCAGGTTCACCAAGGAAGTGGCGCCCAAATCCAAGCCCAAGCCCATGGTGCCCTCCCTTTCCAATCCAAGCTCAAATGGTGCCCCTAGCCCAAAGCCCATTCATGTTGGCACCCCTCCCAAGGCCTTAACCAAGTCCAAATAGCCGGCACCTAGGCTTTGACCAAGTCCACATGTTTTGACCAATCAAAGAAGATGTCATCCCAGCCCAGCAAGGAGTCAACCAATCCAAGCCCAGAAAGAATTTCATACTAGTCCAAGCCCATGGTGAAAAGTCAAAGTTTCCAAGTCCAAGAAGGAGTTGATGTCCAAGTCCTACAAGGATTTCAGTCTATCAATTCTATTCAAACTATGTACTCCTTATTCTACTCAACTTTGTTCTCCTATTCCTATTCATACTGTGTACTCCTAGTTTGATAGGGATAGGGCTGGATGAGTCTATAAATACCCCCCGCTCCACCCTCTTGTAAGAACTTTTGATGAATAAAAATTTGAGTAAATTCCTTTGCCTACTATTGCCTTCATGAGGAGTGGGTGTGAGACCCGTTTGCCTTTGTTCTTCATAACATCGAGGGGTGTGAGACCCTAGTTATCTAATTAGATAGTTTTTTTCCAAACCCTAACCCTAGCCACCCCTCCCATCTCCCATCCAAGCCAGGTGCCCTATTCCAGCAAGCTTTCCGCTATCTTCAGCGATTTTTCTAGCCTTCAATCTTCTTCCTAATTCCAGTTTATGATTTTTTTCATCTTCTACATATCTAACCCTTGATGTTTGTAGGATCTCTTCGGTGCCATGCCCTTTGGATGAAGTTTTCATTGCCCTCGAACCAAACTGATAAAAAGCCAGCATATCGACGGTAAGTGACAGGGACATCCAGGCACCAATCTAAGCATAGCAATCTCATCTACAGGAATAAAACATCATTTCCTGGAATGTTAAACATGATTCCCTCCTCTCTTTGTCTAATATTTTTGAAGGAGAATATGTACCTAATAGGATTTCTTAATCGTAGGATCAATTTTTCTTTATTCCTTTGATAGTTTCTAGCATGCGGGTAGGATTCTAACCATTACATGAAACCATAACCTAGTCTAGTCTCTTTTTCAGAAATCAATCATTTAGAAATATAAAAATAATTGTTTACTTTAATCTAAATTTTTTTCATCCTTCTAATGTCATTCATCTACATGCATCATGTTAGAATCCCATCCCTGATCAGGATGCAATATAAAGAGGATAGTTCCTCTTCCAATGACCATGCTTCCTACAAAAGAAGCACTCCACCTGGCTCTTTAGCCTTTACCTTCTTGACCTGATTGGGCCCAGAAGTATTTTGCACCTTCTTCTCTTTATTTCTCTTTTTTGTTTCTTAAAGGAATGATGCCCTGCAGAGGATCCTCTCACTAGATTTACCACTCCTTTTGATGCGGGACTAATATGCATGCAATTATTTTTTTATGTTTTATATATGGGGTTAAGAGATTAAATCCCAAAAATTGGATCAAAATAAGTTATAGGGAATTCTTCTATGAATTTTAGAAGTCAAGCATGTAGATTAGAACCAAGCAAAGCAGTAAAGAAGGATCGCCGGGACTGAGAAGTCTCGGTTAGGGCAAGTTCTCCTATAATAAAATTTTTAGTGGTAGAGGGGGTGTACCTAACAATGTTTGAAGTGCTCAATGAAGATCGCAGCGAAGGGATCTCTCGTTTCTCAATGGATGCGGCCTAGAAAACTGAGCCAAAGACTCGCGGATACCCGACTATCTACTCGGTGGTTCGATTGAGGCTTGGCTGGAGTCGTTGGATTCGTAGGAACTTGGGGACCTGCAAATGACCTGTCAAGGGTTTGAAAACTTAGAGAAGATCAAGAAAATAAAGAAAAATAGCAAAGGGGAATGGGATTTTGGAGTGGGTGGCTAAGGCTCTAGAGGATTTGGCTGGCAGCAGGATGTAGTTGCAAACACCAGGAAGAAGAACTCACAAAACCCCTTTATGCACACAGCAGGGTATCACACAAAAGTTGAAGGAAACTCAAGTATTTTCATATATCAAAAGTAATCCTCATACAAGAGACTAGGGTCCTTTAAATAGACCCTTAGTCTTGGGCCCCATGTAAGGGTACAATAGACATTACATAAGAATCCTTTTCCCTCTCAAACCCTAGCTAGGAAATAAGGAAATATTAGGTAGAAAAAATCTCTAAAAATTCTCTTGACTTGGTCAACACTCCAAGGACACCTAGGGGGGTGTGTTGGGCTTCTAAGAGCAGCAAGGGGCCTGCCCAAAGGGGCTCGGGCGCATGGGTTTGGGCCTCTGGAAGTTGGGGTGGCCTGGTAGCCAGGTAGCAGGAATATTACCTGGTATCTTGCTTCTTAGGGGCTTGGGATTGGCGCCTAGGCTTGATTTCTTTGGGCTAGGATACAGATGGACCTCTGGAATCATGGATGCCCTGGTCTATGAATATACTTTGGCATATGAAAGGGAATCTGGACATCTGGAGGGCATTTGCAAGGAATCAGGGTTTCTGATTTTCCTCTTGGGGTCTTCAAATCTTCAAGCTGGGTTGGACTTAGGCTATACTTCCATGTCTTCAATCTTATTGGACTTGGTGTTCACTTGTATGATGTAGTCTTGAGTTTTCAGTGTACTTGGACAGGACTCAAAAAAATAAAATTAGCTCAACATGAGCTGACTAGCATTGGACTGAACTAGCTCAACATGAGCTGACTAGTACAGAACTGAAATAACAACTCAAAAGACTCAAATAACAACTAATATGGACTCAGATGGGCTAAGCCCTTATTATAGATGGACTCATAAATTATTGATCAATCTATAGAGGGTTGAAAAGCCTCTTTCTTATTCTAGTGCCTCTGGTGTCCTCACCAATTCTCCCAGGATGGGAAGAACTCGACCCTATCGAGTGAAGGTCAAGCTAGCTCAGATATCTCTCGAGGAGGTCTGTGTTAAGGCGCTGTAAGTCCTCTCAAGAAATACATGAATCATCCGACTCTGACCGGCCTTGCCATCGGACCAGGTAGCATTGATAGCCGCAGCCCCGGGTCATAATAGCTTGATCGTCCAGGATATGCTCGATCCGTTCTCCTCTCTCAGGCCAAGTTTGTTAGTGGACACTTTGGGTTAGGGTCACTCACAATGAAAAGGAATAGGTCCAAAGGCCTCACTAGGTATCGCTACCGGTTCCCTATACTCAACCAGGTATGTAATATTGAAGGTAGAACTAATGCCCATATCCGAAGGCAAGTCTAACACATAGGCATTTAATCCAATCCTTCTCTATCACTTTAAAAGGTCCGGCTCTGAGAGCATGAAGCTTCTATTAGGCTTAAGCCTAACAAAGATAGAATCCACTACATCAAATTCTTTGACCCTTCTTCGGGAATTAGCTAGTTGTTTTAATATTAGTGTGGGTGGTGAACATGCTAGGCATATGCAGACTCCTAGCAAGATGATGCAAAGGACTCAAACCTATACCTAACAGACTTGACTAAAGAGTTTTATTAGGTCTTAACTACCACTTGGGCATGGAGGCATTAGTCATGGTTGATGGATGACATGCAGAAGAAAATTTGCTAGTAACTCCTAATAGGTGCCAGAGGGTCTGCCAAAAGTAGGTAGCAAATGGGATGGGCTCTATGGATCCTTGCAACCTAGTAACCTCAACAAAATGTAACCTAATAGATATAGACACATGAGAAGACTTAGGAAAGGGTAGGAAATAGGAAGTGGATTCAGAATTAGTCTGGTAGGGTGGAGAAAAAGGTTCCGGGTTAGTTGGATAAAGTAGAATAAAAGAAGGCATGTCAGGGACTAATCCTAGACTAAGGAGGCTAACCTTAAGGGGTTGCGGTATATCTATGGGCAAGAAAAGGTCCATGCTATGGAAGGATGGGTCAATAATTTCTAGGAAGAGATCTTCAATAGGAATGGCAGGAAGGGATTCATCCTGAGGGCAATGGGTTAAGTAAGCCAAATCCTGAATAAAGTCTTCTTGTTCATGGAATTTAGGAATAGGCTCTACAATTAGATCCTTTTCTAGTATTTCCTCAGGTAAAATCCTAGTATCAGAGTTCTCTTCCTCTAATTGTTCTTCCACTATAGCTTTAGGTTGGATGTGGTCAAGGTCAACTAGCTCTGGGTTGGTTTCTACCTGGGTATCTACTGGGTCAGCTAATTTTAGGTCTACTAAATGTGTCTCCTCTTCTCCTTCATACTCATCCACTAGGCTCGCATCAGCTTTATACACTTCCACGTTAATGTAAGCCTTGTCAATCTCAGGAATGGTTGGAGAAGGTCGGCTAGGGGAAAATTGGCTAGGTCCTGGTTACTGATTATGTACACTAATCCTAGTAGGTTCAGGTTGCCTAAGGGGTAGTGGCTCACTACTGGGCTCATATTTAGGGGTACTAATCCTATGGGGTTCAAGTTGACTAAGGAGAACCTGACTAGTACTAGATTGATACCTTGGGGTTATGGGCTCCCTAGGCTCAAAGGACAAGGGTGCAGATCTATGGGTCACGGGATTATAAGATCTGGGGTCATAGGATTTGGGTTCTGCTCTATGGGTCTTGGGTCTACTGGACTCATGGGATATGGGTTCGTAGATTCTAGAGTCAGAGGATTTGGAGTCATAAGATCTATAGGTTGTGGGTATACTAGGCTTATAGGGAGAGGGTAAATAGGATCTATCTTCCTGGTCTACAAAATCCTAATTTGGTCTTCTAGGACTAACATTAGGGATTGGGTCATGACGATGGACTCTCCTAGGTTCAGCCTCAAGGTATGGATTAGGGTTTGGTGTCCTCCTAGGTTTAGTATCATAGTATAGGTCATGATGATGGGCTCTCCTAGGTTCAACCTCTCGGTAGTGATCAGGGTTTGGGGTCCTCCTAGGTTCAGTATCATAGTATGGATCATGATGATGGGCTCTCCTAGGTTCAACCTCACGGTAGGGATCAGGGTTTGGGGTCCTCCTAGGTTCAGTATCATAATAAGGGTCATGACAATGGGCTCTCCTAGGTTCAACCTCATGGTAGGGATCAGGGCTTAGGGTCCTCCTAGGTTCAGTATAATAATAAGGGTCATGGCGATGGTCTCTCCTAGGTTCAACCTCACGATAGGGATCATGATAAGGGGTTCTCCTAGGGTTGGGCTCCTTATATGGGTCAGAGTATTGGGTTCTCCTAGGATTGGACTTCTTATATGGGTCAGAGTAGTGGGTTCTCATAGGGTTGGGCTCTATGGTTTCACTAGGTTGAGTTGGGTTGAGGCTATTGGTCTGGGTCAACTGAGTCATTTGGATAATTAACTGGGTAGACATCTAGGCCATTTGGTCTATAAGGGCTTGAATCCTAGCTTCCTGCTTATCCATGGGTCGAGATGGTGGATGAGATGGGACTCCTGATCTAATGCTCATGCAAGACTCGATCAAACTGACTATAGCTGACTAGACCTAGAGTCCAAAACTGGATGCTCAATCAGGGTGGCAAACTAGCCTATAGTAACCCTGTACTCAGCTAGGCAGGTGTAAGAGAAGTGTTAGGTCCCTGATCGCCAATCCTAGACACCAATCAGAGATTGGCCAAGTAGGTGGACCAGCACACAAGCCCTTTGGGATTGAATCCCTAAACCACTGTTCTAGACACTGAGCACGAGGCACACATAGGTTAGCTTGACACAATGATCTAACACTTAGCCCGGACCCGACTAGTTGGTGTCCCTAGCCCACTAGGGCAAATTAAGTCTAATCGAGTTTAAGTTAGGCTTGGGACCGAATGCAGGGGTTGTGGTTTTGGGCTAAGGAGAGGTGATCAAATCCTCCCCCCATCTGACATAGCAAGAGTGCCCTTAAAGGTAGATTATGCAATGATGGCAGGCAAATGAGGATGCAAATTAAGGTTTTGATGTTTTTTTGGTATTTTGGAGAATATGTAAATTTTTTTTTTGTTTTATATTTTGGTATTTTCTTAAATAGAAGAAAGCTTGCAAATTATGGCCTAATATGCAGGAAATATACTAAAATTAAAAGATATGCAAAAAGATGCTAAACAAAACCCTAAAACTTCCAAACTTGTCTTGCTAAAAAAATAGAGCCAAAAATTTGCAGGCGGTATTCTAGCTTGCAGAAAATTCATAGACCGAAATAAAATCTGAAAAAATTCTGGAAAATACTTTGAATAATGATGAATTCAGAAAAACAAATTCTGAATTTTGGGGATTCAGAACAGTGAGAAATAACTAAATTAACAAAGCATATACGGACTGAAAAATTACAGAAAACAAGCCCTAATATAAGCTCTGATACCATATGATGCGGGACTAATATGCATGCAATTATTTTTTTGTGTTTTATATGTGGGGTTAAGAGATAAAATCCTAAAAATTAAATTAAAATAATTTATAGGGAATTCTCTATGAATTTTAGAAGTCAAGCAAGCAAATTAGAACCTAGCAAAGTAGTAAAGAATGATCGCCGGGGCTGAGAAGTCTCGGTTAGGGCAAGTTCTCCTACAATAAAACTATCAGTGGCAGAGGGGGTGTACCTGACAATGTTTGAAGTGCCCGATGAAGATCACAGCAAAGGGATCTCTCATTCCTCGATGGATGCGGCATGGAATACCAAGCCAAAGACCCGCGGATACCTGGCTTTCTACTCGGTGGTCCGATTGAGGCTTGGCTGGAGTCGTTGGATTCGTAGAAACTCGAGGACCTACAAACAACCTGTCAGGGGTTAGAAAACTCAGAGGAGATCAATGAAATAATAGAAAATAGCAAAGGGGAAAGGAATTTTGAAATGGGTGGCCAAGGCTCTAGAGGATTTCGTTAGCAGCAGGATGTAGTTGCAAACACCAGGAAGAAAAACTCACAAAACCCCTTTATGCACACAGCAGGGTATCATACAAAAGTTGAAGGAAACTCAAGTATTTTCATATATCAAAAGTAATCCTCATAAAAGAGACTAGGGTCCTTTAAATAGACCCTTAGTCTTGGGCACCAAGTAAGGGTACAATTGACATTACATAAGCATCATTTTCCCTCTCAAACCCTAGCTAGAAAATAAGGAAACATTAGGTAGAAAAAATCCCTAAAAATTCTCTTGACTTGGTCAACACTCCAAGGATGCCTAGGGGGGCATGTTAGGCTTCTAAGAGCTGCAAGGGGCCAGCCCAAAGGGGCTCGAGTGCAAGGGTTTGGGCCTTTGGAAGCTGGGGTGGCCTGGTAGCCAGGTAACAGGAATATTCCCTGGTATCTTTCTTCTTAGGGGCTTAGGCATGGCGCCTAGGCTTGATTTCTTTGGGCTAGGATGTAGATGGACCTCTGGAATCATGGATGCCCTGGTCTATGAATATACTTTGGCATCTGGAAGGGAATCTGGGCATCTGGAGGGCATCTGCAAGGAATCAGGATTTCTGATTTTCCTCCTATGGTCTTTAAATCTTCAAGCTAGGTTGGACATGTGCTATACTTCCATGTCTTCAATTTGGTTGGACTTGGTCTTCACTTGTATGATGTAGTCTTAAGTTTTCAATGTACTTGGACAAGACTCAAAAAAATAAAATTAGCTTAACTTGAGCTTACTAGCATTGGACTGAACTAGCTCAACATGAGCTAACTAGTACAGAACTGAAATAACAACTCAAAAGATTCAAATAACAACTAATATTGACTCAGATGGGCTAAGCCCTTATTATAGATGGACTCATAAATTATTGATCAATCTATAGAGGGTTGAAAAGCCTTTGTCTTATTCTAGTACCTCTGCTGTCCCCACCACCTTTATTGAGTTGGTGGTCTTTCTCATAAGTCTGTAGTAACCCTAACAGACCGTGGTAGTTTACTGCAGGCTTATTCATTCTAAAATGATCGAGAAAGTCTAGATAGGAAGAGGGCAGGGAATTCAGTGTCGCATCTTTTCCGAGCTATTCATGAAAGGGACATCCGAGCTTGCCCAAGCGCTCAATCATCTTGATCATGTACAATACATGATCAGTGATTAAGACCCCATCAAGCATCCGTGCATTGTAGATAGCACAGGAGACCCTATACCTCTCAATGTCATCTGGTGTACCGAAGGACTCCAACTTTTGACGAATCTCCTCCAGCTGGGCTTCCTTGAATTTGTGATTGAACTCGTCGTTTATCGCTGCCAACATGATGCATCGGATAGTGGTCCTATCAGAGAACCACGTCTGATAAGTATCTTTGAGGAACCCCGAGCATTGGGAGCAGGGATATTAGGCACCTGATCCGATATCACATATAAGAAAAGCCCAGCAAAAGTCAACCTCTACTAACTCTACTACCCCTACAAAGACACCTATTTATAGTAGCAACAAAGAGGGAGAGAGATATGGAAGGAGGAGTGATTGGGGAGAGGATTAAGGGTTGAACCAAATTAGCTCTAGGTTTATATGAGAGAAAATCTACATTCCAAACAATGCATTCCATAAAAAACCTTGGAGCCAATTTCAGCCAAGATTTAAAATTTGAATTCAAAATTCAAATTTGAATCTTTTAAAGGAAAGTGAGCATGACAAATCAAATCTAATTTGATCCTAAGCCAAATCATATTTGGCTTAACCCATTAAATTGTAATCATATTGCAAATAAGTCCTCCAAAAATTCACTAATCGAATTAATGAAAAATCCTAGTCACAGCCAAGTGTCGACTTATGGAAGTGTCGACATTTAGATCATGGTCATTCATATTGATCCCATATTGATGCTAAATGATTCTCAATCATCGATCAGCCTTTAGATTGGTAGAAATCTTAATTGTGTATAACCCCATAGGTTCGAACACTATGCCGATAGCACTAGAATGTTTCCAGTACCAGTCAAAGTCATCATCTAGCAGTGATACCCGACGTCTAAATATGTCAAAGATGCAGGCAACTCTCTAGAACCTCTGCCATATGGTTACCGCATAATTCATTCCTTTGACCTCATAATGTTTAGGATGACCTGGGGTTTGACCGCCAACCCTAATTTAGTACATCCAAATCATGTCTTGACCTTACAAGTTCTATGACTCCTCACAAGAACTACCCTAGCCAAGATTTTGCTAAATTGAGACAGAGTGAATCATTCATTCCAAATCATTTGGAGCAGTCAATCCCATCTTGACCCACCACTTATCCACAAGTACTTGACTATACCCAGAAACCTTCTATCACTGGATTAGAAATCCAGGTAGTTCGGTACCAAAATATAGTGAGTTGCTTGCAAGCTACCATGTTGACCTCAGGTTTGAGGGACACATATACCCATATCCCTTCACGAGCAACCCTTTGGCAGAAGGGAGCTTCGCAGATGGTCACCTTTAGTGAGACATCATACATTTCACCTATAGGTTATATCAGTGTCTCTACACTCCATGGTTAAGAGGACAACCAACCAATGTGACATACAACAATCTATGCTTGATACATCGTCATCCTATAATAATGTATCTTTTGGTTGTGAACCAGTTTAAGAACTACTCGATACATCCTCTCTGTATCAAATATGATGTAATTCTAAAGACTACATCACACAAGAGTTCTTTTCAAGAAAATTCACATGTGATGAATAGCCAAAAAAAAACATTTATTCATTTAAAGAATTCATATACAATTATAAAATAGCACACCATCTACATCCTAGACGATTAGCTTTGGGACACTATTTCCAACAACTCCCACTTGTACTAAAGCCAATTAGTATAGAATCTTATTCCTATTTTGTATTTACAATTGTTGAACTCTTGAACTCCAACGACTTTAGTGAAGGGGTTGGCCAGGTTCTCCTTTCCATCGATCTTTTGAAAGTCGATGTCACCTCGTTCCATGATTTCTCGCACAAGGTGATAGTGCCGTAGAATGTGTTCGGTGCGGTGATGAAACTTCGGCACTTTAGCCTGAGTAATGGCTCCAGTACAGTCACAACACACCAGAACAGGACCATCCAGGGAAGGTGTCACTCCCAGCTATGTTAGACCTGTGAGTTTTAGTCAAGTCATATGAGTCCTATCACTTTTAGATTTTAATCAAATCATGTTCAAGAGGAGAACCATTATACCCACACACTAGGGACCAACCTAGCATCTCGACTCCCCCCTCATGCCACCCAGACCCTTGAAAGAGTAGCATCCCAGGCCTCCAAGAAGAGGCACCCTAGGTCCACATGAAGCCAGCACCCTAGACCTATTATGCCCTGGCCCATGGCGCCCCAGCCTTGGTGCCCCAACACTTGGCCCATCTGCAATGGTGCCCACCCAAGCCTCTTCAAGATCAATCACCCCAGCCCAAGCCCCATCCAGAGTTGGCACCCCATCTAGCCCAAGCCAAGAGAAGCTATGCAGTCCAACAAGGAGTCAGCCAGCATAATTCTTCAAGGAGACTAGTCTTTTAAATTATTTTAATTTTGTACTCCAACTTTGATACAAACCTGTACTCTAACTTTGACAGGGAAAGGGCCTTAGGTACATCTATAAATACCCAACCCCTCCTCCTCTTGTATTAAGAATTTTGATGAATGAAAATTTAGAGTGACTCTTTATTTCCAATTGCCTTTGTTCTTTGAATGTTGATGGGTGTGAGGCCTGAGCCTTTTTTTTTTGTTACAAACCCTAGATCTTTTCTAACCTAACCACTCTCCATCCATATAAACCCTTGGATGCCATCTTCACTTAACCTTCCAAGCCGCCCCACATAACTTCATCTAGGTCGCCCACCTCTAGTCCTCCTTAAACCCTAATGCCAACCCAGCTCTCACCAAAAGTCCGCCACCCAAGGAAGCCCCAGGCATCCTCCCATCAGCCCTAGGCCACCCCACCAAGATTTAGATGCCCAAACATCTTCTAAGGATGCCAGATCCCTGCCACCATCCTCACACCCGTTTCTTTCTTTCTTCCCATTTCATATTTTTTACATAATCTTCTCGCCTAACTTATGATGTTTATGGGATCCTTCTGGTTCCATGCCCTCTGGATGAGGTCTTCCTTACCCTTGAACCAAATTGATATAAAGCTGACGGATCCACAAGAAATTGATCAAATCATCCAGGCATCAATCTGAGCAGAGCGATCTCATCTACAACAACAATACATCATTGCCTGGTATGTTAAATCCGATTCCCTCCTCTCTTTGTCTGATTTTTTTGAAGGAGAACATGTACCTAATAAGTGTTTCTTAACCCTAGGATCCTTAATTTTTTTATTTCTTTGATAGTTTCTACCATATGGGAAGGATTCTAACTATTGCTTGAAATCCTAACCTAGTCTTAGCTATTTTCGAGAACTAAACCAAAATAAATTCTAAAAAAAATTGCTCTCTTTAATCTTTTTTTCATGTTCATCCCTTTCATGTCATGCATCATTAGTTAGAGTTCGTTCCCCATCAGCTGGGATGTCGTGTTCGATTAAGAGAATGTCATCCACATACAACACAAGGAATACAATCACAGAAACATTAGCCCATTTATAAATGCAAGGTTCTTCTCCATTCCTAACGAAGCCATACGACTTGATACACTTATCAAATCGCATGTTCCAACTCCAAGATGCATGCTTCAATCCAAAGACAGACCTTTGAAGTTTGCACACCTTTGACTCATTTGTGGATGTGAACCCTTCAG
Source organism: Areca catechu (assembly GCA_021397845.1). Classification (NCBI taxonomy): domain Eukaryota; kingdom Viridiplantae; phylum Streptophyta; class Magnoliopsida; order Arecales; family Arecaceae; genus Areca; species Areca catechu. The sequence continues at coordinate 59,417,554 of CM038050.1, forward strand.
GTTATACCATGTACACCTCGTCTTCCAGCTCACCATTCAGGAAAGTTGTTTGGACATCAATTAGCCAGATTTCATAGTCAAAGTGTGCTGCTAAAGCAAGAATGATCTGAATGGATTTGAGCATTGCCATAGAAGAGAATGTCTCGTCATAGTGAATACCATAATGTTGACGATACCCCTTGGCAACTAGACGGGATTTGTAGGTCTCTACAGGCCGTGTGCACCTCTTTTCCTTTTGAAAACCCATTTGTATTTAATGGATTTTATCCCCTCAGGTGGATCAACCAATGTCCATACACTATTGATTTCCATAGACTCCATTTCGGATCTCATGGCTCCTAGCCATAGTTCAGAGTCGGACCTTTGCATTGTATCTATATAGGTGATCGGGTCCTCATTGTTCTCATTGAATTCAATAGGATCACCATCCTAGACCAAGAAATCATATTACCTGTCTGGTCGATGTGGTATCCTACCGGATCTCTTTAATGGTTCCTGCATGGGCTCTGGGTGTGATCTAATCACAACCGGTTCTATGTTGTCCCCTAAGTATGTCGGTTCTTCTACTTGTTGAACTTTACTAAGTTAAATCTTACTGGTTACAATTCCTCCACCAAGGAACTCCTTTTCTAAAAAGATAGCCCTAAGATTGATGAACAACTTTTATTCCTTAGCCAAGTAGAAGTACTACCCCTTAGACACTTTTAAATACCAAATAAATAGGCACCTGTCAAACCTTGGTCCAAGCTTATCCATTTCCAAATGTTTGACATAAGCCAGGAAACCCCAGACCCGAAGGTGTGCGAGTGTCGGGTTACATCCAGTACATATCTTTTATGTTGTTTTGCTAACGGACTTACTTGGAACCCTATTTAAAAGGTTGCAGGCTGACACTAGAGCATATCTCCAAAAGGATAACAGCAGAGAAGCAATGCATATCATGGACTGAACCATGTCTAATAGGGTTCGATTCCTCCTTTCAGACACTCCATTTAATTAAGGTGTCCCTGGAGGTTTCCATTGAGAGTGAATCCCATTCACCTCAAGATATGTCAGAAAATCATCGAAAAGATATTCTCCACCTTGATCTAATCGAAGGATTTTGATATACTTTCTAGTTTGTTTTTCTACTTTATTACGATATCGTTTGAACATTTTAAATGATTAAGATTTATGTCTCATCAAGAAGACATAACCATACCTCGAAAGGTCATCTGTAAACATAATGAAATAATTGTACCCACCTCTGGCACTAATATTCATAGGTCTACATACATCAGTATATACCAGACTTAGAATTTCTTTGGCTCATTCACCTTTTCCAGTAAAAGATGATTTTATCATCTTTCCAAAAAGACAAGACTCACAGGTTGGTAGCGAATCACATTCACTAATATTGAGAAGACCCTCACTTTTCAACCTGTTTATCTTGTACTTGTTGATATGATCGAGCCTACAATGTCATAGATACACTTTGCTAACATTATCTAAGGATGTTTGCTAGATTTGTACACTGCACTAACAGGTCATGATAGTACATAAATGCCATTATTCATGTATCCATTCTTCATAACAGAACCATTCCAAATAATTTTGCAAATGTCATTTTTTATTGATAGTTCATAACCATACATGGCCAATTGGCCTACAAAAATGACATACAAAATGAAAGACAAACAATAATGCACTCATTCAAAACGATTGTACAAGACTCATAAACTAATTTGAGGGTTCCTAATGCCAGGACTGGAACTTGGCTTCCATTTTCCACATTCAAGGATCTCTCACCATCATCGAATCTCCTACTAACTTGAAGTCCCTGCAATGAATTGTAAATGTGAATTGGACTTCTAGTATCCAATACCCATTTAGTAGTATCGCAGATAGAGAAACTATAAGGTGTTATCATATAAATACCTTATCCAGTACTCCCCTAATGCTTCTTCTTCTTGGACTTGTTTGGGTCAAGGGATGTGATGAGGACATCAGGATCGCCAAAATTTCAAGGTTCCAATTTTGATCTCTAAGTCATGTGTTGGTAAATTTGTTTAAGTCCTGTAATGAAGTCTAATTTTTAAGTCCTGTAAAAAAGTGAGCCAGTTGGGTTTACTAAGTTAGTTGAAGTCCTTTTGACTCAGTCCAGTCAATTAAACCAGTTTGAGTCCTTTATTTGCTTTCATTCAAGTCATATTTTAGAGGAGAACCCAGACCCCACTCAAATCACCCAGCCTAACATCTGACTCTACTTATGCCACCCAACCCATGAGGTAGTGGTGCTCTAGGCCTCCATGAGAAGATGCCCCAGGATACCAGGCCTAAGTGCTACAAGCCCACAAGCTTTCATGATGATTGGCAACCAGTCTAGGTTCACCAAGGAAGTGGCACCCAGATCCAAGCCCAAGACCATGGCACCATCCCTTCCCAGTCCAAGTTCAAATGGCACCCCTAGACCAAAGCCCATTCATGTTGGCACCCCTCCTAAGGCCTTGACCTAGTCCAAATAGCTGGTGCTCAGGCTTTGACCCATTCCATGGTATTGGTGCCCAAGGCTTTGACCAGTCAAAGAAGATGTCATCCCAGCCCAGCAAGGAGTCAACCAGTCCAAGCCCGGCAAGAATTTCATACTAGTGCAAGCCCATGGAGAAAAGTCAAAGCTTCCAAGTCCAAGAAGGAGTTGACATCCAAGTCCTACAAGGATTCCAGTCTACCATTTCTATTCAAACTATGTACTCCTTATTCTACTCAACTTTGTTCTCCTAATCCTATTCATACTATGATGGGGAACTAATATGCATGCAATTTTTTTTGTATGTTTTACATGTTGAGTTAGGTGATTAATTCCCAAATTTCAGATCAAAATTATTTGTAGGGAATTTTATATGAATTTTGAAGATTAGCATGCAGATTAGGACCTAGAAAAGTAGCAAAGAAGGACCGCCGGGGCTGAGAAGCCTCGGTTAGGGCAAGTTCTCCTACAATAAAACTACTGGAGGTAGAGGGGTGTACCTGACAACGTCTGTGAAGATCGCAGTGAAGGGGTCTCTCGTTCCTCGACGGATGCGGCCTGGAAAACCGAGCCAAAGACCCGCGGATATCTGGCTTTCTGCTCGGTGATCCGATTGAGGCTTGGCTGGAGTCGTTGGATTCGTAGGAACTCAGGGACCTGCAAACGACCTGTCAGGGGTTAGAAAGCTCACAAAGGAACAAGAAAACAAAGTAAAAACAGCAAGGGAAGGCTTCTTTTGGAGTGGGCGTCCAGGGATCTGGAGGGTTTGTTGGCAGCAGGAAGATGATTGCAAACACCGGGAAGAACTCTCACAAACCCCTTTATGCACACAGCAGGGTATCACACCACTCAATAGAAGAACTCAAGGTTTTCATTCATCAAAAATTCTCCTCATACAAGAGGCTAGGGTCCCTTAAATAGACCCTTAACCTTGGGCTCCAAGTAAGGGTACATAAGTCTTTACATAAGAATCCTTTTCCCTCTCAAACCCTAGCTAGAAAATAAGGAAATATTAGGTAGAAAAATCCCTAAAAATTTTCTTGACTTGGTCAAGACTCCAAGGATGCCTAGGGGGCGTGTTGGGCTTCTAGGAGCAGCAAAAGGCCAGCCCAAAGGGGCTCAGGTGCATGGGTTTGGGCCTCTGGAAGCTGGGGTGGCCTGGTAGCCAGGTAGCAGGAATATTCCCTGGTATCTTGCTTCTTAGGGGCTTGGGCTTGGCACCTGGGCTTGATTTCTTTGGGCTAGGATGCAGATGGACCTCTGGAATCATGGATGACCTTATCTATGAATATACTTTGGCATCTGGAAGGGAATCTGGGCATCTGGAGGGCATCTGCAAGAAATCAGGGTTTTCTGAATTTTCCTCCTGGGGTCTTCAAATCTTCAAGCTGGGTTGGACTTGTGCTATACTTCCATGTCTTCAATCTAGTTGGACTTGGTCTTCACTTGTATGATATAGTCTTGAGTCTTCAGTATGCTTGGACAGGACTCAAAAAAATAAAATTAGCTCAACATGAGCTGACTAGCATTGGACTGAACTAGCTCAACATGAGCTGACTAGTACAGAACTGAAATAACATCTAAAAATACTCAAATAACAACTAAAATGGACTCAGATGAGCTAAGCCCTTATTACAGATGGACTCATAAATTATTGATCAATTTACAGAGGGTTGAAAAAGCCTGTCTTATTCTGGTGCCTCCGGTGTCCCCACCATACTATGTACTCCTAGTTTGACATAGAAAGGACTGGATGAGTCTATAAATACCCCACCCCTCCATCCTCTTGTAAGAACTTTTGATGAATAAAAATTTGAGTAAATTTCTTTGCCTACTATTGCCTCCGTGAGGAGTGGGATTGAGACCCGTTTGCCTTTGTTCTTCAGAACATCGAGGGGTATGAGACCCTAGTTATCTAATTAGATAGTTCTTTTCCAAACCCTAACCCTAGCCGCCCCTCCCATCACCCATCCAAGCCAGGTGCCCTATTCCAGCAAGCTTTCCGCCATCTTCAGCAATTTTTCTGGGCTTCAATCTTCTTCCTAATTCTAGTTTAGTATTTTTCCCATTTTCTATGTATCTAATCCTTAACGTTTGTAGGATCCCTTCGTTGCCATGCCCTCTAGATGAAGTTTTTGTTGCCCTGAAACCAAACTGATAAAAAGCTGGTAGATCCATGAGAAAGTGATCGGGACATCCAGGCGTCGATCTGAGTGGAGCTATCTCATCTACAGTAACAAGACATCATTGCCTTGTATGTTAAACCTGATTCCCTTTTCTCTTTGTCTGATATTTTTGAGGGAGAACTTGTACCTAATATGATTTCTTAATCTTAGGATCCATTTTTCTTTATTCCTTTGATAGTTTCTAGCATGTGGGTAGGATTCTAACCATTACACGAAACCCTAACCTAGTCTAGTCTCTTTTTGGAAATCAATCATTTAAAAATCTGAAAATAATTATTTACTTTATTCTAAATTTTTTTCATCCTTCTCATGTCATTCATCTGCATGCATCATGTTAGAATCTTGTCCCTCATCATTTTTGGTATCAGAGCTAGTTTAAGACATGTTCTTGCATGATTAGGAAAATTTCTGCATCCTGAAATCTGCGTAACTAGTCAAAACATAGGACTGTTTCCCTATCAAACGTTTCGATTTTCCTCTGATTTTTGTACCCATTAACCTCTATTTATTACTCTATTATTTTGTGATTTTTATTGAATTTTTAAGATCCAAAATAAACAAAAATAATCCATAAAAGAAAAACCCTGCAAAAAAACTGCATGCTGATATCTGCATTAGGAGTCAAAAGGCAAATGCCCTAAGCGGATTGGTGGTTTTTAATTAGGACCCTGTGACAAGCAGGAGGAGCCACCCACCACCCACTTGTTACCTAGCTAGTGGAAGGATTAAGTGTTGAGTTGGGTGTAAGTTGAGTTGACCCACTCTACTTAAACTCTAGGTATAGAAAACCCTAAAAAGTACCAAGTCTTGTGTGCTTGTTGCTTGACAACCAAATCAAGAACCCATTACCATCATTCCTAACCTCAACCCAACTCAGCCATGGAATCTACCCTTGAGACTTTCATGAAGACCATGAATGACCAATTTGCCCAATTGACCACCCAAATGAACCAAATGAACCACAAGTTCGACCAACTGACCCAATCGAATAACCAAACAACCCCTAGGCTTTCCCAAATAGAAGATCGATTAGGAAACGTAGAAAGAACCTAAGAGTCCAACACTGAACCCGAGTCTGAGTCACCTCACACCTCCAAATCCTAGGAGAGCCCGACACCCTGACCCATTCTTGGAGCCCAACCCTAGGAGAACCCCACCTCCTAACCCATTTCAAGAGCCCAACCCTAGAAGACCACCACACCATGACCCAATCTGGGAACCCAATCCTAGGAGAACCCCACACCATGACCCAATCTGAGAACCAAATCCTAGGAGACCCCCACACCAAGACCCAATCTAGGAGTCCAATCATAGGAGACCTAATTATGAGTTCATAGACCAGGATGAAAGAGTCTTCAAGCTAGAAGCACCTATATTCTATGGCATTCTAGATCCTAAGACCAACATAGATTGGGAAGGAGATTGAAATAATATTTTGAATGGTATGAGATGATTGAGGAAAGGAAGAGCAAATTGGCAAAACTAAGGTTAGTCCACCTGGCTAGGATGTACTAGGGGAATGTTGAGTGCATAATCACACAACGAGAGGATCTTCCCATAGCCACCTAGAGAGCCATGAAGCTGAAACTTAGGGAAAAATACCTTCCTGCATCCTACCATCAGAGACTCTTAGACCAATCAGAGAGGTTAAGTCAAGGAAATAGGACTATGTCAGAATACATAGCCAAGTTTGATAAGTGTTCCATAAGGTGTAGCATAGACGAGTCTGAATCAGTGACCCTATCTAGGTTTAGGGCTGGTCTGCATGATGACACCAAGAGAGTGCTATTTTTAAGGAAGGTCAACAATCTTGAGCAAGCCTACCAGAGAGCCAGATCCTATGAATCCAAATTCTATGCACCCAAATCCTATGAACTAGCTCCTATGCACCCAGATCCTCTGAACCTAGATCCTATGTACCCATGTCCTATGAGCCTAAGGAACCCATAACCCATAGGTCTGAACTCATATCCTATAAGCCCAAGGGATCCATAACCCTTAGTTGACCTGAACCCCATAGGACTAGTACCCATGGATGTAAGCCATGTATTAGTCAGGTACCCCTTAGTCGACCCACCCCTGTTATCCCAGACACTAGTCAGTTTTTCCTTAGCCAACCCCCTCCTACCATCCCATTGGTTCACAAGGATGATATTGAAGTGGAAGTATATGAGGATGATTTGAAATTAGTGGATGAGTATGAGGAAGAAGAGGAGATTCTTATAGCTGACCCATAATTAGCTGACCCTGACCATACCCAGATCGAAGCCAATCCAGAGTTAGTTGACCCTGACCATACCTAGGCTGAAGCCAACCTAGAATTAGTTGACCCTGACCACACCCAGACTAAAGCTGTAGTGGAAGAATAGTTATAGAAAAAGAGCCATGATCCTGGTAGTACTCTACCCGAGGAGACTTTAGGAGAGAACCCAATTATAGAGCCTAGTCCTGAAATTCAAGGACCAAAGGAAATGAGTGAGGACTTGGCTTATTTAATCCAGTACCCTTAGGATGAATCCCCTCATATAGTTCCCATTGAAGATCTTTTCCCTGAAATTAGTGACCCATTCTTCTATAAGGCAGAACCTGTAGAGTACTTCAAACCCGTAAGGTCAACCTCATTAGTCTAGGATTAATCCCTGACACCCCTTCTTATATCCTATTCTATCCAACCAACCTCGAAACCTTTTTCTTACCCTACCAGGCTAATCCTGAATCCCCCTCTTATTTTTTGCCCTTTCCTAAAGCTTCATATATTTATCTAACCATTAGATTACAATTTGTAGAGGTTAGCATGTTGCAAACATTCATTGAACATGTCATGTTGCATCTTACTTCTGGAGGACCCTATGGCATCTGTTAGGAGTGCATGCCAAGTTCTCATCTGGATGTCACCTACCTGACCAAGGGCCAAACCCATAGTTGTAGTTTAGGATTTAGTCAAGTCTGCATATCAATAAGTGTTGGCATGAGTCATTTGCCTGCATTAGTTGTTATGAGTTTTAGCACTGCAAAATTAGAGATTTGCATAAGGAATTGGCCATAAGATTAATATAAGCAATGATTTTTATAAAAACATGGTTAATTCCTTAAAAGAGTCCAAGAGTTTGCTAGGAAAATCTTGTGATGATTAGGCTACATACCCATAGAGCTGGATCCATCAAAGTGATAAAGAATGTTGGACCTAGTGCCTTAGTTACCACCTAATTAGGCATTAAACTCAACCTTCAATATCTTAGACTTAGTTGAGTATAGGGAGCCAGCAATGATACCAAGTGAGCCTATTGAGCCTACGCTTTCATTAAGAGTGAACCCAACCTTGAGTGTCCACCATCAAATTAGCCTATGAGAGGAAAATAATTGAGCGTATCCTGGATGACCAAGCCATCAGTACCCGGATCAAAGGATAACATGTCACTTGGCTTGTTGACAAGGTCGATCGAGATCTAAGATTTTATGGATCACTCAAAGGAATTTGCAACGCCTTAACCCAGACCCATTGGAGCAGTACTAGAATCGATTGATCTTTACATGACAGGGTCGAGTTTCTCCCACCTTGGGAGAATTGATAAGGACACAAGTCACCAGAATTCAGGGTTCTAATTTCGATCTCTGAGTCATGTGTTGGTCAATTTTGTAGAGTCCTGTAATGAAGTCTAATTTTTGAGTCTTGTAATAAAGTGAGCCAGTTGAGTTCACTAAGTCAGTTGAAGCCCTTTTGACTCAGTTGGTGGGGACACCAGGATTCGACACAGATTGCTGGGCCCTATTTGGTTTACTGATTAAAATTTTTTTTTAACCCTTAGTAAAGTGTCAAATTTTGTAATCATGTCTTGTAATAAAGTTAGTCCAATTGAGAGTTTTGTAATCAAGTTAGCTTAGCTGAGTTGAGTCCAATTGAGTCCTGTATCTCAACCAATCCAATTGAGTCCTGTAACTGAGTTGAGCTATCTCAACCAGTCCAATTGAGTCCTGTAACTTAAGTCCAATACAAGTCCAGTTGTACAAGAGGAGGAGCATCAATCAAAGCCTTCACCAAGCCCCAGAGCAAAGCAAGCCTAAGCCCATATGAAGATTCCAAGAACCAAGATGCCAGAGAATATTCTAAGAGTCCCAGCCCAGGGTTTCAAGCCCACCTGGAGGCCCATGCAACCAAGCCCTAATTTGGCCACCCAAGCCCAAAGGGGAGATGCCCCTTGCTACCCTAAGTCCAAGACCACTTCGAAGTTGGCGTCCATGCCCAAAGAAGGCCCTTTGACCAAGTCAAAGGAGGAGAGGAAATTTAATTAGAACAAGGAGATCAAGTTTTATTTTTATTCAAAGTGTACACTCCTAGTTTTAAGAAAACTTGTAATCCCTATCCCACTCTACTTTGTAATCCTATCCTAACTTGGAGAGGACATGGGGAACATCTATAAATACCCCACCCCTCCCCCTCTTGTAAGCAACTTTATTCATGAATGAAACCTTGCTGATATTTTGTTAAGTTATGTTCCTTGTGTTCTTGTGTTTGAAGTGAGTGACTGAGTTCTTGTGTTTGAAGTGAGTGACTGACTCTTGAGTGCCCTAGTTCTTCCAAGCCTTGGCTAACCAAAGCATCAGCATTCAAGCACTAATCTATCCCAAGAAAGAGAGCTCTAGCCATCCATCATCCTGAGTCTTCTTCAACCTCCAGCCACCAGCCTTAGGAACCCTAATTCCCTCTTTCCAAATCCTAGTTCTCTTCTTTTGCTTTCTTATTTGTTTACTTGCAAACCTCTGATGCTTGCAGGATCCCCATGGTATTCACCTCCAAGGAGGAGTCACCCTTTGCCTCCAGGACCGATCCCAAAGAGCCATCCAAATCGAGGAACTCAAGGCTTGTCTTCCAGGCGACAATCCCGAGTGCTGTGAGACCTCTTCATCGATAGGATCTTTGAATCGGTGCTTGGTACAATCCTTTTCCCTTTTAATTTCTGATTTGTTGAAGGTACACTATCCTAACCAGTGGTTTCTCAATCTTCGAGATCCTTTATTTTATTATTTTGCATGAGTACTTATGTAGGCATGTGGATTCCTTGCATTGCTAGTTTACCTGCTAACCTTTACTTGATTTTGGGACATTAGCCTACAAATTAAAATTCTAAAAAAATTACAAAAAAATTAGTTTCTATTTTCCTGATTTCAGGGTAGTCTTAGGATCATTCCACATTAGTTTGGTAATAGGGCTAGTTTAGGATAGCTTGCATCTTCATCAAAATCACAAAAATACTCATTGCTATTTTTTCTACATCCTATCATCTGCAGTAGGTGTCTAATTTTTGGTCTAGTTTGTCATCATAGGAATTTTGTTTTTTGTTGAAGTTTACATGTCATGCTGTGTGTTTAGTCTTGGGAATTATCATACTTTTAATTATTTTTATCAAAACAAAAACATAAAACAAATATGCATCTTAGTAACCCTAACACAAATCCAAAACATCTGCATATAGTTTGAAAACCCTAGTATTTTCACCATCATCTGAATTTGTCTTTGCTTGAAATTTAGTAGAGATCATCTTCACTGATCATCCTCTATTTTGAATTTTTTTGATTTTTTTATGCACCAAAAACTGAACCAAATTTTGCATTGAATCAAACCCTAATTTTTGTTCTGCATACTTGATCAACCAAACCTAATCAACTTCCAAACCCTACCTCACCCAAGCCCTAATTTTGTTTGCTAACTTAACCCACTTAAACTTAATTTGCCATTCCATAAAATACAAAAAAAAAAATTTTTTGATTGTTATTAGTTGCATTGGGGCTCATAGTGTGTCCAACATTTCACTAAATCAATTCTAAGGGTAATTTCCTCTCTCATATCAGGGAAGGATTTCATCACCTGTCCTAGGCCCAAAACAACCACCTAGCATTAAAACCTAGGCCTTAGGTAAAATCAGCTAGCAACCTAATTGCTCTATAGAGCTTAGGTGATGGGGGACTAATATGCATGCAATTTTTTTTGTATGTTTTATATGTGGGGTTGAGTGATTAATTCCCGAATTTCAGATTAAAATAAGTTGTAGGGAATTTTATATAAATTTTAGAAGATCAGCATGCAGATTAGGACCTAGAAAAGTAGAAAAGAAGGATCGCCGGGGCTGAGAAGCCTCAGTTAGGGCAAGTTCTCCTACAATAAAACTACTGGAGGTAGAGGGGGTGTACCTGACAACGTCTGTGAAGATTGTAGCAAAGGGTCTCTCGTTCCTCGATGGATGCGGCCTGGAAAATTGAGCCAAAGACCCGCGGATACCTGGCTTTCTGCTCGGTGATCCGATTGAGGCTTGGCTGGAGTCGTTGGATTCATAGGAACTCGGGGACCTGTAAACGACCTGTCAGGGGTTAGAAAACTCACAAAGGAATAAGAAAACAAAGGAAAAATAGCAAGGGAAGGCTTCTTTTGGAGTGGGCATTCAGGGATCTGAGATGCTTGTTGGCAACAGGAAGATGATTGCAACACTGGGAAGAAAAAACTCTCGCAAACCCCTTTATGCACACAGCAGGGTATCACACAACTCAAAAGAAGAACTCAAAGTTTTCATTCATCAAAAATTCTTCCTTCATACAAGAGGCTAGGGTCCCTTAAATAGACCCTTAACCTTGGGCTCCAAGTAAGGGCACATTAGTCTTTACATGAGAATCCTTTTCCCTCTCAAACCCTACCTAGAAAATAAGGAAACATTAGGTAGAAAAAATCTCTAAAATTTCTCTTGACTTGGCCAACACTCCAAGGACACCTAAGGGGGTGTGTTGGGCTTCTAAGAGCAGCAAGGGGCCGGCCCAAAGGGGCCCGGGTGCATGGGTTTTGGCCTCTGGAAGCTGGGGTGGCCTGGTAGCCAGGAGCAGGAATATTCCCTGGTATCTTGCTTCTTAGGGGCTTGGGCTTGGTGCCTGGGCTTGATTTCATTGGGCTAGGATGCAGATGGACCTCTAAAATCATGGATTCCTTAGTCTATGAATATATTTTGGCATCTGGAAGGAAATCTGGGCATCTGGAGGGCATCTGCAAGGAATCAGGGTTTCTAATTTTCCTCCTAGGATCTTCAAATCTTCAAGCTGGGTTGGACTTGGGCTAAACTTCCATGTCTTCAATCTGGTTGGACTTGGTCTTTACTTGTATGATGTGGTCTTGAGTCTTCAGTATGCTTGGATAGGACTCAAAAAAAATAAAATTAGCTCAACATGAGCTGACCAGCATTGGACTGAACTAGCTCAACATGAGTTGACTAGTACAGAACTGAAATAACAACTCAAAAAACTCAAATAACAACTAAAATGGACTCAGATGAGCTAAGCCCTTATTACAGATGGACTCATAAATTATTGATCAATTTATAGAGGGTTGAAAAGCCTCTGTCTTATTCTGGTGCCTCAGGTGTCCCCACCAATTCTCCTGGGGTGGGAGGAACTCGACCCTGTTGAGTGAAGGTCAGACTGGCTCACAAATCTCTCAAGAAGGTCTGGGTTGAGGCATTGCAAGTCCTCTCGAGAAATCCATGAATCGTCCGACTCTGGCCAGCCTTGCCATCGGACCAGGAAGCGTTGATAGTCATGGCCCTGGGTCGTGATGGCTTGATCATCCAGGATACGCTCGATCCGTTCTCCTCTCTCAGGCCAAATTTGTTTGTGGACACTCTAGGTTAGGGTCACTCACAATGAAAAGGAATTAGTCCAAAGGCCTCACTAGGTATCGCTGTCGGTTCCCTATACTCAACCAGGTCTGTAATATTGAAGGTAGAACTAATGCCCAAATCCGTAGGCAATTCTAACACCTAGGCATTTGATCCAACTTTCTCTATCACTTTAAAAGGTCAGGCTCTGCGAGCATGAAGCTTCTTTTAGGCCTAAGCCTAACCAAGATAAAATCCACTACATCAAATTCTTTAATCCATCTTCGGGAATTAGCCAGTTATTTCAAAATTAGTGTAGGTGGTGAACATGCTGGACACATGCAGACTCCTAACAAGATGATGCAAAGGACTCATACTGACACCTAAAGACTCGACTATGCATTCCTATCGAAGGAAATTTTATTGAAATCTTTGGATCTAAACCTAATAGATTATAGGTTCTCTAGGTTTGGTCCTAGCTTGACATGCACATGAAAATTTATAGTGAACTCCTAGCAAATTCCAAAGAGTATGCTAGAAGTAAGATGCAAACCTAACATGCGTGATGAATGTATGCAGTATGCTAATCTCAGTTAAATGCAATCTAATAATCCTAGAAATGCTGGAGGTGTCAGGAAAGGGCAGAAAATAGGAAGTGGGTTCAAAATTAGTTTGGTATGGTAGGAAAAAAGGTTCAAGGTTAGTTGGATAAAGTTCGATATAAGAAGGCATGTCAGGGACTAATCCTAGACTAATGATGCTAACCTTACGAGGTTGCGGTATATCTATGGGGTTTGCATAATGGAATGATGGGTTACTAATCTCGGGGAAGAGGTCCCTAATGGGAACTATAGGAGGAGGCTCATCCTGAGGGTACTGATTCAAAGAGATCAGGTCCTTAATAAATTCTTCTGGTTCTTGTATTTTAGGACTAGACTCTATAATTTGGCTCTCCTCTTTGGTTTCCTTAGGTAAGGCTCTAGTAGCAGTACCTAGGTTCTCTTCCTCTATTTGTTCTTCCACTATAGCTTTAGGTTGGATGTGGTCAAGGTCAACTATCTCTAGGTTGGCTTCTACCTGGGTATCTTTTGGGTCAACTAATTCTAGGTCATCTAAAGGTGTCTCCTCTTCTCCCTCATACTCATCCACTAGGCTCGCATCAGCTTCATATACTTCCGCGTTATTGTAAGCCTTGTCAATCTCATGAATGGTTGGACAAGGTCGGCTAGGGAAAAATTGGCTAGGTCCTGGTTTCTGATTATGGATACTAATCCTAGTAGGTTCAAGTTGCCTAAGGGGTAGTGGCTCACTACTGGGCTCATATTTAGGGGTGCTAATCCTATGGGGTTATGGGATTATAGGATCTGGGGTCATAGGATTTTGGGTCAGCTCTATGGTTAAGTTCTAAGGATGGATCATGGTATGGGGTCCTCCTAAGGTTGGGCTCCCTATATGGGTCAGGATATTAGGTTCTCCTAGGGTTGGACTCCCTATATAGGTCAGAATATTGGGTTCTCCTAGGGTTGGGCTTTCTATATGGGTCAGAGTATTGGGTTCTCCTAGGATTGGACTCCCTACATGGGTCAGAGTATTCGGTTCACCTAGGATTGGACTCCCTATATGGGTCAGAGTATTGGGTTTTCCTGGGTTCGGTATCATAATAAGGGTCATGGTAAGGGGTTCTTCTAGGTTTAGTATTATAGTATGGGTCAGGCTGAGGGGCTCTCCTAGGTTCAACCTATCGGTATGGATCAGGGTTTGGGGTCCTCCTAGGTTGAGGATTGTAGTACTGGTCAGAATAAGGGGCTCTCCTAGGTTCGACCTCATGGTATAGATCAAGGTTTGGGTCCTCCTAGGTTGAGGGGACTCGGGATCTGGCTCAGACTGTGACTCATGGGTTCTTTGTATGGTCCCTACACGGCCTTCTAACTGGTCAAACCTATTGGCAAGATGGTCAATTCTGTTGTTGGTTTGGGTACTAGACTGAGTTAACTGGGCCATGGATTGGGTTAGTTGCTCAGTGAGTGCTTTTATTTGGGCTTGCAAATTTTCCATGGGTTTAGACATTTGTGAAGGAGGTGGGTGATATGAAACCCCTAATCTAGTGCTCATGCAAGACTCGATCAGACCGACTACCACTGACTAGACCTAGAGTCCAAACTAGATGCTCAATCAGGGTGGCAAACTAGCCTATAGTAACCCTGTACTCAGCCAAGCAGGTGTAAGGGGAGTGTTAGGTCCCTGATTGCCAATCCTAGACACCAATCAGAGATTGGCCTGGTAGGCGGACCAGCACACAAGCCCTTTGGGATTGAATCCCTAAACCACCGTTCTAGACACTGAGCACAAGGCACACACAGGTTATCTTGACACAATGATCTGACACGTAGCCCGGACCCGACCAGTTAGTGTCCCTAGCCCACTAGGGCAAATTAAGTCTAGTTAATTTTAGGTTAAGGCTTGGGACTGAATACAAGGGATATGGTTTTGGGCTAAGGAGAGGTTATCAACTCCTCCCCTTATCTGATATAGCAAGAGTGCCCTTAAAAGTAAATTATGCAATGATGGCAGGCAGATGAGGATGCAAATTAGGGTTTAGATGTTTTTGGTATTTTTGGAGAATATGTAATTTTTTTTTTTTGGTATTTTCTTAAATAGAATAAAACTTGAGAATTATGGCCTAATATGTAGGAAATATACTAAAATTAAAAGATATGCAAAAAATGCTAAATAAAACCCTAAAACTTCCAAACTTGTCTTGCTGAAAAAAAATAAAGCCAAAAATTTACATGCTGTATTTTGGCTTGCAGAAAATTCACAGGCCATAATAAAATCTACGAAAATTTTTAAAATTACTGTGAATTATGATGAATCCAGAGAAATAAATTTTAGAATTTTTAGAGTTTTTATTAGGGAGAAATAGTTAAACTAACAGAGTATATATGGACAAAAAATTTGCAGAAAACAAGCCCTAATCTAGGCTCTGATACCAAATGATGGGGGACTAATATGCATGCAAATTTTTTTTATGTTTTATATGTGGGGTTGAGTGATTAATTCCCAAATTTTAGATTAAAATAAGTTGTAGGGAATTTTATATGAATTTTAGAAGATCAGCATGCAGATTAGGACCTAGAAAAGTAGAAAAGAAGGATCGCTGGGGTTGAGAAGCCTCGGTTAGGGCAAGTTCTCCTACAATAAAACTACTGGAGGTAGAGAGGGTGTACCTGACAACATCTATGAAGATCACAGCAAAGGGTCTCTCATTCCTCGATGGATGCGGCCTGGAAAAACGAGCTAAAGACCCGCGGATACCCGGCTTTCTGCTCGGTGATCCGATTGAGGCTTGGCTGGAGTCGTTGGATTCGTAGGAACTCGGGGACCTGTAAACGACCTGTCAGGGGTTAGAAAACTCACAAAGGAATAAGAAAACAAAGGAAAAATAGCAAGGGATGGCTTCTTTTGGAGTGGGCATCCAGGGATCTGAGATGATTGTTGGCAGCAGGAAGATGATTGCAGTACTGGGAAGAAAAAACTCTCGCAAACCCCTTTATGCACACAGCAGGGTATCACACAACTCAATAGAAGAACTCAAAGTTTTCATTCATCAAAAATTCTCCCTTCTTACAAGAGGCTAGGGTCCCTTAAATAGACCCTTAACCTTGGGCTCCAAGTAAGGGCACATTAGTCTTTACATGAGAATCTTTTTCCCTCTCAAACCCTAGCTAGAAAATAAGGAAACATTAGGTAGAAAAAATCCCTAAAATTTCTCTTGACTTGGCCAACACTCCAAGGACACCTAGGGGGGCATGTTGGGCTTCTAAGAGCAGCAAGGGGCCGGCCCAAAGGGGCCCGGGTGCATGGGTTTGGGCCTCTGGAAGCTGGGATGGCCTGGTAGCCAGGTAGCAGGAATATTCCCTGGTATCTTGCTTCTTAGGGGCTTGGGCTTGGTTCCTGGGCTTGATTTCATTGGGCTAGGATGCAGATGGACCTCTAAAATCATGGATTCCTTGGTCTATGAATATATTTTGGCATATGGAAGGAAATCTGGGCATCTGGAGGGCATCTACAAGGAATCAGGGTTTCTGATTTTCCTCTTGGGGTCTTCAAATCTTCAAGCTGGGTTGGACTTGGGCTAAACTTCCATGTCTTTAATCTGGTTGGACTTGGTCTTTACTTGTATGATGTGGTCTTGAGTCTTCAGTATGATTGGATAGGACTCAAAAAAAATAAAATTAGCTCAACATGAGCTGACCAGCATTGGACTGAACTAGCTCAACATGAGCTGACTAGTACAGAACTGAAATAACAACTCAAAAAACTCAAATAATAACTAAAATGGACTCAGATGAGCTAAGCCCTTATTACAGATGGACTCATAAATTATTGATCAATTTATAGAGGGTTGAAAAGCCTCTGTCTTATTCTGGTGCCTCGGGTGTCCCCACCATTAGGGGCACCAACAGGTCGGGTCCGAAATATTTGGGCCAGTTAGTGCACCTAATTCACTAGCTATTACTAAAAACTGGTGTCTAAGGCTAGAGGTCCAAAGGCAAACGCCCTAAGTGAACTGGTGAGTTTTAATTAGGACCCTGTCACAGGCAGGGGGATCCTCCCACCACCCCACCTCTTACCTGGCCAATGGAAGGATTAGCTATTGAGTTAAGTGTAAGTTGAGCAGACTCATTCAGTTTTGGCTCTAAGTCTAGCAAACTGTAGTCCAGAATAACCATTGTGTGCGTGACTACATCATACCAACTTGTTTGATTGATTGCATGACCATTAGGTTAGGAACTAAATATCAACAGTCTAAACACCAACTCAGCTCAACCATGGACCCCAGTCTAGAGATTTTCATGAAAACCTTGACTGAACGATTTGACCAAATCCAAAATCAGTTTGCCCAGATGAACCTCAAGTTTGACCAATCCAATACCTAGATAAACCAATAAATTACCCAAACCCAAAACTAGCTTACCCAGTTGACCACTCAGATCAACCAAATGACCCAATCCAATAATCAAGCAACCAATAGGATTAATACCCCTAGCTATCAGCCTAGTGCCAATCCAATTCCCTTTAGCCGACCCAAATCCAATAAGGTTAGTATCCCTAGATATGAACTTAGTAGTAATCCACTATCCCTTAGTCAACCTGAACCCCCTAGGAATAGTGCCTATAATCAAAATCCATGACCTAGCCAATTTTCGCTTAGCCGACTCTCTCCTACCATCCCATTGGTTCACCGGGATGACCTAGAAGAAGAGGTATATGAGGTTGATCCAAGTCTGGTAGAGGAGTATGAAGATGATGAGCTTATTGAAGATTTAAAGGAAGAAACTCTTGAGCCCATTGATGAACCTAGAGAAAACATTAATGAGTTAAGTCCAGTAGAGATACCTATAAAAGACCTAAAATTAGTTGACCTAGTAGATACCCAAACAGAACCTATCTTGGACATACAGTTGAAGGAAAAGGACCATGCAGAACCCAACCATACTATTAGACTCTTACCTGAGGAGCCACTAGAAGAAAGCCCAATTACAGAGCCCAGTCCTAAGATCCAAGAACCAGAAGAATTTATTAAGGACCTGATCTCTTTAAATCAATACCCTCAGGATGAAGTCACTCCTTTGACTCCAATTATTCTCTTCCTTGAGATTAGTGTCCCATTCTTCCATTGTGCAAACCCTATAGATATACTTCAACCTCGTAAGGTTAGCCTCATTAGTCTAAGATCAGTCCCTGACACACCTTCTTATATCCAACTTTATCCAACTAACCTTGAACCTTTTTCCCTACACTATCAGACTAATCCTGAACCCATCTCTTATATTTTGCCCTTTCCAGAAACCTCCAACATTTCTAGGATCATTAGATTACATTTTATTTAGATTAGCATATTGCATACATTCATTGTCCATGTTAGGTTTGTATCCTACTTCTTATATACCTTATGACATTTATTAGAAGTTCATTATAAATTTTCATGTGCATGTCAAACCAGGGTCAGACCTAGAGAGCCTAAATTATGTTAGGTTTAGACCCAGAGAGTCCAATAAATCTCCTTCAATAGGAATGCCTAGTCGAGTCTATTAAGTCTTAGTTTTTAGTCCAATAAGTTCCCATACCTAATTCATCTGTTTACACCAGCACTGACCTCTGCACAGCTTTTGCATCAGGAAGTTAGTCAAAAGATAAACATAAGTAATGAACTATATAAAAACTTGGCTAATTCCCGAAAATGAGTTAAAGAGTTTTCTGCAGGGGATTATGTGATGATCAGGCTTAGGCCTGAGTGGTTCCCTCCAGGGACCATAAAGAAATTACATGCTCATGGAGCTGGACCATTCAAAATAATGAAGAGAGTTGGATCCAATGCTTATGTGCTCGAGTTGCCACCCGAATTAGGTATTAGTTCCACCTTCAGTATTTCAGACCTTGTGGAGTACCTACAGACAACAGCGATACCTAGCGAGCACTTTGAGCATATCCCTTCCCTTGTGAGTGAAACCACCAAGAGTGTCCACTTACAAACCGGCCTATTAGTGAGGAAAGGATTGAGCGCATCCTGGACGATAAAGCCATCAGTATCCGGAATAAAGGCTATCAACGATATTTCATTCGATGGCAAGGTCGGCCAGAATTTGAGGACTCATGGATCACCTAAGAGGATCTGAAGCACCTCAATCCAGACCTTCTTAAGCAATATGAGAACCAGATTGACCCTTACTTGATGGGGTCAAGTTCCTCTCGCCCTAGGAGATCTGGTTGGGGCACCAGGATCTGACATAGATTGCTGGGCCCTATCTAATTTACTGATTATGATTTTTTCCGAACCCTTAATAATGTATCAAATTTTGTAATCACATATTGTAATAATTTTAGTCCAGTTGAGAGTTTTGTAATCAAATTAGCTCAGCTGAGTTGAGTTGAATTGAGTCCTGTATCTCAACCAGTCCATATGAGTCCTGTAATTGAGTTGAGTTATCTCAACCAGTCCAATTGAGTCCTGTAACATGAGTCCAGTACAAGTCTAGTTATACAAGAGGAGGAGCATCAGTCAAAGCCTTCACCAGGCCCCCAGAGCAAAGCAAGCCCAAGCCCATATGAAGATTCCAAGATCCAAGATGCTAGAGAATATTCTAGGAGCCCCAGCCCAGGATTTAAAGCCCACCTGGAGGCTCATGCTGATGCAGAACGAAAGCTCTGATACCAAAAATGATGCAGAACAAATAAAGGGATGCGATGCGGAAGTAAATTAAGATTAACTAATTTTTTTTTGTTGTTTTTTATATGTTTGTAGAAGTTGGCTTCAAATCAAAGAAAAGTTAACCTAACATTGAAAGATACTAATATGATAATTGAAAGCACAATTTTAAGGAAACTAAATTATCAGAGTAGTTCAGAAGCAACGGATCGCTGGGGGTTGAGAAACTCCCAGACCTAGGGTTTCGCTCCGAACTTTCAACAGAACAGAAATAAAGAGAAGAGATGGTTTATCTAACCAGACAATGATCTTCACAGATTTTGGTGGAAGAACTCTCCCGAGCAGATTGTTGGATCCCGGATTCAGATATCTTCGTAATGGATCCTCCAATACTGGTCCTTTGGCGGGTTGGCTTCTCCTGAACTCAAGATCTGGAAGAGAAGAAAAACAATTGATGGAATCAGAGAGTCAAGGGAAAGATTTACCAGGTTGATGAACTTGAAGATTGAAATTGCTGAAAACTGGATTCTCCTGAATGTTGATGTGATTTTCCTTGGAACTTGCTCTGGATCTGAAGTAGCCGGACTGGATCTGGATGAAGGTGGACGGCTTGGACTTGTAGAGAGAGAGAGGCCGTGGGAGATGGATGGATCTAGGATTTGATGGATTGAAAATAATGAAGGGTGGCTAGGGTTTTGGAATTTCAAGTGGCTAACCTAGGGTTTTGGATAAAGATGGAGATCTCTCACCTCCTCAAGGCTCCAATGGAACCCGGATTACCCCCTCACGGAGCTCAACACTTAGAATAGTGCGGAAGAAGAGAAACCTAGGTCACTCAACACAAGAGAGTAGCAAAAAAAAATTTTCTTCATTGATTTCAAAGTTACAAAGAGAGGTCTATTATATAGACCTAAAATTTTCTCCAAGCTTGTACAAATTCCCATGTGGGACTAAACTCCTCCAACCCCTAGATTAGGTAGAAAATCTTCTCTCTTGGCCGACCAAGAGTTCAAAAAAAATTGGGACGGCCAATAAGGAATTTTTTTGAAATTTTTATGGCGCCTCCTTTGGAGTTGGATTTGGATTTGGAGTCCTCTTCTTCTTATGGCATTTCTTCTTTTCTTCCACTCCAAGTTAAGCTCTTTGATTTTGATTTGAACTTCAATTAGGAGTAGGTTGGATGTCCTTCTTTGATTTCTTCTCCAAGAGAAGTCTTCTTCCTTCTTTGCTTAGGTAAAATAGGCAGGTATGGGCGCCTCCTTTAAAGTAGCCTCCAATTTGATTTTTTCTTCTTTGGATGTGGGGACCATGACACTGGGATGCCTCTGTGACGCCTCCTGGACTCTGGCGTGTGCTCGGAGTGTGGCTGGGCGTGTGGCTTGGAGTGTGGCCTCCACTTGCTTGAACCTTGATTTGATTGGAAGACAAATGAGGCACCATTTTGGACCAAATTGAAACCACATCGGGACTTGCACCGAGTCAACATGACTCAACAAAAGTTAAATGGTGACTCAAGAAATAAATAAAAATAAATAAACTGGTTGACCAGGTCAACCTTTATTACAAACCCTATTTTCTCGGGCAATGTCAATCAGAGATCCAAATGGAGCTCTGAAGTCTTCTTCTGAGTCTGGTGCCCGCACCAATTCTCCCAGTGTGGGAGGAACTCGACCCTGTCGAGTAAGGCTCAAGTTGGCTCTGGTATCTCTCCAAGAGGTCTGGGTCCAATTCTTGTAATTCTTCTCGGGAGATCCAAGAGTCATCAGAATCTGGCCTTCCTTGCCAGCGGACCAGGTACCTTTGGTATCCTCGATTACGAGTAGAGATAACCTGATCATCCAGGATCTTTTCAATCTGCTCTTTCCTCACAGGCCAGTTTGTTGGTGGACACACAGGGTCGGGATCACTCTCAATGATAGGGTTAGGCTCAAAAGGCTCACTAGGAATCACAGCTGGCTCCCTGTACTCTACTAAGTCTGTAATGTTGAAAGTAGAGCTAATGCCTAGTTCTGGAGGCAACTCGAGCACATAGGCATTGGATCCTACTCTCTTTACCACTCTAAATGGTCCAGCTCCCCTAGCATGTAACTTTCTAACGGTTCCAGGAGGAAACCGTTCAGGCCTTAACCTAATCATCACATAGTCTCCCTCAATAAAAGATTTGACTTGCCTTTGAGTATCAGCCAACTTCTTATAAGTTTCATTACTTAAATTTATTTTGGCATGAATTTCTTTATGCAAGTCTTTTACATGCTGTGCAAAATTCTCAGCAGATTCGGAGACTCGAGTATGGACAGGTAAAGGGACTAGGTCAAGAGGTGTGTGAGGTTTGTACCCATGTACAATTTCAAATGGACTCTTACCTGTAGACCTATTGACCGAGTCATTGTACGCAAATTCTGCCCTTGGTAGGTATAAATCCCAATTTCTGGTGTTTTCACCAACAAGACATCTCAGCAGATTTCCTAGGCTACGGTTCACTACTTCAGTTTGGCCATCAGTTTGGGGATGATAGGCAGTTGAAAACTTAAGTTTTGTCCCTAACTTATGCCAAAGGGTCTTCCAAAAGTAACTGGTGAACCGGACATCCCTATCTGAAACGATTGTCTTAGGTAGGCCATGGAGTCTAACTATCTCATTAAAGAAAAGTGTGGCTACCTTAGACGCATCAAAGGTTTGGGAACAAGGCAAGAAGTGGGCCATTTTAGAGAATCGGTCGACTACGACATAGATAGAATCATGTCTCCTCTGGGTCTTAGGTAAACCTAACATAAAATCCATACTCACATCTTGCCAAGGACGATCTGGGACAGGGAGTGGGGTATAAAGGCCAGTGTTTTGTTTTCGCTGTTTGGCAACAGCGCAGGTTCGACATCTAGCTACAATATTAGCTACATCCCTTTTCAAGCTAGGCCAAAAAAAGTGGTCTTCAATAGCTAGAATGGTCTTGTCTTTTCCAAAATGGCCGGCTAAACCTCCAGCATGGATTTCCCAAATCAAAAATTCCCTAAGAGAAGTTCTAGGGATGCAAAGCCTATTTTTGAAGAACAAAAAACCATCTACAAGGGTATAATCCTGGTGATTACTAGATGGTCCTTGAACTAGATCCTGATACACAGTTGTGAAATCCGGACAAGACTCATATTCCTCTTTGATTTGCTCAAACCCTATGACCTCAGTTCTAACAGAAGTTAATAACAGAGATCGGCGACTAAGGGCATCAGCTACCTTATTCTCAACTCCAGCCTTATGTTTCAGGACAAAAGTATAGGACTGGATATATTCTACCCACTTAGCATGCCTAGGGTTAAGCTTCTTTTGGGAGTTCAGAAATCTAAGAGCCTCATGGTCCGAAAATAGTACAAATTCCTGCGGTAGCAAATAATGTCTCCAGTAATGCAAAGCTTGCACCACCGCATAAAATTCCTTATCATAGGTAGAATACCTAAGCTTAGCATCATTAAGTTTTTCACTAAAGAATGCTATGGGATGATTCTCTTGGCTTAGGACTCCACCTATTCCTACACCTGAAGCATCACAGGCAACCTCAAATACTTTAGAAAAATCGGGTAATCTCAGAATGGGTGCCTGGGTCATTTTATCCTTAAGATCTAGGAAGGCTTTATGGGCTGACTTAGTCCAATGAAATTCTCCCTTCCTAATACAATCAGTGATAGGAGCAGCTAAAGTACTAAACCCCTTGATGAATCGCCTATAGAAGGTAGCCAAGCCGTGGAAACTTCTAACTTCATGCACATTGGTTGGCTCTGGCCAGTCTACTATGGACCTAATTTTCTCAGGATCGGCCGCCACGCCGTCAGGGATTACTACAAAACCAAGAAAGATAACTCTACTAGTCATGAATTCACACTTCTTAAGATTACTGTAGAGTCTATCATTCCTCAAAACTTGGCAGACTGCTCTAAGGTGGCCTAGGTGATCTGCTGGGGTCTTACAATAGATCAGGATATCATCAAAATAGACCACCACAAAATTTTCCTATGAAAGCTCTAAGTACCTGGGTCATAATTCTCATGAAAGTACTAGGGGCATTGGACAACCCAAAAGGCATAACAACCCATTCATAAAGACCATCCTTAGTTTTGAAAGCAGTTTTCCATTCATCCCCGGGTCTAATCCTAACCTGATGATAGCCGCTTTTGAGATCAATCTTAGAAAAAACCATTGCACTAGCCATCATATCAAGCATGTCATCTAGTCTAGGGATGGGAAACCTATATTTGATTGTAATTTTATTGATGGCACGACTGTCAACACACATCCTCCACGTACCATCTTTCTTTGGGGTAAGTAAGGCTGGGACTGCACAAGGGCTAAGACTTTCTCTAATAAACCCCTTCCTCAATAATTCTCCAACCTGCTTTTGCAGTTCTTCATGCTCAGATGGATTCATCCTGTAATGGGGCAAGTTGGGCAAAGTCGCTCCTGGGATTAGATCTATGGCATGCTGGATATCCCTAAGAGGTGGAAGGTGGTCTGGCAAATCCTCGGGAAAGACATCCTCAAATTCTTTTAACACAGGTTTAACTTCTTGAGGAGGCTCTGAGGGTTCCGAAGTTCTAAGTTCCTTAGCAGTCAACATCCAGATGGGTGAACCACTATGAATTTCTTGTTCTAGATCCTTAGTACTGATTAGGTTCACTCCAGTTTTCATCTCCTTAACCTTACCGGCTCCTTTAGTTACCTTGTCCTTAGGGGGAACTGAATGGATCGTAATCTTCTTCCCATTGAAACTAAAGACACAGGTATTGGATTTTCCTAAGAGGGTGGCATCATGATCATACAACCAAGGTCTTCCGAGAATTATACTGCTCACCCCCATGGGTAAGACATCGCACCAAATCTTTTCGTGATAAGATTGCATTTGGATTTGGACTTGACATCTAGACTGGATGGGTATGGAGGTAGAATCTACCCAAGAAACCTTATAGGGGTTGGGATGGGGAACTGGGATTAAGCCTAACATCTTGACAGTGCTAGTAGAGATGGCATTTACACAGCTCCCACTATCTATGATGATCTTACATACCTTATCCCCTAATTTAAGAAAAGTCTGTAGGATGTTAGTCCTACGCCAATCCTCTTGAACTAGATTCTGGGATAGGATGCATCTTACAACTCCTAATTGGTCAGATTCATTGGGTTCCTCCTCTCCTTCATACTCCTCAACCAAATTCATTCCGGCCTCATAAACTTCTTCAAATTCCTCACTGGGCTCGGAATTATCATTCTCTCCCTCTTCTATGTAAAGGGATCTCCGTGGGCACTGGCTAGCAACATGACCTACCTTATGACACTTGAAACAGGCTATGGCAGTACACTGACTGGAAATGTGACCTGGTTTCTGACACTTAAAACAGGTGATATTTGAACTAGGGGTTCTCTGGGTGTCAGGTGCCTTACCTTTGTCCATGGGCCTAGGGGTAGAAGTACCCTGAAAAGGTTTACTAGGGATAACTTGGCTAGGTCCATTCCTTGGGATTGGGGCACTAACCCTAGAAGGTATAGGTCCTCTCTGAAATTTCTCAATGTTCAGTGCAATCTGGTAGGCTTGGTCTAGATCAGTAACCTCTCTCAGGAAGAGTTCTCTCTTGATATCTTCCCTCAGTCCAGCCCTAAATCTAGACAAAGTGACTTCGTGGGCTTCACTCACATCACATCTCATTAGGTATTCATCAAAAGTAGCTATGTAGTCTGAGACAGATCGGTTTCCTTGTTTCAGGTTTTGCCATTGGTCTAACAGGTTTTGCTGGTATGAAATGGGTAGGTATTTATCTCTCAGTTTTTCTTTCATACCCTGCCAAGTGGTTATGGGCTCAACATTCCGTCTCCTAGTGGTTAGCTCAATGTTCCCCCAGTATAACCTAGCTTGATGCACTAATTTCATCTTGGCAAACTTGTATTTCCTCTCCTCAGACATAGCATCCCACTCAAAGTATTGGTCCATCTCACCCTCCCAATCAGAATACACCTTTGGGTTCAGACTACCATCAAAAGTGGGTGCATCTAATTTGATGTTCCTGATGAACCTATCATCTCTATCTTCAGGCTCTGGGTCAGGCCTCCTATGATTAGGTTCAGGATCTCTATATAAAGGCCTTCTAGGCTCCTGATGTGGGTGAGGTTGAGGCACATTAAAATCGGGGTCAGGAGTCCAATTCCGATGTCTAGGTTCTTCAAGTACTTGGACTCGATCCCTAAGTTGGGTAAGATCCTCATGAATTTGTGCGCTAAACTGGGCCACAGTGTTTGTCATATCCTGATTCATTTTAGCCATACTTTCAGTAAGAGTTCTGATCATGGCCTCTAAATCAGGTTGGGTTTGACCAGGTTGATATGGCACTCCGTTTCTGGTAGACATGATGATTCAAGCAAGCACACAAAATGAGACTAGACTAAATCGACTACTGGATCACTAGACCTAGAGTCCAAACTAGATGCCCAATCAGAGTGGCAAGCTAGCCTGTAGTAACTCAGGACTCAGCCAGGCAGGTGTAAGGGGAGTGTTAGGTCCCTGATTGCCAATCCTAGACACCAATCAGTGATTGGCCAGGTAGGCGGACCAGCACACAAGCCCTTCGGGAATGGATCCCTGAACCACCGTTCTAGACACTGAGTGCTAAGCACACACAGAATAACTCGGCAAACTGACTCAACACTTGCCTAGACCCGACCAATTGGTGTCCCTAGCCCACTAGGGCAAATTAGGTCTAACTGATTTTAAATTAGGTCTAGATTCGAATGATTGGATGGTGGTTTTGGGCTAAGGAGAGGTAATCAACTCCTCTCCTTATCTTAGATGCTCAATTTCCCTTAAGTAAATTATGAGATGATCACTCCAAAAAGAATTGATTACAGAACAAAAAATAGAGTTGTTGTATTTTAATGCTCAGAATTTTTACCTAAACAAATAAATCACAGAAAAATTATGAAAAATAGGTTAAATTATACTGGTTTCAACGAAGCAAAAATCATGCAATTTGGAGTTTTATGCAGGGAGAAATAATTCAGACAACAGGGCAATTACAGGCTGCAACTAGATTGTCTTCCCCGTTTATAATCCCTGCTACGAAGTTATAACCCAATGGATCCCCTACATGCCCTAGGAACACCCCGTGGAATGGGAGAAGGAGGCTTGCGCCTCGCTTAGTTCCTAGGACCGGACGTCCTGGGGAGTCTACTTCGAGCAGACAAAATAAAAAGAGAAAACAATCAAAACAAGCAAGCAAGCAAATCAGAAACCCTAGACTGGGCTCTGATACCAAAAATGATGCAGAACGAAAGCTCTGATACCAAAAATGATGCAGAACAAATAAAGGGATGCGATGCGGAAGTAAATTAAGATTAACTAATTTTTTTTTATTATTTTTTATATGTTTGTAGAAGTTGGCTTCAAATCAAAGAAAAGTTAACCTAACATTGAAAGATACTAATATGATAATTGAAAGCACAATTTTAAGGAAACTAAATTATCAGAGTAGTTCAGAAGCAACGGATCGCTGGGGGTTGAGAAACTCCCAGACCTAGGGTTTCGCTCCGAACTTTCAACATAACAGAAATAAAGAGAAGAGATGGTTTATCTAACCAGACAATGATCTTCACAGATTTTGGTGGAAGAACTCTCCCGAGCAGATTGTTGGATCCCGGATTCAGATATCTTCATAATGGATCCTCCAATACTGGTCCTTTGGCGGGTTGGCTTCTCCTGAACTCAAGATCTGGAAGAGAAGAAAAACAATTGATGGAATCAGAGAGTCAAGGGAAAGATTTACCAGGTTGATGAACTTGAAGATTGAAATTGCTGAAAACTGGATTCTCCTGAATGTTGATGTGATTTTCCTTGGAACTTGCTCTGGATCTGAAGTAGCCGGACTGGATCTGGATGAAGGTGGACGGCCTGGACTTGTAGAGAGAGAGAGGCCGTGGGAGATGGATGGATCTAGGGTTTGATGGATTGAAAATAATGAAGGGTGGCTAGGGTTTTGGAATTTCAAGTGGCTAACCTAGGGTTTTGGATAAAGATGGAGATCTCTCACCTCCTCAAGGCTCCAATGGAACCCGGATTACCCCCTCACGGAGCTCAACACTTAGAATAGTGCGGAAGAAGAGAAACCTAGGTCACTCAACACAAGAGAGTAGCAAAATAATAATTTTCTTCATTGATTTCAAAGTTACAAAGAGAGGTCTATTATATAGACCTAAAATTTTCTCCAAGCTTGTACAAATTCCCATGTGGGACTAAACTCCTCCAACCCCTAGATTAGGTAGAAAATCTTCTCTCTTGGCCGACCAAGAGTTCAAAAAAAATTGAGACGGCCAATAAGGAATTTTTTTGGAATTTTTATGGCGCCTCCTTTGGAGTTGGATTTGGATTTGGAGTCCTCTTCTTCTTATGGCATTTCTTCTTTTCTTCCACTCCAAGTTAAGCTCTTTGATTTTGATTTGAACTTCAATTAGGAGTAGGTTGGATGTCCTTCTTTGATTTCTTCTCCAAGAGAAGTCTTCTTCCTTCTTTGCTTAGGTAAAATAGGCAGGTATGGGCACCTCCTTTAAAGTAGCCTCCAATTTGATTTTTTTCTTCTTTGGATGTGGGGACCATGACACTGGGATGCCTCTGTGGCGCCTCCTGGACTCTGGCGTGTGCTCGGAGTGTGGCTGGGCGTGTGGCTTGGAGTGTGGCCTCCACTTGCTTGAACCTTGATTTGATTGGAAGACAAATGTGGCACCATTTTGGACCAAATTGAAACCACATCGGGACTTGCACCGAGTCAACATGACTCAACAAAAGTTAAATGGTGACTCAAGAAATAAATAAAAATAAATAAACTGGTTGACCAGGTCAACCTTTATTACAAACCCTAATTTCTCGGGCAATGTCAATCAGAGATCCAAATGGAGCTCTGAAGTCTTCTTCTGAGTCTGGTGCCCGCACCACATGCGCCCAAGCCTAGTTTGGCCACCCAAGCCCAAAGGGGAGACACCCCTTGCTGCCCTAAGTCGAAGCCCATTTCTAAATTTGCACCCAAGCCCAAAGAAGGCCCTTTGACCAAGTCAAAGGAGGAGAGGAAATCCAATTATAACAAGGAGATCAAGTTTTATTTTTATTCAAAGTGTACACTCCTAGTTTTAAGCAAACTTGTAATCCCTCTCCCACTCTACTTTCTAATCCTATCCTAACTAGGAGAGGACATGGGGAACATCTATAAATACCCCACCCCTCCTCCTCTTGTAAGCAACTTTATTCATGAATGAAACCTTACTGAAATTTTGTTAAGTTGTGTTCCTTGTGTTCTTATGTTTGAAGTGAGTGAGTGACTCTTGAGTGCCCTAGTTATTCCAAGCCTTGACCGACCAAAGCATCATCATTCAAGCTCTAATTCATCCCATAAAAGAGAGTCCTAGCCATCCATCAGCCTTAGTCTTCTTCAACCTCCAACCGCCAGCCTCAGAAACCCTAATTCCCTCTTTCCCAAACCCTAGTTCTCTTCTTTTGCTTTCTTATTTGTTTACTTGCTGACCTCTGATGCTTGCAGGATCCCCATGGTATTCACCTCCAAGGAGGAGGCCCTCTTTTCCTACATAATTGATCCTAGATAGCTGCCCAAACCAAGAAACTCAAGGCTTATCTTCCAAGTGACAATCCCGGGTGCTGTGTGACCTCTTCATCGACAGGATCATCAAATCGGTGCTTGGTACAATCTTTTCCCCTCCTAATATCTGATTCGTTGAAGGTACACTATCCTAACAGAGGGTTTCTCAATATTTGAGATCCTTTCTTTTATTATTTTGCATGAGTTCTTATGCGGGCATGTGGATTCTTTGCATTGCTAGTTTACGTGCTAACCTTTACTTGATTTCGGGACATTAGCCTGCAAATTAAAATTCTAAAAAAATTACAAAAAAAATAGTTTACATTTTCCAGCCTTCATGATAGACTTAGGATCATCCTGCATCATCAGTCCAGTCAATTAAGCCAGTTTGAGTCCTGTATTTGCTTTCATTCAAGTCATATTCAAGAGGACATATACCCCACTCAAATCACCCAGCCAAACATCTGGACTCTACTTATGCCGCCCAACCCATGAAGCAGCGGTGCCCCAGGACTCCAAGAGAAGACACCCGAGCATACCAGGCCTAAGCACCCCAAGCCCACAAGCTTTCATGAAGATTGGAACCCAGTCCAGGTTCACCAAGGAAGTGGCACCCAGATGCAAGCCCAAGCACATGTTGCCCTCCCTTCCCAGTCCTAGCTCAAATGGTGCTCCTAGCCCAAAGCCCATTCATGTTAGCACCCCTCCCAAGGCCTTGACCCGGTCCAAATACTGGTGCCCAGGCTTTGACCCAGTCCATAGTATTGGTGCCCAAGGCTTTGACCAGTCAAAGAAGATGTCAACCCAGCCCAGCAATAAGTCAACCAGTCCAAGCCTAGCAAGAATTTTATACTAGTCCAAGCCCATGGAGAAAATTCAAAGCTTCCAAGTCTAAGAAGGAGTTGATGTCCAAGTCCTACAAGGATTTCAGTCTACCAATTCTATTCAAACTATGTACTCCTTATTCTACTCAACCTTGTTCTCCTAATCCTATTCATACTGTGTACTCCTAGTTTGATAGGGAAAGGGCTGGATGAGTCTATAAATACCCCATCCCTCCACCCTCTTGTAAGAACTTTTGATGAATAAAAATTTGAGTAAATTTTTTTGCCTACTGTTGCCTTCGTGAGGAGTGGGTTTGAGACCCATTTGCCTTTGTTCTTCTGAACATTAAGGGGTTTGAGACCCTAGTAATCTAATTAGATAGTTTTTTTCCAAACCCTAACCCTAGCTGCCCCTCCCATCTCCCATCCAAGCCAGACACCCTATTCCAGCAAGCTTTCCGCCATCTTCAACAACTTTTCTAGCCTTCAATCTTTATCCTAATTCTAGTTTAGCATTTTTCACATCTTCTACGTATCTAACCCTTAATGTTTGTAGGATCCCTCCAGTGCCATGCCCTCTGGAAGAAGTTTTCATTGTCCTCAAACCAAATTGATAAAAAGTCGGTAGATCCGCGGTAAAGTGATAGGGACATCTAGGCACCAATCTAAGTGGAGTGATCTCATCTATAGCAACAAGACATCATTGCCTTGTATGTTAAACCCAATTCCCTCCTCTCTTTGTCTAATATTTTTGAAAGAGAACATGTACCTAATAGGATTTCTTAATCCTATGATCCATTTTTTATTTTTCCTTTGATAGTTTCTAGCATGTGGGTAGGATTCTATCCATTACACGAAACCCTAACCTAGTCTAGTCTCTTTTTTAGAAATCTTATTTAGAAATCTAAAATAATTATTTACTTTAATCTAAATTTTTCTCATTCTTCTCATGTCATTCTCTACATGCATCATGTCAGAATCCCATCCCTCATCAGTATGCAATATAAAGAGGACAGTTCCTCTTCCAATGACCCTACTTCTTGTAGAAGAAGCACTCTACCTGGCTCTTATCAGCCTTTACCTTCTTGACCTTATTGGGCCCAGAAGCATTTTGCACCTTCTTTCCTTTATTTCTCTTTTCCATTTCTTAAAGGGATGATGCCCTACAGAGGATCCTCCCACTAGTTTACCATCTCTTTATTTAGTTGGTGGTCTTTCTCATAAGTCTGCAATAACCCTAGTAGACCGTGGTAGTTAACTGCAGGCTTATTCATTCTAAAATGATCGAGAAAGTCTATATAAGAAGAGGGCAGGGAATTCAGTGTCACATCTTTCTCGAGCTATTCATGAAAGGGACATCCAAGCTTTCCCAAGCACTCAATCATCTCGATCATGTACAATACATGATCAGTGACAGAGACCCCATCAAGTATCCATGCATTGTAGATAGCATAGGAGATCCTGTACCTCTCAATGTCATCTAGTGTACCGAAGGACTCCTTCAACTTTTGAAGGATCTCCTCTAGCTTTGCTTTCTCGAATTTGTGACTGAACTTATCATTCATCACTGCCAACATGATGCATCAGACAGTGGTCCTATCAGAGAGCCACTTCTGATAAGTGTCTCCGACGGAATCCCGAGTGTTAGAAGCTAGGATTTTTGGCACTAGATTCGATATCACATATAAGATCCATTCATGCTCTAGAAAAATCCTAAGCCTTCGATACCAGCTATTGAAGTTGGGACCCTTGAGCTTCTCATTATCGAGAAGAGATTATAGTGACAAGTTGGTAGACATCTGAAAGAAAAACCAAACTTGTTAGTGTATATGAATTATTAACCCAAAGATGTGGACTTTAGTTTAAAGGACCTCCCATTATTTTATTCAGACTGGTAGCCTCTACCTCCAATCTAAGGAATTACTTTAATTCCTTAGTGGGTAGTAGAACCCAATAGACAATACATGAGCCCGACTTTGGCCAGCCCACCTATGCAGATCTAAAGATAGATTCTTTAACTGATTACTTTTCCAAGTAACTTCTAGTATTTAGATTTTGCCCCAAAGTGCACTTCAATCAGCCTTTAGGCCTTCTATTGAAGGTTCCGGTTAGGTCCAACCATTAACATAATAAAATTTAATACTTCCAACCAATGAATAGTCAAGCCCGACTTTGGTTGGCCCACCTAACCATCGTTAAGAGAGTCGCACTGAGCCATCATATTAGAAATGGTAATTCCAATTGCCCGATGAACACCCAATCTTTGGATCTGTCGATGAACACCTAACTATTGGACCCATTATCATTCCACTTAATGGGAGACTAGGACTTAGTTATCCCCATAACTTTATATTTTTATGGACCTAATAATTTAGAGGGTTTAATTTTAATGTGATAGATGAAATAGATAAGAAGACATGGATCAACCTCCCACCAACTACATTAGTCATAAAAGAGGGTTTTAGAAACTAATGATCCATGGGCATCTAAAATCAGTCAAGATTGATTAACCTTAGGTGACATGGGTTAACATGAGTCAGTGAGCTACCCAATCAATTCTAATTGACCATATTAGCCAGGTAGGTGAGATCATAGGATGGGTTCTGCCATTAACCATCTTGCCTTAGACACCAATCGCATTGCCCAGGTAAGAGGTTGCCCCATAGAATCATGATCAAATGCTATACTTACCTTAGACACCAATTGGTTCATCAGATTTATGGAAAAATCAATCTAACTATTAGAGAGATCTGTAGAGAAGAAATCCTAACTCAACATTTGATTAGATTAGTTCTCTATTTGATCCATTCATCTAAACTTAGGTCAACCCAATTAAGGACCTAATTGAAGCTAAACCATGACCCTTAAAGGTTATTGAAATGACTTAGAGTCTTTGAATCATATTCCTAAATCACTTTGTCATTCAAGGTAACTTAATTCTTAATTAAGTTCAATAATCTTCATAAATCAAAACAATTTCAATTTATATTGTAAAATAATTTTACAAGCATATAGAATTTGAATTCACTATTTTAGGGTTTTCTAGTCAAGTCGACTCAAGCAGAATGTGAGTCAGCTCATCCAGAACTAAAAACTGACAGATTGTTCTATCTACAGAGACGAGTCAACTCGAGCAGGGATCGAGTCAGCTCGTATGCCAAGGTAGAAAATAGTGACTTCAAATTCATGCATTTTACTTGAACTATTCAAAGTTTTTATATCAAACATCCATAGATTAAAACTATTTTAACCTATCAAATCTCTCACTTTCCTTTTCATAAGGTCATGATGCAGTGGCCCTGCTACACACCATAGGAGAACACAATTGATTGGAAAGTGATGGCCTTCAAACCATACTTCTCTCCTATGACTGGATGGCCATGGTGAATCCACCTTAATCCAAGTACTTTGTGAGGAAAGCTAATGATATCTTAACATACTGCTATTATTATGCTACAGCAACTTGGCTCTGATACTAATGAAAGTTTAAAAGGCATAGCAAGCAGATAGACTATATTTTAAAACTATTTTAAAGTACATCACAATGGAAGACTTGGTAGATCGATCAAGTCGATCTATCAATCTGCCTGCAACAGGATCCAACATAATAAAAGAGCATGTAGAGATATCAAGAGCGAAGGAAAGGAAACGGTACGTTACCTTTAACCATTGGATGCAGGTGATGAAGAGCCATTGAGCCACATAAAAGTCTAGCCTCTATGGGTAGTTCACACCAGGGCTCGATCCCAATCAACTCCCTTGTAGTGCTAGCTCTTCAGGGATCTTTTCTTTCCTTGGACCTGCAAGACTTTCCTGAAGCCGTCGAAAAATCTAGTTGGGAACAATAAGGAGAAGTAGAAGTGGAACCCTTCCCAACTAACTCTTTCTTCCAAAATCCTAGCTTGATTGCTAGGTAGGCTCACACCCAAAACCCAAATCCTCTCAAACCCCACTCTATGGATACCTTTCCTCCCTCTCCAAGAAAAGCCCAGCAAAAGTCAACCTCAACTAACTCTGCTGCCCCTATAAAGACACTATTTATAGTAGCAACAAAGAGGGAGAGAGATATGGAAGGAGGAGTGATTGGGGGAGAGGGTTAAGGGTTAAACCAAATTAGCTCTAGGTTTATATAAGAGGAAATATGCATTCCAAATAATGCATTATATAAAAAACCTTGAGGCCAATTTCAGCCAAGATTTGAAATTTGAATTCAAAATTTAATTTTGAATCTTTTAAAGGAAAGTGAGCATAACAAATCAAATATAATTTGATCCTAAGCCAAATCATATTTTGCTTGACCCATCAGATTGCAATCATATTTCAAATAAGTCCCAAAATTTAGTAATCGAATTATTGAAAAATCCTCATCATAGCCAAGTGTCAACTTATGGAAGTGTCGACATTTGGGTCATGGTCAATCATATTGACCCCATAGTGATGCTAAACAATTATCAATCATCGATCAACCTTTAGATCAGGTAGAAATTTCTAAAGTGTATGATCCCATAGGTTCGAATACTAAGCCGATAGCACTGGAATGTTTCCACTACTAGTCAAAGTCAGCATCTAGCAATGATACCGGATGTTCGGATAGGTTGAAGATGCAGAGCAACTCCATAGAACCTCTGGCATATGGTTACTGCATAATTCATCTCTTTGATCTCATAATGCTCAAGATAACCTAGGATTTGTCCGCCAACCCTAATTTAGTGTATCTAGATCGTGTCTTAACCTTACAAGTTCTGTGACTCCTCACAAGAACTATCCTAGCTAAGGTTTTGCTAAATTGAGACATAGTGAGTCATTCACTCCAAACCATTTGGAGGGGTCAATCCCATCTTGATCCACCACTGTTCCACAAGTACTTGGTTGTACCCAGAACCTTCCATCACTGGATTAGAAATCCAGGTAGTCCAGTACCAAAGTACTTGAGTTAACTACAAGCTACTGTGGTGACCTCAGGTCTGAGGGACACATATACCCATATCCCATCGCGAGCAATCTTTTTGATGCCGGACAAAAATGAAATGATGGATGGAGAGTTTTAGCAAGCTAACCAGCAAGAAAACTTGAGCAATTAATTATCAAATAAATGGGCTAAATTACTCCAACGAAAGAATTTTCATAAGGAGACTAGTTGATCTAAGTTACAACAACCATAATGTAGATCTAGTTCAAAACAAAGATTAGGATCTTCATGGCAAGGAAACCATCACTACTAGGGCAAGTTAACCTTCAAATGATCAGATCTAATGAAACTTAGGACGAGTTTTCCTACCAACAATGATGGCTAAAATAATTTTAATAGAAAGGAAGCTCATAACACTCAAGGATTGAGAACTAGATGGCAAGATTAGCAATCTCTACTTTAGGACTTACCTTGGCCTTGATCCATGACATGAAGAACTTCATGTTGGACTTGGAAAACCAGACAAAACCTACAACAAATCAAGCATTAGGCATGGAATAGGAATCAAAGGTTGGAATTGAAATAAAAGGGAAGAAGGAAAAAAGGAAGTAGATGATGGTCGGCTACTTGGAACCATTGGAGCTTGAGCTTTGGAACAATCAAGGGCTTCTCACCCTCCACTCTTCATAAGGGCATCCCACCCTTCAAACACAAACCCAAGGGACTCTTGGCCTCTTTTCAAACCAAACTTCAAACCCTCAAACTTGGAAGATCTCACTCACTCCACACAAGAGAACACAAGGGAGCTAGAATAAGAAGAAAACTTTTCTTTCATTAAACCAAGATAGCATAGCATACAAGAGAAAGCCTAGGGCCCTATTTATAGGCTTCCAAGCCAAGGGAGATTTGGCCAAGAAAAGAGATGAGGGGATAAGGATGAGGAGGGGATAAGCATGAGCTTAGTTAGATCTAACGACCTTTTGGTTAGGTGGTTTTAACTAGAAACAACTTATGGATAGAAAGTTACAACAACTTGACATGTGGCATCTAGATGGCAATGATGTGGCTTCCATTTGCTGTTGTGGAGCCTTAGGTAGCGTGTGATGTGGCATCCCACATGGCCAATTGGTTGGAGGTTTGTTGGGGGAGTGCAAAGTGGTTGTATGCTCCCCTCACAATGCTTGATGCGGTGTCCATCCTCTTCCCCCAAGAATGCTGATGATGTGTCCCTCATTTGAAGGAAAATGGGCATCAAAAGGGTGGTGTCATGACTTGCTAGGGCTTTGATTTGGGTGGCGTCTTGTCTTACTTGAAGCTGGGCTTGACCTGGATTAAGCCGACTTAAGGAAAATGAGGCTTTCTTTCTTGAGTTGGCTCATGGATTTGTGCTTCAAATAGAGTTGGCTTCATGGGCTTGGTGGGCTTCTTTCCAAGGTTCTTTATTAAATTTTAGTAGACTATATTAGCTGCAAAACCAAAGAGAATTAGTAAAAAATATTTTATTCTTGTTGATGTCCCTATCAGTTCTCCCGGGGTGGAAAGAGCTCGACTCCGTCGAGTAGGAATCAGTCTGACTTTGGTAATACTCTAGTAGGTCAGGGTCGATTCTTTGTAGGTCCTCTCGAGTAATCCATGAGTATTAAGAATCAGGATGCCCTTGCCAATGAACCAAGTAGCATTGATAGTCCTTGTTTCGAGTAGTGATAATCTTATCGTCTAGAATTCGCTCAATCCTATCTCGTCGCTTTGGAAATATGGCTGGTGGGCACTCAAGGGTTGGCTCACTCTCAAGGGTAGAATCAAGCCCGAATGGCTCATTGGGTATCATTGTTTGTTCCTTGTACTCTACTAGATCTGAAATGTTGAAAGTGGAATTGATACCAATGTCAGATGGTAAATCTAACATATATTAGGTCAAAATTTCCTTGTTATTTTGAAAGGACCTACACCACGGGCATGTAACCTTTCAAGTTTGAGCCTTACCATGACATAG
Organism: Areca catechu; assembly: GCA_021397845.1. Lineage (NCBI taxonomy): Eukaryota > Viridiplantae > Streptophyta > Magnoliopsida > Arecales > Arecaceae > Areca > Areca catechu. The sequence continues at coordinate 59,454,424 of CM038050.1, forward strand.
TCTCCTTTTGGAAATTCTTTAGGTCTCTTAATCATATGCTTGTTAATTTCATTGCTCAAATTTTCTTACTAATCATGCTATGCATATGACTCTCGCAATCATGGACACTTATGCATGAGAAGGTCAAATGACACCGAATGACAAAACACAAATGATACTAAAAACAAAATAAGCTCAAATGGACTTTATTATCTAAGGACTGAACTTTATTATTAGGCTAGGAAACAAAGGTTCCTAATTTTCAATATTCCCCTAAATGGCTTTGAAGACTCTGGCACACAACTTTAGGTAGGTGGCGGTGAATCTTAATTTAGTGCCTAATAAATTCCATAATATCTTCCAAAAGTAATTGTTGAATATTACTGGGACCAGATCAATGGTATGGTGGATGTCCCAACTGGGTGGAATAGGATTTGGGATGTTCCAAAAGTGTGAATCGGGTTCAAGGCAATTATCAGGGAATATAATTTCTATCTTCCATCTCTTCCATTTCAATCTTTCAATTCCTACCATCTCTTCACTTCTAGCCCTCATGTTAAATTCTTTTACAGGTTCTGCAATTTCTTGGGGTTGATCCTTTGGAATTGGTTCTAGGTTTTCTCTGATGGTCAATACCCCATTAGGTGATTCTTCATTAATCTCAAAATCTAAATCCACAACATTGATTAATTATGGGTCCTCTATTATCTCCTCGGATTGCTTATCATAGTTTATCCCTGGACTTCATTTTCTTCAAGTTGATTATTCTCATTGTTGATTTCTTTAGGTTGGATAATTATTTTATCCTTAAGGAATTGTTCTTGTTCATACCCTCCATAAGGTTAGACCCAGCTTCATAAACTTTTTCCTTAAGTTCTTCAACAGGTTTAGGATCTTCTCTTTCTAGCCCTTCATTTGGACAAGACTTTAATTTTATTTCATCTTTAAATTCTTCAATAGGTTCAAGAGATTTTTTCTCTAATTTTTAGTGGGCTTAGTCTCTTCTTTATCTTCTTTATATTCATATATTAGACTGGATTCAACTTCATATATTTCTACTTTTGGCTCTTCAATGGATTCAAGGATTTCTTCCTTACAAACTACTGGGATAATAGGAGTTGGATTGTTTGAAGGAATCTGACTAAAACTAGGCCTATGTCTAGATGTGTTATTCCTGTTGGACTTAGGTCGACTGATCAAGAGTTTCTTCTGATATGTATCAAATTTCCTAGCGATTTGATAAGCTTCTTTTAGGTAGTGAATTTTTCATTGAAACAATTCTCACTAGATGTCCTTACGTAGACTAGCTCGAAATCTAGATATGATCATTGCCTCAGATTCGGCTATTCTACATCTCCCTACAAACTCATTAAATTTAGCAATATACTCAGATACAGTTGCATCATCTTGTCTCAATCTGTACCATTGGTCTAAAAGTCTTTGCTCATAATATCTACCTAGGTACTTTTCCCTCAATTTACTCTTCATATCTCTCCAAGTAATTATTTTTTCCCCACTATAATAACTTTTACGCTTAACTTCTCCCCAATATATTTTAGCATGTCGGACTAACTTTAATTTGGCAAATTAACATTTCCTTACTTTCGACATTTCATCAAACTCAAAGTACTGATCCATTTTCTTCTCCCAATCAACATACACTTCAGGATCTAAATTTCCATCGAAAGTAGGTGCATAGGATCGATTTCTCTTAAAGACTCTCTCTTCCTAATCTACAAAGTCTTGGCAGGGGTATCTAGGATTATACTCAGGGGTGAGATCATGACATTGAGCTCTTGGACCAAGGGGAGGTGGACTAGGTGATTTGGGCTTGGTATGGTTCCCGATTTGATTGTCCATTTGTCCTAACTCTTTGTTCATTGAATCTAATTGTTTAGTTAGGGTATCAAACTTTTAAATCATGGTTCTTATAAAGAATTTAAGATTAGGATCCATAGGTAAACCAGACTGAGTGTAGGACTGTTGGTCTAAAGCTCTTGACCTAATAAACAAGCAATACAAATCTAGCTTCTAGGGTTCCTAGACCTAGAAGTTCAAAATACTGGATTTAACTAGGTACTAATTAAGGATGCAATTACCCTTTCCAATGGCCAGGTAAGAGGTGGGAATGCGGGAGGCCCCCCTCGCTCTCGTGAGGACCCAATTAAATAACTGCAAGTCTTCTTAAGGCGTTTGCCATTGGACCTCTAGCCTTAGACACCAATTTCTAAGGAGTAAGTACAAACTCAAATAGCACTTTGCCTCATCTTACACTTGAACTCGACTTGTGGGTGTCCCTAGTTTAGGTTCTCACTCAATTTTAATTAAGATTAGGTTAATGCACAATGATGGATGGTTGTTTTGGGCTAAGGAAAGGTTATTACCTCCTCCTCTTATGTCATATTGAATGCCTTTAAAATAATTTTGAAATAGATGCACAAATAACCAACTAGCTAACAAGATATGTAAACTAGCACAAACATATGAGTCAATCCCGAATTTTAAAGTTTCAAAAATTTAAAATTTAAATTAAAAATTGTAGATCTGAAAATCTTGATTTTAAAACTCAAATTTTAATATTTAAAATTTGAATTTTAGTTAGAAAACTCATTCTTGGAGGTACAAGTTGTTGTAAGAAAATTTCAGCCACTAACAACTTCTAACTAACTAGTTTTTAAAAATTCAAAATTTTAAATTTTAAATTTCAAAAAATTAAAATTAAAATTTGAATTGTTATATCTAAGAGTTAAGATTTCAGATTTTTAATTTTGAATTTTAATTTTTGAATTTTAGGTTAGGAAATTCATTTTTTGAAAGCATGTTGTAAAAGTTGTTACAAGAAACTTCTAGCTAACAAACCCTCAACCATAACATACCTAAAATTCAAAATTTAAATTAAAAAATTTCAGAATTCAAATTTTTTTAAGTAGAGAGCTCAGATCCAAATCTAAAATTCAGAGTAAAATATTTTTTTGAATTTATATAGAATTTAATGGAATAAAGAAATGGTCTGAAACTAGAATTGAAGCAAGTACTAGCTAACTAAAGGAGCAACGTGAGATGATGAATTTTAAACTACAAAAATTTGAAATTATTTTTTAAATTTTAGATCTCAGATCCTAACATCCCAAGATGCAACAAAAGAATTTTTTTGGGTTTTTTTTCATTGTAAAAAAATACTAAAATTCATGGAAATCTCAGATTAATACTAAAGCAAAAACTTCAGCAATCAAACAAACCATTCACTAGATTCAAAATTCGAAATTTAAAACCATTATAAAACTCAAAATTTAAATGTAAATCACCAGATTTTGACATCTAGATCTCATATCTCAAATTTGAAATTCAGAAAAAATGTTTTGAATTTTTTTTGAAAATTAAACTTAAGAGAGGAAAAAATAGAATTTGAACAGCTTCTAGGAAACAACCTAAGAATCCAAATTCTAAACTCCAAAAATTCAAGGAAAAATATTTTTTAAAATTTTATATTTTGGATACAAAACTCCTAAAATGTAGAAATTTTTTATAATTTTTTTGCTTTTTAGAAAAATACTAAAATTCATTGAAAACTTGGGTTGGTGCTAGTAAGAAATTTCAGCAATCAGCAAAACTCCAATTGACTAGATTCAAAATTTAAAATTTAAATTTAAAAATATCAAAAAATTGAAATTTAAACAGGGACTTTTAGATATTGGACTTAAGATTTTATATCTTAAATTTTAAAATTTAAATATCAAATTTTGGATTTGAATTTCCAACTTGAAGGCAAGCAACACACAAAGGGAACAAAAATTCAACAACTTGACCTAGTAAACCATAAGCTCTGATACCAAAAACCTGATACGAAACAAATATGAAATGATGGATGGAGAGTTTTAGCAAGCTAACCAGCAAGAAAACTTGAGCAATTAATTATCAAATAAATGGACTAAATTAATCCAAGGAAAGAATTTTCATAAGGAGACTAGTTGATCTAAGTTACAACACCCACAATGTAGATCTAGTTCAAAACAAAGATTAGGATCTTCATGGCAAGGAAACTATCACTACTAGGGCAAGTTAACCTTCAAATGATCAGATCTAATGAAACTTAGGAAGAGTTTTTCTACCAACAATGATGGCTAAAATATTTTTAGTGAAAAGAAAGCTCTCAACACTCAAGGATTTAGAACTAGATGGCAAGATTAGAACTCTCTACTCTAAGACTTACCTAGGCCTTGATCCATGGCATGGAGAACTTCATCTTGGACTTAGAAAACCAGACAAAACCTGCAACAAATCAAGCATTAGGCGTGGAATAGGAATCAAAGGTTGGAATTGAAATAAAATTGAAGAAGGAAAGAAGGAAGTAGATGACGGCCGACGGCTTGGAACCATTAGAGCTTGAGCTTTGGAACAATCAAGGGCTTCTCACCCTCCACTCTTCACAAGGGCATCCCACCCTTCAAACACAAACCCAAGGGACTCTTGCGCTCTTCTCAAACCAAACTTCAAACCCTCAAACTAGGAAGATCTCACTCACTCCACACAAGAGAACACAAGGAACTAGAACAAGAAGAAAAATTTTCTTTCATTAAACCAAAATACCATAGCATAAAAGAGAGGGCCTAGGTCCCTATTTATAGCTTCCAAGCCAAGGGGGATTCGGCCAAGAGGAGAGATGAGGAGATAAGGATGAGCTTAGTTAGATCTAACAACCTTTTGGTTAGGTGGTTATAACTAGAAACAACTTATGGGTAGAAAGTTACAACAACTTGACATGTGGCATCTATATAGCAATGATATGGCTTCCATTTGCTATTGTGGAGCCTTAGTTGGCGTGTGATGTGGCATCCCACATGGCCAGTTGGTTGGAGGTTTGTTTAGGGAGTGGAAAGTGGTTGTATGCTCCGCTCATAATGCTTGATGTGGTGTCCATGCTCTTCCCCCAAGAATGCTTGATGATGTGTCCCTCATGTGAAGGAGAATGGGCTTCAAAAGGGTAGCATCATGACTTGCTTGGGCTTTGATTTGGGTGGCATCATGGCTTACTTGAAGTTGGGCTTGACCTGTGTTTAGCCGACCTAAGGAAAAGGAAGCTTTCTTTCATGAGTTGGCTCATTGATTTGTGCTTCGAATGGAGTTGGCTTCATGGGCTTCATTCTAAGGCTTCATGGGCTTCATTCCGAGATGGTCATGTTCAATGAGACTTCATACATTTTACCTGTATGTCATATCAGTATCTCTATGCTCCTTGGTTAAGAGGACAACCAACCAATATGTTAAACAACAACCTACGCTTGATACATCATCATCCTATAACAATGTATCCTTTGGTTGTGAACCAGTTTAAGAACTACTCGATACATCCTCTTTGTATCATATATGATGTTGTTCTAAGGACTCCATCACATAAGAGTTCCTTTCAGGAAAATACACATATGATGAATAGCCAAAAGAATAACTTTTATTCATTTAAAGAATTCATATACAATTATAAAATAGCACAACCATCTATATCCTAGATGATTGGCTTTAGGATACTATTCCCAACACCTTTTTCTCTTTGAACCTTTCTTCATTGCCTGCTTCTTCCTTTCATTAACTAGGAGATGCTGAGACTTATCACCTTTAAAGTGGCTCTCTACTATTTTGAGCATATTCAGTAGTTTAGGCAATGACATATTCAGTTTGTTCATATGATAATTCATGACAAACTATGAGAAGGAATTTGGGAGTGACTGTAGGATCAAGTCCTAATTTAGCTCTCCATCCATCATAAATCCCAATTGACCTAATCGAGTGATCGGGTCAATCATCTTGAGAACATGTACCTAAATAGAAGAGCCCTCACTCATCTATGCTTGGAACAACTGCTTTGATGTCTCATATCGAGCAGTCCAACCATGCTCTCCATAAAGCTCTTTAAGATTGAGCAATATAGACTGAGGTTCCATTTTCTCATGTTGCCTTTGCAATTCATTGCTCATAGAGGCTAACATGATGCACTTGACAGTCATGCTATCATTTTGCCATATTTTATATATAGCTCTTTCCTCCTCAGTAGCATCCTCTCCTACCAGGTCTAGGTTAGGAGAATCGAGGATATAGGCAATCTTTTCCTAAGCTAATACAATCCTCAGGTTTCTCAACTAGTTCACATAATTTGGACCGGTCAACTTTTTGGCATCCAAGATGCCATGCAGTGAAAGAGTAGAAGCCATTATGTAACAATCTATAGTAAGTAAAGAACAAATATAAGCTGACCATTCATGATGATATTCACAATTAGATAAGGACTTTTTCATCTAATTGTATCTCCCACTATTTTCTTTCAAGTACCATAACCCTTAACTATGGTAAGCAGGAAACCCTGCCAGGGCTTCCTTAGTGGGGTTGAGATCATAATTCCTCATGAATACCTTGTATTTATCACAACAAACACCCATGTGTTCAAGGATAGGAAAATCCCATTTCAATTGCAACCCATGCAACTCTTAACATAACACTTGCCTCTAAGACACTTATAGCCTTGTGTTAATCACAACAAACTATAATGTCTTAGTTTAGTCAGACCCATCATTTCCATATGGTCATGTTTGATAAATATTGCCCTTATGTCAATCACAACAAAGCAACACCATCAATCATGCCATAAAGCATAAAAATGTACTTAGACAAATATCATATCAAATCCTAGAGTAGGCCTTGTGTCAATCATAACAAACCTACTATAGATTTTTGCATTGAATTTGGCTTAGCATGAAGAAAGGCAATTTGTAGTGTACTTAATCAATTAGCATTTCTAATTTAGGGTTTAGTTATAACCAAATTGGCCAGGTAAGTGGAAGAGATGATGGGGTCCAGCCATTGCTATCCTTAGACACCAATAATATTGGCCAAGTTAGACAATGGAACCAATTAAAAACCTCATTCCCTTTACCTTCCTAGAATCACGTTGCTTAGACACCAATTGGCTAATCAAATCCTAATCAAATTTTCATCATGATTAACTCACACCACGACTAAATATAATTTTGTTGAAAGCTTTGATGGTCTCTAACACATCCTAATTAATCATGTCAACATAATATTCATTCCAACAATCAAGCATATTAACCCTAATATGCATATCATAAGCATGATTATAACAACAATCTGTTCATCTCACTTGTTCATGGGATATGGCCACAACGGCACCCCAACACACTATAGGAGACTCCATTGAATGGGATGAGAGGGCCATGAAACTCTAGTTAACTCTTATGAATAGACGGCTAAGGTGACTAACCAAATCCGGAGCAGTTACTAGGATATAACATATCTCATATGTAATTTAAACTAATCATGCATCGATTCATTGCATAGTAAGCAATCAACACTAAAGAAATTACTAATTGCAAGCATCAAGGTTGCTCTAATACCACTATTGGGTTACCTAGGTCGGGCATAGTGGAAGACTAGGTTTCAAAAATTTCATATTCGAAACTCTGATCGGAGGAACCCTAAATCCTAGGACCACTTGATCATGACAACTAATAAATCTAATCTTTAAGGTTATAGAGGAATACTTGGAATGCTATATTCCTTTATTTCCACTAGCCACACAAGTGCATTCCCTCAAGAGGTGATCCACTTAGGAATCAGACCAAGGAAGCACTCCTATGAAGGTTGCTTGTTTGCTTAGTACTCTTACGGTAGCCTTTCGAACTTTCATCCTTTGCTAGATCCCATACCCTCCTGTAGGGCTCTTAGAGAGTAGTTTGAATCCTCTCTCAATTCCCTAATACTCCTATTTTTCTTCCTACGCTCTTGTCTTAATTAGACTAGCCTTGCCTAGAAAGAACAAGTTATATCTTAAAGAGACAAACTTGTCTTAAGGGAGAGGGAGATTAAATAGGAGATAGTATTCTAATGGGAGTCTCTCCTACCTTGTCATCAGATTATCGATGCCGGTATATAGAGTAGGATGGGGTGCCTAATATGTCTATCCACCTACCATTTGACAAGACTCTTCAAATAGAAAGAGTCTTATAAGGATGAAAAAATATATCTAGATAACACCTTTCATGCACCAAAAGACAAGTCTTTGTCTCTTCGATTTCTAGCAATTTTTCTCCTTCTGCTACATGGCCTTGACCGGTTATAGGAAGCCAAAGAGGTGTGATTTCAGATGTGAGATGTTGGAGAAACACAAGAGCCTTGAAATAGAAGGACTCTTGGTCTCAAATTAGTGCAAAAATGAAGAGATGCAACTCTTCATTTTGTGCCAACCCCTTCCATATCGAATCCCACCCTTTTGACCAATAAATGCCCTTCCAAATGAGCATGGAGATGAGGATGAAGTCCTCTAGACTTTATCTAGCCTTTGTGACTGATAGGCAGAAGGACTCTTGGTCTTTCTGCGCACATGCATTTTGGTGCACACTCATTTTGGCGCTACGAGTCCATGCCTTGTAGGACTCTTCAAAATGTCCAAGATAAATGCTATATACATCTAGATAAATACTAAATTAGGCTGCCCCACTTAGGACTCAACCCAATTTAAATGCCACTTAAATTGGTTAGCCTAATTAGCAAACAAGCTGACCCAATCTAATTGGGTTAGGAGTTGGGCTAGCCAACATATGCTAGTATGTCAATTAGCTAGCCAATTAGGATCCCATGATCCTAATAAATATACAATTGACTTCCTTGGCTAATTCCCTAATATGTGTGACCCTTTGGGTTTTACATCTAGCCAGTAATAGGCCTAGGTCCAAGCTAATTCGATCAAATCAAACCCGATTGACCTATTAAGGTCAAATTGAGCTGACCTAAGTTGCCAATTCAAACCAACTTTTGAATTGACTCATGAATCCAATCAAATTGATTCATGAAAACTTACAAGACATGATTGACATCTAGCAACATTCCATGCCTAACCAGAAGATAAGGAATTTGATATAAATTATCAAAATACCCTTCAATGGAAAGTTACCGTGCAATTCAATCCTTCGATCTTCCTTTTCCTAATTAAGTGATGGGCATGGATAAATGTTAAATCCTTGAACTTAATCCTTTTAAATCTCAATTTGATAATGAAGACTTGATCGATGAAAGATTAGAAACCCTATCTAATCTCATCATGCTTTGATCAAAGATTTCCTGAGTCATCATTCGAGGAGATCACCGGATAACTTCTCCTCTTACTAGGAGTAATCGATTTCTTGTTGACCTAATCATTACCTTCATACACAATCCACCATATCCAGAAGCACCCTGTACATGACTTAATTGCCATGAATGAATATGCACCAAATCATGGATTCATGTGCACAAGATACTATGGAAGTCTCAGGTCTAAGGATTGATAGAAAAGTGCCCTAAGAGCCAATCATTATGAGGGCCTTTTTGTAAAATTCCAGCTCATGTATGACATACTTTCATATTAATAAAGGCATTTGATTCACATATACTGCTGTGTTATGTTTTTATTGATTATAATAAACCCCATAGAGTAGGGCAATGGAATTAGGGTTATGATGGAGTTCATAACAATGAGACCTAATTTCCTATAAACCCTAATCTAGAATGTTCTTAGTCATTGGACCATCGATTCGGGGATCGATGAATCCGGAAAGACTAGCTTATCCTATGTATGCTCAGTTGATAAGGGTGGTTGATCTCACAACCACTTATGTAGAGACACTAATACTAGGATAAGGGTGCTCATCAGGGTATGAGTACATTAGACTGATCGACACCAGGATTATCTTATGGAAGTCTTACTACTTGTCAAAAGATAGATCCCAGAGTAGAAGTTATGCATGTGATCTTTAGACCTGAGGTCACCATGGTTCCTTGTGCACACTAAGCCATACTTTGGTTCATACTCATTCATGCCATTGCGATATGTACGGGGTGTTCTGGGTATAGTGGAAGGTGTACGAAGGATGTGAGTGGACCAACAAGGAATCGATCATTCCTAGTAAGAGGAATTGTTATCCCATGCAATCTCTTCGATGAGAGACTCAAGAAGCCTTTGATCAAAGCAAGATGAGATTAGTGGAATCTAATCAGTCATCAGCCGAGTCCTCATGATCGAGCTGAGATTCGATATGATGAAGTGTTAGGGTTTGACATATATCCATACCTATCACTTAATCGGGATAATAGGAGATCGAAAGATTTAATTGCACGGTAACATACTACTGAAGGGTATTTTGGTATTTTCCATCAAATTCCTCATCTTCTGGGTAGGCATGATACATTGCTAGATGTCAATCTTGTCTTTTAGATTTTCATAAACCAATTGATTTGGTTTCATGGGTCAATTCGATGTGTGATTCGAATTGGACAATTAGGTGAGCCAATTTGACCTAATTAGGTTAATCGGGTTCGATCGGATAGAATCGGCTCAAACCTAAACCTAGTGCAGGCTAGATATGAAACCCAATGGGTCATACACAATAGAGACTTAGCCAAGAAAATCATTCATTATTTAATTAGGATCATAGGATCTTAATTGGTTAGCCAGATTGCATATTAGCATATGTAGGCTAACCTAATTCCTATCCCAATTGGATTGGGTGCGGTTGCTAGCTAAATGGGCTAACCTAGTTATGGAAAACCTAAATTAGGTTGAGTCCTAAGTGGGGCTAGCCAAATTAGAGCTTAATCTGATTTTTATTTGGACTTAAGGGCATTTTAGGTGCCATATATGAAGAGTCCGAATGGCATAGGACTGTTGGTACCTAAATGATACCTTAACCTCAAAAGGACACAGAAGGGCCTACAGACCTCTGATCTAAAAATAAAAGATATGGTCAGAAATCTTAATTGATGCCCTTTCCAATGACACCCATATTGCATATGTTTGACCAAGTCAATTTGATGCTTTGGGTGGACTAAATGGAAAGGGAAAGACTATTGGCGCCTTTTGTCCCACCCGGGAGAATAAGTGGCGCGCAGAAGGACTAAGAGTCCTTCTGCAGATGAGACACTAAGAGTTTCATCAGGAAGGTGTCACTTTATTTTATCCCCATGGTCTTAAGAAGTCTAATAGCCAGTTTAAAGTTTAAAGGGATGGCTCGAAGAGGTGTGAAAGGTGGCGTGCACATGTAGAGTCGCGCCTCTTTATATGCGCGCACAACAGAGAGTAGAGTCCTTCTACCTCTTAAACTCTTCAAGCCTCGTGTTAATTCGGGTTAGAAGAGGCATCACCCTATCTCAGAAATTGGTATTTCATACAAGGCACGATGGGGATTGATTTGGTAAGCTAAAGAACATAGATATGACCTCCATTCTCGAAGAGTCTTATCAGATATGATGTTTCATATCTGATAAGTATTGTTGGGATGCATTTCTTGCCCCATCTAAGATTATAAATTGGGGTACAGTGAAATGAGAATAATGGACTTCGGTCTTCTGAGAGTCTGAGTGTTTTATTTTATCAAGATTCAGAGTGTTCTTCCACTTTCTCCCTCCCTTCTTGTTTTAGGACAAGACTTGTCTTGTTAAGACAAGTTCTTCTACACTAGGACAAGGCTTGGTTTTAGGACACAAGCCTGTAGGGTCTCAAAGAAGGGTAGTCCTAGATCCTACAGTGATTTAGGACAATGTCTTGAGTGCCCTTCAGTAGGACAGGGTGTCCGGCAGTGGTCAATATATCAAAGGCTACCGAAAGAGTTCCACTTCTCCAAGCAACTTGAAGGAGTTCTTCCTTGCTCCGAGTTTCATGTGGATCATCGTTGGAGGGCTTGTGCTTGTGAGCCTTGTGGAAAAAGTTAGATGTCAGCAATCCAGGTATTTTTCTTGACTTTATTTGAAGATTCATTAGTTGTAATTGCCCAAGAGGTTCCTGGAAATTAGGGTTTTCTATACATGTTATACATGTTAGAGTATCATGCTATGAAGTTTTATTTTGAAAGTCAATTTCGCATGCTGCATCATCCCCGGCACCCTGGGAGAATTTCCATTAGTGGTATCAGAGCCATCCTTGTGGCATTCCAATTATGAATCATTTTGGAGTTTGATTAAATTCCACTACCGAGCTGACCCGAACCTTATCGAGTCGACACGACCATGTTCATATGCATGATATTATGTCAATATGAAATTATGCATGAACCAAGTAACTGCTTTGGATTGGGTTAGTCATCATGGCCGTCCGGTCATAGGACCATGTTCATATGCATGATATTATGTCAATATGAAATTATGCATGAACCAAGTAACTGCTTTGGATTGGGTTAGTCATCATGGCCGTCCGGTCATAGGAGCCAAGTAGGGTTTAAAGGCCCTCTCTTTCCATTCAATGGGTCTCCTATGGCGTGTAGGGGTGCCGTTGTGGCCATATCCCATGAATAAGTGAGGCAAAAGGTATTTTTTATCTCTCATGCCTTGATTTGCATATTAGGATAATATGCTTGATAACATGAAATTTAATGCATATGCTAGATTGATATGCATTATGTTTATATTTGTTATAATTTTGGTTTGATGACATGAAATTTAATGCATATGCTAGATTGATATGCATTGTGTTTATATTTGTTATAAGCTTGGTTATCATGTCTATGTTTATACTAGTAGTAATAAACATTATTATCATGATAGTTTTAGAATATATTTTGAGACCATCAAAGCCCTCATCAAAAAGCATATTTAGTTATAGTATAAAACTTAGTCAAGATGCAAAACCGGTTAAGGTTTGATCAGCCAACTGGTGTCTAGGCAAGTGGTTATAAAAAGATAAAAGAAATGGAGTTCTTAATTGGTTCCGTTGTCTGACCTGGCCAATCTGATGGGGGACAAATATGCATGCCATTTTTTTTGTATGTTTTACATGTTGAGTTAGGTGATTAATTCCCGAATTTCAGATCAAAATTATTTGTAGGGAATTTTGTATGAATTTTTGAAGATTAGCATGCAGATTAGGACCTAGAAAAGTAGCAAAGAATGATCGCCGGGGCTGAGAAGCCTCGGTTAGGGCAAGTTCTCCTGCAAAAAAACTACTGGAGGTAGAGGGGTGTACCTGACAATGTCTATGAAGATCGCAGCGAAGGGGTCTCTCGTTCCTTGATGGATGCGGCCTGGAAAATCGAGCCAAAGACCCACGGATACCCGGCTTTCTGCTCGATGATCCGATTGAGGCTTGGCTGGAGTCGTTGGATTCGTAGGAACTCGGGGACCTACAAACGACCTGTCAGGGGTTAGAAAACTCACAAAGGAACAAGAAAACAAAGGAAAAATAGAAAGGAAAGGCTTCTTTTGGAGTGGGCGTCCAGGGATCTGAGATGCTTGTTGGCAGCAGGAAGATGATTGCAGCACTGGGAAAAAGAACTCTCGCAAACCCCTTTATGCAGACAGCAGGGTATCACACAACTCAATAGAAGAACTCAAGGTTTTCATTCATCAAAATTTTTTTTCATACAAGAGGCTAGGGTCCCTTAAATAGACCCTTAACCTTGGGCTCCAAGTAAGGGTACATAAGTCTTTACATAAGAATCCTTTTCCCTCTCAAACCCTAGCTAGAAAATAATAAAATATTAGGTAGAAAAATCCCTAAAAATTTTCTTGACTTGGTCAAGACTCCAAGGATGCCTAGGGGGCGTGTTGGGCTTCTAGGAGCAACAAAAGGCCGGCCCGAAGGAGCTCGGGTGCATGGGTTTGGGCCTCTGGAAGCTGGGGTGGCCTGGTAGCCAGGTAGCAGGAATATTCCCTAGTATCTTGCTTCTTAGGGGCTTGGGCTTGGCACCTGGGCTTGATTTCTTTGGGCTAGGATGTAGATGGACCTCTGGAATCATCCATGCCCTTATCTATGAATATACTTTGGCATCTGGAAGGAAATCTGGGCATCTGGAGGGCATCTGCAAGGAATCAGGGTTTCTAATTTTCCTCCTGGGGTCTTCAAATCTTCAAGCTAAGTTGGACTTGGGCTAAACTTCCATGTCTTCAATCTGGTTGGACTTGGTCTTTACTTGTATGATGTGGTCTTGAGTCTTCAGTATGCTTGGATTGGACTCAAAAAAAATAAAATTAGCTCAACATGAGCTGACCAGCATTGGACTGAACTAGCTCAACATGAGCTGACTAGTACAGAACTGAAATAACAACTAAAAATACTCAAATAACAACTAAAATGGACTCAGATGAGCTAAGCCCTTATTACAGATGGACTCATAAATTATTGATCAATTTACAGAGGGTTGAAAAGCCTCTGTCTTATTCTGGTGCCTCAGGTGTCCCCACCAATTCTCCCGGGGTGGGAGGAACTCGACCCTGTCGAGTGAAGGTCAGACTGGCTCACATATCTCTCAAGAAGGTCTGGGTTGAGGCGTTGCAAGTCTTCTCGAGAAATCCATGAATCGTCCGACTCTGGCCGGCCTTGCCATCGGACCAGGAAGCGTTGATAGTCATGGCCCTGGGTCATGATGGCTTGATCGTCCAGGATACGCTCGATCCGTTCTCTTCTCTCAGGCCAAATTTGTTTGTGGACACTCTAGGTTAGGGTCACTCACAATGAAAAGGAATAGGTCCAAAGGCCTCACTAGGTAGCACTGCCGGTTCCCTATACTCAACCAGGTCTGTAATATTGAAGGTAGAACTAATGCCCAAATCCGAAGGCAAGTCTAACACCTAGGCATTTGATCCAACCTTCTCTATCACTTTAAAAGGTCCGGCTCTGCGAGCATGAAGCTTATTTTAGGCCTAAGCCTAACCATGATAGAATCCACTACATCCAATTCTTTAATCAATCTTTGGGAATTAGCCAGTTGTTTCAAAATTAGTGCAGGTGGTGAACATGCTGGGCACATGCAGACTCCTAACAAGATGATGCAAAGGACTCATACTGACACCTAAAGACTCGACTATGCATTCCTATCGAAGGAAACTTTATTGAACTCTTTGGATTTAAACCTAATAGATTATAGGTTCTCTAGGTTTGATCCTAGCTTGACATGCACATGAAAATTTACAGTGAACTCCTGGCAAATTCCAAAGAGTATGCCAGAAGTAAGATGCAAACCTAACATGCGTGATGAATGCATGCGGTATGCTAATCTTAGCTAAATGCAATCTAATGATCCTAGAAATGCTGGAGGTGTCAGGAAAGGGCAGAAAATAGGAAGTGGGTTCAGAAGTAGTTTGGTAGGGTAGGGAAAAGGGTTCAAGGTTAGTTGGATAAAGTTCGATAAAAGAAGGCATGTCAGGGACTAATCCTAGACTAATGAGGCTAACCTTACGAGGTTGCGGTATATCTATAGGGTTTTTCATAATGGAAGGATGGGTCACCAATTTTGGGGAAGAGGTCCTTAATGGGAATTATAGGAGGGGACTCATCTTGAAGGTATTGTTTCAAAGAGATCAGGTCCTTAATAAATTCTTCTGGTTCTTGTATTTTTGGACTAGACTCTATAATTTGGCTCCCCTCTATTATTTTCTCAGGTAAAGCTCTAGCAGTACCTAGGTTCTCTTCCTCTATTTGTTCTTCCACTATAGCTTTGGGTTGGATGTGGTCAAGGTCAACTAGCTTTGGGTTGGTTTCTACCTGGGTATCTACTGGGTCAGCTAATTCGAGGTCTACTAAAGGTGCCTCCTCTTCTCCCTCATACTCATCCACTAGGCTCACATCAGCTTCATACACTTCCGCGTTAATGTAAGCCTTGTGAATCTCAGGAATGGTTGGAGAAGGTCGGCTAGCAGGAAATTGGTTAGGTTCTGGTCTCTGATTATGGGTACTACTCCTAGTAGGTTCAGGTTGTATAAGGGGTAGTGGCTCACTACTGGGTTCATATTTAGGGATACTAATCCTATGGGGTTCAGGTTGACTAGGAGAAGCATGACTAGTACTAGGTTGATACTTAGGAGTTTTGGGTTCTCTAGGCTCATAGGACAAGGGTGCAGATCAATGGGTCATGGGATTATAGGATCTGGGGTCATAGGATTTTGGGTCAGCTCTATGATCAGGTTCTAAGGATGGATCATGGTATGGGGTCCTCCTAAGGTTGGGCTCCCTATATGGGTCAGGATATTGGGTTCTCCTAGGGTTGGACTCCCTATATAGGTCAGAATATTGGGTTCTCCTAGGGTTGGGCTCCCTATATGGGTCAGAGTATTGGGTTCTCCTAGGGTTGGGCTCC
Source organism: Areca catechu (assembly GCA_021397845.1). NCBI lineage: Eukaryota > Viridiplantae > Streptophyta > Magnoliopsida > Arecales > Arecaceae > Areca > Areca catechu. The sequence goes on from CM038050.1 coordinate 59,470,509, forward strand.
CTATATGGGTCAGAGTATTGGGTTCTCCTAGGATTGGAGTCCCTATATGGGTCAGAGTATTGGGTTCTCCTGGGTTCTGTATCATAATAATGGTCATGGTAAGGGGTTCTTCTAGGTTTAGTATCATAATAAGGGTCATGGTAAGGGGTTCTTCTAGGTTCAGTATTATTGTATGGGTCAGGCTGAGGGGCTCTCCTAGGTTCAATCTCTCGGTATGGATCAGGGTTTGGGGTCCTCCATGGTTGAGGATTGTAGTACGGGTCAGAATAAGGGGATCTCCTAGGTTCGACCACATGGTATAGATCAGGGTTTGGGGTTATCCTAGGTTGAGGGGACTCAAGATCTGGCTCAGATTGTGACCCATGGGTTCTTGCTATGGTCCCTACACGGCCTCCTAACTGGTCAAACCTTTTGGCAAGATGGTCAATTCTATTGTTGGTTTGGGTACCAGACTGAGTTAACTGGGTAGTCATCTGGGTAGCCATCTGGGCCATTTGATCAGCTAGGGCTTTTATTTGGGCTTGTAAGTTTTCCATGGGTTCAGACATTTATGAAGGAGGTGGGTGATATGAAATTCCTGATCTAGTGCTCATACAAGACTCGATCAGACTGACTATAGCTGACTAGACCTAGAGTCCAAACTAGATGCTCAAACAGGGTGGCAAACTAGCCTATAGTAACCCTGTACTCAGCCAGGCAGGTGTAAGGGGAGTGTTAGGTCCCTTACATCCAATCCTAGACACCAATCAGAGATTGGCCAGGTAGGCGGACCAGCACACAACCCTTCAGGATTGAATCCCTAAACCACCGTTCTAGACACTGAGCACAAGGCACACACAGGTTAACTTGACACAGTGATCTAACACTAGCCCGGACCCGACCAGTTGGTGTCCCTAGTCCACTAGGGCAAATTAAGTCTAGTTAATTTTAGGTTAAGGTTTGGGACCGAATGCAAGGGATGTGGTTTTGGGCTAAGGAGAGGTGATCAAATCCTCCTCCCATCTGATATAGCAAGAGTGCCCTTAAAAGTAAATTATGCAATGATGGCAGGCAGATGAGGATGCAAATTAGGGTTTTGATGTTTTTGGTATTTTTGGAGAATATGTATTTTTTTTTTTTGTAATTTCTTAAATATAAGAACACTTGCAAATTATGGCCTAATATGCAAGAAATATACTAAAATTAAAAGATATGAAAAAAATGCTAGATAAAACCCTAAAACTTCCAAACTTGTCTTGCTGAAAAAAAAACAGAGCCAAAAATTTGTAGGCTGTATTTCGGTTTGCAGAAAATTCACAGACCATAATAAAATCTAAAAAAATTATGAGAATTACTTCGAATTATGTTGAATCCAAAAAAACAAATTTCAAATTTTTTAGAGTTTTTAATATGGAGAAATAATTTAAAAAATAGAGCATATACGGACTAAAAAATTGCAGAAAATAAGCCCTAATCTAAGCTCTGATACCAAATGATGGGGGACTAATATACATGCAATTATTTTTGTATGTTTTACATGTTGAGTTAGGTGATTAATTCCTTAATTTTAGACCAAAATTATTTGTAGGGATTTTTTTATGAATTTTTGAAGATCAGCATGCAGATTAGGACCTAGAAAAGTAGCAAAGAAGGACCGCCGGGGCTAAGAAGCCTCGGTAAGGGCAAGTTCTCCTGCAATAAAACTACTGGAGGTAGAGGGGTGTACCTGACAATGTCTATGAAGATCGCAGCGAAGGGGTCTCTCATTCCTCGATGGATGCGGCCTGGAAAATCGAGCCAAAGACCCACGGATACCCGGCTTTCTGCTCGGTGATCTGATTGAGGCTTGGCTGGAGTCGTTTGGTTCGTAGGAACTCGAGGACCTACAAACGACCTGTCAGGGGTTAGAAAACTCACAAAGGAACAAGAAAACAAAGAAAAAATAGCAAGGGAAGGCTTCTTTTGGAGTGGGTGTCCAGGGATCTGAGATGCTTGTTGGCAGCAGGAAGATGATTGTAGCACTGAGAAGAAGAACTCTCGCAAACCCCTTTATGCACACAGCAGGGTATCACACAACTCAATCGAAGAACACAAGGTTTTCATTCATCAAAATTTTTTTTCATACAAGAGGCTAGGGTCCCATAAATAGACCCTTAACCTTGGGCTCCAAGTAAGGGTACATAAGTCTTTACATAAGAATCATTTTCCCTCTCAAACCCTAGCTAGAAAATAAGAAAATATTAGGTAGAAAAATCCCTAAAAATTTTCTTAACTTGGTCAAGACTCCAAGGACGCCTAGGGGGGCGTGTTGGACTTCTAGGAGCAGCAAAAGGCCAGCCCAAAGGGGCTCGGGTGCATGGGTTTGGGCCTTTGGAAGCTGGGGTGGCCTGGTAGCCAGGTAGCAGGAATATTCCCTGGTATCTTGCTTCTTAGGGGCTTGGGCTTGGCACCTGGGCTTGATTTCTTTGGACTAGGATGCAGATGGACCTCTGGAATCATGGATGCCCTTATCTATGAATATACTTTAGCATCTGGAAGGGAATCTGGGCATCTGGAGGGCATCTGCAAGAAATCAGGGTTTTCTGAATTTTCCTCCTGGGGTCTTCAAATCTTCAAGCTGGGTTGGACTTGTGCTATACTTCCATGTCTTCAATCTAGTTGGACTTGGTCTTCACTTGTATGATATAGTCTTGAGTCTTCAGTATGCTTGGACAGGACTCAAAAAAAATAAAATTAGCTTAACATAAGCTGACTAGCATTGGACTGAACTAGCTCAACATGAGCTGACTAGTACAGAACTGAAATAACAACTAAAAATATTCAAATAACAACTAAAATGGACTCAGATGAGCTAAGCCTTTATTACAGATGGACTCATAAATTATTGATCAATTTATAGAGGGTTGAAAAGCCTCTATCTTATTCTGGTGCCTCAGGTGTCCCCACCACAATCTAATTGGTGTCTAAGGAAAGCAACGGGGGGACCCCCTCACCCCTCCCACTTACCGGGCCAATTTGGTCATATCTAAATCTTAATTTGATAATGCTAATTGGTTAGGTATACTATAATTTGCCTTCCTTCATGCTAAGCCAATGTTATGTCAAAACTATAGTAGGTTTGTTGTATCCCCACAAGGCCTACTCTAGGAATTGATATAAGATTTGTCCTGGTGCACTTAGTGCTTTATAGCATGTTTGGATATGTTGCTTTGTTGTGTACACATAACATTATTTAATCATGGCTATATGAAAATAAAGGGTCCGACTAAACTAAGACATTATGGTTTGTTGTGTACACACAAGGCCATAAGTGTCCTAGAGGCAAAGATAATTGTTGAGAATTGCACAGGTTGCAATTGGAAAGGTTGTCCTACCTTGGAACTCATGTCTGCTTGTTGTGTACACACAAGGCACTTGTGAGGGATAAGGATCTCAACCCCACTAAGGAAACCAGGAAGGTTTCTCACTTACCACAGTTGAGGATTATGGTATTTGAAGAAAATAGTGGGATACATAATTAGATATAAAGTCCTTATCTAATTACTAATGTCATAATTGAGTGGTCTGCTAATATTATTCTTTAATTAAATGTAGGACATTTAAATAATGGCTTTAAACTTATGACTGAGTGGCATCTTGGATGCCAACAAGTTAACCGGTCCAAATTATGTGGACTGGTTGAGGAACTTGAGAATTATATTAACTCAAGAGAAGCTTTCATATATACTTGATTTTCCAGATCCAGTGTTGATCAGAGAGGATGCATCAGAGGAGGATATTGACACATACAGGATGTGGAAAAATGACAGTACAACTGTCAGATGCATCATGTTGGTCTCAATGAGCAATGAGCTCCAGAGGCAACATGAAGGCATGGAACCTCAGTACATATTGCTCAATTTAAAGGAGCTATATGGAGAGCAAAGTAGGGCTACTAGATATGAGATATCGAAGCAGTTGTTCCATGCTCGGATGAGTGAGGGTTCACCTGTGCAAACCCATATGCTGAAAATGATTGACTTGATCACTCGATTGGGTCAATTAGGGTTTGTCATGGATGGTGAACTCAATCAGGACTTGATCCTGCAATCACTCCCAGATTCCTTCTTTTAGTTTGTTATCAACTACCACATGAACAAACTGAACATTTCATTGCCAAAGCTGCTTAACATGCTCACGTGCTTCTTGTTGATAGAAAGAAGCATGCAATGAAGAAGGGTATGAAGAGAAAATTCAACCCTAGGAAAAGCATCCAAAAGAATAACAAGAAAGCTAAGAAGGCTGATGGAGCTTGTTTCCATTGTGGCAAGACTGGGCATTGGAAGAAGAACTGCAAGGTTTACCTTGCAACTATGAAGCAAGATGCAAGTGGATCATCTAAAGGTTTGTACATGATACAAACTAATTTATCATTGAGTACTTCCACTTCTAATTCATGGATATTGGATATCGCATGTGGGTCTTATATATGCAATTCATTGCACGGACTCCACAGAATTAGAAGATTGAAGAAGGGTGACTTTAAGCTGCATGGGGTAAGTGGTGAAGCCATACATGCTGAAGCTATGGGTACCTATCTTCTTTTATTACTTTCGAGTGATGTAATAAAGTTAGAAGAATGCTTTTATGTACCAGATATTATTAGAAAATTATTTCTATACCCTTGTTATTACAACAGGGATATGAAATAAGTGTAACGAGTAGTGGCTACTCTATTCTTCATAATAATTAAATATTTGGACATTAATCTTTTGTAAATGGTCTTCTAACTTTACAACTCAATGATAATATTTTTCTTATTGATAATAAGAAGAGGAAAAGAGATAATGACAATGTCACATATCTCTGGCACTACCGATTGGGTCATATCAGTGAGTCAAGAATAAACAAGTTGGTCAAAGATAATTACTTTGACTCTAATGATTTCCAATCATTAGGAACTTATGAGTCTTGTCTCAAAGAAAAAATGACCAAGTCTCCATTCACTGAACATGGAGAAAGGGCAACTAAATTGTTAGGTCTAGTGTATATTGATATATGTGGACCTATGTCAACTCAGGCTAGAGGAGGATATTCTTATTTCATCACTTTTATTAATGATTTATCAAGGTACGGTCATGTGTATCTTATGAAACACAAGTCTGAAGCCTTTGATAAGTTTAAAGAATATCAGAGTATGGTTGAAAAACAAACTGAACTTAGTATTAAAGCCTTCGACCTAATCGAGGAGGAGAATACTTATCTAGTGAGTTCCTAGACCATCTAAAAGATAAAGACATTATTTCTGAATGGACCCCTTCTTATACACCCTAGTTAAATGGATTAGTAGAAAGGAGAAATTGCACCTTATTGGATATGGTGAGGTCCATGATGAGCTTCACAGATCTTCCCATTTCCTTTTGGGGACATGCCCTGGAGACTGCAGCACATATATTAAACAGGGTTCCATCTAAGTTAGTAAGTTGCACTCCATATGTGTTATGGAATGGCAAAAGACCAAGTCTTAAGAACTTGAAGATTTGGGGTTGTCATGCTTATGTCAAGAATAACTATGGACATAAGTTAAGTGCTAGAGCTGACAATTGTAGATTTGTTGGTTATCCAAAAGTAGGTATGGGATACCTCTTTTATAATGCTACTGAACAAAAGATAATTGTCAGTAGGCATGCTACATTCTTAGAACAAGAGTTTATCCAAGAAGAATGTAGTGATTCTTCACTTGAGTTATGTGAATAATAGAACCAACAAACCAATGAGACTTTAAGAGAAGTTCCTCAACCAGAGGTTCTCATAGATCAAGAACAACCACAATACACACGTCCTCTCCGAAGGTCAGAGAGGGTGCAGGGAGCAACTCTCAGATATGGCTTTGTCATCGGGGATGACAAGGAAGCCTGTATCATACAGGATAATGATCTTGTGACCTATTCGGAAGCTGTCGAGAGTAAAGACTCAGATAAATGGCTTGGTGCCATGAAATCTAAAATGGACTCCATGTATTCCAATCAGGTTTGGACTATGGTAGATCCAATTAAAGGAATTAACCCAATTGGTCTAAATGGGTCTTCAAGAAGAAGATTGGAGCAGATGGTCAAGTTGAGACCTACAAGGCTAGACTGGTAGCAAAAGGTTCCAGATAAAAACATGGTATAGACTATGATGAAACTTTTTCTCCAGTAGCCATGCTCAAGTCCATTCGGATAATGCTTGCAATAGCAGCATACCATGACTATGAGATCTGGCAAATGGATGTAAAGACTGCTTTCCTTAATGGAAACCTTGAGGAAGAAGTCTACATGTCACAGCCAGAAGGTTTTATCTGAAGTGGGAGACCAAACCAGGTATGCAAATTAAAGAAGTCCATTTATGGACTTAAGCAAGCATCGAGGAGTTGGAACATCCATTTTGATGAAACAATCAAAGGATTTGGTTTTATCAAAAATATAGATGAACCATGTGTGTACAAGAAGACATGTAGGAGTGCACTTGTTTTCTTGGTTTTATATGTGGATGACATACTGATCATTGGGAATGATATCCTAATGTTACAGTCGGTTAAAACTTGGCTATCATTAAAATTTTCCATGAAGGATTTGGGAGAAGCATCCTATATACTGGGTATAAGGATCTATTGAGATAGATCCAAAAGGATGCTATGCTTATCCCAATCTAGGTACATTGACTTAGTGTTGAAGAGATTCAACATGGATGGAAGTAAGAAAGGTTACTTACCAATAAGTCAAGGCATACATCTCTCTAAGAAAATGTCTCCTAAGACATCAGAAGAAAGAGAAAGGATGGCTATGATTTCTTATGCTTCGGCTGTAGGATCGATAATGTATGCCATGTTATGTACTAGACCTGATGTTGCATATGCCTTAGACATAGTGAGCAAGTTTCAGGCAGATCCAGGAGAGAATCATTGGAGAGCTGTGAAAAATATTCTTCGGTACCTAAGAAGGACTAAAGATATTTTTCTAATATATGGAGGATCTGAGTTGAAACTAGAAGGATATACAGATTCTAATTTTCAATCAAATCCAGATGATAGCAAATCCACATCGGGGTATGTCTTCACCCTGAATTATGGTGCAATGAGTTGGAAGAGTACAATGTAGCCAACAGTAGCTGACTCAGTCACTGAGACAGAGTACATAGCTGCTAGTGAAGCCGCGAAGGAAGCTATTTGGATGAAGAAATTCATCATGAAATTAGGCATGGTTCCAGATGTACAACAGCCAGTGCCATTATACTGTGATAACACTGGGGTTGTTGCACAAGCTAAGGAACCGAGGTCTCATCACAAGTCCAAGCATATTCTAAGACGGTTCCACCTCATTCGAGAGATTATTGAAAGACAAGATGTCATCATTTTATGAGTTGACACAGAGAACAATATAGCACACCCATTCACTAAAACTTTATCCAAGCAACAATTAGATCGTCACTTAGATTCTATAGGCATAAAATACAAGGGCGATTGGCTTTAGTGCAAGTGGGAGTTTGATAGAAAAGTGCCATAATAGCTAATCATTATGAGGGCCTTTTTGTAAACTTCCAGCTCATGTTTGACATACTTTCATATTAATAAAGGCATTTGATTTATCATATACGGTTGTGTCTTGTTATTATTGATTATGATGAACCCCATAGAGTAGGGCAATGGAATTAGGGTTATGATAGAGTTCATAACAGTGAGATCTAATTTTCTATAAATCCTAATCTAGAATGTTCCTAGTCGTTGGACCATCGATTTGGGGATCGATGAATCCGGAAAGACTAGCTTATCCTATGTATGCTTAGTTGATGAGCGTGGTTGATCTCACAACCACTTGTGTAGAGACACTAATACTAGGATAAGGGTGCTCATCAAGGTATGAGTACACTGGACTGATCCACACCGGGATTATCTTATGGAAGTCTTACTACTTGTCAAACGATAGATCCTAGAGTAGAAGTTGTGCATGTGATCTTTAGACCTGAGGTCACCATGGTTCCTTGTGCAGACTAAGCCATACTTTGGTTCATACTCATTCATGCCATTGCAACATGTACGGTGTGTTCTGGATATGGTGGAAGGTGTACGAAGGATGTGAGTGGACCAACAAGGAATCGATCATTCCTAGTAACAAGAATTGTTATCCCATGCAATCTCTTCGATGAGAGACTCAAGAAGCCTTTGATCAAAGCAGGATGAGATTAGCGGAATCTAATCAGTCATCAACTGAGTCATCATGATCGAGCTGAGATTCGATATGATGAAGTGTTAGGGTTTGACATATATCCATACCTATCACTTAATCAGGATAATGGGAGATCAAAAGATTGAATTGCATAGTAACTTACTACTGAAGAGTATTTTGGTATTTTCCACCAAATTCTTCATCTTCCGAGTAGGCATGACACATTGCTAGACGTCAATCTTATCTTGTAGGTTTTCATGAACCAATTGATTTGGTTGCATGAGTCAATTCGATGTATGATTCGAATTAGATAATTAGGTGAGCCAATTTGACCTAATTAGGTAAATCTGGTTCGATTGGAATGAATCGGCTCAAACCTAAACCTACTACTAGCTAGATGTGGAATCCAATGGTTCACATACAATAGAGACTTGGCCAAGGAAGTCATTCATGATTTAATTAGGATCACAGGATCCTAATTGGGTAGCCAGATTCCATACTAGCATATATAGGCTAACCTAATTCCTAACCCAATTGGATTGGGTTCGGTTGCTTGCTAATTGGGCTAACCTAGTTATGAGAAACCTAAATTAGGTTGAGTCCTAAGTGGGGCTAGCCAAATCAGAACTTAATATGATTTAATTTGGACTTAAGGGCATTTTAGGTGCCATATATGAAGAGTCCTAATGGCATGGGACTGTTGGTACCTAAATGATACCTTAACTTCAAAAGGGCACAGAAAGGCCTAAAAACCTCTGATCTAAAAATAAAAAATATGATCAAAAAGCTTATTTGATGCCCTTTCCAATGACACCCATATTGCATATGTTTGACCAAGTCAATTTGATGCTTTGGGCGGACAAAATGGAAAGGGAAAGACTATTGGGGCCTTTTGGTGCACCCGGGAGAATAAGTGGCGCACAGAAGGACTAGGAGTCCTTCTACAGATGAGACTCTAAGAGTTTCATCAAGAAGGTGTCTCTTCATTTTATCCCCATGGTCTTAAGAAGTCTAATAGCCAGTTTAAAGTTTAAAGGGATGGCTTGAAGAGGTGTGAAAGGTGGTGCGCACATGAAGAGTCGTGCCTCTTCAAATGCATGCAAAATGGAGGGCAGAGTCCTTCTACCTCTGAAACTCTTCAAGCCTCGTGTTACTTCGGATTAGAAGAGGCATCACCCTATCTCAGAAATTGGTATTTCATACATGGCACGATGGGGATTGATTTGGTAAGTGAAAGAACACAGATATGACCTCCATTCACGAAGAGTCTTATCAAATGTGATGTTTCATATCTGATAAGTATTGTCGGGATGCATTTCATGCCCCATCTGAGATTATAAATAGGGGTACGATGAAATGAGAATGATGGACTTCGATCTTCTGAGAGTCTGAGTGTTTTTTTTTCTCGAGAGTCAAAGTGTTCATCCACTTTCTCCCTCCCTCCTTGTTTTAGGACAAGACTTGTCTTGTTAAGACAAGTTCTTCTACACTAGGACAAGTCTTGGTTTTAGGACATAATCTTATAGGGTCCTAAAGGAGGGTAGTCCTAGATTCTACAGTTGTTTAGGATGGTGTCTTATGTGCCCTTCAGTAGGACAGGGTGTCTTACAGTGGTAAATAGACCAAAGGCTATAAAAAGAGTTCCACTTCTCCAAGCAACTTGAAGAAGGAGTTCTTCCTTAGTCCGAGTTTCATGTGGATCACTGTTGGAGGGCTTGCAATTGTGAGCCTTGTGGAAATAGTTGGATTTCAGCGATCCAGGTATTTTTCTTGACATTATTTGATGATTCATTAGTTGTAATTGCCCAAGGGGTTCCTCGGAATTAGGGTTTTCTATACATATTATACATATTAGGGTATCATGCTATGAAATTTTTTTTTGAAAGTCAATTCCGCATGCTGCATGATCCCTGGCATCTTGGGAGAATTCCCATCAAAAACCACATGCACAATTCCTACAAAAGAACATTCCTTTGACAAGTAAGACTTCCATTTGATGTTCTCTTGTCAGATCAGTTCAATGGACTCATAACCTAATGATCACCCACATCCTTATATTAGTGTCTCTACACAAGTGGATGTGAGACCAACCACCCTCTCCATTGAGCATACATAAAATGTGCTAGTCTTTCCGAATTTTATAGATCTCCGAATCGATTATCCAATAACTAGGAAAATTTTAGATTAGGGTTTATAGGAACTTAGGTCTCACCATTATGATCTCTATCATAACCCTAATTCTATTATCCTAATTTATGCGATTTATCATAATCTTGATAAGATGCAGCAGTATGATGAATCAAATACCTTTTATTAATAAATAATATTATACATGAGCTGGGAGATCATAAAAATGCCCATACAAAGATTGGCTTTTAGGGCACCATTCTTTCATGCACTTCCCATCATCATCTTGAGCAGCAAAGATGGAGAAGTGAAGCCATAGGAGCAGTAGTGGAGAAGTGGAAGTCGTAGGAGCAAATGGAGCAGTGGTGTTGTGAAAAATAGTAGTGGAAATGGGAAGTCGGCATTAGAAGGGAACTCGAAAGAGGGAAGAGGGTAGGAAGAAGAGGTTATTGAGAGAAGTTGGAAGTGGAAATCAAGAAGATGGAAGGACCGAATAATGCCCCATCGATTGGCTATGAGGCTTCCTTTATAGGCAGAGAATAGCATGTAAGGCCCATATAGGAATCAAGTTGGTTTTTGTTGCTATCTACCTCAACAATAATTGGTTCCGTATCCTCATCCATCGTGCCTACTCCAATAATCACATCCTGCATATAATGGTTCCCTTCAACCATATTTTTTAAATTCAAACTTTGTGATCTAGCTTCTTCCTTCGACCTCCTTTCTCATTTGAACATCGCTAGTCCAACTCATGATAGATGATATCTTGAACCGACAACAGGCAGAAGGGATGAAGGATGAAGTTGACAACATCTTCGGTGTTGATAGCAACAAGCAATGGTAGCATAAGAGGATAGCTTGGACCATCAAGGAGATGAAATCTCTGGTGATATGCTAGATAAAGCAGCACTTCCAATTGCAACTCCATGATGGAAAATGGGGAAGAAGCTAGACTTTTGTTGGATGGTGACCATGGTAGATGGAGATTCCAGCACAATGACAATGATGACCATGATGTGCCTCTTGAGAAGGTGACTGGTAGTGATGGGTAGATTAGTGATGCTTAGTGGTGTGGTAGCTATGGGTGTCGAGCTTCTGTGGAGAGGAACAGGAGGGCCGACGATGGCATCTTGGATGTCCGCATGACCTTGTACGTTCACGATGATAGAAGGGAGATGGAGTTGAGAGGAAATAAGGGATGGGAGAAATAGAAATGGTCATGGTGGGTTCAGTTTGGAGAATAGAGGACCACTAGATCTTGGGAGCTCGACCATAACAGAGGTGTGCAGTGGCTCGGGCAATGACCATGGTAGATCGGGTGGATTGGATGCAACGGGGCAAACTACGGTAATGGTAGATCAAAATAATTAAAGATGGCATGATGCAGAAAGAGACTGGCAGCTTAGGAGGTGGCTCGAACAGTGGCTCCATGGGTTTTCTAGCCATGGGAGGCTTCTTGGCGATGAGAGGAAGGGCATCAGTGGCTTCTCCAGTGACAAATCAACTTGGGAAGTTTGATGGTCCACGGATATGTTCTGTGGACTAGCAGCAATGGCTGCTATGCACCAAGCAGGCATCTCATGAACCAAGTAGTAGATCCACCATGGACAGGCTACTTTAAGCTTTGTGCAATTTATATTGATTCTTTTGAAATTTAATTTCAAGCTTGTATCAAGTCTGATTTGATTGTTGTTTGCACCATTGGATTTCAGAAACCGAGCTCTTCATATTGGCAGGGTTCTTTCCTATAAACAATGCATAGAAGTATCAATTTTTAAAATGTAAAGACAAATTGATATATTTTTAATATAATCATCATTGCTTAATCCATAAGATTTGAGTACAACTTCTAGCTATAATGTATTCAGCTTCAGCCATAGATAGATCTACCAAATTTTACTTCTTGTTAAACCGTGAGATTAAAATAGCTTCAAGAAATTGATAAGTTCTACAAATACTTGTTCTATCTAATTTATAACTAGCAAATCAGCATCAAACTATCCAATTAATTCAATAGAAGACTATTTTGAGTACCATAAACTAGTATTAATAGTATTAGATAAATATCTAAAAATCTTTGTAACATTAAGTAAATATGATTCTTTAGGATTAGATAAATATCTTACATACATATAAATATTTTACATTATATTTGGCCAACTAGTAATAAAGTAGAGCAATGATCCAATCATATCTTTATAAAGCTTTTGATATATGCTCCTACTTTTTTCATCTTTATCAAGCTTACATGAGGAACTCATAGGTGTGCTAATTTTCTTAGACTTTTCATCCCTAATTTTTGAGTATTTTTCTTATATACTTTGTTTGGTTGATGAAAATTCTCTCTTTTGTTTACTTTATTTGGAGTCTGAGGAAGAAGTTATTATTACATCATGCTTATTTCGAATTCTCCTATATTAACTTTATAAATTCTTGACAAAGAAGTTCTCTAGTAGCACCAAAAATAATATCATCTGCATATATTTGAACAACTAGTAAATCACCATCTTCCTTTTTCAAAAATAAGGTAGAATCCACATTTTTTTTCTATTGAAATCATTTTAAAGTAAAAATTACTTAAATATTCATACCATATATGAGGGGCTTGTTTTAAACAATGTAGTGCCTTATGTAGTTTGTAAATCATGATTTTCAAATTCAAGTGGTTCTTCAATATATACTTCTTCAAAAACAAAACCATTTAGAAATTACTTTTAACATCCATTTAATAAAGTTTGAAATCCATAAAACAAGAAAAAGTAAGTAATAGTCTAATAGCTTCTATTCTAGCTCTTGGTACAAAAGTTTTAACAAAATCAATACATTCTTTTACTACTAATTTAGCTTTATTTCTTATAATTACACCACATTCATTTAATTTATTTCTAAAAATCCATTTGGTTTCAATGATAGGGTAATTTGTAGGTTTATCTATAAGGGTCTATACTTTATTTCTTTCAAATTGGTTAAGTTCTTCTTACATAGTATTTATCCATTTACGACCATTTTTAGCTTCTTTTATAGATTTAGATTCTATTTGAGATACAAATGGTAAGTAATTACAAGAATCTTTCAAGAAGGATCGAGTTCTTTTTTCTTGGGATGGATCATCAATAATAAAATCTTTTGGATGATCATGAGTATGCCTCCATTCCTTGGATAGTCTATCTTGCTTTTGTTGAGATTTTATGCTTCCTTCATCCTTCTTTATGTTTAGATTTTCATTTCTAGGAGATGAATCCTTTATTATGAGATCTTCAATTTTTTGTTTAGAATTCCTTCATCATCATCATCCAAACTATCTCCCTTTCTCGAAGATTTAGCATTAGCTTCATCAAATATAACATAAATTAATTCCTTAATAACAAGAGTCCTTTTGTTGAAGACTCTATATACCTTGCTAGATGATGTGTAACCTAGAAAGATTCTCTCATCTGACTTGGCATCAAATCTTTTGAATTTATCTAGACTATTATTTAATATAAAGCAACAACATTCAAAAATATGAAAGTAGTTAATATTTGATTTTTTATTTTTCAAAGTTCATATGGACTTTTCTTTAAAATTAGATGAATCAAAACATATTTTAAAATATAGCATGTTGTGTTTTTTATTTCTATCCAAAAATATCTAGAGAGATTGCCTTCACATAATCTAGTACATGTCATTTCTTCTAAAGTATGATTTTTGTTTCTACTATCCCATTTTGTTGAAATATTCTAGGTATAAAAAAATTATATTCAATTATTTTTTTATTACAAAAGATTTTCAATTTTTGATTTTCAAATTTTGTTCCATGATCACTACGAGTAGAAATAATTGAAAAACTCTTTTTATTTGAAAGTTTATGATAGAACTTTGTAAAAGTTAAAAATGCTTTATCTTTTTATACTAAGAATAAAATTTATATAAATCTAGAAAAGTCATTAATAATAATAAGTTCATATTATTTACCTCCTAGACTTGTAGTTCTAGTAGGTCCAAACAAATCCATATAAAGAAGTTCTAAAGGTCTACTAATTAAAACCATACCTTTTGATTTGAAAGAATTTCTAGATTATTTTTCAAATGATATGCATCACAAACACGATTCTTTTCAAACTTTAGTTTTGATATACATTTTACAAGTTATCTTTCGACAAGTTTTAAAAGTAAATCTTTGCTTGCATGTCTTAACTTACGATACCACAATCAATTAATCTCATTGATTTTAGCATCCATTGCAACTAGACATTAACCATTCTTAAATGATAGACCATCTAGATCCATTATATAGATATTGCCATGTCTATGCCCAATAAATGCAATGCTACTATCAAAGGGACAAAACATAATGCATAAGGATGATTCAAAAACTATGTTGTAGCCTTTATTACAAAATTGACTTATGCTAAGATGATTATGTTTTAAATCATTTACTAGAAAAATATTTTCAATAAATACAGAGGGGATGATACAAATCTTATCAATGCCCAATATGTGGCCTTTTTCATTATCTTCAAATATAACCATCCCCTCTACCTTGCATCAAAAGTAACAAATTAAGTCTTGTCATCCATCATGTATCTTGAGTACCCACTATCAAGAAACTATTTCCTTCTTCCTCCTTGGGCTGCAAGACATATCTACATAAAAAAATCAATCTATAGCTTTGGGTACCCAAGTCATCATAGATCCTTTGGGGTTAGTCTTGTTCATTCCTTTTGAAACTCATTCCGTCCTGACCATTTTACTATTATTTTTTTCATAATAAAAAATATATAATATTTGAAATAGAACTGATAGAGGCTTTGTCAAAGAAATTCTTTGAATATTTTTATTTGTTTTAAGTATTGAAACCTAAACTAGTTGTGTTAAAAATAGCTCTTTGATCACTTAAAATCATGTAAAACTTTTCAAAGCTAAGAGTGAATTTTTTAACAAAAGGTTTATGTTTTTGTAACTCCTTTTTCAAATTTCAATTTTCTTGTAAAACATACTCATTATTTTTCAAAATATTTCTTTTTCTTTTGATAATTCAGCATGTTTTTTCTTTAAGTCTTTGTTAATCTTACATAATATTTCAAATTTACCTAAAAGATCAACAAAGGTTATTTAAAAATCACTATCATCAAAAGAATGTTTAGATGTTACTGCTGGGAACATCGACAAAAGAAAAAGGTTTCAAGCTAACTCTTTGTGGTTTTGCAGTTAGATTTCTCAATAGGATACACATGAAGCCAAAGGATGAAAGTCCACTTCCCCTGAGCCGGCTCCATGATCTCTTAAATGCTCTCAAATAAAGCCCCTCCTTATATGCCACTTGGAAGCCTCTCTTGGTCAACACTTGGAAGCATAATTGGGCACCACTTTGAAGCATTTTTTGGACCACACTTAGAAGCCTCCTTGGATGCCTCTTGGAAGCTCCTCTTGATGCCACTTGGATGCCACTTAGGTGCTACATGGGATTAGTTACAACCAAATTTTGTTAGAACTTCTTTTTGTTAGAACTACCTAACCTATTTTGTTAGCCTAACTAATCTAGTTAGAACTAGAGTTACTTTTCCTTCTCCTTGGCTGAACCGATGGTGTACCTTGGGGCCTATAAATAGGACCCAAGATCCTCTTATACCTCATGCTATGGTTGAATGAAAAGAAGTTTATTTCATTCCATTTTCTTCTTCCCGAGTTCTTGATTTTTTTGCTCCTTGTGTGGAGAGGGTGAGAGGCCCTAGTTTAGCTTATTTCTTTTGTTCCCTAGCCTAAGAGCTAGGACACTCATTAAGGGAGAGGGTGAGAGGCCCACATTCCATTTCAAAGAAGTCCTATCAAGGTCCTTGATGTTCGCTCCAAAAGGGAGAGGCTGTGAGACCCAAAGCTTGCCACCTAGCTTCAATCCATCCCCAAGCTTTCATCTCCTTGCTTTACCTTGTTCATTTCCTTCTTTCAATTTACTTCCATGCCCTTATAGCAAGTTCTTTGCAGGTTCTCTCACTGATTTGGTGTTGAAGATGAAGGTTCCAAGTCATGAACCAAGTACAAGGTAAGTTCTTAAGTTTTGGGAGTACTAGTCGTATAATCTAGTCCTCATTCCTATGAGTGGTGAGAGCTTCCGTTCCACCAAATATTTTTTTTAGCCTTCATTGATGGTAGAAGAACCATTTCTTAGCATTTTATATCTGAGAATTGAAGGTATCTGACCTTATACAAATGGTTTCCTAGCCATGAGATCCTTCCTACATTAATTTGAATGTGATATGCATGCAGGTGTCTAATTTTTGATCAACTAGTTTCTTGCTTGGAAGATAATTGTCCCTCTTATGCTTAATTTTGATTCATGATTTTAATCCATTGCTCATCATGTATAGTTGGTCATCTAAAGCACATCATCATCCATTCATTTCATTCATTTTTGTTCCGCATCAATTTTTTGGTATCAGAGCTTTAGGTTCTACTAAGTTAAATTGCTGAAATTCTACTCTAGTATAGTCCCATGATTTTTAGCTTTTTTTTTCAAAGCTCAAAAAAAAAATCAAAAAATTATTTTTCTGCATTTTAGGACTTTAAAATTTGAGATCCAATTTTTTTTTTAAAAAAAAATTTTTAATTTTAATTTTCATTATTTTAAGTTGCTTTCTTAGTTAGCTCATAGCTTGTTTCAATTCTAGTTTTCCCTCCATCAAGTTTGCTCCTTCAAATTAAAAAAAAAAAAGAAGTTTTGTCTGAATTTCAGATTTTAATTTGAGATCTCCACTTCTAAAAATTCAAATTCTGAAATTTTTTGAATTTAAATCTTGAATTTTGGATATTTTATGGTTAAAGGTTTGTTAGCTAGAAGTTTCTTGTAACAACTTTTACAACAAGCTTTCAAAAATGAATTTCCTAACCAAAATTCAAAAATTAAAATTTGAAATTTAAAATTTAAAATTTGGAATTTGAAATATGATAAATCCAATTTAAAATTCAATATTTTTAAATTTTAAAATTTTAATTTCAAATTTTCAAAACTAATTAGTTGGAAGTTTGTTAATTACTAAAGTTTTTTCTTGCAACAACTTTTACCTTCAAGAATGGATTTTTTAACTATAATTTAAAATTTAAAATTTAAAATTTGAGTTTTGAAATTTAGATTTCAAAATCTGAATTTTTCTATTCAAAATTTGAATTTTTTGAATTTTTAAAAATTAAATTTTAAATCATAAGTTTGAGC
Source organism: Areca catechu (assembly GCA_021397845.1). Classification (NCBI taxonomy): domain Eukaryota; kingdom Viridiplantae; phylum Streptophyta; class Magnoliopsida; order Arecales; family Arecaceae; genus Areca; species Areca catechu. Next base: position 59,487,987 of record CM038050.1, read on the forward strand.
TAGTCTAGTTATTATGTTGGCTAGTTGGTGATTTGTTTGTGCATCCATTTCTAAATCCACTTAAGGACATTCAATATCAACATAAGGGAAGGAGGTCATTACCTTTCATTGGCCTAAAACAATCACCCACATCTTACATTGACCTAAGCCTAATTAAAATCAAGTAGGAACCTAAAACTAGGGACATTCACGAGTTAAGTTCATGTGCAAGATGAGACAAAGTACTAATTGAATTTGTATTTAGTCCTGAAAATTGGTGTCTAAGGCTAGAGGTCCAACGGAAAATGCCTTAAGCAAACTTGCATTTTTTAATTAGGACCTTGTGCAAGCAAGGGGAGCCTCCTGCAACCCCACCTCTTTCCTATCTAGTGGAAAGGGTAACTGCATTCTTGGCTAGCACCTAGTCAATTCTTGCCATATTGAACTTCTAGGTCTAGGAGCCCTAGAAGTTAGGTTTGTATTGTATGTCCAATAGGTCAAAAGTTCGATACCAACAGTCCCACACTCAGTCTAGTTTACCCATGGAACCCAATCTTGAAATGCTGTTGAGGATCGTGACTAAAAAGTTTGATACCATAACTGAGTAATTAGGGAAAATGAATAAAAAATTAGGTCAAGTGAAGGATCGTACAGGGAACCTTGACGAGACCTATCTAACTCAAACTAAACCTAAATCACTTAGGCCAACTCCCCTTGGTCCAAGATTTTATTGTCATGATCTCACTCCTGAACATGACCCTAGACACCCCTACCAAGACTTTGTAGATCAGGAGGAGCAAGTCCTTATGAGCATTCGACCTTATGCACCTACTTTTGATAAAAATCTATACCCTAAGGTGTACATCAATTGGGTGAAAAAAATGGATCAATACATTGAGTAGGATGAGATGTCGGAAGAAAGAAAGTTTAAATTTGCCAAACTTAAGTTAGTCTGACATGCTAGGCTATATTGGGGAGATGTTGAATGCATATGTTATTGAAAAGGAGAAATGTCCATAGTTACTTGGAAAGCCATGAAGAGTAAGCTTAGGAAGAAGTACCTAAGCAAGTCCTATGAGCAAAGACTTTTAGACCAATGGCAAAGATTGCATCAAGGTAACAAAACTATGTCTGAATACATTGCTGAATTCAATGAGTTTGTCACGTGATGTAATATAGTCGAATCTAAGGACATGACCATATCTAGATTTCAAGCTAGCCTACATCAGGAAATCCAGTGGGAATTGTTTCAATGGGAAGTCCATGAACTAGAACAAGCTTATCAAATTGCAAAAAACTTCGAGTCATTTCAGAGAGAACTCATGATCAGTCAACCTAAGTCCAATAGGAATAGTACATCTGGACATAGGCCTAGTTCTAGTCAAATTCCTTCAAACCAACCAACTCCCACTACCCCATTAGTTTGCAAGGAAGAAGCAACTGAACCCGTTGAAGAGCTAGAGGAAAAAAATTATGAAGCTGAAGTGAGTCTAATAAATAAGTATAAAGGACATGAAAAAGAGATTAAACCCATAGAAGAATTAGCGGAAGAAGCTCTTGAACCCGTTGAAGAATTTAAGGAAGAAGTCTATGAAGTTGGGTCTAACCTAGTGGATGAGTATGAGGGACATGATACAATCCAAAACGACCATGAACTAATGCTTGCAATAGAGGATAAACTTAGAATAGTTACCCAGCTTAAAGAAACTAGATATGGGAATAATCAACTTGAAGAAAATGAAGTCCAGGAATAAAACCTTAAAGAGCAACCCCAGGAAAATGTAGAGTTCATGAAGGAAGAGGATGCAGAGATAAACATAATCAATGCTAAAGGTTCAGAATGAAAGATCAGTAAAAGATCACCCATTGGAATATTGTCCATTAAAAAGTCCAGGATCCATCCCAAAAAAGGCAACCCCAAGAAGTCATAAAGTTTTTAAAAGATTTTCAAAATATGTTTCCAAAAGAGCTACCTGATCATCTTCCACTACTCAGTGACATCCAGCATGTCAAAGACCTGGTCCCAGTAAGATTCCATAGTTATTTATGGAAAACACTATGGCACATGTTAGGAACCAAACTGAACTTTACTGCCACCTACCTACAATTATGTATGGGAGCCTTGGAAACCTATTAAAGGTGGGAATATCGGAAATTAGGAACTTTTATTATCTTGCCTACAATAAATCAGTAATTCTACTAAGAATAAAGCCCATTTGAGCTTATCCTTTTATTATTTGGTGTCATTTGAGTTTATCCATCTGACCTTATCCTTTTATCCATGCATGCTTAAATTTCTAAGTCTATATAGTCATATGCATAGCATGTTAGGGATTTACACAAAGATATTAGTAAGAAAATCCATTTAAGCAATGAAACTTACAAGCATATGACTAATTCCCATAAGAGAGCCATAGAATTTTATGAAGGAGACTATGTAATGATTAGGCTCAAGCCTGAATGATTCCCACCCAGAATTATGAAAAATTTACATGCCCATGGTACAGGTCCTTTCAAAATAATAAAGAAAATTGGACCTAATGCTTATGTGCTTGACTTACCATCTGACTTTGGTATCAGTTTCACCATCAATATTTTAGATCTAGTAGAGTACAAGGAACCAACAGTGATACCTAGTGAGCCATTTTGACAAGATCCCACCTTTGAGAATGAACCAACCCCTGAGTGTTGACCAACCACACTACGAAAGTAGCGAGATAGGATTGAGTGAATCTTAGATGATAAGACAATCACTACCCGAAACAAGGACTATCAACGCTATTTAGTTCATTGGCAAGGTTGACCTGATTCAGAAAACTCATGGATTACTCGAGAGGATCTACAAAGGATCGATCCAGACCTATTAAAGTATTACCAAAGTCAAAATAACCCATACTCGATAGGGTCGAGTTCTTTCCATCCCGAGAGGATTGATGGGGATATCGATAAAAGAAAAAGGTTTCAAGCTAACTCGTTGTGGTTTTGCAGTTAGATTTTTCAACAAGATCCACTTGAAGCCAATGGATGAAAAACTACTTCCCCTGAGCCAGCTCTATGATCTCTCAAATGCTCTCAAATAAAGCCCCTCCTTATATGCCACTTGGAAGCCTCTCTTGTTCAACACTTAGAAGCATAATTGGGCGCCACTTGGAAGCATTTTTTGGACAATACTTGGAAGCATAATTGGGTACCACTTGAAAGCATTTTTTGGACCACACTTAGAAGCCTCCTAGGATGCTACTTGGAAGATCCTCTTGATGCCACTTGGATGCCACTTAGGTGCCCCATGGGATTAGTTACAACCAAATTTTGCTAAAACTATTTTTTGTTAGAACTACCTAACCCATTTTGTTAGCCTAACTAATCTAATTAGAACTAGAGCTACTTTTCCTTCTCCTTGGCCGAACCCATGGTATACCTTGGGGCCTATAAATTGGATCCAAGTTCCTCTTTTACCTCATGCTATGGTTGAATGAAAAGAAGTTTGTTTGATTCTATTTTCTTCTTGCCGAGTTCTTGATTTTTTTGCTCCTTGTGTGGAGAGGGTGAGAAGCCCTAGTCTAGCTTGTTTCATTTGTTCCCTAACCTAAGAACTAGGTCACTCCTTGAGGGAGAGGGTGAGAGGCCCATTCTCCACTTCAAAGAAGTCCTATCATTGTCCTTGAAGTGCACACCAAGAGGGAGAGGCTGTGAGACCCAAAGCTCGCCGCTTAGCTTCAATCCATCCCCAAGCTTTCATCTCCTTGCTTTGCCTTGTTCATTTCCTTCTTTCAATTTGCTTCCATGCCCTTATAGTATGTTCTTTGCAGGTTCTCTCGCTGATTTGGGGTCGAAGATGAAGGTTCCATGTCATGAATCAAGTGCAAGGTAAGTTCTCAAGTTTTGGGAGTACTAGTCTTACAATCTAGTCCTCATTCCTATGAGTGGTGAGTGCTTACCTTCCATCAAATATTTTTTTCAGCCTTCATTGTTGGTAGGAGAACCACTTCTTGGCTCTTTAGATTTAAGAATTGAAGGTGTTTGACCTAGTACAAATGGTTTAATTTGAATGTGATATGCATGCGTGTATCTAATTTTTGATCAACTAGTTTCTTGCTTGGAAGATAATTGTCTCTCTTATGCTTAATTTTGATTCATGCTTGCAATCCATTTCTCATCATGGATAGCTGGTCATCTATAGCACATCATCATCCAATCAGTTTGTTCATTTTTGTCCCGCATCAGTTACCTTCTTTTCTTGAGCCATAACACACTATTTGGCCACTTCTTGAGTTTCTTTTTCGAAGCTCGAATCTTTACAATCACTCCATGTGGTCATCAATGCTTTCTTCTTATACTTTTTAGACTTCTTAAGGTAAGGGTAGTCCATTTTTAAGTGTCCAAACTTTTAACATTCAAACTACATGGGCTGCTTTTCTTTTTCTTTCTCCTTGTCCTTGCTTATTTCACCTTTGTATGGTTTTTCTTAAAACTTGGCCTTTTTCTTCTCAAGTGCCTCTTGAACCTTCAAGCAACAAAAGCCATCTCATCATCATCTTCATCCTTCGACTCATCGCTTTTCTTATATTCATTCATTGTTGACTTTAGGATGATAGGCTATTTCTTTTTGGACTCTTTTTTATCATTTTACCTCATTGAATGCTCATGAGTCACAAGTGACCTAATGAGTTTTTCAAGTGAAAGGGTACTAAGATCCTTTACTTCTTGGATGGTGGCCACATTTGCTTTCTATGATTTTGGAAAGGATCTAAGAATTTTTTAAACAAGATCACTATTAGAATAAGTTCTACCCAATTTTTTTAAGCCATTGGTAATATTAGAAATAGTTTCATTAGTCTTCATTTTAAATAATTCATACTTATGTACAAGCATATTAACTTTAGTTTCTTTCACTTAGTTGATACCCTCATGGATAGCCTCTAACCTATCCCATATTTTCTTAGCAAAGGTATAGGTTAAAATCCTATTGAATTCATTAGCATCTAATACACAATATAAAATATTTATAGCTTTAGCATTTAGCTCTATCAACTTTATATCTTGCTCATCCCAATCCTTTTTAGGTTTGGGAACATCAACTTCATCTATTTTAATTATGGGTATGTGTGGTATATTGACTATAACTCTCCAAAATTGATAGTCAAGTACTTGAATATAAATACATATGCAAGCTTTTTAAAAAGTATAATTTATTCCAGTGAACAAAGAATGCCCTTCAATAATAGACATGCTAAGTTGGGTTGCCATTTGATCTTAACTCTTGATCATTGGACCAAATGTAGCTGAATACCAAGGCTCTGATACTACTTGTTGCCCAGCTAGATAACCAAAGAGGGGGATAAATTAGGTTTTTCAAAAATTTAACTCAAATATGTGCTACTTTTGAATACTTATGAAGTGATGGTGAGAAGGATATGTGCTTTAACTAGTTTAGGATGAAATACTGGAAGTAAAAGCAATGAGACAAGAAAGCACATACAAACACACAAAAATCTTATAGTGGTTCAGTGTACCCAACACATATATCCACATCCCAAGCCTCTCATTGAAAATTTTTACTATAATCTATCTAAGATTATAGCCAAATTATTTTATTGAGCTCATAATCCAAAACCTTTACAGCCAATCACTGACTAAAAATTTAACTTCAATCTCCAATTGAAGTTAGAAACAAAGAAACAAGAAAGGAGAATATAAACCCCAAGCTCCTTGAAATGAGCAAAAATAAAAATAATAATGCTAAAAAGAAAGACTCCTAGAAATCTATAAAATACTCAAAGCTTGTCTCGTTATTGAAAAGCCAATGATTGGAAGTCTTTTTAAGTGGTTGGGCAATGGTTGCTATCAAATCAATGCTTCTTAACTTTTTCTCTTTATTTTCAACTATTACTTGATTCCTCATGGAATATTCTTAGTTATTGCTTTTTAATGAATTTGGTAAGCTTTAAACAAGTCTTCAAGGCTAAAATCACCATTTGTAGACATTAGAGGATGAAATATGGCCGTTAGATTCAAATCTAGATAACTATAAACTTTCTATAGAACTAGCTGTTAAAGTATCAGTAGCCCCGGGGTCAACTCAAATTTCATTTGAATTTGGATTTTATCTAAGTTAGCTTAATTCAAAAATGAGTAGACTCGATCTCAGTTCACCAAAATTTATCTTTCTAGTTTTTACTTTTGAGTCGACTTGAATTGTTGGAGTCAACTCAGTTGCCAATCTATTAGAAATTCAACCTTCTACAGAATAATGTTAGGTCGACTTAAATAATTAAGGTCGCTTAAACTCTATTTGAGTTGGCTTGGTTGACATTTAGTTGACTCGATTCTCAACTTTCAAAATTCAGCTTCTACATTTTTCAGGTCCCCCCTTGAGTTAACTTGGTTTCCATTTGAGTCAGCTCAATGGCGTGCCAAGCTAAAAATTTTTCGTGCAAAGATGAAATTTTAAGTTTTCAAAAAAATTTTGATTTCACTTCTCAAAATACTATTCTTGCTTGAATTTCACTATCTTTTCCTTCTCTTTAAAGCTCCAAAAACATACCAATGTTATCAAAACATAGTTCTTTCTTTTAGTACTGTAACATTTCTTGAAACCTAAACTTATTCAAATTATTAGTCACATTATATACTCAAATATTTGTTATTCATCAAAATCAATCATTAGGGCCAATACCCTAGAACTAAGATTCTTATGAAAATAGAGGGGGAAAATACTTGCGGTGACCTCACTCTATGAAATCTTCATCGGCCTTCCAGGATAAGAGAAAGTACTGCAATTTCTACCAAGATCATGGCCATGACATCAAAAAATACATTTAGCTAAGGAATGAAATCGAGGACCTCATTTGGCATGGCTATCTTGGGAGGTATGTCTATAAAGGAGGAGCTTTGCCTGATGCCCAAGACCTCGACCAATAGCAGGCTAGGATAGAGATCGACATTCAACCAAGAGCTTGAATGATCAATATGATCTCTCAAAAAGCATCATTCCAGGGGGAAGAACCTCCTTCGAAAAGGCAAAGGGAGGAGGATGATGACAATGTAATTTCATTTTCTAAGAAAGACTTGGTCGAAGTTCAAACTCTACATGATGTGCCGTTGTAATGTCAATGATGATAGCAAATTATGATATAAAAAGAGTCTTGTTGATAATAGAAGCTATACTGATATCTTGTTTTATGATACTTTCATTTAGATGAATCTATTTAAAAATTAACTAAGAAGAGTCTCAACTTCCTTAATCGACTTCTTTAGGACTCAGTTGGAGTAGAGGGCAAGATTACTCTTTCTATCATAGTAGGAAGCCCATCCTAATAAAGTATAGTCCATCTAATATTTACAATTGTTTGAGTGCCCTATGTATATAATATCATTCTTGGATGGCCAAGAATAGGTTGGATGTAATTATTTCAACCTAACATCTCCTGTTTTGATTTCTGACATGAAATGGAGTGAGGGAGATATGTTGAGATCAAAAACTAGCATGACAATGCTTTATGGTAGCAACTAACAAGCAGAAGGCTAGCAAAACATCGATAGTCAAATAACTGGATCAAAGAGAGCTAGAGAAAAGGGACGAACTAGCCAAACAATTACTTTCTTTTACACTAAAGGAACATCTATCAAAGTTTGTACAAGTTGGAGCTCTTGCCTGAGGAAGAAAGGAACCAGCTATTTGAATTTCTATGGAGCAACATTGATATTTTTGCTTGGTCGGCATCAAACATGCTTGGGATTCCTTCTGATATTATGACTTACAAGTTGAATGTCGATCTAGAATATAAACTTATCTGATAAAATAAGAGGAGCTTTTCTCTTGAAAAGCTGAAAGCCATTGACCAGGAAGTTAACAAACTCCTGGCTGCTAGATTCATTTAGGAAGCCCATTATCTTGAGTGGCTAGCTAATGTTATCATAGTCAAGAAGGCTAACAAAAAGTAGAGGATTTGCATTGACTACATTGATCTTAACAAGGCATGCTCAAAAGATAGTTTCTTACTATCAAAAATTAATCAACTAGTTTATGCCACTTCTGGACATAGGCTACTAAACTTTATGGATGCTTTCTCGGGCTACAACCAAATAAGGAAGGCTCCCAAAGATAAAGAGAACACTACCTTTGTAATTGAAAAATGTATTTATTGTTATAAAGTGATGCCTTTTATTTGAAAAATGGAGCTACCTACCAATGACTAGTCAACAAGATATTTAAGGACCAAATTGGGTATAACATGAAAGTCTATATAGATGACATACTCATTAAAAGAATCGAAGAATCTGATGACATTAAAGACTTGGAATAAATATACAATGCTCTTCATCATCATCAATGAAGTTGAAGTCGAGTAAGTTGCCTTTGGTATAACTATGGGCAAGTTTCTCAAATTCCCTGTCACTAGGTCTGAAGTGAATCCAAAAAAGATCCAAGCAATTCTCAACATGTAGCACCTATCCTCCAAGAAAAAAGTATAATAATTGATTGGATGCATTGCAGCACTTAATCAGTCATTGTGGCACTTAATCAGTTTATCTCAAGATCTGGAGTGGTGCTTACCTTTTTTTAAGGCTCTACGATAAATGTATAACTACACTTGGATGGAAGAATTCCAGCAAGCTTTCAAAGAACTGAAGAGGTTCCTCGAATCTCTACCATTGCATTCTAAGACTGAAATTGGAGAGAAGCTCTACTTATATCTTGCTACAAGTTCAAAAGCTATAAGCTCTGTGCTTATTTAGGTGGATGATAAAATAGTTCAAAAGCTCATATATTATACTAGCTAAGTGCTTCACGGTGCTAAAACTAGGTATTTTAAATCTAAAAAGATTATTTATATACTAATCATCTCTACATAGCAACTCAAGCTATCCTTTCAAGAATACTTAATTGTAGTTATGATCGATCAACCACTCAAAGCTATTCTACAATGACTAGATACTTACGGGAGAATGACTAAGTGGACTATCAAACTCAACAAGTTTGATATCTCTTATAGAAAAAGATCATCTATAAAGGTCCAAGTCATGGCCAACTTTCTAGTCAAATGTACATAGTTAGATGACAAGCTTGATGAAGAGCTTACTAAGCAAGTTGATCCAGAAACAATATGGATTCTCCACATAATGGAGCCTCAAATTTTTAATGGAGTAGAACTAGATTAATCCTAGCAAACTTGGAAGATGTTGTTGTCAAATGTATACTTTGCTTCTTGTTTAGAGCAACCAATAACCAAGTAAAGTATAAAATCTTGCTTGCCAGACTAATGATTGCCAAGAAACATCAAGTGAAAGCCTAAGGGTATTTATCAACTCTCAATTATTAGCCAATCAAATAAATGGTGAATATGAAGCTTGAGACCCAACTATGATCAAGTATTTTGACAAGTTATGGACAATCACATCAACCCTCAAGCATTTTAGTATATCCCATATCCCATGGCAAGAAAATGCTTCACAGATGCTCTCTCTTGACTATCAATCTTGGCTAAGAATTCTCTAGAGCAAACCTACATTGAATATCTGGAGGATCCCAGCATTAACAAAATCAAAGAAGTCTAGCAAGTCACTCATAAGCCAAGTTAGATGGACATGTTAGTCAAATTCTTGATTGGAGGAGTCCTACCAAATAGTCTCTAGAAGTTGAAGCAACTAAAATGGAAAGCTTCTCAATATGTATTACTAGATGGATAACTTTACAAAAGGTCCTTCTCTCTACCCTTACTCAAGTTATTATGGTCCATTGAAGCTAGCTATGCACTTCAAGAAATCCATGAAGGAATTTATGGAAATTATTTGGGAGGTAAATCTTTAGCTTACAAAGCCTTAAGGTAGGGATACTAATGGCCCACAGTATGAAAAGATAACATAGATTTTTTTCAAAGGTTCAACTAATGCCAACAATATTCAAATATGCAGTGGTAGCCAACAAGTCAATTGACTCAGCTTTCATCTCCATGCCCCTTTGCCTAGAGGGCTATGGATATACTAGGTCTGTTTTTTCCAAGTTAGCAAAAATTTTTCATTATCACCATCAACCACTTCACTAAATGGACAAACCCAGAACCCTTAGCCCACATCACCAAGAACAAATTTAAAGACTTTTCTAGAAATCCATCATATGCCGATTTGGACTCTTGCACGTTATCATCATCGATAATGGCTGATAGTTCTGCAACTAAACATTAAAGAAATTCCATGCCAAACTCTACATTCGGCACTAGTTTATATTTATTTGATTTCCATAGTCAAACATAGAAGCGGAAGCCATGAATTGGACAATTCTACAAGGACACAGGACCAAGCTAGATGAAGCTAAAGGCAAATGGATGGAGGGTTACCCAAAGTACTATCGACATATTGAACAACTCTTCAGGTGCCAATAAATGAATCTCCGTTCAACCTAGCTTTTGACTTTGAAGTGGTGATCCCAGTCAAGATTAGACTGCTAACTATGAGAATAAGGCACTATGATAAGTTGAGCAATTCAAGATGGTAGAGAGCCAACCTTGATTTATTGGAGGGGACTCAAAATCAAGCCCACCTAAGGATGTGATGTACCAATAAAGAGTTGCTTGGTACTATAATATCCAAGTAAAGTCAAAGATTTTCTACCAGGAGATCTTTTGCTATGGCATGCAGAAGTCTCGAGACCAACAGAACAAAATAAGCTATCTCCAAATTGGAAAGGACCTTATCGAGTAGCTAAAGCCCTTCAATAAGGAGCTTACAAAATTGAAAGCCATTGCAAATTACCAATCTCTCAGACATGGAATGCTAAAGATTTTTGAATATATTACCAATGATGTGTCAACATTTATTCAAAAATACAATAACATTTTTCTTTGATTATGTTCCTAAAGACTACACCTTGATGGTTGATTAAGACTCTATCATCCAACACAGAGCCCGCTAAAGCTTAGAGGGCCCACTAAAGCCCATTGGCCACTTAACACCTAGACAACAAAGATAATTATGTAGTAGCCGATCCTCTCCACTGAGCTTACTAAAACTCGAGGGTCCATTAAAGCCCACCAATTTCTTAACACTCGATCGACAAAGATGATTGCATAGGAACTAGTCATCTCCATTGGATCCATTAAAGTCCATTGATTGCTTAATACCCATTTGACAAAGATGATTGCATAAGAACCGATCATCTCCACTAGGCCCATTGAAGCCTGACCAGCCGATTAATATTTGGCCAACAAAGAAGAGCAACCACCGAGTTAGTTGACTTACACCCATCTAAGCTATAGTAACAACCAAATAGCACTTGGTTACAAAGTTCTAAGCAATTGACTAATGCTTAGTTGTCAGAAGAAAACCAATAACAAAGTTATTTGGACAACGTGATACCTACTAGTTAACTACTGATTATCAACAATCATGATGATTGACAAACACTCAATCCCTGAAGGACAAGCACTGACACATTCAAATGATGACCAATGACTCATAGTTTGGCAAAAATTTACCAAGTTCCATTATTGGAGCCTCTATTCCTATATTCAAAGGGCTAATGTTCAAGCTATAGCAACAAATTTCCAAACTGATTAAGGGACTTGGGCGAATTCTATCACTGAAGGATTACTAACTCAACTAAATTTGAAAGGTAATGTTGTTTGGCTAAAGCTAATTTTCTAATTAAGAGAATTAGTAGAAATTCATTCACAATCAAAAGCAAGCATGCGTAAATACAAGTATTGAAAAAAGGAAGAAACTTTTTCATTGATACGAAGAAGTTTTAACAAAGTTTGGACCAAGTCGAAAGAAACCAAAAATTACAAAAGGAGAATAAAATACAAAGTTTATTCTTTAGTGCTGACAGATTCTCAAGTTCGATGAGATATTTGTTCTTCAATGCTGATAGCTTCTCAAGTTCGATGAGGTGTTTGTTCTTCACCAAAGGATATGGAAAAAAATCTAGAAGAAAGCAAATTACATGAAGCTCATCCAACCAACCCCACCTTGTCGGTCAACCTTTTAGCTAACTTAGTGTTGAGAATACCACCAATTGTATTGGAATTTAGATAGCAACTTCCTCAGCATTGACTGCTCTTTCTTCTTTGGACTCCATATCTACTTTGGATTCCCTAGCAACTATTATCTTATTTAGATTCAATTATGAGTGAATTTGAATTGTCTTCTCTTTGCAGTCATTGGATCCAAGTTGATATGCTTCTTCTAAGCTCTCAATGATTTCTTACATGAAATCTTTTGATTCTTTGTATTCCATAATTATCTAGACCATGACTTTCTTTTAGGTAGTGTTTCAGACTTTCAGCCAAGAATGTTACCTCTAGAAGCTAAGAAAGCAACTTGGAAGCCTAAAGCACAATGCACTCTGCCAAACTGCAATAGCTAGGGGATCCTACAAAAATGGTAGGGGAGCTCTTATTTATACTTTGCCCAAGCTATCAAAGGGTGACACATGGTGCATTCCAAGAGGATCATTTATGTAGTCACTCAAGAAACCCTGGCTGATTGACTTGAGCCTTCAAGATCAATGCAAGAAGTCAATGATAAACAATTATCCATCATGTGGCATGACCCGACTGGCTTGAGAGGATGGTCATCAAAAGAATTAAAAGGTTATCTTTTTGAGGTCCGACTCACTTTTCAACAAGTTGACAAAATGGATAAAAGTGATTCTTAAGAAGAATAAATGTTGCAAATATTAAAGTTATCAAAAAAAGTTCTTCACTAATAAGTATGAAAGTTTGTACATAAGTCAGACAAAAATCTAAGGTAGTAGAAAAATATAGGAAAGAAAATGAAAATTTTCTAGGTTTTTACATTGGGGGTAGTGACTAGTTTCTTGGGGCCCTCATTATGACTTCCTCGACTTCAGGTCCTTCAACAGCCGGTCCTTCAGTCCCAGTAGCTTCTTCTTTAGTTGCTCCCTCTTCTTCCCCTTCCTCGGATGTGACTTTGATAGTTGACATTTTGCTCAAGTCTAGTTGGGGGTAGACTTAAGCGACTTTATCTTTACAGTCGGCAAACTCAACTAAATAAGCATTTTCTTTAGCCTTAGCAACATCTTATTCAAAGCTGTCCATCTTTTTATACTCTTTTGATGGGGACATCACCAGCATGGATCCCAGAGCAAGCATGAATCCTGGAGCTGCACGAATCTCGGAGGATATCCAGAATAAATTTGTTTGGGATTTATCTTTATCTTTTGTTTCAATTTTAAATTAGGATTTGGTTGGTTTGGATTGAGATATGGATAGGCTTATCTTATCCTATCTTGTGTTTGAATTTGAATCATCCCCATCTTTTTATCTTGTATTCAAATTAAAATAAGGATTGGACAGGTCTATAAATACCACCCTCAGTCCTTTGTAAAAAAATAGTTTGGTCGATAAAGATGAGTTTCTAGGAAAGAGAGATTCTTTTCTTTCGCTCCATGAGGAGAGGGTGTGAGGCCCAACCCTAGGACATGAGATGGGTCATGTCTAGTTATCCCCTTCCCTGATTTCATTCTCTTTATCCCCTCATGTCCTTTGATATTCATCCTAATGCCTCCAAGTATCGAGGAGGGTGGAATGCCCTAGAGGTGAGAGGTCTCTTCGTTAGTGTGAGTCCCAAAATTTACGAGATCCAAGTCCCTGTCTTTCATTTCCATTGTTCCTTCACCATCCCTAGAAAAAATTCGAAAAAAAAAGTACCCTAATCTAGGTGATTTCTAGGCTCACCAACGATCCTACCCATTTTGTCTCACATCAAATAGGTATCAGAGCTCATTTGGATTAGGGTATATTTTTTATCACCCCATTCTCTTACCTGTCCTTGCACCACCGAACCACCGTGCCACCCATCCCACCGACCTGTTGCCATGACATCTGAACACTACGTCTCCATCGGATCCCAATTGGATCTTCCCCCTGTGAATCCTTACCGCCAGATTTTCCAGACGCCGACGAACCTAGTCGTCCCTGCTGCCATGACTCCCGACACTCGCTAGAGAGCCCGAGCTGATGGAACCGTGCCCTCCTCTCACTACATCTATGCTGCCCATGCCCGTGATGGCTCCCCATCTCCGTGCTCGATGCCCCTCCCCTGGCCAAGGCACTCATCGATGAGATCCTCGCTAGTGCCTGCACCCCTGATCTCTCCTTCAACGCCGCCATCCACTTCTACTATTCCAGCCGCCATTGACACCGATCGGATCTCGTAGGATCCACCGCTACCAAGTCTTCCGCCCATTGTCATCTACGGTCGATCAAGACCACCGCCATCCATTCCACGATTCTCCGTCCAGCACTGCCCTGTTGGACACCCCTTAAAAAAAAAGAATAAAAGAAAAATGAAAGTTGCTAATAATTTAATTTTCTTCTTTCTGTGTTTCCTCCCAAACTCCACCGTCGCATCCCTACTGCCCCGCTGCCACACCACAGTTCCCTCCCTCTCCAGCGAACTATCCATTGCTGACCTCCTTGATGCCCACCACCATGACCCCGCTTGCTCCTCCTTCTCCCACTGTCTTCTCAACAATAAGGGCTTCCTCGCCGTCCAGTTCCACCACGTCTCCCACCTCCTCTAGCAACAGCACCGCCAGCCTCTCGCCCTCACCCTCCAGTCCCGCATCGTGGATGTCTTCGTCATTGACATCCACCCCATCATCTTCTCACCCACCCAGCAGCCGCCGACCATCAACACCCAGCAACTAATGACTCCGGCACCACCGCCTCCCTCTGTCTTGGAGATCCACGTTGAGTGAGCGATGCCCACTCCCTCCTGTCCATCATCGCCAGAGCAGAGCCATCTCGCCTCAGATCGCCAGTGCCGCAAGTGTCGCCCACAAGTAGCAGACCTCCACCACCTCACCGATGCCTCACCGCCTCCATCCCCCAATCTCATCGCCCGCAGCCGCCCCTCTTCCGCCTATGATAGGGACTCTGACCACCTGTCTCCACCATACTCTCACCAAACGAAACCGCCCTAGTCTAGATTTGATTAGCACCTCCACCGGATAGCCTCCCTTCCACCATTGACCATTGCACCCTTTTGTGCCACTAAGATACTATAGCAAACTTCTGCCCGCCATAACCGAAACAACTCCGAGAGCTTTGCTGACTCTGACTCCTCCAAGCTCCAATCACCCGCCTCCATCACCCATCACCGGTTCTCCAACTTCTTCAAAGCCCCCAAATCCACCACCACCATCGATAGCCAAAACCCCCAACCCCGATCCGACGACCCTCGCGATCGCCTGCACCCGGTGCCCATCCGTCGCAAGTCCCGCTTCACCTTCCATGAGAAGCCACCGGAACTCCTCCCTAGCACCGTTGCTGGTGAACGCCCGCCGCTGACACCCCCCCGCGAGCCCCTATTCTCGTTTCGATGTGTGAAGAAGAAGGGAAGGGATTACACGAACATGAATGCAATTTCCCCCTTACTGCGGACTTCACTTAAGGAACCGCATGTTTCTTAAAGGTAGGTGCTTCCCCTGTTGCTGATTCAAGATTCCGCATGCTCCTTAAAGCTGTGCAATCCTCAAAGCTACTGCATGCTCTTCATTGCTGCACGATCTTCAGAGCCACATGGATTTCAGAGCTATACAGATCTCAGAGTAGAGTCTTTGGATGTGGTTCATCAAAGCCCCCGTTGATCATGACTCGATGTAGTCGAGTTCTCCCCACCTCAGAAGAATGATGGGGACATTGCCAGCACGGATCCTAGAGCAAGCATGAATCCTGGAGCTGCACGAATCTCGAAGGATATCTAGAATAAATTTGTTTAGGATTTATCTTTATCTTTTGTTTGAATTTTAAATTAGGATTTGGTTTGTTCGAATTGAGATATGGATAGGCTTATCTTATCCTATCTTGTATTTGAATTTGAATCATTCCTATCTTTTTATCTTGTATTCAAATTCAAATGAGGGTTGGACAGGTCTATAAATACCACCCTCAGTCCTTTGTAAAAAAATAGTTTGGTTAATAAAGATGAGTTTTCAAGAAAGAGAGATTCTTTTATTTCACTCCATGAGGAGAGGGTGTGAGGCCCAACCCCAGGATAAGAGATGGGTCATGTCTAGTTATCCCCTTCCCTGATTTCATTCTCTTTATCCCCTCATGTCCTTTGAGATTCATCCTAACGCCTCCAAGTATCGAAGAGGGTGGAATGCCCTAGAGGTGTGAGGTCTCTTCGTTAGTGTGAGTCCCAAACTTCATGAGATCCAGATCCTTGTCTTTCATGTCCATTGTTCCTTCAGCATCCCTAGAAAAAAATTCAAAAAAAAAGTACCCTAATCTAGGTGACTTCTAGGCTCACCAACGATCCTACACATTGTGTCTCACATCATCTTTGATCACCCAGACTATTATGGAGATGGCTTGTTCTTCGACCACCTTGACCTTTTTGCTGGCCACATAGCGAAGGCCTTCGGTAAAACCTAGCTAAGTTTCTACCTCAGTAGTATATGCTTGCTTCTTGGTGAGTATTTCCTTCTTTGTTATCCAAGCCACGACTCCTGGATGGTAGCTTCAGAAAAAGTTTGGATGGTGGCAAGTTCTTTTAGTTTAAGTTCCCACAAATCCGATAACTTCAAAAGTTTGTCGAAGGCCTCAATGCAAGATTCTGCCACCTTTGGTCACTCTTGGAGCAATTGAATTCTGCAAATTTGTAGAACTCTTCATGAATGATAGTAATGTCATGAGTGAGCTACAAGTATGAAAAAATGCTAAGTTAATTAATCGGAAAGGATGTTATTCTACCAAGAGAAAGTAAAGAGACATACCCTGATTAAAGCTAGAAAGGTGTTGGAGATAATTTTGTCTAGGGTATGAGACTTTTTCTCCTCTAAATCTTAAGGGAGGAGCAACATCTTTGACAACTCCCATGCCACTTGGGAGTTATGTAGAGTAGAGACATCAACCCTAATGTCAATCCTATGAACATAGCAGTACCCATCTCTTCTATGAGTGAAGGCAGTGTTGAATCTCGAGGGAGTTTGAGGAGCCCTCCCTCGAGAGGACTTGGCCACTTCTAGGGCCAAGGAAGTTGGAGGAGTCCTCCCTCTTGAAGACTTGATCACTACCTGGGCCAAGGAAGAAGAACCAACACACCCCAAAGATGGTGCCTAGCAAGTTGAAATTGAAGCCACCACCTCCATTACTTCATCATTATTGGTAGGGGTGGCGATGTCACTTCTTGGTCAGGTTGCAGGGCCTACGATAATGGAGCCCTAGCTACAACAAAAGGGCCCATGACAAAGGGTCCTAGATGCGGCTGCTTGGAGATGGTCCTTTTAGTAGAACCCCCTTAGGTGGTAGCCCTCATCTGAATTAGTTCGTGAAGCTGCTTGGATAGAATCTTCATGTCTATAGGATGAGCATGTGACTTAGCAAAAAAATTAAAAGTAAAGAAGGGAAAATTTCAAGAAAAGCTTACCAAGAGAGTTTGTTGGGTGCAACTCGACATTGTGAAGATAGAAGTTCCCATTGAGGGGGAACTCTATGTCACATAATTTCTTGATGTCCTCCTCATCGATGACAAGGACCTGATAGTTCCTAGTTAGGGATAAATTTGGCTCCTTCTAGATCCAATTTCTCCTTAGGGTTGGTTGAATGATATAAAGAAAAGCCTACTCTTCCAGTTATAGATGGAAGAGGGCAAACTATTGATAAAAGCTCACCCATGATGAGAGTTGAAAAACCACCAACTCTTCAACTTCAAGTACTTCTTGAGCATGAAAAAAGCTTGAAACAAGGATATTTTGGTACAGACACCAGAGGCACCAGAATAAGGCAGAGGCTTCTTAACCCTCTGTGGATCACTTAGTTATATTTGAGAATATTTGTAACAAAGCTTAGTTCATCTAAGTTGTTTTTACTTGAGTCCTGTACTAGTCAGCTCATGTTGAGCTAGTTATTTTCTAGAGATCAGTACATGTAATGACTCATACAAGTGAAGACAAAGCCAGTCCAAGTGAAGACCAACCTAACTGAAGGCCTAGGAGGAGATATCAAAAGCCACAAAGAAGAAATCAAGAGCCCAGGAGACAAGCCCCAGACCTTGAAACCTTGAAATCCAGCCAGAAGCAAACTGAGCTAGCCCAGGCCCAGGAGAAGAGAAAGTGGCGCCAAGGACTTATGCTCACCCCCTTGGTTGGCCACTAGGGTCACCTCCCTTGGCCGACCAAGGAAAGAAGAGGGAGAGAAATTGTAGGGATTTATTCTACCTCTTTTTTCCTTATTTTCAAGCTAGGGTTTGAGTGGGAGTGGGATTCCTATGTAATGACCATTGTATCCTTACTTGGTGCCCAAGACTATGAGCCTATTTAATGGACCTTAGTCACTTGTATGAGAACTAATTTTGATAAATGAAATAATCTTTGATTCTTCAATTGCTATATGCTACCCTACTGTGTGCTTAAGGGATTCTGTGTGAGCCCTTCCTTTTCCCGGTGCCTTGCGATTGCTTCCTGCCGCCAGCCTGCTCTCCAAAGCCCTGGCTACTCACTCAAAACAACCTCTTTCCCTTGCTATTTTCCCTTTATTTCTTCTTCCCCTTTGAGTTCTCTAACCCCTGACAGGTCATTTACAGGTCCCTCGACTCCAACGAATCTGACAACTCTAGCCAGGCCGCAATCGGACCACCGAGCAGAAAGCCGGGTATCCGTGGGTCTCTGGCTTGGTTTTCCATGCTGCATCCAGAGTGAGAGTGATCTTTTCACGTACGATCTACACCAAGCACTTCCACCATTGCCAGGTACACCCCCTTTGCCACCTGTAGTTTATTGTAGGTGAACTAGCCCAACCAAGGCTTCTCAGTCTCGACGGTCCTTTTCTTTCTATTGCTTTTAGGTCCTATCTTGCATGCTTTAGTTTCTTATCTCGCATAGTTTTCCCTGCTTAGATTCTTGGCCTATTCTTCGGGATTAATCACACAACTTAACATTAAAAATACAAAAATAATACTTGCATGAATATATAGGTTCCGCATTAATTTGGTATCAGAGCCTGTTTGGGCTCAGTTCTCTTTTTATACTCGGATCAGGTGCTTCACCATAGCCATCCAATCATAGGAGATTAGTAGGGCTTCAAAACCCTCTTTCCCAATCGACAAGATTTCTTATGGTGGTAGGGGTGCAGTTGTGAATTGACCCCTGAAGAGGAATACAAAGGGTTCCATTAGGTTTTTTTTTTTTCAGCCTTTTCAAATATACTATATTATTTTAATTGTTTCTACCTTCATAGGACATGAAAAATTCTGAAATTTATTTTTTTGGATTTCTCATAATTCAAAGTATTTTTCAAAATTTTCTCAATAATTATTTCGGTCTGTGAAATTTCTCCCTACCGAAATATTGCCTGAGAACAATTCTGCTCTATTTTGGTAGTAAAACCAATTTCGAAATGTTCAGGGTTTTTTTAGTATAATCTTTGCATATCTTTATTTTTAGCATATTTCCAGCATATTAGAGCATAATCTGCAATTATTTTCCTATTTAAGAAAATTCCAAAACAAAAAAACAAAAAAAAAATTATATATATTCAAAAATACCTAAACTTCGAAACCTGAATTTGCATCTTCATCTGCCTGCCATCATTGCATAATTTACTTTAAGGGCACTCTCTTTATGCCAGATAAGGGAAGGAGGTCATTACCTTTCCTTAGCCCAAAACCACCATCCCTTGCATTCGGTCCCAAGCCTAAGTTAAAATCTATTTGACTTAATTTGCCCTAGTGGGCTAGGGATACCAACTGGTCGGGTCTGGGCTATGTGTCAAATCACTATGTCAAGCTAACCTGTGTGTGACTTGTGCTTAGTGTCTAGAATGGTGGTTCAGGGATTCAGTCTTGAAGGGCTTGTGTGCTGGTCTGCCTACCTGGCCAATCTCTGATTGGTGTCTAGGTTTGGCAATCAGGGACCTAACACTCCCCTTACACCTGCCTGGCTGAGTACAGGGTTACTATAGGCTAGTTTGCCACCCTGATTATGCATCTAGTTTTGGACTCTAGGTCTAGGCAGCTGTAATCAAGTCAGTATTGAGTCTTGCATGAGCACTAGATCAAGAGCATCATATCATCCACCATCTCCATTTTTGTCTGAATCCATGGACAATCTTGAAGCCTAGATTAAAGCCCTTGCTGATCAAATGGCCCAGATGACTACCCAGATGACTACCCGATGACTCAGTTGACTCAGTCCACTACCCAAACTAATAATAGACTTGAACACTTAGCCAATAGGTTTGATCAGGTAGAGGACCATGTAGGGACCATAGTAAGAACCCATGGGTCATAATCTGAGCTAGATCCTGAGTCACCTCCCCATCCTAGGAGAACCCCTCGCCATGACCCTAGCTATGAGACTAAACCTAGGAAGACCCCAAACCCTGATCCATACTTTGAGGCTGAACCTAGGAGAGCCCATCATCATGACCCAATCCCAGAGGTTCATCCTAGGAGACCCAATCAGGATTTTGTAGACCAGGAAGATAGATCCTATAGACACATTAAACTTGATGCCCCCACATTTGATGGTTGTCTTGATGCTAAGGTCTATAGATTGGGAGGGAGAAATTGATCAATATTTTGTATGGTACGATATGTCTGAGGAGCGTAAGTTTAGGTTTGCTAAGCTTATGTTGGTCCGGGAGGCCAGGCTGCATTGGGCTAGTGTTGAGAGAACCCTTAGATTAGGAGGGCATGATCCCATAGTCACCTGGAGGGCCATGAACGGTATGCTTAGGGAGAAATACGTTCTACCATCATATCGCTATGGTTTAATGGATCAGTGGCAGTGTTTGAATTAGGATAGCAGAAGTGAAGATGAGTACATCGCAAATTTTGATGAGTATTCCATGCGATGTGACTTAAATGAATCTGAGAATGTTGTTCTATCTAGGTTTAGGGCTGGACTGAGAGATGATATTAAGAGAGAACTCTATATGAGAGAGGTCAGAGACCTGGACCATGCTTATCAGATTGCTAGGGATCATGAGCATTTTTCAGAGAGGGCCCATCTACCGTAAACCTGTGCCCACTAGATACCCTAGTCAATACCCAGGAGCTAGCCAGTTCCACCAGAGCCGACCTAGCCCTAGCTGACCTAATCCGGGTCAACCCAATCTGAGTCACCCTGACCTGAGTCGACCCCAGCCTAGTACTCCTTTGACCCGTAGGGATGATAGAGGAAAATCAGTAGAGGTCCACAAAAGTAACAATCCCCAGAAGACCTATTTTAAATGTTGGAAACCAGGCCACTTTATGAGCCAATGCCAAGTTAGTGCCCTACACTTAGGTGAGCTAGAGGAAGAGGAGCCTGAACCCGTTGCTGAACCTAAGGGAGAAATTTATGAGGCTAATGATCGGTTGTTAGACGAGTATGAAGGTGAGGAGGAGGAACCTGAGTCTGAGACCCAATTAGGAGTGGTTAGGTGCATCTTAACCCAAACCCTAGTTAAGGAAGATTAGCGTAGGACTAACATCCTACAAACCTTTGTTAAGGTAGGGGGTAAGGTACTTAAGATCATCATAGATAGTGGGAGTTGTGTTAATGCTGTCTCTGCCAATATAGTTAAATCTTTAAGATTGTCCACCGTTCCCCATCCTAGCCCTTACAAAGTTTCTTGGATAGATTCCCCCTCCATCCAGATCAAAGCTGGGTGCCAAATCTTAATTAGACTGCAAACCTATAAGGAAAAGATTTGGTATGATGTCATCCCCGTGGAAGTAAGTAATATCATTCTTGGTCGACATTGGCTTTTTTATCATAATGCAACCCTATTTGGTCGAACCAATGTTTGTGCTTTTAGCTACCTTGGGAATAAGTTTGTTATCCATCCAACTCCCCCTAGAGATGCAGTTAAGAGGGGTTCTGGTAGCCTTAAGGAAAAGAAACCTGGAGTTAATATAATTAAGACTTAGGAGTTAGAAAGAGAGATTGCTGAGGGTAACCCTATTTGGATCTTGAACACCGAAGAAATACATTTGCCGACCCAAAAAAAACATCCTAAAGAAATTGTTGAGGCTCTAAAACAATTTGAGGATGTCTTCCCTGATGATTTACCTAATCAATTACCACCCCTTAGAGACATCCAACATGCAATAGACTTAGTCCCAGGAGCAACTTTACCAAACCTTCCTCACTATAGAATGAACCCCAGTAAGCATCAAGAATTACAGAGTCAAGTGGGAGAATTACTTAGGAAGGGTTTTATTAGGGAGAGCTTGAGTCTATGTGCAGTCCTTGCTCTGCTGAACCCTAAGAAAGATGGTACCTGGAGGATGTGTGTAGACAGTAGAGCCATCAATAAAATAACTATGAAATATAGGTTTCTCATCCCCCGATTTGATGATATGTTGGACATGATGGCCGGGGCCAATGTTTTCTCAAAGATAGACCTTAAGAGATGCTATCATCATGTTAGGATTAGACCTGGGGATGAGTGGAAAACCGTATTCAAGACTAAGGATGGCCTGTTTGAGTGGGTTGTGATGCCTTTCAGACTTTCCAATGCACCAAGTACCTTTATGAGGATTATGACCCAAGTCCTAAAAGAATACACTTGAAAATTTGTTGTGGTCTACTTTGATGACATCTTAATTTACAGCAGGACTAAGAAGGACCACCTTAGTCATCTAAGATTAGTATGCCAGACCCTTAGGGAGAATAGCCTCTATGCCAATTTTAAGAAGTGTGAGTTCATGACACCTAGGGTTATCTTCCTAGGTTTTGTTGTCACCCCTGAAGGAGTTTCTGCAGATCTTAAAAAGGTTAGGATAATTGTTGAGTGGCCTATACCCACTAGTGTCCACAATGTACATAGCTTCCATGGCCTACCAACCTTTTACAAGAGATTTATTAGAGATTTTAGTACAGTCATCGCACCTATAACTGATTGCATTAGGAATGGTACATTTGAGTGGACCAAAGCAGCTAATAAGGCCATCCTAGAGCTAAGGATAAAATGACCCATGCACCCATCCTTAGATCGCCTGACTTCACTAAGGTGTTTGAGGTCACTTGCGACACCTCAGGAGTAGGAATAGGTGGGGTACTAAGTCAAGAGAATCACCCTGTAGCCTTCTTCGGTGAGAAGCTGAATGAGGCTAAACTTAAGTACTCTACCCATGACAAGGAATTTTATGCGGTAGTCCAGGCACTTAGATATTGGAGACATTACTTACTACCACAGGAGTTCATCTTATTTTCTGACCATGAGACACTCTGGTTCCTAAACTCCCAAAAGAAACTTAAGCCACGACATGGTAAATGGATTGAGTACATTCAGGCTTACACCTTTATCCTGAAGCATCGTGTCGGAATAGAAAATAAGGTGGCAGACGCCCTTAGCTATAGGTCTTTGCTATTAGGATCAGTTAGCATCCAAGTCATAGGGTTTGATAGGTTAAAGGATGAATATGAAACCTACCTAGACTTTGGAGACATTTACCAGACCCTCAGGCTAGGACCATCTAATACCCATAGTGAGTATACCATTCAGGATGGCTACTTTTTCCAAAATAATCAACACTGTATACCCAAAACATCCCTTAGAGAGTTTCTAATTTGGGAGACCCATGCTGGAGGTTTAGCTGGTCACTTTGGTAGGAATAAGATAATCTTAGTGATAGAGGACCAGTTCTTTTGGTCAGGATTGAAAAGGCATGTTGCATAGATTGTAGCCAGGTGTAGAACTTGTACTATTGCAAAATAGCAGAAGCAAAATACTGGTCTTTACACACCTTTACCAGTGCCTGATCGTCCTTGGCAAGACCTAAGTATGGACTTCGTGTTAGGATTACCTAAGACCCAGAAGAGACATGATTCTATCTTTGTAGTGGTCGATAAGTTCTCTAAGATGGCTAACTTCATCCCCTGTTCTCAGACCTTTGATGCATCTAGAGTAGCCAAGCTTTTCTAAGATCATGTGGTTAGACTCCATGGCCTACCCAAGATCATCATATCTGATAGGGATGTTAGGTTCACCAGTTATTTCTCAAAAATCCTATGGCACCTGTTAGGGACCAAGCTTAAGTTTTCTACAACCTACCACCCCCAAACAGATGGCCTAACTAAAGTAGTGAACTGTAGTTTAGGAAACCTCTTTAGATGCCTGGTAGGTGAACACATTGGAACTTGGGATCTATTGTTTCCTAGAGCAGAGTTCGCCTACAATAGCTCAGTGAATAGGATAACGAGCAAGAGTCCTTTCGAGATAATCCATGGATACAAGCCTAATCACCCTATTGACCTGATTCCTTTACCTGTTCATGCACGAGTCTCAGAGTCTACAAAATCATTCGCACAGCATATTAGAGACTTGCATAAGGACATTAGCCAAAAAATAAACCTAAGCAATGATATATATAAGAAACTGGCTAATTCTCGAAGAAGGGCCAAGGAATTTGATTTAGGAGATTCTGTCATGATTAGGCTTAGGCTTGAGCAGTTCCCACCGGGACCATTAAGAAACTTCATGCTCGTGGAGCTGGATCTTTTGAAGTGAAAGAGAGTGTTAGACCAAATGCCTATTTGTTAGATTTGCCTTTGAATATGGGTATTAGTTCTACCTTCAATATCGCAGACCTGGTTGAGTACAGGGAATCGGCAGCGATACCTAGTGAGGCCTTTGGACCCATTCCTTCCATTGAGAGTGACCCTTGCCCAGAGTGTCCACTAATAAATTGGCCAAAGAGAGGAGAACGAATCGAGCGTATCCTTGACAATCAAGCCTTAACAACTCGGGGCCGTGGCTATCAACACTACCTAGTCTGATGGCAAGGCCGGTAAGAATCAGATGATTCATGGATCTCTCGAGAGGACTTGCAATGCCTTAACCCAGACCTCCTCGCGAGATATGTGAGCTAGCTTGATTTTCACTTGAAAGGGTCGAGTTCCTTCCACCCTGAGAGAATTGGTGTGGACACTAGAGGCACCAGAATAAGGCAGATGCTTCTCAACCCTCTGTGGATCACTTAGTTACATTTGAGTCCATTTGTAATAAAGCTTAGTTCATTTAAGTTGTTTTTACTTGAGTCTTGTACTAGTTAGCTCATGTTGAGCTAGTTATTTTCCAGAGATCAGTACATGTAATGACTCATACAAGTGAAGACCAAGCCAGTCCAAGTGAAGACCAACCTAACTGAAGGCCTAGGAGGAGATATCAAAAGCCTCAGAGAAGAAATCAGAAGCCTAGGAGACAAGCCTAAGACCTTAAAGACCAGAAAACCAGTTGGAAGCAAATTGGGCCAACCCAGGCCCAGGAGAGGAGAAAGTGGCACCAAGGACTTATGCTCACCCCCTTGGTCGGCCCCTAGGGTCACCTCCCTTGGCCGACCAAGGCAAGAAGAGGGAGAGAAATTGTAGGGATTTATTCTACCTCTTTTTTCTTATTTTCTAGCTAGGGTTTGAGTGGGAGTGGGATTCCTATGTAATGACCATTGTATCCTTACTTGGTGCCCAAGACTATGAGCCTATTTAAAGGACCTTAGTCTCTTGTATGAGAACAAATTTTGATATATGAAATAATCTTTGATTCTCCAATTGCTGTGTGCTACCCTGCTATGTGCTTAAGGGGTTCTGTGTGAGCCCTTCCTTTTCCCGATGCCCTGCAATTGCTTCCTACCGCCAGCCTGCTCTCCAAAGCCCTGGCCGCCCACTCCAAACAACCTCTTCCCCTTGCTATTTTCCCTTTATTTCTTCTTTCCCTTTGAGTTTTCTAACCCCTAATAGGTCGTTTGCAGGTCCCTCGACTCCAACAAATCCGACGACTCCAACTAGGTTGCAATCGGACCACCGAGCAGAAAGCTAGGTATTCATAGGTCTCTGTCTTGGTTTTCTGGGCCGCATCTGGAATGAAAGCGATCTCTTCTTGTACAATCTGCACCAAGCACTTCCACCATTGCCAAGTACACCCCCTCTGCCACCAGTAGCTTTATTTTTGGTGAACTAGCCCAATCGGGGCTTCTCAGCCTTGACGGTTCTTTTCTTTCTATTGCTTTTAGGTCCTATCTTGCATGCTTTAGTTTCTTATCTCACATAGTTTTCCTTGCTTAGATTCTTGTCCTGTTCTTCGGGATTAATCACACAACTTAACATTAAAAATACAAAAGAAATACTTGCATGCATATGTAGGTTCCGCATCATATTTGGGGCTAAATATCAAGCATATTACAAAGGACGATGAAGGAACAAAAGACTTGGAAAGAATTCAAAGCTAATTGGGCCAGAATAACTCAATAGAGATCAAGAACATTAGCAATGATAGGATGGAGAGGAAACATAAGATCGGCAAGAAGGAATTCCTCATACTTCGCCAATTGGTCAGGCATACTAGAGGTTACTCAATCCTCTAGCCCAAGGCCATGGATATGAAAGTTGTCCTGGAACTTATAGTAATCCCGAAGCTAAAAAACTTTAGCCTCTAATATCTCAAAGGCCTTGTTCATTGGACTGGTCAGGATAATCTCAGAACTGCTAGAGTGCTCGACCCGAAGGGTTTCTCAAAAGGAGCAGACCTCTGCTCCCTCCAAACCCTTGGAACTCATGTCCTTTAGAGTTAGATCTTGACATCCTTGTAGCTAAGAAACATTACTAATCGAGTCTTTCTTTCACCCTCAGAAGACATTTCTTGGTGCAAGGATGAAAGATTGAAGAAAGCGAGAAATTCAAAAGAAATTCAAAGGGAAAATCGTTTACCCAATAATAGGATGAAGGCTAAAGGAGAAGAAAGACCTAAATCAACTACCAAGAAAGAAAGAAGCCTTAGAGGAGCCTAAAAAAGATTTCTGAGGAGTAGAAAACAGGATAAGGGAGCAAGAAAAAGACAAACATGGCAAAAGCTATGTCTTCAAGAAGCTTGGGTGAACTCCTTCCTTAGCCTCTTCTCCCTGCTCAAGTTGGGATCCCTACAACAATGGCAAGGAAGCCTCTTTTAAACCCAACCCAAATAACTGGGATCAAAACTAGAACTTGGATGAAGACACCAAATCCTGACATATGGTGAAACCCAAACCAAGCAACATCATGCCATTTCGAAATTATATCTGGCCAATTAACTCTTGATACCAAGATCTATGTAAATCATTAAAAGGATGCAACTATCAGGGCACGAGGCACAACACAACTAGCTATGAAAGATCGTTTGAATCATAAATAATTTAAGAAATTATTGTGTAGTACTTTTGAGCACTGTGCCAATAATTTTTTCTTTTTTGATGGTTGAGGTGACAAAATAGTTGTCAGTAATTTCTAAGGAACCAATGAATACCCCAGCATTGAAAAGATCTATTTAACTCTTGAGGTTGAAGAAGTGACTACTCCCATCACCTAAAATGACAAATCCCAAAAATGTCATTTGGCAATGTTCTAGACTCAGGAGTGGAGGGCAACTATTACAATAACTACTTATTTAGCCTCGAGAAACAACCAAGCCATAGACTAAGGAGGAGATTAAAGGAGTTTTATGGATTTTCTTGAACAAGCATCACTATCTGCAGCATAATAAATTAAAATAATTGTAATTTACTCCAAGATCTAAGCTATGT
This sequence comes from Areca catechu, assembly GCA_021397845.1. Classification (NCBI taxonomy): domain Eukaryota; kingdom Viridiplantae; phylum Streptophyta; class Magnoliopsida; order Arecales; family Arecaceae; genus Areca; species Areca catechu. The sequence goes on from CM038050.1 coordinate 59,515,473, forward strand.
AGTTCATATTTTAAGAAAAACCCAAGCAAGATCATGCTTGCAATAGAATAGGAATCATAACATATATTTGATGATGAAATAAAATTGGAAGAAGATCCTATCTTCTTGGGCGTACCTTTCACCAATTGATAATATTTGAGCCTAGGTCATCTTGAAGTAATGAATGTACCTGGCCTTTATGAGTATCCACTTGGACTAATCTAAGAATTCAGCTTCACTAGGGTGCTATCTCTCTTCAGAAGCCTCCTCAAGGTTTGCTAAATTCTCTTAAAGGCTATGCATTCAACTCCTTTGAATGCATAGAAGAAGAAGCTATTGTCACTACCCACCCTTGGGCATGGAGAGGAGGAAAAAAGGAAGGAGAGGAGATGTCCAAGAGCTTCATAAATTTTAGAAACTTGCTCAAAATTCTGAAGGCAATTCTGTTCAAAAATTTTGCTGCAAGAGCACTTATTTATAGGATTAAGAAATCCTAAAACCCTTTGTCCAAATCTAATGGGAGTCAAAATTCTATTCCATACCACCTAGGGTTGCCCCACTTCTTGTTTTATGCATGGAAAATAATTCCATGCTAGTATATGGTGCAAGAAATCAGATTTGGGACATTGAGAATCCTTCTTAATTAAGTCACTTGAAGTCCAACTCCAAGTAGGAAATCCTTTTAACTAGTCAAAGCCCAATTGAATTAGGATCAAAGATCTAATTCTTTTAACTAGTCAAACCCCAACATAAGGACTCTCCTTCTCTCATGTAGCACCAAAATCCATATTGGGGTGTGATTCATTTTGCATTGAAAAATTCTAGACACAAGCTTTTAGTGGATAGAATTTTGGATGTGATTCCTTTTATCGCACAACATCCCTCATGCCTACTTCCTTGGGGCATTCAATCTCCTTTTGACTTGGTCAAAGACAAAGCAATGTAGGACTCCATCCTCATTTAAAATTTATATCTGATCCAAATTGGATTAAGTCAAACTCAATGATGGGTTTGATCAAATTAAATCCAATTTAACTTGATCCAAGCCTAGCCCTAATCATTTGATTCAGTCTAATTAAACTAAATGACTTAATTAGCAATAATTGCATACCAAATTCAACCATGTGATTTGTTACAACTTCTTATATGTATAACCTCATAAGTTCTACTCAATTTGGTAGTGAGATATATTATGATTTCCATCATAATATCATCGACTCCTTTCAATAGATTGGAAATGTTCTAATTCTTTCCAATAAGGATCATCAACCATCAAGATGATCCTCTTGAGTCTCATAATCCACCAGTGATACCTAGTAGCATGTAGTGAAAGCCTAGATAAACAGAAGGTAAACCTCTAGCTATAGTTACCATATGATATAGTCTCTCTATCAGAACCTGATGAGATGGAGGTTATGGATTACTCGTCAAACCCTGTCATCCATCATATGTTAAATTTATTTGACTTGAGTTCTAAAGAATTATGAAAATTCCTTTCTACTATTTAAACTATCTCAGCAGAGGTCTCCTAAACTTAGTCTCATAGATCACATAAGACTTATTTTCTTGTCTACTAAGTATAATAGATTTCATGTAAATGCACACCCTATTCTTACAACGAACCTACTATAGTCAATATGCACTATAATGATCTATATGGCTAGGGACCAGGTTTTTGTATAGTCAAAATATAGCAGCCTCATTGTCAACAGCCAAGGCACTACAAGTCTAAAGACCGGTCATATAATTGTAGCATCAAGCAAGTCATTGATAAGTGGGTAGCCATCCAAATGACTTGTAATATTGGCCATGCTTAGAACCCTTGTTCCTAACAAACACCTGCACTTTTGCTCTGTGTCCCTATACTATAGACTCAAGACTCGTCTATCCAGATGAAAGTAATCCATGCACCAATCTAAAATGATCAATCACATTCCCCATGACGATCCATCGATAGGAAGTAATTTATAAATTAATCACTAATGATACTTGTCTCAAATTTTCAACTCTTGAGAATACATGTCATCACATTATTAATTTCATAGATGATTCATGGACATAAAAATATTGAAAGGCAAAACGAGGTTCCGCGTGCCTACACTAAGCATGCAATAGCACAAGGAGCATGTTTTTATTTTAAAACGATTTTAAAATAACAGTGAAAAAAACCAACTCCGCACATGATCTAACATTTACAAGATGCATATATAGGCAAAAGAGGGCATGAAATAGGCATGTAATATTTATAAACAATTTAATAAACCAAGATCTAGGTACGCATGAGAAATAAAAACACAAATTTTACCTTATTCCTGCTTGGAATAAAGCAGGAATAACTACTGGAATAACTGGAATATCTGGAATAACTTTATTCCTCAATCTTCTTCTTCTAGCAATCGATTGGAAAGATTTTTACCTCTTCTTCAAGAGCAGCAAACCCAAACCAAAAAAGGGCAATACTTTGGTTTCTCCTCCTACAATTACAACAAGGAAAAGTCTTGACAGAAGTTGCTTCAATGGAGAGCTAATGGATCGTTCTACCAACAACGTTGAAGTCCCCTTCATCCAAGAATTTCAGAATAAAAAATCTGCAACCAAAAATAGGGAAAACAAAAGCAGCAGCAATGGAAGTTGATATAGCTCACAAGTGCTTAAGAGAGCACCCTCTAAAGGGGGGACATGCCTGGGCTTCCTCTGAACCAGCTTCTCGTGTGATGCTAGTCGCCGGAAAGCTCTTGAAACGGTAAGAGGGGAAGAAAAACAGAACACTATGTTCTATTATTGTTTTCTCCAAAACAAAGGTTTCTTCCACCGATTGAGCACTAATAAAATAGGGAATCAAATAAGTTTTTCACTCCCAATCTCACAACAAAACCCAGGCCCAAAATCACCGGTGTAAAGGATGATGGAAGCTCTCAAAAGAAGAAGACTCACACAATGTTTCATAGCCTAGAAAAATATATTCAGCTTGAACAATGAAAACGGTAATTTTTGGGAGCTGAGGAGACCTTCTGGGAATGCGATAGACCACCATGTTTTAGAATGAATCAAATTCGTTTTCAACGTAGCAATGAAGAGCCATAAAACAGTGGTTTAATTACAGCCAAAACAAGTGGAATCGGGAGAGAAAAAGTCATCTTAAATCTCCTACTCGCCCACGCCATTTATAACCATGTGAATTGGTTCAAAGCCGGTTCACAACTGCTTCAAACATCCCAAACCGATTCTAAACCGATTCATAATACAATTAGATTAAAATGTAATTCATAAAAGGCTTGGTCAAGTCCTGGTCACCCAGGAATAATTTTTGGTGGACCCGAATAAATTTTGATCGACCCAAAACTGGGTCAATCCAAAGTGTGCTCAATCAAACCATTACCGAAATGATTCCTAATTATAAATCAGTACCTGGATCAGAGAGAAATACTCTATGGTGTGTGACCTCATAGGTTTGAACCTATGCGGTGGCACTGGAACAGTTCCAGTACCAGCACAAGATATCATCTAGCAATGGGTCCCGGCATCCGGATAGGTCGAAGATACGAGAGCAATCAATCGAAACTCTGGCATATGGTTACCGTATAATTCATCCCTTTGACCTCCAATGCTCAGGATAACCTAGGGTTAGATTACCAACCCTAGCTGAGACAATCCACAACATGTCTCAACCTTGCAAGCCCAATGACTCCTCACTAGGACTACCCTGGTCGAGGATTTGCTAAATTGAGACACTGCGAGACATTCAATCCAAACTATTTGGACAGGTCAATTCCATCTTTGTCCACCACTGCTCCACATGTACTTGCCTGTACTTAGAAACTTCCATCATCAGATTAAAAATCTGGGTAGTCTGATACCAAATCACAGGGAGTTGCTTGCAAGCTACCATGATGACCTCAGGTCGGAGGGACACATATAACCATATCCAATTGTGAGTATCCCTTTGGCCGGAAAGGGGCAACACGGAGTTACGTTCAATGAGATATCATATATCCCACTTGCAGATTATATCAGTGTCACCACACTCCTTTGGTCAAGAGGACAACCAAACGATGTGAACCACAACAACCTACACTTGATACATTGCCATCCAATATAATGTATCCTTTGGTCGTGAACCTGGTTTAAGGACCACTCGATATATCCTCTCTATATCGAAGTTAATGTAGTCCTAAGGACTTCATCACATGAAAAAGAGTTCATTACAGGAAAAAGTCAGAATGTGATGAGCTGCCAAAATAACATTTATTAATTCATACAAAGAGTACAATACTCATCTCAACCACCTACAACCTAGGCGATTGGCTTTTGGATACAATTCCCAACAACTCCCACTTGTACTAAAGCCAATCAGAACAGTATCTAATACCCATTTCCCTTTTAAAAAAGTCAAACTCTTTTATTCCGAGGGCTTTAGTGAAAATGTCAGCAAAATCTTTCTTTCCATCAATCTTCATAAGATTGATGTCGCTTCGTTCTACGATATCTCGTACGAGGTGGTAGCATCACAAAATATGCTTGGTGCGATGATGAGCTTTCGGCTCCTTAGCTTGAGCAATGGCTCCAGTGCTGTCATAGTACACTGGAATAGGACTATTTAGGAAAGATGCCATCCCTAGCTCTCTAAGGAACTTCCATAACCACACGACTTCCTTCGCTACATCTGATGCTGCAAGGTACTCTGCCTCGCATACCGAGTCTGCAACTATCGCCTGCTTGGAACTTTTTCAGTAAATCGCTCCTCCATTCAGGGTAAATACAAACCCTAACACACTCTTTCTATCATCTCTATTTGACTAGAAACTAGAATCAGTATACCCTATAAGTTTCAAGTCAGGTTCTCCATAAATTAGCCGTTGGTCTTTAGTATTTCTTAAATACTTCAGGATGGACTTAACCACCTTCCAATGCACTCACCTGGGTCAGACTGGTATCTGCTCACTACTCTTAGTGAGTATGCCACGTCTAGTCTAGTACATGTCATAGCATACATGATAAAGTCTACTGCAGAAGCATAAGATATTCTACTCATGCGCTCTCTTACTTTAGGAGTTGTCGCACAATCCTTCTTGGAAAGAGTAATTCTAGAACCTATCGGAAGATTGCCTTTCTTGGAATTTTCCATGCTGAACCGTTTCAGCACGGTATCAATGTACGTCGACTGGGACAATCCCAGAAACCTCTTGGATCTATCTCTATAGATCTTCATACCCAGTATGTAAGAAGCTTCACCCAAGTCCTTTATGGAGAACTGAGATGATAAACAAACCTTTATTTCTTGTAATGCTGCGACGTCATTCCCTATTTAGAGAATGTCATCAACATACAGTACCAGGAATACAATCACAGAACCATTAACCCACTTATAGATGCACGGTTCTTCTCCATTCCTAACGAAGCCATATGATTTGATACACCTATCAAACCGTAAGTTCTAACTTCGAGATGCTTGCTTGAGTCCATAAATGGACCTCTACAACTTGTATACTTTTGACTCATCTGAGGATGTGAACCCTTCAGGCTATATCATATACACCTCTTCTAGCTCTCCATTTAGGAAAGCAGTTCGGACATCCATCTGTCAGATCTCATAATTAAAATATACTACTAAAGCAAGCATGATCCGAATGGACTTGAACATTGCCATAGGGGAGAAAGTCTCGTCATAATTGATACCATATTGTTGAGATACCCCTTGGCAACTAGACAGGCTTTATAGGTCTCCACCTTCCCATCTACGCCCCTTTTCCTCTTGAAGATCTACTTGCACCCGATTGGTTTTTTCCCTTCAGGTAGATCAACCAATGTCCATACATTGTTGATCTCCATGGACTCCATTTCGGATCGCATGGCTCCAAGCCATGCATCAGAGTCAGATCTCTGAAGTGCATCCATATAGGTGATTGGATCCTCATTGTTCTTGTCGAGCTCAATGGGATCACCATCTCGGACCAAGAAACCATAGTATCTATCCGGCTGACGCGATACTCTACCAGATCTCCTAATAATGGGTTCTGCATGTGATATAATCATAGCCTATGATGTCCTTTGAGTGTGCAAGTTCTTCTACTTGCTAAACTTCACCAAGTTCAATCTTAGAGGCTACAGTCTCTTCTCCAAGGAAATCTTTTTCCAAAAAAATAGCCCTAAGAGTGATGAGCACTTTCTATTCATCTTCCAAGTAGAAGAAATATCCTTTGGTTTCCTTAGGGTAACCAATAAATAGGCACCGATCAGACCTAGGACCAAGTTTATCCGAGTCTAAATACTTTACATAAGCCGAACAACCCCAGACCCGAAGGTGTGAGATTGAGGGCTTACGTCCAGTCCACATCTCATATGGAGTGGAGACAACAGACTTACTCGAAACATTATTTAATAAGTGACAAGCTATCTCAAGTGCATATCCCCCAAAGGATAGTGACAGAGTTGCAAAGCCCATCATGGATCGAACCATGTCCAATAGGGTTCGATTCCTCCTTTCGGACACACCATTCAACTTTGGTGTTCCTGGAGGAGTCCATTGAGAGAGAATCCCATTAACCTCAAGGTATGTCAGAACTCACTAGATAGGTATTCACTGCCTCGATCAGATTGAAGGATTTTAATACTTTTTCTAATTTGTTTCTCTACATCATTACGATATCGTTTGAACATTTCAAACAAGTCATATTTATGTCTCATCAAAAAGATATAACCGAACCTCGAAAAGTCATCTGTAAACGTAATGAAATACTTGTATTCACCTTTAGCACTAACTGTCATGGGTCCGCATACATCAGTATGTATAAGACTCAGAAGTTTTGTAGCTCGTTCACCTTTTCCAGTAAATGGTGACTTGGTCATTTTACCAAGTAAACAGGATTCATAAGTAGGCAATGATTCAGAATCACTAACCTTGAGAAGGCCTTCTCCTCGCAACTTGTTTATCCTATTCTGGTTAACATGACTAGGCATACAGTGCCAAAGATACAGATCACTGACATTTTCTAACCTTGGGCATTTGCTAGATGTGTACATTACACTAACAGACCGTGACAGTACATAAATGCCATTATTTAACTTAGCTTTCATTATCACAGAGTTATTCAAAGTAACTTGGCAAAAATCTCCTTTTATTGATAGTTCAAAACCACAATTGGCCAAAAGGCCTATAGATATTATGCACATAATGAAACTAGGACAATAATGATAGTGGACTAACTCGACAGCACAGGACTCAAAGACAAGACTCAGATTTCCGACCTCCAGTATTGGAACATGATTTCCATTGTCGATGCTTAGGAATTGTTTCCCATCCTTTAATCTCCTGCTAACCTGCATCCCTGTAACGAATTACAAACATGAATAGGACTACCGGTATCCAATACCTAGTTAGCAGTATCACAAATAGAGAAATTACAAGGTTTTATCATATAAATACCTTATCTAGCAGTCAGCTGTTTTCCCTTCCTTGGCTTGTTCGGGTCTAGGGATGCTTGGTAAAAAGGACAGTTCCTCTTCCAGAGTCCCCGCTTCTTGCAGTAGAAGCACTTTGCAGCAGATTGATCAGCTTTCACTTTCCTGGTCTGACTCGGGCCAGGAGCATTCAGCACCATCTTTCCCTTCCTTTTATTCTTCCCTTTCTTAAAGGGACAACGACCTCTTGAACCACCTACTAAATTCACCACCCCCTTATTTAGTTGGTGGTCTTTCTCGTAAGTCTGTAGTAATCCCATCAAACCATGGTAATTGATTACAGGCTTGTTCATTCTATAATGGTCGAGAAAGTCAAGATAGGAGGAGGGCAGAGAATTCAAAATCGCATCCTTGTCGAGTTGCTCGTGCAAGGGACATTCGAGCTTGCCCAACTTTTCAATCAGCTTGATCATGTACAATACATGATTAGTGACAGAACCACCATTCGGCATCTTGGCATTGTAGATGGCACAAGATACTTTGTACCGCTCTACATCGTTCGACGTGCCGAAAGATTCCTTCAACTTTTGAAGGATCTCATCTGGTTGGGCCTCCTCGAACTTGCGACTGAACTCGTCATTCATTGCTGCTAGCATAATGCATCGGATAGTAGTCTGATCAGAAATCAACTTCTGATAAGTGTCCCTGACTGAACTCCGAGCATTAGCTAAAGGAATTTCAGGTGCCGTATCCATTATCACATAAAGGATCCGTTAATGCTCCAGGATAATTCTCAACTTTTGATACTAGCTATCGAAGTTGTGACCCTTCAACTTCTCATTATCGAGAAGTGACCGGAGCGAAAGTCTTGAAGACATCTGAAAGGAAAAACAAGACCATATTAAAGTATGAATTAATCAATTAACCAAAAGACTTGGACTTTAGTCTAAAGGTCTCTCCCACTAATTTTTCAGATTGGAAGCCTCTAACTCCAATCCATGAAATCACTATTTCATAGTGGGTACTAAAATCTAATAGACCATGTATAAGCCCGACTATGGCCAGCTCATCCATACGCGCCTAAAGGTAGGTTCACCAACTAATTGCTTCCCTAAGCAACTTCTAGTAATTTATTTTGCCCCAAAGTGCACCCCAATCGGCCTAGGGACCTCCTATTACGGGTCTCTGGTCAGGTCCAACAATTAACATGAAAAATCCAATACTTCCAGCCAACGAATGACCAAGCCCGACTATGGCTGGCTCACCTGATCATCGTTAAGAAGGTTGCACTGAACCATCATCTATGAGAGAGCAATTCCAGTAACCTGATGCACACCTATTCTATGGAACTGTCGATGAACACCAAGTTGAAGGACACATTACTAACCCATTTAATGGGAGGCTAAGACTCCATCAACTCTTTGACTTGGTCTTTTCTAGAACTTAATAATTTTAGAAGATTTTAGGTTGTGACAGAAGAATAAGAGAAAAAAATGGATCATCCTCCCACTGAACAAATCAGTTTTAAGGAGGGTTGAATCAATTCAACAATTGATCCATGGCAACCTACCGATCAGTCAGATTGATCCACCTGGGTGACATGGGTTAACTCGAGTCAATGAGCTTTTCTAATCAGTTCTGGCCGACACGACTGGCCAGGTATGTGAGATCATGGGTGAGTATCCATCATTAACCATCTTTCCTAGACACCAACCAAGTTGGCCAGGAAAGAGGTAGCCTCATACAACCATGATCACAATGCCAAACCTACCTCGACACCAACCGGTTTACCAGACTCGATCAGACTAGCCTAAAGACTCAGGCTTCCACGAAGTAACTAATTAGATCCATTTTAAATGAATGGACTAACTTATCTAACTATTAGATAGTTCTAAAAGAAGGACCTTAATCAACTTTTGATTAGTCTTCTTATTATCCAGTTCAACTAAACAGAGGTCTAACCCAAATTATAGACCCAATTAGATAGCTAACCCAATTAATTCAATTGGCTTATTTAAATGACTTTAGGTTTCATAAACCCTAAGTAAACTTGTCATTTAATTTAATCATACAATTCAAAATTGTTTGAATATAAGCCAATATTTTAATTAAAACAATTTAATCAAAACATGTAAAACTCCTTTTACATATAATTTCATACATCATATCTAGTTTTATTCTTTTATAAATATTACATTACCAAAAATAAATTTATAAAACATGCAAAAAATGTATCTGAAATAAAACAATTTTAATTCCTTTGATTTTCTTAATGGATCCTTCTGAAGAGGCCAACACAGATGAACCGCATCGTGCCAAAGACACACGGTCATGGTGAAGGTCTCAACTAGGTTCCTAAAAGTACTCCCTAATCATACCCTATGATTAAGATACAGATACATTTCTATAGATTAAACATTTTAATCTACTATACATGCAACCAAGATATGTTACACCTGAACCTGGCTCTGATACCATTGAAAGGCAAAACGGGGTTGTGCGTGCCTACACTAAGCATGCAACCTCACAAGGAGCAGGTTTGTATTTTAAAACAATCTTAAAATAATAACGAAGAAAACCTACTCCACACATGATCTAATATTTACAAGATGCATGTATAGGCAAAAGAGGGCATGCAATAGGCATGTAATTTTTATAAACAATTTAATAAACCAAGATCTAGGTATGCATGAGAAATAAAAATAAAAATTTTACCTTATTCCTGCTTGGAATAAAGTAGGGATAACTACTAGAATAACTGGAATATCTAGAACAACTTTATTCCTCAGTCTTTTTCTTCCAGCAACCGATTGGAAAGATTTTTACCACTTCTCCAAGAGTAGCAAACCCAAACCAAAAATGGGCAATACTTTGGTCTCTCCTCCTGCAACTACAACAAGGAAAAGTCTTGACAGAAGTTGCTTCAATGGAGAGCTAATGGATCGTTCTACCAACAACGTTGAAGTCCCCTTCATCCAGGAATTTCATAACAGTAAATCTGCAACCAAAAACAGGGGAAATAAATGCAGCAGCAATGGAGGTTGATGCAGCTCACAGGTGCTCAAGAGAACACCCTCTAGAGGGGGGACATGCCTAGGCTTCCCCTGAACTGGCTTCTCGTGCGATGCTAGTCACCGGAAAGCTCTTGAAAAGGTGAGAGGGGAAGAAAAACAAAACACTATGTTCTGTTATTGTTTTCTCCAAAACAAAGGTTTCTTCCATCGATTGAGCACCAATAAAATAGGGAATCAAATAAGTTTTTCACTCCCAATCTCACAACAAAACCCAGGCCCAAAATCACCGGTGTAAAGGATGATGGAAGCTCTCAAAAGAAGAAGACTCACACAATGTTTCACAGCCTAGAAAAATATATTCAGCATGAATAATGAAAATGGTAATTTTTGGGAGCTGAGGAGACCTTCCGGGAATGCGATAGGCCACCACGTTTCAGAATGAATCAAATTCATTTTCAACGTAGCAATGAATAGCCATAAAATAGTGGTTTAATTCTAGCCAAAACAAGTGGAATCGGGAGAGAAAAAGTCATCTTAAATCCCCTGTTCACCCAAGTCATTTATAACCGTGTGAATTGGTTCAAAACTGGTTCACTACCGGTTCAAACATCCCAAACCGATTCTAAACCGGTTCATAATACAATTAGATCAAAATTTAATACATAAAAGGCTTGGTCAAGTCCTGATCACCCAGGAACAATTTTCGGTGGACCTGAATAAATTCTGATCGACCCAAAACCAGGTCAATCCAAAATGTGCTCAATCAAACCATTACCGAAATGATTCCTAATCATAAATCGGTACCTGGATTAGGAAGAAATCCTCTATGGTGTGTGATCTCATAGGTTCGAACCTAAGCGGTAGCACTGGAACAATTCCAGTACCAGCACAAGATATCATCTAGCAATGGATCCTGGCATCCGGATAGGTCGAAGATGCGAGAAAAATCAATCGAACCTCTAGCATATGGTTACCATATAATTCATCCCTTTGACCTCCAATGCTCAAGATAACCTAGGGTTAGACTACCAACCCTAGCTGAGACAATCCATAACATGTCTCAACCTCGCAAGTCCAGTGACTCCTCACTCGGACTACCCCGATCGAGGATTTGATAAATTGAGACACTATGAGACGTTTAATCCAAACTATTTTGATAGGTCAATTCCATCTTGGTCTACCACTGCTCCACAAGCACTTGCCTATACCCAGAAACCTTCCATCACCGGATTAAAAATCCGGGTAGACCGGTACCAAAGCAAAGGAAGTTGCTTACAAGCTACCATGATGACCTCAGGTCGGAGGGACACATATACCCATATCCAATCATGAGTATCCCTTTGGCAGGAAAGGGGATACACGGAGTCACGTTCAATGAGATATCATATATCCCACTTGCAGATCATATCAGTAACACCACACTCCTTTGGTTAAGAGGACAACTAAATGATGTGAACCACAACAACCTACACTTGATACATTTCCATCCAGTATAATGTATCCTTTGGTCGTGAACCTGGTTTAAGGATCACTCGATATATCCTCTCTATATCGTAGTCAATGTAGTACTAAGGAGTTCATTACATGAAAAAGAGTTCATTAGAGGGAGAAGTCAGAATGTGATGAGCTACCAAATAATATTTATTAATTCATACAAAGAGTACAATACTCAGCTCAACCACCTACATCCTAGGCGGTTGGCTTTGGGACACAATTCCTAACAAATACAACATACATAAAAATAATAACCTAAATTTATTTATTAATAAGTCAAAATTACAAACTATGTCCCTAAAATGTATTACATGTATCAGCCTATTTAGCTTATAGGGCATACATCTGGCACCAAAGACTAGGAATCTACAAATGGCTATAGGCTCGATTGGTATAACATCCCGTGATTGATGCAGAACAAAGAACAAAGAAGCGTATGTGGAAGTAAATTTAGGATTAATTTCTTTTTTTTTTTTTATATATTTCAAAAATTGGCTTTGACTCAAAGTAAAGCTAAACTAAGTTAAAGGAAACTAGGTAAGGATTGAAAGCACAATTTAGATGAAACTAAATTATCAGAATAGTTCAGAAGTAACGGATCGCTGGGGCTTGAGAAACTCCCAGACCTAGGGTTTCGCTCTGAACTTTCAACAGAACATAAATAGAGAGGAGAGATGGTTTACTAACCAGACAGTGATCTTCTCAGGATTTTGGTGGAAAAACTCTCTCGAGCAGATTGTGGGATCCTCGGAGTCGGCTATCTTCGTAATGGATCCTCCAATACTGATCTTGTGGTTTGGTCGGCTTCTCCTGGACTCAAGATATGGGAAAGAAGAGGAACAAGTGATGGAATTCAGATACTCAAGAAAAGATTTACCAGGTTGAAGAACTTGAAAGCTGAAGTTGCTGAAATCAGGATTCTCCTGGAGGCCGATCTGACTTCCTCTTAGAATTGCTGTAGATCTGAAGTATCTGGACTGGAGCTGGATGCTGGTGGCCAGCCTGGACTTGGAGAGGGTGGCCGTGAGAAGTGGAATAGACTAGGGCTTGGTGGAAAGAGAAGGGTGATGGCGGCTAGGGTTTGGGAGTGGAGTGGCTAACCTAGGGTTTGGGTTTTGGAGATCTCACACCTCCTCAAAGTTCTTGGGGAACCCGGATTTACTCCCTCACGGAGCTCAACACCTGGATGCAAGTGCGGAAGAGAGAAAACATAAAGTTTGCTCACAAAAAAAATTTGGTTTCATTCATCTAATTTTTTAAACTTACAAGAGGGGTTTAATTTATAAGGCTTTACAAAGGAGTAGGGTTTTACATCTTCCCATGTGGGACTAAAGGAGGGGATCTACAAATCAGGATAAATCATACACATATGGTCGGCCAAGGTACCAAAAAATTTGATTTGGGTTATAAAAGGCAGGTAGATGGCGCCTCCTTGTTTGGATCTTCAAGAGAATTTTTTTTCCTTCCATGGATCAACTCTTTTGGACTCCTCCTTTTCTTCCTCCCTAAGTCAAGGTCCTTCCCATCTTTGTTTTGGATTTTTTTGGCAGGTAGTGGGCGCCTCCTTGAAGTTCTCTCCAAGAGAATTTCTTCCCATCTTTACTTTGGTTCTCTTGGGAAAGTCTTGGCCGCCCCCTTGATTTGTGGACTCTTGGTGGATTTCTCCTCATTTGGCGCATGAGAGAAGGAAGCTGCTATCTGTGGAGTGGGGACCAAAGGCTGTTGGATGTAGATATGGTGCCCCCTGGACTTAGGCGTATGGCTGGGAGTGTGGCTGGGAGTGTGGTGTCCACTTGCTTGGTCTTGGGAGAAAATGTAACACCCCAGGTTGAAACCCTAGTCCACTACTGAGTCAACATAACTCAACAAAATAAAATGCAGGTAATGTAGACTCAAGCTAAATTGAGTTGATCTAGTCAACTCTTACTACAAACCAAAAAATCCTAATTATTCGGGCAATGTCAATCAGAGATCCAGATGGAGCCCTGAAGTCTTCTTCTAAGTCTGGTGCCCGCACCAATTCTCCCGGGGTGGGAGGAACTCGACCCTGTCGAGTATGGATCAAGCTGGCTCTGGTATCTCTCCAAGAGGTCTGGGTCCAATTCTTGTAATTCTTCTCGGGAGATCCAAGAGTTATCAGAATCTGGCCTTCCTTGCCAGCAGACCAGGTATCTTTGGTATCCTCGATTACGAGTAGAGATAACCTGATCATCCAGGATCTTTTCAATCTGCTCTTTCCTCACAGGCCAGTTTGTTGGTGGACACACAGGGTTGGGTTCACTCTCAAGAGCAGGATTAGGCTCAAAAAGGCTCACTGGGAATCACAGCTGGCTCTCTATACTCTACTAGGTCTGTAATGTTGAAAGTGGAGCTAATGCCTAGTTCTGAAGGCAACTCGAGCACATAGGCATTGGACCCTACTCTCTTCACCACTCTAAATGGTCCAGCTCCTCTAGCATGTAACTTTCTAACAGTTCCAGGAGGAAACCGTTCAGGCCTTAACCTAATCATTACATAGTCTCCCTCAACAAAAGTTTTGACTCGCCTTTGAGAATCAGCCAACTTCTTATAAGTTTCATTACTTAAATTTATTTTGCAAAGAATTTCTTTATGCAAGTCCTTTACATGCTATGCAAGTGCATCAAGAGACTTGTGTGTGTGGACTAATAGTGAAATCAGATCAAGTGGTGTGTGAGGCTTGTATCCATGAACAATTTCAAAGGGACTCTAGCCTATAGACCTATTGATCGAAACATTATATGCAAATTTAGTCCTGGACAAAATACAAATCCCAATTCCTTGTGCTCTCAGTCAAACCAAAAATCAGAGCCAGAGCCTAGTAAAAGGTCAAGAAAAACTAAACTAGACTGACGACGCATTCCTAAAGAATGGACTTTATTCCAAAGGGACCCTAGGTCTAAACCTAACAAACTAAGGCTCTCTAGGTTTGACCTTGGGTCGGAGAAGGGCATGCAGAGCATGAAAACTTATTATGGATGCCTAGTAGGTGCCATAAGGTCTTCCAGAAGTAGGTGGCAAACCTAATAGGTTCTGACACGTGGTTCACTCTAAAGACTTCGACAAAGTATACTTGGATGGTGTAAGAAGCATTGGAAGTCCTAGAGAAAGGGAGGAGATATGAGGTGGGGTCTCGAATTACCTGTTGACTAAAGGTGATGACCTGAAGGTTTGAATGGTGATCTATGAGTGTCAACTGGTCATCCTTACGAAAGTAAAAATTTGCTACTCCCAGGAATGGATCAAGAGATGGTTCGGAAAATAGCCTAGGACATGTGATTGCAATAGTTAAGGTTTGTTCTCTAAGCAAATAATGATCCACTTTCTCAAGAACTGCATTAGAGAATGATTCATGGAAGGGCCTATGGATGATGACCTCAAGACTTGAAATTTGACCTATGGGTGTGGAAAGGTATACTCTATAGAAGGGTAGGTCAGTCATGCAAAGGAAGGGGTCTGGGGCCATAAGGAGGACTTCTACAGGACTGGGTGAATCAATCCGCTCAAGACAAGGATGTTCAACTGAGATTACGGGAGAGACCTTAGTAGCTGGGCATGGGACAAGGTCCAATTGTAAGAGGCTTGATTCAGTCATCCTAAGGAGAGGATCTATCATAGGGTGGGCAAACTTAAACAGTTCAGTGCAAAGATCTTCAATTGGTACTTGGGGAATGACTGTCATTAGAGGGTACGAACTAATAGCTCGGGCTAACACTATGAGTTCTTCCTGGGGGTATTTGACTAAAGAAACCTGGTTCTCACAAATCTCTTGAATTTCTGAACTAGGTCCTACCAGTTGGTTGCTTTCCAAGGTCTCCTCAGGTAAGGAACCAATAGTATCAATGTCACATTCTTCAAGTTCTTCCCCCTCATATTCATCAACTAGACTCAAGCCAGCATCATATACTTCCTCGATGCCATCTCCAATGGGTTTCGGGTCAGTGGTAATCGGGTCAACTGATTCTAGGCTTGTCATACCTAACCGTTCTTCCTCATTGGTAGGCTTGGGTTCTCCCTCATTATTGTCATCCTTAGGATTCTTACCACTTAGCTGTGCATAAGCCAATCCTATGCATGGGCACTAGCTAGATTTATGGCCTCTTTCTCCACAAAACAAACATTCTTGAGATATAGGAACCTGGGTCACACTGGGTTTCAAGCTAGTAGAGACCTTACTTGGGCATGGGTGTGGATCTAAATGGTTTGATCTAGAAGACTTGGGTTGTTGAGTGACTGGTCTAGAATATTGTAAGGACCTCTCATAGACACGATCCACACTATAGATATCATGGTTAGGCTTCCTAAGGTTATGCTCGGGATCACGGTATAAGGTCCTCCTAGGCTCCTGGCATGGATGAGGTTGGGGCCTATTAAATTTTGGATCAGGGATCCAATTTTGATGTCTACGTTTCTCAAGTACTTGGACTTGATCCCTAAGATGGGTAAAATTCTCATGGACTTGTTCTTTACACTGGGTAATAGTAGCAGTCAAATCCTAGCTCAATTTGTTCATACTTTCAGTAAGAGCTCTAACCATGGCCTCTAAATCAGGTTGGGTTTGACCAGGTTGGTAGGGTACTCCATTCCGGGTATACATGATGATGCAAGCAAACACACAAAATGAGACTCAACTGAATGACTACGGGCTAACTAGACCTAGAGCCCAAACTAGATGCCCAATCAGAGTGGCAAGCTAGCCTGTAGTAACTCAGGACTCAGCCAGGCAGGTGTAAGGGGAGTGTTAGGTCCCTGAATGCCAATCCTAGACACCAATCAGAGATTGGCCAGGTAGGCGGACCAGCTCACAAGCCCTTCAGGATGGAATCCCTGAACCACCGTTCTAGACACTGAGTACAAAGCACACACAGAGTAACCAGACAAACTGACTCAACACTAGCCTTGACCCGACTTGTTGATGTCCCTAGCCCACTAGGGCAAATTAGGTCTAATTAATTTTAAGATTAAAGGCTTAGGGTCGAATGAGTGGGTGGTGGTTTTGGGCTAAGGAGAGGTTATCAACTCCTCCCCTTATCTTAGATGCTCAAATGCCCTTAAGATGAATTAAGAGATGAACACTCAAGAATAATTGGATTGCAGAACACAAAAACAGAGTTGCAGTAATTTAATTCTCAGAAATTTTATGGAAACCAATAAATTACAAGAAAATTATGTAAAATAGTTTCAATTATATTGGTTTCAGAAAAACAAAAATCACCGAATTTGGAGTTACCTTCAGTGAGAAATAATTCCTGCAACAGGATAATTTCGGGCTGAAAACAGAGCACTTCCCCGTTTACAATTCCTGCTACGAAGTTATAACCCAACGGATCCCCTACACGCCCTAGGAACACCCCGTGGAATTGGAAGAGGAGGTTTGCACCTCGCTTCATTCCTAGGACCGGACATCTTGGGGAGTCTACTTCGAGCAGACAAAGTAAAAAGAGAGAGACTCAAACAAGCAATCAAAACAGAAACCCTAGACAGGGCTCTGATACCAAAAATGATGCAGAACAAAGAACAAAGAAGCGTATGCGGAAGTAAATTTAGGATTAATTTCTTTTTTTTTTTTTTTTTTTTTTTATATTTCAGAAATTGGCTTTGACTCAAAGTAAAGCTAAACTAAGTTGAAGGAAACTAGGTAAGGATTGAAAGCACAATTTAGATGAAACTAAATTATCAGAGTAGTTTAGAAGTAACGGATCGCTGGGGGTTGAGAAACTCCCAGACCTAGGGTTTCGCTCTGAACTTTCAACAGAACATAAATAGAGAGGAGAGATGGTTTACTAACCAGATAGTGATCTTCTCAGGATTTTGGTGGAAGAACTCTCTCGAGCAGATTATGGGATCCTCGGAGTCGGCTATCTTCGTAATGGATCCTCCAATACTGATCTTGTGGTTTGGTCGGCTTCTCCTGGACTCAAGATCTGGGAAAGAAGAGGAACAAGTGATGGAATTCAGATACTCAAGAAAAGATTTACCAGGTTGAAGAACTTGAAAGCTGAAGTTGCTGAAATCAGGATTCTCCTGGAGGTCGATCTGACTTCCTCTTAGAATTGCTGTAGATCTGAAGTATCTGGACTGGAGCTGGATGCTGGTGGCCAGCCTGGACTTGGAGAGGGTGGCCGTGAGAAGTGGAATAGACTAGGGCTTGGTGGAAAGAGAAGGGTAATGGCGGCTAAGGTTTGGGAGTGGAGTGGCTAACTTAGGGTTTGGGTTTTGGAGATCTCACACCTCCTCAAAGTTCCTGGGGAACCCGGATTTACACCCTCACGGAGCTCAACACCTGGATGCAAGTGCGGAAGACAGAAAACACAAAGTTTGCTCACAAAAAAAATTTGGTTTCATTCATCTGATTTTTTAAACTTACAAGAGGGGTTTAATTTATAAGGCTTTATAAAGGAGTAGGGTTTTACATCTTCCCATGTGGGACTAAAGGAGGAGATCTACAAATCAGGATAAATCATACACATATGGTCGGCCAAGGTACCAAAAATTTGATTTGGGTTATAAAAGGCAGGTAGATGGCGCCTCCTTGTTTGGATCTTCAAGAGAATTTTTTTTCCTTCCATGGATCAACTCTTTTGGACTCCTCCTTTTCTTCCTCCCTAAGTCAAGGTCCTTCCCATCTTTGTTTTGGATTTTTTTGGCAGGTAGTGGGCGCCTCCTTGAAGTTCTCTCCAAGAGAATTTCTTCCCATCTTTACTTTGGTTCTCTTGGGAAAGTCTTGGCCGCCCCCTTGATTTGTGGACTCTTGGTAGATTTCTCCTCATCTGGCACATGAGAGAAGGAAGCTGCTATCTGTGGAGTGGGGACCAAAGGCTGCTGGATGTAGATATGGCGCCCCCTGGACTCAGGCGTATGGCTGGGAGTGTGGCTGGGAGTGTGGTGTCCACTTGCTTGGTCTTGGGAGAAAATGTAACACCCCAGGTTGAAACCCTAGTCCACTACTGAGTCAACATGACTCAACAAAATAAAATGCAGGTAATGTAGACTCAAGCTAAATTGAGTTGATCTAGTCAACTCTTATTACAAACCAAAAAATCCTAATTCTTCGGGCAATGTCAATCAGAGATCCAGATGGAGCCCTGAAGTCTTCTTCTGAGTCTGGTGCCTGCACCAGTGATGCACATTAGCAAAGTAACAACTCGGGCCCAACTAAGTCTATCAAGAGAGACTTAGTCGGATATGCTAGGATACAATATCGAGGCCAATACAATCGATAGGATACCCTAATGCCTGGAGTCCATGACACTCGAGCAAGTAATAAAAGTAAATAAAACATAGCTATCTTAATAAGGGTCTCGGTAGACAGCATCTCGATAAAAGCTATTACCCGGTGAAAAGATTCTAATAAAAAGATCCCAATAGATAGGATCCCAACATCCAACAGAATGCCATTGTCTGCACTAGATGAGGCCACTTCCCAATAGAATTCAGTTACTCTTAGTATCTTTATAAATTAATAAGAGAGAACTCCTAATAGGTAACTTTCCTTACCACTCTTTAATGCTCACTCTAGCATTTTCTAGCCCATTCTCTTAACTCTAGCTATCACCCATTTCCTCACACTAACCTGAGCATCGAAGGGTCCCTCACCGATAACCACTAGTCAAGCGGGACTACTCTTACAAGTTTCCATTTGAGAAATGCCCAAGAGCAGGATTTCCTTCCACCGGAGAAGGCTATGCGAACGCCTGATGCCAAAGAAGTTCCAGGAGCAAGGATTTGGCTACAACAAGTATATCTACCCTAACTATGGTAGAAAATAAATTGGAAAGGGAGATCCATATGAGGATG
Organism: Areca catechu; assembly: GCA_021397845.1. Classification (NCBI taxonomy): domain Eukaryota; kingdom Viridiplantae; phylum Streptophyta; class Magnoliopsida; order Arecales; family Arecaceae; genus Areca; species Areca catechu. Next base: position 59,535,173 of record CM038050.1, read on the forward strand.
CACCAACAAACACAAAAGACAACAAAAAATATTGCCTAACAAAGCAATCCAATAGGGGAGTGAATTGAGTTTTTCAAAAACTTTAACAAGTATGTGCTGAATTTGAAAAACTAGTGAAGTAAATGTGTAGTAGTATATATGTGAAAATTTAAGCTAAATGCAATGCTTATAGAGAGGAAAAGAACAAGAAAGTAAAGCACAACAAACACACAAAGTTTCTAGTACTTCGGTGCACCCTAAGCACCTATATCCACTTCCCAGGAATTTCTTAGAAATTTTATTATAATCACTTCAAAGATTATAGTTAGTTTATTTTCTAGGCTCATAAACCTAATCTAGTTAATTTTTCTTAGGCTCACTAACCGTAACCTCACAACAAGCCAACCCTAAAATTGTAATCTAATTCCAAGACTTGGATAAGCCTATCATCTTGTTTCAATCTCATTGAAACTAGTTACAACTTAAAAATAAGGTACAAAGAGTAATGAAACCAAAAAGCTCTCTATACGAGTAAGAAAAAGTCGATGAAGCTTTTCAAGGAATCTTTTTGAGATATCTTCTTAATGGGAAGCCACTAATGATTGCTTTGAAAGCTAATGGTTAGAATTGATGGTACATTCTTTAATAACTAGACCTTTTTTTTTGAAAGTTTACTCTTTAAAAGATTCTCTTGAAATCCCTTGACTATATCTTGATTCTCTTGCTTCTTCAATATAATTGGTAAAGAATAAATATTCTTAGAACCTCCAAAAATCCATTTATGACCATTTGGAGATGAAAACTAGATATTTGACACAAATTACAAGCTTCTGCACTTTTGAAAATCCATTACTATTCTATCAAAGCTTGATGAGTCGACTCACCAGTCCTTGAGTTGACTCATAGCTTGACTCATAGCATGTGCCAAAATTATGCCTCTCTATTCTTTCTTGCTACAACGACTCATGAAGCTTGAGTCATTCTTTGAGTCGACCCTTAAGTTGACTCATAGGTCAACTCATGGTCTATGCTACTTGAAACTCTTGCATGCCAATCCTTTTCTTATCTGAGTCTTTTCTAGAGATCGACTCACCATCCCTTGAGTTGACTCATGGTATGTAGCGACTTAAGAATTATGTGCCAAACTTGAAATTTGAAGTTTCAACTTGATTTCTTCTACACTAACTCTCAAGTAAAAATAAATTTCTTACTTTTTACCTTGAGAAAACCAAAATATTAAAAAACTCTTGTTTAATGAATGATAAAATAGTTCCATTCTTGTTAAATTTGTAGGATACCTGAAATATCATTTTCAATACTCTAATAAAATATTAGTACCTTATATATACTCAAACATTTTGTTATTAATCAAAATTGATGCTGGAGTCAACAATCTTTTCCCTTTTTATGATGATAAAATTTTGAGTATATAAGCATATAAAATTTGGAGTATCAGAGCATATGAATTTTATCTATGAATCTTGGTATTAGAATGATATTTATATTTCAGTTTTTCATGGTATCAGAGTAAGTGATTAATAATGTTCCTTACAATATTAGAGCATGATCGTATTGGAATATAATTTCTTATAAATAACTGATATATCATAGCATTAAAGTATTAGATTTATAAAACATTGCTCAAATATCTAAGTTTTGGAACATTTACTTAAATATCAACAAAGTATCAAGGTATATATCAATGTATCATAGCATACAGTGATGTATTAGAGTATATACTATAGATGGTTCATTTATGTATTGGAGTGTATAAATGGCATATTACAACCTGGATGAGAATTAAATTCATGTATCCGAGCATATCTATATAATGTACTAGTGTATTAGAGTGAATCAAACTAGTGTGCCAAAGCATATCAAGAGATGATATTTATGCTTAAAATTTTTTGTTTTTCTCCCCCTTGCCCATATAATTGACTTATTTCAATTTTTCTTGATATATTAATTTATCTCCTCCTTGCTCATATAATTTACTTATTTATGCTCCCTCTTACTTTTACTTTTATTTGGTTATATAATTAGCATTTCTACTCTCCCTTTTTATCATCATCTAAACAATCATATTATATTAGAGTAGAAAAAGAAATTGTAAGGCATCAAACATCAAGATACACCAAGAGACATGTTATCAAAGCAATCATTATTGAAAAGGATAATTTCATTTCATAACTTCATTTAATAATAGAGAAGAGAACTATATAGGTATATCAATACTAGTAAAAAATGGATATTCTATAGACACCAGAATATAAAATGAATGCTCTACAGGATATCAAGATACAATCAGACATACATAAGTAGAGATCCTAAAGATATAGATAAGCATAAGATACTAGTCCTCGTCGGATGGGAAGTCAATAACTATAGGAGCCATAATCCCAGAGAATGAAGCTCTAGGCTTCAAATAGGTCAAGCTTCTAGTCCTACTGAAGGACCAAAGTGGTGAAATCTTGGGGTATGGAATCCTAAAGCTCTAGAAACTAACTATGTAGGCTTATCAAAAGGTAGAGCTGGTGGTTGACTAGCGGGGGAGGAGGAGACTAATCTTGACAAAGATTTGAATGAGGACCAAGGTCAGCTACATGTGGTGGCACTATTGCTGCTAGAGGCTGAGGTGTAGGTGGTGACGGAGATGGAGAATCTAGTGGACTTCAAGTGTTGGCAGGTGCTAGTATAGAGGTGAGCTACTAAATAGCTACTAATATGTCTATGAATCCTAACTGTAACCTCCCCCTAAGCTATGCCGATGAATCATGAGTCTCAGTCTTAAAATCATGAAGATAGATCTATAATTCATCCACTCTGCCAAATAAGGTCTAAAGATTGATCTTGACAGAGCTGGCCACTAGTGAAGCTATCCTCTTCCCTATCTTATCATCAAGATGAACATGAGGTTGAGAAGCTATAGGGGTCCGAGGTGAAGTGTCTAGTGCCACACGTGCAGGTACGGTGGCTAGCTTTGAATGCCCTACCTTAGCTATTATGCTAGTGGCTAGCTCTGAAGGCCTAGTGTTGCCCAGTGATGAATCAACCCAAGAATGGGGGTGAATTGGATTTTATAAAACTTTTTGAACTATTTCACAAGTATATCCTAATTGCAATTAAGTGCTTGTGTTTTATCAAAGTGTTTGTATGCTTAATGAAAATATGCAACGGAATTAACAAAGTAAATGCAAGAGTAAATAAGCAATAAATAAGAGCAATCACAAATACAAGAATATATAGTGGTTCGATGTACTCCAAGGCACCTACATCCACTCCCAATGTTTTTCTTAGGTATTCACTATAATCAACTAAGATTATAGCCGATTAATTTTCTAGGCTCACTAATCAAACCCAACTTGTTTTCACTGGCTCACAAGTCAAAACCCTTGTTGGATTTCTAACTTAGGCTAACCAACAACCTCTTGGTTTTCATAGCTAACCAAAACCTTGTTGGTTTTGTAACTTAGGCTTACCAAAAATCTTGTTGGTTTTCACACAAAGCTCACCAAGAAACCTCTTTGATTTTCCAAGGCTCACCAAAAACCTTAATAAATAAAGTAAGCACAATATGAAAAGAACATAATAAAAGCTTTCTTAAACAAATTAAATATCTCTTTGAAGCCCTTGATTATTGATAAAGAACTTGTCTTCAAGTTGTTGAAGCCTTTAAATGTTGATGAAGATGTGGACTTGGAAGCTTTCTCTTAATCTTGGAAGCTTAAAGGCTTGAACCACTCAAAATAATGAATCCTTAAGTATATTCAATAAAACTCTCTAAAGGATTACTTCTCCATTTGATTTTTGGTATTTATATAGTTCTCCAAGCCATAGATGACCTTTTATAACCGTTAGGGATAAAAAACTAGCCGTTTGAAGCAAGTTAGAATTAATTCTGCACATCTGAAAAACTAACCGTTACTTCAAATGTCAACACTTGAATCTGGTAAATTGATACTTGAGTTTGTTCATGAGTCAAAAATTAAATCTAGTGAGTCGACACTTGAGTCAGCTCAAGGCAAAAATTATGGATGTTCATAGTTCCGTATTTTTCTTGTTCTCAGGCCTTGAGTCGATACTTAAACTTCTTCATGAGTCGACACTTGAGTATGCCAGTGCTGAAACTTACTGAAACTTCTCCAAAATCAAAGTTTAAGTCCTTCCAAGTCTTTTTTATGTTCCAAAGTTTTTATAACTTAAAATTCCATTAATTTGAAGGACTTCTTCAACTAAAATACAAGTATTTTATTCTTTCAACTGATACGAGTACTTAATCTGATAAACACACTAAAATATACAATTAGTACTCATATATATTTAAGTATTTTATTAATCATCAAAATCAAGACTAGAGTCAACGATCTCCCCCTTTTTTATGATGACAAAACCTTTAAGTATATAAATAGGATAAGCTTAAAAAGATTAACAATAAGATAAACATGTAAGCTCAAAATCAATAAGTATCAAGCTCCCCCTCAAAATATGATTTCAAAATATTTTTCAAAAATTATTCAAAATTTTTAAACATTCTCCCCCTTGCTAATTCTTCCCTTAAAGAGTAAAACATTTTGCTTTCTTTTCTCCTTTTTGCATTTTCTTTCATTGCTAATATAATTTTCATGTTTATCATATACTTTCTCTTTTCATACTTAACATTTTTCTCTCTCTTTTTGTCATCATGAAAAAGGGTGAAAGATAATACAAAGTGGGGATGAAGTGTAAAGGATAGCAAGAGATCATCAAAATCAATACATAAAATTAATTAATCATGGTACTGATTAAATATGATACTAATTGAACATGATACCACAACATGACATGCACATGCAAAAAATAATTCAATATATATTAGCTCTAATATGCATAACTGATAGCAAGACAACAGTCCATTCACCTAACTTATTCATGGTATAAGGCCACAGTGGCACCCCAACATGTCATAAGAGATCCCATTGAATGGGAAGAGAGGGTCTTTAAACCCTACTTAGCTCCTATGACCAAATGGCCATGGTGACTAACCCAATCCGAAACAGTTACTAGAAGCTCTTCTCTCTCCTTTTTTAAAATTCTTATTAAATCTTGATACCAATTGAATGTAACTCCCCTCAAAGGATTAGATTTGAAAACAAGGAGTATCAAAGCAATATAAGTAAAGCATGATATCAAGAAAATATTGAAAGCATCATACATGACAACAAATCTTTGGATGCTCTCCCTAAATATTATTCTCTCTTAAAAATATGCATTCATTGAGGAATAAAACATGAAAGCACAAGCATATCATAATTTTACACAATTTCAGATATGAACATAAATACTAAGTCTAAAAGCAAAGATTTGAATTTTCAAGATATACAAAATTTTCAAAATGCAAGGGATTGATCATCATGATTTCAAATTTATTTGAAATGATTTAATATCCATACATATGCTAGAAGTAATTTAATAGTAAGTCTAGCTACTGGAGCAAGGGTTTATCAATATGTATACCTTCTTCTTAAATGTAATCCTTAACTACCAGTTCTAGTCTTGATCCAAATCATTTCTAACTTAAGCATAGATGCCAAAATTGAAAATAAATAAATCATAACACTTCACTTGAAATAGTTTAAAACTATATTAATCAAAATCAAGTGAAAGTCCAAGAATCACAAGTTTAATTATAAGAGCATGAAATCCATCAACATCAAAAAGTTCATGATCACAATCAATGACTATAAGTCTAAACTTGATTCTAATTAATCAGTTGAAATATTTTTCAAAGCAATATGCCACTTTAAAAATATTTTTCATGAAGTAATTTAAGATACATTAATCAAAATCAAGTAAAGGTCTTATAATCACAAGTTTAATCATGATAGCATGAAATTCAACAATATCAAAAAGTTCATGATTATACCCAATGACTATAAGTTTAAACTTAATTCTAATTAAACTTTTAAAATAATTTTTAAAGTAATTGATGCAACATTTGTAAAAAATATTCAACTACATTTTCAATTATGAAAGGAAATGTTTAGAATTTACCAATATGTATAATCCTTCCTTTACCATTTAGTCCAAAATGTAGCTTGTCCACTCTTTGTATTGTCTTGTACAGCCACTTTTCAGCAACTTCCTTTCTTCATGATGGGCTACAAGACATTCCTAAAAAATAAACTAGGTGGACAATTTTGGTACCCAAACTTTCTTCGATCCTTTAGGGTTAGTAAATATGGTTCCTTTTGGAACCCAAATTTTTCTTAATTTACAAGGATATGCATTATGTCGAATTTTATAACATCTAAAATAAGTCAGATTGGAAGATGCATCAACAAAGAAATTCTTGTTTTTCAATTCAATATTCTTGTTTTTCAATTCAATTTTTTTGTTTTTCTTTAAAAGCTTATCATTTGATACAAAAATCTTGGGTCCTCTTAGAATTTATATTTCATTTAATAAAATATTTTTCTCATTTGAGAACTTATTGCATAACTCTTTCAAATCAAAATTCTTTTTTTCTAAATTTTTTTTTCTTTGGAAAGATTATTCTTATCAATTTCTAAAGCATCAATCTTGACATTTAAATTATGGTTTTTATTAGCAAGATTGGTGTTCTCAAGAGAAAAAATATCTATATGTCTTTTTAATTTCTTGTGCTCAATTTTTAATACTTTGTATTCATGCACAAGATCATTAAATGCATCATGTAATTCATCAAAGATAAAATCATATTTATTTTCAGCACATACCTCTTCCTCATTTGCCATGAAGCAAAGATTGATAACTTCTTGTTCATCATCCGAACATGAATCTTCGCTATCGCTCCAAGTTGCCATCATTGCCTTGAATTTTTTTTTGGCCTTGAGGGCTATTATCTTCTTCTTCTCATGATCAGCAACCACTTCTTTATGCCATAAATTCAACTCATAGGTTATGAGTGAACCAATAAGCTCCTCCAAAGGCAGGGTATCAATATCTTTGGCTTCTTGGATCGCTATTACCTTTGGATCCGATGATATTAGCAAAGATCTAAGAATTTTATTAACCAAATCAGAATTAGTATGGACTTTGCCAAGACTTTTCAATTCATTAACAATAGTTATAAATCTAGTATATATATATCAGATATATATTCAAAATGTAGTATTTCAAACATTTTAAAAGAATGAACAAGCATATTAATTTTAGTATTTTTCACTTGAAGAGTACCCTCATGAGTAATTTCAAGTGTGTCCCATATCTCCTTCGTCGATGTGCATATGGAGATATTATTGAATTCATTATAGTCTAATGCATAATAAAGCAAGTTCATAGCTTTAGTATTAATTTTAGATTATTTAATGTCATATTTATTCCAATCCTCTTTAAGCTTTGAAACAGAAATGCCATTAACCAAAATGGAAGGAATATGAGGACCATTAACTATAACTTTTCAAAGATAATAACTAATAGATTGAATATAGATATGCATGCGAGTTTTCCAAAAAGTGTAATTAGTGCCATTAAAAAATGGTAGTCTATTAGTTGTATGTCCTATAGCAAAACAAGTATCTTCTAGGGCTGTCATGATCTTTTAACTCAGAACTGTTGGATTTTTTGCAAGCAAAGTTTAGATACCAATGATTTTGGGTTCGAGGCTCTGATACCAATTGTTGTCCAATAATGAAGCAACCCAAGAAGGGGGGTGAATTGGATTTTATATGAACTTTTTCAATAAGTATGTGCTAATTGTAATTAAGTACTTGTGTTTTGCCAAAGTGTTTGTGTGCTTAATGAAAATATGCAACAGAATTAACAAAGTAAATGTAAGAGTAAATAAGCAATAAAAAAGAGCAATCACAAATACAAGAATATATAGTAGTTCTAATGCAGAACGAAAGAAGAAGATGCGATGCGGAAGTAAATTAAAATTAATATATTTATTTATTTATTTATATATATATTCAGAAGTCGACTTTGACTCAAAGGAAAGTTAAACTAAATTGAAAGAAACTATATAATAATTGAAAGGACAATTCAAAGAAACTAGATTATCAGAGTAGTTCAGAAGTAAAGGATCGCTGGGGGTTGAGAAACTCCCAGACCTAGGGTTTCACTCTGAACTTTCAACAGGACAGAACTAAAGAGAAAAGAAGGGTTACAGACCAGGCAGTGATCTTCACAGAGTTTAGTGGAAGGACTATCTTGAGCAGATTGTTGGATCCCTGGATTCAGATATCTTCGCAATGGATCCTCCAATACTGGCCCTTTGGCAGAGTTGGCTTCTTCTGAACTCAAGATCTGGGAAAGAAGAAGAACAAGTTATGGAACCAGATACTCAAGGAAGGATTTACTAGATAGTAGAACTTGAAAGCTGATGTTGCTGAAATCCTGATTCTCCTGGAATGCTGATCTGACTTCCTCTGGGATTGGCTCTGTCTTCGAAGTAGCCAAACTGGACCTGGATGCTGGTGGTCGGTCTCTACTTGGAGAGAGGGGCCGTGAGAGATGGGGTAGGCTAGGGTTTGGCGGAGTGAAGAGGATGATGGGCAGCTAGGGTTTGGAAGTGAAGTGGCCAACCTAGGATTTTGGGGTTGGAGATCTCACACCTCCTCAAGGTTCCTGGGGAACCCGGATTTACTCCCTCATGGAGCTCAACACCTGGATGCAAGTGCGGAAGAGAGAAACACAAAGTTTGCTCACACATAAATTGGATTCATTCATAAGATTTTTTCTAAAACTTACAAGAGGGGTTTATTTTATAGGTCTTTACAAGAGGTCAGGGTTTTACGTCTTCCCATGTGGGACTAATAGGATGGATCTTCAAATTAGGCTTGTAGAATCAAATCCTTGTCATATGGCCGGCCAAGAGCTTCCATAAGTGTTGATTGGTGTCTCCAAATGGTAGGTAGGTGGCTCCTCCTAGCCTTGCTCTTCAAGAAAAAATTTTTTCCTTCCATGGCTCAACTCTTTTGAACACCTCCTTTTCTTTCTCCCCAAGTCATGGCTCTTCCTAACTTTGCTTTAGTCTTTTTAGGCATGGATTGGGCGCCCCCTTGAAGTGCTCCCCAAGAAATGCCTCTTTCCTTCTTTAGCTTGGCCTTTTAAGGTATATATGGGGCGCCTCCTTGATTTTGGCTTCAAGAAAATTCTTACTCACTTGGGTGTGGGGACCAAGACACTGGGACAGAGATGTGGCACCTCCTGGACTCTGGCGTGTGGCTGGGAGTGTGGCGCCCACTTGCTTGGGCTTGGGAGAAAATGTGGCACCCTGGAGAAGACCTAGACCACTTACTAGGACTTGTACTAAGTCAACATGACTCAACAAAATTTAAATTGCAGGGAAATACAGACTCAAAAAAAAAATTGAGTTGACCAAGTCAACCCTTATTACAAAACCAGAAAATCCTAATTCTTCGGGCAAGGTCAATCAGAGATCCAGATGGAGCCCTGAAGTCTTCTTTTGAGTCTGGTGCCCGCACCAATTCTCCTGGGGTGGGAGGAACTCGACCCTGTCGAGTATGGATCAAGTTGGCTCTGGTATCTCTCCCAGAGGTCTGGGTACAATTCTTGTAATTCTTCTCGGAAGATCCAAGAGTCATCAGAGTCTGGCCTTCCTTGCTAGTGGACCAGGTATCTTTGGTATCCTCGATTACGAGTAGAGATAACCTGATCATCCAGGATCTTTTCAATCTGCTCTTTCCTCACAGGCCAGTTTGTTGGTGGACACACAGGGTTGTGTTCACTCTCAAGAGCAGGATTAGGCTCAAAAGGCTCACTGAGAATCACAGCTAGCTCTCTATACTCTACTAGGTCTGTAATGTTGAAAGTGGAGCTAATGCCTAGTTCTGAAGGCAACTCGAGCACATAGGCATTGGACCCTACTCTCTTCACCACTCTAAATGGTCCAGCTCCTCTAGCATGTAACTTTCTAACGGTTCCAGGAGGAAACCGTTCAGGGCTTAACCTAATCATTACATAGTCTCCCTCAACAAAAGTTTTGACTCACCTTTGAGAATCAGCCAACTTCTTATAAGTTTCATTACTTAAATTTATTTTGGCATGAATTTCTTTATGCAAGTCTTTTATATGCTGTGCAAAAACTTCAGCAGACTCGGAGACTCGTGTGTGGACTGGTAAAAAAGCTAGGTCAAGAGGTGTGTGAGGTTTGTAACCATGCACAATTTCAAATGGACTCTTACCTGTAGACCTATTGACTGAGTCATTGTATGCAATTTCAGCCCTGGACAATATACAAATCCCAATTCTTGGTGCTCTCAACCAAACCAAAATCTGAGCCAAAGCCTAGTAAAGGGTCAAGAAAAACTAAACTAGACTGACGACGCATTCCTAAAGAATGGACTTTATTCCAAAGGAACCCTAGGTCTAAACCTAACAAACTACGGCTCTCTAGGTTTGACCTTGGGTCGGAGGATGGCATGCAGAGCATGAAAACTTATCATGGGTGCCTAGTAGGTGCCATAAGGTCTTCCAGAAGTAGGTGGCAAACCTAATTTGTTCTGACACGTGGTTCACTCTAAAGACTTCGACAAAGTATACTTGGATGGTGTAAGAAGCATTGGAAATCCTAGAGAAAGGGAGGAGATATGAGTTGGGGTTTCGAATTACCTGTTGACAAAAGGTGGTGACCTGAAGGTTTGAATGGTGATCTATGAGTGTCAACTGGTCATCCTTACGAAAGGAAAAGTTTGCTACTCCCAGGAACGGATCAAGAGATGCTTCAGGAAGTAGCCTAGGACATGTGATTGCAATAGTTAAGGTTTGTTCTCTAAGCAAATAATGATCCACTTTCTCGAGAACTGGATTAGAGAATGATTCATGGAAGGGACTATGGATGATGACCTCAAGACCTGAAATTTGACCTATGGGTGCGGAAAGGTATACTCTATAGAAGGGTAGGTCAGTCATGCGAAGGAAGGGGTCTGGGGCCATAAGGAGGACTTCTACAGGACTGGGTGAATCAATCTGCTCAAGACAAGGATGTTCAACTGAGATTACGGGAGAGACCTTAGTGGCTGGGCATGGGACAAGGTCCAATTGTAAGAGGCTTGATTCAGTCATCCTAAGGAGAGGATCTACCATAGGGTGGGCAAACTTAAACAATTCAGTGCAAAGATCTTCAATTGGTACTTGGGGAATGACTGTCATTAGAGGGTACGAACTGATAGCTCGGGCTAACACTATGAGTTCTTCCTGGGGGTATTTGACTAAAGGAACCTGGTTCTCATAAATCTCTTGAATTTCTGAACTAGGTCCTACCACTTGGTTGCTTTCCAAGGTCTCCTCAGGTAAGGAACCAATAGTATCGATGTCACATTCTTCAAGTTCTTCCCCCTCATATTCATTAACTAGACTCAAGCCAGCATCATATACTTCCTCAATGCCATATTCAATGGGTTTCGGGTCAGTAGTAATCGGGTCAACTGATTCTAGGCTTGTCATACCTAACCCTTCTTCCTCATTGGTATCCTTCTGGTCAAGAGGTGACACAAGTGGGAATTGACAAACAAAAGTCTGGTTCACTACGGGTGTCGGATCAATCAGAACTTGACTCAAGTTGGTAGAGGTTGGCTTTAAGTCCACAGTACTTGATTGGTTATATCTTAAAGACCACTCATAGTCTTGGGCTTCTTGGTAGGCTCGGTCTAACTTATTCGTCTTTTCAAGGCATAGTTTCCTATAAATGTCTGGGTGTAACCCAACCCTAAACCTCGATGTGATCTGAGCTTCGATCTCAATGGTATTGCATTTCATGTCATACCACTGGAAGTCCTCGATATATTTAGACACAGGCCTATTACCTTGTCGCAATTGGTACCATTGGTCTAAAAGTCTTTTCTCATAGGATCTACCTAGGTACCTATCTCTCAACTTACTTCTCATATCTCTCCAAGTATATATTTCCTCTTTTCTTTGATAACACTCACACTCAATAGCATACCAATGCAACCAGCATGTTTGGTGAACTTGGTTTTGGCCAACCTAACTTGTCCTAATTCCGATATGTTAGTGCACTCAAAATACCGATCCATTTGTTCTTCCCACTTAATATATGTCTCTTGTCTTCCATCAAAAGTGGGTGCATAAGGTTTGGTGTTCCTAACGGGTCCCTTTTCTGAGTCAACCAAGTATGGATATAGGCTCTTAGAGTTATGCTCGGGATCATGGTATAAGGTCCTCCTAGGCTCCTGGCATGGGTGAGGTTGGGGCCCATTAAATTTTGGATCAGGGGTCCAATTTTGATGTCTACGTTTCTCAAGTCCCTGGGCTCGGTCTCTAAACTGGGCAAAACCCTTATTCATATCCTGACTTAATTTGGTCATACTTTCGGTAAGAGTTCTAATCATGGCCTCTAAATCTGGTTGGGTTTGACCAGGTTGGTAGGGTACTCTGTTCCAGGTGGACATGATGATGCAAGCAAGCACTCCAAATGAGACTCGACTGAAACGACTATGGGCTAACTAGATCTAGAGCCCAAACTAGATGCCCAATCAGAGTGGCAAGCTAGTCTGTAGTAACTCGGGACTCAGCCAGGCAGGTGTAAGGGGAGTGTTAGGTCCCTAATTGCCAATCCTAGACACCAATCAGAGATTGGCTAGGTAGGCGGACCAGCTCACAAGCCCTTCGGGATAGAATCCCTGAACCACCATTCTAGACACTGAGTACAAAGCACACACAGAGTAACTAGACAAACTGACTCAACATTAGCCTAGACCCGACTTGTTGGTGTCCCTAGCCCACTAGGGCAAATTAAGTCTAATAAATTTTAAAATTAGGCTTAGGATCAAATGAATGGGTGGTGATTTAGAGCTAAGGAGAGGTTATCAACTCCTCCCCTTATCTTAGATGCTCAATTGCCCTTAAGATGAATTAGGAGATGATCACTCAAAAAATTGAATTGCAGAAACACAGAAATAGAGTTGCAGTAATTTAACTCTCAGAAATTTCACGGAAACCAATAAATCACATGAAAATTATGTAAAATAGTTTCAATTATAGTGGTTCCATTAAAACAAAAGTCATATAATTTGGAGTTACCTACAATGAGAAACAATTCTTGCAACAGGGCAGTTACAGACTGAAAACAGAATGCTTCCCCCATTTACAATTCCTGCTACGAAGTTGTAACCCAGCGGATCCCCTACACGCCCTAGGAACACCCAGTGGAATGGGAAGAGGAGGCTTGCACCTCGCATCGTTCCTAGGACCGGACGTCCTGGGGAGTCTACTTCGAGCAGACAAAGTAAAAAAGAGAGACACTCAAAACATGCAAGCAAGTCAGAAACCCTAGACAGGGCTCTGGTACCAAAATGATGTAGAACGAAAGAAGAGGATGCAATGCAGAAGAAAATTAAAATTAATGTATTTATTTATTTATTTATTTATATATATATTTTCAGATGTCGGCTTTGACTCAAAGGAAAGTTAAACTAAATTGAAAGAAACTATATAATAATTGAAAGGATAATTCAAAGAAACTAGATTATCAGAGTAGTTCAGAAGTAAAGGATCGCTGGGGGTTGAGAAACTCCCAGACCTAGGGTTTCGCTCTGAACTTTCAACAGGACAGAACTAAAGAGAAAAGAAGGGTTACAGACCAGGCAGTGATCTTCACAGAGTTTAGTGGAAGGACTCTCTTGAGCAGATTGTTGGATCCCCGGATTCAGATATCTTCGCAATGGATCCTCCAATACTGGCCCTTTGGTAGAGTTGGCTTCTTCTGAACTCAAGATCTGGGAAAGAAGAAGAACAAGTTATGGAACCAGATACTCAAGGAAGGATTTACCAGATAGTAGAACTTGAAAGCTGATGTTGCTGAAATCCTGATTCTCCTGGAATGCTGATCTAACTTCCTCTGGGATTGGCTCTGTCTTCGAAGTAGACAAACTGGACCTGGATGCTGGTGGTCGGTCTCTACTTGGAGAGAGGGGCCGTGAGAGAAAGGGTAGGCTAGGGTTTGGCGGAGTGAAGAGAATGATCGACGGCTAGGGTTTGGAAGTGAAGTGGCTAACCTAGGGTTTTGGGGTTGGAGATCTCACACCTCCTCAAGGTTCCTGGGGAACCCGGATTTACTCCCTCACGGAGCTCAACACCTGGATGCAAGTGCGGAAGAGAGAAACACAAAGTTTGCTCACACATAAATTGGATTCATTCATCAGATTTTTTCTAAAACTTACAAGAGGGGTTTATTTTATAGGTCTTTACAAGAGGTCAGGGTTTTACATCTTCCCATGTGGGACTATGGTGCGGGCACCAGACTCAGAAGAAGACTTCAGGGCTCCCTCTAGATCTCTGATTGACCTTGCCCGAAGAATTAGGGTTTTCTGATTTTGTAATAAGGGTTGACCTGATCAACTCAATTTTGAGTCTGTAATTTTGTCATTTCAATTTTTGTTGGGTCATGTTGACTCAGTCCAAGTCCAAGGCCCAGGTAGGTGTCATTCCCTTTGCCATAGGGCACCACATTTTCCAGCTACAAGTGGGTGCCACACTCCCTGCCACATCTCCATCTAGTGTACCTTGGTCCCCATGCCTCAAGTAAGCAGGTTTTTTTTTCTTGTACCACTTGGGGGAGAAATCCATCAAGATATCTCAATCCAAGGAGGAGCCAACTTCTTTCCAGATAAACCCAAGCCAGGATGGCAAGAATTTTTCTTGAAGAGAGGATCAAGGAGGTGCCCCACAATATTCCATAAAATCCAAGTTATAAAAGGGAAGAGAGCATGTCTTGGGGCAAAAATCAAGGAGGCACCCAAAAGTTTCCAAAAGTGCCAAAGCCATGAAAGGAAGAAGCCTAAACTTGTGGAGCAAGACTAGGAGGTGTCCAAAGAGCCAAACCATGAAGGGAAAATCCTTGATTCATGGAGAGATACTAGGAGACACCCCCATAACCTGCCATTTGGAGCTGATTTTCAAGTTTTCTTGGAGTTTTTGGGCTGCCCACTCATGGAAGGAGTCTTGGGAAGAGAATTTGATGCCTAAAGTGTGGGTTAGTCCTATTAGTCCCACATGGGAAATGTATAAATTTTATTTCTTTGTTATGTCTATATATTCAACTCTATGTAACTCTTGAATGAAAAAATGATGAATGAAATCAATTTCTGTGTGAGCAACTTTGTGTTTCTCTCTTCCGCACTTGTATTCAGGTGTTGAGCTCCGTGAGGGAGTAAATCCGGGTTCCCTAGGAACCTTGAGGAGGTGTGAGATCTCCAACCCCAAAACCCTAGCTTAGTCCACCCATCTCTACTCAACCACCACCAAACCCTAATTTTCCATCTTCATCCCACGTGGTGCGGGCACCAGACTCAGAAGAAGACTTCAGAGCTCCATCTGGATCTCTGATTAACCTTGCCCGAAGAATTAGGGTTTTTGGTTTGTAATAAGAGTTGACTAGATCAACTCAATTTAGCTTGAGTCTACATTACATGCATTTTTATTTTGTTGAGTCATGTTGACTCAGTAGTGGACTAGGGTTTCAACCGGGGATGTTACATTTTCTCCCAAGACCTGGCAAGTGGACACCACACTCCCAGCCACACTCCCAGTCCAGGGGGCGCCATATCCACATCCAGCAGCCTTTGGTCCCCACTCCACAGATGGCAACCTCCTTCTTTCATGCACCAGATAAAGAGAAGAGCACAAATCAAGGGGGCGGCCAAGACTTTCCCAAGTGACTCCAAGCAAAGATGGGAAGAAGTTTTTCTTGGAAGAGAATATCAAGGGGTGCCCATTACCTGCCAAAAACACCTAAAACAAAGATGGGAAGAGCCTTGACTTAGGGAGGAAGAAAAGGAGGAGTCTAAAAGAGTTCATCCAGGGAAGGAAGAAATTTTCTTGAAAAAAATCAAGCAAGGTGGCGCCATCTACCTGCCATTTATAACCCAAATCCTAATTTTTGGTATTTTGGCCAACCATATGTAAGGGATTTGTCCTAATTTGGAGATCCCCTCCTTTAGTCCCACATGGGAAAATATGAAACCCTTCTCCCTTGTAAAGCATTATAAATTACATCCCTCTTGTAAGTTGAAAAGAATCAATGAAGAAAAGTTATTTTGCTATTCTCTTGTGTTGAGTAACCTAGGTTTTTCTTCTTCCGCACTATTCTAAGTGTTGAGCTCCGTGAGGGGGTAATCCGGGTTCCATTGGAGCCTTGAGGAGGTGAGAGATCTCCATCTTTATCCAAAACCCTAGGTTAGCCACTTAAAAATCCAAAACCCTAGCCGCCCTTCATTATTTTTAATCCATCGAACCCTAGCTCCTTCCATCTCCCACGGCCTCTCTCTCTCTACAAGTCCAGGCCGTCCACCTTCATCCAGATCCAGTCCGGCTACTTCAGATCCAGAGCAAGTTCCAAGGAAAATCACATCAGCTTCCAGGAGAATCCAGTTTTCAGCAATTTCAATCTTCAAGTTCATCAACCTGGTAAATTCTTCCCTTGACTCTCTGATTCCATCAATTGTTTTTCTTCTCTTCCAGATCTTGAGTTCAGGAGAAGCCAACCCGCCAAAGGACCAATACTGGAGGATCCATTGCGAAGAAATCTGAATCCGAGGATCCAACAATCTGCTCGGGAGAGTTCTTCCACCAAAATCTGTGAAGATCATTGTCTGGTTAGGTAAACCATCTCTTCTCTTTATTTCTGTTCTGTTGAAAGTTCGGAGCGAAACCCTAGGTCTGGGAGTTTCTCAACCCCCAGCGATCCGTTGCTTCTGAACTACTCTGATAATTTAGTTTCCTTAAAATTGTGCTTTCAATTATCATATTAGTATCTTTCAATGTTAGGTTAACTTTTCTTTGATTTGAAGCCAACTTCTACAAACATATAAAAACAACAAAAAAAAAATTAGTTAATCTTAATTTACTTCCGCATCGCATCCCTTTATTTGTTCTGCATCAATTTTGGTATCAGAGCCCAGTCTAGGGTTTCTGATTTGCTTGCTTGCTTGTTTTGATTGTTTTCTCTTTTTATTTTGTCTGCTCGAAGTAGACTCCCCAGGATGTCCGGTCCTAGGAACTAAGTGAGGCACAAGCCTCCTCCTCCCATTCCACGGGGTGTTCCTAGGGCGTGTAGGGGATCCATTGGGTTATAACTTCATAGCAGGGATTATAAACGGGGAAGACAATCTAGTTGTAGCCCGTAATTGCCCTGTTGTCTGAATTATTTCTCCCTGCATAAAACTCCGAATTGTATGATATTTATTCGTTGAAACCAATATAATTGAAACTATTTTCCAAAATTTTTCTGTGATTTATTGGTTTCGGTAAAATTCTGAGCATTAAAATACAACAACTCTGTTTTTTGTGTTCTGCAATTCAATTCTTTTTGGGTGATCATCTCATAATTTACTTAAGGGAAATTGAGCATCTAAGATAAGGGGAGGAGTTGATTACCTCTCCTTAGCCCAAAACCACCACCCCTTCATTCGAACCTAAGCCTTTAATCAAAATTGATTAGACCTAATTTGCCCTAGTGGGCTAGGTACATCAACAAGTCGGGTCAGGCTAGTGTTGAGTCAGTTTGTCTGGTTACTCTGTGTGTGCTTTGTACTCAGTGTCTAGAACGGTGGTTCAGGGATCCATCCCAAAGGGCTTGTGTGCTGGTCCGCCTACCTGGTCAATATCTGATTGGTGTCTAGGATTGGCATTCAGGGACCTAACACTCCCCTTACACCTGCCTGGCTGAGTCCTGAGTTACTACAGGCTAGCTTGCCACTCTGATTGGGTATCTAGTTTGGGCTCTAGGTCTAGTTAGCCCGTGGTCATTCAGTTGAGTCTCATTTTGTGTTTGCTTGCATCATGTCTACCCGGAATAGAGTGCCCTACCAACCTGGTCAAACCCAACCTGATTTAGAGGCCATGGTTAGAGCTCTTACTGAGAGCATCAACAAGTTAAGCCAGGATTTGACTGCTACTGTTACCCAGTGTAAAGAACAAGTCCATGAGAATTTTACCCAGCTTAGGGATCAAGTCCAAGTCCTTGAGAAACGTAGACATCAAAATTGGATCCCTGATCCAAAATTTAATAGGCCCCAACCTCATCCATACCAGGAGCCTAAGAGGATCTTATACCGTGATCCCGAGCATAACCTTAGGAAGCCTAACCATGATATCTATAGTGTGGATCGTGTCTATGAGAGGTCCTTACAATATTCTAGACCAGTCACTCAACAACCCAAGTCTTCTAGATCAAACCATTTAGATCCACACCCATGCCCAAGTAAGGTCTCTACTAGCTTGAAACCCAGTGTGACCCAGGTTCCTATATCGCAAGAATGTTTGTTTTGTGGAGAAAGAGGCCATAAATCTAGTCAGTGCCCATGCATAGGACTGGCTTGTGCACAGCTAAGTGGTAAGAATCCTAAGGATGACATTAATGAGGGAGAACCCAAGCCTACCAATGAGGAAGAAAGGTTAGGTATGACAAGCCTAGAATCAGTTGACCCGATTACCACTGACCCGAAACCCATTGAAGATGGCATCGAGGAAGTATATGATGCTGGCTTGAGTCTAGTTGATGAATATGAGGGGGAAGAACTTGAAGAATGTGACATTGATACTATTGGTTCCTTACCTGAGGAGACCTTGGAAAGCAACCAACTGGTAGGACCTAGTTCAGAAATTCAAGAGATTTGTGAGAACCAGGTTCCTTTAGTCAAATACCCCGAGGAAGAACTTATAGTGTTAGCCCGAGCTATTAGTTCGTACCCTCTAATGACTGTCATTCCCCAAGTACCAATTGAAGATCTTTGCACTAAACTGTTTAAGTTTGCCCACCCTATGGTAGATCCTCTCCTTAGGATGACTGAATCAAGCCTCTTACAATTGGACCTTGTCCCATGCCCAGCCACTAAGGTCTCTCCCGTAATCTCAGTTGAACATCCTTATCTTGAGCGGATTGATTCACCCAGTCCTGTAGAACTCCTCCTTATGGCCCCAGACCCCTTCCTTTGCATGACTGACCTACCCTTCTATAGAGTATACCTTTCCACACCCATAGGTCAAATTTCAAGTCTTGAGGTCACCATCCATAGGCCCTTCCATGAATCATTCTCTAATCCAGTTCTTGAGAATGTGGATCATTATTTGCTTAGAGAACAAACCTTAATTATTGCAATCACATGTCCTAGGCTACTGCCCGAACCATCTCTTGATCCATTCTTGGAGTATCAAATTTTTACTTTCGTAAGGATGACCAGTTGACACTCATAGATCACCATTCAAACCTTCAGGTCACCACCTTTAGTCAACAGGTAATTCGAGACCCCACCTCATATCTCCTCCCTTTCTCTACGACTTCCAATGCTTCTTACACCATCCAAGTATACTTTGTCGAAGTCTTTAGAGTGAACCACGTGTCAGAACCTATTAGGTTTGCCACCTACTTCTGGAAGACCTTATGGCACCTACTAGGCACCAATGATAAGTTTTCATGCTCTGCATGCCATCCTCCGACCCAAGGTCAAACCTAGAGAGCCGTAGTTTGTTAGGTTTAGACCTAGGGTTCCTTTGAATAAAGTCCATTCTTTAGGAATGCATCGTCAGTTGAGTTTAGGACATTGTCTCAGATTTGGTTTGATTGAGAGCACCAGGAATGGGATTTGTATTTTGTCCAGGACTAAATTTGCATATAATGTTTCGATCAATAGGTCTATAGGCTAGAGTCCCTTTGAAATTGTTCATGGATACAAGCCTCACACACCACTTGATCTGATTTCACTATTAGCCCACACACACAAGTCTCTTGATGCACTTGCATAGCATGTAAAGGACTTGCATAAAGAATTCATGCCAAAATAACTTTAAGTAATGAAACTTATAAGAAGTTGGCTGATACTCAAAGGCGAGTCAAATCTTTTGTTGAGGGAGACTATGTGATGATTAGGTTAAGGCTTGAACGGTTTCCTCCTGGAACCGTTAGAAAGTTACATGCTAGGGGAGCTGGACCATTTAGAGTGGTAAAGAGAGTAGGATCCAATGCCTATGTGCTCGAGTTGCCTCCAGAACTAGGCATTAGCTCTACTTTCAACATTACAGACTTAGTAGAGTACAGGGAGCTAGCTGTGATTCCTAGTGAGCCTTTTGAACCTAACCCTATCATTGAGAGTGATCCCAACCCTGTGTGTCCACCAACAAACTGGCCTGTGTGAAAGAGCAGATTGAAAAGATCCTGGATGATCAGGTTATCTCTACTCGTAATCGAATACCAAAGGTACCTGGTCCGCTGGCAAGGAAGGCCAGATTCTGATGACTCTAGGATCTCCCGAGAAGAATTACAAGAATTGGACCCAGACCTCTTGGAGAGATACCAGAGCCAACTTGAGCCTTACTCGACAGGGTCGAGTTCCTCCCATCCCGGGAGAATTGGTGCGGGCACCAGACTCAGAAGAAGACTTCAGAGCTCCATCTGGATCTCTGATTAACCTTGCCCGAAGAATTAGGGTTTTTGGTTTGTAATAAGAGTTGACTAGATCAACTCAATTTAGCTTGAGTCTACATTACCTGCATTTTTATTTTGTTGAGTCATGTTGACTCAGTAGTGGACTAGGGTTTCAACCGGGATGTTACATTTTCTCCCAAGACCTGGCAAGTGGACACCACACTCCCAGCCACACTCCCAGTCCAGGGGCGCCATATCCACATCCAGCAGCCTTTGGTCCCCACTCCACAGATGGCAACCTCCTTCTTTCATGCACCAGATAAAGAGAAGAGCACAAATCAAGGGGGCGGCCAAGACTTTCCCAAGTGACTCCAAGCAAAGAAGGGAAGAAGTTTTTCTTGGAAGAGAATATCAAGGGGCGCCCATTACCTGCCAAAAACACCTAAAACAAAGATGGGAAGAGCCTTGACTTAGGGAGGAAGAAAAGGAGGAGTCCAAAAGAGTTCATCCAGGGAAGGAAGAAAATTTTCTTGAAAAAATCAAGCAAGGTGGCGCCATCTACCTGCCATTTATAACCCAAATCCTAATTTTTGGTATTTTGGCCAACCATATGTAAGGGATTTGCCCTAATTTGGAGATCCCCTCCTTTAGTCCCACATGGGAAAATATGAAACCCTTCTCCCTTGTAAAGCATTATAAATTACATCCCTCTTGTAAGTTGAAAAGAATCAATGAAGAAAATTATTTTGCTATTCTCTTGTGTTGAGTAACCTAGGTTTCTCTTCTTCCGCACTATTCTAAGTGTTGAGCTCCGTGAGGGGTAATCCGGGTTCCATTGGAGCCTTGAGGAGGTGAGAGATCTCCATCTTATCCAAAACCCTAGGTTAGCCACTTAAAAATCCAAAACCCTAGCCGCCCTTCATTATTTTCAATCCATCGAACCCTAGCTCCTTCCATCTCCCACGGCCTCTCTCTCTCTACAAGTCCAGGCCATCCACCTTCATCCAGATCCAGTCCGGCTACTTCAGATCCAGAGCAAGTTCCAAGGAAAATCACATCAGCTTCCAGGAGAATCCAGTTTTCAGCAATTTTAATCTTCAAGTTCATCAACCTGGTAAATTCTTCCCTTGACTCTCTGATTCCATCAATTGTTTTTCTTCTCTTCCAGATCTTGAGTTCAGGAGAAGCCAACCCGCCAAAGGACCAGTACTGGAGGATCCATTGCGAAGAAATCTGAATCCGAGGATCCAACAATCTGCTCGGGAGAGTTCTTCCACCAAAATCTGTGAAGATCATTGTCTGGTTAGGTAAACCATCTCTTCTCTTTATTTTGTTCTGTTGAAAGTTCGGAGCGAAACCCTAGGTCTGGGAGTTTCTCAACCCCCAGCGATCCGTTGCTTCTGAACTACTCTGATAATTTAGTTTCCTTAAAATTGTGCTTTCAATTATCATATTAGTATCTTTCAATGTTAGGTTAACTTTTCTTTGATTTGAAGCCAACTTCTACAAACATATAAAAACAAAAAAAAAAAATAGTTAGTTAATCTTAATTACTTCCGCATCGCATCCCTTTATTTGTTCTGCATCAATTTTGGTATCAGAGCCAGTCTAGGGTTTCTGATTTGCTTGCTTGCTTGTTTTGATTATTTTCTATTTTTATTTGTCTGCTCGAAGTAGACTCCCCAGGACGTCCGGTCCTAGGAACTAAGTGAGGCTCAAGCCTCCTCCTCCATTCCACGGGGTGTTCCTAGGGCGTGTAGGGGATCCATTGGGTTATAACTTCGTAGCAGGGATTATAAAAGGGGAAGACAATCTAGTTGCAGCCCGTAATTGCCCTGTTGTCTGAATTATTTCACCCTGCATAAAACTCTGAATGCATGATATTTGCTTCATTGAAACCAGTATAGTTGATCCTATTTCATAATTTTTCTGTGATTTATTGGTTTCGGTAAAAATTCTGAGCATTAAAATACAACAACTCTGTTTTTTGTGTTCTGCAATTCAATTCTTTTTGGGGTGATCATCTCATAATTTACTTAAGGGCAATTGAGCATCTAAGATAAGGGGAGGAGTTGATTACCTCTCCTTAGCCCAAAACCACCACCCCTTCATTCGAACCTAAGCCTTTAATCAAAAATTGATTAGACCTAATTTGCCCTAGTGGGCTAGGTACATCAACAAGTCGGGTCAAGGCTAGTGTTGAGTCAGTTTGTCTGGTTACTCTGTGTGTGCTTTGTACTCAGTGTCTAGAACGGTGGTTCAGGGATTCCATCCCGAAGGGCTTGTGTGCTGGTCCGCCTACCTGGTCAATCTCTGATTGGTGTCTAGGATTGGCATTCAGGGACCTAACACTCCCCTTACACCTGCCTGGCTGAGTCCTGAGTTACTACAGGCTAGCTTGCCACTCTGATTGGGCATCTAGTTTGGGCTTTAGGTCTAGTTAGCCCGTGGTCATTCAGTTGAGTCTCATTTTGTGTGTTTGCTTGCATCATGTCTACCCGGAATAGAGTGCCCTACCAACCTGGTCAAACCCAACTTGATTTAGAGGCCATGGTTAGAGCTCTTACTGAGAGCATGAACAAGTTAAGCCAGGATTTGACTGCTACTGTTACCCAGTGTAAAGAACAAGTCCATGAGAATTTTACCCAGCTTAGGGATCAAGTCCAAGTCCTTGAGAAACGTAGACATCAAAATTGGATCCCTGATCCAAAATTTAATACGCCCCAACCTCATCCATACCAGGAGCCTAAGAGGACCTTATACCGTGATCCCGAGCATAACCTTAGGAAGCCTAACCATGATATCTATAGTGTGGATCGTGTCTATGAGAGGTCCTTACAATATTCTAGACCAGTCACTCAACAACCCAAGTCTTCTAGATCAAACCATTTAGATCCACACCCATGCCCAAGTAAGGTCTCTACTAGCTTGAAACCCAGTGTGACCCAGGTTCCTATATCGCAAGAATGTTTGTTTTGTGGAGAAAGAGGCCATAAATCTAGTCAGTGCCCATGCATAGGACTGGCTTGTGCACAGCTAAGTGGTAAGAATCCTAAGGATGACATTAATGAGTGAGAACCCAAGCCTACCAATGAGGAAGAAAGGTTAGGTATGACAAGCCTAGAATCAGTTGACCCGATTACCACTGACCCGAAAACCCATTGAAGATGGCATCGAGGAAGTATATGATGCTGGCTTGAGTCTAGTTGATGAATATGAGGGGGAAGAACTTGAAGAATGTGACATTGATACTATTGGTTCCTTACCTGAGGAGACCTTGGAAAGCAACCAACTGGTAGGACCTAGTTCAGAAATTCAAGAGATTTGTGAGAACCAGGTTCTTTAGTCAAATACCCCGAGGAAGAACTTATAGTGTTAGCCCGAGCTATTAGTTCGTACCCTCTAATGACTGTCATTCCCCAAGTACCAATTGAAGATCTTTGCACTAAACTGTTTAAGTTTGCCCACCCTATGGTAGATCCTCTCCTTAGGATGACTGAATCAAGCCTCTTACAATTGGACCTTGTCCCATGCCCAGCCACTAAGGTCTCTCCCGTAATCTCAGTTGAACATCCTTATCTTGAGCGGATTGATTCACCCAGTCCTGTAGAACTCCTCCTTATGGCCCCAGACCCCTTCCTTTGCATGACTGACCTACCCTTCTATAGAGTATACCTTTCCACACCCATAGGTCAAATTTCAAGTCTTGAGGTCACCATCCATAGGCCCTTCCATGAATCATTCTCTAATCCAGTTCTTGAGAAAGTGGATCATTATTTGCTTAGAGAACAAACCTTAATTATTGCAATCACATGTCCTAGGCTACTGCCTGAACCATCTCTTGATCCATTCTTGGGAGTAGCAAATTTTTACTTTCATAAGGATGACCAGTTGACACTCATAGATCACCATTCAAACCTTCAGGTCACCACCTTTAGTCAACAGGTAATTCGAGACCCCACCTCATATCTCCTCCCTTTCTCTACGACTTCCAATGCTTCTTACACCATCCAAGTATACTTTGTCGAAGTCTTTAGAGTGAACCACGTGTCAGAACCTATTAGGTTTGCCACCTACTTCTGGAAGACCTTATGGCACCTACTAGGCACCAATGATAAGTTTTCATGCTCTGCATGCCATCCTCCGACCCAAGGTCAAACCTAGAGAGCCGTAGTTTGTTAGGTTTAGACCTAGGGTTCCTTTGAATAAAGTCCATTCTTTAGGAAAGCATCGTCAGTTGAGTTTAGGACATTGTCTCAGATTTTGGTTTGATTGAGAGCACCAGGAATTGGGATTTGTATTTTGTCCAGGACTAAATTTGCATATAATGTTTCGATCAATAGGTCTATAGGCTAGAGTCCCTTTGAAATTGTTCATGGATACAAGCCTCACACACCACTTGATCTGATTTCACTATTAGCCCACACACACAAGTCTCTTGATGCACTTGCATAGCATGTAAAGGACTTGCATAAACAAATTCATGCCAAAATAACTTTAAGTAATGAAACTTATAAGAAGTTGGCTGATACTCAAAGGCGAGTCAAATCTTTTGTTGAGGGAGACTATGTGATGATTAGGTTAAGGCCTGAACGGTTTCCTCCTGGAACCGTTAGAAAGTTACATGCTAGGGGAGCTGGACCATTTAGAGTGGTAAAGAGAGTAGGATCCAATGCCTATGTGCTCGAGTTGCCTCCAGAACTAGGCATTAGCTCTACTTTCAACATTACAGACTTAGTAGAGTACAGGGAGCTAGCTGTGATTCCTAGTGAGCCTTTTGAACCTAACCCTATCATTGAGAGTGATCCCAACCCTGTGTGTTCACCAACAAACTGGCCTGTGAGGAAAGAGCAGATTGAAAAGATCCTGGATGATCAGGTTATCTCTACTCGTAATCGAAGATACCAAAGGTACCTGGTCCGCTGGCAAGGAAGGCCAGATTCTGATGACTCTTGGATCTCCCGAGAAGAATTATAAGAATTGGACCCAGACCTCTTGGAGAGATACCAGAGCCAACTTGAGCCTTACTCGACAGGGTCGAGTTCCTCCCACCCCGGGAGAATTGGTGCGGGCACCAGACTCAGAAGAAGACTTCAGAGCTCCATCTGGATCTCTGATTAACCTTGCCCGAAGAATTAGGGTTTTTGGTTTGTAATAAGAGTTGACTAGATCAACTCAATTTAGCTTGAGTCTACATTACCTGCATTTTTATTTTGTTGAGTCATGTTGACTCAGTAGTGGACTAGGGTTTCAACCGGGGATGTTACATTTTCTCCCAAGACCTGGCAAGTGGACACCACACTCCCAGCCACACTCCCAGTCCAGGGGCGCCATATCCACATCCAGCAGCCTTTGGTCCCCACTCCACAGATGGCAACCTCCTTCTTTCATGCACCAGATAAAGAGAAGAGCACAAATCAAGGGGGCGGCCAAGACTTTCCCAAGTGACTCCAAGCAAGAAGGGAAGAAGTTTTTCTTGGAAGAGAATATCAAGGGCGCCCATTACCTGCCAAAAATACCTAAAACAAAGATGGGAAGATCCTTGACTTAGGGAGGAAGAAAAGGAGGAGTCCAAAAGAGTTCATCCAGGGAAGGAAGAAAATTTTCTTGAAAAAAATCAAGCAAGGTGGCGCCATCTACCTGCCATTTATAACCCAAATCCTAATTTTTGGTATTTTGGCCAACCATATGTAGGGATTTGCCCTAATTTGGAGATCCCCTCCTTTAGTCCCACATGGAAAAATATGAAACCCTTCTCCCTTGTAAAGCATTATAAATTACATCCCTCTTGTAAGTTGAAAAGAATCAATGAAGAAAATTATTTTGCTATTCTCTTGTGTTGAGTAACCTAGGTTTCTCTTCTTCCGCACTATTCTAAGTGTTGAGCTCCGTGAGGGGTTAATCCGGGTTCCATTGGAGCCTTGAGGAGGTGAGAGATCTCCATCTTTATCCAAACCCTAGGTTAGCCACTTAAAAATCCAAAACCCTAGCCGCCCTTCATTATTTTCAATCCATCGAACCCTAGCTCCTTCCATCTCCCATGGCCTCTCTCTCTCTACAAGTCCAGGCTGTCCACCTTCATCCAGATCCAGTCCGGCTACTTCAGATCCAGAGCAAGTTCCAAGGAAAATCACATCAGCTTCCAGGAGAATCCAGTTTTCAGCAATTTCAATCTTCAAGTTCATCAACCTGGTAAATTCTTCCCTTGACTCTCTGATTCCATCAATTGTTTTTCTTCTCTTCCAGATCTTGAGTTCAGGAGAAGCCAACCCGCCAAAGGACCAGTACTGGAGGATCCATTGCGAAGAAATCTGAATCCGAGGATCCAACAATCTGCTCGGGAGAGTTCTTCCACCAAAATCTGTGAAGATCATTGTCTGGTTAGGTAAACCATCTCTTCTCTTTATTTCTGTTCTGTTGAAAGTTCGGAGCGAAACCCTAGGTCTGGGAGTTTCTCAACCCCCAGCGATCCGTTGCTTCTGAACTACTCTGATAATTTAGTTTCCTTAAAATTGTGCTTTCAATTATCATATTAGTATCTTTCAATGTTAGGTTAACTTTTCTTTGATTTGAAGCCAACTTCTACAAACATATAAAAACAACAAAAAAAAATTAGTTAATCTTAATTTACTTCTGCATCGCATCCCTTTATTTGTTCTGCATCAATTTTGGTATCAGAGCCCAGTCTAGGGTTTCTGATTTGCTTGCTTGCTTGTTTTGATTGTTTTCTCTTTTTATTTTGTCTGCTCGAAGTAGACTCCCCAGGACGTCCGGTCCTAGGAACTAAGTGAGGCGCAAGCCTCCTCCTTCCATTCCACGGGGTGTTCCTAGGGCGTGTAGGGGATCCATTGGGTTATAACTTCGTAGCAGGGATTATAAACGGGAAGACAATCTAGTTGCAGCCCGTAATTGCCCTGTTTTCTGAATTATTTATCCCTGCGTAAAACTCCGAATTGCATGATATTTGCTTCGTTGAAACCAGTATAATTGAAACTATTTTCCAAAATTTTTCTGTGATTTATTGGTTTCGGTAAAAATTCTGAGCATTAAAATACAACAACTCTGTTTTTTGTGTTCTGCAATTCAATTCTTTTTGGGGTGATCATCTCATAATTTACTTAAGGGCAATTGAGCATCTAAGATAAGGGAGGAGTTGATTACCTCTCCTTAGCCCAAAACCACCACCCCTTCATTCGAACCTAAGCCTTTAATCAAAATTGATTAGACCTAATTTGCCCTAGTGGGCTAGGTACATCAACAAGTCGGGTCAAGGCTAGTGTTGAGTCAGTTTGTCTGGTTACTCTGTGTGTGCTTTGTACTCAGTGTCTAGAATGGTGGTTCAGGGATTCCATCCCGAAGGGCTTGTGTGCTGGTCCGCCTACCTGGTCAATCTCTGATTGGTGTCTAGGATTGGCATTCAGGGACCTAACACTCCCCTTATACCTGCCTGGCTGAGTCCTGAGTTACTACAGGCTAGCTTGCCACTCTGATTGGGCATCTAGTTTGGGCTCTAGGTCTAGTTAGCCCGTGGTCATTCAGTTGAGTCTCATTTTGTGTGTTTGCTTGCATCATGTCTACCCGGAATAGAGTGCCCTTCCAACCTGGTAAACCCAACCTGATTTAGAGGCCATGGTTAGAGCTCTTACTGAGAGCATGAACAAGTTAAGCCAGGATTTGACTGCTACTGTTACCCAGTGTAAAGACCAAGTCCATGAGAATTTTACCCAGCTTAGGGATCAAGTCCAAGTCCTTGAGAAACGTAGACATCAAAATTGGATCCCTGATCCAAAATTTAATAGGCCCCAACCTCATCCATACCAGGAGCCTAAGAGGACCTTATACCGTGATCCCGAGCATAACCTTAGGAAGCCTAACCATGATATCTATAGTGTGGATCGTGTCTATGAGAGGTCCTTACAATATTCTAGACCAGTCACTCAACAACCCAAGTCTTCTAGATCAAACCATTTAGATCCACACCCATGCCCAAGTAAGGTCTCTACTAGCTTGAAACCCAGTGTGACCCAGGTTCCTATATCGCAAGAATGTTTGTTTTGTGGAGAAAGAGGCCATAAATCTAGTCAGTGCCCATGCATAGGACTGGCTTGTGCACAGCTAAGTGGTAAGAATCCTAAGGATGACATTAATGAGGGAGAACCCAAGCCTACCAATGAGGAAGAAAGGTTAGGTATGACAAGCCTAGAATCAGTTGACCCGATTACCACTGACCTGAAACCCATTGAAGATGGCATCGAGGAAGTATATGATGCTGGCTTGAGTCTAGTTGATGAATATGAGGGGGAAGAACTTGAAGAATGTGACATTGATACTATTGGTTCCTTACCTGAGGAGACCTTGGAAAGCAACCAACTGGTAGGACCTAGTTCAGAAATTCAAGAGATTTGTGAGAACCAGGTTCCTTTAGTCAAATACCCCGAGGAAGAACTTATAGTGTTAGCCCGAGCTATTAGTTCGTACCCTCTAATGACTGTCATTCCCCAAGTACCAATTGAAGATCTTTGCACTAAACTGTTTAAGTTTGCCCACCCTATGGTAGATCCTCTCCTTAGGATGACTGAATCAAGCCTCTTACAATTGGACCTTGTCCCATGCCCAGCCACTAAGGTCTCTCCCGTAATCTCAGTTGAACATCCTTATCTTGAGCGGATTGATTCACCCAGTCCTGTAGAACTCCTCCTTATAGCCCCAGACCCCTTCCTTTGCATGACTGACCTACCCTTCTATAGAGTATACCTTTCCACACCCATAGGTCAAATTTCAAGTCTTGAGGTCACCATCCATAGGCCCTTCCATGAATCATTCTCTAATCCAGATCTTGAGAAAGTGGATCATTATTTGCTTAGAGAACAAACCTTAATTATTGCAATCACATGTCCTAGGCTACTGCCCGAACCATCTCTTGATCCATTCTTGGGAGTAGCAAATTTTTACTTTCGTAAGGATGACCAGTTGACACTCATAGATCACCATTCAAACCTTCAGGTCACCACCTTTAGTCAACAGGTAATTCGAGACCCCACCTCATATCTCCTCCCTTTCTCTACGACTTCCAATGCTTCTTACACCATCCAAGTATACTTTGTCGAAGTCTTTAGAGTGAACCACGTGTCAGAACCTATTAGGTTTGCCACCTACTTCTGGAAGACCTTAAGGCACCTACTAGGCACCAATGATAAGTTTTCATGCTCTGCATGCCATCCTCCGACCCAAGGTCAAACCTAGAGAGCCGTAGTTTGTTAGGTTTAGACCTAGGGTTCCTTTGAATAAAGTCCATTCTTTAGGAATGCATCGTCAGTTGAGTTTAGGACATTGTCTCAGATTTTGGTTTGATTGAGAGCACCAGGATTGGGATTTGTATTTTGTCCAGGACTAAATTTGCATATAATGTTTCGATCAATAGGTCTATAGGCTAGAGTCCCTTTGAAATTGTTCATGGATACAAGCCTCACACACCACTTGATCTGATTTCACTATTAGCCCACACACACAAGTCTCTTGATGCACTTGCATAGCATGTAAAGGACTTGCATAAAGAAATTCATGCCAAAATAACTTTAAGTAATGAAACTTATAAGAAGTTGGCTGATACTCAAAGGCGAGTCAAATCTTTTGTTGAGGGAGACTATGTGATGATTAGGTTAAGGCCTGAACGGTTTCCTACTGGAACCGTTAGAAAGTTACATGCTAGGGGAGCTGGACCATTTAGAGTGGTAAAGAGAGTAGGATCCAATGCCTATGTGCTCGAGTTGCCTCCAGAACTAGGCATTAGCTCTACTTTCAACATTACAGACTTAGTAGAGTACAGGGAGCTAGCTGTGATTCCTAGTGAGCCTTTTGAACCTAACCCTATCATTGAGAGTGATCCCAACCCTGTGTGTCCACCAACAAACTGGCCTGTGAGGAAGAGCAGATTGAAAAGATCCTGGATGATCAGGTTATCTCTACTCGTAATCGAGGATACCAAAGGTACCTGGTCCGCTGGCAAGGAAGGCCAGATTCTGATGACTCTTGGATCTCCCGAGAAGAATTACAAGAATTGGACCCAGACCTCTTGGAGAGATACCAGAGCCAACTTGAGCCTTACTCGACAGGGTCGAGTTCCTCCCACCCCGGGAGAATTGGTGCGGGCACCAGACTCAGAAGAAGACTTCAGAGCTCCATCTGGATCTCTGATTAACCTTGCCCGAAGAATTAGGGTTTTTGGTTTGTAATAAGAGTTGACTAGATCAACTCAATTTAGCTTGAGTCTACATTACCTGCATTTTTATTTTGTTGAGTCATGTTGACTCAGTAGTGGACTAGGGTTTCAACCGGGGATGTTACATTTTCTCCCAAGACCTGGCAAGTGGACACCACACTCCCAGCCACACTCCCAGTCCAGGGGCGCCATATCCACATCCAGCAGCCTTTGGTCCCCACTCCACAGATGGCAACCTCCTTCTTTCATGCACCAATAAAGAGAAGAGCACAAATCAGGGGGCGGCCAAGACTTTCCCAAGTGACTCCAAGCAAAGAAGGGAATAGTTTTTCTTGGAAGAGAATATCAAGGGGCGCCCATTACCTGCCAAAAATACCTAAAACAAAGATGGGAAGAGCCTTGACTTAGGGAGGAAGAAAAGGAGGAGTCCAAAGAGTTCATCCAGGAAGGAAGAAAATTTTCTTGAAAAAATCAAGCAAGGTGGCGCCATCTACCTGCCATTTATAACCCAAATCCTAATTTTTGGTATTTTGGCCAACCATATGTAAGGGATTTGCCCTAATTTGGAGATCCCCTCCTTTAGTCCCACATGGGAAAATATGAAACCCTTCTCCCTTGTAAAGCATTATAATTACATCCCTCTTGTAAGTTGAAAAGAATCAATGAAGAAAAATTATTTTGCTATTCTCTTGTGTTGAGTAACCTAGGTTTCTCTTCTTCCGCACTATTCTAAGTGTTGAGCTCCGTGAGGGGGTAATCCGGTTCCATTGGAGCCTTGAGGAGGTGAGAGATCTCCATCTTTATCCAAAACCCTAGGTTAGCCACTTAAAAATCCAAAACCCTAGCCGCCCTTCATTATTTTCAATCCATCGAACCCTAGCTCCTTCCATCTCCCATGGCCTCTCTCTCTCTACAAGTCCAGGCTGTCCACCTTCATCCAGATCCAGTCCGGCTACTTCAGATCCAGAGCAAGTTCCAAGGAAAATCACATCAGCTTCCAGGAGAATCCAGTTTTCAGCAATTTCAATCTTCAAGTTCATCAACCTGGTAAATTCTTCCCTTGACTCTCTGATTCCATCAATTGTTTTCTTCTCTTCTAGATCTTGAGTTCAGGAGAAGCCAACCCGCCAAAGGACCAGTACTGGAGGATCCATTGCGAAGAATCTGAATCCGAGGATCCAACAATCTGCTCGGGAGAGTTCTTCCACCAAAATCTGTGAAGATCATTGTCTGGTTAGGTAAACCATCTCTTCTCTTTATTTCTGTTCTGTTGAAAGTTCGGAGCGAAACCCTTGGTCTGGGAGTTTCTCAACCCCCAGCGATCCGTTGCTTCTGAACTACTCTGATAATTTAGTTTCCTTAAAATTGTGCTTTCAATTATCATATTAGTATCTTTCAATGTTAGGTTAACTTTTCTTTGATTTGAAGCCAACTTCTACAAACATATAAAAAAAAAAAAAAAATTAGTTAATCTTAATTTACTTCCGCATCGCATCCCTTTATTTGTTCTGCATCAATTTTGGTATCAGAGCCCAGTCTAGGGTTTCTGATTTGCTTGCTTGCTTGTTTTGATTATTTTCTCTTTTTATTTTGTCTGCTCGAAGTAGACTCCCCAGGACGTCCGGTCCTAGGAACTAAGTGAGGCGCAAGCCTCCTCCTCCCATTCCACGGGGTTCCTAGGCGTGTAGGGGATCCATTGGGTTTAACTTCGTAGCAGGGATTATAAACGGAGAAGACAATCTAGTTGCAGCCCGTAATTGCCCTGTTGTCTGAATTATTTATCCCTGCATAAGACTCCGAATTGCATGATATTTGCTTCGTTGAAACCAGTATAATTGCATCTATTTTCCAAATTTTTCTGTGATTTATTAGTTTTGGTAAAATTCTGAGCATTAAAATACAACAACTCTATTTTTTGTGTTCTGCAATTCAATTCTTTTTGGGGTGATCATCTCATAATTTACTTAAGGGCAATTGAGCATCTAAGATAAGGGGAGAGTTGATTACCTCTCCTTAGCCCAAAACCACCACCCCTTCATTCGAACCTAGCCTTTAATCAAAAATTGATTAGACCTAATTTGCCCTAGTGGGCTAGGGACATCAACAAGTCGGGTCAGGCTAGTGTTGAGTCAGTTTGTCTGGTTACTCTGTGTGTGCTTTGTACTCAGTGTCTAGAACGGTGGTTCAGGGATTCCATCCCGAAGGGCTTGTGTGCTGGTCCGCCTACCTGGTCAATCTCTGATTGGTGTCTAGGATTGGCATTCAGGGACCTAACACTCCCCTTATACCTGCCTGGCTGAGTCCTGAGTTACTACAGGCTAGCTTGCCACTCTGATTGGGCATCTAGTTTGGGCTCTAGGTCTAGTTAGCCCGTGGTCATTTAGTTGAGTCTCATTTTGTGTGTTGCTTGCATCATGTCTACCCGGAATAGAGTGCCCTCCAACCTGGTAAACCCAACCTGATTTAGAGGCCATGGTTAGAGCTCTTACTGAGAGCATGAACAAGTTAAGCCAGGATTTGACTGCTACTGTTACCCAGTGTAAAGAACAAGTCCATGAGAATTTTACCCAGCTTAGGGATCAAGTCCAAGTCCTTGAGAAACGTAGACATCAAAATTGGATCCCTGATCCAAAATTTAATAGGCCCCAACCTCATCCATACCAGGAGCCTAAGAGGACCTTATACCGTGATCCCGAGCATAACCTTAGGAAGCCTAACCATGATATCTATAGTGTGGATCGTGTCTATGAGAGGTCCTTACAATATTCTAGACCAGTCACTCAACAACCCAAGTCTTCTAGATCAAACCATTTAGATCCACACCCATGCCCAAGTAAGGTCTCTACTAGCTTGAAACCCAGTGTGACCCAGGTTCCTATATCGCAAGAATGTTTGTTTTGTGGAGAAAGAGGCCATAATCTAGTCAGTGCCCATGCATAGGACTGGCTTGTGCACAGCTAAGTGGTAAGAATCCTAAGGATGACATTAATGAGGGAGAACCCAAGCCTACCAATGAGGAAGAAAGGTTAGGTATGACAAGCCTAGAATCAGTTGACCCGATTACCACTGACCCGAAACCCATTGAAGATGGCATCGAGGAAGTATATGATGCTGGCTTGAGTCTAGTTGATGAATATGAGGGGGAAGAACTTGAAGAATGTGACATTGATACTATTGGTTCCTTACCTGAGGAGACCTTGGAAAGCAACCAACTGGTAGGACCTAGTTCAGAAATTCAAGAGATTTGTGAGAACCAGGTTCCTTTAGTCAAATACCCGAGGAAGAACTTATAGTGTTAGCCCGAGCTATTAGTTCGTACCCTCTAATGACTGTCATTCCCCAAGTACCAATTGAAGATCTTTGCACTAAACTGTTTAAGTTTGCCCACCCTATGGTAGATCCTCTCCTTAGGATGACTGAATCAAGCCTCTTACAATTGGACCTTGTCCCATGCCCAGCCACTAAGGTCTCTCCCGTAATCTCAGTTGAACATCCTTATCTTGAGCGGATTGTTTCACCCAGTCCTGTAGAAGTCCTCCTTATGGCCCCAGACCCCTTCCTTTGCATGACTGACCTACCCTTCTATAGAGTATACCTTTCCACACCCATAGGTCAAATTTCAAGTCTTGAGGTCACCATCCATAGGCCCTTCCATGAATCATTCTCTAATCCAGTTCTTGAGAAAGTGGATCATTATTTGCTTAGAGAACAAACCTTAATTATTGCAATCACATGTCCTAGGCTACTGCCCGAACCATCTCTTGATCCATTCTTGGGAGTAGCAAATTTTACTTTCGTAAGGATGACCAGTTGACACTCATAGATCACCATTCAAACCTTCAGGTCACCACCTTTAGTCAACAGGTAATTCGAGACCCCACCTCATATCTCCTCCCTTTCTCTACGACTTCCAATGCTTCTTACACCATCCAAGTATACTTTGTCGAAGTCTTTAGAGTGAACCACGTGTCAGAACCTATTAGGTTTGCCACCTACTTCTGGAAGACCTTATGGCACCTACTAGGCACCAATGATAAGTTTTCATGCTCTGCATGCCATCCTCCGACCCAAGGTCAAACCTAGAGAGCCGTAGTTTGTTAGGTTTAGACCTAGGGTTCCTTTGAATAAAGTCCATTCTTTAGGAATGCATCGTCAGTTGAGTTTAGGACATTGTCTCAGATTTTGGTTGATTGAGAGCACCAGGAATTGGGATTTGTATTTTGTCCAGGACTAAATTGCATATAATGTTTCGATCAATAGGTCTATAGGCTAGAGTCCCTTTGAAATTGTTCATGGATACAAGCCTCACACACCACTTGATCTGATTTCACTATTAGCCCACACACACAAGTCTCTTGATGCACTTGCATAGCATGTAAAGGACTTGCATAAAGAAATTCATGCCAAAATAACTTTAAGTAATGAAACTTATAAGAAGTTGGCTGATACTCAAAGGCGAGTCAAATCTTTTGTTGAGGGAGACTATGTGATGATTAGGTTAAGGCCTGAACGGTTTCCTCCTGGAACCGTTAGAAAGTTACATGCTAGGGGAGCTGGACCATTTAGAGTGGTAAAGAGAGTAGGATCCAATGCCTATGTGCTCGAGTTGCCTCCAGAACTAGGCATTAGCTCTACTTTCAACATTACAGACTTAGTAGAGTACAGGGAGCTAGCTGTGATTCCTAGTGAGCCTTTTGAACCTAACCCTATCATTGAGAGTGATCCCACCCTGTGTGTCCACCAACAAACTGGCCTGTGAGGAAAGAGCAGATTGAAAAGATCCTGGATGATCAGGTTATCTCTACTCGTAATCGAGGATACCAAAGGTACCTGGTCCGCTGGCAAGGAAGGCCAGATTCTGATGACTCTTGGATCTCCCAAGAAGAATTACAAGAATTGGACCCAGACCTCTTGGAGAGATACCAGAGCCAACTTGAGCCTTACTGACAGGGTCGAGTTCCTCCCACCCCGGGAGAATTGGTGCGGGCACCAGACTCAGAAGAAGACTTCAGAGCTCCATCTGGATCTCTGATTAACCTTGCCCGAAGAATTAGGGTTTTTGGTTTGTAATAAGAGTTACTAGATCAACTCAATTTAGCTTGAGTCTACATTACCTGCATTTTTATTTTGTTGTGTCATGTTGACTCAGTAGTGGACTAGGGTTTCAACCGGGGATGTTACATTTTCTCCAAGACCTGGCAAGTGGACACCACACTCCCAGCCACACTCCCAGTCCAGGGGGCGCCATATCCACATCCAGCAGCCTTTGGTCCCCACTCCACAGATGGCAACCTCCTTCTTTCATGCACCAGATAAAGAGAAGAGCACAAATCAAGGGGGCGGCCAAGACTTTCCCTAGTGACTCCAAGCAAAGAAGGGAAGAAGTTTTCTTGGAAGAGAATATCAAGGGGCGCCATTACCTGCCAAAAACACCTAAAACAAAGATGGGAAGAGCCTTGACTTAGGGAGGAAGAAAAGGAGGAGTCCAAAAGAGTTCATCCAGGGAAGGAAGAAAATTTTCTTGAAAAAAATCAAGCAAGGTGGCGCCATCTACCTGCCATTTATAACCCAAATCCTAATTTTTGGTATTTTGGCCACCATATGTAAGGGATTTGCCCTAATTGGAGATCCCTCCTTTAGTCCCACATGGGAAAATATGAAACCCTTCTCCCTTGTAAAGCATTATAAATTACATCCCTCTTGTAAGTTGAAAAGAATCAATGAAGAAAAATTATTTTGCTATTCTCTTGTGTTGAGTAACCTAGGTTTCTCTTCTTCCGCACTATTCTAAGTGTTGAGCTCCGTGAGGGGGTAATCCGGGTTCCATTGGAGCCTTGAGGAGGTGAGAGATCTCCATCTTTATCCAAAACCCTAGGTTAGCCACTTAAAAATCCAAACCCTAGCCGCCCTTCATTATTTTCAATCCATCGAACCCTAGCTCCTTCCATCTCCCACGGCCTCTCTCTCTCTACAAGTCCAGGCTGTCCACCTTCATCCAGATCCAGTCTGGCTACTTCAGATCCAGAGCAAGTTCCAAGAAAAATCACATCAGCTTCCAGGAGAATCCAGTTTTCAGCAATTTCAATCTTCAAGTTCATCAACCTGGTAAATTCTTCCCTTGACTCTCTGATTCCATCAATTGTTTTTCTTCTCTTCCAGATCTTGAGTTCAGGAGAAGCCAACCCCAAAGGACCAGTACTGGAGGATCCA
Source organism: Areca catechu (assembly GCA_021397845.1). Classification (NCBI taxonomy): domain Eukaryota; kingdom Viridiplantae; phylum Streptophyta; class Magnoliopsida; order Arecales; family Arecaceae; genus Areca; species Areca catechu. The sequence goes on from CM038050.1 coordinate 59,571,943, forward strand.
TTGCGAAGAAATCTGAATCTGAGGATCCAACAATCAGCTCGGGAGAGTTCTTCCACCAAAATCTGTGAAGATCATTGTCTGGTTAGGTAAACCATCTCTTCTCTTATTTCTGTTCTGTTGAAAGTTCGGAGCGAAACCCTAGGTCTAGGAGTTTCTCAACCCCCAGCGATCCGTTCTTCTGAACTACTCTGATAATTTAGTTTCCTTAAAATTGTGCTTTCAATTATCATATTAGTATCTTTCAATGTTAGGTTAACTTTTCTTTGATTTGAAGCCAACTTCTACAAACATATAAAAACAACAAAAAAAAATTAGTTAATCTTAATTTACTTCCGCATCGCATCCCTTATTTGTTCTGCATCACCACGGCCCCTCTCTTCCACATCGAAGCCGGTCACCAGTATCCAGGTTCAGATCAACTGTTTCAACTACAGAGCCAGTTCAAAGGAGAGTCAGATCAGTATCAAGATCTCCGGAACTTCTACATCCAACAATCTTCATTAAGTACTCAGGTCAGTGTCTTTCTTTGAGTTTCTGGTTCTTTTTTTTGTTCTTCTTCTTCCAGATCCTAAGTTCGAGAAGAAGGCCAACCTTGCCATAGGACTATAATCCGAGGATCCATTGCGAAGATACCCGTCTCCAAGAATCCTACAATCTGCTCGAGAGTGTCCTTCAATTGAAGCAATGAGAGATATCACAGTTAGGTATAAAACCTTCTCTTCTCTCTTCGTCTGTTTCTTGAAAGAGGAGTAAACCCTAGGTCTGGGGTTCTCTCAATCTCCAGCGATCCTACTTCTGAGTTACTCTTATAATCCACTCCTTTTAATTGTGCTTTCTGTCATTTCTTAGTTTCTTTCAACATTAGTTTATCTTTCCTTTGAGTCAAAGCTGACTTCTAAAAATAAAAAAATAAAAAAATAAATAATTTTATTTGCTTCCGCATCGCATCATCTCTTCTTTTGTTCTGCATCATTTTGGTATCAGAGCCCTGTATAGGGTTTCTGTCTTGTGTGCTTGTTTGAGTGTCTCTCCTTTTTACTTTGTCTGCTCGGAGTAGACTCCCCAGGACGTCCGGTCCTAGGAATGAAGCGAGGTGCAAGCCTCCTCTTCCCATTCCACGGGGTGTTCCTAGGGCGTGTAGGGGATCCGCTGGGTTACAACTTCGTAGCAGGAATTGTAAACGGGGGAAGCATTCTGTTTTCAGTCTGTAACAATCCTGTTGCAGGAATTGTTTCTCATTGCAGGTAACTCCAAATTGCATGATTTTTATTTTGCTCGAACCAATATAATTGAAACTATTTACATAATTTTACTGTGATTTTGGTTTCCATAATATTCTGAGAGTTAAATTACAGCAACTCTGTTTCTATGTTTCTGCATTACAATTTTTTTTTTTTTGAGTGATCATCTCCTAATTCATCTTAAGGGCAATTGAGCATCTAAGATAAGGGGAGGAGTTGATAACCTCTCCTTAGCCCAAAACTACCACCCACTCATTCGATCCTAAGCCTAATTTTAAAACTAATTAGACTTAATTGCCCTAGTGGGCTAGGGACACCAACAAGTCGGGTCTAGGCTAGTGTTGAGTCAGTTTGTCTAGTTACTCTGTGTGTGCTTTGTACTCAGTGTCTAGAACGGTGGTTCAGGGATTCTATCTCGAAGGGCTTGGGTGCTGGTCCGCCTACCTGGCCAATCACTGATTGGTGTCTAGGATTGGCAATTAGGGACCTAACACTCCCCTTACACCTGCCTGGCTGAGTCCTGAGTTACTACAGGCTAGCTTGCCAATCTGATTGGGCATCTAGTTTGGGATCTAGGTCTAGTTAGCCCGTAGTCATTTCAGTCGAGTCTCATTTGGTGTGTTTGCTTGCATCATCATGTCTACCCGGAATGGAGTACCATACCAACCTGGTCAAACCCAACCTGATTTAGAGGCCATGGTTAGAGCTTTACTGAAAGTATGAACAAATTGAGTCAGGATATGAATGAGAATTTTACCCAGCTTAGGGATCGAGTCCAAGTAGTTGAGAAACGTAGACATCAAAATTGGACCCCTGATCCAAAATTTAATAGGCCCCGACCTCACCCATGCCAGGAGCCTAGGAGGACCTTATACCGTGATCCCGAGCATAACCTTAGGAAGCTTAACCATGATATCTATAATGTGGATCGTGTCTATGAGAGGTCCTTACAATATTCTAGACCAGTCACTCAACAACCCAAGTCATCTAGATCAAACCATTTAGATCCACACCCAAGCCCAAGTAAGGTCTCTACTAGCTTGAATCCCAGTGTGACCCAGGTTCCTATATCGCAAGAATGTTTATTTTATGGAGAAAAAGGCCATAAATCTAGTCAGTGCCCATGCATAGGACTGGCTTGTGCTTAGTTAAGTGGTAAGAATCCTAAGAATGACATTAATGAGGGAGAACCCAAGCCTACCAATGAGGAAGAAGGGTTAGGTATGACAAGCCCAGAATCAGTTGACCCGATTACCACTGACCCGAAACCCATTGAAGATGGCATGGCATCGAGGAAGTATATGATGCTGGCTTGAGTCTAGTTGATGAATATGAGGGGTAAGAACTTGAAGAATGTGACATCGATACTATTGGTTTCTTACCTGAGGAGACCTTGGAAAGCAACCAAGTGGTAGGACCTAGTTTAGAAATTCAAGAGATTTGTGAGAACAAGGTTCCTTTAGTCAAATACCCCCAGGAAGAACTCATAGTGTTAGCCCGAGATATCAGTGCGTATCCTCTAATGATAGTCATTCCCCAAGTACCAATTGAAGATCTTTGCACTAAACTGTTTAAGTTTGCCCACCCTATGGTAGATCCTCTCCTTAGGATGACTGAATCAAGCCTCTTACAATTGGACCTTGTCCCATGCTCAGCCACTAAGGTCTCTCCCCGTAATCTAAGTTGAACATCCTTTTCTTAAGCGGATTGATTCACCCAGTCCTGTAGAAGTCCTCCTTATGACCCCAGACCCCTTCCTTCGCATGACTGACCTACCCTTCTATAGAGTATACCTTTCCTCACCCATAGGTCAAATTTCAAGTCTTAAAGTCATCATCCATAGACCCTCCCATGAATCATTCTCGAATCCATTTCTTGAGAAAGTGGATCATTGTTTGCTTAGAGAACAAACCTTAACTATTGCAATCACATATCCTAGGCTTCTCCCCAAACCATCTCTTGATCCATTCCTAGGAGTAGCAAACTTTTCCTTTCGTAAGGATGACCAATTGACACTCATAGATCACCTTTCAAACCTTCAGGTCACCACCTTTAGCCAACAGGTAATTCGAGACTCCACCTCATATCTCCTCCCTTTCTCTAGGACTTCCAATGCTTCTTACACCATCCAAGTATACTTTGTCGAAGCCTTTAGAGTGAACCACGTGTCAGAACCTATTAGGTATGCCACCTACTTCTGGAAGACCTTATGGCACCTACTAGGCATCCATAATAAGTTTTCATGCTCTGCATGCCCTCCTCCGACCCAAGGTCAAACCTAGAGAGCCTTAGTTTGTTAGGTTTAGACCTAGGGTTCCTTTGTAATAAAGTCCATTCTTTAGGAATGCATCATCAGTGTAGTTTAGTTTTCTTGACCCTTTACTAGGCTTGGCTCAGATTTTGGTTTGATTGAGAGCACCAGGAATTGGGATTTGTATTTTGTCCAGGGCTGAAATTGCATTCAATGTTTCGATCAATAGGTCTATAGGCTAGAGTCCCTTTGAAATTGTTCATGGATGCAAGCCTCACACACCACTTGATCTGATTTCACTATTAGCCCACACACACAAGTCTCTTGATGCACTTGCATAGCATGTAAAGGACTTGCATAAAGAAATTCTTGCCAAAATAACTTTAAGTAATGAAACTTATAAGAAGTTGGCTGATTCTCAAAGACGAGTCAAAACTTTTGTTGAGAGAGACTATGTAATGATTAGGTTAAGGCCTTAGCGGTTTTCTCCTGGAACCGTTAGATAGTTACATGCTAGAGGAGCTGGACCATTTAGAGTAGTGAAGAGAGTAGGATCCAATGCCTATGTGCTCGAGTTGCCACCAGAACTAGGCAATATCTCTACTTTCAACATTACAGACCTAGTAGAGAACAAGGAGCCAGCTGTGATTCCCAGTGAGCCTTTTGAACCTAATCCTGTTATTGAGAGTGACCCAGATCCTGTGTGTCCACCAACAAACTGGCCTGTGAGGAAAGAGCAGATTGAAAAGATCTTGGATGATCAGGTTATCTCTACTCGTAATCGAGGATACCAAAGATACCAGGTCCACTGGCAAGGAAGGCCAGATTCTGATGACTCTTGGATCTCCCGAGAAGAATTACAAGAATTGGACCCAGACCTCTTGGAGAGATACCAGAGCCAACTTGATCCATACTCGACAGGGTCGAGTTCCTCCCACCCCGGGAGAATTGGTGCGGGCACCAGACTCAGAAGAAGACTTCAGGGCTCCATCTGGATCTCTGATTGACCTTGCCCGAAGAATTAGAGTTTTCTGGTTTTGTAATTAGGGTTGACCTGATCAACTCAATTTTGAGTCTGTAATTTTGTCATTTCAATTTTTGTTTGGTCATGTTGCTCAGTCCAGGTCCAAGGCCCAGGTAGGTGTCATTCCCTTTGCCATAGGGCACCACATTTTCCTGCTACAAGTGGGTGCCACACTCCCTGCCACATCTCCATCTAGTGTACCTTGGTCCCCACGCCTCAAGTAAGCAGGTTCTTTTTTCTTGCACCACTTGGGGTAGAAATCCATCAAGATACCTCAATCCAAGGAGGAGCCAACTTCTTTCCAGATAAACCCGAGCCATTATGGCAAGAATTTTTCTTGAAGAGAGGATCAAGGAGGTGCCCCACAATGTTCCATAAAAATCCAAGTTATAAAAGGGAAGAGAGCATGTCTTGGGGAGAAAATCAAGGAGGCACCCAAAAGTTTCCAAAAGTGCCAAAGCCATGAAAGGAAGAAGCCTAAACTTGTGGAGCAAGACTAGGAGGTGTCCAAAAGAGCCAAACCATGAAGGGAAAATCCTTGATTCATGGAGAGATACTAGGAGACACCCCATAACCTGCCATTTGGAGCTGATTTTCAAGTTTTCTTGGAGTTTTTGGGCTGCCCACTCATGGAAGGAGTCTTGGAAAGAGAATTTGATGCCTAAAGTGTGGGTTAGTCCTATTAGTCCCACATGGGAAATGTATAAAATTTTATTTCTTTGTTATGTCTATATATTCAACTCTATGTAACTCTTGAATGAAAAAATGATGAATGAAATCAATTTTGTGTGAGCAACTTTGTGTTTCTCTCTTCCGCACTTGTATTCAGGTGTAGAGCTCCGTTAGGGAGTAAATCCGGGTTCCCTAGGAACCTTGAGGAGGTGTGAGATCTCCAACCCCAAACCCTAGCTTAGTCCACCCATCTCTACTCCACCACCACCAAACCCTAATTTTCCATCTTCATCCCACGGCCCCTCTCTTCCACATCGAAGCCGGTCACCAGCATCCAGGTTCAGATCAACTGTTTCAACTATAGAGCCAGTTCAAAGGAGAGTCAGATCAGTATCAAGATCTCCGGAACTTCTACATCCAACAATCTTCATTAAGTACTCAGGTCAGTGTCTTTCTTTGAGTTTCTGGTTCTTTTTTTTGTTTTTCTTCTTCCAGATCCTAAGTTCGAGAAGAAGGCCAACCTTGCCATAGGACTACAATCCGAGGATCCATTGCGAAGATACCCCGTCTCCAAGGATCCTACAATCTGCTCGAGAGTGTCCTTCAATTGAAGCAATGAGAGATATCACAGTCAGGAATAAAACCTTCTCTTCTCTCTTCGTCTGTTTCTTGAAAGAGGAGTAAACCCTTGGTCTGGGGGTTTCTCAATCCCCAGCGATCCTACTTCTGAGTTACTCTTATAATCCACTCCTTTTAATTGTGCTTTCTGTCATTTCTTAATTTCTTTCAACATTAGTTTATCTTTCCTTTGAGTCAAAGCCGACTTCTAAAAATAAATAAATAAAAAAATACATTAATTTTAATTGCTTCCGCATCGCATCATCTCTTCTTTTGTTCTGCATCAGACTAATAGGATGGATCTTCAAATTAGGCTTGTAGAATCAAATCCTTCTCATATGGCCGGCCAAGAGCTTCCATAAGTGTTGATTGGTGGCTCCAAATGGTAAGTAGGTGGCGCCTCCTAGCCTTGCTCTTCAAGAAAATTTTTTTTCCTTCCATGGCTCAACTCTTTTGGACACCTCCTTTTCTTTCTCCCCAAGTCATGGATCTTCCCAACTTTGCTTTGGTCTTTTTAGGCATGGATTGGGCGCCCCCTTGAAGTGCTCCCCAAGAAATGCCTCTTTCTTCCTTTAGCTTGGCCTTTTAAGGTATATATGGGGCGCCTCCTTGATTTTGGCTTCAAGAAAAATTCTTGCTCCCTTGGGTGTGGGGACCAAGACACTGGGATGGAGATTTGGCACCTCCTGGACTCTGGCGTGTGGCTGGGAGTGTGGCGCCCACTTGCTTGGGATTGGGAGAAAATTTGGCACCCTGGAGAAGACCTAGACCACTTACTAGGACTTGTACTAAGTCAACATGACTCAACAAAATTTAAATGACAGGGAAATATAGACTCAAAAAAAAATTGAGTTGACCAAGTCAACCCTTATTACAAAACCAGAAAACCCTAATTCTTCGGGCAAGGTCAATCAGAGATCCAGATGGAGCCCTGAAGTCTTCTTCTGAGTCTGGTGCCTGCACCAAGTTCGGTGCACTCCAAGGTACCTACATCCACTCCCCAAGCTCCCCTTGGGTTTCACTATAATTAACCAAGATACAGCCGATTAATTTTTTTGGCTCACTAATCAAACCCAACTTGTTTTCACCAGGCTCACAAGTCAAAATCCTTGTTGATTTTCTAACTTTGGCTAACCAACAACCCCTTGATTTTCATGGCTAACCAAAAATCTTGTTGGTTTTATAACTTAGGCTTACCAACAACCTTGTTGGTTTTCATACAAGGCTCACCAACAAACCTCTTTGGTTTTCCAAGGCTCACCAAAAATCTTAATAAACAAAGTAAGCACAATATAAAAAGAACACAATAAAAGCTTTCTTAAACAGAGAAAATATCTTTTTGAAGCCCTTGATTGTTAATGAACAACTTATCTTCAAGATGTTGAAGCCTTTGAATGTTGATGAAAATGTGGACTTGGAAGCTTTCTCTCAATCTTGAAAGCTTGAAGGCTTGAACCACTCAAAATAATGAATCCTTAAGTGTATTCAATAAAACTCTCTAAAGGATTACTTTTTCATTTGATTTTTGGCATTTATATAGCTCTCCAAATCATAGATGACCGTTTATGACCATTGGGGATGAAAAACTAGCCGTTTGAAGCAAGTTGGAATCAATTCTGCACTTCTAAAAAATTAGCTGTTACTCCAAGTGTCGACACTTGAATCTAGTGAGTCGACACTTGAGTCAACTCAAGGCAAAAATTCTGGATTTTCATAGTTCTATATTTTTCTTGTTCTCGGGCCTTGAGTCGATACTTGAACTTCTTCATGAGTCGACACTTGAGTGTGCCAGTGCTGAAACTTACTGAAACTTCTCCAAAATGAATGTTTAAGTCCTTCCAAGTCTTTCTTATGTTACAAAGTCCTTATAACTTGAAATTCTATGAATTTGAAGGACTTCTTCAACTGAAATATAAGCATTTTATTTTTTCAACTGATATGAGTACTTAATCTGATAAATACACTAAAATACATAATTAGTACTCATATATACTTAAGTATTTTGTCAATCATCAAAATCAAGACCAGAGTCAATACCTAGCCTTAGTTTCTCCAATCTCTCTATCAAAGTCCAACACCACCTCCTATCCCAAAGCACGCATACCCACCAGCCACCCAACATCTGGTAGCCCATGCTATGTATGGACTTGTCATCATAAGTGTTAGTGTATAGTATCTTCTTGAAGGCTTTACACTCAAGGGGTATACTAAACTCTTTGAAAATCCTAGTCAGACCCGTGCCATATGGCATGCATAGCCTCCTACTATTAGTTGCTTCCTGCATCTATCTAACCATGATTCCTTATAGGTTAATGGCAATCCCCTAGATGATCATAACCATCAACATAAGCTCCCGCTCAGTAATAAAATCAAAACAATTGGTCTTTGATATTGGAATCCATGCTATAACATAATGTAAAAGTCTCATCTACAAGGAAAGCTAGTTTGCCATAACTATAAAGACTCCCCTCACATCCTCTTTCTCAAGAATGAATAAAAATCCAACCTCCTTGTCACCCAAACAATTAGCAGTCATCCCATGACAAAAAAATTCTCATACTTGGCTCAACAACTCATCACTGATAGTGATCAAAGTGCCTCTGACAATGACTACCCATCCATCACCTCCTCTAGCCAATGAACCATAAAACTCCCTGATAAGGTGTAGGTAGTACCTCTCTTTCATGGAGAAGAATCCCTTGCAGTTAACAAATCTGATCCAATCCTCGATGGAGAACCCCTTATGGTCAAAATAGCCAAAATCTATTTGCAACCCATAGGCAATCACTTGCCCGATGACCCTCTTGACCTTACGCGAAGGAGGGGATTCTCAGGTCTCTCTTCTCTTCTCTAGATCATGTCTTTCTTTGGAATGGTTTTCATCACTCCTTGAATCACCCGAAATGGGTCAAAATCTCTTTCCTCGATATGCCAACTATTTGAATGGCCCCATCTCCCACAAATTCAAACAAAAGAGACAAGATTAGGACAAATGAAAGGTGAACATCAAGGATCGCACTTTAGGAAGGGCTATGGAGTGTTTTGGAAATGATTTAGGAGAGAAAAATGAAATTTTGGAATGAAAACAAAGTTGTGGGTGTGCCCTAAAAGAATTAAAGTAAATCAGTGAGTCAACTCATGAAATTACACCTTAAGTCGACTCATTAATGAGTCGACTCATGGTAAAATCACATGAGTTGACTCAGGCTTTGTATCAAAACCAAATTTTTCTTGAAAAAGAGGTTCAAGGGAGTTTGGTTAACAATCTTAGGAAATTCAAAGTGATTTAGAGAGACATAATTTCAATCAAATTGAGATTATTAAGAGCAAGAATTGAGAGAATATGAAAAGTCTAATCAAAGAATCTATGACTCCTAGCTCTCTTCTAGTCATTCAAAATCTATCTTCACTAAGAGATTTGGTAAAAATATTAGCTAATTATCTATCAATACAAATATAATCAAGCAATACATCTCCATTTTGTACATGATTCTTATGAAGTGCTATCTGATTTCAATGTGTTTGCTTTTTGAATATTGAACAGGATTTTTAGTTAGATTAATTACACCTATATACCACATCTTATGAAAATTTTGTTTAATTTAATACTAAAATCTTTAAGTTATTATTTAATCCACATGATTTTTATACAACAACTTCTAGCTACTATATATTTGGCCTCAACCATAGATAATACAGCTGAATTTTATTTCTTACTAAACTAAAACATTAAATTCATTTTCAAGAAATTGACATATTTTACTTATGCTTTTTCTATCTAACTTACATCCAACAAAATCAATATCAAAATATGCAATAAGCTTAATCGATGATTATCTAGAATACCATAATCTAATATTAATAGTGCTAGATAAATATCTAAAAATCTATTTAATAGCTAATAAATATAATTTCTTAAGGTTTGATTGATACCTAGCGTACATGTAAATACTAAACATAATGCTAGTCAACCTGCAGTAAGATAAAGTAAAGAACCAATGATACATCTATATATTTTTTTATTAATACTCTTAGTATTTTCATCTTTGTCAAGCTTACAAGAGGGACTTATAAGCGTGCCAAGTGATTTTGTTATCTCCATCCCAAATTTTTTAGTATCTCTCTAGTATACTTCACTTGGTTGATGAAGATTTTCTTTTTAGTTTGCTTCATTTAGAGTCTGAGAAAGAAGTTTAGCTCTCCATCATGCTCATCTAGAACTCTCCCTATATTAACTTGGCAAACTCTTGACAAAGAACTTCATTAGTGGAACCAAATATAATTTCATCAACTTATATTTGCACTACTAATAAGTCATTATTCTTTCTTTTCAAAAAAAAGTAATATCTATATTTTCTTTTGTAAAACCTTTTTCAAGTAAAAATTTACTTATTCTATCATACCATGTACATGGAGCTTATTTTAATCCTAAAAAGATTTATAATGTTTAAAATATGATTTGGATAAGTATGATCTTCAAAACCTTATGGTCATTCTATATAAATCTCTTCTACTATGTATCTATTTAAAATATACTTTTAACATTTATTTGATCTAGTTTGAAATCCGTGAAACATGCAAATACAAGTAATGATTTAATTACCTCTAATCTAGCAACAGGTACAAGATGTTTTCCAAAATCAATATCATCTTCTTGATTATATCCTTTAGAAACTAATCTAACTTTGTTTCTAGTTATAATTTCATTTTCATCTAACTTATTTCTAGAAATTGATTTTATGCCAATTATTGAAGTATTAGGTGATCTTTCTACTAAAGTCCAAACTTTATTTCCTTCAAATTGGTTTAGTTCTTCTTACATTTCAATTATCCAATTAGGATCTTTTTTAGCTTTTTGAATACTTTTAGGTTCAATTTGAGATACAAAAGCTAAGTAATCACAAATATTTTTAAAAGAGGATTGAGCCCTTACTCCTTTTGATGGATCATCTATAATTAATTTCTTTGGATGTCCATGTGGTAGATCATTTTGATCTTGATGAGATTTTCTCTTCTTCTTCCTCCTTTTGATCTTCTTCAAGGTCCTTGGAAGTACATCCTTTAGTGTCATATTTTTCATCCTTTGAAAACTTCATCATCATCTAAAGCATCTTCCTTTCTAGATGATTTGTCGTTAGATTCATTAAAAACTACATGAATAGATTCTTCAATAACAAAAATTTTCTTGTTGAAGATTCTATATGCCTTGCAAGATATGGAGTATCCTAAGAAGATACCCTCATCTGATTTGGCATCAAACTTTTCTAGATTATCCTTTTCATTATTAAGTATAAAACACTGGCATCCATAAACACGAAAGTATTTTATATGTGGTTTTCTATCTTTTCAAAGTTTATAAGGTATTTTCTTTAAAATCAGATAGATTAAAACATAGTTTAAAATATAACATGCTGTGTTGATAGCTTCTACCTAAAAGTACCTTAGGAGGCTATTTTTATATAGCATGGTGCATGTCATTTCTTCCAAAGTTTTTCTTTTTACAATCTAATTTTGTCAGGGTATCCTAGATATAGGAAAGTTGTGTTCAATTTTCTTTTCATTACAAAAATTTTTAAAATCTTGATTTTCAAATTTGGTTCTATGGTTATTATGAATGTAAATAATTGAAGTGCTTTATTCATTTGAAACATTTTGATAAAATTTGGTAAAAGCTAAAAAAGCTTCATCTTGTGTGCTAAGAACATAACCCATAGAACATGAAAAAAACCATCCATAATGCAAGGCTATATTTTTTTCCACCTAAACTAGTAGTTATTGTAGGTCCAAATAAGTCCATATAAATCTATTCTAGGGGTCGAGATGTAGAAATTATATCTTTTGATTTGAAAGAACTTTTTGTTTATTTTTAAATTGGCATGCATCACAAATTTTATTTTTTCAAAATTAAGTTTTGGTAAATCCTTTACAATATTCTTTTTATTTAATTTGGAAAGTAAATGCATGCTAGCATATCCTAATCTATGGTGCCATAGCAAACTAGTCTCATTGACTTTGTCTTCCATTGCAACTAGACATTAATCATCTTGTAAAGGGAGATCATCAAGATCTACCATGTAGATGTTTCCATGTTTATGTCCAATGAACATGATTTTATTATCATTAAAAATGAAATTCCCTCCATTTATTGCTCAAGTGATGTTAATTGCTTCATATCTCCAGTCATGTGTCTTGAGCAATACTATCTAAATACCAAAGTCTCTTCTTTTCCTTGAGTACAAGATATATCTACAAAAGCAATCAAGTGAAAACTTTAGGTACCCAAGCCATCTTAGGTCCTTTAGGGTTAGTAGTGGTGGTTCTTTTTGAAACACAAATCTTCTTAACATTATTCAATTTCCTACAATCACATAAATAGGCTTTATATCCTAATCTACCACAATAATGACATGTTTTAGTTGAAGATGCAGCAATAAACAAATTTTTGAGGTATTTTTATTATTTTTATTGTTTGAAATCCAATATGGCTTTATTAAAAATAGATTTTTGACTATTTAAAAGTATTTCAAGTTTTTCAGAGCTATAAGTAAACTTTTCAACAAAAGATTTAATCTTCTTAAGTTCTTCTTTCAAAATCTTGTTTTTGTGGGTTAAAGTCTTATTTTCTTTTGAGAGCTCTTTATTTAATAATACTAGCTTTTACTTCTTCAAATCTTTATTTTCTTGGGTTAATCTTTAATTTTCTTTTAATATTTTTTCTTTTCATTTGTTAAAGCAAGAATTTGATCCTTCAACACTTTATTTCCTTGAATAAAGATTTCATTCTCTTTTAATAGCTTTTCTTTTTTGCTATTTAACTCAAAATTTCATTTCTTCATTTCTTTATTTTTCAACTTGAGCTTTTTGAAATCATCCATAAGTTCAGTAAAAGTATCTTGTAGTTCTTTAAAGGTATAATCAATATTAATTTCAGATCTTATCTCTTCCTCATGAATCATGAAGTATGGATTTGTAACTTCTTGTGTTTCCTTCTCGAAGCTAGAGTCCTAGCTGTCACTCCATGTTACCATCATTGCCTTCTTTTATATTTTCTTGAGGCTTTCTTAAGAAAGGAGTAGTTCATCTTATAGTATCATGACTTCTTGCATTCGAAGCAAATAGGCTGCCCCTTCTTTTTCTTCTTTTCCTTCTCCTTATTTGGATCTCCTTTATAAGGCTTCTTCTAATAGTCATGCATATTTTTCTTTATAAACCTTCTAAACTTTCTTAACACAAGTATCATCTCATCATCTTCATCTCCCTCATCTGAGTCATCACTAGTTTCTTCCTTTGTAGTTGTTGTTGACCCTTGGAATGATTTTGATGATAACAAAATATTGGAGCATGTATCTGATACTTACTATTTCCTAGTGTTTAAGTTTTTGTAGGATGATTCAAATGCACAATCATTATTCCTACATCATTAAAGTGTATTAATTTTCTTTTAGAAAAAGTTCCATGTAATGAAGGGCCCAAAGTAAATTCATTTGTATATTCTTATAAAAGGGCCAATCTTGTGTAATTTTTAAGTTTAAAATTCTTAGATTACACTTGGAAGAAGTTGGAAGTTGTTTGGAAGTTTTTCGAAGAAGTTTGGAGAAGTTTGAATGTTTTTTTACTCGAGCCGACTCATTGTTTTGGCATGGCATAAGCATTTCTGATACTCAATCACTTGAGCCAACTAATGAAGATCCGAGCCGACTTCTCTAAAGTAGTTGAAATTTATTTTCTGATACACAGCCAACCGAGCCGACTCAATGAGCATCCGAGCTAACTCCTCTAGAGTGAGTAAAATTCTATTTTAAGGAACATGCCAATTGAGCCGACTCATTGAAGAACCGAGCCAACTCTTCCAGAGTAAGTGAAATTCAGTTATGAGAAAACTAGTCTTTTGAGCTGACTCAATTGAAGAGAGCCAACTTGACCAGAGTTCTATTTTAAATTGTCTGAGAATCAGAGCTGACTCGAATCCCAGTTTCTAAAATATAATGGCTAGTTCCAGAATGAAGATTTTGAATCCAAAAAGCCCTCCAATGGCTAGTTCTCTTCTCCCAAGGCATTCTAACAGTTATTTTCAGCTGGGAATAGTAAAAAAGACTATAAATGATGGATTTGAACAAGTTTTGAAAAACTTTTAATGAGGGTATTGAATATTCAAAAGAGCATGTTGGGTTTTGGTGGCACAGTGGAAGAATAAATTTAAAAAATTTTCATTTTGAAACTCCAAACAACATGAAACCCTAAGCCCAAGATCCCTTATTCATTATAATTAACAAGTCATTCAATTAGGGTTTGGAAGAATACCTGGGTAATTTCTTCTTCTTTCCACTAGGCATATAAGTGCATACCCTCTAGAGGTGATCCACACATGAATTAATCCTAGGAAGCACTCCTTAATAGGTTGCTTAAACCATTGAGACTCTTTTGATAGCTTTTCTTCCTTTTGCAGCCTCTCCTTCCTTGCTCAGACCCTTGCCCTTCAGTAAAGCACTCTGAGCCCTCTCCAGAACCTCTCTTCACTCTTTTTATCACTTTTTAAATCTCTTCCTAAACACTTGTCTTAAAATGGTGGACTTGTCTTAAGACAAGACCTAAGTTCTAATAAGGGAGGGAGGGGACAAGCATAGTGTGACAAAGTGTAAGTGTAAGAAAGAAAGGAATCAGATTCATAATTATTCATTCAGCCTAAACACTGAAGGCTATTTATAGGAGATGGGGAGGTGCCATTTATGGTTCTTCATCAGCCTTTGATCTGTCAATTAATAGATCATATAAGACCCTTCATTAAGGAGTCTTATCTTGAAAAAACATGACCCTTCTTGCGCCAAAGGTCTTCTTCAAATTACCAACCGAATTCTTCACTTGCCACATGACAATTTTTGGTTGCAGGATGGCAAAGAGGTGTGACATTTAATTAAGAAGCATCAGAGAGTTTGAGATACTTAAAGCAGAAGAACTCTGCTTTTTGTTTTTGTGCCAACTTCCCTCCACCGCATTTCTTCTTTATTGATCGGTCAAAATCAATTTCAAAATGGTGTGGAGATGAGAATAAAGCCCTTGGACTTTATCTAGCTTTGGTAACTGATAGGCAGAAGGACTCTTGGTCCTTTCTATGCACATTCAATCCTTGCACACAAACCAAATTGGTGCCAAGAGTCCCTTCTCTTTAGGACTCTTTAAATAATTAGATAAAGGCTAATTAAATCTGGATAAAACCAGATAATTGCTTCCCCACCTTGGACTCAACCCAATCTAGGATTTCCTCAAATTGGTTAGCCCTTTAAGCAACCTTATGGACCCAATTCAATTGGGTTAGAAGTTAGGTTAGCCTACACATGCTAGTGTGTAATCTAGCTAACCAATTACGATCCCATGATCCTAATAAAATATCAATTGACTTCCTAGGTCAACTTCCTATTATGTGAGACCATTTGGGTTCTACATCTGGCCAGCAGTAGGTCTAGGTCCAAGCTAATTCGATTCAATCGGACCCGATTGACCTAATTAGGTCAATTTGAGTTGACCTAAGTTGCCAATTTGAACTAGCTTTTGAATTGACTCATGAATCCAATCGAATTGATTCATGAAAACCTACAAGACATGATTAATGTCTAGCAATATGTCATGCCTACCTGAAAGATGTGAAATTTGATAAAAAGTATCAAAATACCCTTTAATGGAAAGTTACTATGAAATTCAATTTTTTGATCCCCCTTTATCCTGAATAAGTGATTGGTATTGTTGCCACCTGGATCGTCATGGCCTGTAGCTCTGGTACATCACCGCTGCATCGGTTGCCTCCTCCCGTCGGGCATGCTCCCTCCTCTTCGGGGGTCGACTCTTCGGTTTAATCGACCTACAAAATAGAGGAGACCTAGGCCGAGGATTCAACGAGGACACTTTGATGATCAAGTCAGTGGGATGATCAAGAAGAACAAAACCTTTGAGGTGGAGAGCTTGGTGGACTCCCTCGCCCCAGGGGGTAATAAGATAATAATGATCAAATAGCAAAAAGAAAGAGGGAATGGAGAGCAGGGAACATGGAGGATCCCTCTGGCCGGTCCCTTGGCCACTGAGCTTTTGGCTGCTTGCTTATCTCTCTCTCCTTCTGCTCACTTACCTTCTTACTTACCTTTCTCATCTTTTCTGGTTGTGTCCTGGTATCATTCTTTGTGTGCCCTCTCATGGAGTCTTCTTCGGTGGGCTTGTCGCTGCTCGTGCCTTCTCATTCTTTCCCTCCACTTAAACTAGTCCTTCTAGAGGTGGAGGCAATCCATGGGCCTGCTAAAGCCCTCTCCCAGATTGGTCCTTCCAGAGGAGGAGGCCCCCTTCCCCTATTGGGGGTGTCATTTTTTGCTTAAGAGCGCCAGGTGCTGTGCCATTGAGCCCCATGCCATGGCAAGAAGTTTCCATTCCTGGAGGGACCGTCCAAGTGTTGCAGGGCCTATGGCTATGGTAGGATTCTCCATCTGGGAGAACTCTGGATCTCGCATCGTGTGGGTCGACACCCTTCGGCCGTACGGTAATGGATATGGCGGTACGTTACAAGACCCAGGGTCTAACGGGGCTTACCTTGTGCAGAGCATGTAGGCTGTTGTCACAGAGCTAGCATTGGTGGCAGGGCATGCACCACCTTCCGGAGGTTATAGGTTCATAGGGACATCTATGCCATGATTTGAAATCCTGTTGATCTTTTCCTCCATCGCTAGTAGAAATTTTGGCCTTCATGTGGCAAAAAAGGACCTCCTGAAGGGAGGTCCACCTTCGATAGCATGAGCATGACCTCGACCTAAAGCTGACCTCAGATGGAGGGCTGATCCTATGAGCTCGACCCCGACTAGGAGCTGACCTCGGTAGGAGGGCTCGCTTTATGATCTCAACCCCAACCGGGAGCTGACCTTGATAAGAGGGCTAACTTTATGAGCTCGACCCTGATCGAGAGCTGACCTTAGTAGGAGGGCTCGCTTTATGATCTCAACCCCAACCGGGAGCTGACCTTGATAAGAGGGCAACTTTATGAGCTCGACCCTGATCGAGAGCTGACCTCAACATTCCACCCAGGGGTTGCATCTAGGTGGCATTCCCCACCCGTGTGGCTATTTGGTAGTGGCTGTGTAGGCTCCACATCAACGGATGCTGCCATATCAGATGCCCCCCACACTCGGCTTGGAGAACGAAGCATTGCTCAAGGCGATGGGAGTAACGACCATGCTGACGTGGGGGGATGCACCTTCTGTGCCATCAATGCTTCAACTAGCCATGTCCTGAAGACCACACCTTTGCTTTAATGGGGAACTACACTAAGTTTTCCAATGGAGGAATCATCAATGCCCTGGCTGGATCAAGGTTTCCATTTTATGAACCAAAGCATCTGGGGGCACCTGGTGCTGACACGTGGTGGCCTTCAGTTGGCTATGTAGTTTTTAAAGGGCCTTCAGGCATAGGTGGCTAGGGTTCCACAAAGCTTCCTTCTTCCTTCTTCAACCCCCTTCTTATTCCAGCATTGGCCACTATGAGACTTTTGATCAATGAAGGCACCTCTTCCACTATGACATCTATTCTCTCTTCACCCTCTTTTTATTCTTTAAGCTTGAATCTGTTGTATGGCCTCCCAGGCTATTGGGGGCCTCTCTCCACTTTGCTTGCTATTTTTCTTTTCTTTGGCTCAGATTGTTTCTGGGGGTCTCCTTAGTTTGCCAAGCTATGAGTCGGGCGGTTGATGGTGGGAGTTCAGGGATTTTCCACTGACATCCCCGGGTCGTGAGCAAGGCAACTAAATGTAGGGCTTCCAAAATATCTCGGCTCAGTTCACCATGTTATGAGTCAAGTGGCAGATGGTGGGACTTCTTGAGTTTCCTAGCGAACATCTTTGGACTGTGAGTAAGGCAGTGGATGCGGGGCTTTGTGAGTTTCTCGACTTATAGGTGCCAAACTGTGAGTCATACGATAGATGGCGAGGTTCTAGGAATCCCCAACTACACCTCAAGACTATGAGAAGGGCGATTGAGCATGGATCTATCGGAAGGACCTGGCTTGAAGACTACCTAGCTACTGGCCTCGTGGTAGATGGAGGGTTGCCCTGTCATCGCCTCAGGGTTATGAACTCGATTGATAAGGGCGGGCCTAATGGAGGGGCCTGCCTTCTTGGTTAGGATGCCGAAGTATAAGTCACGCAGTAAATGGTGGATTGCCCTGCTGCCACCTCCATGCTGTGATCTCGGTTAATGAGTGCAGGCCTGATGGAGTGGGCCTGCCCCATTAGTGAGGATGTCGAACTATGAGTCACGCGGTAGATGGTGGTTGCCCTACTGCCACCTTCGGGTTATGAGCTTGGCTGATGAGCACGGGCTTGATTGAGTGGGCCTGGCTTGCTGATGAGAAGTTCCATGCAATGAGTCTTGCAGTAGACGGCATCTTGGTGCCGCCTCTAGGCTGTGAGCGAGGCTCGAGGTGCCGAGCTTCACAATTCACCATGCTTGAGTCATGCGGTAGATGACATTTTCGTGCCACCTCCGAGCTATGAGCATGGATGGGTGCATTGAGCTTCTTGATTTGCCATGCTATGAGTCACATGGTAGATGGCATTTTGGTGCTACCTCCGGGCCATGAGTGCGGCCTTGAAGCTGTGGGAAATCGATTTTTAGGTGAGCTAAGCTATGAGTCACGCGATAGATGGCATCTTGGTGCCACCTCCAGGCTGTGAGCACGATTGATGAGGGTGGGCCTGATGGAGGGGCCCACCTTATTGGTGAGGATGTCGAACTGTGAGTCACGTTGTAGATGGCTGGTTGCCCTGCCGCCACCTCTGAGTTATGAGCTCGGTTGGTGAGCACGGGCCTAATAAAGTCATCCCGGCTCGCTAATGAAGAGTTGCCATGCTGTCAGTCTGATGGTAGATGGCATCTTGGTGCCACCTCCGGCTATGAGCATGGCTGATGAGGGCGGGCCTGATGGAGGTGCCCGCCTCATTGGTGAGGATGCCAAATTGTGAGTCCGTGGTATATAGCGGTTACCCTACCGCTACCTCCAAGTTGTGATCTCGGTTGAAAAGTGCAGGCCTGCTGAGGGGCCTAGCTTGAGAGAACCATGCTATGAGTCAAGTGGTAGATGGTAGGTTGCCCTGCTGCTACCTCTGAACTGTGAGCACGGTTGATGCAGGCGGGCCTGATGGAGGGGCCCACCTTGTTGTTGAGGATGCCGAACTAATTCACGCAGTAGATGACTGGTTGCCCTACCGCCACCTCAGGGCTATGAGCTCAGCTAAAAAGTATGGGCCTACTGAGGGGCCTGGCTGGGGAGCACCGTGTTGTGAGTCAAGCAGTAGATGGCGGGTTACCCTGCCGTCGCCTCTGGACTGTGAGCATGGAGAGGAGTGCGGGCATGATGGAGGGCCCTGCTTGAGTCTACTAGACTTTGAGTCAGACGGAGATGTCCCTGCACAAGTGAAATGCAAAGTTGAATGAAAAAGGGACTTAGATATTTGAGAGGAAGTTTTACATCACCAGTAGCACTCTCTTAAATTGCTTATGTTCCAAGTTCACGAGCATCGGGAGGCACCGGGACTGGCGAGGTAGTAAGCTCCGCCCAGCTGGGCTTCGAACCCTTTGCTGGGGTACTATAGGGGGTAGCAGTAGCATGCCATTCTTTATTGACAGGCTACCCCCTGAAATCAGGCTCTATCTCTTGTTGGTTTGCCCCACTGTGAGTCGCATGATGGGTGGCATCCCGTTGCCACCTCCAGGCTGTGAGCAAGGCGATGGTGCTTGCCATCGATGGTGATGTAGGGGCTTCTCCTATAGAACTGTAACACAATTTTCATGTTGCAAAGGTAGTCAAGAAGGGATTTACCCATTAGGCTTGCATGAGATGATGGAAGCCCCACGCATAGGGGAATGCTAGATTCTGGGTCTAACTGGAGAGTACCATGAAAGTGGCAGGTGTTCGAAAAACCCATGAACACATGCCCCATTCTTCACTATCATCAGACCTTTCTCTTCTATTTCTTTGGGTGGGCCCCCAAGAGGGAGCTCTTATGTCCCCCTCCTGCACCCTAAGGAGGTATTTATGATCGTTTCGTCGATTGGAGAGCCTGGATCCTCAACCTTGGCTAAGATCCTCTTAGCCCTGAATCATTTGTCACCCCTACTGGGCATGCCAATCTATTGCCTCCTGGATTGTCTTGGCTTGTAGCTCCGGTGCGTCACTGCTGCATCAGGTGCCTCCTCTCATCGGGCATGATCCCTTTTCTTTAGGGGTCGGCTCTTCGGTTCGATCAGCATGCAAAATAGAGGAGATCCAGGCTGGGGATTCTGGCAAGGATACTCTAACGATCAAGTCAATGGGATGATCGAGGGGAGCAGAACCTTTGAGACGGAGAGCTTGTGGGACTCCCTCGCCCCAGGGGGTGACAAGATGATAATGATCAAATAGCAAAAAGAAAGAGGGAATGGAGAGTAGGGAATCAGGAGGATCCCTCCGGCCGGTCCCTTGGTCACTGAGCTTTTGGCTACTTGCTTATCTCTCTCCCCCTCCCGCTCACTTACCTTCTTACTTACCTTCCTCATCTTTTCTAGTAGTGTCCTGGTATCCTTCTTTGTATGCCCTCACATGGAGTCTTCTTCGGTGGGGCTTGTCGCTGCTCGTGGCTTCTCCTTCTTTCCCCCCATCATAGACTGGTCATTCTAGAGGAGGAGGCGATCCATGGGCCTCCCAGAGCCCTCTCCCAGACTGGTCCTCCTCCGGAGGAGGAGGCCCCCTTCCCCTGTTGGGGGTTTCCTTTTTGCTTAAGAGGGGCAAGCGCTGTGCCACTTAGCCCCATGCCATGGTGAGAAGTTTTCATTCCTGAAAGGATCGTCTGAGCATTGCAAGGCCTATGGCTTTGGCAGGATTCTCCTTTTGGAGGAACTCTAGGTCTCGCACCGTGTGGGTCTGTGCCCTCCAACCGTACGGTAGTGCATATGGTGGTACGTTATAGGACCCTGGGTCTGACAGGGCTTAACTTGTGCAGAGCATATAGGCGGCATGTCACAGAGCTGGCATTGGTGGTAGGGCATGTGCCACCTTCTAGAGGTTGCAGGTGGATAGGGACTTCCATGCCATGGTTTTAATTCCTTTTGATCTTTCCCTCCTTCATTGCTGGCAAGAATTCTGGCCTTCGTGAAGCAAGGAAGGACCTCCTGAAGGGAGGTCCACCTTCGGCAGCATGAGCACGACTCCAAACTGGAGCTAACCTCAGATGGAGGGCTCACCCTATGAGCTCAACCCTAGCTGGGAGCTAACCTTGGCAAGAGGGCTCGCTTTATGATCTTGACCCCTGCCTGGAGCTGACATCGACAGGAGGGCTAAGTTTATGAGCTCAACCCGGACTGGAGCTGACCTTGGCCTTCCACCCAGGGGTCACATCCAGGTGGTAGTCCCCACTCGTGCGGCTACCGACTAGCAGCTATATAGGCTCCACATCAGTGGATGTTGCCACTCAGGTATTGATAATTGTCAAACCCTAGCACTTAGTCATTTCGAATCTTAATTTGATAATGAGGACTTTACTGATGACTGATTAGAAACCACTTATAATCTCATCCTGCTTTGATCAAAGACTCCCTGAGTCATCAATCAAAAAGATTACGTGGGATAACATTTTCTTTTACTAGGAATGATTGATTCCTTGTTGATCCACTCACATCCTTCATATACCTTCCACCATATCCGAGAACACCCTGTACATGACTTAATGTCATAAATGAGTATGAAACAAAACATGGCTTAGTGTGCATAAGGAACCATGGTGACCTCAGGTCTAAAGATTACTTGCACAACTCCCACTATGAGAACTATCTCTTGACAAGTAGTAAGACTTTCATAAGATATTCTTAGTATGGATCAGTTCAGTGAACTCATACCCTAATTAGCACTCTTATCCTTATATAAGTGTCTCTACACAAGTGGCTGTGAGACCAACCACCCTCTCCATCGAGCATACATAGGATAAGCTAGTCTTTCTGGAAACATCGATCCCCAAATTGAAGATCCAACGACTAGGAACATTTTAGATTAGGGTTTATAGGAACTTAGGTCTTACCGTTATGATCTCCATCATAACCCTAATTCCTTTGCCCTAACCTATGGGGTTCATCATAATCTTTAAATAAGACACAGCAATTTGATGAAACAAAATGCCTTATATTAATATAATATTGTCATACAAGAGTTGGAAGATTACAAAAATGCTCTTACAAAGATTGGATTTTAGGGCACTTTTCTTTCAATCTCCCACTTGCACTAAAGCTAATCGTCCTTGTATTTTACATCCATACAATCTAAGTGGTGATCAAACTGCTACTGGGGTAGTGCTTTAGTGAATGGGTATGCTATATTGTTCTTTGTATCTACTAGTTCGATGACAACATCTTGTCCTTGAACGAGGTGGAAGCATCTTAGGATGTGCTTGGGCTTATTACGAGACCTTGGTTCTTCAGCTTGCACAACAACTCCAGTGTTACCACAATAAAGTGACACCGGTTGTTCTTTAGTAGGAACCATGCCCAATTCCATCATGAATTTCTTCATTCACACAACTTTCCTTATGGCTTCACTTGCAATTATGTACTCTGCCTCAGTAACTGAGTCAGTTATAGATGTAAGAAACCATTGCAGGTGGTTTGACATGATCCTATACTAGGCAAGAAAACAACTGTGGGAGCAGATTGGATTTTAAAAACTTTTTTAAAATCCGCGCAGCGAAAATCTGCTTCGCCCAGAAACTAATCTAATTCTAGTTGCAATAAGGCATGTAGGATAATATAAAATATTTGCAAAATATTTGAATTAAAAATTCAAATCATGCATGATTAAAAAATATTTTTTCATACCTTATTCTAGCTGGAATAACTCTGGGATAAATTTGGAATAGGCTGGAATAAGTGGGATAAACTTATTCCAGTCTTCTTCTTACTTGGACTGCGGAAAACTCTGTTTTGGGGTGGAAAAACATCACCGGAATGATGGCTTCCGGACCTCCGTTTGCTCCCGAATCGAAGCAGCAGCAAGGTGGAGAAGTCTTCTTCGATTTGCCACCGAAATCTGCAACCAAATCACAATGTACAGGATGTATAAAATGATCAAAAACCTGTTGCTGAAATTCTGGTTGCAAAAAACCAGCAGCGTTCTTCTTGGCGTTTGAAGTTGTAGCGTGGATGCCGGCTCGCAAGGCTTGCTCCTAGGAGTAGAAAGAAACTCCCTCTAGAGGGGAGACATGCCTGGGGCTCCTATGATCTAGCCTCTCACGCGATGCTAGTCACCGGAAACATTGGAACGGTGGGAGGGTGGAAGAAGGCAGAACACTCTCTTCTGAAATTGGTTTTCTCCAAAACCAAAATTCTTCCATGGATTGAGAACTAACCAAGAAGGGAATCAAGGACCTTTTCTCTCCCAATCTCTCACCAAAACCAGGCTTCAAAGTCACCAGTGGAATGGAAGATGGAAGCTCTCAAAGGGAAGAACAATCTCAGTGTTTTCAGCCTTGCAGAAAAACTCAGCGCCCATATTTTTTATCACGATGAACAAGGGGACTGCTGTGGTATATAAGGGCAGCAGAGGAAGAGGGAGATGGAGAGACGGGGAGAGGAAGAGGCGGCAACTGCCATTCCATTAATCCAACAAATAAATCAGCGATGAAAGCCATCCGGTGGAGAAGAAGAAGGGACGTCGCAATCAGTCGTTTAGGCTTCATAACGCTTGGACTCATTCCAGCGTGGGAAAACCGTGTAAAACGGTCAATGGAGAAAAAAACACCAGTTCAAAGGAAAATCGGTCCAAACCCAAAAATGGTTCAATCCCATTAAACCACTTGGTTCAATCCAATTGAACCGGTTCAAGCCCAATTAAATTGGTTCAATTGGTTCACAACCAATTGGAGGCCGAAACGAGCTCCGAATCAGTTCAAAACTGATTCAGAAAAATCCTGGCGTAGTCCTGATCAGCCCGGAATAATTTCTGGTTGACACAAACAAGGGAAAAATGGAAAAAAGAGTGCTAAAAAATATGGTGACCATAAAATCGAGACAATTCTTAATCGTAATCGGTATCCCAATCAGAGAGTAATCCTCTGTGGCGTGTGACCTCATAGGTTCGAACCTAAACGGTAGCACTGGAACAATTCTAGTACTAGCACAGGAAACCATCTAGCAATGGGTCCCGGCGTCCGGATAGGTCGAAGATGCAGGAGCAAACAATAGAACCTCTGGCATATGGTTACCGTATAATTCATCCCTTTGACCTCTAATGCTCAGGACGATTAAGATTGGGCTGTCAACCCAGACAGAGTCAGTCCACTACATGTCTCAACCTCCCAAGCCCAGTGACTCTTCACTAGGGCTACCCCGGCCGAGGATTTGCTAAATTGAGATACTGCGAGACATTCAATCCAAACTATTTGGACACGTCAATTCCATCTTGGTCCATCACTGCTCCACAAGTACTTGCCTGTACCCAGAAACCTTCCATCACCGGATTAAAAATCCTGGTAGTCCAGCACCAAAGCACAGGGAGTTGCTTGCATGCTACCGTGATGACCTTAGGTCAGAAGGACACATATACCCATATCCAATCATGAGTTTCCATTTGGCAGAAAGGGGCTGCACGGAGTCACATTCAATGAGATACCACATATCCCACTTGTAGATCATATCAGTGTCACCACACTCATTTGGTCAAGAGGACAACCAAACGATGTGAACTGCAATAACTTATACTTGATATATTGCCATCCAGTACAATATATCCTTTGGTTGTGAACAGGGTTTAAGGACCACTCGATACATCCTCTCTGTATCGAAGTCAATGTAGTCCTAAGGACTTCATCACATGGAAAGAGTTCTTTTTTGGAAAATACAATATGTGATGAGCTGCCAAAAATAATATTTTATTAATTCATAAAAAGAATACAATACTAAGCACAACCGCCTACAACCCAGGCGATTAGCTTTGGGACACAATTCCCAACAACTCCCACTTGTACTAAAGCCAATCAGAAGAGTATCTAATACCCATTTTCCATTTATAATAGTCGAACTCTTTTATTCTAAGGGATTTACTGAAGGGGTCGGCCAGATTTTCTTTTCCATCGATCTTCAGAAGATTGATGTCGCCTCATTCTATGATCTCTCGTACGAGGTGGTAGCGTCGCAGTATATGCTTGGTGCGGTAATGAGCTTTAGGCTCTTTAGCTTGAGCAATGGCTCCAGTGCTGTCACAGTACACCGGAACAGGACCATTTAGGAAAGGTGCCATCCCTAGCTCTCCAAGGAACTTTCGCAACCACACAGCTTCCTTTGCTGCATCTGATGCTGCAATGTATTCTGCTTCTCATACCGAGTCTGTAACAGTTGCCTGCTTGGAACTTTTCCAGCAGATCGCTCCTCCATTCAGGGTAAATACAAACCCTGACACACTCTTTCTATCATCTCTATTCGATTGGAAACTGGAGTCAGAGTACCTTACAAGTTTCAAGTCAGGTTCTCCATAAATCAGCCATTGAACTTTAGTATTTCTTAAATACTTAAGAATGGACTTAACCACCTTCCAATGCACCTCACCTGGGTCAGACTGGTATCTGCTCACTACTCCTACTGAGTATACCACATCTGGTCTAGTACAAGTCATAGCATACATGTAGAGCCTACTGTAGAAGCATAAGGTACTCTACTCATGCGCTCTCTTTCCTCAGGAGTTGTCACACAATCCTTCTTGGAAAGAGTAATTCCAGAACCTATCGGGAGATAGCCTTTCTTGGAATTTTCCATGCTGAACCATTTCAGCACGGTGTCAATGTACGTAGACTGGGACAGTCCCAAAAGCTTATTAGATCTATCTCTATAGATCTTCATACCTAGTATGTAAGAAGCTTCACCCAAGTCCTTCATGGATAATTGAGATGATAACCATACCTTTATTCCTTGTAATGCTGCGACATCATTCCCGATTAATAGAATGTCATCAACATACAGTACTAGGAATACAATCACAGAACCATTAACCCATTTATAGATGCACGGTTCTTCTTCGTTCCTAACGAAGCCAAACGATTTGATACACCTATCAAACCGTAAGTTCCAACTTCGAGATGCTTGCTTGAGTCCATAGATGGACCTCTGCAACTTGCATACTTTTCATTCATCTGTGGATGTGAACCCTTCAGGCTGTATCATATACACCTCCTCTTCCAGGTCCCCATTCAGGAAAGCGGTTCAGACATCTATCTACCAGATCTCGTAATCAAAATATGCTGCCAAAGCAAGCATGATCCGAATGGACTTGAGCATTGCCACAGGGGAGAAAGTCTCATCATAATCGATACCATATTGCTGATGATACCCCTTGGCAACCAGACGGGCTTTATAGGTCTCTACCTTCCCATCTGCACCCCTTTTCCTCTTGAAGATCCATTTACACCCGATGGGTTTTATTCCTTCAGGCGGATCAACCAATGTCCAAACATTGTTGATTTCCATGGACTCCATTTCGGATCACATGGCTCCAAGCCATGCCTCAGAGTTAGATCTCTGAAGTGCATCCATATAGGTGATCGATCCTCATTGTTCTCATCGAGCTCAATGGGATCACCATCCCGGACCAAGAAACCATAGTATCTGTCCGGCTGACGCGGTATTCTACCAGATCTCCTAATGGGTTCTGGGTATGATTCAATCATAGCCGGTTCTACGATGTTCTTAGAGTGTGCAGGTTCTTCTATTGGCTGAACTTTATCAAGTTCAATCTTAGAAGCTATAGTTCCTTCTCCAAGGAATTCCTTTTCTAAAAAGATAGATTTAAGAGCAACGAACACCTTTTGTTCATTCCCCAAATAGAAGAAATACCCTTTGGTTTCCTTAGGATAACCAATGAATAAACACCGATCAGACCTAGGAACAAGTTTGTCTAAGTCTAAATGCTTTACATAAGCCGAACAACCCCAAACTCGAAGGTGTGAGATTGAGGGCTTACGTCCAGTCCACATCTCATATGGAGTGGAAACAACAGACTTACTTGGAACATCATTTAATAAGTAACAGGCTGTCTGAAGCGCATATCCCCAAAAGGATAGCGGCAAAGTTGCAAAACCCATCATGGATCGAACCAAGTCCAACAAGGTTCGATTCCTCCTTTCGGACACACCATTCAACTGTGGTGTGATGCAGAACGAAAACTCTGATACCAAAATTGATGCAGAACAAAAGAGATGATGTGATGTGGAAGTAAATTAAGACTAATTTTTTTTTTTTTAAGACCAAAATGATGTAGAACGAAAGCTCTGATACCAAAATGATGCAGAACGGATATGTGGAATGCGGAAGCAAATTAAAATTAATGTATATTTATATTTATATTTTTATTTTTTTATATATTTTCAGAAGTCGGCTTTGACTCAAATGAAGGTTAAACTAAATTGAAAGAAACTATATAATAATTGAAAGCACAATTCAAAGAAACTAGATTATCATAGTTGTTCAGAAGTAAAGGATCGCTGGGGGTTGAGAAACTCCCAGACCTAGGGTTTCGCTCTGAACTTTCAATAGGACAAAAATAAAGAGAATGGAAGGGTTTGTACCAGGCAGTGATCTTCACAGAGTTTGGTGGAAGGACTCTCTCGAGCAGATTATCGGATCCTCGGATTCGGATATCTTCGCAATGGATCCTCCAATACTGATCCTTGGCAGAGTTGGCTTCTCCTGAACTCAGGATTTAGGAAAGAAGAAGAACAAGTTAAGGAACCAGATACTCAAAGAAAGGATTTACCAGATAAGAAGAACTTGAAAAATTGATGTTGTTGAATTCTTGATTCTCGTGGATGCTGATATGACTTTCTCTGGGATTTGCTCTGTATTCGAAGTAGCCGATCTGGACC
The DNA here is from genome assembly GCA_021397845.1 of Areca catechu. Classification (NCBI taxonomy): domain Eukaryota; kingdom Viridiplantae; phylum Streptophyta; class Magnoliopsida; order Arecales; family Arecaceae; genus Areca; species Areca catechu. The sequence goes on from CM038050.1 coordinate 59,599,647, forward strand.
TCGATGCTGGTGGTCGGCCTCTACTTGGAAGAGAGGGGCTGTGAGATGATGAGGTAGATTAGGGTTTGGATGATTGGTGGAATGAAGAAGATGATGGGCGGCTAGGGTTTGAAATTGAAGTGACTAACCTAGGGTTTTGGTAGGGTTTGGAGATCTCACACCTCCTCAAGGTTCCTGTGGAACCCGGAATCTCTCCCTCACAGAGCTCAACACTTGAATACAAGTGCGGAAGAGAGAAACACAAAGTTGCTCACAAAAAAATTGATTTCATTCATCATTTTCCTTTAAAACTTACAAGAGGGGTTTATTTTATAGGTCTTTACAAGAGGTCAGGGTTTTACATCTTCCCATGTGGGACTAATAGGATGGATCCTCAAATTAGGCTTGTATAATCAAATCCTTCTCATATGGCCGGCCAAGAGCTTCCATAAGCGTTGATTGGTGGCTCCAAATGGTAAGTAGGTGGCGCCTCCTAGCCTTGCTCTTCAAGAAATTTTTTTTTTCCTTCCATGCTTGGTTTTATTTGGATGTATTTGGGCGCCTCCTAGTCTTGCTCCACAAGTTTAGGCTTCTTCCTTTCATGGCTCAACTCTTTTGGACACCTCCTTTTCTTTCTCCCCAAGTCATGGCTCTTCCCAACTTTGCTTTGGTCTTTTTAGGCTTGGATTGGGCGCCCCCTTGAAGTGCTCCCCAAGAAATGCCTCTTTCCTCCTTTAGCTTGGCCTTTTAAGGTATATATGGGACGCCTCCTTGATTTTGGCTTCAAGAAAAATTCTTGCTACCTTGGGTGTGGGGACCAAGACACTGGGATGGAGATGTGGCCCCCCCTGGACTCTGGCATGTGGCTGGGAGTGTGGCGCCCACTTACTTTAGCCTGGGAGAAAAATGTGGCACCCTGGACCTTGACTTGAAAAAGGTGGCACCAAACTGGAGAAGACCTAGGCCACTACTAGGACTTGTACTGAGTCAACATGACTCGACAAAATTTAAATTGTAGGGAAATACAGACTCAAGACTAAAATTGAGTTGACCAAGTCAACCCTTATTACAAAACTAGAAAACTCTAATTCTTCGAGCAAGGTCAATCAGAGATCCATATGGAGCCCTGAAGTCTTCTTCTGAGTCTGGTGCCCGCACCAATTCTCCCAGGGTGGGAGGAACTCGACCCTGTCGAGTATGGATCAAGCTGGCTCAGGTATCTCTCCAAGAGGTCTGGGTCCAATTCTTGTAATTCTTCTCGGGAGATCCAAGAGTCATCAGAATTTGGCCTTCCTTGCCAGCGGACCAGGTATCTTTGGTATCCTCGATTACGAGTAGAGATAACCTGATCATCCAGGATCTTTTCAATCTGCTCTTTCCTCACAGGCCAGTTTGTTGGTGGACACACAGGGTCGGGATCACTCTCAATAAAAAGATTAGGTTTCAAAGGCTTACTAGGAATCATAGCTGGCTCCCTATACTCTACTAAGTCTGTAATGTTGAAAGTAGAGCTATTGCCTAGTTCTGGAGGCAACTCGAGCACATAGGCATTGGATCTTACTCTCTTCACTACTCTAAATGGTCCAGCTCCTTTAGCATGTAACTTTCTAACGATTCCAGGAAAAAATCGCTCAGGCCTTAACCTAATCATTACATAGTCTCTCTCAACAAAAGTTTTGACTCGTCTTTGAGAATCAGCCAACTTCTAATAAGTTTCATTACTTAAAGTTATTTTGGCATGAATTTCTTTATGCAAGTCCTTTACATGCTATGCAAGTGCATCAAGAGACTTGTGTGTGTGGGCTAATAGTGAAATCAGATCAAGTGGTGTGTGAGGCTTGTATCCATGAACAATTTCAAAGGGACTCTAGCCTATAGACCTATTGATCGAAACATTGAATGCAATTTCAGCCCTGGACAAAATACAAATCCCAATTCCTGGTGCTCTCAATCAAACCAAAATCTGAGCCAAAGCCTAGTAAAGGGTCAAGAAAAACTAAACTAGACTGACGACGCACTCCTAAAGAATGGACTTTATTCCAAAGGAACCCTAGGTCTAAACCTATCAAACTAAGGCTCTCTAGGTTTGACCTTGGGTCGGAGGAGGGCATGCAGAGCATGAAAACTTATTATGGATGCCTAGTAGGTGCCATAAGGTCTTCCAGAATTAGGTGGCAAACCTAATAGGTTCTAAGGAGTCTTGCAACCTAGAGATCTCAGTAAAGTGTAATCCCATAGCTCTAGAAACATGAGAAGATTCAGGGAAGGGTAGGAAATAAGAATCAGAGTTTTAAGGTGGCTTATTAGAAACAAGAAACAAACCTTGGTTATTCAGGATGACCTTAAAATGAGGACATTGTTCTATAGGTGCACTCATCCAAACCTCATGATTTGCTCTAGGAGGGTCTACAAGTGCAAGTTCTAGGATAGGCTGGGTGCTCCTAGAAGGTGGAAGGTTATCAGGAAGGTCTTTGGAATGTTTATCTAGAAAGTACTCTAAGCTACTATCTTTTTCTTGTTCTTGGACCTTCTCAATGGACAATTCTTGTGAACCCCTTCCTTCTTCACACTTCTCTACCAGATTTGACTCAGGGGTGTCTTCTTTGGATTCCTCAATGAGTTCAGGGGTATTCTCACTTAAACTTTCATTTGGTGTAATTTCCTCTTCCTGAACTTCCTCAAAAGGGTCTTCTGTTAGGGTTAGCTCCTGAATTCCTTGAGTGGCAGGGGTCCCCTCAATAACCCCATTAGGTATGAGTTGGTTAATTAAATTATCGGGAGAGATATCCTCAAATTCTTCTTCTTCATATTCATATATCAAACTTATGTCAGGCTCATATATTTCTTCCTCAATCTCACTGAAAGGTTCTAATCTATTCTCCTTTGATTCCTCTTTAAGTACGGCTCTGGTCGGGTCAACTAATTTTGGGATGGCCATGCCTAACTCCTTCTCAGTGTTATCCTTCTGGTCAAGAGGTGACACAAGTGGGAATTGACAAACAAAAGTCTGGTTCACTACGGATGTCGGATCAATCGGAACTTGACTCAAGTTGGTAGAGGTTGGCTTTAAGTCCAAAGTACTTGATTGGTTATATCTTAAAGACCACTCATAGTCTTGGGCTTCTTGGTAGGCTCAGTCTAACTTATTGGTCTTTTCAAGGCATAGCTTCCTATAAATGTCTAGGTGTAACCCAACCCTAAACCTCGATGTGATCTGAGCTTCGGTCTCAATGGTATTGCATTTCATGTCATACCACTGGAAGTACTCGATATATTTAGACACAGGCCTATTACCTTGTCGCAATTGGTACCATTGGTCTAAAAGTCTTTTCTCATAGGATCTACCTAGGTACCTATCTCTCAACTTACTTCTCATATCTCTCCAAGTATATATTTCCTCTTTTCTTTGATAACACTCATGCTCAATACATACCAATGCGACCTAGCATGTTTGGTGAAATTGGTTTTGGCCAACCTAACTTGTCCTAATTCCGATATGTTAGTGCACTCAAAATACCGATCCATTTGTTCTTCCCACTTAATATATGTCTCTTGTCTTCCCTCAAAAGTGGGTGCATAAGGTTCAGTGTTCCTAACGGGTCCCTTCTCTAAGTCAACCAAGTATGGGTATAGGCTCCTAGGACTAGACTCAGGGGCAAGATCATGGTCATAGGCTCTTAGATCAAACCTCCAATGATTAGGTTCAGGATCCCTGTATAAAGGTCTCTTAGGCTCTGGGTATGGGTGAGGTTGGGGTCTACCAAATTCTGAGTCAGGGGTCCAATTTCGATGCCTAGGCTCCTCAAGTACCTGGGCTCGGTCTCTAAACTGGGCAATAGTATCAGTCATATCCTGACTCAATTTGATCATACTTTCGATAAGAGTTCTAATCATGGCCTCTAAATCAAGTTGGGTTTGACCAGGTTGGTAAGGTACTCCGTTCCAGGTGGACATGATGATGCAAGCAAGCACACCAAATGAGACTCGACTGAAATGACTACGGGCTAACTAGACCTAGAGCCCAAACTAGATGCCCAATCAGAGTGGCAAGCTAGCCTGTAGTAACTCGGGACTCAGCTAGGCAGGTGTAAGGGGAGTGTTAGGTCCCTAATTGCCAATCCTAGACACCAATCAGTGATTGGCCAAGTAGGCGGACCAGCACACAAGCCCTTCAGGACGTAGTAACTGAACCACCATTCTAGACACTGAGTATAAAGCACACACAGAGTAACTAGACAAACTGACTCAACATTAGCCTAGACCCGACTTGTTGGTGTCCCTAGCCCACTAGGGCAAATTAAGTCTAATAAATTTTAAAATTAGGCTTAGGATCGAATGAATGGGTGGTGGTTTTGGGCTAAGGAGAGGTTATCAACTCCTCCCCTTATCTTAGATGCTCAATTGCCCTTAAGATGAATTAGGAGATGCTCACTCAAAAAAATTGAATTGCAGAAACACAAAAATAGAATTGCTGTAATTTAACTCTCAGAAGTTTCACAGAAGCCAATAAATTATAGTAAAATTATGTAAATAGTTTCAATTATACTTGTTCCAGCAAAACAAAAATCACATAATTTAGAGTTATCTGCAATGAGAAACAATTCATGCAACAAAAAAGTTACAGACTGAAAATAGAACACTTCCCCCGTTTACAATTCTTGCTATGAAGTTGTAACCCAGCGGATCCCCTACACGCCTCAGGAACACCCCATGGAATGGGAAGAGGAGGCTTGCACCTCGCTTCGTTCCTAGGACTGGATGTCCTAGGGAGTCTACTTCGAGCAGACAAAGTAAAAAAGAGAGACACTCAAAACATGCAAGCAAGTCAGAAACCCTAGACAGGGCTCTGATACCATAAATGATGCAGAACGAAAACTCTAATACCAAATTGATGCAGAACGAAAGAGATGATACGATGCGAAAGTAAATTAAGACTAATTTTTTTTTTTTAAGACCAAAATGATGCAGAACGAAAGCTCTGATACCAAAAATGATGCAGAACGGATATGTGGAATGCGAAAGCAAATAAAATTAATATATATTTTATTTTTATTTTTATTTTTTTATATATTTCAGAAGTCGGCTTTGACTCAAATGAAAGTTAAACTAAATTGAAAGAAACTATATAATAATTGAAAGCACAATTCAAAGAAACTAGATTATCAGAGTAGTTCAGAAGTAAAGGATCGCTGGGGGTTGAGAAACTCCCAGACCTAAGGTTTCGCTCTGAACTTTCAACAGGACAGAAATAAAGAGAAGGGAAGGGTAATGTACCAGGCAGTGATCTTCACAGAGTTTGGTGGAAGGACTATCTCGAGAAGATTATTGGATCCTCGGATTCGGATATCTTCGCAATGGATCCTCCAATACTGGTCCTTTGGTAGAGTTGGCTTCTCCTGAACTCAGGATCTGGGAAAGAAGAAGAACAAGTTAAGGAACCAGATACTCAAAGAAAGGATTTACCAGATAAGAACTTGAAAAGTTGATGTTGCTGAAATCCTGATTCTCCTGGATGCTGATATGACTTCCTCTGGGATTTGCTCTGTATTCGAAGTAGCCGATCTGGACCTGGATGCTGGTGGTCGGCCTCTACTTGGAAGAGAGCGGTCGTGAGATGATGAGGTAGATTAGGGTTTGGATGATTGGTGGAATGAAGAAGATGATGGGCGGCTAGGGTTTGGAATTGAAGTGGCTAACCTAGGGTTTTGGTAGGGTTTGGAGATCTCACACCTCCTCAAGGTTCCTGTGGAACCCGGAATCACTCCCTCACGGAGCTCAACACTTGAATACAAGTGCGGAAGAGAGAAACACAAAGTTGCTCACAAAGAAATTGATTTCATTCATCATTTTCCTTTAAAACTTACAAGAGGGATTTATTTTATAGGTCTTTACAAGAGGTCAGGGTTTTACATCTTCCATGTGGGACTAATAGGATGGATCCTCAAATTAGGCTTGTAGAATCAAATCCTTCTCATATGGCCGGCCAAGAGTTTCCATAAGTGTTGATTGGTGGCTCCAAATGGTAAGTAGGTGGCGCCTCCTAGCCTTTCTCTTCAAGAAAAATTTTTTTCCTTCCATGCTTGGTTTTATTTGGAAGTATTTGGGCACCTCCTAGTCTTGCTCCACAAGTTTAGGCTTCTTCCTTTCATGGCTCAACTCTTTTGGACACCTCCTTTTCTTTCTCCCCAAGTCATGGCTCTTCCCAACTTTGCTTTGGTCTTTTTAGGCATGGATTGGGCGCCCCCTTGAAGTGCTCCCCAAGAAATGCCTCTTTCCTCCTTTAGCTTGGCCATTTAAGGTATATATGGGGCGCCTCCTTGATTTTGGCTTCAAGAAAAATTCTTGCTCCCTTGGGCGTGGGGACCAAGACATTGGGATGGAGATGTGGCGTCCCCTGGACTCTAGCGTTTGGCTGGGAGTGTGGCGCCCACTTACTTGAGCCTGGGAGAAAAATGTGGCACCCTGGACCTTGACTTGAAAAAGGTGGCACCAAACTGGAGAAGACCTAGGCCACTACTAGGACTTGTACTGAGTCAACATGACTCAACAAAATTTAAATTGTAGGGAAATACAAACTCAAGACTAAAATTGAGTTGACCAAGTCAACCCTTATTACAAAACCAGAAAATCATAATTCTTCGGGCAAGGTCAATCAGAGATCCAGATGGAGCCCTGAAGTCTTCTTCTGAGTCTGGTGCCCGCACATTTGGTGTTCCTGGAGGAGTCCACTGAGAGAGAATTCCATTCTCCTCAAGATATGTCAAAAATGCACCAGATAAGTATTCACCACCTTGATCAGATTGAATGATTTTAATACTTTTTCCAATTTATTTTTCTACTTCATTACGGTATCATTTGAACATTTCAAGCGACTCAGACTTATGTCTCATTAAAAAGATATAACCGAACCTTGAAAAGTCGTCTGTAAAAGTAATGAAATATTTGTATCCTCCACTAGCACTAACTGTCATTGGTCCACACACATCAGTATGTATTAGACTTAGAAGTTCTGTAGCTCATTCACCTTTTCTAGAAAAAGGTGACTTGGTCATTTTACCAAATAAACAGGATTCACAAGTGGGCAGTGATTCAAAATCACTGACCTCGAGGAGTCCATCTACTCGCATCTTGTTGATCCTATTTTGGTTAATATGACCTAGCCTACAGTGCCAAAGATACAAATCATTGACATTATCTAACCTTGGGCGTTTGCTAGAAGTGTGCATTACACTAATTGGCCTTGATAGTACATATATGCCATTATTTAATCTAGCTTTCATTATAACAGAGTTATTCAAAATAACATTGCAAAAATCTCCTTTTATTTGTAGTTCAAAACCATAATTGGCCAAAAGGCCTACAGAGATTATGCTCATAATGAAACTAGGACAATAGTGATAGTCGACTAGTTCGACAGTACAAGACTCAAAGACAAGATGCAGGACTCCGACCGCCAGTACTGGAACACGATTTCCATTCCCGATGCTCAGAAACTATTTTCCATCTTCAAATCTTTTGCTAACTTGAAGTCCCTGTAATGAATTACAAACGTGAATTGGACTACCAGTATCCAATACCTAGTTAGCAGTATCAACAATTGAGTAATTACAAGGTTTTATCAAATAAATACCTTGTTCAGCAGACTTCTGCTTCCTCGGCCTGTTTGGATCAAGGGACACAATGTAAAGAGGACAGTTCCTCTTCCAGTGTCCCTTCTTCTTGCAGTAGAAACACTCTACAAAAGATTGATCAGCTTATACGTCTTGGTCTGACTAGGGCCAGTAGCATTCAGTACCTTCTTTCCCTTCTTATTCATTTTCTTCTTCCCTTTCTTAAAGGGACGACGACCTCTACTACCTCCCACTAAATTCACCACCCTCTTATTCAGTTGGTGGTCTTTCTCGAAAGTCTGCAGCAACCCCAAAAGACTAAGGTAGTTGATTGCAGGCTTGTTCATTCTGTAATCGTCGAGAAAATCAAGATATGAGGAGGGAAGAGAATTCATGATCACATCCTTGCCAAGCTGCTCGTGCAAGGGACATCCGAGTTTGCCCAATTTTTCAATCAGCTCGATCATGTACAATACACGATCAGTGACTGAACCACCACTCGGCATCTTGGAGTTGTAGATGGCACAAGACACTTTGTACCGTTCTACATCATCCGGGGTGCCGAAGGATTCCTTCAACTTTTGAAGGATTTTATCAGGTTAGGCCTCCTCGAATTTGCGACTGAACTCGTCGTTCATCACCGCTAACATAATGCACCGGACAGTAGTCCGATCAGAGACCCACTTCAGATAAGCGTCTCTGACCGCACTCCGTGCATTAGCGGGAGGGATTTCAGGTGCCGGATCTGTTATCACATAAAGGATCCGTTCATGCTCCAGAACGATTCTCAACCTTCGATACCAACTATCGAAGTTGTGACCCTTTAACTACTCATTGTCGAGAAGTGACCGGACCGATAAATTAGAGGACATCTGAAAAGAAAATAAGACCAAATAAGTGTATGAATTAATAATTTAACCAAAAGACTTGGACTTTAGTTTAAATGTTTCTCCCACTAATTTTTTAGATTGGTAGCCTCTAACTCCAATCCGTGAAAATACTTTTTCAAGTGGGTACTAAAATCCAATAGGCCTCGCATGAGCCCGACTTTGGCCGGCTCACCCATACGAGCCTAAAGGTAGGTTCATAAATCAATTGCTTTCCTAAACAATTTCAGTATTTTATTTTTCCCCAGAGAACACCCCAATCGGCCTTGGGGCCTCCTATTGCAGGTCTCTGGTTAGGTCCAACCATTAAAATGACCAATCCAATGCTTCCAGTTAACTAAAGACCAAGCCCGACTTTGGCCGGCCCACCTGGTCCCGTTAAGGAGGTTGCACTGAACCATCATCGATCAGATACAAATTCCAGTCGCCGGATGTACACCCGTTCTATGGAACTGCCGATGTACACCAAGCTAGTGGACACATTTCTAACTGACTTATTGGGAGGCTAAGACACTGTCAACACCTTGACTTAGTCTTTTTTGAGGACCTAATAATTTAGAGGATTTTTAGTTGTGACAGAAGAAAAAGATAAGGACATGGATCATCCTCCCACTGAATCAAACAGATTTCAGGAGGGTTGATATAAATCAACAAATTGATCCATGGGCACCTATAGATCAGTCAGACCGATCAACCTGGGTGACATGGGTTAACTCGAGTCATTTAGCTTTTCCAATCAGTTCTGGTCGACTCGACTATCCAGGTAGGTAAGATCATGGGTGAGTATCCGCCATTAACCATCCTAGACACCAACGTAGTTGGCCAGGAAAGAGGTAGCCTCATACAACCATGATCACAATGCCAAACCTACCTCGACACCAGTCGGTTTACCAGACTCGATCAGATTAGCCTAAAGACTCGGGCGTCCACTGAGCCACTAATTGGATCCATTTTAGATGAACGGATCAACTAATCTAACTATTAGATAGTTCTAAAGAAGGGCCTTAAACAACTTTTGTTTAATCTTCTTGTAATCCGGTTCAACTAAACTTAGGTCTAACCCAGTTATGGACGCAACTAGTCAGCTAACCCAATTAACCCAAAATGGCTTATGCAAATTTGATTAGATTTTATTAACCTAAAAAAGAAAATTTAATAAGCCAAACACTTAATTAAAATATTTTAATTAAGTCTCTATGTAAAATAATTTGACATAACAAACAATCATGCATCAAGATATTTTACACATATTTTATATTCATATTAAACATGCCTAAAATCATGTATCACCAAATTAAATAATTTTTAATTTTAATATTCTTTAGGATCCTTCTGAAGAGGTCAACACAGATGATCCGCATCATGTCAAAGACACATGATCATGGTGAAGGTCTCAACTAGGTTCCAAAAAGAAATTTGGATACATATTAGATTAAACCAATTTTAATCTATAAAACATGCAAACTAGATTAGATTACACATGCAACCTGGCTCTGATACCACTGTAAGAAACCATTGCAAGTAGTTTGACATGATCCTATACTAGGCATGCAAACAACTGCGGGAGTAGATTGAATTTTAAAAACTTTTTTAAAATCCGCGCAGCGGAAATCTGCTCCGCCCAGAAACTAATCTAATTCTAGTTGCAATTAGGCATGTAGGATAATATAAAATATTTGCAAAATATTTGAATTAAAAATTCAAATCATGCATGATTAAAAAAATAATTTTTTCATACCTTATTCTGGCTGGAATAACTCTGGGATAAATATAGAATAGGCTGGAATAAGTGGGATAAACTTATTCCAGTCTTCTTCTTCCTTGGACTGCAGAAAACTCTATTTTTGGGTGGAAAAACATCGCCGGAACGATGGCTTCCGGACCTCTGTTTGCTCCCGAATCGAAGCAGCAGCAAGGTGGAGAAGTCTTCTTCGATTTGCCACCAAAATCTGCAACCAAATCACAGTGTACAGGATGTATAAAATGCTCAAAAACTTGCTGCTGAAATTCTGGTTGCAGAAAACCAGCAGCGTTCTTCTTGTCGTTTGAAGTTGTAGCGGGGATGCTAGCTCGCAAGACTTGCTCCTAGGAGTACAAGGGAGCTCCCTCTAGAGGGGAGACATGCCTGGGGATCCTCTGATCTAGCCTCTCGCGCGATGCTAGTTGCCAGAAACGTTGGAACGGTGGGAGGGTGGAAGAAGGCAGAACACTCTGTTCTGAAATTGGTTTTCTCCAAAACCAAAATTCTTCCACAAATTGAGCACTAACCAAGAAGGGAATCAAGGACCTTTTCTCTCCCAATCTCTCACCAAAACCAGGCTTCAAAGTCACCAGTGGAATGGAAGATGGAAGCTCTCAAAGGGAAGAACAATCTCAGTGTTTTCAGCCTTGCAGAAAAACTCAGCGCCTAGATTTTTTATCACGATGAACAAGGGGACTGCTATGGAATATAAGGGCAGCAGAGGAAGAGGGAGATAGAGAGACTGGGAGAGGAAGTGGCAGCAACTGCCATTCCATTAATCCAGCAAATAAATCAGCGATGAAAGCCATCTGGTGGAGAAGAAGAAGGGACGTCGCCATCGGTCGTTTGGGCTTCATGACGCTTGGACTCATTCCAGCATGGGAAAACCGTGTAAAATGGTCAAGGAAGAAAAGAACACCGGTTCAAAGGAAAACCGATCCAAACCCAAAAATGGTTCAATCCCACTAAACCACTTGGTTCAATCCAATTGAACCGGTTCAAGCCCAATTAAATTGGTTCAATTGGTTCACAACCAATTAGAGGCCGAAACGAGCTCCGAATCAGTTCAAAACTGATTCAGAAAATCCTGGCACAGTCCTGGTCAGCCCGGAACAATTTTTGGTTGACACAGATAAGGGCAAAATGAAGAAAATAGTGCTCAAAAATACCGTGACCATAAAACCGAGACGATTCTTAATCGTAATCGGTATCCGGATCAGAGAGTAATCCTCTGTGGCATGTGACCTCATAGGTTCGAACCTAAATGGTAGCACTGGAACAATTCTAGTACCAGCACAGGAAACCATCTAGCAATGGGTCCCGACGTCTGGATAGATTGAAGATGCAGGAGCAAACAATCGAACCTCTGGCATATGGTTATCGTATAATTCATCCCTTTGACCTCTAATGCTCAGGATGACTGAGATTGGGCTGCTAACCCAGACAGAGTCAGTCCACTACGTGTCTCAACCTCGCAAGCCCAGTGACTCTTCACTAGGGCTACCCCGGCCGAGGATTTGCTAAATTGAGATACTGCGAGACATTCAATCCAAACTGTTTGGACAGGTTAATTCCATCTTGGTCCATCACTGCTCCATAAGTACTTGCCTGTACCCAGAAACATTCCATCACCGGATTAAAAATCCGAGTAGTCTGGCACCAAAGCACAGGGAGTTGCTTGCAAGCTACCGTGATGACCTTAGGTCAGAGGGACACATATACCCATATCCAATCGTGAGTTTTCCTTTGGCAGAAAGGGGCTGCACGGAGTCACGTTCAATGAGATATCACATATCCCACTTGTAGATCACATCAGTGTCACCACACTCATTTGGTCAAGAGGACAACCAAACGATGTGAACTGCAACAACCTATACTTGATATATTGCCATCCAGTACAATATATCCTTTGGTTGTGAACAGGGTTTAAGGACCACTCGATACATCCTCTCTGTATCGAAGTCAATGTAGTCCTAAGGACTTCATCACATGGAAAGAGTTCATTTCAGGGAAATACAATATGTGATAAGCTACCAAAAATAATATTTTATTAATTCATAAAAAAAATACAATACTGAGCACAACCGCCTACAACCCAGGCGATTAGCTTTGGGACACAATTCCCAACAATAGTTTACTGCTTTGTGCTCTTCAAACTCACTGCACCACCATATAGGGTGAAGACATACCCTGATTGGATTTGCTATCATTTAGATCTGATTGAAAACTAGAATCTATATATCCGTCTAGTTTTAAATCTGATCCACCATATATAAGAAAAATATCCTTAGTCCTTCTTAGGTACTTAAGGATATTTTTCACAGCCTTCCAATGATCCTCTCCTGGATCAGCATAGAACTTGCTCACTATGCCCAAGGCATAAGCAACATCAAGCCTAGTACATAACATGGCATACATAATCGATCCTATAGTCGAAGCATAACGAATCATAGCCATCCTTTCTCTTTCTTCTGATGTCTTAGGAGACATTTTCTTGGAGAGATGTATGCCTTGACTCATAGGTAAGTAATCCCTCTTACTTCCATCCATGTTGAATCTCTTCAACACTAAGTCAATGTACCTGGATTGGGATAAGCCTAGCATCCTCTTAGATCTATCTCCATAGATCTTTATACTAATGTATAGGATTCCTCTTCAAATCCTTCAATGAAACTTTGATGATAGCTAAGTTTTGAGGGATTGTAACATTTGGATATCATTTTCAATAATAAGTATGTCATCGACATATAGAACCAAAATTATAATAGCATTCCCATTTATCTTTTTATACACATAAGGTTCATCCACATTTTTAATGAAACCAAACTCTCTGATTACTTCATCAAAATGGATGTTCCAACTCCTCGATGCTTGCTTTAATCCATATATGGATTTTTTAAGTTTGCATACTTGGTTTGGTCTCCCACTTGAGACAAACCCTTCTGGTTGTGACATATAGAATTTTTCCTCAAGATATCTATTGAGGAAAGTAGTCTTTACGTCCATCTACCAGATTTTATAATCATAATATGCTGCTATTGCAAGCAAAATCCTGATGGACTTGAGCATTACTACTAATAAAAAGGTTTCATCATAGTCAATACCATGTTTTGTTTGAAAATTTTTGCCACTAGCCTGGCCTTGTAGGTATCTATTTGGCCATCTACTCCAATCTTCTTCTTGAAGACCCATTTACACCATATTAGGTTAACTCCTTCAGGTGGATCTACCAAGGTCCAAATCTGATTGGAATACAAGGAGTCTATTTCATATTTCATGGTATTTAGCCATTTATCGGAGTCTCTACTCTCGATAGCTTCCGTATAGGTCACAGGATCATCATCCTGAATGATACTGGCCTCATTATCATTTCCAATGAAGAAGCCATATCTGAGAGGTGCACTTCGCACAATCTTTGACCTTCGAAGAGGAGGTGTGTGTTGTGGCTGTTCCTGATAAACAAGAACCTTTGGTTAAGGAATTTCATTTGAAGACTCTTCAGGGATTGGTTGTTGGTTTTGAACTTCACTAAGTTCAAGTGTTGTTCCGCTACTTCCTTCTTGGATAAATTCTTTCTCCATGAATATAGCATGTCTACTGACAAATACCTTTTATTCAGTAGTATGATAAAAGAGGTATCCAATACCCTCTTTAGGATAACCAACAAACCTACATTTATCAGCCCTAGCACTTACTTATGTCCAAAATTATTCTTGACATAAGCATAGAAACCTCAAATCTTCAAGTATTTAAGATTTGGTCTTTTACCATTCCATACCTCATATGAAGTGCTAGTCACTGACTTTGATGGTACCCTGTTTAAAATATAAGTAGTAGTTTCTAGGGCATATCCTCAGAAGGAAATGGAGAGATCTGTGAAGCTCATTATGGACCTCACCATGCTAACAAGGTGCAATTTCTCCTTTCTGCCACACCATTTAATTGAGGTATACAAGGAGGAGTCCATTCAGAGATTATGCCTTTGTCCTTAAGATGGTTTAGAAACTCATTAGACAAGTATTCTCCTCCTCGATTAGAATGAAGAATTTTAATACTATGTCCAATTTGTTTCTCAACCATACATTAATACTCTTTAAACTTATCAAAAGCTTCGAACTTGTGTTTCATCAAATACACATGTCCAAACCTAGATAAATCATCAATAAACATGATGAAATAAGAGTATCCATCTCTAGCCTGAGTTATCATAGGTCCACACAGATCACTATGTACAAGACCTAATAATTCAGTTGTCCTATCTCCATGTCCAGTGAATGGAGACTTGGTCATTTTACCTATAAGGCAAGATTCACAAGTTCCTAATGATTAAAAATCATAAAGGTCAAAGTAATTATCTTTGACTAACTTGTTTATCCTTGACTCACTTATATGACCTAACCAGCAATGCCAGAGGAATGTGACATTGACATTATCTCTTTTTCTTTTCTTGTTATCAACACTTAATATTTTATCATTGAGTTCTAAAGTTAAAAGTCCATTGATAAAATAACCATGTCCAAATATTTTATTAGTATGAAGAATAGAGCAGCCACTGCTCTTTACACTTATTTTATATCCTTGTTGTAATAACAAGGATATAGAAATATTGTTTCTTATAACATTTGGAATATAATAACAATCTTCTAACTTTAGTACACTACCCGAAGGTAAAAATAAAAGATAGGTGCCCATAGCTTCAGCATATATGGCTTCACCACTTATGCCATATAGCTCAAAGTCACCTTTCTTCAAGCTTCTAATTCTATGGAGTCCCTGTAATGACTTACAGATATGAGACCCACATGCGGTATCCTATATCCATGAATAAGAAATATAAGCACTCAATGATAAATTTGTTTGTATCATGTACAAACCTTTAAATGCTGCTCCAGCATCTTGCTTCACACTTGCAAGATATATCTTGCAATTTTTCTTCCAATGCCCCTGCTTGCCGCAGTGGAAATAGGCTCCATTATTTACAGCCTTCTTTGTTTTCTTCTTCTTCTGGATGCTCTTTTTAGGATTGAATTTTTTTTTCAAACCCTTCTTCGTTGCCTGCTTCTTCTTTCCTCCAAGAAGAAGAAGATGAGCCTTATCTCCCTTAGAATGGCTCTCCACTGTCTTAAGCATGTTAAGCAGCTCAGGCAAAAAAGTATTCAATTTGTTCATATGATAATTTAGAACAAATTGAGAGAAGGAATCTAGGAGTGACTGCAGGATCAAGTCTTGGTTGAGTTCACCATCTATTACAAACCCCAATTGAACTAATCAGGTGATTAAGTCAATCATTTTAAAAAGATGGGTTTGAACTGATGAACCCTCACTCATGCATGCTTGGAACAACTACTTTGATATCTCGTACCGAGCAGCCCTACTTTGCTCTCCATAAAACTTCTTTAGATTGAGCAATATGGACAAGGTTCCATCTCTTCATGTTGCCTCTAAAGCTCATTGCTCATTGAGGCCAACATGATAAACCTAACAGTCATGCTATCATTTAGCCACATTTTATGTGTGACCCTTTCCTCCTTGGAAGCATCATCTTCGATTGGCTCTGGATACAAAGAATTAAGAATATAAGAAAGCTTTTCATGAGTTAGTACTATCCTCAAATTCCTCAACCAGTCCACATATATAATTGGGATCGGTCAACTTATTGGCATCTAAGATGCCCTACAGTGATAAATTTGAAGCCATAATAAATTCTACATTTAATTAAGAACAATATAAGCAGACCACTCAAGATGACATTCATAACTAGATAAAGACTTTATATCTAATTATGTCTCCCGTTATTGTATTCGAATACCATAACCCTCACCTATGATAAGGGAAAAACCTTACCAGGTTTTTTTAGTAGGGTTGACATCCCAATTTCTCATGAGTGCCTTATGTTACACAACAAACACTCATGAGTTCAAAGGTAGGAATTTCTTTCCAATTGTAACCCAATCAATTCTCAATAAATGAACTACCTCTAAGACACTTATAGTCTTGTATTACACAATAAATAATAATGTCTTAGTTTAGTCTAACCCTTCATTTCCATATAGATATGTTCGAATAATATTGCCCTTAAGTTACACAACAAAGCAATACTACCAAACATGCTATAAAGTAAAAACTGCATTAAGATAATTCATATTTGACACTAGGGTAGGCCTTGTGTTATACAACAAACCTACTATAGTTGTTAATATGAACTGTACCTAGCATGAAGGAAGACAAACTGTAGTGTGTTAAGTCAATTGGCATATTCAATTTAAGGTCTAGATATAGCCAAATTGTCTAGGTAAGTGGAAGAGATAAGGGGGTCCCCCCATTGCTTTCCTTAGATACCAAAATAACTGGCCAGGTCAAACAACGGAACCAATTAAAAATCTCATTCCCTTTACCTTCTCAGATTCACTTGCCTAGACACCAATTGGTTTAATCATATAACCCTAAATGAATTTTGCCTCTTGACTAACTTACACTATGACTAAATATTTTAATTATGAGGGCTTTTAGTGATCTCAAACATGTCCTAAGTAAAATGATACTCATGACATCATATAAGCATATAAACCCTAATATGCATAACATAGCATGATTATGACAATAATCCATTCACCTCACTTATTCATGGGATATAGCCACAGCGGCACCCCAACACATCATAGGAGAATCCATTGAATGGAAAGAGAGGGCCTTTAAATCCTACTTGGCTCCTATGACCAGATAGCCATGGTGACTAATCCAATCCGAAGTAGTTACTAGGATATAACAAATCATATGACATGATATTCATTCCAACAATCGAGCATGTTAACCCTAATATGCATACCATAAGCATGATTGTAATATTAATCCATTCACCTCACTTGTTCATGGGATATGGCTAGAGCGGCACCCCAATATGCCATAAGAGATCACATTGAATGGGTTGAGAGGGCCATGAAATCCTAAGTAACTCCTCTGACCGGACGGCCATGGTGACTAACCTAATCTGAAGCAGTTACTAGGATATAACAAATCTTAATGTATTTTAAACAATCATGCATTTCTACATATCATAGTAAGCAATCATTACTAATTGCATGGACCATTAATTGAATGAAATAAGGTTATTCTGATACCACTATCAGATTTCGGTAGCACAACAGAAGAATGGATTTCAAAAATTTTCATTTTGAAACTCAAAATAACATGAAACCCTAAGCCCAAGATCCCTTATTCATTACAATTAACAAGTCATTAAATTAGGATTTGGAAGAATACTAGGAATGATAATTCTTTCTTCTTTCCATTAGGCACACAAGTGCATGCCCTCTAGAGGTGATCCACATAGGAATTGATCCTAGGAAGCACTCTTTAGTAGGTTGCTTAAACCACTGAAACTCTTTTGATAGCCTTTCTCCATTTGGCAGCCTCTCCTTCCTTGCTCAGACCCTTGCCCTCTAGTAGAGTACCCTGAGCCCTCTCCAAAACCTCTCTTCAAACTCTTTATCACTTCCTAAATCTCTTCCTAAACCCATGTCCTAAAATGGTGGACTTGTCTTAAGACAAGGCCTAAGTTCTAACAAGGGAGGGAGGAGACAAGGATAGTGTAACAGAGTGTAAGTGTAAGAAAGAAAGGAATCAGATTCATAATTATTCCTTCACCCTAAACATCGAAGGCTATTTATAAGAGATGGAGAGGTGCCAATTATGGCTCTTCATCAACCTTTGCTCTGTCAATTAATAGATCATATAAGACCCTTCATTAAGAAGGAATCTTATCTTGAAAAACATGACCCTTCTTGCACCAAAGGTCTTCAAATTACAAGCCAAATTCTCCACTTGCCACAAGGCAATTTTTGATTGCAAGATGGCCAAGAGGCATGACATTTAATTAAGAAGTGTTAGAGAGTTTGAGAAACTTAAAGCAGAAGAACTTTGCTTTTTGTTTTTGCACCAAATGAAGAGACGCAAATCTTTATTTGTGCCAACTTCTCTCCATCGTATTTCGGTGTGGGCACTAGGATCAGATAGAGGCTCCTCAACCCTTTGAGGATCTCAGATTAGGGTTTCATCTTTTGGGTCATGTAGTTAGGCTTTAAGCCTAGTAATTCTTTACTTTGAGTCATGCACTTTTGTTTTAGTCCTGTACCTTGGCTAATGTGGTCAATTTAGGTCAATAAACCTTGTATTTAGTTGAATTGATCCAAGCCCGAGTCTATTTGAAGATTGGACCCAAGCCTGTTCGAAGAAGAAGTGGACATTGAGTCTAGTCCAATCACTATTTGGCCAAGCCATGAACGATACCAATTTAGCCCTGGGGCACCACCTCATCATCTCATGTGACGCCACTTCACCTTGCTAAGTGGGCTGCACAAATCTGATTTCTTGGATACCAAAGGGGACAACATCACTTGATACATTCCCTCCTTCCCTCCCCCTATCATGCTTATCTCCAAAAATAGGTGGGCGGCCAATGGGAGGTTAATGGGAGTTGATGATTGTGACCCCCCATATCAAGCCATCTTCCCAAAATGCTTGGTCGACCATGGAAGGTCAATATGAGTTAAAGATATGAAGAGACAAGTCCCTTGGTTCAAGCCCTCATATCAAGCTTTCTTCCCAAAATATTTGATCAATCATGGAAGAAATCCAAAAGTCCAAAGGTGCCAAGACAAGATCCATGCTTCATGCCCCCACATCAAGCCTTTCTCCATAAAAGCTTGGATGGTCAAGGAAAGAAGCAAAGATCAAGGGGTGCCCATGATTCTTGAAGACATGCTCCCCTCCTCACTCCCCGAATCAAGCCCTCCATCAAATCAAGATCGGCCAAGAGAGGATTCCATGAATCAAATTCAAATTTTAGGCACCTTGATGAAGACCTTTGTAGAAAATTTTTATTTAAATTTGAATGGGACCTAGGAGCCTATTTAAAGGGCCCTACCCCCCTGTAGAAGTTAATGTTGATGAATGAAAAGAAAAAGATTTGAGTGCTACTCTTCTTGTAGTTGCTTTCATTCCTTAAGAACGTCGATCTCCGTGAGGGAGTGCCTTCACCTTCAGGCGTTGAGAGGTGTGAGGCCTCAAGTTACCCTCTCTTCCATACAAGCCATCCTCCATCTTCGAGCTCGGAGTCCATCGGGTTGATCCACCTTGGTGCCTAGCAAGAAGAACTCCATCCACCACCAATCTCAACTCTCATTCCTTCATCTCTTGTTTTCTTCTTGTTGAATCCTAACTCTTTCCTTGATTGCTTGTAGGTCCTCTAGGTACCACGAATACGGAGTCAGTTTTCCTTGCCTTCGAGACCTTTGGATGGAAAGCCAATGCATTCGCGGGGGTTGAAGGCTCAATCATCTAGGCCACATCCATGAGAGTGAGTGAACTCGGCATCGGGCGCTTTAGAGCTTTTAAGGTTTGCAACCCTAAAACTCTTAAGTTGATATTAATTTGAGAGCTAAGTCCTATGGGGTTTCTCAATCTCGGGGTCCTCTTCTTATCCTTGTTTAGGGACTTACTTGCTAGTTTGAAGTTCTTGTTATTGTAGAACCCTAGAATCTACTCTTGTCTATCTTCGAGAATCCTAAATCCATAAAAAAATTAAAAATCATAAAGAACAAAATCACTTGCATCATTCCTCTCATCTTTCATCAAGCTAGTCCTGTATCATGTTTGGTATCAGAGCCAGATTAGGACTTAGCACTTCTTAAGTACTTAGATTAGGTGCTTCACCAGGCCGTCCGGTCATAGGAAACAAGAAGGGTTGCAAGACCCTCACTTCCCATTCCACGGGGATTTCCTATGGCGTGTAGGGGTGCCACTATGATTGACCTTTGAAGGGGAATACAAGGAGTTAGGTTTTAAAAAAAAATAAATAAAAGAAAATTTTTGAATCATTAGATCTCATCTTCTTTAAATTTCTGTATTTTTTTCCTTTCAGTAAATGGCCTGTTATTTTAGGTGTTGCTGTTTGTAAGAACCTCCAAACTTTTTGATTTTTATTTTTTTAGATTTCACATAATTGAAAGTAATTTTTTTAATTTTCTCAGATTTTATTGCAGCATGTAGAATTTCTACACACTGGAATACTACCTGAGAACAAAATCTATTCTGAGATTTTCAGCAAGTGCATCTTTTCATATTTTCATTTCTCAAATAGTTTAATTTTGTGTTTAGCTTCAGCTCTTATCATTTCCAGCACCTTATTTCTACTATCATTCATCAAAAATAAAAAAAAACATAACTTAGATATATCTCATTAGATCATTTGTATGCCATCATTTTCATAAATCACTTAAGGGCGTCAATATCAAAAGATAAGGGAAGTCATTACCTTTCCTTAACCCAAAAATAACCACCCTTGCATTTCGAACCCAAATCTAATCTAAAATCGAGTAGCAATCTAATAGATTAGGGACATCAACAAGTTGGGTTTGACCATTTAGGGAAAGCTGGTTGCATACAATACTTTAATTGGTACCGAGAAGCCGGTGTCTAAGGCAAGAGGTCTAGCATCAAATGACCTAAGCAGTGTTGTGGTTCTTTAATTGGGTCCTTGCAAAAGCAAGGGGGGCCTCCCACACTCCCACCTCTTATCTGGCCAGTGAAAGGGCTAGTTGATTGTGCTGTGTGTCTTCTATGTGGACTCATTGTGATTGAACTCTTAGGTCTAGCAAACTCGTAGCACTATTCATTGTGTGTTGCATGTCTAGTCTAGATTAGGAGTCCATTAGCCCATCAATCCTTATCCAGCCTAGTGTAGTCATGGGATCAAACCTTGAAGCCCACTTATGGGCCATCAGCGAACAACTAGCCCAATTGGACCTAAAGATGGCCCAAGCAGAGGCATGGGCAGAAGCCCACAAGGCCCATGCTAAATTCAACTCTTCTAGGCCCAATTTCCTTGATCCAAGAGCCTATGATCATGATCTTGCCCCTGAGTCTAGCCCTAGGAGCCCATACCCATACTTCATTAACTCCGAGAAGGGACCCATTAGGAGCACCGAGCCTTATGCACCCACTTTTGATGGAAGATGAGAGGTGTATATCGATTGGGGGGAGAGCATGGATCACTATTTTGAGTACACTAGGATGTCGGAGTTAGAAAAATTAAGAGTGGCCATACGTAGGTTAACCCGATATGTTAAGTGGCATTGGGCATGTTGCCCAGGTGGCTACCCAAGAGGGGGGTGAATTGGGAATTTAAAAATTTAAGGCAAGATTATGTGCAATTAAAATATCCCTTGCAAGTGGTAGGTGCTGTGATAAGATAATAAATTGCAGAAGCTAAGTTAGAGCAAGGAAGCACAACACAAACACACAAAATTATAGTGGTTCAGAGCAACTCAGCTCCTATGTCCACTGCCCAAGATACCACTTGGGATTTCCACTATATTTACACCCGAATACAGTAGGATTTTTTTATAGGATCACAATCCAAAACCTCTACACTTTGGTTTTATGGGATCACCAAAGAAAACCTAACATCCTTTGGTTTTAAACAAGATCACCAAAGAAACCTAACTTGGTTTTCACAGGATCACCAAGAATCTAACTTGGTTTTACCAGGATCACCAAGAACCCAACACTTGGTTTTTATCAAGGCTCACCAAGAACCTATTTGGTTTTTCAACCGGGCTCACCAATAACCCAACAATTCAAAAATTAAATTGAAATAAATGCAACAAAAATGATAAACTTAATTTGTCAGATAGTTGCCGGTGCAGCTTGATAGAAGTCCACTTGAATGCACTTGAATAAGCTTTAATTACTTAAGTGGCTTCTTCACAAGTTGCTTCAAGCTTCTGATAAGAGTTGGTGAATACTTAAAGGCTAACTTGAATGCTCTTGTGCTCTTTTGCTATTGGTAGTTAAGATATTCAATGAAGCTCACTTCTCTTAGAAGAACTTTTCAAAAACTCTTGCTTTTAGGATATTCAAATCCTTCAAATATAAAGTCTTCTATCACTCCAAGGCAGTTCTAAATATTGTAGACCATTGGAGAATGATTTATGACCGTTGGAGCACTTTTGGCATTCAAAATAATTTCTAGAACTAGCCATTGGATACCTGGAAATGATGTTCGAGTTGGCTTGGATTCCTTCGAGTCGGCTCGGATCCTTCGAGTCGATAAGTCGAGTTGCCAAATCTTCAATGCAGTCGGCTCTTTATCTTAGGGTACAAAACTTCACTCTGGACGAGTCGGCTCTTGATAGCTCGGGTCGGCTCGATCTTCTTTCTTTGAAAAACTTGAACTCGAGGAGTCGGCTCTTTTCAGCTTGGGTCGGCTCTTCTTCATAGATTCCGAAATGAACACTCTGGAAGAGTCGGCTCGATGCAGTTCGGGTTGGCTCGCTTTCTCAGGTCTTCAAAATTAGGTCTAGCAGAGTTGGCTCTTTTTGGTTTAGGTCAGCTCGCTTGGCTGTTTTCAGAAAACTTTAGAAACTAGACTCTAGAAGAGTCAGCTCGGACATAATCCAATCAACTCGGATTCATTGGAGTCAGCTTGGTTACCTTTGAGTCAACTCGGATTGCTGCGTTCCAGAATCCTTGCTGCATGCCAGTGAGTGGAGTCGGCTCTTCACTATGCTGCATCGGCTGGAGTATCTTTTTCAGGATTTTTACATTTAAACTCAAAGAAAAACTCTTACCAACTTTTTACATTTTCAAGCATACCAACTCAAAATAGTTTTATGGCACACACGCACACACACAGAAGTAACCCCTTTTTTACCTAATTTTTTCTTATCTTTTTCATTGGGTTCTTCTTTACAAAGACATATTACAACACAACTCAAACAAGAAACAAAGGTGTAGGAGTTGATGTTTGAACAATTAATTCATCCTACAAAAACTTGTAAAACACTTGAAGAGTTGTTAGAAATAAATATAAATGCTCCAATGTTTGGTTATCATCAAAACCACTTATGGGGTCAACAGGGCAGCTATTGAGGATGAATGTTATCAAAGAGGAGAAAGAATACGTAGCTAGAAAACCATGAGAAGTAGGCTAAGAGAAAAGTACCTAGGTAGATTTTATGAGCAAAGACTTTTAGACCAATGGTACAAACTGAAATAGGATGATAAATCAGTGTCTGAGTATATTGAGAAATTTAATGGGTTTATTAGGAGATGTAGCAGAGTTAAGTCTGAGGCTATGATCATATCGAGGTTTCAAGTTGGCCTACGTAGGGACATCCAAGAAGAACTATCCCATTGGAAAATTCAGAATCGTGAGGAAGCATATCACATAGCTAGGGAGTTCAAGTCTTATCAAAGGGAACTCATGACCAGCCACTCTCAGTCCAACAGGGTTAGTACCTCTGAAACCAAGCCCAACCCTAACCCGAGTCAACCCACCCTTGCTACCCCATGTGTTCACCATGGTGATATTAAAGAGGAGGAATATATTGCAGACATGGAATTGGTTAACCAAAAAAACTCCGAGGCTGAATCTATTTTGGAAGGACCCTCAGAAGATCCTGAACCCACTAGTGAGCCTGAAGTAAAATTATATGAGGCTGATGAGTTTGGTAGATGAATATGAAGGAAAAGACTGTGAGGAGGACAACTCTAATACCTTACCTGAGGAAACCCTTGGGAAGATAAGATTGTTGAGCCTAGTCTTGAAACCTCAAAATAACAAGAAATTAGTGAGGACTTGGTTCCTGTAAGTCAATGCCCTCAGGAAAAACCCACTCCTTTAGCCTCAATCCAAGACCTCATTTAGCTTCCTCATAAAGAGTTTATTCCTCTAACCCTAGTTTTCTAGAACTGACTAAGTCTTCCCTTCTTGAAAAACCTGCACTTACAATGACCAAATTCTCCATCCATCAATTTGACCTTATGACACCCATAGATCAATATTCAAATCTTAAGGTCATCCTGAGTAACCATGGTCTATTTCATGCTTTGTATAGATTTCCCTAAGAATCTAATTCCCATTTCCTACCCTTTCCTATGTCTACATATGTTTCTAAAGCCATTAGGTTACATTTTATTAAAATCACCATGTTGCATGAACCCATAGAGCCCATCCCATTTGCGACCTACTTTTGGAAGACCTTATGGCATTTGCTAGGAACCCATTGTAAATTCTCATGTACATACCAAACCAGGGTCAAACCTAGAGAGTCAATAATTTGTTAGGTTTAGGCCCTAGAGAGTCCAATAAAATTCCTATCAATAGGAATGCTTAGTTGAGTCTGCATTTTGTATCATGTTAGAATTCTGTATTAAGTACAAATTTTAAAATAATTTGGTTGATTCCCAGAAACAAGCCAAAGAGTTTGAAATTGGGGATTATGTAATGATTAGGCTTAGGCCTGAATGGTTTCCACCAGGGACCATTAAGAAACTTCATGCTCGTGGGGTTGGCCCCTTTAGAGTGATAAGGAGAGTTGGCCATAATGCCTATATACTTGAGCTACCCCCGGATTATGGCATTAGCTCGACTTTCAAAATCCCAGACTTAGGCAAGTATAGGGAACTAGCAAACATACCCAGTGAGCCTTTTGGGTCTCACCTTTCATGTGAGAGCAAACCCGACCTAGAGTGTCCACCTCCAATTTTTACCTGAGAGAGGAGAGCGGATCGAGCATGTCCTGGATGATCAAGCTATGACCACCCGGGGCAAAATGCTATCAGCATTACTTGGTCTGATTGCAAGGCCGACCGTAGTCCGATGATTCATGGGATATCCAAGAGGACTTGCAGCACCTCGACCTCGACCTTCTAAAGAAATATCAAAGCCAAATTTACCCTTACTTAATAGGGTCCTGTTCCTCCCACCACGGGAGAATTGGTGTGGGCACTATGATCAAACAGAGTATCCTCAACCCTCTAAGGATCTCAGATTTGGGTTTCATCTTTTGGGTCATGTAGTTAGGCTTCAAGCCTATGTAATTCTTTACTTTGAGTCATGCACTTTTGTTTTAGTCCTGTACCTTGGCCAATGTGGTCAATTTAGGTCAATAAACCTTGTATTTAGTTGAATTGATCCAAGCCCGAGTCTATTTGAAGATTGGATCCAAGGTTGTTCAAAAAAGAAATGGACATTGAGTCTAGTCCAATCACTATTGGGCCAAGCCATGAAGGATGCCAATTCAGCATTGGGGTGCCACCTCATCATCCCATGTGGCACCACTTCACCTTGCCAAGTAGGCGGCACAAATATGATTTCTTGGATGCCAAAGGGGACAACATCACTTGATAGATTCCCTCCTTCCCTCCCCCTATCATGCTTATCTCCAAATATAGGTGGGCGGCAAATGGAAGGTCAATGGGAGTTGAAGATTGTGAAGACAAGTCCCTTACATCAAGCCCCCCATATCAAGCCATCTTCCTAAAATGCTTGGTCGGCCATGGAAGGTCAATAGGAGCTAAAGATATGAAGAGACATGTCCCTTGCTTCAAGCCCACATATCAAGCTTTCTTCCCAAAATATTTGATCAACCATGGAAGAAATTCAAAAGTCCAAAGGTGCCAAGACAAGATCCATGATTCATGCCCCCACATCAAGCCTTTCTCCATAAAAGCTTGGATGGTCAAGGAAAGAAGCAAAGATCAAGGGGCGCCCATGATTCTTGAAGACATGCTCCCCTCCTCACTCCCCGAATCAAGCCCTCCATCAAATCAAGATCGACCAAGAGAGGATTCCATGAATCAAATTCAGATTTTAGGTGCCTTGATGAAGACCTTTGTAGCAAATTTTTATTTCAAATTGAATGGGACCTAGGAGCCTATTTAAAGGGCCCTATCCCCTAGAGAAGTTAATGTTGATGAATGAAAAAAAAATGATTTGAGTGCTACTCTTCTTGTTAGTTGCCTTCGTTCCTTAAGAACGTCGATCTCCATGAGAGAGCGCCTTCACCTTCGGGTGTCGAGAGGTGTGAGACCTCAAGTTACATTTTCTTCCGTACAAGCCATCCTCCATCTTCGAGCTTGGAGTCCATCGAGTTGATCCACCTTCGTGCCTAGTAAGAAGAACTCCATCCACCACCAATCTCAACTCTCATTCCTTCATCTCTTGTTTTCTTCTTGTTGAATCCTAACTCTTCCCTTGATTGCTCGTAGGTCCTCCAGGTACCACGAATATGGAGTCAGTTTCCCCTGCCTTCAAGACTTTTGGACAGAAAGCTGGTGCATCCACGGGGGTTGAAGGCTTGATCATCCAGGACACATCTGCAAGAGCGAGTGAACTTGGCATCGGGCGCTTCAGAGCTTTTAAGGTTTGCAACCCTAAAACTCTTAAGTTGATATTAATTCGAGAGCTAAGTCCTATGGGGTTTCTCAATCTCGGTGTCCTTTTCTTATGCTTGTTTAGGGACTTACTTGCTAGTTCAAAGTTCTTGTTATTGTAGAACCCTAGATCTACTCTTGTCTGTCTTCGAG
This sequence comes from Areca catechu, assembly GCA_021397845.1. NCBI lineage: Eukaryota > Viridiplantae > Streptophyta > Magnoliopsida > Arecales > Arecaceae > Areca > Areca catechu. The sequence goes on from CM038050.1 coordinate 59,626,235, forward strand.
AATCCTAAATCCATAAAAAAACTAAAAACCACAAAGAACAAAATCACTTACATCATTCCTCTCATCTTGCATCTAGTTAGTCCTGCATCACATTTCTTATTTATTGACCAGTCAAAATCCATTTCAAAATGGTGTGGAGATGAGAATAAAGTCCCTTGGACTTTATCTGGCTTTGGTAATTGATAGGCAGAAGGACTCTTGATCTTTTCTGTGCACATTCAATCCTTGCGCACAAACCAAATTGGCACCAAGAGTCCCTTCTCTTTAGGACTCTTCAAATAATTAGATAAATGCTGATTAAATCTGGATAAAACCAGATAATTGCTGCCTCACCTTGGACTCAACCCAATCTAGGATTCTCTCAAATTTCTTAGCCCTTTAAGCAACCTTATGGACCAATTCAATTGGGTTAAAAGTTTGGTTAGCCTACACATGCTAGTGTGTAATCTAGCTAACCAATTAGGATCCCATGACCCTAATAAAATACTAATTGACTTCCTAGGTCAACTCCCTATTATGTGTGACCCTTTGGATACCACATCTAGGCAGTAGTAGGTCTAGGTCCAAGCTAATTCGATCCAATCAGACCCGATTGACCTAATTAGGTCAAATTGTGCTGACCTAAGTTGCCAATTCGAACTAGCTTTCAAATTGACTCATGAATCTAATCAAATTGATTCTTGAAAATCTACAAGACATGATCAACATCTAGCAACATGTCATGCCTACTCGGAAGATGTGAAATTTGATTAAAAGTACTAAAATACCCTTCAGTGGAAAGTTACTATGCATTTCAATCTTTCGATCTCCCTTTATACCGAATAATTGATGGGTATGGATAATTATCTGATGTGGCATGGAAAGATGAGTTCTAACTTAGTGGATTAATTAGTTGGTGTGCAATGATTCTTACTTACATAAGGCAAAACTCATTCATAAGAAAGGGCCAAAGTAACTAAATGATGAGACTACTTAATGATAGAAAACTCACCCGCAATGTAGCTCAATTTTAATCAAAGAAGAACGGACCTAATGGTTGAGAAACCATTCTAACTAGGGCAAAAACCTTCATATGAACAGACTCATGTGACTTGAAGACTATCACTTTCGGAATGGAAACTCCCTCCATGGCTGGTTCCATGGCAAAGTAAAACCTCCTCTTTAACTCAAAATTGTAGAGAACCCTACAATGAAAGACATTAGTGATACGATAAAGTTAGGGAAAGCTAAAAGAAGTGATCAAAAGGAAGAACTAAGAGAGGTTGGAATTTTTGTGTTGGAGTGGATGAATGGCCTCCTTGTAGTTGGTGGTCGGCCTTGGATGGAATGTGTAGAAGGCGATCTTGGGTGGATTGTTGGAGAGGGCTTCCTTACAGATGGCATCCTTTGGGGCTTGCTGAAATTGAGATTTAGGGAAGAAAGAAAGGGAAACCTTTGCTAGGGTAGACTAAGAACTAAGTAGTAGATAGATTGAGCCTCTCACTCACTCCCTCATGGAGGACATTTGCATCACACAAATGAAAAGAAATTTGGAACTCAAAAATTTTCATTCATTAGCTGCATTACAAGGAGCTATGGAGAGGTATTAATAGACCTCCTAAAGCCATTTTGGAATTTCAAGTTTCATGGATTATTACATGGAGAAGATGGTAGAGAATTACAACCAAGCTTGATTCAAGGAGAGGATTAAGGGCCAGCCTCTCCAATTGAATTTGAAAGTAGGCACCCAAGTAGAGGGGGGTGTGAGGTGTCTTCGATGTTGGCATGGCTACCACCTAGGCTTGGTGAAGTGGCAGTCCAACTTGGTCTTGTAGTTGACTTGCTGATTTATCCTAAGTGCTGGGTTATCCCAAATGGCTGAGGTTATTCTAGGTAACTGAATAAGTGCTGAAGTGTTGAGTTATTCCAAGTAGCTGAATAAGTGCTGAATAGCTGAAATGTTGAAGTAGAGATTGAAGTAGCATAATTCTCTGGTTGAGTCAGCTCCAGTGCTCGAGTCGGCTCTTTAGTTTGTTGTTGAACTAACTTGTTGGGGCTTCAAATTTATCATTCAATCCATAAAGAATTTGATTGAAGGCCATTGTTGGTATCCACACCATTGTCAAATCCTAGCACTTAGTCATTTCGGATCTCAATTCGATAATGAAGACTTTGCTGATGACTGATTAGAAACCACTTCTAATCTCAGCCTGCTTTGATTAAAGACTCCTAAAGTCATCAATCGAAGAGATTACATGGGATAATATTTTCTCTTACTAGGAATGATCGATTCCTTGTTGATCCACTCATATCCTTCATACACGTTCTAGCATATCCGAGAACACCCCGTACATGACTTAATGTCATGAATGAGTATGAACCAAAACATGGCTTAGTGTACATAAGGAACCATGGTGACCTCAGGTCTAAAGATTATTTTCACAACTCCCACTATGAGAACTATCTCTTGACAAGTAGTAAGACTTCCATAAGATATTCTCAGTACCAATCAGTTGAATGAACTCATACCCTAATGAGCACCCTTATCCTTATATTAGTGTCTCTACACAGTGGCTGTGAGACCAACAACCCTCTCTATCGAGCATACATAGGATAAGCTAGTCTTTCCAGAAACATCGATCCCCGAATCGATGATCCAATGACTAGGAATATTTTAGATTAGAATTTATGGGAACTTAGGTCTCACCGTTATGATCTCCTTCATAACCCTAATTTCTTTGCCCTAATCTATGGGGTTCATCATAATCTTTAAATAAGACACAACAGTATGATGAAACAAAATGCCTTGTATTAATATAATAATGTCATACAAGAGTTAAAAGATTACAAAAATATCCTTACAAAGATTGGCTTTTAGGGTACTTTTCTTTCAGAGCATTCAAGTAAGAACTCAAGTCTTTACCAACTTCCAATCAATTTCTTGAGTCAATCATTGGAGAAGTTTGAAAGCCTTGAAGAGCATTGAAGAAGCATTGAAAAAGGCTTCAATTAAAGCTTCAACTGCAACCATCCGATAAAGTTTGGTTTGTCTTTAATGCTGCTTCATTTCTTTTGTAACTCTAGTTTGAGTTGTTCCAAGTACAGCAGGAGCTATAGCTTGAGGATTGTTTTTAGGTTTTTTGGTGAGCCTTGAAAGCCAAAGTTGGGTTATTTGTTAGCCCGAGAAAACAAACATTGTATTGGGTTCTTGGTGATCCCAGTGTAAAACCAAGATTGAATTTTGGTTTGTGAGCCTGGTGTAAAACAAATTGATTGTATTCCATCATAAATATATTGAAAATCCCAAGTGGTATCTTAGATAGTGGACATAGGAGCTAGGTTGCTTCGAACCACTATAAATTATGGTATTTATGATTGCTTTGTTTGTGCTCATTTACATGCTTCCATATTTAATTTTTTAAATACTTCACTCACCACACTAAGATTTCAAAAGGGCACATATTTGTGCAGAGTTTTCAAACCCAATTCACCCCCCTCTTGAGTTGGCCAACTGGGCAATAAGTGGTATCATAGCAGGTCTTTGTGCCTCTAGTTTAATAGCTATGAGAAAAGATTATGGCAACCAAAATGAGTACCTCTTTGGTCGAAGGCCAATCTACCAATAGACCTCCACTATTCAATGGCACTAATTATACATACTGGAAAGCAAGAATGAATATTTATATTCAAGCAGTGAATTTTTAATTATAAAAAATAATTTTAAAAGGACCTTACACATCCATTAAAAAGGTTGATGGCATAGACATCCCAAAATTGGAAGAGGAATGGGTGATGCAGGACAGAGCGGGGGGATCACTGGTGAGCATAGAAGTCACCAGGGGATTTGGGCTTGCACTCAAGAACAAGGAACCAGGGCATCACACCTACTCCAATCTAGAGAAATAACTCAAAACTCATATCAAAATAATTTATTTGTTTGTATTCATAAGAAAAAAGATACTTCATACAAGAGGGAAGGGGTGGTATTTATAGATTCACCCTAGGGTACATGACTTGAGGGCTCAGAAACCCTGACTTGTGGACCAAGAAACCCTGGTGGACCTGGTCAACAGTGGGCCTATCTTGGACTAGAGCTCTCTCTTGCGGGCTTGGCGGCATGAAAGGGCCTGAGTGCATGAAGGCCAGCTCTGGTTGGGGTGGCCTGGTGAATCTCCTAGCTATGAACTCTCCTCTTGTACATGACCAGAATGACTCGATCAGACCTGACTGAACTAAAATGACTAGACTTGACTAAGTGGACTTAACTGACTCAGTTGTCTCACTTTATTACATGACTCAATTGGCTCACTTTGACTCAAGTGACACAGGACTAATGAACTCAAATAAAATAAAATAAAATAGACTCTCGGTCCCCATCATTACCCTGCAGTGGGAAGAACTCGACTCTATCGAGTCAGGCTCAGCGGGGGTTTGATGTAACTGAAACAAATCAAAAGGACTCCAAGGATGGGTTCACCCCTTTTTTTTTTCAACTTCTTTTTTTTTCCATCTTTGCAGTAAAAACCATGTAGCTTTGGAAGCCGTGCAGTGCTGAAATCCGTGCTACTCCAAAAATCGTGCTGCTCAAAAAACCATGCTGCTCCAAAAATCGTGCTGCTCCAGAAACCGTGCATTGAAGTCGGCAACAGTGAAGGGCATTTGCCTTCACGTTCATGCCTTCTTCCTCTCTTAGTCCGATGTAGGGTGGAACAGAGACTCCGGCGGGCTTCGCTGGTGACTAGCACTGGGCGGCGACGAACCAACTCTCCAACTTGAATTCATCGAGGAGGGATCCGATCGAAGAAGGGGTGGACTCCATTTTGGAAGGGAAGAGGAAGAGGCGGAGGTGGTTAGAGTGGGTGGAGCCGCTGTTGCTTTCGCCACCAGCACCGGTGGAGGTGGACTGCATGATGCAATCATACTCATCGATCATGTTTTCGAGGTCCTCATCAGTGGAAACGAAGATGAGGGAGTCTAGGTCCTCATTTGGTAGCTGGTACTTGAGGGTGCAGGGGAAGTCATCAAGGATGGTCCGGGAGAGATTGGCGGAATGGTCGGCGAGGGAGGAGTGGCGGTCGATGATGACGATCCAAGTCTCACCATCGAAGTAGCAGAGGGACTTGTCGGTGGGGCGGTGAATGATTCGATCGCCGTAGCTGCATATGAGGTGGAGGTGGGAGGTCGTAGTGGAGGTCAGGAAGGGTTCATCCCAGGACTCGCCACCGCGAGAGCGGGGTGAGGGGTCCACCGAGTCTGCGTAACCTACCCCACATGCACCACCACCGGCCACCATCAGAACCGTGTCCATGGTTCGATTGCCCGGTGCCTCGCTCATGATCTAATGGTTTTGGATTCCTGGGGGAGTGAGGAAGGGCATCTCGATGTACTGGGTGAGCTCGGAGAAGATTAGAAGGGCAGACTCCTGGAGATGGTCTTCATGGGTAGTAGAGAGGAGAGGGGCTCGGGTGCAGGCGATGTGGATACCTGCTTCATGGGCAATGGCAGCAGGGGGTGTCGGCACAAAGAAGAGTCGGGGAGAAGAAACATACCCTAATCCATCTGGGCTCTGATACCAAGTTGATACAGGACGGGGACTCATCCCTGAAACCCCTTTTAGTATTCTACTTTTTTTGATTAACCCTGAACCATCTCCTTATTTCTCATCCTGCCAGACTAACCCTAAACCCACTTCTTATTTTCTACCCTTTCCTGAAACTTCTTTTATTTTTTTCACTATTAGGTTACATTTTATAGGAGTTTGCATGTTGCATTCGTTCATTAAGCATGTCATGTTTGCATTTTACTTTTGGAGAACCCTATGGCACTTAGTAGGAGTCCATAGTAAATTTTCATGCACATGCCATGCTAGGGTCAAACCTAGAGAGTCTACAGTCTGTTAGGATTTAGACCCAAAGTGTCAAATAAATTTCCTTTGATAGAGAAGCCTAGTCGAGTCTTTTAGGTGTTAGTTGAGTCCAATAAATCCAAAGCCTTGAATCACATGCCTACACCTGCACTACCCTTTGCATAGCATTTGCATCTGGAAATTAGTCAAAAGCTGAACATAAGTAATGAATTAAATAAAAACTTGGCTAATTCCCAAAAAAGAGAGAGAATTTTTTTCAGAGGATAATGTAAGTGTAAAGAAATTTTTTGCTCGCAAAGCTAGCCCATTCAAACTAATGAAGAGTAGTGGACCCAATGCTTATGTATGTGAGATGCTACCTGATTTAGGTATTAGCCCAACCTTCAACATTTTAGACCTTTTGAAGCACAGGGAGCCAGTAGTGATACCTAGCGAGCACCTTTAACCAATTCCTTCCTTTGTGAGTGAACCCACCCTAGAATGTCCACATACAATTTGACCAATAAGTGAGGAATGGAGTGAGCGAATCCAGGATGATCAAGCCATCAGTACCCAAGATGAAGGTTATTAAAGGTATTTGGTTAGATGGCAAGGTTAGCCAGAATCTGAGAATTTGTGGAGCACTGGTGAGGATCTGCTGCGCCTCATCCTAGACCTTCCTCAAGTAGCCAAATTGACCCTTACTCAATGGGGTCGAGTTCCTCCCACCATAGGAGAATTGGTGAGGACACAGGATTAGACACAGATCATTGGATCCCATATGGCTTATTGATTAGGGTTTTTTTAGAACCTTAGTCATGTGTCACAATTTTGTAAGCAAGTAAGATTGAGTCCTATAATAAGTTGAGGTTAGTTGATTTGTCTCAACCCTCAACCTAGTCCAGTACATTGAGTCATGTACATCAGTATAAGTCTAGTATGAGTCCACTTCTTGTACAAGAGAAGAGGTTACCCTATTTTAGAGTTCCACCAGGCCTCATTCAGGAGCTAGAGGTAATTAAATCAGCTTATGGGAGCTTAATTGACACCCAAGAGCACTAAATGCCCTCCAAATGCTCTCCAAATGCCTTGATTCCCTCCAAATGCCATTCCAGATGCCAGATTCCCTCTAGATGCTACAGAATATGCTAGATGCCAGGTGCCCCATGACTCCAGGAGTTTGCCAGCATCCTAGGCCAAGAGACTCCAAGCCCAAGAGTCAAGCCCATGAGGCCCAGAACCAAGATTACAAGGAATATGCTGATACCAGGGCACCCCAGCTTCCAGGGCCCAAAGCCCATGCACCAATCCAAAGGAGGATGACCCCTTGCTGCCCCTTGAAGCCCAACACACCTAGGATCGGCGTCCTCCATGAGTTGACCAAGTCCAAAATGGTGGAAGAGTTCAAATGCAAGGAGTTTGAGTTTTTATTTCATTCAACTTATATACTCCTAGTTCTAGGTTTATTTTGTAGTCTTTCTCCAACTTAAATTATGTAAACCTATTCTAACAAGGAGAAGACTTGTAATCCTTTTAGGAGAGGACATGGAGCTCTATAAATACCCCAACCTCCTTCTCTTGTAATCAATCAACTCTTATGAATTAAAACTCTGCTGAATAGTTTTTAAGACTGGTGTCTTGTGTTTTCTTTTGGTTCCTTTAGTTTGGTTCTTTGTGTTCTTGTGTTGGCCGACCTGTATCCTTGCAATCGTCCATGCCCAAGCAGCAACTCAAGGCTCTTGACATCTACCATGCCTTTGAGAAGAAGCCCTGAAGCTGTACCTGAAAGCAGGAGTCTTCCTTCTCCAAGCCGCCAGCCCTTCTAGCCCTAACCCTTCCTTGTTTCATCTTGTTATTTTTTTCTTTGATTACCTGATTAGTGCCTAATGTTGACATTTTGCAAATCCCCAAGGTGTTTCCCCTCCCCAGAGGAGGCTTTCTTTGCCTTCAGACTAGATCTAGATCGCCTTCAAATTCGGGAACCAAAGGCTTGTTCTTCTAGGTGCCATCCAGAGGCTGAGAGATCTCTTCATCGAAGAAACTACAATCGCTACCTGTTTAAAGCCTTCCCCCTCTTGAGTTCTGATCTGATGATAGGTATGCTATCCGAAACCAGGAGTTTTTCAACTCTCGGGTCCTGGCTAGTCATAATTCTGCATGAATTTTTGCTGGTATGATAGTTTCTAGCATTACTAGTCATCATGCTGATTCTTTACTTATTTTAGGGTTATTAGCCTACAAATTTAATGTCTAAAAAAATACAAAAAAATTATTTTTCTATTTTGCATCAGTCCTAGAGTCATCCCGCATTAATGGGATGAACATGACATGAAGATGGGTGAATTGAATGCCAAAAAAATGAACATTTTATATTATGCTTTGGATGCTAATGAGTTTAACCAACTTTTCACTTGCATTTTAGTAAAGAAAATTTGGTATAAAGTTGAAGTTACCCATGAAGGCACTTCTCAAGTTAAATCTTCCAAAATAAATATTCTTGTGCATAATTTTGAACTATTTAAGATGGAGCCCAATGAAACAATATCTGTCATGTTCCCATGATTTATAGATATTAGTATGGATTTAAAAAGTCTTATCATGATATATTCAAATGCAGACCTCGTGTACAAGATCCTTAGATCATTACTGGATAAATGGGATCCCAAGGTCATCGTAATTTTAGAGGCTATGGACTTGAACACACTCCCTTTGGATGAGCTTCTTGGTTTCCTAATTACTCATGAATTAACTATGCAGCATCGAAGTGAAGATAACATTAAAAAGTAGAAATCAATAGCCTTCAAAGCTATAACTGAATTCAAGAAGCAAGAAGAAGAAAAAGAAGAAGAAAGCCCCTCCTTTGATGAAGAACTTGAAGATGATGACATCGCCTTAGTCATGATGAGATTTAAAGAATTTATGGGTAAAAGAAAATCAAATTACTGGAGGAAGCACTTTAGAAAGGGGGAACATAGCGAAGAGAAGGAAAAAGACAAAGAAAAATATAAGGAGCAACAATCCATATGCTACGAATGCAAAAAGCTGGGGCATTACCGTTCTGAATGCCCTACACTAAAGAAGGGATACAAAAAGAAGAAGAAAAAAGTGATGGTGGCTACGTGGAGCGATAGTGATAAATCCACATCAAATGAAGAAGAAGAGGAAACCACAAAGTTAGCAAATATTTGTTTGATGTGTCTAGAAGATGAGATAACATTTACTGAACTCGATGATGAATTTACTTATGAAGAGTTACATACTGTATTTTATAAGCTCTTATCTGAATATAAAAAGGCTGGCTTGAAAATTAAGACTTTGAAAAATAACTATGATTTTTAATGAATGGGAAAAATAAAATTTCTAAAAAGAACAAGCTTTTGCAAAAAGAATTTAGCTCTATTTCTGAAAAATATAAAGTTTTGCAAGTTGAAAAAGATGAATGCTTTGAAAAGAATAATAGCTTGGAAAATGAAATGAGTCGACTCAAGCCCTTAGTTGACAAATTAACTTTGAGTTTAAATAAGCTTGTGCTGATTTTGAAAAATCAATGATTCAAATAATAGAGTTGGAATTGGGTACAATTCATTGAATACCAACAAGTTTTTAGTTTCAAAATATTATGTATCGAAGTTTTCAGCTCCAAAACCTCTTGCATCAAGAAATTCAACATTTACATTTTTTCAAAAGCTAAAAGTAGTTTGCTATTCTTGTATTTGGGTTGGACATAAATCTTTTGAATGAAATTTGAGAAAGAAAAATAAAAGTAAATTAAAAAAGATTTGGGTTCCTGAAGGAACCTCTCTTACTAACCTTCAGGGATCCAAGAAAGCTTGGGTACCTAAACATATTACTTGATTATTTTGTAGAAATGTCTTGCAGCCCAGAATTCAAAAAAAAGATGGTATCTAGATAGCATTTGTTCAAGACATATGATGGGTAACAAAGAATAATTCATCACCCTTAAAATGAAACAAGGTGGATTAGTAACATTTTGCAAGAACGGTAAGGTAATGATCATTGACATTGGTAAGATCAAAATCATCCCTACCACTTTTATTGAAAATGTATTGCTAGTAGACAAGTTGAAGCATAATTTATTGAGCATAAGTCAACTGTGTAATAAAGGCTTCAAAGTTGTCTTTAAATCTTCGATGTGTATAGTAACTTGCTCTCTTGATTTTAGCATTAAATTTATTGGTTATAGACTTGGAAATATTTATATGGTAGACTTGAATGATCTAGCCATGTCAAGTAATACAAGTCTAGTAGAAATGAATGCAAGAACCAAGGAATCTAGCTTACTGTGGCATAAAAGATTAGGTCATGCTAGCATGCATACATTTGCTAAATTAATTTTCAAAGATCTAGTTAGAGGTTTATCTAAAATTAAAGTTGATTTTGATCATGTTTGTGATGTATGCCAATTTGGTAAACAAACTAGGGAAAGTTTTAAAGCTAAAAATATTATTTCAATGTCAAGACCTTTAGAGCTACTATGCATGGACTTATTTGGACCAACTAGGACCACAAGCCTAAGAGGTATGAAATATAGACTTGTGATAGTAGATGACTTCTCATGTTTTACATGGATTTTTGGTACGGGCACTAGGATTAGATAGAGGCTCCTCAACCCTCTGTGGATCTTTGATTAGAATTTTTAACCTTTCAAGTCCTGTAATAAGGCTTAAAGCTTGAGTAATTTGCTTTCGAATCTTGTAGTTATTATCTAGTTGGTTTTAATTTTTTGCTTTAGTCTTGTAATTTGGCCAATTTGGTCAAGTTAGGGTCAATTGGTCCTGTAATTAGCCGAATTGGTTCAAGCTCAAGTCAATTTGAAGATGGGCTCAAGCTAGTTTGAAGATGGGTCCACAAGTGGGCATTCAAGTCAAGCCTAATTGAAGATGAGTCAAGCCACCTCTCCTCCATGCCAAGTAGGAGTGCCAACTCATGGAGTGCCATATCATCAATGCCACATGGCATAGGAGGTGCCACATCAGCTCATGGAGTGCCACATCATCAGTGCCATATGGCATGGGGAGGTGCCACTTCACCAAGCTTCATTGGGTGGCCAGGTCAAGCTGAAATTTCAAATTCAAATTCCATGGTTGACTCCCTGGTGTGGGCACCAGAATCCGATATAGGTTCCTCAACCCTCTGTGGATGTCCAATTAAGGTTCTATTTTTTCAGGTCTTAAAATAAGGCTTCAAGCCTAAAACTTGTAATTTCTTTAATTTTGAATTGAGTCTCTTATGTCTGTGTCTAGTCCTGTACTTTAACCAATTGGGTCAAGTTGTGTCCTATAGTGAGTCCAGTCATGTATTGGGTCTAGTCCAAGTCTAGGTCCAAGCCGGAGTGGTCTTTGAGTCCAGCTCAACTACTTTTGGCCAAGCCTTGAAGGTCAACATGTCAACCCTAGGGTGCCACTTCACCATCCCATGTAGGGCCACTTCATCATCCCATGCGGCACCACCTCATCTAGCCATGTGGGTGGCACAAGTGAGATTTTCTTGGATTCCAAATGGAGACGCATCAAATATTCTCTCCTCCTTTCCCTCCCTCCATCAAGCCACTTACTAAAGGAGTCATAGGCAACCAAGGAAAGGTTGAAGACAAAGGCCTTGTTCCAAGCCTCATATCAAGCTTCTTTCCAAAGAAGGGTGAGCAACCAAGGAAAGGTTGAAGACAAAGGCCTTGCTCCAAGCCTCATATCAAGCTTCTTTTCAAAGAAGAGTGAGCAACCAAGGAAAGAGGGAGACACAAGCCTTGCATCATGCCTTCTTCCCAAAATTGAAGGTCAACTTTCCAAGTCCAAGGGAGCCAAATTCCTTCTTCCAAGCCCATTATCATGCCATGCCCAAATCAAAGGAGTTTGACTTTCAAATTTTTGAATATTTTTTGGTGCCTTAGCAAGAGAAGAAATATATTTTTCATTCAAATTTTGAAAGGGTCTAAGGTGCCTATATAAAGGACCTTACCCCCTCCCTTGTAAGGTTAATTTTGATGAATGAAAAAAAATTATCTTCTTGAGTACAATCTCTTGTTAGTTGCCTTCGTTCACTAGGAACGTCGATCTCCGAGAGGGAGCGCCTTCACCTTCGGGCGTCGAGAGGTGTGAGGCCTCAAACTATCATCACTTCCACAACTCTGTCATTTGATTCCGAATCCAGCAGAACTCCACCATCTCTACAACCCTTCTTTCATTCTTCCACTGCTTTCATTCTGATTGAGACTTATCCTTTATCTTTTTGAATGCTCGCAGGTCCTCCGGGTGACACGGGTACGGAGGTGGTTGCCTTTGCTATCGAGATCTTCTGACAGCCAATCGGCACCTCCGCAAGGTTGACGGCTCGGTCATCCAGGCTGCATCTGCCAAAGTGAGTGATCTATGCATTGGGCACTTCAGATCTTTGAGGTTTGCCCCTAACTCCTTAGTAGATCTTGATTGGAGAGGTAAGTCCAACAGGGTTTCTCAATCCCGGGGTCCTCTCTTTATCATTGTTTAGGGACTACTTGCTTGCTTGTTATTTCTTATTGTTATAAAACCCTAGATCATCTCTTACTTGCTTTCGGGAATCCAAAAAACTATAAAAATCTAAAATCCACAAAATCCTAAAAATCACTTGCATCATTTCATCTTCGCATATACTTAGTCCCCCATCACTCTCATTAAACCTCTCATTGATCCAAGCCAACAACATCCCCACCTCACTCCACATATCAAGCCATATCACCAAGGATCAAGCCTAGCATTCATGGTTGGTCAAAGCTTCATGAAAAGATTCCAAAATTCAAAAGTTATAAGCCAAGGTTTCATGAAGGAAAAAATTCAAATTTTAAATGGGTGCCCCTTGATTCATGAAGACAACCCACATTTTTCTTCTCCCCAAATCAAGCTTTATAACTCCCCTTTTCAAATTTTGAATTTAGACTTGGGTGCTTATAAAAGGACCCTAACCCTGTTGTAAGAATTTTTAATTTTTGAATGAATGAAAAAAAAGAGAGAATTTCTTCTTCCAATTGCCCTTGTCCTCTAGACTTGGAACTCTATGAGAGAGCACCTTTATCTCTCAGGACATCTAAGGGTGAGAGACCCTGAGTTACCTTCCTCCTTCGCAAGCCACCAGTCCATCTTTGAGCTGGGATGCTACCGGAAGATCCACCTAAATGCCCAACAAGAAAAACCCTCTCGACCACCATCTTCAATACCTTTTCTCCTCCCTTTTCACTTTCTCATACCCCTACTTGCTATTTTCTAACCCTTCTCTTAGTTGCTCGCAGGACCTCCAGGTGCCATGGACAAAGGATTTGGTCTCCCTTGCCTTTGGACCATCAGACGGAAAGCCGACGAATCTGCAAGGTTGAAGGCTTGAACTTCCCAGCCGCATCCATGAGCTTGATCCTCTAGGCTACATCCACGAGAGTGAGTGAACTCGGCATCGGGTGCATCAGAGTTTTCTATTTAGGTTTGCACCCCTAATCTCCTAAGTAGGTATTGATCTAGAGCTAAGTCCTACGGGTTTTCTCAATCTCAGGTGTTGGCTCCACCTAGTGATTTTGATGAATAACAAAACATTGAGTGCATATTGTATACTAATGTGTATTTCAAGTTATGAGTTTTCAGGAAGAAAGCACCTCAAAATCTCAAAAACTTATGTATCATGGTATGCCGTGGTACGGAGCATTTTTCGTAAATATGGACATCCTCTTCATGAAAAAAGGGCATCTACATGTTTAATTATTATTTGTTTACGATCCACTTAAGTTTCAAAATTTATATTTATGTTTTTGGGCTAATATGTACTTGAATCTGAGCTTTTCAGTCTCAAGTGTCGACACCTGGGAAGACAAGTGTCGACACTTCAGCATTTGGCACAAACAAAAATCCTTGGCACGCCAAGTGTCGACACCCAGAACTCAAGTATCGACACTTAGGTTTCCAAGTGTCGACTAAAGACCTGAGATTTTTGAAAATATAGAACTTTGCCATTTGAGAATTTGTGTCAAGTGTCGACACTTATGCATCAAGTGTCAACACCAAGAAATCAAGTGTCGACACCTGACAACCAAGTGTAAATACCTGATAGCCAAGTGTCGACACCTGACAGCCAAGTGTCGACACTTGAAGGCTGACAACTCTAACGGATCTATTTTTCTGACTTGCAGAACTTGTTTTTCAAGCTCCAAACGGCTAGATCTGAGGCTCCAACAGTCACAAACCATTTTTTGGAAGTTTCTTGCTGTATTTAACCTCCACCAATCTCATTTTAAAGGCATTGAAGTGTATTGAAGTCCATTCAAAAGCCAAAAAGCCTATATTCTCTCAAGTACTCCACATCAAAAGCCTTTTATAGTTTGATTCCCTGAAAAAGCCTACAAGCTCATCCTTACATCATTCCAAAAGAGGCATTTTGAAGGATATTCTAAGGAAGAGTCAAGACAAAGCATCAACTTGAGCTTCAAAGACTCCATTCTACTCTTGAAGAGAGTTTGTCTTAGTTTTAAAGTTGTATATCTGTTTTTATCTTGTGATTTGACCTTGCTTTCAAGGGTGTCTTGAAACAAGGTGGTTGTGGTTTGTTGGTGAGCCAAAGGGATAAAACCAACTAGGATTAACTTGTGAGCTCGAAGACAAAACAAGTGTTAAGGTTTGTTGGTGAGCCTAGGTGACAAAACCAACTTAGATTTTGACTTGTGAGCCTTGTGAAAAACAAGTCAGATGTAATATTGTTTGGATTATAGTGGAATTCCCAAGGGTGGCTTGGAGAGTGGATATAGGTGCTAGGTTTGCACCGAACCACTATTAACCTTGTGTTTGTGTGTGATTGCCCTCTTTCTCTCTTGCTATTTGGTTATTGCTATTCACTTATTGTTTTCCGCTGCATTCAATCTTGTGTATTAAATTTATTACTCACAAACACCACTAGACCTTCACATTATTATTTTATTTTTAAAAGACCCAATTCACCCCCCCCTCTTGGGCTCCATTTCTGGATAACAAGTGGTATCAGAGCACCGGTACTCTCTTGTAGGTCCAAGGATCTTGAGTGAAAGATCATGGCAACCCCAATAGAAATGGGTGTAGTTCAAGGTCAAGTTTCAAATCGTCCCCCATTTTTCAATGGCATAAATTATATGTATTGGAAAACACGCATGCGTATTTTTATCCAAGCTATTGATTATAATTTATGGAGGACAATTGTAAAAGTTCCTCATCAGCCTACAATGTTGGTTAATGGCATTCTCACTCTGAAGATGGAAGATGATTGGGATAAGAATGACATTAAGCAAATTGAGCTCAATGCTAAAGCTATGAATCTGTTATTTTGCTCTCTTGATCCAAGTGAATTTAATAGAATATCTAATTATCTCTCCGTCAAGGAGATTTGGGATACACTTGAGGTTACCCATGAGGGTACACACCAAGTGTAAACAACCAAGGTTAACATGCATATTCATACGTATGAAATGTTTAAAATGGAACCTACTGAGTCTATTAGTGAGATGTATACTAAGTTCACAAATATTGTGAATGGCATGAGAAGTATAGGAAAAATTGTTTCTAACAGCGAACTTGTGAACAAACTCCTCAGGTCTCTACCGGCTTCTTGGGATACAAAGGTAACAGCTATTGAGGAAGCCAAGGATGTCAACACTCTTCCACTTAAATAACTATTGGGCTCACTAATGACCTATGAGCTCTTCCTTAAACAAAAGAATGTGGAAGTCGATAAAAAGAAGAAAGTAATTGCCTTCAAATCTACTGAGAGAGAAGAATCAAGTGATGACTCCGAAGAAGATGATGAAGAAGATGAGACGGCTCTAATGGCAAGAAAGTTTAGAAGGTTTATGAGAAAGAAAAGGTTCAACTTCAAGAAGAAACCTCTGAAAGATGAGCCAAGTAAAGAGAAAGACAAAGAGAAGGAGAAGGAGCAGCCCACTTGTTTTGAATGCAAGAAACACGGTCATTTCAAGGTAGATTGCCCCTTGCTCAAGAAAAGCAGAAGAAAGTTGAAAAATAAAGCTATGATGGCAACCTAGAGTGACAGTGAGGACTCTAGTTCTAAGGAAGAATAGCAGGAGGTGGCAAATTTCTGTCTAATGGCAGATCATGATGAGGTATGTTTTGAAACAAAAAATGAATTTACATTTGATGAGCTTCATGAAGTTTTTGATGAATTAGTCATAGAATTTCAAAAACTAAAATCAAAACATAAAGATTTGAAAAAGAAAAATTTGGATTTAGCCAAAACAAATGATAAGCTTTCAGATGAAAATGAATGCCTTCTTTTTCAAAATAGAAAATTAAATGATAAGATTTTAGCTCTTGAAAAAGAAAAAGAAGTTTTGAAAAAGAAAAGTTCATCACTTTCAAATGAAAATTTTTCAAAACAAAGCAAAGAAATTCTGGATGAAAATAAAAGATATAAAGAAGAAATTAAAAAATTAAAACCTTTTGTAGATAAATTTACTTATAGTTCTAAAAAATTGAATTTGCTTTTGAACAATCAAAGAGCTATTTTTGATAAAGCATGTTTAGGATTTAGAACTCATAAGAAACAAAAACATTTTAAAAATTTCTTTGTACCTGCATCTTCATCCATTACTTGCTATACATGTGGTACTAAAGGGCATAAATCTTATATGTACAACAAAAGAAGATTGAATAATATTAAGAAAGTTTGGGTTCCAAAATGAACCAATGCCACCAACCTAAAAGGACCCAAGATGGCTTGGGTACCTAAAGTCTCCACTTGATCTTTATTGCAGGTATGCCTTGCAACCAATAAGAAAAGAATGTGGTACCTTGATAGTGGCTGCTCAAGGCATATGACAGGAGATGTGGAGCAGTTCTCATCGCTCGAATATCAAAATGGTGGCAATGTAACTTTTGGTGATAATGGAAAGGGCAAAATTGTCGGTATTGGTAAAGTCCATATCACCCATTCTTCTTACATTGATCATGTCTTATATGTTGATGGTTTGAAACATAACTTGCTTATTATTAGCTAGTTTTATGACAAGGATTTTAAAGTTGTTTTTGAATTTTCTTTGTGCATTGTTTCTAGTTTAGATGACAATGGCATCAAGTTCATTGGTCATAGGCATGGCAATATTTATATGGTTGATCTTGATGATCTCCCTATTCAAAATGGTCAGTGCCTAGTGGCAATGGAAGCCAAGATCAATGAAACTAGTTGGCTTTGGCATCGCAGACTAGGACATGCAAGCATGCATTTGATTTCAAAACTTAGCAAAAAGAATTTGATAAAGGATTTGCCTAAACTCAATTTTGAAAAAGACAAGATTTGCAGTGCATGTCAACTTGGAAAACAAATCAAATCCTATTTCAAACCAAAAGGAGTAATCTCTAAATCTAGACCTTTGGAGTTGCTTCACATGGACCTCTTTGTGCCAACTAGAACATCTAGTTTGGGAGGTAAGAAGTACGGTATAGTTATTGTAGATGATTTCTCATGATTTACATGGGTCATATTTTTAGCACATAAAGATGAAACATTTTCTGAATTCATTAGATTTCATAAATGAGTTTCAAATGAAAAAGGTGTTTCAATCGTATCTTTGAGAAGTGATCATGGAACCGAGTTTGAAAATGCTGATTTTGATAAATTTTGTATTGAAAATGGCATTCATCACAATTTTTCTACACCTAAGATACCTCAACAAAATGGGATGGTAGAAAGAAAAAATAGAACTCTTGAAGAAATGGCATGCACCATGCTTTGTGAAAATGACTTACCTAGATATTTTTGGATGGAAGTCATAAATACTGCATGCTATATTTTAAATCGAGTTTTAATCTGACCGATTCTAAAGAAAACACCTTATGAAATTTGGAAGGGTAGAAAACCTTCAATTCATTAATTTCATGTTTTTGGATGCCGTTGTTTCATCTTAAACAATGGTAAGGATTTAATGCCAAATCAGATGAGGGAGTCTTTCCAGGCTACTCCACATCTAGTAAGGCATATAGGGTCTTCAACAGAAGAATACTTGTTGTTGAAGAATCCATATATATGGTGTGTGACGAATCTGACCAAAAATCTTCAAGAAAAGAAGATGTACTCTCTGAAGAAATAGGTACCAAGAAGACTGAAAGTGTAAACAACAATGAAGAGTTTACCAAGAAACAGAAAGATGATCAAAACACTGAAGGAGATTAAGTACAAGGTGATGAAAACACATCAACAATTGATCCACTACCAAAAGAATAGAGGTATGCTTATGGACACCTAAAAGAACTAATTATTGGTGATCCATCTAAAGGTGTAAGTACTCGATCATCCCTTAGAAATATCTGTGATTACTTAGCTTTTGTTTCTCAAATTGAACCTAAAACTATTGAGGAAGCTGAATGTGATAGTAATTGGATAAATGCTATGCAAGATGAACTTAACCAATTCAAAAGGAATAATGTTTGGACATTAGTAGATAAGCCTTCAAATACTTCAATTATTGGTACAAAGTAGATTTTTCGAAATAAACTTGATGAAAATGATGTTGTTACTAGAAATAAGGCTAGACTAGTTGCCAAAGGATACAATCAGGAGGAAGGGAAAGATTTTGATGAAACCTTTGCTCCTGTGGCTAGACTTGAGGCAATTAGGCTATTGTTGGCTTTTGCTTGCTTTATGAATTTTAAATTATTTCAAATGGATGTTAAAAGTGCCTTTTTAATTGGTCTGATTGAAGAGGAGGTTTATGTTAAACAACCTCCTGCTTTTGAAAATTCTAAATTTCCAAATCATGTTTACAAACTTCATAAAGCTTTGTATGATTTGAAATAATCTCCTAGAGCTTGGTATGATCGTTTAAGCTCTTTCTTGCTCAAAAATAATTTTTCTAGATGTAATGTAGACAAAACTTTGTTTTTAAGGAAAAAGATTGATGATCTCCTAGTAGTACAAATCTATGTAGATGATATAATATTTGGTGCTACTAATGAATCTCTTTGTCAAGATTTTGCAAAGTTAATGCAGGGTGAGTTCGAGATGAGCATGTTGGAAGAACTAAATTTCTTCCTCGAACTCTAAATAAAGCAAACCAAAGAGGGGATCTTCATCAACCAAGCAAAGTACACAAAAAAAATACTCAAGAAATTTGGGATGGAGAACACTAAGCCTTTAGGTACCCCTATGAGCTCTACTTGTAAACTTGACAAGGATGAATCAGGTAAATCTATTGACCAAAAATTATATCGTGGCATGATCGGTTCATTGCTATATCTTACTTCCAGTAGGCCAGATATCATGTTTAGTGTCTGTATGTGTGCTAGATATCAGTCTAATCCTAAAGAGTCTCATCTTTTGGCTGTTAAATGCATACTTAGATATCTATCTGGCTCAATTGAAATTGGTTTATGGTACTCTAGAGATTCTTCATTTGAATTGATTGCTTATTCTGATGCTGACTTTGCTGGGTGTAAACTTGATCGTAAAAGTACTAGTGGAACCTGTTAGTTTCTTGAGGTAAATTTGATCTCTTGGAGTAGCAAGAAACGGAATTCAGTTGCTTTATCAATGGCAAAAGCTGAATATATAGCAGCTGGAAGCTGTTGTGCTCAAATCCTTTGGATTAAACAACAACTCGAAGATTTTGGCATTAAACTAACTAAGACACCCATAAGATGTGATAATACTAGTGCAATCAATCTAACTAAGAATCCTGTGCAACATTCAAGAAGTAAACATATTGAAATAAGACATCATTTCATAAGAGATCATGTACAAAACTCTAATGTTATTCTTGATTTTGTATGTACTGATGATCAGTTAGCAGATGTGTTTACCAAACCATTGAGTGAAGAAAGGTTCTGTCTGATTAGAAGAGAGTTAGGTGTCATTGACCCATTCTCCTAGAACTCTCATAGTTTTCATCTTACCCAAGACATTTCACTCAAAAACCACTTGCTTTGAGCCCCAAAAGTTTTTAAATATTTTCTTAGATTTTTTGAAATTTTTTTTGTTTTTTTTTTGAAATTTTCTTGGCCAAGTGTCGACTCTTTGATATTGTCAAGTGTCGACACCTGACCAAGTGTTGACACTTGACAAATAGTAAGTGTCGACACTTGCGAAACAAAATCTGTTTTTAAAAGGACCGACCGAGGGTTTTTTGTTTTTGTTTTCCCCTGTCGATTTCAAGCTACAGTGGTCCCCTTCTATCCAAATCCCTCCTCTTCCCGTTTATCCCCTCACGAATCAGGTATTCCCTCTTCCAATTTCTTTTTATTCCATTTTATTTCTTATATTTTCATTTTCCTTACCATTAAACCGTTTGACCTAAATTTTGGTTCTGCCAATTTTATTTGGGATTATAACTGGATTTTCCCGAGTTTTAGTGGTTTTCCAAAACTCCGTTTGAAGGAATGGTGATTTATACGGCATTTTTCATGGATTTCTCACGGTTTAGGCTGTTCTTCATGCACATTCCATCCGAATTTAGGTAAAATCATTGTTTGATTGGTTTTTAGAAAAAGATTTTGGTATTCACCTAAAAACTAGTGTTTAATACATATTTCTAGTGATTTATCATAGTTTATCATGATATTTTTGCCACATTTTTTTTACCATTTTGGTAAAACCCTAAATGTTCTAAGCCCAAAATCCAGGTATTTTGGTATTACAAAATGTACTCTTATAAAATTTCCAGCCAAAAACATTTTCTAGCTTATAAAATCCTCGCCTTCAAATTGTTTGTGGCTTTTCTAAATTATTTTGGTATTTTATAACTCTAAATTTGTTTCAAGACTATCTTGTAAAATGATTTTCTCCTCAAACTTAACCAGTCCCATTGATCCTAGTCTGAGTGAATCCCCCCTAGCTTACCTTCTTTAAACTCTCTTGGTCAGCTTGCTGTAATGGGTCCCATGAAGAGACTTGTAGTTAGGGAGAGACCTAGTCGGGGTGTAGAGAGGAGATCGAAGGCTAGATTTGATTCAGGACAGGCTAGCAGTTCTGCTACACCGAGTTCCCCCTTGTTGAGAGGATGATAGAAAAGTTAGTGGCCTCTGGGAGGAGAGTCGACTTGGATTGTTTCGATCGGCACCACTTTCTCTTACGACAGGTGCTCACTGATGCAGGTTTGGTACCCTTCTGCACTATGCAGGAGAGGTACTACCCTCATCTAGTAAGGGAGTTCTATGGTGCTATGGACTGTCGACGACTTCTATGGACTACGACTGTGAGAAGAGTTCGGATTTCTCTTTCTGCAGAGCTACTGAGTAGAGTCTAAGAGATCCCCCATAGGGGAGTCAGTATTTTTACAAAAGATGATAGGGAGGCAGCATTCAGGTGTATCCTTGAGCGAGAGGATGTTCGTGGTGTGTCTATAGTCACTGCGAACCAGTTATCCTTGGAGATGCGTCTGTTACACCACATCACGGCTCGTATTCTTCTACCAAAGACTAGGAGGTTCGACTTCATTACTGAGAGAGAGTTGATGGTGATGACCAATCTGACAGAGAGGAGGCAGATTGACCTTCCGTTATTGATGTTAGTATAGATGCATTATGCCATGACTCAGTGCCATCATTGTTTACCCTATGGTATGGCTCTGACCAGGATATTTAGAGCTTGTGGAGTATCGCTGGAGGGGGAGATCCCCAAGGAGATACTGCATATAGATGTCTATGATGAGAGGTCTTTGCACCATATGGGGTACAGACTAGTCGCAGGTCGATGGGTGCACAGAGAGTCTGGCTAGGAGCCAGATGAGGAGGATGAGCTTCGAGAGGCAGAGGCAGGGCCATCTGAGCCAGCTAGTTTTCCTCCCATTGATATTCCATCAACATAGGCAGAGCCTTCGACTCCTGGTACTTCAGCTCCTCTGCCACCTTCTACTGGTTTACCATTTGAGGAGCATGCGAGAGAGCAGTTTACCGAGATCAGAAGTGAGTTGACTCAGCTGCGCAGCGAGATTGAGACTCTTCGAGCACATACTACCTCGGAGCATGCTAAGATCCGTAGGACTATGAAGGAGGGATTCACTCGTATTGAGGATTTATTGAGATCCCTTATACCTCCGGCAGCCCCTGTAGTTGTATCTTCTGATGATGATGATGATGAAGGTGATGATCACCAGAGTGACCATGCTGATATAGTTGATGGTGATGATCAGGCAGATATGGATGAGGACAGAGCTATAGATATTATTGGCAGTGGCAGTGACAGTGATGACTGTGCGAATGGTTTTGAGGTGGTTAGTCACGATCCTCCCACTACCCCAGCTGCTCCTTCATCTACTGACTTAGTTGATTCCACACCAGACTTTGTTACAACAGCTGATCTTTTCTCCCCCCTTCCACCAGATCATCTAGGGTTGTACCCATTTTAGGTCCTTCTGGCTGCACTAGGAGTCGTCGGGCTTTAGCCCAGGGACCTCCTAGGGCCTTAGCCTCTAGATCTAGGATCAGTGCTCCTTTTAGTATTGAGATTCCATCTGATGAGGATTAGCCTCACAGATGTCTTTTATGTCTTTTGTCTCTTCTGTTGTATATCTTTTATGTTTCATGTTACTTTGTATGTATCTGATTATTGTATGACTTTGATAACTATATGTTTCATTTTTTGCTGATGACTCAGCAAATTTTGTATTGAATGCTTCTCTTATTAGTTATATATTTCAGTTTAGTGCTTATTATTTGTGATTGATTGGTTAAATTTACTTTCTTCAGCTCTGATCCTCTCTTTGGATCTTTTTGGCTCTAATACCTGTCATATTTGATACTCTACCATCTTTTTGTCTCCATGCTTATTATGAGAGGGAGGTTATTCCTCTTTCTAATGATTAACAAAAAGGGGGAGTAATAGTATAGATTGTATGTATGCATAAATTGTTGTGGTTCCACTTTGTTTGTGTAAATTTTCAAATCTGATATGCTTTGATATCCTGAAATAACATATTATTTGTTCTAATTAGAAATATCTAATTGAGGGGGAGATTGATTCTTCCTAACTATGAAAATTATGGCTCATATGGACTTACATTCATATTCATGAATTATAACAGTTGAAATTTGAAACTTAATGCTATTTTACTCAAGATTTTGTCATCATCAAAAGGGGGAGATTGTTGGCTCCACCCAGTGATTTTGATGAATAACAAAACATTGAGTGCATATTGTATACTAATGTGTATTTCAAGTTATGAGTTTTCAGGAAGAAAGCACCTCAAAATCTCAAAAACTTATGTATCATGGCATGCCATGGCACGAAGCATTTTTCACAAATCTAGACATCCTCTTCATGAAAAAGGGCATCTACATGTTTAATTATTATTTGTTTACGATCCACTTAAGTTTCAAAATTTATATTTATGTTTTTGGGCTAATTTGCACTTGAATCTGAGCTTTTCAATCTCAAGTGTCGACACCTGGGAAGCCAAGTGTCGACACTTCAGCATTTGGCACAAACAAAAATCCTTAGCACACCAAGTGTCGACACCCAGAACTCAAGTGTCGACACCAAGTGTCGACACTTAGGTTTCCAAATGTCGACTCAAGGCCTGAGATTTTTGAAAATACAGAACTTTGCCATTTGAAAATTTGTGTCAAGTGTTGACACTTGTGCATCAAATGTCGACACTTAAAAGTTCAAGTGTCGACACCTAGAAATCAAGTGTCGATAACTGACAGCCAAGTGTCGACACCTGACAGCCAAGTGTCGACACTTGAAGCCTGACAGCTCTAACATATCTATTTTTCTGACTTGCAAAACTTCCTTTTCAAGCTCCAAACGGCTAGATCCGAGGCTCCAACGGTCACAAATCATTTTTTGGCAGTTTCTTGGTGTATTTAACCTCCACCAATCTCATTCTAAAGGCATTGAAGTGTATTGAAGACCATTCAAAAGCCAAAAAGCCTATATTCTCTCAACTACTCCACATCAAAAGCCTTTTATAGTTTGATTCCCTGAAAAAGCCTAAAGCTCATCCTTACATCATTCCAAAAGAGGCATTTTGAAAGATATTCCAAGGAAGAGTCAAGACAAAGCATCAACTTGAGCTTCAAAGATTCCATTCTACTCTTGAAGAGAGTTTGTCTTAGTTTTAATGTTGTATATCTATTTTTATCTTGTGATTTGACCTTGCTTTTAAGGGTGTCTTGAAAGAAGGTGGTTGTGGTTTGTTGGTAAGCCAAAGGGATAAAACCAACTAGGGTTAACTTGTGAGCCCGAAGATAAAACAAGTGTTAAGGTTTGTTGGTGAGCCTAGGTGACAAAACCAACTTAGGTTTTGACTTGTGAGCCTTGTGAAAAATAAGTCAGCTGTAATCTTGTTTGGATTATAGTGGAATTCCCAAGGATGGCTTGTGGAGTGGATGTAGGTGCTAGGTTTGCACCGAACCACTATAAACCTTATGTTTGTGTGTGATTGCCCTCTTTCTCTCTTGCTCTTTGGTTATTGCTATTCACTTATTATTTTCCACTGCATTCAATCTTGTGCATTAAATTTATTACTCACAAACACCACTAGACCTTCACATTATTATTTTATTTTTAAAATACCCAATTCACCCCCCCTCTTGGGCTCCATTTCTAGGCAACACCGGGGCCCTCTCCTTATCTTTGTTTAGGGGCTATCTTGTATGCTAGAAAGTTCTTATCTTTATAGAATCTCCAGATCTGCTCTTTGCTTATCTTCGGGAATCCTTAAATCCACTAAAACCTAAAATAACAAAAAGAAGAATCATTAGCATGCATCTTAGCATCTTAGTCCCATATCAAGTGGTATCAGAGCCTCCATCCTGCATCAATTTTATTTATTGCACATAAAGATGAAGCTTTCAAAGTATTTCAAAAATTTAACAAGAAAGTTTCAAATCAGAAAAACCTTTCAATTATTTTAATTAAAAGTGATCACGGCACTGAATTTAAAAATCAATATTTTAAAGAGTTTTGCTCTAAGCATGGCATTGATCATAACTTCTCAGCTCCTAGAATACCACAACAAAATGGTGTTATGGAGAGGAAAAATAAAATATTGGAAGAGATGGCCCGAACTATGTTATGTGAAGGCAATATTTCAAGGTACTTTTGGACGGAAGCTGTGAACACTACATGTTATATACTCAACCATGTTTTGATAAGACCAATTTTAAAGAAAACCCCCTATGAACTTTGGAATGATAAAAAATCAAGTATTCATTACTTTCATATTTTGGTTGTAAATACTTTGTATTGAATAATGATAATGATAACCTTGGAAAATTTAATGCTAAATTTGATGAAAGAATATTTCTTGGTTATTCAACTTCTACCAAAGCATATAGAGTTTTCAATAAAAGAACATTAAATGTTGAAGAGTCTATTCATGTGATATTTGATGAAACTAATCCCTCACCTTCTAGAAAAGAATAGTGCATTGATAATGATGCAGGTACAATTGATAAAGCAATGAAGGATATGAGCTTGAAGGACAAACAAGTAGCAGAAGGAGATGAAATGGTAAGCAAAGGGCATGGTGCTTTACCTAAGGAATGGAGGTATGTATATCATCACCCTAAAGAGTTAATTATAGGTGATCCCATACAAGGTCTTAGAACTACATCCTCACTTAGAGATGCATTTGATTATCTTGCATTTGTCTCATAAATAGAACCTAATTGCATAGAAGAAACAGAAAGTGACCCGAATTGGATGATGGCCATGCATGAGGAACTTAATTAATTTAAAAGAAAAAATGCATGGACCTTAGTAAATAAACCTTCTGAACATCCTGTTATAGGTACCAAATGGATATATAGGAATAAATTAGATAAAAAATGCAATGTAGTTAGAAATAAAGCTAGATTAGTTGCCAAAGGATATAATGAGGAAGAAGAAATAGATTTTGATGAAATTTATGCACCTGTAGCAAGATTGGAATCTATTAGAATATTACTTGCATTTGCTTGCTACATGAATTTCAAATTATTTCAAATGGATGTGAAAAGTGCATTTTTAAATAGCTATATGTTTGAAAAAGTTTTATAGAACAACCACCACAATTTGAAAACCATGCTTTTCCTAATCATGTTTTCAAACTCAATAAAGCATTATATGGTTTAAAACAAGCACTTAGAGCATAGTATGATAGACTGAATAAATTCTTGCTTAAAAATGATTTTATTAGAGGTAGTGTAGACCCAATACTATTCATTAAAAGAAAATAAAATGATATGTTAGTTGTACAGATTTATGTAGATGATATAATTTTTAGTGCAACTAATGAAAATTTATGTGGAAAATTTGATGAGCTTATGCAGGGCAAATTTGAAATGAGCTTAATGGGTGAGTTGACCTACTTTCTTGGACTTTAAATTAAACAAAAGAAGGAATACTTATCAACTAAGCTAAGTATATCAATGAGATTATTAAGAAGCTTGGTATGGAGTCAGTCAAAGAAATTGGCACACCCATGAGCCCTACCTGCAGACTTGACAAGCATGAAGATGGAAACAACATTGATCAAAAACTTTATCAAGGTATGATTGTATCATTGTTGTATTTAACAGCTAGTAGACCTGATATCTTGTTTAGTATTTGTATATGTGCTAGATTTCAATCTAATCCAAAAGAATCACATATACTTGCAATTAAAAGAATCATAAGATATCTTAAAGCAACAAGTAATCTTGGTCTATGGTATTCTAAACAACCATCATTAAATTTAATTGGCTTTTCTGATGCTGATTATGGTGGATATAAAATTGATAGAAAAAGTACTAGTGGTACTTGTCAATTTCTAGGGTTGAACATAATCTTATAACATAGTAAGAAGCAAAACTTCGTAGCACTATCTACTACTGAGACAGAGTATGTAGCTGCTGGGAGTAGTTGCGCTCAAGTGCTTTGGATTAAGCAATAGCTAGAAGACTATGGTATTATTTAAACTAAAATCTCAATCAAATATAATAACATAAGTACTATTAATTTAACAAAGAATCAAATTAAGTAGTCTAGAACTAAACATATTGAAATTAGACATCATTTCATTAGGGATCATGTACAAAATAATAATAATGAACTTGAATTTGTTCCAACTAAAAATCAATTAGATGATATATTTACAAAATCTGATGTGGCACTCGATGAGCTGAAGTGGTGCCTCCCATGCCATGTTGCATTGATGATGTGGCACTCCTCATGAGTTGGCACTCCTAACCTGGCATGGAGTGGTGGCTTGACTCATCTTCAATTGGACTTGACTTGATTGCCGACTTATAAACCCATCTTCAAACTAGCTTGAGCCCATCTTCAAATTGACTTGAGCTTGTGGACCAACTTGGCTAATTACAGGACCAATTGACCCTAACTTGACCAAATTGGCCAAATTACCAGACTAAACCAAAAATTGAAATCAACTAGATACTACTTACATGACTTAAAAGTAAATTACTCAGGCTTGAAGCCTTATTATAGGACCCAAAAGATTAAGAACCCTGATCAGAGATCCATAGAGGATTGAGGAGCCTCTGTCTGATTCTGGTGCCCACACCAATTCTCCCGGAGTGGGAGGAACTCGACCTTGTCAAGTAAGGATTGATTTGGCTTTGATATTTTTTTAGAATGTCGGGGTCAAGGCACTGCAAGTCCTCTCAGGTAATCTATGAATCATCGAACTCCGGTCAGCCTTGCCATCATACCAAGAATGCTGATAACCTTTGCCCCGGGTGGTGATAGCTTGATCATCCAGGACACGCTTGATCCTCTCTCCTCTCTCAAGTAAAATTGGAGGTGGACACTCTGGGTTGAGTTCCCTCTCAAATGAAAGGACAAGCCTAAATGGCTCACTGGGTTGTTTGATGGTTCCCTATACTCAACTAAGTCTGAGATATTGAAAGTCAAGCTAATGCCATAATTTGGGGGTAGCTCAAGAACATAGGCATTAAGGCTAACTCTCCTTATCACTCTAAAAGGGCCAGCTCTACAAGCATGAAGTTTCTTAATGGCTCCTGGTGAAAACTGTTTAGGCCTAAGCCTAACCAATACAGAATCTCCTTATTCAAACTCTTTGGCTCTCTTTCGAGAATCAACCAAATTTTTTTAAAATTTGTACTTAATGCAGAATTTTAACATGATGCAAAACATAGACTCAACTATGCATTCCTATTAAGAAAAATTTTATTAGACTCTTCGAGCCTAAACCTAATAGACTAGACTCTTTAGGTTTGACCTTGGTTTGGCATGCGCGTGAAAATTTAGAATGGATTCCTAGCAAATGCCATAAGGTCTTCCAAAAGTGCATCCGCACGAGCATTCTCTCCGCGAGAGATATGGAAGATGTTGAAGCATCGAAAACCTGTCGTGCATGAGCGGACTCACTCCAGGTACTTCATCATCTGGGGATCTCGGGCTTTATATTCTCCGAAGACATGTCCAGCCACCAGTTGGGAGTCGGTAAAGACTTTCAAGCTTTGCACGCCCAACTCGTGGGAGACCTTTATGCCCGCGAGGAGTGCCTCGTACTCCGCCTGGTTGTTCATTGTAGCGAATCTAAAGTGAAGGGCACATTCCGCCATGATCCCATCGCTGTTGGCGAGGATGAGACCTGCTCCGCTCCCACCAGAGTTGGACGCGCCATCCACATGGAGGATCCAGGTCTCCTCTTCTGTTTCGGGCTCAACTTGATGCTCCGGTGATGCTTGCTCCAGCTCCTTAATGAGTCCTGTGCACTCAACCAGGAAGTCAGCTAGGACCTGGGCCTTCTACGACAACCTCGACTGATATGCGATATCGAACTTGCTCAGTGTCAGGGACCACTTGGCCAGCCGTCTGGATGTTTTGGGATGGCTGAGTATGGTCCTCAATAGCTGATCCATCATGAACACAATGGGATGTGCTTGGAAGTAGGGCCTGAGGTGCTTAGCAGACATTATTAGAGCAAAAATAAGTTTTTCAGAGTGGGTATATCTGATCTCCACATTGCGGAGGATTTTGCTGGTATAGTACACCAGCTTCTGAGATCCGTCCCTATCTGCATGGACGAGGACTGAGCTGATGACCACCAGGTAAAGTAGAAGCTCCTCCCCTTCCTCCGATCTGGAGAGCAGCGAAAAAGATGCCAGGAACTTTTTTAGTTCTTCAAAGGCTATCCTGCACTCCTCTGTCTAGGTGAAGTCATGCATCTTGCATAATGCCTTGAAGAAGGGAAGGCAGCGATCGACCGATCTCGAGATGAACCGACTTAGAGCTACAATTCACCCCGTCAGGTGTTGGACCTGCTTTTTGGATGTCGGGTGCTCCATGTCGACGATCGCCTGAACCTTCTCCAGGTTCGCTTTGATGCCCCTCTAAGTGACAATGAAGTTGAGAAATTTTCCTGCCGCCACTCAGTAGGCACATTTTGCTGGGTTCAACTTCATCTGGTGCTTTCGGAGGTTATGAAAGGCTTCGGCGAGGTCGGCGACGTGGTTTGAGCTCGACTTGCTCATGACAAGCATGTCATCCACGTACACCTACATGTTCCGGCCAATATGGTCTTTAAAGACCCTGTTGACTAGATGTTCGTATGTGGCCCCAGCATTCTTGAGACCGAAGGGCATCATCTTGTAACAATACGTCCCTTGGTCGGTGATGAAGGCGGTGTGCTCCTCATCCTCTGGGTGCATTCGGATCTGATTGTATCCGAAGAATGCATCCATGAAGGAGAGTAGCTGGTGACCCGAGATGGCATCCACCAGTTGGTCAATCTTCGGTAGAGGGAAGCTATCCTTCGGGCATGCCTTGTTGAGGTCGATGTAGTCCATACAGATCCTCCATCTATCGTTACTCTTTTTCACCATCACCACATTCACCAGCCAGCTTGGGTATTGTACCTCCCGGATGAAGCCGGCAACGAGGAGTTTGTCCACTTCCTTGTTGATCACCGTCTACCTCTCCGGGGTGAAGCTTCTCTTCTTCTACCGAGCTGGCCTGTACTTTGGGTCAATGCTCAGCTTGTGGGTGATGATGTCAGAGGGGATACCTATCATATCTACCACCGTCTAGGCGAACACATCTGCATTCGCCTGTAGGAACTCTAGTAGGCATGCCCTTTCTTTATCTTGTAGCTGGGCCCCAACCTGTACCGTCTTCACCTGGTCGGCTCCGAGCGAAAAAGATAGTAGGCATTCGATCAGGCCACCCCTGGGGTCTTGCACCCTTTGGTTGAAATCGTCCACCCTGGGATCATCCTTGGGGACTTTGGTCTCGGGGAGAGTCTGGAAATAGTGCTAAATCGGCTGAGGTGCACCTCTCATCTCGCTGACTTCATAGAGAGTTGGGAACTGCACCAGCAGCCACTTTGTGGAAACGACGGCATCAAGTAGATTAAGCCCGGGTCAGCCAAGAATCACGTTGTAGGCCAAAGGAAGCCTAACCACTATGAAGGTCATCATAATAGTGCTATGCTGAGGTGGGGTCCCGATAGTGACTGGGAGAGTGATCTTTCCTTCAACCCTCATAGAATCTCCTGTGAAACCAACAAGGGGTGTGTGCACAGGTCTGAGCTGAGCGGAGGACAAATTCATTCTAGAGAAGGCATCATAAAAAAGAACATCTGTGGAGCTTCCATTATCAACCATGATGTATTTTATAGGATATTTCATGATCGTCATCTCGACGACCACGGCATTGTTATTTACATTTTCCCCCCTATTTCTCCCTCCTCTCAAAAAGGGGAGTACATTTTCAGAACATTCTGCCCCCCGGGCCTTCTTGGAAGCGTGCTCATCTCTCCAGCATATCATCTCCACCGGCTTCTCGGTAGGATGGTTGTCTACTACTGGGACTGGCAGGAGAGCAACGAGCACCTGAGATTTCGCTGGAGGTATGCCCCCCATGAACCTCCCGAGGTAGCCCCTTTTGATGAGTTCCTCAATTTCTTTCTTGAGGTTGCGACATTCCCCGGTGTCATGGCCATGATCGCGATGGTAACAACAGTACTTCATCTTGTCGTAGCCAGTAGACGGCTTCATCAGAGGTGGGCACTTTAGGTTGGGCTCACCTTCAATCTCCATGAGAATCTTCATCCTTGGGGCGAGGAGAGGGGTGTACCTCTCCTCCAAAATTGGGGCGCTCCTCAGTCTCGGCCCCTACTGGAAGTTTGGAGCTGGGGGTCCTGGCTTCCATTTCCCGAGTGCCTCGATAGGAGTTGGCTTCTTCTACGGCTTCCCATCGAGCTCCCGTCTTGTACGATCCACCTTCTCAGTGCGGATGTACTTCTGGGCCCAGAGAAAGAGCTCGGAGTAAGTCTTGGAGGGCTTCTTGTTGAGCAAGTAGGTCAAGCAGGAGGTCCTGAGCCCTCGCTTTAGTGCCAGCATGGCGACTGGCTCATCAAGATTGTAAATCTCCAAGGTGGCGACCTTGAAGTGGGCCACGTAGTCATGCAGTGGCTCGTGATCCTGCTGCTAGATGGAGAAGAGGTTGTCTGCTTCTCGTGGCACCTTCCGACAGGCATCAAAGTGGGCCACGAACTTTCGCTCTAGCTGAGCGAATGAGCTGATGCTTTCGGGCTCGAGGCGAGTGAACCATACTCGATCCACCTTCCAGAGAGTTGCTAGGAAGGTGATGTAGAAGAGGGCATCGATGGCCCCCTGGACCCTCATGAGGGCCTTGTACCTTTCCAGGTGGTCCAGGGGTCGGTGGTCCTATCGTAGGGATCTACCTGCGGCATACGGAACCGGCTGGGAATCGATTCCTCTTGGATCTCTCGAGAGAATGGGGGATGGGCATCATAGCCCACTGGCTCATTTGGGGAGCCCTGTATATTTGCAAACTGGCAGGAAAGTTTTGCCAGCATGCTCTCGTGCTCCTTTAGGCATTTCTCAGCTGTGCGCCTGATGGCCTCGTAGATGGAGCCCTCTGTCGAGGCCTAAGGAGACGGAGAGGGTGACATGGGATGGTGTCCCTGAAGGGGGGTATTGCCTTTTTTAACTCGTCGGGGTTTGGTCGCTACCCGCTCGAGGGTTGGGGGCTAGCTCTCCCTATCGGCAGATCTGGCTCGTTGTCTCTTCGTTGGAGTCTGGTGGATACCCTGGTGGTCAGTGATGGCCCATGATTGCGAATGCCTTCCTTGGAAGGAACGAGGCTATCGCGGGGTGCTACAGCATGGGCTGGCTGCTGGTGGGTAGTCATAGATCGTTGCTGGTGCTGGAGCTGGTGCACTACCGTAGTGAGGATTTGCATCTGCTGGGCAAGTGCGGCCAGCTGGATGTCTGCCGAAGGTGGTTAAGCTAGAGCGGGGAGCTCTGTGCCTGGACTATGCAAGTCCCCATGGGAATGGGGATCTCCCACATGGCTATTGGAGGCTTCTCTCGCTCGCGTCATCACCATCCTCCCAGAGAGGTGCTTGCAAGGGGTTTAGGTTGGACTAGAGTGCGTCCTGCCTCACCCCTGACCTGGTGCACCAATCTATTGCCACCAAGATTATCGTGGCCTATAGCTACTGTCGGTGTCGAATCACCCCTAGTGCGGGCACCAGACTCAGAAGAAGACTTCAGGGCTCCATCTGGATCTCTGATTGACCTTGCCCGAAGAATTAGGATTTTCTGGTTTTGTAATAAGGGTTGACTTGGTCAACTCAATTTTAGTTGAGTCTGTATTTCCCTGCAATTTAAATTTTGTTGAGTCATGTTGACTCGGTACAAGTCCTAGTAGTGGTCTAGGTCTTCTCCAGGGTGCCACATTTTCTCCCAGGCCCAAGCAAGTGGGCGCCACACTCCCAGCCACACGCCAGAGTCCAGGGGGTGCCACATCTCCATCCAGTGTGCTTTGGTCCCCACACCACAAGAAAGCGGGTCCCTTCTTTCATATGCCACTTAAGGAGAGATCAACTTAGGATCCTCAATCCATGGAGGCACCCAAAATATTTCCATAAGAGCCAAGCTACGAAAAGAAAGGAGCAAAGCTTGGGGATCAAGACTAGGAGGTGCCCAAATATTTCCAGATAAAACCAGGCATGGAAGGAAGAAAGTTTTTCTTGAAGAGCAAGGCTAGGAGGTGCCACCTACTTACCATTTGGAGCCATCAATCAACACTTATGGAACCTCTTGGCCGGCCATATAAGAAGGAATTGATTCTACAAACCTAATTTGAGGATCCATCCTATTAGTCCCACATGGGAAAATATAAAACCCTGACCTCTTGTAAAGACCTATAAAATAAACCCCTCTTGTAAGTTTTAAAAAACAACTGATGAATGAATTCAAATTTTGTGTGAGCAACTTTATGTTTCTCTCTTCCGCACTTGCATCCAGGTGTTGAGCTCTATGAGGGAGTAAGTCCGGGTTCCCTAGGAAACTTGAGGAGGTGTGAGATCTCCATCCCCAAAACCCTAGGTTAGCCACTTCCATTCCAAACCCTAGCCGCCCTTCATCCTCTTCATTCCACCAAACCCTAGCCTACCCCATCTCTCATGGCCCCCCTCTCCAAGTAGAGGTCGACCACCAGCATCCAGGTCCAGTTCGGCTACTTCGAAGACAGAGCAAATCCCAGAGGAAGTCAGATCAGCATCCAGGAGAATCAGGATTTCAGCAACATCAGCTTTCAAGTTCTTCTATCTGGTAAATCCTTCCTTGAGTATTTGGTTCCATAACATGTTCTTCTTCTTTCCCAGATCTTGAGTTCAGAAGAAGCCAACTCTGCCAAAGGGCCAGTATTCGAGGATGCATTACGAAGATATCTGAATCCAGGGATCCAACAATCTGCTCAAGAGAGTCCTTCCACTAAACTCTGTGAAGATCACTGCCTGGCCTGTAACCCTTCTCTTCTCTTTACTTCTGTCCTGTTGAAAGTTCAGAGCGAAACCCTAGGTCTGGTAGTTTCTCAACCCCTAGCGATCCTTTACTTCTGAACTACTCTGATAACCTAGTTTCTTTAAATTGTGCTTTCAATTATTACATAGTTTCTTTCAATTTAGTTTAACTTTCCTTTAAGTCAAAGCCGACTTCTGAAAATATATATATATAAAAAAAGAATTAGTCTTAATTTACTTCCGCATCGCATCATCTCTTTCGTTCTGCATCAACCCCTCGTCTCTTCGAGACCAGCCTACTCATCAGGACCTACAAAATAGGGGTTAGAGACCCAGGCCGGGGATTCCAGCGGGGGCACTCTGATAGTCAAGTTAGTGACGATCCAAGAGAACAGATCCTCCTGGTCGAGCCCCTGAGATGGACTCCATGCTAGGAGGAGTGAATGATGTGTGAGTGGGGTGCAAGCAAGCTGGGAAAGGTAGTGGCCGAGGTGAACTGGACCTAGATGGCTTTGTCCGGGCAATCCTTCCCATGGATCTCCGATAGCCTTGAGTTCTCAGTCTCTTTGGTGGTTCTCCTGTGTGGCCTTCTCTCTCAAACTTACTTGGATGTTCTTAGCTTAGCTTTGGCTTACTCTTGCTTGGCTTACCTCCTCGCTGGGGGTCTCAATGGCTCTTTTAAGTCTAGGTGGTTGTTGAATGTCTACCTCAGGATCTCACCCATGCTAGCAAGCACGGGCGACGGTGTTCCATGCCGTGGATGAAACGACTTTCCTGGTTCATGATAAGGGAAGCTACCATGCATGGTGGGGACACCAGAGGCACCAAAATAAGACAGAGGCCTCTCAACCCTCTGTGGATCACTTAGTTACAATTGAGTCCATTTGTAATAAAGCTTAGTTCATCTAAGTTGTTTTTTACTTGAGTCCTGTACTAGTCAGCTCATGTTGAGCTAGTCATTTTCCGGAGTCCAGTGCATGTCCAGTAATGACTCATATAAGTGAGGACCAAGCTAGCCAAGTGAAGACCAACCCAAAAAAAGCTAGGAGGATCATGGAAGGCCTAGGAGGAGAAATCACAAGCCTCAGAGAAGAAATCAGAAGCCCGGGATACAAGCCCGAGACCCTGAAGCCCTAAAATGCAGCCTGAAGCAATTTGGGCCAGCCCAGGCCCAGGAGAGGAGAAATTGGTGCCAAGGTCTTATGCTCACCACCCTTGGTCGGCCACTATGGTCACCTCCCTTGGCCGACCAAGGAAAGAGAAGGAGAGAAATTATAGGGATTTATTCTACCTATTTTTCCCTATTTTCTAGCTAGGGTTTGGGTGGGAATAGGATTCCTATGTAATGACTATTATATCCTTATTTGGGGCCCAAGACTATGAGTCTATTTAAAGGACCCTAGTCTCTTGTATGAGAACAACTTTGATATATGAAATAATCTTTGATTCTTCAATTGCTGTGTGCTACCCTGCTGTGTGCTTAAGGGGTTCTGTGTGAGCCTTTCCTCTTCTCAGTGCCCTGCGATTACTTCCTGTCGCCAGCCTGCTCTCCGAAGCCATGGCCGCCAACCCCAAACAACCTCTTTCCTTTGTTGTTTTCTCCTTATTTTTTCTTCTCCTCTATGTTTTCTAACCCCTGCCAGGTCGTTTGCAGGTCCCTCGACTTCAACGAATCCAATGACTCCAACCAGGCCATAATCGGACCACCAAGCAGAAAGCCGGGTATCCGCGGGTCTTTAGCTTGATTTTCCATAACGCATCCAGGAACGAGAGCGATCCATTCATCAATGATCTACATCAGATGCATTCCACCATTATCAGGTACACCCCCTCTGCCTGTCAGTCCCTTTTTTGAAGATGAACTAGCCCAACCGAGACTTCTTAGCCTTGGCGGTCCTCTTTCCTTTGCTTTTTAGGTCCTGTTATGCATGATGTAGCCTCTTATTTTAATATAGAACTCTTTACATCATTCCTTAGTCTATTCTTCAGGATTAATCATACAACATAACATTAAAAATACAAAAAAAATACTTGCATGCATATATAAGTTCCACATCAATTTGGTATCAGAGCCTGTTTTATGCTCGGTTCTCTTTGGATACTCGGATCGGAAGCTTCACCATGGCCGCCTGGTCGTAGGAGATTATTAGGGATTCAAGACTCTCTTTCCCAATCAACCGGATCTCCTATGGCAGTAGGGGTGCCGCTGTGAATTGGCTCGGGAAGAAGAACACAAGGAGTTCTTAGGGTTTTTCATTTTACGATCTTTTTCAAATATAATCTTTTATTTTAATTGTTTTGGCCTGTATAGAACTCAGAAAGTTCTGAAATTTAATTTGTTGGATTTATAATAATTCAAAGTACTTTTCAGAAATTTTTCAAAAATTATTTCGGTATGTGGATTTTCTCCCAATTGAAGCACTGACTGAGAACAATTCTGCTCTATTTTGGTAGCAAACCCGATTTCGGAAAGTTCATGATTTTTTTAGTATAATCTATGCATATCTATAATTTTAGTTTATTTCCTACATATTACAGCATTATTTGCAATTATTTTTATGCTTAAAAAAAATTCCAAAATAAAAAAAAATTACATATATTCAAAAAAAATACCAAAACATCTAAACCCTAATTTGGATCTTCATCTGCCTGCCATCATTGCATAAACTACCTTTAAGGGCACTCTTGCTATGCCAGATAAGAGAAGGAGGTCATTACCTTTCCTTAGCCCGAAACCACCATCTTTGCATTCCATCCCAAGCCTAACTTAAAATTTACTAGACTTAATTTTGCCCTAGTGGGCTAAGGACACCAACTGGTTGGGTCCGGGCTAAGTGTCTGATCACTGTGTCAAGCTAACCTGTGTGTGCCTTGTGCTTAGTGTCTAGAATGGTGATTCAGGGATTCAGTCTCGAAGAGCTTGTGTGCTGGTCTGCCTACCTGGCCAATCTCTGATTGGTGTCTAGGATTGGCAATCAGGGACCTAACACTCCCCATACACCTGCTTGGCTGAGTACAGGGTTACCATAGGCTAGTTTGCTACCTGATTGAGCATCTAGTTTTGGACTCTAGGTCTAGGCAACTGTAGTCGAGTCAGTATTGAGTCTTACATGAGCACTAGATCAGGAGCATCATATCATCCACCATCTCCACTTTTGCCTGAATCCATGGACAATCTTGAAACCTAAATTAAAGCACTTACTGATCAGCTAACCCAGATGAATATCCAGATGACCCAGTCCAATACCTGAACCACAATAGACTTGACCACTTAGCCAAAAGATTTGATCAAGTAGATGTTCGGATAGGAACCCTAGAGAAAACCCATAGGACCCAGACTAGATCCAAACCTGAGCCATCTATATCCACACTACCCAAATTATATGAACCTAGAACCTATGTACCCAAACCCTATGAACATAGATCATATGCACCCACAACCTATAAGCCTAGTAGACCTATGACCTATCAACATGAATCCTATAAGGTTAGTATCCCTAGATATGAACCCAGTAGTAACCCACTACCCCTTAGTCAACCTGAACCCACTAGGAGTAGTGCCCATAATCAGAAACCAGGACCTAGCCAATTTTTCCTTAGCCGACCTTCCCCTACGACCTCTTTGATTCACAAGGCTTACATTAAAGCGGAAGTGTATGAAGCTGATGTGAGCTTAGTAGATGAGTATGAGGGAGAAGAGGAGACACCTCTAGAAGACCTAGAATTAGTTGACCCCGTAGGTACCCAGGTAGAAGCTAATCTAGAGTTGGTTGACCTTGACTATACCCAGCCTAAAGTATAGTGAAAGAGCAATTAGAGGAAGAGAACCTAGAGACTGCTGATAGAACCTTACCTGTGGAAACCATAAAGGATAGCCAAATTTTAGAGTCTAGTCCTAAAATATAGGAACCGGGAGAATTTATTAAGGACCTGATCTCTTTGAATCAGCATCCCCAAGATGAGCCCCCTCCTATAGTTTGCATCAAGGACCTTTTCCCTGAGATTAGTAACCCAACCTTCCATTATGCAAATCCTGTAGATATACCTCAACCTCGTAAGGTTAGCCTCATTAGTCTAAGATTAGTTCTTAACACCCCTTCTTTTATCCTACTATATCCAACTAACCCTGAACCTTTTTTCCTACCCTACCAGACAAATTCTGAACCCACTTCCTATTTTCTGCCCTTTCTAGACACCTCCAGCATTTCTAGGATCATTAGATTACATTTATTTGAGATTAGCATACTGCATGCATTCATTACGCATGTTAGGTTTGCATTAAAATTCTGGCATACCCTATGGAATTTGCTAGGAGCTCATTATAAGTTTTCATGTGCATGTCAAACTAGGATCAAACCTAGAGAACCTATAATCTTTTAGGTTTAGGTCCAAAAGAGGTCAATAAAAATTCTTTCGATAGCAATGCATAGTCAATTCTGTTAGGTGATAGTTTGAGTCCTTTGCAT
Organism: Areca catechu; assembly: GCA_021397845.1. NCBI lineage: Eukaryota > Viridiplantae > Streptophyta > Magnoliopsida > Arecales > Arecaceae > Areca > Areca catechu. The sequence continues at coordinate 59,664,255 of CM038050.1, forward strand.
CACCTGTTAGGAGTCTGCATGTGCCAAGCATGTTCACCACCTACACTTATTTTAAAAGAAACTGGCTAACTCTTGAAGAAGGGCCAAGGAATTTGATGTAGTGGATTCTGTCTCGGTTAGGCTTAGGCCTAAAAGAGAAGCTTTATGATCGCAGAGCCGGACCTTTTAATGTGATAGAGAAGGTTGGACTAAATACCTATGTGTTAGATTTGCCTACGGATTTGGGCATTAGTTCTACCTTTAATATCGCAAACCTGGTTGAGTACAAGGAACTAGCAGCGATACCTAGTAAGGCCTTTATGAAAGAAATAGGTGCAGGTGGAAAGACATAAACCTACACTAGGCATGCAAACAGGGCATGGGAGCACAGGGGATTTTAAAAACAATTTTAAAATCCGCGCAGCGAAAAACTGCTCCGCCCAGAAATCTAATCTATTCAAGTTGCATGTATTAAAAATAGGCATGTAACAAGGCATATAATATTTGTAAATTATAAATAATTACATGTATTTATGCATGATTAAAATAAAATTTTTCATACCTTTATTCCACCTGGAATAGCCTTGGAATAAAGCTAGAATAGGCTGGAATAAGTGGGATAAACTTATTTCGGTCGTATTCAAGCTTGAGACGTTTGGGAGCTCTGTTTTTGGTCTTCAAAACAGCGATGAAACGCTATCTTCTGGAGCTCCGTTTGCTCCCGAATCGCAGCAACGGCAAGGGAGAAAAGTCTTCTTCGACCACCAATCAAAATATGAAAGAAAAACACAATGTATAGGGTGTACAAAATCACCCAAGTTGCTGCCAGAAAAATTCTGCAACAGAACAAACAGCAGCCTTCTTCTTTGTGTTGGGAACAACAGCAACGAATCCGGCTCGACCCTCTTGCTCCCAGGAGTAAAGGGATACTCCCTCTAGATGGGAGACATGCCGGGGGATCTCTGAACCTCTCTCACGAGCGGTGCTAGCCGCTGGAAGAGGACACGGTCACAGGTAAGTTGTAGCAATTTTTCTTTGCTGCAGAGCAGAATTTGAGCACTTCAAAGAGGGGTGAAATGGCCCTTGTAACACTCCTTTACACTCTCCAAAACCCAACCCCAAGAACACTCGATGGAAGAAGAGATCAACTTTGAATGAAGCTCCCAAAGAACAGCACTCAAAATCCTATTGCTGGCTGTTGCACGATGATAAAAAAACCTTTGCTGAAACAGGGCAAAAGTAGGTATTTAAAGACAGCAAGAAGGAGGGAGAGGGAGAGGCAGGGAAAAGCAAAGGACGCCGGCTGCCAATCACCCTTTTAACAACCATTAAATAGGGATTAAACCAATCGGTGGAGGGAGGAGAAGAGACGCCAGCCCAGCATCAAAACATTCGGTTGTTTGAGCTTCCAATGCTTGGGGTCCAACCAGCAACGTTTAAACATTTACACGGTAAAAGGAACACCGGTTCAAAACAGGTCCAAGCAAAAAATGGTCCAATCCCTTGGTTCAAATAACCGGTCCAATTAAAAGGGGTTCAATTCAATTTAATTGGTTCAAGCCCAAAGAATTGGTTCAAAGGATTAAAATTGGTTCACAACCAATAGAAGGCCGAAACGAACTCCGAATCAGTTCAAAACTGATTCAGAAAAATCCTGGCGCAGAACTGGTCAACCCGGAACAATTTCCAGCTGACACAGACAAGGGCAAGATAAGAAAAAGAGTGCTAAAAAAAAAATTATGACCATAAAATCGAGATGATTTCCAATCATAATCGGTATCCGGATCAAAGAGTAATCCTCTATGGCGTGTGACCTCATAGGTTTGAACCTAAACGATAGCACTAGAATAATTTTAGTACCAGCACAGGAAACCATCTAGCAATGGGTCCCAGCGTCCGGATAGGTCGAAGATGTGGGAGCAAACTATCGAACCTCTGGAACATGGTTACCGTATAATTCATCCCTTTGACCTCTAATGCTCAGGACGACTGAGATTGGGCTGCCAACCCAGACAGAGTCAGTCCAATACGTGTCCCAACCTCGCAAGCCCAGTGACTCTTCACTAGGGCTACCCCGGTCGAGGATTAGATAAATTAAGATACTGCGAGACATTCAATCCAAACTGTTTGGACAGGTCAATTCCATCTTGGTCCACCACTGCTCCACAAGTACTTGCCTATACCCAGAAACCTTCCATCATCAGATTAAAAATCCTGATAGTCCGGCACCAAAGCACAGGAAGTTGCTTGCAAGCTACTGTGATGACCTCAGGTCAGAGGGACACATATACCCATATCCAATCGTGAGTTTCCCTTTGGCAGAAAAGGGGCTGCACGGAGTCACATTCAATGAGATATCACATATCCCACTTGCAGATCACATGAGTGTCACCACACTCATTTGGTCAAGAGGACAACCAAACGATGTGAACTGCAACATCCTATACTTGATATATTGCCATCCAGTACAATATATCCTTTGGTTATGAACAGGGTTTAAGGACTAGTCGATACATCCTCTCTATATCGATGACAGTGTAGTCCTAAGGACTTCATAACATGGAAAGAGCTCATTTCAGAAAAATACAATATGTGATGAGCTGCCAAAAATAATATTTTATTAATTCATAAAATGAATACAATACTCAGCACAACCGCCTACAACCCAGGCGATTAGCTTTGGGACACAATTCCCAACAACTCCCACTTGTACTAAAGCCAATCAGAAGAGTATCTAATACCCATTTCCCATTTACAATAGTCGAACTCTTTTATTCCGAGGGCTTTAGTGAAGGGGTCGGCCAGATTTTCTTTTCCATCGATCTTCAGAAGATTGATGTCGCCTCGTTCCACGATTTCTCATACGAGGTGGTAGCGCCGCAGAATGTGCTTGGTGCGGTGATGAGCTTTAGGCTCCTTAGCTTGAGCAAAGGCTCCAGTGCTGTCACAGTACACTGGAATAGGACCATCTAGGGAAGGTGCTACCCCTAGCTCTCCAAGGAACTTCCGTAACCATACAGCTTCCTTTGTTGCATCTGATGCTGCAATATATTCTGCTTCGCATACCGAGTCTGCAACAGTTGCCTGCTTGGAACTTTTCTAGCAGATCGCTCCTCCATTCAGGGTAAATACAAACCCTGACACACTCTTGCTATCATCTCTATCCGACTGGAAACTGGAGTCAGAGTACCCCATAAGTTTCAAGTCAGGTTCTCCATAAATCAGCCATTGATCTTTATTATTTCTCAAATACTTAAGGATGGACTTGACCACCTTCCAATGCGCCTCACCTGGGTCAGACTGGTATCTGCTCACTACTCCTAGTGAGTATGCCACGTCTGGTCTAGTACAAGTCATAGCATACATGATAGAGCCTACTGTAGAAGCATAAGTTACTCTACTCATGCGCTCTCTTTCCTCAGGAGTTGTCGCACAATCCTTCTTGGAAAGAGTAATTCCAGAACCTATCGGGAGATAGCCTTTCTTGGAATTTTCCATGCTGAACCGTTTCAGCATGGTGTCAATGTACGTAGACTGGGACAATCCCAAAATCTTCTTAGATCTATCTCTATAGATCTTCATACCTAGTATGTAAGAAGCTTCACCCAAGTCCTTCATGGAGAACTGAGATGATAACCAGACCTTTATTCCTTGTAATGCTGCAACATCATTCCCGATTAAGAGAATGTCATCAACAAACAGTACTAGGAATACAATCACAGAACCATTAACCCATTTATAGATGCACGGTTCTTCTCCGTTCCTAACGAAGCCGTATGATTTGATACACCTATCAAACCGTAAGTTCCAACTTCGAGATGCTTGCTTGAGTCCATAGATGGACCTTTGCAACTTGCATACTTTTGATTCATCTGTGGATGTGAACCCTTCAGGTTGTATCATATACACCTCCTCTTCCAGCTCCCAATTTAGGAAAGAAGTTCGGACATCCATTTGCTAGATCTCGTAATCAAAATATGCTGCCAAAGCAAGCATGATTCGAATGGACTTGAGCATTGCCACAGGGGAGAAAGTCTTGTCATAATCGATACCATATCGCTGATGATACTGCTTGGCAACCAGATGGGCTTTATAGGTCTCTACCTTCCCATCTACGCCCCTTTTCCTCTTGAAGATCCATTTACACCCGATGGGTTTTATTCCTTCAGGCGGATCAACTAATGTCCAAACATTGTTGATTTTCATGGACTCCATTTCGGATCGCATGGCTCCAAGCCATGCCTCAGAGTCATATCTCTGAAGTGCATCCATATAGGTGATCGGATCCTCATTGTTCTCATCGAGCTCAATGGGATCGCCGTCCCGGACTAAGAAACCGTAATATCTGTCCGGCTGACACGGTATTCTACCGTATCTCCTAATGAGTTCTGGATGTGATTCAATCACAGCCAGTTCTACGATGTCCTTAGAGTGTCCAGGTTTTTCTATTGGTTGAACTTCATCAAGTTCAATCTTAGAGGCTATAGTTCCTTCTCCAAGGAACTCCTTTTCCAAAAATATAGCTCTAAGAGCAACGAACACCTTTTGTTCATTCTCCAAGTAGAAGAAATATCCTTTGGTTTCCTTAGGATAACCAATGAATAAACACCGATCAGACCTTGGACCAAGTTTGTCTGAGTCTAAATGCTTTACGTAAGCCAGACAACCCCAGACTCGAAGGTGTGAGATTGAGGGTTTACGTCCAGTCCACATCTCATACTGAGTGGAGATAACAGACTTACTTGGAACATCATTTAATAAGTAACAGACTGTTAGAAGTGCATATCTCCACAAGGATAGCGGCAAAGATGCAAAAGCCATCATGGATCGAACCATGTCCAACAAGGTTCGATTCCTCCTTTCGGATGCACCATTCAACTGTGGTATTCCTGGAGGAGTCCATTGAGAGAGAATTCCATTCTCCTCAAGATATGTCAAAAATTCACCAAATAAGTATTCACCACCTCGATCAGATCGAAAGGTTTTAATACTTTTTCCAGTTTGCTTTTCTACTTCATTACGGTATCGTTTGAACATTTCAAACGACTCAGACTTATGTCTCATTAAAAAGACATAACCGAACCTTGAAAAGTCGTCTGTAAAGGTAATGAAATATTTGTATCCTCCTTTGGTACTAACTGTCATCGGTCCACATACATCAGTATGTATTAGACTTAGAAGTTCTGTAGCTCGTTCACCTTTTCCAGTAAAAGGTGACTTGGTCATTTTACCAATTAAACAGGATTCACAAGTGGGTAGTGATTCAAAATCACTGACCTCGAGGAGTCCATTTCCTCGCATCTTATTTATCCTATTTTGGTTAATATGACCTAGCCTACAGTGCCAAAGATACAAATCGTTGACATTATCTAATCTTGGGCGTTTGCTAGAAGTGTACATTACACTAACAGGCCTTGATAGTGCATATATGCCATTATTTAATCTAGCTTTCATTATCACAGAGTTATTCAAAATAACATTGCAAAAATCTCCCTTTATTGATAGTTCAAAACCATAATTGGCCAAAAGGCCTACAGAGATTATGCTCATAATGAAACTAGGACAATAGTGACAGTCGACTAGTTCGACAGTACAAGACTCGAAGACAAGACGCAGGACTCTGACCGCCAGTACTGGAACATGATTTCCATTCCCGACGCTCAGAAATTGTTCTCCATCTTCAAATCTTCTGCTAACTTGAAGTCCCTGTAACGAATTACAAACATGAATTGGACTACCAGTATCCAATACCCAGTTAGCAGTATCAACAATTGAGTAATTACAAGGTTTTATCATATAAATACCTTGTTCAGCAGACTTCTGCTTCCTCGGCCTGTTCGGATCAAGGGATGCAATATAAAGAGGACAGTTCCTCTTCTAGTGTCCCTTCTTTTTGCAGTAGAAGCACTCTGCAGAAGACTGATCAGCCTTATACTTTCTGGTCTGACTAGGGCCAGGAGCATTCTGCACCTTCTTTCCCTTCTTATTTATTTTCTTCTTCCCTTTCTTAAAGGGATGACGACCTTTACTTCTTCCCACTAAATTCACCACCCCCTTATTCAGTTGGTGGTCTTTCTCGAAAGTCTGCAGCAACCCCAAAAGACCATAGTAGTTTACTGCAGGCTTGTTCATTCTGTAATGATCGAGAAAATCAAGATAGGAGGAGGGAAGAGAATTTAGGATCGCATCCTTGCCGAGCTGCTCGTGCAAGGGGCATCCGAGTTTGCCCAGTTTTTCAATCAGCTCGATCATGTACAATACATGATCAGTGACTGAACCACCATTCGGCATCTTGGAGTTGTAGATGGCACAAGACACTTTGTACCATTCTACATCATCCGGGGTGCTGAAGGATTCCTTCAACTTTTGAAGGATTTTTTCAGGTCGGGCCTCCTCGAATTTGCGACTGAACTCGTCATTCATCGCCGCTAACATAATGCAACGGACAGTAGTCCGATCAGAGACCCACTTCAGATAAGCGTCTCTAACCGCACTCCGTGCATTAGCGGGAGGGATTTCAGGTGCCAGATCCGTTATCACATAGAGGATCCGTTCATGCTCCAGAACGATTCTCAATCTTCGATACCATCTATCGAAGTTGTGACCTTTTAACATCTTGTTATTGAGAAGTGACCGGAGCTATAAGTTTGAAGACATCTGAAAAGAAAACAAGACCACATTAGTGTATGAATTAATTTTAACCAAAAGACTTGGACTTTAGTCTAAAGGTTTCTCCCACTAATTTTTTAATGATTGGTAGCCTCCAACTCCAATCCATGAAAACACTTTTTCAAGTGGGTACTGAAATCTAATAGGCCTCGCATGAGCCCGACTTTGGCCGGCTCACCCATACGAGCCTAAAGGTAGGTTCGTAAACCAATTGCTTTCCTAAACAATTTTCAGTATTTTATTTTGCCCCAGAGAACACCCCAATCGGCCTTGGGGCCTCCTATTGCGGGTCTTTGGTTAGGTCCAACCATTAAAATGACAAATTCAATGCTTCCAGTTAACTAAAGACCAAGCCCGACTTTGGCCAGCCCACCTAGTCTCAATAAGGAGGTTGCACTGAACCATCATCAATCAGATAGAAATTCCAGTCGCTGGATGTACACCCGTTCTTTGGAACTGCCGATGCACACCAAGCTAGTGGACACATTTCTAACTGACTTAATGGGAGGCTAAGACACTGTCAAAACCTTGACTTAGTCTTTTTAAGGACCTAATAATTTTAGAGGATTTTTAGTTGTGACAGAAGAAAAGACAAGGACATGGATCATCCTCCCACTGAATCAATCAGATTCCAGGAGGGTTGATATGAATCAACAAATGATCCATGGGTATCTATGGATCAGTCAGACCGATCAACCTGGGTGACATGGGTTAACTCGAGTCATTGAGCTTTTCAAATCAGTTCTGGTCGACTCGACTAGCCAGGTAGGTGAGATCATGGGTGAGTATCCGCCATTAACCATCTTTCCTAGACACCAACCAAGTTGGCCAGGAAAGAGGTAGCCTTATACAACAATGATCACAATGCAAACCTACCTCGACACCAGTCGGTTTACCAGACTCGATCAGATTAGCTTAAAGACTCGGGCGTCCACTGAGCCACTAATTGGATCCATTTTAGATGAACGGATCAACTAATCTAACTATTAGATAGTTCTAAAGAAGGACCTTAATCAACTTTTAATTAATCTTCTTTTATCCGGTTCAACTAAACCTAGGTCTAACCCAGTTATGGACCCAATTAGAGAACTAACCCAATTAACCCAAAATGGCTTATTCATGTTAAATTAGATTTCATAATCCTAATAATTTTTAATAAGCAAATTCTTAATTAAAACAATTTTTAATTAAGTCTCTATGTAAAACAATTTTACATAACAAAAATCATGCATCAATATATTTTACAAATATTTTATATCCAATATAAAACATGCCTAAAAACGTGCCAATTTCATGTATCTTCAAACTAAAACATTTTTTAATTTTAATATTCTTTAAGGATCTTTCTGAAGAGGCCAACAGAGACGATCCGCATCGTGTCAAAGATACACGGTCATGGTGAAGATCTCAACTAGGTTCCGAAAAGAAAATGATACACTCATTGATTAAACTATTTAATCTACATACTTGCATACATGAATAAATTACACCTATAACCTGGCTCTGATACTACTGAAAGAAACAGGTGCAGGTGGAAAGACATAAACCTACACTAGGCATGCAAACAGGGCACAGGAGCACAGGGGATTTTAAAAATAATTATAAAATCCACGTAGCAGAAAACTGCTCCGCCCAGAAATCTAATCTATTCAAGTTGCATGTATTAAAAAATAGGCATGTAACAAGCATATAATATTTGTAAATTATAAATAATTACATGTATTTATGCATGATTAAAATAAATTTTTCATACCTTTATTCCACCTGGAACAGCCCTGGAATAAAGCTGGAATAGGCTGGAATTGGTGGGATAAACTTATTCGGTCGTCTTCAAGCTTGAGACGTTTGGGAGCTCTGTTTTTTGTCTTCAAAATAGCGATGAAACGCTATCTTCCGGAGCTCCGTTTGCTCCCGAATCGCAGCAGCGGCAAGGGAGAAAAGTCTTTTTCGACTACCAATCGAAATCTGCAAGAAAAACACAATGTATAGGGTGTACAAAATCACCCAAGTTGCTGCCAGAAAAATTCTGCAGTAGAACAAACAGCAGCCTTCTTCTTTGTGTTGGGAACAACAGCAACGAATCCGGCTCGACCCTCTTGCTCCCAGGAGTGAAGGGATACTCCCTCTAGAGGGGAGACACGCCGGGGGATCCCTGAACCTCTCTCACGAGTGGTGCTAGCCACTGGAAGAGGACACGGTCACAGGTAAGTTGTAGCAGTTTTTCTTTGCTGCAGAGCAGAATTTGAGCACTTCAAAGAGGGGTGAAATGGCCCTTGTAACACTCTTTTACACTCTCCAAAACCCAACCCCAAGAACACTCGATGGAAGAAGAGATCAGCTTTGAATGAAGCTCCCAAAGAACAGCACTCAAAATCCTATTGCTGGCTGTTGCACGGTGATAAAAAAACCTTTGCTGAAATAGGGCAAAAGCAGGTATTTAAAGGCAGCAAGGAGGAGGGAGAGGGAGAGGGAGAGGCAGGGAAAAGCAAAGGATGCCGGCTGCCAATCACCCTTTTAACAGCCATTAAACAGGGATTAAACCAATCGGTTAAGGGAGGAGAAGAGATGCCAGCCCAGCATCAAAACATTCGGTTGTTTGAGCTTCCAATGCTTGGGGTCCAACCAGCAACGTGTAAACATTTACATGGTAAAAGGAACACCGATTCAAAACCGGTCCAAGCAAAAAATGGTCCAATCCCTTGGTTCAAATAATCGGTCCAATTAAAAGGGGTTCAAATCAATTTAATTGGTTCAAGCCCAAAGAATTGGTTCAAGCCCAAAGAATTGGTTCAAAAGATTAAATTGGTTCACAACCGATAGAAGGCCGAAATGAACTCCGAATCAGTTCAAAACCGATTCAGAAAAATCCTGGCGCAGAGCTGGTCAACCCAGAATAATTTCCAGCTGACACGGACAAGGGAAAGATGGGAAAAAGAGTGCTAAAAAAAAACTATAACCATAAAACCGAGATGATTCCCAATCATAATCGGTATCCGGATCAGAGAGTAATCCTCTATGGCGTGTGACCTTATAGGTTCGAACCTAAACGGTAGCACTAGAACAATTCTAGTACCAGCACAGGAAACCATCTAGCAATGGGTCCCAGCGTCTGGATAGGTCAAAGATGCGGGAGCAAACTATTGAACCTCTGGCATATGGTTACCGTATAACTCATCCCTTTGACCTCTAATTCTCAGGACGACTAAGATTGGACTGCCAACCCAGACAGAGTCAGTCTAATATGTGTCTCAACCTCGCAAGCCCAGTGACTCTTCACTAGTGCTACCCCGGTCGAGGATTTGCTAAATTGAGATACTGCGATACATTCAATCCAAACTGTTTGCACAGGTCAATTCCATCTTGGTCCATCACTGCTCTACAAGTACTTGCCTATACCCAGAAACCTTCCGTCACCGGATTAAAAATCTGGGTAGTCAGGCACTAAAGCACAGGGAGTTGCCTACATGCTACCGTGATGACCTCAGGTCAGAGGGACACATATACCCATATCCAATCGTGAGTTTTCCTTTGGTAGAAAAGGGGCTGCACGGAGTCACGTTCAATGAGATATCACATATCCCACTTGCAGATCACATCAGTGTCACCACACTCATTTGGTCAAGAGGACAACCAAACGATGTGAACTGCAACAACCTATACTTGATATATTACCGTCCAGTACAATATATCCTTTGGTTGTGAACAGGGTTTAAGGACCAGTCGATACATCTTCTCTATATCGAAGTCAGTGTAGTCCTAAGGACTTCATCACATGGAAAGAACTCATTTCAGGGAAATACAATATGTGATGAGCTACCAAAAATAATATTTTATTAATTCATAAAATGAATACAATACTCAGCACAACCGCCTACAACACAGGCGATTGGCTTTGGGACATAATTCCCAACACTTTAGACCTACTCCTTCCATTATGAGTGACCCTAATCCAAAGTGTCCACCAATACATTGGCCTGAGAGAGGAGAATGGATCAAGCGTATCCTGGACGATCCAGACATAATGACCCGGGGCCATGACTATCAACGCTACCTGGTCCGATGGCAAGGTCGGCCAGAGTTGGATGATTCATGAATTTCTCGAGAGGACTTGCAACGCCTCAACCCAGTCCTCCTCGAGAGATATGTGAGCCAGCTTGATTTTCACTCGACAAGGTCGAGTTCCTCCCACCCCAAGAGAATTGGTGGGGACACCAGAGGTACCAGAATAAGACAGAGGCTTCTCAACCCTCTGTGGATCACTTAGTTACAATTGAGTCCATATGTAATAAAGCTTAGTTCATCTAAGTTGTTTTTTACTTGAGTTTTGTACTAGTCAGCTCATGTTAAGCTAGTCATTACAAAATCCCTTATTTCAAACTCTTTGGCTCACTTTCGGGAATCAGCCAAATTATTTTAAAAATTATATTTAACGCATAATCCTAACATGATGCAAAATGCAGACTCAACTATGCAATCTTATTGAGAAAAGATTTTGTTGGACTGCTAGGGTCTAAACCTAACAGACTTTTGAGTCTCTAGGTTTGACCCTAGTCTAATATGCACAAGAAAAATTATTAAGGATCCCTAGCAAATGCCATAAAGTATACCAGAAGTAGAGGGCAAAAGGGATGGGCTCTAAGGAGTCACGCATTCTGGTACTCTCAATAAAAAGTAACCCCATGGCTCTAGAAATGTGAGAAGGTTCATGGAAGGATGGAAAATAGGAACCAGAGTCTTGGGGTGGCTTATGGAAAACATAAAACAGACCTTAGTTATTCAGAATGACCTTAAAATTTGGGCATCGTTCTATAGGTGTCATATGGTCCACTTGTTCCGGTAGATCTTAGGGCTCGCTAGGGTTAATCGCACAGTGAGGAAGGTCAGTTAAAGAGGATCCTGGGACCAAGTCTATAGTATGGTGGGTGTCTCTCAGGGGAGGAAGTTGATCGGGTAACTCATCGGGAACTTCATCCTCAATTTCTTTCCGATCTTCAACCATCTCTTGAGGATGTTCTCTTTGAATCGGTTCATTAAGGGTTGGTTCCTGAACTCCTGTGGAAAAGACTGGTGAATCCTCATGTTCATTTACTAGATGTGATCCTGGCTTGGTCATTTCCTCTTCAAATTTTGTAAGGGGTTCAGGATCATTTTCCTTGGATTCCTCAATGATTTCACCCTCGGGTCCATCTTCTACTAAACTTGACTCATAGATGCTTTCTTTCAATTCTTTAATGGGCTCAGGAGTTTCTTTCCCTAGATTTTCAATGGGTTCAACCTTCAAGTCTTCCTCAGGTTCAACAATGGGTTCGGGTTCAGTTTTAGTCGGTTCATCCATAAGTAGGGCAGGGGCGGTGCATTGGCTAGCAAAATGCCTAGGTTTATGACACCTATAGCTATTACCTTGGGGATCGGGTCTCCTCTGGACTTCAATAGTCTTACCCTTGTCCTCTCTACTGTATTGGGGTCGAGTCAGATTGGGACTACTAGGACTGGGTCGGGCTAGGCTTGGTCGACTGGGGTCAGATCGGTTCGGGCTTGGTCGACTTGGGTAAGCCTGGCTGTAACCTTGGGTGGGAAATGCTCACGGAGCCTAGCGGCTTCCTCTATGGGTCCTAGTCTGGCCTCTATTTGATCACATCTATTAGTCAACTGGTTGCTTAATTAAGTCATGGATTGAGTTAGGGCTCCAATGTCAGCTCGAAGTTGGTCCATGGCTTCGATAGGGGGTGGAGAAGGTGGGTGAAAAGAGGTTCCTGATCTAGTGCACATGTAACACACACACAGAACGGTGCTACGGTTCGCTAGACCTAGGAGATCTCACCAAATGTGGAGTCAACAAGATGAACCTAGAAGTAGTAACTTGGCACCTAGCCAGATAAGTGTAAGGTTAGTGGACGTTCCTCTTTGCTTACCTAGACACCAATTAGAAATTGGCCAGGTAAGCGAACCAACCCACTTCCCTTCGGGATCTAGTCCCTGAACCACTTGCCTAGACACCAATTACTCAAGCACACACCAACAAGTAATCTAGCTTGGCTCGGCACTTGGGTCAACCCGACTTTGTGGGTGTCCCTAGCTCACGAGAGCAGATTAAACGTCTAATCAATTTTAGTTAATGGCTAGGGTTCGATATGTCGGGTGGTGGTTTTTGGGCTAGGAAAAGGTGATGAAATCTTGATCCTATGTTAATTTGATGCCCTTAAAATAAGTTATGGAGAATGATGTACAAAATGACTTAAATTTTTTTTGTTTCTTTTTTGACATTCAGATGTGTGAATGTTAAACAAAATGCAGGAATTAAGATATGCCCCTAAGTGCAAGAAATAAACTAGATGGATGATTGAAGCAAGAAATGAGATGCTAGCTGAAATTTCAGACCTGAGATTTTCTTAGGTAGTATTTCGGCTTGTAGAAATTCTACAAACAAAAATAAAATCTGAGAAAATGGAAAAAAATAAAATGAATTCAATGTGATCTAACAGAATAAAAATCATGAAATTTGGAGGTCTTTACATAGAGAAACAATCCAATGATTAGACCATATATGGGCTGACCAGAATGCAGAAAATGAAAGAAAATAAAATGCACTAGTCCTAGCCTGGCTCTGATACCAAAAATGGTGTCGAGTAAGGGCCAGGTTAGGGATGCTAGGATGGGTGCTGATAATTGAAAAAAAAAAAAAAAAAATTTTATGGTTGATGAGTTTTAGATGTTTGTTTAAGCAAAGACAAGAAATATGAGAAATGAGTAATGGAAGCTTACACTAGCAGTTCAAATCCCTAAACAGTAAAAATGAGAACAGGATCCCGGGATTAAGAAACCCCGGTAGGACTAAGCTCGAAATACAATACCTACTTAGCAGATAGAGAGAGCAAACCTCACACGTCTGAAGCGCCCGATGCAGAGATCGCTCAACTCGGCGGATGCGGCCTGGATGCCCGAGCAGTCGAACCCGTGGAAGCACTGGCTTTTCAATCGGCAGGTCACGATGGCAAAGCCGACTAACTCCGGTGCCCGAGATGCCAGGGAGGACCTGTAGGCAAACCAAATAGGTATTAGCAAAATGGAGAGAAGTACGGAAAGGGACTGAGATAGGGTTGAGAAGGGGCTTCGAGCCCGGTGTCCTTCTGGATTCCGAAGTCAAAGAAGGAGATAACTTGGGGCCTCGCACCCCGCAACATCCCGGAGGATGAAGGATTGTGGCCTCACACCACTCGACGTCCAGGAGGACGAAGGATTCGCGATGCCCTGGGGCGACGGACAGGTGGCCTCACACCACTCGATGTCCCTGGGGACGAAGGCAACTTCACTCAACCTAGTCTAGGAGACAATGGTTGGAGGATAGAAAACTCAAACTCTTTTTCATTTCATCATTCAATTGCTTTACAATGGAGGGATTGGGTCCTTTAAATAGGCACCCAAGGCCCATTTGAATTCAAACTAGTTCAAAACCCTTGAACCCAAATTACAACCCAAAAGTTGGCGCCCACATGGATGAAAAAAAATTCTTCATGGCCGACCAAATGGAGGGAGCTTTGGGCGTTGCAAGGTTGAAGGCATGGAGAGGGGAGTGTGTCCTTTGACCTTCCATTCTTGAGTTCTTATATTGCTTTGTGTGATTACCCTGCTGTGTGCATAAAGGGGTTTGAGAGTTCTTCTTCCTGGTGTTTGCTACCATCTTCTTGCCACCAACCATCCTTCTAGCCCCCTCCAAAACTTTCTTCCCTTTGATATTTTTGGTGCGGACACCAGGCACAAGAAGAGATTTCAGTAAGCATAGCTAGGTTCTTATTTGAGTCCTGTAATAATTTAGTTTTTATTTGAGTCCTGTAATAATTTAATTTTGCATTTGTTTTCTTTTAAATTGAGTCATGAGTCAAGTCTCATTGAGTCCTGTTTAAATCAAATTTCATTGAGTCTTGTTTAAGTCAAGTTCGAGCCAGTCCAATTGCAAAATCATGAAGGGTTAGTGTCTAGTCAAAAGTCAAAGGGAGCATGGTCCATGGGTTCACCACCAAAGAAGCCACATCATCACATGGAAGCCACCTCCTTGCCACATCACAAGGAGGTTCAAATTCAAGGAAATTTGGCCAAAGAAGAGGGAATTTTGAATTGGCCAACCTCCCCACCCATCTCTCCTACATTCATGGGGATGACCCACCTTTCTAGGAGTTGCATTTTGAATTCAAAAACAAACAAGAATGCAAAGAAATTCTTATAAGAGTCCTTGGTTTTTGTAAAAAGGGTAGATGATGATGAATGAAGAAAATAGCCTTTCCTTTCCAAAGAAGTTCTCTTGCTTGTGATGTTTGGTACCCTGTGAGAGGGTAAGGTGTGAGGCCTTGAAGTTTTGATATCCTATAATCTACAACTCTCCCTCTCCACTCCAAGATCTTGCATGAATTCGGCTTAGAGGAAATCTTCCAAGAGCTTGCCAAGGGTTGCCTCATCAACAACTAGTGCAACAAGGGTTTTTACAACAAACCTTAAAGTCATCCTGCTAAGGAGCCATGGAAGATTCAAGACAAACCTCCACAACCTATTCCCACCTTGTGGTGGGGACACCAAAGGCACCAGAATAAGGCAGAGGCTTCTCAACCCTCTGTAAATTGATCAATAATTTATGAGTCCATCTGTAATAAGGGCTTAGCTCATCTGAGTCCATTTTAGTTGTTATTTGAGTATTTTTAGTTGTTATTTCACTTCTGTACTAGTCAGCTCATGTTGAGCTAGTTCAGTCCATTGCTAGTCAGCTCATGTTGAGCTAATTTTATTTTTTTGAGTCCTGTCCAAGCATACTGAAGACTCAAGACTATATCATACAAGTGAAGACCAAGTCCAACTAGATTGAAGACATGGAAGTATAGCCCAAGTCCAACCTAGCTTGAAGATTTGAAGACCCCAGGAGGAAAATTCAGAAAACCCTGATTTCTTGCAGATGCCCTCCAGATGCCCAGATTTCCTTCCAGATGGCAAAATATATTCATAGATCAAGGCATCCATGATTTTAGAGGTCCATCTGCATCCTAGCCCAAAGAAATCAAGCCCAGGTGCCAAGCCCAAGCCCCTAAGAAGCAAGATACCAGGGAATATTCCTGCTACCTGGCTATCAGGCCACCCCAGCTTCCAGAGGCCCAAACCATGCACCCGGGCCCCTTTGGGCCGGCCCCTTGCTGCTCCTAGAAGCCCAACACGCCCCCCTAGGTGTCCTTGGAGTGTTTTCCAAGTCAAGAGAAATTTTAGGGATTTTTTCTACCTAATGTTTCCTTATTTTCTAGCTAGGGTTTGAGAGGGAAAAGGATTCTCATGTAAAGACTAATGTGCCCTTACTTGGAGCCCAAGGTTAAGGGTCTATTTAAGGGACCCTAGCCTCTTGTATGAGGAGAATTTTTGATGAATGAAAACCTTGAGTTCTTCTATTGAGTGGTGTGATACCCTGCTGTGTGCATAAAGGGGTTTGTGAGAGTTCTTCTTCCCGGTGTTTGCAATCATCTTCCTGCTGCCAACAAACCCTCCAGATCCCTGGATGCCCACTCCAAAAGAAGCCTTCCCTTGCTGTTTTTACTTTGTTTTCTTGTTCCCTTGTGAGCTTTCTAACCCCTGACAGGTCGTTTGTAGGTCCTTGAGTTCCTACGAATCCAACGACTCCAGCCAAGCCTCAATCGGATCACCGAGCAGAAAGCCGGGTATCCGCGGGTCTTTGGCTCGGTTTTCCAGGCCGCATCCATCGAGGAACGAGAGACCCCTTCACTGCGATCTTTACAGACGTTGTCAGGTACACCCCTCTACCTCCAGTAGTTTTATTGTAGGAGAACTTGCCCTAACCGAGGCTTCTCAGCCCCGGCGGTCCTTCTTTGCTACTTTTCTAGGTCCTAATCTGCATGCTGATCTTCAAAATTCATACAAAATTCCCTACAAATAATTTTGATCTGAAATTTGGGAATTAATCACCTAACGCAACATGTAAAACATACAAAAAAAATTGCATGCATATTAGTTCCCCATCATTTGGTATCAGAGCTTAGATTAGGGCTTGTTTTCTGTAATTTTTTAGTCCATATATACTCTGTTATTTTAATTATTTCTCTCTGTTAGAAACTCCAAAAATTCTAAAATTTATTTTCCTGGATTTATCATAATTCACAGTAATTTTAAAAATTTTTCCAGATTTTATTATGGTCTGTGAATTTTCTGCAAGCCGAAATAGGGCCTGCAAAGTTTCGGCTCTGTTTTTTTTAGCAAGACAAGTTTGGAAGTTTTAGGGTTTTGTTTAGGAGTTTTTGCATATTTCTTAATTTTAGTATATTTCCGGTATATTAGGCCATGATTTGCAAGTTTTCTTCTATTTAAAAAATACCAAAAAAAAAATACATATTTTCCAAAAATACCAAAAAAAATATCTAAATCCTAATTTGCATCCTCATCTGCCTGCCATCATTGCATAATTTACTTTTAAGGGCACTCTTGCTATATCAGATGGGGGGAGGATTTGATCACCTCTCCTTAGCCCAAAACCACATCTCTTGCATTCAGTCCTAAGCCTTAACCTAAAATTAATTAGACTTAATTTGTCCTAGTGGGCTAGGGACACCAACTGGTCGGGTCCGGGCTAGTGTTAGATCACTGTGTCAAGTTAACCTGTGTGTGCCTTGTGCTCAGTGTCTAGAACGGTGGTTTAGGGATTCAATCCCGAAGGGCTTGTGTGCTGGTCCGCCTACCTGGCCAATCTCTGATTGGTGTCTAGGATTGGCAATCAGGGACCTAACACTCCCCTTACACCTGCCTGGCTGAGTACAGGGTTACTATAGGCTAGTTTGCCTCCCTGATTGAGCATCTAGTTTGGACTCTAGGTCTAGTCAGCTATAGTCGGTCTGATCGAGTCTTGTATGAGCACTAGATCAGGAGTTTTATATCACCCACCTCCTTCACAAATGTCTGAACCCATGAAAAACTTACAAGCCCAAATAAAAGCCCTAGCTGATCAAATGGCCCAGATGACTACCCAGTTAACTCAGTCTGGTACCCAAACCACAATAGAATTGACCATCTTGCCAAAAGGTTTGACCAGTTAGGAGGCCGTGTAGGGACCATAGCAAGAACCCATGGGTCACAATCTGAGCCAGATCCTGAGTCCCCTCAACCTAGGAGAACCCCAAACCCTGATCTATACCATGAGGTCAAACCTAGGAAATCCCCTTATTCTGACCCGTACTACAATCCTCAACCTAGGAGGACCCCAAACCCTGATCCATACCGAGAGATTGAACCTAGGAGAGCCCCTCAGCCTGACCCATACAATAATACTGAACCTAGAAGAACCCCTTACCATGACCCTTATTATGATACTGAACCTAGAAGAACCCCTTACCGTGACCATTATTATGATACTGAACCCAGGAGAACCCAATACTCTGACCCATATAGGGAGTCCAATCCTAGGAGAACCCAATACTCTGACCCATATAGGGAGCCCAACCCTAGGAGAACCCAATACTCTGACCCATATAGGGAGCCCAACCCTAGGAGAACCCAATATTCTGACCCATATAGGGAGTCCAACCCTAGGAGAACCCAATATCCTGACCCATATAGGAAGCCCAACCTTAGGAGGACCCCATACCATGATCCATCCTTAGAACCTGATCATAGAGCTGACCCAAAATCCTATGACCCCAGATCCTATAATCCCATGACCCATAGATCTGCACCCTTGTCCTATGAGCCTAGAGAACCCATAACCCCTAAGTATCAACCTAGTACTAGTCATGCTTCTTCTAGTCAACCTGAACCCCATAGGATTAGTATCCCTAAATATGAACCCAGTAGTGAGCCACTACCCCTTATACAACCTGAACCTACTGGGAGTAGTGCCCATAATCAGAAACCAGGACCTAGCCAATTTTTTCCTAGCCGACCTTCTCCAACCATTCCTGAGATTAACAAGGCTTACATTAATGCGGAAGTGTATGAAGCTGATGCGAGCCTAGTGGATGAGTATGAAGGAGAAGAGGAGACACCTTTAGTAGACCTAGAATTAGCTGACCCAGTAGATACCCAGGTAGAAACCACCCTAGAGCTAGTTGACCTTGACCACATCCAACCTAAAGCTATAGTGGAAGAACAATTAGAGGAAGAGAACTATGATACTAGGATTTTACTTGAGGAAACTCTAGAAAAGGATCTAATTGTAGAGCCTATTCCTAAATTGCATGAACAAGAAGACTTTATTCAGGATTTGGCTTACTTAACCCATTTCCCTCAGGATGAATCCCTTCCTGCCATTCCTATTGAAGATCTCTTCCCAGAAATTGTTGACCCATCCTTCCATAGCATGGACCTTTTCATGCCCATAGAAATTCCACAATCTCGTAAGATTAGCCTCATTAGTCTAGGATTAGTCCCTGACATGCCTTCTTTTATTGAACTTTATCCAACTAACCTTGAACCTTTTTCCCTACCCTACCAAACTATTTCTAAACCCACTTCCTATTTTCTACCCTTTCCTGACACCTCCAGCATTTCTAGGATCATTAGATTGCATTTAGCTGAGATTAGCATACTGCATGCATTCATCACGCATGTTAGGTTTGCATCTTACTTCTGGCATACTCTTTGGAATTTGCTAGGAGTTCACTGTAAATTTTCATGTGCATGTCAAGCTAGGATCAAACCTAGAGAACCTATAATCTATTAGGTTTAGATCCAAAGAGTTCAATAAAATTTTCTTCGATAGGAATGCATAGTCGAGTCTTTAGGTGTCAGTATGAGTCCTTTGCATCATCTTGTTAGGAGTCTGCATGTGCCCAGCATGTTCACCACCTGCACTAATTTTGAAACAACTGGCTAATTCCCTAAGATGGATTAAAGAATTTGATGTAGTGGATTCTATCTTGGTTAGGCTTAGGCCTAAAAGAAGCTTCATGCTCGCAGAGCCGGACCTTTTAAAGTGATAGAGAAGGTTGGATCAAATGCCTAGGTGTTAGAATTGCCTTCGGATTTGGGCATTAGTTCTACCTTCAATATTACAGACCTGGTTGAGTATAGGGAACCGGCAGCGATACCTAGTGAGGCCTTTGGACCTATTCCTTTTCATTGTGAGTGACCCTAACCTAGAGTGTCCACAAACAAATTTGGCCTAAGAGAGGAGAACGGATCGAGCGTATCCTGGACGATCAAGCCATCACGACCCAGGGCCATGTCTATCAACGCTTCCTGGTCCGATGGCAAGGCCGGCCAGAGTCGGACGATTCGTGGATTTCTCGAGAGGACTTACAACGCCTCAACCCAGACCTTCTCGAGAGATATGTGAGCCAGTCTGACCTTCACTCGATAGGGTCGAGTTCCTCCCACCCCGGGAGAATTGGTGGGGACACCAAAGGCACCAGAATAAGGCAGAGGCTTCTCAACCCTCTGTAAATTGATCAATAATTTATGAGTCCATCTGTAATAAGGGCTTAGCTCATCTGAGTCCATTTTAGTTGTTATTTGAGTATTTTTAGTTGTTATTTCACTTCTGTACTAGTCAGCTCATGTTGAGCTAGTTCAGTCCATTGCTAGTCAGCTCATGTTGAGCTAATTTTATTTTTTGAGTCCTGTCCAAGCATACTGAAGACTCAAGACTATATCATACAAGTGAAGACCAAGTCCAACTAGATTGAAGACATGGAAGTATAGCCCAAGTCCAACCTAGCTTGAAGATTTGAAGACCCCAGGAGGAAAATTCAGAAAACCCTGATTTCTTGCAGATGCCCTCCAGATGCCCAGATTTCCTTCCAGATGGCAAAATATATTCATAGATCAAGGCATCCATGATTTTAGAGGTCCATCTGCATCCTAGCCCAAAGAAATCAAGCCCAGGTGCCAAGCCCAAGCCCCTAAGAAGCAAGATACCAGGGAATATTCCTGCTACCTGGCTATCAGGCCACCCCAGCTTCCAGAGGCCCAAAACCATGCACCCGGGCCCCTTTGGGCCGGCCCCTTGCTGCTCCTAGAAGCCCAACACGCCCCCCTAGGTGTCCTTGGAGTGTTTTCCAAGTCAAGAGAAATTTTAGGGATTTTTTCTACCTAATGTTTCCTTATTTTCTAGCTAGGGTTTGAGAGGGAAAAGGATTCTCATGTAAAGACTAATGTGCCCTTACTTGGAGCCCAAGGTTAAGGGTCTATTTAAGGGACCCTAGCCTCTTGTATGAGGAGAATTTTTGATGAATGAAAACCTTGAGTTCTTCTATTGAGTGGTGTGATACCCTGCTGTGTGCATAAAGGGGTTTGTGAGAGTTCTTCTTCCCGGTGTTTGCAATCATCTTCCTGCTGCCAACAAACCCTCCAGATCCCTGGATGCCCACTCCAAAAGAAGCCTTCCCTTGCTGTTTTTACTTTGTTTTCTTGTTCCCTTGTGAGCTTTCTAACCCCTGACAGGTCGTTTGTAGGTCCTTGAGTTCCTACGAATCCAACGACTCCAGCCAAGCCTCAATCGGATCACCGAGCAGAAAGCCGGGTATCCGCGGGTCTTTGGCTCGGTTTTCCAGGCCGCATCCATCGAGGAACGAGAGACCCCTTCACTGCGATCTTTACAGACGTTGTCAGGTACACCCCTCTACCTCCAGTAGTTTTATTGTAGGAGAACTTGCCCTAACCGAGGCTTCTCAGCCCCGGTGGTCCTTCTTTGCTACTTTTCTAGGTCCTAATCTGCATGCTGATCTTCAAAAATTCATACAAAATTCCCTACAAATAATTTTGATCTGAAATTTGGGAATTAATCACCTAACGCAACATGTAAAACATACAAAAAAAATTGCATGCATATTAGTTCCCCATCACCTTGTTTCTTTATTTCTTTTATCCCAATCATAAATTCTCTTCCTAATCCCTCCATCTAATTTTGTTGCAGGATCCCCGGGTTTATTCTTGAGTTCCAAAGAAGGAGGTTGGATTTGCTAAGAACTAGAAAACCTACCTAGGGTAATTTTCTTATCATCCAGAATCCCCCCCTGAGTGTGTTATTCAAGAGAGTAGTTTAATGCCTGGAAGCCCTCTTATGAACTCTTTCATATCTGAAATTGGTAAGGTGAATTAGCTCTAATCTGAGTGGTTTCCTAACCACTAAGATCCTTCTCTCTTAATTATCTTGAATAGAACAAATTTTAAGGTTTTGTGTGACATTTCAGAATTTCCTTTATTTACATCTAGGTTCTTAGCTTTGAATGGCTAACTCTTATTGCTTTGTTTTCATTTGAGTTTTACTAATTTGATTAAGAGCATGTCATTCCCATTATTTTTCGCATCAGTTTTCCTTTATTTTCTTGATTTCCTCTGAGTTTTCTAATCCTTGACAGGTCGTTTGCAGGTCCTCGAGTTCCTACGAATCCAATGACTCCAGCCAAGCCTCAATCGGACCATCAAGCAGAAAGCCGGGTATCCGCGGGTCTTTGGCTCGGTTTTCCAGGCGGCATCCATCGAGGAACTAGAGATCCCTTTGTTGCGATCTTCACTGGGTACTTCAGACGTTGTCAGGTACACCCCCTCTACCTCCAATCTTTATATTGTAGGAGAACTTGTCCTAACCGATGCTTCTCAGCCCCGGCGATCCTTCTTTAGTACTTTTCTAGTTCTAATCTGCATGCTTGGCTTCAAAAATTCATACAAAATTCTCTACAACTAATTTTGATCTAAAATTTAGGAATTAATTACCTAACCCCACATATAAAACATATAAATAGAATTGCATGCATATTAGTCCTGCATCATTTGGTATCAGAGCTTAGATTAGGGCTTATTTTTTACAATTTTTCAGTCTGTATATACTCTATTTTTTAAATTATTTCTCCCTGATAAAAACTCTAAAATTTATAAAATTTATTTTTTAGATTCATCATAATTCACAGTAATTTATATAATTTTTTCAGATTTTATTTCGTCCTGTGAATTTTCTGCAAGCCGAAATATAGCCTGCAAATTTTTGGCTCTATTTTTCTTCAGCAAGACATGTTTGGAAATTTTAGGGTTTTGTTTAGCATCTTTGCATATCTTTTAATTTTAGTATATTTCCTGCATATTAGGCCATAATTTGCAAGTTTTCTTCTATTTAATAAAATACCAAAATAAAAAAAATTACATATTCTCCAAAAATATCAAAAAACATCTAAACCCTAATTTACATCCTCATCTGCCTGCCATCATTGCATAATTTACTTTTAAGGGCACTCTTGCTGTATCAGATGGGGGGAGGATTTGATCACATCTCCTTAGCCCAAAACCACATCCCTTGCATTCGATCCCAAGCCTTAACCTAAAATCGATTAGACTTAATTTGCCCTAGTGGGCTAGGGACACCAACTGGTCGGGTCCGGGCTAAGTGTCAGATCATTGTGTCAAGCTAACCTATGTGTGCCGAAGGGCTTGTGTGCTGGTCCGCCTACCTGGCCAATCTCTGATTGGTGTCTAGGATTGGCAATCAGGGACCTAACACTCCCCTTAAACCTGCCTGGCTAAGTACAGGGTTACTATAGGCTAGTTTGCCACCCTGATTGAGCATCCAGCTTTGGACTCTAGGTCTAGTCAGCTATAATCGGTTTGATCGAGTCTTGCATGAGCATTAGATCAGGAGTCCCATCTCATCCACCATCTCCCTGAACCCATGGATAAGCAGGAAGCTAGGATTCAAGCCCTTATAGACCAAATGGCCCAGATGTCTACCCAGTTAATTACCCAAATGACTCAGTTGACCCAAATCAATAGCCTCAACCCAACTTAACCTAGTGAAACCATAGAGCCCAACCCTATGAGAACCCACTACTCTGACCCATATAGGGAGTCCGATCTTAGGAGAACCCAATACTCTGACCCATATAGGGAGCCCAACCTTAGGAGGACCCCATACCATGATCCATCCTTAGAACCTGACCATAGAGCTGACCCAAAATCCTATGACCCCAGATCCTATAATCCCATGACCCATAGATCTGTACCCTTGTTCTATGAGCCCAGAGAACGCATAACCCCTAAGTATCAGCCTAGTACTAGTCAGGTTTCCCCTAGTCAACTTGAACCCCATAGGATTAGTACCCCTAAATATGAGCCCAGTAGTGAGCCACTACCCCTTAGGCAACCTGAACCTACTAGGATTAGTGTCCATAATCAGATACCAGGACCTAGCCAATTTTCCCCTAGCCGACCTTCTCCAACCATTCCTGAGATTGACAAGGCTTACATTAACGCGAAAGTGTATGAAGCTGATGCGAGCCTAGTGGATGAGTATGAAGGAGAAGAGGAGACACCTTTAGTAGACCTAGAATTAGCTGACCCAGTAGATACCCAGGTAAAAACCAACCCAAAGCTAGATGACCTTGACCACATCCAACCTAAAGTTATAGTGGAAGAACAATTAGAGGAAGAGAACTCTGATACTAGGATTTTACCTGAGGAAACACTAGAAAAGGATCTAATTGTAGAGCCTATTCCTAAATTCCATGAACAAGAAGACTTTATTCAGGATTTGACTTACTTAACCCATTGCCCTTAGGATGAATCCCTTCCTGCCATTCCTATTGAAGATCTCTTCCCAGAAATTGTTGACCCATCCTTCCATAGCATGGACCTTTTCTTGCCCATAGATATACCGCAAACCCGTAAGGTTAGCCTCATTAGTCTAGGATTAGTCCTTGACATGCCTTCTTTTATTCTACTTTATCCAACTAACTCAAAACCTTTTTCTCCACCCTACCAGACTAATTCTAAACCCACTTCCTATTTTCTACCCTTTCCTAAGTTTTCTTATGTGTCTAGAACTATTAGGTTACATTTTGTTGAGGTTACTAGGTTGCAAGGATCCATAGAGCCCATTCCATTTGCTACCTACTTTTGGCAAACCCTCTGGCACCTATTAGGAGTTACTAGCAAATTTTCTTCTGCATGTCATCCATCAACCATGACTCATGCCCCCATGCCCAAGTGGTAGTTAAGACCTAATAAACCTCTTTAGTCGAGTCTATTAGGTATAGGTTTGAGTCCTTTGCATCATCTTGTTAGGAGACTGCATGTGCCTAGCATGTTCACCACCCACACTAATCTTAAAACAACTGGCTAATTCCAGAAGAAGGGTCAAAGAATTTGATGTAGTGGATTCTATCTTGGTTAGGCTTAGGCATAAAAGAAGCTTCATGCTTGCAGAGCTGGACCTTCTAAAGTGATAGAGAAGGATTGGATCAAATGCCTATGTGTTAGACTTGCCTTCGGATATAGGCATTAGTTCTACCTTCATTATTACAGACCTGGTTGTGTATAGGGAATCGGCAGCGATACCTAGTGAGGCCTTTGGACCTATTCCTTTTCATTATGAGTGACCCAAACCTAGAGTGTCCACTAACAAATTGGCCTGAGAGAGGAGAACGGATCGAGCATATCCTGGACGATCAAGCCAAAACGACCCGGGGCCATGACTATCAACACTTCCTGGTCCGATGGTAAGGCTGGCTAGAGTTGGATGATTCGTGGATTTCTCGAGAGGACTTGCAACGTCTCAATCCAGACCTTCTCGAGAGATATGTGAGCCAGTCTGATCTTCACTCGACAGGGTCGAGTTCCTCCCACCTCCGGAGAATTGGTGGGGACACCAAAGGCACCAGAATAAGACAAAGGCTTTTCAACCCTCTATGGATTGATCAATAATTTATGAGTCCATCTGTAATAAGGGCTTAGCCCATCTGAGTCCATTTTAGTTGTTATTTGAGTCTTTTGAGTTGTTATTTCAGTTCTGTACTAGTCAACTCATGTTGAGCTAGTTCAGTACAGTGTTAGTCAGCTCATATCGAGCTAATTTTATTTTTTTGAGTCCTGTTCAACCATATTGAAGACTCAAGACCACATCATACAAGTGAAAACCAAGTCCAACCAGATTGAAGACATGGAAGTATAGCCCAAGTCCAACCCAGCTTGAAGATTTGAAGACCCTAGGAGGAAAATTCAGAAAACCCTAATTCCTTGTAGATGCCCTCCAGATACCCAGATTTCCTTTCAGATGCCAGAATATATTTATAGACTAGGGCATCCATGATTCCAGAGGTCCATCTGTATCCTAGCCCAAAGGAATCAAGCCCAGGCGCCAAGCCTATGCCCCTAAGAAGCAAGATACGAGGGAATTTCCTACTACCTGGCTACCAGGCCACCCCAGCTTCCAGAGGCCTAAGCCCATGCACCCAAGCCCCTTTGGGCTGGCCCCTTGCTACTCTTAGAATCCCAACACACCCCCATAGGCATCCTTGGAGTGTAGACCAAGTCAAGAGAATTTTTAGAGATTTTTTCTACCTAATATTTTCTTATTTTCCAGCTAGGGTTTGAGTAGGAGTAGGATTCTTATATAAAGACTAATGTGTCCTTACTTGGAGCCCAAGACTAAGGGTCTATTTAAAGGACCCTAGTCTCTTGTATGAGGATAGATTTTTGATATGAAATAAACCTTGAGTTCTTATATTGCTTTGTGTGATTACCCTGCTGTGTGCATAATGGGGTTTGAGAGTTCTTCCCGGTGTTTGCTACCATCTTCTTGCCACCAACCATCCTTCCAGTCCCCTCTAAAACTTTCTTCCCTTTGATGTTTTCCTTTGTTTTCTTGATTTCCTCTGAGTTTTCAAATTCCCGATAGTTCATTTGCAGGTCCCCAAGTTTCTACGAATCCAACGACTCCAGCCAAGCCTCAGTCGGACCACCGAGCAGAAAGTCAAGTATCCGCGGGTCTTTGGCTCAGTTTTCCAGGCCGCTTCTATCGAGGAACGATAGATCCCTTTGCTGCGATCTTCACCGGGCACTTCAGACATTGTCAGGTACACCCCCTCTACCTTCAGTCTTTATATTGTAGGAGAACTTGCCCTAACCGAGGCTTCTCAGCCCAGCGATCCTTCTTTAATACTTTTCTAGGTTCTAAAATGCATGCTTGGCTTCAAAAATTCATACAAAATTTTCTATAACTAATTTTGATCTAAAATTCGGGAATTAATCACCTAACCCCACATATAAAACATACAAAAAGAATTGCATGCATATTAGTCCCGCATCAGAGCGATCTACATTTGTAACACTAAACCTTTCCCTTCTGATAAATTATGAATCATTGAAACTCCTAGTTTACGGTGGTTTCTCAACCACCAGGCCCTGCTTTTTAGTTGCTTTTAAGTTTACTAGTGCGGGTAAGACACTTTTTATATTCCTTTACTATCTTCGTTGAGTTCTCCATTAAAATTTAAAAATATAAAAAAAATTAATCGATATTTTTTTATTATTTTTTTATCTGTCCCGCATCAGTTTTGGTATTAGAGCAGGTTAAACTAGGGTTTAATCTCTCTTATACTGAAATTTTTTGCAACTAGTTTCTCTTTAAGTACTCGGATCGGGTGCTTCACCATGGCCATCCGGTCATAGGAAAAAGTAGGGCTGCAAAACCCTCACAACCCATTCAAATAGGATTTCCTATGGCGTGTAAGGGTGCCGCTGTGAATTGACCCCTGAAGAAGAAAACGAAGAGTTAGATTTCTAATTTTTGCATCTAGGTTTTAATTTCTGCATCTCGGCTATCTTAGTACATACTCTGTTGTTTTAATTATTTTTATAAGTAAAAAACTCAGAATTACCTGATTCTTATTTTGTTAGATCCCTTGTAATTGAAAAAATCTTTCAAAATTTTATTATAAATTATTTTGGTCTATAGATTTTCTACCTACCGAAATACTACACGAGAACAGTTCTGCCCTGTTTTTCAACAAAGCTAATTTTAGCAAGTTTAGGGTTCTTCCTGCATAAATCTTGTATATTTTAATTTTTTCATCTTAGGGTATTTTTATTCAAACTATATCTCTACTAAAAAAAGAAATTAATTAAAATTTAATTTCTTCTATTTTTGCTTATTTGCATATTAGGGTTTCATCTTGTGTGTGCATCATCAAGTAACCTAATCTTTAGGGCACTTGAACATCTCAGATCAGGGCAGGAGCTCATCACTTGTTCTGGTCCCACAAAAACCTCCTTTGCATCCGAGCCTTATCCTAATTAAAATCAATTAGACTTAATTGCTCTAGTGAGCTAGGACACCAACAAGTCAGGTTCCAAGTATTGTGTGAAAGCTAGTGCACCCAATCCTCTGTTTATCACTTGAACCTGGTGTCTAAGACTAAAGGTCCATAGGCAAACGCCCTAAGTAGACTTGTAGTTTTTAATTAGGATCCTGCGAGAGTAGGGGGAGCCTCCCACGACCCCACCTCTTACTTGGCCAGTGGACAGAATAATTATTGAATTAGCTGTAAGTTAAGCTGACCCATTCTACTTGAGCTCTAGGTTTAGGAGACCCTAGTCCGAGTTGAGTTTTGTGTGATTGCATTGCATGGCAACTAGGTCAGGCACACCCTTTCAGCCTGCTGAAACCCAACTTAATCTATCCATGGACCCCAATTTTGAAACCTTTCTGAGGTTCATGAATGATCAGCTTGTCTTGATGAACAATAAATGTGACCGAATAGATAAGTGAATTGAAAATCTAGAAAGAAACTGTAGAACCCGTACTAACCCTGGTTTACCCAAACCAACTACCCTTAGTCAGCCAGAACTCACTAGGATCAGTGGCTATAGTCAAAACCTAGGTACTATTAGTTTTACTTTCAACGTTTCAGACCTTGTCGTGTATAGGGAACCAACGTTGATTCCTAGTGAGCCATTTGGGCCTAATCCTATCCTTGAGAGTGAGCCAATCCAAGTGTGTCCACCTGCCATACCACTAGCCTGGAGAAACAAGATCGAACGGATCTTGAAAGATAAGATCATTGCTACCTGAGGCAAAGATTACCAGCGGTATCTAGTTCGTTGGCAAGGACGACCTGAGTTTGATGATTCTTGGATCACCAGAGAGGACTTGCTAAGAGTTGACCCGGACTTGCTAGAGCGCTATGTTAGAGATGTTGACCCATACTCAACAGGGTCGAGTTCCTCCTACCCAAGGGGAGTTTGTGTGGACACCATGACCCGAAAATATCGACAGGTTGAACCCACATCTCTGTGAATCACCTGTGAATAAAGCCCTAGACCCAACCCTTTTATCCATGTAAATATTTTATTTTAATTTTGTTATTTTGGTAAACCCCTTTTACCAACTGAAATTAGGGTTTTATTTATTTAGTCTTTTTGGGCTAAAACCCTTTTACCAATTTATCAGTTGTTTCAACCCCTATTGGGCCAAGCCATATTTACCAGAATACAGCCATTTTATTTTGAGTTTGTGCCTCTTGATCAAATAATCAATTGGGCTTTAGTTATTTATTGAGTCCTGTAAAAATTAGTTATTGAGTCTTATATTACAAGTGAGACCCAATTGTAAGACCCATATGACTCAAATCATGATGCATGTGCTAGCTCAAGACAAGCCCATGTGACTCCATGTGCTAGCACAAGTTCTTGCCATATGCCATCCTATTTGGCACCACCTTTGCATGATTTCAAGACAACTACTGCCACATCACCATGGGGACAACACACATGACCTATCACTTGTGTTTGGACATGCTACAAAATTAAGACAACACCATATAGTCGGCCCATGAGAAGAAAGATATTTGGCACCTCATATTTTAAGAGACGTAAATGTGAAGGACTCTCATCTTGGCGCCCCTCCATCCAAGTTAATTCATGCCAAATGAGGAGTTCGGCCAAGCAAGGTTCAACGCCCACTTCAAAGGAGTTTTGAGTTATTTGCTCACCCAGTGTTGGAGGTCCAAGGGTTCCTAGCATTTCATTCAAACAAGTTGCTAGCTGCTCAAGCTTCAAGGACTCAAGAGTTTCATCAAGACTCTAGAGTTTTCTCCAATCCAAACTAAAGAGTCCATGCATCTGCAGAAGGTTACATTATCAAGACACCTGAGTCCATCCATCATGATCAACCAATGAAGAAATCATGGCCCTTCATCAAAGATCCTCACCCCAATTCCATATTGGCACCAACGATGGATAGGAGTCCATATTATTTCATCCAGCAGGAGTCCAGGCTATGTAAACATGGAGTCTACAGTTGCATTGCAAATGGGACAAAACTCTTGTATTTAAGTCCCTTACTTCTTTGGTTAGGGGTCTATAAATATCCCTATAACCCCCTTGTAATTCATGAATTATTAATGAAATACAAAGACATTTTGTCAAAATCTTCCTTTGCTATGTGCATCGTGGGATGTGAGGCCCTTCCTTTGTTCCTTTGGAGCATCACGGGGTGTGAGGCCTTATTTTTCTATCCGATGAGAAGATCCATCCATTACTTCTAAACCTTTCCCTTCTTTCCTTTTCCTTCTCTTGCTGCTTTTAATCTTATTTTCCATTGTTGAGTGTTTTGCAGGTGTCCAACAATCCAAATCTGTTGTTCTTGCCTTGGAACTGGCATCACGTGGAAAATCAAAGCCCTGAAGCAAGATCTTGTAGTTTCAAGTCTATGATCTTAAGAGTCCAGCTGGATATGCATCAAAAGAGTGATCTACGTTGGTAACACTGATCCTTTCCCTTCTGATAAATTCTGAATCATTGAAAATCCTAGTTTACGGTAGTTTCTCAACCACCAAGTCCTACTTTTTAGTTGCTTTTAAGTTTACTAGTGCAGGTAAGACACGTTTTATTTTCCTTTACTGTCTTCGTTGAGTTCTCCATTAAATCTAAAAATATAAAAAAAATTAATTGCTATTTTTTTATTATTTCTTTATCTGTCCCGCATCAGTTTTGGTATCAGTGCAGGTTAAACTAGGTTTTAATCTCTCTTGTGCTAAAATTTTTTGCAACTAGTTTCTCTTTAAATACTCGAAACGGGTGCTTCACCATGGCCGTCCGATCATAGAAAAAAGTAAGGCTGCAAAACCCTCACAACCCATTCAAATGGGATTTCCTATGGCGTGTAGGGGTGCCGCTATGAATTAACCCGTAAAGAAGAGAACGAAGAGTTAAGTTTTTAATTTTTGCATCAAGGTTTTAATTTCTGCATCTCGGCTATCTTAGTATATGCTCATTTGTTTTAATTGTTTCTTTAGGTAGGAAACTCAAAATTACCTGATTCTTATTTTGTTGGATCCACCATAATGGAAAGAATTTCTTGAAACTTTATCATAAATTATTTTGATCCATAGATTTTCTTCCTGTCGAAATACTACCTGAGAACAGTTCTGCCCTATTTTTCAGTAAAGCTAATTTCAGCAAGTTTAGGGTTCTTCCTACATAAATCTTGCATATTTTAATTTTTATATCTTAGGGTTTTTTTCTTCAAACTATATCTCTACTGAAAAAAAAAATTTAATTAAATTTTAATTTCTTCTATTTTTGCTTATTTGCATATTAGGGTTTCATCTTGCGTGTGCATCATCAGGTAACCCAATCTTAAGGGCACTTGAACATCTCAGATCAGGGCAGGAGCTCATCACCTGTCCTTGGCCCACAACAACCTCCTTTGCATCTGAGCCTAATCCTAATTAACATCAATTAGACTTAATTGCTCTAGTGAGCTAAGGACACCAACAGGTCAGGTTCCAAGTATTATGTGAAAACTAGTACACCCAATCCTCTGATTATCACTTGAACCTGGTGTCTAAGGCTAGAGGTCCAGAGGCAAATGCCCTAAGCAGACTCGTGGTTTTTAATTAGGAGTCTACGAGAGAAGGTGGTGGGGGCACCAGGATCAGACACAGATCACTGGGTTCTATTTGGTTTACGTAGCCATGTGTCAAATTTTGTAATCAACTAGAATTGAGTCCTGTAATAAGTTGAGGTTAGTTGATTTGTCTCAACCCTCAACCTAGTCAGTATTTTGAGTCATATACATCAATTATGAGTCTAGTATGAGCCCAATTTTTCTATAAGAGAGGAGGTCACCCTATTTTAGAGTTCCACCAGGCCACATCCAAGAGTCAGAGGCCATTACATCAGCCCATTGGATTCTGTAAGACAACCCAGGATCCAAGATGCTTCGAGAAACCCTGATTCTTTCTAGATGCCCTCTAGATATCCAGATTCCTCCCCAGATGCCAGAGCTTATTCCTAAACTAGGGCATCCATGATTCCAGAGGTCCACCTGCATCCCATCCCAAAGAAATAAAGCCCAGGTGCCAAGCCGAAGCCCTTAAGAAGCAAGATTCCAGGGAATAATCATGCTACCAGGCTACCAGGCCATCCTAGCTTCCAAAGGCCCAAACCCATGCACCCAAGCCCCTTTGGGCCAGCCCCTTGCTACTCCTAGGGGCCCAAAGGGATGGGAACTTTATAAATACCCCACCCCTCCCCCTCTTGTAAGTATCTTTTTTTTATGAATAAACCTTTGCTGAAATTTTGTTAAATTGTCTTGAGTTTGAGTTTTGGTTCTCTCTTTGAGTGCTCTCTTTGTGTTCCTGGATTGAAACCCTACTGCCCTAGCATCTCTTGGCATCCCTGGAGATTAACCACACCCAAGGAATTGAAGTCCTTGCTTCCGTCCAAGTCCGGGAGCTTCTTCTTCCTCGACTTCCAGCTTTTAACCCTAATCTTGAATCTCTTCAAACCTAGTTCCTATTCTAATTTTTATTTGCTATTTTGATTAACCTTTGTTGCTTGCTGGATCCTCGAGGTACTTCCTCTCCCTTGAGGAGGCCTTCTTTTCTGCTCGGACCGCCCAAATCAGCCATCAGATTCTAGGGAAACAAGGCTTCTTCTTCTAGGCTCCGATCAGAGTTGTGAGTGATATCTTCTACTATTGAATTTCAAACTTTGACTAGTAAGAAACCTTCCCAACTCTTACTTTCTAATTTAATGAAGAAAAGCAATCCTAAACCAGGAGTTTCTTAACTCTCGGGTCCTGGATATTCCATTGGTTTGCATGAGTATGGCTGCGACCCGATGATTCTTTGCACTGCTAGTCTTTCAGCTAGTTTTTACTTTATTTTGGGAATCTAGCCTGCAAATAAAATTATAAAAATCATAAAAAAAATATTCTACTATTTTTCATGCATGTTTAGCAGTCTTAGAGTCATCCTGCATTAGTTTGGTATTAGAGCGGGTTTAAGATAGTTTTTTATTTGCATCGCATTCACAAATCCTAATTCTATATTATGTCCATTGCATTAGGTGTCAAGTTTTTATCTGGTTTTGACATCATAAACATTTTATTTCTTTGTGAAATTTGCACTGCATGTTCTCTATTCTATCCTAGTAATTATCAAAATTTTTAATTATTTTTACTGAAACCCTAAATTTCTAAAATTCGGCATAATTGGAACCATAATTTTGATAATTTCTATAGCAGTCCAGAAAACCCTAGGTTTGTATCATCATATGATTTTTGTTCTACATGAAACTTGGTAGGCATCATCATCATTGTCCATCCTCTGTTATAGATTTTTTTTTATTTTTTTATGCATCGAGATCTGTGTCAAACCCTGCAACAACTAAAACCCTAATTCACTGATTTCTACTACATTTAGCATCTTGACTCAACCTAACCTAATCAACTACCAAACCCCCAATCCCAAGCCAAACTTTATTTGATAACCCCAGTTAACTTAAACCTAATTTGACACATCATAAATCATTAAAAAAATTTTATTTTTTGATTGTTTTAGATTGCATCAGGGCCATCGATTTCCATCATTCTTAACCTAATCTTAAGGACAACTCTCTATCTCAGATCAGGACAAGATTCCATCACCTGTCCTGGGCCCAAAACCACCATCATCATACTAGTCCAAGCCTAATTAAAATCAATTAGACCTAATTTGTCCTAGTGGGCTAGGAGACATCAACAGGTCGGGTCTGAGCTGTGTGGGCCAACTAGTGTATTTATCCTTTTAGCTATTATTAAAAGCTGGTGTCTAAGGCTGGGGGTCTAGAGTCAAATGACCTAAGTGGTGCTGTGGTTTTTAATTGGGTCCCTGTGAAAGCATGGGGGTCCTCCCACACTCCCACTCCCTACCTGGCCAATGGAAGGATTAGCTATTGGGTTAGGTGTAAGTTGAGCTGACCCACCCAGTTTCTGGCTCTAGGTCTAAGAAACCCTAGATTATACTAGCCTTTTCTTTCTCTTTTGCATGCATAGATGCATCATTTCATTTTGATTGTTTGATTTGTTGCATGACTACTAGATTAGGAACCCAATATCAAAAGTCCAAACCCTAGCCCAACCCAACCATGAATCCCACTTTTGAGGCCATCCTTGGTGCGGGCACCAGATTCAGAAGAAGACTTCAGGGCTCCATCTGGATCTCTGATTGACATTGCTCGAAGAATTAGGGTTTTCTGGTTTTGTAATAAGGGTTGACTTGGTCAACATAATTTTAGTTTGAGTCTGTATTTCCCTGCAATTTAAATTTGTTGAGTCATGTTGACTCAATACAAGTCCTAGTAGTGGTCTAGGTCTTCTCCAAGGTGCCACATTTTCTCCCAGGACCAAGCAAGTGGGCGCCACACTCCCAGCCACACGCTAGAGTCCAGGAGGCGCCACATCTCCATCCAGTGGGCCTTGGTCCCCACACCACAAGAAAGCAGGTCCCTTCTTTCATGCGCCACTTGGGGGAGAAATCCATCAAGATACCTCAATCCAAGGAGGAGCCAACTTCTTTCCAGATAAACCCAAGCCAGGATGGCAAGAGTTTTTCTTGAAGAGAGGATCAAGGAGGTGCCCCACAATGTTCCATAAAAACCCAAGTTATAAAAGGGAAGAGAGCATGTCTTGGGGAGAAAATCAAGGAGGCACCCAAAAGTTTCCTAAAGTGCCAAATCCATGAAAGGAAGAAGCCTAAACTTGTGGAGCAAGACTAGGAGGTGTCCAAAAGAGCCAAACCATGAAGGGAAAATCCTTGATTCATGGAGAGATACTAGGAGACACCCCCATAACCTGCCATTTGGAGCTGATTTTCAAGTTTTCTTGGAGTTTTTGGGCTGCCCACTCATGGAAGGAGTCTTGGGAAGAGAATTTGATGCCTAAAGTATGGGTTAGTCCTATTAGTCCCACATGGGAAGTGTATGAAATTTTATTTCTTTGTTATGTCTATATATTCAACTCTATGTAACTCTTGAAAAAATGATGAATGAAATCAATTTCTTTGTGAGCAACTTTGTGTTTCTCTCTTCTGCACTTGTATTCAAGTGTTGAGCTCCGTGAGGGAGTAAATCCGGGTTCCCTAGGAACCTTGAGGAGGTGTGAGATCTCCAACCCCAAAACCCTAGCTTAGTCCACCCATCTCTACTCCACCACCACCAAACCCTAATTTTCCATCTACATCCCACGGCCCCTCTCTTCCACATAGAGGCCGGCCACCAGCATCCAGGTTCAGATCAACTGTTTCAACTACAGAGCAAGTTCAAAGAAGAGTCAGA
This sequence comes from Areca catechu, assembly GCA_021397845.1. NCBI lineage: Eukaryota > Viridiplantae > Streptophyta > Magnoliopsida > Arecales > Arecaceae > Areca > Areca catechu. Next base: position 59,699,244 of record CM038050.1, read on the forward strand.
TCAGTATCAAGATCTCCGGAACTTCTACATCCAACAATCTTCATTAAGTCCTCAGGTCAGTGTCTTTCTTTGAGTTTCTGGTTCTTTTTTTTTTTGTTCTTCTTCTTCCAGATCCTGAGTTCGAGAAGAAGGCCAACCTTGCCATAGGACTACAATCTGAGGATCCATTGCGAAGATACCTCATCTCCAAGGATCCTACAATCTGTTCGAGAGTGTCCTTCAATTGAAGCAACGAGAGATATCACAGTCAGGTATAAAACCTTCTCTTCTCTCTTCGTCTGTTTCTTGAAAGAGGAGTAAACCCTAGGTCTGGGGGTTTCTCAATCCCCAGCGATCCTACTTCTGAGTTACTCTGATAATCCACTCCTTTTAATTGTGCTTTCTGTCATTTCTTAGTTTCTTTCAGCATTAGTTTATCTTTCCTTTAAGTCAAAGCCGACTTCTGAAAATAAATAAATAAAAAAAAATACATTAATTTTAGTTTACTTCCGCATCGCATCATCTTTTTGTTCTGCATCAATTTTGGTATCAGAGCCCTGTCTAGGGTTTCTGACTTGCTTGCATGTTTTGAGTGTCTCTCTTTTTTACTTTGTCTGCTCGAAGTAAACTCCCCAGGACGTCCGGTCCTAGGAACTAAGCGAGGTGCAAGCCTTTTCTTCCCATTCCACGGGGTGCTCCTAAGGCATGTAGGGGATCCGCTGGGTTACAACTTCGTAGTAGGAATTGTAAACGGGGGAAGCATTCTATTTTCAGTCTGTAACTACCCTGTTGTAGGAATTTTTTCTCATTGTAGGTAACTCCAAATTATATGATTTTTCTTTTGCTGGAACCCATGTAATTGGAAATATTTTACATAATTTTACTGTAATTTATTGGTTTCTGTGAAATTTATGAGAGTTAAATTACAGTAATTCTGTTTCTGTATTTCTGTAATTCAATTTTTTTGAGTGGTCATCTCCTAATTCATCTTAAGGGCAATTGAGCATCTAAGATAAGGGGAGGAGTTGATAACCTCTCCTTAGCCCAAAACCACCACCCATTCATTCGATCCTAAGCCTAATTTTAAAATTTATTAGACTTAATTTGCCCTAGTGGGCTAGGGACACCAACAAGTCGGGTCTAGGCTAATGTTGAGTCAGTTTGTCTAGTTACTCTGTGTGTGCTTTGTACTCAGTGTCTAGAATGGTGGTTCAGGGATTCTATCCCGAAGGGCTTGTGTGCTGGTCCGCCTACCTGGCCAATCTTTGATTGGTATCTAGGATTGGCAATTAGGGACCTAACACTCCCCTTACACCTGCCTGGCTGAGTCCCGAGTTACTACAGGCTAGCTTGCCACTCTGATTGGGCATATAGTTTGGGCTCTAGGTCTAGTTAGCCCGTAGTCATTTCAGTCGAGTCTCGTTTGGTGTGCTTGCTTGCATCATCATGTCCACCCTGAACGAAGTACCCTACCAACCTAGTCAAACCCAACCTGATTTAGAGGCCATGATTAGAACTCTTACCAAAAGCATGACCAAATTGAGTCAGGATATGAATGAGGGTTTTGCCCAGTTTAGAGACGGAGCCCAGGGACTTGAGAAACGTAGACATCAAAATTGGACCCCTGATCCAAAATTTAATAGGCCCCAACCTCACCCGTGCCAGGAGCCTAGGAGGACCATATACCGTGATCCCGAGCATAACCCTAGGAGCCTATATCCATACTTGGTTGACTCAGAAAAGGGACCTGTTAGGAACACCGAACCTTATGCACCCACTTTTGATGGAAGACAAGAGACATATATTAAGTGGGAAGAACAAATGGATCGATATTTTGAGTGCACTAACATATCGGAATTAGGACAAGTTAGGCTGGCCAAAACCAAGTTCACCAAACATGCTAGGTCGCATTGGTATGCTATTGAGCATGAGTGTTATCAAAGAAAAGAGGAAATATATACTTGGAGAGATATGAGAAGTAAGTTGAGAGATAGGTACCTAGGTAGATCCTATGAGAAAAGACTTTTAGACCAATGGTACCAATTGCAACAAGGTAATAGGCCTGTGTCTAAATATATTAAGGACTTCCAGTGGTATGACATGAAATGCAATACCATTGAGACCGAAGCTCAGATCACATCGAGGTTTAGGGTTGGGTTACACCCAGACATTTATAGGAAGCTATGCCTTGAAAAGACCAATAAGTTAGACCGAGCCTACCAAGAAGCCCAAGACTATGAGTGGTCTTTAAGATATAACCAATCAAGTACTTTGGACTTAAAGCTAACCTCTACCAACTTGAGTCAAGTTCCGATTGATCCGACACCCGTAGTGAACCAGACTCTTGTTTGTCAATTCCCACTTGTGTCACCTCTTGACCAGAAGGATAACACTGAGAAGGAGTTAGGCATGGTCATCCCAAAATTAGTTGACCCGACCAGAGCCGTACTTAAAGAGGAATCAAAGGAGAATAGATTAGAACCTTTCAGTGAGATTGAGGAAGAAATATATGAGCCTGACATAAGTTTGATAGATGAATATGAAGAAGAAGAATTTGAGGATATCTCTCCCGATAATTCAATTAACCAACTCCTACCTAATGGGGTTATTGAGGGGACCCCTGCCACTCAAGGAATTCAGGAGCTAACCCTAAGAGAAGACCCTTTTGAGGAAGTTCAGGAAGAAGAAATTACACCCAATGAAAGTTTAAGTGAGAATACCCCTGAACTCATTGAGGAATCCAAAGAAGACACCCTTGAGTCAAATCTGGTAGAGAAGTGTGAAGAAGGAAGGGGTTCACAAGAATTGCCCATTGAGAAGGTCCAAGAACAAGAAAAAGACAGTAGCTTAGAGGACTTTTTAGATAAACATTCCAAAGACCTTCCTGATAACCTTCCACCTTCTAGGAGCACCCAGCCTACCCTAGAACTTGCACTTGTAGACCCTCCAAGAGCAAATCATGAGGTTTGGATGAGTGCACCTATAGAACAATGTCCTCATTTTAAGGTCATCCTGAATAACCAAGGTTTGTTTCTTGTTTCTGATAAGCCACCTCAAAACTCTGATTCTTATTTCCTACCCTTCCCTGAATCTTCTCATGTTTCTAGAGCTATGGGATTACACTTTACTGAGATCTCTAGGTTGCAAGACTCCTTAGAACCTATTAGGTTTGCCACCTACTTCTGGAAGACCTTATGGTACCTACTAGGCATCCATAATAAGTTTTCATGCTTTGCATGCCATCCTCCAACCCAAGGTCAAACCTAAAGAGCCATAGTTTGTTAGGTTTAGACCTAGGGTTCCTTTGGAATAAAGTCCATTCTTTAGGAATGCGTCGTCAGTATAGTTTAGTTTTTCTTGACCCTTTACTAGGCTTTGACTCAGATTTTGGTTTGATTGAGAGCACCAGGAATTGGGATTTGTATTTTGTCCAGGACTAAATTTGCATATAATGTTTCGATCAATAGGTCTATAGGCTAGAGTCCCTTTGAAATTGTTCATGGATACAAGCCTCACACACCACTTGATCTGATTTCACTATTAGTCCACACACACAAGTCTCTTGATGCACTTGCATAGCATGTAAAGGACTTGCATAAAGAAATTCATGCCAAAATAAATTTAAGTAATGAAACTTATAAGAAGTTGGCTGATTCTCAAAGGCGAGTCAAAACTTTTGTTGAGAGAGACTATGTAATGATTTGGTTAAGGCCTGAGCGGTTTTCTCCTGGAACCGTTAGAAAGTTACATGCTAGAGGAGCTGGACCATTTAGAGTAGTGAAGAGAGTAGGGTCCAATGCCTATGTGCTCGAGTTGCCTTCAGAACTAGGCATTAGCTCCACTTTCTACATTACAGACTTAGTAGAGTATAGAGAGCCAGCTGTGATTCCCAATGAGCCTTTTTGAGCCTAATCCTGCTCTTGAGAGTGAACCCAACCCTGTGTGTCCGCCAACAAACTGGCCTGTGAGGAAAGAGCAGATTTAAAAGATCTTGGATGATCAGGTTATCTCTACTCGTAATCGAGGATACCAAAGATACCTGGTCCGCTAGCAAGGAAGGCCAGATTCTGATAACTCTTGGATCTCCCGAGAAGAATTACAAGAATTGGACCCAGACCTCTTGGAGAGATACCAGAGCCAGCTTGATCCATACTCGACAGGGTCGAGTTCCTCCCACCCTGGGAGAATTGGTGCGGGCACCAGACTCAGAAGAAGACTTCAGGGCTCCATCTGGATCTCTAATTGACATTGCCCCAAGAATTAGGGTTTTCTAGTTTTGTAATAAGGGTTGACTTGATCAACTCAATTTTAGTTTGAGTCTGTATTTCCTTGCAATTTGAATTTGTTGAGTCATGTTGACTCAATACAAGTCCTAGTAGTGGTCTAGGTCTTCTCCAAGGTGCCACATTTTCTCCCAGGACCAAGCAAGTGGGTGCCACACTCCCAGCCACATGCCAGAGTCCAGGAGGCGCCACATCTCCATCCAGTGTGCCTTGGTCCCCACACCACAAGAAAGCAGGTCCCTTCTTTCATGCACCACTTGGGGGAGAAATCCATCAAGATACCTCAATCCAAGGAGGAGCCAACTTCTTTCCAGATAAACCCAAGCCAGGATGGCAAGAATTTTTCTTGAAGAGAGGATCAAGGAGGTGCCCCACAATGTTCCATAAAAACCCAAGTTATAAAAGAAAAGAGAGCATGTCTTGTGGAGAAAATCAAGGAGGCACCCAAAAGTTTCCTAAAGTGCCAAAGCCATGAAAAGAAGAAGCCTAAACTTGTGGAGCAAGACTAGGAGGTGTCCAAAAGAGCCAAACCATGAAGGGAAAATCCTTGATTCATGGAGAGATACTAGGAGACACCCCCATAACCTGCCATTTGGAGCTGATTTTCAAGTTTTCTTGGAGTTTTTGGGCTGCCCACTCATGGAAGGAGTCTTGGGAAGAGAATTTGATGCCTAAAGTGTGGGTTAGTCCTATTAGTCCCACATGGGAAGTGTATGACATTTTATTTCTTTGTTATGTCTATATATTCAACTCTATGTAACTCTTCAAAAAATGATGAATGAAATCAATTTCTTTGTGAGCAACTTTGTGTTTCTCTCTTCCGCACTTGTATTCAAGTGTTGAGCTCCGTGAGGGAGTAAATCCGGGTTCCCTAGGAACCTTGAGGAGGTGTGAGATCTCCAACCCCAAAACCCTAGCTTAGTCCACCCATCTCTACTCCACCACCACCAAACCCTAATTTTCCATCTACATCCCACGGCCCCTCTCTTCCACATAGAGGCCGGCCACCAGCATTCAGGTTCAGATCAACTATTTCAACTACAGAGCAAGTTCAAAGAAGAGTCAGATCAGTATCAAGATCTCCGGAACTTCTACATCCAACAATCTTCATTAAGTCCTCAGGTCAGTGTCTTTCTTTGAGTTTCTGGTTCTTTTTTTTTTTGTTCTTCTTCTTCCAGATCCTGAGTTCGAGAAGAAGGCCAACCTTGAAATAGGACTACAATCTGAGGATCCATTGCGAAGATACCTCGTCTCCAAGGATCCTACAATCTGTTCGAGAGTGTCCTTCAATTGAAGCAACGAGAGATATCACAGTCAGGTATAAAACCTTCTCTTCTCTCTTCGTCTATTTCTTGAAAGAGGAGTAAACCCTAGGTCTGGGGGTTTCTCAATCCCCAGCGATCCTACTTCTGAGTTACTCTGATAATCCACTCCTTTTAATTGTGCTTTCTGTCATTTCTTAGTTTCTTTCAGCATTAGTTTATCTTTCCTTTAAGTCAAAGCCGACTTCTGAAAATAAATAAATAAAAAAAAATACATTAATTTTAATTTACTTCCGCATCGCATCATCTTTTTGTTCTGCATCAATCCTAGCATAGCTTAGCCAAATAAACCAGTCCAACACCCAAACCCAAAATCAGTTAGCCCAACTGAATGCCCAATTGGCTGCCTGAATAAACTAGCTTGACCAAATGAACCAAAGATTCAACCAAGTAGGAACCCTAGGCAAGACCCATAGAGCTGAACCCCAGGAGCCCATAGTCCCTAGATTTGAACCCAGTAATCGACCTGAACCCTATAGGATTGATACCCCAAGATTTGAACCCCTAACCTTTGAACCCATAGTCTATAAACCCATAATCTTTGAACCCATAACCTTTAAACCCATAACCTTTGAACCCATAACCCTTAGTTTACCCATCCCTGTTACCCCAGACCCTAGTCAATTTTTCATTAGTCAAATCCCTCTTACCACCCCATTGGTTCACCAAGATGACTTAGAAGAAAAAATATATGAGGCTGATCCAAGTCTGGTAAAGGAGTATGAGTCTATTGAAGATCTAGAAGAGTACCCTATAGAAGACCTAGGATTAGTTGATTATGACCAAACCCAGGTAGAAGACAGTCCAGTATTAGTTGAACCAATAAAGACCCAACTAGAAGCCATCCTAGAATCAGTTGACCCTGACCATACCCAAGTAGTAGCCAATCAAGATTTAGCTAACCTTGACCATAATCAGTTAGTGGCCGACCCAGAATTAGATAACCCAGATCATACCCAAGCTACAATGGAAGAGCAATTAGAGGAGACTTTAGAAGAGGATCCAATTGCAGAGCCCAGTCCTTTGATTTATGAACCAGAAGAGTTTATTAAGGACTTAATCTCTTTAGATCAATGCCCTCAAGATAAACTCACCTCTTTGACACCACTTGATCTTTTTCCTGAAATCAATGACCCCTTCTTCCATTATGCAGACCCTTTAGATATGCCATAAACCTATAAGGTAAATCTCATTATTCTAGGACTCATCCCCAAAACCCCTTCTAATATTCTACTCTTTCTAATTAACCCTGAACCATCTCCTTATTTCTCATCCTGTTATACCAACCCTGAACCCATCTCTTATTTTCTACCATTTCAGGAAACTTCTTCTATTTTCTTTATTATTAGGTTGCATTTCGTAGAGGTTTGCATATTGTATTCATTCATCGAGTCAGTCATGTTTGCTTCCTACTTCTGGAAGACCCTCTGGAATCTACTAAGAGTTCATATCACATTTTTATGTGCATGTCATGATAGGATCAAACCTAAAGAGTCTATAAGCTGTTAGGTTTTGTCCCTTGAGTCCAATAAAACGTCCTTTGATAGGGATGTCTAGTCGAGTCTATTAGGTATTAGTTGAGTCCAATAAATGCACAACTTAAGTTACATGTCTACACCTGCACTACCCTCTGCACAGCATAAGCATATAAAAATTAGTCAAAAGCTGAACATAACTAATGAACTAACTAACAACTTGGCTAATTCCTAAAAGAGAGACAAAGGATTTTGTAGGGGATTTTGTAATTGTAAAGAATTTTCTGCTCGCGAAGCTGGCCCATCAAAGATAATGAATATCTATGGACCCAATGCCTAGGTGTATGAGACACTACCTGATTCATGTATTAGCTCCACCTTCATCTCAGATCTTATAGAGTCTAGGAAGCCAGCAGCGATACCTAGTGAGCACCTTGAGCCTATCCCTTCCTTTGAGAGAGAACCCACCCCAGAGTGTCCACATACAATTGGCCAGATAATGAGAAAAATATTGAGAGAATCCTGGATGATCAAGCCATATGTATCTGGAATCGAGGCTATCAGAGGTATTTGGTTCGATGGCAAGGTCAGCCAGGATCTGAGGACTCGTAGATCACCTAGGAGGATCTGCAGTGCCTCAACACAGACCTACTCGAGCACTATGAGAGCCAAGTTATCCCATACTCGACGGGGTCAAGTTCCTCCCATCCTAAAAGAATTGGTGGCGGCACCAGGATCAGACATAGATCACTAGGCCCTATTTGGTTTACCTAGCCATGTGTCAGATTTTGTAATCAACTAGAATTGAGTCTTGTAATAAGTTGAGGTTAGTTGATTTGTCTCAACCCTCAACCTAGTCAGTATTTTGAGTCATGTACATCAATTATGAGTCCAGTATGAGCCTGATTTTTATACAAGAGAGGAGGTCACCCTATTTTGGAGTTCCACAATGCCACATCCAAGAGTCAGAGGCCACTACATCAGTCTATTGGATTTTGTGTGACAATCCAGGATCTAAGATGCTTCCAGAAACCCTGATTCTTTCTAGATATCCTCCAGATGCCCAGATTCCGTCCCAGATGCCAGAGCTTATTCCTAAACTAGGGCATCCATGATTCTAAAGGTTCACCTGTATCATAGCCCAAAGAAATCAAGCCCAGGTGCCAAGCTAAAGCCCTTAAGAAGCAAGTTTGCAGGGAATATTCCCGCTACCAGGCTACCAGGCCACCCTAGCTTCTAGATGCCCAAACCCATGCATCCAAGCCCCATTGGGTGGGCCCCTTGATGTTCCTAGAGGCCCTACACACCCCCTAGGAATCCTTGAAGTATTGACCACGTCCAAAGAGGTTTGACCAAGTCCAAGTTGAAGAGAAGAAGGAGAAGACCAAGTTTATTCCTATCCTAGTTAGGATTTCTAATCCTTTAAAACTTTGTAATTCTAACCTAGCTACGAAAGGACTTGTATTCCAATTTGGAAGAGGTCATGTAACCCAAGTGTATCCATGGTTAGTGAGGGCATGGGAACTCTATAAATACCCCACCCCTCCCCCTCTTGTAAGCATATTTTTCTTATGAATAAACCTTTTCTGAGATTTTGTTAAATTATCTTGAGTTTGAGTTTTGGTTCTCCCTTTGAGTGCTCTCCTTGCATTCCTGGATTGAAACCCTACTGCCCTAGCATCCCTTGGCATCCCTGGAGATTAACGATGCCCAAGGAATTGAAGTCCTTGCTACCGTCCAAGCCCGGGAGCTTCTTCTTCCCTGACTACCAGCTTTTAGCCCTAATCCTGAATCCCTTCAAACCTAGTTCCTTTTCTAATTTTTATTTACTATTTTGATTAACCTTTGATGCTTGCAGGATCCTCGAGGTGCTTCCTCTCCCTTGAGGAGGCCTTCTTTGCTGCTCGGACTGCCTAGATCAGCCATCAGATTCGAGGGAAACAAGGCTTCTTCTTCCATGATCCGATCAGAGTTGTGAGTGATCTCTTCTACTATTGAATTTCAATCTCTGACTGGTAAGAAACCTTCCCAACTCTTACTTTCTGATCTAATGAAGAAAAGCTATCCTAAACCGAGAGTTTCTTAACTCTCAAGTCTTAGATATTTCATTGGTTTGCATGAGTATGCCTGCGACCCGATGATTCTTTGCATTGCTAGTCTTTTAGCTAGTTTTTACTTTATTTTGGGAATCTTACCTACAATAAAATTATAAAAATCATAAAAAAATTATTCTACTATTTTCCATGTATGTTTAGAAATCTTAGAGTCATTTCGTATCAGCAAGGGGAGCCTCCCATGACCCCACCTCTTACCTGGCCAGTGGATAGGGAAATAATTGAATTGGCTGTAAGTCGAGCTGACCCATTCTACTTGAGCTCTAGGTTTAGGAGACCCTAGTCCAAGTCGAGTTTTGTGTGATTGCATTACATGGAAACTAGGTCAGGCACACCCTATCAGCCTGCTCAAACCCAACCCAATCTACCCATGGACCCTAATTTTGAAACCTTTATGAGGTTCATGAATGATCAGCTTGTCTTGATGAACAATAAATGTGATCAAATAGATAAGCAAATTTAAAATCTAGAAAGAATCTGTAAAACCTGTACTAAGCCTGGTTTACCCAAACCAACTACCCTTAGTCAGCCAGAACCCACTAGGATCAGTGGCTATAGTCAAAACCTAGGTGCTATAAGTTTTACCTTCAATATTTCAGACCTTATCGAGTATAGGTAACCAACGTTGATTCCTAGTGAGCCATTTGGGCCAATCCTGTCCTTGAGAGTGAGCCAACCCAAGTGTGTCCACCTGCCATACCACCAGCCCAGAGAGACAAGATCGAACAGATCTTGGATGACAAGGTCATTGCTACCCGAGGCAAGGATTACCAGCGATATCTGGTTCGTTGGCAAGGATGACCTGAGTTTGATGATTCTTGGATCACCAGAGAGGACTTGCTGAGAGTTGACCTGGACTTGCTAAAGTGCTATGTTAGCGACGTTGATCCATACTCGACAGGATCGAGTTCCTCCTACCCGGGGAGAATTGGTGTGGATACCAGGGCTCAAAAATATCGACAGGTTGAACCCACATCTCTGTGGATCACCTGTGAATAAATCCCTAGACCCAACCCTTTCATCCATGTAAATATTTTATTTTAATTTTGTTATTTTGGTAAACCCATTTTACCAACTGAAATTAAGGTTTTATTTATTTAGTCTTTTTGGGCTAAACTGCTTTTACCAATTTATCAGTTGTGTCAACCCCTGTTGGGCCAAGCCCTATTTACCAGATTACAGCCATTTTATTTTGAGTTTGAGCCTATTGATCAATTCATCAATTAGGCTTTAGTTATTTATTGAGTCCTGTAAAAATTAGTTATTGAGTCTTGTATTACAAGAAAGACCCATTTGTAAGACCCATATGACTCAAATCAAGACCCATGTGCTAGCTCAAGACAAGCCCATGTGACTCCATGTGCTAGCACAAGTTCTTGCCATATGCCATCCTATTTGGCCCCATCTTTGCATGATTTCAGGACAACTACTGCCATGTCACCAGGGGGACAACACACATGACCTATCACTTGTGTTTGGACATGCTACAAAATTAAGACAACACCAGATGGTCAGCCCATGAGAAGAAAGATATTTGGCACCTCATATTTTAAGAGAAGTAAATGTAAAGGACTCTCATCTTAGTGCCCCTCCATCTATGTTAATTCATTCCAAATGAGGAGTTTGGCCAAGCAAGGTTCAATGCCCACTTCAAAGGAGTTTTGAGTTATTTGCTCACCTAGTGTTGGAGGTCCAAGGGTTCCTAGCATTTCATTCAAACAAGTTGCTAGCTGCTCAAGCTTCAAGGACTCAAGAGTTTCATCAAGACTCTAGAGTTTTCTCCAATCCAAACTGAAGAGTCCATGCATCTGTAGAAGGTTATTATCAAGACACTTGAGTCCATCCATCATGATCAACCAAAGAAGAAATCATGGCCCTTCATCAAAGATCCTCACCCCATTTCCATATTGGCACCAACCATGGATAAGAGTCCATTTTATTTCATCTAGTAGGAGTCGAGGCTATGTAAACATGGAGTCTACAGTTGTAATGCAAATGGGACAAAACTCTTGTATCTAAGTCCCTTACTTCTCTAGTTAGGGGTCTATAAATACCCCTACACCCCTCCTTGTAATTCATGAATTATTAGTGAAATACATAGATATTTTATCAAAATCTTCCTTTGTTGTGTACATCACGGGGTTTGAGGCCCTTCCTTCGTTCCTTTAGGGAATCACGGGGTGTGAGGCCCTATTTATCTATCCGATGAGAAGATCCATCCATTACTGCTAAACCTTTCCCTTATCTTTCTGCTTTTAATCCTATTTTCCTTTGCTGAGTGTTTTGCTGGTGACCAACAATCCAGATCTGTTGTTCTTGCCTTGGAACTGGCATCACATGAAAAATCGAAGCCTAGAAGCAAGATCATGAAGTTTCAACTCTACGATCTTGAGAGTCCAACCAGATCTGCATCAAAAGAGTGATCTATGTTGGTAACACTGAACCTTTCCCTTCTGATGAATTCTGAGTCATTGAAAATCCTAGTTTACGGTAGTTTCTCAACCATCAGGTCCTGCTTTTTAGTTGCTTTTAAGTTTACTAGTGTGGGCAAGACACTTTTTAGTTTCCTTTACTATCTTCGTTGAGTTGTCCATTAAAATCTAAAAATATAAAAAAAATTAATTACTATTTTTTTATTATTTCTTTATCTGTCCCGCATCACTTCATGCTCGTGGAGCTGGACCTTTTAAAGTGATAGAAAGGGTTGGACCAAATGCCTATGTGTTATATTTGCCATCGGATTTGGGCATCAGTTCTACCTCAATATTGCAGACCTGGTTGAGTATAGGGAACCGGCAGCGATACCAAGTGAGGCCTTTAGACCTACTCCTTCCATTGTGAGTGGCCCTAGCCCAGAGTGTCCACTAAAAAATTTGGCCTGAGAGAGGAAAACGGATCGAGTGTATCCTGGATGATCAAGCCATAATGATCCGGGGCCATGGCTATCAATGCTACCTAGTCTGATGGTAAGGCTGGCCAGAGTCGGACGATTCGTGGATTTCTCGAGAGGACTTATAGTGCCTCAACCCAGTCCTTCTCAAGAGATATGTGTGCTAGCTTGATTTTCACTCGACAAGGTCGAGTTCCTCCCATCCCAGGAGAATTGGTGGGGATACCAGGGCCACCAGAATAAGACAGAGGCTTCCCAACTCTCTGTGGATTACTTAGTAGCATTTGAGTCCAATTGTAATAAGGGCTTTGACTAATTGAGTTGTCATTTGAGCCTTGTACCAGTCAGCTCATGTTGAGCTATTTTTATTTCTGAGTCTCGTGTAGCATTTGATCCATACCATTAGGATTTTGGATCAGTCAGTCAAGTCAGCTCATGTTGAGCTAATCATATTCTGAGTCTTGTAATCATGTCCAATTGTATTGAGTCTGTTTGAGTCAAGTCCAGTCAAAGACTCAAGCATATGAAGGACACCACTCGGCATTCCACCTCAGCAACCGCATGGAGTCCCAGTCACACCCTAGATTTTGCCACCTAGGATTACTTAGAGGCTCATGAAGTTGGCCCACGCATGAGGAGTTGATGACCACATGCCAGCACACCCCTTCCACACCCCAAGCACACCAACTCCACATGCCAACATGACAAGAAGGAAAGTTAAAATAGATAAACATGAATCCCTTGATTCATGCCAGCTTACTTAGGAAAGAACTGGTCCCCCCCTTTGGATGTCCACTACCTACCTTGTTTGGAGGGATTTTGTATGGCATGAGAGTGTTTTCTTCCACGTATTCAGCCCCACACTTTAAGAAGAAAGTGGTCACATCTTATTTTCCTTGTTTTCTTTTGCTTGGCCCCTAAGTCTCATGACTCTATATAAGGGATCCCTTGTATGAAGATTTAATAACTTTTTATCATGAAATAATATTGAATTTCTCTAATTATTGTGTGCTACCTGCTGTGTGCTAAAAGGGATTCTGTGTGAGCCCTTCTTCTTCCCGGTGTTCTACGCCCAGCCTCCAGCCACCATCCAACTCTCCAAACCCTGGCCACCAACCCCATATTTCAACTTCCCCTTGCTGTTTTCCCTTATCTATTTCATTATTACTTTGATTTCTCACCCTTGAAAGGTTGTTTGCAGGTCCCTCGACTCCGACAAATCCAACGGCTCCAGCCGGGCAGCAATCGGATCATCGAGCAGAAAGCCAGGAATCTGTGGGTCTCTTGCTTGATTTTCCAGGATGCATCCGGGAGTAAGAGCGACCTCTTCACATACGATCTGCACCAGGAACTTCAATCATTGTCAGGTACACCCCCTTTGCTGCCAGTAGCCCTATTGTAGGTGAACTAGCCCAATCGAGGCTTCTCAACCTCGACAGTCCTTTTTTCTATTGCTTATTAGGTCCTGTTATGCATGCTTTTAGCTTCTTAATTTCATATCGAACTCCTTACATAGTTCCATGGTATGATCTTCGGGATTAAAATATATAACTTAATATTTAAAAATATAAAAAAAAATTGCATGCATATATAGTTCTGCATCAGATGGTAACTCAGGGCCTCTTACCCCTTAATGTCCTGAAGGATAAAGGCAATCTCTCACAAAGTTCCTAGTCTAAGAAGACAAGGGCTAATGGAAGAAGAACTTCTCACATTTTCATTCATCAAAAATTTAAAGGCTCCTTTTATAAGCACCTAAGTCTCATTTGAATTCAAATGAGGGGAGCTACAAAACTTGATTTGGGGGAGTGAATAGAAGATGTTGTCTTCATGAATCAAGGGGTGCCTTTTTTGAATTTTGAATCTTCTCTTCATGAAGCTTTGACCAACCATGAATGCTAGGCTTGATCCTTGGTGATATGGCTTGATATGTGGAGTGGGGTGAGGATTTTGTTGGCTTGGATCAAGGGGAGATTAATGGGAGTCAACCATGAAATTTGATTTTGAAATTTCAGCTTTACTTGGCCACCCAAGGTGCTTGATGAAGTGGCGTCTCCCATGACATGTGGCATTGATGATGTGGCACTCCATGAGCTGAAGTGGTGCCTCCCATGCCACGTGGTACTGATGATGTGGCACTCCTAACCTGGCATGGAGAGGTGGCTTGACACATCTTCAATTGGGCTTGACTTGATTGCCCACTTGTGAACCCATCTTCAAACTAGCTTGAGCCCATCTTCGAATTGACTTGAGCTTGTGGACCAACTTGGCTAATTACTTGACCAATTGATGCTAACTTGACCAAATTGGCCAAATTACCAAACTAAACCAAAAATTGAAATCAACTAGATACTAATTACATGACTCAAAAGTAAATTACTCAGGCTTGAAGCCTTATTATAGGATCCAAAAGATTAAGAACCGTGATTAGAAATCCATAGAGGGTTGAGGAGCCTGTCTGATTCTGGTCCCCTGAACGCATTAGTGAGCCTGAGGAAGAAGTTTATGAGGCTGAACCGAGTTTAATTAATGGATATGAAAGGGAAGAGGACGAACCCATTGAAGAATTTTAAGGAGAAAAGGCTGAACCCATTAAGAATCTAGAGAAAAAAACTCTTGAGTCCATTGAAGAATCCAAAGAAGACATCTATGAATCAAGTCTAGTGGAGGAGTATGATGAAGGTGGATGCATGGTTGAGATCACTAAGAAATTAATAAAAAAGATCCTAAACCTACTATAGAATTTGAAAAAGGAGTGCTTGAGCCAGGATCGAACATATCAGATGAAAGTGAGGGTTCACACAAGTTGTCCATAAAACAAGTCCAGGAACAAGTCCCTAAGGAGCAACCCCTGGAAGTGGACATTATTTTAGAAGACTTTCAAGTTAAACTTCTCAACGACCTTCCTGATGACTTTCCACCATCTAGGAGCATCCAGCCTACCCTAGATCTTACACCCATAGATCAATATTCAAATCCTAAGGTCATCCTGGGTAACCAAGGTCTATTTCATGTTTCCAATAGATTATCCCAAGACTCTGATTTTTTTATCCTTTCATACCCTAAGGCTTCCAATATTTTCTAAACTATCAAATTACACTTTGTTGAGGTTGTTCAGTTGCACCAGTGCTGTGAGTATGTTAGGTTTGCAACCTATTTTTGGAAGATCTTATGGCATTTTCTAGGAGTCCTTTCAAAATTTTCACGCGCATGCCAAACCAGGTTCAAACCTAAAGAGTTTATAGTCTATTAGGTTTAGGCCCGAAGAGTCTAATAAAATTCCTCTCAAAAGGAATGCATAGTTGAGTCTGCATTTTGCATCATGTTAGAATTCTGCATTACGTACAAATTTTAAAATAATTTGGCTGATTCTCGAAAGAGAGCCAAAGAGTTTGAACAAGGGGATTCTGTAATAGTTAGGCTTAGGCCTGAACGGTTTCCACCAAGAGTTGTTTAGAAACTTTATGCTCGTGGAGCTGGCCCCTTTAGAGTGATAAGGAGAGTTGGCCCTAATGCCTATGTGCTTAAGCTACCCCCGGATTATGGCATTAGCTCAACTTTCAATATCTCGAACTTAGTCGAGTATAGGGAACCAGCAAACATACCCAATGAGCCATTTGGGCCTGATCTTTCATTTGAGAGTGAACCCGACCCAGAGTGTCCACCTCAAATTTTACCTGAGAGAGGAGAGTTAATCGAGCGTGTCCTGGATGATCAAGCTATCACCACCCGGGGCAAAGGTTATCAGCATTACTTGTTCCGATGGAAAGGCCGACCGGGGTCCGATGATTCATGGATTACCCGAGAGGACTTGCAGCACCTCGACCCCGACCTTCTACAAAAATATTAAAGCCAAATCAATCCTTACTCGACAGGGTCGAGTTCCTTCCACCCTAGGAGAACTGGTGTAGGCACCAAAATCAAACAGAGGCTCCTCAACCCTTTGTGGATCTCTGATTACGGTTCGTAATCTTTTGGATCCAGTAATAAGGCTTCAAGCCTGAGTAATTTACTTTCAAATCATGTAACTTGTATCAAGTTGATTTCAGTTTTTAGTTTAGTCTGGTAATTTGGCCAATTTGGTCAAGTTAGGGTCAATTGGTCCTGTAATTAGCCAAGTTGGTCTACAAGCTCAAGTCAATTTGAAGATGGGCTCAAGCTAGTTTGAAGATGGGTTCACAAGTGGGAAATAAAGTCAAGCCCAATTGAAGATGAGTCTAGCCACCTCTTCATGCCAGGTTAGGAGTGCCAACTCATGAGGAGTGCCACATCATCAGTGCCATATGGCATGGGAGGCACCACTTCAGCTCATGGAGTGCCACATCATCAATTCCACATGGCATGGGAGGTGCCACTTCATCAAGCACCTTGGGCAGCTAAGTAAAGTTGAAATTTCAAATTCAAATTCCATGGTTGACTCCCATTAATCTTTCCTTGATCGAAGCGAACAAGATCCTCACCCCACTCCACATATCAAGCCATATCACCAAGGATCAAGCCTAGCATTCATGGTTGGTCAATGCTTCATGAAGAGGAGATTCAAAATTCAAAATAGGCACCCCTTGATTCATCAAGACAACATCCTCTCTTCACTCCCCCAAATCAAGTTTTGTAACTCCCCTCATTTGAATTCAAATGAGAGTTAGGTGCTTGTAAAAGGAGCATTAACCTCATGTAATTTAAATTTTTGATGAATGAAAAAGTGAGAAGTTCTTCTTCCATTAGCCCTTGTCTTCTTATACTAGAAACTTTGTAAAGAGTGCCTTTGTCCTTCAAGACATCGAGGGGTGAGAGGCCCTGAGTTACCATCCTCCTTTGCAAGCCACCATTCCATCTTCAAGCTGGGATGCCACCTGGAAGATCCCCCTAGATACCCAACGAGAAGAGCCCTCCTCGACCACCATCTTCAATTCCTTTCCCAATACTTCTTACTTTCTTATACCCCTACTTGCTATTTTCTAATCCTTTACTTTGTTGCTCATAGGTCCTCCAGGTGCCACAAACAAAGGATTCGATCTCCCTTACCTTCGGGACCATCGGACGAAAAGCCGGCGAATCTGTAGGGTCGAAGGCTTGATCCTCTAGGCTGCATCATGAGTGTGAGCAAACTCAGCATTGGGCACATCAGAATCTTCATGGTTTTCACTCCCTAGTCTCCTAAGTATGTGTTGATTTAAAGCTAAGTCCTACGGGGTTTCTTAGTCCCGGAGTCCTCTCTTCATCATTGTTTAGGGGCTAAGCTTGCATGCTAGAAGTTTCTTGTGCTTATAGAACCTCTAGATCTAATCTTTGCTTGACTTCAGGAATCAAAAAATCTCTTAAAACCTAAATCACAAAAGAAAAAAAATTATTTGCATATCCATCTCATCATTAGTATAGTCCTGCATCATCTTAGTCCATATCAAAACCCCTTAATGAGGATAGATTTCAGATGATTAGAGGAGAATTAGGCCTGTGTGACCCTTTTTAGAATTTTTGACCTAATTTCTTCAAAATTAAGAAAAAATTATCTAGAAAATCTCGATAACCAATCTAAGGTTGTCAACCACCTTATCTAGTGTAGCCCTAGATATAGAAACCTTTCTTTAAATTTTTATAGCCTTTTTCTATGTTTTAGCTCAAGCCGACTCGAATAGGAGTCGAGCCGACTCGAATACCGGGTACCCTTATAAGCTAATAGCCCTAAAAATTCTTTTCACTTTCTTTTTCATTGTTACAATAGAACCTTAGGAGATCACACTGCCTTCCTATCTTAGAACCACTCAAATCCTCCCATGCCTTCCTTTGATTTTGTCCAAATGGCACCAAGAAAGGCCGTAGCCAAAAGATCCAAGCATGCAGCATCGAGGATAGCAAAGGAAGATAGGAGATCAAAAAGAAGAGTGGACAAGCTGACTCTTCATGATACTCAGGAAGAACCTCATCAAGAGCAGCCAATTCCTCTCAAGCAAGCAATTCTCATGGGCAACCGTCCTATCACTAGTGGAAGAAAAGTTGATTTTACATTTCTTGAGAATCAGGGTTTTAGGATTGGAAATTGGATTGAGTTACAAGGTTGGGATTATTTCTACTCTCTAGATATTCTGACTTATCCCACACTTGTAAGACCATTTTTTGAGAACCCGTCACTTAGGGAGAACCAAATCTTATCTACTATGAAAGGAATTCCTATGTGTACTGATGAAGATAGATTAAGTAGAGTGTGACACATGCCAAAAGAAGGAAAATACTTTCTGAACTTAAAGGATAAGCAAAGGACTATAACAATTATGCTTGAAAGGAACAATATGGAAGGTATAACTAATGTTCAAGCCAACATTCTATCTTTAGAGTTGAGATTGTTTCATAACATCATTAGTAGGATATTTTTATCCTGTACTGACAGATTTGACTAGGTTAGCGAGAGGGACATGATGTTCATGCGATACATGATTGAGGGAGAGGCCCTCAATTTGCCATATATCATGTTGACCCAGATTCAAGATGCAGCCCGAAGAGCTAGAGCCTGCTTGCCATATGGTATGGCATTTACACTGTTGTTTCAGGACTTTGGAGTTGATCTGATCGAAGAGGACAGCCAACCTCTGCTTCATACTGACCAATATTCGAAGAAATCCCTACACCATATGGTATATCACAGAGTGGAGAGAGTCTGGACTAGGAAGACTTCAGGTCAAAGGATTGTGCATTCAAATTCTGATGATGAGGAGGAGATTCCTACTGATGCACCTGTAGCTGAGTCGACTATGGATGATGATGATGAGTCAGCTAAGGAGGCTGGAGCACATGATGAGATAGGTGCACAGCCTAGCAACCCGAGGACTCCACTAGGCACACAGCACCTCCTACAGCACCATCCATCTTTGCTGGTGTTTCCACTCAAACCACTGTTACCTTGGAGCAGTTCACTCAGTTCACCAAGACTCTGACAGCCAGATTTAGCTCAATGTTTGGCGATCTATGTCAGACACTCGAGAGAGGCCTTCAGGAGTTCTGTGATAAGATGAGAGAGCTCACACTAAGAGTAGAGACAGTGGAGATGAGCCAGAGGACACAAGATGACAATAGGACAGATCTTAGAGACCTGCATTCTGATTTTGGGACTCCAAGGAGAAACTGATTCCTTTGCCACTCATCAGGCACTGACTCTACATGACATTCAGTAGAGCATGCACAGGATGGAGATGGAGCTTGGCACAATTCTACTCGGATTTACTGGAGTGTGACCTAGTTTTGGTGCTTCTACTTCTACTCAGCCACCTAGGCCACCTCCACAGCCTTCACCTAGAGCTACACAGCCACCTCCACATGCTAGACAACATCCTCCTAGAACAGGACTAGCTTCAAAGACTAGAACCTCTAGAGGACCTTCACCTCCAATTAGAAGATCTAGAGTTTATGCCTCTGAACCTTTAGATATAGGTTCTAGCAACAGTGATGAGAGTCACCATGATATTGATTACTATAGATGTATTATGCTTTGACTGTACTTTCTTGATTTATATGTAATTCACTTTTTTGAAGTAATGAAATATATATTTTTAGATCAATGTGCAATTATCTCTGTTATTCTTTTGATTATTACTTTTTGATTAATGACAAAAGGGAGAGAAATTTGTGAAGCATGAAAATATCAAAAAAATAATAAAAAAATATGGAAAAGGATCAAATGTAATAAGAATGAAAAATTATTAGGCTCTGATATATTTATTGTATTGCTTTTATTGCTCTGATACTTTTATTAAAAAATATTAAGTTCTAAAACTTTTGCACCAACTTTAAGTTATGATACTTTTGTTAAATCTTTTAAAGTTTGAGCTCTAATACTTATGTTAATATCTTTAAAGCTCTGATACCATTATAGCTCTGATATTGTTGATACCTGATACTATTGATACTCCTGTCAAATTACAAATACTCTGATACTTAAGTTAAATTGCAAAAGGAACTTTCACACATATATAGCTCTGATACTTTAGCTCAAACTATCTTACTTTAATTGAATGCTTGACTGCTCTGATATTCAATTTTGACAACTCTAATACTTAAATTTATCTACTCTGATACATTATGATATGTAATTTGTTAAGCTCTGATGTTTCAATCAAGCTCTGATACAGTTAGGTCATAATCTAAATAGACAATTCGATTTATTTGTTATAATGTGTAACATTAACTCTAAATGTAAAGGTGTTTATCATATTTCCATGCTCAATATTTTATCATCGTCAAAAAGGGAGAGATTGTTGACCCGTGGAATTATTTTGATGATAACAAAATATTGGAGCATGTATCTGATATTGACTCTTTCCTAGTGTTTAAGAAGTTTTTGTAGGATGATTCAAATGTACAATCATTCTTCCTATATCATTGAAGTGTATTAATTATCTTTTAGAAAAAGTTCCATGTAATGAAGAGACCAAAGTAAATTCATTTGTATATTCTTATAAAAGGGCTAATCTTGTGTAATTTTTAAGTTTAAAATTCTTATATTAGACTTAGAAAAAGTTGAAAGTTGTTTAGAAGTTTTTGGAAGAAGTTTGGAGAAGTTTGAATATTTTTTCACTCAAGCCAACTCGATGAATAGAGCTGACTCATTGTTCTAGCATGGCACAAGCATTTTTGATACTCAGTCACTCGAGCCGACCCAATGAAGACTCGAGTCGACTTCTCTAGAGTAGCTAAAATTTATTTTTTGATACACAGTCAACCGAGTCAACTCAATGAGCATCCGAGCTGACTCCTCCAGAGTGAGTAAAATTTTGTTTTAAGGAACCTACCAATCAAGCTGACTTACTGAAGAATCGAGCTGACTCTTTCAGAGTAAGTGAAATTCAGTTCTGAGAAAACTAGTCTTTCTAGCCGACTCAACTGAAGAGAAACGACTCGACCAAAGTTCTATTTTAAACTATCTAAGAATACTAGCTGACTCGACCCATCCAAGCTGACTCGAATCCTATTTTCTAAAGTGTAACAGCTAGTTCCAAGATGAAGATTTTGAATCCGAAAAGCCCTCCAATGGCTAGTTCTCATCTCCGAAGGCACTCTAATAGTTGTTTTCAGCTAGTAATGGTAAAAGAGACTATAAATGATGGATTTGAACAAGTTTTGAACAACTTTTAATGAGGCTATTGAATATTCAAAAGAGCATTCAAGCAAGAACTCAAGTCTTCACCAACTTCCAATTAATTTCTTGAGTCAATCATTGGAGAAGTTTAAAATCCATGAAGAGCATTGAAGAAGCATTGAAGAAGGCTTCAATTAAAGCTTTAACTGCAACCATCCGACAAAATTTTGTTTATCTTTAGTGTTGCTTCATTTCTTTTGTAACTCTATTTTGAGTTGTTTCAAGTACAGTAAGAGCTATAGCTTGACGATTGTTTTTAGGTTTTTTGGTGAACCTTGAAAACCAAAGTATAGTTGTTTGTTAGCCCGAGAAAATAAATATTGTATTTCATTCTTGGTGATCCCGGTGTAAAACCAAGATTGGATTTTGGTTTGTGAGCCTGGTGTAAAACAAACCGACTGTATTCCATTATGAATATAGTGGAAATCCCAAGTGATATCTTGGGTAGTGGACATGGGAACTAGGTTGCTCCGAACAACTATAAATTATGGTATTTGTGATTGCTTTGTTTGTGCTCATTTACTTGCTTCCGTATATAATTCTTTAAACACTTCACTCACCACACTAAGATTTCAAAAGGGCACATATTTGTGAAAAGTTTTCAAACCCAATTCATCCCCCCTCTTGGGTTGGCCAACTGGGCAACAGTTATAGACTTGAGGGTGATAGTTTTCTTTATTTTCTCATTCTTGGCATTCTTTTGCTTTAAGGATAGCTCATAGGTTATAAGTGAACCTAGGAGTTGTTCAAGAAGAAGTATGCTAGATCTTTGATGTCTTGTATAGTGGTGACCTTTGCATCCCATGAAGTAGAAGGAGGTCTAAGAATTTTGTAAACAAGCTTCATATTAGAATAAGATTTATCCAAACTTTTTAAGCTATTAATAATATTGGTAAACCTAGTGTACATTTAGTGATAGTTTCACTAGGCTACATCCTAAACATTTCAGAAGTATGAACAAGCATATTAATTTTAGATTATTTCACTTGATATATACCATCATAGATAACTTCAAGTATATCCCATATTTTTGTGGTTGAAATGCAAGTAAAAGTCTTATTGAACTCACTAGGATTTAAAGCACAATATAAAATGTTCATAGCTTTAGCATTTAATTTAGCTTATTTTATGTCTTGCTTTTTTAATCATCTTCTAGCTTGGGAGTAGCAATACCATTAACTATGACTGTGGGTTTTTAAGATCCTTTGATTATAGTCTTCCAAATGTTATAATTAATGGCCTGTATGTAAATACACATGCGAGTTTTAAAGTACATGTAGATTGTTGCATTGAATAAAGGTGGACAGTTTGATGATTACCCCTCAGTAATACAAGCATCAAATTAGACTGCTATTTGATCATTAACTCTTGATCGTTAGATCAAATTTGCTAGGTACCAAGCTCTGAAACAACTTGTTGCCCAGTAAAGCAACCCAAGAGGAAGGATGAATTGAAATTTTCAAAAACTTTAACAAGTATGTGCTGAATTTAAAAAACCAATGAAGCGAATGTGCAGCAATATATATATATAAAAATTTAAACTAAATGCAATGCTTATGAAAAGGAGAAGAAGAAGAAAGCAAAGCATAACAAACATAAAATTGATAGTAGTTCAGTGCATCTCAAGTACCTACGTTTATTTCCTAAGAATTTTTTAAAAATTTCACTATAATCCTTTAAAAATTATAGTCGATTTATTTTTTGGGCTCACAAATCTAACCGAGTTAGAATTTTCTTAAGCTTATTAACTACAATCTCATAACAAACCAACCCTAGACTTGTAATCTAATTCCAAGGCTTGGATGAGCCTATCCCTTAGTTTCAATCTTTTGAAACTATATACAACTAAAAAACAAGATTCAAAAAATAATAAAATGAAAAAGCTCTCTGTAAGAGCAAGAAAAAGTTGATGAATCTCTTTAAGGAATCTTTTGAATTGTCTTCTTGATGGAAACCTCTAATGATTACTTTAAAAATTGGTGGTTAGAATTGATAGCACATTTTTTAAGAACTAGTCTTTTCCTTTTAGAATTTTGCTCATTAAAAGATTTTGTTAGAAGTCCTTGATTTGTTCTTAGATCTCTTGTGTCTTCAATATATTTGGTGAAGAATAAATACTCTTGAAATCTCCAAAAATTAGTTTATGATCATTTGAAGATGAAAACTAGCCATTTGACACATATTACAAGCTTCTACACTTTTAAAAATATAACTAATATTGTGCTATTAGAGCTTAATGAGTCGACTCACCAATTCTTAAGTCAACCCTTGAATCAACTCATAGGTCAACTCAAAGCCTATGCCAAAATTATGCCTCTTTATCATTTCCTGCTACAATGACTCATGAAGCATGAGTCATTCCTTGAGTCAACCCTTGAGTCGACTCAAGTTTTGTGTCAACTAAAACTCTCACATGCCAGTCATTTTCTTCTTTGAATCTTTTCTGGAGATCGGCTCACCATCCCTTTAGTCGATTCATGACCTGTGCCAACTTAAGAATTGTGTGCCAAACTTGAAATTTGATATTTCAACTTAATTTCTTCCATAACAACTCTCAAGTAATCATTAGTTCCATGCTTTTTACTTTGGCAAGACAACCAAAATATTGAAACTCTCTTATTTAATGAATGATCAAATAGTTCCATTCTTGTTAAATTTATAGGATACCTGAAAAATCATTTTCAATACTCTAACAAAATATAAGGACCTCATATATACTCAAATATTTTGTTATTCATCAAAATCAAGACCGAAGTCAACAAAAAATAATAGCAATGCCCTATTGACTAGCATGGCCAGTGACATTGTATTGATCATTAGGAGTTAGTTAAGACAATGGAGGAACCATGATGTTGCTTAGATTGGGAGTAGGTGACCCGAAAGAATCAACAGATTAAATTTGGATAACTATTATCACTCTGGGGAGGTCTATATAGGGTTTGAGAGTGATCCTCCATATTTAGAAGTCAAACAGAGTGCCAAGATTATGGAGGCCATAACTTGCCCATCATCTGATATTTGATTGAGGTGCTTTTTAAGAAACCAAACAACTTTTTGAACATTATGATATGATATTAATCCTTAAAAGTGTTAGAACAATGTTTTAAAAGTTTTGGATGATTAAATAAACTAATAATATTTTAGTATAAAAAAATAATAAAATTATTATAAAAAATGTAAAACTAAAATTAAAATTTGGAAGCATGCAAGGACCTATCGTAAGATATATTTCTATCCCTCATGCAGGAAAATCTAAAAATATCATCCCAAGATATGATCGAGATCATTTGCCTACCAGCATGATAGTGGAGGAGGTTGATAAAGATCCTTTCAGCATCTAACAAAAAATAAATATGAAAAGAAAAAGATTTTGCAATAGAAAAATATTAGAAAGAGAAAAAACTCTTAGAAAAAAGAAAGAAAATACAAGAGAGATAGATCTAGATAGCTTACATTCAAGATAAAAACTCGAGAGTCTTTTTATAGCCATCAAATCTGATCATTTAAAGTTTTACTAGCTTATTAAATCCTATAATAAAGTACCCAATGTTCAAAAATTAAAAGTCCAATATTCAAAAATTCAACCTGGTAATTAAAAATAATATAAATGGTAAAATGGTAAAATAAATTTAAAAATTAATAGATAAGGATTTGGCTTAGCAAGATGCTAATGCTGTACCTGCACCTACACTGTTAGTGTTGTTTGTCCTCAAACCCCTATGTTTTTTGTAGTTTAATACCAATTCTCTAATTTTTTAGTCAACTTTAAGAATTATTGGCCACCTTGCATGTATATTTGTACTTCATTTTAGCTTCTATGTTGTCCTATACATGTGCATGGCCTTCATAGCCAAGATTGGTTACTTAGGAAGTTTCCCATGGAAGTTAGTTTGCAATTCATTGTCAATATCTTACATAAAATACTGTAAGTGATTTGTTCTGTTACATCCATGTAGTAGATTTTATAAGAGCTAAGAAACTAGTATCATTTATTGGCCATAGATTCTGAGAAAATAATTGAACTAGAATTACCATTGATTCTATCTGTTTATGTATGTTATCTTTTAAGTCATATATTTGTTGCAAAC
Source organism: Areca catechu (assembly GCA_021397845.1). NCBI lineage: Eukaryota > Viridiplantae > Streptophyta > Magnoliopsida > Arecales > Arecaceae > Areca > Areca catechu. Next base: position 59,724,522 of record CM038050.1, read on the forward strand.
ATGATAAATATGACAATCAATTCACATGTAGACAATTCTTGAATGATAAACTAAATTGAAGAGGAAATTGCTAATTTGATCCTCTAGAGCAGGATTTTCGTGAAGATACATGTCAAATTAAATTATCTATTAAACAATTGATGAAAATTAAATTGGTGTACTCTTGAGATATTTAGATGCTTTTTCATTATTCTTTGTTGGTAAATGGTATAACTTTTATACTCCATATATGAAAAGATGCTAGTGATGCACCCTACTTTCGAAACTATAGAGTACTAGAGAAGCGCAAATTGTATTTTCATATTATTATGAGAAGTAAAGAAAATGTATTAATATTATTTTAGAAACAAATTAAAGGTGACATTTTTCTCATTGAAACCAATGGTAGCTTCTTAGTGTTATGATTTAGTGTTTAGCAATAGTCACTACTTTGCACAAGAAACTGCAAGGTTTCTTAAGATTTAATTAAGGATGATTATTGTTGCCGCGCTTCCACCTGGACCGGGCTCGACTCACTATGCTGGAGAGCTCCTCCGCCGGTCAACCTGCACAAAGTTCCCTAGGCGCCGGATGTGCTCCGGCAGAGGACACTCCGATGCTTAAGTTAGCAAGGGATTTGGAGCAACAAAGTGGAGAGAAAGAGAGAAGAGGGTAGCGTGGAGAGGGAAGAATGCCTTACCCCAGCGAAGGTCCCCTAGATATCTTTTATGGGCATGAGATACTGCCAAAATTCATTAGAGGATCGGGATAAAGTCCCAGATTTGTCCTTGGGAGGATCAAAGTGATGGCCAGGTGGTGCAAAGTCATGGCCACATCGTGGAGTCCGTTGTAATAGAATTCTGGTATTATCTGGAGGGAATATTCCAGAACCTTCGAGTGGTTCCCTGGGTGGGGACAAGTCCGTCGAGCTAAGTAGGAGTGGATAAGCCGGTCTCCAGGTTGGTTGGCCTCCTATAGGCCGGCCTCTAGTAGGTCGGCCTTCAGACTAGTCGGCCCTATAGCCGGTCAGCTTGCTGGACCTCTGATGGAAAGTAGTCAGGCCCTCCATGAGAGCCGATCAATGGGAGCTTCAACCCGTATCAACCAGCTGAACATCTTGTCCGGCCCAACCCGGGCCGGCCGGATGGTTATAACAGTTGCCCCCCTGCTGCTGGGCTTTGAGGAGGCACGTGACCTTGAAGCGCAGGAGCACAGTTTTTGGTACAGATCATGCCCGTTTAGGCTTGATCCGAGATCATAGCAACAGGTCACTTCGAATCTCCCACAATCGACCTCCTAGACAGATTTCAGCCCCTCATTGGGGGCATAGGGGTCGCAGTTAATGGCAAAAAGGTGTCATGATGGAGAGTCAGGCTAGCAGTCTTACTAGTGAGAGCGAAGGGACACGCCACACCATGCGGCATCATCTGGGCAGTCGGCTCCATTTCTTATGCAACTCCTTCACCGTTGATTCAGCACTTACACGGATCGCCGTCTGCCATTAGGATCGGCTTGTCGCTTCGATCTTGGAGACATGGGTGGGCATGTCTTCCGATGGGGCTGTCGAAATGCCCACGAAGAGAGAGGCAGTGCCTTCCTCTAGAGACCTATAAAAGGAGGGGCGACGTGCTCTGGGAAGATTTTCCAGCCATATTTGCATCCCACGAGAGAGTGAGCTCCTCCTTCTTCCTCCGTGAAACTCGACTCTTAGGAGTTTGTCTTCAGGTTAGCTCCTAAGTCTTCCTCCTTCTTTAATCTTAATGGCAACCACTAGTAGGGGTCCAATCCATAGACCTAGGCAACCAAGGCCGAGCGAGATCCCATCAACCATGACCCGAGAGTGGGTCGAGAACCTTAGGGTAGTGTATGTGATCCCGACCACTCTGCACCTCACGTTGCCGGGCCAAGAGGGGAGAGCGAACAGTCCGTTACGGCCGGGAACCTTGCCAATAAACGAATCCCACCTCAAAGCTGGTTTGAGGTTCCCATTGCACCCCTTCTTTGTAGAGGTCTACAAGTTCTATAGAATAACCCCGGTACATTAACTTCGAACAACATCCAGATCATATGATGTTTCATCGTGTTGTGTCATAGGGCCAGACTTGAACCTAGGTTATCCCTCTTCGGCAACTTCTTTCTCTTGAAAAAGGACTTTATGGTGTGGGCACCAGACTCAGAAGAAGACTTCAGAGCTCTATTTGGATCTCTGATTGACATTGCCCGAGAAATTAGGGTTTGTAATAAAGGTTGACCTGGTCAACCAGTTTATTTATTTCTTGAGTCACCATTTAAATTTTGTTGAGTCATGTTGACTCGATGCAAGTCCCGATGTGGTTTCAATTTGGTCCAAAATGGTGCCACATTTGTCTTCCAATCAAATCAAGGTTCAAGCAAGTGGAGGCCACACTCCAAGCCACACGCCCAGCCACACTCCGAGCACATGCCAGAGTCCAGGAGGCGCCACAGAGGCATCCCAGTGTCATGGTCCCCACATCCAAAGAAGAAAAAAATCAAATTGGAAGCTAATTTAAAGGAGGCGCCCATACCTGCCAATTTTGTCTAAGCAAAGAAGGAAAAGACTTCTCTTGGAGAAAAAATCAAAGAAGGACATCCAATTGAAGTTCAAATCAAAATCAAAGAGCTTAACTTGGAGTGGAAGAAAAGAAGAAATGCCATAAGAAGAAGAGGACTCCAAATCCAAATCCAACTCCAAAGGAGGCGCCATAAAAATTCCAAAAAAAAATTCCTTTATGGCCGTCCCAAATTTTTTTGAACTCTTGGTCGGCCAAGAGAGGTGATTTTCTACCTAATCTAGAGGTTGGAGGAGTTTAGTCCCACATGGGAATTTGTACAAGCTTGGAGAAAATTTTAGGTCTATATAATAGACCCCTCTTTGTAACTTTAAGAAATCAATGAAGAAAGATTATTTTTGCTATTCTCTTGTGTTGAGTGACCTAGGTTTCTCTTCTTCCGCACTATTCTAAGTGTTGAGCTCCGTGAGGGGGTAATCCGGGTTCCATTGGAGCCTTGAGGAGGTGAGAGATCTCCATCTTTATCCAAAACCCTAGGTTAGCCACTTGAAATTCCGAAACCCTAGCCGCCCTTCATTATTTTCAATCCATCAAACCCTAGCTCCATCTATCTCCCACGGCCTCTCTCTCTCTACAAGTCCAGGCCGTCCACCTTCATCCAGATCCAGTCCGGCTACTTCAGATCCAGAGCAAGTTCCAAGGAAAATCACATCAACATCCAGGAGAATCCAGTTTTCAGCAATTTCAATCTTCAAGTTCATCAACCTGGTAAATCTTTCCCTTGACTCTCTGATTCCATCAATTGTTTTTCTTCTCTTCCAGATCTTGAGTTTAGGAGAAGCCAACCCACCAAAGGACCAGTATTGGAGGATCCATTACGAAGATATCTGAATCCGAGGATCCAACAATCTGCTCGGGAGAGTTCTTCCACCAAAATCTGTGAAGATCATTGTCTGGTTAGATAAACCATCTCTTCTCTTTATTTCTGTTCTGTTGAAAGTTCGGAGCAAAACCCTAGGTCTGGGAGTTTCTCAACCCCCAGCGATCCGTTGCTTCTGAACTACTCTGATAATTTAGTTTCCTTAAAATTGTGCTTTCAATTATCATATTAGTATCTTTCAATGTTAGGTTAACTTTTCTTTGATTTGAAGCCAACTTCTACAAACATATAAAAACAACAAAAAAAAAAATAGTTAATCTTAATTTACTTCCGCATCGCATCCCTTTATTTGTTCTGCATCATTTTTGGTATCAGAGCCCAGTCTAGGGTTTCTGATTTGCTTGCTTGCTTTGATTGTTCTCTTTTTATTTTGTCTGCTCGAAGTAGACTCCCCAGGACGTCCGGTCCTAGGAACTAAGCGAGGCGCAAGCCTCCTCCTCCCATTCCACGGGGTGTTCCTAGGGCGTGTAGGGGATCCATTGGGTTATAACTTCGTAGCAGGGATTATAAACGGGGAAGACAATCTAGTTGCAGCCCATAATTTCCCTGTTATCTGAATTATTTCTCCCTGCATAAAACTCCGAATTGCATGATTTTTGCTTCGTTGAAACCAATATAATTGAACCTATTTTCCGTAATTTTTCTGTGATTTATTGGTTTCGGTAAAAATTCTGAGCATTAAAATACAGCAACTCTATTTTTTTTGTGTTCTGCAATTCAATTCTTTTTGGAGTGATCATCTCATAATTTACTTAAGGGCAATTGAGCATCTAAGATAAGGGGAGGAGTTGATTACCTCTCCTTAGCCCAAAACCACCATCCAATCATTCGAACCTAGACCTAATTTAAAATCAGTTAGACCTAATTTGCCCTAGTGGGCTAGGGACACCAATTGGTCGGGTCTAGGCTAGTGTTGAGTCAGTTTGCCGAGTTATTCTGTGTGTGCTTAGCACTCAGTGTCTAGAATGGTGGTTCAGGGATCCATTCCCGAAGGGCTTGTGTGCTGGTCCGCCTACCTGGCCAATCACTGATTGGTGTCTAGGATTGGCAATCAAGGACCTAACACTCCCCTTACACCTGCCTGGCTGAGTCCTGAGTTACTACAGGCTAGCTTGCCACTCTGATTGGGCATCTAGTTTGGACTCTAGGTCTAGTGATCCAGTAGTCGATTTAGTCTAGTCTCATTTTGTGTGCTTGCTTGAATCATCATGTCTACCAGAAACGGAGTGCCATATCAACCTGGTCAAACCCAACCTGATTTAGAGGCCATGATCAGAACTCTTACTGAAAGTATGGCTAAAATGAATCAGGATATGACAAACACTGTGGCCCAGTTTAGCGCACAAATTCATGAGGATCTTACCCAACTTAGGGACCGAGTCCAAGTACTTGAAGAACCTAGACATCGGAATTGGATTCCTGACCCCAATTTTAATGTGCCTCAACCTCACCCACATTAGGAGCCTAGAAGGCCTTTATATAGAGATCCTGAACCTAATCATAGGAGGCCTGACCCAGAGCCTGAAGATAGAGATGATAGGTTCATCAGGAACAACAAATTAGATGCACCCACTTTTGATGGTAGTCTGAACCCTAAGGTGTATTCTGATTGGGAGGGTGAGATGGATCAATGCTTTGAATGGTATGCTATGTCTGAGGAAAGGAAATACAAGTTTGCCAAGATGAAATTAGTGCGTCAAGCTAGGTTATACTGGGGGAACATTGAGCTAACCACTAGGAGACGGAATGTTGAGCCCATAACCACTTGGCAGGGTATGAAAGAAAAACTGAGAGATAAATACCTACCCATTTCATACCAGCAAAACCTGTTAGACCAATGGCAAAACCTGAAACAAAGAAACTGATCTGTCTCAGACTACATAGCTACTTTTGATGAATACCTAATGAGATGTGATGTGAGTGAAGCCCACGAAGTCACTTTGTCTAGATTTAGGGCTGGACTGAGGGAAGATATCAAGAGAGAACTATTTCTGAGAGAGGTTACGGATCTAGACCAAGCCTACCAGATTGCACTGAACACTGAGAAATTTCAGAGAGGACCTATACCTTCTAGGGTTAGTGCCCCAATCCCAAGGAATGGACCTAGCCAAGTTATCCCTAGTAAACTTTTTCAGGGTACTTCTACCCCTAGGCCCATGGACAAAGGTAAGGCACCTGACACCCAGAGAACCCCTAGTTCAAATATCACCTGTTTTAAGTGTCAGAAACCAGGTCACATTTCCAGTCAGTGTACTGCCATAGCTTGTTTCAAGTGTCATAAGGTAGGTCATGTTGCTAGCCAGTGCCCACGGAGATCCCTTTACATAGAAGAGGGAGAGAATGATAATTCCAAGCCCAGTGAGGAATTTGAAGAAGAAGTTTATGAGGCTGGAATGAATTTGGTTGAGGAGTATGAAGGAGAGGAGGAACCCAATGAATCTGACCAATTAGGAGTTGTAAGATGCATCCTATCCCAGAATCTAGTTCAAGAGGATTGGCGTAGGACTAACATCCTACAGATTTTTCTTAAATTAGGGGATAAGGTATGTAAGATCATCATAGATAGTGGGAGCTGTGTAAATGCCATCTCTACTAGCACTGTCAAGATGTTAGGCTTAATCCCAGTTCCCCATCCCAACCCCTATAAGGTTTCTTGGGTAGATTCTACCTCCATACCCATCCAGTCTAGATGTCAAGTCCAAATCCAAATGCAATCTTATCACGAAAAGATTTGGTGCGATGTTTTACCCATGGGGGTGAGCAGTATAATTCTCGGAAGACCTTGGTTGTATGATCATGATGCCACCCTCTTTGGAAAATCCAATACCTGTGTCTTTAGTTTCAATGGGAAGAAGATTACGATCCATTCCGTTCCCCCTAAGGACAAGGTAACTAAAGGAGCCGGTAAGGTTAAGGAGATGAAAACTAGAGTGAACCTAATCAGTGCTAAGGATCTAGAGCAAGAAATTCATAGTGGTTCACCCATCTGGATGTTGACTGCTAAGGAACTTAGAACTTCGGAACCCTCAGAGCCTCCTCAAGAAGTTAAACCTGTGTTAAAAGAATTTGAGGATGTCTTTCCCGAGGATTTGCCAGACCACCTTCCACCTCTTAGGGATATCCAGCATGCCATAGATCTAATCCCAGGAGCGACTTTGCCCAACATGCCCCATTACAGGATGAATCCATCTGAGCATGAAGAACTGCAAAAGCATGTTGGAGAATTATTAAGGAAGGGGTTTATTAGAGAAAGTCTTAGCCCTTGTGCAGTCCCAGCCTTACTAACCCCAAAGAAAGATGGCACGTGGAGGATGTGTGTTGACAGTCGTGCCATCAATAAAATTACAATCAAATATAGGTTTCCCATCCCTAGACTAGATGACATGCCTGATATGATGGCTGGTGCAATGGTTTTTTCTAAGATTGATCTCAAAAGCGGCTATCATCAGGTTAGGATTAGACCCGGGGATGAATGGAAAACTGCTTTCAAAACTAAGGATGGTCTTTATGAATGGGTTGTTATGCCTTTTGGGTTGTCCAATGCCCCTAGTACCTTCATGAGAATTATGACCCAGGTACTTAGAGCTTTCATAGGAAAATTTGTGGTGGTCTATTTTGATGACATCCTGATCTATAGTAAGACCCCAGCAGATCACTTAGGCCACCTTAGAGCAGTCTGCCAAGTTTTGAGGAATGAGAGACTCTACGGTAATCTTAAGAAGTGTGAATTCATGACTAGTAGAGTTATCTTTCTTGGTTTTGTAGTAACCCCTGACGGCGTGGCGGCCGATCCTGAGAAAATTAGGTCCATAGTAGACTGGCCAGAGCCAACCAATGTGCATGAAGTTAGAAGTTTCCATGGCTTGGCTACCTTCTATAGGCGATTCATCAAGGGGTTTAGTACTTTAGCTGCTCCTATCACTGATTGTATTAGGAAGGGAGAATTTCATTAGACTAAGTCAGCCCATAAAGCCTTCTTAGATCTTAAGGATAAAATGACCCAGGCACCCATTCTGAGATTACCCGATTTTTCTAAAGTATTTGAGGTTGCCTGTGATGCTTCAGGTGTAGGAATAGGTGGAGTCCTAAGCCAAGAGAATCATCCCATAGCATTCTTTAGTGAAAAACTTAATAATGCTAAGCTTAGGTATTCAACCTATGATAAGGAATTTTATGCGGTGGTGCAAGCTTTGCGTTACTGGAGACATTATTTGCTACCGCAGGAATTTGTACTATTTTCGGACCATGAGGCTCTTAGATTTCTGAACTCCCAAAAGAAGCTTAACCCTAGGCATGCTAAGTGGGTAGAATATATCCAGTCCTATACTTTTGTCCTGAAACATAAGGCTGGAGTTGAGAATAAGGTAGCTGATGCCCTTAGTCGCCGATCTCTGTTATTAACTTCTGTTAGAACTGAGGTCATAGGGATTGAGCAAATCAAAGAGGAATATGAGTCTTGTCCGGATTTCACAACTGTGTATCAGGATCTAGTTCAAGGACCATCTAGTAATCACCAGGACTATACCCTTGTAGATGGTTTTTTGTTCTTCAAAAATAGGCTTTGCATCCCTAGAACTTCTCTTAGGGAATTTTTGATTTGGGAAATCCATGCTGGAGGTTTAGCAAGCCATTTTGGAAAAGACAAGACCATTCTAGCTATTGAAGACCACTTTTTCTGGCCTAGCTTGAAAAGGGATGTAGCTAATATTGTAGCTAGATGTCGAACCTGCACTGTTGCCAAACAGCGAAAACAAAACACTGGCCTTTATACCCCACTCCCTGTCCCAGATCGTCCTTGGCAAGATGTGAGTATGGATTTTGTGTTAGGTTTACCTAAGACCCAGAGGAGACATGATTCTATCTGTGTCGTAGTCGACCGATTCTCTAAAATGGCCCACTTCTTGCCTTGTTCCCAAACCTTTGATGCGTCTAAGGTAGCCACACTTTTCTTCAATGAGATAGTTAGACTCCATGGCCTACCTAAGACAATCGTTTCAGATAGGGATGTCCGGTTCACCAGTTACTTTTGGAAGACCCTTTGGCATAAGTTAGGGACAAAACTTAAGTTTTCAACTGCCTATCATCCCCAAACTGATGGCCAAACTGAAGTAGTGAACCGTAGCCTAGGAAATCTGCTGAGATGTCTTGTTGGTGAAAACACCAGAAATTGGGATTTATACCTACCAAGGGCAGAATTTGCGTACAATGACTCGGTCAATAGGTCTACGGGTAAGAGTCCATTTGAAATTGTACATGGGTACAAACCTCACACACCTCTTGACCTAGTCCCTTTACCTATCCACACTCGAGTCTCCGAATCTGCTGAGAATTTTGCATAGCATGTAAAAGACTTGCATAAAGAAATTCATGCCAAAATAAATTTAAGTAATGAAACTTATAAGAAGTTGGCTGATACTCAAAGGCGAGTCAAATCTTTTGTTGAGGGAGACTATGTGATGATTAGGTTAAGACCTGAACGGTTTCCTCCTGGAACCGTTAGAAAGTTACATGCTAGGGGAGCTAGACCATTTAGAGTGGTAAAGAGAGTAGGATCCAATGCCTATGTGCTCGAGTTGCCTCCAGAACTAGGCATTAGCTCTACTTTCAACATTACAGACTTAGTAGAGTACAGGGAGCCAGCTGTGATTCCTAGTGAGCCTTTTGAGCCTAACCCTATCATTGAGAGTGATCCCGACCCTGTGTGTCCACCAACAAACTGGCCTGTGAGGAAAGAGCAGATTGAAAAGATCCTGGATGATCAGGTTATCTCTACTCGTAATCGAGGATACCAAAGGTACCTGGTCCGCTGGCAAGGAAGGCCAGATTCTGATGACTCTTGGATCTTTCGAGAAGAATTACAAGAATTGGACCCAGACCTCTTGGAGAGATACCAGAGCCAACTTGAGCCTTACTCGACAGGGTCGAGTTCCTCCCACCCTGGGAGAATTGGTGCGGGCACCAGACTCAGAAGAAGACTTCAGAGCTCCATTTGGATCTCTGATTGACATTGCCCGAGAAATTAGGGTTTGTAATAAAGGTTGACCTGGTCAACCAGTTTATTTATTTCTTGAGTCACCATTTAAATTTTGTTGAGTCATGTTGACTCGATGCAAGTCCCGATGTGGTTTCAATTTGGTCCAAAATGGTGCCACATTTGTCTTCCAATCAAATCAAGGTTCAAGCAAGTGGAGGCCACACTCCAAGCCACACGCCCAGCCATACTCCGAGCACACGCCAGAGTCCAGGAGGCGCCACAGAGGCATCCCAGTGTCATGGTCCCCACATCCAAAGAAGAAAAAAATCAAATTGAAAGCTAATTTAAAGGAGGCGCCCATACCTGCCAATTTTGTCTAAGCAAAGAAGGAAAAGACTTCTCTTGGAGAAAAAATCAAAGAAGGACATCCAATTGAAGTTCAAATCAAAATCAAAGAGCTTAACTTGGAGTGGAAGAAAAGAAGAAATGCCATAAGAAGAAGAGGACTCCAAATCCAAATCCAACTCCAAAGGAGGCGCCATAAAAATTCCAAAAAAAAATTTCTTTATGGCCGTCCCAAATTTTTTTGAACTCTTGGTCGGCCAAGAGAGGTGATTTTCTACCTAATCTAGAGGTTGGAGGAGTTTAGTCCCACATGAGAATTTGTACAAGCTTGGAGAAAATTTTAGGTCTATATAATAGACCCCTCTTTGTAACTTTAAGAAATCAATGAAGAAAGATTATTTTTGCTATTCTCTTGTGTTGAGTGACCTAGGTTTCTCTTCTTCCACACTATTCTAAGTGTTGAGCTCCGTGAGGGGGTAATCCGGGTTCCATTGGAGCCTTGAGGAGGTGAGAGATCTCCATCTTTATCCAAAACCCTAGGTTAGCCACTTGAAATTCTGAAAGCCTAGCCGCCCTTCATTATTTTCAATCCATCAAACCCTAGCTCCATCTATCTCCCACGGCCTCTCTCTCTCTACAAGTCCAGGCCATCCACCTTCATCCAGATCCAGTCCGGCTACTTCAGATCCAGAGCAAGTTCCAAGGAAAATCACATCAACATCTAGGAGAATCCAGTTTTCAGCAATTTCAATCTTCAAGTTCATCAACCTGGTAAATCTTTCCCTTGACTCTCTGATTCAATCAATTGTTTTTCTTCTCTTCCAGATCTTGAGTTCAGGAGAAGCCAACCCACCAAAGGACCAGTATTGGAGGATCCATTACGAAGATATCTGAATCCGAGGATCCAACAATCTGCTCGGGAGAGTTCTTCCACCAAAATCTGTGAAGATCATTGTCTGGTTAGATAAACCATCTCTTCTCTTTATTTCTGTTCTGTTGAAAGTTCGGAGCGAAACCCTAGGTCTGGGAGTTTCTCAACCCCCAGCGATCCGTTGCTTCTGAACTACTCTGATAATTTAGTTTCCTTAAAATTGTGCTTTCAATTATCATATTAGTATCTTTCAATGTTAGGTTAACTTTTCTTTGATTTGAAGCCAACTTCTACAAACATATAAAAACAACAAAAAAAAAAATAGTTAATCTTAATTTACTTCCGCATCGCATCCCTTTATTTGTTCTGCATCACTTTAGGAGCCGGGAATGGTGGATGTTCAGTCCCCATCCCGGTCGAAAAATTCTAAAGTGTCTTCCGTCAGCCATCCACGGGTGGAAGGCCCAGTTCTTTCTTGTGAGCGGTCTCCAGCCCTGGGGGTTCGAGCACTTGTGGAGGGAGCCATGGGCAAGGCTCCGAGAGGGGAGGTCAATCCTGATGCCCCACCAAGCTAAATTCAATGAAATCAATGGAGCTGGCCTTACCGCGGCATTTGAACTGCTGGGCAAAGACCACCTTCACCAGGCAGGGATCAGCTCTCAAAGATTTTTAGGCAAGGGCCGAACTCTTTCCTCACAGTTCGCCCCCTTGACCTTGTCGCTTGTCTTCCTTTGACTAACCCTTAATCTCTTTATAACAGGATGGGGGATGAGGAAAATAGACAAGGCCAAAGTCATTCAGTGGGTGGTGCAGAAAAGGCCCGCCTCAGAGTCGGCCCCAACATCGACGGTCGAAAGATAGAAGAAGAAGCAGGAAGAGAAGCAGCCTGCACCCATCGTGAAGGTGCAGTTCGGCGAGGACGATACCCCCCTTACTGAGGTGTTGGCAAGGAAGGCATTCGGGGCTTCATTTGCTGCCAAGGAGTCGGCTGCCCCATGGAAGCACGGGTGGTCGGAGCTACCCGGTGTAGCGACCGTGTCAACCCCTATGCCCGTCGGCCCAGATATAGTGGAGCCCTCGGAGGACAAGGAAAAGGGGAAGGCCGTAGGAGGGGCCGACGACGAGGGGGCCAAAGAGGAGTCCAACGAAGAAGTCCGCCAGGAGGAGTTCCAACATTGGAACGCTCTGGACCACCCCCGGAGAGCACGGAGCCTGCTTAGGGGGGCGATGACCGATGTCGACTGGGAGCGATCAATCGAAAGAAACCTAAGCGATGTGGCGGTAGAATCCTACCGCAATCTCATGAGGGTAAGGCATCTTGCTTGATCCCTTATATCTTTTCCTCCCTCTTTCGGCCCTAACTTAGCCTCATGTCTACAACTTGTCCATGACATTTCCCTGATGGATGATGGTATCGACCGGGTGCTCCACGCAACCAAAACCATCGCCAGAAAAGTGCAGGAACTGGAGGCAACTCGAGCTACCATGGAGGCAACTCAATCTACCATGAAGGCATCTCTGAAATCTACGGAGGAGAGCTCGTCGGCCACCCAAGCAAAGGCCGAGTCATCGAAGGAGGCCTTGAAAGAGGCAAAGGGCTGACTAGCCGACCGGGAGCCAGACTAAAGAAGAGGAAAGCGAAGGTGGCTTCCCTCACTCGCCGGCTGCAAGAAGGGGAGGGTCGGTTCTCGGAGGCCGACAAGAGAGTGCAGGCCGAGAGGGAGACAGTGATACAGCAGACAACCCAGCTTGAGGAAGCCAGGGAGCAGGCCACGAGGCAGGTCCGGGATGTGATAACGACATACAAGGCCTCCTCCGACTTTGATGAGGAGGTTGAAGAGGCAGCGTCGGACTTCTACAGAGAAGGCTATGATGAGTGCTTGAAGAAGGTGGCCGTACATTTCCCGGAGCTGGACCTGTCAGGTGCGGGCTAAAAGGACCTACGGAGGAGGGAGAGCCCCAAGCCGAAGGTGAGACGGAAGAGGCCAGGGCTGAAGTAGAGGTGACGGACGTCTCGGTCGGGCCCCCAAGCGCTAGGTCCCTGTTACCCTTCCAGTTGTAGCGGACGGGGCCGAAGTCAGGGCCCCTAACGCACCGCACCTTCCGTGGGTCCAACCTGAGGGGTTTGTAAAGGTCCGACCCACCCTCTTTTGTAAATGTTTGCCTTTGAAATAAATGTCAATGTCTTTTAGCCATCTCATGTGTATGTGGGTGTGGAACAGGTATTTTTCTTTTGAAATTTTTCTAAGTGTTTCTGATCGGCTTTTTCACATTGCAGGTCACCTTTTTCTTTCGAGATGGCCGTTCGGTGCCGATCCAATTTAGAAACCTCAAAAATTTCCAAGTATTTTTGGTCGGCCTTTTGAGGTTTGAAGTTGAATTGTTGGTGGTAAAGGGGCGACTGCTTAGTTCGAGCTCATGAACCAGGGTATTTGTTCCTAGCTTGATCCGTCAGCTAGCTCGGGTTTGCCATCTATTCTTCTCGCGGTTCCGCATGGGCCATGTATGGTGATTTCCAACCGGAGTCGGACTTTCAGAGTGGGCTGCCTTAGAGCCTCTACCGACCGGAGTCGGACTTTTGGAGTGGGCTGCCCTAGAGCCTCTGCCGACCAGAGTTGGACATTCAGAGTGGGCTGCCCTAGAGCCTCTACAGACTGGAATCGGACTTTCGGAGTGGGCTGCCCTAGAGCCTCTGCCGACCGGGGTCGGACTTTTGGAGTGGGCTATCCTAGAGCCTTTAACGACCGGGGTCAGACTTTTGAAATGGGCTGCCCTAAAGCCTCTACCGACCGGAGTCGAACTTTCAGAGTGGGCTGCCCTAGAGCCTTAGCCAACCGGAGTCAAACTTTCGGAGTGGGCTGCCCTAGAGCCTCTACCGATCGGAGTCGGACTTTTGGAGTGGGCTGCCCTAGAGTCTCTACCGACCGGGGTTGGACTTTCAGAGTTGGCTGCCCTAGAGCCTTTGCTGACCGGAGGCGAACTTTCGGAGTGGGCTGCCTTAGAGCTTTTGCCGACCGGAGTCGGACTTTCTGAGTGATGATGGAAGAAACTGTAGACTTTATTGATAGTACTTGCGAAGGTTGTCTACATTCCACGGGCGCAATATTTACTGCTTGTCCAACTGCTCGAGCCGGTAGGTCCTAGCCCGGATTACTTCACTGACTCGATAGGGACTTTCCCAATTAGGAGAAAGTTTTCCTTGCTTGGTCGGCCTTGAAATATCCATCCTCTGCAAGACCAAGTCTCCAACTTGGAAGGTTCGCGCCTTAACCCTCGAATTGTAATATCGAGCCATCTTCTGTCGATAAGTAGCCATCTTCATGCTTACCCATAGCCTGGTTTCCTCCAGCAAATCCAGGTCAGCCCTTCATTGCTCCGAATTGATCGACTCAGTGAGATGATCAACCCGCAAGGATTGCAAAGAGATTTCTACGGGGATGACTGCCTCACTCCCATAGGTCAAGTTGAACGGAGTTTCTCCGGTTGCCGTCCGAGCGGTAGTCCGGTATGCCCACAGTACCGAATGAAGCTCTTCCATCCAAAGTCCTTTGGCTTCATTCAGTCGAGTCTTCAACCCATGCAGGATCGTCCGGTTGGTGACTTCAGCCTCTCCATTGGACTAAGGGTGGCCGACCGAGGTGAGCCGATGGGAAATGTGGTATTGCTGGCAAAAATCCTGGAGCCTTGAGTTATCAAACTGCCTTCCATTATCTGTAATGATCTTTCGGGGGATGCCGAACCGGAAGATAATGCAATTTCTGACAAAGTTTTCCACCTTGGCTTCCGTTATCTATGCCACTACTTCAACCTCCACCCATTTGGTAAAATAATCGATGGCAACGAGGAGAGATTTCTGTTGGCCGGACGTTGGGCGAAAGGGTCCCAGGATGTCCATGCCCCACTGGGCAAATGGCCACGGTGTTGTAAACGGGGTCAGCTGGCTGGCAAGCCTCCTTTCGATACCCGAATACCTTTGACATGCATCACACTTCTACACGAAGTCCGACACGTCCTTTTGAATCGTGGGCTGTAATATCCCTGCCGAATAATTTTATAGGCTAGGGATCTCCCTCCAAGGTGGTCATCGCAAATGCCTTCATGCACCTCCCTGAGCGCATAGTCTGCATCGGTCGGCGCCAAGAACTTCAACAATGGTTGTGAAAATGACTGCTTGTAGAGGGTTCCATCGAGGATGACGTATTTAGAGGCTGTCGACCATATACGCTTGGCTTTAGCCGGGTCATCCGGAAGAGTGCCCTGAACCAGGAAGGTACAGATCGGATCCATCCAAGATGCCTCCTACTCAACCTAATGGATATCAGTCGGCTCTTCAGCGATGCTTGGACATTGTAGATGTTCCACAAAGGTCCGGTTAGAGGTGCTGATCACAGCCGTAGCCAATTGCAACAGGGCATCCGCTCGGGAGTTCTGCAGTCGAGGTATATAGAGGATCTCGAAAAACTTGAGTAGAGATGTAAAGCATCGTACCTTGTCCAAGTACTTGTCCAAGGTAGGGTCCCTCATTTAAAGCTCGCCCTTCACTTGATTGACTACTAGCTAGGAGTCAAAGAAGGCTCAGATTCTACCGATGCCTAATTCACCAGCTATCCTCAACCTTGCAAGTAAAGCTTCGTATTTCGCTTGGTTGTTGATACCTGAAATGCAACGTACAGGGCATACTCCAGACATTGCCCATCATGGTCGCCTAAAATCAGGCCTGCCCCACATCCAGCGAGATTGGAAGCTCCGTCTACATGAAGAGTCCAGGTGGGCTCGATCTCTCCCGCTGGGCCGGCCACAAGTACTTCGGCTGTTGAAGAGGTGGCCTCCAGCCCCCATGTGCATTCTACAATAAAATCAGCAATTACCTGGGCCTTCAAGGCCGATCGGGATTGAAAGAAGATGTCGAACTCTCCCAGCCTGACAGCCTACTTGGCGAGCCATCCGGAGGTGTCAGGACTTCGGAGGATTGCCTTGAGGGGCTGGTCAGTCAGTACAACGATCGGGTGGACCCAAAAATAGGGCTAGAGGTGCTTCACTGCCTGACCAACGAGTAAACCAGTTTTTGGACTTTGGGGTACCTTATCTCGACATCGTGGAGGACTTTGCTAATGTAATAGAAAAGTTTCTACTGGCCATCTTTCCCAACCCACACAAGAACTGCATTGACAGCTTCATCAGAGGCCAACAAGTATAGGCACAACACCTCCCCCTCTAGTGGCTTGGCCAAAAGCGAGGGGTTCTTCAAATAGTCCTTCAAGGCTTTGAAGACCGATCGGCACTCGTCGGTCCACTGAAAATGGTCCGACCGGTGCAAAGTTCTGAAGAAGGGCAAGGACTTCTCAGCCGACCGGGAAATGAAATGGCTGAGAGAGACAATACGGCCAGTGAGCTCTTGCACCTGCTTCTTATTGGTCGGATGTTCCATGTCCATAATGGCCTTGATCTTCTTGGGGTTGACCTCAATACCCCTTTAAGTGACCAGGAAGCTGAGAAATTTCCTGGAGGTCACCCCAAAGATGCACTTGGCGGGATTTAATTTCATCCGATAACGTCTCAGCGCGTCGAAGGATTCATGCAAATCCTTGATGTGGTCAGCCCTTCGAAGGCTCTTAATAATCATGTCATCAACATAAGCCTCCATATTCCTTCTGAGTTGCTCTTTAAAGACTTGGTTGATCAGTCGTTGAAAAGTGGCACCCACATTCTTCAGGCCGAAAGGCATCATCCTGTAACAATACAGCCCCCTGTCCATGATAAAGGCCATCTTCTCCTCGTCCCCGGGATGCATCCTGATCTGGTTGTACCCAGAGAAGGTGTCTATGAAGCTTAATAGCTGGTGGCCAGCCGTAGCATCCACCAGTTGGTCAATTTTTGGTAGGGGGAAGCTGTCCTTCGGACAAGCCTTGTTGAGGTCCATATAGTCCACACAGATCCTCCATTTTCCACTTGCCTTCTTCACCATAACGACATTGGCCACCAACTCCAGATAGTGGGACTCCCTAATGAAACCAGCATCGAGGAGTTTCTTCACTTCTTCTTCGATGGCTTTCTGCCTTTCGGCAGCAAAGCTTCTCTTCTTCTGTCGGACGGGTCTATACATTGGATCAACCTTAAATTGGTGGGTAATGACGTCCGATGGGATGCCTGGCATGTCCGAGGCCGACCAGGCAAAAACATCAGTGTTGCTTCTCAAGAAACCTACCAGCTCATACCGGGCTTCTTCACTTAGTATACTCCCAATTTGAAATACTTTAGTAGGGTCATCCTCCCCGAGTGGAACAAACATAATCTTTTCGATAGGCTGATCGCAGTCATCAGTTTCATCCCTGAGATCTAGCTGCTCAAGCGTGGGGCGCCCATCCAGCTGCCTATCATGTATGGCTAGACATTGTCTAGCCATCCTGCGGTCTCCCCTTAGTTTCCCGACCCCATTACAAGTTAGGAAATTTGCCAGCAAATGATAAGTGGATACGATGGCACGAAACTTATTAAGGGTCGGTCGGCCTAGGATGGCATTGTAAGCCGAGGTCATACGGACGACAACAAAATTGATGGGAAAAGTCCGTTAGTGAGGCTCCGTCCCAAGGGTTACGGGTAAGGTGATTTCTCCTTCTACTCTGACGGAGTTTTCCCCAAAGCCAGTGAGCGGCATTAGGGAGTCCCGCAGCCTTGACCTAGACAAGTTCATTCGAATAAAGGTGTCATACAGCAAAACTTTCACACAGCTTCCATTATCAATAAGGACATATTTTATATCATAATTGGCAATAATTACCGACACAACGACAGGGTCATCTCCCGGGAGATGGGGTTCCAAGAGGTCTTCATCAAAAAAACTAATCATATCGGATCCCCTGGGCCTCTTTACAATATCCTGGCCTCCTTCAGACCCTCGATCGAACCTTCGGTGCAACATGCCAATGCCTCTGCCCGTCGGACACTGATTGCGGAGTTCAGCCTCTTCAGGTGGATCTCTGACAGTTAAGGCTTCAGCTCGATCCTAGCAAGGATGGACGTACTTGCTCAGATACCCTCTCCTGATAAGGTCTTCGACAGCATCCTTCAGCTGGAGGCACTCCTCAGTGTCGTGTCCATGGTCCCTGTGGAACTGGCAGTACTTATTCTTGTTTCTGGCAGCAGGAGGGCCCCTCATCGGTCGAGGCCTTTGGAAGTAAGCCTCGTTCTCGATCTCCATGAGAATTTTCTCCCTCGGAAGGGAGAGGGGCACATAAGTCTCAAACTTCTTGAAGAAGTCCCTCGGCTTCGGGCTTCGGTGCCGAGTGAGTCAGCTGTCATCGTCGAGAGGTCGGATTGCAGGGGTTTTGTCGTTTCACTTCTTAGTGGCTGATTTCCCCTCTACTTGGTGGTGGCTCGCAGATTGCTCCTCTGCCAGGGTGTACTTGTGGGCCTTGGTCAACAGCTCGGTGTAGTCCTTTGGAAACTTTTTGTCTAGGGAGATGTAAGCCTGGACAACCGGAGCCCTCTCTTGAAGGCTAACATCGCTACCGCCTCGTTCAAGTCTGGGACTTCAATGGCCGTTGAGTTAAAGCAGGCCATGTAGTCCCGGAGGGTCCCCCCTCCTTTTGGAGTATAAGGAATAGGTAGTTGGTGTTCTTTGGGGCCCTACTGCATGTCATGAAATGCGAGAGAAAAAGAGTCTCAAGTTGAGAAAAAGACCGGATCGTATCTGGTCGGATGGCTGCAAACCATATCCGGGCGGCCTTCTTCAAGGTGGCTAGGAAAGCGATACAATGAAGGGTGTCGGAGGTGCCCTGTACCATCATGTAGGCTTTTTAAGTGCCCAAATGATCCAGTGGGTCGGTGGTACCATCGTAAGGTTCCACCTGGAGAATTTTGAAGTGTCGGGGGATAGGCTCCCCCAAGATCTCAGCAAAAAAAGATGGGCGGGTGTCGTACGCCTGCCCCCCTTCGGCCTTCTGGTGCTCAATAATCTCTGCCATGCGCTCTTCCATGCGCATGATCTTACTACCGTAGTCATGTGGATCTTCGGCACGGCACCGACCACCGAGGGGAGCGGAGTCAGCGAAAGATAGGGAAGCCGACCTCGCCCTCTTCCTGCTAGTGTGAGCCCCTAAAGACCTTCGGGGTTCCGAAGCAGCATGGGAAAGAGGTGGTGGCTCCTCTGGTTGCTGACTTCCCCTGGTAGCTGGTTGATGGTTGATATAGGATACCGCGAGTGGATAACGCCGATCGTCGGCCGCTTCCTGAAAATGCTGGACCATTGAGGTAAGCGTCTCGATGCGGTTTACTAGCATCTGGAACTGCTGCAGCCCTAGAGTGATTGATGGGGGACTAATATGCATGCAATTCTTTTTTATGTTTTATATATGGGGTTAGGTGATTAATTCCCAATTTTCATATCAAAATTAGTTGTAGGGAATTTTGTATGAATTTTTGAAGCCACGCATGCAGATTTGGACCTACAAAAGTACTAAAGAAGGATCGCCGGGGCTGAGAAGCCTCAGTTAGGGCAAGTTCTCCTACAATATAATTACTGGAGGTAGAGGGGGTGTACCTGACAACGTCTGAAGCACCCGGTGAAGATCACAGCGAAGGGATCTCTCGTTCCACGATGGATGCGGCCTGAAAAACCGAGCCAATGACTCGTGGATACCCGGCTTTCTGCTCGGTGGTCCGATTGAGGCTTGGCTGGAGTCATTGGATTCGTAGGAACTCGGGGATTTGCAAACGACCTGTCAGGGGTTAGAAAACTCACAAAGGAACAAGAAAACAAAGGAAAAAAAGCAAGGGAAGGCTTCTTTTGGAGTGGGCATCCAGGGATCTGGAGGGTTTGTTGGCAGCAGGAAGATGATTGCAAACACCGGGAAGAAGAACTCTCATAAACCCCTTTATGCACATAGCAGGGTATCACACAACTTAATAGAAGAACTCAAGGTTTTAATTTATATCAAAAAAGTAAGTTTCATACAAGAGGCTAGGGTCCCTTAAATACACCCTTAACCTTGGGCTCCAAGTAAGGGCACTTTAGACTTTACATAGGACTCCTTTTCCTTTTCAAACTCTAATTGGAATACAAGGCAAATAGGTAGAAAACTTCAACTCAAACACTCTCCTCTTGTCCTTCTCTTGGTCGGCCAAGATGGTGACCATAAGTGGCGGACCAAGAGGGGAGGTGACCCTAGGGAGGGGTGCCCTAAATTCTACCTGGGCCTGGGCTGGCCCAAATTCCTTCCGGCTGGTCCAGGGTTTCGAATTTGTTCCTGATTTTGTCTTCTCTTCCTGGACTCTTCAAGTCTTCAAGCTGGGTTGGACTTGGGCTTAACTTTTATGTCTTCAATTAGGTTGAACTTGGTCTTCACTTGTATGATGTGGTCTTGAGTCTTCAATCTGATTGGACAGGACTCAAAAATTGAAATTACCCCAACATGAGCTGACTAGTCTTGAACTGAACTAGCTCAACAAGAGCTGGACTAATTACAGGACTCACATGTAGCTGGACTAAGCTTTATTACAGGGGACTTAAATATTAACTAAGTGATCCATAGAGGGTTGAGAAGCCTCTGCCTTATTCTGGTGCCTCTGGTGTCCACACCAATTCTCCCTGGGTGGGAGAAACTCGACCCTGTCGAGTGAAGATTAGACTGGCTCACATATCTCTCAAGAAGGTCTGGGTTGAGGCATTGTAAGTCCTCTCAAGAAATCCACGAATTGTCCGACTATGGCCGGCCTTGCCATCGGACCAGGAAGCGTTGATAACCACGGCCCCGGGTTGTAATGGCTTGATCGTCCAGGATACGCTCGATCCGTTCTCCTCTCTCAGGCTAATTGATGGGTGGACACTCTGGGTAAGGATCACTCTCAACAGAAGGGATAGGTCCAAAAGCCTCACTGGGTATCGTTGCTGGTTCCCTGTACTCAACCAGGTCTGTAATTTTGAAGGTAGAACTAATGCCCATATCCGAAGGCAAGTCTAGCACATAGGCATTTGATCCAACCTTCTTCAATAATTTAAAAGGTCCGGCTCCACGAGCATGAAGCTTCTTAACGGTCCCAGGTGGGAACTGCTCAGGCCTAAGCCTAATCATGACAGAATCCCCTACATCAAATTCTTTGATCCTTCTTTGGGAATTAACCAAATTTTTATAAGTTTCATTGCTTAAGTTTATCTTTTGGTTAATGTCTTTATGCAAGTCTCTAATATGCTGTACAAATGACTCTGCGGACTCTGAGACTCGTGCATGAATAGGTAAAGGAATCAAATCAATGGGGCGATTAGGCTTGTACCCATGGACTATCTCAAAAGGGCTCTTACCCGTTGTTCTATTTACTGAACTGTTGTAGGCAAACTCTGCTCTAGGCAATAACAAATCCCATGTTCCAACATGTTCACCTACCAGGCATCTAAGGAGGTTTCCTAAACTTCGGTTCACTACTTCAGTTTGGCCATCTGTTTGAGGGTAGTAGGCTGTAGAAAACTTAAGCTTGGTCCCTAATAGGTGCCATAAGGTCTTCCAGAAATAACTAGTGAACCTAACATCCCTATCAGATATAATGGTCTTGGGTAGGCCATGGAGTTTGACCACATGAACTAAGAAGAGTTTGGCTACCCTAGATGCATCAAAGGTCTGGGAACAGGGAATGAAGTGAGCCATCTTAGAGAACCTATCGACCACTACAAAGATTGAGTCATGTTTCTTTTGGGTCTTAGGTAATCCTAGCACGAAATCCATACTTAGGTCCTGCCAAGGACGATCATGATGGGGAACTAATATGCATGCAATTTTTTCGTATGTTTTAAATGTTGAGTTAGGTGATTAATTCCCAAATTTTAGATCAAAATTATTTGTAGGGAATTTTGTATGAATTTTTGAAGATCAGCATGCAGATTAGGACCTAGAAAAGTAGCAAAGAAGGACCGCCGGGGCTGAGAAGCCTCGGTTAGGGAAAGTTCTCCTACAATAAAACTACTGGAGGTAGAGGGGTGTACCTGAAAACGTCTGTGAAGATCGCAGCGAAGGGGTCTCTCGTTCCTCGACGGATACGGCCTGGAAAATCGAGCCAAAGACCCGCGGATACCCGGCTTTCTGCTCGGTGATCCGATTGAGGCTTGGCTGGAGTCGTTGGATTCGTAGGAACTCAGGGACCTGCAAACGACCTGTCAGGGGTTAGAAAGCTCACAAAGGAACAAGAAAACAAAGTAAAAATAGCAAGGGAAGGCTTCTTTTGGAGTGGGCGTCCAGGGATCTGGAGGGTTTGTTGGCAGCAGGAAGATGATTGCAAACACCGGGAAGAAGAACTCTCACAAACCCCTTTATGCACACAGCAGGGTATCACACCACTCAATAGAAGAACTCAAGGTTTTCATTTATCAAAAATTCTCCTCATACAAGAGGCTAGGGTCCCTTAAATAGACCCTTAACCTTGGGCTCCAAGTAAGGGTACATAAGTCTTTACATAAGAATCCTTTTCCCTCTCAAACCCTAACTAGAAAATAAGGAAATATTAGGTAGAAAAATCCCTAAAAATTTTCTTGACTTGGTCAAGACTCCAAGGATGCCTGGGGGGGCGTGTTGGGCTTCTAGGAGCAGCAAAAGGCCGGCCCAAAGGGGCTCGGGTGCATGGGTTTGGGCCTCTGGAAGCTGGGGTGGCCTGGTAGCCAGGTAGTAGGAATATTCCCTGGTATCTTGCTTCTTAGGGGCTTGGGCTTGGCACCTGGGCTTGATTTCTTTGGGCTAGGATGTAGATGGACCTCTGGAATCATGGATGCCCTTATCTATGAATATACTTTGGCATCTGGAAGGGAATCTGGGTATCTGGAGGGCATCTGCAAGAAATCAGGGTTTTCTGAATTTTCCTCCTGGGGTCTTCAAATCTTCAAGCTGGGTTGGACTTGTGCTATACTTCCATGTCTTCAATCTAGTTGGACTTGGTCTTCACTTGTATGATATAGTCTTGAGTCTTCAGTATGCTTGGACAGGACTCAAAAAAATAAAATTAGCTCAACATGAGCTGACTAGCATTGGACTGAACTAGCTCAACATGAGCTGACTAGTACAGAACTGAAATAACAACTAAAAATACTCAAATAACAACTAAAATGGACTCAGATGAGCTAAGCCCTTATTAAAGATGGACTCATAAATTATTGATCAATTTATAAAGGGTTGAAAAAGCCTCTGTCTTATTCTGGTGCCTCAGGTGTCCCCACCAATTCTCCCGGGGTGGGAGGAACTCGACCCTGTCGAGTGAAGGTCAGACTGGCTCACATATCTCTCGAGAAGGTCTGGGTTGAGGCGTTGCAAGTCCTCTCGAGAAATCCATGAATCGTCCGACTCTGGCCGGCCTTGCCATCGGACCAGGAAGCGTTGATAGTCATGGCCCTGGGTCGTGATGGCTTGATTGTCCAGGATACGCTCGATCCGTTCTCCTCTCTCAGGCCAAATTTGTTTGTGGACACTCTAGGTTAGGGTCACTCACAATGAAAAGGAATAGGTCCAAAGGCCTCACTAGGTAGCGCTGCCGGTTCCCTATACTCAACCAGGTCTGTAATATTGAAGGTAGAACTAATGCCCAAATCCGAAGGCAAGTCTAACACCTAGGCATTTGATCCAACCTTCTCTATCACTTTAAAAGGTCCGGCTCTGCGAGCATGAAGCTTCTTTTAGGCCTAAGCCTAACCAAGATAGAATCCACTACATCAAATTCTTTGATCCATCTTCGGGAATTAGCCAGTTTGTTTAACATTAGTGCGGGTGGTGAACATGTTAGGCACATGCAAACTCCTAACAAGATGATGCAAAGGACTCAAACTAACACCTAATACACTCGACTTTGCATTCCTATCGAAGGAAATTTATTAGACTTTTATGGGCCTAAACCTAAGAGACTATAGACTCTCTAGGTCTGACCCTAGTGTGGTGTGCACAAGAGTATTTACAATGGACTCCAAGCAAATGCCAGAGGGTATGCCAGAAGTATAATGCAAACCTAACATGTGTAATGAATGCATGCAGTATGCTAATCTCTGTTAAATGCAATCTAATAATCCTAGAAATGCTGGAGGTGTCAGGAAAGGGCAGAAAATAGGAAGTGGGTTCAGAATTAGTTTGGTAGGGTAGGAAAAAAGGTTCAAGGTTAGTTGGATAAAGTTCGATATAAGAAGGCATGTCAGGGACTAATCCTAGACTAATGAGGCTAACCTTACGAGGTTGCGGTATATCTATGGGGTTTGCATAATGGAATGATGGGTTACTAATCTCAGGGAAGAGGTCCCTAATGGGAACTATAGGAGGAGGCTCATCCTGAGGGTACTGATTCAAAGAGATCAGGTCCTTAATAAATTCTTCTGGTTCTTGTATTTTAGGACTAGAATCTATAATTTGGCTCTCCTCTTCGGTTTCCTTAGGTAAGGCTCTAGTAGCAGTACCTAGGTTCTCTTCCTCTATTTGTTCTTCCACTATAGCTTTAGGTTGGATGTGGTCAAGGTCAACTACCTCTAGGTTGGCTTCTACCTGGGTATCTATTAGGTCAGCTAATTCTAGGTCATCTAAAGGTGTCTCCTCTTCTCCTTCATACTCATCTACTAGGCTCGCATCAGCTTCATACACTTCCGCGTTAATGTAAGCCTTGTCAATCTCAGGAATGGTTGGAGAAGGTCGGCTAGGGAAAAATTGGCTAGGTCCTGGTTTCTGATTATGGACACTAATCCTAGTAGGTTCAGGTTGTCTAAGGGGTAGTGGCTCACTACTGGGCTCATATTTAGGGGTGCTAATCCTATGGGGTTCAAGTCGACTATGGAAAACCTGACTAGTACTAGATTGATATCTAGGGATTATGGGCTCCCTAGACTCATAGGATAAGGGAGCAGATCTATGGGTCACGGGATCATAAGATCTGGGGTCATAGGATTTGGGTTCAGCTCTATGGGTCTTGGGTCTACTGGACTCATGGGATATGGGTTCGTAGATTTTAGAGTCAGAGGATTTGAAGTCATAAGATCTATAGGTTGTGCATATACCAGGCTTATAGGATGTGGGTAAATAGGATCTAGAGTCATAGGATCTAGGCTCAGTATCATAGTATGGGTCAGGCTGAGTGGCTCTCCTAGGTTCAACCTCACGATATGGTTCAGGGTTTGGGGTCCTCCTAGGTTTAGGATTATAGTATGGGTCAGGCTGAGGGGCTCTCCTAGGTTCAACCTCTCGGTATGAATCAGGGTTTGGGGTCCTCCTAGGTTGAGGATTGTAGTACGGGTCAGGATAAGGGGCTCTCCTAGGTTCGACCTCATGGTATAGATCAGGGTTTAGGGTTCTCCTAGGTTGAGGGGACTCAGGATCTGGCTCAGATCGTGACCCATGGGTTCTTGCTATGGTCCCTACACGGCCTCCTAACTGGTCAAACCTATTGGCAAGATGGTCAATTCTATTGTTGGTTTGGGTAGCAGACTGAGTTAATTGGGTAGTCATATGGGCCATTTGATCAGCTAGGGCTTTTATTTGGGCTTGTAAATTTTCCATGGGTTCAGACATTTGTGAAGGAGGTGGGTGATATGAAACTCCTAATCTAGTGCTCATGAAAGACTCGATCAGACCGACTATAGCTGACTAGACCTAGAGTCCAAACTAGATGCTCAATCAGGGTGGCAAACTAGCCTATAGTAACCCTGTACTCAGCCAGGCAGGTGTAAGGGGAGTGTTAGGTCCTTGATTGCCAATCCTAGACACCAACCAGAGATTGGCCAGGTAGGCGGACCAGCACACAAGCCCTTCGGGATTGAATCCCTAAACCACCGTTCTAGACACTGAGCACAAGGCACATACAGGTTAACTTGACACAGTGATCTAACACTAGCCCGGACCCGACCAGTTGGTGTCCCTAGCCCACTAGGGCAAATTAAGTCTAATTAATTTTAGGTTAAGGCTTGGGACTGAATGCAAGGGATGTGGTTTTGGGCTAAGGAGAGGTGATCAAATCCTCCCCCCATCTGATATAGCAAGAGTGCCCTTAAAAGTAAATTATGCAATGATGGCAAGCAGATGAGGATGCAAATTAGGGTTTAGATATTTTTTTTGGTATTTTTGGAGAATATGTATTTTTTTTTTTGGTATTTTTTAAATAGAAGAAAACTTGCAAATCATGGCCTAATATACTGGAAATATACTAAAATTAAGAAATATGCAAAAACTCATAAACAAAACCCTAAAACTTCCAAACTTGTCTTGCTAAAAAAAATAGAGCCGAAAATTTGCAGGCCCTATTTCGGCTTGAAGAAAATTCACATGTCATAATAAAATCTGGATAAATTTTTAAAATTACTGTGAATTATGATAAATCCAGGAAAATAAATTTCAGAATTTTTAGAGATTTTAACAGGGAGAAATAATAAAAATAACAGAGTATATACGGACTGAAAAATTGCAGAAAACAAGCCCTAATCTAAGCTCTGATACCAAATGATGGGGAACTAATATGCATGCAATTTTTTTCGTATGTTTTAAATGTTGAGTTAGGTGATTAATTCCCAAATTTTAGATCAAAATTATTTGTAGGAAATTTTGTATGAATTTTTGAAGATCAGCATGCAGATTAGGACCTAGAAAAGTAGCAAAGAAGGACCGCCGGGGCTGAGAAGCCTCGGTTAGGGCAAGTTCTCCTACAATAAAACTACTGGAGGTAGAGGGGTGTACCTGACAATGTCTGTGAAGATCGCAGCGAAGGGGTCTCTCGTTCCTCGACGGATGCGGCCTGGAAAACCGAGCCAAAGACCCGCGGATACCCGGCTTTCTGCTCGGTGATCCGATTGAGGCTTGGCTGGAGTCGTTGGATTCGTAGGAACTCAGGGACCTGCAAACGACCTGTCAGGGGTTAGAAAGCTCACAAAGGAACAAGAAAACAAAGTAAAAACAGCAAGGGAAGGCTTCTTTTGGAGTGGGCGTCCAGGGATCTGGAGGGTTTGTTGGCAGCAGGAAGATGATTGCAAACACCGGGAAGAAGAACTCTCACAAACCCCTTTATGCACACAGCAGGGTATCACACCACTCAATAGAAGAACTCAAGGTTTTCATTTATCAAAAATTCTCCTCATACAAGAGGCTAGGGTCCCTTAAATAGACCCTTAACCTTGGGCTCCAAGTAAGGGTACATAAGTCTTTACATAAGAATCCTTTTCCCTCTCAAACCCTAGCTAGAAAATAAGGAAATATTAGGTAGAAAAATCCCTAAAAATTTTCTTGACTTGGTCAAGACTCCAAGGACGCCTAGGGGGGCGTGTTGGGCTTCTAGGAGCAGCAAAAGGCCGGCCCAAAGGGGCTCGGGTGCATGGGTTTGGGCCTCTGGAAGCTGGGGTGGCCTGGTAGCCAGGTAGTAGGAATATTCCCTGGTATCTTGCTTCTTAGGGGCTTGGGCTTGGCACCTGGGCTTGATTTCTTTGGGCTAAGATGTAGATGGACCTCTGGAATCATGGATGCCCTTATCTATGAATATACTTTGGCATCTGGAAGGGAATCTGGTTATCTGGAGGGCATCTGCAAGAAATCAGGGTTTTCTGAATTTTCCTCCTGGGGTCTTCAAATCTTCAAGCTGGGTTGGACTTGTGCTATACTTCCATGTCTTCAATCTAGTTGGACTTGGTCTTCACTTGTATGATATAGTCTTGAGTCTTCAGTATGCTTGGACAGGACTCAAAAAAATAAAATTAGCTCAACATGAGCTGACTAGCATTGGACTGAACTAGCTCAACATGAGCTGACTAGTACAGAACTGAAATAACAACTAAAAATACTCAAATAACAACTAAAATGGACTCAGATGAGCTAAGCCCTTATTACAGATGGACTCATAAATTATTGATCAATTTACAAAGGGTTGAAAAAGCCTCTGTCTTATTCTGGTGCCTCATGTGTCCCCACCAGATCAGGCACTGGTAAAGGTGTGTAAAGATCAGTGTTTTGCTTTTGCTGTTTGGCAATAACACAAGTTCGACATCTGGCTATAATCTGTGCAACGTGCCTTTTCAATCCTGGCCAAAAGAACTAGTCCTCTATTGCTAAGATCGTCTTATTTCTACCGAAATGACCAGCTAAACCTCCAGCATGGGTTTCCTAGATTAGGAATTCTCTAAGGAAAGTTTGGGATATACAGAGTCGATTATTCTGGAAAAGGTAACCATCCTGAAGGGTATACTCACTATGGGTACTGGATGGTCCTAGCTTGAGGGTCTGGTAAATGTCTCAAAAGTCTGGGCAGGTTTCATATTCATCCTTTAACCTATCAAACCCTATGACTTGGGTGCTAACTGATCCCAATAGTAAAGACCTATGGCTCAGGGCATCTGCTACCTTATTTTCAGTGCCGACACGGTGCTTCAGGATGAAAGTGTAGGCCTGAATGTACTCAATCTATTTACCATGCCGTGGGTTTAGTGATGGGGAACTAATATGCATACAATTTTTTTTGTATGTTTTATATGTGGGGTTGAGTAATTAATTCCCAAATGTTAGATTAAAATAAGTTGTAAGGAATTTTATATGAATTTTAGAAGATCAGCATGCAGATTATGACCTAGAAAAGTAGAAAAGAAGGATCGCCGGGGCTGAGAAGCCTCGGTTAGGGCAAGTTCTCCTACAATAAAACTACTGGAGGTAGAGGGGTGTACCTGACAATGTCTGTGAAGATCGCAGCGAAGGGGTCTCTCATTCCTCGACGGATGCGGCCTGGAAAACCGAGCCAATGACCCGCGGATACCCGGCTTTCTGCTCGGTGGTCCGATTGAGGCTTGGCTGGAGTCGTTGGATTCGTAGGAACTCAGGGACCTGCAAATGACCTGTCAGGGGTTAGAAATTTCACAAAGGAATAAGAAAACAAAGGAAAAACAGCAAGGGAAGGCTTCTTTTGGAGTGGGCGTCCAGGGACCTGGAGGGTATGTTGGCAGCAGGAAGATGATTACAAACACCGGGAAGAAGAACTCTCACAAACCCTTTATGCACACAGCAGGGTATCA
This sequence comes from Areca catechu, assembly GCA_021397845.1. Lineage (NCBI taxonomy): Eukaryota > Viridiplantae > Streptophyta > Magnoliopsida > Arecales > Arecaceae > Areca > Areca catechu. The sequence goes on from CM038050.1 coordinate 59,753,145, forward strand.
CACAACTCAATAGAAGAACTCAAGGTTTTCATTCATCAAAAATTCTCCTAGGGTTGGACTCCCTATATGGGTCAGAATATTGGGTGTTGGGTCTACTAGGCTCATAGGGTGTGGGTGCATAGGATCTATGATCATGGGATCTAAAGTCATAGGATCTAGGTTCATAGGTTATGGATTCATAGGTTCTAAGTTCATAGAATTTGGAGTCATAAGATCTATAGGTTGTGGGTATACTAGGCTTATAGGGAGAGGGTAAATAGGATCTATCTTCCTGGTCTATAAAATCCTGATTGGGTCTTCTAGGACTAACCTTAGGGATTGGGTCATGATGATGGACTCTCCTAGGTTCAGCCTCAAGGTATGGATCAGGGTTTGGGGTCCTCCTAGGTTGAGGATTGTAGTACGGGTCAGGTTGAGGGGCTCTCCTAGGTTCGACCTCTTGGTATGGGTCAGGGTCTGGGGTCCTCCTAGGCTGAGGGTTATAGTATGGGTCAGGATAAGGGGCTCTCCTAGGTTCGACCTCAGGATATGGATTAGGATTTGGGGTCCTCCTAGGTTGACAGGAATTAGGATCTGGCTCAGACTGTGACCCATGGGTTCTTTGTATGGTCTCTACACGGCCTTCTAACTGGTCAAACCTATTGGCAAGATGGTCAATTCTATTGTTGGTTTGGGTAGCAGACTGAGTTAACTGGGTAGTCATCTGGGTAGCCATCTAGGCCATTTGATCAGTTATGGCTTTTATTTGGGCTTGTAAATTTTCCATGGGTTCAGACATTTGTGAAGGAGGTGGGTGATATGAAACTCCTGATCTAGTGCTCATGCAAGACTCGATCAGACCGACTATAGCTGACTAGACCTAGAGTCCAAACTAGATGCTCAATCAGGGTGGCAAACTAGCCTATAGTAACCCTGTACTCAGTCAGGCAGGTGTAGGGGGAGTGTTAGGTCCCTGATTGCCAATCCTAGACACCAATCAGAGATTGGCCAGGTAGGCGAACCAGCACACAAGCCCTTCGGGATTGAATCCCTAAACCACCGTTCTAGACACTGAGCACAAGGCACACACAGGTTAACTTGACACAGTGATCTAACACTAGCCCGGACCCGACCAGTTGGTGTCCCTAGTCCACTAGGGCAAATTAAGTCTAATTGATTTTAGGTTAAGGCTTGGGACCGAATGCAAGGGATGTGATTTTGGGCTAAGGAGAGGTTATCAACTCCTCCCCTTATCTGATATAGCAAGAGTTCCCTTAAAAGTAAATTATGCAATGATGGCAGGCAGATGAGGATGCAAATTAGGGTTTTAGTGTTTTTGGTATTTTTGGAGAATATGTATTTTTTTTTTTTTGGTATTTTTTTAAATAGGAGTTCAGGAATTGGAGTGCCTCATGGTCAGAAAATAAAACAAACTCCTGCGGTAGTAAGTAATGTCTCCAATATCTAAGGGCCTGGACTACCGCATAAAATTCCTTATCATGGGTAGAGTACTTAAGTTTAGCCTCATTCAGCTTTTCACTGAAGAATACTACAGGGTGGTTCTCTTGACTTAGTACCCCACCTATTCCTACTCCCGAGGCATCGCAAGCGACCTCAAACACCATAGTAAAGTCAGGTAATCTAAGGATGGGTGCATGGGTCATCTTATCCTTAAGCTCTAGGAAGGCCTTATCAGCTGCTTTGGTCCACTCAAATGTACCCTTTCTAATGCAATCGGTGATAGGTGCGACGATTGTGCTAAAACCCCTAATAAATCTCCTGTAAAAGGTTGCTAGGCCATGGAAACTACGTACATCATGGACACTAGAGGGTGTAGGCCACTCAATAATCACCCTAACCTTTTCAGGATCTGCAGAAACTCCCTTAGGGGTGACGACAAAACCTAGGAAGATAATCCTATGTGTCATGAAATTACACTTCTTAAAGTTGGCATAGAGGCTATTCTCCATAAGGGTTTGGAATACCAGTCTTAGATGACTAAGGTGGTCCTTCTTGGTCCTGCTATAAATCAGAATATCATCAAAGTAGACCACAACGAATTTTCCGGTAAACTCTCTCAGGACCTGGGTCATAATCATCATAAAGGTACTTGGTGCATTGGAAAGTCCAAAGGGCATTACAACCCACTCAAACAGGCCATCCTTAGTCTTCAAAGCAATTTTCCACTCATCCCCAGGTCTAATCCTAACCTGATGATAGCCGCTCTTAAGGTCTATCTTGAAGAAAACTCTGGCTCTGGCCATCATGTCTAACATATCATCCAATCGGGGGATGGGAAACCTATATTTCACATTTATTTTGTTGATAGCTCTACTATCTATACACATCCTCTAGGTACCATCCTTCTTAGGGGTCAGTAGAGCAGGGACTGCACATGGACTCAGGCTCTCCCTAATGAAACCCTTCCTAAGTAATTCTCCCACTTGTCTCTGTAATTCTTGATGCTCACTGGGATTCAGCCTATAGTGAGGAAGGTTTGGTAAAGTGGCTCCTGGAACTAAGTCTATTGCATGCTGGATGTTTCTAAGGGGTGGCAATTGATTTGGTAAATCCTCAGGGAAGACATCCTCGAATTCTTTCAGAGCTTCAACAATTTCTTTAGGGTGTTCCTTTTGGGTTGGCTCTAATATTTCTTTGGAGGTCAAGATCCAAACAGACTTACCCTCAACAATCTCCTTTTCTAACTCCCTAGCCTTAATCAGGTTAACTCCAGGTTTCTTGTCCTTAAGGCTACTAGAACCCCTCTTAACTGGGTCCCTAGGGGGAGCTGGATTGATAACAAACTTATTCTCATGGTAATTGAAGGTACAAACATTGGTTCGACCATACAGGATTGCATCATGATCAAATAGCCAAAGTCGACCTAAAATAATACTACTTACTTCCAAGGGGATAACATCACACCAAATCTTTTCCTCATAGGTCTGCAATCTAAGTAAGATTTGGCACCTAACTTGAATTTGGATGGAGGTGGAATCTACCCAAGAAACTTTGTACGGGCTAGGATGAGGAACTGTGGTCAATCCTAAAGATTTAACTGTCTTGGCAGAGACGGCATTGACACAACTCCCACTATCTATGATGATCTTAAGAACCTTACCCCCTATCTTAACAAAAGTCTGTAGGATGCTAGTCCTACGCCAATCTTCCTTAACTGGGGTTTGGGCTAAGATGCACCTAACCACTCCTAATTGGTTCTCAAACTCAGGTTCTTCATCCTCACCTTCGTACTCCTCTATTAATTGATCATCAGCCTCATAAACTTCTCCCTTAGGTTCGACTACAGACTCAGGCTCTTCTTCTTGCAATTCACCTAGACGTAAAGCACTAACTGGACATTGATTCATAAAGTGGCCTGGCTTATTACATCTAAAATAGGTTTTCTAGGGAGTGTAACCCTTATTGGCTTCTACAGATTTTCCTCGATCATCCTTACGGGCCAAAGAATTACTAGGCTAGGGTCGACTCAGACCTGACTGACTAGGACTGGGTCGGTTTGGGCCTGATTGACTAGGACTGGGTCGACTCAGACTAGGTCGGCTGGGTATGGGTCGACTCTGAAGGGGCTGGCTAGCTCCCGGATACTGACTAGGGTATCTAGTGGGCTCAAGTCGACGGTAAACGGGCCCTCTATGGAAACGTTCATGATCCCTAGCAATCTGGTAAGCATGGTCCAGGTCTCTAACCTCTCTCATGTAGAGCTCTTTCTTAATGTCATCTCTTAATCCAGCCCTAAACCTAGATAAGACAACATCCTCAGACTCCCTCAAATCACATCGCATGGAATACTCATCAAATTTTGCGATGTACTCATCTATGCTCTTGTTACCCTGATTAAATCGTTGCCATTGATCTAGTAACCCACTACGATATGAAGCTGGAACGTATCTTGTCCTAAGCTTACCCTTCATGGCCCACCAGGTGGTTATAGGATCATGCCCTCCTAGATTAAGGGTTCTCTCAACACTAGCCCAATGTAACCTGGCTTCCCGAACCAACTTAAGCTTAGCAAACCTAAACTTACGCACCTCTGTCATATCATACCATTCAAAATATTGATCCATCTCTCCCTCCCAATCTCTATAGACCTTAGGATCTAGACAACCATCAAAAGTTGGAGCATCAAGCTTGACATGTCTATAGGATCGGTCCTCCTGGTCTACAAAATCCTGATTAGGCCTTCTATGACAAACCTCAGGGATTGGGTCAGGACGATAGCCACTTCTAGGTTCAACCTCAAGATATGGATCAGGGTTTGGGATCCTCCTGGGCTCAGGATTGTAGTATGGGTCAGGTTGAGGGGCTCTCCTAGGTTCGACCTCTTGGTATGGGTCAGGGTTTAGGGTCCTCCTAGGCTGAGGGTTATAGTATGGGTCAGGATGAGGGACTCTCCTAGGTTCGACCTCAGGGTATGGATTAGGATTTGGGGTCCTCCTAGGCTGAGGGTTATAGTATGGGTCAGGATGAGGGACTCTCCTAGGTTCGACCTCAGGGTATGGATTAGGGTTTAGGGTCCTCCTAGGTTGAGGGGAATCAGGATCTGGCTCAGACTGTGACCCATGGGTTTTTCCTGTGGTCCCTACCCGGACTTCTAACTGATCAAACCTATTGGCAAGATGGTCAATTCTATCATTAATTTGAATACCAGACTGAGTTAACTGGGTCATCTGGGTAGTCATCTGGGTAGCCATCTGGGCCATTTGATCAGCTAGGGCTTTCATTTGGGCTTGCAAATTTTTCATGGGTTTAGACATTTGTGAAGGAGGTGGGTGATATTAAACTCCTGATCTAGTGCTCATGCAAGACTCGATCAGACCGACTAGAGCTGACTAGACCTAGAGTCCAAACTAAGGGCTCAATCAGGGTGGCAAACTAGCCTATAGTAACCCTATACTCAGCCAAGCAGGTGTAAAGGGAGTGTTAGGTCCCTGATTGCCAATCCTAGACACCAATCAGAGATTGGCCAGGTAGGCGGACCAGCACACAAGCCCTTCGAGATTGAATCCCTAAACCACCATTTTTTTTAGACACCAAGCACAAGGCACACACAGGTAAGTCTTGACACAGTGATCTAACACTTAGCCCGGATCCGACCAGTTGGTGTCCCTAGCCCACTAGGGCAAATTAGGTCTAGTTAATTTTAGGTTAAGGCTTGGGACCGAATGCAAGGGATGTGGTTTTGGGCTAAGGAGAGGTGATCAAATCCTCCCCCCATCTGACATAGCAAGAGTGCCCTTAAAGGTAGATTATGCAATGATGGCAGGCAGATGAGGATGCAAATTAGGGTTTAGATGTTTTTTTGGTATTTTTGAAGAATATGTAATTTTTTTTTGATATTTTCTTAAATATAAGAAAACATGCAATTTATGCCCTAATATGTAGGAAATAAACTAAAATTAAAAGATATGCAAAAGATGCTAATCAAAACCCTAAAACTTCCAAACTTGTTTTGCTGAAAAAAATAGAGCCAAAAATTTGCAGGCTATATTTTGGCTTGCAGAACATTCACAGGCTATAATAAAATCTGAAGAAATTCTTAAAATTACTGTTAATTATGATGAATCCAGAAAAGTAAATTTTAGAATTTTTGTATTTTTTATCAGAGAGAAATAATTAAAATAACAGAGCATATACGGACTAAAAAATTGCGGAAAACAAGCCCTAATCTAAGCTCTGATACCAAATGATGGGGGACTAATATGCATGCATTTCTTTTTTTATATTTTATATATGGGGTTAGGTGATTAATTCCTGATTTTTAGAGCAAAATTAGTTGTAGAGAATTTTGTATGAATTTTTGAAGCCACGTATGCAGATTAGGACCTAGAAAAGTACTAAAGAAGGATCGCCGGGACTGAGAAGCCTCGGTTAGGGCAAGTTCTCCTACAATATACTAGAGGTAGAGGGGGTATACATGACAACGTTTGAAGCATCCGGTGAAGATTGCAGCGAAGGGATCTCTCGTTCCTCGATGGATGCGGCCTGGAAAATCGAGCCAATGACCCGCGGATACCCGGTTTTCTGCTCGGTGGTCCGATTGAGGCTTGGCTGGAGTCGTTGGATTCGTAGGAACTCGGGGACCTGCAAACGACCTGTCAGGGGTTAGAAAATTCACAAAGGAACAAGAAAACAAAGGAAAAGCAGCAAGGGAAGGCTTCTTTTGGAGTGAGCGTCCAGGGATCTGGAGTGTTTGTTGGTAGCAGGAAGATGATTGCAAACACCGGGAAGAAGAACTCTCACAAACCCCTTTATGCACACAGCAGGGTATCACACAACTCAATAGAAGAACTCAAGGTTTTAATTCATATCAAAAAAGTGAGTTTCATACAAGAGGCTAGGGTCCCTTAAATAGACCCTTAACCTTGGGCTCCAAGTAAGGGCACTTTAGACTTTACATAGGACTCCTTTTCCTTTTCAAACTCTAATTGGAATACAAGGCAAATAGGTAGAAAACTTCAACTCAAACACTCTCCTCTTGTCCTTCTCTTGGTCGGCCAAGGTGGTGACCATAAGTGGCCGACCAAGAGGGGAGGTGACCCTAGGGAGGGGTGCCCTAAATTCTACCTGGGCCTGGGTTGGCCCAAATTCCTTCCGTCTGGTCCAGGATTTCGAATTTGTTCCTGATTTTGTCTTCTCTTCCTGGACTCTTCAAGTCTTCAAGCTGGGTTGGACTTGGGCTTATCTTTTATGTCTTCAATTAGGTTGAACTTGGTCTTCACTTGTATGATGTGGTCTTGAGTCTTCAATCTGATTGGACATGACTCAAAAATTGAAATTAGCTCAACATGAGCTGACTAGTACTGAACTGAACTAGCTCAACAAGAACTGGACTAATTACAGGACTCACATGTAGCTGGACTAAGCTTTATTACAGGGGACTTAAATATTAACTAAGTGATCCACAGAGGGTTGAGAAGCCTCTGCCTTATTCTAGTGCCTCTGGTGTCCGCACCAGTGATGGTGGGCTCGGTGGTGGTAGCCGTGACATCCTCCCCGCGAAGTGCTTCAGGCCTGTAGGGAGAATGCCTCCTTCTGGTGGAGACACTTCGCGTTCTTCCCCTTACCATTGACAGCTTTCTTCAGTCAATCTCTCCTTTTAGAGTAGAGAGCAGAACGAAGGTTCACCACCCTTCCTCTAGCGCCAATCTGTTGCCGCGCTTCCACCTGGACTGGGCTTGGCTCGCTGCGCTGGAGAGCTCCTCCACCGGTCAACCTGCACAAAGTCTCTTAGGCGCCGGAAGTGCTCCGGTGGGGGACACTCCGATGCTTAAGTTAGCAGGGGGTTTGGAGCAATAGAGTTGAGAGAAAGAGAGAAGAGCGTAGCATGGAGAGGAAAGAATGCCTTACCCTAGCGAAGGTCCCCTGGATACCTTTTATAGGCATGAAATACTGCCAAAATTCATTAGAGGATAGGGATAAAGTCCCAGATTTGCCCCTGGGAGGATCAAAGTGATGGCCAGGTGGCGCAAAGTTGTGGCCACGTCGTGGAGTTCGTTGCAATAGAATTCTGGTACCAGCTGGAGGGAATCTTCTGGAACCTTCGAGCGATTCCCCGGGTGGGGACAAGTCCATCGAGCTAAGCAGGAGTGGATCATCCGGTCTCCATGTTGGTCGGCCTCCTATAGGTCGGCCTCTAGTAGGTCGGCCTTCAGACCAGTCGACCCTGCAACCGATCAGCTCGCTGGAGCTCCGGTGGGAAGCAGTCAGGCCCTCCATGAGAGCCGATCAGTGAGAGCTTCAACCCGTATCAATCTGCTGAACGTCTTGTCCGGCCCAACCCGGGCCGGCCGAATGGGTATAACAATTATGTTAGAGGATATAAATGTCTTAATGATCTTTATATTCCCATTTCTTAAAATTGGATAGCATATATTCTTTAGCATTAGGGAATTTACATTATTATGAGAAGTAAAGAAAATGTATTAATGTTATTTTAGAAACAAGTCAAAGGTGACATTTTTCACATTGAAACCAGTGGTAGCTTCTTAGGGTTATGATTTAGTGTTTAGTAATAGTCACTGCTTTGCACAAGAAACTGCAAGGTTTCTTAAGATTTAATTAAGGATGATCATGTTAGAGGATATGAATTTCTTAATGATCTTTATATTCCCATTTCTAAAAATTGGATAGCATATATTCTTTAGCATTAGGGAATTTACAAGCATATTTGATTTTATATTTTTTTTAGTTAGTTTATTGTTTCTAAGAATCTTAATCTAAATTCTTTCTTTAAAGCATATATGAATAAGAACCCTGTCATGGACACGTGTGCTGCTTCTTTATGACTGGTGTGCATATAGCAACATTTGTCACATTTTTAGATATAGCAAGTATTCAATATTGAGATGGTTAGTGTGTAAAGCCTAATGGTTGAAAAATAAATAATTTGTAATTGATTGGTAAAGGAAATTTGGGATTTTTTCAACAAATGGTAAAGGAAATTTTGAATATTTCCAATAAAAGGTTTGGTGCATCTAGTGAGCAAAATAAAATTCCTTTATTTGAGTCTCAAAGTGGATTGTTCAAAGCAAAACATTTTTTTTTAGAAAAATATTAATTAGGCATATTTGTTAATTCGGGAAAAATTGAGTTGAGTGACTAAAACAAAGATGACATTGAGGTTGAAACATATCTTTTGCATGTTTTTAGTTTTTAATAATTATTTCTAGTAGTCATGTTTATTATGAAAAATTAGACTAATAACCATCTCTTAAACAAGTTTTATCCATGAACGCATGTAGCCATATGGTTTACTTGTGTTGGAGAATTAAGGAATATCTAAAGGATAGAACCTATTTGAAGGGTGCAGTTACTAGACTATGGCTCCATGCGCTTATTGCGACATATGTGATTACACCATTTTCCTCACTTTTGCTCTGCAACCAATATTATTGACTATAATTTAGAAGTAGGTATAATTTGAAATTAATGGAAAGAAGGTATGATCCCCTCCCCCCAAACCCCACCCTCAAACAAGAAAAGGGGGAGAAAATGTATAATTTGAAATCTCATTTGGTAGGAGAACGGAGAAAATGATTTAAGCAGCATGAAACATCGCATTGGATAGCTTATTGTGTGGAGCAAGTTAATAAAATGGTAGAGGTGGATTATTTAAGTGGAAGAATGAACGGAACACATGATTTCATGATGAGGAGCACATGGTCTTGTACAGGCAAAAGCCATTAACAAATTTAACTATTATAGGTCTTTTGACAAAAACAGCTATAAGACAACATTTGGGTCATGAACATAGAGCAAGGCATGAAATAAATTTTCTATTTGTATTTTAAAAACTAGACAAAAGTTAAAAAATAATTATTCTACCCAAACTCACATTAGATGTTACTATTGTAAGTCAAAATTGGCATAGCTACTCCTGAAGTTTGAATTTATTTTGTGCTTGTCCCTATTTTTTTCTAAATACATAGAAAACATCCATAGCCAAAAGTTAAATCCAGAAAATGTAGCCAAGAAAGATAGGATTCGCTCGTGGAATGGTTGTTCCAATAGGCATAGCTATTCCTGCACTTTTTCTTATTCCAAAACAAAGTACTGGCTCACATGATCCATGGTATTGTTGTTTGCTAGGCAATTCAAAGAATCATTTGAGTTCACAATTTCTCATCAAGTTGTCGCACACATGCACATACAGTGGCACCGGTTGACTAGTTTAATTGTACCTTTGAATCCTCATTGTTTTATCACATGCATGCGGTGATGACCAAAGCTATTTTTGGTAGCAAGCATGTGCTTTGCATCTAGAAATCATTTCCAGTATCTATCATTTACTTCAGTTATTTAATTTGTTGCAGATGGTGCTCAATTGGACACTCCCACAGCCTTTGTTTTTTTAAAAAAGAAATTGGGTATTCCTCTAACAGCCTTTGTTAGAGTAACAAATTTGTAGTACTCTTTCTTGGCCTGCTGGCCAAGAGTCAAGTATGCTATCCTGTTTTTAGAAGTTTAATATTGAATTTATTAAATTTATTTTTTTAACACAAATGGTATATGTTACCAGAATAAGCCATTTTCGTGATCAATGGAGTCCGGACCCCAACCGAGAAGATGACTCGCTACTTTTATATGTAATGATAACTTTCATAGCAAGGAGAAAGTACATGGTTGCTACTAAAGAAAATGGTCAAATCTATGACTTCGTAGAATAGTTGAATGAAAGCTCGAACATCGACCGACTCTAACAAGTCTACTTGGTAGACCACCGAGGTCGACAACATATCCAAAAACCTCGATGATGCCATCTCTGACAACATACATGAGGGCCAGTTTGCAATGCGAGATATTCATTAGTAGCATGCTCAATCTTTATTCGCATCCGGTATGCATGATTGATACTTGTTGCCTAGCTAAAGCAACCCAAGAGAAAATGTGAATTGGGTTTTAAAGCATTTTGCAAAGATTAAAGATAAGTGCTAGTGTGTTGGCAAAGTGTTTGTATGCTCAACAAAAGTATGCAGCAAAAGTAATAAAGTAAATATAAGAAGAGAAAGATAAGCAATCATAAATACAAGAATTTATAGTGGTTCGGTGCACACCAAGCACCTTCGTCCACTTCCCAGGGTCCACTTGGGTATTTCACTATAATCCAATCTTGATTACAGTAGATTAGTTTTTCCGGGCTCATTAATCAAAACTCCTTGGTTTTCACAAGGCTAACCAAAAATCTAGTTGGTTTTTCAAATAAGGCTCACCAACAACTTAAGTTGGTTTTAACTCAAGGCTCATCAACAACCCAAGCACTAGTTTCAATCCACTTGAAACTACGAACAATAAAATAATTAAAGTATAATGTAAGAATACAATAAGCTTTCTTAAAAAGCAAAATAAACTTAATGAAGTTATTGATTGTTGTTGAGAAGCTTGTCTCCAAGTTGTTGAAGCCTCAATCAATGCTTGAGAATTGGACTTGAATGCTTATTAAATGCTCTTGAATGCTTGAAGGCTCTACTTCACTCAAAAGTAATGAATACTCAATGAACTCTTAATGAATATCTTCTCCCTTGTGTTTGGTAGACTTTAAATACCTTTCCAAGCATTAAATGATCATTTATAGTCATTGGAGATGAAAAATAGCCGTTAGATATAATTTGGAGAAGTCCGATACTTCAAAAAACCAGCCATTACTATTTATCAGACCCGTAGGTGTCGACACTTCAGGCCATGAGTCGACTCATGTGTCAACACTTGAGTCAACACCAGGTCAAAAAAGTTTTCTAAAGCTCTTTGGAGTCCTCTAGTGCATCGACACTTCTTCTGGTAGGTCGACACTTCATCTTCATGAGTTGACACTTGAGCAAAACCTTGAAATCAACAAGTTCTGTATCATTTTTTATCTCAGGCCTTGAGTCGATACTTGGCTGATTATGAGTCGATACTTGAGTCGACACTTGGTTTTCATCAGTCAATACTTCAACATGTTGGCTAAAATGTTTTTTGCATATCAGCTCAGACTTCTGTGAGTCGATACCTTGAGTTGATACTTGATCTTCATATGTTGATACTTGGCTGAAAACTTTACTGAAACTTGTCCAAATTCAAAAAATTGAGTCCTTCAAAGTTATTCTTATGTGCCAAAGTCTATATAACTTAAAATTCTATCAACATAAGTGACTTCTTCAACAAGATGACAAGTATTTTGAACTTTCAACATACTACAACTTTGATGAGTACCTTATTCTGATAAATATACTTTTAACACAGTTAATAATCAAATATACTTAAGTATTTTATTATTCATCAAAATCAAGACAGGAGTCAACAATCTCTCTATTTTTGATGATGACAAAACCTTTAAGTAAATACATATTGTAAGCTCAAAAGATTTGTAATAAGTATAGAGCAATTGACTATGAGTATCAGAGCTATTGACAATAAGTATCAGAACTAAGTTTTAATGATTATCAAGAGCAAAAACTCATCTATAATTTATCAAATATATATATATAAGAAAGAATTTAATTCATATAGTTTCAATGTATCAGAGCTGTAATTATAATGATCAGAGCTATAATTAAAATGTATTAGAGTTATATACTTATATGAGATTTTCAAAGGTGTATTAAAGCTAAAATAGATTTTAAAGATAGGTATTAGAGAAAAAACAAATTGAATATGAAAAGTATCAGAGTAAAATCTTTAAGAGTATCAAATTAAATAATATAGCATAAAGATAATGTTGACCCCTCGAGTGATTTTGATGATAACAAAATATTGGAGCAAGCATTTGTCTTACTAACAACTTCTCAAGTGCATTACAAGTTTTTGTAGGATGATTTTAATGCTCAATTATAACTTCTACAACCCTGTTATATGTCATGTGTAATATTGTAAAAGTTTCATGTAAAGAAGAGCCAAAAGAAAAATTGTTGTAATATTCATGAAAATGGGTTACTTCTATATGTTTTTCAAGCTTAAAATTCTTTAGAATTTGTTGTTAGTTGGATTATGAAGAGTCTTGAGTGACTAAGAGTTGTTGGATAAATTCTGAAGAAGTGTTGAAATTTTTATTGAAAATTGACTCAAGCCGACTCATGTAAGGAGGGTCGACTCTAATCCATGGCACGGTTGAAGGATTCTGGCATGCATAGATCCGAGCCGACTCGAAGGAACCCAAGCCGACTCTTTCAGAGCTTCAATTCTTGAATCAGAAAGGTGAGCCGACCTGAAGGCAATCCGAGCCTACTCAACCATTCAGTCTGACATCCGAGTCGATCCTTCAGTAATCCAAGCCGAATCCTCTAGAGTCCAAAGAAAATCAATTCTGAGAGAACAGCCAGGAGAGCTAACTCTACTAAGGTGAGCCAACTCCTCCAGAGTACAACTTTGAAGACCTGAGAATTCGAGCCACCTTGATTGAGGCAAGTTGACTCAACCAGAGTAAGGAATCATCGACACCGAGGATCCGAGCAAACTCGATTGTGGCGAGCCGACTTGACCAGAATGAAGAATCAACTCTCTAAGGATCCGAGCCGACTCGAAGCATCCGAGCTGACTCGAACATCGATTCCAGGCAAGTAATGACTAGTTCCAAAACTTCATTTTTGAATTTAAAAAGTGCTCCAATGGTCAAATATCAAGTCCCAATAGTCTACAATGACTATATCCATCCAAGAAAAGTACAAGACTATATAAATGAGAGATTTGGTTAACCTTTGAAGAAGCTAATGCATGATTGAACATTAAATGAGCTTGTGAGCAAGAGAGCACAAGAAGAACATTCAAGTCAGACTTCAAGTCTTCACCAACTCCTACCAGAAGCTTGAAGCACTTATTGAGGAAAAAGAACAAGCCATTGAAGTGCATTAAAGTGCAATTAAGAAGGCTTCTCTTGAGTTACAATTGCAACCATCATATAACTTGGGTTTGTCATTAGTTGCTTACTTTTTCTTAACTCTTTGTGAGTTGTTAGGTTCTTGGTGAGCCTGATTAAAAACCAAGTGTGGGTTGTTAGTGATCCCATTTTAAAACTAACAGTGTAAGGGTTTCTAGTGAGCCTGGTCAAAATCAAGGTTAGGTTCTTGGTGATCTAATTGAAAATCAAGAGTTAGGTTCTTAGTGATCCTATTCAAAACCAAGTATGGGTTCTTGGTGATCCTGTTCAAAACCAAGTGTTGGATTTTTTGTAAGCCCGGTTGAAAAACCAAGTTAGGTTTTGGATTGTGAGCCTAGTAAAACAATCCAACTATATTCCGGTGGTGAATATAGTAGAAATCCCAAGTGGTATCTTGGATAGTGGACGTAAGAGCGAGGGTGCTCTGAACCACCTGGGCAATAGATAAAGAGTATCAGAGCATCATGAAAAGTATTGGAGCATATTAAAGCAAATAATATAACATAAGGATAGAGAGTATCAGAGCAAAAAATTATTAGAGCATGAAGAGTATTAGAGCATGAAAATAAAGAGTATCAGGGCATAAAAATAAAGTGTGTAAGACCATAAATATAAGAAGTATCAAAGCATAAAACCGAAGCTTCCCCTCAATATATGACCTGAAAATATTTTTTATTTTAAAAAGGTTTTGAAAAGTTTAGAAATTTTAAATTTTTTTTAAAAAACTCCTTCTTTAGTACTTTTCTCTCCCTTAACCATTCTTCCCTCTAATTATTACTTATTGCTTTCTTGTCTCTCCCTATAGTTACTTATACCATTTATTCTCCCCCTTTATTTATCATTTTGATACCATAAAATATTAAACATTGTGCCATTTGCTACCAATATTCTCATTTCCATTTTTCCATTACTATTACCATTATTTCTCCCCCTTTTTATCATCATAAAAAAAAAGGTGAAAAGCAGAAAGTGGAGATAAAGTGAAAAGCAGTATAGTAAGAAGAGTATAAAAATATACAAGAGAAAATGCTGAAAATGTCATTATATATATGTAATTCCAAACATTGATACATAATATTCAAAATTTGATAAAAATTTTGATACATAGCTTGATACACACATACATTTAACTAATACATAACTGATACCAACTAATACACTGACCAATTTTAAGGGGTGTTATCCTCATTAGAGGAAGACCTAATCTCTAAAGTGATAGGTCCTATAATCCTAAAGGGATGGGGTCACGACCACATCGACCGAAGATCAGCAAGTCTAGTATAGATGGCTCTAGGAATGTCACCATATCCTTGGCTTCTGCTTCTGGGTCATGCTCTCCCTCTGGCTCATGCTGAAGAAGAAGCAACATCAGGAGTAGGGTCAGGAAATGGAATAGGGTCAGAATCAATGAGATCAGTATCAATAATAGGTGGAGTAAAGTCAAAAATAGGACCAGATGAAAGAATGTGAAAACAAGGAGTGTAAAATCCTAACTCCCTAGACAAACAAAAAATGGGTAAAGAAGTAGAAGGTACTAAAGGCATCCTATTTGGAAGGGTAGGGGGTACATTAATGGAAGGTGTAGGTAAATCAGCAAAAGTATCTAATGGATCGGAATAAAGAATGGGGGTAGATACATCAGGGTCAGAAGGATCTAGAATGACAGGAGTGCTAGGAAGGATAGGAGTCTGAAGAGCTGGATTGGATGGGGCAGGAGCAGCCTCAGAAGTCCTCAGTTCATTATTTGCAGGCTTAGCATCCTGATCAGCTCCAGTGTCTGGCTCAGGATCCACCATAAAGTCAGCAACATCAAAGTCTATGGATAAGTCACCCTGATCATTTCCCATCTAAGTATCTGCAGGTGGAGCTGGTGGAGCAGGTGGTGCTGGAGGGGATGGTGGCCTGCTAGAAGATAATCTCTGTAGAGTAGTCATGACAGCAGTAAATTCCCCCCTCATCTCATCAAATCTTGATCTCATCTCCATATAAATATCATCTACTCGCTATCTCAAAGTCTGCATCTTGGTCTCTAGGCAAGAGATCCTATCATCAGAAGTATCTCTAGGAGGTGGCACCTCAGCATGTGCCAATACTAATGGCTCAGGTTGCCACTCTGGTGTAGCTTATGATGGCTCAAATGGCCCAGCCTCAACTCTTTATGTATCCTCCTCCTCAACTGCATCATCATCTGAATCCGAGTTAGGCTCTCCAGAGACTCCATCTCCACTAACCTCGGTACTTATGATAATCCATATGATGCAGTGATCTCTCATCATATACATCAGTGTGGAGTAGCTGTCTATATGGCTCACCATTAGGGTCGACTCTGTATGCTCTAAACAGTATCGTAAGATCCATCCCATATGGTAAGCAAAGTTGCTTGCTAGTCGTCGCCTCTGTTATCTGATGTATCATCAATATGAGCAGACAGATAGGCATCCCATGGATCAAAGCAACCATAACTAGCAGCTCTCTCTCTATGATGAAATCGAACCTCTCAATCTTCAACAGTAAGATCCGGGCTACAATGTGGTGTAGGAGCCTCATCTCTGTTGATAGCTATGATGCAACAACTGTAGCTCCCTCTCCAAGATCATCTCTCTCCATAATATACCTAATACTACTGATCTAGTCTACTAGAGAGTCTGTAACTATCCCCTTCATCGAGATCTCCCAAACCCAGCTCAGTATCTCTATTGATAATGGAATATAAATGCCTCTCACCTCTGCTCCATCCATCAGCACCTCGGGCTAGAGTCTCGTAGAACTCCCTCATCAGTGCTGGATAAAATCTCTCTTGGAGGGAACAAAACTATGCAAGTCTAGCATCTCTCAACCAATCACCAATCCTAATGTGCTGGTGGTCGACGAACTCGAAGTCCACTCTCCGTCCCCCAACAATGGCCTTCGAGGCCAAGTGGTCTGCCCTAGGGATTGGCGATGGTCGTGCTGGAATCTCAAGCTGTGCTGTTGCCTCTGTAGGCTGTTCATCATGTCTGGCTTTCATGCGGCGCTCTGCACCCTAAGAGAATGGTTTTGGCCTCCTAATTAGCTACTTCCTGGGTCCCATTGTCTAGGAAATAGAAGAAAACATAAGGATGGAAAGGGAAATGGGAAAAGGAGTCATGGAGAAACTGTGAAGAACAATGAAAAGAGAGGGAAAGTGGGCTTAAACTAAAAATGGAACTATTAGAACCCTGAGTGGGAACTAACGGAGGTGAGGGAATAGTGAGAGGATGTGTCAGCTCAAGAGAAATGGGAGGAAAAATGAAAAAAAATAGATCATTTTCCTTATTTGTTCACCGGTCCCTGCCGGTCAAGTGTCGACTCACGGGTTACTCCAAGTGTCGACACTTCAGAAAAAATAGGAAAAAAATAGGAAAAATCACAAATAAGTTTAGGGAAGTTGATTTAGAAGCCAATAATGATTGATCTTGAGTTTCAAGAGCATTAGATCAAGAAATTTCCAAAGGAAATTCCAAAGGTCATTAGAAATGATTGAGATCTAATCAAAAAGATTAATGATCCCTAATTCTCTTCTAATCATATTGAACCTATCTTTATTGAGTGTCTTGGTCAGTTTATCAGCTAATTATATTTCAGTATAAATAAATTCAAGCATAACATCATTATTTTGAATATGGTCTCTAATAAAATGATGTATAATTTCTATATGCTTACTTCTTGAGCATTGTACAGAATTTTTAGTTAAGTTAATTGCACTTGTATTATCACATCTAATTGGAGTCTTAGTTAATTCAATGCTAAAGTCCTCGAGTTGTTGTTTAATCCACAAGATTTGAGCACAACTTTCAGCTATAATATATTCAGCTTCAGCTATAGATAGTGCAACTGAATTTTGTTTCTTGCTAAACCATGACATTAAATTAACTCCAAGAAATTGACAAGTTCTAGAAAAACTTTTCCTATCTAATTTATAGCCAGCAAAATCAGCATCAGAATATGCAATTAAATCTATAACTGAGTTTTTAGAGTACCACAATCCAATATCAATAGTACCAGATAAATATCTAAGTAAGCATTTAATAGCCAATAAATGTAATTTCTTAGGCTTAGACTGATATCTTGCACACATGCATACACTAAACATAATATATGGTCTGCTTGCAGTTAAATACAATAATGATCCAATAATGCCTCTATAAAGTTTTTTATCTACTTTCTTACCAGATTCATCCTTGTCAAGCTTACATAAAGCATAGGCATGCCAATAGGTTTAGTCTTTTCCATCCCAAACTTTTTTAGAATATCCTTTGTATATTTAGCTTGGTTGATGAAGATCCCTTCATGAGTTTATTTGATTTGGTGTCAGAGGAAGTAGCTTAATTCTCCCATCATGCTCATCTCGAACTCATCCTATATAAGCTTAACAAATACTTGACAAAGAGATTCATCAACGGCATCAAAGATAATATCATTGGCATAAATTTGTACTACTAAGAGATCATCAACTTTTTCTTTAAAAATAAGATAATATCTACATGACCCCTAGTAAAGCTATTATCAATTAAAGATTTTCTTAATCTTTCATACCATGCATGAGGGACCTATTTTAAATCATAAAGTACTTTGTGTAATTTGAAAGCATGGTCAGGATGTGCATGATTTTCAAAACCAGGTGGTTGATCTACAAATACTTCTTCAGCAATGTATCCATTCAAAAATGCACTTTTAATATCCATTTGAAATAATTTGAAATCCATAAAACATGAGAAAGCTAATAAAAGTCTAATTTTTTCAAGTTTAGCAATAGAAACAAAAGTTTTATCAAAATGAATACCTTCCTCCTGATTGTAGCCTTTAGCAACTAGCCTATCCTTATTTCTAGTGACTATTCCATTTTCATCCAATTTATTTCTATATACTCATTTAGTACCAATTATGGAAGCATTAGATGGTCTTTCTATTAGTGTTCAAACCTTATTTCTTTTGAATTGATTTAATTCCTCTTGTATAGCAATCATCCAATTTGAATTTTTTTCAACTTTTTCTATATTCTTAGGTTTTATTTGTAAAACAAAAGTAATATAATCACATTCATTTATAATAGAAGATCTAGCTCTTATCCCTTTTGATGGATCTCCTAAGATTAATTCCTTAGGATGTTCATAAGCATACCTCCATTCTTTAGGTTGGTCCTTATGCTCCAGTAAAGGTCTTGTAGCTTCTTCTTCATTCTCCTTATATTGATCTTTTTCACTTTCTTTGGAAGGATCATCATTTAGGGTTAACTTCTTGAGTCCTTGAATACCTGCAATATCATCAGAAATATCCTCTTTTCTAGAGGGTTTGTTAGTAGATTCTTCTAACACAACATGTATAGACTCTTTTACTACAAGTATTCTTTTGTTAAAAACTCTGTATGCCTTGCTAGATATGGAGTATCCTAAGAAGATCCTTCATCTGACTTGGCATCAAATTTTCTTAAATTATCCTTGCCTTTGTTTAATATAAAACATCGACAACCAAACACACGAAAATACTTTAAAGTGGGTTTTTTTTCTTTCCAAAGCTCATATGATGTTTTCTTTAAAATTGGTTGGATTAAAAGTTGATTTAAAATATAACATACAGTATTGATAGCTTCAATCCAAAAATATCTAAGAAGATCATTTTTGCAAAGTATTGTGCATGACATTTCTTCTAAAGTCCTATATTTTCTTACAACCATCCCATTTTGTTGAGATATCGTAGGTACAAAAAAATATGTTTAATACCTTTTTCATTGCAAAACTCTTCAAAATCTTGATTTTCAAATTCAGTTCCATGATCACTTCAAATACAAATGATAGAAGTACTTTTTTTATTTGAAACCTTTCTATAAAACTTTGTGAAAGCAGAAAAAGATTCATCTTTATGTTCTAAGAATAAAATTCAAGTAAAATGAGAGAAATCATCAACTATAACTAATCCATATCTCTTACCTCCTAAGCTTGTGGTCCTAGTTGGCCCAAAAAGCATATAGAGTAGTTCTAGTGGTTTAGAAGTTGAAACAATTTTTTTTGATTTAAAAAAAGTTCTTGTTTATTTACCAAGTTGACAAGCATCACAAATTTTATCTTTTTCAAATCTAAGTTTAGGCAAGTCTTTTACTATATCTTTTTTACATAATTTGAAAAGTAAATGCATGCTTGCATGACCTAATCTACGATGCCATAACCAATAAGTCTCATTTATTATGGCATTCATTACAACTAGGCATTCACCATCTTGTATAGGTAAATTATCAAGATCAACTAGATAGATGTTGCCATGTATATTTTTAATAAATTTTAGTCCATTATCATCAAGACTAAATACCATGCAAAGAGATGATTCAAAAACTACTTAAAAACCTTTATCACAAAATTGACTAATGTTAAGTAAATTATGCTTTAATCCTTTTACTAACAATACATTATCAATAAAAGTAGATAGAGAAATATAAACTTTACCGATACTAATGATTTTGCCTTTACCATTGTCTTCAAAAGTTACATTCCCTCCATTCAAAGCTTCAAGAGAGGTGAATTACTTCACATCTCCCATCATCTATCTTGAGCAACTACTATCAAGATACCACAATCTTCTTTTCTCATTGGTTGCAAGATACACCTGCAAAATAGATCAAGTTTTTGTTTTAGATATCCAAGCCATCTTGGATCCTTTTGGGTTAGTAGCAATGGTTCCTTTTAGAACCCAAACTTTTTTAGAATTATTTACTTTTTTAAAATTACATTGATATGCTTTATATCCAAAGTTGCCACAACTAAAGCAAATAGTATTTGATGATGTTAGAACAAATGTATTCTTAAAGTACTTTTATTGTTTTTGAATTTTATACCCCAAGCCAGCTTTGTTGAAAATTGCACGTTGATTATTCGATAATAAATTCAATTTTTCAGAACTAAACATGAGTTTTTCAACAAATGGCTTGACTTTATCAAGCTCTTCTTGAGGCATTTTGTTCTCCAACTCAAGGTCTTTGTTTTTCGTAGTAAGCTCATTATTTGAAACAAAAATCTTGGATCCTTTTAGAACTTCTATTTCTTTTGAGAGTGCATTCTTTTCCTTTACCAAAACATCAACCTTGGATTTTAGTTCCTTGTTTTCATTTTCAAGATTATTATTTTCAAAAGAAAGAGAATCAACATGCTTTTTCAACTTCTTGGTCTCAATTTTAAATAATTTATACTCATACACAAGTTCATCAAAAATATTTTTAAGTCCTTCAAAAGTAAATTCAGGTTCAGATTGTACCTCGTTTTCAATTGCCATGAGGCAAAGATTGGCGACTTCTTGTTATTCTTCCTCCAAACTGGAGTCTTCACTTTCACTCCAAGTAGCCATCATTGCCTTTTTCTTAAACTTATTTTTAAGCTTCTTGAGGAGAGGACAATCAACCTTGTAGTGACCGGGCTTCTTGCATTCAAAATAGATAGGTTGGCCCTTTTCCTTCTCCTTTTCTTTTTCTTTGTCCTTGCCCTTGTCCTTACTAGGCTCTCCTTTAAGTGGCTTCTTTTTGTATGAGTATTTCTTCTTCCTCATAAATCTCCTAAACTTCTAAGCCACTAGAGCCTCCTCATCTTTATCTTCACCTTCTTCTGACTCTTCACTTCAAGGCTCATTTGGTATAGTGGATTTGAGGGCAATTATTTTCTTCTTTTTGTTTGCATCCACTGCTTTTTACTTTAGGTTCAACTCATAAGTCATGAGTGAACCGATGAGTTGCTCCAAAGGTAGGGTTTCAATATTTTTTGCTTCTTGAATGGCCAACACCTTTGGATCCCAAGAAGATGGCAAAGACCTAAGAATTTTATTAACAAGGTTAGTATAACATAACTTTGCCAAGACTTCTCATATTATTTATAATGTTAGTAAATCTTGTATACATATCAGTAATTGATTCATTTGTTTCTATTCTAAATATTTTATATGTATGCATAAGCATATTTATTTTTATATTTTTCACTTTATGGGTACCCTCATGTATAACCTCAAGTGTGTCACAAATTTTTTTAGCCGATGCACATGTGAAAATCCTATTGAATCACTAGGATCCAATGATAATAAAACAAGTTCATTGATTTGGCATTAAGCTCAGATTGCTTAATGTCGTTTTCATCCCAATCTTCTTATAGCTTGGGAATGGAAATGCCATTAACCAAAACTGAAGGAACATGGGGAACTTTAACAACTACTTTCCAAAGATTGTAATCAATAGAATGCATATAAATTCGCATGCGAGTTTTCCAATGTGCCATTAAAAAATGGTGGTCTATTTGAGGCTTGACCCTTAAAATACTAGTATCATAGGGGCTACCATAGATCTTTAACTCAAGGTGGTTAGACTTACAAGCTGAGTACAAGGCTCTGATACCACTTGTTGCCCAGCTAAAGCAACCCAAGAAGAGGGGTGAATTGGGTTTTAAAAGCTTTTTGCAAAGATTAAAGGCAAGTGCTAATGTGTTGGCAAAGTGTTTGTGTGCTCAATAAAAGTATGCAGCATAAGTAATAAAGTAAATACAAGAAGAAAAATATAAGCAATCACAAAAAAAGAATTTATAGTGATTTGGTGTACTCCAAGCACCTACATCCACTCCCCATGGTCTACTTGAGTATTTCACTATAATATAATCTTGATTACAGTAGATTACTTTTTCCAGGCTCACTAATCAAAATCCCTTGATTTTCATAAGGCTAACCAAAAACCTAGTTGGTTTTTCAAATAAGGCTCACCAACAACCTAAGTTAGTTTTAACTCAAGGCTCACCAACAATCCAAGCACTAGTTTCAATCCACTTGAAACTAAAAATAACAAAATAATTCAAGTAAAATGTAAGAATACAATAAGCTTTCTCAAAAAGCAAAATAAACTTAGTGAAGTTCTTGATTGTTGTTAAGAAGCTTGTCTCCAAGTTATTGAAGCCTAAAGCAATGCTTGAGAATTGGACTTGAATACTTTTTGAATGTTCTTGAATGCTTGAAGACTCAACTTCACTTAAAAGTAATGAATACTCAATGAGCTCTTAATGAATATTTGAATGATTTGCAATGAATATCTTTTTCCTTGAATTTGGTGGACTTTAAATACCTTTCCAAGCCTTAAATGACCGTTTATAGCCATTGGAGAGGAGAAAATAGCTATTAGACACAATTTGGAGAAGTTCAGCATTTTAAAAAACTAGCCATTACTGTTCATTCAGACCTATAGGTGTTGACACTTCAGGCCATGAGTCGACTCATGTATCGACACTTGAGTCGACACCTGGTCAAGAAAGTTTTCTGAAGCTCTCTGGAGTCCTCTGGTGCGTCAACACTTCTTTTGGTGAGTCGATACTTCATTTTCATGAATCGACACTTGAGCAAAACCTTGAAATCAGCAAGTTATGTATCATTTTTTATCTCAGGCCTTGAGTTGATACTTGGCTAATCATGAGTCGACACTTGAGTTGACACTTGATTTCCATGAGTCGATACTTCAGCATGCCGGTTGAAACATTTTCTGCATATCAGCTTAGACTTCTATGAGTAACACCTTGAGTCGACACTTGATCTTCATAAGTCGACACTTGAATGAAACTTGCCCAAATTCAAAAAATTGAGTCCTTCAAAGTCATTCTTATATACCAAAGTCCATATAACTTGAAATTACATCAATATAAGTGACTTCTTCAACAAGATGACAAGCATTTTGAATTTTCAACATACTACAACTTTGATGAGTACCTTATTCTGATAAACACACTTTTAATACATAATTAGTATTCAAATATGTTTAAGTATTTCATTATTCATCAAAATCAAGACAGGAATCAACAATACTTCTACTTTTCATAATATATAGAGATTCTTCACTATTACTAGTTAGCATCCCCACTATCTATAATGGATGCAAATTTTTCAAGATCATAATAAATTTGGTAGTTATAATCGACCTACTCACCTCCTCTATATAAAGGAGACAAAGGAGACCCTCTTGTAAGTGACCTCTTTCAAGAAGTAACATAACCAAACTTCACCACTCTCACCTTCTACTTTGATCTAGTGAGTGGACTTCTTTACAGGGCTTTTAGAAGGAAGAGATCTCTAGCACAATCTCCCTCCACATCAGTAGTGGACTGACTCCACCTTGATAGGAGATAGAGCAAGCAACCAGGAGATGGAGACTTATGACAAAAGATTAGCAATAGTGGAAGGGCCCTGCTTTTTTATAAAAAGCACAACTAGTATAAAAGGAGAGAGAGATGGCTAGAATCAAGACTACATCCAACATTTTACGAAACCAATTCTTCAGGTGCATCAAACACGCCATTGCACCATTAGATGCGATCCTGCCTTAGCCCACAATGATGACGGATATGCAATAGTTGACACCCTAGTGTAGCAAGTCCAACACCTAACTGCTATTGTTTAGATCCTTCAGCTTATGCTAGAATAGAAACAACAATAGCAATGGGAGAATGTTCCCCCACCAACTCCCTTTCAGTAAAGTAAGTGATCTTGTCTCAAGAGTTTGGGATGAGCATGCCCCTTCTAATAGACCTACCATTCAAAATTGATAACTTGAGTTGAAAACTATGACAAGCAAGCCAACCCAAATTAGCTTTGTATGAATCTCAACTTACTTAAAGAGATTATAGAGCGAGCTTAGATCATTATAGCCTCGTAATAATAGCAGTTAGCTTGGTTTTACAATGCTAGAGTTAAAATAAAGATCATCCGACCAGAAGACCTCAGCTTTGAAGAGTAGAGGTGTCAAAACTAATCAACCAAGGCAAATTATCCCTAAATCAAGATGGTCCATATCGGATCTTAGAAGTTGTTCGACCAGGAGCCTACAAGCTAGAAGAACTCAATAGCACTACCATCACCAAAACATGGAACCTACAAAACCTAAGGGTTTATTATCAGTAAGTTTCTAAGTTTACACTATTAAGATATCAATGAAAAATAAATTATTCTTCTTTGTCATCTTTTAGGGTTCTAAAAAAAGAAAAAAATCTCCAAGTATCAAACATCATAACTAAATTGACCAACAAAAAGCAGCTAATGAAGATTGATTGAAGTCAGGATTCGGCTAAACTCCAAGACACACCAGTCCCAATTGGGACCTCCAAACAAATGACTACAAGCTTATCTACTAAAAGGAGATACCCAAGCTCTACTTTGGACCTCCTCGATTTGGTTAGCGGGTTAATCTCTTGGAGATATCCTTACTCCAGTGATGATCTCTAAATATGTGTGCTCAACTAAGGTTGATTGCAAGGAGACACTCTGATCCAAGTTGGGATCTTTGAACTCAAGATTTGAGATGCCTAGTCTTAACAAATCCTGGCTATAGTTTAAAAGTTGACTATGGATGGATGACAACAACTACAACATGACTACTGCTTCGATTCGATAAGATCTCGATGCCAACTACTTCAAGCTAAAGTGATTGAAGCAGAAAAGCTTCAACTTTAGTTCAAAAAGATCCTAACTACAACTACTTTGAATCAAAGCTACTAAAGCAAAAAATTTTGACTTTTGTTTGGGATGAAAGTGACCCTAGCTATAGTCCAAAATAGGGCTTAAGGGCTTACTACTATTATGATTATGACTTCAGAATTAGAAGAGCAAAGCATACAAACAAAAGACAATATTGAACAAAAATGAAAATTTGCATTAAGTAAAGAACTTTGGCTGCAATTGTTTCAATTATAAAGAGAAAAAGTCAAGACTATAGAAGGAAAAAAACAAAAGTTACAAAATTTAGGTGACTTCCTTGGTAGAGTGCTGAACTTTAGCCATGAATTCAACCTTAGGCTCTACTTTGACCTAAAATTCAATAATTGTGATGGGCTAGGCTAGGGCACTTCGTGCCCCTCAACCTCATAATTAGGCACCTTAAGCATGGCTAGAGAAGAAACGGTGCCAACATTTGTATCATCCTCCTTGCCCTTTTCTTCTAGATTTATCTTTGAGGTAGCCTTGACATTTAACCCATCTTCCTTAACCTTATCTTTACTTTCCTTAAGATTCAAGCAACCTATATCAACTTCGGGGAAGAGTCAAGCCCCCTGGGCTTTGCAGAGGTCGAAGCCCATGAGGGAGGTCGAGGATGAATTGCAGTTTCCACCTCGAAGGCCTCTAAGGCTTTTTATGCCTCCGTGACTTAAAGCTTGGCTTTGTAGATGGTTATCGACTTCTTGACCATGGCCTTCACCTTGGCCCTCTCAATCACCTCCTCGATACTATTGGGAAAGATGTGGTGCTCCTAAGCCTTGGAAGATTAGGAGTAGATTCAATGTAAATTCTATATTCTCTATAAGCCTTTCTCTCCCCTCTCTCTCTCTCTCTCCTTGCGCCACAAAGAAGGACTCATGCCAAGAAAAAGTAGAACATCCAAAACAAATTTCAGTATTCTATTTTCAACACTGACAAATCCTTATTCTCAAGACCGTTTCTCTCTCCATGAAACTTTATTTTGGATGAAATTAAAATTCCAGGGAAGGCACTTTCTAAAAGAATAATGCCCTACAAGCCAATTGCATGGATGATGCGATGGGACTATTCTATATTTTAACTTTCTACTCATGTGCATGACATCAATTATTTAATAATATTTTAAGATATATTTATTTCATCATATACTGCATCTTATTTTTTTATTAAGATTATAATGAACCCCTTGGATTAGGGTGATAGTTTTAGAGTGATGATGAGATTATACCAGTGAGACCTAAAACCTTGATAGCTCAATCCAAAATCTTTCCAATCATAGGATCATTGAGTCAAGGATCAATGATTCTGCTAAGATTGACATGTCCTTTGTATGCTCATTGAAGAGGGTGATTTGATCTTACAATCACTTATGTGGTGACACTAATGCAAGGATATAGGTGCTTTTGGAGAATGAGTTTACTGATATGACCTACACAAGAACATCTAATAGAGTCTTACAAGCATGTCAATAGATTGTTCTCAAGTAGGAGTGGTGCAAGTGATTCTTAGACCTGAGATCACCATGGTATCTTATATATATGAATCTATGCTTTGGTTCATTCTCTATCATAACTCATTAATATATATGTGAGATGTTCTATGCATGGTGAAGTATATATGGAGGTTATGAGTTGTCAACATAAAATTGATCATTTCTTGTAAGAGGAGAGTACATTCTATGTGATCTTATAGGATGATGATTTAAAAAATCTCTGGCCAAAATATGATAAAAACTAGAAAGTATTTTTAATATTTTATCAATTAAGTCATCACCATTAGATCGAGATACATATGGATAAGTATTTGGACTTGACATGATTTTATGCCCATAGTTTATTCAGGATGTTATTTGATCAAAGGATTGTATTGCATGGTGACCGGTCATGAAAGGGTGTTTTGGTAATTCTACTAAATTTCATATCTTCTGGGTACTCATGACATGTTGCTAGATGTTAATCATGACTTGTAGGCTTGTAAGAATTCAAGGTATATAATTTAGAAGTTAATTAGAATCGGTTCTAATTAATTGGTGCATTTGGGCTTGACAATATCTAATTGATGCAATTGGGTTAGCCTGAGTCTACTGCTGGCTAAGATATGGAACTCAATGGATCATGCAGTTTGAGATTAATCTTGAACTTCAAATAATTAGATTTATTAAAAATCTATTTGGGTTATATACTCATGCTAGCACATGAGCTAATCTAGGTTTCCTAAATCCTAATATATTGTAACCTATTTGTAGTTTAACCAAGTCAAGCCTTTTAATTAATATAGAAAATTCACCTCATGTGGCACTCCTATTTATTCTCCATGCCAAAAAAGATAGATAAGGTTTAATTTTATTTAAATGAGAAAAGTTCTTATTTATATAAGAAGGTATTTATGGCATCACCTAGCCCACCTTGCTTCACACCTAAGAGTTCTATATGAGAAATCTCTTATAGAATTCTAAGAGGTGCACTTAGAAGTATGAGTTATTCTAGATCACTCCTCTACCATTAAATAAAAAGAGTTTTCATTTAAGATAAAAGAGTCATTTAAGATATGATATGCATTAAATACCTTATCTAGATAAGGTTTAATGCTTTAATACCTTATTAAATAAGAAGAGCTTTCACTTAAATGAAAAGTATTTTATGGCATTGGATGGGGAGAGAAAGAGTTTCTCTTCCATTGATATTCTCTCTCTCCAATGCACTTCATTTATTACACCTCCCTTATTATTTTGGGATGTTGGTGCCATGTGGAGAGAGGAAGAGTCCTTTTCCTTTAGAGTTATTTTCCTTTCCCAAACATCAAGAGTTGGCATGAAATAAATGATATTGGTGGCACCTTATTTCTCTTCTTATGTGTGAAAGAATTTCATATAAAATAAAGATAGGTAGTGTGCTGATAAGTGCATACAAATTAGTAATAAGTATATTAATTTATTAATCAAATTCATATTATTTAATTAAAAATAATATTTTTATGTAGTGTTTTAATGAAAGAATCATGCCAACACGAAGAGTGTAATTTAATTTAAAGTTCGGATGGGACTGAAATTTTAATTTGAATTTGTTGCATGAATATCTGAGCAGCCGATCCATGGTGGACCGACTGCTGGGTTCGCAGGGCATCTGACCGATCCATTGCCGCCGTTGCCGCTGGTCCACGAGTACAGTCTGTGGACCATAGGCCAATCGATGCCACGAATTTGCCGGGAAAACAGTCGAAGCTCCCTCTCTTCTCGTCGGGAATGTCCTCACGGTTGGAGAAGCCGTTAATGGCCGAAAATATCCCAAGAGCTGCTCTTGATGTCGCTTCATCATTGGTTTTCTTCTCACTACCGCTGTCACCGTCTTCCTCCTCTTGTTGCTGCCGCAGGTCATCTTCACCGCCCGAGCATCATTCCAGTGGTCGGAGAAGATCATGGAGAAGCTATTGATGGCTAAGGCTCCACCAGATTCGCCCATCCTCCATGTAGTTCCTTCGTGGCTAGGTCCAATGTCGCCGGCACTACCCCTGCTCCACCATCCTCCACCTGTGCTTGATCGTCCTCACAATTGCCAAGTCATCGGAAAAGCCTCCTTCCCTGATTCCATCCACCGTTTGTCTCCGTCTAATGCTACCACCTGCTACTCTCATGGGATTCATCACCGGTCCTCTGTCCGAGCCCACCACTTCCTCCTCCTCACTGACACTGTTGGGAGCTTGGATGTCTGAGGGAGCTTGGATGGCTGAAGGAGCTTGGATGTTCAAGCGATAATGCTAAAGTAGTTTAAATGGGATGAGAGAGCGGTGGTTGTGTTGGTCACGGGAACGGATATGGAGAACCAAAGAAGACCAACACTGATCTCCTTTACTTCGACGCATCTAACTCCTCTGCTATAAATAAGAGCCCATCATTCAACACCAAAATAAGATGGGGAGTGGAGAAATGAGAGCCAATCGATTAGCAGGGGGAGCTGAGAAGCAGAGCAGGGCGGAAGCCAGGCCATCATTTCTTTACTGTTCCCATTTCTCCTTCCAGTATCTCACAGAGAGCTTTAGTTATTTTATTTTTATTTTTATTTTAACTTCCAGCCCAATTAATGATTTAGGAGTTGAATAGATTGTCATCAAATTTGATTAGGAATAGAAAATTATTTTTTTTATTTTAAATTCTTTCTGTGTAGTTTTTAATTTTAGTATTATATTAGTTTAATTTTTTTGCAATTTATTTTATGCTATTTTAATTACTGCAATTCTGGTAGTTTTTTATTTCTACGATCCTTAATTTATTTTATGCCATTTAAATTCATGTAATTATAGTAATTTTTATTTTTGCATTTAAGTTCTGCAATTTAAATTTCAGCTAGTAATTAATTAATTTTAATTATTTTTTAAAATAATTTTTAAAGTTTTTATTTTAATTATATCTGGCTAAGCAAATCTTTCTAGGGTTGGCGAGGAAGCTAGATCTTTATTAGAAGTTTTCTTTAAGATTTATTTTCCTAGGCTTTTAATGTTTTAAGAGTTTCTCTTTCTTTTTAACCTGTTAGCCAACAGACTTGATGAGCTATTATTAGGTTTCATCACCTTCATAGTTCATGCTTGATTCGGTGCAAGAGGGAAAATAGATAGAAGACTCAGTATTTTTGAATCCCTTTTCCTTCTATTTTGTAGAATTCTTGATAGAATATTGTTAGAATGCTTTCATACTCTATACCCCATTAACATAAAAAAGAAAATTGATGATTTGAAAGTAATCTTACGAATATTTTCTAAATCATCGATCTAGTGGATTCAAAAGCTCTAGATCTTTAAATTATTTATTTCAGTAATTTAAATTACTTTTGCTCTTTCTTGTTAGCTATTCTGAGTGAGGGTTTGAACACAATTCGAACACCATTTTTTCGTGGGATCTACCCGTACTCGCTGGACGTGCTACTCTGCATATCGTGCGCTTACAGTTACAACTTAAAGTTCACATCAAAACTTTTGGCACCATTGCCAGGGAAATTGGTTTTGTTTTAAATTATGTTTTAAATTTTTGCTTTAATTTGATATGTCTAATATTTATTTTTAAGTTGGTGAGTGCTGGAAGTTAGGCATAAAATTTTAATTATTTCTTTCAGCAAATTTTATTTTCATCTTGATCTTAGTTTAGTTTAGTTTAGTTTTTAATTTAAACTTGTTTGATCTTTATATTTGTGCATAGCATTCTTAAATCATTTTAAGGGCACGAACCTAAATAAGATAAGGTAGAGATTTCATCACCCTTTCTTGGCCCACAAACAAGACTCCATTTGCATCAACCCAAGCTTTTTAATAAAATTAATTAGACATTGACCCTAGGGACATCCATGCTCATTAGGACAAGGAGACCTTAGGGTAATACCAAGCTAGATTCAATCATTGAATTGGTGTCTAGGAAAGTTGTTCAGGGATTAAGTCCCGAAGAAATGCGGTTACTTAATTAGTTCCATTCGCTGACCTGGCCAATCTAATTGGTATCTAAAGAAAGCAACGGGGGAACTCCCGCCAATCTTACACTTACATGGCCAATTTACTGAATTGGTTGAACTTGGAGTGCTCGAAGGTCGACTTGGAACAGTTAGGAGCTGTCTAGTTCTAGGTTATCCTAGGATAGGATTAATTTTGTGTGGAACTTGTTTGAAAATTTTAAAAAAAAAATTAAAAAATTAATTAAATTATTTTAGGTATTCTCAATCTTGACTACCCTGATATAAGGTTGCCTTGGCATAACTGGAAGTTCTGTTGCTTGGTTGTCCTAAGGTATTAAAAGGTTGAAATGATTTAGAATTTTTTTAAGAAAGCTTTTAACTAAAAAAATAAAAATATATAAATTTAAAAAATTTTAAAAAATTGAAGAGAGTAGATTTAGTGAATTCTCCAACTCCTGTGTAAAGAAGAATTTCAGGTTGACTTGTTAGAACTGATTCAATTCCTGTTTCAAATCCTACAACCTCTTCTATAATGGATTTGACTAATCAATCTCAACTCCTTAAAGATTTATGTTATCCAGTTGGTTCTATCCAACCTTCTTGCATTAGGCTGGCTCAACCCACTGCTAATAATTTTGAAATCAAACCTCAAATGATTAATATGCTTCCAAAGTTCATAGGAATAGAGGATGCATATATATTTATTTGGAAATTTGAAGAGGTTTGTGCAACTATGAGGTTACAACAATTATCAGAAGATGAAATCAAGCTAAGACTGATTAATTTTGCCCTTAAGAATAATGCTAAAAAGTGACTTTATAGTCTTTCAAATCAATCTGTCATGACCTGGAAGGGCTTTATAAGTGTTCTTAATGAAATATTTTCCTCATCATAAAATAGCTATAAGATTAGAAATGAAATAAACCAATTTTATCAATTAGCTGGTGAGTCATTTTGGAAGTATTTTGATCATTTTAAGAATCTCTTGACCCAATGTCCACACCATGGAATAGAAACTTGGAGACTATCCCAAATCATATATAAGGGTTTAGATTCTAATTCAAGAACCATGCTAGAGTCTATGTGCCAAGGCCAATTCATATATAAAGAATCCAATGAAGCATGGCAATTTTTAGAAGACCTAGCTGAAAAGAATCTACAATGAAAAATAATTAGGAAACCAGAAAGAACCACACCTTCAAGAGATGGAATGCACCAAATACAAACTTCCCTAGCTGCAAAAGCTAAAATTATAACCTTGACATGTAGGTTAGAGGCCTTAGAACTTCAGAGACCATCTAGTGTGAACCAACTATCTGCACCAATATGTAATGGGTGCAATGCTCCAGACCATGTTCTTGAGGAATGTCAACTCCTGATGAACTCATTAGAGAATGGATGTGCACAAGTGAATGCTACATACCAGAGACCAATGAACAATCTCTATACACCCTTATATAACCCAGGATGGAGGAATCATCCAAATTTTTTATGGTCATAGAACCCAAATGTAGGTGGTCCTAACTTCAATCAGCAAAATCCAAGGCCTAATCTTGTGATGAACAACCTACCACCACCAGGCTTCAATATTAATGAAAAGAAACTCTTTTCTTTAAAGAAAAGCCTTGAAGCCTTAGCCAAATCTAATGCTGACACAAGTGCCGCATTGAGTAATTTTATGCAAACCATGGGCCAACTTTTAAATTCAAACTCTTAGGTCATAGCCCGCTTAGAAATGCAGGTGGGTCAGCTAGCATCTACCTTTAGTGAACGTGAACGATGTTGGCTACCTAGCAACCTGAGCCCAACCTAAGGAATCAAAATGGTCATCCATCCCAAGGAAATCAAGTTAATCAAGTTAATGCAATTCATACTTTAAGATCAGGGAAGCAAATAGATAATAAGGTAGACACATCTGACATTAGAGAGGACTTAACTACCAAGTCAACTGAGCTCCCTAATGAACAACCTACCTTACAAACTCAAGATTCTGAAATTAATAGTCCACCAAACTAGGTACCTGAAATTTCTAAAGCTCCTTTTCCAAATCAATTAAGATCTAATAAACAATCAAAATATTTAGATAAAATGTTAGAGGTGTTTAAGCAAGCTTAAGTAAACATCCCTCTACTAGACATGATCCAATAGGTTCTGACTTATGCTAAATTCATAAAAGATCTTTGTACCAAGAAAAGGACTACCAATGTACCAAAGAGAGCTTTCTTAGCATCAAGTATGAGTTCATACTTGTTAAGTCACATGCCCATAAAATATAAGGATCCAGGATCTCCAATAGTTTCATGTATTATAGGAGAATTCCACATTGAGAAGGCATTACTTGATTTAGGGGAAAGTATAAACATTCTGCCATATTCAGTTTATGAACAATTGGGATTGGGAAAACTATAGCCAACAGGGATCACATTACAATTAGTAGATCGATCTTTTAGAATCCCTAGAGGAATGGTAGAGGATGTTTTGATCAAGGTTGGAAATTTTATCTTTCATGTTAATTTTATTATTTTGGAGACTAAACTAGTATCAAATCTTAAAGGTCATATCCCAGTTATTTTAGAAAGACCATTCCTAGCTACTGCTGATGCTGAAATCAATTATCGGAATGGACTTATGAAACTATCTTTTGGGAACATGACTATTGAGCTGAATATATTCAATTTGGAACATGAATCTACTAATCATGCTAATGTGAGTGTGATCCAAGATGAGATTTATGAACCTATAGACATTAGCAAAGAAGAAGTCAATCTTGAGTCTAGTATCTGGCCAACACATGAATATGAAGATATTGATAAAATACTTGATGATGACAAGATTAGCCAAAGATGGGAGCCTCCTACTGAAATACTCATGGAAATGATTAAACCATCAACTAAGCCATCAATTGAAGAGGCACCCAAGTTAGAATTGAAACCCCTCCCTAAGCACTTGAAGTATGCGTACTTAGATCCAGAGAAAACCTTGCTTGTAATTATTGCATCAGACCTAAATCCTAAATAAGAGGAGGAGCTCTTGACTATTCTAAGAGAAAATCGAGAAGCAATAGGCTGGACCATGATAGATATTAAGGGAATAAGTCCTTCCATAATTCAACATAGGATACACCTAGAGGAAGAGGCTAAACCAATTAGAGAAGCTCAAAGAAGATTAAATCCAATAATGAAAGAAGTAGACAAGAAAGAGATTTTGAAGTTACTTGATAATGGAATCGTTTATCCTATTTCTGATAGTTCGTGGGTGAATCCTGTTCAAGTGGTACCTAAAAAGTTTGGAATAATAGTGATTCAAAATGAAGCAAATGAACTTATTCCAACTAGAATCCAAACAGGATGGAGGGTCTGTACAGACTATAGAAAATTTAATGCTGCGACAAGGAAAGATCACTTTCCTTTACCATTTATTAACCAGATGTTAGAAAAGTTAGCCAGACAAGAGTTTTACTATTTTCTTGATGGATACTCTAGCTATAATCATACCCCCATAGCCCCTGAAGATCAAGAAAAGACTACATTCACGTGTCCATTTGGATACTTTGCTTATAAACATATGCCCTTTGGGTTATGAAATGCACCAGCGACCTTCCAAAGATGTATGATCAGCATTTTTTCTAACATGATTGAATGAATCTTAGAAATTTTTATAGATGACTTTTCTGTGTTTGGCCCTATCTTCTCTGAATGTTTAAACCATCTGAGACTAGTTCTAGAAAGATATAAGGAGAAGTATTTAGTTCTCAATTGAAAAAAAATGTTAATTCATGCTTAGAGAAGGTATAGTTCTTGGACATGTAGTTTCAAAAAGAGGAATAGAAGTTGACAAGGCCAAAGTTAAGCTGATTGCAAGTCTTCCATTATCCAAGTCTGTCAAAGAAATTTATTCATTTTTAGGACATGCTAGATTCTATAGAAGGTTCATACCCAATTTTAGCAAAGTGGCTCGCCCGTTGACAAATTTATTAGCAAAGGAAGTAAAATTTGAGCTTACTCCTGAGTGCTTAGAGTATTTTGAATTTCTTAAAAAGGCACTCATTTCTACTCCCATCATTCATCCACCCATATGGAGTGAACCCTTTGAACTCATGTGCGAAGCATCCGATCATACTGTAGGTGCAATTTTAGGTCAAAGGATTAATAAGCTACCTATAATTATTTATTATGCTAGTAAAACATTAAATGATGCATAGCTTAATTACACGACCACAAAAAAGGAGTTCCTAGCCATTGTCTTTGTCCTAGAAAAATTTAGATCATACTTGGTTGGGTCACACACCATCATTTATACTGATCACTCAGCCATTAAATATCTCTTAGCAAAGAAAAATGCTAAGGCACGCTTAATATGATGAATCTTACTCCTTCAAGAATTTGATCTAGAAATTAAGGATAAGAAAGGAACAGAGAATGCTGTAGCTGATCACTTATCTTGAATCATTGTCACACCATCTAGTGAACCACCTGTCAATGAGTATTTTTCAGATGACAACTCATGTACATGTCCACTGAACCATGGTATGCTGATATCGTTAATTATTTAGCCATTGGTAAAGTTCCTTCTCATTAGACTGCTCAGGATAAATATAAATTATTTTCTCAAGTGAAATACTTCATTTGGGATGATCCTTACCTATTTAAACATTGTCCTGATCAGATCATTAGGAGGTGTGTTCTGGATAATGAGGTAAGAAGTATTCTGTCATTTTGTCATGATCAAGTTTGTGGTGGTCACTTTGCATCTAAGAAGACAGCTGCCAAAATACTTCAATGTAGATTTATTGGCCTAATATTTTTAAGGATGCACATGTGTATTGTAAGAGTTGTGCACGATGCCAACAAATAAGTCAAATCACCAAAAGAGATATGATGCCACTTAATCCAATCTTGGTGGTTGAGATGTTTGATGTTTGGGGAATCGATTTTATGGGACTATTTCCAAACTCCTTTGAAAATGAATACATTTTAGTGGATGTTGATTATTTGTCTAAGTGGGTAGAAGCTATTTCATGTAGATTCACTGATAGAAAAGTGGTTATTAAATTTCTTAAGAAAAATATTCTCTCCCATTTTGGTATTCCTAGAGCAATCATTAGTGATCGGGGGACACACTTTTGCAACCGATCCTTTGCCACTTTAATGAAGAAATATAATTTTACCCACAAGTTGGCTACACCATATCATCCTCAAACTAGTGGGCAAGTAGAAGTATCCAATAGTCAAATCAAACAAATCTTGGAAAAGACTGTTAATGCTAATAGAAAAGATTGATCTTTGAAATTAGTTGATGCACTTTGGGCATATCGCACTGCTTACAAGACCAACCTTGGAATGTCTCCTTATAGGATTGTGTTTGGAAAATCATGTCACTTGCCTGTTGAATTAGAACACAAAGCTATATGGACAGTTAAAAAATTGAACATGGACTTGGACTTAGCTGAAAACCATAGGAAGCTTCAGATCATTGAATTAAAAGAACTTAAAAATGAAGCTTCTAAGAATGCCAGGGTCTACAAAGAAAGAACAAAAGTATTTCATGATCAAGCAATTCATAGAAAATCTTTTACTCCTGGATAAAAAGTTCTTTTGTATAATTCAATGTTACATCTTTTTCCTGGAAAGCTTAGGTCTAGATGGACAGGACCTTTTATAGTTAAAGAAGTCTTTCCATATGGAGCTATAAAAATTGAAAATCCAAGAAATGTTGTTGTTTTCAAAGTTAACGGTCAGCGATTAAAATCATTCTTGGAATTACCCATAGAATCTATAGAAGAAGTCATGGTTCTTTATGAACCAACATATTTTATTAGCCTGCTATCATTGCTTAGTCTGGCTGAACACATTAAACTTAGCGCTCCTGGAAGGCAACCCAGCTTCTTTCTTTCTAATAATTTTCTTTTTAGCATGTTTAGGTTTAGCAAATCCTGACTCAAATAGGTTTCATTGGCTAACTTGGGGGGAGAGCTCAAGAAAATTTCTCATTTGTATTCATTTCCTTTTATACCATATCATGCATACATTTAGAATCAATTTTTATTTATGGAAGAATAATAAGAAGAATAAGTATATATTTGGAGCTACCTTCATCTTGCATTTGTTGATTTTAGATTGAGGGTAAATCATACACTTTTGATAAGTAATTGATTGAACAATCTGGATACTATTTGAAATATTGAGGGATAAAATATTAATAGACTCAAGTAAAAATGGTAAGTAAGAATGAAATCAAATTTCTAGATAATTCTAACTCTCCTAGTCGCATCAAAGAAAAATCTACCTCTTGGATGTGTGCGGGTGTAGCTTAATGCAAAGTTCCTTTATTAGTGAAAAAAGAGAGATAATAAAAGCAAGTTTTGAATATTGTTCCACCGAGTAACCGGGCCTCTTCGTCTAAGTAAATGGTTGAGTCTCGTGTCAAAAAGTGGAGATGTGAAGACATTTTGCTATATAGCCAGTTTTGATCTATAGCCTTTCTGACTTAAACCAGTAAGCCCGAGGGGTGTTCTACACCTAGTGCCCTAAGGCTAACTGGTCTGTGAGACATTGGTCGAAAACTTGTTACAAGGGTCAGATAGAAAGCTTAAGAGATTAAGACATTGCATGGTCTGTATCAAAAAAAAAGTATGAAAAGTGTCGCAATAAAAGGAACATCCTTGCACTAAAATGATATCTCATCACTCCATGGGAATAGAGGATTTAGAAATAATAGTAGGAGTTGGTTAAGAATTATTTAAAAAAATGGGGAGTTTGCACTTAATCAATTTACTTGAAGCTATTAATATCCCAATGACTCATTTCATCTACTATCTAATGAGAAATCTTCTACTTATAAAAAGATATGAGAACAACCTTTGAGTCTAAGTAAACTTGTGTAAGGTATTTAGAGTTTTTGGTAGTCTCCTTAATCATTTATTTTACTCGAGGATGAGTAAGATTTAAGTTGGGGGAGTGATAAGTGCATAAAAATTAGTGATAAGTGCATAAAAATTAGTGATAAGTGCATTAATTTATTAATCAAATTCATGTTATTTAATTACAATAAATATTTTTATGTAGTGTTTTAATGAAAGAACCCCACCAACATGAAGAGCGTGAATTTTGGGATCTAACGGCATGAACGGTACTTAATTTGGAGTTCAGACGGGGCTGGAAGTTTAATTTGAAGTTATTGCATGAATATCAGAGCAGCTGGTCCATGGTGGACTGATTGCTGGGTTCACAGGACATTCGACCGGTCCATTGCTGTCATTGCCGCTAGTCCATGAGTACAGTCCATTGACCATATGCTAATCGAAGCCACGAATTCACTGAGAAAACCGCCGGAGCTCCCTCTCTTCTCGCCGAGAATGTCTACATGGTCGGAGAAGCCGTTAATGGCCAGAAAAAACCCAAGAGCTGCTCTTGATGTCACTGCATCGCTGGTTTCTTCTCACCACCACTGTCACCATCTTCCTCCTCTTGTTGCCGCCGCAGGTCGTCTTCACCACCCGAGCATCATTCCAGTGGTCGGAGAAGATCATGGAGAAGCTATTGATGGCTAAGGCTCCACCAGATTTGCCCATCCTCCATGTAGTACCTTCACGGCTAAGTCCAATGTCACCGACACTACCCCTGCTCCACCATCCTCCACCTATGCTCGATCATCCTCACCACTGCCAAGTCACCGGAAAAGTCTCCTTTCCCGATTCCATCCACCGGCCATCTTTGTCTAATGCTACAACCTGCTACCCTCATGGGATTCATCACCTGTCCTCTGTCTGAGCCCACCATTGCCTCCTCCTGATTAATGCTGTCGGGAGCTTGGATGTCTGAGGGAGCTTGGATGGCCGAAGGAGCTTGGATGTTCAAGGGATAACGCCAAAGTAGTTTAAATGGGTTGAGAGAGCGGTGGTTGTGTTGGTCACGGGAACGAAGATGGAGAACTAAAGAAGACCAACACTGATCTCCTTTACTTCGACGCATCTAACTCCTCCGCTATAAATAAGAGCCGTCGTTCAACACCAAAAGAAGAGGGGGTGGAGAAACGGGAGCCAATCGATTAGCAAGGGGGAGCTGAGAAGCAGAGCGGAAGCCAGGCCATCGTTTCTTTTCTCTTCCCATCTCTCCTTCTCAGTTTCTCACAGAGAGCTTTAGTTTTTTTATTTTTATTTTTGTTTTAACTCCATGATTTAGGAATTGAATAGATTGTAATCAAATTTGATTAAAAATTAAAAATTATTTTTTTATTTTAAATCCTTTCTTTGTAATTTTTAATTTCAGCATTAGATTAGAGTAGTTTGTTCCTGCAATTAGGGTAGTTTTTTATTTTTACAATCCTTAATTTATTTTATGCCATTTAAATTCTTGTAATTAGGGTGATGCAGAACAAATAAGATGATGCGATGCGGAAGTAAATTAAGACTTTTTTTTTTTTTTTTTGTGTTTTGTTAGAAGTTGGCTTGACTCAAAACAAGGCTAACTAATATTGAAAGAAAATATGCACTGAAAGAAAGCACAATTCAAAAGAGTAGATTATCAGAGTAATAAAGAAGTAGGATCGCTGGGGATTGAGAAACCCCCAGACCTAGGGTTTACTCCTCTTTCAAGAAACAGACGAAGTGAGAAGAGAAGGTTTTATACCTGACTGTGATATCTCTTTTTGCTTCAATTGAAAGACACTCTCGAGCAGATTGTAGGATCCTTGGAGATGGGGTATCTTCATAATGGATCCTCGGATTGTAGTCCTAAGGCAAGGTTGGCCTTCTTCTCGTACTCTGGATCTGGAAAAGATGAAGAACAAGATAAGGATGTAAGAAACTCAAGGAAGAGACCTTTACCTGGGATAGCTCTGGACTGCTCGAACTTTGAAGATGAGGGAAGAGTATGGAGGTGGCGGTGGAAGATGGAGTGGATTTAGGGTTTGGCTGGTAGGGCGGTGGCTTGCAGATGAAAAGGACCTAGGGCTTGATATAGTGGGCGGTGGCTTGGAGAAGGAGATGGCGGCCTTGAATGAAGTGTGAATAGGGTTTAGGAATTTGGGTGTTGGCGGCTAGGATGATGAAAGGAAATTAGGGTTGGCGGCCATGGATGAAAGCGGGGCAGGGTTTTGGTAACTTTGGAGATCTCTCACCTCCTTAAGGCTCCAATGGAACCCGGATTTACTCCCTCACGGAGATCAACACTCAAAGAAGTGCGGAAGAAGAGAACACAAGGTTGCTCAACACAAGAAAAGATTTCATTTACTCATTAAAATCAAAAGATTACATAAGGGTCTAATATATAGACCTTGCAAGAGAAACAAAATTACATTACTTCCCATGTAGGACTAAACATTCATCCTAAGCATAAAAAACTTCCCCTTGGCCGACCAGGCTTCTTTCCTTGGAGTGGGCGGCCTCAAATGCAAGGTGATGGCTTCATATGGCAGGTATGTGGGGCACCTCCTAGTTCTTCTCCTTAAGTCATGGGTTTTCCTTCCATGACTTGCTCTTTCATGGAAGAAAATACTCATCTCCTAGTCTTTCTCCCCAAGACTAGGCTCCTTCCATTCATAGCCAATTACTTTAGGCAGGTGTGGGCGCCTACCTTGAAGCCCTCTCCAAGAAAAATCCCTTGCTCCTTTAGCTTGGTTACTTTTGGCAGCTTGTGGGCGCCTTCCTTGACTTCTCCTAAGAAAATTTTCTTGCTCTCTTGGGCGTGGGGACCAGGGACACTGGGATGAAATGTGGTGCCAACTGGTCCTGGGAGTGTGGCTGGGAGTGTGGCGTCCACTTGCATTTGGCCTTGGAAGAAAAAATGATGCCCTAGGGAATGGCGCCAACCAGGACTTGACTTGGACTTAGACTGAGTCAACATGACTCAACAAAATGAAATGCAGACTCAAAGAAACAAAATAATATGGTTGACCAGGTCAACCCTTATTACAAACCATAATCTTCGGGCAAGGTCATTCAGAGATCCAGATGGAACCCTGAAGTCTTCTTCTGATTCTGGTGCTTGCACCAATTCTCCCGGGGGTGGGAGGAACTCGACCTTGTCGAGTAAGGCTCAAGTTGGTTCTGGTATTTCTCCAAGAGATCTGGATCCAGCTCTTGTAATTCATCTCGGGAGATACAAGAGTTATGCTCATAATGTGGCTTGACATGATCCTGCACAAGGCTTGCAAACAACAACGGGAGCAGAATGGATTTTAAAAATAATTTTAAAAATCCGCATTGCGGAAATCTGCTCAGCCCAGAAACTAATCTAATTCTAGTTTCAAACAGGCATGTAAAATGATATAAAATATTTATAAAATATTTGAATTAAAAATTCAATTCATGCATGATAAAAAATTAATTTTTTTTCAAACCTTATTCTGGCTGGAATAACCCTGGGATAAAATCGGAATAGGTTGGAATAAGTGGGATAAACTTATTCCAGTCTTCTTCTTCCTTGGACTACATAAAACTCTATTTTGGGGTGGAAAAACGTCGCCGGAACGATGGCTTCCGGACCTCCGTTTGCTCCCAAATTTTGGCAGCGGCAAGGGGGACAAGCGGTCTTCGATCTCTAATCGAAATCTTCAAGAAAAAGTAAGCCAAAAGGGTGTAGAAATTCACCCAAAATGTGCTACCAGAAGTTTGGTGCAAAACAGGACAGCAGCTTCTTCCTTCGCGTTTGGAGCAACAGCAGCGAACCCGGCTTGCCTCGCTTGCTCCCAGGAGTAGAAGGGTACTCCCTCTAAAGGGGAGACACACCCGGGGCTCTCAGATCCGCCTTCACGCGCGGTGCTAGCCGCTGGAAGGAGCAACGTCACGGTGGATAGCAGCAACCGTTGTTTGCTGCAGTCCTGGTTTGAGCACAACAAAGAGGGGTGAAAAGGCCCTTGTAACACTCCTTCACACTCTCCAAAACCCAACCCCAAGAACACTCGATGGAAGAAGAGATCAAGTTTGAATGAGGCTCCCAAAGAACAGCACCCAAATTCCTATTGCTGGCTGTTGCACGGTGATAAAAAACATTGCTGAAACAGGGCAATAGCTGGTATTTAAAGGCAGCAAGGAAAAGGGAGATGGAGAGGCTGGGAAACTAAAAGACACCAGCAGCCATTCACCCATTGAACCATCCATTAAACAGGGTTAAAGCCAGTGGGTGAAGGAGAGGAAGAGACGCCAGCAACGTTCGGATGAATGGGCTTCGGTCGTTTTGGCCTTTGGGTTTCTCCCAGCGTTAAAAAAAAATCCAACGATAAAATACCATGTAAACGGTCACATGGGAGAATAAATCACCGGTTCAAACAAATCCGGTCCATTCCCATTTAAACCAAGTGGTTCAATCCAATTGAACCGGTTCAAAATTCGGTTCAAGGGAAAAATTGGTTCACAACTAATTGAAGGCCGAAACAAGCTCCGAATCAGTTCAAAACTGATTCAGAAAAATCCTGGCGCAGTCCTGGTCAGCCCGGAATAATTTCCGGTTGACACAAACAAGGGCAAGATAGGGAAAAGAGTGCTCAAAAAATACTATGACCATAAAACTGAGATGATTCCCAATCGTAAACGGTATCCAGATCAGAGAGTAATCCTCTATGGCATGTGACCTCATAGGTTCGAACCTAAACGGTAGCACAGAAATAATTCCAGTACCAGCACAGGAAACCATCTAGCAATGGGTCCCAGCATCCGGATAGGTCGAAGATGCAGGAGCAAACTATCGAACCTCTAGCATATGGTTACCGTATAATTCACCCCTTTGACCTCTAATGCTCAGGACGACTGAGATTGGGCTGCCAACCCAGACTGAGTCAGTTGACTACGTGTCTCAACCTCGCAAGCCCAGTGACTCTTCACTAGGGCTGCTCTGGCCGAGGATTTGCTAAATTGAGATACTGCGAGACATTCAATCCAAACTGTTTGGACAGGTCAATTCCATCTTGGTCCATCACTGCTCCACAAGTACTTGCCGGTACCCAGAAACCTTCCATCACCGGATTAAAAATCCGGGTAGTCCGGCACCAAAGCACAGGGAGTTGCTTGCAAGCTACCGTGATGACCTCAGGTCGGAGGGACACATATACCCATATCCAATCGTGAGTATCCCTTTGGCAGAAAGGGGCTGCACGGAGTCACGTTCAATGAGATATCACATATCCCACTTGTAGATCACATCAGTGTCACCACACTCATTTGGTCAAGAGGACAACCAAACGATGTGAACTACAACAACCTATACTTGATATATTGTCGTCCAGTACAATATATCCTTTGGTTGTGAACAGGGTTTAAGAACCACTCGATACATCCTCTCTGTATCGAAGTCAGTGTAGTCCTAAGGACTTCATCACATAGAAAGAGTTCATTTCAGGGAAATACAATATGTGATGAGCTACCAAAAATAATATTTTATTAATTCAAAGAAAGAGTACAATACTGAGCTCAGCCACCTACAACCCAGGCGATTGGCTTTGGGACACAATTCCCAACAACTCCCACTTGTACTAAAGCCAATCAGAAGAGTATCTAATACCCATTTCCCATTTACAATAGTCGAACTCTTTTATTCCGAGGGCTTTAGTGAAGGGGTCGGCCATATTTTCCTTTCCATCGATCTTTAGAAGATTTATGTCGCCTCGTTCCATGATTTCTCGTACGAGGTGGTAGCGCCACAGAATGTGCTTGGTGCGGTGATGAGCTTTGGCTCCTTAGCTTGAGCAATGGCTCCAGTGCTGTCACAGTATACCGGAACAGGACCATCTAGGGAAGGTGCCACCCCTAGCTCTCCAAGGAACTTCCGCAACCACACAACTTCCTTTGCTGCATCTTATGCTGCAATGTATTCTGCTTCGCATACCGAGTGTGCAACAGTTGCCTGCTTGGAACTTTTCCAGCAGATCGCTCATCCATTCAGGGTAAATACAAACCCTGACACACTCTTGCTATCATCTCTATCCGACTGGAAACTGGAGTTAGAGTACCCCACAAGTTTCAAGTCAAGTTCTCCATAAATCAGCCATTGATCTTTAGTATTTCTTAAATACTTAAGGATGGATTTAACCACTTTCTAATGCGCCTCACCTGGGTCAGACTGGTATCTGCTCACTACTCCTAGTGAGTATGCCACGTTTGGTCTAGTACAAGTCATAGCATACATGATAGAGCCTACTGCAGATTCATAAGGTACTCTACTCATGCGCTCTCTTTCCTTAGGAGTTGTCGCACAATCCTTCTTGGAAAGAGTAATTCCAGAATCTATCGGGAGATAGCCTTTCTTGGAATTTTCCATGCTGAACCGTTTCAGCATGGTGTCAATATACATAGACTGGGACAGTCCCAAAAGCTTCTTAGATCTATCTCTATAGATCTTCATACCTAGTATGTAAGAAGCTTCACACAAGTCCTTCATGGAGAACTAAGATGATAACCAGACCTTTATTCCTTGTAATGCTGCGACATCATTCCCGATTAAGAGAATGTCATCAACATACAGTACTGGGAATATAATCACAGAACCATTAACCCATTTATAGATGCACGGTTCTTCTCCGTTCTTAACGAAGCCATACGATTTGAT
Source organism: Areca catechu (assembly GCA_021397845.1). Classification (NCBI taxonomy): domain Eukaryota; kingdom Viridiplantae; phylum Streptophyta; class Magnoliopsida; order Arecales; family Arecaceae; genus Areca; species Areca catechu. The sequence goes on from CM038050.1 coordinate 59,796,950, forward strand.
ACACCTATCAAACCGTAAGTTCCAACTTCGAGATGCTTGCTTGAGTCCATAGATGGACCTCTCCAACTTGCATACTTTTGATTCATCTGTGGATGTGAACCCTTCAGGCTATAACATATACACCTCCTCTTCCAGCTCCCCATTTAGGAAAGTGGTTCAGACATCCATCTGCCAGATCTCGTAATCAAAATATGCTGCCAAAGCAAGCATGATCCTAATGGACTTGAGCATTGCCATAGGGGAGAAAGTCTCGTCATAATCGATACCATATCGCTGACGATACCCCTTGGCGACCAGACGGGCTTTATAGGTCTCTTCCTTCCCATCTGTGCCCCTTTTCCTCTTGAAGATCCATTTACACCCGATGGATTTTATTCCTTCAGGTGGATCAACCAATGTCCAAACATTATTGATTTCCATGGACTCTATTTCGGATCGCATGGCTCCAAGCCATGCCTTAGAGTCAGATCTCTGAAGAGCATCCATATAGGTGATCGGATCCTCATTGTTTTCATCGAGCTCAATGGGATCGCCATCCCGGACCAAGAAACCATAGTATCTGTCCGGCTGATGCGGTATTTTGCCGGATCTCCTAATGGGTTCTGGGTGTGATTCAATCACAGCCTGTTCTACGATGTCCTTAGAGTGTGCAGGTTCTTTTATTGGCTGAACTTCATCAAGTTCAATCTTAGAGGCTATAGTTCCTTCTCCAAGAAACTCCTTTTCCAAAAAGATAGCTCTAAGAGCAACGAACACCTTTTGTTCATTCTCCAAGTAGAAGAAATACCCTTTGGTTTCCTTAGGATAACCAATGAATAAACACCGATCATACCTCGGACCAAGTTTGTCTGAGTCTAAACGCTTTACGTAAGCCGGAAAACCCCAGACTCGAAGGTGTGAGATTGAGGGTTTACGTCCAGTCCACATCTCATACGGAGTGGAGACAACAGACTTACTTGGAACATCATTTAATAAGTAACAGGCTGTCTGAAGCGCATATCCCTAAAAGGATAGCCGTAGAGTTGCAAAACCCATCATGGATCGAACCATATCCAACAAGGTTCGATTCCTCCTTTCGGACACACCATTCAACTGTGGTGTACCTGGAGGAGTCCATTGTGAGAGAATTCCATTCTCCTCAAGATATGTCAAAAATGCACCAGATAAGTATTCGCCACCTCGATCAGATAGAAGGGTTTTAATACATTTTCTAGTTTGCTTGTCTACTTCATTATGGTATCGTTTGAACATTTCAAACGACTCAGACTTATGTCTCATTAAAAAGACATAAACGAACCTTGAAAAGTCGTCTGTAAAAGTAATGAAATATTTGTATCCTTCTCTGGCACTAACTGTCATCGATCCACATACATCAGTATGTATTAGACTTAGAAGTTCTGTAGCTCGTTCACCTTTTCCAGTAAAAGGTGACTTGGTCATTTTATCAAGTAAACAGGATTCACAAGTGGGCAGTGATTCAGAATCACTGACCTCGAGGAGTCCATCTCCTCGCATCTTGTTTATCCTATTTTGGTTAATATGACCCAGCCTACAGTGCCAAAGATATAAATCATTGACATTATCTAATCTTGGGTGTTTGCTAAAAGTGTACATTACACTAACAGGCCTTGATAGTACATATATGCCTTTATTTAATCTAGCTTTCATTATCACAGAGTTATTCAAAATAACATGGCAAAAATCTCCTTTTATTGATAGTTCAAAACCACAATTGGCCAAAAGGCCTACAGAGATTATGCTCATAATGAAACTAGGATAATAGTGACAGTCGACTAGTTCGACAGTACAAGACTCAAAGACAAGATACAGGACTCCGACCGCCAGTACTGGAACACGATTTTCATTCCCGACACTCAGAAACTGTTCTCCATCTTCAAATCTTCTGCTAACTTGAAGTCCCTGTAATGAATTACAAACATGAATTGGACTACCAGTATCTAATACCCAATTAGCAGTATCAACAATTGAGTAATTACAAGGTTTTATCATATAAATACCTTGTTCAGCAGACTTCTGCTTCCTCGGCCTGTTAGAATCAAGGGACGCAATATAAAGAGGGCAGTTCCTCTTCCAGTGTCCCTTCTTCTTGCAGCAGAAGCACTCTGTAGAAGACTGATCAGCCTTATACTTCCTGGTCTGACTAGGGCCAGGAGCATTCTGCACCTTCTTTCCCTTCTTATTTGTTTTCTTCTTCCCTTTCTTAAAGGGACGACGACTTCTACTTCCTCCCACTAAATTCACCACCCCCTTATTCAGTTGGTGGTCTTTCTCGAAAGTCTGCAGCAACCCCAAAAGATAATGGTAGTTGACTGCAGGCTTGTTCATTCTATAATGATCGAGAAAATCAAGATAGGAGGAGGGAAGAGAATTCAGGATCGCATCCTTGCCGAGCTACTCGTGCAAGGGGCATCCGAGTTTGCCCAGCTTTTCAATCAGCTCGATCATATACAATACATGATCAGTGACTGAACCACCATTCGGCATCTTGGAGTTGTAGATGGCACAAGACACTTTGTACTGTTCTACATCATCCGGGGTGCCGAAGGATTCCTTCAACTTTTAAAGTATTTCATCAGGTTGGGCCTCCTCGAATTTGCGACTAAACTCGTCATTCATCGTCGCTAACATAATGCACTGGACAGTAGTCCGATCAGAGACCCACTTCAGAGAAGCGTCTCTGACCGCACTCCGTGCATTTGCGGGAGGGATTTCAGGTGTCGGATCCATTATCACATAGAGGATCCGTTCATGCTCCAGAACGATTCTCAATCTTCGATACCAACTATCAAAGTTGTGACCCTTTAACTTCTCATTGTCGAGAAGTGACCGGAGCGATAAATTAGAAGACATTTGAAAAGAAAATAAGACCAAATTAGTGTATGAATTAATAATTTAACCAAAAGACTTGGACTTTAGTCTAAAGGTTTCTCCCATTAATTTTTTTAGATTGGTAGCCTCTAACTCCAATCCGTGAAAACACTTTTTCAAGTGGGTACTGAAATCCAATAGGCTTCACATGAGCCCGACTTTGGCCGGCTCACCCATACGAGCCTAAAGGTAGGTTCGTAAACCAATTGCTTCCCTAAACAATTTTTAGTATTTCATTTTGCCCCAGAGAACACCCCAATCGGCCTTGGGGCCTCTTATTGCGGGTCTCTGGTTAGGTCCAACCATTAAAATGACAAATCCAATGCTTCCAGTTAACTAAAGACCAAGCCCGACTTTGGCCGGCCCACCTGGTCCCGTTAAGGAGGTTGCACTGAACCATCATCAATCATATAAAAATTCCAGTCGCCGGATGTATGCCCGTTCTTTGGAACTGCCGATGCACACCAAGCTAGTGGGCACATTTCTAACTGACTTAATGGGAGGCTAAGACACTGTCAACACCTTGACTTAGTCTTTTTGAGGACCTAATAATTTTAGAGGATTTCTAGTTGTGACAGAAGAAAAGACAAGGACATGGATCATCCTCCCACTAAATCAATCAGATTCCAGGAGGGTTGATATAAATCAACAAACGATCCATGGGCACCTATAGATCAGTTACACCGATCAACCTGGGTGACATGGGTTAACTCGAGTCATTGAGCTTTTCCAATCAGTTATGGTTGACTCGACTAGCCAGGTATGTGAGATCATGGGTGAGTATCCGCCATTAACTATCTTTCCTAGACACCAACCAAGTTGGCCAGGAAAGAGTTAGCCTCATACAACCATGATCACAATGCCAAACCTACCTCGACACCAGTTGGTTTACCAGACTCGATCAGACTAGCCTAAAGACCCGGGCATCCACTGAGCCACTAATTGAATCCATTTTAGATGAACGGATCAACTAATCTAACTATTAAATAGTTCTAAAGAAGGGCCTTAAACAACTTTTGTTTAATCTTCTTTTAATCTAGTTCAACTAAACATAGGTTTAACCCAGTTATGGACCCAACTAGTCGGCTAACTCAATTAACCCAAAATGGCTTATGCAAATTTTGATTAGATTTCATAAACCTAAAAATTTTTTTTAGTAAGCCAAACACTTAATTAAAACATTTTTAATTAATTCTCTATTTAAAATAATTTTACATAACAAAAAAATCATGCATCAAGATATTTTACACATATTTTATATTCATATTAAACATGCCTAAAATCATGTATCACCAAATTAAAACAATTTTTAATTTTAATATTCTTTAAGGATCCTTCTGAAGAGGCCAACACAGACGATCCGCATCGTGTCAAAGACACACGATCATGGTGAAGGTTTCAACTAGGTTCCAAAAAGAAATCATGATACATTTTAGATTAAACCAATTTTAATCTATTAAACATGCAAACTAGATTAGATTACACATGCAACCTAGCTCTGATACCAATGAAAGAAACAGGTGCAGGTGGTTTGACATGATCCTGCACAAGGCATGCAAACAACAGCGGGAGCAGAATGGATTTTAAAAATAATTTTAAAAATCCGCATAGTGGAAATCTGCTCCGCCCAGAAACTAATCTAATTCTAGTTGCAAACAGGCATGTAAAATGATATAAAATATTTATAAAATATTTGAATTAAAAATTCAATTCATGCATGATAAAAAATTAATTTTTTCATCATACCTTATTCCGGATGGAATAACCCTGGGATAAAATTGGAATAGGCTGGAATAAGTGGGATAAACTTATTCCAGTCTTCTTCTTCCTTGGACTGCATAAAACTCTGTTTTGGGGTGGAAAAACATCGCTGGAACAATGGCTTCCGGACCTCCGTTTGCTCCCAAATTTTGGCAGCGGCAAGGGGGACAAGCGGTCTTCGATCTCTAATCGAAATCTACAAGAAAAAGTCAGCCAAAAGGGTGTAGAAATTCACCCAAAATCTGCTGCCAGAAGTTTGGTGCAGAACAGGACAGCAGCTTCTTCCTTCGCGTTTGGAGCAACAGCAGCGAACCCGGCTCGCCTCGCTTGCTCCCAGGAGTAGAAGGGTACTCCCTCTAGATGGGAGACATACCCGGGGCTCTCGGATCTGCCTTCATGCGCGGTGCTAGCCACGGGAAGGAGCAACGTCATGGTGGATAGCAGCAACCCTTGTTTGCTGCAGTCCTGGTTTGAGCACAACAAAGAGGGGTGAAAAGGCCCTTGTAACACTCCTTCACACTCTCCAAAACCCAACCCCAAGAACACTCGATCGAAGAAGAGATCAAGTTTGAATGAGGCTCCCAAAGAACAGCACCCAAATTCCTATTGCTAGCTGTTGCACAGTGATAAAAAGCATTGCTGAAAAAGGGCAATAGCTAGTATTTAAAGGCAGCAAGGAGGAGGGAGATGGAGAGGCTGGGAAACTAAAAGACACCAGCAGCCGTTCACCCATTAAACCATCCATTAAACAGGGTTAAAGCCAGCGGGTGAAGGAGAGGAAGAGACGCCAGCAACTTTCATACGAATGGGGATCGGTCGTTTTGGCCTTTGGGTTTCTCCCAGCATTAAAAAAAAAATCCAACGATAAAATACCGTGTAAACGGTCACATGGGAGAATAAATCATTGGTTCAAACAAATCCGGTCCATTCCCATTTAAACCAAGTGGTTCAATCCAATTGAACCGGTTCAAAATTTGGTTCAAGGGAAAAATTGGTTCACAACCAATTGGAGGTCGAAACGAGCTCTGAATCAGTTCAAAACTGATTCAGAAAAATCCTGGCGCAGTCCTGGTCAGCCCGGAACAATTTCTGGTTGACACAGACAAGGGCAAGATGGGGAAAAGAGTGCTCAAAAAATACTGTGACCATAAAATCGAGATAATTCCCGATCGTAATCAGTATCCGGATCAGAGAGAAATCCTCTATGGCGTGTGACCTCATAGGTTCGAACCTAAATGGTAGCATTGGAATAATTCTGGTACCAGCACAGGAAACCATCTAGCAATGGGTCCCGGCGTCTGGATAGGTCGAAGATGCAGGAGCAAACTATCGAACCTCTGGCATATGGTTACCGTATAATTCACCCCTTTGACATCTAATGCTCAGGATGACTGAGATTGGGCTGCCAACCCAGACTGAGTCCGTCGACTACGTGTCTCAACCTCGCAAGCCCAGTGACTCTTCACTAGGGCTACCCCGACCGAGGATTTGCTAAATTGAGATACTGCGAGACATTCAATCCAAACTGTTTGGACAGGTCAATTCCATCTTGGTCCATCACTACTCCACAAGTACTTGCCTGTGCCCAGAATACTTCCGTCACCAGATTAAAAATCCGGGTAGTCTGGCACCAAAGCATAGGGAGTTGCTTGCAAGCTACCGTGATGACCTCAAGTCGGAGGGATACATATATCTATATCCAATCGTGAGTATCCCTTTGGCAAAAAGGGGCTGCACGGAGTCACGTTCAATGAGATATCACATATCCCACTTGTAGATCACATCAGTGTCACCACACTCATTTGGTCAAGAGGACAACCAAACGATGTGAACTACAACAACCTATACTTGATATATTGCCATCCAGTACAATATATCCTTTGGTTGTGAACAGGGTTTAAGTACCACTCGATACATCCTCTCTATATCGAAGTCAGTGTAGTCCTAAGGAATTCATCACATGGAAAGAGTTCATTTCAGGGAAATACAATATGTGATGAGCTACCAAAAATAATATTTTATTAATTCAAAGAAAGAGTACAATACTGAGCTCAACTGCTTACAACCAAGGTGATTGGCTTTGGGAAATAATTCCCAACAACTAGATGATGCAGAACAAAAGAGAAGATGATGTGATGCGGAAGTAAATTAAGACTAATTTTTTTTTTTGTTATTATTATTTTTTTAATATTTTCAGAAGTCGGCTTTGACTAAAAGGAAAGTTAAACTAAATTGAAAGAAACTAGGTAAAATTGAAAGCACAATTTAAATAAAACTGGGTTATCAGAGTAGTTCAGAAGTAATGGATCGCTAGGGGTTGAGAAACTCCCAGACCTAGGATTTCGCTCTTGAACTTTCAACATGACAGAAATAAAGAGAAGAGATGGGTTACCGACCAGACAGTGATCTTCACAGAGTTTTGGTGGAAGAACTCTCTCGAGCAGATTGTTGGTTCCTCGGATTCGGATATCTTCGCAATAGATCCTCCAATACTGGTCCTGTGGCTGAGTCGGCTTCTCCTGAACTCAAGATCTGGGAAAGAAGAGGAACAAGTGATGGAATCAGATACTCAAGGAAGGATTTACCAGATTGAAGAACTTGATAGCTGAAGTTGCTGAAATCCAGATTTTCCTGGAGGCTAATCTGACTTCCTCTGGGAGTTGCTCTGGATCTGAAGTATCCGGGCTGGACCCGGATGCTGGTGGTCAGCCTTGACTTGAAGAGAGTGGCCGTGAGAGGTGGGATAGGCTAGGGCTTGGTGGAAAGAAAAGGATGATGGGCGGCCAGGGTTTGGGGTTTGGAGATCTCACACCTCCTCAAGGTTCCTGGGGAACCCGGATTTACTCCCTCATGGAGCTCAACACCTGGATGCAAGTGCGGAAGAGAGAAAACACAGAGTTTGCTCACACAAAAGTTTGAATTCATTTATCAGATTACCTTCAAATTTACAAGAAGGGTTTAATTTATAGGACTTTACAAGAGAGTAGGGTTTTACATCTTTCCATGTGGGACTAAAGGAGGGGATCTTCAAATTAGGATTGTAGGATCAATCCCTACATATATGGCCGGCCAAAGGTTCCAAAATAAATTGATTGGAGGCTTAAAAGGAAGGTAAGCGGTGCCTCCTAGCCTTGTTCTTCAAGAGAGAATTTCATTCCTTTCATGGCTCAACTCTTTTGGACTCCTCCTTTTCTTTCTCCCTAAGTCATGGTTCTTCTCATCTTTGCTTTGGGCATTTTTGGCATGGAATGGGCGCCCCCTTGAAGTACTCTCCAAGAAGAATTTCTTTCTTTTCATAGCTTGGCTCTTATGGAAAATTGTGGGCCGCCCCCTTGAATTGTGGATCCCAGATTGCTTTCTCCTCAAATGGCGCATGAGAGAAGGGACCTGCTATCTTGTGGTGTGGGGACCAGAGCATACTGGATGGAGATGTGGCGCCCCCTGGACTCAGGCGTGTGGCTGGGAGTGTGGCTGGGAGTGTGGCGCCAACTTGCTTGGCCTTGGGAGAAAATGTGATACCCAGGTTGAAGTCCTAGACCACTACTGAGTCAACATGACTCAACAAAAAATAAGTTGCAGGGAATACAGACTCAAGCTAAAAATGAGTTGATCAAGTCAACCCTTATTACAAACCAGAAAACCCTAATTCTTTGGGAAAGGTCAATCAGAGATCCAGATGGAGCTCTGAAGTCTTCTTCTGAGTCTGGTGCCCGCACCAATTCTCCGGGGGTGGGAGGAACTCGACCCTGTCGAGTATGGATCAAGTTGGCCCTGGTATCTCTCCAAGTGGTCTGGGTCCAATTCTTGTAATTCTTCTTGGGAGATCCAAGAGTCATCAAAATCTGGCCTTCCTTGCCAGCGGACCAGGTATCTTTGGTATCCTCGATTACGAGTAGAGATAACCTGATCATCCAGGATCTTTTCAATCTGCTCTTTCCTCATAGGCCAGTTTGTTAGTGGACACACAGGGTTGGGTTCACTCTCAAGAGCAGGATTAGGTTCAAAAGGCTCACTGGGAATCATAGCCGGCTCTCTATACTCTACTAGGTCTGTAATGTTGAAAGTGGAGCTAATGCCTAGTTCTGGAGGTAACTCGAGCACATAGGCATTGGATCCTACTCTCTTCACCACTCTAAATGGTCCAGCTCCTCTAGCATGTAACTTTCTAACGGTTCCAGGAGAAAACCATTCAGGCCTTAACCTAATCATTACATAGTCTCCCTCATCAAAAGTTTTGACTCGCCTTTGAGAATCAGCCAACTTCTTATAAGTTTCATTACTTAAATTTATTTTGGCATGAATTTCTTTATGCAAGTCTTTTATATGCTGTGCAAAAACTTCGGCAGACTCGGAGACTCGTGTGTGGACTGGTAAAGGAGCTAGGTCAAGAGGTGTGTGAGGTTTGTAACCATGCACAATTTCAAATGGACTCTTACCCGTAGACCTATTGACCGAGTCATTGTATGCAAATTCAGCTCTAGGTAAGTACAAATCCCAGTTCCTAATGTTTTCACCAACAAGACACCTTAACAGATTGCCTAAACTATGGTTCACTACTTCTGTTTGGCCATCAGTCTGGGGATGATAGGCAGTTGAAAACTTAAGTTTTGTCCCTAACTTATGCCAAAGGGTTTTCCAGAAATAGCTGGTGAACCGGACATCCCTATTGGAAACAATTGTCTTAGGTAGGCCATGGAGTCGAACTATCTCATTAAAGAACAGGGTGGCTACCTTAGGCGCATCAAATGTTTGGGAACAAGGCAAGAAATGGGCCATCTTGGAAAATCGGTCGACTACAACACAGATAGAGTCATGCCTCCTCTGGGTCTTAAGCAAACCAAACACAAAGTCCATGCTCACATCTTGCCAAGGACGATCTGGGACAGGGAGTGGGGTATAAAGGTTGGTGTTCTATTTTCGCTGTTTTGCAACAGCGCAGGTCCGACACCTAGCCACAATGTGAGCTACATCTCTTTTTAAGCTAGGCCAGAAAAAGTGGTCTTCAATAGCCAGGGTGGTCTTGTCTTTTCCGAAATGGCCAGCTAAACCTCCAGCATGAATTTCCCAAATCAAAAATTCCCTAAGAGAAGTTCTAGGGATGCAAAGCCTATGCTTAAAGAACAGAAAGCCATCTAAAAGGGTATAATCCTTATGGTCACTAGAAGGTCCTTGAGTTAGATCCTGGTACCCAGTCTTAAAATCCAGACACGACTCATATTCCTCTTTGATTTGCTCAAACCCTATGACTTCAGCCCTAACAGAATTCAACAACAAAGATCGACGACTAAGGGCATCAGCAACCTTATTTTCAGACCTAGCCTTATACTTCAAAACAAAAGTATAGGACTGGATATACTCTACCCACTTAGCATGCCTAGGGTTAAGCTTCTTCTGGGAGTTCAAGAATCTTAGAGCCTCATGGTCCGAAAACAGCACAAATTCTTGCGGTAGCAAATAATGTCTCCAGTAACGCAAAGCTTGCACTACCGCATAAAATTCCTCATCATAGGTAGAATACCTAAGCTTAGCATCATTAAGTTTTTCACTAAAGAATGCTACGGGATGGTTCTCTTGGCTTAGGACTCCACCTATACCTACTCCTGAAGCATCACAGGCAACCTCAAATACCTTTGAAAAGTCGAGTAACCTCAAAATGGGTGCCTGGGTCATCCTATCCTTAAGATCTAGGAAGGCTTTATGGGCTGCTTTAGTCCACTAGAATTCTCCCTTCCTAATACAGTCTGTGATAGGAGCAACTACAGTACTAAGCCCCTTGATGAATCGCCTATAGAAGGTAGCCAAGCCGTGGAAACTTCTGACTTCATGCACATTGGTCGGCTCTGGCCATTCTACTATGGACCTAATTTTTTCTAGATCGGCAGCCACGCCGTCAGGGGTTACTACAAAACCAAGGAAGATAATTCTACTGGTCATGAATTCACACTTTTTGAGATTACCATAGAGACTATCATTCCTCAAAACTTGACAGACTTGTCTAAGGTGGCCTAGGTGGTCTGCAGGGGTCTTACTATAGATCAGGATGTCATCAAAATAGACCACTACAAACTATCCTATGAAAGCTCTAAGTACCTGGGTCATAATCCTCATGAAAGTACTAGGGGCATTGGACAACCCAAAAGGCATAACAACCCATTCATAGAGACCATCCTTAGTTTTGAAAGTGGTTTTCCACTCATCCCCTGGTCTAATCCTAACCTGATGATAGCCGCTCTTGAGATCAATTTTAGAAAAAACCATTGCACCGGCCATCATATCTAGCATGTCATCTAGTCTACGGATGGGGAACCTATACTTGATTGTGATTTTGTTGATGGCACGACCATCAACACACATCCTCCACGTGCCATCCTTCTTCAGGGTTAGAAGTGCAGGGACTGCACAAGGGCTAAGACTCTCCCTAATGAACCCCTTCCTCAACAATTCTCCAACCTGCTTTTGCAGTTCCTTATGCTCAGATGGATTCATCCTATAATGGGGCAAGTTGGGTAAAGTAGCTCCTGGGACTAAATCTATGGAATGCTGAATATCCCTAAGAGGTGGAAGGTGGTCTGGCAGATCCTCGGGAAAAACATCCTCAAATTCCTTTAACAAAGGTTTAACTTCCTGAGGAGGCTCTGAGGGTGTAGGAGTCCTAAGTTCCTTAGCAGTCAACATCCAAATAGGTGAACCACTATGAATTTCTTGTTCTAGATCCTTAGCACTAATTAGGTTCACTCCAGTCTTCATTTCTCTGACCTTATTGGTTCCTTTAGCTACCTTGTCCTTAGGAGGGACTGAATGGATTGTGATTTTCTTCCCATTGAAACTAAAGACACAGGTGTTGGATTTTCCAAAGAGGGTGGCATCATGATCATACAACCAAGGTCTTCCAAGAATTATACTGCTCACCCCCATGGGCAAGATGTCACACCAAATCTTCTCTTGATAGGATTGCATTTGGATTTGGACCTGACATCTAGACTGGATGGGTATAGAGGTAGAGTCTACCCAAGAAACCTTATATGAGTTGGGATGGGGGACTAGGGTTAAGCCTAACATTTTGACAGTGCTAGCAGAAATGGCATTCACACAGCTCCCACTATCTATGATGATTTTACATACCTTATCCCCTAGTTTAAGGAAAGTCTGTAGGATGTTAGTCCTACGCCAATCCTCCTGAACTCTATTCTGGGACAGGATGCATCTTACAACCCCTAATTGTTCAGACTCTGTGGATTCCTCCTCTCCTTCATACTCATCGACCAAATTCATTCCGGCCTCATAAACTTCTTCTTCAAACTCTTCATTGGGTCCGGAATTCTCTTCTCCTCCTTCTATGTAGAGGGATCTACAAGGGCACTGGCTAGAAACATGACCTACCTTATGGCACTTAAAACAAGCTATGGCTGTGCACTGGTTGGAGATATGACCGGGCTTCTGGCACTTAAAACAGATTGTACTAGGGGCTCTCTGGGTGTCAGGTGCCTTACCTTTGTCCATGGGCCTAGGGGTGGGAATACCTTGATTAGGCTTGCTAAGGGTAACTTGGCTAGGTCCATTTCTTGGGATTGGGGCACTAACCCTAGAAGGCATGGGTCCTCTTTGAAACTTCTCAGTGTTCAGTGCAATCTGATAGGCTTGGTCTAGGTCAGTAACCTCTCTCAGAAACAACTCCCTCTTTATGTCTTCCCTAAGTCCAGCCCTAAACCTAGACAAAGTGACCTCATGGGCTTCACTCATATCACATCTCATCAGTGATGCAGAACAAAGAACAAGGAAGCGTATGCGGAAGTAAATTTATGAATAATTCTTTTTTTTTTTTTTTATATTTCAGAAATTGGCTTTGACTTAAAGTAAAGCTAAACTAAGTTGAAGGAAACTAGGTAAGGATTGAAAGCACAATTTAGATGAAACTGAATTATCAGAGTAGTTCAGAAGTAACGGATCGCTGGGGGTTGAGAAACTCCCAGACCTAGGGTTTCGCTCTGAACTTTCAACAGAACAAAAATAGAGAGGAGAGATGGTTTACTAACCAGACAGTGATCTTCTCAAGATTTCGGTGGAAGAACTCTCTCGAGCAGATTGTGGGATCCTCGGAGTTGGCTATCTTCGCAATGGATCCTCCAATACTGGTCTTGTGGTTTGGTCGGCTTCTCCTGGACTCAAGATCTGGGAAAGAAGAGGAACAAGTGATGGAATTCAGATACTCAAGAAAAGATTTTACCAGGTTGAAGAACTTGAAAGCTGAAGTTGCTGAAATCAGGATTCTCCTGGAGGCCGATCTGACTTCCTCTTAGAATTGCTGTAGATCTGAAGTATCTGGACTGGAGCTGGATGCTGGTGGCCGGCCTGGACTTGGAGAGGGTGGCCGTGAGAAGTGGAATAGACTAGGGCTTGGTGGAAAGAGAAGGGTGATGGCGGCTAGGGTTTGGGAGTGGAGTGGCTAACCTAGGGTTTGGGTTTTGGAGATCTCACACCTCCTCAAGGTTCCTGGGGAACCCGGATTTACTCCCTCACGGAGCTCAACACCTGGATGCAAGTGCGGAAGAGAAAAAACATAAGTTTTGCTCACAAAAAAAATTGGTTTCGTTCATCTGATTGATTTAAACTTACAAGAGGGGTTTAATTTATAAGGCTTTACAAGGGAGTAGGGTTTTACATCTTCCCATGTGGGACTAAAGGAGGGGATCTACAAATCAGGATAAATCATACACATATGGTCGACCAAGGTACCAAAAAAATTTGATTTGGGTTATAAAAGGCAGGTAGATGGCGCCTCCTTGATTGGATCTTCAAGAGAATTTTTTTCCTTCCATGGATCAACTCTTTTGGACTCCTCCTTTTCTTCCTCCCTAAGTCAAGGTCCTTCCCATCTTTGTTTTGGATTTTTTTGGCAGGTAGTGGGCGCCTCCTTGAAGTTCTCTCCAAGAAAATTTCTTCCCATCTTTACTTTGGTTCTCTTGGGAAAGTCTTGGCCGCCCCCTTGATTTGTGGACTCTTGGTGGATTTCTCCTCATCTGGCACATGAGAGAAGGAAGCTGCTATCTGTGGAGTGGGGACCAAAGGCTGCTGGATGTAGATATGGCGCCCCCTGGACTCAGGCGTATGGCTAGGAGTGTGGCTGGGAGTGTGGTGTCCACTTGCTTGGTCTTGGGAGAAAATGTAACACCCCAGGTTGAAACCCTAGTCCACTACTGAGTCAACATGACTCAACAAAATAAAATGCAGGTAATGTAGACTCAAGCTAAATTGAGTTGATCTAGTCAACTCTTATTACAAACCAAAAATCCTAATTCTTCGGGCAAGGTTAATCAGAGATCCAGATGGAGCTCTGAAGTCTTCTTCTGAGTCTGGTGCCCGCACCAATTCTCCCAGGGTGGGAGGAACTCGACCCCGTCGAGTATGGATCAAGTTGGCTCTGGTATCTCTCCAAGAGGTCTGGGTCCAGCTCTTGTAACTCTTCTCGGGAGATCCAAGAGTCATCAGAATCTGGCCTTCCTAGCCAGCGGACCAGGTATCTTTGGTATCCTCCATTACGAGTAGAGATAACCTGATCATCCAGGATCTTTTCAATCTGCTCTTTCCTCACAGGCCAATTTGTTGGTGGACACACAGGGTCAGGTTCACTCTCAAGAGCAGGATTAGGTTCAAAAGCCTCACTGGGAATCACAGCTGGCTCCCTATACTCTACTAGGTCTGTAATGTTGAAAGTGGAGCTAATGCCTAGTTCTGGAGGCAACTCGAGAACATAGGCATTGGATCCTACTCTCTTTACCACTCTAAATGGTCCAGCTCCCCTAGCATGTAACTTTCTAACGGTTCCAGGAGGAAACCGTTCAGGCCTTAACCTAATCATTACATAGTCTCCTTCGTCAAAAGTTTTGACTCGCCTTTGAGAATCAGCCAATTTCTTATAAGTTTCATTACTTAAATTTATTTTGCCTTGAATTTCTTTATGCAAGTCTTTTATATGCTGTGCAAAAACTTCGGTAGACTCGGATACCCGTGTGTGGACTAGTAAAGGAGCTAGGTCAAGAGGTGTGTGGGGTTTGTAACCATGCACAATTTCAAATGGACTCTTACCCGTAGACCTATTGACCGAGTCATTATATACAAATTCAGCTCTAGGTAAGTACAAATCCCAGTTCCTAATGTTTTCACCAACAAGACACCTTAGCAGATTGCCTAAACTACGGTTCACTACTTCGGTTTGGCCGTCAGTCTGGGGATGATAGGCAGTTGAAAACTTATGTTTCGTCCCTAACTTATGCCAAAGGTTTTTCCAGAAATAGCTGGTGAACCGAACATCCCTATCTGAAACAATGGTCTTGGGTAGGCCATGGAGTCGAACTATCTCATTGAAGAACAGGGTGGCTACCTTAGACGCATCAAATGTTTGGGAACAAGGCAAGAAATGGGCCATCTTGGAAAATCGGTCTACTACAACACAGATAAAGTCATGCCTCCTCTGGGTCTTAGGCAAACCTAACACAAAGTCCATGCTCACATCTTGCCAAGGATGATCTGGGACAGGGAGTGGGGTATAAAGGCCGGTGTTCTGTTTTCACTGTTTGGCAACAGCGCAGGTCCGACACCTAGCCACAATGTGTGCTACATCTCTTTTTAAGCTAGGCCAGAAAAAATGGTCTTCAATAGCCAGGGTGGTCTTATCTATTCCAAAATGGCCAGCTAAACCTCCAGCATGAGTTTCCCAAATGAAGAATTCCCTAAGAGAGGTTCTAGGGATGCAAAGCCTATTCTTAAAGAACAGAAAGCCATCTAAAAGGGAATAATCCTTATGTTCACTAGATGGTCTTTGAGTTAGATCCTGGTATACAATCTTGAAATCCGGACACGACTCATATTCTTCTTTGATTTGCTCAAACCCTATGACTTCAGCCCTAACAGAATTCAACAACAAAGATCGATGACTAAGGGCATCAGCTACCTTATTTTCATACCCAGCCTTATGCTTCAAAACAAAAGTATAGGACTGGATATACTCTATCCACTTAGCATGCCTAGGGTTAATCTTCTTCTGAGAATTCAAGAATCTAAGAGCCTCATGGTCCGAAAACAGCACAAATTCTTGCGGTAGTAAATAATGTCTCCAGTAACGCAAAGCTTGCACTACCGCATAAAATTCCTTATCATAGGTAGAATACCTAAGCTTAGCATCATTAAGTTTTTCACTAAAGAATGCTACGGGATGGTTCTCTTGGCTTAGGACTCCACCTATACCTACTCCTGAAGCATCACAGGCAACCTCAAATACCTTTGAAAAGTTCGGTAGTCTCAAAATGGGTGCCTGGGTCATCCTATCCTTAAGATCTAGGAAGGCTTTATGGGCTGCTTTGGTCCACTGAAATTCTCCCTTCCTAATGCAGTCTGTGATAGGAGCAACTACGGTACTAAACCCCTTGATGAATCGCCTATAGAAGGTAGCCAAGCCATGGAAACTTCTGACTTCATGCACACTGATCGGCTCTGGCCATTCTACTATGGACCTAATCTTTTCAGGATCGGCAGCCACGCCGTCAGGGGTTACAACAAATCCAAGGAAGATAATCCTACTGGTCATAAATTCACACTTCTTGAGATTACCGTAGAGACTATCATTCCTCAAAACTTGACAGACTTGTCTAAGGTGGCCTAGGTGATCTGCAGGGGTCTTACTATAGATCAGGATGTCATCAAAATAGACCACTACAAACTTCCCTATGAAAGCTCTAAGTACCTGGGTCATAATCCTCATGAAAGTACTAGGGGCATTAGACAACCCAAAAGGCATAACAACCCATTCATAGAGACCATCCTTAGTTTTGAAGGCGGTTTTCCACTCATCCCCTGGTCTAATTCTAACCTGATGATAGCCACTCTTGAGATCAATTTTAGAAAAAACCATGGCACCGGCCATCATATCAAGCATGTCATCTAGTCTAGGGATGGGGAACCTATACTTGATTGTGATTTTATTGATGGCACGACTGTCAACACACATCCTCCACGTGCCATCCTTCTTCGGGGTTAGAAGTGCAGGGACTGCACAAGGGCTAAGACTCTCTCTAATGAACCCCTTCCTCAACAATTCGCCAACCTGCTTTTGCAGTTCTTTATGCTCAGATGGATTCATCCTATAATGGGGCAAGTTGGGTAAAGTAGCTCCTGGGACTAAATCTATGGAATGCTGAATATCCCTAAGAGGTGGAAGGTGGTCTGGCAGATCCTCGAGAAAAACATCCTCAAATTCTTCTAATAAAGGCTTAACTTCCTAAGGAGGCTCTGAGGGTGTAGGAGTCCTAAGTTCCTTAGCAGTCAACATCCAAATGGGTGAACCACTATGAATTTCTTGTTCTAGATCCTTGGCACTAATTAGGTTCACTCCAGTTTTCATTTCCCTAACCTTACTGGTTCCTTTAGCTACCTTGTCCTTAGGAGGGACTGAATGGATTGTGATTTTCTTCCCATTGAAACTAAAGACACAGGTGTTGGATTTTCCTAAGAGGGTGGCATCATGATCATACAACCAAGGTCTTCCAAGAATTATACTGCTCACCCCCATGGGCAAGACATCACACCAAATCTTCTCTTGATAGGATTGCATTTGGATTTGGACCTGACATCTAGACTGGATGGGTATAGAGGTAGAGTCTACCCAAGAAACCTTATAGGGGTTGGGGTGGGGGACTGGGGTTAAGCCTAACATTTTGACAGTGCTAGTAGAAATGGCATTTACACAGCTCCCACTATCTATGATGATTTTACAAACCTTATCCCCTAGTTTAAGGAAAGTCTGTAGGATGTTAGTCCTACGCCAATCTTCCTGAACTTTAGTCTGGGACAGGATGCATCTCACAACCCCTAAGTGGTCAGATTCAGTGGATTCTTCTTCTCCTTCATACTCATCAACCAAATTCATTCCGGCCTCATAAACTTCTTCTTCAAACTCCTCATTAGGCTCGGAATTCTCTTCTCCTCCCTCTTCTATATATAGGGATCTAAGAGGGCACTGGCTAGAAACATGACCTAGCTTATGACACTTAAAACAAGCTATGGCTGTGCACTGAGTGGAGATATGACCGGGCTTTTGGCACTTAAAACAGACGATACTAGGGATTCTCTGGGTGTCAGGTGCCTTACCTTTGTCCATGGGCCTAGGGGTGGGGATACCCTGATTAGGCTTGCTAGGGGTAACCTGGCTAGGTCCATTTCTTGGGATTGGGGCACTAACCCTAGATGGCATGGGTCCTCTCTGAAACTTCTCAGTGTTCAGTGCAATCTGATAGGCTTGGTCTAGGTCAGTAACCTCTCTCAGAAACAACTCTCTCTTAATATCTTCCCAAGTCCAGCCCTAAATCTAGACAAAGTGACCTCATGGGCTTCACTCACATCACATCTCATCAGGTATTCATCAAAGGTGGTTATGTAGTCTGAAACAGATCGGTTCCCTTGTTTCAAAGTCTGCCATTGGTCTAACAGATTTTGCTGGTATGAAATGGGTAGGTACTTGTCTCTAAGTTTCTCTTTCATACCCTGCCAAGTGGTTATGGGCTCTACATTTCGTCTTCTAGTGGTCAGCTCAATGTTCCCCCAGTATAACCTAGCTTGACGTATTAATTTCATCTTGGCAAACTTGAATTTCCTCTCCTCAGACATGGCATACCACTCAAAGTACTGGTCCATCTCACCCTCCCAATCAGAATACACCTTAGGATTTAGGCTACCATCAAAAGTGGGTGCATCTAACTTGATGTTTAGAATGAACCTATCATCTCTATCCTCAGGTTCTGGGTCAGGCCTCCTATGATTAGGTTCAGGATCTCGGTATAAAGGTCTTCTAGGCTCTTGGTGTGGGTGAGGTTGAGGCACATTAAAATCTGGGTCAGGAGTCCAGTTCCGATGTCTAGGTTCCTCTAGCACTTGGACTCGATCCCTAAGCTGGGCAAAATCCTCATGGACTTGTTCTTTAAATGGGCAACAGTGGTAGTCACATCCTGACTCAGTTTGTTCATACTCTCAATAAGAGCTCTAACCATGGCCTCTAAATCAGGTTGGGTTTGACCAGGTTGGTAGGGCACTCCATTCCGGGTAGACATGATGCAAGCAAACACACAAAAATGAGACTCAACTGAATGACTACGGGCTAACTAGACCTAGAGCCCAAACTAGATGCCCAATCAGAGTGGCAAGCTAGCCTGTAGTAACTCAGGACTCAGCCAAGCAGGTGTAAGGGGAGTGTTAGGTCTCTGAATGCCAATCCTAGACACCAATCAGAGATTGGCCAGGTAGACGGACTAGCACACAAGCCATTCGGGATGGAATCCCTGAACCACCATTCTAGACACTGAGTACAAAGCACACACAGAGTAACCAGACAAACTGACTCAACACTAGCCTTGACCCGACTTTTTGATGTCCCTAGCCCACTAGGGCAAATTAGGTCTAATCAATTTTAGATTAAAGGCTTAGGTTCGAATGAAGGGGTGGTGGTTTTGGGCTAAGGAGAGGTTATCAACTCCTCCCCTTATCTTAGATGCTCAAATGCCCTTAAGATGAATTAAGAGATGTACACTAAAAAATAAATGGATTGCAGAATACAAAAATAGAGTTGCAGTAATTTAATTCTCAGAAATTGCACGGAAACCAATAAATCATGAGAAAATCATGCAAATTAGTCTCAATTATACTGGTTTCAACAAAATAAAAATAACTGAATTTGGAGTTACCTGCAGTGCGAAATAATTCCTGCAACAGGGCAATTACGGGCTGAAAACAGAGCACTTCCCCGTTTACAATTTCTGCTACGAAGTTGTAACCCAACGGATCCCCTACACGCCCTAGGAACACCCCGTGGAATGGGAAGAGGAGGTTTGCACCTCGCTTCGTTCCTATGACCGGACGTCCTGGGGAGTCTACTTCGAGCAGACAAAGTAAAAAGAGAGGGACTCAAACAAGCAATCAAACAGAAACCCTAGATAGGGCTCTGATACCAAAAATGATGCAGAACAAAGAACAAGGAAGTGTATGCGGAAGTAAATTTAAGATTAATTCTTTTTTTCTTTTTTTTTTTTATATTTCAGAAATTGGCTTTGACTCAAAGTAAAGCTAAACTAAGTTGAAGGAAACTAGGTAAGGATTGAAAGCACAATTTAGATGAAACTGAATTATCAGAGTAGTTCAGAAGTAACGGATCGCTTGGGGTTGAGAAACTCCCAGACCTAGGGTTTCGCTCTGAACTTTCAACAGAACAGAAATAGAGAGGAGAGATGGTTTACTAACCAGATAGTGATCTTCTCAGGATTTCGGTGGAAGAACTCTCTCGAGCAGATTGTGGGATCCTCGGAGTTGGCTATCTTCGTAATGGATCCTCCAATACTGGTCTTGTGGTTTGGTCGGCTTCTCCTGGACTCAAGATCTGGGAAAGAAGAGGAACAAGTGATGGAATTCAGATACTCAAGAAAAGATTTTACCAGGTTGAAGAACTTGAAAGCTGAAGTTACTGAAATCAGGATTCTCCTGGAGGCCGATCTGACTTCCTCTTAGAATTGCTGTAGATCTGAAGTATCTGGACTGGAGCTGGATGCTGGTGGCCGGCCTGGACTTGGAGAGGGTGGCCGTGAGAAGTGGAATAGACTAGGGCTTGGTGGAAAGAGAAGGGTGATGGCGGCTAGGGTTTGGGAGTGGAGTGGCTAACCTAGGGTTTGGGTTTTGGAGATCTCACACCTTCTCAAGGTTCCTGGGGAACCCGGATTTACTCCCTCACGGAGCTCAACACCTGGATGCAAGTGCAGAAGAGAGAAAACACAAGTTTTGCTCACAAAAAAATTGGTTTCATTCATCTGATTGATTTAAACTTACAAGAGGGGTTTAATTTATAAGGCTTTATAAGGGAGTAGGGTTTTACATCTTCCCATGTGGGACTAAAGGAGGGGATCTACAAATCAGGATAAATCATACACATATGGTCGGCCAAGGTACCAAAAAAAATTGATTTGGGTTATAAAAGGCAGGTAGATGGCGCCTCCTTGATTGGATCTTCAAGAGAATTTTTTTCCTTCCATGGATCAACTCTTTTGGACTCCTCCTTTTCTTCCTCCCTAAGTCAAGGTCCTTCCCATCTTTGTTTTGGATTTTTTTGGCAGGTAGTGGGCGCCTCCTTGAAGTTCTCTCCAAGAAAATTTCTTCCCATCTTTACTTTGGTTCTCTTGGGAAAGTCTTGGCCGCCCCCTTGATTTGTGGACTCTTGGTGGATTTCTCCTCATCTGGCGCATGAGAGAAGGAAGCTGCTATCTGTGGAGTGGGGACCAAAGGCTGCTGGATGTAGATATGGCGCCCCCTGGACTCAGGCATATGGCTGGGAGTGTGGCTGGGAGTGTGGTGTCCACTTGCTTGGTCTTGGGAGAAAATGTAACACCCCAGGTTGAAACCCTAGTCCACTACTGAGTCAACATGACTCAACAAAATAAAATGCATGTAATGTAGACTCAAGCTAAATTGAGTTGATCTAGTCAACTCTTATTACAAACCAAAAACCCTAATTCTTCGGGCAAGGTTAATCAGAGATCCAGATGGAGCTCTGAAGTCTTCTTCTGAGTCTGGTGCCCGCACCAATCAGGTATTCATCAAAGGTGGTTATGTAGTCTGATACAGATCGGTTCCCTTGTTTCAAAGTCTGCCATTGGTCTAACAGATTCTGCTGGTACGAAATGGGTAGATACTTGTCTCTAAGCTTCTCTTTCATACCCTGCCAAGTGGTTATGGGCTATACATTTCGTCTTCTAGTGGTTAGCTCAATGTTGCTCCAATATAACCTAGCTTGACGTACTAACTTCATCTTGGCAAACTTGAACTTCCCTTCCTCAGACATGGCATACCACTTAAAGTACTGGTCCATCTCACCCTCCCAATCAGAATACACCTTAGGGTTTAGGCTACCATCAAAAGTGGGTGCATCTAATTTGATGTTCCAAATGAACCTATCATCTCTATCTTCAGGTTCTGGGTCAGGCCTCCTATGATTAGGTTCAGGATCTCTGTATAAAGGTCTTCTAGGCTCTTGGTGTGGGTGAGGTTGAGGCACATTAAAATCTGGATCAGGAGTCCAATTCTGATGCCTAGGTTCCTCAAGTACTTGGACTCGATCCCTAAGCTGAGCAAAATTTTCATTCATATCCTGACTTAATTTGTTCATACTCTCAGTAAGAGCTCTAACCATAGCCTCTAAATTAGGTTGGGTTTGACCAGGTTGGTAGGGTACTCCATTCCGGGTAGACATGATGATGCAAGCAAACACACAAAATGAGACTCAACTGAATCAACTACAGGCTAACTAGATCTAAAGCCCAAACTAGATGCCCAATCAGAGTGGCAAGCTAGCCTGTAGTAACTCAGGACTCAGCCAGGCAGGTGTAAGTGGAGTGTTAGGTCCCTAGATGCCAATCCTAGACACCAATCAGAGATTGGCCAGGTAGGCGGACCATCACACAAGCCCTTCGGGATAGAATCCCTGAACCACCGTTCTAGACACTGAGTACAAAGCACACACAGAGTAATTAGACAAACTGACTCAACACTAGCCTTGACCCGACTTGTTGATGTCCCTAGCCCACTAGGGCAATTAGGTCTAATTAATTTTAAGATTAAAGGCTTAGGTTCGAATGAGTGGGTGGTGGTTTTGGGCTAAGGAGAGGTTATCAACTCCTCCCCTTATCTTAGATGCTCAAATACCCTTAGGATGAATTAGGAGATGATCACTCAAAATAGTTGAATTGCAGAAACACAAAAATAGAGTTGTAGTAATTTAACTCTCAGAAATTTTACGGAAACCAATAAATCACAGGAGAATTATGTAAAATATCTTCAATTATACTGGTTCCACCAAAATAAAAATCACATAATTCAAAATTATCTACAATGAAAAACAATTCCTGCAACAGGGTAGTTACAGACTGAAAACAGGGTGCTTCCCCCGTTTACAATTCCTGCTACGAAGTTGTAACCCAACGGATCCCATACATGCCCTAGGAATACCCCGTGGAATGGGAAGAGGAGGTTTGTACCTCGCTTCGTTCCTTGTACCGGACGTCCTGGGGAGTCTACTTCGAGCAGACAAAGTAAAAGGAGAGAGACTTAAAACAAGCAAGCAAACAGAAACCCTAGACAGGGCTCTGATACCAAAAATGATGCAGAACAAAAGAGAAGATGATGCGATGCGGAAGTAAATTAAGACTAATTCTTTTTTTTGTTATTATTATTTTTTTAATATTTTCAGAAGTCGGCTTTGACTTAAAGGAAAGTAAAACTAAATTAAAAGAAACTAGGTAATAATTGAAAGCACAATTTAAATAAAACTGGGTTATTAGAGTAGTTCAGAAGTAACGGATCGCTGGGGCTTGAAAAACTCCCAGACCTAGGGTTTCGCTCTTGAACTTTCAACATGACAGAAATAAAGAGAAGAGATGGGTTACCGACCAGATAGTGATCTTCACAGAGTTTTGGTGGAAGAACTCTCTCGAGCAGATTGTTGGATCCTCGGATTCGGATATCTTCGCAATGGATCCTCCAATACTGGTCCTGTGGCTGAGTCGGCTTCTCCTGAACTCAAGATCTGGGAAAGAAGAGGAACAAGTGATGGAATCAGATACTCAAGGAAGGATTTACCAGATTGAAGAACTTGAAAGCTGAAGTTGCTGAAATCCGGATTCTCCTGGAGGCTAATCTGACTTCCTCTGGGAATTGCTCTGGATCTGAAGTATCCGGGCTGGACCCGGATGCTGGTGGTCGGCCTTGACTTGAAGAGAGTGGCCGTGAGAGGTGGGATAGGCTAGGGCTTGGTGGAAAGAAAAGGATGATGGGCGGCCAGGGTTTGGGAGTGAAGTGGCTAACCTAGGGTTTGGGGTTTGGAGATCTCACACCTCCTCAAGGTTCCTGGGGAACCGGATTTACTCCCTCACAGAGCTCAACACCTGGATGCAAGTGCGGAAGAGAGAAAACACAGAGTTTGCTCACACAAAAATTTGAATTCATTTATCAGATTACTTTCAAATTTACAAGAAGGGTTTAATTTATAGGACTTTACAAGAAAGTAGGGTTTTACATCTTCCCATGTGGGACTAAAGGAGGGGATCTTCAAATTATGTTTGTAGGATCAATCCCTACACATATGGCCGGCCAAAGGTTCCAAAAAAAATTGATTGGAGGCTTAAAAGGAAGGTAAGCGACGCCTCCTATCCTTGTTCTTCAAGAGAGAATTTCATTCTTTCATGGCTCAACTCTTTTGGACTCCTCCTTTTCTTTCTCCCTAAGTCATGGTTCTTCTCATCTTTGCTTTGGGCATTTTTGGCATGGAATGGGCGCCCCCTTGAAGTACTCTACAAGAAGAATTTCTTTCTTTTCATAGCTTGGCTCTTATGGAAAATTGTGGGCCGCCCCCTTGAATTGTGGATCCCAGATTGCTTTCTCCTCAAATGGCGCATGAGAGAAGGGACCTGCTATCTTGTGGTGTGGGGACCAGAGCATACTGGATGGAGATGTGGCGCCCCGTGGACTCAGGCGTGTGGCTAGGAGTGTGGCTGGGAGTGTGGCGCCCACTTGCTTGGCCTTGGGAGAAAATGTGATACCCAGGTTGAAGTCCTAGACCACTACTGAGTCAACATGACTCAACGAAAAATAAGTTGCAGGGAATACAGACTCAAGCTAAAATTGAGTTGATCAAGTCAACCCTTATTACAAACCAGAAAACCCTAATTCTTCGGGCAAGGTCAATCAGAGATCTATATGGAGCTCTGAAGTCTTCTTCTGAGTCTGGTGCCCGCACCACCAGATGATCATTATTTGCCAAACCTTGGAGTGAACATGGAAGAGAAGGACAAGAGCTTGTTCTTGCTATGCTCGCTGCCTAGTAGCTTTGATCTGTTGGTAATGACTCTGTTGTATGGTAAGGAGTTGCAATACTATGAGGAGATAATGTTGGTACTCAGGTCCAACAAGCAAGGAGAACGAATGACACAAAGTATGAAGCTTCCTAGGAGGGTCTCATCATAAGAGAGAAGTCCAAGAGAATGAAGGATGGCAGCAAGCAAAAGGGATGGCCAAGTTCCAAAATGGTAGCAAGGAGGCAAAATGCTTCAAGTGCAATGAAGTAAGGCACTTTAAATGAAACTATCCACTTTGGAAAGAGTGTAAGGGAAAAAAGGATGGATATGATTCCATGAGTTTCACTACTAGTTTAAAAGAGGACTTTCTCTTAGTGATTTCGGAAGAGCTCAGGAGATTAGGAGAATCTGAAATGGCATCAATAATGGAAGAGAAGCAGCAGGAGGTCTAACAGGATTGCATTGGATAGTTGATTTCATTTTTTGATTTTCTTTTTGCAGGGGCACCAGGAGGAGTCAAGATTTAGGTGGAGCATCATCCAAAGGTGCTTCCATATGTGAAGAAAGGTTTGACACAAGTTCAAGGCCGAGAGGTATAGAGGAAGGCATAAAATTTCAGCACTAGTGGTGGTGACGCACTGCACAGGTCGATACGGGATGGCGGGCACCAGAAAGGAGTGGCCTTAAGGAGACAATGTCACATGCATATGTTGCAACAAGAAAGGACCTAGATTCCTATGAGAAGGCTGAGATGAGCCCCAGGAGAGATGGATGGGTGCAAGCCAAGATAGGTGAGCTACAGTCCCTTCAAGAGAAGCTAAAACGGCGATTGGTGTAGGTGCAAAAGAGAACAGAGCTAACATGATACCAGATGGTTCATAGATGTAAGCAAGGACATTCGGCCCAAGTAGAGGTGGACTTCTCAGCGGCCTTCAAGGGAGCTTTAAAGGTCAAGGGCATAGCATTGGCTATGGGATTTGCATAGGAAACTGTCAGAGCGCGTAGTGATAGCAGGATCATGCAAATGAATTGCGCAAAGCATACCAAGGCTTGTGGGCATTAAGATAGAGATTGTTAGGATAGATGTGGTGCTCCCAATCCTTGGGAGGCTAGGAGTAGATTCAATATAAATTCTATATTCTTCCTAATCCTCTATCCCCTCTCTATCTCTCCTCATGCCACAAAGGACTCATGCTAAGAGAAAGCAAGATGTCTAAAATAGATTTCAACATTCTGTTTTTAGCACTGATAGGTCCCTATTTCGGGGATTGTTTCTCCTTTTACAAAACTCCATTTTGTATGAAATTAAAATAACATAGAGGGCACTTCTTGGTAATGTTACAATTTTAATTTCATGCTCAAAGAACCTCTGGAGAAGTGCTAGCATCATTACCAAGTTGCTAGTCATAAAATAGAGTTTTGTAGAATTTTGTGCAGCAAGTTCAATATTTTTGGTTGTCTGTCAAATCCTTGTTCCATACCATATTTGTGGTAAGTGTTCACAACATCTAAGAGTTCTTTTGGAGAAGGATTCCACATCTAAAGAATTTGGATCAATGGAATAGTTTGAGCCCAAGTAGTTGTGCAGGTAGAAGGATTTGACCAAAGGAGCACTAGTCCAACTAAGATTCCTCTTTGCTAATGTCCTAACCTGATTTGGACTATCTCCAAGACATGGGAAGAAGAGTTTCAAGTTTAAACTTCATGGAGACTCATCCTAGGAAGTCAGGGGATCAAATGGAGTGTGATTTGAGGCCAATGGGCAAAGTAGTAGGCTATAAAAAATTTCTTCACCTAGGGAGAACATGAAAGGCTGTTAAGTTTTGGTATTTGGTTGTCCAAAAGAACTCTGATTAATACAAAACTTGGTGGAGGCATACATTGCTAAGTCTTGAATGTCCACACAAATGTTAGCAATCCTAACAAGTATAAGTTAAGCTTTCTTGCTAGCCACCAGCTCTTTTTCAACTCGACGACCCTATTCCACTGGAGGTTGGCTGACACTCTCTTAAAGGTGATCTCCCATTGAAGGAGCCCTTTCTTGTCGAGGGCCCTTTGGAGGTTGGAGCGGTCCTAAAAGGCCTCCTCGGCCTCCTTCTTCACCTTCTCCTTAGCAGGCCAAGCCTGTACCTTGATAGTATAGACCTGATCATTGAGCTCCTACCTCCAATCATGGAAATCAAGGACTCCCTTGCTCAAGATGGAGAAGTCATAAATGAGCTGCAAAAGTAAAGAAAAAAGAGTAAGTTTGCAACATAAAAAATAAATCAAAGAGCATGTCAAAAAGAAGCTTATCAAGAGGAGCACATGGAAGGCCACATAATTCTTAGTAGCTCCTAAATGAGCTTCTCATCTTGTAGTCTAGAGTTGGACCTCCAGATGGTCTTTGTTAGAGTAATAAACCCCTCCTTAATCATGAACAAGGAGGGGCCATCATCAGCCCGTGGGGTTAAAGAGGAGGATGGTGCAATTGATGCAAGACAAGTATGCAAATGAAGACGCAACTATTTTTTTAATAAAATAAATAAAAATATTAGCAAACAAGATGAATAAGCATAGGCAAATTTAATCAAGATCTAAATCTTTTTTTTTAAGAAGAAGAGTAATGATTAGAGCAGATAGATCTTCCTAGCAAATGAAAATATCCCTTTGATCTTAAGAGGCTAGGAGCAATGGTGATTAAGAAATCTTCTTCTTGATTAGGTTTCACTGTTCAAGTTCAAATCTAACAATATTCAAGAAAGAATTTCCTTACCAGCAATAATGATCTACTTAAAAGATTTATGAAGGTATCACTTAGATGATCGCTCAATTCAACTTTAGAAGAGTTAGATTGTCGAAAGCAATAGCAACTCTAATCCATGGAAGATCTCCATGAATCCAGAATATAGCACCATCGATCATTACTTTGGATTGACTTCTCAGATTGTGGAGGGACGGTAGCAAGTAGAAGAGTTTAGGATTTAGTATTTGGCATGGGGATAAGATAAGCATAGAAAGAAGAAAAGCTTAGAGAAAGGGAAAAATCAAGAAAGGGAAGAGAATATTTAGATTAGAAAAGAAAGCAATAGCTTTATTTTTTTCTTAAATTTCATTTCATTCCAAAAGTTTCAATACATAAGTATTTATAAATAAAATAATAAAAGTCTAAAGAAATTCCAATACTAACAATTTAAAACAATCCGAACTCTAACAAGCAAACTCTACTTGGACTGTAGATAGTGCCATCTTTTAATAAACTTGAACCATGTCATCATACCAATCATTGGCTACCATGTGGACTTCTTAGACTAATCTTCTAGTATTCTCTTTGGACAACATTAGAAGTCCATTAGGGCTCCATCTTAGATAGTGATGCAGTGTTGAGGTGGTATCCATGTGACACATGTGATGATTCAAAATAACATAACAGTTGCTAAAACTAATATATTGAAAAAATAACAACTTATTGAAA
Source organism: Areca catechu (assembly GCA_021397845.1). Lineage (NCBI taxonomy): Eukaryota > Viridiplantae > Streptophyta > Magnoliopsida > Arecales > Arecaceae > Areca > Areca catechu. The sequence continues at coordinate 59,824,928 of CM038050.1, forward strand.
TTAAAAACTCCTATTATACAATTACAAGGTAGATGGGTCCGGCTTAGTCAAGCTAGATGGTGGCTTGCAAATTGATGCCCGTTCCAATTCCCGTGGAATGGGAAAAACTTGGCTCCGATAAGTATGGTCCATTATAACTCTGGAATTACTTAAGCTGATCTAGATAACCCATTGCAGCATCTCTCAGGTGATCCATGCATCCTCGAATTCAGGTCAATCTTGCCATCAGACTAAATATCGCCAATATCCATGCCTTTTAGTTGACATAACCTGTTTGTCTAAAATCTTGTCAATGCGATCATATTTTCTTGGAATATTAAGCTATGGATACTCAAGATAGGGTTCACTCTCAAGAAAAGGATCAGGCTCAAATGGATCACTGATTATCATTATTAGCTTCTTATATTTTATTAAATCCAATACATTGAATGTTGAGCTTATGCCATAATCAAAAGATAAATCTAAAATATAAGCATTCAATCCTAATTTCTTTAAGACCTTGAAGGGTCTAGCTCCACGTGCATGAAATTTTTTAATAGTTCCTGGTGGAAATCGCTCTGGCCATACATGAATCATTACAAAATCTTTCTCAGCAAAATCATAAGATCTACGATGTGAATCTGTAAGTTGCTTATACATTTGATTGTGACATTAGTTTTTTTTTTAATATGTTCATGTAGATCCTTAAGATGCTATGCAAATGACTACATCTTCCGATGATCAAGCATGTCATGGTAATGGGATTAAGTCTACTATCTTGTGGGGATGATAACCATATACAAGTTCAAATGGACTCTTACCAATAGACCTATTGATAGAATCATAGTAAGCAAACTTGGCTTAGGGTAAAATTAAATCTCAATTACTGGCATGTTCTCTAACCATATTTCTAAGAAGCTTGCCTAAACTCCTATTAACTACTTTAGTCAAGCCATCAGTCTTGGGGTGATATGTAGATGAGAAATTTAGTTTTGTTCCCAACAAATATGATAATGTTTTTTAAAAGTAACTCAAGAACCTAATGTCACGATCTGAAATAATGGACTTAGGTAGACTATGCAATCTCACAACCTCATCAAAGTATAATGGAGCTACTCTAGATGCATCTGAAGCTTTGGGACATGGCAAAAAATAAGTCATTTTTGAAAACCTGTCCATTACAATACAAATAGAATCATTCTTACATATAGTTCGGGGCAAGCCTAGGACAAAGTCATTGCTAACATCTTGCCACGAACGATCAAGAATAGCCAATGGCGTGTATAGGCTAGTGTTTTGCTTAGGGTGTTTTGCTACAGCACACATACGACACTAGACTATGATTCTCGTGACATCTTTCTTCAAACTAGGCCAGTAGAATTGACTCTCCATAGCATCAATCATCTTATTCCTACCAAAATATCTAATATATCCTTCTGCATGTAGTTCCCATACCAAAAAATCTCTTACTGATGTCCATGGGACATAGTCTATTATTTCTAAACAAGAATCCATCCTAAAAAATATAGTCACTAAAGTATCTAGGTGATCCTTGTTGTGGAGTAGCATATATCTCTTTAAAGTTGGCGCAGTCAAAATAATTTTTTTTTAACTTCTCAAATTTCATAACTCTAATACTAATAGCAGATAAAAGGATGATCCTACGACTTAGAGCATTTGCAACTATGTTTGCAGATCCAACCCAATGCTTCAATATAAATATATAGGATTGAAAAAATTCAACCCACTTAGCATGTCTAAGGTTCAGTTTCTTTTATGAATTTAGGAACCTAAGGGCTTCATGATCTGAATACTAGATGATCTCAAAAAGCAACAAATAATGCCTCCAAAACTTCAAAGCATGTACTATCATGTAAAATTTCTTATTATATATAAAATATTTTTTCTTAGCCTTATTTAATTTCTCACTAAAGTATGCAATAGGATGGTCTTCTTGAATCAACAATCCTTCTATTCCTACACCTGATGCATCGTACTCAACCTCAAAAACTTTATTAAAATTAGCTAGTCAAAGGATAAGGGTTTGAGTCATTTTTTTTCTAATCTCCCAAAAGTCTTATTAGCCAATTTTGTACACTCAAATATTCTCTTACGAATATAGTATGTGATAGGTGCCATAATCAAACTCAATCCTTTAACAAATTGATGATAAAAAGTGGCTAAACCATGAAAATTTAGAATATCGTGAATACTCTTTGGTATAGGACACTCAACTATAGCTCGAATCTTCTTAGGGTCTATATTTATTCCCTTAGATGTTACAACAAATCCTAAGAATATAATTTTATAGATCATGAAAGTATATTTCTTAAGATTTGCATATAATCTCTCAGATCTAAGGGTCGAATAAGCTTGTCATAGATGACCAAAATGGTCCTCTCTTGATTGACTAAAAATGAGGATATCATCGAAGTACATGACCACAAATAATCCAATGAAGGGTAGCAATACCTGAGTTATAATCTTTATAAAAGTGCTAGGTGCATTGGACAAGCCAAATAGCATGACCAACCATTCATATAAACCATCCTTCATCTTGAAGGCGATCTTTCATTCATTTCTTGATCTAATCCTAACTTGATGGTATCCACTCTTAAGTTCAATCTTAGAAAAGATAGTGGAACCAACCATCATATCTAACATCAGAAGTCCATTGGAGCTACAACATAGGTGGTGATGTAGTACTGAGGTGATATCCATGCAACACATGTGATGATTTGAAATAACATAGTAGCTGCTAAAGCTAATACATTGAAAAAATGACTACTTGCAGAAATTAAAAACTCCGACTAACAAAATTATAAGGTTGATGGGTATGGCTTAGTCAAGCCAGATGGTGGCTAGCGAACTGGTGTCTACACTAGCAATCCTCATTGAAGGGATCGAGATCAAAAGGGGTGACTATCCTTGGTGCACCACCAAGCTTGGAGCTTGGCCAAAGTCGAGAGAGGTCAATAGAGCTGACATAAATGGAATTGCAATGATAACCTCCTGCTTGTCATTAACATTTATAGGCTTAGTGTTGGAGGAACTTGAAGTTGGCAGTAATGTGAAAGAAGGGGCCTCAACCCTTTGCTTCTTTTTCTTCTTGGATGGTGAGGCCTTGCCACCTAAAGAGCCTGACCTCCTCTTTAGAGCAGTGTACAAAGACTCTAAGGTTGGCCTTATGGCTATGAAAAAGAGCATAAGAAGTTGGTCAAAAAACTAAAAAACAAAGAAGAAGAAAAAGAAAAGTAGAGGAGAGATCAGCTATACTGGTGCTGACAGCAGGATTAGAAAGAGACTTCAATCAAACTAGGTCAACACCAGCTCCTTATGGATTGAAGATTGAACTTCAACCTTGTTAATTTCAGCTCCAAGTTATGAGTCCTTAAAAAAAATCAAGTCATGAGTCTTGTTAATTTCAGCTCCTAGTCATGAATATTGAGTCTTGTTGAGTCATGAGTATTGAGTCAATTTTAATTAAAGTCAAGTCCAAGTTGAGTTGTAAATAGAATCAAGTCAAAGTCAAGTTCAAGTTGAATTGTAATTTCCTTCCTAAGTGCATGAGTCTTCCAAGTCAAGTCCAATCTTCATTTAGTCAAGGGACCATTACATATGAGCCAATGGATGGAGAGAAGTCATGATCAAAGCGACATCACCAAGGCACCTTATCCAGGAAAGAAAGGCCCCACTGCCACCTCATCTCCATGCCAACCATGCTGCCACATCATTGCCGTGTGTCATCTTCTATGCCACCTAGATTGGGAGGGAAGAAGAGTTCAAATTCAAATGGGATGCCCACCATTCTCTCCATGAATCAAGCAACTCCCCACTCTCTTCATGGTTACAACCCCTCCATGTATCTTGCTTAGGTTACAACTCCCCATATTTTCCTCCATGTAATTCAAAAATTCAAAATGCTTGGGAGGTTTATAAATACCTCTCCCCTTGTAATGGCTCTCATGTTCGATTGAATGAAAAATTTGAAGTTTCTTTCCATCTCCATTTATGTTTGCAAATGACCTCCGAGAGGGAGTGAGTGTGAGGCTCAACCTATTTCCAAGTAGCTTTATTTCGGCCAAGGCTCTTCATCCAAGGATGCCAACTCCATCAATCCAAGGGAGCCGACCGCCTCCATCCTAAAATCTCCAACAATCCTTCCTTTCCCTTCTTCCACTCCATTTTTATTTCCTTATGCTTGTTTCCATATTTTCCATGCCACTAATGGTTCCACTTGCATGATCCTAAGGAGTATCCAGTCTTGGATGAAGTCTTCTTTGCCTTTAGATCAATGGTGAGAAGCCTCTACTTCTAAGGATGGTATAACTAGCTCGACCAGTTGCCAATCTTGAGGGTTGAAAAAGTGATCCTATTGCAAGGTTATTGGAAGCTCATTATTGGTACACAAACCCAATCCTTCCCTCTTATGGTCTATAATTATGAATAGAGTAATGTCCTAGTCAGGTGGTCTTTTGATGAGGGACGGGGTTCTAATATGACGTAGGATGATATGCTAGGGTTGAAGTTAAAGAAAATCAGATTAAAGCAAGCAAATATTTTTGGATTTTTTTATGGTTTTGATTCCCGAAACTAGCCTAAATTAGGTTAGGGTTATTCTGTATCAATTAGCATCCTACCCACATGCTAGATCAATCAAAAAGAAAAAAAAAATCAGGATCCTAGGTCTAAGAAGGCCTATTAGGAGCATGTTCGATCTTCAAAAATCAAAAAAAGTGAGAAGAGAAGGGGTTTACATACCTAGAAATGATTTGCATGATGTCGCAAAAGAGTTCACTCCGCTCGGATCGGTGCCTGGATGATCCGGTCACTTTTCCATGAATCCATTGACTTTTTATCAACTTTGTTCAGAGGCAAAGAAGAATTCATCCAGAGGGCATGGTACTGGAGGGATCCTGCAAACGTCAGGGTTTAGTGTCAAGGATGATGGAAAAAATATAAAAAGGGGGATTAGAAGAGAAGAAGAAGTAGTAGGATCGTCGAGGCTGATTTGAGGACTGTAGAAGATGAAGATGCTTGGATCCATGGAGGGCTGATGGTAGGCATCTTAGGGCTAGGGCTCTTGCTTGGATAGACAATGGCTCAAGTTTGGTGGAAGAGGGAGGGATGGTTGGCGGCTAAGGTTTTCTCATAAGAAAAAAAAGACAAGTCTCACACCACTTCCAAAGAACACAACTTGTCACAAGAAAAATTCACCAGAGTTTTAATTCATGAAAAGAGATTGATTACAAGAGGGGGAGGGGGTGGGTACTTATAGATTCATCAAACCCTTTCCCTGTCAAACTAAGAGTACACATTATAAATAGGATTAGGAGAATAAAGTTGAGTAGAATAAGGAGTACATAACTTGAATAGAATTGGTAGACTGAAATCCTTGTAGAACTTGGACATCAACTCCTTCTTGGACTGGGAAGCTTTGACTTTTATCCATGGGCTTGGACTGGTATGAAATTCTTGCTGGGCTTAGACTGGGTCAAAGCCTTGGGCATCTTGGACTGGGTCAAAATATGGGGCGCCAACTTCATGATGAGCTGGGGGGCATCAACTACTATGGGCCTTGGACTGGGGTACCAAGGATAGGGATCTGGGGTGGCACTTCTTCATGAAATCTTGTGGGCTTGAGGTACTTAAGGCCTGGTATGCTAGGGCACCATCTCCTGGAGGGTTTGGGTAGCATGAAGAAATCCAGATGCTGGAGTGTGGGTCCAAAGGTCCTCCTCTTGAACAAAAGTTATATGGACTCAAAAAAGCCTAACTGATAAGACTCAAAATAGGCCTAAATAAATAATGGACTTACTAAACAGATAAACAGGACTCAATGGACTAAACAAGAAACTTCCATCGACTTAGTGAATCCAACTGGCTCATTTTATTACAGGACTCACAAAATTTGGACTTCATTATAGGACTTAATAAAAATTGACCAACACATGACTTAGAGGATAATTTGAAGCTTGAAGTTTATGTCTGATCAGATATCCCCATCATCTTTTTAGCCATGAAGGTCCTTTCTTTTTTGTTTAAATCAAAGTTGCACTGCGGGATACCAAAGCCTTCTAATTTAGTTTTCTTTAGTGCATTTCAATGACTCCATTATGGCTGAAATCTGATGAAATGTTTAGAAGTTTTAATTAGCTCAATTACTTCATTTTTTTATGTTATATTTCTTATGATTATCCTGCATCATTCTTGGTATCAGAGCATGGTAGATTATGACATGTTAGGGCTTAGTGCTGAAATTTCTGCATATGCTGAAATTTCTGCGCCTAAGTTGAAAACATTGCATTTAGGTTCGATATGGATGCTCTTCCATAGCTTCCTAGATCTTAGTCTAATTTTGCATTCAACAAGCAATAATTCCCAGTTTAACCCAGGTCTGAATTCTTTTCATAAAATTTCAGGTCTGAATTTTAAAATTAGTTTTCATTTAATTCCCCGAAGTCTAAGGATTCATGCCTCTTTAGCGGGTATACGAAAGTATACTGTCATGACCCATGGAAGTAATGAGCTATGGCCGGATATGAAATTCCTATGATGAAAGGGTCATTGTACTAATTGCATGCTTGCAAGTTTGAATTTAATTTTGTGAATGCTTCATTGTGTGAATCTTTCATTAGTACAACATAGTTTTCTTTTCCCTTTCTTGGCACATTTTTAAATTTGGATTCTCCCACCAAGAATTTTGAATTTGAAATTCAAAATTTCAAATTTTGGATTTTAAATTTGAAATTTAAAATTGGAAATTCAAATTTGAATTTTGAATTTGAAATTTCAAAGTAGAAATTTAAATTTTGAATTGCATGATTACCTTGGCTAGTTAGAAATAAACTCTTTGATTAATGATTAGTTAAGAATATTGTTTGTGCATTCATATTAAAGCTACTTAAGCGCAATGCTATCATAAGATAAGGGAAGGATTTTATCACCTTTCCTTAGCCCAAAAATAACCCACCTCATTTTGCATCAAACCCAAATCTTAAAATAAAATTGAGTAGAAACATAATTAGAACTAGGGACACCAACAAGTCAAGCTCAAGTAGTGCGTTAAGGCTAGTGTGAATCAATTCTTCATTTATTTCTGGATATTGGTGTCTAAGGCTAGAGGCCAAACGGCAAACGCCTTAAGCGGGCTTGTGGTTTTTAATTAGGACCCTGCGAGAGCAGGGGGAGCCTCGCACAACCCCACCTCTTACCTAGCTAGTTGAAAAAGTAATTGTAGTCTTGATCTATACTTAGTTGATTCATTCTACATTGAACTTCTAGGTCTAGCAAACCCTCGAACGAGTATATTGGTTGCATGTCTACTAGATCAGGGACCCCATATCAACACCTCCAAACCTAACCTAGTGTCACCATGGACACAAATTTGGAAACTTTACTTAGGACTATGACTGAGCTGTTCAAGTAATTAAACACTAGGTTTGATCAAATGGAGGAAAGGATAGGGACCCTCGAGGAAACCCGTATGACCTCTACCGAACCACCATCACCTAGACCAACACCCATTGGTACTAGGATCCATCATAATGAACCCACTCTAGAACCTAATCATAGATGACCACACCATGACTTTGCTGAATCAGAAGAAAGAGCCCTTAGGAACATTCGACTCGATGCACCCACCTTTGATGGAAACCTAGATCCTAAGGCGTACATAGACTGGAAGAGTGACATGGATTAGTATTTAATGTGGTACAAGATGTTGAAAGAGAGAAAATTCAAATTTGCAAAATTAAAGTTAATCCGACAAGCTAGGTTGTATTGAGGCAATGTTGAACGATTGTGTCGACAAAGGGAAGATATGCCCATAGCCACATGGAGAGTCATAAAGATTAAGCTTAGAGAAAAAAACCTATCCATGTCCTATGAGCAAAGACTATTTCACCAATGGCAAAGGTTGAACCAAGGGAATAGAACTGTGTTTGAGTACAATGCTAAGCTTGATGAATTTATCATGCAATGTAACATAGTGGAATCTGAGGCCGTGACCTTGTCTAGATTTCGAGTTGGCCTGCAAGAGGAGATTCAAAGGGAACTACTTCTGAGAAAAGTCCATGATCTAGAATAGGCCTATCAAATTGCTAGGAATTTTGAGAGATTTCAGACGGGACCCATAATTCAAGGACCTGAACCCAATAAAATTGGCACCCCTGGGCCTAGGCCAAGTTCTAGTCAACCCACTACAAACCAATCCACCCCTTCTGTTGCCCAGGTAGCTACCCAAGATGGGGGTGAGTTGGGATTTTAAAAAAAATAATTACTACTGCAGATATGTGCTTTTAGAATTTAATTTCTCTTAGTGAAAGGTGCTGTGATTATGAATGTAAAGCACAAGCTAAAGAAATGAGAGAGACAATAATACAAACACCAAAGAATATAGTGGTTCGGAGCAAACCCGCTTCCATGTCCACTATCCAAGATACCACATGGGATTTTCATTATATTCACATCCGAATACAGTAGGATTGTTTTACAGGTTCACAATCCAAACCTACACTAGGTTTTGAACAGGATCACCTAGAACCTAAGTCCCTTTGGTTTTAAAATGGGAGCACCAAAGAAACACAAATCCCTTTGGTTTTAAAATGGGCGCACCAAAGAAACCCAAATCCCTTTGGTTTTAAAACGGGAGCACCAAAGAAACCCAACTCTTGGTTTTAACACAAGATCACCAAGAACCTATTTGGTTTTCAATCGGGCTCACCAATAACCCAACTCTTGGTTTTAACACAGGATCACCAAGAACCTATTTGGTTTTAAATCGGACTCACCAATAACCCAAACAACTCACAAAGTAGTTGAAAGTAATTGCAACAATAAGTGACAAACTCTCGTTGTCGAATAGTTGCCGCTATTATGCTAATGAAGCCTTCTTTAACTTTTCTTTAATGCACTTAGGAGGCTTCTTTTCTTTCTTCAATGAATGATTCAATCTTCAGATGGGAGTTGGTGAAGAATGAAGACTATCTTGAATGCTCACATGTGCTCACAAACTCCTTTACCTTCTTTTTGTATTCAATTTTTCATCCTCTCTTTTAATCCTTGTATTTGAATCCCTTTATATGGTCTCTTGTACTTATCTTTGAAGCATATAGCCGTTGTAGTTCGTTGGGATTCAAAAACTAGCCGTTGGAGAACCTTTTTGCATTCAAAAAAGAATTCTAGAACTAGCCGCTGTGTATCTGGAATCAACACTGGAGTCAGCTTGGATCCTTCGAGTCGGCTCGGATCCTTCGAGTCGAATGGTCGAGTCACCACTTCTTCAACTGGATCAGCTCTTTGTCTCAGGGCACAGAACCACACTCTGGATGAGTTGGCTCAATTTCATTCGGGTCATCTTGAACTCTCAATGTTGAGATCAATATACTCGAGGAGTCGGCTCGCTTCTACTTGGGTCGACTCAAACTTTTAGAAATAGAATTCTTCACTATGGAGGAGTCAGTCCGTTATAGTTCGGGTCGGCTCGCTTTCACAGGTCTTCAAAATTTGTTATGGTAGAGTTGACTCATTCTTGTTTGGGATGACTAACCTGGCTTGTTCTCAGAAAACTTCATAACTGGACTCTGGATGAGTTGGCTCGAATTTACTTGAGTCAGCTCGAATTCCCTCGAGTCAGCTTGGATTTCCTCGAGTCAGCTCGGATTCTCTTGAGTTGGCTCGGATTGCCTCGAGTCGGCTAGGATTGCTGCATGCCAGAATCCTCAGTGCGTGCCATGAGATAGAGTCGGCTCTTCTTCTGGTTGGGTCAGCTCGAGTGAGTTCTTCAGGAATTTTATAATTAGACTTGAGAACACTCTCATCAAACTTCTCAAACATTCGATACAAGCCAACTCTAATTAAATCTAGAGCACAACACTCATAGAAGTAACCCAGCTTCATGATTTTAAAAGTTTTTCAAGGGGTTCTTCTTTACATAATACTCATACAATATTACTTAACACACTTAACAGAATAAAGTAGGAGCAATTGATAATCAATAAGAATCATCCTACAAAACTTGTGAAACACTTGAGAGTAGTTTGTAATATATGTGCATGTTCCAATGTTTTGTTATCATCAAAATCACTCAAGGGGTCAACAATCTCCCCCTTTTTGATAATGACAAAATACTGGGCATGAAAAGATAAGATAAAACTTTACATATACTTGTATAATTGTATTTGTAAGAAGGTATAAACAAGTATAGAAAGAATTGACTCTAATTTTGAACAATACATTTTTATGACATGCTCAACTATCATTAATGTTAGATCATAGAAGGAAAATTAGAGCATGTTAGTGGTAATGAGAGAGATAAAGAATTAGAGCAGTGAGAAATAATCTCCCCCTCAATAAGATACTCCATGCTCTAACAAACTTTCCATGCAAGATAATGTAATAGAACATAACTAATAAAGTATATTTCTCAAGTCTTTCAAGAAAATTTTCATGTATCAGAGCTCATGTATCAAGGTTTTTAAGAAAATTTTATATATCAGAGCATATATACTATGGAAATTTTCATGTGTCAGAGCATAAGAAAATTTTATGTATCATAGCATATATCAAGAAGATTTTCAGGAGAAAATTGAGGTTCATGTATCAGAGCATATCATGAAAGATTAATGTTCATGTATCTGAGCATATCAATAGAGCATATTATGTATCAAAGCATATAGATTTTATCTTTTTCATGCAAGTACATAAATTTATCCCCCTTTTTATCATAAATCAAAAAGGTGAAGCTAAAAAGCTCATTTTTGAAATAGATTGAGAAAGTTTTTAAGATTTGTTTGAGATAATTTCACTTTCTCAAGATTATGAAGATATTCTATAAAAAAATATAGCATTAGAATCAATCAAAGTAAAAATAACAACTCTGCACAAGTATCCAAAATTAAGATATTCATTGCCTTCATCAAAGTTCAGTACATTGATATGATACCCAAAAAAAAAGGAAAGATTCTAGTCACTATCACTAGAATCAGAAGAGATAACATCAGTTGACTTTCCCTTAGCTTTTGTAGGTTTCTTAGAACTAGTTTGCATGTGAGGAGGTCTTTTGGGTGGAATAGAAGAAATGGGAGTTGGATCAAAAGGTCCTGCAGTAGGTGCACCAAGAGCTGCCTGAAGCTCTTCAACCTTAGTCATTAACTTCCATAGGAAATTGTTAATGGTCTTCAACTCACTTTCCACCTTCTTTGTATTCTTGGAAGAAGTCAATTTTTGCATTATAGCTTTGATATCTCCAACTTCTTTTTGTAGTGACAGTACTTTTGAAGCTTGAACATTTGCATAGGCTTCTGCTAAACCTCTCAGCCTTCCAAGTTCTCCTCTTAGTATGCTCAAGTCTTCAGTATAATTGTCTTCTCTTTTCAATCTTTCCTCAACATCTCCCACTCTCATTTTTACTTGATTTAATTCATCTCTAAACTCATTAAGTCCTTGGTCTACTTTAGATTTAAGATCATTTACAATAGACCCAAAGGAGCTTAATAAATCTTTTAAAAATTTACTAAGCTGCTCTAAGATGTCAATGTGATGAACAGTAGTGGGTGCAGGAGTAGCAGTAGGGACAAAGTCAGGTATAGGAGCATCAGAAGATGGCTAAACAAGTGAGTTTGGCTGTGGCTCATGAATAAGAATTGAAGTATCCTCACCAGCCTGCATCTCACCTTCCTCTTCTTCAATATCAACTGGAGTAACAAATTTCTTCCTCCAGGTGCCTTCAGAGAGCAGATATCCTATTCTTTGTAGAGTTTTATCAGTATATGTATCAGTATGAAGAAGTGATATGCTTTCTTCATTAGATAAATCTACATTTGCAGCTTGGAAGAACAATGGTGGGGACACCAGGGGCACCAGAATAAGACAAAGGCTTATCAACTCTCTGTGGATTACTTAGTCGCATTGAGTCCATTTGTAATGAGGGCTTAGCCTATTTGAGTTATCTTTTATTATTTGAGTCCTGTACTAGTCAGCTCATGTTGAGCTAGTTTTCTTTCTGAGTCCTGTATGTAGCATTTGATCCACACTATTAGGGTTTTGGATCAGTCGGTCAAGTCAGCACATGTTGAGCTAATCATTTTTCGAGTCTTGTAATCGTGTCCACTTGTATTGAGTCTATTTGAGTCAAGCCCAGTCAAAGAAGACTCAAGCATGTGAAGGATACCACCCAACATGCCAACTCAGCAGCCACATGGAGCCCAATCACACCCTAGATTGCACCATCTAGGATTACTTGGAGGATCATGGAGTTGGCCCATGCATGAGGAGTTGATGACCACATGCCAGCACACCCCTTCCACATCCTAAGCACACCTACTCCACATGCCAGCATGACAAGAAGGAAAGTCAAAACAGATAAACATGAATCCCCTGATTCATGCTAGCTTGCTTATGAAAGAAGTGGTCCCCCCATTTTGGATGTCACTACCTACCTTGTTTGGAGGGATTTTGTATGGCATGAAAGTGTTTTCTTTCATGAATTCAGCCCCACACTTTAGGAAGAAAGTGGGAGAGTATTTTGTTCCATGTATTTAGCCCCACACTTTGGGAAGAAGTGGTCACCCATTATTTTCCTTATTTTCTTTTGCTTGGGCACTAAGTCTCATGACTCTATATAAGGGACCCCTTGTATAAAAATTTTAACAATTTTGATATATGAAATATACTTGAGTTTTCTACAAGTGCTTTGTTCTACCTTGCTATGTGCTTAAGGGGTTTATTGGTGTCTTCTTCTTCCCGGTGTTGCAACTGCCTCCAGCCTTCATCCAAGCTTCCTCTTCCCATGCCCTTTCTGCCTTGTTTCTAAGTTTTCTTGTGTTTCCAACCTTGCTTTCTCACCCTTGATGGCTGTTTGCAGGTCCCCGAGTTCCTACAAATCCAACGATGGTGCGGGCACCAGACTCAGAAGAAGACTTCAGGGCTCCATCTGGATCTCTGATTGACCTTGCCCGAAGAATTAGGGTTTTTTGGTTTTGTAATAAGGGTTGCTTGGTCAACTCAATTTTTTTGAGTCTGTTTCTCCCTGCAATTTAAATTTTGTTGAGTCATGTTGACTCAGTACAAGTCCTAGTCAGTGGTCTAGGTCTTCTCCAGGGTGCCACATTTTCTCCCAAGCCCAAGCAAGTGGGCGCCACACTCCCAGCCACACGCCAGAGTCCAGGAGGTGCCACATCTCCATCCCAGTGTCTTGGTCCCCACACCCAAGGGAGCAAGAATTTTTCTTGAAGCCAAAATCAAGGAGGCGCCCCATATATACCTTAAAAGGCCAAGCTAAAGGAGGAAAGAGGCATTTCTTGGGGAGCACTTCAAGGGGGCGCCCAATCCATGCCTAAAAAGACCAAAGCAAAGTTGGGAAGAGCCATGACTTGGGGAGAAAGAAAAGGAGGTGTCCAAAAGAGTTGAGCCATGGAAGGAAAAAAATTTTTCTTGAAAAGCAAGGCTAGGAGGCGCCACCTACTTACCATTTAGAGCCACCAATCAACACTTATGGAAGCTCTTGGCCGGCCATATGAGAAGGATTTGATTCTACAAGCCTAATTTGAAGATCCATCCTATTGGTCCCACATGGGAAGATGTAAACCCTGACCTCTTGTAAAGACCTATAAAATAAACCCCTCTTGTAAGTTTTAGAGAAGAAATGATGAATGATGAATGAAATCAATTTCTATGTGAGCAACTTTGTGTTTCTCTCTTCCGCACTTGTGTTCAGGTGTTGAGCTCAGTGAGGGAGTAAATCCGGGTTCCCTAGGAACCTTGAGGAGGTGTGAGATCTCCAACACCAAAACCCTACCAAAACCCTAGGTTAGCCACTTCAATTCCAAACCCTAGCCGCCCATCATCTTCTTCATTCCACCAATCATCCAAACCCTAATCTACCTCATCATCTCACGGCCCCTCTCTTCCAAGTAGAGGTCAACCACCAACATCCAGGTCCAGATCGGCTACTTCGAATACAGAGAAAATCCCAGAGGAAGTCTGATTAGCATCCAGGAGAATTAGGATTTTAGCAACATCAATTTTTTTCAAGTTCTTCTTATTTGGTAAATCCTTTCTTTGAGTATCTGGTTCTTTAACTTGTTCTTCTTCTTTCCCAGATCCTGAGTTCAGGAGAAGCCAACTCTGCCAAAAGGCCAGTATTGGAGGATCCATTGCGAAGATATCCGAATCCGAGGATCCAACAATCTGCTCGAGAGAGTCCTTCCACCAAACTCTGTGAAGATCACTGCCTGGTACATAACCCTTCCCTTCTCTTTATTTCTGTCCTGTTGAATGTTCAGAGCGAAACCCTAGGTCTGGGAGTTTCTCAACCCCCAGCGATCCTTTACTTCTGAACTACTCTGATAATCTAGTTTCTTTGAATTGTGCTTTCAATTATTATATAGTTTCTTTCAATTTAGTTTAACTTTCCTTTGAGTCAAAGCCGACTTCTGAAAATATATATAAAAAATAAATAAATACATTAATTTTAATTTACTTCCGCATCGCATCATCTTTTTTGTTCTGCATCAATTTTGGTATTAGAGATTTCGTTCTGCATCATTTTGGTATCAGAGCCCTGTCTAGGGTTTCTGTCTTGTTTGCTTATTTGAGTGTCTCTTCTTACTTTGTCTGCTTGAAGTAGACTCCCCAGGACGTCCGGTCCTAGGAACGAAGTGAGGTGCAAACCTCCTCTTCCCATTCCACGGGGTGTTCCTAGGGCCTGTAGGGGATCCGCTGGGTTACAACTTCGTAGCAGGAATTGTAAACGGGGGAAGCACTCTATTTTTAGTCTATAACTACCATGTTGTAGGAATTGTTTCTCATTGTAGATAACTCCAAATTGCATGATTTTTGTTTTGCTGGAACCAGTATAATTTAAGATATTTTACATAATTTTTTTGTGATTTATTGATTTCCGTAAAATTCCTGAGAGTTAAATTACTGCAACTCTGTTTCTGTGTTTGTGCAATTCAATTTTTTGAGTGATCATCTCCTATTTTATCTTAAGGGCATTTGAGCATCTAAGATAAGGGGAGGAGTTGATAACCTCTCCTTAGCCCAAAACCACCATCCGCTCATTCGATCCTAAGCCTAATTTTAAAATTTATTAGACTTAATTTGCCCTAGTGGGCTAGGGACATCAACAAGTCGGGTCAAGGCTATGTTGAGTCAGTTTGTCTAGTTACTCTATGTGTGCTTTGTACTCAGTGTCTAGAATGGTGGTTCAGGGATTCTTTCCCGAAGGGCTTGTGTGCTGGTCCGCCTGCCTGGCCAATCTTTGATTGGTGTCTAGGATTGGCAATTAGGGACCTAACACTCCCCTTACACCTGCCTGGCTGAGTCCCGAGTTACTACAGGCTAGCTTGTCACTCTGATGGGCATCTAGTTTGGGCTCTAGGTCTGGTTAGCCCGTAGTCGATTCAGTCAAGTCTCATTTGGTGTGCTTGCTTGCATCATCATGTCCACCCGGAACAGAGTACCCTACCATCCTGGTCAAACCCAACCTGATTTAGAGGCCATGATTAGAACTCTTACCGAAAGTATGACCAAATTGAGTCAGGATATGAATGAGGGTTTTGCGCAGTTTAGAGACCGAGCCCAGGGACTTGAGAAACGTAGACATCAAAATTGGACCCCTGATCCAAAATTTAATGGGCCCCAACCTCACCCATGCCAGGAGCCTAGGAGGACCTTATACCATGATCCCGAGCATAACCCTAGGAGCCTATATCCATACTTGGTTGACTCAGAAAAGGGACCCGTTAGGAACACCGAACCTTATGCACCCACTTTTGATGGAAGACAAGAGACATATATTAAGTGGGAAGAACAAATGGATCGATATTTTGAGTGCACTAACATATTGGAATTAGGACAAGTTAGGTTGGCCAAAATCAAGTTCACCAAACATGCTAGGTCCCATTGGTATGCTATTGAGCGTGAGTGTTATCAAAGAAAAGAGGAAATATATACTTGGAGAGATATGAGAAGTAAGTTGAGAGATAGGTACCTAGGTAGATCCTATGAGAAAAGACTTTTAGACCAATGGTACCAATTGCGACAAGGTAATAGGCCTGTATCTAAATATATCGAGGACTTCCAGTGGTATGACATGAAATGCAATACCATTGAGACTGAAGCTCAGATCACATCGAGGTTTAGGGTTGGGTTACACCCAGACATTTATAGGAAGCTATGCATTGAAAAGACCAATAAGTTAGACCAAGCCTACCAAGAAGCCCAAGACTATGACTATGAGTGGTCTTTAAGATATAACCAATCAAGTACTTTGGACTTAAAGCCAACCTCTACCAACTTGAGTCAAGTTCCGATTGATCCGACATCCGTAGTGAACCTGACTTTTGTTTGTCAATTCCCACTTGTGTCACCTCTTGACCAGAAGGATAACACTGAGAAGGAGTTAGGCATGGCCATCCCAAAATTAGTTAACCCGACCAGAGCCGTACTTAAAGAGGAATCAAAGGAGATTAGATTAGAACCTTTCAGTGAGATTGAGGAAGAAATATATGAGCCTGACATAAGTTTGATAGATGAATATGAAGAAGAAAAATTTGAGGATATCTCTCCCGATAATTCAATTAACCAACTCCTACCTAATGGGGTTATTGAGGGGACCCCTGCCACTCAAGGAATTCAGGAGCTAACCCTAAGAGAAGACCCTTTTGAGGAAGTTCAAGAAGAGGAAATTACACCAAATGAAAGTTTAAGTGAGAATACCCCTGAACTCATTGAGGAATCCAAAGAAGACACCCCTGAGTCAAATCTGGTAGAGAAGTGTGAAGAAGGAAGGGGTTCACAAGAATTGCCCATTGAGAAGGTCCAAGAACAAGAAAAAGACAGTAGCTTAAAGGACTTTCTAGATAAACATTCCAAAGACCTTCCTGATAACCTTCCACCTTCTAGGAGCACCCAGCCTATCCTAGAACTTGCACTTGTAGACCCTCCTAGAGCAAATCATGAGGTTTGGATGAGTGCACCTACAGAACAATGTCCTCATTTTAAGGTCGTCCTGAATAACAAAGGTTTGTTTCTTGTTTCCAATAAGCCACCTCAAAACTCTGATTCTTATTTCCTACCCTTCCTTGAATCTTCTCATGTTTCTAGAGCTATGGGATTACACTTTACTAAGATCTCTAGGTTGCAAGACTCCTTAGAACCTATTAGGTTTGCCACCTACTTCTGGAAGACCTTATGGCACCTACTAGGCATCCATAATAAGTTTTCATGCTCTGCATGCCCTCCTCCGACCCAAGGTCAAACCTAGAGAGCCTTAGTTTGTTATGTTTAGACCTAGGGTTCCTTTGGAATAAAGTCCATTCTTTAGGAATGCGTCGTCAGTCTAGTTTAGTTTTTCTTGACCCTTTACTAGGCTTTGGCTCAGATTTTGGTTTGATTGAGAGCACCAGGAATTGGGATTTGTATTTTGTCCAGGGTTGAAATTGCATTTAATGTTTCGATCAATAGGTCTATAGGCTAGAGTCCCTTTGAAATTGTTCATGGATACAAGCCTCACACACCACTTGATCTGATTTCACTATTAGCCCACACACACAAGTCTCTTGATGCACTTGCATAGCATGTAAAGGATTTGCATAAAGAAATTCATGCCAAAATAACTTTAAGTAATGAAACTTATAAGAAGTTGGCTGATTCTCAAAGACGAGTCAAAACTTTTGTTGAGAGAGACTATGTAATGATTAGGTTAAGGCCTGAGTGGTTTTTTCCTAGAACCGTTAGAAAGTTACATGCTAAAAGAGCTGGACCATTTAGAGTAGTGAAGAGAGTAGGATCCAATGCCTATGTGCTCGAGTTGCCTCTAGAACTAGGCAATAGCTCTACTTTCAACATTACAAACTTAGTAGAGTATAGGGATCCAGCTGTGATTCCTAGTAAGCCTTTGAAACCTAATCCTGTTATTGAGAGTGATCCCGACCCTATGTGTCCACGAACAAACTGGCCAGTGAGAAAAGAGCAGATTGAAAAGATCCTAGATGATCAGGTTATCTCTACTCGTAATCGAGGATACCAAAGATACCTTGTCCGCTGGCAAGGAAGGCCAGATTCTCTTGGATCTCCCGAGAAGAATTACAAGAATTGGACCCAGACCTCTTGGAGAGATACCAAAGCCAGCTTGATCCATACTCGACAGGGTCGAGTTCCTCCCACCCCGGGAGAATTGGTGCGGGCACCAAACTTAGAAGAAGACTTCAGGGCTCTATCTGGATCTCTGATTGACCTTGCCCGAAGAATTAGGATTTTCTGGTTTTGTAATAAGGGTTGACTTGGTCAACTCATTTTTTTGAGTCTGTATCTCCCTGCAATTTAAATTTTGTTGAGTCATGTTGACTCAGTACAAGTCCTAGTAAGTGGTCTAGGTCTTCTCCAGGGTGCCACATTTTCTCCCAAGCCCAAGCAAGTGGGCGCCACACTCCCAGCCACACGCCAGAGTCCAAGAGGCGCCACATCTCCATCCCAGTGTCTTGGTCCCCACACCCAAGGGAGCAAGAATTTTTCTTAAAGCCAAAATCAAGGAGGCGCCCCATATATACCTTAAAAGGCCAAGCTAAAGGAGGAAAGAGGCATTTCTTGGGGAGCACTTAAAGGGGGCGCCCAATCCATGCCTAAAAAGACCAAAGCAAAGTTGGGAAGAGCCATGACTTGGGGAGAAAGAAAAGGAGGTGTCCAAAAGAGTTGAGCCATGGAAGGAAAAAAATTTTCTTGAAGAGCAAGGCTAGGAGGCGCCACCTACTTACCATTTGGAGCCACCAATCAACACTTATGGAAGCTCTTGGCCGGCCATATGAGAAGGATTTGATTCTACAAGCCTAATTTGAAGATCCATCCTATTAGTCCCATATGGGAAGATGTAAAACCCTGACCTCTTGTAAAGACCTATAAAATAAACCCCTCTTGTAAGTTTTAGAGAAGAAATGATGAATGATGAATGAAATCAATTTCTATGTGAGAAACTTTGTGTTTCTCTCTTCCGCACTTGTGTTCAGGTGTTGAGCTCCGTGAGGGAGTAAATTCGGGTTCCCTAGGAACCTTGAGGAGGTGTGAGATCTCCAACCCCAAAACCCTACCAAAACCCTAGGTTAGCCACTTCAAT
Organism: Areca catechu; assembly: GCA_021397845.1. Lineage (NCBI taxonomy): Eukaryota > Viridiplantae > Streptophyta > Magnoliopsida > Arecales > Arecaceae > Areca > Areca catechu. Next base: position 59,844,024 of record CM038050.1, read on the forward strand.
TCCAAACCCTAGCCGCCCATCATCTTCTTCATTCCACCAATCATCCAAACCCTAATCTACCTCATCATCTCACGGCCCCTCTCTTCCAAGTAGAGGCCGACCACCAACATCCAGGTCCAGATCGGCTACTTCGAATACAGAGCAAATCCTAGAGGAAGTCTGATCAGCATCCAGGAGAATCAAGATTTTAGCAACATCAATTTTTTTCAAGTTCTTCTTATCTGGTAAATCCTTTCTTTGAGTATCTGGTTCTTTAACTTGTTCTTCTTCTTTCCCAGATCCTGAGTTCATGAGAAGCCAACTCTGCCAAAGGGCCAGTATTGGAGGATCCATTGCGAAGATATCCGAATCCGAGGATCCAACAATCTGCTCGAGAGTGTCCTTCCACCAAACTCTGTGAAGATCACTGCCTGGTACATAACCCTTCCCTTCTCTTTATTTCTGTCCTGTTGAAAGTTCAGAGCGAAACCCTAGGTTTGGGAGTTTCTCAACCTCCAGCGATCCTTTACTTCTGAACTACTCTGATAATCTAGTTTCTTTGAATTGTGCTTTCAATTATTATATAGTTTCTTTCAATTTAGTTTAACTTTCCTTTAAGTCAAAGCCAACATCTAAAAATATATATAAAAAATAAATAAATAAATATATTAATTTTAATTTACTTCCGCATCGTATCATCTTTTTTGTTCTGCATCAATTTCGGTATCAGAGCTTTCGTTCTGCATCAAACGACTCCAACCGGGCCTCAATCGGACCACTGAGCAAAAAGCCGGGTATCCGTGGGTCTCTGGTTTGGTTTTCCAGGCTGCATCCATCGAGGATGAGTGATATCTTCACTGTGATCTTTATCAGGAGCTTCAGACATTGCCAGGTGCACCCCCTCTGCCACCAGTAGTTTTATTGAAGATGAACGAGCCCAACCGAGACTTCTCAGCCTCGGCTGTCCTCTTTCTTTTGCTCTTTAGGTCCTGTTATGCATGTTGTAGCCTCTTATTTTTATATAAAACCTTCTACATCATTCCTTAATCTGCTCTTCAGGATTAATCATCCAACTTAATAAAAAAACATACAAAAAATCATTGCATGCATATAGGTCCCGCATCAATTTGGTATCAGAGCCTGTTTGGGCTCGGTTCTCTTTGGATACTCGGATCGGGTGCTTCACCATGGCCATCCGGTCATAGAAGATTATTAGGGCTTTGAAACCCTCTTTCCCAATCGATGGGATCTCCTATGGCGGTAGGGGTGCCGCTGTGAATTGATTGGTGAAGAAGAACACAAGGAGTTCTTAGGGTTTTTCATTTTCGGTCCTTTTAAAATATACTCTATTCTTTTAATTGTTTCTCCCTACTCAGAACTCCAAAAATTCTGAAAGGATTCATATTAATTAATAGTATTTTACAAAATTTTCTCAAATTTTATTTCTATCTGTGCAGTTTCTAAAAGTCGAAACATAGCCTACAAATTTTTGGCTCTGTTTTTCTCAGCAAGACAATTTTAGAAGATTTAGAGTTTTGTTTAGTATTCCTTTGCATATCTTTTCTTTTTAGTATGTTTCCTACATATTAGAGCATAATCTACAAATATCTTCCTATTTAAGAAAATTCTAAAAAAAAAGAAAAAAAATTACATATAATCAAAAACACCAAAAACATCTAAATCCTAATTTGCATCCTCATCTGCCTGCCATCATTGCATAATTTACTTTAAGGGCACTCTCTTTATGCCAGATAAGGGAAAGAGGTCATTACCTTTTCTTAGCCCAAAACCACTATCTTTGCATTCCATCCCAAGCCTAACATAAAATTAACTAGATTTAATTTTGCCCTAGTGGGCTAGGGACACCAACTGGTCAGGTTCGGGCTAAGTGTCAGATCACTGTGTCATGCTAACCTGTGTGTGCCTTGTGCTTAGTATCTAGAACGGTGGTTTAGGGATTCAATCCCGAAGGGCTTGTGTGCTGGTCCACCTACCTGGCCATTCTCTGATTGGTGTATAGGATTGGCAATCAGGGACCTAACACTCCCTTTACACCTGCCTGGCTAATTACAGAGTTACTATAGGCTAGTTTGCCACCCAGATTAAGCATCTAGTTTGGACTCTAGGTCTAGGGAGATGTAGTTGGTTTGATCGAGTCTTGCATGCACACTAACTTAGGAGTCGATGTGTGTGTTTGATTGCATTAGGAACCCAATGCCAGTAGACTTAATCCAATTCGACTAGAGTGACCATGTAGTCCAACCCTAGGAGAACCCAATACTCTGACCTATATAGGGAGCCCAGTCCTAGGAAAACCCAATACTCTGACCCATATAGGGAGTTCAATCCTAGGAGAACCCAATACTCTGACCCATATAGGGAGCCCAATCCCAGGAGAACTAAATACTCTGACCCATATAGGGAGCCCAATCCTAGGAGAACCCAATACTCTGACCCATATAGGGAGCCCAACCCTAGGAAAACCCCATACCATGATCCATTCTTAGAACCTAACCATAGGAGACCCAATTATGATTACCTGAACCAAGATGAACGCATATGCACCCACTTTTGATGGAAGACAAGAGTTGTATATTGATTGTGATGAAATAATGGATCAGTATTTTGAGTACACTAGGATGTCAGAGTTGGAAAAATTTAGATTAGCCCTACATAGTTTAACCCGATATGCTAAGGTGCATTGGATAGTTATTGAAAATGAATGTTATCAAGGAGGAAATGAAATACGCACCTGGAAAGCCATAAGAAGTAAATTGAAAGCGAAGTACCTAGGTGAATTTTATGAATACGAACTTTTAGAACAATGGTACGAATTGAGGCAGGGTAATAAGACTTTGTCTGAGTACATTGACCAATTTAACAAGTTTAGTAGGAAATGTAACACAGTCAAACCTGAGTCTAAGATCATGGCTAGATTTCAAGATGGCCTACGTAGGGATATCCAAAGGGAGCTGTTTCATTGGCAAATTCAGGACCTAGAGGAAGCCTATCACCAAGCTAAGGAATTCCAGTTATATCAGAGGGAACTCATGATTAATCAATCTAAGTCTAATAAGGTTAATTCCCTTGAACCTAAGTCCAAACCTAGCCAACTTCCTTTAGACCAGCCTACGACTCCTGTCCCATTAGGATGCAAGGAAAAGATCCCAGAACCCATTAATGAGCCTAAGGTAGAAGTGTATGAGGCTGATCCTAGTTTAGTAGATGAATATGAAGGAGAAGACTTTGAGGAGGATGAACCCCTTGAAAATTTAAAGAAAGAAACTCCTGAGCCCATTGAGAAATCTAAAGAGGCCACATATATGGAACCTATAGTGGAAGAACAATTATGGGAGGAGAACTTAGATACTACTACTAGAACCTTACCTGAGGAAACCGTGGAGGAGAGCCAAATTATAGAGTCTAGTCCTAAAATACCAGAACCAGAAGAATTTATTAAGGACCTGATCTCTTTGAATCAATATCCTCAAGATGGGTCCCCTCCCATAATTTTCATTAAGGACCTCTTCCTAGAAATTGTTGACCCATCCTTCCATAGCATGGACCTTTTCTTGCCTAAAGACATAACCCAATGCTCATACATTAAAGTCAGTCTCTTTAGCCCAGAACTAGTCCCTGAATCCCCTTCCTATTTCCTACCCTTTTCTGAGTCTTCTCATGTGTCTAGAACTATTAGGTTACATTTTGTTGAGGTTACTAGGTTGCAAGGATCCATAAAGCCCATCCCATTTGCTACCTACTTTTGGTAGACCCTCTGGCACCTATTAGGAGTTACTAGCAAATTTTCTTCTTCATGTCATCTATCAACCATGACTTATGCCCCATGCCCAAGTGGTAGTTAAGACTTAATAAACCTCTTTAGTCGAGTCTATTAGGTGTTAGTTTGAGTTCTTTGCATCACTTGTTACGAGTCTAAATGTGCCCAGCATGTTCACCACCTGCACTAATTTTTAAACAAACTGGCTAATTTCCCAAAGAAAGGTCAAGGAATTTGATGTAGTGGATTTTATTTTGGTTAGGCTTAGGCCTAAAAAAAAGAAGCTTCAAGCTCGTAGAGCCTGATCTTTTAAAGTGATAGAAAAGGTTGGACCAAATACCTATGTGTTAGATTTGCCTTCGAATTTGGGCATTAGTTCTACCTTCAATATTACAGACCTGGTTGAGTACAGAGAATCAGCAGTGATACCTAGTGAGGCCTTTGAACTTATTCCTTTCCATTGTGAGTGACCCTAACCAAGAGTGTCCACCAATTAATTGGCCTGAGAGAGGAGAACGGATCAAGCGTATCTTGGACGATCAAGCCATTACAACCCGGGGCTGCGGCTATCAATGCTTCCTGGTTCGATGGCAAGGCCGGCCAGAGTTGGACGATTCGTGGATTTCTCGAGAGGACTTGCAGCGCCTCAACCCAGACCTCCTTGAGAGAAATGTGAGCTAGCATGATCTTCACTCGACAGGATCGAGATCCTCCCACCCCGGAAGAATTGGTGGGGACACCAGGGGTACTAGAATAAGATAGAGGCTTCTCAACCCTCTGTGGATTACTTAGTCGCATTGAGTCCATTTGTAATGAGGGATTAGCCTATTTGAGTTGTCTTTTATTATTTGAGTCCTGTACTAGTCAGCTCATGTTGAGCTAGTTTTTTTTTTGAGTCTTGTATGTAGCATTTGATCCACACTATTAGGGTTTTGGATCAGTCGATCAAGTCAGCTTATGTTGAGCTAATCATTTTTCGAGTCTTGTAATCATGTCCACTTGTATTGAGTCTATTTGAGTCAAGCACAGTAAAAGAAGACTCAAGCATGTGAAGGACACCACCCAGCATGCCACCTCAGCAACTGCATGGAGCCTAGTCACACCCTAGATTGCACCATCTAGGATTACTTGGAGGATCATGGAGTTGGCCCACGCATGAGGAGTTGATGACCACACTCCAGCACACCCCTTCCACACCCTAAGCACACCTACTCCACATGCCAGCATGACAAGAAGGAAAGTCAAAATAGATAAACATAAATTCCTTGATTCATGCTAGCTTACTTAGGAAAGAAGTGGTCCCCCCCTTTTGGATGTCACTACCTACCTTGTTTGGAGAGATTTTGTGTGGCATGAAAGTGTTTTCTTCCATGTATTTAGCCCCACACTTTAGGAAGAAAGTGGGAGAGTATTTTCTTCCATGTATTTAGCCCCACACTTTAGGAAGAAAGTGGTCACCCATTATTTTCCTTATTTTCTTTTGCTTAGGCCCTAAGTCTCATGACTCTATATAAGGGACCCCTTATATAAAAATTTTAATAATTTTGATATATAAAATATACTTGAGTTTTCTACAATTGCTTTGTACTACCCTGCTGTGTGCTTAAGGGGCTTATTGGTGTCTTCTTCTTCCCGGTGTTGCAACTGCCTCTAGCCTTCATCCAAGCTTCCTCTTCCCACACCCTTGCTGCCTTGTTTCTGAGTTTTTTTGTGTTTCCAACCTTGCTTTCTCACCCTTGATGGTTGTTTGCAAGTTCCCGAGTTCCTACGAATCCAATGACTCCAACCCGGCTGCAATTGGACCATCGGGCAAAAAGCCGGGTATCTGTGGGTCTCTGGCTTGGTTTTCCAGGCTGCATCTATTGAGGACGAGTGATATCTTCACTGTGATCTTCATCAGGAGCTTCAGATATTGCCAGGTACATCCCCTCTACCACCAGAAGTTTTATTGAAGATGAATGAGCCCAACCGAGACTTCCCAGCCTCGACAGTCCTCTTTCTTTTGCTCTTTAGGTCATGTTATACATGTTGTAGCCTCTTATTTTTATATAAAACCTTCTACATCGTTCCTTAATCTGCTCTTCAGGATTAATCATCCAACTTAATAAAAAAACATACAAAAAGATCATTGCATGCATATAGGTCCCGCATCAAACAATGTCAGTACCATGCCATATGGCAGATAAGCTTTTATTTTTCTGATTACTTCTTTCATTTGAGATAACATGATTACAGGAAGATTTATCTTGTCTCCATGAATTAACAGCTCTATAAAACATAAATCCCTCTCACTAACCCAATCAAACCGTCCCGTTCTAGGCAAGAAAATCTGATTGATGAAACTGTGAAGGAGTCGCATTCCCAATGATAAGGAACTAGCCTTTAGAATGCCAATTTCATTCACTTCAGCCTGTTCCAATACTGTCTAAAGTGCCTTTGCCCTGTCTTTTAAAACTAAGTGTCCAATCCCTTCAAAAGGCATTTCCAACATGTTGCCAAGAATTTATTCAGAAATTACAATCTTTTTTCCTTTTACAATAGATTCAACATGCTGTTCTCCAAGTCTCAAATTTTCATAAAATACCTTGACCAAGTGATGCAGAACAAATAAAGGGATGCGATGCGGAAGTAAATTAAGATTAACTAATTTTTTTGTTGTTTTTATAGGTTTGTAGAAGTTGGCTTCAAATCAAAGAAAAGTTAACCTAACATTGAAAGATACTAATATGATAATTGAAAGCACAATTTTAAGGAAACTAAATTATCAGAGTAGTTTAGAAGCAACGGATCGCTGGGGGTTGAGAAACTCCCAGACCTAGGGTTTCACTCCGAGCTTTCAACAAAACAGAAATAAAGAGAAGGGAAGGTTTATCTCACCAGACAATGATCTTCACAGATTTTGGTGGAAGAACTCTCCCGAGCAGATTGTTGGATCCTCGGAGTCGGATATCTTCGTAATGGATCCTCCAATACTGGTCCTTTGGCGGGTTGGCTTCTCCTGAACTCAAGATCTGGAAGAGAAGAAAAACAATTGATGGAATCAGAGAGTCAAGGAAAAGATTTACCAGGTTGATGAACTTGAAGATCGAAATTGCTGAAAACTGGATTCTCCTGGATGCTGATGTGATTTTCCTTGGAACTTGCTCTGGATCTGAAGTAGCCGGACTGGATCTGGATGAAGGTGGATGGCCTGGACTTGTAGAGAGAGAGAGAGGCCGTGGGAGATGGATGGATCTAGGGTTTGGTGGATGGAAAATAATGAAAGGTGGCTAGGGTTTTAGAATTTCAAGTGGCTAACCTAGGGTTTTGGATAAAGATGGAGATCTCTCACCTCCTCAAGGCTCCAATGGAACCCGGATTACCCCCTCACGGAGCTCAACACTTAGAATAGTGCGGAAGAAGAGAAACCTAGGTTGCTCAACACAAGAGAATAGCAAAAATAATTTTTCTTCATTGATTTTTTTAAAGTTACAAAGAGAGGTCTATTATATAGACCTAAAATTTTCTCCTAGCTTGTACAAATTTCCATGTGGGACTAAACTCTTCCAACCCCTAGATTAGGTAGAAAATCCTCTCCCTTGGCCGACCAAGAGTCCAAAAAAATTGGGACGGCCATAAAGGAATTTTTTTGGAACTTTTATGGCACCTCCTTTGGAGTTGGATTTGGATTTGGAGTCCTCTTCTTCTTATGGTATTTCTTCTTTTCTTCCACTCCAAGTTAAGCTCTTTGATTTTGATTTGAACTTCAATTAGGAGTAGGTTGGATGTCCTTCTTTGATTTCTTCTCCAAGAGAAGTTTTCTTCCTTCTTTGCTTAGGTAAATTAGGCAGGTGTGGGCGCCTCCTTTAATTTAGCCTCCAATTTGTTTTTTTCTTCTTTGGATGTGGGGACCATGACACTGGGATGCCTCTATGGCGCCTCCTGGACTCTGGCGTGTGCTCGGAGTGTGGCTGGGCGTGTGGCTTGGAGTGTGGCCTCCACTTGCTTGAACCTTGAGTTGATTGGAAGAGAAATGTGGCACCATTTTGGACCAAATTGAAACCACATTGGGACTTGCACCGAGTCAACATGACTCAACAAAATTTAAATGGTGACTCAAGAAATAAATAAAATAAATAAACTGGTTGACCAGGTCAACCTTTATTACAAACCCTAATTTCTCGGGCAATGTCAATCAGAGATCCAAATGGAGCTCTGAAGTCTTCTTCTGAGTCTGGTGCCCGCACCAATTCTCCCAGGGTGGGAGGAACTCGACCCTGTCGAGTAAGGCTCAAGTTGGCTCTGGTATCTCTCCAAGAGGTCTGGGTCCAATTCTTGTAATTCTTCTCGGGAGATCCAAGAGTCATCAGAATCTGGCCTTCCTTGCCAGCGGACCAGGTACCTTTGGTATCCTCGATTACGAGTAGAGATAACCTGATCATCCAGGATCTTTTCAATCTGCTCTTTCCTCACAGGCCAGTTTGTTGGTGGACACACAGGGTCGGGATCACTCTCAACGATAGGGTTAGGCTCAAAAGGCTCACTAGGAATCACAGCTGGCTCCCTGTACTCTACTAAGTCTGTAATGTTGAAAGTAGAGCTAATGCCTAGTTCTGGAGGCAACTCGAGCACATAGGCATTGGATCCTACTCTCTTTACCACTCTAAATGGTCCAGCTCCCCTAGCATGTAACTTTCTAACGGTTCCAGGAGGAAACCGTTCAGGCCTTAACCTAATCATCACATAGTCTCCCTCAACAAAAGATTTGACTCGCCTTTGAGTATCAGCCAACTTCTTATAAGTTTCATTACTTAAATTTATTTTGGCATGAATTTCTTTATGCAAGTCTTTTACATGCTGTGCAAAATTCTCAGCAGATTCGGAGACTCGAGTGTGGACAGGTAAAGGGACTAGGTCAAGAGGTGTGTGAGGTTTGTACCCATGTACAATTTCAAATGGACTTTTACCCGTAGACCTATTGACCGAGTCATTGTACGCAAATTCTGCCCTTGGTAGGTATAAATCCCAATTTCTGGTGTTTTCACCAACAAGACATCTCAGCAGATTTCCTAGGCTACGGTTCACTACTTCAGTTTGGCCATCAGTTTGGGGATGATAGGCAGTTGAAAACTTAAGTTTTGTCCCTAACTTATGCCAAAGGGTCTTCCAAAAGTAACTGGTGAACCGGACATCCCTATCTGAAACGATTGTCTTAGGTAGGCCATGGAGTCTAACTATCTCATTGAAGAAAAGCGTGGCTACCTTAGACGCATCAAAGGTTTGGGAACAAGGCAAGAAGTGGGCCATTTTAGAGAATCGGTCGACTATGACACAGATAGAATCATGTCTCCTCTGGGTCTTAGGTAAACCTAACACAAAATCCATACTCACATCTTGCCAAGGACGATCTGGGACAGGGAGTGGGGTATAAAGGCCAGTGTTTTGTTTTCGCTGTTTGGCAACAGCGCAGGTTCGACATCTAGCTACAATATTAGCTACATCCCTTTTTAAGCTAGGCCAGAAAAAGTGGTCTTCAATAGCTAGAATGGTCTTGTCTTTTCCAAAATGGCCAGCTAAACCTCCAGCATGGATTTCCCAAATCAAAAATTCCCTAAGAGAAGTTCTAGGGATGCAAAGCCTATTTTTGAAGAACAAAAAACCATCTACAAGGGTATAATCCTGGTGATTACTAGATGGTCCTTGAACTAGATCCTGATACACAGTTGTGAAATCCGGACAAGACTCATATTCCTCTTTGATTTGCTCAAACCCTATGACCTCAGTTCTAACAGAAGTTAATAACAGGGATCGGCGACTAAGGGCATCAGCTACCTTATTCTCAACTCCAGCCTTATGTTTCAGGACAAAAGTATAGGACTGGATATATTCTACCCACTTAGCATGCCTAGGGTTAAGCTTCTTCTGGGAGTTCAGAAATCTAAGAGCCTCATGGTCCGAAAATAGTACAAATTCCTGCGGTAGCAAATAATGTCTCCAGTAACGCAAAGCTTGCACCACCGCATAAAATTCCTTATCATAGGTAGAATACCTAAGCTTAGCATCATTAAGTTTTTCACTAAAGAATGCTATGGGATGATTCTCTTGGCTTAGGACTCCACCTATTCCTACACCTGAAGCATCACAGGCAACCTCAAATACTTTAGAAAAATCGGGTAATCTCAGAATGGGTGCCTGGGTCATTTTATCCTTAAGATCTAGGAAGGCTTTATGGGCTGACTTAGTCCAATGAAATTCTCCCTTCCTAATACAATCAGTGATTGGAGCAGCTAAAGTACTAAACCCCTTGATGAATCGCCTATAGTAGGTAGCCAAGCCATGGAAACTTCTAACTTCATGCACATTGGTTGGCTCTGGCCAGTCTACTATGGACTTAATCTTCTCATGATCGGCCGCCACGCCGTCAGGGGTTACTACAAAACCAAGAAAGATAACTCTACTAGTCATGAATTCACACTTCTTAAGATTACCGTAGAGTCTCTCATTCCTCAAAACTTGGCAGACTGCTCTAAGGTGGTCTAGGTGATCTGTTGGGGTCTTACTATAGATCAGGATGTCATCAAAATAGACCACCACAAATTTTCCTATGAAAGCTCTAAGTACCTGGGTCATAATTCTCATGAAAGTACTAGGGGCATTGGACAACCCAAAAGGCATAACAACCCATTCATAAAGACCATCCTTAGTTTTGAAAGCAGTTTTCCATTCATCCCCGGGTCTAATCCTAACCTGATGATAGCCACTTTTGAGATCAATCTTAGAAAAAACCATTGCACCAGCCATCATATCAAGCATGTCATCTAGTCTAGGGATGGGAAACCTATATTTGATTGTAATTTTATTGATGGCACGACTGTCAACACACATCCTCCACGTGCCATCTTTCTTTGGGGTCAGTAAGGCTGGGACTGCACAAGGGCTAAGACTTTCTCTAATAAACCCCTTCCTCAATAATTCTCCAACCTGCTTTTGCAGTTCTTCATGCTCAGATGGATTCATCCTGTAATGGGGCAAGTTGGGCAAAGTCGCTCCTGGGATTAGATCTATGGCATGCTGGATATCCCTAAGAGGTGGAAGGTGGTCTGGCAAATCCTCGGAAAAGACATCCTCAAATTCTTTTAACACAGGTTTAACTTCTTGAGGAGGCTCTGAGGGTTCCGAAGTTCTAAGTTCCTTAGCAGTCAACATCCAGATGGGTGAACCACTATGAATTTCTTGTTCTAGATCCTTAGCACTGATTAGGTTCACTCCAGTTTTCATCTCCTTAACCTTACCGGCTCCTTTAGTTACCTTGTCCTTAGGGGGAACGGAATGGATCGTAATCTTCTTCCCATTGAAACTAAAGACACAGGTATTGGATTTTCCTAAGAGGGTGGCATCATGATCATACAACCAAGGTCTTCCGAGAATTATACTGCTCACCCCCATGGGTAAGACATCGCACCAAATCTTTTCGTGATAAGATTGCATTTGGATTTGGACTTGACATCTAGACTGGATGGGTATGGAGGTAGAATCTATCCAAGAAACCTTATAGGGGTTGGGATGGGGAACTGGGATTAAGCCTAACATCTTGACAGTGCTAGTAGAGATGGCATTTACACAGCTCCCACTATCTGTGATGATCTTACATACCTTATCCCCTAATTTAAGAAAAGTCTGAAGGATGTTAGTCCTACGCCAATCCTCTTGAACTAGATTCTGGGATAGGATGCATCTTACAACTCCTAATTGGTCTGATTCATTGGGTTCCTCCTCTCCTTCATACTCCTCAACCAAATTCATTCCGGCCTCATAAACTTCTTCTTCAAATTCCTCACTGGGCTCGGAATTATCATTCTCTCCCTCTTCTATGTAAAGGGATCTCCACGGGCACTGGCTAGCAACATGACCTACCTTATGACACTTAAAACAGGCTATGGCAGTACACTGACTGGAAATGTGACCTGGTTTCTGACACTTAAAACAGGTGATATTTGAACTAGGGGTTCTCTGGGTGTCAGGTGCCTTACCTTTGTCCATGGGCCTAGGGGTAGAAGTACCCTGAAAAGGTTTACTAGGGATAACTTGGCTAGGTCCATTCCTTGGGATTGGGGCACTAACCCTAGAAGGTATAGGTCCTCTCCGAAATTTCTCAGTGTTCAGTGCAATCTGGTAGGCTTGGTCTAGATCAGTAACCTCTCTCAGAAATAATTCTCTCTTGATATCTTCCCTCAGTCCAGCCCTAAATCTAGACAAAGTGACTTCGTGGGCTTCACTCACATCACATCTCATTAGGTATTCATCAAAAGTAGTTATGTAGTCTGAGACAGATCGGTTTCCTTGTTTTAGGTTTTGCCATTGGTCTAACAGGTTTTGCTGGTATGAAATGGGTAGGTATTTATCTCTCAATTTTTCTTTCATACCCTGCCAAGTGGTTATGGGCTCAACATTCCGTCTCCTAGTGGTTAGCTCAATGTTCCCCCAGTATAACCTAGCTTGACGCACTAATTTCATCTTGGCAAACTTGTATTTCCTCTCCTCAGACATAGCATACCACTCAAAGTATTGATCCATCTCACCCTCCCAATCAGAATACACCTTAGGGTTCAGACTACCATCAAAAGTGGGTGCATCTAATTTGATGTTCCTGATGAACCTATCATCTCTATCTTCAGGCTCTGGGTCAGGCCTCCTATGATTAGGTTCGGGATCTCTATATAAAGGCCTTCTAGGCTCTTGATGTGGGTGAGGTTGAGGCACATTAAAATCGGGGTCAGGAGTCCAATTCCGATGTCTAGGTTCTTCAAGTACTTGGACTCGGTCCCTAAGTTGGGTAAGATCCTCATGAATTTGTGCGCTAAACTGGGCCACAGTGTTTGTCATATCCTGATTCATTTTAGCCATACTTTCAGTAAGAGTTCTGATCATGACCTCTAAATCAGGTTGGGTTTGACCAGGTTGATATGGCACTCCGTTTCTGGTAGACATGATGATTCAAGCAAGCACACAAAATGAGACTAGACTAAATCGACTACTGGATCACTAGACTTAGAGTCCAAACTAGATGCCCAATCAGAGTGGCAAGCTAGCCTGTAGTAACTCAGGACTCAGCCAGGCAGGTGTAAGGGGAGTGTTAGGTCCCTGATTGCCAATCCTAGACACCAATCAGTGATTGGCCAGGTAGGCGGACCAGCACACAAGCCCTTCGGGACGTAGTCCCTAAACCACCGTTCTAGACACTGAGTGCTAAGCACACACAGAATAACTCGGCAAACTGACTCAACACTAGCCTAGACCCGACCAATTGGTGTCCCTAGCCCACTAGGGCAAATTAGGTCTAACTGATTTTAAATTAGGTCTAGGTTCGAATTATTGGATGGTGGTTTTGGGCTAAGGAGAGGTAATCAACTCCTCCCCTTATCTTAGATGCTCAATTGCCCTTAAGTAAATTATGAGATGATCACTCCAAAAAGAATTGAATTGCAGAACATAAAAAATAGAGTTGCTGTATTTTAATTCTCAAAATCTTTACCGAAACCAATAAATCACAGAAAAATTATGAAAAATAGGTTCAATTATATTGGTTTCAACGAAGCAAAAATCATGCAATTCGGAGTTTTATGCAGGGAGAAATAATTCAGACAACAGGGCAATTACAGGCTGCAACTAGATTGTCTTCCCCGTTTATAATCCCTGCTACGAAGTTATAACCCAATGGATCCCCTACACGCCCTAGGAACACCCCGTGGAATGGGAAGAGGAGGCTTGCGCCTCGCTTAGTTCCTAGGACCGGACGTCCTGGGGAGTCTACTTCGAGCAGACAAAATAAAAAGAGAACAATCAAAGCAAGCAAGCAAATCAGAAACCCTAGACTGGGCTCTGATACCAAAAATGATGCAGAACAAATAAAGAGATGCGATGCGGAAGTAAATTAAGATTAACTAATTTTTTTGTTGTTTTTATAGGTTTGTAGAAGTTGGCTTCAAATCAAAGAAAAGTTAACCTAACATTGAAAGATACTAATATGATAATTGAAAGCACAATTTTAAGGAAACTAAATTATCAGAGTAGTTTAGAAGCAACGGATCGCTGGGGGTTGAGAAACTCCCAGACCTAGGGTTTCACTCCGAGCTTTCAACAAAACAGAAATATAGAGAAGGGAAGGTTTATCTCACCAGACAATGATCTTCACAGATTTTGGTGGAAGAACTCTCCCGAGCAGATTGTTGGATCCTCGGAGTCGGATATCTTCGTAATGGATCCTCCAATACTGGTCCTTTGGCGGGTTGGCTTCTCCTGAACTCAAGATCTGGAAGAGAAGAAAAACAATTGATGGAATCAGAGAGTCAAGGAAAAGATTTACCAGGTTGATGAACTTGAAGATCGAAATTGCTGAAAACTGGATTCTCCTGGATGCTGATGTGATTTTCCTTGGAACTTGCTCTGGATCTGAAGTAGCCGGACTGGATCTGGATGAAGGTGGATGGCCTGGACTTGTAGAGAGAGAGAGAGGCCGTGGGAGATGGATGGATCTAGGGTTTGGTGGATGGAAAATAATGAAAGGTGGCTAGGGTTTTGGAATTTCAAGTGGCTAACCTAGGGTTTTGGATAAAGATGGAGATCTCTCACCTCCTCAAGGCTCCAATGGAACCCGGATTACCCCCTCACGGAGCTCAACACTTAGAATAGTGCGGAAGAAGAGAAACCTAGGTTGCTCAACACAAGAGAATAGCAAAAATAATTTTTCTTCATTGATTTTTTTAAAGTTACAAAGAGAGGTCTATTATATAGACCTAAAATTTTCTCCTAGCTTGTACAAATTTCCATGTGGGACTAAACTCTTCCAACCCCTAGATTAGGTAGAAAATCCTCTCCCTTGGCCGACCAAGAGTCCAAAAAAATTGGGACAGCCATAAAGGAATTTTTTTGGAACTTTTATGGCACCTCCTTTGGAGTTGGATTTGGATTTGGAGTCCTCTTCTTCTTATGGTATTTCTTCTTTTCTTCCACTCCAAGTTAAGCTCTTTGATTTTGATTTGAACTTCAATTAGGAGTAGGTTGGATGTCCTTCTTTGATTTCTTCTCCAAGAGAAGTTTTCTTCCTTCTTTGCTTAGGTAAATTAGGCAGGTGTGGGCGCCTCCTTTAATTTAGCCTCCAATTTGTTTTTTTCTTCTTTGGATGTGGGGACCATGACACTGGGATGCCTCTATGGCGCCTCCTGGACTCTGGCGTGTGCTCGGAGTGTGGCTGGGCGTGTGGCTTGGAGTGTGGCCTCCACTTGCTTGAACCTTGAGTTGATTGGAAGAGAAATGTGGCACCATTTTGGACCAAATTGAAACCACATTGGGACTTGCACCGAGTCAACATGACTCAACAAAATTTAAATGGTGACTCAAGAAATAAATAAAATAAATAAACTGGTTGACCAGGTCAACCTTTATTACAAACCCTAATTTCTCGGGCAATGTCAATCAGAGATCCAAATGGAGCTCTGAAGTCTTCTTCTGAGTCTGGTGCCCGCACCACCAAGTTTGGATAAGTGAGAATATTTAAGGAACACATATAATGCCAAACTTGGTTTTCAATCAAATCTCCGACAATCAGCCCTATTTCTTTGAGAAATTCAAAAAGAATCTGTCTCCCTGTCATGACAGGTCTCATTCCTAACGACATTTGCTGTCGAGGAGAAAAGGGGAGCTCAGTTCTTCAACTGGTTGAGCTTGAATCCATGATGAGCTATCTTCACAGAACTTGGAGCACCTTTCTTGCGGAGCTTGCTCAGATTCTCGATGAGGTCTCTTCCTAATAGCTTTTTATGGAGCCATTCCTGCAAAGACACAATGATCCAAGATGATTTGGAGGGGAAGGATTTTTGGAAAAGAGGTTTCGGAGGGAAGGAATGAGGAGCCGAAGAAAGAAATGCAATGTAAAAACCCTATGGCTCGACTTAAGAAAGAGTCGGCCTAACATCCGAGCCAGCTCGACCAACATGACTTCTGCTTAAGTCGGCTCGAGCAGAGGGAGCACAAAAAATAAATTGAAGCCTTACTTAAAACTTTTAACATAGTGAAAAATCATAGCTAGAAATAAAATGTGGAGGTTATCTAGATAATGTTTCCTTAAGTTTGAGAAAAATCAAGTTGAGGTTTCTAACGAGGGTCACACAAACCTAGTTCATATCTAATCATTGCAAACCTATTATAATTTAAAGGTTTAGTAAAAATATCAGCAAGTTGATTTTTAGTTGGCACAAATTCAAGTACAATATCGTTGTTCAAAACATGATCTCTTATAAAATGGTGCCTAATTTCAATGTGCTTAGTTCTTGAATGCTGAACAGGATTCTTGGTTAAATTTATAGCACTTGTGTTATCATATTTGATTGGAATGTTAGATTGTGTAACACCAAAATCTTCTAGCTATTGTTTAATCCAAAGCACTTGAGCACAACAACTACCAACAGCAACATACTCTATCTCAGCAGTGGACAATGCTACGGAGTTTTGCTTCTTATAGTGCCATGAGATTAAATTCAATCCTAGAAATTGGCATGTTCCACTAGTACTCTCTCTATATATTTTACATCCAGCATAGTCAGCATCCAAAAAACCAATTAAATTTAACGAAGATTCTTTAGAGTACCAAAGACCTAAATTACTTGTACCTCTTAGATATTTGATAATTCTTTTAACAGCAAGCATGTGTGGTTCCTTAGGATTTGATTGAAAATGAGCACACACACATACACTATATAAGATATCAGGTCTACTGGCAGTAAGATATAACAACGATCCAATCAGACCTCGATAGAGCTTTTGATCGATGTTGCAACCATCTTCATCTTTGTCTAGTCTGTAGGTAGGGCTCATGGGTGTGCTAGCCTTTTTGCTTGTCTCCATACCAAACTTTTTGATCATTTCGTTGATATACTTTGCTTGGTTTATAAAGATCCCTTCCTTTGTTTGTTTTACTTGCAATCCAAGGAAGTAGTAGTTGAGTTCACCCATAAGGCTCATTTCAAACTTGCCCTGCATCAACTCAGCAAATTCTCCATAAAGGTTTTCATTAGTTGCACCAAATATGATATCATCAATGTAAATCTGTACAACTAACATGTCAATCCCTTTTTTCTTAGTGAAATGAGTTTTGTCAACATTTCCTCTTTTGAAATCATTTACAAGCAAAAAATTGCTAAGTCTATCATACCAGGCCATAGGTGCTTGTTTCAAACCATATAATGCTTTATTTAGTTTAAACACATGATTTGGAAAAGCGTGATTTTCGAAACTTGGTAGCTATTCTACAAAAACTTGTTTATAAATGAATCCATTTAGAAAAGCACTTTTGACATCCATTTGGAATAGTTTAAAATTCATGTAGCAAGCAAATGCAAGAAATAATCTAATGGCCTCAAGTCTTGCTACAGGTGCATAAGTTTTATTAAAATCTATTCCATTTTCCTGGTTGTACCCTTTAGCTACCAACCTTGCTTTATTTCTTATAACCTTACCATTCTCATCTAATTTGTTCCTATAGATCCATTTGGTTCCTATGATGGGATGGTCTAGAGGTCTACTAACAAGAGTCCAAACATTATTCCTTTCAAACTGGTTAAATTCTTCATGCATGGCCATCATCCAGTTAGGATCAGTTTCAGCTTCTAAACTATGTGGTTTAATTTGTGAAACAAAGGCTAGGTAGCCATGTGCATCTCTATGTGCAGACCTAGTCCTAACACCATGAGAAGGATCATCAATAATTAGATCTTTAGGATGTAAAGTTATATACCTCCATTCCTTTGATAAATCAGTATGATCCTTACTTACCACTTCATTTCCATCTTGTGTTGGCTTGTCTTGTATGCTTAGATCTTCCATCTCCTTTTGGAGTGTACCTACATCATTGTGGTGGGGACACCAGAGGCACCAGAATAAGACAGAGGCTTCTCAACCCTATATGGATCAATGAGTAGTATTTGAGTCCATTTGTAATAAGGGCTTAGTCCAGTCAAGTTGTTATTTTATTATTTGAGTCCTGTACTAGTTTGCCAACTAGTCGAGTTGTTATTTTCTTTCAGAGTCTTATAATCATGTCCACTTGTATTGAGTCTGTATTGAGTCAAGCCCAGTCGAAGAAGACTCAAGCATGTGAAGGACACCACCTAGCATGCCACCTCAGCAGCCGCATGGAGTCCCTGTCACACCCTGGATTTTGCCACCTTGGATTACTTGGAGGATCATGAAGTCGGCCCATGCATGAGGAGTTGATGACCACACACTGGCACACCCCTTCCACACCCTAAGCACACCAACTCCACATGCCAGCATGACAAGAAGGAAAGTCAAAATAGATAAACATGAATCTCCTGATTCATGCTAGCTTGCTTAGGAAAGAAGTGGTCCCCCCCCTTTGGATGTCCACACCTACCTCGTTTGGAGGGATTTTGTATGGCATGAGAGTATTTTCTTCCATGTATTTAGCCCCACACTTTAGGAAGAAAGTGGTCAAATCTTATTTTCCTTGTTTTCTTTTGCTTGGGTCCTAAGACTCATGATGCTATATAATGGACCCCTTGTATGAAAATTTAATAAATTTTGATATATAAAATACCCTTGATTCTCCAATTGCTATGTGCCTCCCTGGTGTGTGCATTAAGGGATCTTGTGTGAGCCTTAAGTCCTGTCGAAGTGCTGCCCGAAGAAACCCTAGTCGACCAACCTTCCAAGGCTCTTCTTCCAACACACCCTTGCTACCTTTTTCTAAAATTATTCTTATCTCCAGCCTTTATTTTCTCACCCTTGATGGTTGTTTGTAGGTCCTCGAGTTCCTATGAATCCAACGACTCCAGTCGGGCCGCAATCGGACCACCGAGCATAAAGCCGGGAATCCACGGGTCTCTGGCTCGATTTTCCAAGCCACATCCATCGAGAAATGAGTGATCTCTTCATTGCTATCTTCACCAAGCACATCGGACGTTGCCAGGTACACCACCTATATTCTCTAGTAGTTTTATTGTAGGTGAACTAGCCCTAACCGAGGCTTCTCAGTCCCGGCGATCCC
Organism: Areca catechu; assembly: GCA_021397845.1. Classification (NCBI taxonomy): domain Eukaryota; kingdom Viridiplantae; phylum Streptophyta; class Magnoliopsida; order Arecales; family Arecaceae; genus Areca; species Areca catechu. Next base: position 59,862,821 of record CM038050.1, read on the forward strand.
CTTTTACTGCTTTCTTAGGTCCTGATTTGCATGCGTAGCTTCTAAAATTCATATAGAATTCTCTATATCTTATTTTGATCTGATATTCAAGATTTAACCACCTCACCCCACATATAAAATACACAAAAATAATTTCATGCATATTAGTTCCGCATCATATTGTCTACACACTCATCTTTTCTAGATGGTGAGCGGTTAGCTTCATCAAAAACAACATGAATTGACTCTTCTATAGTAAGAGTCCTTTTATTAAATACTCTATATGCTTTGCTGTGTAGTGAATAACCAAGGAATATGGATTCATTAGATTTTGCATCAAATTTTCTTAGATTATCTTTACCATTATTCAACACAAAGCATTTACACCCAAAAATATGAAAATAATTAATATTAGGTTTTCTTCCATTCCAAAGCTCATAGGGGGTTTTCTTTGAAATTGGACATATTAAAACATGGTTCAATATGTAACAGGCAATGTTTACTGCTTCTGCCCAAAAGTATCTTAGAAGATTGCCTTCACACAACATAGGTCGGGCCATTTCTTCCAAAATCCTATTCTTTCTCTCTACAACACCATTTTGTTGTGGTGTTCTAGGAGCGGAGAAGTTGTGATCAATGTTGTGCTTAGTGCAATATTCATCAAAAAATTGATTTTGAAATTCAGTCCCGTGATCACTTCTTATAGAAATAATAGAAAGATTTTTCTCATTTGAAACCTTTTTGTGAAATTTTTGAAATACATTGAAGGTCTCATCTTTATGTGCGATAAATAATACCCATGTGAATCTAGAAAAATCACCTACAATCACAAGGCCATATTTCATACCATCTAGGCTTATGGTCCTAGTTGGTCCAAATAAGTCCATGTAAAGTAGCTCAAGGGGTCTAGTAAAAATTATATTTTTCGATTTAAAACTTTTCCTAATTTGTTTTCCTAATTGACAAGCATCACATACATAATCAAGATCTACTTTAAAATGTGGCAAACCTCTAACTAGATTCTTTGAAATTAATTTGATAATTGTATGCATGCTAGCATGACCTAATCGTCTATGCCAAAGTAAACAAGACTCCTTGATCTTAGCATTCATTGCTACTAGACTGGAACTACTAGTCATGGCTAGATTATTTAGATCTACCGCATAGATATTTCGAAGTCTATGACCAATGAATTTATTGATAGGGTCAAGAGAGTTAGTTACAATATACATAGATGATTCAAAGACAACCTTGAAGCCTTTATCACAAAGTTGACTAATACTTAACAGATTATGCTTCAATTTATCTACTAGCAATACATCTTCAATAAAAGTATAGTGGTTATCTTGATATTACCGATTATGATTATTTTCTTCTTGCCATTATCACCGAAAGTAACCGATCCTCCTTCTTTCATTTGTAAGGTGGTGAACTGGTCTTTATCACCGGTCATATGCCTTGAACAGTTGCTGTCTAGATACCATTGTTTCTTAGCATTCAGCACTGTAAGACAATCCTACAAAATAATCAAGGAGTGGTTTTTGGTACCCAAGCTAACTTGGATCCTTTCGGGTTAGCAAAATTGGTTCCTTTTAGAATCCAAACAGTTCTGAATTTCATTATACCAATCTTAGAATTTTTCAAAGAGTAGTATTGGTAAAATTTATGCCCAAATCTATGACATGCATGGCAAACAATTTTGTCGTTTTTGAACGATGCATGCTTTGAAGCTTTAACTGATATAGAAATATATATATTTGGCTTGAAAGATTTTTGAACAGAAATCTTTGGAATGTACTTTAAGCCTTTTGAAACAGAATTTGAAGGAAATAAACCAAAAGCTTTTTGAGATTTAGTGTTTGAAGCTGAAGCTTTTGAAGATATAAATTTTGTTGCTGAAATTTCTTTGGCATTTAAAGTATTAAATCCAATTTCAGCTTTGCTTTTTGAATATCTTTGTTCTTTTAGAATTAGCTCAAGCTTATTAGAACTCAAAGTAAGTTTTTCTACGAGAGGCTTAAACTTTTCAACCTCCTTTTTAAAATCATCATTTTCGGCAACTAAAGCTTTGTTTGTCTCAAATAAAATATTCTTCTCAGTTTTCAAAGCTGTAACATTATCAGAAAAAATATTTAGTTCTTTTTGCAAAACGTTACTCTTTTCTGAAATTTCATCCTTGTCTTTTAGCAATAAATCATTTTGTTTCTTCAAGGATTTAATTTTAACCCCAGCTTTCTTGAATTCACCAAGCAAATCATAAAAAGTAGAATTCAATTCATCATAAGTAAATTCAATTTGAAGCTCAGGGGATGATACCTCATTCTCAAGACCCATTAAATGGAAGTTCCTATTTTTTATGATCTCTGCTTCTTCAGTAGATATGGACACTTCACTGTTGCTCCACGTCACCACCATAGCTCTCTTTTTTTTTTCTTAATGCTCTTGTTCAGCAGAGGACAGTCTAGTCGAATATGCCCTGGTTTTTTGCATCCGTAGCAGATGGGCACTTCTTTTTCCTTCTCTTTTTCTTTGTCCCTTTCCTTGCTGTATTATTTGTTCTTATGGAATTTCCTATAGTTTCTTCCTTTTCTTCTTTCCAAGAACCTTTTGAACATTCTAACGACCATAGCAACATCTTCATCTTCCATGTCATTTTCAGTGAAGGAGCATTCTTCTTTCGATTCATCATCATCATTTCTTTAATCCACTACAGCTTTAAAGGTAATAGATTTTTTTTTCTTTTGATCATCCTCAGTTCTATGCTGCATGGTCAATTCATGAGTGATGAGAGATCCTAGAAGTTCATCCAGCAGTAAAGTATTCAGATCTTTCGCTTCCTGGATGGCGGTCACTTTTGGATCCCATTTGTCCGAAAGAGATCTTAAAACCTTCTATACAAGATCAACAATGGAATATACCCTGCCAAGACTTTTTAAGCCATTAATAATATCAGTGAAGCATGAAAACATGGCAAAGATTATTTCATTAGGTTCCATTTTACATAATTTGTAACTATGTACAAGAAGATTAATTTTTAAGGACTTCACTTGGAAAGTTCCTTCATGGGTCACCTCAAGTTTATCCCAAATTTTCTTTGCAAAAGAACAAATAAAAATTTGATTAAACTCATTGCTGTCTAAAGCATAATATAGCAAATTCACTACTTTGGCATTTAACTCATCCATTTTCATGTCGTGTTCATCCCAATTCTCTTCAGGTTTTGGAACGTCCACTCCATCAATTTTAACCATGGAGATATGTGGACCCTTCATAATGACCTTCCATAAATGAAAATTAACTACTTGAATATAAATTTTCATCCGAGCTTTCTAATATGCAAAATTGGTGCCTGTGAAGAGTGGAGGTCAATTGGTTGATTGGCTTTCAACCAAGGACATACTCATTGAATGAGCCATCAATATTTGCTCAGTGTATTTAGAGACTCTGCTCTGATACCAGTTGTTGCCCAAGTGGCTAACCAAGAGGGGGGTGAATTGGGATTTTTAAAAAAAATAATTACTAATGTAGAATGTGCTTTTAGAATTTAACTTCTCTTAGTGAAATGTGCTGTGATTATGAATATAAAGCATAAGCTAAAGAAATGAGAGAGGTAGCAATACAAACACCAAAGATTATAGTGGTTCTAAGCAAACCCGCTCCTACGTCCACTATCCAAGATACCACTTGAAATTTTCACTATATTCACACCCGAATACAGTAGGATTATTTTATAGGCTCATAATCCAAACCTACACTAGGTTTTGAACAAAATCACCTAGAACCTAAGTCCCTTTGCTTTTAAAATGGGAGCACCAAAGAATCCCAAATCCCTTTGGTTTTAAAATGGGAGCACCAAAAAAACCCAAATCCCTTTGGTTTTAAAATGGGAGCACCAAAGAAACCCAACTCTTGGTTTTAACACAGGATCACCAAGAACCTATTTGGTTTTCAATCGAGCTCACCAATAATCCAAACAACTGACAAAGTAGTTGAAAGTAATTTTAACAATAAGTGACAAACTCTCATCGGATAGTTGTCATTGTTGTGCTGATGAAGCCCTTTTTAACTTTTCTTTAATGCACTTGGGAGGCTTCCTTTCTTTCTTCAATCAATGCTTTAATCTTCAGATGGGAGTTGGTGAAGAATGAAGACTGTCTTGAATGTTCATGTTGCCCAGAAATGGAGCCCAAGAGGGGGGGTGAATTGGGTCTTTTAAAAAATTAAAACAATAATGTGAAGGTCTAGTGGTGTTTATGAATAATAAATTCAATGCACAAGATTGAATGCAGTAGAAAATAATAAGTGAATAGCAATAATCAAAGAGCAAGAGAGAAAGAGGGCAATCACACACAAACACAAGGTTTATAGTGGTTCAGTGCAAACCTAGCACCTACATCCACTCCCTAAGCCATCCTTGGGAATTTTACTATAATCCAAACAAGATTACAGCTGACTTATTTTTCACAAGGCTCACAAGTCAAAACCTAAGTTGGTTTTGTCACCTAGGCTCACCAACAAACCTTAACACTTGTTTTGTCTTCGAGTTCATAAGTTAACCCTAGTTGGTTTTATCCCTTTGGCTCACCAACAAACCACAACAACCTTCTTTCAAGACACCCTTAAAATCAAGATCAAATCACAAGATAAAAACAGATATACAACTTTAAAACTAAGATAAACTCTCTTCAAGAGTAGAATGGAATCTTTGAAGCTCAAGTTGATGCTTTGTTTTGACTCTTCCTTGGAATATCCTTCAAAATGCCCCTTTTGGAATGATGTAAGGATGAGCTTGTAGGCTTTTTCAGGGAATCAAACTATAAAAGGCTTTTGATATGGAGTACTTGAGAGAATATAGGCTTTTTGGCTTTTGAATGGACTTCAATACTCTTCAATGCCTTTAGAATGAGGTTGGTGGAGGTTAAATACACCAAGAAACTTCCAAAAAATGGTTTGTGACCATTGGAGCCTCGGATCTAGCCGTTGGGAGCTTGAAAAGCAAGTTCTGCAAGTTAGAAAAATAGATCCATTAGAGCGTCAGGCTTCAAGTGTCGACACTTGGCTGTCAGGTGTCGACACTTGGCTGTCAGGTTTCGACACTTGATTTCTAAGTGTCGACACTTGAACTTTCAAGTGTCGACACTTGATGCACAGGTGTTGACACTTGATACAAAAATCCTCAAATGGCAAAAAACTGTATTTTCAAAAATCTCTTGCCTTGAGTCAACACTTGGAAACCTAAGTGTCGACACTTAGTGTCAACACTTGAGTGCTGGGTGTCGACACTTGGCATGCCAAGGATTTTTTTTCGTGCCAAATGATGAAGTGTCAACACATGGCTTCCCAGGTGTCAACACTTGAGATTGAAAAGCTCAGATTCAAGTACAAATTAGCCTAAAAATATAAATATAAATTTTGAAACTTAAGTGGATCATAAACAAATAATAATTAAACATGTAGATGCCCTTTTTTCATGAAAAGGATGTCCAGATTTGCAAAAGATGCTCTGTGCCATGGCATGCCATGATAAATAAGTTTTTGAGATTTTGAGATGCTTTCTTCCTGAAAATTCATAACTTGAAATACACATTAGTATACAATATGAACTCAATGTTTTGTTATTCATCAAAATCACTGGGTGGAGCCAACAATCTCTCCCTTTTTTGATGATGACAAAACCTTGAGTAAAATAGCATTAAGTTTTAAATTTCAACTATTATAATTCATGAATTTGAATGTAAGTCCATATGAGCATAATCTTCATAGTTAGGAAGAATCAATCTCTCCCTCAATTAGATATTTCTAATTAGAACAAATAATATATTATTTTAGGATAACAAATCAGATCAGAATTGAAGGTTCTCACAAACAAAGTGGAACCATAACAATTTATGCATTTATAATCTATACTATTACTCGATTTGAAGGTTTACACAAATAATTTATGCATTTATATAATCTATACTATTACTCCCCCTTTTTGTCAATCATTAGAAAGGGGAATAACCTCCCCCTCACAATGAGCATGGAGATAAAAAGATGGTAGAGTATCAAATATGATAGGTATCAGAGCCAAAAAGATCCAAAGAGAGGATCAGAGCTGAAGAGAGTAAATTTAACCAATCAATCACAAATAATAAGCACTAAACTGAAATATATAACTGATAAGAGAATTTTTTAGTACAAAATTTGCTGAGTCAGCAGCAAAAACTGAAACATACAGAATGTATCAGAGTCATACAATAATCAGAAATATACAAAGTAACATGAAACATAAAAAAAAACAACATAAGAGACAAAAGACATAAAAGACATCTGTGAGGCTAATCCTCATCAGATGGAATCTCAAGACTAAAAGGAGCACTGATCCTAGATGTAGAGGCTAAGGCCCTAGGAGGTTCTAAAGCCCGACGACTCCTAGTGCGACTAGAAGGACCTAAAGCGGGTACAATCCTAGATGATCTAGTAGAAGCGTGGGAGAGAAGATCAGCTGGTGTAACAAAGTCTAGTGTGGAATCAACTAAGTCAATAGATGAAGGAGCAGTTGGGGTAGTGGGAGGATCGCGACTAACCACCTCAAAACCATTTGCATAGTCATCACTGTCACTGCCACTGCCCACGATCTCTGTAGCTCTGTCCTCATCCATATCTGCCTGATCATCACCATCAACTGTATCAGCATGGTCACTCTGGTGATCATCACCATCATCATCATCATCATCATCAGAAGAAGAAGAAGAAGAAGATATAACTGCAGGGGCTGCTGGAGGTATAAGGGATCTCAATAAATCCTCAATACGAGTGAAGCCCTCCTCCATAGTCCTACGGATCTCAGCATGCTCCAAGGTAGTATGTGCTCGAAGAGTCTCAATCTCGTTACGTAGCTGAGTCAACTCACTCTTGATCTCTATAAACTGCTCTCTGGCATGCTCCTCAAAGGGTAATCTAGTAGATGGTGGCGGAGGAGCCGAAGTACCAGGTGTCGAATGCTCTGCCTGTGTCGATGGAATATCAATGGGAGGAAAACTAGCTGGCTCAGATGGTCCTACCTCTGCCTCTCGAAGCTCATCCTCCTCATCTAGCTCCTGGCCAGACTCTCTGCGCACCCATCGACCTGCGACTAGTCTATACCCCATTCGGTGCAAAGACCTCTCATCATAGGCAACTGTATGTAGTATCTCCTTGGGGATCTCCCCATCTAGTGATACTCCACATGATCTAAATATCATGGTCAGAGCCATACCGTAGGGTAAACAATGACGGCGCTGAGTCATGACATCGTGCATCTGTACTAACATCAATGAAGGAAGGTCGATCTGCCTCCTCTTTGTCAGATTGGTCATCACCATCAGCTCTCCCTCAGTAATGAAGTCGAACCTCCCAGTCTTTGGCAGAAGTATACGGGCCGTGATGTGGTGTAACAGACGCATCTCCAAGGATAACTGGTTCGCAGTGACTATAGACACACCACGAACATCCTCTCGATCGAGGATACACCTAAATGCAGCCTCCCTGTCATCTACCATAAAAACATTGACTCCCCTATGGGGGATCTCCCAGACTCTGCCCAGTAGCTCTGCAGAAAGTGAAATCTGAACTCCTCTCACGGTCGTAGTCCATAGAAGTCGTCGACAGTCTATAGCACTGTAGAACTCCCTCACTAGATGAGGGTAGTACCTCTCTTGCATAGTACAGAAGGATACTAAACCTGCATCAGTGAGCACCTGTCGCAATAGAAAGTGGTGCCGATCGAAACAATCCAGGTCGACTCTCCTCCCAGAGGCCACTAACTTCCCTACCATCCTCTCTACAGGGGGGAACTCGGTGTAGCAGAACTACTAGCCTGTGTAGAATCAAATCTAGCCTTCGATCTCCTCTCTACACCTCGACTAGATCTCTCCCTAACTGCAAGTCTCTTCCTGGGACCCATTATAGCAAGCTGACCAAGAGAGTTTGAAGAAGATAAGCTAGGGGGGGATTCACTCAAACTATGAGCAAAGGGACTGGTTAAACAATCATTTTACAAGATAGTCTTGAAACAAACTTAGAGTTATAAAATACCAAGATAATTTTGAAAAGCCACAAATAATTTGAAGGCGAGGATTTTATAAGCTAGATAATGTTTTTGGTTGGAAATTTTATAAGAGTATATTTTGTAATACCAAAAGACCAAAATACCTGGGTTTTGGGCTTAGAACATTTAGGGTTCTACCAAAATAAAAAATATGGCAAAAACATTATGATAAATTATGATAAATCACTAGAAATATATATTAAATACTAGTTTTTAGGTGAATACCCAAATTTTTGGCTAAAAACCAATCAAACAGTGATTTTATCCAAATTCGGATGAAATGTGCGTGGAGAACGGCCTAAACCATGAGAAATCCATGAAAAATGACGTGTAAATCATCATTCCTTCAAACGGAGTTTTGGAAAACCACTAAAACTTGGGAAAATCCGATTGTAATCCCAAATAAAATTGGCAAATCCTTAATTTAGGTCAAAATGGTTTAACAAAAAAAAAATGAAAATATGGGAAATAAAATAGTATGAAAAGAAATTGGAAGAGGGAATACCTAATTCGTGAGGGGTTAAACGGGAAGAGGATGGATTTGGATAGAAGGGGACCACTGTAGCTTGAAATCGACGGGGGAAAACAAAAACAAAAATCCTCGGTCGGTCCTTCTAAAAATAGATTTTGTTTCGCAAGTGTCGACACTAACTATTTATCAAGTGTCGACACTTGGTCAGGTGTCGACACTTGACAACATCCAAGTATCGACACTTGGCCAAGAAAAATTAGAAAAATCAAAAAAAATTTCCAAAAAATCTAAGAAAATATTTTAAAACTTTTGGGGCTCAAAGCAAGTGGTTTTTGAGTGAAATGTCTTGGGTATTATTAAAACTATGAGAGTTCTAGGAGAATGGGTCAATGACACCTAACTCTCTTCTAATCAGACAGATCCTATCTTCACTCAAAGGTTTGGTAAACACATCTGCTAATTGATCATCAGTACATACAAAATCAAGAATAATATTAGAGTTTTGTACATGATCTCTTATGAAATGATGTCTTATTTCAATGTGTTTACTTCTTAAATGTTGCACAGTATTCTTAGTTAGATTGATTACACTAGTATTGTCACATCTTATGGGTGTCTTAATTAGTTTAATGCCAAAATCTTCGAGTTGTTGTTTGATCCAAAGGATTTGAGCACAACAGCTTCCAACTGCTATATATTCGGCTTCCGCCATTGATAAAGCAACTGAATTCTATTTCTTGCTACTCCAAGAGATCAAATTTACTCCAAGAAACTGACAGGTTCCACTAGTACTTTTACAATCAAGTTTACACCCAGCAAAGTCAACATCAGAATAAGCAATCAATTCAAATAAAGAATCTCTAGAGTACCATAAACCAATTTCAATTGAGCCAGATAGATATCTAAGTATGCATTTAACAGCCAAAAGATGAGACTCTTTAGGATTAGACTGATATCTAGCACACATACAGATGCTAAACATGATATCTGGCCTACTGGCAGTAAGATATAACAATGAACCGATCATGCCACGATATAATTTTTGGTCAATAAATTTACCTGATTCATCCTTGTCAAGTTTACAAGTAGAGCTCATAGGGGTACCTAAAGGCTTAGTGTTCTCCATCCCAAACTTCTTGAGTATTTCTTTTGTGTACTTTGCTTGGTTGATGAAGATCCCCTCTTTGGTTTGCTTTATTTGGAGTCCGAGGAAGAAGTTTAGTTCTCCCATCATGCTCATCTCGAGCTCACCCTGCATTAACTTTGCAAAATCTTGACAAAGAGATTCATTAGTAGCACCAAATATTATATCATCACATAAATTTGTACTACTAGGAGATCATCAATCTTTTTCTTTATAAACAAAGTTTTATCTACATTACCTCTAGCAAAATCATTTTTGAGCAAGAAAGAGCTTAAACGATCATACCAAGCTCTAGGTGCTTGTTTCAAACCATATAAAGTTTTATGAAGTTTGTAAATATGATTTGGAAATTCAAAATTTTCAAAACCAGGAGGTTGTTCAACATAAACCTCCTCTTCAATTAGACCATTTAAAAAAGAACTTTTAACATCCATTTGAAATAATTTAAAATTCATAAAGCAAGCAAAAGCCAATAATAGCCTAATTGCCTCAAGTCTAGCCACAGGAGCAAAGATTTCATCAAAATCTATCCCTTCCTCCTGATTGTATCCTTTGGCAACTAGTCTAGCCTTAATTCTAGTAACAACACCATTTTTATCAAGTTTATTTCGAAAAACTGACTTTGTACTAATAATTGAAGTATTTGAAGGCCTATCTACTAATGTCCAAACATTATTCCTTTTGAATTGATTAAGTTCATCTTGCATAGCATTTATCCAATTACTATCACATTCAGCTTCCTCAATAGTTTTAGGTTCAATTTGAGAAACAAAAGCTAAGTAATCATAGATATTTCTAAGGGATGATCGAGTACTTACACCTTTAGATGGATCACCAATAATTAGTTCTTTTGGGTGTCCATGAGCATACCTCCATTCTTTTGGTAATGGATTAACTGTTGATGTGTTTTCATCACCTTGTGCTTGATCTCCTTCAGTGTTTTGATCATCGTTCTGTCCCTTGGTAAACCCTTCATTGTTGTTTGCACTTTCAATTTTCTTGCTACTTGTTTCATCAGAGAGTATATCTTCTTTTCTCGAAGATTTTTTGTTAGATTCATCAAACACCACATGTATGGATTCTTCAACAACAAGTGTTCTTCTATTGAAGACCCTATATGCCTTACTAGACGTGGAGTAGCCTAGAAAGCCTCCCTCATCAGATTTGGCATCAAATTTACTTAAATTATCCTTACCATTGTTTAAGATGAAACAATGGCATCCAAAAATGCAAAAATAATGAATTGAGGGTTTTCTACCCTTCCAAAGCTCATAAGGTGTTTTCTTTAGAATTGGGTCGAATTAAAACTCGATTTAAAACATAGCATGCAGTATTTATGGCTTCCGCCCAAAAATATCTAGGTAAGTCATTTTCACAAAGCATGGTGCGTGCCATTTCTTCAAGAGTTCTATTTTTTCTTTCTACTATCCCATTTTGTAGAGGTGTCCTAGGTGCAAAAAAATTGTGATGAATGCCATTTTCAATACAAAATTTATCAAAATCAGCATTTTCAAATTCGGTTCCATGATCACTTCTCAAAGATACGATTGAAACACCTTTTTCATTCGAAACTCGTTTATGAAATCTAATGAATTCAAAAAAAGTTTCAGCTTTATGTGCTAAAAATATGACCCATGTAAATTATGAGAAATCATCTACAATAACTAGACCGTACTTCTTACCTCCCAAACTAGATGTTCTAGTTGGCCCAAAGAGGTCCATGTGAAGCAACTCCAAGGGTCTAGATGTAGAGATTACTCCTTTGGTTTGAAAGAGGATTTGGTTTGTTTTCCAAGTTGACATGTACTACAAATCTTGTCTTTTTCAAAATTGAGTTTAGGCAAATCCTTTATCAAATTCTTTTTGCTAAGTTTTGAAATCAAATGCATACTTGCATGTCCTAGTCTACGATGCCAAAGCCAACTAGTTTCATCGATCTTGGCTTTCATTGCCACTAGGCATTGACCATTTTGAATAGGGAGGTCATCAAGATCAACCATATAAATATTGCCATGCCTATAACCAATGAACTTGATGCCATTGTCATCTAAACTAGAAACAATGCACAAAGAAGATTCAAAAACAACTTTAAAATCCTTGTTGCAAAACTGGCTAATACTAAGTAAGTTATGTTTCAGACCATCAACATATAAGACATTATCAATATAAGAAGAAGGGGTGATATGGACTTTACCAATACCGATAATTTTGCCCTTTCCATTATCACCAAAAGTTACATTGCCACCATTTTGATATTTGAGCGATGAGAACTGCTCCACATCTCCTGTCATAAGCCTTGAGCAACCGCTATCAAGGTACCACATTCTTTCTTGTTGGTTGCAAGGCATACCTGCAATAAAGATCAAGTGGAGACTTTAGGTACCCAAGCCATCTTGGGTCCTTTTATGTTAGTAGCATTGGTTCCTTTTGGAACCCAAACTTTTTTAATATTACTCAATCTTCTCTTGTTGCATATATAAGATTCATGCCCTTTAATACCACATGTATAGCAAGTAATGGATGAAGATGCAGGTACAAAGAAATTTTTAAAAAGTTTTTGTTTCTTATGAGTTTTAAATCCTAAACCTGCTTTATCAAAAACTGCTCTTTGGTTGTTCAAAAGCAAATTCAATTTTTCATAACTATAAGTAAATCTATATACAAAAGGTTTTAATTTTTAATTTCTTCTTTATATCTTTTATTTTTATCCAAAATTTCTTTGCTTTGTTTTGAAAAATTCTCATTTGAAAGTGAAGAACTTTTCTTTTTCAAAACTTCTTTTTCTTTTTCAAGAGCTACAATCTTATCATTTAATTTTCTATTTTGAAGAAGAAGGCATTCATTTTCATCTGAAAGCTTATCATTTGTTTTGGCTAAATCCAAATTTTACTTTTTTAAATCTTTATGTTTTGATTTTAGTTTTTGAAATTCTATGACTAATTTGTCAAAAACTTCATGAAGCTCATCAAATGTAAATTCATTTTCTGTTTCAGAACATACCTCATCATGATCCGCCATCAGATAGAAGTTTGCCACCTCCTACTGTTCTTCCTCAGAACTAGAGTCCTCACTATCACTCCAGGTTGCCATCATGGCTTTCTTTCTCAACTTTCTTCTCCTTTTCTTGAGCAAGGGGCAGTCTACCTTGAAATGACCGGGTTTCTTACAATCAAAACAAGTGGGCTGCTTCTTCTCCTTCTCCTTGTCTTTCTTTTTACTTGGCTCACCTTTCAGAGGTTTCTTCTTGAAGTTGAACATTTTCTTCCTCATAAACCTTTTGAACATTCTCGCCATTAGAGCCGTCTCATCTTCTTCATCATCTTCTTCGGAGTCATCGCTTGATTCTTCTCTCGCAGTAGATTTGAAGGTGATTACTTTCTTCTTTTTTTCGACTTCCATATTCTTTTGTTTGAGGGAGAGCTCATAGGTCATCAGTGAGCCCAACAGTTGTTCAAGTGGAAGAGTGTTGACATCCTTGGCTTCTTCAATAGTTGTTACTTTCGCATCCCAAGAAGTCGGTAGAGACCTGAGAAGTTTGTTCACAAGTTCACCATTAGAAACAACTTTTCCTAGGCTTCTCATGCCATTTACAATAGTTATGAACTTAGTGAGATTTCTTCTCTCGCAGTAGATTTGAAGGCGATTACTTTCTTCTTTTTGTCGACTTCCACATTCTTTTGTTTGAGGGAGAGCTCATAGGTCATCAGTGAGCCCAACAGTTGTTCAAGTGGAAGAGTATTGACATCCTTGGCTTCTTCAATAGTTGTTACTTTTGCATCCCAAGAAGTCGGTAGAGACCTGAGAAGTTTGTTCACAAGTTCACCGTTAGAAACAACTTTTCCTAGGCTTCTCATGCCATTTACACTATTTATGAACCTAGTATACATCTCACTAATAGACTCAGTAGGTTCCATTTTAAACATTTCATACGTATGAATAAGCATGTTAACCTTAGTTATTTTCACTTGGTGTGTACCCTCATGGGTAACCTCAAGTGTATCCCAAATCTCCTTGGCGGAGAGATAATTAGATATTCTATTAAATTCACTTGGGTCAAGAGAGCAAAATAATAGATTCATAGTCTTAGCATTGAACTCGATTTGCTTAATGTCATTCTCATCTCAATCATCTTCCATCTTTAGAGTGAGAATGCCATTAAACAACATTGTAGGCTGTTGAGGACCTTTTACTATTGTCCTCCATAAATTATAATCAAGAGCTTGAATAAAAATGCACATGCATGTTTTCCAATATGTGTAATTTGTGTCATTGAAAAGTGGGGGACGATTTGAAGCTTAACCTTCAACTATACCCATTCCCATTGGGGCTGCCATGATCTTTTACTCAAGATCCTTGGACCTACAAGAGAGTACCAGTGCTCTGATACCACTTGTTGCCCAGAAATGGATTCCAAGAGGGGGGGTGAATTGGGTCTTTTAAAAAATTAAAACAATAATGTGAAGGTTTAGTGGTGTTTGTGAATAATAAATTCAATGCACAAGATTGAATGCAGTGGAAAATAATAAGTGAGTAGCAATAACCAAAAAGCAAGAGAGAAAGGGGGCAATCATACACAAACACAAGGTTTATAGTGGTTCGGTGCAAACCTAGCACCTACATCCACTCCCCAAGCCATCCTTGGGAATTTCACTATAATCCAAACAATATTACAACTGACTTGTTTTTCACAAGGCTCACAAGTCAAAACCTAAGTTGGTTTTGTCATCTAGGCTCACCAACGAACCTTAACACTTGTTTTGTCTTCGGGTTCACAAGTTAACCCTAGTTGGTTTTATCCCTTTAGCTCACCAACAAACCATAACAACCTTCTTTCAAGACACCCTTGAAAGCAAGGTCAAATCACAAGATAAAAATCGATATACAACTTTAAAACTAAGACAAACTCTCTTCATGAGTAGAATGGAATCTTTGAAGCTCAAGTTGATGCTTTGTCTTGACTCTTCCTTGGAATATCCTTCAAAATTCCTCTTTTGGAATGATGTAAGGATGAGCTTGTAGGTTTTTTCAGGGAATCAAACTATAAAAGGCTTTTGATGTATAGTACTTGAGAGAATATAGGCTTTTTGGCTTTTAAATGGACTTCAATACTCTTCAATGCCTTTAGAATGAGGTTGGTGGAGGTTAAATACACCATGAAACTTTCAAAAAATGGTTTGTGATCATTGGAGCCTTGGATCTAGCCGTTAGGAGCTTGAAAAGCAAGTTCTGCAAGTCAGAAAAATAGATCCATTAGAGCTGTCAGGCTTCAAGTGTCGACACTTGGCTATCAGGTGTCGACACTTGGCTGTCAAGTGTCGACACTTGGCTGTCAAGTGTCGACACTTGATTTCTATGTATCGATACTTGAACTTTCAAGTGTCGACACTTGATGCACAGGTGTCGACACTTGACACGAAAATCCTCAAATGACAAAGTTCTGTATTTTCAAAAATCTCAGGCCTTGAGTCAACACTTGAAAACCTAAGTGTCGACACTTGGTGTCGACACTTGAGTGCTGGGTGTCGACACTTGGCGTGCCAAGGATTTTTGTTCATGCTAAATGCTGAAGTGTCGACACTTGGCTTCCCAGGTGTCGACACTTGAGACTGAAAAGCTCAGATTCAAGTGCAAATTAGCCTAAAAACATAAATATAAATTTTGAAACTTAAGTGGATCGTAAACAAATAATAATTAAACATAGAGATGCCCTTTTTTCATGAAAAGGATGTCCAGATTTGCAAAAAATGCTCCATCCACGGCATGCCATGATACATAAGTTTTTGAGATTTTGAGGTGCTTTCTTCCTGAAAACTCATAACTTGAAATACACATTAGTATAGAATATGCACTCAATGTTTTGTTATTCATCAAAATCACTGGGTAGAGCCAACAGTTCACTTGTGCTCACAAACACCTTTTCCTTCTTTTTGTATTCAATTTTTCATCATCTCTTTTAATCCCTGTATTTGAATCACTTTATATGGTCTCTTGTACTTATCTCTGAAGGATATAGCCATTGTAGTTTGTTGGGATTCGAAAACTAGCCATTGGAGCACCTTTTTGCATTCAAAAAATAATTTTGGAACTAGCCATTGTGTATCTGGAATCGACACTCGAGTCGGCTCGGATCCTTCGGGTCGACTCAGATCCTTCAAGTCGAATGGTCAAGTTGCCACTTCTTCAACTGGGTCAGCTCTTTGTCTTAGGGCACAGAAACCACACTCTGGATGGGTCAGCTCAGTTCCATTCGGGTTGGCTCGAACTCTCAATGTTGAAATCAATATACTCGAGGAGTCAGCTCACTTTTACTTGGGTTGACTCAAACTTTCAGAAACAGAATTCTTCACTCTGGAGGAGTCGGCTCGTTGTAGTTCGAGTCAGCTCGCTTTCACAGGTCTTCAAAATTTGTTCTGATAGAGTCGGCTCATTCTTGTTGGGGATGATTCGCCTGGCTTGTTCTTAAAAAACTTCATAACTAGACTCTGGATGAGTCGGCTCATATTTACTTGAGTCAGCTCGGATTTACTTGAGTTAGCTTGGATTTTCTCGAGTCGGCTCAGATTGCTGCATGCCAGAATCCTCAGTACGTACCACGAGATAGAGTCGGCTCTTCTTCTGGTTAGGTCGACTCGAGTGAGTTCTTCAGGAATTTTACAATTAGACTTGAGAACACTCTCATCAAACCTCTCGAACATTCGATACAAACCAACTTTAATTAAATCTAGAGCATAACACTCATAGAAGTAACCCAGCTTCATGATTTTAAAAGGTTTTTCAAGGGGTTCTTCTTTACATAACACTCATACAATATTACTTAACACACTCAATAGAATAAAATAGGAGCAATTGATAAACAATAAGAATCATCCTACAAAACTTGTGAAACACTTGAGAGTAGTTAGTAATATATGTGCATGCTCCAATATTTTGTTATCATCAAAATCACTCAAGGGGTCAACACCTTCTAACCCATTAGCTTATAAGGATGATAAAGGGAGGGGCCATGAAATTCAAAGGAACCGTAACAATGACATTTATTGTTTTAAGTGTCATAAGGCTGGCCACTATGCTAGCCAATGCCCTTCAAGAGCCCTATGCATAGGAGAAGTTGAGGAGGAAGACCCTGAGCCTATAGAAGTTTATGAGGAAGAAGTATATGAAGCTGGGACAAGCTTGTTGATGAGTATGAGGAAGATGAAGAAATTGTTAATTCATCAAAATTTGTGGGAGTTGTTAGATGCATCCTGACCCAAACCAAGGAAAAAGAGGATTGGCATAGGACCAACATCCTACAAACTTTTATTAAGATAGGGAAAAAAGTCAGCAAGATCATTATAAATTATGGTAGCTATGTCAATGCCATTTCAACCAGTGCTGCCAAGAACTTAGGTCTACCCACTGTTCCCCATCCCAATCCATATAAGGTGTCTTGGATAGATTCGACCTCCATTCCCATCAAGTTTAGGTGCCAAGTGACCATCCAGCTTCAGTCTTACCAGGAGAAGGTTTGGTGTGACATTCTTCTAATAGGTGTTAGTAGTATCATCTTAGGCCGACCATGGTTGTATGATCATGATGCTACATTATATGGTCATTCTAATTCTTGTTCCTTCACCCATAATGGAAAGAAAATTGTGATCAACCCTTCACCACCTAAGGACAACATTAAGAGAGGGTCTAGTAACTTGAAGGACAAGAAGCAAGGGATGAACTTGATCAGTGCTAAGGAATTAGAACATGAATTTAACGAAGGTTCACCCATGTGGATCTTGACTACTAAGGAAACCCAAGACCCACCCCAAAAAGAACATACTCAGGAGGTAGTAGAATTTTTTATGAAATTTTGAGATGTGTTTCCTAAGGACCTTCTGGATCACCTCCACCATTAAGAAACATCCAACATGCCATAGACTTTGTCCCAGGAGCCACCTTACCTAACCTTCCACACTATAGGTTGAATCCCACTGGGCATGATGAGTTGCAAAGACAAGTTAAAGAACTCCTTAAAAAGGGATTCATTAAGAAAAGTCTTAGTCCATGTGTAGTACCTACCCTTTTGACCTCCAAGAAAGATAGCACATGGAGAATGTGTGTAGATAGTCGAGCCATTAATAAGATAACGGTCAAGTATCATTTTTCAATCCCCCATTTGGATGACATGTTAGACATGATGGCCGGAGTCACTATTTTCTCAAAGATTTATCTTAAGAGCGGCTATCACCAAGTTAGGATTAGACCTGGGGATGAATAGAAAATGGCTTTCAGAACTAAGGATGGCTTGTATGAATGGTTAGTGATGCCTTTTGGTCTTTCCAATGCCCCTAGCACCTTCATGAGAATCATGACTCAAGTCCTATGATCATTCATGGAGAAGTTTGTCGTAGTGTACTTTGATGATATCTTGATATACAGTAGGACTAAGGAAGACCATCTAAACTATCTCCGCCAAGTAGGCCAAGCACTTAGGAAAGAAAGCCTTTTTGCCGACATGAAGAAATGTAGCTTCTTGACCAATCGAGTCATTTTCCTGGGTTTTGTCATTATCCTAGAAGGAGTGTCTGCCAACCCAAAGAAGGTTAAATCCATAGTTGAGTGGCCCATACCTAAAAACATACATGATGTCTGTAGTTTCCATGGCTTTGCCACCTTCTATTGGAGATTCATTCAAGGATTTAGCATGATCACCGCGCCCATTATCGATTGCATTAGGAAGAGAACTTTTGAATGAACTAAAGCCACTAATAGAGCCTTCATAAAAATGAAAGAGAAAATGACCCAAGCACTCATTTTGAGATTACCGGACTTTTCAAAGGTATTTGAGGTTGCTTATAATGCCTCTGGAGTAGGAATTGGAGGAGTCTTGAGTCAAGAAAATCATCTAGTGGCATTTTTTAGTGAAAAGTTGAATGAGGCTAAGCTTAGGTATTCAATCTATGATAAGGGATTATATGAAGTAGTTTAGGCCTTGAGGTAGTAGAGGCATTATCTTTTACCGTAGGAGTTCATACTCTATTCTGATCATGAAGCACTCTAATTCCTTAATTCTCAAAAGAAATTGAATCCTAGGCATGGAAAATGGGTAGAGTATCTTCGACATATACCTTTGTGTTGAAACATCGTGCTGACATAGAAAATCGAGTTGCTAATGCTCTTAGTCATCGGTCCATGCTTCTGACCTCTGTGAGCACTGAAGTCATAGGATATGAGAGACTGAAGGAAAAATATGAGAATTGTCTTGACTTTAGTAAAATTTTCCAATCTGTACATCAAGGACCATCTAGCTTGTACAAAGACTACACCCTTAACGATGGATTCCTTTTCAAAGGAGATAGATTGTGCATCCCTCGAACCTCCCTTAAAGAATTCTTGATTTGGGAGATCCATGCTGGAGGCTTAGTGATGGGGACATCAACAAGAAGAAAATATTTTCTACCAATTCTCCTTGGTTTTGCAGCTAATATAGTCTACTAAAATTTAATAAAGAGCCTTGGAATGAAGCCCACCAAGCCCATGAAGCCAACTCCATTTGAAGCACAAATCTATGAGCTAACTCATGAAAGAAAGCCTCATTTTCCTTAAGTTGGCTCAACCCAAGTCAAGCCCAACATCAAGCAAGCCATGACGCCACCCAAATCAAAGCACAAGCAAGTCATGACGCCATCCTTTTGAAGCCCATTTTCCTTCACATGAGGGACACATCATCAAGCATTCTTGGGGGAAGAGGATGGACACCACATCAAGCATTGTGAGGGGAGCATACAACCACTTCTTACTCCCCGAACAAACCTCCAACCAACTTGCCATGTGGGATGCCACATCACACACCACCTAAGGCTCCACAATAGCAAATGGAAGCTACATCATTGCCATCTAGATGCCACATGTCAAGTTGTTGAACTTTCTAACCAAAAGGTTGTTAGATCTAACTAAGCTCATCCTTATCCCCTCCTCTCTTCTCTTGGCTGAATTCCCCTTGGCTTGGAAGCCTATAAATAGGGCCCTAGGCCCTCTCTTGTATTCAATTCTATCTTGGTTTAATGAAAGAAAAGTTTTCTTCTTATTCTAGCTCCCTTGTGTTCTCTTGTGTGGAGTGAGTGAGATCTTCTTAGTTTGAGGGTTTGAAGTTTGGTTTGAGAAGAGGGCAAGAGGTCCTTGGGTTTGTGTTTGAAGGGTGGGACACCCTTGTGAAGAGTGGAGGGTGAGAGCCCTTGATTGTTCCTAAGCTCAAGCTCCATTGGTTCCAAGCCACCTGTTATCATCTACTTCTTTCCTTCCTTCTTTCCTTTTATTTCAATTCCAACCTTTGATTCCTATTCCATGCCTAATGCTTGATTTGTTGCAGGTTTTCTCTAGTTTTCCAAGTCCAAGATGAAGGTCTCCACGTCATGGTTCAAGGCCAAGGTAAGTCCTAAAGTAGAGAGTGCTAATCTTGCCATCTAGTCCTCAATCCTTGAGTGTTGAAAGATTCCTTTCCACTAAAATATTTTAGCCATCATTGTTGGTAGGAAAACTCTTTCTAAGCTTCATTAGATTTGATCATTTGAAGGTTAACTTACCCTAGTAGTGATGGTTTCCTTGCCATGAAGATCCTAATCTTTGTTTTGAACTAGATTTACATTGCGGGTGTTGTAACTTAGATCAACCAGTCTCTTTCATAAAATTATTTCCTTGGATTAATTTAGCCCATTTATTTGATAATTAATTGCTCAAGTTTGCTTTCTGGTTAGCTTGCTAAAACTCTCTATCTATCATTTTATTTTTGTCCCGCAAAAATTTTTTGGTATCAACGCTTATGGTTTACTAGGTCAAGTTGCTGAATTTTTGTTCCATTTGTGTGTTGCATGCCTTCAAGTCCGAAATTCAGATCCAAAATTCAAGATTTAAATTTTAAAATTTAAGATCTAAAAACTTAACTCCAAGATCTAAAATTTTAATTAAAATTTAATTTTTTTTTAGATTTTTATATTTAAATTTTGAATTTTGAATCTAGTCAATTGGATGTTTGCTGATTGCTGAAATTTCTGTACTAGCACCAACCTGAGTTTCTCATGAAATTTTAGTATTTTTTTAAAAATAAAAAAATCTAAAAAAACTCTTTTAATACATTTTAGGAGTCTTAGATCCAAAATATAAAATTTTAAAAAATGTTTTTCCTATAACTTTTGGAGTTTAAAATTCGGATTCTTAGATTGTTTCCTAGAAGCTGTTCAAATTATGTTTTTCCCTCTGTTAAGTTTAATTTTCAAAAAAAAATTTAAAAATACTTTTTATGATTTTCAAATTCGAGATATGAGATCTAGATGTCAAAATATAATAATTTCCATTTAAATTTATAATTTTAAAAAGGTTTTAAATTTTAATTTTGAATTTTGAATCAAGTCAATTGGAGGTTTATTTGATTGCTGAAATTTCTGCTCTAGTATTAATCTGAGTTTTCCATGAATTTTAGTAATTTTTTTACAATGCAAAAAAATCCAAAAAAAATTCTTTTGCTGCATATTAGGACGTTAGGATATGATATTTAATTTTTTTTAAAAAAAAAATTCAATTTTTTGTAGTTTAAAATTTGTCATCTCACGTTGCTATTTTAGTTAGCTAGTACTTGCTTCAATTCTTATTTCATGTCATTTAGTTGTTCCATTAAATTTTAGAAAATTCAAAAAAATTCTTTTTCTCTAAATTTTAGATTTGTATCTAAGATCTCCACTTAAAAAATTTGAATTCTAGAATTTTTGAATTTAAATTTTGGATTTTAGGTATTTTTTGGTTGAAGGTTTGTTAGCTAGAAGTTTCTTGTAACAACTTTTACAAGAAGCTTTCAAAAATGAATTTCCTAACCTAAAATTCAAGAATTAAAATTAAAAATTAAAATCTAAGTTCTTAACACTGAGATCTAACTAATGCACTTTTAATTTCGAATTTTCAAAACTAGTTAGTTGGAGGTTAGTAAAGAGGCTGAAATTTTCTTACAACAACTTTTACCTCCAAGGATGAATTTTAAACTGTAATTCAACATTTAAAATTTGAGTTTTGAAATCAATATTTCTAGATCTACAATTTTCAATTTAAATTTTGAATATTTGAAACTTTGAAATTCAGGTTTGACTCATGTGTTTGTGCTAGTCTACATATCTTGTTAGCTAGTTGGTATTTTGTGTATCCATTTCAAAATCATTTTAAGGGAATTCAATATAACATAAGGGAAGGACGTAATTACCTTACCTTAGCCCACAACAACCATCCATCATTGTGCATTGACCTAAGCTTTAATATAAAAGTGACTAGGAACCTAAAAACTAGGGACACCCACAAGTCAGGTTCAAGTGCAAGATGAGGCAAAGTGCTATTTGAGTTTGTACTTACTCCTTGAAATTGGTATCTAAGGCTAGAGGTCCACTAGCAAACACCTTAAGCAAACTTGTGGTTTTTAATTAGGACCTTGTGAAAGCGAGGGGAGCCTCCCGCAATCCCACCTCTTACCTGGTCAGTGGACAGGGTAATTGCATCCTTAATTAGTACCTAGTTAAATCCTGTATTTTGAACTTCTAGGTCTAGGAGCCCTATAAGTTAGGTTTGTACTGCTTGTTCTTTATATTGCATGTCTATTAGGTCAAGAGCTCTATACCAACAATCCTATACTCGATCTGGTTTACCAATGGAACCCAATCTTGAATTCTTTATGAGGATCATGACCGAAAAATTTGATACCCTAACTAAACAATTAGGACAAATGAACAAAGAGTTAGGACAAGTGAATAATCAAATCTGGAATCTCGAAAAAATTGCTTGACCCATAATAATCCTAAATCACCTCACCTTGGTCCAAGAGCCCATTATCATGATCTCACCCCTGAATATAACCCTAACTGCCCCTACCTAGACTTTGTAGATCAGGAGGAGAGAATCTTCAAGAGCAATCGACCCTATGCACCCACTTTTGATGGAAATCCTAAGGTATATGTCAATTAGGGGGAGAAAATATATCAATATTTTGAGCGGGACAAAATGTCGGAAGTAAGGAAGTGTCAATTTGCCAAATTAAAGCTAGTCTGACATGCTAAGTCATATTGGGGAGATGTTGAGTATAAAAGTTATCATATAGGGGATAAAATAGTTAATTGGAGAGATATGAAGAGTAAGCTAAGAGAAAAGTACATAGGCAAACTTTATAAGCAAAATCTTCCAAACCAATGATACAAATTAAGACAAGATGATAAAATAGTATTTAAATATATTATTGAATTCAATGAGTATGAGAGAGATGAAAGAGACTAAACCCATGGAAGAATTAGAGAAAAAATCTCCTGAACCTCTTGAAGTACTCAAGGAAGAAACATAATCCAAATCTTGTCTAACTAAGGAATTAAAGAAAGAATCCCCTGAACATGATGAAGAATTTAAGGAAGAAATTAGTGAAGCTGGGTCTAGCCTAAATATACATGAACTGGTGTTTGCAATAAAGGATAAATTTGGAATAGTCACCCAGCATGAAGAAATTAAAGATGAAAATAATCAACTTGAAGAAAGAGAAGTCCAGAAAGAGCCACCCCAAGAAATAAAAGAGTTTATAAAGAAGAGGATGTAGAATTAAAGTTAACCAATGATAATGATTCAAATTTGGAGATCAATGAAAGAGCACCTATGGGGATATGACCATCAGGGAAATCCAAGAACAAACCCCTACAGATTAGTCCCAAAAAGTTATAGAGCCTTTGAAGAACCTGTGATATGTATTTCCGAATAGTTTTTCTATCCCTGATCCACCATTTTTGAACATCCACCATCCTGATCCACCACTACATATCATTCACTCTCCTATTCCATCCGGTTAGGACATCTACCATACCATTGATCTGGTCCCAGTGATATTCAATAGTTACTTTTTAAAAACTCTATGGCATATGTTAGGAGCCAAATTAAGATTTACTGCTAATTACCTGAAGATGTGTGCGAGAGTCTTAGAAGCCTCTTAAGGAGAATATTGGAAATTAGGAACTTTTGTTTCCTAGCCAATAATAAATTTTAGTCATTAGATAATAAAGCATATTTGAGCTTGTCTTTTATTTTAGTATCATTAGAGTTTGTTTTGTTACTTGGTGTCACTTAAGCTTGTCATCCATGCACATATGTCCATGTCTTTGAAGAGTCATATGCATAGCATGATTAGCAAGAAAATCAATTAAAGCAATGAAGCTTATAAGCATATGATTAACTTACGTAAGAGAGCCAAAAAGATTTCAGGAAGGAGACTATGTCATGGTAAGGCTCAAACCTGAATGGTTACATGCCCGTGGTGCAGGTCCTTTCAATGTAATAACGAAAATTGGACCTAACATGAACTAGATTTACCATCTAACTTTGGTATTAGTTCCACTTTTAACATTTCAGATCTAGTAGGGTACAAGGAACCAACAATGATACCTAGTAAGCCATTCAGACCTGATTCTACCCTTGAGAGTGAGCCAACCCTTGAGTATCCACCAGCCATATTTCCAAAGCGACGAGATAGGATTGAGCAAGTCCTAGAAGATAAGATTATCACTACTCGAAATAAGGACTATCAATGCTACTTGGTTCATTGGCGAGGACATCCTAATTCTGAAGATTCATGAATTACTCGAGAGGACCTATAAAGAATCGACCCCGACCTACTAGAGTATTACCAAAGTCAGACTGATTCCTACTCGACAGAATCGAGCTCTTTCTACCTCGGGAGAACTGATGGGGATATCAACAAGGAGAAAATATTTCATGTTGCTACCAAGATCATCGTGGCCTATAGCTACTGCCGGTGCCAGAGTGCGCTCCATTTGCTGCCTGGCGGTCCTCTGCTCCTAGACCTGCGAAACAGGGGTTAGTGGCCTAGGCCGGGGTTTCCGGTGGAGGCACTCCGATGGTCAAGTCAATGACGATCCAGGGGAACAGATCCTCCTAGTTGGGCCCCTCTTGATGGACTCCGTACTAGGAGTAAGAGATGTGTAAGAAAATGAAAACGTTGCAGGGGGAGAACGATAGCGGGGACAGAGGGGTTCCCTATTCCTCCGCCTTTCCTTGTATCCCTGGTTTTCCTTCAATTGTGACTATGGTGGTGGCGCTTCACCCTCTTGGTGGAGATTGCGCTTGTGTTGGTGGTTTGTTGTTGTTACCTCCCCCCTTTTTGGGGTTGTCGATTGTTCTTTGTAGTTGAAAACTGGCCATTGGGCGCTTGCCTCAGGATCTTTGCTGGGCTGGCAAGTGCGTGCGGTAGGATTCCGTGCCATGGACGAGATGTCTTTCCTGATAGGTGGTAGGGGAAGCTTCCATTCATTCTAGCATCCCTTCCGGTCGTCCCATTCTAGGAGGCTTGGAGAGCCTCGATCCGAGGGTTGCAGCCCTAGGGTTTGTACTCTCTGGTTGGCCCATCCCCCTGAAAGTACTGCTGGACAGGTAGTTATGGCGGTATGGGGGATGTCATTCCGTAGTTCTCGGGTGGCTCGCTGTGGTGCGGGCACCAGACTCAGAAGAAGACTTCAGAGCTCCATTTGGATCTCTGATTGACATTGCCCAAGAAATTAGGGTTTGTAATAAAGGTTGACCTGGTCAACCAGTTTATTTATTTTTATTTATTTCTTGAGTCACCATTTAACTTTTGTTGAGTCATGTTGACTCGGTGCAAGTCCCGATGTGGTTTCAATTTGGTCCAAATGGTGCCACATTTGTCTTCCAATCAAATCAAGGTTCAAGCAAGTGGAGGCCACACTCCAAGCCACATGCCCAGCCACACTCCGAGCACACGCCAGAGTCCAGGAGGCACCACAGAGGCATCCCAGTGTCATGGTCCCCATATCCAAAGAAGAAAAAATCAAATTGGAGGCTACTTTAAAGGAGGCGCCCATACCTGCCTATTTTACCTAAGCAAAGAAGGAAGAAGACTTCTCTGGAGAAGAAATCAAAGAAGGACATCCAACCTACTCCTAATTGAAGTTCAAATCAAAATCAAAGATCTTAACTTGGAGTGGAAGAAAAGAAGAAATGCCATAAGAAGAAGAGGACTCCAAATCCAAATCCAACTCCAAAGGAGGCGCCATAAAAATTCCAAAAAATTCCTTATTGGCCGTCCCAATTTTTTTTGAACTTTTGGTCGGCCAAGAGAGAAGATTTTCTACCTAATCTAGGGGTTGGAGGAGTTTAGTCCCACATGGGAATTTGTACAAGCTTGGAGAAAATTTTAGGTCTATATAATAGACCTCTCTTTGTAACTTTGAAATCAATGAAGAAAATTATTTTTTTGCTACTCTCTTGTGTTGAGTGACCTAGGTTTCTCTTCTTCCGCACTATTCTAAGTGTTGAGCTCCGTGAGGGGGTAATCCGGGTTCCATTGGAGCCTTGAGGAGGTGAGAGATCTCCATCTTTATCCAAAACCCTAGGTTAGCCACTTGAAATTCCAAAACCCTAGCCACCCTTCATTATTTTCAATCCATCAAACCCTAGATCCATCCATCTCCCATGGCCTCTCTCTCTCTACAAGTCCAGGCCGTCCACCTTCATCCAGATCCAGTCCGGCTACTTCAGATCCAGAGCAAGTTCCAAGGAAAATCACATCAACATTCAGGAGAATCCAGTTTTCAGCAATTTCAATCTTCAAGTTCATCAACTTGGTAAATCTTTCCCTTGACTCTCTGATTCCATCAATTATTTTTCTTCTCTTCCAGATCTTGAGTTCAGGAGAAGCCAACCCGCCAAAGGACCAGTATTGGAGGATCCATTACGAAGATATCTGAATCCGGGATCCAACAATCTGCTCGGGAGAGTTCTTCCACCAAAATCTGTGAAGATCATTGTCTGGTTAGATAAAACATCTCTTCTCTTTATTTCTGTTCTGTTGAAAGTTCGGAGCGAAATCCTAGGTATGGGAGTTTCTCAACCCCAGCGATCCGTTGCTTCTGAACTACTCTGATAATTTAGTTTCCTTAAAATTGTGCTTTCAATTATCATATTAGTATCTTTCAATGTTAGGTTAACTTTTCTTTGATTTGAAGCCAACTTCTACAAACATATAAAAAACAACAAAAAAAAATTAGTTAATCTTAATTTACTTCCACATCGCATCCCTTTATTTGTTCTGCATCATTTTTGGTATCAGAGCTTTCATTCTGCATCACGCTGGCATTCCAGGATGGCAAGGCTTGCTCTGGTCTGGATGATTCGAGCTCATGGGGTCACCTTGATTAAGGAGGAAAGAGTGCATGCCTGGTCCAGAGGGAGCACGCTTGGAGAGGCTCTACATTGGTGGGTGAGCGCTGAGCTCGACCTCGACCATAGGGCACTAACCTCCAAGGGTCTCACTCTGGAGGGCAGAGGACGGACCCGGTCTAGAGGGCGCTTGCTTGGAGAGGCTCCACATTGGCGGGTGAGCGTTGAGCTTGACCTCGACCACAGGGCACTAACCTCTGAGGGTCTCGCTCTGGAGGGTGGAAGGTGGACCCGGTCCAGAGGGCGCGCACTCGGAGAAGCTCCATATTGGCGGGTGAGCGCTGAGCTCGACCTCGACCATAGGGTGCCAACCTCCGAGGGTCTTGCTCTAGAGGGCAGAAGGTGGACCCGGTCCAGGGGGCGCGCACTCGAAGAGGCTCCACATTGGTGGGTGAGCACTGAGCTCGACCTTGACCACAGGGCACTAACCTCCGAGGGTCTCGCTCTAGAAGGCGGAAGGCGGACTCGGTCTAGAGGGTGCGCACTCGGAGAGGCTCCACATTGGTGGGTGAGCGCTGAGCTCGACCTCGACCACAGGACACTAACCTCCGAGGGTCTTGCTTTGGAGGGCGGAAGGCGGACCTAGCCCATAGTATGCACGATCGGAGAGGCTCCACATTAGTGGGTGTGTGCTGAGCTCAACCTCGACCACAGGGGACTAACCTCCGAGGGTCTCGCTCTAGAGGGCGGAAGACGAACCCGGTCCAGAGATGCATGCTTGGAGAGGCTCCATATTGGCTGGTGAGCGCTGAGCTCGACCTCGACCACAGGGCACTAACCTCTGAGGGACTTGCTCTGGAGGGTGGAAGGCAGCTCCAGCCTAGGCATCCCGAGCTCGTGGGCCCGACCTGGCGGAGGATGGAGCTCAGCTCGTTGCCTCGAGGGAGCTCAACTCAACTCGGAGAATGGTCCAGGCTGGGCGTTGCCTTGGCGGCCGATGTTATGGTCTCCTTTGACGTGGCGCCTGTCAGCTACCCATGTCAGCTGTCTCGCCACATCATTTGCCCCCCACTCCCGAGGCTTGTTTGTGCACGACGCTCGGGTCAAAGGGTGTAATGGTGGTGCTGACGTGGAAAGGCAGAAATTCATCATGGTGAAGGCCATGGTTGCCGGTGCCTTAAGGGACAGCCCTGCCAGCCAGTATGGAGGTGCCACGTGGCCACGTCCGAGGAGTAGTTAATGTAGGCACAGAATTCTGAGCAGCTGGGGTGCCTTTGTCATCGATGGGCAGAACATGGCACAGATCCATTACCGAGGGGATCATGACAGCGCGGATTTGATGGGCCCTTTCGAAATGAAAGGAAAAAATTTTTACTCAAAATTTCTATCCTTTCAAATCCTTCACGCTTGTTGCAGTATCCAGACCCTTTATTCTCCGCGATCCGCTTTCGTTCTTCTCTTCTCCAGGGAACTAGATTGGCCCTGTTCTTCTTCCTCTTTTTCCCTTTGGGGTAGGCTTCTTCTTTTGAGTCTTGTCTTCCTTCTTCTTAGGTTATCTTTGCAGCATGTCTTGTCCCGATCCTTCCATCCAAGGGATAGTGCTCTCCTCCTCTGATGAGGAGTCGGAGGGGACACAGTTTAGGATTAGCAGTAGACTGGCTCTTCCTGCCCCCCTGAGTCTATTAGGGAGCCGAGGGTGGCTTCTCCTCATCCCACTTGTCTTCCTTTCCTTCTCGAACCAGCTCCTGAGTCTGTCCGATCAACAGGTCCAGGCAGGGTCTCTTCGATGATTTCCACCACGGAGATGGGGGCCATCGAGGATGCCTATGGCATCCCGTCCTCTGTTCAGCTCATGGTTCCCCGCTCCGGGAGCGAGTCACTTCAGTGGCCCGAGCCATCTCGTTTTTTATGAGGAGACCTTTTGCAGGGGTCTCCGATTTCACTTTCACCGCTTCTTCCTGTCTGTTCTGAGCAACTACCGTCTGGTTCCCGCACAGTTGGTGCCGAATGCCATCAGGGTCATCTTCTCCTTCATCATGCTCTGCCATGTCCATGGGTTCGTTGCCCGATTCTCCTTGTTCAGGGCATTTTTCATCCTGAAATGCCACCCAACTGAGGATGGGTGGTGGTTCTTGTCCTCTCGCTCGAAGGGCATAAGATTCGAGCTCTCCTCTTCCATCAAAGGGTGGAAGAGCAAATTTTTCTTCGCGGTTGTTGAGGGGGTCGACTGGGCCTGGAGCGAGCTGGACCAGTCCCCTAACCAAATCTCCACGGTCGATGCAGCCGATCGGGACAACTATGAGCAACTTCGCATTGCCCAGATCCCTTCTCTGGAGGTTCTGTTATCGAAGCAGAACCTTTCTGATGCCATTGTCGACCCATCGACGGGGCCGGGTGAGTCCAATTCTTTCCTCCATGAGTGTTTTTCCTTTTCTTCACTTTAGGCTAACCCATTTGGCTCCTGCGTACAGGGATGATCTTCTCGGGGGGTGACCCATTGCCACTCTCCCGGAAGAGGTCGCCCACTGGAGTGGCCGCTGAGCCTCCCACGAGGTGGGCCCGGGTTGAGGAGTGCCGGTGTCTGCTCCCATCGCGCCCGCCGCCCCTGAGGGGAAGGAGGCTGAGGGACGGACAAGGTCACGAGCTGAACCCCCCGATTTGGAGCCTAAGGTGACTGTCCAGGTTGATGTTGCCATTGCCATCGTGTCGCCCCGCTCTCCGGGTCCGAGGATGGTTGAAGTCGAGGGGGGAGGGGCCCGTGTTGGAGCTCCTCCCGTGACGGGGGCTCCAACCGTGACGGCGTCGGATCCCCAACTGGTTCCCAGGGTTCCTACCACCGAAGGGATGGGTGCACCTGCTCCTCAAGAGAGCAGGAGGGATGAGGCTAGGCGCCGCCTCCCATTTAGGCTAGGGCCAGAGAGCTCCGTGGCTGACAACTGCACCCTAGCCGCTCGCATGATGGATTTCTCCATCCAGCCATGCGATCGGGAGGAGATGGATGGGCTGCCTATTGGAGCTGTGATCGACAGCATCTTTCCCCATCTTTACACAATAAGCAACTTTACTCTCTTTCTTCTTTCTCCCCCTTTTCTCTTCTTTTTTCTTCTTTCTTTCTTTTTTTTTTTTTTTTAACTTCCCATATGATGCAGATGGGTGTCGAGGTCCTTTTCATCAAGAGCTACTGCCGAAACTTGGAGCGAACTGAGCAGCAATAGGTGACCGAGATAGCATCGCTGAAGGCTGACCTGAAGGGGAGGACCGACTCCAAAGGGGCACTTGACCGACGGGTCAAGGACCTCAAGAAGCAGCTCACCGACTTTGAGGGGTGAGCGAAGGAACTCCAGGAGCACCTTGACCACGAGCAGGGGCAGTCAAGGAAAAAGGCCGAGGAGCTTGCCGATGCCGAGCAGTGGTTGGGCGTGTTCAACGTCAAGGCGGCCCGATAAAAGGGGATCACCCAGTCCCTCCAGGCCCGGCTGGCGACGGAGAACGAGAGGTCGGCCATGGCCCAGAGGGCAGCCGAGGAGGTAGCCAGGTCAGCTATGGATGCCAAGCTCGAGGTGGCTACAGCGAGGAAGGAAGCCGAGGAGGCGGCTGCAAGGTACAGGACCTCAGAGGAGTTCCTCGCTGAGGTCCATCAGACGGCATCAGACTCCTTCTTCAAGGGCTTCATGTACCTACGCCGCTTGGTCGAGGGTTCATCTCAGCCAAGGGCCGTAGCCGCCTCGAATATCCCAGCACTTCAGATCAGGAGGCGGATGCTGAGGAGGCCGTTGCTCCCGAGTCTCCTGTGCCAGCCGAGGTCGGGACCGTGCCATCTGAACCTGCAGTCCCGTGCCGGAAATCCTTGCTAATGGAGACTCCCAGCCCGGCAATCCAGCCAGGCAGTAGTTGTTTTTACCACCTCTGTACCTTGTCCTTTTTTCTATATTTGGTAGGGCCACCCGGCATGTCGGGGGCCCGCAGGATGCTTGTATTTGAATTCAATCAATAAAGCTTAAGCTTTCTCGCAACCATTTTCTTTTTTTGGTTCTTACTATCTTTCTCTCTTTCTTTCACTCCCCTTTTTCTTTCTCCTTCCTTTTGATGAGTGGGGAGATCAGAGAGGAGGGCCTCACCTTGTCTGGGGTTGAGTTGTTAGACTTCAACACTGACAAGCTGGGCTCAAGTTGATGGTACTTGAGGGCTGCTGGGCTCGAAGGTGCTGTTGAATGAGAGCTGCATGGCTCGAAGGTCCCTAGACTAGAGATCTAAGCTCCGGTCTTTGGTTAGCATCCTGGAGCTGGGCTCGGGGATGTCGATGATTGAGAGCTGCATGGCTCGAAGGTCCCTTGGCCGGAGATCTGAGCTCCGGTCTTGGGCTGGCATCCTGGAGCTGGGCTTGAGGACATTGATGACTAAGAGCTACATGGCTCGAAGGTCCCTTGGCCGGAGATCTGAGCTCCGGTCTTGGGCTGGCATCCTGGAGCTGGGCTCGGGGACATCGATGACTGAGAGCTGTGTGGCTCGAAGGTCTCTTGGCCGAAGATCTGAGCTCCGGTCTTTGCTGGCATCCTGGAGCAGGGCTCGGGGATGTCGATGACTGAGAGCTGCATGGCTCGAAGGTCCCTTGGCCAGAGATCTGAGCTCCGATCTTGGGCTGGCATCCTAGAGCTGGGCTCGTGGACGTTGATGACTGAGAGTTGCGTGGCTCGTTCCCCTCTCATTCTCTTTCTTTCCTTTTCCACTCCTTTTTTCTTCTTCTTCTTCTTCTTCTTCTTCTTCTTCTTCTTCTTTTGGAGTGGGGAGATCAGAGAAGAGGGTTCTTGCTATGTTCTCCTCTTGTCTTCTTTCTTTCCTTCCCCTCTCATCTTCTTTTCAAAAGGGGAGATCAGAGAAGAGGGTCCTTGCCATGTTCCCCTCCCGTTCTGTTTCTTTCCTTCCCTTCTTGTCTTCTTTTCGAGCAGGGAGATCAGAGGAGAGGGTTACCAAACTTGATAACCCTGGAGCTAGGCTCAAGGCCTTCCTAGACGTGGAGCTAGTCTCGAGCCCAGGGGTTGCC
The DNA here is from genome assembly GCA_021397845.1 of Areca catechu. Classification (NCBI taxonomy): domain Eukaryota; kingdom Viridiplantae; phylum Streptophyta; class Magnoliopsida; order Arecales; family Arecaceae; genus Areca; species Areca catechu. Next base: position 59,894,700 of record CM038050.1, read on the forward strand.
TGAGGACTTGGCTCAGGTCTTTGGTGCCTTGGAGCTAGGCTCGAGGCGTTGATGGGAGCTACTTGGCCCCATGATCCCTTGGCATCTCGGAGCTGGGCTTGGAGGCATTTGAGATTGAGAGCGGCTTGGCTTGATGACCCCTTGGCTGGAGATCTGAGCTCCGATCCAGGGTTAGGATCCTGGAGCTAGGCTCGAGGACGTTGCTAGTCGAGAGCTGCATGGCTCGGTGACCCCTTGGCCAGAGATTTGAGCTCCGGTCCAGGGTTAGCATCCTGGAACTGGGCTCGGGGACATTGCTAGTTGAGAGCTGCATGGCTCGGTGATCCCTTGGCCGAAGATCTGAGCTCCGATCTTGGGTCAGCATCCTGGAGCTGGGCTCGAGGACATTACTAGTTGAGAGCTGCATAGCTCGGTAGTCCCTTGGTCGAAAATCTGAGCTCCGATCAAGGCTCGGCATCCTGGAGCTGGGCTCGGGGATGTTGCTAGTGTTTTCTTGCAAGACAGATAGACACTTACGCAAGGAGAAAACCATTATCATTATTATTATGGTTGGGAAGCTTTACACTATTAATAGTATTTCCGCAAGTTACAGGCATTCCACGTTCGAGGGAACCTGACGCCGCCGAGATCATCAAGGTAATAAGCCCCTTGTGAGAGGGCCTCGGCTACTTTGTAGGGGCCTTCCCAGTTTGGTGAAAGCTTGCCGCACTCTCTAGGCTGAGATGCCTCTGCCTGCCGCAGCACCAAGTCTCCTGGCTTGAAAGCTTTTGGCCTGATGCGGGTGTTGTAGTACCGAGCCACTCGTTGCCGGTAGGCCACCATCCGCAGGCGGGCTTTGTCCCTCGCCTCTTCAAGAAGGTCCAGGTTGAGCAGGAAGTGTGTCGAGTTCCGTTTTTCATCGTACTGCTGCACCCGCAATGTGGGCACACCGAGTTCGACCGGGATGACCGCTTCGGTACCGAAGACAAGGCTGAAAGGCATCTCGTTGGTTGCCATTCCGGGCATCATGTGGTAGTCCCACAGGATGCTTGGGAGTTCTTCTGCCCACCTACCCTTGGCTTGGTACAGCCTGGTCCTGAGTCCTTGAAGGATGGTCTGGTTAGTCACCTCGGCTTCTCCATTTGTTTGATGGTGAGCCACCAAGGTGAACCAGTGTTGGATGCTGTGCTTGGCGCAAAATCCTTCAAACTCGTGATTATCGAACTGTCGCCCGTTGTCGGTGATGATGCAACGGGGGAGCCCGAAGCGGCAAATGACTGACTTCCAGAAGAACTAGCGGATATTGGCTTCCACGATCCGAGCTAGTGGCTCTGCTTCGATCCACTTGGTGAAGTAGTCGATTGCCATAAGCAGGAACTTTCACTGCCCTGGTGCTGGAGGAAATGGTCCCAAGATATCCATTCCCCACTGGGCAAAGGGCCAAGGGGCTGAGAGTTGGGAGATCGGCACCGCTGGTTGATGCTATATGTTGGCATGGCGCTGGCATTTGTCACACCTTTTAACGAAGTCGGCAGTGTCCTCCTTCATAGTCTCCTAAAAGTACCCCTGGTGGAAGGCTTTGTAAGCCAGTGTCCTCCCTCCCACGTGGTTCCCGCAGAGGCCTTCATGTATCTCTTGGAGCATGAAGGTTGCCTCGACGGGCCTGAGGCATCTCAGGAGTGGGTAAGAGTAAGATCGGCGGTAAAGCTGGCCATCCATCAGAATGAACCGGGAGGCTTTCTTCTTGATGAGGTTAGCTTCTGCGCGATCTTCGGGCAAGCTGCTGTCAGCGATGTACCGGACGTACTTGTCCATCCAGCTCAGCTCGGGGGTGACTTGGTGTACCTCTGCCAAGCTCTCATAGATGGGACTTTTGAGGTACTCGATGTAGGCGCATCCTAGTGATGAATCCAGCAAGGTCGCGAGCCTGGACAACGCATCCGCGCATGCATTTTCTCCTCTGGGGATGTGGAAGATGCTGAAGCATCGGAGGCCTGCCGTGCTTGCACAAACTTGCTCCAGGTACTTCATCATCTAGGCATCCCTCGCTTCATATTCTCCGAAACTTGTCCGACCAACCGTTGGGAATCAGTGAAGACTTTCAAGTCCTGCACACCCAGCTCACAGAAGACTCTCAAGCTCACGAGGAGTGCCTCGTACTCCGCCTGGTTATTAGTTGCAGCAAAATTGAAGCGGAGGGTGCATTCCGCCACGACCCCATCGCTATTGGTTAGGATGAGGCCTGCTCCGCTCCTGCCGGAATTGGATGCTCTATCTACTTGGAGGATCCAGGGCTCTTCTCTTGGCTCGGGCTCCGTTGCTGTCTGCTCTGGCTCCTCGATGAACCCGGTGCACTCGACCATGAAGTTGGCTAGGACTTGGGCCTTTTGTGAAAACCTCAGTCAATACGCTATGTCGAATTTGCTAAGCAGCAGGGACCACTTAGCCAACCTCCAGGATGTCTCAGGTCGGGTGAGGATGGTCCTCAGTGGCTGGTCCGTCACGGCCACTATTGGGTGTGCTTGGAAATAGGGCCTGAGATGCTTAGCAGACATTATTAGTGCAAAAATGAGTTTCTCAGAGCGAGTATACCTGATCTCCATGTCGTGGAAGATTTTGCTGGTGTAGTACACTAGCTTCTAAGATTTTTCCTCGTCTGTGCAGACAAGGACCGAGCTGACAGCTCCCGGTGTAACCGCCAGGTACAGCAAGAGCTCCTCGCCCTCCTCTGGCCTGGAGAGTAATGGGGGGAGGCGAGGAAGTTCTTCAGCTCCTCGAAGGCTATCTTGCACTCCTCGATCCAGGCGAAGTCATGCATCTTGCGCAGCACCTTGAAAAATGACAGGTAGTGATCAACCGACCTCGAGATGAATCTGCTGAGGGCGGCGACACGTCCCATCAAGCACTGGACCTACTTCTTGGAGGTTGGGTGTTCCATGTCAATGATGGCTTGAACCTTTTTCGGGTTTGCTTCAATGCCCCTCTAGGTGACCATCAAGCCGAGGAATTTTCCTGCGGCCACCCCAAAGGCGCACTTCACTGGGTTCAGCTTCATCTGATGTTGCCGCAGGTTATGGAAGGACTTTGCGAGGTCAGCTACATGGCTCGAGCCTGGCCTGCTCATAACGAGCATGTCATCCACATACACCTGCATGTTGCGGCCGATTTGGTCCTTGAAGACCTTGCTGACCGGCGCTGATAGGTGGCCCCTGTGTTCTTCAGACCAAAAGGCATCACCTTGTAACAATATGTTCCTTGGTCAGTGATGAAGGTGGTGTGCTCCTCATCTTCTAGATGCATGCAGATTTGGTTGTATCTGGAGAACGCATCCACGAAGGAGAGCAGTCGGTGGCCAGAGGTGGCGTCCACCAGCTGGTCGATCTTCGGGAGAGGGAAGCTATCCTTCGGGCAAGCTTTATTGAGGTCAGTGTAGTCGACACAGATCCTCCACTTGCCATTGTTCTTCCTGACCATCACTACATTCACTAGCCAGCTCGAATATTGGACCTCTTGAATGAAACCGGTAGCTAGGAGTTTATCAACTTCCTCCTTGATAGTTGCCTGTCTCTCCGGGGCAAAACTTCTCTTCTTCTGCAGAACTGGTTTGTGCTTTGGGTCAACACTCAGCCTGTGAGTAATGATGTCAGGAGCGATACCTGGCATGTCCGCCACCGTCCAGGCGAACACATCTGCATTCGCCCGCAGGAATTCCAGCAGTTGGGCCCTCTCCTCCTCGGTAGTTAGGCTCCGATCTATACCGTATTCGTAGGGTCATCCCCGAGAAGGTAGGAAAGTAAGCACTCGACCGAGCCTCCCGTGGGGTCTCGGGCCCTTTGGTCGAGGTCATCCACGCCGGGGTCATCCTGAGGGACCTTGGCCCCAAGGAGGGTTTGGAAACAATGCTGCACCGGCTGGGGTGCTCCCCTCATTTCCCTGACACTGTAGGGGGTTAGGACTGCACAAGAAGCCTCTTAGTGGAGACAACGGCGTCAAGCAAATTGAGCCCGGGTCGACCCAATATCATGTTGTAGGCAGAAGGGAGCCTTATAACCATGAAAGTCATCATGATGGTGCTTTGCTGAAGTGCGGTTCCAACAGCGACCGGGAGAGTGATTTCTCCTTCTACGCTCATGGAATCACCCATGAAACCAACAAGGGGGGTGTGCACGGGCTTAAGCAGATCGTGAGAGAGATTCATCCTAGAGAAGGCATCATAAAAAGCACATCAGTGGAGCTTCCATTATCAATCATGATGCGCTTTATAGGGTACTTCGCGATCATCATCTCGATGACCACAGCATCATTATTTACATTTTTTCTCCCGTCTTCCCCTTTTCTCATAAAGGGAAGTACATTCTCAGAGTCCCCTGCCCCACGGGTTCTCTTGGACACATGCGCAGCTTCCCAGAGATCATGCCTACCGGCTTCTCAGTGGGGTGGTTGTCGATGGTTGGAGCTGGCGGAAGAGCGATGATCGCCTGGGACTCTGCTTGAGGTCTACCCCCTACAAACCTTTTGAGGTAGCCTCTCTTGATAAGTTCCTCAATCTCCAACTTGAGGTTGTGACATTTCTCGGTGTCATGGCCATGCTCACAATGAAAGAGACAGTACTTTGTTTTGTCACGGTCGATGAAGGGCTTCAGCAGAGATGGGCATCTTAGGTAGTCCTAGCCTTCAATCTCCATAAGGATCTTCGTCCTCGGGGTGAGGAGAGGAGTGTAACCTCCCTCGGAATGGGGCCTCTCTCGGTCTCGGTCGGTCCCTCCTGGAGCTTGAAGCCTGGGGTGCTGGCTTCCGGACGCTTCGGTGGGGGTCAACTTCTTCAGGGGTCCTCTATCGAGCTCCCACCTCATACGGTCCGCCTCCTCGATGTGGATGTACTTTTGGGCCCATAGAAGGAGCTCGGAGTAGGTCTTGGGGGGCTTTTTATCCGGTGAATAGGTTAGGCGAGAGGTCCTGAGCCCTCGCTTTAGTGCTAGCATGGCGAATGGCTCTTCAAGATTATAGATCTCCAATGTGGTGACCTTGAAGCGGGCCACATAGTCCCGCAGGGGCTCACAGTCTTGCTGTCGAATGGAGAAGAGGCTGTCTGCCTCTTATGGCAACTTTCTACAGGCGTCAAAGTGAGCCACGAACTTCTGCCCTAGCTGGATGAAGGAACTGATATTTTTCGTCTCTAAGCGGGGTGACCACACCCGAGCTGCTTTCTGGAGAGTAGCAAGAAAAGTGATACAGAGAAGAGCATCGATGGCCCCCTGGACCCTCATAAGGGTCTGGTAACTTTCCAGGTGGTCCAGGGGGTCGGTGATCCCATCATAAGGATCCACCTGCGGCATCCATAATCGATGCAGAATCGACTCCGCTTGGATTTCTTGGGAGAATGGGGGATGGACATCGTAGCCCACTAGCTCACTGGCGGAGCCTTGCATGCTGGCAAACTGTCGGGCAAACTTTGCTAGCTTGCATTCATGTTCCTCTAGGTGCCTTTCCGCCGCGTGCCTGATGGCTTCATTAGTGGACCCCTCCGTCGAAGGAGACAGAGAAGGTGACATGGATGCATGGCATCCATGATGGGGGGTCTTGCTTTACCTGCCTTGGTGGGGTCTGGGCACATCCCGCCCGAGGTTTGGTGAGCGGCTCTCTCTATCGGCAGAGCCGGCTCGTTGCCTCTTCGTCGGAGCTTGATGGCTGCCCCGGTTGTCGGTGGTGGCCAGCGATTGTGATGGCCTTCCTTGGAAGGAGCGCAGGCTGTCGCGAGGAGCAGCGGTGTGGGCCACCGGAGTCCCTGGCTACTGGTGGGTAGCCACGGACCAATGCTGGTGCTGAAGCTGGTGCACTGCCATAGCAAGGACTTGCATTTGCTGGGCGAGTGAAACCAGCTGGGCTTCTTGCGGAGGTGGCTGAGCCGGCACTGGTGGCTCCGCTTCCTGGCGGTGTGGGTTCCCTCGAGAGGGGGAATTCCCCGCGTGACTGGTGGAGGCCTCCCTTGCCCTGGTTGTCACCATCCTTCCGCCTGGATTGCCTGCAAAGAGATGAAGGGCTTAACCCTTCGCTCGGCCCCCCTTCCTAGTGTGCCAATCTGTTACCGCCAAGATTATCATGGCCTGTAGCAGCTGCCGGTACCGGAGTGCGCTCCCTTTACTGCTTGGCGGTCCTCTGCTCCTGGACCTGCAAAATAGGGGTTAGTGACCCGGGCCGGGGTTTCCGATGGGGGCACTCCGACGGTCAAGTCAGTGACGATCCAGGAGAACAGATCTTCCTGGTCGGGCCCCTCTTGATGGACTCCGCACTATGAGGAGTAAGAGATGTGTAAGAAAATGAAAACGTTGCAGGGGGAGAACGATAGTAGGGACAAAGGGGTTCCCTGTTCCACCGCCTCTCCTTGTATCCCTAGTTTTCCTTCAATTATGACTGTGGTAGTGGCGCTTCGCCCTCTTGGTAGAGCTTGCGCTTGTGTTGGTGGTTTGTTGTTGTTACCTCCCCCCTTTTTGGGGGTGTCGATTGTTCTTTGTAGTTGAAAACTGGATGTTGGGCGCTCGCCTCTAGATCTTCACTGGGCTGGCAGGCACGTGTGGCATGATTCCGTGCTGTGGACAAGATGTCTTTCCTGACAGGTTGTAGGGGAAGCTTTCATTCATTCTGACATCCCTTCCGATCCTCCCATTCTGGGAGGCTTGGCAGAGCCTCGATCCAGGGGTCGCCGCCTTAGGGGTTTGTGCTCTCTGGTTCGCCCATTCCCCTGGAAGTATGGCCAGAAAAGTAGTTATGGCAGTATGGGGGACGTCGTTCTGTAGTTCTCGGGTGGCTCACCGGTGTCCCGGGATGGCAGGGCTTGCTCTGGTCTGGATGCTTCGAGCTCGTGGGGTCACCTTAATGGAGGAGGTAAGAGTGCAGGCCCGGTCCAGAGGGCGCGTGCTCGGAGAGGCTCCACATTGGCGGGTGAGCACTGAGCTCGACCTCTACCATAGGGCACTAACCTCCGAGGGTCTCGCTCAGGAGGGCAAAGGATGGACCCGATCCAGAGGGCGTGCACTCGAAGAGGCTCCACATTGGCGGGTGAGCGCTTAGCTCGACCTCGACCACAGGGCACTAACCTTCAAGGGTCTCGCTTTGGAGGGCGGAAGGCGAACCCGATCCAGAGGGCGCGCGCTCGGAGAGGCTCCACATTAGCGGATGAGCGCTGAGCTTGACCTCGAGCATAGGGCACCAACCTCCAAGGGTCTCGCTCTGGAGGGCGAAAGGCTGACCCGGACCAAAGGGCGCACTCTCGGAGAGGCTCCAAATTGGCGGGTGAGCGCTGAACTCGACCTCGACCACAGGGCACTAACCTCCGAGGGTCTCGCTCTGGAGGGCGGAAGGCGGACCCGATCTAAAGGGCGCGCACTCGTAAAGGCTCCATATTGGCGGGTGAGCACTGAGCTCGACCTCGACCACAGGGCACTAACCTCCGAGGGTCTCGCTCTGGAGGGCGAAAGGTGGACCCGGTCCGGAGGGCGCGCGCTCTGACAGGCTCCACATTGGCGAGTGAGCATTGAGCTCAACCTCGACCACAGGGCACTAACCTCCGAGGGTCTCGCTATGGAGGGCGGAAGGCAGACTCGGTCCAGAGGGCGTGCGCTTGGAAAGGCTCCACATTGGTGGGTGAGCACTGAGCTCAACCTCGACCACTGGGCACTAACCTCCGAGGGTCTCGCTCTGGAGGGTAGAAGGTGGCTCCGACCTAGGCGTCCCGAGCTCACGGGCCCGACCTGGTGGAGGATGGAGCTCGGCTCGTTGCCTTGAGGGAGCTCTGCTCAGCTCGGAGAACGGTCCGGGCTGGGCGTTATCTTGGCAACCGATGCGGCGGTCTCCTTTGACATGGCACCTGTCAGCTACCCACATTAGCGGTCTCATCACATCATTTCTACTAATTCTCTTTGGTTTTGTAGCTAATATAGTCTACTAAAATTTAATAAAGAGCCTTGCAATGAAGCCCACCAAGCTCATGAAGCCAACTCCATTTGAAGCACAAATTTATAAGCCAACTCATGAAAGAAAGCCTCATTTTCCTTTAGTTGGCTCAACCTAGGACAAGCCCAACTTCAAGCAAGCCATGACGCCACCTAAATCAAAGCCCAAGCAAGTCATGATGCCACCCTTTTGAAGCCCATTTTCCTTCACATGAGGGACATATCATCAAGCATTCTTGGGGGAAGAGGATGGACACTACATCAAGCATTGTGAGGGGAGCATACAACCACTTTCCACTCCCCCAACAAACCTCCAACCAACTTGCCATGTGGGATTCCACATCACACGCCACCTAAGGCTCCACAATAGCAAATGAAAGCCATATCATTGCCATCTAGATGCCATATGTCAAGTTGTTGTAACTTTCTACCAATAAGTTGTTTCTAGTTAGAACCACCTAACCAAAAGGTTGTTAGATCTAACTAAGCTCATCCTTATCCCCTCCTCTCTCCTCTTGGCCAAATCCCCTTAGCTTGGAAGCCTATAAATAGGGCCCTAGGCCCTCTCATGTATTCAATTCTATCTTGGTTTAATGAAAGAAAAGTTTTCTTCTTGTTCTAGCTCCCTTGTATTCTCTTGTGTGGAGTGAGAGAGATCTTCTTAGTTTGAGGGTTTGAAGTTTGGTTTGAGAAGAGGGCAAGAGCGGTGAGGGCACCAAGATTCGAAGGAGACTTAATTCAATTTTGTTTGACTAATGCTTAGTCAATTTTCTTTTAATCCTATCAACTGGTTTATTACATTTTACTTTTTGTTAATTGAGTCCTGTAAAGTTTGAGTCCTGTAACTAGTGATCTAGCCTTGACCAAGTGAAGGAGCATTATATTGAAGAAGACCAAGATGTGCACCCAAATGCCAAATGGTGCCTAACACATGATGACTCATGAATACCCACATGAATGCCAAGTGGTGCCCATGCATGCAGATTTTCAGATTTGCCACCACAAGGAGATACTTGGCACCCATGCATTTTGCCACCCTTTTCATGAAACTTGAAATTCAAATTTGTAGCTACCTTCCCTCTCTTTCATGTAAAATTTGAATTTCAAATGAGACTTAGAAGACTATAAATCGGCCCCTAATCTCTTTGTAAAAGGATGCTATCTTTGAATGAAAGAAAATTTCCTTTTGAGCTCCCATTATTATGAGTTTTCATTTTCGGTGTGAGATGCATTGTCCTCCGAGAGGGAGAGGGTGTGAGACCTAATCTACCATCTAGTTTCCATAGTTCATCCATCTTCCATCTACCAAACCTTGGTGTTGACATTCCTCACCACCCCAACCCATGGAGTCAATGCCCCTATCCATGGAGCAGCCAGTCTAGTCTTCATCAAGATGCCATGCATTCTTCTCAAGCCATCACTCTCCATTTCTCCTTACTTTCTTAGGTTGTTTACTGCATGTCTTCATCTTTGCGAAGTTCTCTTCTTGCTCGCAAGGTTCTCAAGAGTGCCGGTCCGAGGAGGAAGCTTATCTTGTCAAAGAACCACTACAATGGAGCCTACTATCCGGGAAGTGTTGATTTCTTCATCTTAACTGCCGGATCCGAAGGGGAGAGTACCTTCTTCTGGGAGTAGATCAAATCGCTACTTGGTATCACCCCCCCTTTAGTCTTGCTCTATTTGTTGAAGGTAGCCTTAGCCCTATTCTTGAGGGATTTCTTAATCCTTCTAGGTCCTTGGTTTTTTATACTTAGAAGACTAGTTATGAGCATGTCTTTACTTCTCTCTTTATAGTTTCTTTAGATAGCTTATTTTCATCTTTTACAGGAAAATTAAAAAAATTATAAAAAACTGATTCATTACTGTAATCATCAAAACCTTAGTTAGGCATTTCATCCCGCATCAATTTTAGTATCAGAGCATGTTAGATCTAATCCTTTTGCTTGCCATTATTTTTTGTTAACTGTTATTAAGTCTACTATTACCAGCTAAAATTTCATATTAAAAGCAAAAAAAAATATTTTTCTGCAATTTATTTTCTGTCACTGTTACATCCTGAAATTGAGTTCATCACTTCTCCATCACACTTGTTATATTTTTTTATATTATCTGTTCAAACACACCACACCTGCACTTTCATTCTCAGATCTGAAACTAGTGACTTTGATAAAATATATATATACCATATAAAATTCATAAAGAAAGGTTGAACTTAATCAAACTATTAAAAGCTTGTGTGTCAACTTGATTGTGCATTCATATTCAAGCTACTTAAGGGCAATTGATATCCAAGATAAGATAAGGATTTCATCATCTCTCCTTGGTCCACAAACCACCACCCACATATTGCATAGTCCCAAGCCTAATTCTAAAATCAACTAGACTTAATTTGCTCTAGTGAGCTAGGTGACACCAACCGATCGAATTCAAGGAATTGTGGGGAAGCTGGTGCACTCAACTCATTGGTTACATCTTGAAGCTGGTGTCTAAGGCAAGAGGTCAAGTGGCAAATGCCCTAAGTGGTTTCTGTGGTTTTTAATTAGGACCCAGCGAGAGCTGGGGGAGCCTCCCACATACCCACCTCTTACCTGGCCAGTGGATTGATTAACTGGTGAATTGGCTGCAAAGTTAGCTGACTTGCCCTACTTTGGATTTCAAGGTCTAAGAGCCCTAAAACATTAAGAGTCTAATTGATTGAAGTCTTGTATTGTATGACCACCAGGGCAGGGACCCAATTTAAACCACCCTACACCCCATCTAATTCACCCATGGAACCCAATCTTGAGATCACCTTGAGGACCCTACTTGATGACTGGATCAGATGAATGATAGGGTTGCACAGATGAACACCAACTTTCATACTAGATTTGACCAAGTGGATGCCAGGTTCAACCAACTAGAGGATAGAGTTCAAGCCTTGGAAAGGAACCATGAGACCAACGCCGAACCTGATCTAGTCACACACTACCTATGCCCTATAACCCTAAGAGAGTCCCTATGCAAGAACCAAATCTAGGGCCCAATCCAAGAAGGCTGCACCCAGACCCAGTAGATCAGGATGAAAGGGCCATGAGGAACATTAGACTAGAGGAATCCATGTTTGATGGAGCCCTAGACCCTAAAGCTTATATTGATTGGGAGAGTGAGATGGAGCAATAATTTGACTAGTATGATATGACTGAGGAAAGGAAATACAAGCTTGCTAAGATAAGACTAGTTCACCAGGCTTGATTATTTTGGGGAAACCTTGAAAGACAAATAGATCATAGGTAAGACATACCTATAACCACCTGGAGGGCTATGAAAATGAAGCTGAGAGAAAAGTACATACTTGAATCATACCAGCAACGACTGTTAGATCACTGGCAAAGATTAAAATAAGGAAACCTGACTGTGCCTGATTATATTGCCAAGTTTGATGAGTGTGCCATGAGATGTGGAATAGATAAATCAGCGTTAGTCACCTTATCTAGGTTTAGGGCAGGCCTACGAGAGGACATACAAAGAGAGTTTTTCTTAAGGGAGGTCCATAACCTAGAACATGCTTACCGGATAGCCAGGGACTATGAGAGATTCTAGAGAGTGCCTATCTACTGCCAACCTGAAGTTCCAAAGACTAGTACCCCTACATTTAGACCAGGATCAAACCAAGTTCCTAAAGCTAGACCAAATCCCCCTGCAACCAGACCAAACCCTAACACTCTGGTGATCCGTTGGGAAGATAAGGGTAAGGCCCCAAAGACCCCAAGAACTACAAACCCTGCTCCAATGTGCTATAGATGTTATAAGTCTGGACATTATGCTAGCCAGTGCCCTACCAGAGCCCTACATATAGGAGAGTTCAAGGAGGGAGAACTTGAACCCATAGCTGAATCAAATGAAGAAAATTATGTGGCTGAGTCAAACCTGATATAAGAGTATGAAGAAGAAGAGGATCCTGTAAACCTGTCTGAATTTCTTGGAGTTGTTTTGTGTATCTTAACCCAAACTAAGGGACATGAGGATTGGTGTAGGACTAACATCCTACAAACTTTAATTAGAATAGGGCAGAAGGTTCGCAAGATCATTATTGATAGTGGGAGCTGTGTCAATGTCTTTTCCACCAATGCTGTTAAAATACTAGGATTGACCACTACTCCTCTCCCATACCCCTATAAGGTGTCCTGGGTAGACTCTACCTCAATTCTAGTCAAACTCAGGTGTCAAGTCAATATCCAGATCCAATCCTATAAGGAAAAAGTTTGGTGCAACGTGTTATTTATGGGAGTTAGTAGCATCATTCTCGGGAGACCTTGGTTGTATGACATGATGTGATGTGGAACTAATATGCATGCACTTATTTTTATGAATTTTATATATGGGGTGAAGTGATTAAATCCCGAATATCGGATCAAAATAAGTTGTAGGGAATTCTATATGAATTTTATAAACTATGCATACAGATTTGGACCTAAGAAAGCGGTAAATGGATCGCCGGGGCTAAGAAGCCTCGGTTAGGGCAAGTTCTCCTACAATAAAATTACTGGTGGCAGAGGGGATGTACCTGGCAACGTCTGATGTTCCTGGTGAAGATTGCAGCGAAGAGATCTCACATTCCTCGACAGATGCGGCCTGGAAAACCAAGCCAAGGAACTGCGGATTCCCGGCTTTCTGCTCGATGGTCCGAATGCGGCCCGGTTGGAGTCATTGGATTCGTAGGAACTCGGGGACCTACAAACAACCATCAGGGGTGAGAAATCAAGGTGGAAAACAAGAAAATATCAATAAAATAGCAAGGGGCGTGTGGGTGAAAAGGTTTGAAAGTGCTTGGTAAGCATTTCTTCGGGTAGCTCTTCGGCAGGACTTCAGGCACACAGGATCCCTTAATGCACACAACAGGGAGGCACACAGCAATAGAAGAACTCAAAAGAATTTCATATGATACTCGATGAACCCTGGATTATACGGAAAAGGGAAAAACACCTAACAAACTAGGACCGTGGGAGGGCTAAGAAGCCTCCCGGGACTAGGGCGACACTGAAACTAAAACCCTAAAATAATTAATCTCTTTTGTTTTCAATTTTCTTGGTGGAGGTGGCGAAGGAAGGATGAGGATGGGAGACTGGGAACTGGAACTCATGGCCCTAGGATTCACTTTAACTGGGAGCTCTCCTCAAGCCCATAATGCACATAGCAGGGCTCTCAAAGGGCATCCTGCTAGGGTGACTCTCAAAGGATATGAGGGGACAAGAAGATGGGATAGGGGATAACTAGGGTGCTCTCATCGAACCCATAATACACATAGTAGGGCTCTCAGAGATGCCCCGAGGGATCAAACCCAAAATGCACATAGCTGGGCTCTCATACCTCCTATCAAACCCATAATGCACACAACAGGGAACGAAGGCAAACGGGACTCAGTCCAGAACCAGAATCGAAACCAGTGGCTAAACCAAAAAAAATCTATTCAACTTTCTGATTATTACAAGAGGGGGAGGGGCCCTTTATATAGAAAAACCAAACCCCTCAATTACTTAGCCCCCAAGTAAACCAAAAATGGAAAATAATTTACATCAAAAGCCGTGCTACATCAATATTGGTGATGATATGCTCTGAGAAGCATGTTGGCTTGATGATCTATTCTGAAAAGTGTGCCGCTTGGACTGCTCCAAAAAGTGTGCAGACTCATCTCACAGTCGTGCATAGGGGAAGAACGATCTCCATCAACACTGACGGGTGACCGGCGGTCGAGAAGCAGGTGGCGAACGAGGCTGGCGGACGATGGGCAGTGAGCTGCAGGCAGGGTGGCAGCTTAGGAATGGCACGGCATGCCTAGGGCATGTCGTTTCATCTCCCACGGCCATGGGGGGCCCCCAGGGCTCCAGCGAGGGCCTCCAGCGGTCGACGAGTCGGTGGGATGGCGGGACGGCGACATGGCGGCAACCGGCGGACGGCGGAATGGCCCGATGGCAAGGCGACGGTGAGCTACAGCATGGCATGCCCTGTGCATGCCATTTGGGCTTCCCACAGGCATGGGGCCCAAGGCATCGGTCGGGGATCTCTGGCGGCCGAGTGAGGGCCGGCGGGCGGTGGCGGGCGGCCGGCAGCAAACGGGCGATGGCAGGAGGCGGCGGCGGCCATGGACCATGGCGAGAGGACGCCTCCACGACCGTTCATCTTCCCATGATCTTGGGCGGCAGGCGACCAGATTTTCTGGCAAGGGCGGGGCCGGTGAGCACCGACGGAGGGTCAACGGCGATGGCCAGGGGTCGGGTAGCCCAGATCTAGGCCGGTGGGGGGTGGGCTAGGGTTTTGAAATTTTTTTAAAACCATGGGAGAAAGATGCTGAAGATGGAATAAAACTGGGATAAAGTTGGAATAGGTTGGGGAAAAGCTGGAATAAAACTAGAATAGCAGGGATAGGTGGAATAGCGAGAATAGAAAAATAAAAAATGTTAGAAATTAAGAAAAATGAAAAAAAAAATACCTAGACGATGGCTGGATCCCCATCATTCTCCTCGATTGTGAAGAACTCGACTCTGTCGAGCTCGAAAAATAGAGCACCCTAATCCACAACTCGCTCTGATACCAAATTGATATGGGACAGATACTCGATGAACCCTAGATTATTTGGAAAAGAGGAAAACACCTAACAAACTAGGACTGTAGGAGGGCTAAGAAGCCTCCCGGAACTAGGGCGACACTGAAACTAAAACCTTAAAATAGCAAATCTCTTTTGTTTTGAATTTTCTTGGTGGAAGTGGTGAAGGAAGGATGAGGATGGGAGACTGGGAACTGGAACTCATGGCCCTGTGATTCACTCTAACGGGAAGCTCTCCTCAAACCCATAATGCACATAGCTGGGCTCTCAAAGGGCATCCCGCTAGGGTGGCTCTCAAAGGATATGAGGGGACAAGAAGATAGGATAGGGGATAACTAGGGCGCTCTCATAGAACCCATAATACACACAGTAGGGCTCTCAGAGATGCCCCGAGAAATCAAACCCATAATGCACATAGTTGGGCTCTCACACCTCCCATCGAACCCATAATGCACATAGTAGGGAACGAAGGCAAATTGGCCTCAGCCTAGAACAAGAATCGAAACCAGTGGCTAAACCAAAAAAAATTCTATTCAACTCTCTGATTATTACAAGAGGGGAAGGGGCCCTTTATATAGAAAAACTAAACCCCTCAATTACTTAGCCCCCAAGTAAACCAAAAATAGAAAATAATTTACATCAAAATCCATGCTACATCAATATTGATGCTGATCTGCTCTGAGAAGCGTGTTGGCTTGATGATCTGCTCTGAAAGGCATGCTGCTTGGACTGCTCCAGAAAGCGTACGGACTCATCTCACAGCCGTGCACAGGGGAAGAATGATCTCTGTCGACAACGGTGGGTGGACGGCGGCTAGGAAGCGGGCGACGGATGGGGCCGGCGGATGATGGGTGGCGGGCGGTGAGCTGCAAGTGGGGTGGCGGCCTAGGAATGGCACGGCATGCCCAGGGCGTGTCGTTTCATCTCCCATGGCCGTGGGGGAACCCCAGGGCGCTGGCGAGGGCCTTCGGCGGCCGACGAGTCGGTGGGATGGCGGGACGGCGGCACGGCGATAACCGACGGACGGTAGAACGGCCCGACAGCTGGGCGGTGGCGAGCGGCAGCACGGCACACCCTGTGCATGCCGTTTGGGCTTCCCACGAGCATGGGGCCCAAGGCACCAGTGGGGGATCTCTGGCGGGCAGCGGTCGGGCGGCCGTCAATAGGCAGGCGGCTGGTAGCAGGCGGGCGGTGGCAAGTGATGGCGGCGGCCGTGGGCCGTGGCGGGCGGACACCTCCGCGTCCGTTCATCATCCCACGATCTTGGGCGGCGGGCGACCGGATTTTCCGATGATGGCAAGGCCGAAAAACATCGACGGAGGGTCGGCGGTGGCAGCTAGGAGTCGAGCAGCCCGGATCTGGGGTGGCGGGAGGGTGGGCTAGGGTTTTGAAATTTTTTTTAAAACCACGGGAGAAAGATGGTGAAGATGGAATAAAACTGAGATAAGGTAGGAATAGATTCGGGATAAAGCTGGAATAAAATTAGAATTGTGGGGATAGGTGGAATAGTGGAAATAGGAAATAAAAAATGCGGGAAAATTAAGAAAAATGGAAAAAAGTACCCAGACGATGGCTAGATCCCCATCATTCTTCTCGACCACGAAGAACTCAACTCCGTCGAGTTCGAAAAATGGAGCACACCCTAATCCACAACTCGCTCTGATACCAAATTGATGCGGGACATGGTGCGGGCACCAGAATCAGAAGAAGACTTCAGGGTTCCATCTGGATCTCTGAATGACCTTGCCCGAAGATTAGGGTTTGTAATAAGGGTTGACCTGGTCAACCAGATTATTTTATTTCTTTGAGTCTGCATTTCATTTTGTTGAGTCATGTTGACTCAGTCTAAGTCCAAGTCAAGTCCTGGTTGGCGCCATTCCCTAGGGCATCATTTTTTCTTCCAAGGCCAAATGCAAGTGGACGCCACACTCCCAGCCACACTACCAGGTCCAGTTGGTGCCATATTTCATCCCAGTGTCCCTGGTCCCCATGCCCAAGAGAGCAAGAAAATTTTCTTAGGAGAAGTCAAGGAAGGCGCCCACAAGCTGCCAAAAGTAACCAAGCTAAAGGAGCAGGGGAATTTTCTTGGAGAGGACTTCAAGGTAGGCATCCACACCTGCCTAAAGTACCTGGCTATGAATGGAAGGAGCCTAGTCTTGGAGAGAAAGACTAGGAGATGAGTATTTTCTTCTAAGAAAGAGCAAGTCATGGAAGGAAAACCCATGACTTAAGGAGAAGAACTAGGAGGTGCCCCACATACCTGCCATATGAAGCCATCACCTTGCATTTGAGGCAGCCCACTCCAAGGAAAGAAGCCTGGTCGGTCAAGGAAAAGTCTTTCATGCTTAGGATGAATGTTTAGTCCCACATGGGAAGTAGTGTAATTTTGTTTCTCTTGCAAGGTCTATATATTGGACCCTTATGTAATCTTTTGATAAGAAAATGAGTAAATGAAATCTTTTCTTGTGTTGAGCAACCTTGTGTTCTCTTCTTCCACACTTCTTTGAGTGTTGAGCTCCGTGAGGGAGTAAATCCGGGTTCCATTGGAGCCTTGAGGAGGTGAGAGATCTCCAAAGTTACCAAAACCCTGCCCCTCTTTCATCCCTGGCTGCCAATCCTAATTTCCTTTCATCATCCTAGCCGCCAACACCCAAATTCCTAAACCCTATTCCCACTTCATTCAAGGCTGCCATCTCCTTCTCCAAGCCACCACCCACTATATCAAGCCCTAAGTCCTTTTCATCTGCAAGCTGCTAAACCCTAAATCCACTCCATCTTCCACCGCCACCTCCATACTCTTCCCTCATCTTCAAAGTTCGAGCAGTCCGGAGCTATCCCAGGTAAAGGTCTCTTCCTTGAGTTTCTTACATCCTTATCTTGTTCTTCATCCTTTCCAGATCCAGAGTACGAGAAGAAGGCCAACCTTGCCATAGGACTACAATCCGAGGATCCATTGCGAAGATACCCCATCTCCAAGGATCCTACAATCTGCTCGAGAGTGTCCTTCAATTGAAGCAAAGAGAGATATCACAGGCAGGTATAAAACCTTCTCTTCTCTCTTCGTCTGTTTCTTGACAGAGTAAACCCTAGGTCTGGGGGTTTCTCAATCCCCAGCGATCCTACTTCTTTATTACTCTGATAATCTACTCTTTTGAATTGTTCTTTCTTTCAGTGCATATTTTCTTTCAATATTAGTTAGCCTTGTTTTTGAGTCAAGCCAACTTCTAACAAAACACAAAAAAAAAAAAAAAAAATAGTCTTAATTTACTTCCGCATCGCATCATCTTATTTGTTCTGCATCAGGACAGATACTCGATGAACCTTGGATTTTTTGGAAAAGTGAAAAACACCTAACAAACTAGGACCGTGGGAGGGCTAAGAAGCCTCTCGGGACTAGGGCAACACTTAAACTAAAATCCTAAAATAGCTGATCTCTTTTGTTTTCAATTTTCTTGGTGGAGGTGGCGAAGGAAGGATGAGGATGGAACACTAGAAACTGGAACTTATGGCCCTAGGATTCACTCTAACGAGGAGCTCTCCTCAAACCCATAATTCACATAGTAGGGCTTTCAAAGGACATCCCGCTAGTGTGACTCTCAAAGGATATGAGGGGACAAGAAGATGGGATAGGGGATAACTAGGGCGCTCTCATCTAACCCATAATACACACAGTAGGGCTCTTAGAGATGTCCCGAGGGATCAAACCCATAATGCACATAGTTGGGCTCTCACACTTCCCATCGAACCCATAATGCACACAGTAAGGAACGAAGGCAAACAGGCCTCAGCCCAGAACCAGAACCGGAACCAATGGCTAAACCAAAAAAAATTCTATTCAACTCTCTAATTATTACAAGAGGGGGAGGGGCCCTTTATATAAAAAAACCAAACCCCTCAATTACTTAGCCCCCAAGTAAACCAAAAATGGAAAATAATTTACATCAAAATCCATGCTACATCAATATTGGTGTTGATATGCCCTGAGAAGCATTTTGGCTTGATGATTTGCTCTGAATAGCATGCTGCTTGGACTGCTCCAGAAAGCGTGCGGACTCATCTCACGGCCATGCACAGGGGAAGAACTGGTGTGGGCACCAGGATCTGACAGAGGCTCCTCAACCCTCTGTGGATCTTAGATTAGGGTCCCCTCTTATGAGTCCTATAATAAGGCTTTGAGCCAAAGCAATTTCATAATTTCTTGTCAAAGTTTGTTTAGTCCTGTACCTTGACCAATTTGGGTCAAGATAGGTCATGAGTCCTGTATTTGTTCGAGTCTGAGTTTGGACTGGGCCCAAGCCTAATTGAAGTCACCCTGGCTTTCAGGACCAAGTCAAGTCCTTGTGGGCCAACCCACCCCTTCCACTTGGAATAATGCCAACTCAGGTGCCACCTCAGCTACCTACGTGGCGCCATATCAGTTGCCACTAGGGCATCCAAGGAGGGAAACCAAGTGGTGCCCTCATGCTTTCCGCACGCCACCCCCTTGCCTTTTCCTCTTGGGCGACATTGGAAGGAAGAAACACCATCCCCCTCTTCCCTCCCCCACATCACGCCATGATCCATCAAATGTGGGGCGCTGAAGATCCTTGAAAGACCAAGCCACAAAGCAAGCCCCCTTCCAAGCCTTCTTCCCAAAGAGTTCATGCAAGGATGGAAGGTCAAAGGACACACTCCCCTCTCCAAGCCCTCAACTATGCAACACCCAAAGAGATCTCCACTTGGTCGGCCTTGAATCAATCCAAAGAATGGCGTTGAAGAATCCAAGGGAACACATCCCTTGAAGCAAGCCATGCCCCACGCTTTCTTCCCAAAATGAGCATGCTAATGAAGGAAGTCAAGAGACCAATCCCCCTCTCCAAGCCCTCCCACATGCCATGCCCAATCCAAGTCTCTTTGGTCAGCCAAAGAGAGGAGAAGATGAAAATTTTGGGTGCCACCCAAGAGTGTTTGTAATTTGCTTTCTTTTGAAATTCAAATGGACCTTGGGTGCCTATTTAAAGGACCCAATCCCTTCCTTGTAAGGCTATTGAATGGTTAATGAAAAAAAGAGCTTGAGTCATCTATTTTCCAGCCCTTGTCTCTTAGACAAGGTTGAGTGAAGTTGCCTTCATCCCCAGGGATGTCAAGTGGTGTGAGACTAGCCATTTTCTCATATCAGAGCAAGGCTAGGACTAGTGCATTTTGTTTCATTTTCTGCATTCTGGTCAGTCCATATATAGTCTGATCGTTGGATTGTTTCTCTCTGTAGAAACATCCAAATTTAATGATTTCTATTTTGTTAGATCGCAGTAATTTCAAAGTATTTTTTTTTATTTTCTTATATTTTATTTCAATTTATAGAGTTTCTACAAGCCAAAATACTACCTAAGAAAATTTCAGGTCTGAAATTTCAGCAAGAATCTCATCTTTTGATTCATTCATCCATCTAGCTTGTTTTTGCATGTTTTAATTCCTGCATTTTGTTTTGCATTCACCCATCTAAAAGACACAAAAAAAAAACAAAAAAAAAAAAATTTAAGTCATCTCATTAGTCATTATTGTGCTTCATTTCACATAACTTATCTTAAGGGCATCAAATTAACATAGGGTCAAGATTTCATTACCTGTCCCTAGCCCAAAAATCATCACCCGACATATCGAACCCTTGCCATTAACTAAAATCGATTAGATGTTTAATCTGCTCTAGTGAGCTAGGGACACCCACGAAGTCGGGTCAACCCAAGTGCCGAGCCAAGCTAGATTGCTTATTGGTGTGTGCTTAGTAGCTGGTGTCTAGGCAAGTGGTTTAGGGACTAGAGCCCGAAGGGAAGTGGGTTGGTTCGCTTACCTGGCCAATTTCTAATTGGTGTCTAGGCAAGCAAAGAGGAACCTCCACTAACCTTACACTTACCTGGCCAGGTGCCAAGTTACTACTTCTAGGTTCATCTTCTTGACTTTACACTTGGAGAGATCTCCTAGGTCTAGCAAACCGTAGCATCGTTTGTTACATGTGCACTAGATCAGGAACCTCTTTTCACCCACCTTCTCCACCCTCTACTGACACCATGGACCAACTGCGAGTTGACATTGGAGCCTTAACTCAATCCATGACCCAGTTAGGCAACCGGTTGAACAATAGACTGGATCAAATAGAGGCCAGACTGAGACCCCTAGAGGAAGCTGCTAGGCCCCGACCTGAACCCAGTCCTGAGTCCCCTCATCCCAGGAGAAACCTGCCACAAGACCCTTACTTTGAGGATGACTTTGAGAGAGACCCTGACCCCTTTGTTGATACCCGTCCTAGGAGACCCAATCTGGAGGACCGGGAAGAAAGAGCCCTTAGGAGCATCAAGCTTGAGGCACCCACTTTCGATGGTAGCCTAGATCCCAGGGTGTATGAAGATTGGGAGTCTGCTATGGAGCAGTATTTTGACTGGTACTCTATGTCTGAAAGAACTAAGTTTAAGTTTGCTAAGCTTAGGTTGGTTCACCATGCTAGGTTGTTCTGGAACAATGTTGAAAATTACATAGAACAGAAAGGTCAATTACCCATAACCGCCTGGGGAGAGATAAGAGATAAGCTTAGAGGAAATACTTACCTGCATCCTACACCCAGAAACTGTTGGACCAATGGCAGACCTTAAGTCAAGGGAGTAAGAGTGTGGTCGATTACATCGCCAAGTTTGATGAATATGTTATATGATGTAAGGTTGTTGAATCACCCGAAGTAACCCTGTCTACGTTTAGGGCTGGCCTACACCCAGACATTTAGAGAGAGCTGTATTTTAGATCAACCAGAACCTTGGAAGAAGCTTACCAAGTTGCTAGGCTCTGTGAGCATTTCTAGAGAGCTCCCACCTACAGAAGACCTGAGCCCTTTAGAAACCCAAGCCGTATCCCTGGATCCACCCAATGTTATAACCATGCTTACCCGAGTCGACCAAACCCAAACCGAACTGACCCGACCAAACCCAGCCCGACCCAGTCCTAGTCGTCCCAGCCTGAACCGACCACAGTATAGTAGAGAGGAAAAGGGTAAGGCTGTTGAAGTCCAGAGGAGACCCGATCCCCAAGGTAAATGCTTTAGGTGTCATAAACCTGGACATTTTGCTAGCCAGTGCACCGCCCCTGCCCTACTCATAGAAGAAAGAACTGAGACTGAACCCGAACCAACCATAGAACCTGAAGAGGACATCTATGATCCCGAAAATCAATTATTGGAAGGGTACGAGGGAGAGGAAGAAGTTTATGAATCTGAAGACCTTGTAGGGGTAGTCCGATGCATCCTAGCCCAAAACATAGTACATGAAGACTAGCATAGGACCAACATCCTACAGACCCTGATCAAGCTAGAAGATAAGGTTTGTAAGGTCATCATTGATAGTGGAAGCTATGTTAATGCCCTTTCCTTGAGTACAGTCAAATCTTTAGGACTAGCCACAGTTCCCCACCCCAACCCTTACAAAGTCTCCTGGATAGATTCAACTTCAATTCCCGTAAAATCTAGGTGCCAAATCAAGATAAAAATGAGCTCCTATGAAGAATCGATTTGGTGTGACGTCTTACCCATGGGTGTGGGTAGTATCATTCTAGGACGACCCTGGCTTTTCGACCATGATGCCACCCTTTATGGTCGATCCAATACCTATGTTTTTCTCCACCAAAGGAAAAAGATCACAATCAACCCAATCCAACCTAAGGACCCCGTCAAGAAAGGATCTAGTAGCCTTAAAGAGAAGAAAGCAGAAGTCAACCTGATCACACCTAAGGAGCTAGAGAAAGAGATTTTAGAGGGGGCCCCTATTTGGATTCTAGCCACCAAGGAGAGTCACGAGCCAACCAATGTAGAACACCCCCAAGAGGTAGTAAAGACTCTGAAAGAATTTGAGGATGTTTTCCCGGAAGAATTACCTGATCAACTGCCACCCCTTAGGGACATCCAGCATGCTATAAATTTGGTCCCAGGATCCACTTTGCCCAACCTTCCCCACTATAGGATGAACCCAACTGAACATCAGGAGCTTCGGAAACAAGTAGGAGAGCTACTTAGGAAGGGTTTTCTTAGGGAAAGTTTAAGTCCCTATGCCATCCCTGCCCTACTTACCCCTAAGAAAGACGGGACCTGGAGGATGTGTGTTGATAGCAGGGCTATCAACAAAATTATAATCAAATATAGGTTTCCTATTCCCCGCCTGGATGATATGCTCGATATGATGGCCGGCGCTGCTATCTTTTTCAAGATAGACCTCAAGAGTGGTTACCACCAGATTAGAATTCGACCGGGGGATGAATGGAAAACAGCATTTAAGACTAAGGATGGTCTGTTCGAGCGGATAGTGATGCCTTTCGGGTTGTCTAATGCACCCAGTACCTTTATGCGAGTCATGACCCAAGTCTTGCGTGAGTTCATTGGAAAATTCCTTGTAGTGTATTTTGATGACATCTTGATCTATAGCAAGATCAAAGAGGACCATCTTCACCACTTAAGGTTAGTCTGCCAAACCCTTAGGGAGAATAGCCTTTATGCAAACCCTAAGAAGTGTGAATTTATGACAACTAGGGTTATCTTCTTAGGCTTTGTAGTTACTCCTAAAGGAGTTTCAGCTGACCCCGAAAAGGTTAGAGCTATAGTTGAGTGGCCTGTCCCTGCTAGCATCCATGATGTATATAGTTTCCATGGCCTAGCCACATTTTATAGATGATTCATTCGGGGATTCAGTTCAATTGTAGCACCTATAACTGACTGCATCAGGAAGGGAGGTTTTCATTGGACTAAAGCTGCAGACAAAGCCTTCCTTGAAATTAAGGATAGAATGGTACAAGCACCTGTCCTGAGATTGCCAGATTTTTCTAATGTTTTTGAGGTTGCTTGTGATGCTTCGGGAGTTGGGATTGGTGGAGTACTTAGTCAGGAAAATCACCCCGTGGCCTTCTTTAGAGAAAAACTTAATGAGGCCAAAATTAAGTACTCGACTTATGATAAGGAGTTTTATGCAGTCATCCAAGCCCTTAGGTATTGGAGACACTACCTTTTACCCCATGAGTTTGTCCTGTTTTCAGACCATGAAGCCCTTCGATACCTGAACTTCCAGAAGAGATTGAATCCTAGGCATGCTAAGTGGGTCGAGTATATCCAAGCCTATACCTTTGTGCTTAAACATCGTGCTGGTACTGAAAATAAGGTAGCTGATGCCGCCGTCGTGCCCTTTTGTTAAACACAATTAGGACTGAGGTTGTAGGATTTGACCGACTTAAGGAGCAATATGAATCTTGTCCTGACTTCAGTGAGATCTTCCAGTCTAAGCTTCAAGAACCATTTACTGCCCATAGTGACTATACCTTACAGGATGGTTATCTTTTCAAGGGTAATAAGTTGTGTATTCCCAAGACTTCACTCCGAGATTTTTTAGTGTGGGAAACCCATGCGGGAGGCCTAGCTGGCACTTTGGTAGGGAGAAGACAATTTTAGCTATTGAAGACCAGTTCTTTTGGCCTAGCCTTAAGAAAGATGTAGCCAATATTGTCTCTAAGTGCCGAACTTGTGCTGTGGCCAAGCAGCAAAAACAGAATACTAGCCTTTACACCCCCTTGCCCGTACCTAGCCACCCTTGGCAAGACCTCAGCATGGATTTTGTGGTAGGATTACCCAAGACTGCAAGGAAGCACGATTCTGTCTTTGTAGTAGTGGATAGGTTTTCCAAAATGGCTCATTTAATACCCTGCTCCTAGACCCTAGATGCTTCCAAAGTTGCCAAGCTTTTTCTGGAACATGTGGTTAAGTTACATGGCCTACCTAAGACTATAGTGTCCGATAGGGATGTCCACTTCACTAGTTATTTCTGGAAAACCCTTTGGCACCTCCTAGGCACCAAACTCCAATTCTCCACTGCCTACCACCTGCAAATCGACGGTCAAACTGAGGTGGTCAACCGCTGCCTAGGAAACCTTCTTAGATGCTTGATATGTGAACATATGGGAAATTGGGATCTTCTTTTACCTCGAGCCGAGTTCGCCTACAACAGCTCTGTAAATAGGACCACCGAGAAGAGTCCTTTTGAAGTTGTCTCTGGATACAAGCCTAACCGACCTCTTGACCTAATTCCCCTACCCATCCATGCATGTGTCTCTGAGTCAGCTGACTCGGTTGCACAGCATATTAGGGACATGCATAAAGAAATTAGCCAAAAAATTAATATAAGTAATAACACATATAAAAGGCTGGCTGATTCCCGAAATCGAGCAAAGGAGTTTGAAATAGGGGATTTTGTAATGATTAGGCTTCGGCCTGAACGGTTTCCACCAGGAACCATTAAGAAGCTTCATGCTCGTGGGGTGGGTCCCTTTAAAGTGATTAGGAGAATGAGCCCTAATGCCTATGTGCAAGAATTACCTCCGGATTATGGAATTAGCTCGACATTCAAAATCTCTGACTTAGTCGAGTATAGAGAACCCGCAAACATACCCAGTGAGCCATTTGGGCCTGACCTCCCTTTTGAGAGTGAACCTGAACCTGAGTGTCCACCTCCAAATATACCTGAAAGAGGAGAGCGGATCTAGCATGTCCTGGATGACCAAGCCATCACTACCCGGGGCAACGGCTACCAACGTTACCTGGTCCGATGACAAGGCCGACCCGAATCCGATGACTCGTGGATCACACGGGAGGACTTGCAGCGCATCGACCCCAACATCCTGGAGAGGTATCAAAGCCAAGCTAACCCTTACTCCATAGGGTCGAGTTCCTCCCACCCCAGGAGAACTGGTGTGGGCACCAGGATCTGACAGAGGCTCCTCAACCCTCTGTGGATCTCATATTAGGGTCCTCTCCTATGAGTCATGTAATAAGGCTTTGAGCCAAAGCAATTTCATAATTTCTTGTCAAAGTTTGTTTAGTCCTATACCTTGACCAATTTAGGTCAAGATAGGTCATGAGTCCTGTATTTGTTCAGGTCTGAGTTTGGACTGGGCCCAATCCCAATTGAAGTCGCCCCAGCTTTCATGACCAAGTCAAGTCCTTGTGGGCCAACCCACCCCTTCCACTTGGAATAATGCCAACTCAGGTGCCACCACAGCTACCTACGTGGTGCCATATCAATTGCCACTTGGGAATCCAAGGATGGAAACCAAGTGGTGCCCTCATGCTTTCCACACACCATCCCCTTGCCTTTTTCTCTTGGGCGACATTGGAAGGAAGAAACACCATCCCCCTCTTCCTTCCCCCACATCATGCCATGATCCATCAAATGTGGGGTGTTGAAGATCCTTGAAGAGACCAAGCCACAAAGCAAGCCCCCTTCCAAGCCTTCTTCCCAAAGTGTTCATGCAAGGATGGAAGGTCAAAAGACACACTCCCCTCTCCAAGCCCTCAACTATGCAACGCCCAAAGAGCTCTCCACTTGGTCGGCCTTGAATCAATCCAAAGAATGGCGTTGAAGAATCCAAGGGAACACATCCCTTGAAGCAAGCCATGCCCCACGCTTTCTTCCCAAAATGAGCATGCTAATGAAGGAAGTCAAGAGACCAATCCCCCTCTCCAAGCCCTCCCACATGCCACACCCAATCCAAGTCTCTTTGGTCGGCCAAAGAGAGGAGAAGATGAAAATTTTGGGTGCCACCCAAGAGAGTTTGTAATTTGCTTTCTTTTGAAATTCAAATGGGCCTTGGGTGCCTATTTAAAGGACCTAATCCCTCCCTTGTAAGGCTACTGAATGGTTAATAAAAAAAAGAGCTTGAGTCTTCTATCTTCCAACCCTTGTCTCTTAGACTAGGTTGAGTGAAGTTGCCTTCATCCCTAGGGATGTCGAGTGGTGTGAGGCCACCTGTCTGTCGCCCCAGGGCGTCGCGAATCCTTCGTCCTCCTAGACGTCGCGTGGTGTGAGGCCACAATTCTTCATCCTCCGGGACGTCGTGGGATGCGAGGCCCCAAGTTATCCCCAACTTCGACTTCGAAATCCAGCCGGACACCGGGCTCGAAGCCCCTTCTCAACTCCATCTCAATTCCTTTCCGTGCATCTCCACATCTCGCTGATCCTTCTTTTGTTTTCCTATTGGTCCTCCCTGGCATCTTGGGCATCGGAGACAGTCAGCTTTGCCATCGCGACCTCCCGACCCAAAGCCAATGCTTCCACAGGTTAGACTGCTCAGGCATCCAGGCCGCATCCACCGAGTTGAGCGATCTCTGCACCGGGCGCTTCAGAAGTGTGAGGTTTGCTTTCTCTCTATCTCCTAAGTAGGTATTGTATGTCGAGCTAGTCCTACCGAGGTTTCTTAATCCCGGGGTCCTGTTCTCGTTTTCACTTTTAGGGCTTTGAACTACTAGCGTTAGCTTACATTACTCATCTTTCGTATTTCTTGCCTTTGCTTGTGATCGGGAATCGAAACCCTAAGAATAAAAAACAACAAGAAACATAAAAAAACTCATCAACCCTAAAAAGAATTCCTTTGCATCGTAAGCATCCCATCCCTAGCCCTTTACTCCACACCAAGAATGATCTTCGCCGACACCAGCGGGCGGCCGGTGGTCGGGAAGCAGGCGGCGGACGGGGCCGGCGGACGATGGATGGTGAGCTGTAGGCGGGGTGGTGGCTTAGGAATGGCACGGCACGCCCAGGGTGTGCCATTTCATCTCCTGTGGCCGTGGGGGGCCCCCAGGGCACCGACGAGGGACTCCGGCAACCGGCGAGTCGGTGGGATGGAGGGATGGCGGCATGATGGCTCGACGGCAACCAGCGGACGGTGGAATGGCCCGACGGTGAGGCGGCGACGAGAGGCGGCATGGCACGCACCGTGCATGCCATTTGGGCTTCCCACGGGCATGGGGCCCAAGGCACCGATGGGGGATCTCCGATGGCTGGGCGAGGGCCGGCGGGCGGCGTTCGGGCGGTCGGCAGCAAGCGGGCAACTGTAGGCGGCGACGGCGGTCGTGGGCCGTGGGCCATGGCGGGCGGACACCTCCATGTTAGTTCATCTTTCCACGGTCTTGGGCAGCGGGCGGCCAGATTTTTTGATGAGGGCAGGGCCGGCGAGCACCGACGAAGGGTCGGCGACAGTGGCCAGGGATCGGGCAGCCCGGATCTGGGGCGGCGGGGCGATGAGCTAGGGTTTTGAAATTTTTTTTAAAACCACCAGAGAAAGATGGTGAAGATGGAATAAAACTGGGATAAAGTGGGAATAAGTTGGTGATAAAGCTGGAATAAAACTAGAATAGCGGGGATAGGTGGAATAACAGGAATAGGAAAATAAAAAAATGCGAGAACATTAAGAAAAATCGAAAAAAATACCGAGACGAAAGATGGATCCCCATCACGATGCCACCCTATATGGTAAGTCAAATTCCTATTTATTTAGTCACCAAGGAAAGAAAATTACTATGCATCCCACCCCACCAAATGATAACATGAAAATCGGGTCTAGCCATTTAAAGGAAAAGAAACAAGGATTAAACCTAGTCACTGCCAAAGAGATGGAACAAGAGATTAGTGGCGGATCAACGGTCTGGCTTTTAACCATAAAGGAATTCCCACAACCTAGCTTAGAGCAACAACCTAAGGAAGTGGCAGAGACATTAGAGGAGTTTAAGGATGTGTTTCCATAAGATCTGCCTGATCGATTATCACTTCTGAGGGACGTACAGCATGCTATAGATCTAGTTCCAGGAGCTACTTTACCAAACTTGCCCCATTATAGACTGAACCCCACTAAACACTTAGAGCTACAATGATAAGTGGGAGAATTACTAAGGAGAGGATTCATTAGGGAGAGTTTGAGCCCATGTGCTGTACCGGCCCTTCTCACCCCTAAGAAAGATGGCACTTGGAGGATGTGCATTGATAGTCATGCCATCAATAAAATCACTATCAAGTATAGATTTCCCATACCCTGTATGGACGATATGTTAGACATGATGTCGGGAGCCACAAATTTTCTAAACAGATCTTAAGAGTGGTTACCACCAAGTTAGGATCCGACCCGGGGAAGAATGGAAAATCACCTTCAAGACAAAGGAAGGATTGTATGAATGGGTAGTCATGCCTTTTGGACTTTCAAATGCACCCAGTACATTTATGAGGATCATGACTCAAGTCCTACGAAGGTTCATTGGAAAATTTGTAATGGTCTACTTCGATGATATCTAGTGCGGGCACCAGACTCAGAAGAAGACTTCAGAGCTCCATCTGGATCTCTGATTAACCTTGCCCGAAGAATTAGGGTTTTTGGTTTGTAATAAGAGTTGACTAGATCAACTCAATTTAGCTTGAGTCTACATTACCTGCATTTTATTTTGTTGAGTCATGTTGACTCAGTAGTGGACTAGGGTTTCAACCTGGGATGTTACATTTTCTCCCAAGACCAGGCAAGTGGACACCACACTCCCAGCCACACTCCCAGTCCAGGGGGCGCCATATCCACATCCAGCAGCTTTTGGTCCCCACTCCACAGATGGCAACTTCCTTCTTTCATGCTCCAGATAAAGAGAAGTCCACCAAGAGAGCACAAATCAAGGGGGGCGGCCAAGACTTTCCCAAGAAACTCCAAGCAAAGAAGGGAAGAAATTTCTCTTGGAAGAGAACATCAAGGGGCGCCCACTACCTGCCAAAACAATCAAGACAAAGATGGGAAGGACCTTGACTTAGGGAGGTAGAAAAGGAGGAGTCCAAAAGAGTTGATCCAGGGAAGGAAGAAATTTTTTCTTGAAAATCCAAGCAAGGTGGCGCCATCTACCTGCCATTTATAACCCAAATCCTAATTTTGGTATTTTGGCCGACCATATGTAAGGGATTTGCCCAAATTTGGAGATCCCCTCCTTTAGTCCCACATGGGAAGATGTGAAACCCTCCTCCCTTGTAATGCCTTATAAATTAAACCCCTCATGTAAGTTTACAACAATGAGATGAATGAAAGAAATTTTTTTCTTGAGCAAACTTGTGTTTTCTCTTGTCCGCACTTGCTTCCAGGTGTTGAGCTCCATGAGGGAGTAAATCCGGGTTCCCCGGGAACCTTGAGGAGGTGAGAGATCTCCAAAACCCTAAACCCTAGGATAGCCACTCAATTCCCAAACCATAGCCGCCATCACCCTTCTCTTTCCACCAAGCCCTAGTCTTTTCCTCTTCTCACGGCCACCTTCTCCAAGTCCTGGCCGACCACCAGCATCCGACTCCAGTCCAGATACTGCAGATCTACAGCAATTCTAAGAGGAAGTCAGATCGGCCTCCAGGAGAATTCGATTTCAGCAACTTCAGCTTTCAAGTTCTTCAACCTGGTAAGATCTTTCCTTGAGTTTCTGAATTCCATCATTTGTTCCTCTTCTTTTCCAGATCTTGAGTCCAGGAGAAGCCGACCAAACCACGAGACCAGTATTGGAGGATCCATTGCGAAGATAGCCGACTCCGAGGATCCCACAATCTGCTCGAGAGAGTTCTTCCACCAGAATCCTGAGAAGATCACTGTCTGGTGAGTAAACCGTCCCTCCTCTCTATTTCTGTTCTGTTCAAAGTTCAGAGCGAAACCCTAGGTCTGGGAGTTTCTCAACCCCCAGCGATCCGTTACTTCTAAACTACTCTGATAATTTGGTTCCTTCTAAACTGTGCTTTCAATCTTTACTTAGTTTCCTTCAACATAGTTTAGCTTTACTTTGAGTCAAAGCCAATTTCTGAAATATATATATAAAAAAAAAAAGAATTAATCTTAATTTTACTTCTGCATACGCTTCTTTGTTCTTTGTTCTGCTTCATTTTTGGTATCAGAGCCCTGTCTAGGGTTTCTGTTTGATTGCCTGTTTGAGTCCCTCTCTTTTTACTTTGTCTGCTCGAAGTAGACTCCCCAGGACGTCCGGTCCTAGGAACGAAGCGAGGTGCAAACCTCCTCTTCCCATTCCACGGGGTGTTCCTAGGGCGTGTAGGGGATCCGTTGGGTTACAACTTCATAGCAGAAATTGTAAACGGGGAAGAGCTCTGTTTTCAGCCCGTAATTGCCCTGTTGCAGGAATTATTTCTTATTGCAGGTAACTCCAAATTTAGTGATTTTTATTTTTCTGAAACCAGTATAATTTAAACTAATATGCATAATTTTCTCATGATTTATTGGTTTCCTTGCGATTTCTGAGAATTAAATTACTGCAACTCTATTTTTGTGTTCTGCTATCCATTTATTTTTGAGTGTTCATCTCTTAATTCAACTTAAGGGCATTTGAGCATCTAAGATAAGGGGAGGAGTTGATAACCTCTCCTTAGCCCAAAACCACCACCCCTTCATTCGAACCTAAGCCTTTAATCTAAAATTGATTAGACCTAATTTGCCCTAGTGGGCTAGGGACATCAACAAGTCGGGTCAAGGCTAGTGTTGAGTCAGTTTGTCTGGTTACTCTATGTGTGCTTTGTACTCAGTGTCTAGAACGGTGGTTCAGGGATTCCATCCCGAAGGGCTTGTGTGCTGGTCCGCCTACCTGGCCAATCTCTGATTGGTGTCTAGGATTGGCATTCAGGGACCTAACACTCCCCTTACACCTGCCTGGCTGAGTCCTGAGTTACTACAGGCTAGCTTGCCACTCTGATTGGGCACCTAGTTTGGGCTCTAGGTCTAGTTAGCCCGTAGTCGTTCAGTTGAGTCTCATTTTGTGTGCTTGATTGCATCATGTCTACCCGGAATGGAGTACCCTACCAACCTGGTCAAGCCCAACCTGATTTAGAGGCCATGGTTAGAGCTCTTACAGAGAGTATGAACAAATTAAGTCAGGATATGAATGAGAATTTTGTCCAGCTTAGGGATCGAGTCCAAGTACTTGAGGAACCTAGGCATCGAAATTGGACTCCTGACCCAGATTTTAATGTACCTCAACCTCACCCACACCAAGAGCCTAGAATACCTTTATACCGAGATCCTGAACCTAATCATAGGAGGCCTGACCCAGAACCTGAGGATAGAGATGATAGGTTCATTCGGAACATCAAGTTAGATGCACCCACTTTTGATGGTAGCCTAAATCCTAAGGTGTATTCTGATTGGGAGGGTGAGATGGACCAGTACTTTGAGTGGTATGCCATGTCTGAGGAGAGGAAATTCAAGTTTGCCAAAATGAAGTTAATACGTCAAGCTAGGTTATACTGGGGGAACATTGAGCTGACCACTAGAAGACGAAATGTAGAGCCCATAACCACTTGGCAGGGTATGAAAGAGAAACTTAGAGACAAGTACCTACCCATTTCATACCAGCAAAATCTGTTAGACCAATGGCAGACTTTGAAACAAGGGAACCGATCTGTTTCAGACTACATAACCACCTTTGATGAATACCTGATGAGATGTGATGTGAGTGAAGCCCATGAGGTCACTTTGTCTAGATTTAGGGCTGGACTTAGGGAAGATATTAAGAGAGAGTTGTTTTTGAGAGAGGTTACTGACCTAGACCAAGCCTATCAGATTGCACGGAACATTGAGAAGTTTCAGAGAGGACCCATGCCATCTAGGGTTAGTGCCCCAATCCCAAGAAATGGACCTAGCCAGGTTACCCCTAGCAAGCCTAATCAGGGTATCCCCACCCCTAGACCCATGGACAAAGGTAAGGCACCTGACACCCAGAGAACCCCTAGTATCGTCTGTTTTAAGTGCCAGAAGCCCGGTCATATCTCCACTCAGTGCACAGCCATAGCTTGTTTCAAGTGTCATATGGTAGGTCATGTTTCTAGCCAGTGCCCTCGTAGATCCCTATATATAGAAGAGGGAGGGGAAGAGAGTTCCGAGCCTAATGAGGAGTTTGAAGAAGAAGTTTATGAGGCCGGAATGAATTTGGTTGATGAGTATGAAGGAGAGGAAGAATCCACTGAATCTGACCACTTAGGGGTTGTGAGCTGCATCCTGTCCCAGACTAAGGTTCAGGAAGATTGGCGTAGGACTAATATCCTACAAACTTTCTTTAAACTAGGGGATAAGGTTTGTAAAATCATCATAGATAATGGGAGCTGTGTGAATGCCATTTCTACTAGCACTGTCAAAATGTTAGGCTTAACCCCAGTTCCCCACCCCAACCCCTATAAGGTTTCTTGGGTAGACTCTACCTCTATACCCATCCAGTCTAGATGTCAGGTCCAAATCCAAATGCAATCCTATCAAGAGAAGATTTGGTGTGATGTCTTGCCCATGGGGGTGAGCAGTATAATTCTTGGAAGACCTTGGTTGTATGATCATATGCCACTCTCTTAGGAAAATCCAACACCTGTGTCTTTAGTTTCAATGGGAAGAAAATCATAATCCATTCAGTCCCTCCTAAGGACAAGGTAGCTAAAGGAACCAGTAAGGTTAGGGAAATAAGACTGGAGTGAACCTGATTAGTGCCAAGGATCTAGAACAAGAAATTCATAGTGGTTCACCCATTGGGATGTTGACTGCTAAGGAACATAGGACTCCTACACCATCAGAGCCTCCTCAGGAAGTTAAGCCTTTGTTAGAAGAATTTGAGGATGTTTTTCCCGAGGATCTGCCAGACCACCTTCTACCCCTTAGGGATATTCAGCATTCCATAGATTTAGTCCCAGGAGCTACTTTACCCAACTTGCCCCATTATAGGATGAATCCATCGGAGCATAAAGAACTGCAAAAGCAGGTTGGCGAATTGTTGAGGAAGGGGTTCATTAGAGAGAGTCTTAGCCCTTGTGCAGTCCCTGCACTTCTAACCCCGAAGAAGGATGGCACGTGGAGGATGTGTGTTGACAGTCATGCCATCAAAAAGATCATAATCAAGTATAGGTTCCCCATCCCTAGACTAGATGACATGCTTGATATGATGGCCGGTGCCATGGTTTTTTCTAAAATTGATCTCAAGAGCGGCTATCATCAGGTTAGGATTAGACCAGAGGATGAGTGAAAAACAGCCTTCAAAACTAAGGATGGTCTCTATGAATGGGTTGTTATGCCTTTTGGGTTGTCCAATGCCCCTAGTACTTTCATGAGGATTATGACCCAGGTACTTAGAGCTTTCATAGGGAAGTTTGTAGTGGTCTATTTTGATGACATCCTGATCTATAGTAAGACCCCTGCAGATCACCTAGGCCACCTTAGACAAGTCTGTCAAGTTTTGAGGAATGATAGTCTCTACGGTAATCTCAAAAAGTATGAATTTATGACCAGTAGGATTATCTTCCTTGGATTTGTTGTAACCCCTGACGGCGTGGCTGCCGATCCTGAAAAGATTAGGTCCATAATAGAATGGCCAGAGCCGACCAGTGTGCATGAAGTCAGAAGTTTCCATGGCTTGGCTACCTTCTATAGGCGATTCATCAAGGGGTTTAGTACCGTAGTTGCTCCTATCACAGACTGCATCAGGAAGGGAGAATTTCAGTGGACCAAAGCAGCCCATAAAGCCTTCCTAGATCTTAAAGATAGGATGACCCAGGCACCCATTTTGAGACTACCAGACTTTTCAAAGGTATTTGAGGTTGCCTGTGATGCTTCAGGAGTAGGTATAGGTGGAGTCCTAAGCCAAGAGAACCATCCCGTAGCATTCTTTAGTGAAAAACTTAATGATGCTAAGCTTAGGTATTCTACCTATGATAAGGAATTTTACGCGGTAGTGCAAGCTTTGCGTTACTGGAGACATTATTTACTACCGCAAGAATTTGTGCTGTTTTCGGACCATGAGGCTCTTAGATTCTTGAATTCTCAGAAGAAGCTTAACCCTAGGCATGCTAAGTGGGTAGAGTATATCCAGTCCTATACTTTTGTTTTGAAGCATAAGGCTGGGTCTGAAAATAAGGTAGCTGATGCCCTTAGTCGTCGATCTTTGTTGTTGAATTCTGTTAGGGCTGAAGTCATAGGGTTTGAGCAAATCAAAGAAGAATATGGGTCGTGTCCGGATTTCAAGACTGTATACCAGGATCTAACTCAAGGACCATCTAGTGAACATAAGGATTATTCCCTTATAGATGGCTTTCTGTTCTTTAAGAATAGGCTTTGCATCCCTAGAACCTCTCTTAGGGAATTCTTGATTTGGGAAACTCATGCTGGAGGTTTAGCTGGCCATTTCGGAAAAGATAAGACCACCCTGGCTATTGAAGACCATTTTTTCTGGCCTATCTTAAAAAGAGATGTAGCACACATTGTGGCTAGGTGTCGGACCTGCGCTGTTGCCAAACAGCGAAAACAGAACACCGGCCTTTATACCCCACTCCCTGTCCCAGATCGTCCTTGGCAAGATGTGAGCATGGACTTTGTGTTAGGTTTGCCTAAGACCCAGAGGAGGCATGACTCTATCTGTGTTGTAGTAGACCGATTTTCCAAGATGGCCCATTTCTTGCCTTGTTCCCAAACTTTTGATGCGTCTAAGGTAGCCACCCTGTTCTTTAATGAGATAGTTCGACTCCATGGCCTACCCAAGACCATTGTTTCCGATAGGGATGTTCGGTTCACCAGCTATTTCTGGAAAACCCTTTGGCATAAGTTAGGGACGAAACTTAAGTTTTCAACTGCCTATCATCCCCAGACTGATGGCCAAACCGAAGTAGTGAACTGTAGTTTAGGCAATCTGCTAAGGTGTCTTGTTGGTGAAAACATTAGGAACTGGGATTTGTACTTACCTAGAGCTGAATTTGCATATAATGACTCAGTCAATAGGTCTACGGGTAAGAGTCCATTTGAAATTGTGCATGGTTACAAACCCCACACACCTCTTGACCTAGCTCCTTTACCAGTCCACACACGGGTCTCTGAGTCTGCCGAAGTTTTTGCACAGCATATAAAAGACTTGCATAAAGAAATTCAAGCCAAAATAAATTTAAGTAACGAAACTTATAAGAAATTGGCTGATTCTCAAAGGCGAGTCAAAACTTTTGACGAAGGAGACTATGTAATGATTAGGTTAAGGCCTGAACGGTTTCCTCCTGGAACCGTTAGAAAGTTACATGCTAGGGGAGCTGGACCATTTAGAGTGATAAAGAGAGTAGGATCCAATGCCTATGTGCTCGAGTTGCCTCCAGAACTAGGCATTAGCTCCACTTTCAACATTATAGACCTAGTAGAGTATAGGGAGCCAGCTGTGATTCCTAGTGAGGCTTTTGAACCTAATCCTGCTCTTGAGAGTGAACCTGACCCTGTGTGTCCACCAACAAATTGGCTTGTGAGGAAAGAGCAGATTGAAAAGATCCTGGATGATCAGGTTATCTCTACTCGTAATCGAGGATACCAAAGATACCTGGTCCGCTGGCTAGGAAGGCCAGATTCTGATGACTCTTGGATCTCCCGAGAAGAGTTACAAGAGCTGGACCCAGACCTCTTGGAGAGATACCAGAGCCAACTTGATCCATACTCGACAGGGTCGAGTTCCTCCCATCCTGGGAGAATTGGTGCGGGCACCAGACTCAGAAGAAGACTTCAGAGCTCCATCTAGATCTCTGATTAACCTTGCCCGAATAATTAGGGTTTTTGGTTTGTAATAAGAGTTGACTAGATCAACTCGATTTAGCTTGAGTCTACATTACCTGCATTTTATTTTGTTGAGTCATGTTGACTCAGTAGTGGACTAGGGTTTCAACCTGGGATGTTACATTTTCT
Source organism: Areca catechu (assembly GCA_021397845.1). Taxonomy (NCBI): domain Eukaryota; kingdom Viridiplantae; phylum Streptophyta; class Magnoliopsida; order Arecales; family Arecaceae; genus Areca; species Areca catechu. The sequence continues at coordinate 59,930,724 of CM038050.1, forward strand.
CCCAAGACCAGGCAAGTGGACACCACACTCCCAGCCACACTCCCAGTCCAGGGGGCACCATATCCACATCCAGCAGCTTTTGGTCCCCACTCCACAGATGGCAACTTCCTTCTTTCATGCACCAAATAAAGAGAAGTCCACCAAGAGAGCACAAATCAAGGGGGGCGGCCAAGACTTTCCCAAGAAACTCCAAGCAAAGAAGGGAAGAAATTTCTCTTGGAAGAGAACATCAAGGGGCGCCCACTACCTGCCAAAACAATCAAGACAAAGATGGGAAGGACCTTGACTTAGGGAGGAAGAAAAGGAGGAGTCCAAAAGAGTTGATCCAGGGAAGGAAGAAAATTTTTTCTTGAAAATCCAAGCAAGGTGGCGCCATCTACCTGCCATTTATAACCCAAATCCTAATTTTTGGTATTTTGGCCGACCATATGTAAGGGATTTGCCCTAATTTGGAGATCCCCTCCTTTAGTCCCACATGGGAAGATGTGAAACCCTCCTCCCTTGTAATGCCTTATAAATTAAACCCCTCATGTAAGTTTACAACAATGAGATGAATGAAAGAAATTTTTTTCTTGAGCAAACTTGTGTTTTCTCTTGTCCGCACTTTCTTCCAGGTGTTGAGCTCCGTGAGGGAGTAAATTCGGGTTCCCCTGGAACCTTGAGGAGGTGAGAGATCTCCAAAACCCTAAACCCTAGGTTAGCCACTCAATTCCCAAACCCTAGCCGCCATCACCCTTCTCTTTCCACCAAGCCCTAGACTTTTCCTCTTCTCACGGCCACCTTCTCCAAGTCCTGGCCGACCACCAGCATCCGACTCCAGTCCAGATACTGCAGATCTACAGTAATTCTAAGAGGAAGTCAGATCGGCCTCCAGGAGAATTCGATTTCAGCAACTTCAGCTTTCAAGTTCTTCAACCTGGTAAGATCTTTCCTTGAGTTTCTGAATTCCATCATTTGTTCCTCTTCTTTTCCAGATCTTGAGTCCAGGAGAAGCCGACCAAACCACGAGACCAGTATTGAAGGATCCATTGCGAAGATAGCCGACTCTGAGGATCCCATAATCTGCTCGAGAGAGTTCTTCCACCAGAATCCTGAGAAGATCACTGTCTGGTGAGTAAACTGTCCCTCCTCTCTATTTCTGTTCTGTTGAAAGTTCAGAGCGAAACCCTAGGTCTGGGAGTTTCTCAACCCCCAGTGATCCGTTACTTCTGAACTACTCTGATAATTTGGTTCCTTCTAAACTGTGCTTTCAATCTTTACTTAGTTTCCTTCAACGTAGTTTAGCTTTACTTTGAGTCAAAGCCAATTTCTGAAATATATATATATATATAAAAAAAAAGAATTAATCTTAATTTTACTTCCGCATACACTTCTTTGTTCTTTGTTCTGCATCAATATCTTGATCTATAGTCGAACCCAGGAGGAACATTTAGATCATCTAAGGCAAGTGTGCTAGGTCCTTAGGCAAGAAAACCTTTATGCAAACATTAGGAAGTGCGAATTTATGACCCATAAGGTTATCTTCTTAGGATTTGTTGTAACCCCCGAGGGAGTTTTTGCTAACCCTGAAAAGATTAAGACCATAGTTTTTGGGGACCCGAAACCCAACCGGGTTTCTCTTTTATTTTATTTTATTTTATTTTATTTAGGATTTTTGATATTTTTTAGGACCCAAAACCCACCTTAATTTTCTTTAAATTTTCTAGATTTTTCTTAAGTTTTTTATCCCTGCTATTCCGCCTATTCCAATTATCCCAATGTTATCCCAGGTTTATCCCTGAGTTATTTCACTGCTATTCCTGTCTTCTTCTCCAAACCATCGCCCATAATTTCATTTTTTTTGCCACTGGTCTTGGATCTGCCACGCCTGAGCCGTCTCCACCGGCTCTAGCCTCCCCGTGCTGTGCCCTCTTCCCTGCTCAGCCGCCTATGCTCACAGCCATCCGATCTTCATGATCTGCACCCATGCCATGACGACCGTCCCCTGGGAGCCGCCCGCCCGTCCACCTCCCATCGATGCCTGTGGCCGTGTCCCACCGCTTGCCAGCCTCGCCCTTCGGGTAGATCTTCCTGGGGCCAGGCTCACGGTGGGTCTGACCACCGTGGGGGACCTTCGCAGGCCCGTTCGTCCATTGGCATGACGCCCTCCCCGCCATGGTCAGCCGCCTTCCCCAGCTGCCAGGTGCCGTCGCCGTCCCCAGCCGCCAGGTGCCACCGTGCCGCCCTGTTGCCACTGCACCTCCGTTCGTGAAGCCACACCTGCAACCGGGAACCCCTCCGTTCATCAAGACGGTCTCCATACCATCTGCAACCGTGAAGCCCATCTCCCATCTCCGTGCCGTGTCCCACTCTCCCGCAACCACCGCCCAGCCGCCATCAATGCCATCAGATCTCGCTGGATCTACCAGCTCGTCCGCCTTCCGCCCAGCTCGTGAGCTTGAGCCACGTCCTCGCGCTGTGGCGCTCGAACCCCTCCGGTTCGTCCGCCTCGCACGTGAGTTCTGCCTCCAAATCCGCCGGCCTCCTCCAAATTTGCTGGCCCGCATCCTCCACCTCACCTGCGATCTCGACATGTGATCCCCTATTCCACGGTCATGGGAGAAAGAGATATGCACAGATTTCAGAGCAAAAAAATTGGCACAGATCTTAAAGCTATAGGATTTTTTTTTTTTAAAAAAAAATAAAATATATATATAATAAAGTAAGAAAAAATAAAATTTCCATGTATGAGTTCTAATGCCTATAAAAAGGCATCCCTTTTGTATTTGTAGTTAATGAAATTGAATTTTTGAAAGAGCTGTTGGTTCTGTCTCCGTTTGGAGTGGGCTGAGGCCCGTTTGCCTTCGTCCTTCGGGACGTCGAGGGGTGTGAGAAGGTGGGTGAAAAGAGGTTCCTGATCTAGTGCTCATGTAACACATACACAGAACGATGCTACGGTTTGCTAGACCTAGGAGATCTCACCAAATGTGAAGTCAAGAAGATGAACCTGGAAGTAGTAACTTGGCACCTGGCCAGGTAAGTATAAGGTTAGTGGAGGTTCCTCTTTGCTTGCCTAGACACCAATTAGAAATTAGCCAGGTAAGCGAACCAACCCACTTCCCTTCGGGCTCTAGTCCTTGAACCACTTGCCTAGACACCAGCTATTCAAGCATACACCAACAAGTAATCTAGCTTGGCTCGGCACTTGGGTCGACCCGACTTCATGGGTTTCCCTAGCTCACTAGAGCTAATTAAGTGTCTAATCAATTTTAGTTAATGGCTAGGGTTCGATATGTCGGATGGTGGTTTTTGGGCTAGGGACAGGTAATGAAATCCTGACCCTATGTTAATTTGACGCCCTTAAGATAAGTTATGGAGAATGATGCACAAAAATGACTAATGAAATGACTTAGAATTTTCTTGTTTTTTTTGTGTCTTTCAGATGTGTGAATGCTAAACAAAATGCAGGAATTAAAAAATGCCCCTAAATGCAAAAAATAAGCTAGATGGATGAATGAAGCAAGAAATGAGATGCTTGCTGAAATTTCAGACCTGCGATCTTCTCAGGTAGTATTTCGGCTTGTAGAAATTCTAAAAACTGAAATAAAATCTGAGAAAATAGAAAAAAATACTCTGAATTCAATTCGATCTAATAGAATAGAAATCATGAAATTTGGAGGTCTCTACAAAGAGAAACAATCCGATGATCAAACTATATACGGGCTGACCAGAATGCAGAAAATGAAAGAAAACAAAATTCACTAGTCCTAGCCTAGCTCTGATACCAGAAATGATGTGGGATAGGGCTAGAGATGCTAGTATGGATGCTTACGATGCAAAGGAACTCTTTTTTTATTTTTTTTATTTTTTAGGGTTGATGAGTTTTTAGTTGTTTTTCTTAGGGTTTTGATTCCCGATCACAAGCAAAGACAAGAAATAAGAGAAATGAGTAACAGAAGCTTACACTAGCAGTTCAAATCCCTAAAGAGTGAAATGAGAATAGGATCTCGGGATTAAGAAACCCCGGTAGGACTAGCTCGAAGCATAATACCTACTTAGGAGATAGAGAGAGCAAACCTCACACGTCTGAAGCGCCCGATGCAGAGATTGCTCAACTCGGCGGTTGCGGCCTGGATGCCCGAGCAGTCAAACCTGTGGAAGCACTGGCTTTTGGTCGGAAGGTCGCGATGGCAAAGTCGACTATCTCTGGTGCCCAAGATGCCAGGGAGGACCTGTAGGAAAACAAAAGAGGGATTAGTGAAAAGGAGAGATTTACTGAAAGAGACTGAGATGGGGTTGAGAAGGGGCTTCAAGCTCGGTGTCCGGCTAGATTCCGAAGTCGAAGAAGGAGATAACTTGGGGCCTCACACCCCATGACATCCTAGAGGATGAAGGATTGTGGTCTCACACCACTCGACATCCAGGAGGATGAAGGACTCGCGACACCATGGGGCGACAGACTGGTGGCTTCACACCACTCAATGTCCCTGAGGATGAAGGCAACTTCACTCCAACCATTGTCTCCTAGACTAGGTTTGAGTGAAGTTGCCTTCATCCCCAGGGAAGTCGAGTGGTGTGAGGCCACCTGTCCGTCGTCCCAGGGCATCGCGAGTCCTTCGTCCTCCTGGACGTCGAGTGGTGTGAGACCACAATCTTTCATCCTACGGGACATCGCGGAGTGCGAGGCCCCAAGTTATCTCCTTCTTTGACTTCAAAATCCAGCTAGACACCGGGCTCGAAGCCCCTTCTCAACCCCATCTCAGTCTCTTTTAGTACATCTCTCCTTTTCGCTAATCCCCTTTTTGTTTGCCTACAGGTCCAACCTGGCATCTCAGGCACCGGAGATAGCCAGCTTTGCCATCGCGACCTTCCGATCGAAAGCCAGTGCTTCCATGGGTTCGACTACTCGGGCATCCAGGCCGCATCCGCTGAGTTGAGTGATCTCTGCATCGGGCGCTTCAGACGTGTGAGGTTTGCTCTCTCTATCTCCTAAGTAGGTATTGTGCTTCGAGCTAGTCCTACCAGGGTTTCTTAATCCTGGGATCCTGTTCTCATTTCACTCTTTAGGGATTTGAACTGCTAGTGTAAGCTTTCGTTACTCATTTCTCTTATTTCTTGTCTTTACTTGTGATCGGGAATCAAAACCCTAAGAAAAACAACTAGAAACTCATCAACCATAAAAAAAAGAAAAAGAAAAAAGAGTTCCTTTGCATCGTAAGCATCCATACTAACATCTCTAGCCCTATCCCACATCAATAGTAGAGTGGCCTGTACCAACTAGCATCCACGAGGTTCATAGTTTTCATGGTCTAGCCATCTTCTGTAGAAGATTCATCAGGGATTTAGCACAATTGTCGCTCCAATAATTGACTGCATTAGGAAGGGAACTTTCAATTCGACCAAATTTGTAGACAAAGCCTTCTAAGAAATTAAGGAGAAAATGACCCAAGCACCGATCTTAAGATTACCTGATTTTTTCAAAGTTTTTGAGGTTGCATGCAATGCCTTAGGAGTAGGTGTTGGAGGAGTACTTAGCCAAGAGAACCACCCCATAGCTTTCTTTAGCAAGAAACTTAATGAAGCTAAGCTGAAGTACTCAACCTACAATAAGGAGTTATACACGGTAGTACAAGCCTTGAGATACTGGAGACATTACCTATTACCACAAGAATTTGTTCTTTACTCTGTGTGTCCACCAACAATATAGATTGAATCATGTTTCCTAAGTGAATGAGTCGTGTAACTAGTAAGCTAGCCTTAACTAAGTGAATGAGCATTATATTGAAGAATACCAAGATGTGCACCCAAATGCCAAGTGGCACCTAACAAATGATGACTCATGAATGACCACATAAATGCCAAGTGGTGCCCATGCATGCAGATTTTAAGATTTGCCACCACAAGGAGATACTTGGCACCCATGCATTTTGCCACCCCTTTTCATGAAACTTGAAATTCAAATTTATAGCTACCTTTCCCCTCTTTTCATGTAAAATTTGAATTTCAAATGGGACTTAGAAGGCTATAAATAGGCCCCTAATCTCTTTGTAAAAAGATGCTATCTTTGAATGAAAGAAAATTTCCTTTTGAGCTCCCATTATTATGAGTTTTCATTTCCGGTGTGAGATGCATTGTCCTTCGAGAGGGAGAGGGTGTGAGACCTAATCTACCATCTAGTTTCCATAGTTCATCCATCTCCCATATACCAATCCTTAGTGTTGACATTCCTCACCACCACAACCCATGGAGTCGATGCCCTTATCCATGGAGCAGCCGGTCTAGTCTTCATCAGGGCGCCATGCATTCTTAAGCCATCACTCTCCATCCCTCCTTACTATCTTAGGTTGTTTGCTGCATGTCTTCATCTTTGCTAAGTTCTCTTCTTGCTTGCAAGGTTCTTAAGAGTGCTGGTCCGAGGAGGAAGTTTGTCTTGCCAAAGAACCCCTACAATGGAGCCTACTATCCAGGAAGTGTTGATTTCTTCATTCTAAGTGCTGGAACTAGAGGGGAGAGTACATTCTTCTGGGAGCAGATCAAATCGCTACTTGGTATCCCCCCCCTTTACTCTTGCTCTGTTTATTGAAGGTAGCCTTAGCCCTTTTCTTGAGGGATTTCTTAATCCGTCTAGGTCCTTGGTTTTTTACACTTAGAAGACTAGTTATGAGCATGTCTTTACTTCTCTCTTTGTAGTTTTCCTTAGATATCTTCTTTTTATCTTTTATGAAAAAATTAAAAAAATTATAAAAAAACTGATTCATTAATGTAATCATCAAAACCTTAGTTAAGCCTTTCATCCCACATCAAAGAGGCCCTTGGATTTGTGTTTGAAGGGTGGGATGCCCTTGTGAAGAGTGGAGGGTGAGAGCCCTTGATTGTTCTAAAGCTTAAGCTCAATTATTTCCAAGCCACGACCATCATCTACTTCCTTCCTTCCTTCTTTCCTTTTCTTTCAATTACAACCTTTGATTCATGTTCCATGCCTAATGCTTGATTTGTTGCAGGTTTTCTCTTGTTTTCCAAGTCCAAGATGAAGGTCTCCATTGGTGTGGGCACCAGACTCAGAAGAAGACTTCAGGGCTCCATCTGGATCTCTGATTGACCTTGCCCGAAGAATTAGGGTTTTCTGGTTTTGTAATAAGGGTTGACTTGGTCAACTCAATTTTTTTTTGAGTCTGTATTTCCCTGCAATTTAAATTTTGTTGAGTCATGTTGACTCAGTACAAGTCCTAGTAAGTGGTCTAGGTTTTCTCTAGGGTGTCACATTTTCTCCCAAGCCCAAGCAAGTGGGTGCCACACTCCCAGCAACACGCCAGAGTCCAGGAGGCACCACATCTCCATCCCAGTGTCTTGGTCCCCACACCCAAGAGAGCAAGAATTTTTCTTGAAGCCAAAATCAAGGAGGCGCCCCATATATACCTTAAAAGGCCAAGCTAAAGGAGGAAAGAGGCATTTCTTGGGGAGCACTTAAAGGGGGCGCCCAATCCATGCCTAAAAAGACCAAAGCAAAGTTGGGAAGAGCCATGACTTGGGGAGAAAGAAAAGGAGGTGTCCAAAGTGTTGAGCCATGGAAGGAAAAAAATCTTTCTTGAAGAGCAAGGCTAGGAGGCGCCACCTACTTACCATTTGGAGCCACCAATCAACACTTATGGAAGCTCTTGGCCAGCCATATGAGAAGGATTTGATTCTACAAGCCTAATTTGAAGATCCATCCTATTAGTCCCACATGGGAAGGTGTAAAACCCTGACCTCTTGTAAAGACCTATAAAATAAACCCCTCTTGTAAGTTTTAGAGGAATCTGATGAATGAATCCAATTTATGTGTGAGCAAACTTTGTGTTTCTCTCTTCCGCACTTGCATCCAGGTGTTGAGCTCCATGAGGGAGTAAATCTGGGTTCTCTAGGAACCTTGAGGAGGTGTGAGATCTCCAACCCCAAAATCCTAGGTTAGCCACTTCACTTCCAAATCCTAGCCGCCCATCATCCTCTTCTTTCCACCAAACCCTAGCCTACCCCATCTCTCACGGTCCCTCTCTCCAAGTAGAGGCCGACCACCAGCATCTAGGTCCAGTTCGGCTACTTCGAAGACAGAGCAAATCCCAGAGGAAGTCAGATCAGCATTCCAGGAGAATCAGGATTTCAGCAACATCAGCTTTCAAGTTCTTCTATCTGGTAAATCCTTCCTTGAGTTTCTGGTTCCATAACTTGTTCTTCTTCTTTCCCAGATCTCGAGTTCAGAAGAAGCCAACTCTACCAAAGGGCCAGTATTGGAGGATCCATTATGAAGATATCTGAATCCGGGATCCAACAATCTGCTCAAGAGAGTCCTTCCACTAAACTCTGTCAAGATCACTGCCTGGTCTGTAACCCTTCTCATCTCTTTACTTCTGTCCTGTTGAAAGTTCAGAGCGAAACCCTAGGTCTGGGAGTTTCTCAACCCCCAGCGATCATTTACTTCTGAACTACTCTGATAACCTAGTTTCTTTAAATTGTACTTTTAATTATTACATAGTTTCTTTCAATTTAGTTTAACTTTCCTCTGAGTCAAAGCCGACTTCTGAAAATATAAAAAAAAAATAAAAAAGAATTAGTCTTAATTTACTTCCGTATCGCATCATCTCTTTCATCCTGCATCATTTTGGTATCAGAGCATTCGTTCTGCATCATTTTTGGTATCAGAGCCCTGTCTAGGGTTTCTGATTTGCTTGCATGCTTTGAGTATCTCTCTTTTACTTTGTCTGCTCGAAGTAGACTCCCCAGGACGTCCGGTCATAGGAACGAAGCGAGGTGAAAACTTCCTCTTCCCATTCCATGGGGTGTTCCTAGGGCGTGTAGGGGATCCGCTGGGTTACAACTTCGTAGCAGGAATTGTAAACGGGGGAAGCACTCTGTTTTCAGTCTGTAACTACCCTATTTCAGGAATTGTTTCTCATTGCAGATAACTCCAAATTATATGATTTTTATTTTGCTGGAACCAGTATAATTTAGAATATTTTACATAATTTTACTATAATTTATTAGTTTCGATGAAATTTCTGAGAGTTAAATTACAGCAACTCTATTTCTGTGTTTCTGCAATTCAATTATTTTGAGTGATCATCTCCTAATTCATCTTAAGGGCAATTGAGCATCTAAGATAAGGGGAGGAGTTGATAACCTCTCCTTAGCCCAAAACCACCACCCATTCATTCGATCCTAAGCCTAATTTTAAAATTTATTAGACTTAATTTGTCCTAGTGGGCTAGGGACATCAACAAGTCGGGTCAAGGCTAGTGTTGAGTCAGTTTGTCTAATTACTCTGTGTGTGCTTTGTACTCAGTGTCTAGAACGGTGGTTCAGGGATTCTATCCTGAAGGGCTTGTGTGCTGGTCCGCCTACCTGGCCAATCACTGATTGGTGTCTAGGATTGGCATTTAGGGACCTAACACTCCCCTTACACCTGCCTGGCTGAGTCTCGAGTTACTACAGGCTAGCTTGCCACTCTGATTGGGCATCTAGTTTGGGCTCTAGGTCTAGTTAGCCCGTAGTCATTTCAGTTGAGTCTCATTTGGTGTGCTTGCTTTCATCATCATGTCCACCAGGATGGAGTACCCTCCCAACCTGGTCAAATCCAACCTGATTTAGAGGCCATGGTTAGAACTCTTACCAATAGTATGAACAAATTGAGTCAGGATATGACTGCTACTGTTGCCCAGTTTAAGGAACAAGTCCATGAGGATCTTACCCAGCTTAGGGATCGAGTCCAAGTACTTGAGAAACGAAGACATCAAAATTGGACCCCTGATCCAAAATTTAATAGGCCCCAACCTCACCCATGCCAGGAGCCTAGGAGGACCTTATACCATGATCCCGAGCATAACCTTAGGAAGCCTAACCATGATATCTATAGTGTGGATCATGTCTATGAGAGGTCCTTACAATATTCTAGACCAGTCACTCAACAACCCAAGTCTTCTAGATCAAACCATTTAGATCCACACCCATGCCCAAGTAATGTCTCTACTAGCTTGAAACCCAGTGTGACCCAGGTTCCTATATCACAAGAATGTTGGTTTTGTGGAGAAAGAGGCCATAAATCTAGTCAGTGCCCATGCATAGGACTGGCTTGTGCACAGCTAAGTGGTAAGAATCCTAAGGATGACATTAATGAGGGAGAACCCAAGCCTACCAATGAGGAAGAAAGGTTAGGTATGACAAGCCCAGAATCAGTTGACCCGATTACCACTGACCCGAAACCCATTGAAGATGGCATCGAGGAAGTATATGATGCTGGCTTGAGTCTAGTTGATGAATATGAGGGGGAAGAACTTGAAGAATGTGACATCGATACTATTGGTTCCTTACCTGAGGAGACCTTGGAGAGAAACCAAGTGGTAGGACCTAGTTCAGAAATTCAAAAGATTTGTGAGAATCAGGTTCCTTTAGTCAAATACCCCCAGGAAGAACTCATAGTGTTAGCCCGAGCTATCAGTTCGTACCCTCTAATGACAGTCATTCCCCAAGTACCAATTGAAAATCTTTGCACTGAACTGTTTAAGTTTGCCCATCCTATGGTAGATCCTCTCCTTAGGATGACTGAATCAAGCCTCTTACAATTGGACCTTGTCCCATGCCCAGCCACTAAGGTCTCTCCTGTAATCTCAGTTGAACATCCTTGTCTTTAGCAGATTGATTCACCCAGTCCTGTAGAAGTCCTCCTTATGACCCCAGACCCCTTCCTTCGCATGACTGACCTACCCTTCGATAGAGTATACCTTTCCGCACCCATATGTCAAATTTCAAGTCTTGAGGTCATCATCCATAGGCCCTTCCATGAATCATTCTTCAATCCAGTTCTTGAGAAAATGGATCATTATTTGCTTAGAGAACAAACTTTAACTGTTGCAATCACATGTCCTAGGCTACTTCCTGAACCATCTCTTGATCCATTCCTGGGAGTAGCAAACTTTTCCTTTCATAAGGATGATCAGTTGACACTCATAGATCACCATTCAAACCTTCAGGTCACCACTTTTAGTCAACAGGTAATTCGAGACTCCACCTCATATTTCCTCCCTTTCTCTAGGACTTCCAATGCTTCTTACACCATCCAAGTATACTTTGTCGAAGTCTTTAGAGTGAACCACGTGTCAAAACCTATTAGGTTTGCCACCTACTTCTTGAAGACCTTATGGCACCTACTAGGCATCCATGATAAGTTTTCGTGCTCTGCATGCCATCCTCCGACCCAAGGTCAAACCTAGAGAGCCGTAGTTTGTTAGGTTTAGACCTAGGGTTCCTTTGGAATAAAGTCCATTCTTTAGGAATGCGTCGTCAGTCTAGTTTAGTTTTTTTTTTTGACCCTTTACTAGGCTTTGACTCAGATTTTGGTTTGATTGAGAGCACCAAGAATTGGGATTTGTATTTTGTCTAGGGCTGAAATTGCATTCAATGTTTCGATCAATAGGTCTATAGGCTAGAGTCCCTTTGAAATTGTTCATGGATACAAGCCTCACACACCACTTGATCTGATTTCACTATTAGCCCACACACACAAGTCTCTTGATGCACTTGCATAGCATGTAAAGGACTTGCATAAAGAAATTCATGCCAAAATAACTTTAAGTAATGAAATTTATAAGAAGTTGGCTGATTCTCAAAGGCGAGTCAAAACTTTTGTTGAGGGAGACTATGTAATGATTAGGTTAAGGCCTGAACAGTTTCCTCTTGGAACCATTAGAAAGTTACATACTAGAGGAGCTGGACCATTTAGAGTGGTGAAGAGAGTAGGATCCAATGCCTATGTGCTCGAGTTGCCTTCAGAACTAGGCATTAGCTCCACTTTCAACATTATAGACCTAGTAGAGTATAGAGAGCTAGCTGTGATTCCCAATGAGCCTTTTGAGCCTAATCCTGCTCTTGAGAGTGAACCCAACCCTGTGTGTCCACCAATAAACTGGCCTGTGAGGAAAGAGCAAATTGAAAAGATCCTGGATGATCAGGTTATCTCTACTCGTAATCGAGGATACCAAAGATACCTGGTCCGCTGGCAAGGAAGGCCGGATTCTGATGACTCTTGGATCTCCCGAGAAGAATTACAAGAATTGGACCCAGACCTCTTGGAGAGATACCAGAGCCAGCTTGATCCATACTTGATAGGGTCGAGTTCCTCCCACCGCGGGAGAATTGGTGCGGGCACCAGACTCAGAAGAAGACTTCAGGGCTCCATCTGGATCTCTGATTGACCTTGCCCGAAGAATTAGGGTTTTTTGGTTTTGTAATAAGGGTTGACTTGGTCAACTCAATTTTTTTTTGAGTCTGTATTTCCCTGTAATTTAAATTTTGTTGAGTCATGTTGACTCAGTACAAGTCCTAGTAAGTGGTCTAGGTCTTCTCCAGGGTGCCACATTTTCTCCCAAGCCCAAGCAAGTGGGCGCCACACTCCCAGCCACACGCCAAAGTCCAGGAGGTGCCACATCTCCATCCTAGTGTCTTGGTCCCCACACCCTAGGGAGCAAGAATTTTTCTTGAAGCCAAAATCAAGGAGGCGCCCCATATATACCTTAAAAGGCCAAGCTAAAGGAGGAAAGAGGCATTTCTTTGGGAGCACTTCAAGGGGGCGCCCAATCCATGCCTAAAAAGACCAAAGAAAAGTTGGGAAGAGCCATGACTTAGGGAGAAAGAAAAGGAGGTGTCCAAAAGAGTTGAGCCATGGAAGGAAAAAATTTTTTCTTGAAGAGCAAGGCTAGGAGGCGCCACCTACTTAGCATTTGGAGCCACCAATCAACACTTATGGAAGCTCTTGGCCGGCCATATGAGAAGGATTTGATTCTACAAGCCTAATTTGAAGATCCATCCTATTAGTACCACATGGGAAGATGTAAAACCCTGACCTCTTGTAAAGACCTATAAAATAAACCCCTCTTGTAAGTTTTAGAGGGATCTGATGAATGATTCCAATTTATGTGTGAGCAAACTTTGTGTTTCTCTCTTCCGCACTTGCATCCAGGTGTTGAGCTCCATGAGGGAGTAAATCCGGGTTTCCCAGGAACCTTGAGGAGGTGTGAGATCACCAACCCCAAAACCCTAGGTTAGCCACTTCACTTCCAAACCCTAGCCGCCCATCATCCTCTTCTTTCCACCAAACCCTAGCCTACCCCATCTCTCACGGCCCCTCTCTCCAAGTAGAGGCCGATCACCAGCATCCAGGTCTAGTTCGGCTACTTTGAAGATAGAGCAAATCCCAGAGGAAGTCAGATCAGCATTCCAGGAGAATCAGGATTTCAGCAACATCAGCTTTCAAGTTCTTCTATCTGGTAAATCCTTCCTTGAGTATCTGGTTCCATAACTTGTTCTTCTTCTTTCCCAGATCTTGAGTTCAGAAGAAGCCAACTCTACCAAAGGGCCAGTATTGGAGGATCCATTGCGAAGATATCTGAATCCGGGGATCCAACAATCTGCTCAAGAGAGTCCTTCCACTAAACTATGTGAAGATCACTACCTGGTCTGTAACCCTTCTCTTCTCTTTACTTCTGTCCTGTTGAAAGTTCAGAGCGAAACCCTAGGTCTGGGAGTTTCTCAACCCCCAGCGATCCTTTACTTCTGAACTACTCTAATAACCTAGTTTCTTTAAATTGTGCTTTCAATTATTACATAGTTTCTTTCAATTTAGTTTAACTTTCCTTTAAGTCAAAGCCGACTTCTGAAAATATAAAAAAATAAAAATAAAAAAGAATTAGTCTTAATTTACTTTCGCATCGCATCATCTCTTTCGTCCTGCATCATTTTTGGTATCAGAGCATTCGTTCTGCATCATCCATGCCATGAATCAAGGCCAAGGTAAGTCTTAAAGTAGAGAGTGCTAATCTTGCCATCTAGTCCTCAATCCTTGAGTGTTGAAAGCTTCCTTTCCACTAAAAATTTTTAACAATCATTGTTGGTAGGAAAACTCTTTCTAAGCTTCATTAAATCTGATCATTTGAAGGTTAACTTGCCCTAGTAGTGATGGTTTCCTTACCATGAAGATCCTAATCTTTGTTTTGAACTAGATTTACATTGCGGTTGTTGTAACTTAGATCAACTAGTCTCTTTCATAAAAAATCTATTCTTGGATTAATTTAGTCCATTTATTTGATAATTAATTACTCAAGTTTGTTTGCTGGTTAGCTTACTAAAACTCTCCATCCATTATTTTATTTTTATCCCGCATCACTTAGCTAGCCATTTTGGTAGGAATAAAATCATTCTAGCCATCGAAGACCAATTCTTTTGGCTAAGCCTTAAGAGAAACATTACCTGAGTTATAGCCCAATGTCGAACCTGTGCTGTTGCCAAACAGCAAAGACAAAACACTGGTCTATACATACCTTTAGCAGTACCAGACTATCCATGGCAAGATATTAGTATGGACTTTGTATTAGGATTGCCAAAGACCATGACAAAACATGACTCCATCTATGTTGTGGTTGATCTATTTTCTAAGACGGTACATTTCAATCCATGTTCGCAGACTTACGATGCTTCGAGAGTAGCTAAATATTTTTAAATGAAGTGGTTAGGTTGCATGGTTTACCTAAAACCATTGTCATATAGAGTTGTTAGGTTCATTAGCTATTTTTGGAAGACCCTTTGGCATTTGCTAGGAACCAAACTCAAATTCTCTATTGCCTACCATCCTCAAACTAATGGCCAAACTGAAGTTGTCAATCAAAGTCTAGGAAACCTGTTGAGATGCCTAGCCAGTGATAGTTTGGAAAATTGGGATCTCTTATTATCTCATGTAGAATTTGCTTATAACAACTCAATCAATAGGTCTATTAGGAAGAGTCCATTTGAAGTGGTCCATGGTTACAAACCTAGAAAGCCCATCGACCTTATCCCTTTACCCACACATGCATGAGTTTCTGAATCTGCTGAGTCATATGCATAGCATATTAAGGATATACATAAAAAAATCAATAAGAAAATCCAATTAAGCAATGAAACTTATAAGCATATGGCAAATTCATATAAAAGGGTAAAAAAGTTCATCAAGGAGACTATGTTATGTTAAGGCTTATACCTGAATGGTTCCCACCAGGAACCATGAAAAAGTTGCATGCCCGTAGTGTAGATCCATTTAAAATTATAAAGAAAATAGGACTTAATGCGTATGTGCTAGAATTACTATCTGATTTAGGTATCAGCTCAACTTTCAATGTTTCAGACTTGGTAGAGTTTAAGGAGCCAATAATGATACCTAGTGAGCTTTTTGGGCTTCAACCTATTATTGAGAGTGAGCCTTTTGGACTTGAGCCAATTATTGAGAGTATAAGGAGCCAATAATGATACCTAGTAAGCCTTTTGGGCTTGAGCCTATTATTGAGAGTGAGCCTACCCTTGAGTGTCCACCAGCAATCTTACTATAATAGCAAGATAAGATTGAGCGTATTCTAGATGACCAAGCTATCACCACCTGGAATAAAGGTTATCAATGCTATTTAGTTCATTTGCAAGATCGACCGAAATTCAAAGACTCGTGGATCACTCGAGAGGATCTACAAAGAATTAACTTAGACCTACTAGAATATTACTAGAGTAAAGCAGACCCATACTCGACAGGGTTGAGTTCTTCCCATCCCGGGAGAGTTGGTTCAGACACCAGGATTAGAAAGAGACTTCAATCAAACCAGGTCAACACTAGCTCCTTATAGATTACAGATTAAACTTCAACCTTGTTAATTTCAGCTCCAAGTTATGAGTCCTGTAAAAAAAATCAAGTCATGGGTCTTATTAATTTTAGCTCTTAGTCATGAATCCTGAGTCTTGTTGAGTCATGAGTCTTGAGTCAATTTTAATTAAAGTCAAGTCCAAGTTGAGTTGTAAATATAATCAAGTCAAATTAAAGTTCAAGTTGAATTGTAATTTCCTTCCCAAGTGCATGAGTCTTCCAAGTCAAGTCCAATCTTCATTTAGTCAAGGGAGCATTTCATATGGACCATTGGATGGAGTGAAGTCATGATCAAAGCCACATCACCAAGGTGCCTTATCCAAGAAAGAAGGGCCCCACTGCCACCTCATCTCCATGCCAACCATGCTTGCCACATCATTGCCATGTCATCTTCTACACCACCTAGATTGGGAGGGAAGAAGAGTTCAAATTCAAATGGGATGCCCACCATTCTCGCCATGAATCAAGCAACTCCCCACTCTCTTCATGGTTACAACCCCTCTATGTATCTTTCTTAGGCTACAACTCCCTATATTTTCCTCCATGTTGTTGTCGCCAAGATCGTTATGGCCCATAGCTGCCGTCGGCATCGAACTGCCCCTCATCTTCTCGAGGATGGCCTACTCATTGGGACCTGCAAAACAAGGGTTAGTGACCTGGGTCGAGGATTTCGATGGGGGCACTCCGACGGTTAAGTCAGTGACGATCCAGGGGAACAATCCTCCTGGTCAAGCCCCTGAGATGGACTTTATGCTAGGAGGAGTGAATGATGTGTGGGTGAGGGTGCAAGTCGGCTGGGAAAGGTGGTGGCCGAGGTGAACTGGAGATGGATGGCTATGTCCGGGTGATCCTTCCTGTGGATCTCCGAGAGCCTTGAATCCTTAGTCCCTTGGGTGGTTCTCTTATGTGGCCTCCTTCCCCATCGGCTTGGTCGAGTGTTTGTGGTTTAGCTTGCATACCTCCCTGCTGCGGTGTCAAAGGTTCTTTTAAGCCTAGGTGGTTATTGAATGCCTACCTCGGGATCTTTCCCAAGCTAGCAGGCATGTGCGGCGGTGTTCTGTGCCGTGGATGGGATGTCTTTCTCGATTCGTGATAAAGGAAGCTACCATGCACTTTGACATTTCTCCCGGTCGCTCCACTCCAGGAAACCTGGCAGGGCTTCGATTGGAGGGTCGCCTCCCTCAGGATTCGAATCCCCTGATTGACTTCCTTTTTTGGGTGGAGTAGGCGGTTGGTGGAGAGCGTGGCATCTCAATCAGGGAGCTTCTTTCTTTTTTGGTGTTAAGTGGTGGCTGCGGATAGTTATTATGATTTGATGGGTGCTTCCTCGCATTCCTCGGGTGGCTTGCCGGTGCCTCGGGGGTGGCTCCACCCCCTTTGGTGGCCAGTGACATTGTCCAAGGTGGTTGCCAAACTGGAGAGCTGGGACTTAGCTCCGGTCTGGGAGGCTCGACCTGGCGGAGGAGGGCTGGGCTCAACCTCGGAAGGGCTCGACCCAGTGGAGGAAGGCTCGACTCCTGCTCAAAGGGCTCGACCTCAGAGGGGCTCAACCTGGTGGAGGGCTGAGCTTGACTCTGGTCCAGGGGGCTCGACCTTGGAGGGGCTCAATCTGGCAGAGGAGGGCAGCACGCGACTCCAGCCCAGAGGGCTCGGCCTTAGAGGGGCTCGCCCTAGCAAAAGAGTGTTGGGCTCGACTCCGGTCTAGGGGGCTCGACCTCGGAGGGGCTCAATCTGGTGAAGGAGGTCGCTCGGCTCTGGCCTAGGTGCCCCAGGCTTGTGGGTGCCGACCTGGCGGAGGGCAAAACTCGATTTTAATGGGCCGCTTGTCATTCTTGGAGAGTTCAGCCCGACAAAGGAGTCCGAGATGGAGTGTCCACCATGGCAGGTTTTATGACATGGTATCTGACAGGGATTACACGTCAGCTTCCTGCCACATCATTTTCCCCCCATTCTCGAGTCCCGTTCGTACGGGGCGCTCGGGACGAAGGGAGTAAATGCAATGCTGATATGGAAAGGCGAGAATCCGGCACAATGATGGCCACCATCATCGGTGCTTCATGGAGCAGTTCCTTCAGCCTATCTATGGGAGCCATGTGGACACATCCGAGGAGCAGTTATTGCGGGAACAGAATTTAGAGCGGCCGCAGTCAAAATCAAGTACTAGTCTTATCGATTGATGACACGTGGCATGGATCCACCGATGAGGAGCTGTAACGGTACGGTCATATGCCAGTCATTTCGAAAGGAAAAGTAGCCTTTCCTAAAACATATCTTTTTTCAAATCCTGTGTGTCTGCCTTCATACCGAGGCTCCTCTCATTCTCTCGGCCATTTTTGTCTCCCAAAGTTCATAGCAAGCTAGTCTCCCTTCTCCTTGCCTCATTTGGATAGGATCTTCTTCTTAGGGTTAGGCTCATCTCTAGACCCTGGTCCGCTTTCTCCTTCTTTCTACTTCTTTCCTTCACCCTCTTCGTCATGTCTCGCTTCGGTCCAAATTTCTGTCCTTCAACTAACCAGGGTGAGGCCGGGCCCTCTAGGCCAAGATTGCCATCTTTTTCTTTTGATGAAGAGGGAGATGGGGCACACTTCGAGTTCAGTAGGAGGTGTCCCCCTAGTAGCATAGTCATTAGGGAACCCGGACCTGTCCCCACTCCTCCTCCAGTCAAACCCATTCCTGACCCTTCTCAATCCACAGGTCCTAGTGGGATTTCTTCAACAATCTTAGTTGAGAAACTGGAGACCATTCGGGATATCTACGGCACCCCTTACTCCGTTCGGCTCTCGATCCCTTGGCCAGGGGATCAGGTTACTTCCAGTAGCCTGGGCTGGATCACCTTCTATGAGGAGACCTTCTCAGGAGGACTTCACTTCCCTTTTCATCATTTCTTCTTGTCGGTGTTGAGCAACTATCGGCTGGTCCCTGCTCAACTCATTTTGAATGCCATAAAGACCATCTTCTGCTTCATTGTGCTTTGTCACTTCCATGGGATCATCGCCCGTTTCTCCTTATTCAGAGCCTTCTTTACTCTGAAGCACCACCCCACTGAGGATGGGTGGTGATCTCTTTCTTCTGGCCCGAGGGGCATCAAATTTGAACTCCCCTCTTCCATCAAAGGGTGGAAGAGCAAATTTTTCTTCGCCACCATCGAGGGGGTTGACTGGGTGTAGAGTGACCTAGATCGGTCACCCAATCAAAACTCCATGGTTGAAGCAGCCGACAAAGATATTTACGAGCTGCTCCACACCACACAGGTTTCTTCCCTTGAGGTTCTGTTGTCAAAGCAGAATCTCCATGAGACCGGGGTCGGCCCAACACAGGAGTTGGGTGAGTTCAACTCGAAAATCCCTTTCTTTCTCTTTTCTTTTTCTTCTTCTTCTTTTTTTTTTAGATGATGTCTTCTTTCTCGATTGCAAGCATGAAGTTTTCTATGGATGAGATCCTCTCGTTATCCAAGGAGAGGAACCAAGCGATGGGTGCCAGCGAGCCCACCCCGAAGAGGGCTCGGGTAGATGCTGGTGCGAGGTCGGTGCCGGCTGTGCCAGCTGAGCCCGTTCTTAATCGGAGGGGGAGGAGGGTCACTGAGCCCCTCCCCGAGCCTTCGAGGCAGCGCGATCCAGCCCCGACACTAGAGTTTGAGGTGGTGACCAGGGTCATATCCACTGCCTCTGCTGCTGCGATGGTGTCCCCTCCACTGGAGATCGTCAAGGTCGAGGAGGAAAAGGAGCCGGAAGGTGCGGGGCTGACGTCGGTGGCTACATCCGAGGTGGAGCCGAGCCTTCAATCTGCACCGACAGCCTCTTTCGCTGACGGGGCGGATGATCCCACATCGACGGCAAGCAAGGAAGATGGAGACTACTGTCGGGTTCCTTTCAAGTTGGGGCCCAACATCTCCCTTATCAAGGACCAGGCCCTCGCTGAGCGGATGATGGACTTCTCCATCTAGTCCCATGACCGACGAGAGAGGGGTGGGAGGTTTCTAGCCGACATCATCAGCACATCCTTCTCCAACCTCTATGCCGTAAGTAAATTTATGCTCTGCCTCGCTTCCTCCCTCATTTTCTTGGTGACTAACATCATCTTTGATGTAGCAAGGTGCTGAGCTTCTACTGATCCGGGATTACTGCCATAACTAAGTCAGGAGGGACAAGGAGCGTGAGGTGAAGTTCGAGTCCTCAAAGACAGAGCTGAGGCAAAAGAGCGATGAGCTCTGGGAGGCCAACATGATGGTTAAGGGCCTCCGGGGCGAAGTTGCTAACACCGGGCAATGCTTAGGGGAGCTCGAGGAGGAGCTCAAGTCAAAAAGTGCTCGGTTGAAGGAGCTCCAAACTGAGCTAGAGACGGTAAAAGAGCGGGCCATCTCCATTGAGAAGAATGCCACAGTCGCCGAGCAGAAGGCAACCGAGGCAGAGAGCAAGATCTCCACCGTCGTCAGTTTAGCTGAGGCTGCGAAGAAAGAGGCCGCCCGCATGGCTGAGGATGCAAACAAGAGGTCGGCCAAGGCAGTAAGCCGGGCAGAGACTACCAGGAAGGAGATCATCGAGGCGGTAAGGCGGGCAGAGACTGCCAGGAAGGTGGTTATCGAGGCGGTGGCCAGCTATAAAGCCTCTAAGGAGTTCAAACTGGACTTCAAGGAAGTGGTGACATACTCCTTTCTAAAGGGGTTTGGGTACTGTCGATCTTTGTTGTGCCCGATGCTTTCGAACAAGCAGATGGCCCGCATCCATCTTCCGGGCTCCGTGGTAGGAACACCTTTGGCTTCTGTGGCAAAGACGGTAAAGGAGCGTGCGGCCAAGGCAGACCCGGCCTTGAATGCCATGGTGGCTAATCCGACCTCGTAGGTGGCGGCGGTCGAATTGACCCCATAGGCGATGGTGATTGAACCGACTCCACCAGCAATGATGGCTGAAGGAGAACCCCCGACCACAGAGGTCGAGGAGGGTGAGGTTCCAACCGAGCACCGTCCAGGGAAGGCAACGGCTGAGTAGAGTAGGGCTACTTTCTAGATGTAACCCCTTCCCTTTTTTTTTTCCTTCCATCCTGGGCTGCCTGGCATGTCGGGGGCCTAGGGACACTTGTAATGAACCAAGGAATTTTCAATGAAGTGAAAAATTTCCAATTACCTTGGCTTGTACTTTTCTTCTTTTTTGTACATGTGATGAGATCAGAGAGGAGGCTTCTCCTTTGCTTCTGAGTGTCCCAAGCTTCAGTGCCGGAGAGCTTGGCTCCAGGCTTTGATGTCTCGGAGCTGGGCTCGAAGACTTGGTGGCCTGAGAGCTTGGCTCCGGGCTTTGACATCTCAGAGTTGGGCTCGAGGACTTGGTGGCCGGAGAGCTTGGCTCTAGGCTTTGATGTCTTGGAGCTGGGCTTGAAGACCTGGTGGCTAGAGAGCTTGGCTTCGAGCTTTGATGTCTTGGAGCTAGGCTCGAAGACTTGGTGGTCGGAGAACTTGGCTCCAGGCTTTGATGTCTCAGAGCTAGGCTCGAAGACATGGTGGCCGGAGAGCTTGGCTCCGAGCTTTGACATCTCGAAGCTAGGCTCAAAGACTTGGTGGCCGGAGAGCTTGGCTCTGAACTTTGATGTCTTGGAGCTGGGCTCGAAGACTTGGTGGTCGAAGAGCTTGGCTCCGGGCTTTGATGTCTTGGAGATGGGCTCGAAGACCTGGTGGTCGGAGAGCTTGGCTTCGGATTTTGATGTCTTGGAGCTGGGCTCGAAGACCTAGTGGCCAAAGAGCTTGGCTCCGAGCTTTGACGTCTTGAAGCTGGGCTCGAAGACTTGGTGGCCAGAGAGCTTGGCTCTGGGATTTGATGTCTTGGAGTTGGGCTCGAAGACCTGGTGGCCATAGAGCTTGGCTTCGGGCTTTGATGTCTTGGAGCTGGGTTCGAAGACTTGGTGACTAGAGAGCTTGGCTCCGAGCTTTAATGTCTTGGAGCTGGGCTTGAAGACTTGGTGGCCGAAGAGCTTAGCTCTGAGCTTTGATGTCTTGAAGCTGGGCTCAAAGACCTAGTAGCTGGAGAGCTTGGCTCCGAGCTTTGATTTCTTGGAGCTAGGCTCGAAGACCTGGTAGTCGAATAGCTTGTCTCCGAGCTTTGATGTCTTGGAGCTGGGCCCGACGACTTGGTGGCTGGAGAGCTTGGCTCGGAGCTTTGATGTTGTTGCCCAGAAATGGAGCCCAAGAGGGGGGGTGAATTGGGCCTTTAAAAAATTTAAGGCAATAATATAAAGATCTAGTGGTGTTTGTGAGTAATACATTCAATGTACTAGATTAAATGCAGCGGAAAGCAATAAATGGATTGCAATAACCAAAGAGCAAGAAAGACAGAAGGCAATCACATACAAACACAAATTTTATAGTGGTTCGGTGCAAACCTAGCACCTACATCCACTCCCCAAGCCACCCTTGTGAATTCCACTATAATCCAATCAAGATTACAGCCGACTTATTTCAAAAGGCTCACAAGTCAAAACCTATGTTGGTTTTATCACCTAGGCTTACCAACAAACCTTTACACTTATTTTGTCTTCGGGCTCACAAGTTAACCCTGGTTGGTTTTTTCCCTTTGGCTTACCAATAAACCATAACAACCTTCTTTCAAGACATCCTTGAAAGCAAGGTCAAATCACAAGATAAAAGCAGATATACAATTTCAAAAATTAAGACAAACTCTCTTCAAGAGTAGAATAGAATCTTTGAAGCTCAAGTTGATACTTTTTTTTGTCTCCTCCTTGGAATATTCTTCAAACTCCTCTTTTGGAATGATGTAATGATGGGCTTGTAAGCTTTTTCAGGGAATCAAACTTTAAATGGCTGTTGAAGTGAAGTTCTTGAAAGAATATTAGCTTTTTGGCTTTCAATGGACTTCAATACACTTCAATATCTTTTGAATGAAGTTGGTGAAGCTTAAATATAGATAAAAACTTCCAAAAAATGGTTTGTGACTGTTTGAGCATTGAATCTAGCCGTTGGGACCTTGAAAAGATATTTCTGTAAGTCAAAAAAATAGATCCATTAGGGCTATCATAACCCGAGTGTCGACACTTGGTTTGTCAAGTGTCGACACTTGGCTGTCAGGTCGACACTTGATTCACAGGTGTTGATACTTGACACAAAAATATTCCAATGGCTATGTTCTGGATTTTCAAAAAGTCTCAGGCCTTGAGTCGACACTTGGGAACTTAAGTGTCGACACTTGAGTTTCAGGTGTCGACACTTGAATTCTGGGTGTCGATACTTGGCATGCCAAGGAATTTTTCTGCATGCCAAGAGCTGAAGTGTCGACACTTGACTTTCCAGGTGTCGACACTTGGTTCTGAAAAATTCATAATCAAGCATAAATTAAGCCAAAAACACAAGATCAATGCAAATGATAAATAAATGAACTCTTTTAAGTCCTTTTTACATGGAGAAGACTCCTCAAATTGAGAAAAAATGCTTTGTGCCACAACGTGCTATGATACTTCAATTTTGAGATTTTGAGGTGCTTATTTCCTGAAAACTCATAACTAGAAATAGACATTAGTATACAATATGTACTCAATATTTTTTTATTCATCAAAATCACTAGGTGGAGCCAACAATCTTTCCCTTTTTGATGATGACAAAACCTTGAGTGTCTCAACGTTTAATTTTAAATTTTAGATTTGATAGTTCAAGAGTATGATTTTATGCTATACATCTAAACCTTGCATAGTTAAAAAGGATGAATCTTTCCCTTAGTTAGATAATTCAAATTAGAACAAGCAGAATATAGTTATCAGATTTTTGCAATATAGGTATCGTATCAAATTTTAAATTCATAAAAGTATAAAGACTACTCCCCCTTTTTGTTAAATATTTAGAAAAAGGGAGTAAACTCTCCCTCAAAATGAGCATGGAGACAAAAAGTGGTAGAGTATCAGAGTTGACAGGTATCAGAACCAAAAAAAAATATATCTATGAAGTAAATGTAACCAATCAAGCTGTCAAAAGCAATCATAGTGAATCATAATTTGTAAACATCAAACTAAAATATATATATGTTAAGTAGTGTTTTCAGTACAAAACTTGCTGACTCATCAGCCAAACTGAAACAAACAGAATACATCAAGAGTCATATATCATAAGTAACATGAGTCATAAAGAGCATACAACATAATAAACATCTGTGAGGCTAATCCTCATCAGATGAGATCTCAAAGGAAATGGGACCTGTAACCCTAGACCTATGGGCTAGACCACTAGGAGTCTTCAAGATACCACGACTCCGAGTCCTAGTGGAAGGTCCAAAGCAGGGTATAACCCTAGAAGCTCTATTAGAGGGAGGGGGTAGAGTCTCAGCAGGAGTGACCAAGACTGGATCAGTGGTGACAGGTGTGCCAGATGCATCAGCGAGAGGAACATCAGGAGACTACAGCTCTCGACTGACTACCTCATATCCATCAGCGCCATCGTCACTATTACTATCATCATCAATAACATCTGTAGCTCTGTCCTCAATCCCATCAGTACAGTCACCACCCTCAATAGTATCATCAGGGTCATCCTGGTGGTCGTCATCATCATCATCACCAGCAAGTGGATCAGTAGGAGCAACAGGAGGAAGCAGGGATCTAAGCATATCCTCAATGCGAGCAAATCCTGCCTCCATAGACTGACGAATCTCAGCATGCTCTTCTAAGGCTCTCTATCTCAATCCGTAGCTGAGTTGTTCAAACTCCAAGACCAATGAGCTCACCTCGAACCTTCGTGAACTGCTTACGAGAATACTCCTCAAAATGTAATCCAGTAGATGCTGGAGGAGTAGCTGAAGGAGTGGCAGAAGGTGTCGCAGGCTCTATCTCAAATGCATGAGCAGCCTGAGCAGGAGGACTAACTGGCCTTGATGGCCTTGCCTTTACCTCTCGTATCTCGTCCTCCTCATCTAGCTCCTGGCCAGACTCTCTCTGAACCCATCGACCTGCTACCAGTCTATATCCTATGCGATGAAGTGACCTCTCATCGTACACATCCGTGTGCAAGATCTCCTTGAGGATCTCCCCCTCTAGAGAAACTCCACATGCTCTAAAAAGTCTGGTCAGCCCCATACCATAGGGCAAACATTGTCAATGCTGGCTTGCAGCATCTCTCATCTACCCTAACATCATAGATGGAATATCGACCTGGGTCCTCTGAGTCAAACATACCATGAGCATCAGCTCTCTCTTTGTGATGAAGTCGAAGTGCCCAGTATTCAGAAGCAGTATCCGAGCCATGATATGATGCAGAAGGCGCATCTCCACTAAAAGCTGGTTTGCGGTGACCACCATCACTCCGCGAACATCCTCGTGCTCAAGAATACATCAAAAGGCAGCCTCTCTATCCTCCATAGAGAAAATACTGTTATCCCGGTGTGGAATCTCCCAAACCCTGCTCAGAAACTCCTTAGTCAGAAGAATCTCAACACCCCGGACAGAAGTCCTCCACAACAACCGATGGCAGTCCATGGCACCATAAAACTCATCCACTAGGTGGGGGTCATACCTCTCCTGCATGGTGTAGAAGGGTACCAGTCCCGCATCAGTGAGGATTTGACGAATCTGGAAATGCTATTTGTTGAAGAACTCGAGGTCAATCCATTGACCAGAGGCTACAACCTTCCCTGCCATCCTCTCTGCAGGGGAACCTGGGGCAACTGAGCTACTGGACTCTCCTGTATCATGTCTAGTCTTAGTCCTCCTCTCTGATCTCTGACTAGGTCTCCTAACAGCTAATCTCTTTCTTGGACCCATCTCAATCAAACTGAACAAGAAAGGAAGAAAATAAATAACCTAAATAACTTAGAGGTTTCAATTAGGTTAAAGGAGGCTATGTCTTTCTATGAGAGGAATACTGGATTTTAAGAAAAGCTAGAATAAGTTTTGAAAAATGGAATTCACCAGATTTAAGTTGTAAAATACAAGAAATCAAGTATGAATTACTTTTGACAAAAGAAATCGAGGGTAAAATCATAAGAAATAGGGTGTAAAATACCTTTAAATACAAGAAGTCGAGGGTCATAATAACATATTAGGGTTGATCCCATCAAATATACTTTGGTCAAAACACACCCTTTTTTTTAAGTCTAGAAAAATTAGTAATCTTAAATAAATTAAAATGTATAACATAAACCTATGGTTTAAACAAAATTCATTTGGGTTTTAGATCAAAATCAAGAAATTAATCAACAAAATCAGTAAAAAGCATGGAAATACTCTTCCCATAAGAATAAAATCCAATAAATAGTTTGGAAAAATCAGATTTCAGATGAAAACCCTAAGATTTTTTGGCCAAAAATAAATCCAACAATGATTTTAAGGAAAAACAAACGAAATAAATGGGAAATCGGTCAAAAATCTGTGAGAAAAATAAAAGGAATGCATTTAAGCATGATTCTTTCTAAATGGAGTCTTCCAATCGACTGGAAACATCGAAAAATCATATTAAAAATCATTGAAATCGCATGAAAAACCCTAAACCTAGGTTACACGGTTCTAAAATAAAAAAGAGGGAGAAATACCTAATTTTGGTTGACAAAAGAAGGGGGGAATGCTGATTTGGAATGTAGGGGAGCTTGGGGGACCACTAGAGCTTGAGAGAAAGCGAGGGAAAACAAGATACAAAATCCTCAGTCTGCCATTAAAAATCAGATTTTTCTCACAAGTGTTGACACTTAGGATTTCTTAAGTGTCGACACTTGGTCAAGTGTCGACACTTGACAAAATCCAAGTATTGACGCTTGGCCAAGAAAATCCCAAAAATGAAAAAAATCTTCAAAAAGTTCAAGGAAGTTTTTTTTTTAAAAAAAAAAAAAAAAGCTTTTGGGACTAAACACAAGTGATTTTTGAGTAAAATATCTTGGGTAAGAAAAAATTTGAGAGAGTTCTAGGAAAATGGGTCAATAATACCTAACTCTCTTCTAATCATGCAAAATCTCTCTTCACTCAATGGTTTAGTAAATACATTGGTTAATTGATCATCAGTACACACAAATTCAAGTATTACATTAGAGTTTTGTACATGATCTCTTATAAAATGATGTCTTATTTCAATGTGTTTACTTCTTGAATGTTGCACAGGATTCTTTGTTAGATTGATTGCACTAGTATTGTCACATCTTATGGGTGTCTTAATTAGTTTAATGCCAAAATCTTCGAGTTGTTGTTTGATACAAAGGATTTGAGCACAACAGCTTCCAGCTGCTATATATTCGGCTTCCACCATAGATAGAGCAACTAAATTCTATTTCTTGCTACTCCAAGAGATCAAATTTATTCCAAGAAACTGACAGGTTCCACTAGTACTTTTACGATCAAGTTTGCACCCAGCAAAGTCAGCATCAGAATAAGCAATCAATTCAAATGAAGAATCTCTAGAGTACCACAAACTAATTTCAATTGAGCCATATATATATCTAAGTATGCGTTTAACAGCCAAAAGATGAGACTCTTTAGGATTAGACTGATATCTAGCACACATACATATACTAAACATGATATCTGGCCTGCTGGCAGTAAGATATAGCAATGAACCGATCATGCCACGATAAAACTTTTGGTCAATAGATTTACCTGATTCATCCTTGTCAAGTCTACAAGAAGAGCTCATAGGGGTACCTAAAGGCTTGGTGTTCTCCATCCCAAACTTTTTGAGTATTTCTTTTGTGTACTTCACTTGGTTGTTGAAGATCCCTTCTTTGGTTTGCTTTATTTGGAGTTCGAGGAAGAAATTCAGTTCTCCCATCATGCTCATCTCGAACTCACCCTGCATTAACTTTGCAAATTCTTGACAAAAAGATTCGTTAGTAGCACCAAATATGATATCATCCACAAAGATTTGTACTACTAAGAGATCATCATTCTTTTTCTTCAAAAATAAAGTTGTCTACATTACCTCTAGCAAAATCATTTTTAAGCAAGAAAGAACTTAAACGATCATACCAAGCTCTAGGAGCTTGTTTCAAACCGTACAAAGCTTTATGAAATTTGAAAACATGATTTGGAAACTCAGAATTTTCAAAACCAGGCGGTTATTCAACATAAACCTCTTCTTCAATAAAACCATTTAAAAGGGTACTTTTAACATCCATTTAAAATAATTTAAAATTTATAAAGCAAGCAAAAGCCAACAATAGCCTAATTGCCTCAAGTCTAGCCATATGAGCAAAGGTTTCATCAAAATCGATCCCTTCCTCCTGATTGTATCCCTTGGCAACTAGTCTAGCCTTATTTCTTGTAACAATACCATTTTCATCAAGTTTATTTATGAAAACCCATTTTGTGCCAATAATTAAAGTATTTAAAGGCCTATCTACTAATGTCCAAACATTGTTTCTTTTGAATTGGTTAAGTTTATCTAGCATAGCATTTATCCAATTACTATCATTTTCAGCTTCCTCAATAGTTTTAGGTTCAATTTGAGAAACAAATGCTAAATAATTACAAATATTTCTAAGGGATGATCGAGTACTTACATCTTTAGATGGATCACCAATAATTAGTTCTTTTGGATGTCCATGAGCATACCTCCATTCTTTTGATAGTGGATCAACAGTAGATGTATTTTCATCACCTTGTGCTTGATCTCCTTCATTATTTTGATCATCTTCTTGTTCCTTGACAGGCTCTTCATTTGTGTCCATTTCTTCAGTTCTTTTAGTACCTGTTTCATCAAAATGCACATCTTCTTTTCTAGAAGATTTCTGGTCAGACTCATCAAATACCACATGTATGGATTCTTCAACAACAAGTGTTCTTCTGTTGAAGACCCTGTATACCTTACTAGATGTAGAGTAGCCTAGAAAGACACCCTCATCTGACTTGGCATCAAATTTATTCAAATTGTCTTTATCATTGTTTAAGATGAAACAACGGCATCCAAAAACATGAAAATAATGAATTGAAGGTTTTCTACCCTTCTAAAGCTCATATGGTGTTTTCTTTAAAAAAGGTCGAATTAAAACTCGATTTAAAACATAGCATGCAGTATTTATGGCTTCCAACCAAAAATATCTAGGTAGGTCATTTTCACAAAGCATGGTGCATGCCATTTCTTCAAGTGTTCTATTTTTCCTTTCTACCACCCCATTTTGTTGAGGTGTCCTAGGTGCTGAAAAATTGTGATGAATGCCATTTTCAATACAAAATTTATCAAAATCAGCATTTTCAAATTCGGTTCCATGATCACTTCTCAAAAATATGATTGAAACACCTTTTTCATTTGAAACACATTTATGAAATCTAATGAATTATGAAAACATTTTATCTTTGTGTGCTAAAAACATGACCCATATAAATTATGAGAAATCATCTACAATAACTAGACCGTACTTCTTACCTCCCAAACTAGATGTTCTAGTCGGCCCAAAGAGATCCATGTGAAGCAACTCTAAGGATCTAGATTTAGAGATTACTCCTTTTGGTTTGAAAGAGGATTTAGTTTGTTTTCCAAGCTGACATGCACTACAAATCTTGTCTTTTTCAAAACTGAGTTTGGTAAATCTTTTATCAAATTCTTTTTGCTAAGTTTTGAAATCAAATGCATACTAGCATGTCCTAGTCTATGATGCCAAAGCCAACTAGATTCATTGATCTTGGCTTCCATTGCCACTAGGCATTGACCATTTTGCACAAGAAGATCATCAAGATCAACCATATAAACATTGCCATACCTATGACCAATGAACTTGATGTCATTGTCATCTAAACTATAAACAATGCACATAGAAGATTCGAAAGCAACTTTAAAATCCTTGTCATAAAATTGACTAATACTAAGCAAGTTATGTTTTAAACCATCAACATATAACACATTATCAATGTAAGTAGAGGGGGTGATATGGACTTTACCAATACCAACAATTTTGCCCTTTCCATTATCACCGAATGTCACATTGCCACCATTTTGATACTCGAGTAATGAGAACTGCTCCACATCTCCTGTTATATGTCTTGAGCAACTGTTATCAAGGTACCACATTCTTTTCTTATTGGTTGCAAAGCATACCTACAATAAAAATCAAGTGGAGATTTTAGGTACCCAAGTCATCATGGGTCCTTTTAGGTTAGTGGCATTGGTTCCCTTTGGAACCCAAATGGTGCGGGCACCAATCAGAAGAAGACTTCAGAGCTCCATCTGGATCTCTGATTAACCTTGCCCGAAGAATTAGGATTTTTTGGCTTGTAATAAGGGTTGACTTGATCAACTCAATTTTAGCTTGAGTCTATATTACCTGCATTATATTTTGTTGAGTCATGTTGACTCAGTAGTGGACTAGGGCTTCAACCTGGGGTGTTACATTTTCTCCCAAGGCCAAGCAAGTGGGTGCCACACTCCCAGCCACACTCCCAGCCATACGCCTAAGTCCAGGGGGTGCCACATCTCCATCCAGCAGGCTTTGGTCCCCACACCACAGATAGCAGCTCCCTTCTCTCATGCGCCAATTGAGGAGAAATCCACCAGGGGTCCACAAATCAAGGGGGCGGCCCAAGACATTCCCAAAAGAACCAAACTATGAAAGTGAAGAAATTCTCTTGGAGAGAACTTCAAGGAGGCACCCATTACCTACCAAAAATACTCAAAACAAAGTTAGAAAGAGCCATAACTTGGGAGAAAGAAAAGGAGGCATCCAAAAAAGGGTTGAGCCATGGAAGGAAGGAGATTTCTCTTGAAGAGCAAGGTTAGGAGGCGCCCTAGTCATTCCAACTAAAGCCAGATATAAAAGAAAACAAATTTTTCTTGAAGGGCAAGGTTAAGAGGCGCCCAAACACTTCCAGATAAGGCCAAGCATAGAAGGAAAAAAATAATTTTCTTGGAGGTCAAGACAAGGAGGCGCCACCCACTTTCCTTTTTTGAAGCCTCAATCATCTATGGAATTATTTGGCCGGCCATATGAGTAGGGATTGATCCTACAATCCTAATTTGAAGATCCCCTCCTTTAGTCCCACATGGGAAGATGTAAAACCCTACTCTCTTGTAATGTCCTATAAATTAAACCCCCATGTAAGTTTGAAATCAATCAGATGAATGAAACCAAATTTTTTGTGAGCAAACTTTGTGTTTTCTCTCTTCCGCACTTGCATCCAGGTGTTGAGCTCCGTGAGGGAGTAAATCCCGGTTCCCCAGGAACCTTGAGGAGGTGTGAGATCTCCAAAACCCCAACCCTAGGTTAGCCACTTCACTCCCAAACCCTAGCCGCCCATCACCCTTCTCTTTCTACCAAGCCCTAGCATATCCCACCTCTCACGGCCATTCTCTCCAAGTCCAGGCCATCCACCAGCAACCAGCTCCAGTCCGGATACTTCAGATCCATAGCTCTTCCTAGAGGGAGTCCAATCAGCCTTCAAGAGAATCTGGATCTCAGCGACATCAGCCTTCAAGTTCTTCGAACTGGTAAATCCTTCCCTGAGTCTCTAAATCCATCACTTGTTTTTCTACTTCCCAGATCTTGAGTTCAGGAGAAGCCGACCCAGCCACGAGATCAGTATTGGAGGATCCATTGCGAAGATAGCCAAATCCGAGGATCCAACAATCTGCTCGAGAGAGTTCTTCCACCAAAATTATGTGAAGATCACTGTCTGGTTGGTAAACCATTTATTCTCTTTATTTCTGTCCTGCTGAAAGTTCAGAATGAAACCCTAGGTCTGGGAGTTTCTCAACCCCCAGCGATCCGTTACTTCTGAACTACTCTGATAACTTAGCTTCTTTTAAATTGTGCTTTCAATCCTTACCTAGTTTCCATCAACTTAGTTTACTTTACTTTGAGTCGAGGCCAATTTCTGAAATATAAAAAAAAAAAAAAAAAAAGAATTAATCTTAAATTTACTTCCGCATACGCTTCTTTGTTCTTTGTTCTGCATCACCAAACTTTCTTAATGTTACTCAATCTTCTTTTATTGCACATGTAAGATTTATGTCCTATAGTACCACATGCATAACAAATAATGGATGAAGATGCAAGAACAAAGAAATTTTTGAAAAATTTTGTTTCTTCTGAGTTCTAAACCCTAAACCTGCTCTATCAAAAACAGCCCTTTGATTATTTAAAAGCATATTTAACTTTTTAGAACTGTATGTAAATTTATCTATAAAAGGTTTTAACTTTTCAATTTCTTCTTTATATTTTTTGTTTTCATCCAAAATTTCTTTGTGTTGTTTTGAAAGATTTTCATTTGAAGCTGAAATGCTTTTCTTTTTCAAAATATCTTTCTCCTTTTCAAGAATAGAAATCTTATCATTTAATATTTTATTTTGAAGAAGTAGATAATCATTTTCATTTGAAAACTTATTATTTTCTTTGACTAAATCCAAATTTTGCTTTTTCAAATCTTTATGTTTTGACTTTAGTTTTTGAAATTCTATAACTAACTCATCAAAAACTTCATGTAACTCATCAAATGTAAATTCATTCTTAGTTTCAGATTGTACCTCATCATGATCCGCCATCAGATAGAAGTTTACAACTTCCTGCTGTTCTTCCTCAGAGCTGGAGTCCTCACTGTCACTCCAGGTTGCCATCATGGCCTTCTTTCTTAATTTTCTTTTGCTTTTCTTAAGTAAGGGGCAGTCTACCTTGAATTGGCTTGGTTTTTTGCATTCAAAGCACGTAGGCTGCTCCTTGTCTTTCTATTTTTCTTTCTCTTTACTTGGCTCACCTTTCAGGGGTTTCTTTTTGAAGTTGAACTTCTTCTTCCTCATGAACCTTCTGAATTTTCTTCCCATGAGAGCAGTCTCATCATCTTCATCATCTTCTTCAGAGTCATCGCTTAATTCTTCTCTTGCAATAGATTTGAAAGTGATTACTTTCTTCTTTTTGTCAACTTCCACATTCTTTTGCTTGAGGGAGAGCTCATAGGTCATCAGTGAGCCCAACAATTGCTCAAGTGGAAGAGTGTTGACATCCTTGGCTTCTTCAATAGCCGTCACCTTTGCATCCCAAGAAGCCGGTAGAGACCTGATAAGTTTGTTTACAAGTTCATAATTATAAATAATTTTTCCTAGGCTTCTCATGCCATTCACAATATTTGTGAACCTTGTATGCATCTCACTAATAGACTCAGTATGTTCCATTTTAAACATTTCATAAGTATGAATGAGTATGTTAACCTTAGTTATTTTCACTTCGTGTGTACCCTCATGGGTAACCTCAAGTGTGTCCCAAATCTCCTAAGCAGAGAGACAATTAGATATTCTATTGAATTCACTTAGATCAAGAGAGCAATACAATAAATTCATAGCCTTAGCATTAAGCTCTATTTGCTTAATGTCATTCTCATCCCAATCATCTTCCATTTTTGGAGTGAAAATGCCATTAACCATCATAGTAGGCTCATGAGGACCTTTTATGATTATGCTCTAAAGATTAAAATCCAATGCTTGAATGAATATGCGCATGCAAGTTTTTTAATAAGTGTAATTCGTGCCATTAAATAATGGGGGACGGTTTGAAGCTTGACCTTCAATAACACCCATTCCAATTGGGGCTGCCATGATCTTTTACTCAAGATCCTTGGACCTACAAGAGAGTACCGATGCTCTAATACCACTTGTTGCCTAGAAATGGAGCCCAAGAGGGGGGGGGGGGTGAATTGTGCCTTTAAAAAATTTAAAGCAATAATGTAAAGATCTAGTGGTGTTTATGAGTAATAAATTCAATGTACTAGATTAAATGTAGTGGAAAGCAATAAATGGATTGTAATAACCAAAGAGCAAGAAAGAGAGAAGGCAATCACACACAAACACAAAGTTTATAGTGGTTCGGTGCAAACCTAGCACCTACATCCACTCCCCAAGTCACCCTTAGAAATTCTACTATAATCTAATCAAGATTATAGCCGACTTGTTTTTCAAAAGGCTCACAAGTCAAAACCTATGTTGGTTTTATCACCTAAGCTTACCAACAAACCTTTAAACTTGTTTTGTCTTCGGGCTCACAAGTTAACCCTAGTTGGTTTTGTCCCTTTGGCTTACCAACAAACAACAACAACCTTCTTTCAAAATACCCTTGAAAGCAAGGTCAAATCATAAGATAAAAGCAAATATATAATTTCAAAAATTAAGACAAACTCTCTTCAAGAGTAGAATAGAAGCTTTGAAGCTCAAAATGATGCTTTTTCTTGTCTCCTCCTTGGAATATTCTTCAAACTTTTCTTTTGGAATGATTTAAGGATGGGCTTGTAAGTTTTTTCAGGGAATCAAACTTTAAATGACTCTTGAAGTGAAGTTCTTAAGAGAATCTTGGCTTTTTGGCTTTCAATGGACATCGATACACTTCAATATCTTTTGAATGAAGTTGGTGAAGCTTAAATATAGATAAAAACTTTCCAAAAATGGTTTGTGACCGTTTGAGCATCGAATCTAGCCATTGGTACCTTGAAAAGATATTTTGTAAGTCAAAAAATAGATCCGTTAGGGTTGTCAGAATTCGAGTGTCAACACTTGGTTTGTCAGGTGTCGACACTTGGCTACAGGTATCGATACTTGACTTCCAGGTGTCAACACTTAAACTTTCAAGTGTCCACACTTGATTCACAAGTGTCGACACTTGACACAAAAATACTCCAATGGCTATGTTCTGGCTTTTTAAAAAGTCTTAGGCCTTGAGTCGACACTTGGGAACTTAAGTGTCGACACTTGAGTTTCAGGTGTTGACACTTGAATTTTGGGTGTCGACACTTGGCATGACAAGAAGTTTTTCTGCGTGCCAAGAGCTGAAGTGTCGATACTTGACTTTCCAGGTGTCGACACTTGGTTCTGAAAAATTCATAATCAAGTATAAATTAAGCCAAAAACATAAGATCAATACAAATGGCAAATAAATGAACTCTTTTAAGCCCTTTTTTCATAGAGAAGACTCCTCAAATCATGAAAAAATGCTTCGTGCCACAACATGCCACGATACTTCAATTTTGAGATTTTAAGGTGCTTGTTTCTTGAAAACTCATAACTAGAAATAGACATTATTATACAATATGTACTCAACATTTTGATATTCATCAAAATCACTAGGTGGAGCCAACAGATGTCTTGGAGCTGGGCTCAAAGACTTGGTGACCGGAGAGCTTGGCTCCGGGCTTTAATATCTTGGAGCTGGGCTCGAGGACTTGGTGGCTAGAGAGCTTGGCTCTGGGCTTTGATGTCTTGAAGCTGGGCTTTAAGACTTGGTGGCTGGAGAGCTTGGCTATAAGCTTTGATATTTTGGAGCTGGGCTTAAAGACTTGGTGGCTGGAGAGCTTGGCTCCGGGCTTTGATATCTTGGAGCTGGGCTCGAAGACTTGGTGGCCAGAGACCTTGGCTTCGGGCTTTGATGTCTCGGAGTTGGGCTCGAAGACTCGGTGGTCGGAGAGCTTGGCTCCGGGCTTTGAGCACCGGACCTATGGTCGGGCTGAAATTCTCCTACAAGGCAAAAAGTATTTTCACAAGGGAAACTTTGGTTATTGATGAGGAAGGGCCTTACATTATTGATGTCGTGGAGCTGAACCCCAAATTTCAATGTCGGAGGGTCATGAGATCCAGGCTTAGAATGTCAAAGAGCTATGCTCCTTATGCCGGGGTATGGCCCGGTCTCTGACCACCGGACCTAGGGTCGGGCGATGATTCTCACTATTGATGCCAGAGGGCCGGCCTCCGAGCTTTGTTGTGCCGGAGAGCTGGGCTCTGGGCTTGAGCGTGCCGGCCCTTAGGCATGGCAGCGTCATTCCTGCAAAGCAGAGAGCGGTTCGTGCGAAAGTAAACTTTTATTTATTATTATTGGAGGAAAGCCTTATACTACTGATAGTATCTTCTTAAGTTACCGGCATTCCAAGTTCGCGGGAACCTGACACCGCCTAGATTCTTGAGATAGTAGGCTCCTTGGGGAAGAGCTTCGACCACCTTGTAGGGGCCTTCCCAGTTCGGAGAGAGCTTGTTGCACTCCCGGGGTTGAGATGCTTCGGCTTTGCACAGTATTAGGTTGCCAGGTTGGAAGACCTTGGGCCTTACCCGTGCATTGTAGTACCAAGCCACTCGTCGCCGGTATGCTACCATCCAGAGTCGAGCTTTGTCCCTAGTTTCCTCGAGGAGGGCCAAGTTGAGCAGAAGGTGAGCCTAGTTCTGCGCTTCATCATATTGCTGAACCCGCAGCATGGGCATGCCAAGCTCAACTAGGACGATGGCCTCAGCACTGAAAACAAGGTTGAAAGGCATTTCGTCTGTGGCCATTTTGGGCATTGTGTGGTAGGCCCACAGAATGCTTGGGAGATCCTCCGCCCATCTACCCTTGGCTTGGTCTAGCCTGGTTTTGAGTTCTTGGAGGATAGTCTGATTGGTTACCTCGGCTTCACCGTTTGTTTGCGGGTGAGCCATCGAGATAAAGTGGTGCCAGATGCCATGCTCGGCACAGAATTCTTCAAACTCTTGATTATCGAACTGACGTCCATTGTCGGTGATGATGCAGTGGGGGAGTCTAAAGTGGTAGATAATTGATTTCTAAAAGAATTGGCGGACCTTAGCTTCTGTGACCCACGCTAGCGGCTCTGCTTCCACCCATTTGGTGAAGTAGTCGATGGCCACCAGCAAGAACCTCCGTTGCCCTGGTGTAGGGGGAAATGGCCCTAAGATGTCCATTCCCCACTAAGCAAACGGCCAAGGGGTAGAGAGCTGTGAGATTGGCACTGTCGGTTGATGTTGTATGTGGGCATGGCGTTGGCATTTATCGCACCTCTTCACGAAGTCGACGGTGTCCTCCCTCATGGTCTCCCAAAAGTATCCCTGGTGGAGAGCTTTGTATGCCAATATCCTTCCTCCCATGTGGTTCCCGCACAGGCCTTCGTGTATCTCCTGGAGAACGAAGGCTCCTTCCGCGGGTCTCAGACACTTCAAGAGTGGGTAGGAGTAGGATCGGCGGTAAAGTTGTCCTTCCATCAAAACAAACCGAGAGGCTTTCCTTTTGATGAGGCAAGCTTCCTCACGGTCCTCGGGCAGGGTGCCATCAGTGATGTACCTGACATACCTATCCAACCAGCTCGGCTCCGGGGTGACTTGCTGCACCTCCTCCGGGGCTTTGTAGCTTGGATTTTTGAGGTACTCGATATATGCATGTCCTAGTGATGGGTCTGGCAAGGTTGCGAGTCTCGCCAGTGCATTTGTATGGGCATTCTCTCCACGGGGGATAGGAAAGATGCTGAAACGTTGGAAACCTACCATGCATGAGCGGACCCGCTCCAGGTACTTCATCATCTGAGGATCCCTGGCTTCGTATTCTCTAGAAATTTGCCCGGCCACTAGTTGGGAGTCGATGAAGACTTTCAAGTTTTGCATGTCCAGCTCGCGTGAGACCTTTAGGCCTGCGAGGAGTGCCTCGTACTCCATCTGGTTATTTGTTACAGCGAATTTGAAGCGGAGAGTACATTCTATCATGATCCTGCCACTGTTGGCAAGGATGAGGCCTGCTCCGCTCCCGTCGGAGCTGGACACGCCATCCACGTGGAGGATCCAGGGCTCCTCCTCTACTTTGGGCTCAACTTGATGCTCCGGGAATGTCTACTTCAGCTCCTTGGTGAGTCCGATGCACTCGACCAGGAAGTCGGCTAGGACCTGGGCCTTCTACGATGACCTCAACCGATACGTGATATCGAACTCGCTTAGCATCAGGGATCACTTGGCCAACTGCCTAGATGTTTCGGGGTGGCTGAGTATGGTCCTCAGCGGCTGATCTATCATGACCATGATGGGATGCACTTGGAAGTAGGGCCTGAGGTGCTTAGCATACATTATTAGAGCAAAAATAAGTTTCTTAGAGCGGGTATACCTGATCTCCGTATCGCGAAGGATTTTGCTCGTGTAGTATACCGGCTTCTGAGATCCGTCCTCGTCTGCACGAACGAGGACCGAGCTGATGGTTCTAGGTGTGACCGCCAAGTAAAGCAGAGGCCAGGAACTCCTTCAGCTCTTCAAAGGCCATCCTGTACTCCTCCATCCAGGTGAAGTCATGCATCTTGCATAGTGCCTTGAAGAAGGGAAGGCAGCGGTCGACCGACCTCGAGATGAACCGACTCAGAGCCGCAATACGCCATATTAGACACTGGACCTGCTTCTTGGATGTCGGGTTTTCCATGTCAACGATCGCCTGGACCTTCTCCGGGTTCATCTCAATGCCCCTCTGAGTGACCATGAAGCGAGGAACTTTCCTGCCGCCACTCCGAAGGTATACTTTGATGGGTTCAACTTCATCTGGTGCTTTCGGAGGTTGTTGAAGGCTTCGACAAGGTCGGTGATATGGTCTGAGCTCGGCTTGCTCATGACAAGCATGTCATCCACATACACCTGCATGCTCCGACCAATTTGGTCTTTGAAGACCTTGTTGACTAGATGTTGGTACGTGGCTCTAGCATTCTTCAGATCGAAGGGCATCATCTTGTAGCAGTACGTCCCTTGGATGGTAATAAAGGTGGTGTGCTCCTCGTCCTCTGGGTGCATCCGGATCTGATTGTATCCAGAAAATGCATCCATGAAAGAGAGCAGCCTGTGACCCGAGGTGGCATCCACCAGTTGGTCAATCTTTGGTAGAGGGAAGCTATCCTTCGGGCATGCCTTATTGAGGTCGGTGTAGTCCACACAGATTCTCCATTTATCATTACTCTTCTTCACCATCACCATATTTGCCAGCCAGCTTGGGTATTGTATCCCCCGGATGAAGCCGGCAACGAGGAGTTTGTCGACTTACTCATTATTGATTGCTGCCTGCCTCTCCGAGGAAAAACTTCTCTTCTTCTACCGAACTGGCCTATACATTGGGTCAATGATCAGCTTGTGGGTGATGATGTCAGAGGGGAAACCTGGCATATTGGCCGCCTTTCAAGCAAACACATCTACATTTACCCATAAGAACTCTAGCAGGTGGGCATTCTCCTTCTCTAATAGCTGGGCCCCAGTCTGTATCATCTTCTCTTGGTCGGCTCCGAGTGGATAAGACAGTAGGTGCTCGACCTAGCCACCCCTAGGATCCTGTGTCCTTTGGTCGAGATCG
Organism: Areca catechu; assembly: GCA_021397845.1. NCBI lineage: Eukaryota > Viridiplantae > Streptophyta > Magnoliopsida > Arecales > Arecaceae > Areca > Areca catechu. The sequence continues at coordinate 59,969,382 of CM038050.1, forward strand.
TCCACCTTGGGATCATCCTCGAGGACTTTGGTCCCGGGGAGAGTCTAGAAACAGTGCTGAATCAGTTGAGATGCACCTCTCATCTTGTCGACTCCATAGAGAGTTGGGAACTGCACCAACAGCCGCTTCATAGAAATGACGGTGTCAAGAAGACTGAGCCCAGGTCAGCCAAGGATCACATTATAGGCCGAAGGAAGCTTAACCACTGTGAAGGTCATCATAACAGTGCTCTATCGAGGTGGGGTCCCGGCAGTGACTGGGAGAGTGATCTCTCCTTCAACCCTCATAGAGTCCCTCGTGAAACTGACTAAGGGCGTGTGCACAGGTTTGAGCTAAGCGGAGGATAAATTCATTCTGGAGAAGACATCATAAAAAGAACATATGTGGAGCTTCCACTATCAACCATGATACATTTTACAGGATGCTTTGTGATCGTCATTTCGATAACCATGGCATCGTTATTTATATTTTCTCTCCCATCTCTCCCTTCCCTCATAAAGGGGAGTACATTTTCAGAATATCTTGCCCCCCGAGCCTTCTTGGATGCGCGTTCGCTCCCCAGCGTATCATCCCCATCGGCTTCTCAGAAAGGTGGTTGTCGACTGTAGGAACTGCTTGGAGAGCGACGAGCACCTGAGGTTTTGCCAGAGGTTTGCCCCCCACGAACCTCCCGAGATAGCCTTTCTTGATGAGTTCTTCAATCTCCTTCTTGAGATTGTGGCATTCCTCGGTGTCGTGGCCGTGGTCACGATGGTAGTGGCAATACTTTATCTTGTCGCGACCAGAGGACAACCTCACCAGAGGTGGGCACTTTAAGTAGGGCTCACCTTCAATCTCCATGAGGATTTTCATCTTCGGGGCTAGGAGAGGGGTGTACCTCTCCTCCGGGATGGGCACGCTCCTCGATCTCGGCCCCTGCCAGAAGTTCAGAGCTGGGGGTCCTTACTTCGGGTCCCTGGGGCCTCGGCGAGAGTCAGCTTCTTCTGCAGCTTCCCGTCAAGCTCCTACCTTGTACGATCCTGGTGCGGGCACCAGACTCAGAAGAAGACTTCAGAGCTCCATCTGGATCTCTGATTAACCTTGCCCGAAGAATTAGGGTTTTTGGCTTGTAATAAGGGTTGACTTGATCAACTCAATTTTAGTTTGAGTTTGTATTACCTGCATTTTTATTTTGTTGAGTCATGTTGACTCAGTAGTGGACTAGGGCTTCAACTTGGGGTGTTACATTTTCTCCCAAGGCCAAGTAAGTGGGCGCCACACTCCCAGCCACACTCCCAGCCAAACGCCTGAGTCCAGGGGGCGCCACATCTCCATCCAGCAGGCTTTGGTCCCCACACCACATATAGCAGCTCCCCTCTTTCATGCGCCAATTGAGGAGAAATCCACCAGGGGTCCACAAATCAAGGGGGTGGCCCAAGACTTCCCAAAAGAACCAAACTATAAAAGGGAAGAAATTCTCTTGGAGAGGAATTCAAGGAGGCACCCATTACCTACCAGAAAAACTCAAAACAAAGTTAGAAGGAGCCATAACTTGGGGAGAAAGAAAAGGAGGTATCCAAAAAGGGTTGAGCCATGGAAGGAAGGAGATTTCTCTTGAAAAGTAAGGTTAGGAGGCACCCTAATCATTCCAACTAAAGCCAGATATAAAAGGCAACAAATTTTCTCTTGGAGGGCAAGGTTAAGAGGCACCCAAACACTTCCAGATAAGGCCAAGCATAGAAGGAAAAAAATATTTTCTTGGAGGTCAAGACAAGGAAGCGCCACCCACTTTCCTTTTTGAAGCTTCAATCAACTTTGGAATTAATTGGCCAGCCATATGAGTAGGGATTGATATCCTAATTTGAAGATCCCCTCCTTTAGTCCCACATGGGAAGATGTAAAACCCTACTCTCTTGTAATGGCCTATAAATTAAACCCCATGTAAGTTTGAAAAGATCAGATGAATGAAACCAAATTTTTTTTAGTGAGCAAACTCTGTGTTTCTCTCTTCCGCACTTGTATTCAGGTGTTGAGCTCCGTGAGGGAGTAAATCCGGGTTCCCTAGTAACCTTGAGGATGTGTGAGATCTCCAACCCCAAAACCCTAGCTTAGTCCACCCATCTCTACTCCACCACCACCAAATCCTAATTTTCCATCTTCATCCCACAGCCCCTCTCTTCCATATCGAAGCCGGTCACCAGCATCCAGGTTCAGATCAACTGTTTCAACTACAGAGCCAGCTCAAATGAGAGTCAGATCAGTATCAAGATCTCCAGAACTTCTACATCCAACAATCTTCATTAAGTCCTCAGGTCAGTGTCTTTCTTTGAGTTTCTGGTTCTTCTTTTGTTCTTCTTCTTCCAGATCCTGAGTTCGAGAAGGAGGCCAACCTTGCCATTGGACTACAATCCGAGGATCCATTGCGAAGATACCCCGTCTCCAAGGATCCTACAATCTGCTCGAGAGTGTCCTCCAATTGAAGCAACGAGAGATATCACTGCTAGGTAACAAGAACCTTCCCTTCTCACTTTGTCTGTTTCGTTGAAACTCAGAGCAAACCCTAGATCTGGGGGTTTCTCAATCCCCAGCGATCCTACTTTTGAGTTACTCTGATAATCCACTCCTTTTAATTGTGCTCTCTGTCATTTCTTAATTTCTTTCAACATTAGTTTATCTTTCCTTTGAGTCAAAGCCGACTTCTGAAAATATATTAAAAAAAATATATATTAATTTTAATTTGCTTCCACATCCCACATATCCGTTCTGCATTATTTTGGTATCAGAGCTTTCGTTCTGCATCATTTTGGTATCAGAGCCCTGTCTAGGGTTTCTGTTTTGCTTGATTGTTTTAGGTCTCTCTCCTTTTTACTTTGTCTGCTCGAAGTAGACTCCCCAGGACATCCGGTCCTAGGAATGAAGCGAGGTGCAAACCTCCTCTTCCCATTCCACGGGGTGTTCCTAGGGCATGTAGGGGATCCGTTGGGTTATAACTTCGTAGCAGGAATTGTAAACGGGGAAGTGCTCTGTTTTCAGCCCGTAATTATCCTGTTGCAGGAATTATTTCTCACTGTAGTTAATTATAAATTTAGTGATTTTTGTTTTGCTGAAACCAGTATAATTGAAACTAATTTTCATAATTTTCCTCTGATTTATTGGTTTCCGTGTGATTTCTGAGAATTAAATTACTGTAACTCTATTTTTGTGTTCTGCAATCCAATTATTTTTGAGTGTTCATCTCTTAATTCATCTTAAGGGCATTTGAGCATCTAAGATAAGGGGAGGAGTTGATAACCTCTCCTTTGCCCAAAACCACCACCCACTCATTCGAACCTAAGCCTTTAATCTAAAAATTGATTAGACCTAATTTGCCCTAGTGGGCTAGGGACATCAACAAGTCGGGTCAAGGCTAGTGTTGAGTTAGTTTGTCTAGTTACTCTGTGTGTGCTTTGTACTCAGTGTCTAGAACGGTGGTTCAGGGACTACGTCCCGAAGGGCTTGTGTGCTAGTCCGCCTACCTGGCCAATCACTGATTGGTGTCTAGGATTGGCAATTAGGGACCTAACACTCCCCTTACACCTGCCTGGCTGAGTCCTGAGTTACTACAGACTAGCTTGCCACTCTGATTGGGCATCTAGTTTGGGCTCTAGGTCTAGTTAACCCGTAGTCGTTCAGTTGAGTCTCATTTTGTGTGCTTGATTGCATCATGTCTACCTGGAATGGAGTACCCTACCAACCTGGTCAAACCCAACCTGATTTAGAGGCCATGGTTAGAGCTCTTACTGAGAGCATGAACAAGTTAAGCCAGGATTTGACTGCTACTGTTACCCAGTGTAAAGAACAAGTCCATGAGAATTTTACCCAGCTTAGGGATCAAGTCCAAGTCCTTGAGAAACGTAGACATCAAAATTGGATCCCTGATCCAAAATTTAATAGGCCCCAACCTCATCCATTCCAGGAGCCTAGGAGGACCTTATACCGTGATCCCGAGCATAACCTTAGGAAGCCTAACCATGATATCTATAGTATGGATCGTGTCTATGAGAGGTCCTTACAATATTCTAGACCAGTCACTCAACAACCCAACTCTTCTAGATCAAACCATTTAGATCCACACCCATGCCCAAGTAAGGTCTCTACTAGCTTGAAACCCAGTGTGACCCAGGTTCCTATATCGCAAGAATGTTTGTTTTTTGGAGAAAGAGGTCATAAATCTAGTCAGTGCCCATGCATAGGACTGGCTTTTGCACAGCTAAGTGGTAAGAATCCTAAGGATGACATTAATAAGGGAGAACCCAAGCCTACCAATGAGGAAGAAAGGTTAGGTATGACAAGCCTAGAATCAGTTGACCCGATTACCACTGACCCGAAACCCATTGAAGATGGCATCGAGGAAGTATATGATGCTGGCTTGAGTCTAGTTGATGAATATGAGGGGGAAGAACTTGAAGAATGTGACATCGATACTATTGGTTCCTTACCTGAGGAGACCTTGGAGAGCAACCAAGTGGTAGGACCTAGTTCAGAAATTCAAGAGATTTGTGAGAATCAGGTTCCTTTAGTCAAATACCCCCAGGAAGAACTCATAGTGTTAGCCCGAGCTATCAGTTCGTACCCTCTAATGACAGTCATTCTCCAAGTACCAATTGAAGATCTTTGCACTGAACTGTTTAAGTTTGCCCACCCTATGGTAGATCCTCTCCTTAGGATGACTGAATCAAGCCTCTTACAATTGGACCTTGTCCCATGCCCAGCCACTAAGGTCTCTCCCGTAATCTCAGTTGAACATCCTTGTCTTGAGCGGATTGATTCTCCCAGTCCTGTAGAAGTCCTCCTTATGACCCCAGACCCCTTCCTTCGCATGACTGACCTACCCTTCTATAGAGTATACCTTTCCTCACCCATAGGTCAAATTTCAAGTCTTGAGGTCATCATCCATAGGCCCTTCCATGAATCATTCTTTAATCCATTTCTTGAGAAAGTGGATCATTGTTTGCTTAGAGAACAAACCTTAACTATTGCAATCATATGTCCTAGGCTACTCCCCGAACCATCTCTTGATCCATTCCTAGGAATAGCAAACTTTTCCTTTCGTAAGGATGACCAGTTGACACTCACAGATCACCATTCAAACCTTCAGGTCACCACCTTTAATCAGCAGGTAATTCAAGACTCCACCTCATATTTCCTCCCTTTCTCTAAGACTTCCAATGCTTCTTACACCATCCAAGTATACTTTGTCGAAGTCTTTAGAGTGAACCACGTGTCAGAACCTATTAGGTTTGCCACCTACTTCTGGAAGACCTTATGGCACCTACTAGGCACCCATGATAAGTTTTCATGCTCTGCATGCCATCCTCCGATCCAAGGTCAAACCTAGAGAGCCATAGTTTGTTAGGATTAGACCTAGGGTTCCTTTGAAATAAAGTCCATTCTTTAGGAATGCGTCGTCAGTCTAGTTTAGTTTTTTTCTTGACCCTTTACTAGGCTTTGACTCAGATTTTGGTTTGATTGAGAGCACCAGGAATTGGGATTTGTTTTTTGTCCAGGGCTGAAATTGCATTCAATGTTTCGATCAATAGGTCTATAGGCTAGAGTCCCTTTGAAATTGTTCATGGATACAAGCCTCACACACCACTTGATCTGATTTCACTATTAGCCCACACACACAAGTCTCTTGATGCACTTGCATAGCATGTAAAGGACTTGCATAAAGAAATTCATGCCAAAATAACTTTAAGTAATGAAACTTATAAGAAGTTGGCTGATTCTCAAAGACGAGTCAAAACTTTTGTTGAGAGAGACTATGTAATGATTAGGTTAAGGCCTGAACGGTTTCCTCCTGGAACCGTTAGAAAGTTACATGCTAGAGGAGCTGGACCATTTAGAGTGGTGAAGAGAGTAGGATCCAATGCCTATGTGCTCGAGTTACCTCCAGAACTAGGCATTAGCTCCACTTTCAACATTACAGACCTAGTAGAGTATAGGGAGCCAGCTGTGATTCCCAGTGAAGCTTTTGAACCTAATCCTGCTCTTGAGAGTGAACCTGACCCTGTGTGTCCACCAACAAACTAGCCTGTGAGAAAAGAGCAGATTGAGAAGATCCTGGATGATCAGGTTATCTCTACTCGTAATCGAGGATACCAAAGATACCTGGTCTGCTGGCTAGGAAGGCCAGATTCTGATGTCTCTTGGATCTCCCTAGAAGAATTACAAGAGTTGGACCCAGACCTCTTGGAGAGATATCAGAGCCAACTTGATCCATACTCGACAGGGTCGAGTTCCTCCCACCCTAGGAGAATTGGTGCGGGCACCAGACTCAGAAGAAGACTTCAGAGCTCCATCTGGATCTCTGAATAACCTTGCCCGAAGAATTAGGGTTTTTGGCTTGTAATAAGGGTTGACTTGATAAACTCAATTTTAGTTTGAGTCTATATTACCTGCATTTTTATTTTGTTGAGTCATGTTGACTCAGTAGTGGACTAGGGCTTCAACTTGGGGTGTTACATTTTCTCCCAAGGCCATGTAAGTGGGCGCCACACTCCCAGCCAAACGCCTGAGTCCAGGGGGTGCCACATCTCCATCTAGCAGGCTTTGGTCCCCACACCATAGATAGCAGCTCCCCTCTTTCATGCGCCAATTGAGGAGAAATCCACCAGGGGTCCACAAATCAAGGGGGCGGCCCAAGACTTCCCAAAAGAACCAAACTATAAAAGGGAAGAAATTCTCTTGGAGAGGAATTCAAGGAGGCGCCCATTACCTGCCAGAAAAACTCAAAACAAAGTTAGAAGGAGCCATAACTTGGGGAGAAAGAAAATGAGGTATCCAAAAAGGGTTGAGCCATGGAAGGAAGGAGATTTCTCTTGAAAAGCAAGGTTAGGAGGCACCCTAATCATTCCAACTAAAGCCAGATATAAAAGGCAACAAATTTTCTCTTGGAGGGCAAGGTTAAGAGGCACCCAAACACTTCCAGATAAGGCCAAGCATAGAAGGAAAAAAATATTTTCTTGGAGGTCAAGACAAGGAAGTGCCACCCACTTTCCTTTTTGAAGCTTCAATCAACTTTGGAATTAATTGGCCGGCCATATGAGTAGGGATTGATATCCTAATTTGAAGATCCCCTCCTTTAGTCCCACATGGGAAGATGTAAAACCCTACTCTCTTGTAATGGCCTATAAATTAAACCCCATGTAAGTTTGAAAAGATCAGATGAATGAAACCAAATTTTTTTACTGAGCAAACTCTGTGTTTCTCTCTTCCGCACTTGTATTCAGGTGTTGAGCTCCGTGAGGGAGTAAATCCGGGTTCCCTAGGAACCTTGAGGATGTGTGAGATCTCCAACCCCAAAACCCTAGCTTAGTCCACCCATCTCTACTCCACCACCACCAAATCCTAATTTTCCATCTTCATCCCACAGCCCCTCTCTTCCATATCGAAGCCGGTCACCAGCATCCAGGTTCAGATCAACTGTTTCAACTACAGAGCCAGCTCAAATGAGAGTCAGATCAGTATCAAGATCTCCGGAACTTCTACATCCAACAATCTTCATTAAGTCCTCAGGTCAGTTCTTTCTTTGAGTTTCTGGTTCTTCTTTTGTTCTTCTTCTTCCAGATCCTGAGTTCGAGAAGGAGGCCAACCTTGCCATAGGACTACAATCCGAGGATCCATTGCGAAGATACCTCGTCTCCAAGGATCCTACAATCTGCTCGAGAGTGTCCTCCAATTGAAGCAACGAGAGATATCACTGGTAACAAGAACCTTCCCTTCTCACTTTGTCTGTTTCGTTGAAACTCAGAGCAAACCCTAGATCTGGGGGTTTCTCAATCCCCAGCGATCCTACTTTTGAGTTACTCTGATAATCCACTCCTTTTAATTATGCTCTCTGTCTTTTCTTAGTTTCTTTCAACATTAGTTTATCTTTCCTTTGAGTCAAAGCCGACTTCTGAAAATATATTAAAAAAAAAATACATTAATTTTAATTTGCTTCCGCATCCCACATATCCGTTCTGCATCATTTTGGTATCAGAGCTTTCGTTCTGCATCAGATCCACCTCCTTGGTGTAGATGTACTTCTGGGCTCAGAAGAGAAGCTCGGAGTAGGTCTTGAAGGATTTTTTGTCAAGCGGGTAGGTTAGGCGAGAAGTCCTGAGCCCTCATTTTAGCACCAACATGGTGATTGGGTCATTAAGATTGTAAATCTCCAACGCAGCAATCTTGAAGTGGGCCATGAAGTCCCGTAGGGCTCGCGGTCTTGTTATCGAATGGAGAAGAGGTTGTCTGCCTCTCGGGGAACCTTTCGACAGGCATCGAAGTGGACCACAAACTTTCGCTCCAGTTGGGTGAAAGAGTTGATGCTTTCGGGCTTGAGGCGGGCAAACCAAACCCGAGTCAATTTCCGAAGGGTTGCTGGGAAAGCAATGCAAAAAAGGACGTCAATGGCTCCCTGGACCCTCATGAGGGCCTTGTAGCTTTCCAGGTGGTCCAGGATGTCAGTGGTCCCATCGTAGGGATCCACCTGCGGCATGCAGAACCGATTGGGGACCGGTTCCTCTTGGATTTCTTGGGAGAAGGGGAGATGGCCATCGTAGCCCGCTAGCTCATCAGTAGAGCCTTGCATGTTTACAAACCAGCGGGATAGCTCCACCAGCTTGCGAACATGCTCTTCTAGGCGCTTCTCAGTTGTGCGCCTGATGGCATCATCGATGGAGCCTTCCACGGAGGCTGAAAGAGACGAAGAATGTGATGTGGGACGGTATCCCTGAGGAGGGTCTTGCCTTTTTGACCTCGACGAAATTTGGTTGCTACCTGCTCGAGGGTTGGGGACCGGCTCTCCCTATCGGGAGACCCGACCCGTTGTCTCTTTGCCAGAGCTGGTGGCTACCCCAGTGGTCAGTGATGGCCCGCGGCTATGAAGGACTTCCTTGGAAGGAACGCAGGCTATTGCAGGGTGTTGTGGCATGGACCGTGGGAGTCCCTGGCTACTGATGGGTAGCCAAGGATCGTTGCTGGTGCTGGAGCTGGCGCACTGCTGTAGCAAGGATTTGCATTTGCTAGATGAGTGTGGCCAGCTGAGATTCCGCCGGAGGTGGTTGAGGTAGAGCGGGTGGTTCCACTTTTGGGATATGCGGGTTCCCTCGAGAAGGAGAGTCTCCCGCACGGCTGGTGGAAGCTTCTCTCGCTCGCATCGTCACCATCCTCCTGATGGACCCACTTGCAGAGATACTAACTTCTGGAACAAAGGACCTACGTCAATACATCCCCCTACCTGGTGCACCAATCTGTTGCTACAAAGATCATCGTAGCCCGTAGCTACCATCGACGTCGGAATGCCCCTTATCTTCTCAAGGATGGCCTACTCGTTGGGACCTGCAAAATAAGGGTTAGTGACCCAGGCTAGGGATTCCGGTGGGGACGCTCCGACGGTCAAGTCAGTGACGATCCAGGAGAACAGATCCTCCTAGTCAAGCCCCTGAGATGGACTCCATGCTAGGAGGAGTGAATGATGTGTGGGTGAGGGTGCAAGTCGGCTGGGAAAGGTGGTTGCCGAAGTGAACTGGAGATGGATGGCTGTGTCCAGGTGATCCTTCTTGTAGATCTCTGAGAGCTTTGAATCCTCAGTCTCTTTGGTGGTTCTCTTGTGTGGCCTCCTTCCCCATCGGCTTGCTCGAGTGTTTGTGGTTTAGCTTCTATACCTTGTTGCTGGGGTGTCGAAGGTTCTTTTAAGCCTAGGTGGTTATTGAATGCCTATCTCAGGATCTTCCTCGTGCTGGCAGGTGTGTGCGGCGGTGTTCCATGCCATGGACAGGACGTCTTTCCTGATTCGTGATAAAGGAAGCTGCCATGCACTTTGACATTCCTCTCGGGTCGCTCCACTCCGAAAAACCTGGCAGGGATTTGATTGGAGGGTCACCGCCCCTCGGGATTCGAATCCCCTAGTTGACTTCCTCTTTTAGGTGGAGCAGGCGGTTGGTGGAGAGCATGGCATCTTGGTTAGGGAGCTTCTTTCTCTTATGGTGTAAGTGGTGGCTGCAGATAGTTATTATGATTTGATGGGTGCTTCCTCGCATTCCTCGGGCAGCTCGCCGGTGCCTTGGGGGGCGGCTTCGCCCTCTTTAGTGGTCGGAAGCATTGTCTGAGGTGGTTGCCAAACTGGAGAGCTGAGACACGGCTCCAGCCCGAGGGGCTCGACTTGGTGGAGGAGGGCTGGGTTCGACTCCAATCCAGGGGGCTCAACCTCGAAAGGGCTCGACCCGATGGAGGAAGGCTCGACTCCTGCTCAGAGGGCTCGACCTCGAAGGGGCTCAACCTAGTGGAGGAGGGCTAAGCTCGACTCCGATCCTGGGGGCTCGACCTCGGAGGGGCTTAATCTAGTGGAGGAGGGTGGCACGCGATTCCAACCCAGAGGGCTCAGCCTCGGAGGGGCTCGCCCTGGCGGAGGAGGGCTGGGCTCAACTCTGGTCCAGGGGGCTCGGCCTCGGAGGGGCTTAATCTGGTGAAGGAGGTCACTCGGCTCTGGCCTAGGTGCCCCAGGCTTGCGGGTGCCAACCTGGCGGAGGGCAAAACTCAATTTTGACAGGCTACCTTGTCATTCTGGGGGAGTTTGGCCCTGTAAAGGAGTCCGAGATGGAGTGTCCACCGTGGTAGGTTTTATGACATGGTATCTGACAAGGATTACACGTCAGCTTCCTGCCACATCACATGTAATTCGAAAATTCAAAATGCTTGGGAGGTTTATAAATACCTCTTCCCCTTGTAATGGCTCTCATGTTTGATTGAATGAAAAATTTGAAGTTTCCTTCCATCTCCATTTGTGTTTGCAAATGACCTTTGAGAGGGAGTGAGTGTGAGGCTCAACCTATTTCTAGGTAGCTTTATTTCAGCCAAGGCTCTTCATCCAAGGATGCCAACTCCAATCCAAGGGAGCCGATCCCCTCCATCCTAGAATCTCCAACAAGCCTTCCTTTCCTTTCTTCCACTCCATTTTTATTTCCTTATGCTTGTTTCCATTTTTCCCACGCCACTAATGGTTCCACTTGTAGGAAACTAAAGAGTATCCAGTCTAGGATGAAGTCTTCTTGGCCTTCAGATCAATGGTGGGAAGCCTCTACCTCCAGCGGTGGTATAGCTAGCTCAACCAGTCGCCAATCTTGAGGGTTGAAGAAGTGATCCTATTGCAAGGTTATTAGAATCTCATTATTGGTACACAAACCCAATCTTTCCCTCTTATGGTCTGAAATTATGAATAGAGTAATGTCCTAGTCAGGTGGTCTATTTAGCCACGAAGGTCCTTTCTTTCTTGTTTAAATCAGAGTTGCACTGCAGGATACCAAAGCCTTCTAATTTAGTTTTCTTTAGTGCATTTCAATGACTCCATTATGGCTTAAATCTGATCATATATTTAGAAGTTTTAATTAGCTCAATTACTTCTTTTCTTTATGTTATATTTCCCATGATTATCTCGCATCATATACCCTAAGGACCCACCAAGCTAATCCTGACATCATACAGAGCTTGATTGGTAGTTAGCTTTTTAGCTGGTGGTGCTTCGACATCATGTAGCATCCTAAAATGTTTTTTGTCCTCAAGAAGAGATGCAACTTAATTGTTCGGATAAGTTAGAGGATGGCTCCAAATCCAATTGAAACCCCATGGGAGGTTAGAAGAGATAAAAGGAACATGGCTTTTCTAGCCATGGATCGAAGAGGGCAATCCCGAGTTGAATTGGCAACCTCTTTGGGAAGAGAAGACCACCAGCCCTTAGTGCAGTGGTGCCTCTTTAGAGTGAAGCAAGCACAAAAAAGAGAATTTCTCTACTAGATCCTGAGGAGATCACAATTGAAAATAAAATAATGACCATCTAAATAGCATTTGGACTAACCTGGGTAGGGACGAATAGAAACAAAGACATTAGCAATAAATGGATGAAGAGGGCACCAGAGTCTAGCTTGGAAGGATTGCTCATAAATTCCATGGCAACCATCAGGAGCATTGATGACCTTATCATTTCGACTAGGCAATTCCATCTAAAACTGATCTAGAATGTAATGCTAAGCTCAGATCCTTTCTAAATCGGACATAATGAAGATAGACTATTTAGTGCCCTGCCTGTACTTAAGACCCTCTAGAATGGGTCACTAGAGGAGGGAGACCAGTGAGATTTTTCTTTTGATGGAAGGTGGATCAGTGAGAGAATAGCTAGGCAAAAGTAAAGGAAAGAAAAGGAAACCCAACCCTCACCCTATTTATATCACCATCAATGGCCCTGATCAACATGATGATTCAGCAAACCAGTCCCAGATTGTAACATGTGTAGCTTACCGGCCAGGTATAGTAAGTCATATTAATTATGGCAAACATATGCCCACCACATATTTGCCCATAATAAGCTGCTACGATATTTGGAAGATCATTGGATTTGAATAATTTTGGTGTGCCATTTGGAATCTCACACCCCCATGACTCAGGCATCTCAATCAAACGATGCCTTGAATTTTGAATCTACAAGCTTCCACAAAATGGTAGAAGCATAAGAGTTCAACCTCAATCCGGGGAACCTAACCCTGGAAATTTTTGATAAAGGTAAAGTGACACCTCCATTTAACTACTCCCATCATCTAAAGTCGATAAGCTACTTCGAGCTCAGGAATAGGGGACAAGTGTTAGAGGAATGAGTCATTTTCCTAACCAACAAAGCACCAACCCCAATAGAGGGAGTGACATGCTAATTTTATATTTACTAATAACCTCCATGTTGAGGAGAAAGTACACGACCACTAGTAAAAAAATGCGCAAGTCTACAATCTCAGAGAACAATCAACTTAAAGATCAGACATCAACCGACCTTGGAAAGTAGAGATGATTGATCTTCTCCATAGACCATCAAGATCAGCAACATACCTGAAAACGTTGACGATGCCATCTTTAACGATGCTCACAAGTGTCAGTTGCAGCATGAGATCTTCGCCAGTGATGCGCCAAATCTTCATCCACATCTAGCATACATAACCAGCATCTCCAGTTTTCATAATAGACAAAGATTCTTCACTATCATTAATTGATGCCCTCACTATTTATAATGAGTGCAGATTCTTTGGGATCAAAATAGATTTGGCAGTTACAATCAAGTCACCCTCTTTATATAAAGGGGGATAAATGTGACTCTTAGGTAAATGACCTCTTCTAAGAAGTCACATGCCTAAACTCTACCACTCTCATCCTTTACTTTGATGTACTGTTACTATAGAGTTTAACCACCAAGTTCGGGATGGATCGATGTGATTCCTCTATGCCTAAGACACCAAAATATTGAACCATGATTGAAGAAAGGCATGAGAGAAAAGCATATTGGTTAGTGATTGTGAGGCACCAATTCTTGACTGGAATGGACACTAAGGGCCTTCGCCCTTCCATCCCTTGGATAGATAGAGGGGGAGGGCAGAGCTTTTGTTTTTTTCATGTTGTCAAATAGTTGAACAATAAAAATAGATGATGAGTGCCTGATCGAATTGATCAGGTCATATAAGAACAAGGTTCAAATATCTTATTCTATTAGGATGCCTTAGCTACATATATCATTGCACTTCCACTTGACACCTATCGTAATGATAAATGGCTCATCTCTTCAAGACCTTATCTTGGAATTTCAATACTTATGTTGCTCCATCCCTGCAAGGGAAGAGAACCTGTTACTGTCTCGACTTTTCTACCAGAGGCTCTAAGGAAATCAGAAAAGGATAGCACTCATCTTGGGATGGCCTTACTACTTAGATGCTTTCAGCAGTTATCTACTCTACACTTGGCTACCCAGCATTTACCACGGGTACGATAATTGGTACACCAGAGGTGCATCCTTCTCGATCCTCTTGTACTAGGAAAAGGTCCTCTCAATGCTCTAATGCTTGCATTGGATAAGGACCAAACTATCTTGCAACATTTTGGACCCAGCTCATATATCACTTTAATGGGTGAACAGCCTAACTCTTGGAACATATTGCAGCCCCAAGTGGCGAAAAGCTGATATCGAACTACCAAACCTTCCCATCGATGTGAACTCTTGGGGAAGATCAACCTATTATCCCTAGAGTAACTTTTATCTATTAAGCAACAACCCTTCCACTCGGCACCATCGGATACCTAAGGCCAACTTTCATCCCAGCTCAATAGGTGGGTCCTATAGTCAAGCTCTCTTCTGCCATTGCATTCGAGGGCCAATCTTTATCCAATCCAAGGAAACCTTTGTACACCTTTGTTACCTTTTGAAAAGCCTATGCCCCATAGAAACTATCTACCTAAGACTGTCCATTGGCCCGTAGGTCCTCACACAAGATTAGAGTTTTAGCTCTTCTAGAGTGGTATCTCACTGATGGCTCGGGGCCCCTGGAAGGAGGCCTTCTTTGCCATCCACCTTATTGACTCCGTTATTGATTTTGATGATAAGCAAAATAGTTAAGTATAAGTTGAGTACTAATGGTTTCCTTGAAGTCTATTTTTGTTGAAAAAGGTGCTTACAAATTTGAAGAAGCTTATTTGATTGAAGAAGCCAAGTTTACATGTAAAGAATTGCTCAAAGAAGACTTGGAATGTCAAAGATTGCTTGAATGGATAATTGAGTTTAGTAGAAATCTGTTTCAGCTCAAGTTCAGACCTTTTTATGAAGATTTCAGTGAGGTATCGACTCAAAGTAATGACACATGACACCAAGTGTCGGCACATGGAAGTGAAGTGTCGACTCAGACCGGTATGTAAGAATGTTTCAGATGGCATGGCTGAAGTGTCAACACATGGACCTGAAGTATCGACTAAAAGTATCGACACATTGATTAGCTCATCACCTTAGATTCTCAAGCCACAGAACATGCTAAAAATGAAGAACTGCAGAAGTGTCGACACATGGAAGCTAAGTGTTGACTCAAAGTGTCGACTCACCTAAGGAAGTGTCGACACATCTGAGATTTTCAGAAAACTAGATTGAAAATTTTTGAAATGTGTGTCGACTCATGAAGTTCAAGTGTCGATAGGAAGTGTCGACTGACAGCTTGGAGTGTTGACACATGGAGTTCTGGGAACGGTAATGGCTAGTTTTTCAAACATAGAACTCGACCTTTTTGCCCTCCAATGGCTAGTTTTTCAAGTCTAACGGCTAGAAATGGGATTTGAGGCCTTGGAGATGTTGGGTTCCGGTGCAACTCAACGGAAGGGTAATTTCAAAATTAAAACTAAATTCACACCAAAAACCCTAAACCAGGAACTCCTTAAATAAGACTAGAACATATGACAAGCATATCTATGCAAATTAGGATTAGGGTACCAACCTGTAATCGCTTACTCCAACAAACTTGAAGTTGAAGGCGCTAACTGAATTCACCAGGCATCCAGGTGTCCGCCCTCCAATGGTGATCCACACTGATGCAGAACGGATCTGTGGAATGCGGAAGCAAATTAAAATTAATGTATATTTTTATTTTTATTTTTATTTTTATATATTTTTGGAAGTCGGCTTTGACTCAAATGAAAGTTAAACTAAATTGAAATAAACTATATAATAATTGAAAGCACAATTCAAAGAAACTAGATTATCAGAGTAGTTCAGAAGTAAAGGATCGCTGGGGGTTGAGAAACTCCCAGACCTAGGATTTCGCTCTGAACTTTCAATAGGACAGAACTAAAGAGAAGGGAAGGGTTATGTACCAGGCAGTGATCTTCACAGAGTTTGGTGGAAGGACTCTCTCGAGCAGATTGTTGGATCCTCGAATTCGGATATCTTCGCAATGGATCCTCCAATACTGGTCCTTTGGCAGAGTTGGCTTCTCCTGAACTCAGGATCTGGGAAAGAAGAAGAACAAGTTAAGGAACCAGATACTCAAAGAAAGGATTTACCAGATAAGAAGAACTTGAAAAATTGATGTTGCTGAAATCCTGATTCTCCTGGATGCTGATCTGACTTCCTCTGTGATTTGCTCTGTATTCGAAATAGCCGATCTGGACCTGGATGCTGGTGGTCAGCCTCTACTTGGAAGAGAGGGACCGTGAGATGATGAGGTAGATTAGGGTTTGGATGATTGGTGGAATGAAGAAGATGATGGCAGCTAGGGTTTGGAATTGAAGTGGCTAACCTAGGGTTTTGGTAGGGTTTTGGGGTTGGAGATCTCACACCTCCTCAAGGTTCCTAGGGAACCCGGATTTACTCCCTCACGGAGCTCAACACCTGAATACAAGTGCAGAAGAGAGAAACACAAAGTTGCTCACACAGAAATTGATTTCATTCATCATTAAATTCAAGAGTTACATAGAGTTGAATATATAGACATAACAAAGAAATAAAATTTTATACATTTCCCATGTGGGACTAATAGGGCTAACCCACCCTTTAGGCATCAAATTCTCTTCCCAAGACTCCTTCCATGAGTGGGCAGCCCAAAAACTCTAAGAAAACTTGAAAATCAACTCCAAATGGCAGGTTATGGGGGTGTCTCCTAGTATCTCTCCATGAATCAAGGATTTTCCTTTCATGGTTTGACTCATTTGGACACCTCCTAGTCTTGCTCCACAAGTTTAGGCTTCTTCCTTTCATGGCTTTGGCACTTTTGGAAACTTTTGGGAACCTCCTTGAATTCCTTCCCAAGACATGCTCTCTTCTCTTTTATAACTTGGATTTTTATGGAACATTGTGGGGCACCTCCTTGATCCTCTCTTCAAGAAAAATTCTTGCCATCCTGGCTTGGGTTTATCTGGAAAGAAATTGGCTCCTCCTTGGATTGAGGTATCTTGATGGATTTCTCTCCCAAGTGGTGCAAGAAAAAAAAAGGAACTTACTTCTTGTGGTGTAGGGACCAAAGACACTGGATGGAGATGTGGCGCCTCCTGGACTCTGGCGTGTGGCTGGGAGTGTGGCGCCCACTTGCTTGGGCCTGGGAGAAAAAATGTGGCACCCTGGACCTTGACTTGACTGAAAAAAAAGTGGCACCAACCTGGAGAAGACCTAGACCACTACTAGGACTTGTACTGAGTCAACATGACTCAACAAAATTTAAATTGCAGGGAAATACAGACTCAAGACTAAAATTGAGTTGACCAAGTCAACCCTTATTACAAAACCAGAAAACCCTAACTCTTCGAGCAATGTCAATCAGAGATCCAGATGGAGCCCTGAAGTCTTCTGAGTCTGGTGCCCGCACCAATTCTCCCGGGGTCGGAGGAACTCGACCCTATCGAGTATGGATCAAGCTAGCTCTGGTATCTCTCCAAGAGGTCTGGGTCTAATTCTTGTAATTCTTCTCAGGAGATCCAAGAGTCATCAGAATCTGGCCTTCCTTGCCAGCGGACCAGGTATCTTTGGTATCCTCGATTACGAGTAGAGATAACCTGATCATCCAAGATCTTTTCAATCTGCTCTTCCCTCACAGGCCAGTTTGTTGGTGGACACACAGGGTCGGGATCACTTTCAATAACAGGATTAGGTTTCAAAGACTTACTAGGAATCACAGCTGGCTCCCTATACTCTACTAAGTCTGTAATGTTGAAAGTAGAGCTATTGCCTAGTTCTGGAGGCAACTCGAGCACATAGGCATTGGATCCTACTCTCTTCACTACTCTAAATGGTCCAGCTCCTTTAGCATGTAACTTTCTAATGGTTCCAGGAAAAAAAATAGCTCAGGCCTTAACCTAATCATTACATAGTCTCTCTCAACAAAAGTTTTGACTCGTCTTTGAGAATCAGCCAACTTCTTATAAGTTTCATTACTTAAAGTTATTTTGGCATGAATTTCTTTATGCAAGTCCTTTACATGCTATGCAAGTGCATCAAGAGACTTGTGTGTGTGGGCTAATAGTGAAATCAGATCAAGTGGTGTGTGAGGCTTGTATCCATGACCAATTTCAAAGGGACTCTAGCCTATAGACCTATTGATCGAAACATTGAATGCAATTTCAGCCTTGGACAAAATACAAATCCCAATTCCTGGTGCTCTCAATCAAACCAAAATCTGAGCCAAAGCCTAGTAAAGGGTCAAGAAAAACTAAACTAGACTGACGACGCATTCCTAAAGAATGGACTTTATTCCAAAGGAACCCTATGTCTAAACCTAACAAACTAAGGCTCTCTAGGTTTGATCTTGGGTCGGAGGAGGGCATGCAGAGCATGAAAACTTATTATGGATGCCTAGTAGGTGCCATAAGGTCTTCCAGAAGTAGGTGGCAAACCTAATAGGTTCTAAGGAGTCTTGCAACCTAGAGATCTCAGTAAAGTGTAATCCCATAGCTCTAGAAACATGAGAAGATTCAGGGAAGGGTAGGAAATAAGAATCAGAGTTTTGAGGTGGCTTATCGAAAACAAGAAATAAACCTTGGTTATTCAGGACGACCTTAAAATGATGACGTTGTTCTATAGGTGCACTCATCCAAACCTCATGATTTGCTCTAGGAGGGTCTATAAGTGCAAGTTCTAGGATAGGCTGGGTGCTCCTAGAAGGTGGAAGGTTATCAGGAAGGTCTTTGGAATGTTTATCTAAAAAGTCCTCTAAGCTACTGTGTTTTTCTTGTCTTAGACCTTCTCAATGGGCAATTCTTGTGAACCCCTTCCTTCTTCACACTTCTCTACCAGATTTGACTCAGGGGTGTCTTCTTTGGATTCCTCAATGAGTTCAAGGGTATTCTCACTTAAACTTTTATTTGGTATAATTTCCTCTTCTTGAACTTTCTCAAAAGGGTCTTCTCTTAGGGTTAGCTCCTGAATTCCTTGAGTGGCAGGGGTCCCCTCAATAACCCCATTAGGTAGGAGTTGGTTAATTGAATTATCGGGAGAGATATCCTCAAATTCTTCTTCTTTATATTCATCTATCAAACTTATGTCAGGCTCATATATTTCTTCCTCAATCTCACTAAAAGGTTCTAATCTATTCTCCTTTGATTCCTCTTTAAGTACGGCTCTAGTCGGGTCAACTAATTTTGGGATGGCCATGCCTAACTCCTTCTCAGTGTTATCCTTCTGGTCAAGAGGTGACACAAGTGGGAATTAACAAACAAAAGTCTGGTTCACTACGAATGTCGGATCAATCGGAACTTGACTCAAGTTGGTAGAGGTTGGCTTTAAGTCCAAAGTACTTGATTGGTTATATCTTAAAGACCACTCATAGTCTTGGGCTTCTTGGTAGGCTCGGTCTAACTTATTGGTCTTTTCAAGGAATAGCTTCCTATAAATGTCTGGGTGTAACCCAACCCTAAACCTCGATGTGATCTGAGCTTGGGTCTCAATGGTATTGCATTTCATGTCATACCACTGGAAGTCCTCGATATATTTAGACACAGGCCTATTACCTTGTCGCAATTAGTACCATTGGTCTAAAAATCTTTTCTCATAGGATCTACCTAGGTACCTATCTCTCAACTTACTTCTCATATCTCTCCAAGTATATATTTCCTCTTTTCTTTGATAACACTCACGCTCAATAGCATACCAATGCGACCTAGCATGTTTGGTGAACTTGGTTTTGGCCAACCTAACTTGTCCTAATTCTGATATGTTAGTGCACTCAAAATATCGATCCATTTGTTCTTCTCACTTAATATATGTCTCTTGTCTTCCATCAAAAGTGGGTGCATAAGGTTCGGTGTTCCTAACGGGTCCCTTCTTTGAGTCAGCCAAGTATGGGTATAGGCTCTTAGGGCTAGACTCAGGGGCAAGATCATGGTCATAGGCTCTTAGATCAAACCTCCAATGATTAGGTTCAGGATCCCTGTATAAAGGTCTCCTAGGCTCTGGGTGTGGGTGAGGTTGGGGTCTACCAAATTCTGAGTCAGGGGTCCAATTTCGGTGCCTAGGCTCCTCAAGTACCTGGGCTCGGTCTCTAAACTGAGCAACAGTATCAGTCATATCCTGACTCAATTTGGTCATACTTTCGGTAAGAGTTCTAATCATGGCCTCTAAATCAGGTTGGGTTTGACCAGGTTAGTAGGGTACTCCGTTCCGGGTGGACATGATGATGCAAGCAAGCACACCAAATGAGACTCGACTGAAATGACTACGGGCTAACTA
This sequence comes from Areca catechu, assembly GCA_021397845.1. Taxonomy (NCBI): domain Eukaryota; kingdom Viridiplantae; phylum Streptophyta; class Magnoliopsida; order Arecales; family Arecaceae; genus Areca; species Areca catechu. The sequence goes on from CM038050.1 coordinate 59,989,387, forward strand.
GACCTAGAGCCCAAACTAGATGCCCAATCAGAGTGGCAAGCTAGCCTGTAGTAACTCGGGACTCAGCCAGGCAGGTGTAAGGGGAGTGTTAGGTCCCTAATTGCCAATCCTAGACACCAATCAGTGATTGGCCAGGTAGGCGGACCAGCACACAAGCCCTTCGGGACGTAGTCCCTGAATCACCGTTCTAGACACTGAGTATAAACCACACATAGAGTAACCAGACAAACTGACTAAACCCTAGGCTGGACCTGACCAGTTGGTGTTCCTAGCCCACTAGGGTAAATTAAGTCTAATAAATTTTAAAATTAGGCTTAGGATCGAATGAATGGATGGTGGTTTTGGGCTAAGGAGAGGTTATCAACTCCTCCTCTTATCTTAGATGCTCAATTGCCCTTAAGATGAATTAGGAGATGATCACTCAAAAAAAAATTGAATTGCAGAAACACAGAAATAGAATTTCTGTAATTTAACTCTCAGAAATTTCACAGAAACCAATAAATTATAGTAAAATTATGTGAAATAGTTTCAATTATACTAGTTCCAGAAAAATAAAAATCATGCAATTTGGAGTTACTTGTAATGAGAAACAATTCCTGCAACAGGGTAGTTACAGACTGAAAATAGAATGCTTCCCCCGTTTATAATTCTTGCTACGAAGTTGTAAACCAGTGGATCCCCTACATATCCTAGGAACACCCCATAGAATGAGAAGAGGAGGCTTGCACCTCACTTCATTCCTAGGACTGGACGTCCTGGGGAGTCTACTTCGAGCAGACAAAGTAAAAAAGAAAGACACTCAAACATGCAAGCAAGTCAGAAACCCTAGACAGGGCTCTGATACCAAAAATGATGCAGGATGAAAGCTCTAATACCAAAATTGAAGATGATCAAGAACACTATCTTCTTGTCCAATGGTTCCTCCTATTGAGTTCTTCTTCCTAGAACTCAATTCTTCGGATTATGGCTGGAATTCTTCCACACAAAAGGTTGCCTCCCTTTCTTTGATCTCTTCTCCTCCTTCCATTAAGACCTTGGCCCTTTAAGACACCCTTGTCTTGAAGAAAAGACCTTGTCCTAAGAGGATATAGGCTTGTCTTAAGTTGGAGGAGAAATTAGAACAATAATGTCTTAATGTAAGAAAGAAAGGAAAGAATATCAGAACTCCTTCTTTCCTTTACCATCGGAGACCTTCTCTTTTATTCTTGTTCAGCAACAGAGTTTCAACAGAGGAGTCCTCTGTAAAGGAAACAATGTAAAACAAGAAAAGAGGGAAGGAGTCTTTTGGAGAGGAAGAAGAAAAATAAAAACATTACAGATTTCAATCTCTCGTTCTGATTTTCCTGACCCCTAAAATAGTTTTCAGAGAGGCGCCCACACAACTCTCCGTAAACTCCTTCTCATGCCCTTCTCATTTTCTCATGCCCCTTCCCTCCTTCTCACGGCCTTCCAGATTAAATCCCACGGCCTTTCTTAAAGGAAAAGTCGCGATATGTTAAAAAGAAAGGAGTCACGACTTTTCATCTCCGAAGAGATGTTATTTCGCGCGACTGGGAAGAAACAGCGCTTTCTTTCTTTCTTAAAAACCCATCAACCATTGGATTCCCATCCAAGGGGGCATATCTGAGGTGCTAACTCTAAGAAAGGAGGTCGCCCCATCTTAATTCATCGGGGAATTAAGTGGGGCGTGCCAAGAGTCCATTAGCGCATGGACTCTTGGCATTTTGGCATGAAAATGCTAAGGGGCGGGTGGGGGGCCAGCCTAGGTGCATGGTTAGCCAATAGGGTTAGCCATAATCCCTATAAACTCAATTAGGGTCTAATTAGATCCAATTAGAACCCAAATTGAACCAATCCGGAATCCTAATTCGAATCTAATTTGAATAGAAGCTATGATTTGCAACACCTGCTAGAGTGTCATCATGCAAAATGATTTAATTACAAAATTAAATCCTTGATCAATTCTCTTAAGTGTGTGACCCATTGGGTTCCACATCTAGCCAGCAGTGGGTTCGAATACAAGTTGACCTAATTTGATTAGAACTCTTTCTAATCGATTTAGGTCAAATCGGGCTTACCCGATTATGATCAATTAGGACTCTTCCTAGTAAGTGATCATTCAATTTAATCAACCCACAAGACAAGATTGACATCTAGAAACGTGTCATGTCTTCCTGGAAGATATGGAAATTCTGGTGAAATACCAAAACTACCCTTCAATAGAAAGTTACCATATAATTAAATCCCTCGATCAGCCTGCACCCAGAATATAATTATGGATATGGATATATGTCAATTCCAATATTACATTCTTTTCTAGGTCAATCTTATATTGATGATTCAATTATCTTGATATTAGAAATCATCTCTAAATCTTTACTTTGATCAAAGATTCCATGAATCATCATCCGATCGATAACTAGTTGGATGCAATATCCTCTTACTAAGAGTGATCGATTCCTTGTTGACCTACTCATTACCTTCATATCCAATTCACCATTCCCAGTATCAATCCTGTGCATGACTCAGTGTCATGATTAGAATTGAACCAAAGCATGGATTCATGTACATAAGGTACTTATGGTAGTCTTAGGTCAAATGATTACTTGTACCACTCCCACTATGAGAACCTTCTATTGACATGTAGCTAAGACTCCATTAGATGTTCTCAAGTTGGATCATATCAGTGAACTCATTCTCTAATGAGCACCCACATCCTAGTATCAGTGTCATACACAAGTGACTGTGAGAGTAGTCACCCTCTCCAGTATACATGGGATGTGCTAGTCTTACCGGAAAAAACCTGATCCCCTACTCAGGGTTCCTTTGATTAGGAATATTTTAGATTAAGGTTTTAAGACTTTAGGTCTCACTGGTATGATCTCATCATAACCCTAAAATCATAGCCCTAATCTATAGGGTTCATCATATAATATAAACACAGCGTATGATGAAAAATAATGCCTTTATTAGATTATTGTCAATTATAATGGTTTGGGAGATACAACATAGATTGGCTTGTAGGGCATATCCCTTTCAGGAGAAGTATATATATGCTCCAAATCAAATCAAATTGATAATAATTGAATACCATTGATGAGAATGAGATAAGAGCATTCAAGAGAGAAGAAAAGAGAGCTTCAACTCCTATTCATTTAAGTTTCAACCACTCTCAAGCAAAAGCAAGCCTCCAAGCATTCAAGAGCCTTCAAGAGCATTGAAGATCATCTATTCTTGAGCATTCAAGAGGCTTCAATAAGTTTAAAGCATCTCTACATCGAGCTTCAAAGAGATACCCGCTTTATTTTAGAAAACTTATATTGTTTCTTTACTTCTAAACTTATTTTATTGTAAGGGTTCTTAGTTAGCCTATTATAAAACCAAGGGAGATTATTGGTGAGCCTTTGAAAACTAATTAGGTTCTTGGTTAGCCCAGAAAACCAAGGGAGGTTGGTGGTTAGCCCGTAAAACCATTTAGGTCTTGGTTAGTCCGTAAAACCAAGTGAGGTTTTGACTTGTTGGCCTTGTGAAAATAAGTTGGGTTTTTGATTAGTGAGCCCACAAAACTAATCAACTGTAATCAGTATGATTATAGTGAATTCCCAAGAAAATCTTGGGGAGTGGATGTAGGTGCATTGGATAGCACCGAACCACTATATTTCTTGATCTTTGTGGTTGATTGATCTCTCTACTTGCTTTACTTTTATTGCTCTTTATTTTTGCTGCACTTTTACTTAAGAGCTTTATATTTGTATTCATAGTACCTTGATTAATTAATTGTTGAATTGGATTGCATAGCATTGCATTGCATTAAGTAAATATTTTTAAAGACCCAATTCACCCCCCTCTTGGGTTGCTTACTGGGAAACAAGTGGTATCAGAGCCTTATTCTCAGTATATAGGCTTTACTCCCTTGAGTAAAGTCTATGGTAGTCCCAATTGGTACTAATGTAGTTGAGGGTCAAGCCTCAAATAGACCTTCATTTTTCAATGGATCAAATTACACATATTGAAAAACTAAGATGAGAATTTATACGCATTCTATTGGTTATAATTTGTAGAAAGTGGTAGATAAAGGTCCTCATATTCTTTTAGTAGCGGTTAATGGTGTTTCCATCCCGAAGCTCAAAGTGGATTGGGATGAAAATGACATTAAGCAATCCGAGATCAATGCCAAGATAATGAATCTCCTCTACTGTGCATTAGATTCTAGTGAATTCAATAGGATATCTACATGCACCTCTGCAAAAGAAATATGGGATACACTTGAAGTTATCCATGAGGGTACCGATCAAGTGAAAAATACTAAAGTGAACATGTTAGTGCGCACGTATGAGATGTTTCGAATGGAACCTAATAAATCTATCACTAATATGTACATAAGATTCACAAATATTGTTAATGGAATGAGAAGTCTTGGAAAGGTAATGTCTAATGCTAATCTTGTAAATAAAATTCTCAGGTCACTTCCAACATCGTGGGATCCGAAGGTGACTGCAATTTAGAAAGCCAAGGATGTTGACAAACTACCTCCATAGCAGCTGGTTGGATTGCTCATGACTTATGAGCTAAATTTGAAACAAAAAATAATGGACATGGACAAAAAGAAGAAGGGGATTGCTTTCAAATCAAACATACAAGAAAAATCTTCAATAGATGAGTCCAAAGATGAAGAAGATGATGAAGGTGAAGAAGCCCTCCTTGCAAAAAAATCCAAAAGATTCATGAAGAGGAGGAAGTTTTCTTACAAGAAGAAATATCAATCAAAAGAAAAAGGAAAAGAGAAAGAGAAGGAGAAAGAAAAGGAAAAGAAGAAGGAAATACCTACATGCTTCGAGTGTAAGAAACCGGGACACTACAAGTTCGATTGCCCTCTCCTTAAGAAGTCTAAAAAGAAATTAAGAAAGAAAGCAATGATGTTCACTTGGAGTGACAGTGAAGACTCCAGTTCTGAAGAAGAGCATACAGAAGTTACAAATCTCTACTTAATAGCACATCAAGAACATGATGAGTTAAATTTCGATACTGAAATTGAATTTATATTTGATGAGCTTAGAAATGCTTTTGATGAACTCATGCATGATTATAAACTGATTTTATTTTAAAATAAAAAGTTGAAAAAGCATGCAAATAGTTTTTCTCTTGAAAACAATTCTTTGCTAAATAAAGTTAGTGATTTGAAATCTAAATGAGATATTTTAGAAAAGAAAAACAATACTTTGTCAATGGAGAATGAAGTTTTGAAAAGATCCAAAAATGTTATTTCAAATGGTGATCTTCTAAAAAGAAATAAAGATTTAGAATTGGAAAATGTTAAGTACAAAAATGAACTTAAAAAGATAAAACCTTTTGTTGAAAAATTTACCTATAGTTCAGAAAAATTAAACCTACTTTTGAATAGCTAAAGAGCCATTTTTAATAAAGCAGTATTAGGCTATAGACCACAAAAGCAACAAAAGTATTTCAAAAACTTTTTTGTACCTACATCATCTAGCATTACTTGTTTTTCATGTAAAAAACTAGGTTATAAATCTTTTCAATGTAATTTAAGGAAAATTAATTCTTTTAGTAAAGTGTGGGTTCCAAAAGGAACCATTTTGAATGCTAACCCTAAAGGACCCAAGTTAGCTTGGGTACCTAAAAACAAAGCTTGAGTCTATTGCAGGTGTGTCTTGCAACCAAGGAGAACAAAAGACTTTGGTATCTTGATAGTGGTTGCTCAAAGCAGATGATGGGAGATGTGAAGCAATTCACTTCTTTTGAAGCTTTGAATGAAGGGAGTGTGATCTTCGAGGATAATGGTAAAGGAAAAATCATTGGTATTGGTAAGGTTCACATTACTCCTTCTAATTGTATTAGTAATGTAGTTCTAGTTGATGGTTTAAAACATGATCTTTTAAGCATTAGTCAATTTTGTGATAAAGATTTTCAAGTCATTTTTAAATTATCTTATTGCATGATTGCTAGTCCGGATATAAATGAGTACAATTCATTGGAAAAAATCATGGTAATGTTTATTTGGTAGATTTGGATGATCTATCTTTGCCTAATGGAGAACGCCTTGTTGTAATGAATTCTACTAAGGATGAGACTAGTTAGCTTTGGCATAGAAGATTAGGGCATGCTAGTATGTATCTATTTTCAAAACTTTGTAAAAAGAACTTAGTTAGAGATTTACCTGAACTTTGTTTTAAAAAAGATAGAATTTTCCAAGCATGTCAATTTGGTAAACAAGTTAAAACTTCTTTTAAACCAAAATGTTTTGTAACTACTAGTAGACCACTAGAACTACTTCATATGGATCTCTTTGGGCCAACTAGAATATCAAGTCTAAGAGGCAAGAGGTATGGATAAGTCATAGTGGATGATTTTTCGAGATTTACATGGGTTTTTTTTCTAGCACATAAAGATGAACCATTTTTTGCTTTTATAAAGTTTTATCGAAATGTTTCAAGCAAAAAAGGTATTTCAGTTGTTTGCATTCACAGTGATCATGGAACTGAATTTGAAAACCAAGATTTTGAAAACTTTTGTAATAAAAAATGAATTGAACATAACTTTTTTACACCTAGGACACGTCAGCAAAATGGGATTGTAGAATAAAAAAATTGTACTTTAGAAGAAATGACATGCACTACGCTTTGTGAAAATGATTTGTCGAGATATTTTTGGGCTGAAGCTATTACTACTGCATGTTATATCTTAAATCAAGTTTTAATCCATCCTATTTTGAAGAAAACTCCATATGAACTTTAGAATCAAAGAAAACCAACTTTAAAGTATTTCCAAGTTTTTGGTTGCAAATATTTTATTCTAAATAATGAAAAAATAATCTTGGAAATTTTGATGCCAAGTCTGATGAAGGTATCTTTTTAGGATACTCCACATCAAGCAAGGCATACAGAGTTTTCAATAAAAGAACTTTGGTTGTAGAAGAATCAGTGCATGTTGTTTTTGAGGAATCTATTAACAAATCCTCTAGAAAAGAGGATACATCTGATAAATATGCAGGTGCTGACAAGCTTCAAAAGTTGATACTGAATGATCAACCTCCTCAGTGAATGATGAAGATCAAGACAAGTATGAGAAAGGAGAAGACACTCCAAAGCATCAAGATCTACCTAAGGAGTGGAGGTATGCTCATAGGTATCCTAAGGAATTAATCCTAGGTGATCCATCTAAAGGGGTAAGAACTCGAGCCTTAATTAGAAATGAATGCGAGTATATAGCTTTTGTATCATAAGTAGAGCATAAATATTATGAAGAAGCTGAAAAAGATCCTAACTGGATTAATGTCATGCAAGAAGAATTAATTCAGTTTGATAGAAATAATGTGTGGACATTAATAGAAAGACCATCTAATATTTCTATTATTGGCACTAAATGAGTATTTAGGAATAAATTAGATGAAAATGGAATTGTTGTTAGGAATAAAGCTAGGCTAGTTGCTAAACGCTACAACCAGAAGGAAGGAATTGATTTTGATGAAACTTTTGCTCCTATTACTAGACTTGAAGCAATTAGATTATTATTAGTATTTGCTTGTTTTATGAACTTTAGACTGTTTCAAATGGATGTTAAGAGTACTTTTCTGAATGGTTTTATAACAGAAAAAGTTTTTGTTGAACAACCACCTAGATTTGAAAATCATGCACATCCTGATCATGTTTTTAAATTGTACAAAGCACTTTATGGATGAAAGTAAGTACCTCGAGCCTGGTGTGAAAGACTTAGTAAATTTTTAATTGAAAATGAGTTTTCTAGAGGCAATGTTAATAAAATACTATTTTTGAAAAAGAAAGATAGTAATTTATTAGTAGTACAAATATATATTGATGATATCATTTTTGGTGCTACTAATGAAATTCTTTGTCAAGAGTTTGCTAAGCTAATGCAGGGTGAGTTTGAGATGAGCATGATAGGAGAACTCAATTTCTTTCTCGGACTCCAGATCAAGCAAACTATAGATGGAATCTTCATCAACCAAGCTAAGTATACAAGAAAAATTATAAAGAAGTTTGGGATGGAGACTACTAAAGCAATAGGTATACCTATGAGCCCCTCTTGTAGACTTGATAAAGATGAACATGGTAAATCAGTAGATCAAAATTTATATAGAGATATGATTGGCTCTTTACTATACTTAACTACTAGTAGACTATATATAATGTTCAGTGTATGCATGTGTGCTAGATATCAGTCTGAACCTAAAGAATCATATCTGATGGCTGTTAAGCATATTATTAGATATATATATGGTACTATTGATATTGGTTTATGGTATTCTAGAAATTCATCTACTGAATTAATTGGATATTCTGATGCTGATTTTGCTGGTTATAAATTGGATAGAAAGAATACTAGTGGTACTTGCCAATTTCTTGGAGTTAACTTAGTCTCATGGTTTAGCAAGAAACAAACTTCAGTTGTACTATCCATGGCTAGGTTGAGTATATTGCAGCAGGAAGTTGTTGTGCTCAAATCTTGTGGATTAAGCAAGAACTTAAAGATTTTGGAATCAAGTTGACTAGTACACCTATTAAATGTGACAATACCAGTGCTATTTACCTGACTAAAAATCCTGTTCAACATTCTAAGAGTAAACATATTAAAATTAGGCATCATTTTATTAGAGATCATGTTGAAAATAATGATGTTATGCTTGAATTTATTAGTACTGAATTTCAATTAGCTAATATCTTAACTAAACCTCTTCTTGAAGATCAGTTTTGTATGATTAGAAGAGAGCTCGGGATCATTAATCCTTTTGATTAAATTTTTTCTATCTTTGACTCAAATTAGATCAACTTGACATCTATCTTACTCAATTATTGTTGAATTTAATCATATTTCTAGTGATTTTAATCAACTCTTGAATCTCTCATTTTTCGATTTTTAAGTCGATGTGTCGACATATTGATGTGTCGACACCTGAATGTGTCAACACATTCGTGAGTCGACACTTGAACGACCACAGACCAAGAATAAAGGGTTTCCGAATGGCTTTTCTCTCCATTTCTTTCTCTCTTATGCCGACACGTAATCTAAGGTACTCCTCATTGTTCTTTCCCTCTGTTTTGTGATTTAAACCTGTTGATTCTTCGTTTGGAGCATTTGGTAGTTCGAATTTTGCTATATTTCGCCTCCCATTTGGAATTTGAGCCTTAGAAACCCTAGGTTTTCATCCAAACCATGCCTAAACCTTTATTCCAAGCAATGGGACCCCGAAAGCAAGTAGTCCATCAACCTCGTCAGTAAAATTAGGAAGAAGGATGAAGGATGAATGGTGGGGACACCGGAGGTACCAGAATAAGACAGAGGCTTTTCAACCCTCTATGAATTGATCAATAATTTATGAGTCCATCTGTAATAAGGGCTTAGCCCATCTGAGTCCTTTTTTTAGTTGTTGTTTGAGTCTTTTGAGTTGTTATTTCAGTTCTGTACTAGTCAGCTTATGTTGAGCTAGTTCAGTCCAATGCTAGTCAGCTCATGTTGAGCTAATTTTATTTTTTTGAGTCCTGTCCAAGCATACTGAAGACTCAAGACTATATCATACAAGTGAAGACCAAGTCCAACTAGATTGAAGACATGGAAGTATAGCCCAAGTCCAACCCAGCTTGAAGATTTGAAGACCCCGGGAGGAAAATTCAGGAAAACCCTGATTTCTTGCAGATGCCCTCCAGATGCCCAGATTCCCTTCCAGATGCCAAAGTATATTCATAGATAAGGGCATCCATGATTCCAGAGGTCCAACTGCATCCTAGCCCAAAGAAATCAAGCCCAGGTGCCAAGCCCAAGCCTCTAAGAAGCAAGATACCAGGGAATATTCCTACTACCTGGCTACCAGGCCACCCCAGCTTCCAGAGGCCCAAACCCATGCACCTGAGCACCTTTGGCACGGCCTTTTGCTGCTCCTAGAAGCCCAACACGCCCCCCTAGGCATCCTTGGAGTGTTGGCCAAGTCAAGAGAATTTTTAGGAATTTTTTCTACCTAATGTTTCCTTATTTTCTAGCTAGGGTTTGAGAGGGAAGAGGATTCTTATGTAAAGACTTATGTACCCTTACTTGGAGCCCAAGGTTAAGGGTCTATTTAAGGGACCCTAGCCTCTTGTATGAAACATAATTTTTTATATGAATTAAAACCTTGAGTTCTTCTATTGAGTTGTGTGATACCCTGCTGTGTGCATAAAGGGGTTTGTGAGAGTTCTTCTTTCCGGTGTTTGCAATCATCTTCCTGTTGCCAACAAACCCTCCAGATCCCTGGACGCCCAACGCCCACTCCAAAAGAAGCCTTCCCTTGCTGTTTTTCCTTTGTTTTCTTATTTCTTTGTAAATTTTCTAACCCCTGACAGGTCGTTTGTAGGTCCCTGAGTTCCTACGAATCCAAGGACTCCAGCCAAGCCTCAATCGGACCACCGAGCAGAAAGCTGGGTATCCACGGGTAATTGGCTCGGTTTTCCAGGCCGCATCCATCGAGGAACGAGAGACCCCTTCACTGCGATCTTCACAGACGTTGTCAGGTACTCCCCTCTACCTCCAGTAGTTATATTGTAGGAGAACTTGTCCTAATCGAGGCTTCTCAGCCCCGGCAGTCCTTCTTTGCTACTTTTCTAGGTCCTAATCTGCATGCTGATCTTCAAAAATTCATACAAAATTCCCTACAAATAATTTTGATCTGAAATTCGAGAATTAATCACCTAACTCAACATGTAAAACATACAAAAGGAATTGCATGCATATTAGTCCCCCATCAACGAAGGCCAGACATGAAGCTAGAGCTCCTGATCTACCCACACAACCACTTTTTATAGCTTATAGCCATATGAGCTCGAAGACCGTCATTGGGGGATGACGAGTGGACTTCACTTTTGTCAACCAGCATCATTTTAGGATCAGAGAGTGGATTCAACAGGCTGGTTTGACTTCTTTTTGCTCACTCAGTGAGGGATTTTATCCCAGGCTGATTAGAGAGTTCTATGGATCGCTCGCCCGTGGGACTGATGGATGGATGGCACAGGTGAGAGGTTGGGATATCCCAGTTTCATCAGAGGTTCTAAGCATAGTATGGGATATTCCGATGACTGGTTCAGTGGTGGACAACTTGATGGACAGAGTGAGTGGACTCCAGTGTATCGTTGAGTCTGGTATATTGCTTGAGGGAGCCACCATACCCGCATCCCGACTATCAGCAGAGATGAGATTATTGTACCACATTGTCACCCGGATACTTCTGTCGAAGACCGGATGCTTCGATTACATCACTGAGCGAGAGTTGCTAGTGATGGTCTCATTGGTTCAGTGCACACCCATCTGCCTTCCAGTGCTTATGATTCACCAGATGATGGAGGCGTCAATGAGCCAGCGACTCTACTTGCCATATAGGATGGGATTGGCTATTCTGTTCAGAGATTACGGTGCTAGCTTTGAGGGCGAGCCCTTCCACATGCTACTTCATACTGATGTGTATGACATCAGGTGATTACATAGGATGGGTTATCATCTATTCCGAGGCCAGTGGAGACGGAGGATATCTGGTCAAGCCGATGATAGAGCTGATGACGATGATGCTGCAGAGGAGGAGTGCATCCTTTCCAGCAAGGCAAGACCTATCGAGAGTCAGCCTGAGACAGCAACACAGCCAGAGGTTGCATCTCAATCTAATCCTACTACTTCAGCACAGCCTCAACCAACTCAAATGGAGACTCAGGATGTTTCTAATAGCTTATTGGACAGAGTCAGATGCATTAAGATTGATCTTTTGATTGTTAGACAGCGTCTTGACTGCTTCATAGCTAAGACTAGAGAGAGCCATAGTGGACTGAATGATGGCATCTCAGCTATACTAACTGCACTGTCCAGACCTTCGGTGAGTACTCCAGTTACTGATACAACTACACCTACTCCTATACTTATTATTGATGGAGATGATGTTGATGGTGATGATATTGATGGAGACGATGAGGAGACTGACTCTGGTGGATTCAATTTTCTAGATCTGACTACAGAGCCATCAACGGAGGTGATGACAGACTTGCCCAGGAGTCCCACTCTTGATCCTTCTAGTTCACCTACCCAGACTCCAATCCCATCCTCTCCTTCCAGATTGGATGATCATGATCCTATTCCCATTCTTTCACCGGTTATTGATTCTTCATTTATTGATACTCCTATTATTCATTCACTTATTATTGATTCACCCATTGTTCATACATCGATTATTGACACTCCTATCCTTGATACACTGATTACAGACTTACCAGTTCATTCTACAACTGATACATCTTTCCTTGATACATCTATTGTATCATCAACTGATACACCTATTGTATCATCAACTGATACACCAGTTTTCGACACACCCATTGTTGATACTCCTACCATTCACACATCCTCACTTATCCAAGAGCTTGGTTTTTATACACCTGGCTTTCAGTATCTTGACTCCGGTCCCTCTTTTGATCGCACGCCATTTTCGGCAGTCACTGAGACTGTCGAACTGATTAGTTCTGTTCCTGTGGAGGACATTGCTTCTACCTCTACTACTCCAGCCAGAGGTCAGACATATGCATGTTGCAGAGGATGTGGTCGTCGTACCCCTCCATGACCGACCAAGACTCGACTCCGAGATCTCAGATCGATGGGTCTCGAGCTCGATCTTTTATTGATACAGGACCGATTGAGATCAGATCGTCTTCAGATGATGATATAGATGAGGATTAGGATATCTATATATTTTTTAGATAGTTTACATTTATGCATCGATGTATGTTTTGTCTTTTGTTGTACAAATTCTGACTTGAAATGAAATATCATGTTGTACTTCATGTTTGTGACTTTAAATGAATGAATGATTTCAATTTCCTTATTATTTCATTATCTTTATGAATTGAAATGAAGTTCTTACATTACACTTCAATGCTATATCTTGAATGTTCAGCCTATTTGTCTTCCTACCTTTTTAATGATAACAAAAAGGGGGAGTAGTATAGTAGTGAGATTTAAGCATAAATGTAATATATTTTTTGGTAGTAGTAAGTTTAAAGACAAATTATTTATATATTTGTGATGTGCAAGGGGTAAACAAATTTTGAAAATTATTTTTTGAAAACTTGAATTGAAAAATGCTTACAAATTCCTTAAGAAAGGGGGAGCTTTACCTTGTTTTTATTGAAAATCCTTTTAAAGTGAATTTCATCCTAAAACCCCTTTTTAAATGTTTGAAAGGATATTTACAAACCATTTTATGGATCATCAATTCAGGGAAATCTTTACTTATTGCCGAATTTTCATGTAGAGTATTACGATACATGTGATTATGTTTCATATATATTCCAAAGCTCTGACACTCTTAATCATTATAATTTGCTCTGATCATTATATCATTCTTATTCTGATATATCTTATCGATATTGAAAATCACTTTGATACAACTATTGCATTTTATTCTATGCACCTTGAAAAATTCTTTTAAAAGCTTTTTATGCAATTTATATTTAAAGGTTTTGTTATCATCAAAAAGGGGGAGATTGTTGACTCCGTTATTGATTTTAATGATAAGCAAAACGGTTAAGTATAAGTTAAGTACTAATGGTTTCCTTGAAGTCTGTTTTTGTTGGAAAAGGTACTCATAAATTTGAAGAAACTTGTTTGATTGAAGAAGCCAGGTTTATATGAAAAGAATTGCTCAAAGAGAACTTGGAATGTCAAAGATTTCTTGAATGGACAATTGAGTTTAGTAGCAATCTATTTCAGCTCAAGTTCAAACCTTTTTGTGAAGATTTCAATGAGGTGTTAACTCAAAGTGTTGACACATGGAAGTGAAGTTCGACTCAAGCCGGTATGTAAGAATGTTTCAGATGGCATGGTTAAAGTGTCAACACATGGACCTGAAGTGTCGACACATGGATCAGCTCATCACCTGAGATTTTCAAGCCATAGAACTTGCTGAAAATGAAGAACTGTAGAAGTGTTGACACATGGAAGCTAAGTGTTGACTCAAAGTATCGACTCACCTGAGGAAGTGTCGACATATCTGAGATTTCCAGAGAACTAGATTGAAAATTTTTGAACTGGGTGTCGACTAATGAAGTTCAAGTATCGACGGGAAGTGTCAACTCATAGCCTAAAGTATCGACACATGGAGTTCTGGGAATAGTAATGGCTAGTTTTCAAATGCAAAACTCGATCCTTTTGCCCTCCGACGGCTAGTTTTTCAAGTCTAACAGCTAGAAACAGGATTTGAGGTCTTGGGAAAGTATATATATGCTCCAAATTAAATCAAATTAATAATAATTGAATATCATTGATGAGAATGAGATAAGAGCATTCAAAATATAAGAAAAGAGAGCTTTAACTCCTATTCATTGAAGTTTCAACCACTCTCAAGCGAAAGCAAGCCTCCAAGCATTTAAGAGCCTTCAAAAGTATTGAAGATTATCTATTCTTAAGCATTCAAGAAGCTTCAACAAGTTCAAAGCATCTTTACATCGAGCCTCAAAGAGATACCCGCTTTATTTTAAAAGCTTATATTTTTTCTCTACTTCTAAACTTGTTTTATTATAAGGGTTCTTGGTTAGCCTATTATAAAATCAAGGGAGGTTATTGGTAAGCCTTTGAAAACCAATTAGGTTCTTGGTTAGTTTGAAAAACCAAGGGAGGTTGGTGGTTAGGCCATAAAACCATTTAGGTTCTTGGTTAGCCCGTAAAACCAAGTGAAGTTTTGACTTGTTGGCTTTGTGAAAACAAGTTGGGTTTTTGATTAATGAGCCCACAAAACTAATCAACTATAATCGGTGTGATTATAGTGAATTCCTAAGGGGATCTTGGGGAGTGAATATAGGTGCATTGGATAGCATCGAACCATTATATTTCTTGGTCTTTGTGGTTGATTGATCTCTCTACTTGCTTTACTTTTATTGCTCTTTATTTTTGCTACACTTTTACTTAAGAGCTTTATATTTGTATTCTTTGTACCTTGCTTAATTAATTGTTGAATTGGATTGCAAAGTATTGCATTGCATCAAGTAAATATTTTTAGAGATCCAATTCACCCCCCCTCTTGGGTTGCTTACTGGGCAACGCACCTAAACTGCATAAGAAAGGCCTAAAGATAATCTCAGGGAACAATAAAGCTTCATATGGTCTTTCTATCCAGGTGCAAGTAGTCTACATTTTTACAAATATGTCTATTTCACCGAGCATCTCTTCGAGATAGTGCTCATATCGTTACAACTTTCGTGCAAGTTGGAACATATTCAACAAGAAATCTCGCAACCTTAAGACCACTATAGTTATGGCCATTGTACATCGGAGCTTCAGTCACCGGCTCCCGTCATCAAGTCACCAACTTCTTTGACTTTCCAATACTAGACAGGCATCAACCCCCATACATAGTCTTATGACTTTGCGAAGACCTGTGTTTTTGTTAAACAGTCATCCGCACCTTGTCACTATGACTCCTTTGTGAGGAGGCACCCCTTCTCCCGAAGTTATGGGGCTATTTTGCTGAGTTCCTAAAAGAGAGCTGTCCCATGTCTCTAGGTATATCTACATACCCACCTATGTCAGTTTCCGAACCTATCAGAAGCCTCTTTTTTTTCTGCCTTTTATTTTTCTTCTTTCTTTTCTTTTTCCTCCTCTTGACTTTTCACAATTGGTTTGGCCTTAGTTGGGGATCCCTTCCTGCTTTTCTGTATAGGTCTTTCTGTCTTGGGGCTTGGTTGGGACTGTAGAGGTGTTGATTGGGGCTTTCTGCAGTTTGGCGTGACATTATGTGAAGTCGTCCCAAGTGAGGTTTTAGTAGGTTGTGCTCCATTAGCTTTCAGTGAAGGTCCGGATGTCCATGAGTTCCATGAAGCCAGCAAGGGTGATGATTTTGGTGAAGCTTTTCTTGGACCTGCTGATTTTGAAACTTCTTTCTTGGCTAACACATGTGGAGATGAATTTTTTCGTGGTCTCTGACTCTGAGAAGAACTTGATGAATCATGTTTTCCTGTGATGCCACCAGCTTTCGAGGCCATTACTGCATTGCTCTGTTCAAGGGTTTCATGCATCACTTCAAATTGAGCTTCCTTTGCGCATGCTTTCCAGCATTTTCAGCTCGAAGCTTTTCATCTCTTTCTTCAACAATTGACTAAGCTCCTCTTCTTTCTGTCGATTCCATTCAGCAGAGGCCACTGCTCGATCACAGATTTCCTCAGCTTGCGATTGTACTAGCTCAGCAGAATCATTCATTGGAGGGGATGCCATCTTCACCACTTCTAATGATTAACTTTCCTGAGTGTTTTCATCTCGACCCAACCTTGCTGGAGAATTTATCTCAACCTTCACTTCAGTCAAATTCTTTTCCTTTATCTTAAGAGCTACATCAGTGGAAGTGTCTTAAGATCCACATCTGTGGCACTTTGCTGAGAGCAATTGTTGAAGGAATCGCCCATACCTGCACTCCATCTTCTTAAGACAGACTTATTAGCACTAATAGATACTTCTGAAGCTCTCCTTTGGATATCCAAATTATGATCTTTCTGTTTGCTCTCAAAGAGATTGATAGCATCTTGAACACTCATCCTTCTTACTGTGTTGTTAGCTTTCTCTTGCGTATGCTCAGATTCAGCGCCGCTGTTGTTCCCATCAGCAGCCCTGTTGAATGGATTTCTTTCCCTAGCAGGAAAGTAATTAAGGCTCTTAATGGTAAGTGCGGTAGCCCTCCAAGATCCAGATCTTCCAATTTGGATTCATCTCATTGGGGAAGCAGACTTCCTAGGTGATGTAGATCTTATAAGAGGCCTACTTCTTTCAGCACAAGTTTGGTCTTCATCACTCGAGTAAGAGGACTCCTCACTTTCTATTGAGCCTTGATGCTCAACTTGTGCAAGTTTTGTTGGGGAGACACCATCATTGAAATGTTTCATTATATTGATTTGTTAGCCTAGCTGACAAATTGCTTTAGCATCTTCAGAGTTGTTCTTTGTATCTTCTGAACATGTTGTCTGTTCAACTACAGGTTCTGCTGGTTCATACTTTGGAAGAAGAGCCAAAAACTTCAATAATGAATTCTTTTTTTCTCTTTCCGATGTTGTATAGTTAGCGTATCAGACCAAATGTAATAATCAGTTCAATATATCATACTATCTTTCCAATATCTTTGATACTTTAAGGTAATAACATTGATAGAGTAGCAAATCAGACCAACTCTTATTACCTATATCATGGTCAACTTATCAGGTCAACCTTCCAATTGATCGGTTATTCTAATATCAATATACCAATGAGTTAGTGGGTCAGACCAACTCAATTTATCGGATCGTGATCAGCTTATCAGGCCAACCTTCTAATTAATCAGTTATTCTAATCGTAATATATCGATAAGATGGTAGGTCAAACCAACTCTTTTTGTCGGATTGTGGTCAGCTTATCAGGCCAACTTTCTAATTGATCAGTTATTCCTATCTTTACAATATCTTTGATACTTTAAGGTAATAACATTGATAGAGTGGCAAATCAGACCAACTCTTATTACCTATATCATGGTCGACTTATCAGGTCAACCTTCCAATTGATCGGTTATTCTAATATCAATATACCGATGAGTTAGTGGGTTAGACCAACTCAATTTATCGGATCGTGATCAGCTTATCAGGCCAACCTTCTAATTGATCAGTTATTATGATCATAATATACCGATGAGATGGTGGGTCAGACCAACTTTTTTTGTCGGATTATGGTCAGCTTATCGGCCTAGCGTGTAGGGGGCCTTCATTGACCTTGGCCTTTGTAGACCTTTATGGCCTTGCTCCTTGATCGGCTTTTGTGCCTCTTGGACATTGATCGGCCTTTAAGAAGATACTGGCCATTTAAGAAGAGATCGGCCATTAAGAAGACATCGACCTTGATATTGGCCTTCAAGAAAATATCAGCCTTTAGAGGTTCCTAAAAAATAAATTCCTGATCAGGATTCCTCTAGTAGGAGATACTCCGCCGTTCATGTTAGCAAAGTTTGAACAATAAAATAGAGAACTCATTGATAAATAAGAGAGGTCAAAGTGACATGATGGTTTATCTCGGAGGCTCCTCATGCCTTTTCTCAAGGCTGTCCAGTTATCAAATTTCTTGATTCTAGTGGACTTGGCCATGCTTCATCTTTTTTTGGCCTTCATGGCTTGTCTTTGGAGCCTCTCAATTTGAGTTCTTAACAGTGTTCGTAAATCAGAAGATTTCCTTCCAAATTGGGAAGCACATTGACTTCCTGATTGATGGATTGCATCTTCATCATCTAAATCAATAATTATGACAGACGTGCTATTTCTCCCTTCTTTGTATTTTGTGCAAAAATCTAAAAGGCCATTTGCAACATCTAGAATTTTTCTAAGCATCATACAATCAGAATCACCACAATGTAAATTATTCTGAACATTGGACTCTTGTACTTTTTCCGTGGACATTCTCACGGAAGTATTGGCAACATCATCAATAAAATCAGCCACCAAATCAATTATATTTGTAGATATTGAATTATCAACACATCGATCTGAATTCTGATTTCCTCTGGCTGATAGGTCTGACCAAGTACTTATCCCATGATGAGAGTTGGATAATAGACTTGGATAGGAATTTGCAAGTGACGACGGTAATGTGGACAAGAATTTGAAGACCAGCATCTTCCGAGCATGGAGAGTTTCATACTCTTTGGTTACACTTCCATATATTCCATCATCCAACTTCTTCAGAAAATTCGACAAAACAGGTGGATTTGATTAATCTATAACTTTGGAAGAAGCCTTTTCTTTGGTTTTCTCAAAACCGGAACATAAAGCTATAACCTCAGATGAATTAGGTCGGTCGAACCTTTGATGGAGTGGGTCGGTCGGATCTCTGATGGAGTGGGTCATTCGAACCTCTGATGAAATGAGTCGGTCGGACCTCTAATGGAATGGGTTGTCTAACTTTGTTCTTTTTTGTCTCTAAAGATACGTATCCGGGTTCAAGATTTTCGACGAACCATGCTTCTTGGGGATTTCCATCAGTTAATCTATTGATAACTTCTATCGACCAAGTTCTTCGGCTTCAAACTTGAAATTGAATTGATCAGATTCCAGGAAATCCAAGCCCCTCTTCTTTGAAATTCTTCTTGTTCGGCGCCGCTTTTTCCTCCACTTGTCATGGAATGAAGAATAAACTGTCGGAGTTCTTTGGCATTCTTCTACTTGTTCTGAAATAAGAGATGAATAACATTTCCAACTGTTACAGCCATGACAGTGACGTGGCCAGGCTCAGATACCGCCGAATGCGATCGAGCCACGTTGAGGTTTCTCCGGTCGAGTCAGCGCCACGTCTTCAAGACCAGGTTCGGCAAGGCTACAGCGCCCGGCAATTTCCTAAGGCAAACTGCCCTCGCCGAGGTCGAGCTCGGATCGGAGTTCCTCTACCACCTCGATGGCGCCCAAGCCCGGAGGGGTCCGCCTAAGTGAGGTCGGCCAAAGCCAGGCGACCTCCCGGAGTCGGGCCCACCTCGGCCGAGGCCAGGCGACCTCCTGCCACCTCGCCAGGTGTCCACCCAGGAGGGTTCCACCTACGGCGAGGATGGCTGGTCATTCGCCCTTCGCCAGGTGGCCCCCGGAGACGGGTCCACCTCGGCCGAGGCCAGGCGACCTCCTGCCACCTCGCCAGGTGTCCACCCAGGAGGGGTCCACCTAGGCCGAGGTCGGCTGGTCCTTCGCCCCTTTGCCAGGTGGCCTCCCAGAGATGGGTCCACCTCGGCCGAGGCCAGGCGACCTCCTGCCACCTCGCCAGGTGTCCACCCAGGAGGGGTCCACCTAGGCCGAGGTCGGCTGGTCCTTCGCCCCTTTGCCAGGTGACCTCCCGGAGACGGGTCCACCTCGGCCGAGGCCAGGCGACCTCCTGCCACCTCGCCAGGTGTCCACCCAGGAGGGGTCTACCTAGGCCGAGGTCAGCTGGTCCTTCGCTCTTCGCCAGGTGGCCCCCGGAGACGGGTCCACCTCGGCCGAGGTCAGGCCACCCGTACGAAGAAGGTCTCAGGGAAGAGGCGCGGGCCCCGAGGCCATCCCTCGGGCCGTACGAATCCCAGACGGCGCCCCGTACGGAGGGCGGCGGCACGCGGAACATCACTTGCATCGGCCCGACAAGTTCCACAGCCAAGGGGCACGATTCTGACAGAACAGGCCCTATAGATGGATGGCGCCCACGCTTGGGAAGGAGAGCGCTCTCGCTGGGCCCGAGGCCTGACCGGCCGCCTTGCCAGCGCCGCCCTCCCTTTTTCTCTTCTGTCTTTGCCTTTTCCCCGCTGGGCTCGGCGGACGAGGTCGGAAAGCCGCCTGGCCCCCCTTCACCAAAAAAGGAAAAGAGAAGAGGACGGGGGAGGGGAGTCTCCCAGGAGGAAAAGACAAGCGCACGACGAAAGAAGATAAAGAGGGAGGAATCTGGGGATGACAAGGTAAGAAAACAAGCCTGGGGACAAAGGAGAAGCAGCGGCAAAAGGCCTCGCTCCGGAGAGTGAAAACCAGAGATCCCAAGAGGGAATCACTGGGCGTGAGCTCGGCAAGGAGGCCCAGCCGAGATTCTGGTCCCCAGAGCGTCTCTCTCACCAGTAAAACTCTCTAAGTCTGGAACCCTTTCGGGGGTCCGTCTGGAGAGTCTGTTCCTTCTCGTCGTCTACTGACTTGACCGTCGGAGTTCCCTCGCTGGGATCCCTGGCCAGGGTCTTCTAACCCCTTTCTTGCAGGTTAGCCGTAGCCAGGGAGGCCCCTTCGCCAGGTGGTCAGGAGGGATCGGCGGATCCGTGGCACGGGCGCGACAACGGGAGCGGCAACAGATTGGCACGCCAGGTAGGGGGGCAGGACACCAAACCCGAGCGGGGGCCAGCTTTCTGCAGGTGTCGCGCTCTCTGACGATGGTGGTCACTCGTGGCCATGAGGCGTCCACCAGCCGCGTGGGGGAGGTTCACTCCCCTCCAGGGGCCCTCAGCCCGGAGAGGGAGCTTCCGGCTCCCCCTCCTCTTGCACAACAACCTACCCTGGCGGACGGACCCCTTGCGGCCGTCATCCAGCAGCTACAGACCTTGACCTCAGCGGTCCGGCAGCTTCAGCATCAGCAACGGTCCCTGGCCACCCAGCCGCAGCCAGGGACCCCCGCGGCCCGAGCCGCGGGGCAGCGTGGGAGGCTGCGCTCAATCCAGGGCAGGCCATCCCATCCGAGGGCCGCCTCCAACCCCCGGGGGAGCCACCAAGCTCCCGCAAAGAGAAACTACTCCAGTTCGGAGGATCACGAGAGCCGATCCCCAGCCGACGGGGCCGAAACGGTGCATCGCAACAAGCGACGCCGAGGCCAGACCTCGCGCCGAGACCGATCGGCGCCCCCTTCACCCGCAGTCTCGGTGGAAGACTCCACTGACGAAGCCATCAGGCGCCAGGCCGAGAGGCGCCTGGAGGAGCATGATCGCAAGCTGGCGGAGTTCGCCCGCCGATTCGCCGACCTGCAGAACTCGTCGGCAGACCCGGCGGGCTACGACTCCCGCCCCCCTTTCTCTGAAGAAATCCAGGCGGAACCAATCCCGAAACGGTTCCGCATGCCGCAGGTGGATCCCTACGACGGGACCACCGACCCCCTGGACCATTTGGAGAGCTATAAAGCTCTCATGAGGGTCCAGGGTGCCACCGACGCTCTTCTGTGCATCGCCTTCCCGGCAACCCTCCGGAAGGCCGCTCGAGTCTGGTTCACCCGCCTTGAGCCCGGATCCATTTGCTCCTTCCATCAGTTGGAAGGAAGGTTTGTGGCACACTTCGATGCTTGTCGAAAGGTGCCGAGAGAGGTGGACAGGCTCTTCTCCATCCACCAGCAGGACCAGGAGCTGCTCCGGGACTATATCACCCAGTTCAAGACCGTAGCCCTGGAAATCTACAGCTTGGACGAGCCTGTCGCCATGCTGGCTTTGAAGCATGGGCTCAAGACATCCCACCTAACCTACTCCCTGGACGAGAAGCCGCCCAGGACGTACTCCGAGCTCCTCCTCCGCGCCCACAAGTACATCCGAGCGGAGGAGGCTGACCGCACCCGTCGAGAGTTAGACGGGAAGACTCCGAAGAAGCCGCTCCCGAGGGACGCCCCGGGAGCTCGGAGGCCCGGGCCGTCTACCGACCCTCGCCTGAATCCAAGGCCGAGGGGCGAAGCCACTCCCGAGCGGAGGTACACCCCTCTCCTCGCACCTCGAACGAAGATCCTCATGGAAATCGAGGGCGAGCGCTACCTCCATCGACCTCCTCCTCAGAACTCGAGAGCCGTCCGAGATAAATCGAAGTACTGCCAGTTCCACCACGAGCACGGGCATGACACAGAGGAGTGTCGCCACCTGAAGCGGGAGATCGAGGAGCTGATTAGGAGGGGTTACCTCAGGAAGTTCGTCAAGAACGAGGCCCCCTCTGAAGGGCAGCCGCTCGTGGCCTTACCACCCGTCCCTGCGATCGACAACCGCCCAACGGAGAAGCCCGTGGGCATGATCTCACGCGGGTCCGGTCGAGCGACGAAGAGAACCCGGGAAGTCAGGAACCCGGAGAATGTAATCCCTCCCAAAGGGGGGGAAGCTAATGACAATGTAAACAACGATGCCGTGGTGGTCGAGATGACCATCGCAAAGCATCCTGTACATCGAATCATGGTTGATAGTGGAAGCTCGGCTGACATACTTTTTTACGACGCTTTCTCCCGCATGAACTTGTCCCCCGATCAGCTGAAACCGGTGCACACCCCCCTGATAGGTTTTACGGGGGACTCCGTGGGGGTCGAGGGGGAGATCACTCTCCCAGTCACTGCCGGATCCCCACCCCGGTAGGTGACTGTCCTAATAACATTTACCGTCGTCAGGCTCCCCTCGCCTTACAACGCCATTCTCGGGCATCCCGGGCTCAACCAACTGGACGCCACCATCTCCACGAGAAGGCTGTTGGTATAATTCCCCATGCCTTCCGGGCTCGGAGAGATGAAGGGGACGACCCAGCCAGTCCCGCTCTACCTTCAGACGGTCCCGGGTGCCAGGGGCGCGGAGCTCGCCCATGATATCGACGACCTCAATCTGAGAGAGAAGGAACCTAGGGGAGGGCCCGTAGAGCGCCTGCTGACTTTCCCCCTCGGTTCGAATCCCCTGAAGACGGTGCAAGTCGGGGCCCAGCTCCCTGAGGAAGAACGAACCCGCCTGTTGGAGTTCCTCCGTGCGAACGCTGACGTGTTCGCCTGGTCAGTAGCCGACATGCCGGGCATCCCGCCCGAGGTCATCATGCACAGGCTAAATGTGGACCCAAATTGCCGCCCGGTCCGCCAGAAGAAGAGAAGCTTCACCATGGAAAGGCAGAAGGCGATCAACGAGGAAGTGGAGAAGCTCCTCGCCGCCGGTTTTGTGCGGGAGGTCTAGTACCCCAGCTGGCTGGAAAACGTGGTCATGGTAAGAAAGAGTAGTGGTAAGTGGAGGATCTGCGTGGATTACACCGACCTCAACCGAGCTTGCCCGAAGGATAGCTTCCCTCTTCCAAAGATCGACCAGCTGGTCGACACCACCTCAGGGCATCGCCTCCTGTCGTTCATGGACGCCTTCTCCGGATACAACCAGATCCGAATGAGCCCGGAGGACGAAGAGCACACCGCCTTCATAACTGACCGTGGAACTTTTTGCTACAGGATGATGCCATTTGGCCTCAAGAACGCGGGGGCAACGTACCAGCGCCTGGTCAATAGAATCTTCAAAGACCAGATCGGCCGCAACATGCAGGTGTACGTGGATGACATGCTGGTAATGAGCAAGCCCGAGTCGGATCACGTGGTTGACTTGGCGGAGACCTTCGGCAACCTCCGACGTCATCAGATGAAGCTGAACCCGGCGAAGTGCGCCTTTGGCATCTTCGCTGGGAAATTCCTAGGATTTATGGTGACCCAAAGAGGAATCGAGGCCAACCCGGAGAAGGTCCAGGCCATCCTGGACATGGAGCAGCCCGCTTCCAAGAAGCAAGTGCAGCAACTAACCGGCCGAGTTGCGGCCCTCAGCCGTTTTATCTCCAGGTCAGCGGACCGCTGCCGTCCCTTCTTCAAGGTACTGAGGAAGATGAATGACTTTGCTTGGACCGAGGAATGCCAGCAGGCCTTCGAGGAGTTGAAGAAGACCCCCGCATCGCCACCGTTGCTGTCCAGACCCGAGGAGGGAGAGGAGCTTATCCTCTATCTAGCGGTGATGGGGACATCAGCCTGCACGAATCTCGAAGCAGCACAAATTTCGGAGCAGCAAATAAATTTGAAGAATAAATTTAAGAATTATCTTTTATTTGAAATTTAAATTAGAATTTTGTTGGTTTGGATTGAGATATGGATAGGCTTATCTTATCCTATCTTGTATTTAAATTTGAGTTATCCCTATCTTGTATTCAAATTCAAATGAGGGTTATGGAGTTTATAAATAACCCCTCATTCCTATTGTAAAAGAGATAGAAGAAATTGAATTTTTGGGATTTGGTTTGTCAGTTGGTTTGGCAGTTGTTGTTTAGGGCTATGGCCCATTATGTCTTCACCTGCGGGTGTTGATGTTGTCTTTGTCCTTCGGGACATCGTAGGGGCGTGATGCCCTAGTTATCCCCCCATCTTCGTTTTCCTCCACGTTCTTTGAAATCCCCCTCATGGCTCCAAGAGTGACCTGGGTGGCAGGTGAAATACCCTGGGCTCCACTTGTAGTGAGATGGGTGGTAGGTGAGATACCCTAGACTGCATGTAGTGAGGTGGGTGGTAGGTATAATACCCTAGAGGTGTGAAGTCTCTCTGTGAGAGTGGGTTTCAGGGTTCGTGGTAGTCCATCCTCGTTATCCTCCATCCGTATTTTTTCCTTCGTCACCACCATAAAGAAATCAGAAAATAGAAAAAAAAATAGGATATCCTAATCTTCGACGACTTCTTAGCTCGCCGACGATCCTATCCCTATCCCGTGCCCCATCAACTTGGTATCAGAGCTTAGCGGATTAGGGTTTCTCTTCCTCATCGATTCCACATCGCCTGCACCCCAAGCCCTCTTCTTTCTGCCGATGTGAGGCCCTTCTCCTGCTCACCGCCGGCAGCCGATGCCCCAACCCCCCTTCCCCAGCGGAATCTCATGTCCCTCACCATCCTCGACCTACCCCCGACCAGATTCAACGACACCGACCTCAGTCGCATCCCGTCTTGCTGCCGGAATGGCAACATCCTTCCGGCCTCCATGGATCTGTCGCAGTCCTCCTCTGCTTTCCAGATCCAGGTCTTCAAGATGCCGCCCAACTAGAGTGCCACGGAAGCTCCCTCCTGCCAGACCCATCCATGCAACCGATCGGCACCGCCCACCGGTACCCGTCTCCTCCGCGCCGCCACCTACACCCCCCCCACAGCAGCTCTTCCGCAGCCCGCACCACCCCTGTGGTTTTTTATAGCCCTAGACGATGCGGCGGTAGCGATAACCACCACCCCGATCCGTCCCACTGGCTGATCCCACTCCTCCGGCGATCCGAAGGCGAAACCACTGCCGTCATCGTGCAAGGAGAAGAAGCCGCCGTTGTTCTAGAGCTGGACACCCCTGTGGGCACTCTCCCACATCGGCCACCGCACTTACGTCGCCGCATGCCCGAGCCGACTTCCAACGCCCGACACCTCCCCACTGCCGTCGAACACCGTCATGCTCCATGCCGTCCATCGGAACCACTGCCTCGAGCCACCGTCTCCGCCCCAGCCTCACCGCTGGTGAACACCCACCCAGATCCGATCATCCACGATGCCCTCGGCCACACAGCACCATCGTCGGCCACTGTCATCACCCCCGCTACCATCGTCGTCCACCGCCGCCCTGCCGAACGATCTCCACCAAGCCTTGACGGCATCAAACTCCATTGCTCCTCTCGCTGGTTCGGTCCGTGAGGAAGAAAGGATGCCTTCACTATTACCGACTTCAACGCACGCTTTCTGGAGTAGCTCGAATCTCAGTGCTATACAATCTTCAAAGCTTCACTGATCCCAAAGCAGCCAAAAAAAAAAAAAAAAGCCAGTTTCTTTGCTTTGATTAGTTCCGGTTCTGCCAAATCCTGCTAAGCATGACTCGACAGAGTCAAGTTTTTCCCCACTCCAGGGGAATGATGGGGAGATCAGCCTGCACGAATCTCGAAGCAGCACAAATTTCGGAGCAGCAAATAAATTTGAAGAATAAATTTAAGAATTATCTTTTATTTGAAATTTAAATTAGAATTTTGTTGGTTTGGATTGAGATATGGATAGGCTTATCTTATCCTATCTTGTATTTAAATTTGAGTTATCCCTATCTTGTATTCAAATTCAAATGAGGGTTATGGAGTTTATAAATAACCCCTCATTCCTATTGTAAAAGAGATAGAAGAAATTGAATTTTTGGGATTTGGTTTGTCAGTTGGTTTGGCAGTTGTTGTTTAGGGCTATGGCCCATTATGTCTTCACCTGCGGGTGTTGATGTTGTCTTTGTCCTTCGGGACATCGTAGGGGCGTGATGCCCTAGTTATCCCCCCATCTTCGTTTTCCTCCACGTTCTTTGAAATCCCCCTCATGGCTCCAGGAGTGACCTGGGTGGCAGGTGAAATACCCTGGGCTCCACTTGTAGTGAGATGGGTGGTAGGTGAGATACCCTAGACTGCATGTAGTGAGGTGGGTGGTAGGTATAATACCCTAGAGGTGTGAAGTCTCTCTGTGAGAGTGGGTTTCAGGGTTCGTGGTAGTCCATCCTCGTTATCCTCCATCCGTATTTTTTCCTTCGTCACCACCATAAAGAAATCAGAAAATAGAAAAAAAATAGGATATCCTAATCTTCGGCGACTTCTTAGCTCGCTGACGATCCTATCCCTATCCCGTGCCCCATCAACTTGGTATCAGAGCTTAGCGGATTAGGGTTTCTCTTCCTCATCGATTCCACATCGCTTGCACCCCAAGCCCTCTTCTTTCTGCCGATGTGAGGCCCTTCTCCTGCTCACCGCCGGCAGCCGATGCCCCAACCCCCCTTCCCCAGCGGAATCTCATGTCCCTCACCATCCTCGACCTACCCCCGACCAGATTCAACGACACCGACCTCGGTCGCATCCCGTCTTGCTGCCGGAATGGCAACATCCTTCCGGCCTCCATGGATCTGTCGCAGTCCTCCTCTGCTTTCCAGATCCAGGTCTTCAAGATGCCGCCCAACCAGAGTGCCACGGAAGCTCCCACCTGCCAGACCCATCCATGCAACCGATCGGCACCGCCCACCGGTACCCGTCTCCTCCGCGCCGCCACCTACACCCCCCCCACAGCAGCTCTTCCGCAGCCCGCACCACCCCTGTGGTTTTTTACAGCCCTAGACGATGCGGCGGTAGCGATAACCACCACCCCGATCCGTCCCACTGGCTGATCCCACTCCTCCGGCGATCCGAAGGCGAAACCACTGCCGTCATCGTGCAAGGAGAAGAAGCCGCCGTTGTTCTAGAGCTGGACACCCCTGTGGGCACTCTCCCACATCGGCCACCGCACTTACGTCGCCGCATGCCCGAGCCGACTTCCAACGCCCGACACCTCCCCACTGCCGTCGAACACCGTCATGCTCCATGCCGTCCATCGGAACCACTGCCTCGAGCCACCGTCTCCGCCCCAGCCTCACCGCTGGTGAACACCCACCCAGATCCGATCATCCACGATGCCCTCGGCCACACAGCGCCATCGCCGGCCACTGTCATCACCCCCGCTACCATCGTCGTCCACCGCCGCCCTGCCGAACGATCTCCACCAAGCCTTGACGGCATCAAACTCCATTGCTCCTCTCGCTGGTTCGGTCCGTGAGGAAGAAAGGATGCCTTCACTATTACCGACTTCAACGCACGCTTTCTGGAGTAGCTCGAATCTCAGTGCTATACAATCTTCAAAGCTTCACTGATCCCAAAGCAGCCAAAAAAAAAAAAAGCCAGTTTCTTTGCTTTGATTAGTTCCGGTTCTGCCAAATCCTGCTAAGCATGACTCGACAGAGTCAAGTTTTTCCCCACTCCAGGGGAATGATGGGGAGATCAGCCTGCACGAATCTCGAAGCAGCACAAATTTCGGAGCAGCAAATAAATTTGAAGAATAAATTTAAGAATTATCTTTTATTTGAAATTTAAATTAGAATTTTGTTGGTTTGGATTGAGATATGGATAGGCTTATCTTATCCTATCTTGTATTTAAATTTGAGTTATCCCTATCTTGTATTCAAATTCAAATGAGGGTTATGGAGTTTATAAATAACCCCTCATTCCTATTGTAAAAGAGATAGAAGAAATTGAATTTTTGGGATTTGGTTTGTCAGTTGGTTTGGCAGTTGTTGTTTAGGGCTATGGCCCATTATGTCTTCACCTGCGGGTGTTGATGTTGTCTTTGTCCTTCGGGACATCGTAGGGGCGTGATGCCCTAGTTATCCCCCCATCTTCGTTTTCCTCCACGTTCTTTGAAATCCCCCTCATGGCTCCAGGAGTGACCTGGGTGGCAGGTGAAATACCCTGGGCTCCACTTGTAGTGAGATGGGTGGTAGGTGAGATACCCTAGACTGCATGTAGTGAGGTGGGTGGTAGGTATAATACCCTAGAGGTGTGAAGTCTCTCTGTGAGAGTGGGTTTCAGGGTTCGTGGTAGTCCATCCTCGTTATCCTCCATCCGTATTTTTTCCTTCGTCACCACCATAAAGAAATCAGAAAATAGAAAAAAAAATAGGATATCCTAATCTTCGGCGACTTCTTAGCTCGCTGACGATCCTATCCCTATCCCGTGCCCCATCAACTTGGTATCAGAGCTTAGCGGATTAGGGTTTCTCTTCCTCATCGATTCCACATCGCTTGCACCCCAAGCCCTCTTCTTTCTGCCGATGTGAGGCCCTTCTCCTGCTCACCGCCGGCAGCCGATGCCCCAACCCCCCTTCCCCAGCGGAATCTCATGTCCCTCACCATCCTCGACCTACCCCCGACCAGATTCAACGACACCGACCTCGGTCGCATCCCGTCTTGCTGCCGGAATGGCAACATCCTTCCGGCCTCCATGGATCTGTCGCAGTCCTCCTCTGCTTTCCAGATCCAGGTCTTCAAGATGCCGCCCAACCAGAGTGCCACGGAAGCTCCCACCTGCCAGACCCATCCATGCAACCGATCGGCACCGCCCACCGGTACCCGTCTCCTCCGCGCCGCCACCTACACCCCCCCCACAGCAGCTCTTCCGCAGCCCGCACCACCCCTGTGGTTTTTTACAGCCCTAGACGATGCGGCGGTAGCGATAACCACCACCCCGATCCGTCCCACTGGCTGATCCCACTCCTCCGGCGATCCGAAGGCGAAACCACTGCCGTCATCGTGCAAGGAGAAGAAGCCGCCGTTGTTCTAGAGCTGGACACCCCTGTGGGCACTCTCCCACATCGGCCACCGCACTTACGTCGCCGCATGCCCGAGCCGACTTCCAACGCCCGACACCTCCCCACTGCCGTCGAACACCGTCATGCTCCATGCCGTCCATCGGAACCACTGCCTCGAGCCACCGTCTCCGCCCCAGCCTCACCGCTGGTGAACACCCACCCAGATCCGATCATCCACGATGCCCTCGGCCACACAGCGCCATCGCCGGCCACTGTCATCACCCCCGCTACCATCGTCGTCCACCGCCGCCCTGCCGAACGATCTCCACCAAGCCTTGACGGCATCAAACTCCATTGCTCCTCTCGCTGGTTCGGTCCGTGAGGAAGAAAGGATGCCTTCACTATTACCGACTTCAACGCACGCTTTCTGGAGTAGCTCGAATCTCAGTGCTATACAATCTTCAAAGCTTCACTGATCCCAAAGCAGCCAAAAAAAAAAAAAAAAGCCAGTTTCTTTGCTTTGATTAGTTCCGGTTCTGCCAAATCCTGCTAAGCATGACTCGACAGAGTCAAGTTTTTCCCCACTCCAGGGGAATGATGGGGAGATCAGCCTGCACGAATCTCGAAGCAGCACAAATTTTGGAGCAGCAAATAAATTTGAAGAATAAATTTAAGAATTATCTTTTATTTGAAATTTAAATTAGAATTTTGTTGGTTTGGATTGAGATATGGATAGGCTTATCTTATCCTATCTTGTATTTAAATTTGAGTTATCCCTATCTTGTATTCAAATTCAAATGAGGGTTATGGAGTTTATAAATAACCCCTCATTCCTATTGTAAAAGAGATAGAAGAAATTGAATTTTTGGGATTTGGTTTGTCAGTTGGTTTGGCAGTTGTTGTTTAGGGCTATGGCCCATTATGTCTTCACCTGCGGGTGTTGATGTTGTCTTTGTCCTTCGGGACATCGTAGGGGCGTGATGCCCTAGTTATCCCCCCATCTTCGTTTTCCTCCACGTTCTTTGAAATCCCCCTCATGGCTCCAGGAGTGACCTGGGTGGCAGGTGAAATACCCTGGGCTCCACTTGTAGTGAGATGGGTGGTAGGTGAGATACCCTAGACTGCATGTAGTGAGGTGGGTGGTAGGTATAATACCCTAGAGGTGTGAAGTCTCTCTGTGAGAGTGGGTTTCAGGGTTCGTGGTAGTCCATCCTCGTTATCCTCCATCCGTATTTTTTCCTTCGTCACCACCATAAAGAAATCAGAAAATAGAAAAAAAAATGATATCCTAATCTTCGGCGACTTCTTAGCTCGCCGACGATCCTATCCCTATCCCGTGCCCCATCAAGCGGTTACCCCGGAAGCCGTCAGCTCAGTCTTGGTTCGAACCGACGGCCAGGGGGCCCAGGGGCCGGTGTACTATACCAGCAAACTTATCAGTGACGCGGAGCTCAGGTATTCTCGGCCCGAGAAACTCGTTTTTGCGCTAATAGTGTCTGCCCAGCATCTCAGGCCTTATTTCCAAGCGCACCACATCGCTGTCCTGACGGATCAACCGCTGAAAGCAGTGCTCAGCTGACCCGATACCTCGGGATGATTGGCAAAGTGGGCACTGAAACTCAGCGAGTTCGACATTACGTACAGGCCGAGGTCGGCCATGAAGGCACAGGTGCTAGCCGACTTCTTGGTCGAATGTACAGGCTTGGGCAAGGAGCCCGAGGAAGGCCCCTCAAGCCGGTCGATGGAGATAGGCACCGACGAGCCCGGAGAGGACGCCTGGATCCTCCATGTAGACGGAGCCTCAAACTCCGGCGGGAGCGGGGCTGGGCTCATCCTTGCCAACAGCAACGGGGTCGTCGCCGAATGCGCACTCCGTTTCCAATTCCCCGCGACAAATAACCAGGCGGAGTACGAAGCACTCCTTGCCGGACTGAGAGTCTCCCGCGAGCTGGGCGTAACCAACCTCAAGGCTTTAACTGATTCCCAGCTCATGGCGGGGCAGGAGTCCGGGGAGTACGTCGCGCACGACCCCCAAATGGCGAGATACCTGGAGCTCGTCAAGGAGGGCGCGTCCAGATTCCGACGCTTCAACATCTTCCATATCCCCCGCGGGGAGAACGCCCGCGCGGATGCTCTCTCTCGATTGGCGACCCTGCCGGACACGATGCTGGGACGCGCCCATGTGGAGCGCCTTGAGGTCCCAAGCCTCGAGGCACCGGTGGAGGTCCACCACGTCGGCCATGAACCCAGCTGGATAGACAAGTACGCCGCATACATCACCAATGGCACCCTGCCGGAGGACCGCGAGGCGGCTCGCCTCATTAGGAAGAAGGCCATGCGGTTCGTCCTGATGGACGGGTAGTTGTATCGAAGATCCTACTCCTACCCACTCCTCAAGTGCGTAGGACCCACGGAAGCCAAGCTTGTGCTCCAGGAGATTCACGAAGGCGTCTGCGGGAACCACGTGGGGGGTAGGGCTACTTCTGGGAGACGATGAAGGAAGACGCCGCCGACTTCGTGAAGAAGTGCGACCAGTGCCAGTGTCATGCCACGGTGCAACGGCAACCCTCCAACCCAATCTCCCAGCTCTGAGCCCCTGGCCATTCGCCCAGTGGGGGATGGACCTCCTGGGCCCATTCCCGCCGGCGTCTGGATAGCGGAAGTTCTTGATAGTGGCCATCGATTACTTCACGAAGTGGGTCGAGGCCGAACCCTTGGCAAGGATCACCGAAGCAAATGTCGCCAAGTTCTTTTGGAAGTCCATCGTCTGCCGCTTCGGCCTCCCCCACACCATGGTCACTGACAACGGGCGCCAGTTCGACTGCCGGGAGTTCGAAGAATTCTGCAGCAACCTCGGCATCAAGCATCGCTTTACCTCGGTGGCGCACCCCCAGACCAATGGGGAGGCCGAAGTCACGAACAGGACCATTCTTCAGGGCCTCCGCACGTGGCTGGACCAGGCCAAGGGCAGGTGGGCCGACAAGCTCCCCAGCGTCCTCTGGGCATACCACACCACCCCGAGGATGGCTACTGACGAAACCTCGTTCAACCTCGTCTTCGGAGCCGAGGCAGTCATCCCGATCGAGCTCAGCCTACCCACACTCCATGAGGAGTAATATGACGAGACAGAAAACCCAGCCAGGATGATGCTCAACCTTGACCTTCTCGAGGAAACGAGGGACAAAGCCCGAATTCGAATGGCGGCGTATAGGCAACGCGTGGCCAGGTATTACAACTCCCGAGTGCGGCCGAAGGTTTTCCGTCCCGGAGACTTGGTCCTCCGGCACGCTGAAGCTTCCCAGCCATGGGAATGCGGCAAGCTCTCGCCCAACTGGGAAGGCCCATATCAGGTGGCAGAGGCCCTCCCTCATGGCGCATACTACTTGGAAGAATTGGGAGGTGCCAGGTTCCCCCGGACGTGGAACGCCTCGAACCTGAGGATGTACTATCGGTGATGTAAGGTTCTCTGCTCCTGTAATAAAGTTCCCCCACTTCAAACACTCCCTTCTCACTTCGACAAGAAAGCCTACGGCATCGGGTTTAGTCCGGAGATCCTGGGCTTCGGCCTGGAAGGTGGCGCAGAACCCAGTTCGCACACGAAAGCCCGGAGAACAGCTCGGCAAGCCACGCAAGGCTTGAGAAAGCCTGCGGCATCGAGCTCAGTCCGGAGATCCTGGGCTTCGGCCTGGAAGGTGGCGCAGAACCCAGTTCGCCCACGCAAGCCTGGAGAACAGCTCGGCAAGCCGCGCAAGGCTTGAGAAAGCCTGCGGCATCGAGCTCATTCCGGAGATCCTGGGCTTCGGCCTGGAAGGTGGCGCAGAACCCAGTTCGCCCACGTAAGCCCGGAGAACAGCTCGGTAAGCCGCGCAAGGCTTGAGAAAGCCTGCGGCATCGAGCTCAGTCCGGAGATCCTGGGCTTCGGCCTGGAAGGTGGCGCAGAACCCAGTTCGCCCACGCAAGCCCGGAGAACAGCTCGGCAAGCCGCGCAAGGCTTGAGAAAGCCTGCGGCATCGAGCTCAGTCTGGAGATCCTCGGCTTCGGCCTGGAAGGTGGCACAGAACCCTGTTCGCCCACGAAAGCCCGGAGAACAGCTCAGCAAGCCGTGCAAGGCTTGAGAAAGCCTGCGGCATCGAGCTCAGTCCGGAGATCCTGGGCTTCGGCCTGGAAGGTGGCGCAGAATACAGTTTGCCCACGAAAGCCCGGAGAACAGCTCAGCAAGCAGTGCAAGGCTTGAGAAAGCCTGCGGCATCGAGCTCAGTCCGGAGATCCTGGGCTTCAGCCTGGAAGGCAGTGCAGAAACCATGTCGCCTGCGCAAGTATGAAGGCGATCCCAAAGACGGATTCGCTTAAGGCCTACTCTACCACCATGCGATCCGGGAGGCACCAACCTTCGATTTGAGCAATGGAAGGACCAGGCCTGCAATCGTTTCAAGCATTCCATGCCAACATCTCAGAAAGAAGGAAAAAGAAAGGTGAGATGGGATGAACTCAAAATTTTATCAAACCAAAACTTTCATTGATACAAGGGATCAGTACAAGCCGGGAGTCCCGACAGGCCGGGAGTCCCCAAAGAAGAAAATGCAGAAGAGGAAAAAGAAAAGACACTATAACAACAAAGCAAGGAGAAGGCGCCGGGCTCAGTGTGGTGCAGGGTCGGAGCCCTCTGCCGGGGGCGCAGGCGTTGCATCCTCGACTTCTACGGCGGCCAGCTCTTGAGGCTGCTCCGGAGCCGCAGCTTCGCTAGTCGACGGCGCCGCAGGAGTTGCGTCGGCCGCACCAGAGGCCCTGCTCTCGACTCCCTGCCTTCTGCCTCCGATCCCCACCTCGCTAAGGTCGAGCTCGGGGAAGAAGGCCCCCACCTTCTCCCGGCACATCCGGAACACCTTCAGGAAGGAGTCCACGGCGGCCTCCCGGACCTCCGACGTGTACTCGTCGGAAGCCCGGAATTTCGGGACGGCCTCCTACGCCTCCCGCTTTGCGGCCTCCAGGAGTCCGTTGATGTACGCACTCCGGTCCCTCGCCGCGCTCGCGTCTCGCCGGGCCTCCTCCAACTGGCGCTCTAGCCACTAGGAGTGGGCCTGTAGGCGAGCCTTCTCCGCCGCGTCCTCCTCCGTGCGGCGTTGGTAGGAGGTCCGCTCCTCCGACAAGGAAGCCTCCAGCTCCTTGTTCCGCCCCTCAAAATGCGCCAGGTCGGACTGGAGGGCCTGGTTGTTGGCTCGCAGCTCGACCCCCTTCTCCATGAGGTCTTTGACATCGGCCGCGAGCTTGCCGAGCTTCTTCTCCTTCTCGGCGTCCCTTTGTGCGTTCCCTACGAGGAAGTTCCTTAGTAGGAGAACGTCGTTCCCGATCTGCACCAACAAGAGCAAACCAGGTTAGGATAAAAGGAGTTAGGTCTTGAAAGAAAAGGAAGGAAGGAGCTCGGGCTTACCGTGAAGAGCTGCGGGAGGATCCCAAGCAGGGCATTTGCGTAGTCCCGGCCGCCCCGAGCTCGGCGGTCCCGGGCGGTGGAGGCATACTCCATGATCTTCTCCGCGAGCCCTTTGTCGCGGATGACCGAGTCCCGGTGGGTGATCACCGGTGCCGGAGGTGTCAGGCCGGCTCCTGCGCCGGCCGCCCCCTCCGTCGATTCCGCGGTCGATGGGCCGGCGATGGCCACCGGCTGCACTGTCGAGGCAGCGGCGACGACGGGACCGGCGCTGGACGGAGCTGTAGGCGGTGGAGCCCTCTCAGCAGCGGCGCCACCAGGTCGCGCGGTCGAGGCATCAGCGGCCCCGCCCTGGGGCAGCCTGGGTGGGGGAGCGACGGCAATCGGGCTGGGTGCAGTCGCCGTCACGACCTCCCGGCTCGCCTCAGTACGAGCCCTCTTCACCGCGGGCTCGTCCACCTCGATGACATCCCTCTGGGCTGCGCCCTCCAGGAGGTTCTCCAGCGAAAACTTCATCCCTGCAACATAAAGGAACAGAAAGTCAGCCGGCTCAGTCATGAAGAAAAAGGCGGCAGAAGTCAAAGTGGGGCCGAATCTCACCCGTCTCGCGGATGGGACTGATCCCGGCCTCAAAAAGATTCTGCTCCGAAAGCAGAACGTCGAGTGCCGGGACCACGTCGCTCAGGAGCTGGGAGTAGGACTCCTGGTCCGCCGACTCGACCCGAGAGTTCCGGTTCGGAGCTCGGTCCGGTTCACTCCAGGCCCAGTCGACATCTTCGACTGAGGCGAAGAAAAACCGGCTCTTCCAGCCCTTGATCGAGGAAGGAAGGTCGAACCGGAGACACCTGGGCCGGGGCGAAATGTACCACCAGCCGTCATCGGTGGAGCACTTCTTCAGGGTGAACATGGCCCTAAAGAGGGAGAAACGGGCAACGAACCCATGGAAGTGACAGAAGACAATGAAAGAAAAGATGACCCGGATGGCGTTGGGAGTCAGCTGGGCCGGGACAAGCCGGAAGTGGCTGAGAAAAGAAAGGAAGAAGGGGTGCAGAGGAAACCGAAGACCCCCAAGGAGGAAGTCTTCGTAGAAGGCTATGCGGCCGGGGCCACTCATGGTGACGCGCTCCCCGGACCGCGGAACAAACAAGCGAATTGACCCCGGGATACCATAGGCATCCCGGAACAGAGAAAGATTGCCTTCGGTCATGGTGGAAGCATGACCGGAGGGACTGGCGGGAAGAGAAGGAGGAGCAGGAAGAGAAGGAAGAGCAGGAAGAGAGCGAAGGGGCACGGCAGGAGCAACCGGAGGAGGCCGGATCCCCCTAGGGATGCCAATGGTGACACCCCCGGGTTGCAGACGCCGGCGGATCTCCTCCGGGATCGTCTCCTCATCTGAGGAGGAAGAAGATGGAGACCTCGGCCGGGATGGACCGGCCTCGTCCGGGTTGGAAGAGACATGGCGACGGCGCGCCATGGAAAAGAGAAGGACGGAGGATCAAAGAGAAAAAGAAAAAGAAAGAGAAGGAGGGGAGCCGGAGAAGATGAAGGCACTCACCGAAAATACGCCAGACGAGCGCAGGGCAACAGGAGTTAGCCTGCAGCAAACCGCCCACGAAGCAAGGGGAAAAGGCCTCGTTCTGGAAAGTCCCCTCCCTTTCAAACTCAGCGGACAGCGGCCGTACCCGTTATTCCGCCTCGGGCTACTGGACGATCGCCACGTGGGCGCACGCCCGACATCGATGCCTCGTTAGTAGAGCAACGGCCTCTGCCTCGAAGCGACGCATTTATTGCGGGCAAGTGGGCGACGCGTGGTGGCTCCCCATAGGTTTTCGGTCGCATCGAGCCACGGCGACGAGGATCATGGCAATTATGATGCAAGATCTTCGCCTCCCCACGTCATGTCCGCATTTAATCCCGACGTTCCGTTCTACGACGCCCCGACGGAACGGCGGGCTGGGGGGCAACTGTTACAGCCGTGACAGTGACGTGGCCAGGCTCAGATACCGCCGAATGCAATCGAGCCACGTGGAGGTTTATCCGGTCGAGTCAGCGCCACGTCTTCAAGACCAGGTTCGGCAAGACTACAGCGCCCGGCAATTTCCTAAGGCAAACTGCCCTCGCCGAGGTCGAGCTCGGATCGGAGTTCCTCTACCACCTCGATGGCGCCCAAGCCCGGAGGGGTCCGCCTAAGTGAGGTCGGCCAAAGCCAGGCGACCTCCCGGAGACGGGCCCACCTCGACCGAGGCCAGGCGACCTCCTGCCACCTCGCCAGGTG
Source organism: Areca catechu (assembly GCA_021397845.1). Taxonomy (NCBI): domain Eukaryota; kingdom Viridiplantae; phylum Streptophyta; class Magnoliopsida; order Arecales; family Arecaceae; genus Areca; species Areca catechu. The sequence continues at coordinate 60,026,448 of CM038050.1, forward strand.
TCCACCTAAGAGGGTTCCACCTACGGCGAGGACGGCTGGTCCTTCGCCCTTCGCCAGGTGGCCCCCGGAGACGGGTCCACCTCGGCCGAGGCCAGGCGACCTCCTGCCACCTCGCCAGGTGTCCACCCAGGAGGGGTCCACCTAGGCCGAGGTCGGCTGGTCCTTCGCCCCTTTGCCAGGTGGCCTCCCGGAGACGGGTCCACCTCGGTCGAGGCCAGGCGACCTCCTGCCACCTCGCCAGGTGTCCACCCAGGAGGGGTCCACCTAGGCCGAGGTCGGCTGGTCCTTCGCCCCTTTGCCAGGTGGCCTCCCGGAGACGGGTCCACCTCGGCCGAGGCCAGGCGACCTCCTGCCACCTCGCCAGGTGTCCACCCAGGAGGGGTCCACCTAGGCCGAGGTCGGCTGGTCCTTCGCTCTTCGCCAGGTGGCCCCCGGAGACGGGTCCACCTCGGCCGAGGTCAGGCCGCCCGTACGGAGAAGGTCTTAGGGAAGAGGCGCGGGCCCCGAGGCCATCCCTCGGGCCGTACGAATCCCAGACGGTGCCCCGTACGGAGGGCGGCGGCACGCGGAACATCACTTGCATCGGCCCGACAATTTCCACAGCCAAGGGGCACGATTCTGACAGAACAGGCCCTATAGATGGATGGCGCCCACGCTTGGGAAGGAGAGCGCTCTCGCTGGGCCCGAGGCCTGATCGGCCGCCTTGCCAGCGCCGCCCTCCCTTTTTCTCTTCTGTCTTTGCCTTTTCCCCGCTGGGCTCGGCGGACGAGGTCGGAAAGCCGCCTGGCCCCCCTTCACCAAAAAGGGAAAAGAGAAGAGGACGGGGGAGGGGAGTCTCCCAGGAGGAAAAGACAAGCGCACGACGAAAGGAGATAAAGAGGGAGGAATCTGGGGACGACAAGGTAAGAAAACAAGCCTGGGGACAAAGGAGAAGCAGCGGCAAAAGGCCTCGCTCTGGAGAGTAAAAACCAGAGATCCCGAGAGGGAATCACTGGGCGTGAGCTCGGCAAGGAGGCCCAGCCGAGATTCTGGTCCCCAGAGCATCTCTCTCACCAGTAAAACTCTCTAAGTCTGTAATCCTTTCGGGGGTCCGTCTGGAGAGTCTGTTCCTTCTCGTCGTCTACTGACTTGACCGTCGGAGTTCCCTCGCCGGGATCCCCGGCCAGGGTCTTCTAACCCCTTTCTTGCAGGTTAGCCGCAGCCATGGAGGCTCCTTCGCCAGGCGGTCAGGAGGGATCGGTGGATCCGTGGCACGGGCGCGACGACGGGAGCGGCAACACCAACCATTCGAAGGAATGAATGGTGCTTGGCTGGAGGCTAGAATACCATATTTTTGCTGCCTTTTTCAGTATTGCTGGGAAGGCAAGGCAGTGAAGTATTTCCGATGCTCCCTGTATTGGCATATGCGCTTTGAAACTACCTAAATGGTCAAGTGGATCAGCCAATTCATCATATGGCTCTACTTGAGGGATTTTAAAATGATGAGAAATCCTTTCCTCCATAATTTTCTTGGAAAATGGAGGTAAGATATCATAGCTTGGTGTTGAATCCCTTATTTTCCTCTGCTCACCAATTTTGGCAATCTGCAGTTCCAGTCTTCTAAACTTTTTCTCAAAATCACTTGCCCTTGCAGGATTTGGAACTTGAGCACTGTTAGGAGTTGATTCCTCAAAGGATGTCGAATGAGATCGCAAGCCTTTCTCCTTGTTTCGTTTCTTGGGGTGATGATGAGATCGGTGATGTTGCTTTGAAGGAGACTGTTGACCTAAAGAATATTGATAAGATGAATGTCTTCTTGGACTAAGATGTCTACTTACTTGAAGAGAAGGTTGCTGGCTACTTCTTGATACAGCAGGTAGTGATGGTTCCTTTACAGCGATTTCTTGAAGATTTTGTACCGCTGCAGTGAATACTTCTACCTTGTCCAACAGAGTATTTAACATTTCTTGATCCAAATTTACAGTAGGAAGAACTTCTATCCTACGCCAAGAATGGGATCGTTTTCCTTTGGAGGATGAGGAATGTCTTCAACAGGGAGATTCTGATTCTTACCTTTCACCATATTTTCTTTCAGATTCTTGAGACTCTTTCACTGAGTCTCCCCTTCCTAGCGTGCCAATCTGTTGTGTCCAAACAAATTACAATGACGCTTGGGCTTAAACTAGATCAAAAGAAAATAGGTTTAGCTAATTAATCTTCATCTTCTTGGAGGCTCTGTGCATTGAAGTGATCCTGCTCCCAAGCTCATCAATGGTATATGGACTAGACAGATGCGATCTGAAGAAAAATTGAGTGGAAGGTGTTTCGAAATCAGGATCCCCTTCTCCATCGTGCTCGCTGGTATTATAGGTCTCAAACTTAACCGATTCTAGCCAACTCCAGCTATAAACGGTTAGTTTGTTAAGACATGAGTACGTGCAACAAACGTTATCCATAGTTGATCAGATATTTTCCAGATGTTGAACAATCTCGCATCACTTGAACATTGATCAGCCTTACGCCTCTTGGGCGTTGATCGGCTTTACTTCTCTTGAACATTGATCAGTCTTACGCGCCTTGGACATTGATCGGCTTTATGCCTCATGGGCGTTGATCAGCCTTGTGGCTTATTGATTGGCCTTGTGCTCTTTTTGGACATTGGTCGTCTTCGTGCCTCTTGATCAACCAAGACCATTTCTTATCGATCCAACATAAATAGATCAAATCTGTCATATCATAACACTCCTCTATCAATGTCTTTTTACATTCCACGGCTTCAACAAATTGCTTAGTCCTATTCATCTTCGATACTTCCGGCTAATTTAAATATCGACCAACTCCCCATCAAAGAATTTTTGATAAATAGCCTTCTTTACATATCTCTTAAAAGGAAGAGCTCTCCGGTATAATTTGTTTTTATGTCAATAGTCAATCAATCTCCGTCTCAATAAGAGATCGAGCCTGCCCACCACGAGGAGTCCAGAAACTTGATGCAATAGTATATAATTTATTTTAACCCTGGTAGTTCCACGAAAACTTGGTTTGAGTAAGTGTTAGGGCAAGCTCTAGATGCATTTTAGTACATCTCATTTTTTAATTTTTTTTTAATGTAATAAGTGGTGGTATGCCATCCGCTAGAGTTAGAAAATCCGTGACCGAGAGACAAACTTCCAATAGGTGTACCAACCATTACCTCCAAACCTCGCTGGCAATCGATCATTTTTACATACATTTGTTCAGTCATGTAGACAAATCATTCTCAAAGAATTAAGAAAAAATATTTGAGATGGATTACATGAAATGCTCGGCACATCAAGCAGCAATACAAGTATGTGCAGAGCACATCAAGGCACACCTAATTGATATTTGCTTGCATAGTCCGTAAGATTTAAGATAAATGCTTGAATAATGCCTTAAACCAAGAACTAAATCTTCCAAGGGACTTGCGCACCCCTTCAGATGGTAAATGACCCATCAAACATTCCAAGCTCAACGGATGACCAAGAAAACATAAATTATAAATAAAAGTCTAAATCAGAAACCTCCAGAAATCCTAAAGAACAATCTGGAACAAAAGATATTTGTTTAATAAACCATAAAAGATAAGCCCATGGTTGATTTTCATGGAGAAGATGGTTACAAAATTATTACTTCTTTTCTTCTTCAAGAAAAGAAAACCCCAAAAAGACCATCCAACACCACCGTCCATTCTTTTCTTTGACTTCATCTGGTCATACGAGATGCGACATGATCATATCATCATTTATCAATCATCTCTGGCCGTCCATCATGCGGACAAAGTCTTTGAAGCAAACGAATCCATCGCCGTCCGTATCGACCCCACCGATCATGCGGCGACAATCCTCGAGCGTACACCCTTCGTCCCCCAGCGTGATGAACACCCCGAGCAATTCCTCCGCCGAGATCTTGCCGTCGCCGTCGGCGTCGAAGATAGCGAAGGCCTCCCGGAGCTCCGTCCCCGCTGCCGGCCCGAAAGCCGTCCCGATCGCGCCGAACTCCTCCATGCTGATGCACCCGTCGCCGTCGCGGTCGACCTCCGCCACCATCGACGCCACCTCCTCCTCGGTGGGCGGATCTGTGCCGCCAAGCCGGCGAAGGACGGCTTCCACGTCGTGCGGCGTGATCTTGCCGTCGCCGTCGCGGTCGAAGACCGCGAAGAGGTCGGAGACGGAGGATGAGGCCGGGGAGAGGAGCCAGAGATCGTCGGATCCGGATGACGAGGGATTCTTACCGGCGGGAGGGGGGAGGACGGAGCGAGGGGTGCACCGGAGGCGGGAGGAGGTGGAGTCTTCGGATGAGGAGGTGGCGGTTGAGGCGAAAGAGGCGTCGCTGCGAGAGATCGAACGGGCCTTCTTCTTTGAAGGCTTCTTGTAGGAGCCAAAGATGGCTCCGACAGAGAGCTTCATGGCTTCCAAGATTTAGAGAACGAGAGCAGGAAATGAAAAAGAGTAAGGTGATGCTGAGGAGAATGGGGAGTCCGGAGGGGCAGGCTTAAAAGGGCGGGTAGTGCGGAGTGAGCTTCGTGGAAGCTTCGTAGGAGGATTTTCGGGACAGACATTTTCCACGCACCAGTCCCTGTCATTGATTGATTTGTAAAGCTGGGTGGCGAATTTTTATTTGGCCTACTATTTTTTATTTATTTTATTTTTTAAGAGATTAGAAACAGTAACAAGATCCAAACTATCCAAATTCAAATCCAAATATTTAATATATTATCCAAAAATTCGATTCAAATACTATCAGAACTGAATTTTTTTATCAAAATCTATTTTAATTGGATATCAGATAATCGGATTTATCCGATCCGAACCCAACTGAATCATATTAAATATTTTTTTATTTTTATTAATTTTAAAAATATTTATAATTTTATAAATTATACATACATTAAACAAATAAAATTTAACTATATTTTTAGTTCAACATCATTTAATTTCATATTCAATCAATTTATATTATGAAGTTGGTAAACTATTAATTATGATCTTGTTTTGAATTCATCCTGAATAGAATATGATGAAAAAGATTTTCTAATATATATATATATGATTAGGATATAAAGTTCAAGTATTTTAAAATTTAATAATTAATAATTATAATTAATAAAATATATATTAATTATATATATATATAAATATTAAAATAATTCAGGCTAGGTTCGGGTCGGGTATATATCTACCCAGTCCCGGTCCAAATCCAAAGTTAAGCATTTGGGTTTTATTCAAACCTGTTCCAAACCCAGTCAAAACATTGACTACTTGGCCCAATCGGGGCTGGTCGGGTCGGGTATCCATCGGTTTGGGTTTTATTAACGTCCCTATAAGGGATGAAGATAGCTAGATTTCTCCTCCCTTAGGAATGATAATTTTTATGATGGTTCGATCCGATCTTAATAGGACGGGTAAAATCCGACCCGTCTAATTTATAAATAGATATGTGTTATATAAAAAAACTCGACTTGAATTCAGGTCGGGTACAGGTAGTAGTGCATCCCAATCCGAATCTGACCCATTTATATATTAAAAAAATATATTTATAAAATATTTAAGTAAATTGGATATGGAACAGAAATACCCGACCCGTTCGATATGATCCGACCCGTTTAGCTTTTAAATAAACTAGATTTTAAGAGATCGGGTATACCCGACCCGATCCGATCCACATATGATTTTTTTATATCAGACCCGACCCGAGATGGGTATGAGATGGGTATGGAGCGGATAATTTTTTAGCGAAGTGGGTATGGATTTTGGATGACTCGATCTAAACCTGATTCGTTGCTATCCCTACTCCCCTTCGCGTGTATTTTCTCTTTTTTTTGTCTTCATCTTTATTTTATTTTTTTTTATTTTTGTTTGTTTGTTAGGTAGCTGGGCTACTTCACGTAATTGCAACTTTTGCTAAAGTCTACCATAGCTTGCATCTACGACCTGAGGTCATAAGTCTCTCCGACCTGAGATCATCATGGTAGCTTACAAGCAACTTCCTATGCTTTGATACCGGACTATCCAGATTTCTAACCAGTGATAGAAGGTTTCTGGATACAGGCAAGTACTTATGGAGTAGTGGTGGACCATGATGGAATTGACCTGTCCAAATTGTTTTGATTGAATGTCTCGCAGTATTTCAATTTAGCAAATCCTCGACCGGGGTAGTCCTAGTAAGGAGTCATTGGACTTGCAAGGTTGAGACATGTTGTTGATTAATTCATTTAGGGTTGGCAGTCTAATCCTAGGTCATCTTGAGCATTGGAGGTCAAAGGGATAAATTATACGATAACCATATGCCAGAGGTTCGATAGATTGCTCTCGCATCTTCGGCCTATCCGGATGCCGGGATCCATTGCTAGATGGTATCTTGTACTGGTACTGAAAGTGTTTCAGTGCTACCATTTAGGTTTGAACCTATGAGATCATATGCCATAGAGGATTTCTTTCTGATCTGGGAGCCGATTAACGATGGGGATCGTTTCGGTATTAAGGTCAAACGGTCTAATTAAGCACACATTGAATTTTTTCTGGTCCATCTGGTCTGATTTGGATCGATCAGGATTGGTTTGGATTAACCAGAAATTATTCCCGGTAAATCAAGACTGGACCCGATTTTTCTTCCTGATCGGGTTTGGTCGAACCGGGGTTTTAATGAACCGTTTTGGGTTTTTGTTGAACCGGTTTAATCATAGAAGGTTTACATGGATTATTTGGTTCTCGCTATTTTGTTTCTCCCTCTTCCCCTGTTTTTTTCGTTGCTCCTTTTTTGATGTAGAACGAAAGCTCTGATACCAAAAATGATGCAGAACAAAGAACAAAGAAGCGTGTGTGGAAGTAAATTTAAGATTAATTCTTTTTTTGTTGTTTTTTTAATATTTTCAGAAGTCGGCCTCGACTCAAAGTAAAGTAAACTAAGTTGATGGAAACTAGGTAAGGATTGAAAGTATAATTTAGAAGACACTAAGTTATCAAAGTAGTTCAGAAGTAACGGACCGCTGGGGGTTGAGAAACTCCCAGACCTAGGGTTTCGCTCTGAACTTTCAACAGGACAGAAATAAAGAGAAGAGATGGTTTACCAACCAGACAGTGATCTTCACAGAATTTGGTTAGAAGAACTCTCTCGAGCAGATTGTTGGATCCTCGGATTCGGCTATCTTCGCAATGGATCCTCCAATACTGGCCTCGTGGTTTGGTCGGCTTCTCCTGGACTCAAGATCTGGGAAGAAGAAAAACAAGAGATGGATTCAGAGACTCAGGGAAGGATTTACCAGTTCGAAGAACTTGAAGGCTGATGTCGCTGAGATCCGGATTCTCTTGAAGGCTGATTCGACTCCCTCTGGAAAGAGCTTTGGATCTGAAGTATCCGGACTATAGCTGGATGTTGGTGGTCGGCCTGGACTTGGAGAGAGAGGCCGTGGGAGGTGGAATAGGCTAGGGTTTGGTGGATTGAAGTGGATGGTGGGCGGCTAGGGTTTTGGAGTAGAAGTGGCTAACCTAGGGTTTGGGTTTTGGAGATCTCACACCTTCTCAAGGTTCCTGGGGAACCCGGATTTACTCCCGCACGGAGCTCAACACCTGGATGCAAGTGCGGAAGAGAGAAAACACAGAGTTTGCTCACTAAAAAAAATTTGGTTTCATTCATCTAATTTCCTTCAAACTTACATGGGGGTTTAATTTATAGGCCATTACAAGAGAGTAGGGTTTTACATCTTCCCATGTGGGACTAAAGGAGGGGATCTTCAAATTAGGATATCAATCCCTACTCATATGGCCGGCCAATTAATTCCAAAGTTGATTGAAGCTTCAAAAAGGAAAGTGGGTGGCGCCTCCTTGTCTTGACCTCCAAGAAAATATTTTTTTCCTTCTATGCTTGGCCTTATCAGGAAGTGTTTGGGCGCCTCTTAACCTTGCCTTCTAAGAGAAAATTTGTTGCCTTTTATATCTGGCTTTAGTTGGAATGATTAGGGCACCTCCTAACCTTGCTTTTCAAGAGAAATCCCCTTCCTTCCATGGCTCAACCCTTTTTGGATACCTCCTTTTCTTTCTCCCCAAGTTATGGCTCCTTCTAACTTTGTTTGAGTATTTCTGGCAGGTAATGGGCGCCTCCTTGAATCTCTCCCCAAGAGAATTTCTTCCCTTTCATAGTTTGGTTATTTTGGGAAGTCTTGGACTGCCCCCTTGATTTGTGGACCCCTGGTGGATTTCTCCTCAATTGGCGCATGAAAGAGGGGAGCTGCTATCTGTGGTGTGGGGACCAAAGCCTGCTGGATGGAGATGTGGCACCCCCTGGACTCAGGCGTATGGCTGGGAGTGTGGCTGGGAGTGTGGCGCCCACTTGGTTGGCCTTGGGAGAAAATGTAACACCCCAGGTTGAAGCCCTAGTCCACTACTGAGTCAACATGACTCAACAAAATGCAGGTAATACAGACTCAAACTAAAATTGAGTTGATCAAGTCAACCCTTATTACAAGTCAAAAACCCTAATTCTTCGGGCAAGGTTAATCAGAGATCTAGATGGAGCTCTGAAGTCTTCTTCTGAGTCTGGTGCCCGCACCATTTCTCCCAGGGTGGGAGGAACTCGACCCTGTCGAGTATGGATCAAGTTGGCTCTGGTATCTCTCCAAGAGGTCTGGGTCCAACTCTTGTAATTCTTCTCGGGAGATCCAAGAGTTATCAGAATCTGGCCTTCCTTGCCAGCGTACCAGGTATCTTTGGTATCCTCGATTACGAGTAGAGATAACCTGATCATCCAGGATCTTTTCAATCTGCTCTTTCCTCACAGGCCAGTTTGTTGGTGGACACACAGGATCAGGTTCACTCTCAAGAGTAGGATTAGGTTCAAAAGCCTCGCTGGGAATCACAGCTGGCTTTCTATACTCTACTAGGTCTGTAATATTGAAAGTGGAGCTAATGTCTAGTTCTGGAGGTAACTCGAGCACATAGGCATTGGATCCTACTCTCTTCACCACTCTAAATGGTCCAGCTCCTCTAGCATGTAACTTTCTAACGGTTCCAGGAGGAAACCGTTCAGGCCTTAACCTAATCATTACATAGTCTCCTTCGTCAAAAGTTTTGACTCGCCTTTGAGAATCAGCCAACTTTTTTTAAGTTTCATTACTTAAATTTATTTTGGCATGAATTTTTTTATGCAAGTCTTTTATATGCTGTGCAAAAACTTCAGCAGACTCGAAGACTCGTGTGTGTGGGCTAATAGTGAAATCAGATCAAGTGGTGTGTGAGGCTTGTATCCAAGAACAATTTCAAAGGGACTCTAGCCTATAGACCTATTGATCGAAACATTGAATGCAATTTCAGCCCTGAACAAAATACAAATCCCAATTCCTGGTATTCTCACTCAACCAAAATCTGAGTCAATGTCCTAAACTCGACTGACGATACATTCCTAAAGAATGGACTTTATTCAAAGGAACCCTAGGTCTAAACCTAACAAACTACGGCTCTCTAGGTTTGACCTTGGGTCGGAGGATGGCATGTAGAGCAAGAAAACTTATCATGGGTGCCTAGTAGGTGCCATAAGGTCTTCCAGAAGTAGGTGGCAAACCTAATAGGTTCTGACACGTGGTTCACTCTAAAGACTTCGACAAAGTATACTTGGATGGTGTAAGAAGCATTGGAAGTCCTAGAGAAAGGGAGGAAATATGAGGCGGAGTCACGAATTACCTGCTGACTAAAGGTGGTGACCTGAAGGTTTGAATGGTGATCTATGAGTGTCAACTGGTCATCCTTTCGAAAGGAAAAGTTTGCTACTCCCAGGAATGTATCAAGAGATGGTTCGGGAAGCAGCCTAGGACATGTGATTGCAACAGTTAAAGTTTGTTCTCTAAGCAAATAATGATCCATTTTCTCAAGAACTGGATTGAAGAATGATTCATGGAAGGGCCTATGGATGATGACCTCAAGACTTGAAATTTGACCTATGGGTGTGGAAAGGTATACTCTGTAGAAGGGTAGGTCAGTCATGCAAAGGAAGGGGTCTGGGCCCATAAGGAGGACTTCTACAGGACTGGGTGAATCAATCCGCTCAAGACAAGGATGTTCAACTGAGATTACGGGAGAGACCTTAGTGGCTGGGCATGGGACAAGGTCCAATTGTAAGAGGCTTGATTCAGTCATCATAAGGAGAGGATCTACCATAGGGTGGGCAAACTTAAATAGTTCAGTGCAAAGATCTTCAATTGGTACTTGGAGAATGACTGTCATTAGAGGGTACGAACTAATAGCTCGGGCTAACACTATGAGTTCTTCCTGGGGGTATTTGACTAAAGGAACCTGGTTCTCACAAATCTCTTGAATTTCTGAACTAGGTCCTACTAGTTGGTTGCTTTCCAAGGTCTCCTCAGGTAAGGAACCAATAGTATCAATGTCACATTCTTCAAGTTCTTCCCCCTCATATTCATCAACTAGACTCAAGCCAGCATCATATACTTCCTCGATGCCATCTCCAATGGGTTTCGGGTCAGTGGTAATCGGGTCAACTGATTCTAGGCTTGTCATACCTAACCGTTCTTCCTCAATGGTAGGCTTGGGTTCTCCCTCACTAATGTCATCCTTAGGATTCTTATCACTTAGCTGTGCACAAGCCAGTCCTATGCATGGGCACTGACTAGATTTATGGCCTCTTTCTTCATAAAACAAACATTCTTGAGATATAGGAACCTGGGTCACACTGGGTTTCAAGCTAGTAGAGACCTTACTTGGGCATGGGTGTGGATCTAAACAGTTTGATCTAGAAGACTTGGGTTGTTGAGTGACTGGTCTAGAATATTGTAAGGACCTCTCATAGACACGATCCACACTATAGATATCATTGTTAGGCTTCCTAAGGTTATGCTCGGGATCATGGTATAAGGTCCTCCTAGGCTCCTGGCGTGGGTGAGGTTGGGGCCTATTAAATTTTGGATCAGGGGTCCAATTTTGATGTATACGTTTCTCAATTACTTGGACTCGATCCCTAAGCTGGGTAAAATTCTCATTCATATCCTGACTCAATTTGTTCATACTTTCAGTAAGAGCTCTAACCATGGCCTCTAAATCAGGTTGGGTTTGACCAGGTTGGTAGGGTACTCCATTCCGGGTAGACATGATGCAAGCAAACACACAAAATGAGACTCAACTGAACGACTACGGGCTAACTAGACCTAGAGCCCAAACTAGATGCCCAATCAGAGTGGCAAGCTAGCCTGTAGTAACTCAGGACTCAGCCAGGCAGGTGTAAGGGGAGTGTTAGGTCCCTGAATACCAATCCTAGACACCAATCAGAGATTGGCCAGGTAGGCGGACCAGCACACAAGTCCTTCGGAATGGAATCCCTGAACCACCATTCTAGACACTGAGTACAAAGCACACACAGAGTAACCAGACAAACTGACTCAACACTAGCCTTGACCCGACTTGTTGATGTCCCTAGCCCACTAGGGCAAATTAGGTCTAATCAAATTTTAGATTAAAGGCTTAGATTCGAATGAGTGGGTGGTGGTTTTGGGCTAAGGAGAGGTTATCAACTCCTCCCCTTATCTTAGATGCTCAAATGCCCTTAAGATGAACTAAGAGATGAACACTCAAAAATAATTGGATTGTAGAACACAAAAAATAGAGTTGCAGTAATTTAATTCTCAGAAATCGCATGGAAACCAATAAATCATGAGAAAATTATGCAAATTATCTTCAATTATACTGGTTTTAGAAAAACAAAAATCACCAAATTTAGAGTTACCTGCAGTGAGAAATAATTCCTGCAACAGGATAATTATGGGCTAAAAACAGAGCACTTCCCCGTTTACAATTCCTGCTACGAAGTTATAACCCAACGGATCCCCTACACGCCCTAGGAACATCCCGTGGAATGGGAAGAGGAGGTTTGCACCTCGCTTTGTTCCTAGGACCGAACGTCCTGGGGAGTCTACTTCGAGCAGACAAAGTAAAAAGAGAGAGACTCAAACAAGCAATCAAAACAGAAACCCTAAACAGGGCTCTGATACCAAAAATGATGCAGAACGAAAGCTCTGATACCAAAAATGATGTAGAACGAAAGCTCTGATACCAAAATGATGCAGAACAAAGAACAAAGAAGCGTATGTGGAAGTAAATTTAAGATTAATTCTTTTTTGTTGTTTTTTTAATATTTTCAGAAGTCGGCCTCGACTCAAAGTAAAGTAAACTAAGTTGATGGAAACTAGGTAAGGATTGAAAGAACAATTTAGAAGAAGCTAAGTTATCAGAGTAGTTTAAAAGTAACGGATCGCTGGGGGTTGAGAAACTCCCAGACCTAAGGTTTCGCTCTGAACTTTCAAAAGGATAGAAATAAAGAGAAGAGATGGTTTACCAACCAGACAGTGATCTTCACAGAATTTGGGTGGAAGAACTCTCTCGAGCAGATTGTTGGATCCTCGGATTCGGCTATCTTCACAATGGATCCTCTAATACTGGCCTCGTGGTTTGGTTGGCTTCTCTTGGACTCAAGATCTGGGAAGAAGAAAAATAAGAGATGGATTCAGAGACTCAGGGAAGGATTTACCAGTTCGAAGAACTTGAAGGCTGATGTCGCTGAGATCCGGATTCTCTTGAAGGCTGATTCGACTCCCTCTGGAAAGAGCTTTGGATCTGAAGTATCCGGACTGTAGCTGGATGCTGGTGGTCGGCCTGGACTTGGAGAGAGAGGCCGTGGGAGGTGGAATAGGATAGGGTTTGGTGGATTGAAGTGGATGGTGGGCGGCTAGGGTTTTGGAGTAGAAGTGGCTAACCTAGGGTTTGGGTTTTGGAGATCTCACACCTCCTCAAGGTTCCTGGGGAACCCGGATTTACTCCCTCACGGAGCTCAACACCTGGATGCAAGTGCGGAAGAGAGAAAACACAGAGTTTGCTCACTAAAAAAAATTTGGTTTCATTCATCTGATTTCTTTCAAACTTACATGGGGGTTTAATTTATAGGCCATTACAAGAGAGTAGGGTTTACATCTTCCCATGTGGGACTAAAGGAGGGGATCTTCAAATTAGGATATCAATCCCTACTCATATGGCCGGCCAATTAATTCCAAAGTTGATTGAAGCTTCAAAAAGGAAAGTGGGTGGCGCCTCCTTGTCTTGACCTCCAAGAAAATATTTTTTTCCTTCTATGCTTGGCCTTATCAGGAAGTGTTTGGGCGCCTCTTAACCTTGCCCTCTAAGAGAAAATTTGTTGCCTTTTATATCTGGCTTTAGTTGGAATGATTAGGGCGCCTCCTAACCTTGCTTTTCAAGAGAAATCCCCTTCCTTCCATGGCTCAACCCTTTTTGGATACCTCCTTTTCTTTCTCCCCAAGTTATGGCTCCTTCTAACTTTGTTTGAGTATTTCTGGCAGGTAATGGGCGCCTCCTTGAATCTCTCCCCAAGAGAATTTCTTCCCTTTCATAGTTTGGTTCTTTTGGGAAGTCTTGGACTGCCCCCTTGATTTTGTGGACCCCTGGTGGATTTCTCCTCAATTGGTGTATGAAAGAGGGGAGCTGCTATCTGTGGTGTGGGGACCAAAGCCTGCTGGATGGAGATGTGGCGCCCCCTGGACTCAGGCGTATGGCTGGGAGTGTGGCTGGGAGTGTGGCACCCACTTGCTTGGCCTTGGGAGAAAATGTAACACCCCAGGTTGAAGCCCTAGTCCACTACTGAGTCAACATGACTCAACAAAATGCAGGTAATACAGACTCAAACTAAAATTGAGTTGATCAAGTCAACCCTTATTACAAGCCAAAAACCCTAATTCTTCGGGTAAGGTTAATCAGAGATCCAGATGGAGCTCTGAAGTCTTCTTCTGAGTCTAGTGCCCGCACCATTTTTACTGTGTAAATTATATTAAGATTAATATGAATTTTGAAAGCTAAATGGGATGAGGCCGGCTATTGATCGATTGTTGTTTGTTTTTTGAACCCCATGAAGTCGATCGGATGAAGATTGGCTTTCTCCATGGTTTCCTCCTATTACGGCCGTAATGCTGACGTGGCGTGTCTCAGATTTTGCTGGGCGTGATTCGAGCCACGTGATGTTTTTTCGACAAGGTCAGGTGTGGCTCAGTCTCGGCCGAAGTCAAGGTCGGACCAGGCCTTCCTGACCGCTCCGCCAGGTGTCCACCCAGGTGGGGTCCATCTCGGCAGAAGCCGGCGGCTGAAAGGATTATGCCCTATAAGCCAATATTTGTATCTCCCAGACCATTGTAAATTGACAAGTTAATAAAGGCAATATTTTTTTCATCATTCGCTGTGTCATTATATGATGAACCCCATAGATTAGGGCTATGGTCCTAGGGCTATGATGAGATCATACCAGTGAGATCTAAGGCCTTAAAACCCTAATCTAGAATATTCCTAGTCATAGGAACCCTGAGTTGGGGATCAGGGTTTGCGGTTAGACTGGCACATCCTATGTATGCTGAAAAGGGTGACTGCTCTCACAGTCACTTGTGTGGGACACTAATACAAGGATATGGGTGCTCATTAGCGAATGAGTTCACTGAATAGATCCAGTTTGAGAATATCTAATGGAGCCTTAGCTGCATGTCAATAGATGTTTCACATAGTGGGAGTTGTACAAGTAGTCCTATGACCTGAGACTGCCATAATACCTTATGTACATGAACCCATGCTTTGGTTCAACCTCAATCATGACACTGGGTCATGCACGAGGTTGATGCTGGGTATGATGAATTGTATATGAAGATAATGAGTAGGTCAACAAGGAATTGATCACTCCTAGTAGGAGGAGATTGCATCCAGCCAAATTAGGTCAGATGATGATTCAGGAAATCTTTGATCAAAGTACAGATATTAGAAATGATTTCTAATATCGAATTAATTGAATCATTAGTGTATGACTGAGCTGGGAATGAGTATAAGCTGGTTTTGACATGTTTCCATATCCATAGTTATATTCGGGATGCAAGATGATTGAAGGATCGAATTGTACGGGAACTTTCCACTGAAGGGTAGTTTTGGAATATCACCAGAATTTCCATATCTTCCGGGAAGACATGACACGTTGCTAGACGTCAATCTTGTCTTGTGGGTTGATCAAATTAAATGGTTTAATTGGATCACTAATTAGGAGGAGTCCTAATTGACTAACTCGAGTTAGCTCGATTTGACCTAAATCGATTAGAATGAGTTCTGATCAAATTAGGTCAACTTGCGCTCGGACCCACTGCTGACTAGGTATGGAACCCAATGGGTCACACACTTAGGATAGATAATCAAGGATTTAATTTGGAATTAAATCTCGTTTGCAGATGAACACACTAGCATGTGTTGCAAACCATGGCTTCTACTTGAATCGGATTCGAGTTAGGGTTCCGATTTGGTCTTTTTTAGATCCAAATTCATTCCAGTTTGAATCTAATTGAAGATTCAAGCCATTGGGCTAATAATAGGCTAGCAATTGGGCTAACCTAAGAGGCTAAAACCCCTTTCCACATCGCCTAAGCCCCTTCCCCTCTTTTCCCACGCGCGCGCGCAAGGAGAAGAGTCCACGCGCGCGTGGACTCTCTCCATGTGGCGTTTTTGCGTGAGAAAAGGAAAGGGGTCAGCATTTTTGGCTGAAGAGGCGTGGAAGAGAGTCCACCTAGGCGTGGACTCTTCAAAAATGGGATTACCGTGAGAGAAAAAAAAAAAAAAAAAAAAAAAAACATCGAAGGGGCGCGACTCTTCTCTTCTGCGCGCTCCCTTTTGTGTTTTTCGCGACTCTTTCTTGCGTCTTCCCATCCCAAAGGCCGTGAGATTAATTCAAGGGCCGTGAGATAAAGGGAAAGGATGTGAGAAGGGAGAGAGGGGGCGTGAGACGGTGATTACAGATGGGTAGGCGCCTCTCTGTCGCCTATTTAAGGAGAAGACTTCACCGTAAAATCATTCTAAGTTTTTCTACAGCGAAGCCTTGCCTCTTTATTTTCTCCCTCTCCAGAAGATTGTTTCCCCCTCCTCCCTTTCCTCTTTGATTCCTTTACAGAGCCTTGGCTTTGTCGAATCTCAGAACAGAAGGAGAGTCAGAGAGAAACTCTCCGACGGTAAAGGAAGAAGGCGCCTCTCCTTTCTTTCTTTCTTACATTAAGACAATCTTGTCTTAATTTTCTTCTCCCTCCAAGACAAGCCTTGTCTCATTTTAGGACAAGGGCTTATTCTTAAGACAAGAGTGTCTTAAGGGGCCAAAGTTGCTAGAAGACAAGGAGAAGGGTAAGAGAGAAGGTTTAGTCCTAGTTTGGCTAAAGGAGTCCTAGCCAATAGCCCATATATCAAGTTCTTGGGGTAGAACTTGATTGGAAGGAACCAAATTAAGGAGTCAGTGTCTTGATCATCTGCCCGTGTGGATCACCATCGGAGGGCGGACAAGTGGACGCCTGGTGTGTTCAAAGGCTGCTCAATTTGGAGTTCATTTCTGCATCAGACTGGTAATAGCAATCTGAGGTTAGTATTTAAACAATGTTTAAATTTGGACATGCATGTAGTCATAGTTTTTAATTGCTAACAAGGAGTTCTTGGGATTAGGGTTCGGACCTGGTTTCATAAATTTTTGAAATCCACGCTTCCGCACTGGTTACCGAACCCAACAGTGGTATCAGAGCCTCCTTATTAGGATTAAAACTTATGCAGTTCAATTCATGATGTAGTATCATGTTAAAGTTTTTATATTAATGCACAATGCATGTCTTTGATTGAACATGAGTTTGATGATTGCCACCAGTTAGGGTTTTCCACTGAAACCCTAATTGTCTTAGAGATATGATTAGCCCTGGAGCCATCATACTGAAATAAGGTTGCCCTGGCATAATGGTGTATCCATTATGTGGTAAATGGTTGTCCTAGTATGATGGCACACATTTCACATATTTGCTTAGTTTAAAGCATGTATTAATATACGTGATAGCTTTTAATCGAATGTGCTGGCATTGCATAAATCCCTCTTAAAATTATATTAAGTGGTAGTATAGTTAACCGATAAGCATTATTAGTCATGATGGATAATTAGTCATTTCGGTGTCTAGAAAGGTGGTTCTGGGAAGGTAAAGGGAATCGTGGTTTTTAATTGGTTCCGTTGACTGACCTGGCCAATTTTAAATTGGTGTCTAGGAAAGCAATGGGGGGACCCCCACATCTCTTCCACTAGCCTGGCCAATCTGATTGATTTAATTCTTGACTAACATGCTTGGTGTTAAAATACTATTATTGGCCTTCCTTCATGATAGGTCATTATTGTGTTACGATCTATACTAGGTTTGTTGTGTACACACAAGACCTAATATGGTGACTAACACAATTTTTGGCCTAATACAATTATTTGTTTATGGCATGATTTAATGTAATATTTTGTTGTGTACACACAAGGGTATTACTATCAAAGTCATGACTATATGGCAATGAAGGGTCTTACTTAACTAAAATATTATAGTTTGTTGTGTATACACAAGGCTATTAATATTTTAGAGGCCGGGATAAGTTGAGAATTGTACGGGTTACAATTGGAAAGAGTTTTCCTACCTATGAACTTATATAAGATTTGTTGTGTACACACAAGGTCTTTTATAAGGGATTGGGATCTCAACCCCACTAAGAAAAACTAATTAGGGTTTTCTCGATCATCGTATAGAGGGTTATGATGCTCGATAAAATAGTGGGAGACATAATTAAATTAAAGTCCTAATTTAATTATGTATTGTCATTTCATGGTTGTTTGCTTATGTATTGTTCTTTGTTTAAATGTAGATAAATGGCCTCTTCACTCTCACTCCGTAGTATTTTAGATGCCAACAAATTGACTGGGCCTAATTATGTTGATTGGCTGAGAAATTTAAAAATAGTACTCAGTCAAGAAAGAATTTCCTATATTCTTGATACCCTAATTTTGGAACCACCAAGGGAAGATGCCTCGCAAGAGGAGAAGACCACATATAATATGTGGCAAAATGACTCACTTACTGTCAAGTGTGTTATGCTTGCCTCTATGACTAATGAGTTGCAGAGGCAGCATGATAGCATGTATACTAACTCCATACTGCTCAATTTAAAAGAGCTTTATGGAGAACACAGTAGAACTGCTAGATATGAAATATCTAAGCAGTTGTTCCGTGCAAGGATGACAGAAGGTACATCAGTACAAGACCATGTATTAAAGGTAATTGATCTAATCACTCGATTAGGTCAATTAGGTTTTGTAATGGATGGAGAGTTGAATCAAGACTTGATCTTGCAATCACTCCCAGAGTCATTTTCACAGTTTGTTCTTAATTACCATATGAACAAACTTAATTCTTCCTTGCCTGAGCTGTTAAATATGTTGAAGACAGCAGAGAGCCATGTAAAGAAAAATAAGGCTCCATTTCTTCTTATGGATAAGAAGAAGACAGGCAAAAAGGGTTCCAGTAAGAGGATGAATCCCAAAGGGGGCATTAAGAAGAAGAAAGGAAAGAAGGCCTCCGGACAGATGACCTGCTTTCATTGTGGCAAGCCGGGTCATTGGAAAAGGAACTGTAAGGTTTACCTTGCAAGTGTGAAGCCTGGTGCATCAGAGGCACCAAAAGGTATGAAAGAAGTTCATACTATTTTGTCATTGGATTCTTCCATTTCAAATACTTGGGTGTTGGATACCGCCTGTGGTCATAACATCTGCAAATCATTGCAGGGACTTCAGGAGCTTAAAGTATTGAAGGAAGGTAACTTTGAGCTCTACGGTGCTGGAGGGGACCCCATCCAAGCAGAAGCTGTAGGGACTTATATTTTGAAGTTACCTTCAGGGAAGATCTTGGAGCTAAGGAATTTTTACTATATACCAAAAATCATTAAAAATATCATATCTGTACCCTTGTTACTTAAACAAGGATATACTATGAATGTAATGAGCAGTGGCTGCTCAATTTCTTTATCTAATGAAATTATATGTTATGGCATATTCTGCAATGGTCTATTAACTCTTTCCACTAATGACAATATTTTTCATGTTTCTAACAAACGGAAAAGAGATGATGTAAACAATACCTTACTTTGGCATTGTCGACTTGGACATATTAGTGAGACTAGGATTAACAAGTTATACAAAGAAAATTTCTTTGATCCTTATGACTATGAGTCATTAGGAACTTGTGAATCATGTCTCATGGGTAAGATGACCAAGACTCCATTTAGTGGACATGGAGAAAGGACAAAAGAGTTATTGGGACTCATACACACAGATGTATGTGGGCCTATGACAACTCAAGCCTATGGTGGATACTCATACTTCATCACATTTACTGATGATTTTTCAAGGTATGGATTTGTGTATCTAATGAAACATAAGTCCGAGGCTTTTGAAAAATTTTTAGAGTATCAAAGTATGGTAGAGAAACAGACAGGAAAAAGTATAAAGATCCTTCGATCAGATAGAGGAGGTGAGTACTTATCCACTGATTTTCTTGATCACCTTAAAGATAAGGGGATCATCTCTGAATGGACTCCTCCTTACACACCACAATTAAATGGTGTTGCTGAAAGGAGGAATCATACTTTATTAGATATGGTACGGTCCATGATGTGCTTCACGGAGTTACCTTTTTCTTTCTGGGGATATGCTTTGGAAACAACAACTTATATCTTGAATGGAGTACCATCTAAAACTGTCTCTAGCACTCCATATGAATTATGGAGAGGTAAGAAGCCCAATCTTAAGTATATTAAGATATGGGGATATCCAGCCTATGTAAAAAAAAATTTTGGACATAAACTAGATGCTAGAGCAGACAAATGTCTATTTATGGGATATCCTAGAGATAGTATAGGATATCTGTTCTACCACCCTACTGAACAAAAGGTTTTGGTCAGTAGGCATGCCACTTTTATGGAAAAGGAATTCATCCTACAAAAGGGCACTGGTAGAAATATCGAACTTAATGAGATTCAACAAATAGACACTTCTCAGTCAAGTAACAACATAGTTAATATAGAACCTGAACACACTCCTATCCGTAGGTCTGATAGGGTGCGACAGGCACCTGAGAGGTATGGGTTCATAATTGAAAATAATGAAGCCCAAATCATTCAAAATGATGAGCCTCTAACCTATACGGAAGCAGTCATGAGTAGAGACTCAGACAGATGGCTGGAAGCCATGAGATTCGAGATGGACTCCATGTATGTCAACCAAGTATGGTCTTTGGTTGATGCACCAGAGGGTATTAACCCTATTGGGTGTAAATGGGTCTATAAAAGGAAGATTGGGGCAGATGGCCAAGTTGAAACTTATAAAGCCAGATTGGTGGCTAAGGGTTTCAGACAAAAACAGGGAATAGATTATGATGAAACATTTTCCCCTGTTGCCATGCTCAAATCTATTCGGATTATGCTTGCTATAGCAGCATATCATGATTATGAGATCTGGCAAATGGATGTAAAAACTGCATTCCTCAATGGTTTCCTTGAGGAAGAGGTTTATATGTCACAGCCAGAAGGTTTTGTCTTGGAGACTAAACCTAATCAGGTATGTAGGCTAAAGAAATTCATTTATGGATTAAAGCAAGCATCCAGGAGTTGGAACATCCAATTTGATAAAACAGTCAAAGAATTTGATTTTTTCAAAAATGAGGATGAACCTTGTGTGTACAAGAAGACTAGTGGGAGTGCCATAGTTTTCTTAGTTCTATATGTTGATGATATACTTCTTATTGGGAATGATATCCCAATGTTACAATCAGTCAAAGTGTGGTTATCGAAACAGTTTTCCATGAAAGACTTGGGAGAAGCATCCTATATACTGGGTATAAAGATCTATAGAGAAAGATCAAGAAGGATGCTAGGCTTATCCCAGTCTAGGTACATTGACCAGGTGCTAAAGAGATTTAGCATGGAGGAAAGTAAAAGAGGTTACTTACCTATTGGTCATGGCATACGTCTTTCTAAGAGGATGTCTCCTAAGACACCTGAAGAAAGAAATAGAATGAGTTCTATACCTTATGCTTCGGCTATAGGGTCGATTATGTATGCTATGTTATGTACCAGGCCTGATGTGGCATATGCCTTGGGTGTAGCCAGTAGATTTCAGGCTGATCCAGGAGAGGATCACTGGAAGGCTGTGAAAAATATTCTTAAGTACCTGAGAAGGACTAAGGATATTTTTCTTATATACGGAGGGTCTGATCTTAAACTAGAAGCCTATTCAGACTCTAGTTTTCAATCAGACCCAGATGATAGTAAATCCATTTCAGGGTATGTCTTTACCTTGAATGGTGGAGCAGTAAGTTGGAAGAGCACTAAACAGCAGACTGTAGCTGACTCAACTACCGAGGCAGAGTACATAGCTGTCAGTGAAGCCGCCAAGGAAGCTGTCTGGATGAAGAAATTCATCACAGAGTTGGGAGTAGTTCCTGAGATTGAGAGCCCGGTGCCACTCTATTGTGATAACACTGAAGCAGTTGCTCAAGCTAAGGAACCGAGAGCCCATCACAAGTCCAAGCACATTCTGAGACGCTTCCATCTTGTCCAAGAGATAATCGAGAGACAAGAAGTCTGCATCAATAGAGTGGATACAAAGAACAACATAGCAGACCCGTTCACTAAGGCTCTACCACAGCGGGAGTTTGATCGCCACCTCGATTGTATGGGGTTAAAGAATAAGAGCGATTGGCTTTAGTGCAAGTGGGAGATTGAAAGGATTATGCCCTATAAGCCAATATTTGTATCTCCCAGACCATTGTAAATTGACAAGTTAATAAAGGCAATATTTTTTCATCATTCGCTGTGTCATTATATGATGAACCCCATAGATTAGGGCTATGGTCCTAGGGCTATGATGAGATCATACCAGTGAGATCTAAGGCCTTAAAACCCTAATCTAGAATATTCCTAGTCATAGGAACCCTGAGTTGGGGATCAGGGTTTGCGGTTAGACTGGCACATCCTATGTATGCTGAAAAGGGTGACTGCTCTCACAGTCACTTATGTGGGACACTAATACAAGGATGTGGGTGCTCATTAGCGAATGAGTTCACTGAATAGATCCAGTTTGAGAACATCTAATGGAGCCTTAGCTGCATGTCAATAGATGTTTCACATAGTGGGAGTTGTACAAGTAGTCCTATGACCTGAGACTGCCATAATACCTTATGTACATGAACCCATGCTTTGGTTCAACCTCAATCATGACACTGGGTCATGCACGAGGTTGATGCTGGGTATGATGAATTGTATATGAAGATAATGAGTAGGTCAACAAGGAATTGATCACTCCTAGTAGGAGGAGATTGCATCCAGCCAAATTAGGTCAGATGATGATTCAGGAAATCTTTGATCAAAGTACAGATATTAGAAATGATTTCTAATATCGAATTAATTGAATCATTAGTGTATGACTGAGCTGGGAATGAGTATAAGCTGGTTTTGACATGTTTCCATATCCATAGTTATATTCGGGATGCAAGATGATTGAAGGATCGAATTGTACGGGAACTTTCCACTGAAGGGTAGTTTTGGAATATCACCAGAATTTCCATATCTTCCGGGAAGACATGACACGTTGCTAGACGTCAATCTTGTCTTGTGGGTTGATCAAATTAAATGGTTTAATTGGATCACTAATTAGGAGGAGTCCTAATTGACTAACTCGAGTTAGCTCGATTTGACCTAAATCGATTAGAATGAGTTCTGATCAAATTAGGTCAACTTGCGCTCGGACCCACTGCTGACTAGGTATGGAACCCAATGGGTCACACACTTAGGATAGATAATCAAGGATTTAATTTGGAATTAAATCTCGTTTGCAGATGAACACACTAGCATGTGTTGCAAACCATGGCTTCTACTTGAATCGGATTCGAGTTAGGGTTCCGATTTGGTCTTTTTTAGATCCAAATTCATTCCGGTTTGAATCTAATTGAAGATTCAAGCCATTGGGCTAATAATAGGCTAGCAATTGGGCTAACCTAAGAGGCTAAAACCCCTTTCCACATCGCCTAAGCCCCTTCCCCTCTTTTCCAACGCGCGCGCGCAAGGAGAAGAGTCCACGCGCGCGTGGACTCTCTCCAAGTGGCGTTTTTGCATGAGAAAAGGAAAGGGGTCAGCATTTCTTGGCTGAAGAGGCATGGAAGAGAGTCCACCTAGGCGTGGACTCTTCAAAAAATGGGATTACCATGAGAGAAAAGAAAAAAAAAAAAAAAAAAAAACACCGAAGGGGCGCGACTCTTCTCTTCTGCGCGCTCCCTTCTGTGTTTTTCGCGACTCTTTCTTGCGTCTTCCCATCCCAAAGGCCGTGAGATTAATTCAAGGGCTGTGAGATAAAGGAAAAGGACGTGAGAAGGGAGAGAGGGGGAGTGAGACGGTGATTACAGATGGGTAGGCGCCTCTCTGTCGCCTATTTAAGGAGAAGACTTCACCGTAAAATCATTCTAAGTTTTTCTACAGCGAAGCCTTGCCTCTTTATTTTCTCCCTCTCCAGAAGATTGTTTCCCCCTCCTCTCTTTCCTCTTTGATTCCTTTACAGAGCCTTGGCTCTGTCGAATCTCAGAACAGAAGGAGAGTCAGAGAGAAACTCTCCGACGGTAAAGGAAGAAGGCGCCTCTCCTTTCTTTCTTTCTTATATTAAGACAATCTTGTCTTAATTTTCTTCTCCCTCCAAGACAAGCCTTGTCTCATTTTAGGACAAGGGCTTATTCTTAAGACAAGAGTGTCTTAAGGGGCCAAAGTTGCTAGAAGACAAGGAGAAGGGTAAGAGAGAAGGTTTAGTCCCAGTTTGGCTAGAGGAGTCCTAGCCAATAGCCCATATATCAAGTTCTTGGGGTAGAACTTGATTGGAAGGAACCCAATTAAGGAGTCAGTGTCTTGATCATCTGCCCGTGTGGATCACCATCGGAGGGCGGACAAGTGGACGCCTGGAGTGTTCAAAAGGCTGCTCAATTTGGAGTTCATTTCTGCATCAGACTGGTAATAGCAATCTGAGGTTAGTATTTAAACAATGTTTAAATTTGGACATGCATGTAGTCATAGTTTTTAATTGCTAACAAGGAGTTCTTGGGATTAGGGTTCGGACCTGGTTTCATAAATTTTTGAAATCCACGCTTCCGCACTGGTTACCGAACCCAACAGCGGCCTCCCTGCTCCCTCGCCAGGTGGCACCCTGAGACGGTCCCACCTCGGTCGAGGTCGAGCCGGGCCCCTCGCTCCTTCACCAGGTGGCGCCCGGAGATGGGACCACCTCGGCCGAAGTCGAGCGCCCCTCTGCCGCTCCGCCAGGTGTCCACCTAGGAGAGGTCCACCTCGGTCGAAGCCGGCGGCCTCCCTGCTCCCTCACCAGATGGCACCCTGAGACGGTCCCACCTCGGCCGAGGTCGAGCCAGGCCCCTCGCTCCTTCGCCAGGTGGCGCCCGAAGATGGGACCACCTCGGCTGAAGTCGAGCACCCCTTTGCCGCTCCGCCATGTGTCCACCCAGGAGGGGTCCACCCCAGTCGAAACCGGCGGCCTCCCTGCTCCCTCGCCAGGTGGCACCCTGAGATGGTCCCACCTCGGCCGAGGTTGAGCCGGGCCCCTCGCTCCTTCACCAGGTGGCACCCAGAGACGGGACCACCTCGGTCGAAGTCGAGCGCCCCTCTGCCGCTCCGCGAGGTGTCCACCCAGGAGGGGTCCACCTCGGCTGAAGCCGGTGGCCTTCCTGCTTCCTCACCAGGTGGAACCCTGAGACGGTCCCACCTCGATCGAGGTCGAGCCGTGCCCCTCGCTCCTTCGCCAAGTGGCGCCCGAAGATGGGACCACCTCGACCGAAGTCGAGCGCCCCTCTGCCGCTCCGCCAGGTGTCCACCCAAGAGGGGTCCACCTCGGCCGAAGCCAGCGGCCTCCCCGCTCCCTCGCCAGGTGGCATCCTGAGACGGTCCCACCTCGGCCGAGGCAGACCAACCTGTGCGGAGAAGCTTCCGAGGAGCAGGGGCACGAGCTCCAAGATTGCCCCTCGAGCCGTGTGCGCCGCACCCCGAGAGTAGCACCCGTACGGTCGGCAGTGACACGCGAAACATCGCTTACATCGGCCCGACAAGTCCCGCAGTCGAGAGGCGAAGTACTAACAAAACAGGACCCAATAACGGGCATCGTCGGTGCCTGTGAAGAAGAGCGCTCGCACTCAGCCCAAGGTCTAGTCAGCAGTCTAACCGGCGCCCTCCCTTTACTCTTTCCTCGCTAGGCTCGGCAAGTAAGGTGGTGCGGGCACCAGACTCAGAAGAAGTCTTCAGGGATCCATCTGGATCTCTGATTGACCTTGCCCGAAGAATTAGGGTTTTCTGGTTTTGTAATAAGGGTTGACTTGGTCAACTCAAATTTTTTTTTTTTGAGTCTGTATTTCCCTGCAATTTAAATTTTGTTGAGTCATGTTGACTCAGTACAAGTCCTAGTAAGTGGTCTAGGTCTTCTCCAGGGTGCCACATTTTCTCCCAAGCCTAAGCAAGTGGGCGCCACACTCCCAGCCACACGCCAGAGTCCAGGAGGCACCACATCTCCATCCCAGTGTCTTAGTCCCCACACCCAAGGGAGCAAGAATTTTTCTTGAAGCCAAAATCAAAGAGGCGCCCCATATATACCTTAAAAGGCCAAGCTAAAGGAGGAAAGAGGCATTTCTTAGGGAGCACCTCAAGGGGGCACCCAATTCATGCCTAAAAAGACCAAAGCAAAGTTGGGAAGAGCCATGACTTGGGGAGAAAGTAAAGGAGGTGTCCAAAAGAGTTGAGCCATGGAAGGAAAAAAAATTTTCTTGAAGAGCAAGGCTAGGAGGCACCACCTACTTACCATTTGGAGCCATCAATCAACACTTATGGAACCTCTTGGCCGGCCATATGAGAAGGATTTGATTCTACAAGCTTAATTTGAAGATCCATCCTATTAGTCCCACATGGGAAGATATAAAACCCTGACCTCTTGTAAAGTCCTATAAAATAAACCCCTCTTGTAAGTTTTGAAAACAACTAATGAATGAATCCAATTTATGTGTGAGCAAACTTTGTGTTTCTCTCTTCCGCACTTGCATCCAGGTGTTGAGCTCCATGAGGGAATAAATCCGGGTTCCCCTGGAACCTTGAGGAGGTGTGAGATCTCCAACCCCAAAACCCCAGGTTAGCCACTTCAACTCCAAACCCTAGCCACCCATCATCCTCTTCTTTCCACCAAACCCTAGCCTATCCCCATCTCTCACGGCCCCTCTCTCCAAGTAGTGGCCGACCACCAGCATCCAGGTCCAGTTCGGCTGCTTCGAATACGGAGCAAATCCTAGAAGAAGCCAGATCAGCATCCAAGAGAATCAGGACTTCAGCAACATCAACTTTCAAGTTCTTCTATCTGGTAAATCATTCCTGAGTATCCGGTACCATAAATTGTTCTTCTTCTTTCCCAGATCTTGAGTTCAGGAGAATCCAACTCTGCCAAAGGACCAGTATTGGAGGATCCATTACGAAGATATCTGAATCCGGGGATCCAACAATCTGCTTAAGAGAGTCCTTCCACTAAACTCTGTGAAGATCATTGTCTGGTCTGTAACCATTCTCTTCTCTTTATTTCTGTCCTATTGAAAGTTCAGAGCAAAACCCTAGGTCTGGGAGTTTCTCAACCCCCAGCGATCCTTTACTTCTGAACTACTCTGATAACCTAGTTTCTTTAAATTGCGCTTTCAATTATTACATAGTTTCTTTCAATTTCGTTTAACTTTCCTTTGAGTCAAAGCCGACTTTTGAAAAAATATATATATATAAAAAAAGAATTAGTCTTAATTTACTTTCGCATCACATCATCTCTTCTTTCATTTTGCATCATTTTTGGTATCAGAGCTCTCGTTCTGCAACACAAGGCGGGGAAGCCGCCTGGTTCTTTGATCCAGAAGGGGAAAGAGATGGAGGGAAGGGGTTGAAAGCAACGAAGGAGCCTCCCGAGAGCGGCAAACGAAAAGGCAGCATGAGGAGTTAAAAGGAAGGGGAGGGTAGACGACAAGGTAGGCAAGAAACAATGGCTGGGGAAGGAGATTCCGTTCCAAGAGCAGGATCTAAGATCCCAAGAGGGGACCTTTGGCATGAGCTCGGCGGGGGAGCTCGGCCGGATTTCTATTCTTTCTGAGATCTTTCTTACTAGCACGATCTCTAAGTCTGGGACTCCTTCGAGGGCCCGCCTCGGAGATTCTGTTCCCTCTCGCTGCTTACTAACTTGACCGTCGGAGCTCCCTCGCCGGGACCCCCGGCCAGGGTTTCTGACCTTGCCTTGCAGGTTCGAAGAGCCAGGAGACCCAAGGGGCAAGATGGTCTAGTCAGATCGGCAGCTCCGAGGCCACAGGCGCGGCGACAAGATCGGCAACAGATTGACGCACCAGATAGGGGGGCAGGACAACACCCCCGGTGGGAGCTAGCTTTCTGTGAACGAAGCACGCTCTGACCATGGTGGTCATGCGTGGACGCGAAGCGTCCACCAGTTGAGTAGGGGAGGTCCCCTCCCCTCAGGGGCCACAGCCCGGAAAGGGAGCTCCCTGCTCCCCCTCCTCTTCCATCACAGCCGACCTTGACGGACGGACCTTTTGCGGCTGTCATCCAGCAGCTGCAGACCTTGACTACGGCAGTTCGACAGCTACAACATCAGCAGCGCTCCTTGGCTACGCAACCTCAGCCAGGGACCCCCGCGACTCGGGCCATGGGTCCGCGTGGGAGCCTGCGCTCCATCCACGGTAGGCCATCCCAACCGTGGGCAGCCTCCAATCCCCGCGGGAGCCACCAAACTCCCGCGAAAAGAAATTACTCTGGTTCGGCGGATAACGAGAGTCGATCCCCGGCCGATGAGGCCGAGATGGCACGTCGCAACAAGCGACGCCGAGGCAAGACCCTGCACCGAGATCGATCGGCGCCCCCCTCACCAGCGGCCTCGGTGGAAGACTCCACTGATGAGGCCATCAGGCGCCAGGCCGAGAGGTGCTTGGAGGAGCACGAGCGCAAATTGGCGGAGTTCGCCCGTCGATTTGCCGACCTACAGAAATCCTCGACAGACCCAGCAGGCTATGACTCCCATCCCACCTTTTCCAAAGAAATCCAGGCGGAGCTTATTCCGAGTCGGTTCCGCATGCTGCAGGTGGATCCCTACGACGGGACCACCGATCCTTTGGACCATCTGGAGAGCTACAAGGCTCTCATGAGGGTCCAGGGGGCCACGGATGCTCTTTTGTGCATTGCCTTCCCCGCTACCCTCCGGAAGGCCGCTCGAGTCTGGTTCACCCGCCTCGAGCCCAGATCTATTTGCTCCTTCCATCAGTTGGAAGAAAAGTTCGTGGCACACTTCAACGCTTGTCGAAAGGTGCCAAGAGAGGTGGACAGCCTCTTCTCTATCCGTCAGCAGGACTAGGAGCTGCTTCGGGACTACATCACCCGTTTCAAGACCGCTGCCCTGGAGATCTACACCATGGACGAGCCCGTTGCCATGCTAGCTTTAAAGCGCGAGCTCAAGACATCCCGCCTGACCTATTCCCTGGATAAAAAACCCTCCAAGACATACTCTGAGCTCCTCCTCCGTGTCCACAAGTACATTCGAGCGGAGGAGGCCGATCGCACCCGCCGAGACCTGGATGGGAGGACGTTGAAGAAGCTGGCCCCGAGAGGCATTCCAGGTGCCCGGCGGCCTGGGCCATCTGCCGACCCTCGTCCAAATCTGAAGCTGAACGGCGAGGCCACCCCGGAGCGAAGGTTCACCCCTATCCTCGCTCCCCGAATGAAGATCCTCATGGAAATTGAGGGCGAGCATTTCCTCCGCTGACCTCCTCCTCAGAACTCAAGAGGCACCCGCGACAAGTCGAAGTACTGCTAGTTCCACCGCGAGCATGGCCATGACATGGAGGAGTGTCATA
This sequence comes from Areca catechu, assembly GCA_021397845.1. Lineage (NCBI taxonomy): Eukaryota > Viridiplantae > Streptophyta > Magnoliopsida > Arecales > Arecaceae > Areca > Areca catechu. Next base: position 60,055,276 of record CM038050.1, read on the forward strand.
ATCTGAAGCGGGAAATCGAGGAGCTGATCAAAAGAGGCTACCTCAGGAAGTTCATAAGGAATGAGGTCCCGCCGGAGGGACAGCCGCTCGTGGCCTTACCCCCGGCTCCCACGATCGACAACCGTCCGACGGAGAAGCCAGTGGGCATGATCTCTTGTGGAATCAGGCCGGCGACGAAGAGAGCCCGGGAGGTTGGGGACCCGGAGGATGTACCCCCTTCTGAGAAGGGGGGTGAAAACAAGAATGTAATTAACGATGCTGTGGTGGTCGAGATGACCATCGCAAAGCATCCTGTACACCGAATTATGGTAGATAGTGGAAGCTCCGCTGACATGCTTTTTATGATGCTTTCTTCTGAATGAATTTGTCCCATGATCAGCTAAGGCCAGTACACACCCCTCTGGTAGGCTTTACCGGGGACTCGGTGGGGGTCGAAGGGGAGATTACTCTCCCGGTCACTGCTGGATCTCCACCTCGACAGACCACAGTCATGATGATGTTTACCGTCATCAAGCTTCTTTCACCTTACAACACGATCCTCGGGCGACCAGGGCTCAACCAGCTGGACGTCGTGATTTCTACGAAGCGGTTGCTAGTGCAATTCCCCACAGCCTCCAGACTTGGGGTGATGAGGGGAACGACCCAGCCAGTCCCGCATTGCCTTCAGATGGTCCCAAGTGCCCGGGGCAGCGATCTCGGCCCCGACCTCGACCTAAGGAAAAAGGAACCCAGGGGAGGACCCGTAGAGCGTCTGTTGACCTATCCCCTCAGTTCGAACCATCTGAAGATGGTGCAGGTGGGGGCCCAACTCCCGGAGGAGGAACAGACCCGCCTGCTGGAATTCCTCCACATGAACGTGGATGTGTTCGCCTGGTCCGCGGCCGACATGCTGGGCATTCCCCCCGAGGTCATTACACACAGGCTGAGCATTGACCCGAGGTGCCGCCCGGTCCACCAGAAGAAGAGGAGTTTCGCAGCGGAGAGGCAGAGGGCCATCAATGAAGAAGTGGAGAAACTCCTCACCGCCGGCTTCGTGCGGGAGGTTCAGTATCCCAGCTGGCTGGCGAATGTGGTCATGGTAATGAAGAGTAGTGGCAAGTGGAGGATCTGTGTGGACTACACCGACCTCAACCAAGCTTGCCCGAAGGACAGCTTCCCTCTTCCGAAGATTGACCAGCTAGTCGACACCACCTCGGGGCATCGCCTCCTCTCTTTCATGGATGCTTTCTCCGGGTACAACCAGATCCGAATGAACCCGGAGGATGAAGAGCACACCACCTTCATCACCGACCATGGAACTTTCTGTTATAGGATGATGCCATTTGGCCTCAAGAACGCCGGGGCCACGTCCAGCGACTGGTCAATAAAGTCTTCAAGGACCAGATCGGCTGCAACATGCAGGTGTACGTGGACGACATGCTAGTGATGAGCAAGCCCCTCTCGGATCATGTTACCGACCTGGCGGAGACCTTCGGCAACCTCCGACTTTATCAGATGAAGCTGAACCCGGCAAAGTGCACCTTCGGCATCTCCGCCGGGAAATTCCTGGGGTTCATGGTGACCCAAAGAGGGATCGAAACCAACCCAGAAAAGGTCCAGGCCATCCTGGACATGGAGCAGCCCACCTCCAAGAAGCAAGTGCAGCGACTCACCTGCCGGATAGCTACCCTGAGTCGGTTCATCTCAAGGTCGGCCGATCACTGCCGGCCCATTTTCACAGTGCTGAGAAAGATGAACGACTTCGCCTGGATAGAGGAGTGCCAGGAGGCGTTTGAAGAGCTGAAGAAGATGCTTGCATCGCCCCCACTACTTTCCAGGCCCGAAGAAGGAGAGGAACTCATCCTCTACCTCGCGGTCACCCCGGAGGCTGTCAGCTCGGTCCTGGTTCGGACCGACGACCACGGAGTCCAGATGTCGGTATACTACACCAGCAAGCTTCTCCGCGATACGGAGCTCAGGTATTCTCGGCCCGAAAAGCTCATTTTTGCGTTAATAGTGTCTGCTCAGCGTCTCAGGCCCTATTTCCAAGCGCATCCCGTTGCCGTCCTGACTGATCAGCCACTGAAAACGATACTCAGCCGACCCGACACATCGGGGCGATTGGCGAAGTGGGCACTCAAGTTCAGCAAATTCGATATCACTTATAGGCCGAGGTCGGCCATGAAAGCGCAAGTGCTGGCCAACTTCTTGGTCGAGTGCGCAGGCCTGGGCAAGGAGCCAGAGGGGGACTCTCTGCATCCACAATTGAAACCAGGCCCCGAGGAGCTCGAAGAGGATGCATGGATCCTTCATGTAGATGGAGCCTCGAACTCCGGCGGGAGCGGAGCTGGTCTCATTCTTGCAAACGGCGATGGGGTCATCGCCGAGTGTGCACTCCGTTTCCAGTTCACCGCAACCAATAACCAGGCAGAGTACGAAGCACTCCTCATCGGGCTGAGAGTCTCCCGCGAGTTGGGCATAGCCGACCTCAAGGCCTTCATCGATTCCCAGCTGGTGGCCGGACAGATCTTCGGAGAATATGCTGCGCACGACCCTCAAATGGCGAAATATCTGGAGCTCGTCAAAACGAGCGCGGTTGGATTTCGGCGCTTCAGCATCTCCCATATACCCCGTGGGGAAAATGCCCGTGCGGATGCTCTCTCCCGGCTGGCGACCCTGCCGGACTCATTGCTGGGTCGTGCTTATGTAGAGCGCCTCAAGGCCCCGAGCTATGAGACCCCTGTAGAGGTCCAACAGGTCAGCCATGAGCCTAGCTGGATGGACAAGTACGCCGAGTACATAACCGGTGGCACCTTGCCGGAGGACCGTGCAGCATCCCGCCTTGTCAGAAAGAAGGCCGCGCGCTTCGTCCTGATGGATGGGCAGTTATACCGGAGGTCTTGTTCCTATCCCCTCCTTAAGTACCTGAGACCTGCGGAGGCCTCACTTGTGCTCCAGGAAATCCATGAGGGCATCTGCGGGAACTACGTGGGGGGCAGAGCTCTAGCCTACAAGGCCCTCCGTCAAGTTTATTTCTGGGAGACGATGAAGGAGGACGCTGCCGATTTCGTAAAGAAGTGTGATCGGTGCTAACGGCACGCTGTGGTGCAGCAGCAGCCCTCCACTCCACTCTCCCAGCTCTCGGCTCCGTGGTCGTTCGCCCAATGGGGAATGGACCTCGTAGGACCATTTCCCCCGGTGTCCAGACAACGGAAGTTCCTGATCGTGGCCATCGACTACTTCACAAAGTGGGTTGAGGCCGAACCCCTGGCGCGGATCACCGAGGCAAACGTCGCCAAGTTTTTCTGGAAGTCAATCATTTACCGTTTCGGCCTCCCCCACACCGTGATCACCGATAACGGGTGTCAGTTCGACTGCCGGGAGTTTGAAAAATTCTGCAGTGACCTCGGCATCCACCATCGCTTCACCTCGGTGGCGCACCCGCAGACGAATGGAGAAGTCGAGGTGATGAATAGAACCATTTTGCAAGGCCTCCGAACGAGGCTGGATCAGGCCAAGTGATGCAGAACGAAAGCTCTGATACCAAAAATGATGCAGAACAAAGAACAAAGAAGCGTATGCGAAAGTAAAATTAAGACAAATTCTTTTTTATATATATATATTTTTTCAGAAGTCGGCTATGACTCAAAGGAAAGATAAACTAATGTTAAAGGAAACTAGGTAATGATTGAAAGCACAATTTAGAAAAACTAGGTTATCAGAGTAGTTCAGAAGTAACGGATCGCTGGGGGTTGAGAAACTCCCAGACCTAGGGTTTCACTCTGAACTTTCAACAGGACAGAAATAGAGAGGAGAGATGGGTTACCAACCAGGCATTGATCTTCACAGAATTTGGATGGAAGAACTCTCTCGGGCAGATTGTTGGATCCTCGGATTCGGCTATCTTCGCAATGGATCCTCCAATACTGGTCTCGTGGCTGGGTCGGCTTCTCCTGGACTCAAGATCTGGGAAGAAGAAAAACAAGTGATGGATTCAGAAACTCGGGGAAGGATTTACCAGTTCGAAGAACTTGAAGGCTGATGTCGCTGAGATCCAGATTCTCTTGAAGGCTGATTCGACTACCTTTGGAAAGAGCTTTGGATCTGAAGTATCCAGACTGTAGCTGGATGCTGGTGGTCGGCCTGGACTTGGAGAGAGAGGCCGTGGGAGGCGGAATAGGATAGGGTTTGGTGGATTGAAGTGGATGGTGGGCAGCTAGGGTTTTGGAGTAGAAGTGGCTAACCTAGGGTTTGGGTTTTGGAGATCTCACACCTCCTCAAGGTTCTTGGGGAACCCGGATTTACTCCCTCATGGAGCTCAACACCTGGATGCAAGTGCGGAAGAGAGAAAACACAGAGTTTGCTCATGAAAAAGAATTTGGTTTCATTCATCTCTTTTTTTTCAAGAGTTACATAGAGTTGAATATATAGACATAACAAAGAAATAAAATTTCATACACTTCCCATATGGGACTAATAGGACTAACCCATACTTTAGGCATCAAATTCTCTTCCCAAGACTCCTTCCATGAGTGGGCAGCCCAAAAACTCCAAGAAAACTTGAAAATCAGCTCCAAATGGCAGGTTATGGGGGTGTCTCCTAGTATCTCTCCATGAATCAAGGATTTTTCCTTCATGGTTTGGCTCTTTTGGACACCTCCTAGTCTTGCTCCACAAGTTTAGGCTTCTTCCTTTCATGGCTTTGGCACTTTAGGAAACTTTTGGGTGCCTCCTTGATTTTCTCCCCAAGACATGCTCTCTTCCCTTTTATAACTTGGGTTTTTATGGAACATTGTGGGGCACCTCCTTGATCCTCTCTTCAAGAAAAATTCTTGCCATCCTGGCTTGGGTTTATCTGGAAAGAAGTTGGCTCCTCCTTGGATTGAGGTATCTTGATGGATTTCTCCCCCAAGTGGCGCATGAAAGAAGGGACCTGCTTTCTTGTGGTGTGGGGACCAAGGCACACTGGATGGAGATGTGGCGACTCCTGGACTCTGGTGTGTGGCTGGGAGTGTGGCACCCACTTGCTTGGTCTTGGGAGAAAATGTGGCACCTTGGAGAAGACCTAGACCACTACTAGGACTTGTATTGAGTCAACATGACTCAACAAAATTTAAATTACAGGGAAATACAGACTCAAACTAAAATTGAGTTCACCAAGTCAACCCTTATTACAAAACCAGAAAACCCTAATTCTTCGGGCAATGTCAATCAGAGATCTAGATGGAGCCCTGAAGTCTTCTTCTAAGTCTGGTGCCCGCACCAATTCTCCAGGGGTGGGAGGAACTCGACCCTGTCGAGTATGGATCAAGCTGGCTCTGGTATCTCTCCAAGAGGTCTGGGTCCAATTCTTGTAATTCTTCTCGGGAGATCCAAGAGTTATTAGAATCTGGCCTTCCTTGCCAGCGGACCAGGTATCTTTGGTATCCTCGATTACGTGTAGAGATAACCTTATCATCCAGGATCTTTTCAATCTGCTCTTTCCTCACAGGCCAGTTTGTTGGTGGACACACAGGGTTGGGTTCACTCTCAAGAGCAGGATTAGGCTCAAAAAGGCTCACTGGGAATCACAGCTGGCTCTCTATACTCTACTAGGTCTGTAATGTTGAAAGTGGAGCTAATGCCTAGTTCTGAAGGCAACTCGAGCACATAGGCATTGGACCCTACTCTCTTCACCACTCTAAATGGTCCAGCTCCTCTAGCATGTAACTTTCTAATAGTTCCAGGAGGAAACCGTTCAGGCCTTAACCTAATCATTACATAGTCTCCCTCAACAAAAGTTTTGACTCGCCTTTGAGAATCAGCCAACTTCTTATAAGTTTCATTACTTAAATTTATTTTGGCATGAATTTCTTTATGCAAGTCCTTTACATGCTATACAAGTGCATCAAGAGACTTGTGTGTGTGGACTAATAGTGAAATCAGATCAAGTGGTGTCTGTGGCTTGTATCCATGAACAATTTCAAAGGGACTCTAGCCTATAGACCTATTGATCGAAACATTATATGCAAATTTAGTCCTGGACAAAATACAAATCCCAATTCCTGGTGCTCTCAATCAACCCAAAATCAGAGCCAAAGCCTAGTAAAGGGTCAAGAAAAACTACACTAGACTGACGACGCATTCCTAAAGAATGGACTTTATTCCAAAGGAACCCTAGGTCTAAACCTAACAAACTAAGGCTCTTTAGGTTTGACCTTGGGTCGGAGGAGGGCATGCAGAGCATGAAAACTTATTATGGATGCCTAGTAGGTGCCATAAGGTCTTCTAGAAGTAGGTGGCAAACCTAATAGGTTCTAAGGAGTCTTGCAACCTAGAGATCTCAGTAAAGTGTAATCCCATAGCTCTAGAAACATGAGAAGATTCAGGAAGGGTAGGAAATAAGAATCAGAGTTTTGAGGTGGCTTATCAGAAACAAGAAACAAACCTTGGTTATTCAGGATGACCTTAAAATGAGGACATTGTTCTATAGGTGCACTCATCCAAACCTCATGATTTGCTCTAGGAGGGTCTACAAGTGCAAGTTCTAGGGTAGGCTGGGTGCTCCTAGAAGGTGGAAGGTTATCAGGAAGGTCTTTGGAATGTTTATCTAAAAAGTCCTCTAAGCTACTATCTTTTTCTTGTTCTTGGACCTTCTCAATGGGCAATTCTTGTGAACCCCTTCCTTCTTCACACTTCTCTACCAGATTTGACTCAGGGGTGTCTTCTTTGGATTCCTCAATGAGTTCAGAGGTATTCTCACTTAAACTCTCATTGGGTGCAATTTCCTCTTCCTGAACTTCCTCAAAAGGGTCTTCTCTTAGGGTTAGCTCCTGAATTCCTTGAGTGGCAGGGGTCCCCTCAATAACCCCATCAGGTAGGAGTTGGTTAATTGAATTATCGGGAGAGATATCCTCAAATTCTTCTTCTTCATATTCATATATCAAACTTATGTCAGGCTCATATATTTCTTCCTCAATCTCACTGAAAGGTTCTAATCTATTCTCCTTTGATTCCTCTTTAAGTACGGCTCTAGTCAGGTCAACTAATTTTGGGATGGCCATGCCTAACTCCTTCTCAGTGTTATCCTTCTGGTCAAGAGGTGACACAAGTGGGAATTGACAAACAAAAGTCTGGTTCACTACGGGTGTCGGATCAATCGGAACTTGACTGAAGTTGGTAGAGGTTGGCTTTAAGTCCAAAGTACTTGATTGGTTATATCTTAAAGACCACTCATAGTCTTGGGCTTCTTGGTAGGCTCGGTCTAACTTATTGGTCTTTTCAAGGCATAGCTTCCTATAAATGTCTGGGTGTAACCCAACTCTAAACCTCGATGTGATCTGAGCTTCGGTCTCAATGGTATTGCAATTCATGTCATACCACTGGAAGTCCTCGATATATTTAGACACAGGCCTATTACCTTGTCGCAATTGGTACCATTGGTCTAAAAGTCTTTTCTCATAGGATCTACCTAGGTACCTATCTCTCGACTTACTTCTCATATCTCTCCAAGTATATATTTCCTCTTTTCTTTGATAACACTCATGCTCAATAGCATACCAATGTGACCTAGCATGTTTGGTGAACTTGGTTTTGGCCAACCTAATTTGTCCTAATTTCGATATGTTAGTGCACTCAAAATATCGATCCATTTGTTCTTCCCACTTAATATATGTCTCTTGTCTTCCATCAAAAGTGGGTGCATAAGGTTCGGTGTTCCGAACAGGTCCCTTTTCTGAGTCAACCAAGTATGGATATAGGCTCCTAGGGTTATGCTCGGGATCACGGCATAAGGTCCTCCTAGGCTCCTGGCATGGGTGAGGTTGGGACCTATTAAATTTTGGATCAGGGGTCCAATTTTGATGTCTACATTTCTCAAGTTCCTGGGCTCGGTCTCTAAACTGGGCAAAACCCTCATTCATATCCTCACTCAATTTGGTCATACTTTCGGTAAGAGTTCTAATCATGGCCTCTAAATCAGGTTGGGTTTGACCAGGTTTGTAGGGTACTTCGTTTCGGGTGGACATGATGATGCAAGCAAGCACACCAAATGAGACTCGACTGAAATGACTACGGGCTAACTAGACCTAAAGCCCAAACTAGATGCCCAATCAGAGTGCCAAGCTAGCCTGTAGTAACTCGGGACTCAGCCAGGCAGGTGTAAGGGGAGTGTTAGGTCCCTAATTGCCAATCCTAGACACCAATCAGAGATTGGCCAGGTAGGCGGACCAGCACACAAGTCCTTCGGGATAGAATCCCTGAACCACCATTCTAGACACTGAGTACAAAGCACACACAGAGTAACTAGACAAACTGACTCAACATTAGCCTAGACCCGACTTGTTGGTGTCCCTAGCCCACTAGGGCAAATTAAGTCTAATAAATTTTAAAATTAGGCTTAGGATCGAATGAATGGGTGGTGGTTTTGGGCTAAGGAGAGGTTATCAACTCCTCCCCTTATCTTAGATGCTCAATTGCCCTTAAGATGAATTAGGAGATGAACACTCAAAATAATTGGATTGCAGAATACAAAAACAGAGTTACAGTAATTTAATTCTCAGAAATCCCATGGAAACCAATAAATCACAAGAAAATTATGCAAAATATATTCAATTATTCTTGTTTTATCAAAATAAGAATCATTGAATTTGGAGTTACCTGTAGTGAGAAATAATTCCTGTAATAGGGTAATTATGGGCTGAAAATAGAGCACTTCCCCGTTTACAATTCCTGCTACGAAGTTATAACCCAACGGATCCCCTACACGCCCTAGGAACACCCCATGGAATGGGAAGAGGAGGTTTGCACCTCACTTCGTTCCTAGGACCGGATGTCCTGGGGAGTCTACTTCGAGCAGACAAAGTAAAAAGAGAGAGACTCAAACAAGCAATTAAAACAGAAACCCTAGACAGGGCTCTGATACCAAAATTGATGCAGAACGAAAGCTCTGATACCAAAAATGATGCAGAACAAAGAAAAAAGAAGCGTATGCGGAAGTAAAATTAAGACTAATTCTTTTTTTTTTATATATATTTTTTCAGAAGTCGACTATGACTCAAAGGAAAGATAAACTAATGTTAAAGGAAACTAGGTAATGATTGAAAGCACAATTTAGAAAAACTAGGTTATCAGAGTAGTTCAGAAGTAACGAATCGCTGGGGGTTGAGAAACTCCCAGACCTAGGGTTTCGCTCTGAACTTTCAACAGGACAGAAATAGAGAGGAGAGATGGGTTACCAACCAGACAGTGATCTTCACAGAATTTGGGTGGAAGATCTCTCTCGGGCAGATTGTTGGATCCTCGGATTCGGCTATCTTCACAATGGATCCTCCAATACTGGTCTCGTGGCTGGGTCGGCTTCTCCTGGACTCAAGATCTGGGAAGAAGAAAAACAAGTGATGGATTCAGAGACTTGGGGAAGGATTTACCAGTTCGAAGAACATGAAGGCTGATGTCGCTGAGATCCGGATTCTCTTGAAGGCTGATTCGACTCCCTCCGGAAAGAGCTTTGGATCTGAAGTATCCGGACTGTAGCTGGATGCTGGTGGTCGGCCTGGACTTGGAGAGAGAGGCCGTGGGAGGTGGAATAGGATAGGGTTTGGTGGATTGAAGTGGATGGTGGGCGGCTAGGGTTTTGGAGTAGAAGTGGCTAACCTAGGGTTTGGGTTTTGGAGATCTCACACCTCCTCAAGGTTCCTAGGGAACCCGGATTTACTCCCTCACGGAGCTCAACACCTGGATGCAAGTGCGGAAGAGAGAAAACACAGAGTTTGCTCACTAAAAAAAATTTGGTTTCATTCATCTCTTTTTTTTCAAGAGTTACATAGAGTTGAATATATAGAAATAACAAAGAAATAAAATTTCATACACTTCTCATGTGGGACTAATAGGACTAACCCACACTTTAGGCATCAAATTCTCTTCCCAAGACTCCTTCCATGAGTGGGCAGCCCAAAAACTCCAAGAAAACTTGAAAATCAGCTCCAAATGGCAGGTTATGGGGGTGTCTCCTAGTATCTCTCCATGAATCAAGGATTTTCCCTTCATGGTTTGGCTCTTTTGGACACCTCCTAGTCTTGCTCCACAAGTTTAGGCTTCTTCCTTTCATGGCTTTGGCACTTTAGAAAACTTTTGGGTGCCTCCTTGATTTTCTCCCCAAGACATGCTCTCTTCCCTTTTATAACTTGGGTTTTTATGGAACATTGTGGGGCACCTCCTTGATCCTCTCTTCAAGAAAAATTCTTGCCATCCTGGCTTGGATTTATCTGGAAAGAAGTTGGCTCCTCCTTGGATTGAGGTATCTTGATGGATTTCTGCTCCAAGTGGTGCATGAAAGAAGGGACCTGCTTTCTTGTGGTGTGGGGACCAAGGCACACTGGATGGAGATGTGGCACCTCCTGGACTCTAGCGTGTGGCTGGGAGTGTGGCGCCCACTTGCTTGGTCCTGGGAGAAAATGTGGCACCTTGGAGAAGACCTAGACCACTACTAGGACTTGTATTGAGTCAACATGACTCAACAAAATTTAAATTACAGGGAAATACAGACTCAAACTAAAATTTAGTTGACCAAGTCAACCCTTATTACAAAACCAGAAAACCCTAATTCTTCGAGCAATGTCAATCAGAGATCTAGATGGAGCCCTGAAGTCTCCTTCTGAGTCTGGTGCCCGCACCACCAAGGGCAGGTGGGCAGAAGAGCTCCCGAGCATCTTGTGGGCATACCACACCACCCTGAGGACGGCCACCGACGAGACCCCGTTCAATCTCGTCTTCAGAGCCGAGGCGGTTATCCCGATTGAGCTCAGCCTACCCACCCTGTGTATGGAGCAATACGATGAAGCGGAGAACCCCGCCAGGATGATGCTCAACCTGGACCTTCTTGAGGAGATGAGGGACAAGGCCCGACTCTGAATGGTGGCGTACAGGTAGTGAGTGGCCAGATACTACAACTCCCGGGTGCGACCAAAGTCCTTTCACCCCGGGGATCTGGTGCTCCGGTGCGTTGAAGCCTCTCAGCCACGAGAGTGCGGGAAGCTCTCCCAGAACTGGGAAGGCGCGTATAGGGTGGCGGAAGTCCTCCCTCAAGGGGCCTATTACCTAGAGGAGTTAGGAGGCTCCAGATTCCCTCGGACTTGGAATGCCTCGAACTTAAAGATGTATTATCAGTAATGTAAGGCTCCTCCAACTCCTGCAATAAAATTTCTTTACTTCAAACGCTTTTCCTTGCCTCATAGAAAAATAGGCGCCTAGCTCTGGGTTCGGCAAACACGGCTGTGGCCGGAGGCACGAGAAAGCGAGAAGTCCCGGACTTCGGTCTGGAAGGCGGGGCAGAGCCTAGCTCGCCCACGCGATCATGGAGAATAGCTCGGCAAGCCGTGCAAGGCTTGGATGAAGCCTGCGACCCCGGGGTTCAGTCCGGAAGTCCCGAACTTTGGTCTGGAAGGTGGGGCAGAGCCCAGCTCGCTCACGCGATCACGGAGAACAGCTCGGCAAGCCACGCAAGGCTTGGATAAAGCCTGCGGCCCCGGGGTTCAGTCCGAAAGTCCTAGACTTCGGTTTGGAAGGCGGGGCAGAGCCCAGCTCGCCCACGCGATCATGGAGAATAGCTCAGCAAGCCGCGCAAGGCTTGGATAAAGCCTGCAGCCCCGGGATTCAGTCCGGAAGTCCCGAACTTCAGTTTGGAAGGTGGGGCAGAGCCCAACTCGCTCACGCGATCACGGAGAATAGCTTGGCAAGCCACGCAAGGCTTGGATAAAGCCTGCAGCCCCGGGGTTCAGTCCAGAAGTCCCGGAATTCGGTCTGGAAGGCGGGGCAAAGCCCAGCTCACCCACGCGATCACGGAGAATAGCTCGGCAAGCCGCACAAGGCTTGGATAAAGCCTGCGGCCCCGGCGTTCAGTCCGGAAGTCCCGGACTTCGGTCTGGAAGGCGGGGCAGAGCCCAGCTCGCCAACACGATCACGGAGAATAGCTCGGCAAGCCGCGCAAGGCTTGGATGAAGCCTGCGACCCCGGGGTTCAGTCCGGAAGTGCCGAACTTTGGTCTGGAAGGCGGGGCAGAGCCCAGCTCGCCCACGCGATCACGGAGAACAGCTCGGCAAGCCGCACAAGGCTTGGATAAAGCCTGCGGCCCCGGGGTACAGTCCGAAAGTCCCAGACTTCGGTCTGGAAAGCGGGGCAGAGCCCAGCTCACCCACGTGATCATGGAGAGCAGCCCGGCAAACCTGAAGGACTCACGCAAGGCCCGCTCTACTGTCGCTCCACCCGAAAGCATCAAACTTTGATCTGAACGCTGCACGGGACCCAGTCTACTCGCGAGCTTAGCCGGGAGCAAGCCACGAGACCTCGTCTCGGCACTCAACACAAACATCACCAGACACAAAACAAAAAAGAAAAAAAAAAGAGAAAGAAAGAAAGAGAGCCGAGGTCGGGACTTAACAAAAATCAGGGCTTTCATTACTTCAGAAAAAAGTGCTACAACAAAGGAGTCCTGACAGGCCGGGAGTCCTCAACGAAAAAAGAAGAAGAAGACAAAGAAGATACAGCTAGGGGCCTAGTTCAGCGCGGTGGCAGAATCTTCGGGCCGGGGCGCGCACTCCCCGTCTTCTCCGTTAGTGGCTGGCTGCTCGGAGGGCTGCTCTGGAGCTGCAGCCGCATCGCCCACCGCAACTAGAGCCTCGTCGGTGGGCTCCTGCCTTTTATCCCCAAGCACCACCCCACTGAGGTCGAGCTCGGGGTAGAAGGAGCCCACCTTCTCCCGGCACACCTGGAACCCCTTCAGAAAGGAGTCCACGGTGGCCTCCCAGACCTTCGAGACGTATTCGTCGGAGGCCCGGAATCTCGGGATGGCCTCTTGTGCCTCCCGCTTCAAAGCCTCCAAGAGCCCGTTGATGTAGGCGCTCCGCTCCTTGGCCGCGCCCGCCTCCCTCTGGGCCTCCTCCAACTGGCGCTCCAGCAATTGAGACTGAGCTCAGAGATGAGCCCTCTCCGTCGCATCCTCCTCCATGCACCGCTGATTGGAGATCCTCTCCTCGGACAGAAAGGACTCCAGTTCCTTGACGCGCCCCTCGGCCCGTGCTAGGTCCGATTGCAGGGCCTGGTTGCTCCCCCGTAGCTCGACCCCCTTCTCCATGAGGTCCTTCATGTCAGCTGCGAGTTTCCCAAGCTTTTCCTCTTTCTCGGCATCTTTCTTGGCGTACCCTGCAAGGAAATTCCTCAACAGGAGCACGTCGGTCCCGATCTGCACGAAGAGGCGAATTGGTCAGTAAGGGGTTAGCTGGAATGGTAAAGGAGAAGGATCTGAGCTCGGACTTACCGTGAAGTGCTGCGGGAGGATCCCAAGCAGAGCATCGGCGTAGTCCCGGCCGCCCCTCATTCGGCGGTCCCGGGAGGTGCAGGCGAACTCCATCACCTTCTCCGTGAGCCCCTAGTCGCGGATCATAGAGCATCAATTCGAGATGGTCGGTGGTGGGGCGGAGAGATCAGCGACAGGAGCGACTGCCCCCCCGGGCGGGACTGCCACAGGCGTGGCAGCTAGAGTCGCGGGCGGCGCCGTCGGAGCTACGGTGGAAGCGGACACTACCCGGGAGGGAACCAGGCCTCCATCTTCTGCGGCCCCGTCAAGACGGCTGACTGGGGCGTTGGCGGCTCGGTCCCGAGGTGGCCTGGGCAAGGGAGCTGCAACTGCTGGACCGGGCGCGGGTGCCGGCACGACCTCCTGACTCGCCTCGGTGCGAGCCCTCTTCGCCGCAGGCTCGTCTCCCTCGGCGGTGTCCCTCTGAGCCGTGCCCTCCGGAAGGTTCTCTATGGAGAACTTCATACCTGCAATAGAAAGGAGGTTGGTCAGCCCAGTTAAAGAAAGAAGGGGAGAAAGGGAGGAAGTGCAGAGTAAGAGAAAAAGCTGAGCCTCACCCGGCTCTCGAATGGGACTGATCCCCGCCTCGAACAAGTTCTGCTCCGAGAGCAGAACATTGAGCGAGGGGACCACGTCGCTCAATAGATGGGAGTAGGCCTCCTGGTCCGCCGGCTCGACCTGGGAGTTCCGGTTCGGAGACCGATCCGGTTCGCTCCAGGCCCAGTCGACGTCCTCGACCGAGGCGAAAAAGAATCGGTTTTTCCAACCCTTGATGGAGGAAGGAAGGTCGAACCGGAGACACCTAGGTCGGGGTGAGATGTACCACTAGCCGTCATCGGTGGAGTACCGCTTCAGGGTAAAAAGAGCCCTGAAGAGGGAGAAACAGGCAACGAACCCGTGGAAGTGGCAGAAAACGATGAAGGAGAAGATGACCCGGATGGCGTTGGGAGCCAACTAGGCCGGGACCAGGCAGAAATGACTAAGGAAAGAAAGGAAAAGGGGTGCAGAGAAAACCGAAGACCTCCAAGGAGGAAGTCCTCGTAGAAGGCTATGCGGCCGGGGCCACTCAGGGTGACATGATCCCGGGCCGTGGGAGAGAAAGATGGATCGACCCCGGGATGCCATAGACTTCCCGGAGCAAGGAAAGGTCACCTTCGGTTATCGTTGAAATGTGACCGGAGGGACCGACAGAAGGAAGGGCCGGAGGAGGAAGAGAAGAGATAGGATGGGCAGACAATACGGGGGGAGACCTAAGACCCCTAGGGATGCCTATAGTGAAACCCCCAGGCTGGAGTCCCCTGCGGGTCTCCTCCGGGATTATCTCCGCTTCCGAGGAGGAAGACGATGAGTCCTCGACCGGGACGGACCGGCCTCGTCCGGGTTAGACGAAACATGGCGGCGGCGTGCCATGGAGAAGAAGGTGGTGAGGAAAGGATGCTAAAGGAAAGGGACGGAGCGAGGAAGAAAATAGAAGCACTCATCGAAATGCACTATGCAAAAGAGGCGGCAACTCGGGGGAGTGAGAGATAGCCTACTACAAACCGCCGACGGAGCAAGGGAAAGGGCCTCATTTTGGAAAGTCCCCTCCTTTTCAAACTCGATCGATAGTAGCCATACCCGTCATTCCATTCCGGACCATTGGATGGATGCCGCGTGGATGCACGGTCGACACCGACGCTTTGGTTGCAGGGAAACGGCCTCTGTTTCGAAGCGACGCATTAATTACGACTGGAAGGGCGACACGTGGCGACCTCTTATAGGGCTTTGGGTGCAATGAGGAACGACGACGAGGATCATGGCAATCATGGCACGAGATCTTTGCCTCCCCCATGTCATCTCCGCATTAAATCCCCATGTTCCGAGCCTTGACGCCTCAACGGAATGGGGGGATGGGGGGCAACTGTTACAGCTGTAACGCTGACATGGCGTGTCTCAGATTTCGCTGGGCATGATTCGAGCCACGTGAAGTTTTTTTGGCAAGGTCAGGTGTGGCTCCGTTTGGGCCAAAGTCGAGGTTGGACCAGGCCTTCCTGACCGCTCCGCCAGGTGTCCACCCAGGAGGGGTCCACCTCGGCCGAAGCCAGTGGCCTCCCTGCTCCCTCGCCAGATGGCACTCTGAGACGGTCCCACCTTGGCCGAGGTCGAGCCGGGCCCCTCGCTCCTTCACCAGGTGGCGCCCGGAGACGGGACCACCTCGGCCAAAGTCGAGTGCCCCTCTGCTGCTCCGCCAGGTGTCCACCTAGGAGGGGTCCACCTCGACCGAAGCCGGCGGCCTCCCTGCTCCCTCGCCAGGTGGCACCCTGAGACGGTCCCACCTCGGCCGAGGTCGAGCCGGGCCCCTCGCTCCTTCGCCAGGTGGCACCGGAAGACGGGACCACCTCGGTCGAAGTCAAGCACCCCTCTGCCGCTCCGCCAGGTGTCCACCCAGAGGGGTCCACCTCGGTCGAAGCCGGCGGCCTCCCTGCTCCCTCGCCAGGTGGCACCCTGAGACGGTCCCACCTCGATCGAGGTTGAGCCGGGCCCCTCGCTCCTTCGCCAGGTGGCGCCCGGAGATGGGACCTCCTCGGTCGAAGTCGAGCGCCCCTCTGCCGCTCCACCAGGTGTCCACCCAGGAGGGGTCCAGCTCGGCCGAAGCCGGCGGCCTCCTTGCTCCCTCTCCAGGTGGCACACTGAGACGGTCCCACCTCGGTCGAGGTCAAGCCGGGCCCCTCGCTCCTTCGCCAGGTGGCGCCCGAAGACGGGACCACCTCGACCAAAGTCGAGCGCCCCACTGTCGCTCCGCCAGGTGTCCACCCAGGAGGGGTCCACCTCGGTCGAAGCCGGCGGCCTCCCCGCTCCCTCGCCAGGTGGCACCCTGAGATGGTCCCACCTTGGCCGAGGTAGGCCAACCTGTGCGGAGAAGCTTTCGAGGAGCAGGGGCACGAGCTCCAAGATTGCCCCTCGAGCCGTGCGCGCCACACCTCAAGAGTAGCGCCCGTACGGTCGGCAGCGACACGCAAAACATCGCTTACATCGGCCTGATAGGTCCCGCAATCAAGAGGCGAAGTCCTGACAAAACAGGACCCAATAACGGGCATCGTCGGTGCTTGGGAAGAAGAGCGCTCGCACTCAGCCCAAGGTCTGGTCAGCGGTCTGACCGGCACCCTCCCTTTACTCTTTCCTCGCTAGGCTCGGCAAGCAATGTGGGAAGCCGCCTGGTTCTTTGATCCAGAAGGGGAAAGAGATGGAGGGAAGGGGTTGAAGCAACGAAAGAACCTCCCGAGAGTGGCAAACAAAAAGGCAGCATGAGGAGTTAAAAGGAAGGGGAGGGTAGATGACAAGGTAGGCAAGAAACAAAGGCTGGGAAAGGAGATTCCGTTCCAAGAGCAGGATCCAAGATCCCGAGAGGGGACCTTTGGCTTGAGCTCGGTGGGGGAACTCGGCCGTATTTCTATTCTTTCTGAGATCTTTCTTGCTAGCACGATCTCTAAGTCTGGGACTCCTTCGGGGGCCCGTCTCGGAGATTCTGTTCCCTCTCGCCGCTTACTAACTTGACTGTCGGAGCTCCCTCGCCGGGACCCCCGGCCAGGGTTTCTGACCTTGCCTTGCAGGTTCGAAGAGCCAGGAGACCCCAAGGGCAAGACGGTCTAGTCGGATCGGTGGCTCCGAGACCACAGGCATGGCGGCGGGATCGGCAACACCTCCCATTCACAACTCCTTCCCTCTCGGTCTCTCAATTTTCACGTGGATTTCAGCCCTTCCCAGTTTTGTTTCACTGATCAAGAGCTTTTCAAACCGTGTTTTGTTTTTCTCGGTTACCTCTCACGATTTCTTCCCAGGGCTTCACGGGTTTGTTCGCTGCATTTT
The DNA here is from genome assembly GCA_021397845.1 of Areca catechu. Classification (NCBI taxonomy): domain Eukaryota; kingdom Viridiplantae; phylum Streptophyta; class Magnoliopsida; order Arecales; family Arecaceae; genus Areca; species Areca catechu. The sequence continues at coordinate 60,072,431 of CM038050.1, forward strand.
TTTTTGTGTTTGTTGTTGGCTGTGTGATGAGGTAGAGAGAAAGGAACAGGGGCTTGCAACGAGAGAGAGGACCAGGGCATGCAGGAGAAGGAGGACCTGGGCATGCAAGGGAGTTTGTAACAGGGCATGCGGATATGGGGAAGAACATAGCATATGATTTGTGAGAGGGAAGAGAGCGAGCTTTCGGGACGGGTTTTCTGAGTGCAGAAAATTTGTTCATCCCCATATTTTCCTTTCCTATTCTCTACGATGCCTTTTGTGTGCTCTTAGTGGAGTTTGGGCGGTCTTGGAGAAGACCGTCCATGAGTTTTTTTTTTGGTTTTTCTTGCTCCATGACAATGTCATGTCCTGTTCATTGATTTCCAGTGGACTAGCATCCATCCGGAAGTTGGATAAGCAAGAGCCCGCACATGGATACTCTAGAGGGTGGACATTTGGATACCTCGAGAGATTGGATTGATCTCTTCTTCTTATTGTTGCAGATCTGATTTGCTATTGAAGGAATTCAACCGGCTGCCTTGATTTGCTATTAAAGGAAGCTCTACAAGGTATGTGATTTACTTTTTGTTATCATGTATGCTTTGATCTAGAAATTATTATGTTATTTATAATTATTTCACTTGCCTTTACATGCCTCTGTATCTATTTCATGCATCATGTTTATGTTAGATCCTGTGCATGAGTAGGTTTTTCCGTATGTATGTTTAAAAAATTTAATTATGCAATACCTACTCCCTGGTGTAGCGTGCCTAGGATAGGCATCCGATGCAATGGTTTTTCCTTCGGTGGTATCAGAGCAGCTTCTTGTGTAGCATATCATGATTGCATGTTTTGGATCTGTATCTGATTAGGGATTACTTTTAGGAACCTAGTTGAGACCTTCACCATGGTCGTGTGTCTAGATTAATCAGGGTTTAAAATCCCTAATTTTCTATGGCACGAGGCGATTCGTTTGTGTTGGTCTTTTCAGAAGGATCCTTAAAGGAAACCTATGGTATTAAAAATGTTTTAATCCTGATACATGATTATACATTAGCATGTCTAAAATTGTCATGGCTTGCAATATTATAAATGATATGATAGGACTAGATATGATGTATTAAAGATGTAAAAGGGTTTTACATGAATTTAATTAAAAATATTTTAATTAAAAGTTGGCTTATAATATAATAATTATGAATTGAAAGATTAATTAAATGACAAGCCAGATTAGGGTTTATGAAACCTAATGTCATTTGAATAAGCCATCCGGGTTAATTAGGTTAGCTGTCTCATTGGATCCATTTATTGGGTTAGACCTAAAGTTAGTTGAATTGGACTTAAGAGAACTAATCAAATATTGACTAAGGACCTTCTTTTTTAGTATCTATCTAATAGTTTGATGGGTTAGTCCATTCTTCTTAAATGGATCTAATTAGTGGCTCTGTGGAAAGCCCGAGTTCTTAGGCTGGTCTAATCAAGTTTGGTAAATCGATTGGTGTCTAGGCAGGTTTGGCATTTTTGATCATGGCTGCATGAGGCTACCTCTTTTCTGTCCAACTTGGTTGGTGTCTAGGAAAGATGGTTAATGACGGATACTCACCCATGATCTCACCTACCTGGCCAATTCGATCAACCAGAACTGATTAGAAGAGCTTATTGATTCGAGTTAACCCATGTCATCCAAGTTGATTAGCCTATCTGATCTTTAGATGCCCATGGACCAACTTGTTGAATTTAATTCAACCCTCATGAGAATTGATTTGATCAGTGGGAGGTTGATCCATCTTCTTCTCTCCATTCTTCTATCACAATTTAATTAAAATTCTCTAAAATTATTAGGTCCTTAAAAAGACTAAGTCAATGAGTTGATGGTGTTAATGAGTCCTTTAGCTTGGTATACATCGGCAGTTCCATAGAACAGGTGTGCATCCGGTTACTGAGATTACTCTTCCAAAGATGATGGTTCAATGCAACCTTCTTAACGGTGATCAGGTGGGCCAGCCATAGTTGAGCTTGGTCATTTGTTAGCTGGAAGCATTGGATTTGTCATATTAATGGTTGGACCTAACTAGAGACTCATAATAGGAGGCCCCTAGGCCGATTCGGGGTTCTGTGGGGAAAAATTTATTACTGGAAGTTGCTTAGGGAAGCAATTAGTTAGAGAACCTACCTTTAGGCGCGTATGGATGAGCCGACCATAGTCGGGCTCATACATGGTCTATTGGATTTCAGTACCCACTATGAAATGATGATTTCACAGATTGGAGTTAGAGGCTCCCAATCTGAAAAATTAGTGGGAGGGACCTTTAGACTAAAGTCCAAGTCTTTTGGTTTAATTGATTAATTCATATACTTATTCGGTCTTAATTTTCTTTTTAGATGTCTTCAAACCTTTTGCTCCGGTCACTTCTCGATAGCGAGAAGTTAAAGGATCCCAATTTCGATAGCTGGTATCGAAAATTGAGGATAGGAGCACGAGTGGATCCTTTATGTGATAACAGATCCAGCACCCGAAACCCCTCCTGCTAATGCTTGGAGTTCGGTCGGGGATACTTATTTGAAGTGGGTTTCTGATCGGACTACTGTCGGATGCATAATGTTGGCAGTAATGAACGACGAGTTCAGTCACAAATTCGAGGAGGGCCAGCCATAAGAGATTCTTTAAAAGTTGAAGGAATCTTTCGGCATGCCAAATGATGTGGAGCAGTACAAAGTATCTTGTACCATCTGCAATGCCAAAATACGGAATGGCGGTTCAGTCACTGATCATGTATTGTACATGATCGAGATGATTGAATAATTGGGCAAGCTCGGATGTCCCTTGCACGAGCAACTCGGGAAGGATGCGATCATGAATTCTCTACCCTCTTCCTATCTTGATTTTCTCGATCATTAAGGAATGAATAAGCCTGCAGTCAATTACCATGGGTTGATGGGGTTGCTGCAGACTTACGAGAAGGACCACCAACTGAATAAAGGAGTGGTGAATTTAGTGGAAGGTTTTAGAGGTCATCGTCCCTTTAAGAAAGGGAAGAAGAAAGGTAAAGGAAAGAAGGTGCAGAGCGCTCCTGGCCCAAGTCAGACCAAGAAAGTGAAAGCTGATCAAACTAGTGCAGAGTGCTTCTATTGTAAGAAGTAAGGACACTGGAAGAGGAACTGTCCTCTTTATCAAGCGTCCATAGACCCGAACAGCCTAAGGATAGAAAATGTTAGTGACTTGTATCTATGGCACTGTAGGCTAGGTCTGTTAACAAGAATAGGATAAACAAGTTGCGAGGAGAAGGCCTCCTCGAGGTCAGTGATTCTGACTCACTGTCCACTTGTGAATCCTGTTTGGTTGGTAAAATGACGAAGTCACCTTTTATTGAAAAAGGTGAACAAGCTATAGAACTTATGAGTCTCATACATATTGATGTATGCGGACCATGATAGTTTATGCCAGAGGTGGATACAGATATTTCATTACATTTACAGATAACCTTTCTAGGTATGGTTATATCTTATTGATGAGACATAAATCTGAGTCGTTTGAAATGTTCAAATAATATCGTAATGAAGTAAAGAAACAAACTAGAAAGAGTATTAAAACCCTTCGATCTGATCGAGGCGGTGAATACCTATCCAATGAGTTCATGATATATCTTAAGAAGAATGATATTCTCTCTCAGTGGACTCCTCCAGGAACACCCTAGTTGAATGGTGTGTCCGAAAGGAGGAATCGAATCTTGTTGGATATGGTTCGATCCATGATGGGCTTTGCAACTCTGCCGCTGTCCTTCTGGGGATATGCACTTGAGACAGCTTGTTACTTGCTGAATAATATTCCGAGTAAGTCTGTTGTCTCCACTCCATATGAGTTATGGACTGGACTTAAGTCCTTAATTTCACACCTTCGGGTCTGGGGTTGTCCAGTTTATGTAAAGCATTTAGACTCAAATAAACTTGGTCCTAGGTTTGATCAGTGCCTATTTATTGGGTATCCTAAGGAAACAAAAAGGTATTTCTTCTACTTGGAGGACGAATAGAAAGTGTTCGTTGCTCTTAGGGCTATCTTTTTGGAAAAGGAGTTCCTTGGAGAAGGAACTGTAGCCTCTAAGATTGAACTTGGTGAAGTTCAACCAGTAGAAGAACCTACATACTCTAAGGACATCATAGAACCGGCTATGATTGGATCACACCCGGAACACATTATTAGGAGATCCGTTAGAGTACCGCATCAGCTAGACAGATACTACAATTTCTTGGTCCGGGATGGTGATCCCATTAAGCTCGATGAAAATGATGAGGATCCGATCACCTATGTAGATGCACTTCAGAGATCTGATCCTGAGGCGTGGCTTGGAGCCATGCAATCTGAGATGGAGTCCATAGAGATCAACAATGTATGGATATTGGTTGATCCACTTGAAGGGATAAAACCCACCGGGTGCAAGTGGATTTTCAAGAGAAAAAGGGGCGCAAATGGGAAGGTGGAGACCTATAAAGCTCGTCTGGTTGCCATGGGATATCGTCAGCGATATGGTATCGATTATGATGAGACGTATCTCAAGTCCATTCGGATCATGCTTGCTTTGGTAGCACATTTTGATTATGAGATCTGGCAGATGGATGTCTGAACCGCTTTCCTGAATGGGGAGCTAGATGAGGAGGTGTATGTGATACAGCTTGAAGGGTTCACATCCACAGATGAGTCAAAAGTGTTCAAATTGCAGAGGTCCATTTATGGACTCAAGCAAGCATCTTGAAGTTGGAACATCCGATTTGATAGGTGTATCAAATCGTATTGCTTCGTTAGGAACGGAGAGGAACCCTGCATCTATAAGTGGGTTAATGGTTTTGTGATTGTATTCCTGGTACTGTATGTTGATGACATTCTCTTAATCAAGAATGACATCACAGCATTGCAAGGAATAAAGGTCTGGTTGTCATCTCAGTTCTCCATGAAGGACTTGGATGAAGCTTCTTTTATACTGGGTATGAAGATCTATAAAGATATATCTAAGAGGCTTCTGGGATTGTCCCAGTCTACATATATTGATACCATGCTGAAACGATTCAGCATGGAGAATTCCAAGAAAGGCTATCTCCTGATAGGTTCTGGATTTACTCTTTCCAAGAAGGATTATGCAACAACTCCTGAGGAAAGAAAGCGCATGAGTAGAGTTCCTTATGCTTTTGCAGTGGACTCTATCATGTACGCTATAACATGTACTAGACCAGATGTGGCATACTCACTAGGAGTGGTGAGCAGATACCAGTCTGACCTAGGTGAGGTGCATTAGAAGGTGGTTAAGACCATCCTGAAGTATTTAAGAAAACTAAGGATCAATGGCTGATTTATGGAGAACTTGACTTGAAACTTATGGGGTTTACTGACTTCAGTTTCCAGTCAGACAGAGATGATAGCAAGAGTGTGTCAGGGTTTGTGTTTACCCTGAATGGAGGAGCGATATGCTGGAAGAGTTCCAAGCAGGCAACAGCTACAGACTCGGTATGCAAAGCATAGTACATTGCAGCATCAGATACAGCAAAGGAAGCCGAGTGGTTGAGGAAGTTCCTTGGAGAGCTAGGGGTGGCACCTTTCCTAGATGGTTCTGTTCCAGTGTATTGTGATAGCACAGGAGCCATTGCTCAAGCTAAGGAGCCAAAGTCTTATCACCGCACTAAGCATATTCTACAACGCTATCACCTCGTGCAAGAGATCGTGGAACGAGGCGACATCAATCTTATGAAGATCGATGGAATGGAGAATCTGGCCGACCCCTTCACTAAAGCCCTTAGAATCAAAGAGTTTGACATTATAAAAGAAAAATGGGTATTAAATACTGTTCTGATTGGATTTAGTATAAGTGGGAGTTGTTGGGAATTGTGTTCTAAAGCCAATCGCCTAGGCTGTAGGCGGTTGTGCTCAGTATTGTAATTTGTGTATGAATTAATAAAACTTTATTTTAGCAGCTCATTACATTATGCATTTCCCTGTAATGAACTCTTTTTATGTGATCAAGTCCTTAGGACTGCACTAACTTTGATATAGAGAGGATATATCGAGTGGTCCTTTAAAAGGTTCACAACCAAAAAATACATTATACAGGACAACAATGTATCAAGTATAGGTTGTTGTGGTTCACATCATTTGGTTGTCCTCTTGACCAAAGGAGTGTGGTGATACTGATGTGATCTGCAAGTGGGATGTATGACATCTCATTGAACGTGACTCCGTGGAGCTCCTTTCTGCCAAAGGATTGCTCGCGATTTGATATGGGTATATGTGTCCCTCCGACCTGATATTACCATGGTAGCTTGCAAGCAACTCCCTGTGCTTTGGTGCCGGACTACCCAGATTTCTAATCTGGTGATGGAAGGTTTTTGGGTACAGGCAAGTACTTATAGAGCAGTGGTGGACCATGATGGAATTGACCTGTCTAAATTGTTTTGATTGAATGTCTCGTAGTGTTTCAATTCAGCAAATCCTCGACCGGGATAGTCCTAGTGAGGAGTCACTAGACTTGCGAGGTTGAGACATGTTGTGGATTAACTCAGTTAGGGTTGGCAGTCTAACCCTATGTCATCTTGAGCATTGGAGGTCAAAGGGATGAATTATATGGTAACCATATGCTAGAGGTTCGATAGATTGCTCTCGCATCTTCGGCCTATCTGGATGCCGGGACCCATTGCTAGATGGTATCTTGTGCTGGTACTGGAAGTGTTCCAATGCTACCTTTTAGGTTCAAACCTATGAAATCACACGCCATAGAGGATTTCTTTCTGATCCGGGAGCCGATCAACGATTGGAAATCATTTCGGTATTAAGGTCAAACGGTCTAATTGAGCACACATTGGATTTTTTCTGGTCAATCTGGTCTGATTTGGATCGACCAGGATTGGTTTGGGTTAACCAGGAATTGTTCCTGGTAGATCAGGACTGGACCCGATTTTTCTTACTAATTAGGTTTGGTCGGACCGGGGTTTTAATGAACCGTTTTGGGTTTTTGTTGAACCGGTTTAATCATGGAAGGTTTACATAGTTTATTTGGTTCTCACCATTTTGTTTCTCCCTTTTCCCCTATTTTTTTCATTGCTCCTTTTATCGTGTAAATGGGATTAAGATCAATATGAATTTTGAATGCTGAATGGGATAAGGCCTGCTATTGATCAATTACTGTTTGTTTTTTGAACCGCATGAAGTCGATCAGATGAAGATTGGCTTTCTTCGTGGTTTCCTCCTGTTCGCAACTCCTTCCCTCTCGGTCTCTCAGTTTTCATGCAGATTTCAGCCCTTCCCAATTTTATTTCACCGATCAAGAGCTTTTCAAACTATGTTTTGTTTTTCTCGGTTACCTCTCATGATTTCTTCCAAGGGCTTCACAGGTTTGCTCGCTGCATCTTTTTTTGTGTTTGTTATTGGCCGTGTGATGAGGTAGAGAGAAAGGAATAGGGGCTTGTAGCGAGATAGAGAGGACCAGGGCATGCGGGAGAAGGAGGACATGGGCGTGCGAGGGAGTTTGTAACAGGGTATGTGGATGTGGGGAAGAACAGAGCATATGATTTGTGAGAGGGAAGAGAATGAGCTTTTAGAATGGGTTTTCTGAGTACAGAAAATGATAGAAAAGTGCCCTAAGAGCCAATCATTATAAGGGCCTTTTTGTAAACTTCTAGCTCATGTATGGCAAACTTTCATATTAATAAAGGCATTTGATTCATCATATATTACTGTGTCATATTTTCTTATTGATTATGATAAACCCCATAAATTAGGGCAATGGAGTTAGGGTTATGATGGAGTTCATAACAGTGAGACCTAATTCCTATAAATCCTAATCTAGAATGTTCCTAGTCGTTAGACCATCGATTCGGGGATCGATGAATCCGGAAAGACTAGCTTATCCTATGTATGCTCAGTTGATAAGGGTGGTTGATCTTACAACCACTTGTGTAGAGACACTAATACAAGGATAAGGGTGCTCATCAGGGTATGAGTACACTGGACTGATCTGCACCAGGACTATCTTATGGAAGTCTTATTACTTGTCAAAAGATAAATCCCAGAGTAGAGTTGTGCATGTCATCATTAGACTTGAGGTCACCATGGTTCCTTGTGCACACTAAGCCATATTTTGGTTCATACTCATTCATGCCATTGTGGCATGTATGGGGTGTTCTGGGTATGGTGGAAGGTGTACAAAGGATGTGAGTGGACCAATAAGGAATTGATCATTCTTGGTAAGAGGAATTGTTATCCCATGCAATCTCTTCAATGAGAGACTCAAGGAGCCTTTGATCAAAGCAGGATGAGATTAATGAAATCTAATCAGTCATCAGTTAAGTCCTCATGATCGAGCCAAGATTCGATATGATTAAGTGTTAGGGTTTGATATATATTTATACCTATCACTTAATCGGGATAATGGGAGATCGAAAGATTGAATTGCACGGTAACTTATTACTGAAGGGTATTTTGGTATTTTCCATCAAATTCCTCATCTTCTGGGTAGGCATGACATGTTTCTAGACGTCAATCTTGTCTTTTAGGTTTTCATAAACCAATTGGTTTGGTTTCATGAGTCAATTCGATGTGTGATTCGAATTGGACAATTAGGTGAGCCAATTTGACCTAATTAGGTCAATCAGGTTCGATCGGATCGAATCAGCTTAAACCTAAACCTACAGCTAGCTAGAAAGTATGGCGCGCAGATGGACTAAGAATCCTTCTGCAAATGAGACTCTGGAAGCTTCATCAGGAAGGTGCCTCTTAGCTCAATCCCCATGCCTTGACAAGTCAAAAGACCGGTTTAAAGTTTGAATGGGATGGTTTAAAGAGGAGTGAAAAGGTGGCACGCATATGAAGAGTCGCGCCTCTTCATATGTGCACGCACAATAGAGGGCAGAGTCCTTCTGCCTTTGAAACTCTTCAAGCCTCACATTACTTCAGATTAAAAGAGGCATCTCCCTATCTTAGAAACTGATATTTGACACATGGCATGATGGGGATTGATCTGGTAAGTGAAAGAACATAGCTATGACTCTCCATTCCCGAAGAGTCTTATCAGATATGATGTTTTATATCTGATAAGTATTGTCGGGATGCATTTCATGCCCCATCTAAGATTATAAATAGGGGGTACGGTGAAATGAGAAACACTACTACTTCTTCTTCTTCGATCTTCTGAGATCAGTATTTTTATTTTCCCGAGAGTCTGTCAGAGAGTCTTCCACTTTCTCCCTCCATCCTTGTTTTAGGACAAGACTTGTCTAGTCAAGACAAGTTCTTCTACACTAGGACAAGGCTTGGTTTTAGGACATAAGTGATGGGGATCCAGGGCAGGTCCAGGTTTTTTTTCCAATTTTTATTATTTTTGCCTATTCCCGCTATTCCATCTATTCCCACTGTTCCAGATTTATTCCCAGATTATTCCCTCTTTATTCCAGCTTTATTCCATCATCATCCTATGAGTTTAAAAAAACCTCCCAAACCTTAGCCATCGACCCACCACCCCCAGATCCGGGTTGCCCGACACTCGACCGCCCGCGCTGGCCTGCCCGCTGGCCCATGCCGACCCCGCCCTCGTCGAAAATCCGGTGTCCGCCGCCCACGCCCGTGGAAGATGAACGGTCGTGGGAAGACCAACCGTCGCCCACGTCCCAGGGCCGCCGCCGCTGCCTGGGGCTCCCACACCCGTGGGAGACCAAACGGCATGCCCTGGGCATGCCGTGCCACCTCCGTACCGCTACCCGCCTGCAGCCACCACCGGTCGTCCACCACTCGCCGTTCGCTGCCCGCTTCCTAGCTGCCAGCCATCTGCCGGAGATCGTTCTCTTCACCTGTGCACGGCTGCAAGAGGATTCTGCATGGATTTCAAAGCAGCCCAGTTTTCAAAGCAGCACACTTTCTAGAGTAGATCATCAAGCCAACACGCTTCTCAGAGCAGATCAGCACCATTATTGATGTAGCATAATTTTTGATGTAATTTATTTTTTCTTTTTTGGGTTTCTTATAGGCTAAGTAACTGAGGGTTTTGGTTTTCCTATATAAAGGGCCCCCTCCATTATAATCAGAAGTTTTGATATAAATTTTTGGATTTTCCATGGATTCTGGTTCTGGGCTGAGGCCTGTCTTTCCTTCACCTGCGGGTGTCGCGGGGTGTGTGACCCCACTTCCTTCACTCGCATGCGAGCGTCGAGGGGCGTGAGGCCCTAGTTATCCCCCTTTTCCATCGAGTACCCCTCTAGGTCTAAGGATTTTTCTTTACGGCCCCAGGTAGCGATTTGGGTGGGATGCCCTAGGCTCCGCGTGTAGTGAGATGGGTGGGATGCCCTAGACTACATGTAGTGGGGTGGGTGAGATGCCCTAGAGGTGCGACATCTCTTCGTGAAGGTGAGTTCCCAGTCCTAGAGTGTTTATGTTTCCTATCATCCATCCCATGTTTCTCCACCAAGAAAACTGAAAATCGAAAGAGTTCAGCTATTTTAGTGTCAGCTCGCCCAAGTCCCAGGAGGCTTCTTAGCCCTCCCACGGTCCTAGTTTGTTTAGGTTTTTCCCTATTTTTCCAATAAATCAGGTTACATCTCATCTATCCCGCATCAATTTGGTATCAGAGCGAGTTGTGGATTTGGGTGTGCTCCTTTTTTCGAACTCGACGGAGTCGAGTTCTTCGCAGTCGAGGAGAATGATGGGGATCCAGGGTAGGTCCAGTTTTTTTTTTCCAATTTTTCTTATTTTCTTGCATTTTTTTATTTTTTTCTATTCCCGCTATTCCACCTATTCCCACTATTCCAGATTTATTCTCTCTTTATTCCAGCTTTATTCCATCATCATCTCATGAGTTTAAAAAAACCTCCCAAACCCTAGCCACCGTCCCACGGCCACCAGATCTGGGCTGCCTGACCCCCGGCCGCCCACGCTGGCCCACCCGACGGCCCACATCGGCCTCGCCCTCGCCGGAAATCCGGTGTCCGCAGCCCATGCCCATGGAAGACGAACGGCCATGGGAAGACCAACCGTCGCCCATGTCCCACGGCCTCCGTCGCCTGTCGCCTGCCACTGCCGGCCTGCCACCGGCCGCTCGCCCGCTGCCCGCCGGCTCACTCCCAGTCACCGGAGGGCCCTCGTGGTGCCCTTGGGCCCCATGGCCATGGGAAGCCCAAACGTCATTGCCATGCATGCCATGCCACCCCTGCAATGCCGCCCACCGTTGTCGCCTACCGTTGCCGCCCACTTGCTCGCTGGCCACCGTCCCGCCATCCGCTGGCCAAGGCCCGACCGCCGGATTTCCCTAGTCCCGGGAGGCTTCTTAGCCCTCCCATGGTCCTAGTTTGTTTAGGTTTTCCCCTATTTTCTGAATAAATCAGGTTACGTCTTCAGCTGTCCCACATCAGTTTGGTATCAGAGCGAGTTGTGGATTAGGGTGTGCTCCTTTTTTTGAAATCGACAGAGTCGAGTTCTTCACGATCGAGGAGAATGATGGGGACCCAAAAATTTAATTTATTTTATTTTATTTGAGTCAATTGAGTCTTGTAATAAAGTGGGATAACTGAGTCAGTTGAGTCCCCTTTGTCAGGTCTAGTCATTTTAGTTCAGTCAAGAGTCCAGTTAAGTTGTTCAAGTCAAGAGGAGAGTCATCAGCAGCCAGGAGATTCACCAGACCCCTCCAACCAGAGCAGCCTTCATGCACCTGAACCCTTTCATGTCGCCAAGCCTGAAAGAGAGAGCTCCAGTCCAAGACAGGCCCACTGTTGACCGGTCCACCAAGGTTTCTTTGGCCCATAAGTTAGGGTTTCTTAGCCCTCAAGTAATGTACCCTGGGGTGAATCTATAAATATCGCCCCTCCCCTCTTGTATTAAACATCATTTTTCTTATGAATACAAACAAAATATTATTTTTATCTGAGTTTTGAGTTTTCTCCGGATTGGTGACTTTGGAGTGGGTGTGATGCCCGGGTTCCTAGTTCTTGAGTACAAGCCCTAATCTTCTAGTGACTCCTACACTTGCCAGCGATCCTCCCCTGCTCTGTCCCACATCAATAAGCCTATAGCATCCTAGTGAAGGGTAGACCTAGAACCTAAAGTGGTGGGGGCACCAAAGGCACCAGAATATGATAGAGGCTTTTCAACCTTCTATGAATTGATCAATAATTTATGAGTCCATCTATAATAAGGGCTTAGCCTATCTGAGTCCATTTTAATTGATTTTGAGTTTCAGTTCTGTACTAGTCAGCTCATGTCGAGCTAATTTTATTTTTTTGAGTCCTATTCAACCATATTGAAGACTCAAGACCACATCATACAAGTAAAGACCAAGTCTAATCAGATTGAAGACATGGAAGTTTAGCCCAAGTCCAACCCAGCTTGAAGATTTGAAGACCCCAGGAGGAAAATCAGAAACCCTGATTCCTTGTAAATGCCCTCCAGATGCCCAGATTTCCTTCCAGATGCCAAAATATATTCATAGACCAAGGCATCCATGATTTTAGAGGTCCATCTGCATCCTAGCCCAAAGAAATCAAGCCCAGGTGCCAAGCCCAAGCCCCTAAGAAGCAAGATACCAGGGAATATTCCTGCTACCTGGCTACCAGGCCACCCCAGCTTCCAGAGGCCCAAACCCATGCACCCGGGCCCCTTTGGGCCGGCACCTTGCTTCTCTTAGAAGCCCAACACGTCCCCCTAGGTGTCCTTGGAGTGTTGGCCAAGTCAAGAGAAATTTTAGGGATTTTTTCTACCTAATGTTTCCTTATTTTCTAGCTAATGTTTCCTTATTTTCTAGCTAGGGTTTGAGAGGGAAAAGGATTCTAATGTAAAGACAAATGTGCCCTTACTTGGAGCCCAAGGTTAAGGGTCTATTTAAGGGACCCTAGCCTCTTGTATGAAGGGAGAATTTTTGATGAATGAAAACCTTGAGTTCTTCTATTGAGTTGTGTGATACCCTGCTGTGTGCATAAAGGGGTTTGCGAGAGTTTTTTCTTCCCAGTGCTGCAATCATCTTCCTGCTGCCAACAAGCATCTCAGATCCCTGGACGCCCACTCCAAAAGAAGCCTTCCCATGCTATTTTTCCTTTGATTTCTTGTTCCTTTGTGAGTTTTCTAACCCCTGACAGGTCATTTACAGGTCCTCGAGTTTCTACGAATCCAACGACTCCAGTCAAGTCTCAATCGGATCACCGAGCAGAAAGCCAGGTATCCGCGGGTCTTTGGCTCGGTTTTCCAGGCCGCATCCATCGAGGAACGAGAGACCCTTTTGCTGCGATCTTCATAGATGTTGTCAGGTACACCCCCCTCTACCTCCAGTAGTTTTATTGTAGGAGAACTTGCCCTAACCGAGGCTTCTCAGCCCCGGCGATCCTTCTTTTCTACTTTTCTAGGTCCTAATCTGCATGCTGATATTCTAAAATTCATATAAAATTCCCTACATTTTATTTTAATCTGAAATTCAGGAATTAAACACTAAACCCCACATATAAAATATACAAAAAAATTGCACGTATATTAGTTCCCCATCATTTGGTATTAGAGCTTAGATTAGGGCTTATTTTCTGCAATTTTTGAGTCCGTATATGCTCTGTTATTTTAATTATTTATCCCTTATAAAAACTCTAAAAATTCTAAAATTTGTATTTCTGGACTCAAGATTATTCACAGTAATTTTTTAATTTTTTAGATTTTATTATGGCTTGTGAATTTTCTGCAAGCCAAAATACCGCCTGCAAATTTTCGGTTCTGTTTTTTCAGCAAGACAAGTTTGGAAGTTTTAGGGTTTTGTTTAGCATCTTTTGCATATCTTTTAATTTTAGTATATTTCCAGCATATTAGGCCATTATTTGAAAGTTTTCTTATATTTAAAAAAATACCAAAAAAAAAATTACATATTCTCCAAAAATATCAAAAAAAATATCTAAACCCTAATTTGCATCCTCATCTGCCTGCCATCATTGCATAGTTTACTTTTAATGGCACTCTTGCTATATCAGATGGGGGGAGGAGTTGATAACCTCTCCTTAGCCCAAAACCACATCCCTTGCATTCGGTCTCAAGCCTTAACCTAGTGGGCTAGGGACACCAACTGGACGGGTCCGGGCTAGTGTTAGATCACTGTGTCAAGTTAACTTGTGTGTGCCTTGTGCTCAGTTTCTAGATTGGTGGTTTAGGGATTCAATCCCGAAGGGCTTGTGTGCTGGTCCGCCTACTTGGCCAATTTTTGATTGGTGTCTAGGATTGGCAATCAGGGACCTAACACTCCTCATACACCTGCCTGGCTGAGTACAGGGTTACTATAGGCTAGTTTGCCACCCTGATTGAGCATCTAGTTTGGACTCTAGGTCTAGTCAGCTATAGTCGGTCTGATCGAGTCTTGCATGAGCACTAGATCAGGAGTTTCATATCACCCACCTCCTTCATAAATGTCTGAACCCATGGAAAATTTACAAGCCCAAATAAAAGCCCTAGCTGATCAAATGGCCCAGATGGCAACCCAGTTAACTCAGTCTCGTATTCAAACCAATGATAGAATTGTCCATCTTGCCGATAGGTTTGGCCAGTTAGAAGGCCATGTAGGGACCATAGAAAGAACCCATGGGTCACAGTCTGATCCGAATCCTGAGTCCCCTCATCCTGACCCGTACTACAATCCTCAACCTAGGAGGACCCCAAACCCTGATCCATACCGAGAGGTTGAACCTAGGAGAGCCCCTCAGACTGACCCATACAATAATACTGAACCTAGAAGAACCCCTTACCATGACCCTTATTATGATACTAAACCTAGAAGAACCCCTTACCATGACCCTTATTATGATACTGAACCTAGGAAAACCCAATACTCTGACCCATATAGGGAGTCCAATCCTAGGAGAACCCAATACTCTGACCCATATAGGGAGTTCAATACTACGAGAACCCAATACTCTGACCCATATAGAGAGTCCAATCCTAGGAGAACCCAATACTCTGACCCATATAGAGAGCCCAACCCTAGGAGAACCCAATATTCTGACCCATATAGGGAGTCCAACCCTAGGAGAACCCAATATCCTGACCCATATAGGGAGCCCAACCTTAGGAGGACCCCATACCATGATCCATCCTTAGAACCTGACCATAGAGCTGACCCAAAATCCTATGATCCCAGATCTTATAATCTCATGACCCATAGATATGCACCCTTGTCCTATAAGCCCAGAGAACCCATAACCCCTAAGTATCAATCTAGTACTAGTCAGGTTTTCCTTAGTCAACTTGAATCCCATAAGATTAGCACCCCTAAATATGAGCCCAGTAGTGAGCTACTATCCCTTAGGCAACCTGAACCTACTAGGATTAGTGTCCATAATCAGAAACCAGGACCTAGCCAATTTTTCCCTAGCCGACCTTCTCCAACCATTCCTGAGATTGACAAGGCTTACATTAACGCGGAAGTGTATGAAGCTGATGCAAACTTAGTGGAAGAGTATGAGGGAGAAGAGGAGACACCTTTAGATGACCTAGAATTAGCTGACCAATAGATACCCAGGTAGAAGCCAACCTAGAGGTAGTTGACCTTGACCACATCCAACCTAAAGCTATAGTGGAAGAACAAATAGAGGAAGAGAACCTAGGTACTGCTATTAGAGCCTTACTAGAGGAAACCGTAGAGGAGAGCCAAATTATAGAGTCTAGTCCAAAAATACAAGAACCAGAAGAATTTATTAAGGACTTTATCTCTTTGAATCAGTACCCTCGGGATGAGCCTCCTCCTATAGTTCCCATTAAGGACCTCTTCCCTGAGATTAGTAACCCATCCTTCCATTATGCAAACCCCATAGATATACCGCAACCACGTAAGGTTAGCCTCATTAGTCTAGGATTAGTCCCTGACATGCCTTCTTTTATCGAACTTTATCCAACTAACCTTGAACATTTTTCCCTACCCTACCAAACTACTTATGATCCCACTTCCTATTTTCTGCCCTTTCCTGACACCTCCAGCATTTCTAGGATCATTAGATTGCATTTAGCTGAGATTAGCATACTGCATGCATTCATCACGCATGTTAGGTTTGCATCTTACTTCTGGCATACTCTTTGGAATTTGCTAGGAGTTCACTGTAAATTTTCATGTGCATGTCAAGCTAGGATCAAACCTAGAGAACCTATAATCTATTAGGTTTAGATCCAAAGAGTTCAATAAAATTTCCTTCGATAGGAATGCATAGTCGAGTCTGTTAGGTGTCAGTACGAGTCCTTTGCATCATTTGTTAGGAGTCTGCATGTGCCTAGCATGTTCACCACCTGCATTAATCTTTAAACAAACTGGCTAATTCCCAAAGAAGGATCAAAGAATTTGATGTAGTGGATTCTATCTTGGTTAGGCTTTGGCCTAAAAGAAGCTTCATGCTCGCAGAGCCAGACCTTTTAAAGTGATAGAAAAGGTTGGATCAAATGCCTAGGTGTTAGACTTGCCTTCGGATTTGGACATTAGTTCTACCTTCAATATTACAGACCAGGTTGAGTATAGGGAATCGACAGCGTTACCTATTGAGGCCTTTGGACCTATTCCTTTTCATTGTGAGTGACCCTAACCTAGAGTGTCCACAAACAAATTTGGCCTGAGAGAGAAGAAAGGATCGAGCGTATCCTGGACGATCAAGCCATCATGACCCAGGGCCATGACTATCAATGCTTCCTGGTCCAATGGAAAGGCCGGCCAGAGTCAAACGATTCGTGGATTTTTCGAGAAGACTTGCAACGCCTCAACCAAGACCTTCTCGAGAGATATGTGAGCCAGTCTGACATTCACTCGACAGGGTCGAGTTCCTCCCACCCCTGGAGAATTGGTGGGGACACCAAAGGCACCAGAATAAGATAGAGGCTTTTCAACCATCTATGAATTGATCAATAATTTATGAGTCCATCTGTAATAAGGGCTTAGGCTATCTGAGTCCATTTTAATTGATTTTGAGTTTCAGTTCTGTACTAGTCAGCTCATGTCGAGCTAATTTTATTTTTTTGAGTCCTATTCAACCATATTGAAGACTCAAGACTACATCATACAAGTAAAGACCAAGTCCAATCAGATTGAAGACATGGAAGTTTAGCCCAAGTCCAACCCAGCTTGAAGATGTGAAGACCCCAGGAGGAAAATCAGAAACCCTGATTCCTTGCAGATGCCCTCTAGATGCCCAGATTTCCTTCCAGATGCCAAAATATATTCATAGACCAAGGCATCCATGATTTTAGAGGTCCATCTGCATCCTAGACCAAAGAAATCAAGCCCAGGCGCCAAGCCCAACCCCCTAAGAAGCAAGATACCAGGGAATATTCCTGCTACCTGGCTACCAGGCCATCCCAGCTTCCAGAGGCCCAAACCCATGCACCCGGGCCCCTTTGGGCCGGACCCTTGCTGCTATTAGAAGCCCAACACGTCCCCCTAGGTGTCCTTGGAGTGTTGGCCAAGTCAAGAGAAATTTTAGGAATTTTTTCTACCTAATGTTTCCTTATTTTCTAGCTAGGGTTTGAGAGGGAAAAGGATTCTCATGTAAAGACTAATGTGCCCTTACTTGGAGCCCAAGGTTAAGGGTCTATTTAAGGGACCCTAGCCTCTTGTATGAAGGGAGAATTTTTGATGAATGAAAACCTTGAGTTCTTCTATTGAGTTGTGTTATACCCTGCTGTGTGCATAAAGGGGATTGCGAGAGTTTTTTCTTCCCAGTGCTGCAATCATCTTCCTGCTGCCAACAAGCGTCTCAGATCCCTGGATGCCCACTCCAAAAGAAGCCTTTCCTTGCTGTTTTTTTTTTATTTTCTTGTTCCTTTGTGAGTTTTCTAACCCTTGACAGGTCGTTTACAGGTCCCCGAGTTTCTACGAATCCAACGACTCCAGCCAAGTCTCAATCGGATCACCGAGCAGAATGCCGAGTATCCGCGGGTCTTTGGCTCGATTTTCCAGGCCGCATGCATCGAGGAACGAGAGACCCTTTTGCTGCGATCTTCATAGACATTGTCAGGTACACCCCCCTCTACCTCCAGTTGTTTTATTGTAGGAGAACTTGCCCTAACCGAGGCTTCTCAGCCCCGGCGATCCTTCTTTTCTACTTTTCTAGGTCCTAATCTGCATGCTGATCTTCTAAAATTCATATAAAACTTCCTACAACTTATTTTAATCTGAAATTTGGGAATTAAACACTAAACCCCATATATAAAACATACAAAAAAAATTGCATGCATATTAGTTCCCCATCATTTGGTATCAGAGCTTAGATTAGGGCTTGTTTTCTGTAATTCTTCAGTCCATATATACTCTGTTATTTTAATTATTTCTCCCTTATAAAAAATCCAAAAATTCTGAAATATGTTTTACCGGACTCATCATAATTCACAGTAATTTTTTTAATTTTTTTAGATTTTATTATGGCTTGTGAATTTTCTGCAAGCTGAAATACACCCTGCAAATTTTTAGCTCTGTTTTTTCAGCAAGACAAGTTTGGAAGTTTTAGGGTTTTGTTTAGCATCTTTTGCATATCTTTTAATTTTAGTATATTTCCAGCATATTAGGCCATGATTTGCAAGTTTTCTTATATTTAAAAAAATACCAAAAAAAAACATATTCTCCAAAAATACCAAAAAAAATATCTAAACCCTAATTTGCATCCTCATCTGCCTGCCATCATTGCATAATTTACTTTTAAGGGCACTCTTGCTATATCAGATTGGGGGGATGAGTTGATAACCTCTCCTTAGACCAAAACCACATCCCTTGCATTCGGTCCCAAGCCTTAACCTAAAATTAACTAGACTTAATTTGCCCTAGTGGGCTAGGGACACCAACTGGTCGGGTCCGGGCTAGTGTTAGATCACTGTGTCAAGTTAACCTGTTTGTGCCTTGTGCTCAGTGTCTAGAATGGTGGTTTAGGGATTCAATCCCGAAGGGCTTGTGTGCTGGTCCGCCTACCTGGCCAATCTCTGATTGGTGTCTAGAATTGGCAATCAGGGACCTAACACTCCCCTTACACCTGCCTGGCTGAGTACAGGGTTACTATAGGCTAGTTTGCCACCCTGATTGAGCATCTAGTTTGGACTCTAGGTCTAGTCAGCTATAGTCGGTCTGATCGAGTCTTGCATGAGCACTAGATCGGGAGTTTCATATCACCCACCTCCTTCACAAATGTCTGAACCCATGGAAAATTTACAAGCCCAAATAAAAGCCCTAGCTGATCAAATGGCCCAGATGGCGACCCAGTTAACTCAGTCTCCTATTCAAACCAATGATAGAATTGTCCATCTTGCCGATAGTTTTGTCCAGTTAGAAGGCCATGTAGGGACCATAGAAAGAACCCATGGGTCACAGTCTGATCCGAATCCTGAGTCCCCTCATCCTGACCCGTACTACAATCCTCAACCTAGGAGGACCCCAAACCCTGATCCATACCGAGAGGTTGAACCTAGGAGAGCCCCTCAGCCTGACCCATACAATAATACTGAACCTAGAAGAACCCCTTAGGATGACCCTTATTATGATACTGAACCTAGAAGAACCCCTTACCATGACCCTTATTATGATACAGAACCCAGGAAAACCCAATACTCTGACCCATATAGGGAGTCCAATCCTATGAGAACCCAATACTCTGACCCATATAGGGAGAACCCAATATTCTGACCCATATAGCCAGTCCAACCCTAGGAGAACCCAATATCCTGACCCATATAGGGAGCCCAACCTTAGGAGGACCCCATACCGTGATCCATCCTTAAAACCTGAACATAGAGCTGACCCAAAATCCTATGACCCCAGATCTTATAATCCTATGACCCATAGATATGCACCCTTGTCCTATGAGCCCAGAGAACCCATAACCCCTAAGTATCAATCTAGTACTAGTTAGGTTTCCCTTAGTCTACTTGAACCCCATAGGATTAGCACCCCTAAATATGAGCCCAGTAGTGAGCCACTATCCCTTAGGCAACCTGAACCTACTAGGATTAGTGTCCATAATCAGAAACCAGGACCTAGCCAATTTTCCCCTAGCCGACCTTCTCCAACCATTTCTGAGATTGACAAGGCTTACATTAACATGAAAGTGTATGAAGCTGATGCAAACTTAGTGGATGAGTATGAGGGAGAAGAGGAGACACCTTTAGATGACCTAGAATTAGCTGACCCAATAGATACCCAGGTAGAAGCCAACATAGAGGTAGTTGACCTGGACCACATCCAACCTAAAGCTATAGTGGAAGAACAAATAGAGGAAGAGAACCTAGGTACTGCTATTAGAGCCTTACCAGAGGAAACCGTAGAGGAGAGCCAAATTATAGAGTCTAGTCCAAAAATACAAGAACCAGAAGAATTTATTAAGGACTTTATCTCTTTGAATCAGTACCCTCGGGATGAGCCTCCTCCTATAGTTCCCATTAAGGACCTCTTCCCTGAGATTAGTAACCCATCCTTCCATTATGCAAACCCCATAGATATACCGCAACCTCGTAAGGTTAGCCTCATTAGTCTAGGATTAGTCCCTAACATGCCTTCTTTTATCGAACTTTATCCAACTAACCTTGAACCTTTTTCCCTACCCTACCAAACTACTTCTGATCCCACTTCCTATTTTTTGCCCTTTCCTGACACCTCCAGCATTTCTAGGATCATTAGATTGCATTTAGCTGAGATTAGCATACTGCATGCATTCATCACGCATGTTAGGTTTGCATCTTACTTCTGGCATACTCTTTGGAATTTGCTAGGAGTTCACTGTAAATTTTCATGTGCATGTCAAGCTAGGATCAAACCTAGAGAACCTATAATCTATTAGATTTAGATCCAAAGAGTTCAATAAAATTTTCTTCGATAGGAATGCATAGTCGAGTCTGTTAGGTGTCAGTATGAGTCCTTTGCATCATTTGTTAGGAGTTTGCATGTGCCTAGCATGTTCACCACCCGCACTAATCTTTAAACAAACTAGCTAATTCCTGAAGAAGGATCAAAGAATTTGATGTAGTGGATTCTATCTTGGTTAGGCTTTGGCCTAAAAGAAGCTTCATGCTCGCAGAGCCGGACCTTTTAAAGTGATAGAGAAGGTTGGATCAAATGCCTAGGTGTTAGACTTCCCTTCAGATTTGGGCATTAGTTCTACCTTCAATATTACAGACCTGGTTGAGTATAGGGAACCGGCAGCGCTACCTAGTGAGGCCTTTGGACCTATTCCTTTTTATTGTGAGTGACCCTAACCTAGAGTGTCCACAAACAAATTTGGCTTGAGAGAGGAGAACGGATCGAGTATATCCTGGACGATCAAGCCATCATGACCCAGGGCCATGACTATCAACACTTCCTGGTCCGATGGCAAGGCCGGCCAGAGTAAGACGATTCATGGATTTCTCGAGAGGACTTGCAACGCCTCAACCAAGACCTTCTCGAGAGATATGTGAGCCAGTCTGACCTTCACTCGACAGGGTCGAGTTCCTCCCACCCCGGGAGAATTGGTGGGGACACCCAAGGCACCAGAATAAGATAAAGACTTTTCAGCCCTCTATGAATTGATCAATAATTTATGAGTCCATCTGTAATAAGGGCTTAGCCTATCTGAGTCCATTTTAATTGATTTTGAGTTTTAGTTCTGTACTAGTCAGCTCATGTCGAGCTAATTTTTTTTTTTTGAGTCCTATTCAACCATATTGAAGACTCAAGACCACATCATACAAGTAAAGACCAAGTCCAATCAGATTGAAGACATGGAAGTTTAGTACAAGTCCAACCCAGCTTGAAGATTTGAAGATCCCAGGAGGAAATTCAGAAACCCTGATTCCTTGCAGATGGCCTCTAGATGCCCAGATTTCCTTCCAGATGCTAAAATATATTCATAGACCAAGGCATCCATGATTTTAGAGGTCCATCTGCATCCTAGCCCAAAGAAATCAAGCCCAGGCACCAAGCCCAAGTCCCTAAGAAGCAAGATACCAGGGAATATTCCTGCTACCTGGCTACCAGGCCACCACAGCTTCCAGAGGCCCAAACCCATGCACCCGGGCCCCTTTGGACCGGCCCCTTACTGCTCTTAGAAGCCCAACACGTCCCCCTAGGTGTCCTTGGAGTGTTGGCCAAGTCAAGAGAAATTTTAGGAATTTTTTCTACCTAATATTTCCTTATTTTCTAGCTAGGGTTTGAGAGGGAAAATGATTCTCATGTAAAGACTAATGTGCCCTTACTTGGAGCCCAAGGTTAAGGGTCTATTTAAGGGACCCTAGCCTCTTGTATGAAGGGAGAATTTTTGATGAATGAAAACCTTGAGTTCTTCTATTGAGTTGTGTGATACCCTGCTGTGTGCATAAAGGGGTTTGCGAGAGTTTTTTCTTCCCAGTGCTGCAATCATCTTCCTGCAGACAATAAGCATCTCAGATCCCTGGACGCCCACTCCAAAAGAAGCCTTCCCTTGCTGTTTTTCCTTTGTTTTCTTATTCCTTTGTGAGTTTTCTAACCCCTGACAGGTCATTTACAGGTCCCCGAGTTTGTATGAATCCAACGACTCCAGCCAAGCCTCAATCGGATCACCGAGCAGAAAGCCGGGTATCCGCGGGTCTTTGGCACGGTTTTCCATGCCGCATCCGTCGAGGAACGAGAGACCATTTTGCTGCGATCTTCATAGACGTTGTCAGGTACACCCTCCTCTACCTCTAGTAGTTTTATTGTAGGAGAACTTGCCCTAACCGAGGCTTCTCAGCCCCGGCGATCCTTCTTTTCTGCTTTTCTAGGTCCTAATCTGCATGCTGATCTTCTAAAATTCATATAAAATTCCCTACAACTTAATTTAATCTGAAATTCGGGAATTAATCACTCATCCGCACATATAAAACATACAAAAAAAATTGCATGCATATTAGCTCCCCATCATAAAGTGGTTTAGGATAATGTCTTGAGTGCCCTTCAGTAAGACAGGGTGTCCTATAATGGTCAATATACCAAAGGCTGTCGAAAAAGTTCCACTTCTCTAAGCAACTTGAAGAAGGAGTTCTTCCTTGGTCCGAGTTTCATGTAGATCACCATTGGAGGGTTTGTGCTTGTGAACCTTATGGAAAAGTTGGGTTTCAGCGATCCAGGTATTTTTCTTGACTCTATTTTATAATTCATTAGTTGATATCGCACAAGGGGTTCCTGGGAATTAGAATTTTCTATACATGTTATACATGTTAGGGTATCATGCTATGAAATTTTATTTTGAAAGTCAATTCTGCATGCTGCATGATCCCCGGCATTCTGGGAGAATTCCCATCAGTGGTATCAGAGCCATCCTTGTGGCATTCCAATTATGAATCATTTTGGAGTTTGATTAAATTCTACTACCTAGCTGACCCGAACCATATCGAGATGTTCATATGTATGATATTATGCATGGACCAAGTAATTGCTTTGGATTGGGTTAGTCACCATGGCCATCCGGTCATAGGAGCCAAGTAGGGTTTAAAGGCCATCTCTTCCCATTCAATGGGTCTCTTATGGCATGTAGGGGTGCCGTTGTGGCCATATCCTATGAATAAGTGAGGTGAAAGGTATTTTATCATGTCTTGATTTGTATATTAGGGTAATATGCTAATTGTCATATAATGCTATGCATATTAGGGTAATATGCTTGATGACATGAATTTTAATGCATATGCTAGAGTGATATGCATTGGGTTTTATATTTGTTATAAACTTGGATATCATGTTTATGTTTATACTTGTAGTAATAAACACTATTATCATGATAGTTTTAGAATGTGTTTTGAGACCTTCAAAGCCCTCATCAAAAACCATATTTAGTCATAGTATAAAACTTAGTGAAGAAGCAAAATTGGTTAGGGTTTGATTAGCCAATTGGTTTCTAGGCAAGTAGTTATGGGAAGGTAAAGGGAATGAGGTTTATAATTTGTTCCGTTGACTAACCTGACCAATCTAATTGGTGTCTAAGGAAAGCTTAGGGGGGACCCCCTCACCCCTTCCACTCACCTAGCCAATTTGGTAATATCTAAATCTTAATTTGGTAATGCTAATTGGTTAAGTGTATTATATTTTGCTTTCCTTTATACTAAGCCAAATTTATGTCAAGACTATAGTAGGTTTGTTGTGCATACACAAGGCCTACTCTAGGGTTTAATATAAGATTTGTCTTGGTGTACTTAGTGCTTTATGGCATGGTTGGAAATGTTGCTTTATTGTGCATACACAAGGGTAACATTATTCAATCATGGCTATATGAAAATGAAGGGTCTGACTAAACTAAGACATTATGGTTTGTTGTGTATACACAAGGTCATAAGTGTCTTAAAGGCAAAGATAATTGTTGAGAATTGCATATGTTGCAATTGAAAAGGTTATCATACCTTTGAACTCATGTATGTTTGTTGTGCATACACAAGGTACTCATGAGGAATAAGGATCTCAACCCCATTAAGGAAACCAGGCAAGGTTTCTCGCTTACCATAGTTGAGGGTTATGGTATTTGAAGAAAATAGTGGGAGACATAATTAGATAGAAAGTCCTTATCTAGTTATGGATGCATCTTGAGTGGTCTGCTAATATTGTTCTTTAATTAAATATAGGATATTTAAATAATGGCTTCAAACTTATCACTGAGTGGCATCTTGGATGCTAATAAGTTAATTGGTTCAAACTATATGGATTGGTTGAGGAAGAAGGCTGATGGAGCCTGTTTCCATTGCAGCCTGTTTGGGCATTGGAAGAAGGATTGCAAGACTTGTCTTGAAAATGTGAAGCTAGATGCAAGTGGTGCATCTAAGGGATTGTACATGATATAAACCAATTTATCATTGAGTGAATCTATTTCTAATTCATGGGTATTGGATACCGCATGTGGGTCACATATTTGTAAATCTTTACAAGGACTCCAAAGAATTAGAAATTTGAAGAAATGTGATTTCAAATTATATGGGTCAAGTGGAGAACCCATATATGCTGAAGCTGTGGGCACCTATCTTCTGTTATTACCTTCGGGTAATATCATAAGTTTGGAAGAATGCTACTATGTGCCAAATATTGTAAGAAACATTATTTCTATACCCTTGTTGTTACAACAAGGATATGAAATAAGTGTAAAGAGTAGTGGCTGCTCTATTCTTCATAATAATACAATATTTGGGCATGGTTGTTTTATGAATGGTCTTCTAACTTTAGTACTCAATGATGAAATACTTCTTGTAGATGACAAGAAGAGAAAAAGAGATAATATCAATATCACATATCTCTGGCATTGCCGGTTAGGTCATATCAGTAAGTCAAGGATAAACAAGTTAGTCAAAGAGGATTTGATGGGGGACTAACTAGATGCCAGGATGAAATGATGCAGGTGATTTGTTCTTTGGTGATTTTTAGGATTTTAATGATTTGTTTAGGATTCCCAAAAACAAGTAGGAGTAGATCTAAGGTTCTATACTAACAAGAACTTCAGGCAAGCAAGTCCCTAAGCAAGGATAAAAAGAGGATCCTTGGATTGAGAAACCCCGTAGGACTTAGCTCTCAGATCATTACCTACTTCGGAGTCAGGGTGGCAAACCTCAAAGATCCGAAGCGCCCGATGCTGAGTTCACTCGCTCTCACGGATGCGGCTTGGAAGATCGAGCAATCAACCCTGCTGATGCACTGGCTTTCTGTCCAAAGGTCACGACGGCAAGAGCAATCGACTCCATGTTCATGTCACCTGGAGGACCTGCGAGCATTCAAGAGGAGAGTTAGGATTCAACAAAGAAAACAAGGGATGAAGGAAAGAGAGTTGATGTGGTGATGGTGGAGTTCTTCTTGCTAGGCACCTGGTTGGATGATCCCAATTGACTCTGACTCGAAGGTTGGAGGATGGAGTTGTGGAAGAGATAGTAACACGAGGCCTCACACCTCTCGATGCCCGAAGGTGAAGGCGCTCCCTCATGGAGACCGACGTTCCTAATGAACGAAGGCAACTAAAGGGAATTGGCTCTCAAAAAAATTTGGGTTTTTCATTCGTCAATAATTTTTCTTACGAGGGAGGGGTAAAGACCTTTATATAGGCACCTTAGGATCCAATTTTAATTTCAAATGAAATACAAGTCTTCTCTTGATGGGGAGCCCAAAATTCAAAAATTTCTCCACCATGGCCGACCAAGAATTTGAATTTGATGGCTTGACTTGAGGCTTGGAAGATGGATCTTGGCGCCCTTGAACTTGGAAGGTTGGTCTCTCATTTTGGAAGAAGACATGACATGGGGCTTGTAGCAAGGCCTGTGTTTTCCTCCTTTCCTTGGTTGTTCATCAACTTTTGGTACAAGACATGATAAGGGGAGTGGAAGATGGAGCTTGTCTTGGCGCCCATGGATTCTTGCTCTTCCTTCCATACTTGGTCAACTACTTTGGGAAGAAAGCTTGATGTGAGGCTTGAAGCAAGGCCTTATCTCTTCAAATCTCTAACTCCCTTTGACCTTCCCTTGGTCGGCCACCTACATTTGGAAAAGAGCTTGATAAGGGGAGGGAAGGAGGGCAAGTGTCAAGTGATGTTGTCCCCTTTGTCATCCATAAAAAAAATTCTGATTTGTGCCACCACATAGGATGATGAAGTGGTGCCACATAGGCTGATGTGATGGCACCCCAGGGCTGAGTTGGCATCCTTCATGGCTTGGCTCAAAAGTTACTAGACTTCAAGACCAATCTTGTTTGGGCCCATACTTCAAACAGACTCGGACTGGACTCAATATAGGATTGGACTCAATATAGGACACAACTTGACCAAATTGGTCAAAGTACAGGACTTGACATAAACACTTGAGACTCAATTCAAAGCTAAACTTATTATAAGGTTTAGGCTTGAAGCCTTATTATAAGACTCGAAAATTGAAACCTTAATCAGAGGTCTGGTGCCCACACCAATTCTCCCGAGGTGGGAGGAAATCGACCCTGTTGAGTAAAGGATCATTTGGCTTTGATATTTTTACTGAAGGTCGAGGTCGAGGTGCTGCAAGTCCTCTCGGGTATCCTACGAATCATCGGACTACAGTTGGCCTTGCAATCGGACCAAGTAACGCTAATAGCCTTGGAATCGGACCAAGTAACGCTGATAGCCTTTGCCCCGGGTGGTCATAGCTTGATCATCCAGGACATGCTCGATCCACTCTCCTCTCTCAGGTAAAATTAGAGGTGGACACTCCAGGTCGGGTTCGCTCTCAAATGAAAGGTTAGGCCCAAATGGCTCACTGGGTATGTTTGCTGGTTCTCTATACTCGACTAAGTCCAGGATATTGAAAGTTGAGCTAATGCCATAATTCGAGGGTAGCTCAAGTACATAGGCATTAGGGCCAACTCTCCTTAAGACTTTAAAGGGGCCAGCTCCACGAGCATGAAGTTTCTTAATGGTTCCTGGTGGAAACCATTTAGGCCTAAGCCTAACCATTATAGAATCCCTTTGATCAAACTCTTTGGTTCACTTTCTAGAATCAGTCAAATTATTTTAAAATTTATACTTAATGCATGATGCAAAATGCAGACTCAACGATGCATTCCTATCGAGCAAAATTTTATTGCACTCTCTATGGCCTAAACCTAATAGATTACTGACTCTCTAGGTTTGACCATGGTCTGATATGTACAAGAAAAGTTATCAAGGATCCCTAGCAAATGCCATAAGGTATGCCAGAAGTAGATGGCAAAAGGGATGGGCTCCGCGGAGTCATGCATTTTGGTAATCTCAACAAAAAGTAATCCCATGGCTCTAGAAATGTGAGAAGGCTCAGGGAAGGGTAGGAAATAGGAATCGGAGTCTTGGGGCAATCTGTGGGAAGCATGAGACAGACCTTGGTTAATCAGAATGATTTTAAAATTTGGACATGATCGATAGTTGCAAGTTCTAGGGTAGGCTGGGTGTTCCTCAGGGATGGTAACTGATCAGGTAACTCATTAGGAACTACATCCTCAATTTCTTTTTGAGCTTCAACCATCTCTTGAGGATGTTCTCTTTGGATCGGTCCATTAAGGGTTGGTTCCAGAACTCCTATGGAAAGGACTGGTGAATCCTCATGTTCATTTACTAGATGTGATTCTGGCTCGATCATTTCCTCTTCAAATTTTGTAGTGGGTTCAAGTTCATTTTCCTTTGATTCCTCAATGATTTCAACCTTGGGCCCATTTAAATCACACTCCTCTACTAAACTTGGTTCATAGATGTTTTCTTTTAATTCTTTAATTGGCTCAGGAGTTTCTTTCCCTAGATTTTCAATGGGTTCAACCTTAAAGTCTTCAATGGGCTCAGGGGTTTTTGTATTCAAATTCTCAGATTGTTCATCCTTCTCTTCCTGAAATTCTTTAAAGGGTCCTTTCCCGGTAATCTCTTCTTCTAACTCATTGTCCTTGATCAGGTTAACTTTTGGCTTCTTTTTCTTTAGATTACTTGATCCTCTTTTAACCTGATCCTTAGGCTAAACTGGATTGATTGTAAACTTCTTCCCATGGTGGTTGAAGGTATAGGTATTGGTCCGACCATGAAGGGTGGCATCATGATCGTACAGCCAAGGTCGACCTAGGATAATGCTACTGACGCCCATGGAAAGGACATCACACCAAATCATCTCTTCATAAGATTGCAACTTGATCAAGACTTGGCACCTAGACTTTATGGGTATGGAAGTTGAATCAA
The DNA here is from genome assembly GCA_021397845.1 of Areca catechu. Taxonomy (NCBI): domain Eukaryota; kingdom Viridiplantae; phylum Streptophyta; class Magnoliopsida; order Arecales; family Arecaceae; genus Areca; species Areca catechu. Next base: position 60,101,018 of record CM038050.1, read on the forward strand.
TCCACGAGACCTTATAAGGGTTAGGGTGAGGAACTGGGGTCAATCCTAGGGATTTGGCAATACTTGAAGAAATGGCATTGACACAGCTTCCACTATCAACTATGATCTTGCATACCTTATTCCCTAGTATGGCAAAGGTTTGTAGGATGTTAGTCCTATGCCAATCTTCTTGCACTTTGTCCTTGGTAAGGATGCACCTAATTACTCCTAACAAGTCTTCAGATTCAAACTGTTCTTCCTCTCCCTCATACTCTTCTAGCAATTGATCTTCTAGGTCAGCCTCTAAGAAAGGATCATGCTGAGGGTATTCTCTAAGATGGGGAGATGACTCAGACTCAGGCTCGATAGATGTTCTAATGTCCTTTTCTAAGGCTCCAATTCTATCTTCAAACTCATCAAGCCTTTTGTTTATCCTAGCTAACTATTCAGTGATGACCCTTAATTGATTCTTGTGGGTGTTTTCTATGAGTTCACTTGACTGGGAATGATGGGGATGATAAGGGAATCCGGATCTAGTTGACATGCATACACAACAAAAGATGTTAAGGGTTTGCCAGACTAAAAAGATCTAACCAAATGTTTGGTCAAGAAGACTAACTCAGTACTAGTAACTTGGCACCAGGCTAGGTAAGTGTAAGGTTGGTGGAGGTTTCTCTTTTCTTGCCTTAGACACCAATTTGAAATTGGCCAGGTAAGCGAATCAACCCATCTTCCTTCCGGCTCTTGTCCCTGAACCACTTTCCTAGAAACCAGCTACTTAAGTACACACAAACAAACTGTCTAACTTGGCTTGACACTTTGTGAGGCCCAATCTGAAAAGTGGCCCATGTAAATTTGGACTGAAGCCGACAATTGGGATGGCGACTTCAGTTCGGCTTGACCTTGGCACCAAACCGCCAGTTTGTTTGACGGAGGAGAGGGAGAGGGGAGAGGGGAGGATGAGGCATGTGGGAAAGGGGAGGTCGAGGCATGTGGGAGAGGAATTACTCCCTATAAGGAGGGCTCCTCCATGTGCCTCGATCCATCTTGAAAAGCTCTCTTCCTTGGGTGAACGCCGACGAAGCCTTCTCGCGTGCCGTGGCCGATTTCCAAAACACGTACCCCTTCAGTGGATGTCGATCTCGCCGGTAAGCTCTCTGTTCTAATCTTCTCTCGGGTTGGCATGAGTAGAGGTGATCGACGGGAGCCTTTCCCTCTCAAGCATGGGTTTGAGTGGGATGGACCGGCCGGGATGGGAGGGGGGATTGGTTTTGTTTTGGTTTTTCGACAGTGGTCGGACAGCCGTCGGGCACCGATGGTTCCTTCCCTTCCCTTCCTTTCATTTTTCCGGTGGCAGTGAAGGGTAGGTTGGGGGAGACAGTAGCGAGATTTGAATGAGAGCAGAAAATAGGGGTGTTGGCAGTGGGTGGAAAGAAAGGGGAACGAACCGAGTTGACTCTGTTTCTAGGGTGAGTCAACTCAGTTGGTTGGCTGAGTTAACTCAGTCAAAAAATTGAGTTGACTCAATTAGTGGGGAATTTAGTTTTTTTTTTGTAGTTTTATATAGATATATATCAAAATTAATTATATGATTAAAAATTGTTATGCAGGATCAAGGTTGTCCTTGGAAGTCTCGGTTTAGTGTTGGATTATACTAGTTGGTGGATATTCTACAGTAAGTTATCATTCTCTAGTAAAATTTACCATGCAATTTTACTTTATGCTGTATATTAATGATATGATATGGTATGAGGTTAAACACTTATGATTAAAATATACTGTGTCATGGGTTGAGTTGGTTCTAGTTACTCTCTAGTTCGACTATGATTATACGAGTTAGGATCTAGTCTCCTTGTGGGCCTCCAGTGGGATGATCAATGGGACATGACCGTTAAGCGGTATGTGAGTAGGAGCTAGTTTTCCTTGTGGGCCAGGCCGGCGGGGCGATCGCTGGTGCATGTAGAGGATGCATGTTTCTCATATAATTTCATAGCTAGTTTTCCTTATGGGCCTCTAGCGGGGCGATCACTGGCACATGACCGTTGAGCGGTATGTGAGTCAGGATTTTAGACTCTTGTGGGGCTAGCCATGGGCCGATTGTGGCCATAGTCAGCAGAGGACTAGGTGAGTGTGTGTGGATAGCCATCCTAAGGAGTGTGTGTTGTCAGAAGAGTATTAATGAAGAATAATAATGAAAAAACTGATTTGGCTCTATAGTAGTAATATTTTTATTACTTGTGTGCACTGATTTATTTAAATTGTTTTGCTCTTAATTTATGGTAGAATTATACTTGAGATGTATGATAATTTGTTGAGTTTTAGGGAAACTCACTCTATTCCCTTATTTTTTTTCTTCAGGATTAGTAGAACATGTGGGCTCTAGAACCAGTCAGTGAGGATTTAGGACTTAGTGAACACCGATATTTATTTATTTTTAATAAATTCTAGCATGTGGCTGTTAGTGGCTTGAACATTTGAATTTGCTTATTTAAATAAATAAGATTGCTTGGTTAATTATTTTTGTTGAGTTTGGTATGGTACATGCCTTGTATATTTAAGGAAAAAATGAACCCAAGGGCATATGGCCGTCTGATACGCATCCGGCTCGGATTCTGGGTCGGGGCATGACAGATTTAGTGGTGTCAAAGCCAGGCTGTCTTAATAACAAGATGATATAGATAGTGAGAGTGGGGTAGAGATAATTTGGATAAGTCTAAGACAATTAAAGTAACAAGTAAGGTTATGTTATCAAACTGACTTTCTTCTGTGAAATAGGTGAGAATGGCCCGGACCCGATCCATGAGGATGTCTAATCATAATGATCATGCTTCTCAAGCTCATGGTACTTCTCAAGCAGCAGGTCCGTCTTGAGCTGCTAGTGCCTCCAGGACTCATAGTTTATCACATGATCGAGGTGAAAGCTGAACCGTTAGTCCTCCCGCTCAGCAGCATGATTTGAGGATAGCTAATTCTGATGGTCAGGTGGTAGGCCTTATTCAAGCGTTAACCAGGCTTGTTTAGAAATTGAGTCAGTAGGGAAGTAGAGGTGGTCAATCTTCTAAGACAGAATGGGAAATCGCAGAATTTAAAAAGTTGGCACCTCCTACTTTTGAGGGTTCTAACGAACCTACTGAATCTTTGAAATGGCTAAAGGAAATGGAGAAGGTTTTTGCCAGTATGAATTGTACAGATCAAGAAAATGTTCGTTTTATTACTTATTACTTGCAGGGCGAAGCTTTTGAATGGTGGGAGGTTGTCCAGAGGCAGCATAGTACTGAGGAGCAAATTACTTGGGACGGTTTTCATCAAGAGTTTTTGGATATGTATTTTCCAGAGAGCCTTAGATTTGAGAAAGAAAGTGAGTTCACAAGACTGATACAAGGAAACATGACAGTGGCTCAATATGAAGCCAAGTTTATTGAATTGTCCCATTTTGCTCCAGATTTGGTGACTACGGATAATGTCAAGGCTCGAAGGTTTGAGAAAGGACTTAAACCTAGGATTGAGTGAGATCGATGCAATTGACTTCATATCGCGATGTGGTTAGTAAAGCCAAAAATTGTGGAGCAGGAAGTTGACCACATGCAAATTGAAAGAGAACGACTATTGAGGAAGAGATTTGGACCTAATGGATAGCAAGGTGGTCAATACTCTGGCAGACTGACTAGACAGAAGGGAAATCAAGAGAGGAATCCAGGACCTCAGTAGGAAAATGGTCCTTGTTGCATAAGATGTCAGGGTTTTCACTTGGTGCAGGACTGTCGTTGGTTTTCTGGGGCTTGTTTTCACTGTGGCCAGCAAGGCCACAGAGTTGTGGATTGCCCTCATGTTTAGAAATCTTGGGCTTGTTTTAACTATGGCCAGCAGGGCCACAAAGCTATGCATTGCCCTCGTGCTCAGAATTCTAGATACCAAATTCATTTCCGGATGCACCGCAACTGCCTGCACCTCCTACTTCAAATGCTCCAGCTTCTTTTTAGAATCAACCTTCAACTTATGGATATGGAGAGTGCCAGAAGCAAAAGACCCAAGCTCGTGTTTATGCTTTGACTCAGCAAGATGCTCAGGCATCGAATGTTGTAGTGACAAGTAATTTCAAAGATCTTTTCTTTTAGAGTTAATTAAATCAAGTTCATATAATTACAAAGTTAAAATTTGATTGTTCGATAGGTACCATCAAGGTAGTTTCTTCTTATGCTCGTGTTTTATTTGATTCTGGGGAAACACACTCCTTTATCTCAACTGGATTTGTTAAGAAGGCTGGTATGAAACCAGTATTTATGAATTATAAAACCTATGCCTCCACTCCAAATGGGAGCACCATCATAGTTAGCATGATTTATCTAACTTGCACTCTAAGTATTGGAAATCATGATTTTTCATCTGATCTAATGGTTTTGGAGATGAAGGAGTTTGATATTATTTTGGGAATGGATTGGTTGGCTTCTTATCATGCCACTGTGGATTGTTTTGAGAAGAAAGTAATTTTTCATCCTCCAGGACAGGAACCTTTCAGTTTCTGTGGTAGTAGGGGAAAGATCCCTATTAAAATGATTTCAGCTATGCAAGCTGGCAGGATGTTGAGGCAAGGTTGTACGGGATACTTAGCTAATGTTATGGACCTTCAACAAGAAGAAATGAAGTTGGAAACCATTCTGACTGTGAAAGAATTTCTTGATGTATTTCCGGATGAATTGCCGGAATTGCCTCCTGATAGAGAGATAGAGTTTTCTATTGATCTTGTACCAAGTGCAGAACCTGTTTCTAAGGCTCCCTACAGAATGGCACCAGCTAAATTGAAGGAGCTTAAGGAGCAACTTCAGGAACTACTTGATAAGGGTTTTATCAGGTCGAGTGTTTCACCGTGGGGTGCTCCGGTGCTTTTTGTTAAAAAGAAGGATGGAAGTTTGAGGCTATGTATTGATTATTGGGAATTGAATAAATTGACAATCCAAAATAAGTACCCTCTTCCGAGAATTGATGATCTTTTTGACCAATTGCAAGGTGCATAGGTATTTTCAAAAATTAATTTGCGGTCTGGGTATTATCAATTAAAAATTAAGAATGAGGACATATCTAAGATAGCCTTTCAGACTAGATACGGACATTATGAATTTCTGGTGATGCCTTTTGGATTAACGAATGCTCTTGCAGCTTTTATGGATATGATGAATAGGATATTCAGATCATATTTGGATTAATGTGTAGTAGTGTTTATTGATGATATTCTGATATATTCTAAGAATAAGAAAGATCATGAAAAACATTTAAGGAAAATCCTATAAATACTTAGAGAACAGAGATTGTATGCAAAGTTGAAAAAATGTCAATTCTTACTTGATAGTATTTCATTTCTCAGCCACATAATCTCTAAAGAAGGTTTAGCTGTTGACCCCTCAAAGATTGAAACAATTGTTGGATGGAGTAGACCAACTAATGTAACTGAAGTTCGTAGTTTTCTGGGACTAGCTGGTTACTATCGAAGATTCGTGGAGGGATTTTCTCGCTTAGCACTGCCACTAACCCAATTAATCCATAAAGGGATTAAATTTGTCTGGACAGATGATTGCGAGGAATATTTCCGGGAGTTAAAGAAATGCTTGGTGTTAGCTCCTATTCTTACCCTACCATCTGGAAGTGAAGGTTTTACTATATACAGTGATGCCTCCAGAAGAGGGTTAGGATGTGTACTTATGCAAAATGGAAAAGTGGTAGCTTATGCCTCCAGGCAACTTAAATCACATGAATAGAACTACCCTACTCATGATTTGGAGTTGGCTGTAGTTGTTTTTGCTTTTAAGATTTGGAGACATTATTTATATGGGATATCTTGTGAAATTTTTACTGATCACAAAAGTCTCAAATATTTATTTACATAGAAGGAATTAAATTGAGACAAAGAAGATGGTTAGAGCCGATCAAGGACTACGATCTGAAAATAAGTTATCATCCAGGAAAAGCAAATGTGGTAGTTGATGCATTGAGTAGGAAAACTATGGGTAGTGCAACAACTTTAATTACTTGTCAGAAAGAAATTCTCTAGGATTTTGGAAGGTTAAATATTGAGATACAGCTACACAATTCCAAATTTTTACTTGCTACCTATAAGATACAATCTACTCTAATTGATAGAGTTAAGGTATTCCAAGAGAGTGACACAGAATTACAAAAGATCAGAAAAAAGGTACAATCTGGGAAAATTTCAAAATTCCGAATTCATGAGGATGGATCTTAAGATTTGGAAATAGATTATGTGTTCCAAGGGATGCAAGTTTGAAGAAGGAAATCTTGATTGAAGCTCACAACTCCACTTATACTATTCATCCTGGAAGTACAAAAATGTATAGAGATCTTAAAGAAAACTTTTGGTGGAATGGTATGAAAAGGGAGATAGCCATATTTATGGCCCAATGCTTAACTTGTCAACAAATAAAAGCTGAGCATCAAAGACCAGTGGGACCACTGCAACCCCTGGCTATTCCAGTATGGAAATAGGAACATGTCACAATGGATTTTGTTACAGGATTGCCTAGGACTCTCAAAGGATTTGATGCTATTTGGGTTGTTGTAGACCGATTGACGAAGTCAGCTCATTTCCTACCTATCAAGGTTAATTTCTCCATGGAAAGGCTAGCTAAGTTATATATCGATGAGATTGTTAGATTACATGGTATTCCTGTATCAATTGTATCTGATAGGGATACGAGATTTGTTTCTCAATTTTAGAAAGAACTGCATCGAGCTATGAAAATAAAGTTGGAATATAGTACAGCCTTTCATCCTCAAATAGATGGTCAGTCAGAGAGAACAATCCAAACATTGGAAGATATGCTTAGAGCATGTGTTTTAGATTTGAAAGGGTCACGGGATGAACATTTGTCACTGGTGGAGTTTGCATATAATAACAGTTATCAAGCAACCATTAAGATGGCACCTTTTGAAGCATTGTACGGGAGGAGATGTAGGACCCCGATATGTTGGGATGATGTTGGTGAAAGAAAGCCTTTGGGACCAGATATTGTACTACAGATGATGGATAAAACTCAACTTATTAGGAGACGGCTTCTCGCAGCTCAAAGTCGACAAAAGAGTTATGCAGATACTCGTAGAAGAAAGCTAGAATTCCAAGTGGGAGATCATGTGCTTCTCAAAGTGTCACCTACCAAAGGAGTAATGAGGTTCAGGGTACGAGGGAAGCTAAGCCCTCGATATGTTGGTCCTTTTGAGATCCTAGAGAAAATTGGAGTAGTGGCTTATCGACTTGCTTTGCCACCTTCTCTAGCGGGAGTGTATAATGTTTTTCATGTTTTTATGCTAAGAAAATATGTACCTGATCCAAATCATGTAGTCGAATTGGAACCGCTTCAATTTAGGGAATATTTGTCTTATGAAGAGCAACCAGTGAAAGTGGTTGATAGAAAGGAATAAGTCTTGAGACGGTATATCATTCCTTATGTTAAAGTTCAGTGGAGTAATCATTCAGAGCATGAGGCCACCTAGGAACTCGAAGAAATCATGAGAGACAAGTATCCTCAACTTTTCAGTGAATCCGGTATGTCAATTTCGAGGATGAAATTTCTTTTAGGAGGGGAGAATGTAAGGCCCAATCCGAAAAGTGGCCCATGTAAAGTTGGACTGAAGCCGGCAATTGGGATGCCGACTTCAGTTCGGATTGACCCTATCACCAAACCGCCAGTTTGTTCGGTGGAGGAAAGGGAGAAGGAAGGATGAGGTGTGTGGGAGAGGGGAGGTCGAGGTGTGTGGGAGAGGGATTACTCCCTATAAGGAGGGCTCCTCCGTGTGACTCGATCCATCTCGAAAAGCTCTCTTCCTTGGGTGAATGCTGACGAAGCCTTCTTGCATGCCGCGGCCCCTTTCCAGAACACGTACCCTTCCGGTGGATGTCGATCTCACTAGTAAGCTCTCCGTTCTCATCTTCTCTCGGGTTGGCACGAGCAGAGGTGACCGACGAGAGCCTTTCCCTCTCAAGCATGGGTTTGAGTGGGATGGATCGGCCGGGATGGGAGGGGGGATTGGTTTCGTTTTTGGTTTCCGGCAGTGGCCGGACAGTCGTCGGGCACCGATGGTTCCTTCCCTTCCCTTCCTTTCATTTTTCCGGTGGCAGTGGAGGGTAGGTTGGGGGAGACAGTAGCGAGATTTGAATGAGAGGAGAAAACAGGGGTGTTGGCAGCGGGTGGAAAGAAAGGGGAACGAACCGAGTTGACTCGGTTTCTGGGGTGAGTCAACTCGGTTGGTTGGCTGAGTTAACTCGATCACATAATTGAGTTGACTCAATTAGCGGGGAATTTAGTTTTCTTTTTGTAGTTTTATATAGATATATATGGAAATTAATTATATGATTAAAAATTGTTATGCAGGATCGAGGTTGCCCTTGGAAGTCCCGGTTTAGTGTTGGATTGTACTAGTTGGTGGATATTCTACAGTAAGTTATCATTCTCTAGTAAAATTTATCATGCAATATTACTTTATGTTGTATATTAATGATATGATGTGGTATGAGGTTAAACACTTATGATTAAAATGTACTGTGTCATGGGTTGAGTTGGTTCTAGTTACTCTCTAGTTCGACTATGATTACATGAGTTAGGATCTAGTCTCCTTGTGGGCCTCCAGTGGGGCGATCACTAGCACATGACCGTTGAGCGGCATGTGAGTCAGGAGCTAGTTTTCCATGTGGGCCAGGCTGGCGGGGCGATCGCTGGTACATGCAGAGGATGCATGTTTCTCATGTAATTTCAGTGCTAGTTTTCCTTGTGGGCCTCCAGTGGGGCGATCACTGGCACTTGACCATTGAGTGGTATGTGAGTCAGGATTCTAGACTTTTGTGGGGCTAGCCACAGGCCGATCGTGGCCATATTCAGCAGAGGACTAGGTGAGTGTGTGTGGATGGCCATCCTAAGGAGTGTGTGTTGTCAGAAGAGTATTAAAGAAGAATAATAATGAAAAAACTGATTTGGCTCTATAGTATTAATATTTTTATTACTTGTGTGCACTGATTTATTTAAATTGTTTTGCTCTTAATTTATGGTAGAATTATACTTGAGATATATGATAATTTTCTGAGTTTTAGGGAAACTCACTCTATTCCCTTATTTTATTTTTCAGAATCAGAGGAACATGTGGGCTTGGAAACCAGTTAGTGAGGATTTAGGACTTCGTGAACACCGCTATTTATTTATTTTTAATAAATTCTAGCACGTGACTGTTAGTGGCTTGAACATTTGAGTTTGCTTATTTAAATAAATAAGATTGCTTGGTTGATTATTTTTGTTGAGTTTGGTATGGTACAGGCCTTGTATGTTTAAGGAAAAAATGAACCCAAGGGCATACGGCCGTTTGATGCGCATCCGGCTCTGATTTTGGGTCGGGGCGTGACACACTTGGTTTGACCCAACTTTGTGGGTGTCCCTAGCTCACTAGAGCAATTAAGTGTCTATTCAATTTTAGTTAGAGGTTGGGGTTCGATATGCTGGGTGGTGATTTTTGGGCTAGGGACAGGTAATGAAATCCCGACCCTATGTCAAATTGCTGCCTTTAAGATGATTTATGAAGATGATGGCATACAAATGATCTAATGAGATGTCTCTAAGTTATATTTTTTAGATTTTGATATTTGATAACAGAAATAAGATGATGAAAATAAAAACATATGACCCTAAATACAAAATTAAACTATATGAAAAATGAAGATGTGATGAGATGTGCTTGCTGAATTTTTAGAACAGAATTTTTTCTCAGATGGTAATCAACCATGTAGAAATTTTATAGACTGAAATAAAATCTGAAAAAATTATGAAAAATACTTCTAATTATCAAAAGTCCAAAAAAATAAAAACCATAAAAGTTCAATGTTCCTATAGGCAGAAATAATCAAAATAGCTGACTATGTACGGGAATGCTGAATTTCTAAAAAGCTAAAATTAAAGATGCAAAACTTCTCTATTGGATTTTTTCCCTTAAAACTTTTCTTCGTGTGTTCCTCTTCAAAGGCCTATCACAGTGGCACCCCTACATGCCTTAAAAGATCCCCGTGGAATGGGAGGAGAGGGTCTTGAAACCCTACTTTTCTCCTAAGACCGGACGGCCTGGTGAAGCACCTAATCCAAGTACTTAAGAAGTGCTAAGTCTTAACCATGCTCTGATACCATAAATGATGGGGGACTAACTAGATGCCAGGATGAAATGATGCAAGTGATTTGTTCTTTGGTGATTTTTATGGTTTTAATGATTTGTTTAGGATTCCGGAAAACAAGTAGGAGTAGATATAGGGTTCTATACTAACAAGAACTTCAGGCAAGCAAGTAAGTCCCTAAGCAAGGATAAAAAAAGGACCCCAAGATTGAGAAACCCCATAGGACTTAGCTCTCAGATCAATACCTACTTAGGAGTCAGGGTGGCAAACCTCAAAGATCCAAAGTGCCTGATTCCGAGGTCACTCGCTCTCGCGGATGCGGCCTGGATGATTGAGCAATCAACCCCACGGAAGCGCCGACTTTTTGTTCGAAGGTCACGATAGCAAGAGCAACCGACTCCGTGTTCATGTCACCTGGAGGACCTACGAGCATTCAAGAGGAGAGTTAGGATTCAACAAAGAAAACAAGGGATGAAGGAAAGAGAGTTGATGTGGTGATGGTGGAGTTCTTCTTGCTAGGTGCCCGGTTGGATGATCCCAATAGACTCTGACTCGAAGGTTGGAGGATGGAGTTGCGGAAGATATAGTAACACGAGGCCTCACACCTCTCAACGTCCGAAGGTAAAGGCACTCCCTCACAGAGATCGACGTTCCTAATGAATGAAGGCAACTAAAGAGAATTGGCTCTCAAAAAAACTTGGGTTTTTCATTCATCAACAATTCTTCTTACAAGGAATGGGTAAGGCCCTTTATATAGGCACCTTAGGATCCAATTTAAATTTCAAATGAAATACAAGTCTTCTCTTGATGGGGTGCCCAAAATTCAGAAATTTCTCCACCATGGCCGACCAAGAATTTGAATTTGATGGCTTGACTTGAGGATTGGAAGATGGATCTTGGCACCCTTGAACTTGGAAGGTTGGTCTCTCATTTTGGAAGACATGACATGGGGCTTGTAGCAAGGCTTGTGTTCTCCTCCTTTCCTTGGTTGTTCATCCACTTTTGGTATAAGACATGATATGGGGAGTGGAAGATGGAGCTTGTCTTGGCGCCCATGGATTCTTGCTCTTCCTTCCTAAAAGGGATATGCCCTACAATCCAATCTATGTTGTATCTCCCAAACCATTGTAATTGACAATATTCTAATAAAGGCATTATTTTTCATCATACGCTGTGTTTATATTATATGATGAACCCCATAGATTAGGGCTATGATTTTAGGGTTATGATGATATCATACAAGTGAGACCTAAAGTCTTAAAACCTTAACCAAAAATATTCCTAGTCAAAGGAACCCTGAGTAGGGGATCAGGGTTTTCTGGTAAGACTAGAACATCCCATGTATACTGGAAAGGGTGACTGCTCTCACAGTCACTTGTGTATGACACTAATACTGGGATGTGGGTGCTCATTGGAGAATGAGTTCACTGATATGATCCAACTTGAGAACATCTAATAGAGTCTTAGCTACATGTCAATAGAAGGTTCTCATAGTGGGAGTGGTACAAGTAATCGTTTGACCTGAGACTGCCATAAGTACCTTATGTACATGAACCCATGCTTTGGTTCAATCCTAATCATGACACTGAGTCATGCACAGGATTGATACTGGGAATGGTGAATTGGATATGAAGGTAATGAGTAGGTCAACAAGAAATCGATCACTCTTGGTAAGAGGAGATTGCATCCAGCTAGTTAACAATCGGATGATGATTCAGGGAATCTTTGATCAAAGTAGAGATATTAGAGATGGTTTCTAATATCAAGATAATTGAATCATCAATATAAGATTGAGCTAGAAATAAATATAATATTGGATTTGACATATATCAATATCCATATTTATATTTTTGGTGCAGGCTGATCGAAAGATTTAATTGTACGGTAACTCTCTACTGAAGGGTAGTTTTGGTATTTCACCAAAATTTCTATATCTTCCGGGTAGACATGACACGTTGCTAGACGTCAATCTAGTCTTGTGGGTTGATCAAATTTAAAGATCACTTATTAGGAAGAGTCCTAATTGATCAAGCCGGGTAAGCCCGGTTTGACCTAATCGATTAGAAAGAGTTCTAATCAAATTAGGTCAACTTGTACTCGAACCCACTGCTGGCTAGATGTGGAACCCAATGGGTCACACACTTAAGAGGATTGATCAAGAGTTTAATTTGTAATTAAATCATCTTTGCAGGATAACACTCTAGCAGGTGTTGCAAACCCTAGCTTCTATTCGAATTGGTTTTGAATTAGGGTTCCGGATTGGTTCAATTTGGGTTCTAATTGGATCTAATTAGACCCTAATTGAGGTTATAGGGATTATGGCTAACCCTATTGGCTAACCATGCACCTAGGCTAGCCCCCACCCACCCCTTAGCATTTTTCATGCCAAAATGCCAAGAGTCCATGCGCTAATGGACTCTTGGCGCGCCATTTGGAAGAGTCCATGGCGCATGGACTCTTGGCATGCTCCATAAAAAACTCCGATGTTTTTATATGGGGCAACTTCCTTTCTCCTTATTAGCGCCTCACATGTGTGCCCTTGGATGGGAATCCAACGGCTGGGAAATTTTTGAGAAAGACAAAAGGCTCTGACTCTTCCCGGTTGCGCGAAATAACGTCTCTTCGGAGACCAAAACATCGCGACTCCCTTCTTCTGAAATCTCACGACTTTTCTTTTAGGAAAGGCCGTGAGTTTGAATCTGAAGGGCCGTGAGAAAGTGGGAAGGGGCATGAGAAAATGAGAAGGGCATGAGATGGGTGTTTACGGAGAGGTGTGTGGGCGCCTATCTGAGATCTATTTAAAGGGTCAGGAAAAATCAGAACGGGTAATCTGAGATGTTTTTCTTTATTCCTTCTTCCTCCCCTAAAGACTCTTTCATTCTTTTCTTGCTCTTGCACTGTTTCCTATACAGAGTACACCTCTGTCGAAACTCTGCTACTGAACAAGAATAAGAGTGAAAGTCTCTGACGGTAAAGGAAAGAAAGGAGTTCTGATTTATTCCTTCTTTCTTACATTAAGACATTATTGTCTTAATTTCTCCTCCAACTTAAGACAAGCCTATATCCTCTTAGGACAAGGTCTTTTCTTTAAGACAAGGGTGTCTAAAGGGCCATGGTCTTAGTGGAAGGAGGAGAAGAGATCAAGGAAAGGGAGGCTACCTCTTGTGTGGAAGAATTCAAGCCATAGTCCAAGCAATTGAGTTCTAGGATGAAGAACTCAATAGGAGGAACCATTGAAAAGAAGATAGTGTTGCTTGATCATTGCTCTATGTGGATCATCATCGGAGGGCGGACACCTAGACGCCTGGTGAATTCAGTTAGCCCCTTCAACTTCAAGTTTGTTAGAATAAGCGATTACAGGTTGGTACCCTAATCCTAATTTGCATAGATATGCTTGTCATATGTTCTAGTCTTATTTAAAGAGTTCCTGGTTTAGGGTTTTGGTGTGTATTTAGTTTCAATTTTTGAAATTACACTTCCGCTGCGTTGCACCGGAACCCAACAGTGGTATCAGAGCCACCTTAATTAGGACTATAATCTATGATATTTTTTGTGTTACATATTAGGGTTTTTAAGTCCTAATATTGTATTACACTTAGCATATTTTTGGTTGCATATATGTTTTGGTGTATGCCACTAGTTAGGGTTTTTCACTCAAACCCTAATTATTATAAAGATATGATTAGTTTTGAAGTCATCATACTGAAATAAGGTTGCCCTGGCATAATGGTGGATCCATTATGTGGTAAATGGTTGTCCGAGTATGATGACACACTTAGCACATATTTGTTTATCAGAATGATATGATTGTGATATGTTCTATAAGAATGTGCTGGCAATTTTATAAAACCTTCCTCTTAAAAAAATATATTAAGTCATAGTATATTTAACTAATAAGCATCACTAGTTATGATGAACAATTGATCATTCGGTGTCTAGAAAGGTGGTTCTGGGAAGGTAAAGAGAATTGTGGTTTTTAATTGGTTCCGTTGATTGACCTGACCAATTTTTATTGGTGTCTAGGAAAGTAACGGGGGGACTCCCACATCTCTTCCACTTGCCTGGCCGATTTGATTATATTTAAATCTTGACTAAAATGCTTAGTGTTAAAAATACTATATATTGGCCTTCCTTCATGCTGGATTATTATTGTGTTATGAACCACATTAGGTTTGTTGTGTTATCTGCAAGACCTAATATGGTGATTGACATAATACTAGTCTAGTGCACAGATATGCTTACAGTATATTCAGTATAATGCCTTGTTGTGTTATCTGCAAGGGCATTATATTTGAGTACTGACTGTATAGAAATGAAAGGGTCTTGACTTAACTAGAACATTATGGTTTGTTGTGTTTTTCTGCAAGACTAATAATGTTCTAGAGGCCAAGTTATTTTTGAGAATTATATGAGATATAATTGGAAGAGTTTCCTACCTTTGAGCTTATAAAAGATTTGTTGTGTTTTCTGCAAGATCTTTTATAAGTTATTAGGATCTCAATCTCATTAAGAAAAACTGATCAGGGTTCTTCTCGATTATCATAGTGAGGGCTATGATTTTTGATAAAATAGTGGGAGACATAATTAAATTGAAGACCTAATTTAATTATGTAAGTCATTTCATGGTTGTTTGCTTATGTATTGTTCTTAATTAAATGTAGATAAATGGCATCATCATTATCACTGCGAAGTATCTTAGATACCAACAAACTGACTGGTCCAAACTATATGGACTGGTTGAGAAATTTAAAGATTGTGCTGAGTTCAGAAAACTTTCTTATATTCTTGATACCCCTAGTCTTAATCCACTAGGGGACGATGCCACACAGGAAGATATAGCCACATACAAAATGTGGCAGAATGACTCCCTCACTATCAAGTGTATCATACTGGCCTCTATGACCAATGAGTTACAGAGACAGCATGAAAGCATGGATACTCAATCCATAATGCTCAATTTAAAAGAGCTTTATGGAGAACAAAGCAGAACTGCTAGATACGAAATATCTAAGCAGTTATTCCGTGCTAGGTTTAGGGTACCAATTAGGTTTTATTATGGATAGGGAGTTGAATCAGGATTTAATCCTGCAATCACTCCTGGAGTCATTTTCTCAGTTTGTCTTGAATTATCACATGAACAAAATGAACACTTTCTTACCTGAGCTGTTAAATATGTTAAAAACAGCAGAGAACCATGTTAAGAAAGAAAAGGCTCCACTTCTTCTTGTTGATAAGACCAATAAGAAGAAATCAGGCAAAAAGGGTTTTAATAGGAGGCTAAACCCTAAGGGTGGCATCAATAAGAATAAGAAAGGAAAGAAGGCCTCAAAACAGTCAACCTGTTTCTTTTGCGGCAAAGTGGGACATTGGAAAAGGAATTGCAAGGCTTACCTTGCAACTGTGAAGCCTGGTGCGGCAGATGCACCAAAAGGTATGTATGAGATACATGCTATATTGACATTAAATTTGTCTATATCAAATACTTGGGTATTGGATACCACTTGTGGTTACCATATATGCAAATCTTTGCAAGACCTCCACAAGCTTAAAGTATTGAAGGAAGGTGACTTCAATCTCTACGGTGCTAGTGGTGATATCATCCAAGCAGAAGCTGTAGGGACCTATATTCTGAAGTTGCCTTTAGGGAAGATCTTGGAGTTAGAAAATTGTTACTATATGCCTAAGATTATTAGGAACATTATATCTATTCCTTTATTGTTAAAACAAGGATATGTAATGGATGTAACGAGCACTGGTTGCTTGATAATGTTGTCTAATAAAGTTATTTGTTCTGGCATATTTAGTAATGGGCTCTTAACTCTTTCTTCCAATGATAGTGTTTTTCATGTCAATAATAAAAGAAAAAGAAAAGACTTGAATGATACTTTACTTTGGCATCATCGACTTGGTCATGTTAATGAGTCTAGGATAAGCAAGTTATACAAGGAAAAATTCCTTGATCCTTATGAGTATGAATCATTAGGAACTTGCGAATCATGTCTCATGGGTAAGATGACCAAGACTCCATTTACTGGACATGGAGAAAGGTCAACTGAGTTATTAGGACTTATACATACTGATGTATGTGGTCCAATGACAACTCAGGCCAGAAGTGGATACTCATATTTTATCACTTTTATAGATGATTTATCTAGGTTTGGATATGTGTATCTTATGAAACATAAATCTGAAGCCTTTGATAAATTTAAGGAGTATCAAAGTATGGTCGAAAAACAAACCGGGAAAAGTATTAAAGTTCTTCGTTCTGATCGAGGAGGAGAATACTTATCCACGGAGTTTTTAGACTATCTTAAAGTTAATGGAATTATTTCTGAATGGACCCCTCCTTATACTCCACAGCTAAATGGTATAGCTGAAAGGAGGAATTGTACCTTATTAGATATGGTACGATCCATGATGTGCTTCACAAATTTACCCATTTCCTTCTGGGGTCATGCACTAGAAACTGCTATTTACATTCTGAACAAGGTACTTTCTAAATCCGTTGTTAGTACTCCATATAAAATTTAGAGTGGAAAGAAACCGTATCTTAAATATTTTAAGGTATGGGGATGTCCAGCTTATGTTAAAAGAAATTTTGGATATAAGTTGGAACCTAGAGCGAATAAATGTCTATTTGTAGGATATCCTAGAGAGGATAGAGGATATCTGTTTTACCATCCTATTGAACAAAAGATTTTTGTCAGCAGGAATGCCACTTTTCTAGAAAAAGAGTTTATTTTAGAAAAGGGCAATGGTAGAACTGTTGAACTTGGAGAAGTACAAGAAATACAGATAGACAGTTCTCAACCATTAGAACATATAGTTAGGACAGAACCAGAACACAAAACTCCTCCCCGTAGGTCTGATAGAGTGCCACGGGCACTTGAGAGGTATGGGTTTATTATTGAAAATAATGAAGCCCAAGTCATTCAAAATGATGAACCTCTGACCTATACGGAAGCTATATTGAGTACTAATTCAGATAGATGGCAAGAAGCCATGGAATCCGAGATAGACTCTATGTATGTAAACCAAGTATGGTCTTTAGTCGATGCACCAGAGGGTGTTAATCCTATTGGGTACAAATGGGTCTATAAGAAAAAGATTGGGGCTGATGGCCAAGTTGAAACCTATAAAGCCAGATTAGTGGCAAAAGGTTTTAGACAAAAACAGGGAATTGATTATGATGAAACATTCTCACCTATTGCCATGCTCAAATCAATTCGGATTTTACTTGCTATAGCAACGTACCATGATTATGAGATCTGGCAGATGGATGTTAAGACTGCATTCCTCAATGGTTTCCTTGAGGAAGAAGTCTACATGTCACAGCCAGAAGGTTTTATTTCAAAGAATAAATCTAATCAAGTATGCAAGCTAAAGAAATCCATTTATGGATTAAAGCAAGCTTCCAGGAGTTGGAACATCTGCTTTGATGAAACTATTAAAAGGTTTGGTTTTATCAAAAATGTGGATGAACCCTGTGTTTATAAGAAGACTAGTGGGAGTGCCATAGTCTTCTTGGTTCTGTATGTAGATGACATACTCCTCATTGGGAATGATGTCCCAATGTTACAATCAGTCAAGGTTTGGCTATCAAACCAGTTTTCCATGAAAGATTTGGGAGAAGCATCCTATATACTAGGTATTAAGATCTTTAGAGATAGATCTAAGAGGATGCTAGGTTTATCCCAATCTAGGTACATTGACTTAGTGCTAAAAAGATTCAGCATGGATGGAAGTAAAAGAGGTTATCTTCCTATGAGTCAAGGCATACATCTTTCTAAAAGAATGTCTCCTATGACACCTGAAGAAAGAAATAGAATGAATTCTATACCTTATGCTTCGGCAATAGGATCCATAATGTATGCCATGTTATGTACGAGGCCTGATGTGGCATATGCTTTAGGCATTGTCAGTAGGTTTCAAGCTGATCCAGGAGAGGATCATTGGAAAGCAGTTAAAAATATTCTTAAGTACTTGAGAAGGACTAAGGATATTTTTCTGGTTTATGGTGGTTCTGATCTTAAACTAGAAGCTTATTCTGATTCTAGTTTTCAATCAAACCCTGATGATAGCAAATCCATTTCGGGATATGTTTTTACCCTAAATGGTGGAGCAGTGAGTTGGAAGAGTACCAAGCAGCAGACTGTAGTTGACTCAACCACAGAGGTAGAATACATAGCTGTCAGTGAAGTAGCCAAGGAAGCAGTCTGGATGAAAAAGTTCATCACAGAGTTGGGTGTTGTTCCTGAGATTGAAAACCTAGTGCCACTTTACTGTGACAACACTGGAGCTGTTTTCAAGCTAAGGAACCAAGAGCTCATCATAAGTCCAAGCACATTCTGAGACGCTTCCATCTCGTCCGAGAAATAGTAGAAAGACAAGATGTCTACATAAATAGAGTTGATACAAAGAACAATATAGCAAACCTGTTCACTAAGGCTCTACCACAACGAGAGTTTGATCGCCACCTCGAGTGTATGGGACTAAGATTTAAAGGCGATTGGCTTTAGTGCAAGTGGGAGATTGAAACGGATATGCCCTACAATCCAATCTATGTTGTATCTCCCAAACCATTGTAATTGACAGTATTCTAATAAAGGCATTATTTTTCATCATACGCTATGTTTATATTATATGATGAACCCCATAGATTAGGGCTATGATTTTCGGGTTATGATGAGATCATACTAGTGAGACCTAAAGTCTTAAAACCTTAACCTAAAATATTCCTAGTCAAAGGAACCCTAAGTAGGGGATCAGGGTTTTCCGGTAAGACTAGCACATCCCATGTATACTGGAAAGGATGACTGCTCTCACAGTCACTTGTGTATGACACTAATACTGGGATGTGGGTGCTCATTGGAGAATGAGTTCACTGATATGATCCAACTTGAGAACATCTAATGGAGTCTTTGCTACATGTCAATAGAAGGTTCTCATAGTTGGAGTGGTACAAGTAATCCTTTGACCTGAGACTGCCATAAGTACCTTATGTACATGAACCCATGCTTTGGTTCAATCCTAATCATGACACTGAGTCATGCACATGATTGATACTGGGAATGGTGAATTGGATATGAAGGTAAAGAGTAGGTCAACAAGGAATCGATCACTCTTGGTAAGAGGAGATTGCATCCAGCTAGTTAACAATCGGATGATGATTCAGGGAATCTTTGATCAAAGTAGAGATATTAGAGATGGTTTCTAATTCAAGATAATTGAATCATCAATATAAGATTGAGCTAGAAATAAATATAATATTGGATTTGACATATATCTATATCCATATTTATATTTTTGGTGCAGGCTGATCGAAAGATTTAATTGTACGGTAACTCTCTACTGAAGGGTAATTTTGGTATTTCACCAAAATTTTCATATCTTCCGGGTAGACATGACACGTTGCTAGACGTCAATCTTGTCTTATGGGTTGATCAAATTTAAAGATCATTTATTAGGAAGAGTCCTAATTGATCAAGTCGGGTAAGCCCGGTTTGACCTAAATCGATTAGAAAGAGTTCTAATCAAATTAGGTCAACTTGTACTCAAACCCACTGCTAGCTAGATGTGGAACCCAATGGGTCACACAATTAAGAGGATTGATCAAGAGTTTAATTTGTAATTAAATCATCTTTGCAGGATAACACTCTAGCAGGTGTTGCAAACCCTAGCTTCTATTCAAATTGGATTTGAATTAGGGTTCCGGATTGGTTCAATTTGGGTTCTAATTGGATCTAATTAGACCCTAATTGAGGTTATAGGGATTATGGCTAACCCTATTGGCTAACCATGCACCTAGGCTAGCCCCCACCCGCCCCTTAGCATTTTTCATGCCAAAATGCCAAGAGTCCATGCGCTAATGGACTCTTGGCGCACCATTTGGAAGAGTCCATGGCGCATGGACTCTTGGCACGCTCCATAAAAAACTCTGATGTTTTTATATGGGGCGGCTTCCTTTCACCTTATTAGCGCCTCACTTGTATGCCCTTGGATGGGAATCCAACGACTGGGAAATTTTTGAGAAAGACAAAAGGCACTGACTCTTCCCGGTTGCGCGAAATAACGTCTCTTCGGAGACCGAAACATCACGACTCCGTTCTTTTGAAATCTCACGACTTTTCTTTTAGGAAAGGCCATAAGATTGAATCTGAAGGGCTGTAAGAATGTGGGAAGGGGCGTGAGAAAATGAGAAGGGCGTGAGATGGGTGTTTACGGAGAGGTGTGTGGGCGCCTATCTGAGATCTATTTAAAGGATCAGGAAAATCAGAACGGGTAATCTGAGATGTTTTTCTTTTATTCCTTCTTCCTCTCCTAAAGACTCTTTCATTCTTTTCTTGCTCTTGCACTATTTCCTTTATAGAGTACACCTCCGTCGAAACTCTGCTATTGAACAAGAATAAGAGTGAAAGTCTCCGACGGTAAAGGAAGGAAAGGAGTTCTGATTTATTCCTTCTTTCTTACATTAAGACATTATTGTCTTAATTTCTCCTCCAACTTAAGACAAGCCTATATCCTCTTAGGACAAGGTCTTTTCTTCAAGACAAGGGTGTCTAAAGGGCCAATGTCTTAGTGGAAGGAGGAGAAGAGATCAAGGAAAGGGAGGCTACCTCTTGTGTGGAAGAATTCAAGCCATAGTCCAAGCAATTGAGTTCTAGGAAGAAGAACTCAATAGGAGGAACCATTGAAAAGAAGATAGTGTTACTTGATCATTGCTCTGTGTGGATCACCATTGAAGGGCGGACACCTGGACGCCTGGTGAATTCAGTTAGCCCCTTCAACTTCAAGTTTGTTGGAATAAGCGATTACAGGTCGGTACCCTAATCCTAATTTGCATAGATATGCTTGTCATATGTTCTAGTCTTATTTAAGGAGTTCCTGTTTTAGGGTTTTTGGTGTGAATTTAGTTTCAATTTTTGAAATTACACTTCCGCTGCATTGCACCGGAACCCAACACTTCCATACTTGGTCAACTACTTTGGGAAGAAAGCTTGATGTGAGGGCTTGAAGCAAGGCCTTATCTCTTCAAATCTCTAACTCCCTTTGACTTTCCCTTGGCCGGCCACCTATATTTTTTAAAGAGCTTGATAGGGCAAGGGAAAGAGGGCAAGTGTCAAGTGATGTTGTCCCCTTTGTCATCCACAAAAAAAATTCTGATTTGTGCCACCACATAGGATGATGAAGTGG
Source organism: Areca catechu (assembly GCA_021397845.1). Taxonomy (NCBI): domain Eukaryota; kingdom Viridiplantae; phylum Streptophyta; class Magnoliopsida; order Arecales; family Arecaceae; genus Areca; species Areca catechu. Next base: position 60,122,343 of record CM038050.1, read on the forward strand.
TGCCACATAGGCTGATGTGATGGCACCCCAGGGCTGAGTTGGCATCCTTCATGGCTTGGCTCAAAAGTTACTAGACTTCAAGATCAATCTTGCTTGGGCTGGTGGGGACACCTGAGGCACCAGAATAAGACAGAGGCTTTTTCAACCCTCTGTAAATTGATCAATAATTTATGAGTCCATCTGTAATAAGGGCTTAGCTCATCTGATGAGTCCATTTAAGTTGTGATTTGAGTATTTTTAGTTGTTATTTCAGTTCTGTACTAGTCAGCTCATGTTGAGCTAGTTCAGTCCATTGCTAGTCAGCTCATGTTGAGCTAATTTTATTTTTTTGAGTCCTGTCCAAGCATACTGAAGACTCAAGACTATATCATACAAGTGAAGACCAAGTCCAACTAGATTGAAGACATGGAAGTATAGCACAAGTCCAACCCAGCTTGAAGATTTGAAGACCCCAGGAGGAAAATTCAAAAAACCCTGATTTTTTGCAGATGCCCTCCAGATGCCCAGATTCCCTTCCAGATGCCAAAGTATATTCATAGATAAGGGTATCCATGATTCTAGAGGTCCATCTACATCCTAGCCCAAAGAAATCAAGCCCAGGTGCCAAGCCCAAGCCCTAAGAAGCAAGATACCAGGGAATATTCCTGCTACCTGGCTACCAGGCCACCCCAGCTTCCAGAGGCCCAAACCCATGCACCCGAGCCCCTTTGGGCCAGCCTTTTGCTGCTTCTAGAAGCCCAACACGCCCCCCTAGGCGTCCTTGGAGTCTTGACCAAGTCAAGAAAATTTTTAGGGATTTTTCTACCTAATATTTCAATTTTTCTAGCTAGGGTTTGAGAGGGAAAATGATTCTTATGTAAAGACTTATGTACCCTTACTTGGAGCCCAAGGTTAAGGGTCTATTTAAGGGACCCTAGCCTCTTGTATGAGGAGAATTTTTGATGAATGAAAACCTTGAGTTCTTCTATTGAGTGGTGTGATACCCTGCTGTGTGCATAAAGGGGTTTGTGAGAGTTCTTCTTCCCGGTGTTTGCAATCATCTTCCTGCTACCAACAAACCCTCCAGATCCCTGGACGCCCACTCCAAAAGAAGCCTTCCCTTGCTGTTTTTACGTTGTTTTCTTGTTCCTTTGTGAGCTTTCTAACCCCTGACAGGTCGTTTGCAGGTCCCTGAGTTCCTACGAATCCAACGACTCCAGCCAAGCCTCAATCGGATCACCGAGCAGAAAGCCGGGTATCCGCGGGTCTTTGGCTCGATTTTCCAGGCCGCATCCGTCGAGGAACGAGAGACCCCTTCGCTGTGATCTTCACAAACATTGTCAGGTACACCCCTCTACCTCCAGTAGTTTTATTGTAGGAGAACTTGCCCTAACCGAGGCTTCTCAGCCCCGGCGGTCCTTCTTTGCTACTTTTCTAGGTCCTAATCTGCATGCTGATCTTCAAAAATTCATACAAAATTCCCTACAAATAATTTTAATCTGAAACTTGGGAACTAATCACCTAACGCAACATGTAAAACATACAAAAAAAATGGCATGCATATTAGTCCCCCATCATTTGGTATCAGAGCTTAGATTAGGGCTTATTTTCTGCAATTTTTTAATCCATATATACTCTGTTATTTTAATTATTTCTCCCTGTTGAAAACTCTAAAAATTCTAAAATTTATTTTCCTGGATTTATCATAATTCACTGTAATTTTCAAAATTTTTCCAGATTTTATTATGACATGTGAATTTTCTTCAAGCCGAAATAGGGCCTGCAAATTTTCGGCTCTATTTTTCTTAGCAAGACAAGTTTGGAAGTTTTAGGGTTTTGTTTAGTATTTTTGCATATCTTTTAATTTTAGTATATTTCCTGAATATTAGGCAATAATTTATAAGTTTTCTTTTATTTAAGAAAAATACCAAAAAAAAAAAAATTACATATTCTCCAAAAATATCAAAAAAAAATATCTAAACCCTAATTTGCATCCTCATCTGCCTGCCATCATTGCATAATTTACTTTTAAGGGCACTCTTGCTATATCAGATGGGGGGAGGATTTGATCACCTCTCCTTAGCCCAAAACCACATCCTTGCATTCGGTCCCAAGCCTTAACCTAAAATTAATTAGACTTAATTTGCCCTAGTGGGCTAGGGACACCAACTGGTCGGGTCCGGGCTAGTGTTAGATCACTGTGTCGAGTTAACCTGTGTGTGCCTTGTGCTCAGTGTCTAGAATGGTGGTTTAGGGATTCAATCCCGAAGGGCTTGTGTGCTGGTCCGCCTACCTGGCCAATCTCTGATTGGTGTCTAGGATTGGCAATCAGGGACCTAACACTCTCCTTACACCTGCCTGGCTGAGTACGGGGTTACTATAGGCTAGTTTGCCACCCTGATTGAGCATCTAGTTTGGACTCTAGGTCTAGTCAGCTATAGTCGATCTGATCGAGTCTTGTATGAGCACTAGATCAGGAGTTTCATATCACCCACCTCCTTCACAAATGTCTGAATCCATGGAAAATTTACAATCTCAAATAAAAGGCCTAGCTGATCAAATGGCCCAAATGGCTACCCACATAACTACCCAGATAACTATCCAGATGACCCAGTTAACTCAGTCTCGTATTCAAACCAATGATAGATTTGACCATCTTGCCAATAGGTTTGATCAGTTAAAAGTCCGGGTAGGGACCCCAGAAAAAAACCATGGGTCACAGTCTGAGCCAGATCCTAATTCCCCTCAACCTAGGAGGACCCCAAACCCTGATCCATACCTTGAGGCTGAACCTAGGAGAGCCCATCATCCTGACCCAATCCCTAAGGTTAGTCCTAGAAGACCCAATCAGGATTTTGTAGATCAGGAAGATAGATCCTATTTACCCACATCCTCTAAGCTTAGTATACCCACAACCTATAGATCTTATGACTCCAAATCCTATGAACCTAGAACCTATGAATCCAGAACCTATGAACCTAGATCCTATGACTCTAGATCCCATGATCATAAATCCTATGCACCCACACCCTATAAGCCTAGTAGACCCAACACCCAATATTCTGACCCATATAGGGAGTCCAACCCTAGGAGAACCTAATATTCTGACCCATATAGGGAGTCCAACCCTAGGAGAACCCAGTATTCTGACCCATATAGGAGTCCAACCCTAGGAGGACCCAATATCCTGACCCATATAGGGAGCCCAACCTCAGGAGGACCCCATACCTTGATCCATCCTTAGAACCTGATCATAGAGCTGACCCAAAATCATATGACCCCAGATCCTATAATCCCATGACCCAAAGATCTGCACCCTTGTCCTATGAGCCTAGAGAACCCATAACCCCTAAGTATCAGCATAGTACTAGTCATGCTTCCCCTAGTCAACTTGAACCCCATAGGATTAGTATCCCTAAATATGAACCCAATAGTGAGCCACTACCTCTTATACAACCTGAACCTACTAAGAGTAGTACCCATAATCAAAGACCAAAACCTAACCAATTTCCTGCTAGCCGACCTTCTCCAACCATTCTTGAGATTCACAAGGCTTACATTAACGCGGAAGTGTATGAAGCTGATGTGAGCCTAGTGGATGAGTATGAGGGAGAAGAGGAGACACCTTTAGTAGACCTAGAATTAGCTGACCCAGTAGATACCCAGGTAGAAACCAACCCAGAGCTAGTTGACCTTGACCATATCCAACCTAAAGCTATAATGGAAGAACAAATAGAGGAAGAGAACCTAGGTACTGCTACTAGAGCCTTACCTGAGGAAACCATAGAGGAGAGCCAAATTATAGAGTCTAGTCCTAAAATACAAGAACCAGAAGAATTTATTAAGGACCTGATCTCTTTGAATCAGTACCCTTAGGATGAGTCTCCTCCTATAGTTCCCATTAAGGACCTCTTTCCTGAGATTAATAACCCATCTTTCCATTATACAAACCCCGTAGATATATCGCAAACCCATAAGGTTAACCTTATTAGTTTAGGATTAGTCCCTGACATGCCTTCTTTGATTCTACTTTATCCAACTAACCCAGAACCTTTTTCTCCACCCTACCAGAGTAATTCTGAACCCACTTCCTATTTTCTACCATTTCCTGAGTTTTCTCATGTGTCTAGAACTATTAGGTTACATTTTGTTGATTTTACTAGGTTGCAAGGATCCATAGAGCCCATCCCATTTGCTACCTACTTTTGGCAGACCCTCTGGCACTTATTAGGAGTTACTAGCAAATTTTCTTCTGCATGTCATCCATCAACCACGACTCATGCCCCCATGCCCAAGTGGTAGTTAAGACCTAATAAACCTCTTTAGTCGAGTCTGCTAGGTGTAGGTTTGAGTCCTTTGCATCATCTTGTTAGGAGTCTGCATGTGCCTAGCATGTTCACCACCCGCACTAATGTTAAAACAACTGGCTAATTCCCGAAGATGGATAAAAAAAAATTGATGTAGTGGATTTTATCTTGGTTAGGCTTAGGCCTAAAAGAAGCTTCATGCTCGCAGAGCCGGACCTTTCAAAGTGATAGAGAAGGTTGGATCAAATGCCTAGGTGTTAGACTTGCCTTCGGATATGGGCATTAGTTCTACCTTCAATATTACAGACCTGGTTGAGTATAGGGAACCGGCAGCGCTACCTAGTGAGGCCTTTGGACCTATTCCTTTTCATTGTGAGTGACCCTAACCTAGAGTGTCCACAAATAAATTTGGCCTGAGAGAGGAGAACGGATCGAGCGTATCCTGGATAATCAAGCCATCATGACCCAGGGCCATGACTATCAATGCTTCCTGGTCCGATGGCAAGGCCGGCCAGAGTCGGACGATTCATGGATTTCTCGAGAGGACTTGCAACGCCTCAACCTAGACCTTCTCGAGAGATATGTGAGCCAGTCTAACCTTCAATCGACAGGGTCGAGTTCCTCCCACCCCGGGAGAATTGGTGGGGACACTTGAGGCACCAGAATAAGACAGGCTTTTTCAACCCTCTGTAAATTGATCAATAATTTATGAGTCCATCTGTAATAAGGGCTTAGCTCATCTGAGTTCATTTTAGTTGTTATTTGAGTATTTTTAGTTGTTATTTCAGTTCTGTACTAGTCAGCTCATGTTGAGCTAGTTCAGTCCAATGCTAGTTAGCTCATGTTGAGCTAATTTTATTTTTTGAGTCCTGTCCAAGCATACTGAAGATTCAAGATTATATCATACAAGTGAAGACCAAGTCCAACTAGATTGAAGACATGGAAGTATAGCACAAGTCCAACCCAGCTTGAAGATTTGAAGACCCCAGGAGGAAAATTCAGAAAACCCTGATTTCTTGCAGATGCCCTCCAGATGCCCAGATTCCCTTCCAGATGCCAAAGTATATTCATAGATAAGGGCATCCATGATTCCAAAGGTCCATCTGCATCCTATCCCAAAGAAATCAAGCCCAGGTGCCAAGCCCAAGCCCCTAAGAAGCAAGATACCAGGGAATATTCCTGCTACATGGCTACCAGGCCACCCCAGCTTCCAGAGGCCCAAACCCATGCACCCGAGCCCCTTTGGGCCGGCCTTTTGCTGCTCCTAGAAGCCCAACACGCCCCCCTAGGCGTCCTTGGAGTCTTGACCAAGTCAAGAAAATTTTTAAGGATTTTTCTACCTAATATTTCCTTATTTTCTAGCTAGGGTTTGAGAGGGAAAAGGATTCTTATGTAAAGACTTATGTACCCTTACTTGGAGCCCAAGGTTAAGGGTCTATTTAAGGGACCCTAGCCTCTTGTATAAGGAGAATTTTTGATGAATGAAAACCTTGAGTTCTTCTATTGAGTGGTGTGATACCCTGCTGTGTGCATAAAGGGGTTTGTGAGAGTTCTTCTTCCCGGTGTTTGCAATCATCTTCCTGCTGCCAACAAACCCTCCAGATCCCTGGACGCCCACTCCAAAAGAAGCCTTTCCTTGCTGTTTTTACTTTGTTTTCTTGTTCCTTTGTGAGCTTTCTAACCCCTGACAGGTCGTTTGCAGGTCCCTGAGTTCCTACGAATCCAACGACTCCAGCCAAGCCTCAATCGGATCACCGAGCAGAAAGCCGGGTATCGCGGGTCTTTGGCTCGATTTTCCAGGCCGCATCCATTGAGGAATGAGAGACCCCTTCGCTGCGATCTTCACAGACATTGTCAGGTACACCCCTCGACCTCCAGTAGTTTTATTGTAGGAGAACTTTCCCTAACCGAGGCTTCTCAGCCCCGGTGGTCCTTCTTTGCTACTTTTCTAGGTCCTAATCTGCATGCTGATCTTCAAAAATTCATACAAAATTCCCTACAAATAATTTTGATCTGAAATTTGGGAATTAATCACCTAACTCAACATGTAAAACATACAAAAAAATGGCATGCATATTAGTCCCCCATCACCCATATTTTAAACAGACTCGGACTAGACTCAATACAGGACTAGACTCAGTACATGACACAACTTGACCAAATTGGTCAAAGTATAGGACTAGACACAAATACATGAGACTCAATTCAAAGCTATAATTATTAAAAGGTTTAGGATTGAAGCCTTATTACAAGACCCAAAAATTGAAACCCTAATCAGAGGTCTAGTGCCCACACCAATTCTTCCGGGGTGGAAAGAACTCGACCTTGTTGAGTAAAGGTTCATTTGGCTTTGATATTTTTCCTGAAGGTCGGGGTCAAGGAGCTGCAAGTCCTCTCGGGTATCCTATGAATCATCGGACTATGGTCGGCCTTGCAATCGGACAAAGTAACGCTGATAGCCTTTGCCCCGAGTGGTCATAGCTTGATCATCCAGGACACGCTCGATCCGCTCTCCTCTCTCAGGTAAAATTGGAGGTCGACACTCCAGGTCGGGTTCACTCTCAAATGAAAGGTTAGGCCCAAATGGCTTATTGGATATGTTTGCTAGTTCTCTATACTCGACTATGTCCAGGATATTGAAAGTCGAGCTAATGCCATAATTCGGGGATAGCTTAAGCACATAGGCATTAGGGCCAACTCTCCTTATCACTCTAAAGGAGCCAGCTCCACAAGCATGAAGTTTCTTAATGGTTCATGGTGGAAACCATTCATGTCTAAGCCTAACCATTATAGAATCCCTTTGATCAAACTCTTTGGTTCACTTTCGAAAATCAGTCAAATTATTTTAAAATTTATACTTAATGCATGATGCAAAATGCAGACTCAACGATGCATTCCTATAGAGCAAAATTTTATTGCACTCTCTAGGGCCTAAACCTAATATATTACTGACTCTCTAGGTTTGACCATGGTCTGGTATGTACAAGAAAAGTTATCAAGGATCCCTAGCAAATGCCATAAGGTATGCCAGAAGTAGATGGCAAAAGGGATGGGCTTCATGGAGTCATGCATTTTGGTAATCTCAACAAAAAGTAACCCCATGGCTCTAGAATGTGAGAAGGCTCAAGGAAGGGTAGGAAATAGGAATCGGAGTCTTGGGCCAATCTATGTGAAGCATGAGACAGACCTTGGTTATTCAGGATGATTTTAAAATTTGGACATGATCGATGGGTGCATGTTCTAGGGCAGGCTGGGTGTTCCTCAGGGATGGTAACTGATCAGGTAACTCATCAGGAACTACATCCTCAATTTCTTTCTGAGCTTCAACCATCTCTTAAGGATGTTCTCTTTGGATCGGTTCATTAAGGGTTGGTTCCTGAACTCCTGTGGAAAAGACTGGTGAATCCTCATGTTCATTTACTAGATGTGATTCTAGCTCGGTCATTTCCTCTTCAAATTTTGTAGTGGGTTCAGGTTCATTTTCCTTTGATTCCTCAATGATTGCAACCTTGGGCCCATCTTCACCACACTCCTCTACTAAACTTGGTTCATAGATGCTTTCTTTCAATTCTTTAATGGGCTCAGGAGTTTCCTTCCCTAGATTTTCAATGGGTTCAACCTTAAAGTCTTCAATGGGCTCAGGAGTTTTTGTATTCAAATTCTTAGATTGTTCATCCTTCTCTCCTTGAAATTCTTTAAAGGATCCTTTCCTGGTAATCTCTTCTTCTAACTCATTGTCCTTGATCAGGTTAACCTCTGGCTTCTTTTCCTTTAGACTACTTGATCCTCTTTTAACCTGATCCTTAGGCTGAACTGGATTGATTGTAAACTTCTTCCCATGGTGGTTGAAGGTACAGGTATTGGTCCGACCATGAAGGGTGGCATCATGATCGTACAGCCAAGATCGACCTAGGATAATGCTACTGTCACCCAATGGAAGGACATCACACCAAATCAACTTTTTATAAGATTGTAACTTGATCAAGACTTGGCACCTAGACTTTATGGGTATGGAGGTTGAATCAATCCACGAGACCTTATAAGGGTTAGGGTGAGGAACTGGGGTCAATCCTAGGGATTTGCTAGTACTTGAAGAAATGGCATTTACACAGCTCCCACTATCAACTATGATCTTGCATACCTTATTCCCTAGTTTGGAAAAGGTTTGTAGGATGTTCTTCCTACGCCAATCTTCTTGCACTATGTCCTGGGTAAGGATGCACCTAATTACTCCTAACAAGTCTTCAAATTCAAACTGTTCTTCCTCTCCCTCATACTCTTCTAGCAATTGATCTTCTAGCTCAGCCTCTAAGAAAGGATCACGCTGAGGGTATTCTCTAGGGTGGGGAGATGACTCAGACTCAGGCTCAATAGATGTTCTAATATCCTTTTCTATGGCTCCAATTCTATCTTCAAACTCATCAAGCCTTTTGTTTATCCTAGCTAGCTGTTCAGTGATTACCCTTAATTGATTCTCGTGGGTGTTTTCCATGGGTTCACTTGACTGGAAATGATGGGGGTGATAAGGGAATTCGGATCTAGTCGACATGCACACACAACGGAAGATGTTAAGGGTTTGCTAGACTTAAAAGATCTAACCAAATGTTAGGTCAAGAAGACTAACTCGGTAGTAGTAACTTGGCACCTGGCCAAGTAAGTGTAAGGTTGGTGGAGGTTCTTCTTTGCTTGCCTTAGACACCAATTTGAAATTGGCCAGGCAAGCAAACTAACCCACCTTCCTTCAGGCTCTTGTCCCTGAACCACTTGCCTAGACACCAGCTACTCAAGCACACACAAACAAGCTGTCTAACTTGGCTTGACACTTGGTTTGACCAGACTTCATGGGTGTCCCTAGCTCATTAGAGCAATTAGGTGTCTATTCAATTTTAATTAGAGGTTGGGGTTTGATATGCCGGGTGGTGATTTTTGGGCTAGGGACATGTAATGAAATCCTGACCCTATGTCAAATTGCCGTCCTTAAGATGATTTATGAAGATAATGGCATACAAAAGATCTAATGAGATGTCTCTAAGTTATATTTTTTGGATTTTGATGTTTGATAACAGAAATAAGATGATGGAAATAAAAACATATGACCCTAAATGCAAAATTTAACTATATGAAAAATGAAGATGAGATGAGATGTGCTTGTTGAATTTTCAGAGCAGAATTTTTTCTCAGATGGTAATCAGCAGTGTAAAAATTCTACAGACTGAAATAAAATCTAAGAAAATTATGAAAAATACTTACAATTATAAAAAGTCCAAAAAAATAAAAATCATAAAAATCCAATGTTCCTACAGGCAAAAATAATCAAAATAGCAGACTATGTACGGAAATACTGAATTTCTAAAAAGCTGAAATTAAAGATGCAAAACTTTTCTACTGGATTTTTTTCTTAAAACTTTTCTTCGTGTGTTCCTCTTCAAAGGCCTATCACAGTGGCACCCCTACACATATTAGGAGATCCCCATGGAATGGGAGGAGAGGATCTTGAAACCCTACTTTTCTCCTAAGACCGGACGGCTTGGTGAAGCACCTAATCCAAGTACTTAAGAAGTGCTAAGTCCTAACCATGCTCTGATACTAGAAATGATAAGGGACTAACTAGATGCCAGGATGAAATCATGCAGGTGATTTGTTCTTTGGTGATTTTTAGGGTTTTAATGATTTGTTAAGGATTCCCGAAAACAAGTAGGAGGAGATCTAGGGTTCTATACTAACAAGAACTTCAGGCAAGCAAGTAAGTCCCTAAGCAAGGATAAAAAGAGGAACCCGGGATTGAGAAACTTCATAGAACTTAGCTCTCAGATCAATACCTACTTAGGAGTCAGGGTGGAAAATCTTAAAGATCCGAAGCACCCGATGCTGAGTTCACTCGCTCTCGCAGATGCGGCCTGGATGATCGAGCAGTCAACCCCGTGGATGCACCGGCTTTCTGTCCGAAGGTCACAATGGCAAGGGCAATCTACTCCATGTTTGTGTCACCTGGAGGACCTGCGAGCATTTAAGAGGAGAGTTAGGATTCAACAAAGAAAACAAGGGATGAAGGAAAGAGAGTTGATATGGTGATGGTGGAGTTCTTCTTGCTAGGTACCCGGTTGGATGATCCTAATGGACTCTGACTCGAAGGTTGGAGGATGGAGTTGTGGAAGAGATAGTAACATGAGGTCTCACACCTCTCGATGCCTGAAGGTGAAGGCACTTCCTCACGGAGATCAACGTTCCTAATGAATGAAGGCAACCAAAGAGAATTGGCTCTAAAAAAAAACTTGGGTTTTTCATTCATCAACAATTTTTCTTACAAGGGAGGGGTAAGGCCGTTTATATAGGCACCTTAGGATCCAATTTTAATTTCAAATGAAATACAAGTCTTCTCTTGATGGGGCACCCAAAGTTCAGAAATTTCTCCACCATGGCCGACCAAGAATTTGAATTTGATGGCTTGACTTGAGGCTTGGAAGATGGATTTTGGCACCTTTGAACTTGGAAGGTTGGTCTCTCATTTTGGAAGAAGACATGACATGGGGCTTGTAGCAAGGCTTGTGTTCTCCTCCTTTCCTTGGTTGTTCATCCACTTTTGGTACAAGACATGATATGGGGAGTGGAAGATGGAGCTTGTCTTGGCACCCATGGATTCTTTCTCTTCCTTCCATACTTGGTCAACTACTTTGGGAAGAAAGCTTGATGTAAGGGCTTGAAGCAAGACCTTATCTCTTCAAATCTCTAACTTTTTTTGACCTTCCCTTGGCCGGCCACCTACATTTGGAAAAGAGCTTGATAGGGGGAGGGAAGGAGGGCAAGTGTCAAGTGATGTTGTCCCCTTTGTCATCCACAAAAAAAAATCTGATTTGTGCCACCACATAGGATGATGAAGTGGCACCACATAGGCTAATGTGATGGTGCCCCAGGGCTGAGTTGGCCTCCTTCATGGCTTGGCTCAAAAGTTACTAGACTTCAAGACCAATCTTGCTTGGGCCCATACTTCAAATAGACTCGGACTGGACTCAATATAGGACTTGACTCAGTACAGGACACAACTTGACCAAATTGGTCAAAGTACAGGACTAGACATAAACACTTGAGACTCAATTCAAAGCTAAAATTATTATAAGGTTTAGGCTTGAAGCCTTATTATAAGACCCAAAAATTAAAACCCTAATCAGAGGTCTGGTGCCCACACCAGGATTATTTTGACCCTGATGATTTTCAATCATTAAGAACTTATGAGTCTTGCCTCAAAGGGAAATGACCAAGTCTCCATTCACTAAATATGGAGAAAGGGCAACTGAATTGTTAGGTCTTGTACATATTGATGTGTGTGGACCTATGTCAACTCAGGCCAGAGGAAGATATTCGTATTTCATCACTTTTATTGATGATTTATCAAGGTTCGGTTATGTGTATCTTATGAAACACAAGTCCGAAGCCTTTCATAAATTTAAAGAATATCAGAGTACGGTTGAAAGACAAACTAGACTTAGTATTAAAGCTCTTCAGTCTGATCGAGGAGGGGAATACTTATCTAGTGAATTTTTGAACCATCTCAAGAACAAAGGCATTATTTCTGAATGGACCCCTCCTTATACACCCCAGTTAAATGGAGTGGCAGAAAGGAGAAATCGCACCTTGTTGGATATGGTGAGGTCCATGATGAGCTTCATAGATCTTCCCATTTTCTTCTGGGGACATGCCTTGGAGACTTCTGCTTACATATTAAACAGGGTTTCATCTAAGTCAGTAAGTAGCACTCCATTTGAGTTATGGAATGGTAAAAGACCAAGTCTTAAGTACTTAAAGATTTGGGGTTGCCATGCTTATGTCAAGAATAACTTTAGGCATAAGTTAAGTGCTAGGGCTGACAAGTGTAGATTTGTTGGTTACCCAAAAGAAGGTAAGGGATACCTCTTTTATAATGCTACGGAGCAGAAGATAATTGTCAGTAGGCATGCTACATTCTTAGAACATGAGTTTATCCAAGAAAGATGTAGTGATTCTTCACTTGAGTTGTGTGAAGAATAGAACCAACATACTGATGAGCCTTCAAGTGAAGTTCCTCAACCAGAGGTTTTTATGGATCAAGAACAACTACAATACACACCTCCTCTCCAAAGGTCAGAGAGGGTGCGGGGAGCACCTCTCAGATATGGCTTTGTCATCGGGGATGACAATGAAGCTAGTATCATACAGGATGATGATCCTGTGACCTATTCGGAAGCTGTCGAGAATAGGGACTCCGACAAGTGGCTTGGTGCTATGAAATCTGAAATGGACTCCATGTATTCCAATCAGGTTTGGACCTTGGTAGATCCACCTGAAGGAATTAACTCGATAGGGTGTAAAAGGGTCTTCAAGAAGAAGATTGGAGCAGATGGTCAAGTTGAGACCTATAAGGCTAGGCTGGTAGCAAAAGGTTTTAGACGAAAACATGGTGTAGACTATGATGAAACCTTTTCTCCAGTAGCCATGCTCAAGTCTATTCAGATACTGCTTGCCATAGCAGCATACTATGACTATGAGATCTGGCAAATGGATGTAAAGACTACTTTCCTTAATGGAAATCTTGAGGAAGAAGTCTATATATCACAGCCAGAGGGGTTTGTCTCAAGTGAGAGACCAAACCAGGTATGCAAGTTAAAGAAGTCCATTTATGGACTTAAGCAAGTATCGAGGAGTTGGAACATCCATTTTGATGAAACAATCAAAGGACTTGGTTTTATCGAAAATGTGGATGAACCATGTGTGTATAAGAAGATAAGTGGGAGTGCACTTGTTTTCTTGGTCTTGTATGTTGATGACATACTGATATTTGGAAATTATATCCCAATGTTGCAATCGATTAAAACTTGGCTATCATCAATGCTTTCTATGAAGGATTTGGGAAAAGCATCCTATATACTGGGTATAAAGATTTATAAGGATAGATCCAAGAGGATGCTAGGCTTATCCCAATCTAGGTACATTGACTTAGTGTTGAAGAGATTCAACATGGATGAATGTAAGAAAGGTTACTTACCTATAAGTCAAGGCATACATCTCTCTAAGAAAATGTCTCCTAAGACATCAGAAGAAAGAGAGAGGATGGCTATGATTCCTTATGATTCGATTGTAGAATTGATAATATATGCCATGTTATGTACCAGACCTGATGTTGCATATGCCTTGGGCATAGTGAGCAGGTTTCAAGCAGATCCTGGAGAGGATCATTGGAGAGCTGTGAAAAATATTCTTAAGTACCTGAGAAGGACTAAAGATATTTTTTTAGTATATGGTGGATTTGAGTTGAAACTAGAAGGTTATAAAGATTCTAGTTTTCAATCAGATCTAGATGATAGCAAATCTACATCAGGGTATGTCTTCATCCTGAATGGTGGTGCAGTGAGTTGGAAGAGTACAAAGCAGCCAATAGTAGTTGACTCAGTCACTGAGGCAGAGTACATAGCTGCTAGTGAAGCCACGAAGAAAGTTGTCTGGATGAAGAAATTCATCATGGAATTGGGCATGGTTACAGATGTATAACAGCCAGTGCCATTATACTGGGATAACATTGGGGCTATTGCACAAGCTAAGGAACCGAGGTCTTATTACAAGTCCAAACACATTCTAAGACGGTTCCACCTCGTTCGAGAGATTATTGAAAGACAAGATGTCGTCATTGAACGAGTTGACACAAAGAACGATATAGCAGACCCATTCACTAAAGCTTTAGCCAAGCAGTAGTTAAATCATCACTTAGATTGTATGGGCATAAAATACAAGGTCGATTGGCTTTAGTGCAAGTAAGAGTTTGATAGAAAAGTATCCTAAGAGCCAATCATTATGAGGGCCTTTTTGTAAACTTCCAGCTCATGTATGACATACTTTTATATTAATAAAGGCATTGATTCATCATATACTGCTGTGTCATATTTTCTTATTGATTATGATGAACCCCATAAATTAGGATAATGGTGTTAGGGTTATGATGGAGTTCATAACAGTGAGACCTAATTCCTATAAACCCTAATCTAGAATGTTCCTAGTCGTTGGACCATCGATTCGGGGATCGATGAATCCGGAAAGACTAGCTTATCCTATGTATGCTCAGTAGATGAGGATGGTTGATCTCACAACCACTTATATAGAGACACTAATACAAGGATAAGGGTGCTTATCAGGGTATGAGTACACTGGACTGATCCGCACCAGGACTATGTTATGAAAGTCTTACTACTTGTCAAAAGATAGATCCCAGAGTAGAAGTTGTGCATATGATCTTTGGACCTGAGGTCACCATGGTTCCTTGTGCACACTAAGCCATATTTGGTTCATACTCATTCATGCCATTACAGCATGTACAAGGTGTTCTAGGTATGGTGGAAGGTGTACGAAGGATGTGAGTTGACCAACAAGGAATCGATCATTCCTGGTAAGAGGAATTGTTATCCCATGCAATCTCTTCGATGAGAGACTCAAGGAGCCTTTGATCAAAGTAGGATGAGATTAGTGGAATCTAATTAGTCATCAGTTGAGTCCTCATGATCGAGTTGAGATTGATATGATTAAGTGTTAGGGTTTGACATATATTCATACCTATCACTTAATCGGGATAATGGGAGATCGAAAGATTGAATTGTACGGTAACTTATTACTAAAAGATATTTTGGTATTTTCTACCAAATTCTTCATCTTTCGGGTAGGCATGATACGTTGCTAGACATCAATCTTGTCTTGTAGGTTTTCATGAACCAATTGGTTTGGTTTCATGAGTCAATTCGATGTGTGATTTGAATTGGACAATTAGGTGAGCCAATTTGACCTAATTAGGTCAATCAGGTTCGATTGGATCGAATTGGCTCAAACCTAAACCTACTACTGGCTAGATGTGGAACCCAATGGGTCACACACAATAGAGACTTGGTCAAGGAAGTCATTCATGATTTAATTAGGGTCATAGGATCCTAATTGGTTAACTAGATTGCATACTAGCATATATAGGCTAACCTAATTCCTAACCCAATTGGATTGGGTTCGGTTGCTTGCTAATTGGGCTAACCTAATTATGGAAAACCTAAATTAGGTTGAGTCCTAAGTGGGGCTAGCCAAATCAGAGCTTGATTTGATTTTTATTTGGATTTTTGGGCATGTTAGGTGCCATATATGAAGAGTCCTAATGGCATGGGACTCTTGGTACCTAAATGACACCTTAACTTCAAAAAGACACAGAAGGAGCTACAGATCTCTGATATGAAAATAAAAGTCATGGTTAGAAAGCTTATTTGATGACCTTTAATGAAATTCATATTGCATATATTTAACCAAGTCAATTTGATGCTTTGGGCGAACTAAATGGAAAGGGAAAGACTATTGGCGCCCTTTGGCGCACCCGGGAGAAAGTATGGCGCGCAGATGGACTAAGAGTCCTTCTACAGATGAGACTCTAGGAGCTTCATCAGGAAGGTGCCTCTTAGCTCAATCCCCATGCCTTGACAAGTCAAAAGACCAGTTTAAAGTTTGAATGGGATGGTTTGAAGAGGAGTGAAAAGGTGGCGCGCACATGAAGAGTCGTGCCTCTTCATATGCACGTGCACAACAGAGGGCAGAGTCCTTCTACCTCTGAAACTCTTCAAGCCTCATGTTACTTCAAATTAGAAGAGGCGTCTCCCTATCTCAGAAACTAGTATTTGATACATGGCATGATGGGGATTGATCTGGTAAGTGAAAGAACACAGATATGACTCTCCATTCCCGAAGAGTCTTATCAGATATGATGTTTCATATATGATAAGTGTTATCGGGATGCATTTCATGCCCCATCTGAGATTATAAATAGGGGGTATGGTGAAATGAGAAACACTACTACTTCTTCTTCGATCTTCTGAGATTAGTGTTTTTATTTTCCCGAGAGTCTGTCTGAGAGTCTTCCACTTTCTCCCTCCCTCCTTGTTTTAGGACAAGACTTGTCTTGTCAAGACAAGTTCTTCTACACTAGGAAAAGGCTTGGTTGTAGGACATAAGCCTATAGGGTCCTAGTGCAGGGTAGTCCTAGAACCTAAAGTGGTTTAGGATAGTGTCTTGAGTGCCCTTCGGTAGGACAGGATGTCCTACAGTGGTTAATAGACCAAAGGCTGTGAAAAGAGTTCCACTTCACCAAGCAACTTGAAGAAGGAGTTCTTCTTTGGTCTGAGTTTCGTGTGGATCACCGTTGGAGTGTTTGCGCTTATGAACCTTGTGGAAAAGTTGGGTTTTAGTGATCCAGGTATTTTTCTTGACTCTATTTTATGATTCATTAGTTGATATTGCACAAGGGATTCCTGGGGGTTAGGGTATCATGCTATGAAATTTTGTTTTGAAAGTCAATTATGCATGCTACTTGATCCTCGGCACACTGGGAGAATTCCCATCATAAAATTTGTTCACTTTACCGTGTCCTGTTCATTGATTCCCAGTGCACTAGCATCCATTCGGGAGTTGGATTAGCGAGAGCCCGCGTGTGGATACTTTAGATTGTGGACATTTGGACACCTCAAGAGATTGGATCGATCTCTTCTTCTTACTGTTGTAGATCTGATTTGCTGTTGAAGGAATTCAACCGGCTGCCTCGATTTGCTATTAAAGGAAGCTCTACAAGGTATGTGATTTACTTTTTGTTATCATGTATGCTTAGATCTAGAAATTATCATGTTATTTATAATTATTGCACTTGCCTTTACATGCCTCTGTATCTATTTCATGCATCATGTTTATGATAGATCCTATGCATGAGTAGGTTTTTCCGTATGCATGTTTAAAAAGTTTAATTATGCAATACCAACTCTCTAGTGTAGCGTGCCTAGGGTAGGCATCCGATGCACTGGTTTTCCTTTCACTGACCTCGACCAGGGGGCTCATCCTTGAAAAGAATAAGCACATCCTCGATCGAGAGCTTGACCCCAGATGAGAGCTGACCTCAGCCAGGAGGCTCACCCTCGGAAAGCATGAGCATGTCCTCGGTCGGGAGCTCGATCCCGGATGGTAGCTGACCTTGGCCAGGGGCTCGCCCTCGAAAAGCATGAGCATGTCCTCAATCAGGGGGCTCACCCTCGGGTCTTCATTTGGGAGTCGCATCCAGGTGGCGCTTCCTACCAGCGTGGCCGCCAGCTGTTGCCATCATGGTTTCCATGTCAGCGGTTGTGCCACATCAGATGGCCCCCACTCTCGAGCCCTGGGAATAATGCGGTGCTCAGGGCAATGATAGTAATGATTGCACTGACATGGAGTGGTGCACTTCATACACCTTAATGCCTCGAGCATCGGTGCTTCGAAGATCATGCTTTCACATCAATCAAGGCAGCACCATGTCAGGCCCTCTTTAAAGAAACCATAATTACTGCACCGGGCCTGATGCGGGTTTCTTCGAATTGAAGCATCACCCTCAATGAATCATGATGCATGGCAGGCTTCGGTTGGCCAGGTAGGAGAGGAGGCACACATCTTTGACTCATACAAGGTGACGGGGCTCTACAAGTTTTATGAAAGGGACTTGTCCTCTCACCCTTTAAGGGTTTTTTGAGAATAGAAGGCCAAGTTTCCATAGAGTCCATCTCCTTCTTCGGTCCTCCTCTTTGCTCCAAGGTTCGAAGTCTTTAGCAAGTTAGCCTCTCCTTCTCCTTCCTTCTTCTTCTTCTTGTCCTTCTCCTTCAGCCTATGCTGGAGGATATCCTGTAGGGTCCTATAGGTCTCCTGTCCCCCACTTTTAACTTCCTTTCTCCTTGATTTTCTTTCATGAGTCCTTGTAATAGAGGGCACCATCGCCTGGACAATTTTGGTAAGGCAGGGCCATCTCAATCGAGGCCTCCTTCCTTGGATAGCAAGGAGGCGGAAGTTCCTGTAGTGTTCTGCATGGGCCCCCTCTAGACGGGAATTGTCATTGGACACCCTATGGCCCCTCTCCCTCCTCATTCTCCTCCTGTTAGGGAGTTCGCTGGTCCTTCAAACATCGCTTCGATAATGACTGGTGAGGACCTCCTTTGCATCTAGAGAGTATATGGGATCCCTGATTCCATCCAGTTCTCAGTCCCGGGATTGGAGGAGCAGATCACTTCCAGTGGTTCGGGCCGGATTCCCTATATGAAGACTTCTTCTTTGAGGGTCTTCATCTTCCTTTCCATTCCTTTTTTTTTTCTTGAGCAATTATCGCCTTGTTCTAGCCCAACTTGCCCCTAATGCCATTAGGACTATCTTCTACTTCATTATTCTCTATCACTTTCATGGGATCGTAGCCTGTTTCTCTCTCTTCAGGGCTTTGTTCATCCTGAAGCACCACTCGATAGATAATAGATGGTGGTTTGTGGCCCCCTTTCGGGGGACCCTCAAACTTGACCTGCCTACCTCCATAAAGGGGTGGAAGGGCAAGTTCTTCTTTGCCTCTGTTGAGGGGGTGTATTCAGTTTGGAGTGACCCAGACCGCTCCCCCAACCAAAAATTTATTATCGAGCCGGTCGGTCAGGAAGTATATGACTGGCTTGTTACTTTCAAGGTCCTGGCTATTTGGGACCTGCTGACCGAGTAAAACATCATCGACACCAGGGTCAGCCAGGCCTAGACTTAGGGTGAGGCTCGATATCGGTTACCTTTTTCTTCTAAGCAGATATGATTTTAAGAGACTAACCAGTTTTTCCTTGTTTCGTAGGGATGAGGTTCTCCTTCGATGACCTCCTGAGCATGTCAAAGAAGAGGGCCGCCTCCACAGGGCCCGGAGAGGAGCCCGCCAAGAAGGCTCGAGAGGACTCGGGGTGGAGGCCTAGTAGGAGGCCTTTCGCGGCATCAACTACACCCGAGCTATTGGTCTAGCACCCTGTTCATAGACACGAAAGTGGTGCTAGACTAGCGATGGGGACCACACCAGCAGTTTCTATGGCCCCCTGCAAACCAAAGCTCCACCTCAACCAGAGATAGTAAGGGTGGCGGAAGACAATGCCATAGGATGATAGACCCCATAGCCAAAGAGCAGGGCTGCTGGAGGCTCGCCCATGGCTATCGCACCTCCGCCAACAGTCACATCGGAGCCTGTAGATCCCTCTATGACATTGAGGTCAGGGATGAAGAAGGTGTCATTGTTCCTACCTTGAGATGCCATGCTGACAAAGGATGGGAAGCTGTCGGAATAGGTGATGAGTGCCCTTATCCAACAGCAGGACCGCCAGGAGAAGGCTAGGTGTTGGCTCCACCCAGTGATTTTGATGAATAACAAAACATTGAGTGCATATTGTATTCTAATGAGGATTTCAAGTTGTGAGTTTTCAGGAAGAAAGCACCTCAAAATCTCAAAAACTTATGATTTATGGCACGCAATGGCACGGAGCAATTCTCACAAATCCGGGCAACCTCTTCATTAAAAAAGGGCATCTAAATGTTTAAATATTATGTGTTTATGTTTTCTAGAATTATATTTATGTTTTCGAGGTATTTACACTTGAATCTGAGATTTTTCAGTCTCAAGTGTCGACACCTGGGCAGTCAAGTGTCGACACTTCAGCATTTGGCACAAACAAAAATCCTTGGCATGCTAAGTGTCGACACCTATATTCAAGTGTCAAAATCAAGTGTCGACACTTAGTTTCCAAGTGTCGACTCAAGGCCTGAGAATTTTGAAAATACAGAACTTTGTAATATTGAAGATTTTTGTGTCAAGTGTCGACACCTGTGCATCAAGTGTCGACACTTGAATGTTCAAGTGTCGACACCTAGAGATCAAGTATCGACACCTGACAGCCAAGTGTCGACACTTGTAGCCTGACAGCTCTAACGGATCTATTTTCTAGCTTGCAGAACTTGCTTTTCAAGCTCCAAACGGCTATTTCTGAGGTACCAATGGTCACAAACCATTTTTTGGAAGGTTCTCGGTGTATTTAACCTCTACCAACCTCATTTTAAAGAAAATAAAAGAAGAGAGAAGTGTATTGAAGTGCATTCAAGTCTACTCAAAAGCCAAAAAGCCGATATTCTCCCAAATACTTCACATCAAAAGCCTCTTATAGTTTGATTCCTTGAAAAGCCTACAAGTTCATCCTTATTTCATTCCAAAAGAGGTACCTTGAAGGAGATTCCAAGGAAGAGTGAAGACAAAGCATCCACTTGAGCTTCAAAGATTCCAATCTACTCTTGAAGAGAGTTTGTTGTAGTTTTAAATTGTATATCTGTTTTTATTGTGTTTTGACCTTGCTTTCAAGGGTATCTTGAAAGAAGGTTATTGTGGTTTGTTGGTGAGCCAAAGGGGTAAAACCAACTAGGGTTAACTTGTGAGCCCGAAGACAAAACAAGTGTTAAGGTTTGTTGGTAAGCCTAAGTGACAAAACCAACTTAGGTTTTGACTTTTGAGCCTTGTGAAAAACAAGTCGACTGTAATCTAGTTTGGATTATAGTGAAATTTCCAAGGATGGCTTGGGGAGTGGATGTAGGTGCTAGGTTTGCACCGAACCACTATAAACCTTGTGTTTGTGTGTGATTACTCTTTTCCTCTCTAGCTCTTTAATTTTTGCTAACATCTTGCATTAAATTTATTATTGTTCACAAGCACCACTAATCCCTCATATTATTGTCTTAAATTTTTTAAAGACCCAATTCACCCCCCTCTTGGGCTCCATTTCTGGGCAATAAGTGGTATCAGAGCACCGGTACTCTCTTGTAGGTCCAAGGATCTTGAGTAAAAGATCATGGCAGCCCCAATAGGAATGGGTATTATTGAAGGTCAAGCTTCAAATCGACCACCACTTTTTAATGGCACAAATTACACACACTAGAAGACATGCATGCGCATATTTATTCAAGCTCTTGATTATAATTTATGGAGGACAATTGTAAAAGGTCCTCATCAGCCTACAATAATGATTAATGACATTCTCACTCCAAAAATGGAAGATGATTAGGATGAGAATGACATTAAGCAATTCGAGCTTAATGCTAAGGCAATGAACCTTTTATTTTGTTCTCTTGATCCAAGTGAATTTAATAGAATATCAAATTATCTCTCTGCCAAGGAGATTTGGGATACACTTGAGGTTACCCATGAGGGTACACACAAAGTAAAAATCATCAAGGTCAACATGCTAATTCAAACATATAAAATGTTTAAAATGGAACCTACTGAATCTATCAGTGAAATGTATACTAGGTTCACAAACATTGTGAATGGCATGAGAAGCCTAGGAAAAATAATTTCTAATGGTGATATTGTGAATAAACTTCTCAGGTCTCTATCAGCTTCATGGGATGCAAAGGTCACTGCTATTGAAGAAGCTAAGGATGCCAACACTCTCCCGCTTGAACAACTACTGGGCTCTTTAATGACTTATGAGCTCTCCCTCAAACAAAAGAATGGAGAGGTCGACAAAAAGAAGAAGGCAATTATGTTCAAATCTACTACCAGAGAGGACTCAAGCGAAGACTCTGAAGAAGATGATGAAGAAGATGAGATGGCTCTGTTAGCAAGGAAATTCAGAAGGTTCATGAGGAAGAAAAAGTTCAACTACAAAAAGAAACCTCTGAAAGGTGAGCAGAGTAAAGAGAAGGATAAAGAAAAGGAGAAGGAGCAGCCTACTTGCTTTGAGTGCAAAAAACCCGGGCATTTCAAGGTAGACTGCCCCTTGTTAAAGAAAAGCAGAAGAAAACTGAGAAAGAAAGCCATGATGGCAACCTAGAGTGAAAGTGAAGACTCTAGTTCTGAGGAAGAACAGCAGGAGGTAGCAAACTTCTGTCTAATGGCCGATCATGATGAGGTATGTTCCGAAATCGAAAATGAATTTACTTTTGATGAGCTTCATGAAGTTTTTGAAGAACTAGTTATAGAATTTTAAAAGTTAAAATCAAAACATAAAGATTTAAAGAAGCAAAATTTAGATCTAGCCAAAACAAATAACAACCTTTCAAATGAAAATGAATGCCTTCTTATACAAAATAAAAAATTAAATGATAAGATTATGGCACTTGAAAAAGAAAAGGATATCTTTTAAAAGAAAAGTGACTTGCTTTCAAATGAAGATTTGTCAAAACAAAGCAACGAAATTTTAAATGAAAACAAAAGATATAAAGAAGAAATTGAAAAACTAAAATCTTTGTAGAAAAATTTACTTATAGTTCTGAAAAATTAAATTTACTCTTAAATAACCAAAGAATAGTATTTGACAAAGCAGGTTTAGGATTCAGAACTCACAAAAAACAAAAGCTCTTTAAAAATTTCTTTGTGCCTGCATCTTCATCCATTACTTGCTTTACTTGTGGTATCAAAGGACATAAATCTTATATGTGCAACAAAAGAAAGTTAAATAACACTAAGAAAGTTTGGGTTCCAAAAGGAACCAATGCCACTAACCAAAAAGGACCCAAGATGGCTTGGGTACCTAAAGTCTCCACTTGATCTTTATTGCAGGTATGCCTTGCAACCAATAAGAAAAGGATGTGGTATCTTGATAGTGGTTGCTCAAGGTATATGACAGGAGATGTGGAGTAGTTCTCATCACTCACATATCAAAATGGTGGCAATGTAACTTTTGGTGATAATGGAAAGGGAAAAATTATCGGTATTGGTAAAATCCATATCACTCCTACCTCTTATATTGATAATGTATTATATGTTGATGGTTTAAAACATAACTTGCTTAGCATTATTCAGTTTTGTGACAAAATTTTAAAATTGTTTTTGAATCTTCCTTGTGCATTGTTTCTAGTCTGGATGACAATGGCATTAAGTTCATTGGTCATAGGCATGGCAATATTTATATGGTTGATCTTGATGATCTCCCTATTCAGAAAGGTCAATGTCTAGTGGCAATGGAAGCCAAGATCGATGAAACTAGTTAGCTTTGGCATCGTAGACTAGGACATGCAAGCATGCATTTAATTTCAAAACTTAGCAAAAAGAACTTGGTAAAGGATTTGCCTAAACTCAATTTTAAAAAGATAAGATTTGCAGTGCATGTCAACTTGGAAAACAAACAAAATCCTCGTTCAAACCAAAAGGAGTAATCTCTACATCTAGACCTTTGGAATTGCTTTACATGGACCTCTTTGGGCCAACTAGAACATCTAGTTTGGGAGGTAAGAAGTATGGCCTAGTCATTGTAGATGATTTCTCATGATTTATATGGATCATGTTTTTAGCACATAAAGATTAAACTTTTTCTGAATTTATTAGATTTCATAAAAGAGTTTTGAATGAAAAAGGTGTTCCAGTAATATCTTTGAGAAGTGATCATGGAACTGAATTTGAAAATGCTAATTTTGATAATTTTGTATTAAAATGGAATTCATCATAATTTTCTGCACCTAGGACACCTCAACAAAATGGGGTAGTAGAAAGAAAAAATAGAACTCTTGAAGAAATGGCACGCGCCATGCTTTGTAAAAATGATTTACCTAGATATTTTTGGATGGAAGCCATAAATACTGCATGCTATATTTTAAATCGAGTTTTAATTCGACCGACTTTAAAGAAAACACCTTATGAGCTTTGGAAGGGTAGAAAACCCTCAATTCGTTATTTTCATGTTTTTGGATGCCGTTGTTTCATCTTAAATAATGGTAAAGATAATTTGAGTAAATTTGATGCCAAATCAGTTGAGGGAGTCTTTCTAGGCTACTCCACATCTAGTAAGGCATACAGGGTCTTCAACAGAAGAACACTTGTTGTTGAAGAATCCATACATGTGGTATTTGATGAAACTAACCAAAAATCTTCAAGAAAAGAAGATGTACTTTCTGATAAAACAGGTAGCAAGAAAGCTAAAGAAATAAACAACAATGAAGGGCTTACCAAGGAACAAAATGATGATCAAAACACTGAAGGAGATCAAGCACAAGGTGATGAAAATACATCAACTGTTGATCCATTACCAAAGAATGGAGGTATGCTCATGGACACCCAAAAGAACTAATTATAGGTGATCCATCTAAAGGTGTAAGTACTCGATCATCCCTTAGAAATATCTATGATTAGTTAGCTTTTGTGTCTCAAATTGAACCTAAAACTATTGAGGAAGTTGAATGTGATAGTAATTGGATAAATGCTATGCAAGATGAACTTAATCAATTTAAAAGGAACAATGTTTGGACATTAGTAGATAGGCCTTTAAACACTTCAATTATTAGTACAAAATGGGTTTTTCGAAATAAACTTGATGAAAATGGAATAGTAACTAGAAATAAGGCTAGACTAGTTGCCAAAGGATACAATCAGAAGGAAGGGATAGATTATGATGAAACCTTTGCTCCTGTGGCTAGAATTGAGGCAATTAGGCTATTATTGGCTTTTTCTTGCTTCATGAATTTTAAACTATATCAAATGGATGTTAAAAGTGCCTTTTTAAATGGTTTAATTGAAGAAGAAGTTTACGTTGAGCAACCCCCTGGTTTTGAAATTCTGAATTTCCAAACAATGTTTATAAACTTCATAAAGCTTTATATGGATTAAAACAAGCTCCAAGAGCTTGGTATGATTGTTTAAGCTCCTTTTTGCTGAAAAATGATTTTACTAGAGGTAATGTAGATAAAACTTTGTTTTTAAAGAAAAGGAATGATGATCTCTTAGTAGTACAAATCTAAGTAGATGATATAATATTTGGTGCTACTAATGAATCTCTTTGTTAAGATTTTGCCAAGTTAATGCAGGGTGAGTTCGAGATGAGCATGATGGGAGAACTGAATTTCTTCCTCGAACTCCAAATAAGGCAAACCAAAGAGGGGATCTTCATCAACCAAACAAAATATACAAAAAAAATACTCAAGAAGTTTGGGATGGAGAACACTAAGTCTTTAGGTACCCCTATGAGCTCTACATGTAGACTTGACAAGGATGAATCAGGTAAGTCTATAGACCAAAAATTATATCGTGGCATGATTGGTTCATTGTTATATCTTACTACCAGTAGGCCAGATATCATGTTTAGTATCTGTATATGTACTAGATATTAGTCTAATCCTAAAGAGTCTCATCTTTTGGCTGTTAAACGCATATTTAGATATCTATCTAGCTCAATTGGAATTGGTTTATGGTACTCTAGAGATTCTTCATTTGAATTAATTGCTTATTCTGATGCTGACTTTGCTGGGTGTAAACGTGATCGTAAAAGTACTATTGGAACCTGTTAGTTTCTTGGAGTAAATTTGATCTCTTGGAGTAGCAAGAAACAGAACTCAGTTGCTCTATCTACGGCGGAAGCCGAATATATAGTAGCTGGAAGCTGTTATGCTCAAATCCTCTGGATCAAATAGCAACTTGAAGATTTTGGCATTAAACTAACTAAGACACCCATAAGATGTGATAATACTAGTGCAATCAACCTATCTAAAAATCCTGTGCAACATTCAAGAAGTAAACACATTGAAATAAGACATCATTTCATAAGAGATCATGTACAAAACTCTAATGTTATTCTTGATTTTGTTTGTACTGATGATCAGTTAGCAGATGTGTTTACCAAGCCTTTGAGTGAGGATATGTTCTGTTTGATTAGAAGAGAGTTAGGTGTCATTGATCCATTCTCCTAGAACACTCTTAGTATTAGTTATATCTAAATCCTAGAGCTCAAAACCTATTCATTAAAGCCCCAAAATCCTTATCAAAATATTTCCTATTTTTCAAAATTTTTTTTCAGATTTTCTCGATTTTTTGGCCAAGTGTCGACACTTGGAAATTGTCAAGTGTCGACACCTGACCAAGTGTCGACACTAGACACATTCAAAGTGTTGATACTTGCGAAACATAATTTGTTTTTAAAAAGGCTGACCGAGGGTTTTGTAAGTTTCTTTCCCCCACCGATTTCTTGCAACAGTGGTCCCCTCTATCCAAATCCATCCTTTTACTCTTTAATCCATCACAAATCAGGTATTTCTCCCTTCCAATTTTATTTCTTTTTTCCTCATTTTTGGTTTTGTCATTTTCGAACCAAACAACCGTGATTGGGGTTTTCCAAATATTTTTCATGAATCTAACCAGATTTTTGCATGTTTTAGTGAATTTCTAAAACTCCATTTGAGGGAATAGTGATTTAAACATATTTTTCTCGGATTTTTCTCATCTTTTGGTCGTTTTCACGCCCTTTTCACCCACTTTTCACAAAACACTGTTCTATTGATTTTTGATCGAAATAATTTAGGTTTTCATCTCAATTAAGTATGCTAAATCCATTTATTGTTAATTTAGAAAGGTTTCTCATGATTTATATGCGACATTTTCGCCTATTGGCTAAAACCCTAAGTGTTTAGACCCAAATACCATGGTTTTTGATTTTTAGACCTTACAAAAATTATTTTTCCAAAGATTCAAATGTGTTCTAACGAACAAAAATATTTCCATAAATATTGTTCGGAATTTTATCATTTAATCAAAGTATAAATTATAAAAAATTCCACTTTAAACTGATTTACAATTTTTTCAAACGTTGTTGGTTTAATTTCTGGTTTTCAAAACCTATATGAACATTTTTCAAGAAATGAAACTCTCATTATCTCAACCTGTAGCCAGTCCGTTAGTTCTAAACCTATGTTCTTTCTTCCCTGGTCTGCTTGTTGTAATGGGTCCTAGGAAGAGACTTGCAGTTAGGAAGAGGCCCAGTCGTGGTGTTGAGAGGAGGTCGAAGGCCAGATTTGATACAGCACAGCCGAGCAATACAGCCACACCGAGCTCCCCCCATGCAGAGAGGATGGCAGGGAAGTTAGTAGCCTCAAGGAGGAGAGTCGACTTGCAGTGCTTCGACAGGCACCATTTTGGTATTAGACAGGTACTCACTGATGCAAGACTAGTACCATTCTGCACCATGCAGGAGAGGTACTATCCTCACCTAGTGAGAGATTTTTATGGTGCACTGGACTGTCGACGTCTACTGTGGACTACTTCAGTCAGGGGCCTTCAGATTTCCTTGACAGATGAGCTACTGAGCAGAGTTTGGGAGATCCCCTGGAGGGTAGTCTGTGTCTTCTCAGTAGATGATAGAGAGGCTGCATTCAGGTGCATACTTGAGAGAGAGGACGTTCGCGGTATATCCGTAGTTACCGCGAACCAGTTATCATTGGAGATGCACCTGCTGCACCACATCACTGCACGGATTCTGCTACCGAAGACTGGGAGATTTGACTTCATCATCGAGAGGGAGTTGATGGTGATGACGAGCCTGATTGAGAGGAGGCAGATTGATCTACCATCCCTGATGCTCACTCAAGTGCATGATGCTGCGACACAGCGCCAACACTGTCTACCATACGGCATGGCACTGACCAGACTTTTCAGAGCGTGTGGAGTATCATTGGAGGGGGAGATCCCCAAGGAGATACTACACACAGATGTGTACGACGAGAGGTCATTGCACCGCATGGGATACAGGTTAGTTGGAGGTCGATGGGTTCGCAGAGAGTCTGGCCAGGAGCTAGATGAGGAGGACGAGATTCAAGAGGCAGAGGCTGGACCATCTGAGCGAGCAGTTTTTCCTCCAGTCGATATCCCATTGACACAGACAGAGCACTTATCTCCTGACACTTTAGCTCCTCCACCACCATGTACAGGACTATCTTTTGAGGAGCATGCCAGAGAGCAGTTCACAGAGATCAGAGGTGAGATGATTCAGCTACGTAGCGAGGTCGAGCTTCTACAAGCACATACTACCTCGGAGTATGCTGAGATTTGCAGATCCATGGAGGAGGGATTCTCTCGCATTGAGGGTCTGTTGAGATCCCTTATACCTCCTGCAGCCCCTGCAATTGCACGATCTGATGATGATGATGATGGCGGCGATCACCAGAGTGACCATGTTGATTCTGTTGAGGGTGGTGATCAGGATGGAGACTGAGCTACAGAGGTTATGGGCAGTGACAGTGACAGTGTTGGCGGTGTCGATGCTTATGAGATGGTCAGTCGAGATCCTCCCACTACACCAGCTCCTACTACTGCCTTGGTTGATTCCACATCGGACCTTGTTACGCTAGCTGATCTTCTTTCACCTCCTTTCACTAGATCATCTAGGGTTGTACCCACCTTTGGTCCTTCCAGCCGCACTAGGAGTCGTCATACTTTAGCACCTCCTAGGGCATTAGCCACTAGATCTAGAATCAGTGCTCCTTTCAGTCTTGATATTCCATCTGATGAGGATTAGCCTCACAGATGTCTGTTATAGCTCTTATGTTGTATGTTTGATTCTTATTTGACTTTGATGATATATGTATGTTTCAGCTCTTGCTGATGACTCAGCAAATTTGTACTGAAAACTTATCTTATATATATTTTTCTATTCAGTACTCTTTATTTGTGCTTCAATGAATCAATTTACTATTTTTTGGCTCTGATACTCTTTTATCTTGGAGTATTTAGCTCTGATACTCTTTGATATTAGCATAATTTTGGCTTTGATATCTATGTTATTTGATTCTCTACTATCTTTTTGTCTCCATGCTCATTGTGAGGGGGAGGAAAAATTCCCCTTTCTAATGATTGACAAAAAGGGGGAGAAAGTGTATTGATTTTATTGATGTATAAATTTGTTGAGAAAAATGTGTTAAGTCATAAAGTGTTAATTCATAAATTTATTAAGAAATTGTATTGATTGTGTTGAGAAAAAGTTGTAAGAATCTTTGAAGTTTATCGTAATAAGAAGTATCTAATTTAGGGGGAGATTGATTCTTCCTAACTATGAAGTATTTGCCTCTTATGACTTAAATTCATATTCATAAATATAATAGTTAAAGTTTGAAATATATTGCCTTTTTACTCAAGGTTTTGTCATCATCAAAAATGGAGAGATTGTTGGCTCCACCCAATGATTTTGATGAATAAGAAAACATTGAGTGCATATTGTATTCTAATGAGGATTTCAAGTTGTGAGTTTTCAGGAAGAAAGCACCTCAAAATCTCAAAAACTTATGGTTTATGGCATGCAATGGCACGGAGCAATTCTCACAAATCCGGGCATCCTCTTCATTGAAAAAGGGCATATGAATGTTTAAATATTATGTATTTATATTTTCTAGAATTATATTTATGTTTTCGAGGCATTTACACTTGAATCTGAGATTTTTCAGTCTCAAGTATTGACACCTGGGCAGTCAAGTGTCGACACTTCAGCATTTGGCATAGACAAAAATCCTTGGCATGCCATGTGTCGACACCTATATTGAAGTGTCGACACCAAGTGTCGACACTTAGGTTCCAAGTATTGACTCAAGGCCTGAGAATTTTGAAAATACAGAACTTTGTAATATTGAGGATTTTTGTGTCAAGTGTCGACACCTGTGCATCAAGTGTCAACACTTGAATGTTCAAGTGTCGACACCCAGAGATCAAGTGTTGACACCTGACAGCCAAGTGTCGACACCTAACAGCCAAGTGTCGACACTTGCAGCCTGACAGCTCTAACGGATCTATTTTTCTAGCTTGCAGAACTTGCTTTTCAAGCTCCAAACGGCTATTTCCGAGGTACCAACGGTCACAAACCATTTTTTGGAAGGTTCTTGGTGTATTTAACCTCTACCAACCTCATTTTAAAGAAAATAAAAGAAGAGAGAAGTGTATTGAAGTGCATTCAAGTCTACTCAAAAGCCAAAAAGCCAATATTCTCCCAAATACTTCACATCAAAAGCCTCTTATAGTTTGATTCCTTGAAAAGCCTACAAGCTCATCCTTATTTCATTCCAAAAGAGGCACCTTGAAGGAGATTCCAAGGAAGAGTGTAGACAAAGCATCCACTTGAGCTTCAAAGATTCCAATCTACTCTTGAAGAGAGTTTGTTGTAGTTTTAAATTATATATCTGTTTTTATTGTGTTTTGACCTTGTTTTCAAGGGTGTCTTGAAAGAAGGTTATTGTGGTTTGTTTGTGAGCCAAAGGGATAAAACCAACTATGGTTAACTTGTGAGCCCGAAGACAAAATAAGTGTTAAGGTTTGTTGGTAAGCCTAAGTGGAAAAACCAACTTAGGTTTTGACTTGAGAGCCTTGTGAAAAACAAGTCGACTGTAATCTAGTTTGGATTATAGTGAAATTCCCATGGATGGCTTGGGGAGTGGATGTAGGTGCTAGGTTTGCACCGAACCACTATAAACCTTGTGTTTATGTGTGATTACTCTTTTCCTCTCTTGCTCTTTAATTATTGCTAACATCTTGCATTAAATTTATCATTGTTCACAAGCACCACTAATCTCTCATATTATTGTCTTAAATTTTTAAAAGATCCAATTCACCCCCCCTCTTGGGCTCCATTTCTGGGCAACACTAGGAGCAGCTGGTGGAAATTCTCATCAGAGTGTTCCCCCAACTCCTCCTGGTGAGGCACTTTCCTGGTTCTTTCATCTTCATTTTCTGCTTATGTAGTTGCTAACCGATTCCTCTTGTATGACTTTTGCAGTTGGTCACTGACAACCTCCTCATCTGGGACTCCTGCTTGGGGCTAAAGAGGTGTGACTTCCACCTCCACAAGGAGAAGGGTGCCGTCGAGGCCCGAGCGTAAGAGCTGGAGGGTCAGGTGATGGCCCTCCAGTCCAAGTTGACCAGCTCCCGAGCGAGATCGGTGGAGTTGGAGAAGAAGTCCATCGAGCTCAAGGAGGAACTGAAGGAAGAGAAGGGGGAGAGACTCTGTCGGGCTGAGAGGGAGGCTACCTCTTTGGTGGAGGTTGCTCCCTATAAGGTCAACCCAGGCCCTCCAGGTTCAACTTGAGGAGGAAATGTGGTGCGGGCACCAGACTCAGAAGAAGACTTCAGAGCTCCATCTGGATCTCTGATTAACCTTGCCCGAAGAATTAGGGTTTTTTGGCTTGTAATAAGGGTTGACTTGAACAACTCAATTTTAGCTTGAGTCTGTATTACCTGCATTTTTATTTTGTTGAGTTATGTTGACTCAGTAGTGGTCTAGGACTTCAACCTGGGGTGTTACATTTTCTCCCAAGGCCAAGCAAGTGGGCACCACACTCCCAGCCACACGCCTGAGTCCAGGGGGTGCCACTTATCCATCCAGTATACTCTGGTCCCCACACCACAGATAGCAGCTCCCTACTCTCATGCGCCAATTGAGAAGAAATCAATCAGGGGTCCACAAATCAAGGGGGCGGCCCAAGACATTCCCAAAAGAACCAAACTATTAAAGGGAAGAAATTTTCTTGGAGAGAACTTCAAGGAGGCGCCTATTCCCTGCCAGAAATACTCAAAACAAAGATGGGAAGGACCTTGACTTAGGGAGAAAGAAAAGGAGGAGTCCAAAAAAAGTTGAGCCATGAAAGGAAGGAGATTTCTCTTGAAGAGCAAGGTTAGGAGGCGCCCTAGAAATTCCAAATAAAGCCAGATATAAAAGGAAAGAAATTTCTCTTGAAGAGCAAGGTTAAGAGGCGCCCAAACACTTCCAGATAAGGCCAAGCATAGAAGGAAAAAAATATTTTTTCTTGGAGGTCAAGGCTAGGAGGCGCCACCCACTTTCCTTTTGAAGCCATCAATCAATTTTATGGAATTATTTGGCCGGCCATATGTGTAAGGATTGATCATACAATCCTAATTTGCAGATCCCCTCCTTTAGTCCCACATGGGAAGATGTAAAACCCTACTCTCTTGTAAAGTCCTATAAATTAAAACCCCTTTGTAAGTTCTAATCAATCTGATGAATGAAACCAACTTTTTTTTGTGAGCAAACTCTGTGTTTTCTCTCTTCCGCACTTGCATCCAGGTGTTGAGCTCCGTGAGGGAGTAAATCCGAGTTCCCCAGGAACCTTGAGGAGGTGTGAGATATCCAAACCCCAAACCCTAGGTTAGCCACTTCTACTCCAAAACCCTAGTCGCCCATCATCCACTTCAATCCACCAAACCCTAGCCTATCCCACCTCCCACGGTCTCTCTCTCCAAGTCCAGGCCAACCACCAGCATCCAGCTCCAGTCCAGATACTTCAGATCCATAGCTTTTTTCAGAGGGAGTCGAATCAGCCTTCAAGAGAATCCGGATCTCAGCGACATCAGCCTTCAAGTTCTTCGAACTGGTAAATCCTTCCCTGAGTCTCTGAATCCATCACTTGTTTTTCTTCTTCCCAGATCTTGAGTTCAGGAGAAGCCGACCCAGCCACGAGACCAGTATTGGAGGATCCATTGCAAAGATAGCCGAATCCGAGGATCCAACAATCTGCTCGAGAGAGTTCTTCCACCCAAATTCTGTGAAGATCACTGTCTGGTTGGTAAACCATCTCTTCTCTTTATTTCTGTCCTGTTGAAAGTTCAGAGCGAAACCCTAGGTCTAGGAGTTTCTCAACCCCCATCGATCCATTACTTCTGAACTACTCTGATAACTTAGCTTCTTCTAAATTGTGCTTTCAATCCTTACCTAGTTTCCATCAACTTAGTTTAACTTCACTTTGAGCCAAAGCCAATTTCTGAAATATATATATATAAAAAAGAATTAATCTTAATTTTACTTCCGCATACGCTTCTTTGTTCCTTGTTCTGCATCAAAATGGCTCAGGCTATGGCTGTGCTGGAGAAGGCCATGACAGCCATCACCATGATGGAGGCGATAAAGAAAGAAGCCGTCGAGGCCATCCCTTGGTTCAAGAAGTCTGAGGCCTTCAAGGAGGAGGTCGTTGAGGCCGTGTTGGATTCCTACCATCAAGGCTTCAATAATTTTCGAGGTAAGGCTTGCTACTTCTTAGGGTGGAAAGAGTTGGAGAGTATCCGGCCTGAGTTGCCCCTCACCGGAAGGCCAAGAATGCTCGTTGCTGAGGTGGAGCCAGAGCTAGAGTTGGAGGTTGAGGCCGGGCTAGAGTTGGAGTCTAGAGCGGAGGTTGATGCAGAACGAAAGCTCTGATACCAAAATTGATGCAGAACAAAAGCTCTGATACCAAAATGATGCAGAACGAAAGAAGAGATGATGTGATGCGGAAGTAAATTAAGACTAATTCTTTTTTTTTATATATATATTTTCAGAAGTCGGCTTTGACTCAAAGGAAAGTTAAACTAAATTGAAAGAAACTATGTAATAATTGAAAGCACAATTTAAAGAAACTAGTTATTAGAGTAGTTCAGAAGTAAAGGATCGCTGGGGGTTGAGAAACTCCCAGGCCTAGGGTTTCGCTTTGAACTTTCAACAGGACAGAAGTAAAGAGAAGAGAAGGGTTACAGACCAGGCAGTGATCTTCACAGAGTTTAGTGGAAGGACTCTCTTGAGCAGATTGTTGGATCCCCGGATTCAGATATCTTCGCAATAGATCCTCCA
The DNA here is from genome assembly GCA_021397845.1 of Areca catechu. Taxonomy (NCBI): domain Eukaryota; kingdom Viridiplantae; phylum Streptophyta; class Magnoliopsida; order Arecales; family Arecaceae; genus Areca; species Areca catechu. The sequence goes on from CM038050.1 coordinate 60,155,806, forward strand.
ATACTGGTCCTTTGGCAGAGTTGGCTTCTCCTGAACTCAAGATCTGGGAAAGAAGAAGAACAATTTATGGAACCAGATACTCAAGGAAGGATTTACCAGATAGAAGAACTTGAAAGTTGATGTTGTTGAAGTCCTGATTCTCCTGGATGCTGATCTGGCTTCCTCTAGGATTTGCTCCATATTCGAAGCAGCCGAACTGGACCTGGATGCTGGTGGTCAGCCAATATTTGGAGAGAGGGGCCATGAGAGATGGGGAGTAGGCTAGGGTTTGGTGGAAAGAAGAGGATGATGGGCGGTTAGGGTTTGGTGTTGAAGTGGCTAACCTAAGGTTTTGGGGTTGGAGATCTCACACCTCCTCAAGGTTCCTAGGGAACCCGGATTTACTCCCTCACGGAGCTCAACACCCGGATGCAAGTGCGAAAGAGAGAAACACAAAGTTTGCTCACACATAAATTAGATTCATTCATCAGTTGTTCTCTAAAACTTACAAGAGGGGTTTATTTTGTAGGTCTTTACAAGAGGTCATGGTTTTACATCTTCCTATGTGGGACTAATAGGATGGATCTTCAAATTAGGCTTGTAGAATTAAATCCTTCTCATATGGCCGGCCAAGAGCTTCCATAAGTGTTGATTGGTGGCTCCAAATGGTAAGTAGGTGGCGCCTCCTAGCCTTGCTCTTCAAGAAAAAAATTTTTCCTTCCATGGCTTAACTCTTTTGGACACCTCCTTTTCTTTCTCCCCAAGTCATGGCTCTTCCCAACTTTGCTTTGGTCTTTTTAGGCATGGATTGGGCGCCCCCTTGAAGTGCTCCCCAAGAAATGCCTCTTTCCTCCTTTAGCTTGGCCTTTTAAGGTATATACGGGGCGCCTCCTTGATTTTGGCTTCAAGAAAAATTCTTGCTCCCTTGGGTGTGGGGACCAAGACACTGGGATGGAGATGTGGCACCTCCTGGACTCTGGCGTGTGGCTGGGAGTGTGGCGCCCACTTGCTTGGGCTTGGGAGAAAATGTGGCACCGTGGAGAAGACCTAGACCACTTACTAGGACTTGTACTAAGTCAACATGACTCAACAAAATTTAAATTGCAGGGAAATACAGACTCAAAAAATTTGAGTTGACCAAGTCAACCCTTATTACAAAACCAGAAAATCCTAATTCTTCGGGCAAGGTCAATCAGAGATCCAGATGGAGCCCTGAAGTCTTCTTCTGAGTCTGGTGCCCGCACCAGAGGTGACACCAGCATTGGAAAGAGTCGCTTGTTGGCCAGGGAAAGAGCTAGCAAGAGAAACTTAGCCTTTTCTTTTCCTCCTTTTTGTAACTAAATTTTGGAGGGCTTCCCGGCCTGTTGGGAGTCCTCATTCTTGTACAAAAATTTCAATTAATGAAGAACACATCTTCTTTTCAATTGTCATGTGCTCCCTTTTCTTTCTTTCTTTCCTTTTTTTTGACTAACATGGATGCCCCACGTTGTGAAGGGCTTACTTCTGAGACAATGGAGGAGTCTTGCTTAGTTGATAAGTCTTTGTGTTGTTCTTTTTTTCTTTCATCTTTTTGGTCCCTTTGAATGATAGGAAGATAGTCTCCATGGCTATCATGCATGGGTCTTCCCAGGTCTTTGCCACCCTTGGCTGATTATGAAACCTTGGGATAGGCATGAAGAACATTGAGAACACTTCGTTCCCATTCCACTGGTCTTGAAGTCATGCAGATTTGAATGCATGGCTTCTGAAACTTCTTGGCTTGATTTGTCGAACTGTGAGTCAAGGGGTAGATCGTGGGATTTGAAGGGTTCCCTGGTTGACATCTCCAGACTGTGAGTAAGGCTATTGAATGTGGGGCTTCTGGAAAATCTCGGCTTAGAGTGTCAAACTGTGAGTAATGCAGTAGATGGCGAGGTTTGAAGGATTTCCTGGCTGACATCTTCGGACTATGAGTAAGGCAGTTGAATGTAGGGCTTCTGGAGTCTCCTTGCTTGGAGTGCTGAACTGTGAGTCATGCGGTAGATGGTAGGGTTTGAAAGGTTCCATGGCTGACATCTCTGTATTGTGACTAAGGCAGTTGAATGCGGGGCTTCTGGAGTCTCCCGGCTGACATCTCTGGATTGTGACTAAGGCAGTTGAATGCGGGGCTTTTGGAGTCTCCAGGCTTGGAGTGCCAAACTATGAGTCATGCGGTAGATGGCAGGGTTTGAAGGGTTTCCTAGCTGACATCTCCAAACTGTGAGTAAGGTAATTGAATGTGGGGCTTTTGGAGTCTCCTGGCTTGGAATGTCGAACTGTGAGTCATGTGATTGATGGCGGGTTTTGAAGGATTCCCTAGCTGACATCTCCGGATTATGAGTAAGGCAGTTGAATGCGGGGCTTCTGGAGTCTCCCGGTTTGGAGTGCCAAACTGTGAGTCATGCGATATATGGCAGGGTTTGAAGGGTTCTCTAGCTGACATCTCCGAACTGTGAGTAAGGTAGTTGAATGCGGGGCTTCTTGAGTCTCCCATGATGCGGGACGAGCCCCGATCAGGATTATTTTAGGGGTGGATCGTTGGTTGCTAGGAAACGACCTTTAGGCTAGGTTCAACTAGGCCCAAATTATTTTCTCCAAAAACTTTTTATTCAAATAAATCCTTTTTTTTCATTTTTTTTCCTTTTTCTTTCTTCTTTTTTCTCATATATTTTCATATTTTTTCTCTTTTATTTTTTCTTTATTTTCTATGCTTGAAGTTGGCATTAGGAAGTCGGCTATGTTTTCAGAACCATGCAAAAGGAAGGATTCCCTACTTTCACGTTCATGCAGGAGTTCCTTTATGCTTTGACGAGCATGCGGAATAGGAGATTGGCATTGAAGGGGTATATCCAGCAGGCTCTCGCCGGTGACGGCGGCGGGGGAGGAAGATGGTGGCTTTGGAAGAGGTTGCGAGGGCCGGTTCTCAATGACGGACGATGAAGGAAGGGGACCAGGCTGCGGTTGTGCTCGACATTAAGAGAGATGATGCAATCGAAGGGGCAGATCATGTCGTCGGTCAGGCCAGAGATTTCACCGGTTGGTGGTGATCGGATGAATCTGGTGGATGGCTCTGGTAGAGGCAGACGCGATCTCCTAGCATGGTTAGCCAACATCTATCTGAGGCATCGATCTAAGAGGCGAATCTCTGCAAGGATGGATGGAAAGGATAGAGCGTTGCTCTCTCAGCTTGGCCAGTGAACGACACCAAAAAATAGAGGGACGGTGGTATCGAGGGCTACAGCGGATGGCTCAGTGCCTTGCTTCTCACAGGCAGAAGAGGTGGTGTGCTCTCGGTCTTGGGTGGAGATGGGATTAGAGATGGAGGTCATGCGGTGGTGGGAGATATTCCGACGGTGGTGGGAAATGGTTGATGGGCAGAGTCGGTGGAACGGAGGGGCAGATGGCCGGCACGGTGCTTCCGCACGGACGAGGCATGTAGGAATGATGGGGATCGGATGGTACTCGAACGAATCCGGGGAGATTGCAGTTGGGCAGATTCGGGAAGATGGCTCGGTGGTTGATTCATAGTTTGGAAGGAAGGAACAAAGAAGGTGAAAATGGAAAGAACACAGATGTAGAAGAAAGACGGAATGAAAAATTTAGGAAAAAAAAGAAAAATCATGGTTGGGTTATCCACCTAGGCTTCAGCACCCACTCTTACCTAGAGTGACCATGTAGGGCATCAGCATCCTCTTCGTAACTAGTAGTTTTTGTTTTTTCTTTCTAAATATTCTTTGCCTAATTTTTATTTGAATCATTAAATAATTAAATAGGCTAATCTAAGATATCCGATATCCTGATCTCAGATATCTCAACATCAATCCTAACACATTCAAACTATTTATTTTAAAAAATGAACTAATCCAAAAATTCCTAAAACATCGAAACAAACTAATCCTAAAATAATGGTAAATTCATCTGATCGAGGTGCTACATCGAGAACCGTACTGCATCGAAATGTGTGCCTCATCGACTTTAGGATATGGGGCTTTAGGGTTTGGGCTGGGTTGGCTTTAGGTTCTCGGCTAGGCTGGCTTCAGGGTCTGGGCTGGTCGATGTCTACATCATCCCGGCTTGGAGTGCCGAACTGTGAGACATGCGGTAGATGGCGGGGTTTTGAAGGGTTCCCCGGCTGACATCTCCAGACTATGAGTAAGGTAGTTGAATGCGGGATTTTTGGAGTCTCCCAGCTTGGAGTGTCGAACTAAGTCATGTGATAGATGGCGGGGTTAGAAGGGCTCCCTAGCTGACATCTCCATACTATGAGTAAGGCAGTTGAGTGTTGTGCTTCAGGAATCTTCTGACTTCGAGTGTAGGCCTTCGTAAGTTTTCTAGTTTTTGAGTGCGGGGCTTCTATAGTCTCCCAGCTTGGAGTGCCGAACTATGAGTCATGCGATAGATGGAGGGGTTTGAAGGATTCCCTGGCTGATATCTCTAGATTATGAGTAAGGTAGTTGAGTGTTGGGCTTCAGGAATCTTCCTACTTCGAGTATGGGGCTTTATAAGTTTCTTGGCTTTTGAGTGCGGGGGTTCATAAGTTTTCCAGCTTTTGAGCACAGGGCTTCAGAAGTTTCCTGGCTTTTGAGTGCGGGGCTTCCTAAACTTTCCTACTTTTGAGTGCGGGGCTTCATAAGTTTTCCAGCTTTTGAGCACATGGCTTCAGAAGTTTCCTGGCTTTTGAGTGCGGGGCTTCCTAAACTTTCCAACTTTTGAGTGTGGGGCTTCATAAATTTTCTTTCTTTTGAGTGTGAGGCTTCAAAAGTTTCCTGGCTTTGAAGTGCAGGGCTTCGTAAGTTTTCTAGATTTTGGATATGAGGCTTCGTAAGTTTCTCGGCTTTTTAGTGTGGGGATTCATAAGTTTCCCAGCTTTGGAGTGCAGGGCTTTGTAAGTTTCCTAGCTTTTGAGTGTGCAGCTTTATAAGTTTTCTGGCTTTGGAGTGCGGGGCTTCATAAGTTTCTTGGATTTTTATCATCGGACTTGGAGTCGGGCGAGGGAGTTCCTGCACAGGTGGAAGACATGTTGCACCAAAAAAAAACTTTAATAATTGAGGGAAAACCTTACATTATTGGTAGTATATCCTCAGATTATTGGTATTCCATGTCCAAGGGAATCAGTCACCGTTGAGTGTGGCAAGATAGTAGACTCCGTTTGGCAGGGCCTCGACCACCTTATAGGGGCCCTCCCAATTTGGAGAGAGTTTGCCACATTTTCTTGATTGGGACGCTTCTACTCACCTGAGTACTAGGTCAATTGGGTGGAAAGCCTTGGGCCTGATGCGGGCATTGTAGTAGCGCGCCACTCATTATCGATACACCGCCATCCGAAGCCTGAATTTGTCTCTCATCTCGTCCAGCAAATCTAGGTTTAAGGAGGAGACGGGCTAGATTCTCAGCTTCCTCATATTGCTCCACCCGTAGCGTGGGTAGACCAAGCTCCACCAGAATCATGGCTTCAGCATCGAAGACAAGGTTAAAGGGCATCTTACCGATGGCCGTGTGGGGTGTGGTGTGGTAGGCCCATAGAATGTTAGAGAGTTCTTCCACCTATCGGCCCTTGGCCTTATCCAATATGGTGCGGAGCCCTTGTAAAATGGTTCGGTTGGTCACCTCAGCCTCCCCGTTGGTTTGAGGATGTGCCACCGAAGTGAAGTGATGGTGGGTTTTGAGGTCAGCACAGAACTCCTCGAAAGCTTGGCTATCAAATTGCTGCCTATTGTTAGTGATGACCGAGTGCGGGAGTCCAAAATAGTAGATGATCGACTTCTAGAAGAATGATTTGACCTTGGCCTCGGTGATCCATACCAGGGGTTTGGCCTCAACCATTTGGTGAAGTAGTCGATGGCCACGATTAAATACCTCTGTTGGCTAGACACGGGAGGAAAGGGATCTAGGATGTCCATTTCCTACTAGGCGAATGGCCATGGAGTTGTGGTGGGGACACCAAAGGCACCAGAATAAGACAGAGGCTTTTCAACCCTCTATGGATTGATCAATAATTTATGAGTTCATCTGTAATAAGGGCTTAGACCATCTGAGTCCATTTTAGTTGTTATTTGAGTCTTTTGAGTTGTTATTTCAGTTCTGTACTAGTCAGCTCAGGTTGAGCTAGTTCAGTCCAATGCTAGTCAGCTCATGTTGAGCTAATTTTATTTTTTTTGAGTCCTGTCCAAGTACACTGAAAACTCAAGACTACATCATACAAGTGAAGACCAAGTCCAACTAGATTGAAGACATGGAAGTATAGCCCAAGTCCAACCCAGCTTGAAGATTTGAAGACCCCAGAAGGAAAATTCAAAAAACCTTGATTCCTTAAAGATGCCCTCCAGATGCCCAGATTCCCTTCCAGATGTCAAAGTATATTCATAGATAAGGGCATCCATGATTCTAGAGGTCCATCTGCATCCTAGCCCAAAGAAATCAAGCCCAGGCGCCAAGCCCAAGCCCTTAAGAAACAAGATACTAGGGAATATTCCTGCTACCTGGCTACCAGGCCACCCCAGCTTCCAGAGGCCCAAGCCCATGCGCCCGAGACCCTTTGGGCCAGCCCCTTACTGCTCCTAGAAGCCCAACATGCCCCCCTAGGTGTCCTTGGAATGTTGACCAAGTCAAGAGAATTTTTATGGATTTTTTTTACCTAATGTTTCCTTAGTTTCTAGCTAGGGTTTGAGAGGGAAAAGGATTCCTATGTAAAGTCTAATGTACCCTTACTTGGGCCCAAGGTTAAGGGTCTATTTAAGGGATCCTAGCCTCGTGTATGAAACTTGATTTTGATATATGAAATAATCCTTGAGTTCTTTTATTGTTTTGTGTGATTACCCAGCTTTGTGCATAAAGGGGTTTGAGAGTTCTTCTTCTCGGTGTTTGCAACCATCTTCCTACTGCCAACCATCCTTCCAGCCCACTCCAAAACTTTTTTCCCTTTCATGTTTTTCTTTGTTTTCTTGATTTCCTCTGAGTTTTCTAACCCCTGATAGGTCATTTGCAGGTCCCCGAGTTCCTACAAATCCAACAACTCCAGCCAAGCCTCAATCGAACCACCGAGCAGAAAGCTGGGTATCCGTGGGTCTTTGGCTCGATTTTTAAGGCCGCATCCATCGAAGAACGAGAGATCCCTTCACTGTGATCTTCACCGGGTGCTTTAGATGTTGTCAGGTACACCCCCTCTACCTCCAATCTTTATATTGTAGGAGAACTTGCCCTAACCGATGCTTCTCAGCCCCGGCGATCCTTCTTTATTACTTTTCTAGGTTCTAATCTGCATGCTTGGCTTAAAAAACTCATACAAAATTTCCTACAACTAATTTTGATCTGAAATTCGGGAACTAATCACCTAACCCCACATATAAAACATACAAAAAGAATTTCATGCATATTAGTCCCCCATCATTTGGTATCAGAGCTTAGATTAGGGCTTGTTTTCTGTAATTTTTTAGTCTATATATACTCTGTTATTTAAATTATTTCTCCTTGATAGAAACTCCAAAAATTCTAAAATTTATTTTTTTCGATTCATCACAATTCACAGTAATTTTCAAAATTTTTTCAGATTTTATTTAGTCATGTGAATTTTCTGCAAGCCAAAATACAGCCTATAAATTCTTGGCTCTATTTTTTTCAACAAGACAAGTTTGGAAGTTTTAGGGTTTTGTTTAGCATTTTTTGCATATCTTTAAAATTTTAGTATATTTCCTACATATTAGGCCATAATTTCAAAGTTTTCTTCTATTTAAAAAATACCAAAATATATATATATATATATATATATTCTCCAAAAATACCAAAAAACATCTAAACCCTAATTTGCATCCTCATCTTCCTGCCATCACTGCATAATTTACTTTTAAGGGCACTCTTGCTATATCAGATGGGGAGAGGATTTGATCACCTCTCCTTAGCCCAAAATCACATCCCTTGCATTCGGTCCCAAGCCTTAATCTAAAATCGATTAGACTTAATTTGCCCTAGTGGGCTAGGGACACCAACTGGTCAGGTCCGGGCTAAGTGTCAGATCATTGTGTCAAGCTAACCTGTGTGTGCCTTGTGCTCAATGTCTAGAACGGTGGTTCTGGGATCAATCCCGAAGGTCTTGTATGCTAGTCCGCCTACCTGGCCAATCTCTGATTGGTATCTAGGATTGGCAATCAGGAACCTAACACTCTTCTTACACCTGCCTGGCTGAGTACAGGGTTACTATAGGCTAGTTTGCCACCCTGATTGAGCATCTAGTTTTGGACTCTAGGTCTAGTCAGCTATAGTCGGTTTGATCGAGTCTTGCATGAGCATTAGATCAGGAGTCCCATCTCATCCACGATATCCCTGAACCCATGGATAAGCAGGAAGCTAGGATTCAAGCCATTATAGACCAAATGGCCCAGATGTCTACCTAGTTAATTATCCAAATGACTCAGTTGACCCAGACCAATAGCCTCAACCCAACTCAACATAGTGAAATCATTGAGCCCAACCCTATGAGAACCCACTACTCTGACCCATATAGCGAGTCCAATCCTAGGAGAACCCAATACTCTGACCCATATAAGGAGCCCAACCCTAGGAGAACCCCTTACCATGATCCCTACCATGAGGTTGAACCTAGGAGAGACCATCGCCATGACCCTTATTATTATACTGAACCTAGGAGGACCCCAAACTCTGATCCCTACCATGAGGTTGAACCTAGGAGAGCCCATCGTCATGACCCTTATTATGATACTTAACCTAGGAGGACCCCAAACCCTGATCCCTACCGTGAGGTTGAACCTAAGAGAGCCCATCGTCATGACCTATACTATGATACTGAACCTAGGAGGACCCCAAACCCTGATCCCTACCGAGAGGTTGAACCTAGGAGAGCCCATCATCATGACCCATACTATGATACTGAACCTAGGAGGACCCTAAACCCTAATCCATACCTTGAGGCTGAACCTAGGAGAGCCCATCATCATGACCCAATCCCTAAGGTTAGTCCGAGAAGGACCCATCAGGATTTTGTAGACCAGGAAGATGGATCCTATTTACCCACATCCTATAAGCCTAGTATATCCACAACCTATAGATCTTATGACTCCAAATCCTACAAACCTAAAACCTACGAATCCAGAACCTATGAACCTAGATCCTATGACTCTAGATCCCATGATCATAGATCCTATGCACCCATATCCCATGAGCCTAGTAGACCCAACACCCAATATTTTGACCCATATAGGGAGTCCAACCCTAGGAGAATCCAATATCCTAACCCATATAGGGAGCCCAAGCTTAGGAGGACCCCATACCATGATCCATCCTTAGAACCTGATCATAGAGCTAACCCAAAATCTTATGACCCCAGATCTATAATACCATGACCTATATATCTGCACCCTTGTCCTATGAGCCTAGAGAACCCATAACCCCTAAGTATCAGCCTAGTACTAGTCATGCTTCCCCTAGTCATCTTGAACCCCGTAGGATTAGTATCCCTAAATATGAACCCAGTAGTGAGCCACTACCCCTTATACAACCTGAACCTACTAGCAGTAGTACCCATAATCAGAGACCAAAACCTAACCAATTTCCTACTAGCCGACCTTCTCCAACCATTCCTGAGATTCACAAGGCTTACATTAACACGAAAATGTATGAAGCTGATGTGAGCCTAGTGGATGAGTATGAGAGAGAAGAGGAGACACCTTTAGTAGACCTTAAATTAGCTGACCCAATAGATACCCAAGTAGAAACCAACCCAGAGCTAATTGACCTTGACCACATCCAACCTAAAGCTATAGTGGAAGAACAAATAGAGGAATAGAACCTAGGTACTGCTTCTAGAGCCTTACTTGAGGAAACCATAGAAGAGAGCCAAATTATAGAGTCTAGTCCTAAAATACAAGAACCTGAAGAATTTATTAAGGACCTGATCTCTTTGAATCAGTACCCTCAGGATGAGCCTCCTCCTATAGTTCCCATTAAGGACCTCTTTCATGAGATTAGTAACCCATCCTTCCATTATGCAAACCCTATAGATATACCGCAACCTTGTAAGGTTAGCCTCATTAGTCTAGGATTAGTCCCTGACATGCCTTCTTATATCGAACTTTATCCAACTAACCTTGAACCTTTTTCCCTACCCTACCAAACTAATTCTGAACCCACTTCCTATTTTCTGCCCTTTCCTGACACCTCCAGCATTTCTAGGATTATTAGATTGTATTTAACTGAGATTAGCATACTGCATGCATTCATCATGCATGTTAGGTTTGCATCTTACTTCTGGCACACTCTTTGGAATTTGTTAGGAATTCACTATAAATTTTCTTGTGCATGTCAAGATAGGATCAAACCTAGGGAACCTATAATCCGTTAGGTTTAGATCCAAAGAGTTCAATAAAATTTCCTTCTATAAGAATGCATAGTCAAGTCTGTTAGGTGTTAGTATGAGTCCTTTGAATCATTTGTTAGGAGTCTGCATGTGTCCAGCATGTTCACCACCTACACTAATTTTAAACAAACTAGCTAATTCCCGAAGATAGATCAAAGAATTTGATGTAGTGGATTCTATCTTGGTTAGGCTTGGCCTAAAAGAAGCTTCATGCTCACAGAGCCGGACCTTTTAAAGTGATAGAGAAGGTTGGATCAAATGCCTAGGTGTTAAGACTTGCCTTCGGATTTGGGCATTAGTTCTACCTTCAATATTACAGACCTAGTTGAGTATAGGGAACCGGCAGTGATACCTAGTGAGGCCTTTGGACCTATTCCTTTTCATTGTGAGTGACCCTAACCTAGAGTGTCCACTAACAAATTAGCCTGAGAGAGGAGAACGGATTGAGCGTATCCTGGACGATCAAGCCATCACGACCCGGGACCATGACTATCAATGCTTCCTAGTTTGATGGCAAGGCCATCCAGAGTCGGACGATTCATGGATTTCTCAAGAGGACTTGCAATACCTCAACCCAGACCTTCTCGAGAGATATGTGAGCCAGTCTGATCTTCACTCGACAGGGTTGACTTCCTCCCATCCCGGAAGAATTGGTGGGGACACTAAAGACACCATAATAAGACAGAGGCTTTTCAACCCTCTATGGATTGATCAATAATTTATGAGTTCATCTGTAATAAGGGCTTAGACCATCTGAGTCCATTTTAGTTGTTATTTGAGTCTTTTGAGTTGTTATTTCAGTTCTGTACTAGTCAGCTCATGTTGAGCTAATTTTATTTTTTTTGAGTCCTATCCAAGTACACTGAAAACTCAAGACTACATCATACAAGTAAAGACCAAGTCCAACAAGATTGAAGACATTGAAGTATAGCCCAAGTCCAACCTAGCTTGAAGATTTGAAGACCCCAGAAGGAAAATTCAGAAAACCTTGATTCCTTGCAGATGCCCTCCAGATGCCTAGATTCCCTTCCATATACCAAAGTATATTCATAGATAAGGGCATCCATGATTCTAGAGGTCCATCTGCATCCTAGCCAAAAGAAATCAAGCCCAGGTGCCAAGCCCAAGACCTTAAGAAGCAAGATACTAGAGAATATTCCTGCTACCTGGCTACCAGGCCACCCCAGATTCCAGAGGCCCAAGCCCATGTGCCCGAGCCCCTTTGGGCCGGCCCCTTGTTGCTCCTAGAAGCCCAACACCCCCCCTTAGGTGTCCTTGGAGTGTTGACCAAGTCAAGAGAATTTTTAGGGATTTTTTCTACCTAATGTTTCCTTAGTTTCTAGCTTGGGTTTGAGAGGGCAAAGGATTCCTATGTAAAGTCTAATGTACCCTTACTTGGGGCCCAAGGTTAAGGGTCTTATAAGGGACCCTAGCCTCTTGTATGAAACTTGATTTTGATATATGAAATAAACCTTGAGTTCTTCTATTGTTTAGTGTGATTACCCTGCTGTGTGCATAAAGGGGTTTGAGAGTTCTTCTTCCTGGTGTTTGCAACCATCTTCCTGCTGCCAACCATCCTTCCAGCCCCCTCCAAAACTTTCTTTCCTTTGTTGTTTTTCTTTGTTTTCTTGATTTCCTTTGAGTTTTCTAATCCCTGATAGGTCGTTTGCAGGTCCCCGAGTTCCTACAAATCCAACGACTCCAGCCAAGCCTAAATCGGACCACCGAGCAGAAAGCCGGGCATCCGCGAGTCTTTGGCTCGGTTTTTCAGGCCGCATCCATCGAAGAACGAGAGATCCCTTCGTTTCTATCTTCACCATGTGCTTCAGAAGTTGTCAGGTACACCCTCTCTACCTCCAGTCTTTATATTGTAGGAGAACTTGCCCTAACCGAGGCTTCTCAGCCCCGGCGATCCTTCTTTAGTACTTTTCTAGGTTATAATCTGCATGCTTGGCTTCAAAAATTCATACAAAATTTCCTACAACTAATTTTGATCTGAAATTCAGGAATTAATCACCTAACCCCACATATAAAACAAACAAAAAGAATTGCTTGCATATTAGTCCCCCATCAAGTTGAGAGTTGGGAGAGTGGGGTAGCCGGCTAACGCTAGATGTTGGTTGATGTTGGCAACAATCGCACCTCCACACAAAATCAGCGGCATCTTCTCGCATGGTCTCCCAGAAGTATCCTTTGCTAGAGTGCCTTGTAGGCTAGTGTCTGACCCTGGTGCGGGCACCAGGCTCAGGAAGAGGCTTCAACCAATACCAAGTTCTTTATGGATAGAAGATTAAGAATTTAAGTCCTATAATAAGTCTATGAGTCCTATACTTGTTTTCATTTGAATAATTGAGTCCTGTTTTATTTCAATTTGGGTTCTCAAGTCCAATTAGAGTTAAATTGGCTTTGTATTGAGTAAGTATAAGTAGTTGGATTCAAGAGCTACTTGATTTGGATTTTAATTAAGCAAGATTGAGTGCAACCAGCTTCACCAACAAACCATAACTACTTGGAGCACCACATCATCAATGCACCATGCCAACTTGGAGGATAGGTCATGCCACATCACCAAGATACTTCAACCATGAATTTTTCCCAAGACATATTCAAATTTGAATTAAGCTTCCACTCTTCATGGGATGCCCACCTTGTAATTAGGAGTTTTGAATTTTGAAAGGGCCATTCCTCTCTTCATGGGATGCCCCTTGATTTTCTCCATGAAAGGAGATGTAATTTGAATTTGAAAGGGAGCTTAAGGTCTATAAAAGGCTCCTAAACCCTCTTGTGATCTTGATAATGAAATGAATTGAATTTTTTTCTTGAAAATTTCCTTTGCTTTGATAGCTAAAGTCCCTTGAGAGAAGGTAGGTGTGAGGCCTAGGTTACCTTGTTCCAATCAAACATTTAATCCCTCTTTCCATCTCCCATTTGACCAACCTTGAAGACCCTTCTTCAAGCCACACCAAGCTCGTCATCCTCCTCTTCCAAAGAGTTTCATACACTATGAAGTGCTCCACGCCATCAAGTGAAGAAGGTTCATGCCAAGGGCGCCAAAGGAGATCCACTTCAAATCAATCCTAAGCCTCTTTCTTCCATTTCAAAACATTCCTCCTCCATTCCTCCAACCTTCCATTTAAACCTTCTAATCTCTCCATTTATTTGTGCAGGATCCCCAGGTCTCCAGGTTTCCAAGGTGAAGATCTACTGTGCTAAAGAATTAGATACAAGGTGCCCTAAAATCTAGAGTAATCCCCTTGCCATCCTAATACTTCTTCTTGAGTGTCCCCTTTGCCACATTTCAGAGTATTAATGGCCGAGTAACCATCTTTAAAATCTTTCTTTTTATATCTAAAATATTAGAGTAAGCTAGCCCTAACCTGTGTGGTTTCTTAACCACAAAGGTCCATTCTTAATTGCTTTGAAATGGCTCTTTTCTAGTCAAGTTTTTTAATTACGTTCCTTTCATGTAATTCCACTTCTTTTATATAGAATAGCTACATACATATTTTCTTCCTTATCATTTAGTCTCCTTAATTCCTTTAGAAATACATCATTTGATATTTGTTCCCCATCATCTTGGTATCAGAGCATGGTAGGTTTGGGTTTAATTTGAATTTCTGTATTTAGGTAGGCTGCTGGAATTTTCTACATGCATAGCATTCATACTTGCAACATAGTTATCTTTTAAATCCAATCCAAATCTAAGATTCACGCCTCCTGAGCAGGTATACACCAGTACATTGTCATGACCCACGGGAATAATGAGCCCCTAGCCGGACGTGAATCTTTAAGGTTGAAGATTGGTATGTAAATACTTTATTTGTTTAAATTCTGCTTGCTGTATTTCTGAGTAGGTTGACTGTGATTCGCATAAAAGTCTGAATGAAAGTAAGTTTTTTATTGAGATAATTTTTTTCCTACTCCATATTATGTTAGTTATCAGCACGTAAAATTTCATCCTTAAAAAAAACTCACAAAGAAAATGAAAATTCCTACACTCCATAACTATTGCTGAAATTCCTAGATGTTCAGTTCTTTTTACATTATCTAACTTTTAGTATCTGCTCAGCATAGCATAGATTTTATCTTTAAATTCATTTTCATATGGAATATCATCTAGAAGTTAGCAGTCTTTTGTGAATTTTTAAAAATTTTTTAAAACTGTTACACAGCACTGCTCAGCCCCACTTTGAACTGTAACACACAAAATTTCTGTTGCTGAGATTAGGGTTCATATGCATGTTTTGCATCATCTCATGGCAAATCACTCTAAGGGCATCATTATGACATGGGGGCAGGATTTCATCACCTATCCTTAGCCCAAAATCACCAACCTGCATAGCGAACCCAACCTTTAATTAAAACTAAGTAGATATTTAATTTGCTTTGGCGAGCTAGGGACACCCACAAGGTCGGGTCAAATCAAGTGTCAAGCCAATTTAGACAACCTGTTTGTGTGTACTTGTATATCTGGTGTCTAGGCAAGTTGTTCAGGGACAAGACCCTGAAAGAAGGTGGGTTGGTTTGCTTACCTGGCCAATTTCAAATTGGTATCTAAGGGATGCAAAGAGGAACCTCCACCAACTTTACACTTACCTGGCCAGGTGCCAAGTTACTACAACCAGGGTTGTCATCTTGACCTGACATTTGGTTTGAACTCTAAGTCTAGCAAACCCCTAGCCCGAGTTTGAGTCCGTGTGTGCATGGCAACTAGATCAGGAGCACCTTACCAGCAAACCCTAGCTCAATCAAGTGTAACCATGGACCAAAATTTTGAGAACTTGATGAAATCTTTGAATGACCAAATGACCCGACTAAACCAAAACCTAACTGATCAATTGGCTCAGACCAACCAAAACATGACCGATCATATAACCCTCATCACTGCAAGGCTTGATCAATTAGGAGCTCATACCCTTGGAGGAACTCATGAAGTCTAGAATGAGTTAGAGCCTGAACCTGAGTTTAAGACACCCATTAACCTTAGAAGGGCTCTTCATCAAGACCATTTCTTTGAGCCAAATCCTAGGAGGCCCAATCCTGATCGAGTCCATGACTCAAACCTTAGGATAGCACACCATGACCCAGCCTATGAGCCGAGCCCTAGGAGATACAATCAAGATCAAACGGACCGTGACGAGCAAACCCTTAGGAGTATTAGGTTGGAAGCACCAATATTTGATGGAAATTTGGATCCTAAGGTTTACATAGATTGGGAGGGAGAGATGGATCAATACTTCGATTGGTATGACATGACTAAGGAGAGAAAATGCAAATTTACAAAGCTTAGGTTAATTCATTAGGCCAGGCTTTACTGGGAAAATGTCAAGAGGTTCATCAGACAAAGAGGTGATGTTCCCATAGTAACCTGGAGGGCAATGAAACTTAGCCATAGAGAGAAATACCTTCCCTTGTCCTACCACCATAGACTTCTAGACTAGTGGCAGAGATTGACCCAGGGAACCAAGAGTGTAGCCAAATACATTGCAAAATTTGATGAGTTTGTAATGAGATGCAATGTAGGTGAATCCGAATCGGTTACCTTGCCTAGGTTTAGGGCAGGATAGAGAGAAGAGATCCAGAAGGAGTTATTCTTAAGAGAAGTCCATGACTTAGAGCTAGCTTACCAAGTAGCACGAGATGCTGAGAGATTTTATAGGGGACCACTTTATCGCAGATACGAAGCCCCTAGAACTAGTACACCTAGTCAGTAGCCAGGATCGAATCAGATGCGACCCAGCCGACCCAACCCTAGCACCCCTCTGACCCGTAGAGATGATAGGGGTAAAGCACCATAAGTTCAAAGGACTTCAAACCCAAATGTTGCTTGCTTCAGATGTCATAAGTTAGGCCATTATGCTAGCAATTGTCCAACAAGGGCCTTACACATAGGAGAATTAGAAGAGAATGAGTCTGAACCCATAGAACCCCTAGATGATAGTATATCAGGCTGAGGACAATTTGGCAGATGAGTATGAAGGAGACGAGGATCATGTAGAGCCTGACCTTTTGGGAGTATGGTGCGGACACCAAAGGCACCAGAATAAGGCAGAGGCTTCTCAACCCTTTGTAAATTGATCAATAATTTATGAGTCCATCTGTAATAAGGGCTTAGCTCATCTGAGTCCATTTTAGTTGTTATTTGAGTATTTTTATTTGTTATTTCAGTTCTGTACTAGTCAGCTCATGTTGAGCTAGTTCAGTCCAATGCTAGTCAGCTCATGTTGAGCTAATTTTATTTTTTTGAGTCCTGTCCAAGCATACTGAAGACTCAAGACTATATCATACAAGTGAAGACCAAGTCCAACTAGATTGAAGACATAGAAGTATAGCCCAAGTCCAACCCAACTTTAAGATTTGAAGACCCTAGGAGGAAAATTCAGAAAATCCTGATTTCTTGCAGATGCCAAGATTCCCTTCCAGATGCCAAAATATATTCATATACCAAGGCATCCATGATTTTAGAGGTCCATCTACATCCTAGCCCAAATAAATCAAGCCCAGGTGCCAAGCCCAAGCACCTAAGAAGAAAGATACTAGGGAATATTCCTACTACTTGGCTACAAGGCCACCCCAGCTTCCAAAGGCCCAAACCCATGCACCCGGGCCCCTTTGGGCCGGCCCCTTGCTGCTCCTAGAAGCCCAACATGCCCCCCTAGGCATCCTTGGAGTGTTGACCAAGTCAAGAGAGTTTTTAGGGATTTTTCTACCTAATATTTCCTTATTTTCTAGCTAGGGTTTGAGAGGGAAAAGGATTCTCATATAAAGACTAATGTGCCCTTACTTGGAGCCCAAGGTTAAGGGTCTATTTAAGGGACCCTAGCCTCTTGTATGAAGGGAGAATTTTTGATGAATAAAAAAACCCTGAGTTCTTCTATTGAGTTGTGTGATACCCTGCTGTGTGCATAAAGGGGTTTGTGAGAGTTTTTCTTCCCAGTGCTGCAATCATCTTCCTGCTGCCAACAAGCCTCTCAGATCCCTGGACGCCCACTCCAAAAGAAGCCTTCCCTTGCTATTTTTCCTTTGTTTTCTTGTTCCTTTATGAGTTTTTTAACCCCTAACAAGTCGTTTACAGGTCCCCGAGTTCCTACGAATCCAACGACTCCAGCCAAGCCTCAATCGGATCACCGAGCAGAAAGCTAGGTATCCACGGGTCTTTGGCTCGGTTTTCCAGGCCGCATCCGTCGAGGAACGAGAGACCCCTTCGCTGCAATCTTCACAGATGTTGTCAGGTACACCCCTCTACCTCCAGTGGTTTTATTGTAGGAGAACTTGCCCTAACCGAGGCTTCTCAGCCCCGGCGGTCCTTCTTTGCTACTTTTCTAGGTCCTAATCTGCATGCTGATCTTCAAAAATTCATACAAAATTCCCTACAAATAATTTTGATCTGAAATTCGGGAATTAATCACCTAACTCAACATGTAAAACATACAAAAAAAATTGCATGCATATTAGTCCCGCATCAGAGTAGTTGGATGTATCCTTACCCAGACTAAGACCCAGGAAGATTGGCATAGGACTAATATCCTACAAACCTTTGTCAAGTTAGGGGATAAGGTATTTAAGATAATCATCGATAGTGGGAGTTATGTGAATGCCATATCCACTAGTGCAATCAAGACTCTAGGATTAGTCACAGCCCCCTTCCTAATCCCTTTAAGGTTTCTTGGATAGACTCCACCTCAATTCCTGTCAAATTTAGGTGTATAGTCCATATCCAATTTTAGTCCTATCAGGAGAAAGTGTGGTGTGACGTCTTACCTATGGGAGTGAGTAGTATCATCCTAGGTCGACCCTGGATATTTGACCATGATGCAACCCTTTATGGTTGATCTAACTCTTGCTCATTCATGCACCAAGGAGAGAAATTTGTGATTAACCCCACACCACCTAAGGACACTGATAAGAGAGGATCGAGCCACCTAAAGGAGAAAAAGAATGGAGTCAATCTAATAACTGCAAAGGACATTGAGAAAGAGCTCACTGAGGGTACACCTGTTTGGGTTTTAGCCGCTAAGGAAATTCAAGAGCCATCCCAGAAAGAACACCCTCAGGAAGTGGTTGAAGTATTAGAAGACTTTAAGGATGTATTTCTAGATGACCTACCTAACCACCTTCCACCACTTAGGGACATCCAACACGCCATTGATTTAGTCCCTGGAGCAACCTTACCCAATCTCTCACATTATAGGACGAACCCTACTGAACATCTAGAATTACAAAGACAAGGGACCTCCTTAGGAAAGGATTTGTTAAGAAGAGTTTGAGTCCTTGTGCAGTCTCAGCTTTATTGACACCTAAGAAAGATGGCACCTGGAGGATGTATGTTGATAGTCATGCCATCAACAAAATCACCGTGAAATATAGATTTCCTATTCCTCGATTAGATGACTTATTGGATATGATGGCTGGAGCTACTATCTTTTCTAATATCAACCTTAAAAGTGGCTACCACCAAGTGAGGATTAGACTAGGGGATGAATAGAAGACTGCATTTAAGACCAAGGATGGGTTATTTGAATGGGTAGTGATACCTTTTGGATTATCCAATGCACCAAGTATATTTATGAGGATCATGACCCAAGTCCACGAGCTTTTATGAAAAAATTTGTTGTGGTTTACTTCAATGATATTTTGATTTACAGTAGGACTAAAAAAAGCCACTTAGACCACCATAGGCAAGTATGTTCAGCCCTTAAGAAAGAGAGTCTCTATGCTAATTTGAAGAAGTGTGAATTCATGGCCCCTAGAGTCACTTTCCTAGGTTTCATTGTTACCTCTGATGGAGTTTCAACTGATCCTGAAAAGATCAAATCCATAGTTGAGTGGCCTATTCTGAAAACTGTTCATGATGTTCGTAGCTTTCATGGTTTAGCCACCTTCCATAGGAGATTCATTCGAGGCTTTAGCTCCATTATTGAACCAATAACTGATTGTATTAGGAAGGGTAGTTTTGATTGGACCAAAGTAGCCAATAGAGCCTTCCTAGAGATAAAAGATAAGATGACCCAAGCGCCAATTTTGAGGTTTCCCGATTTTTTTAAAGTATTCGAGGTCACTTGTGATGCATCGAGAGTTGGAATAGGAGGAATTTTAAGCCAGGAGAGCCATCCCATAGCTTTCTTTAGTGAAAAGTTAAATGAGACTAAGCTTAAATATTCCACCTATGATAAAGAGCTCTATGCGGTATTGCAAGCTTTAAGGTATTGGAGGCACTATCTACTACCGCATGAATTTGTCCTATTTTCTGATCACGAGGCCCTTAGATTTCTTAGTTCACAGAAAAAGCTGAATCCTAGGCACGGCAAGTGGGTAGAATACATTCAAGCTTACACATTTATCTTGAAACACCATGCCAGAACTAAGAATAAGGTAACCGATGCATTGAGTCGTAGAGCCCTATTTCTAAACTCGATTAGCACTAAAGTCATTGGATTTGAAAGACTTACGGATGAGTATGATATACGTCCAGACTTTAGTGAAGTTTACCAAGCTTTGAAATTAGGACCAACTAGTGACCATAGTGAGTACACCCTTTTAGATGGTTATCTGTTTAGGAAAAACAAGCTTTGTGTTCCAAAGACTTCTTTGAGAGACTTTCTAATTTGGGAAACCCATGCTAGAGGTTTGGCTGGCCATTTTGGAAGAAACAAGACCATATTGATAATTGAGGAGAAATTTTACTGGCCAGGCCTTAAGAGACAGGTAGCCAATATTGTTGCCTGATGTAGGACATGTGCGGTTGCCAAACATCAAAGACAAAACACCGGGTTATACACTCTTTTACTTGTGCCGGATTGTTCATGGCAAGATCTTAGAATGGACTTCGTTTTAGGACTGCCCAAGACCCTTAGAAAACATGATTCAATCTCTGTAGTGGTTGACAGATTTTTGAAAATGGACTATTTTATACCTTGCTCCCAAACTTTTGATGCCTTCGGGGTAGCCAAGCTTTTTCTCGATCAAGTAGTCAAGTTACCTGGGTTACCTAAGACCATTGTTTCTCGATCAAGTAGTCAAGTTACATGGATTACCTAAGACCATTATTTCTGATAGGGATGTCCATTTCATAAGCTACTTTTGGAAAACCCTTTGGCACCTACTAGGAACAAAACTAAAATTCTCAACTGCATACCACCCTCAGACTGATGGACAAACTGAGGTTGTAAATAGAAGTCTAGGGAACTTGTTGAGGTGCCTTGTTGGAGAGAGTCTGGGAAATTGGGATTTACTTCTACCTCGTGCTGAATTCGTGTACAACAGCTCGGTCAATAGGTCTACTAGCAAAAGTTTCTTTGAAATTGTCCATGGTTATAAACCTAGAAGACCTATCGACCTCATTCCTTTGCCCTCACATGCACGCGTATCTGAGTTTGCCGAGTCATATGCATAGCATCTTAAAGAATTACATAAGAAAATTAGTAAGAAGATTCAAATGAGTGATGAAGTTTATAAGTATATGGCTGATTCACGTTAATGAATAAAAGAATTTAATGAAGGGGACTCTGTCATGATAAAACTTAGACCTGAAAGGTTTCCATCGGGGACTATGAAGAAATTGCATGCCCGGGGAGCTGGACCTTTCAAAATAATTAAGAAAGTTGGATCTAATGCATATGTGTTAGAGTTACCACCTGATTATGGCATTAGCTCCATATTTAATATTTCTGATATGAAAGAATATAAAGAACCGGCATTAATTCCTAGTGAGCCTTTTGGACTTCACCCTGCCTTTTAAAGCGAAACCCTACCTGAGTGTCCACTAGCAATTCCACCAAACCAGAGAGACAAGATTGAATGTATCTTGGATGACCAAGTGATTACCACTAGAAATAAGGGTTATCAACGTTATCTGGTTCATTGGCAAGGTCGACCAGAATCTGAAGACTCCTGGATCACCCGAGAAGATCTACAACAAATTGACCCAGATCTATTAGAAAAATATCACAGTCAAACTGATCCTTACTCGACAGGATCGAGTTCCTCCCACCCGGGGAGAATTGGTGCGGGCACCAGGCTCAGGAAGAGGCTTCAACCAATGCCAAGTTCTTTATGGATAGAAGATTAAGAATTTAAGTCCTGTAATAAGTCTGAGTCCTGTACTTGTTTTCATTTGAATAATTGAGTCCTGTTTTATTTCAATTTGGGTTCTCAAGTCCAATTAGAGTTAAATTGGCTTTGTATTGAGTAAATATAAGTAGTTGGGTTCAAGAGCTACTTGATTTGGGTTTCAATTGAGCAAGATTGAGTGCAACCAGCTTCACCAACAAACCATAACCACTTGGAGCACCACATCATCAATGCACCATGCCAACTAGGAGGACAAGTCATGCCATATCACCAAGACACTTCAACCAAGAATTTCGCCGAAGACAAATTCAAATTTGAATTAAGCTTCCACTCTTCATGGGACGCCCACCTTGTAATTAGGAGTTTTGAATTTTGAAAGGGCCATTCCTCTCTTCATGGGATGCCCCTTGATTTTCTCCATGAAAAGAGATGTAATTTGAATTTGAAAGGGAGCTTAAGGTCTATAAAAGGCTCCTAAACCCTCTTATAATCTTGATGATGAAATGAAATGAATTTCTTTCTTGAAAATTTCCTTTGCTTTGATAGCTAAAGTCCCTTGAGAGAAGGTAGGTGTAAGGCCTAGGTTACCTTGTTCCAAGCAAACTATTAATCCCTCTTTCCATCCCCCATTTGACCAACCTTGAAGACCCTTCTTCAAGCCACACCAAGCTCGTCATCCTCCTTTTCCAAAGAGTTTCATCCATAATGAAATTTTCCACGCCATCAAGTGAAGAAGGTTCATGCCAAAGGCGCCAAAGGAGATCCACTTCAAATCAATCCTAAGCCTCTTTCTTCTATTTCAAAACTTTCCTCCTCCACTCCTCCAACATTCCATTTAAACCTTCTAATCTCTCCATTTATTTGTGCAGGATCCCCGGGTCTCTAGGTTTCCAAGGTGAAAGTCTACTATGCTAAAGAATTAGATACAAGGTGTCCTTAAACCTAGTGTAATCCCTTGCCATCCTAATACTTCTTCTTGAGTGTCCCCTTTGCCACATTTCAGAGTATTAATAGTTGGGTAACCATCTTTAAAATCTTTCTTTTCAGATCTAAAATATTAGAGTAAGCTAGCCCTAACCTGTGTGGTTTCTTAACCACAAAGATCCATTCTTAATTACTTTGAAATGGCTCTTTTCTAGTCAAGTTTTTCACTTACATTCCTTTCATGTAATTCCGCTTCTTTTACGTTGAATAGCTGCATACATATTTGCTTCCTTATCATTTAGTCTCCTTAATACCTTTAGAAATGCATCATTTGATATTAGTTCCCCATCAGACCCCCCACGTGATTCTCGCGGATGCCTTCGTGTATTTCTTCGTGTATTTCTTAAAGCATGTAGGCAGCTTCTGAGGGCTTCAGACACTTTATTAGGGGGTAGGAATAAGACCTCCGATAAAGCTGCCTGTCCATTAGCACGAACCACGTAGCCTTCTTCTTAAGGAGGCCGGCTGCCTTGCAATCCTCAGGTAGGGCATCGGTGGTGATACATTTGATGTAGGGGTCCATCCAACTAGCTTCGATAGTGACTTGTTGGAACTTCACTACAGACTCAAAGCTGGGGGTCTCCAAATATTCTATGAAGGTATGCCCCAGCAACGAATCTGGTAGGGTTGCCAGTTTGGAGAGGACATCGGCTCGAGCATTCTCTGCCCAAGAAATGTGGAAAATGCTGAAGCACTAGAGGTTCGCTATGTAGGAGCATACTTTGTCTTGATACTTCACCATCATGGGATCTCGAGCTTCAAACACATCGGAGACCTGCCCCATCATGAGCTACGTGTCTATGAAGACCTTCATGCACTTGACACCTAGCTCATGGGACACCTTCAATCCCGCGAGGAGCTCCTCGTACTCAGCCTGATTGTTGGTTACTTTGAAGAGAAAATGCAGAGCACATTTAGCGATGACTCCATCGGGGTTGGTGAGGATGAGCTTGGCTCCATTTCCTCCAGTGTTGGATGTGTCGTCGATGTGGAAAATCCACATCATCACTCTCAGGGTCGGATCTGGCCCGAGTTTGACTTGCTGGTCCGCCTCCTCCAGATCTTCGACCGCCCATTTGCATTCCACCAAAAAATTGGTGAGGACTTAGGCCTTTTGCACCAGTCATGGGTGATAGGTGATGTCGAACTCGTTGAGCTTTACCACCCACTTGGCCAGGTGCCCTGACATGTCAGGGCGGCTGAAGATGGCCCTCAGGGGTTGATCAGTGAGGACGGTAATTGGATGTCCTTGAAAATAAGGCTTGAGGCACTGCACAGACATAATGAGTGCAAAGATAATCTTTTTAGATCAAGTGTACCTGATTTCAGTATTACAGAGCAACTTATTGGTGTAGTAGACTAGCCGCTGGGAGCAATCCTTGTTGATGCGGACCAGCACCAAGCTGATTTGATATGGGATGACTCTAAGATTGCTAAACATGCAGGAAAAATAGTAAAATAATTTTTTTATGATTTTTATAATTTAAATTTATAGGCTAAATTTCTAAATAAAAGTAAGAACCAGTATAGGAGAGCAATGTATAAAATCATCATGATCACAAAGAACTCATGCAAGATAATAAGTAGCCAGGATCGAAGATTTGAGAAACTCTCGGTTTAGGATAGCTTAGCTTCATCAAATCAGATAATAAGAGAAGGAAAGGTTTCTTACTGGTCAGAGATTGAAAACTTTGTAGTGGAAAGGATCACTCACACTCTGATTGGAGCCTGGATGAAGAAGCTTCAGTTCCTCGAATCAGATGGCTGATCTAGACCCGGTCTGAAGGTAAGGAAAGCCTCCTCTGGGAAGGTGAAACACCTCAGGAATCCAACAAATGTTCGGGGTCAATCAAAATAGTAAATAACAAAAAGAAAAGGAACTAGGATTTTGAAGGAATCAGGATTAGGGTTAGGAGATGGCAGCCGGGGAAGAAGAAGCTCCTTGTCTTGGACGGTAGCTAGGGCTTCCTTTGCTTGGGTGTGGCTGGTCTCCAAGGATGCAAAAGAATTCTAGGGTAGCAAGGATTTGGCCGGGGTGCACAAGGAGAGCACTCAAAGTAAAGAACCAAAACAAAGACACCGATCACAAGGCAATAACACAAAATTTCAGCAAGTTGTATTCATAAGAAATAGATGATACAAGAGGGGGAGAGGGTGGGGTATTTATAGAATTCCCATGCCCTCTCCTAAAAGGATTACAAGTCTTCTCCTAGTTAGAATAGGTTTACATAATTTAAGTGGGAGAAAGACTATAAAATAAACCTAGAACTATGAGTATACAAGTTGAATGAAATAAAAACTCAAACTCCTTCTTGTATTTGAACTCTTCCACCATGTTGGACTTGGTCAACTCATGGAGGATGCCTATCCTAGGTGTGTTGGGCTTCAAGGGGCAGCAAGGGGTCATCCTCCTTTGGATTGGTTCATGGGCTTTGGGCCCTGGAAGCTGGGGTGCCCTGGTATCAGCATATTCCTTGGAATCTTGGTTCTTCATGCTTGGACTTGCTTCCTGGGCTTGGAATTTTAAGACTTAGAGTACTGGAATAACCTGAAAGATAGAGCTCCTAGTATATAAAATATTCTAAAAGCATTTGGGGGGAATCTAGCATCTGAAATGGTATTTGGAGGGAATCAGGGCACCTGGAGGGCATTTAGGGCTCCTGGGTGTCAATTGAGCTCCCATAAGATGATGTAATTACCTCTGGCACTTGAATGAGGCTTGGCGAAACTCCAAAATAGCGTAACCTCCTCTCTTGTATAAAATTTGGACTCATACTAGACTCATACTGATGTACTGGACTCAATATACTGGACTAGGTCAAGACAAATCAACTA
The DNA here is from genome assembly GCA_021397845.1 of Areca catechu. NCBI lineage: Eukaryota > Viridiplantae > Streptophyta > Magnoliopsida > Arecales > Arecaceae > Areca > Areca catechu. Next base: position 60,181,058 of record CM038050.1, read on the forward strand.
GTCTCACCTTATTACAACTCAATCTTACTTTCTTACAAAATTGTGACGCATGACTAAGTAAACCAAATAGGACCCAGTAATTTGTGTCTGATCTTGGTGCCCCCACCAATTCTCCCAGGGTGGGAGGAACTCGACCCTGTCGAGTATGGGTCAATTTGGCTCAAGGAGGGTCTGGGTTGAGGCACTGTAGATCCTCACAGGTGATCCACGAATCCTTATATTCTGGCCGACCTTGCCACCGGACCAAGTACCGCTAACAGTCTCTATCCTGGGTACCGATAGCTTGATCGTCTAGAGCTCTCTCAATCTTTACCTCACCAAAATGCCAAATTATATGTGATCGCTTTGGGGTGGGTTCTCTCTCAAAAAAATGGGAGTGCCTCAAGGGGCTCACTAGGTATCTTTGCTGGCTCCCTAGACTCTATAAGATCTAAGATGATGAAGGTGGAACTAATACCTAAATTAGGTGATATCTTAGGCACATAGGCATTGGGTCCATTACTCTTCATTATCTTTGATGGGTCAGCTTCGCGAGCAGAAAATTCTTTTACAATTACAAAATCCTCTGCAAAAATTCTTTATCTCTCTTTTGGGAATTAGCCAAGTTATTATTTAGTTCATTAGTTATGTTCAGCTTTTGACTAATTTCTATATGCATATGCTGTGCAGAGGATAGTGCAGGTGCAGACATGTAATTCAGGCTGTGCATTTATTGGACCCAACTAATACCTAATAGACTCGACTAAACTTTCCTATTGAAGGAAATTTTATTGGACTCTCTAAGGGACAAAACCTAATAGACTATAAACTCTTTGGGTTTGACCCTAGCATGGCATGCATAAGAGAATTTACCATGTACACTTACTAAATGCCAAAGGGTATGCAAGAAGTAAGATGCAAACCTAACATGCACAATGTATGTATGCAGTATGCTTGCTTCTACAAAATGCAAATGAATGATTAAAGAAACATAGGAGAATTCATGGAAAGGTAGAAAATATGAGGTGGATTCAAGGTTAGTCTGGTAAGGTAAAAGGTAAGAAAAGGGGTTGGGATTGATCGGATAGGCTAAGAGACAAGAAGTTGTTTCAGGGATGAGTCCTATACTATTGAGATTTACCTTATGAGTGTGAGGTATTCCTATAAGGTCGACTTGATGGAAAAATGGGTTATTGATTTCAGGGAAGAGATCAATTGGGGTTAAAGGAATGACTTCATCCTGAGGGTATTTGTCTAAAAAGACCAAGTCCTTAATAAACTCTTCTGGCTCATAAAATTTAGGACTGGGTTCTATAACTGGATTCTCTTATGAAGTCTCCTCAGGTAGAGTTGCAGTCACTGGGTCATGGACTTCTTCCTCTAATGACTCTTCCACTATATGGTCAACTAACTCTATGTTGGTTATTGTCTGGTTATGGCTAAGGTTGGCTAAATCTAGATCGGCATCTACTTGGGTATGGTCAGGGTCAACTATTATTGGGTGATCTTCTACTATAGGTTTAGTCTGGGTGAGGTCAGGGGCATCTAACTCTAGATTGGTTTGTACCTGGGTATCTACTAAGTCTAGGTCTTCTAGAGGGACTTCCTCTTCTTCTTCCTCATACTCCTCCACTAAGCTCATGTCAGCTTCATATACTTCTTTTTCTAAGTCATCTTAGTGAACCAATGGGATGGTAAGAGGGGTTTGGCTAATGAAAAATTGACTAAGGTCTGGGGTAACAGGGGTGGGTAAACTAAAGGATTCCTGACTAATATTTGGTTCATCTCTAGGGGTACTAATCTTATGGGATTTTGATTGACTAGGAGAAACTGGGCTATACCCATAGGTACTAATCCTTCAGATTTGGGTTGGCTAAGGGAAATTAGCCTAGTACTGGACTCTTATTTAGGAGTTATGGAATCACTAGACTCATAGGACATGTGTACATAGGATCTGGTATAGAGGATCTGGGTGCATAAGTTCTAGAGTCATAGGATTTGGGCTCAGACCTATAGGTTGTGGATCTCTTGGGCTCAGGGTATGGATCGGGGTATTGGGCTCTCCTAGAGTTGGGAGGTGGGGAACATGGGGTCCTAAGGTCAGGCTCATGTTTAGGTCTGATATGGGTCTCAAGGGTTTTCCCTAAATCTCCTAATTGGTTCCCTAGTTGGTCAAACCTATTGTTCATTTGATTTTGAGATTGGGTAAGATGGGTGGTAAATTAGGCATTCAGCTAGTTTTTGAATGGGGTCAGTTGGTTCATCAGGGTGTTCAATTGGGCATTTATTTGGTTCCTCTGGGTGTTCAATTGGGTAAGCTAATTTTGGAATTGGGTATTGGCTTGGTTCATTTGGGTAGTTAATTGGGCAAGCTGGTTCATGATGGCCTTAAAATTGGGATCCATGATTAGGCTGGGTTGAGGTTTGGACTTTTGGTATTAGGTTCCTAATCTAGTGGTCATGCAACAAATCAAACAATCAAAGTGGAATGATGCAGCCAAGCATGCAAAAGAAAAAAAAAAGCTAGTACAATCTAGGATTTCCTAGACCTAGAGCCAAAACTGGGTGGGTCAGCTCAACTTACACCTAATCTAGTGGCTAATCCTTCCACTGGCCAGGTAGGGGGTGGGAGTGTGGGAGGCCCCCCTGCTTTTGCAGGGACTCAAATAAAAACCACAACACCACTTAGGTCGTTTGACTCTGGAACCCCAGCCTTAGACACTAGCTTTCAGTAATAGCGAAAGGATTAAATGCACTAGTTGGCCCACATAATTTTGACCCGACCTGTTGATGTCTCCTAGCTCTCTAGGATAAATTAGGTCTAATTGATTTTATTAGGCTTGGGTTAGTATGATGTTTGTTGTTTTGGGCCCAAGATAGGTGATGAAATCTTGCCCTGATCTGAGATATTGAGTTACCCTTAAGATTAGATTAAAGATGATGGCAATTGATGGTCCTGATGCAATCTAAAATAATCAAAAAAATAAAAGTATTTTATGTATATTTTATGAAATGGCAAATTAGGTTAGCAATCAAATTAGGCTTGGGTTGGGGTGTGTGGAAGTTGATTAAATTTGAGTTAGTCAACTGCAAAATTAGCAGAAATCAGAGAATTAAAGTTTTAGTTGATGCAAAATTTGACATAGATCCTGATGCAGAAAATAATAAAACAAATTCTGTAACATAGTATGGATGGTGACGATGATACGTACCAAACCTCAAGTAGAAAAAAAATTATATGATGATGCAAATCCTAGGGTTTTTTAATTGCTGCAAAATTTATCAAGATTCTATTAGGGTTTCTAATATGCAAACTTTTAATGATTTAGGGTTTTTATAAAAATAATTAAAAATTTTGTTAAAATAGAGGACACGAAAGAGAGAAATTTATGTAAATTTCACAAAAAAATAAAATTCCTAGATAGTCAAAATTAGATGAAGAACAGACACCTAATGCAGTGGACAGATTATAAAAATTAGGGTTTGTGAATGCAAAGCAGATAAAAACTATCCTAAACCCACTCTAATATCAAACTGATGCGGGATGACTCTATGATTGCTAAGAATACAAGGAAAATAGTAAAATATTTTTCTTATGATTTTTATAATTTATGTTTGTAGGCTAAATTCCTAAATAAAAGTAAGAACTAGCATAGGAGTAGCAATGCATAGAATCATCATGATCGCAAAAAACTCATGCAAAATAATAAGTAGCCAGAACTCAAGAGTTGAGAAACTCCTAGTTTAGGAAAGCTTGGCTTCATCAAATCAGATGATAAGAGAAGGAAAGGTTTCTTACCAGTCAGAGATTGAAAACTTTGCAATGGAAAGTATCACTTACACTCTAATTAGAGACTGGATGAAGAAGCTTCAGTTCCTTGAATCAGATGGTTGATCTAGACCCAGTCTGAAGGCATGGAAAGCCTTTTCTAGGGAGGTGAATTACCTTGGGAAACCTACAAATGTCCGGGGTTAATCAAAATAGCAAATAAAAAAAAAGGAACTAGGGTTTTGAAGGAATTATGATTAGGGTTAGGAGATGGCAGCAGGGGTAGAAGAAGCTCTTTGTCTTGGACGGCAGCTAAGGCTTCCTTTGCTTGGGCGTGGCTGGTGGCAGCAGGGGAAGAAGAAGCTCTTTGTCTTGGATGGTAGCTAGGGCTTCCTTTGCTTGGGTGTGGCTGGTCTCCAAGGATGCAAAAGAATGCTAGGGCAGCAGGGATTCGGCCGGGGTACACAAGGTGAGCACTCAAAGTAAAGAACCAAAACAAAGACACCGAAAACAAGGCAATAACACAAAATTTTAGCAAGTCGTATTCATAAGAAAGAGATGATACAAGAGGAGGAGGGGGTGGGGTATTTATAGAGTTCCCATGCCCTCTCCTAAAGGGATTACAAGTCTTCTCCTAGTTAGAATAGGTTTACATAATTTAAGTGGGAGAAAGACTATAAAAGAAACCTAGAACTGAAAGTATACAAGTTGAATGAAATAAAAACTCAAACTCTTTCTTGTATTTGAACTCTTCCACCATGTTGGACTTGGTCAACTCATGGAAGACACCTACCCTAGCTATGTTGGGCTTCAAGAGGCAGCAAGGGGTCATCCTCTTTTGGATTGGTTCATGGGCTTTGGACCCTAGAAGCTGGGGTGCCCTGGTATCAGCATATTCCTTGGAATCTTGGTTCTTCATGCTTGGGCTTGCTTCCTGGGCTTGGACTTTTAAGGCCTGGAGTGCTGGAATAACCTGGAAAACATGGGCTCCTAGCATATGGAATATTCTAGAAGCATTTGGGGAGAATCTGGCTTCTGAAATGGCATTTGGAAGGAATCAGGGCACCTGGAGGGTATCTGGAAGGCATTTAGGGCTCCTAGGTGTCAATTAAGCTCCCATAAGCTGATGTAATTACCTCTGGCTTCTGAATGAGGCTTGGTGGAACTCCAAAATAGGGTAACCTCCTCTCTTATACAAAATTTGGACTCATATTGATGTATACATAACTCAATATACTGGACTAGGTCGAGACAAATCAACTAGTCTCACCTTATTACAACTCAATCTTACTTTCTTACAAAATTATGACACATGATTAAGTAAACCAAATAAGGCCCAATAATCTATGTCTGATCCTGGTGCCCCCACCATGATTGCCTCCGATGAGACCACCAAGTACAGGAGGAGCTCTTCTTTGGGCTTTGACTTGGATATCAATGGTGGGGAGGCAAGGAGCTTCTTCGGCACCTTGAAAGCCTCCCTACATTCCTCCGTCTAGGTAAAGCTATGCATCTTGCATAGCACCTTGAAGAAAGGCTGGTAGCATTCGGCGAAATGTGAGATGAAATGGCTTAATACCGGTACACGTCCAGTCAGGCACTGAACCTCCTTCTTGAAAATAGGGTGCCTCATGTTAGTGATCGCTTGGATCTTCTCTGGGTTGGCCTCTATCTCCCTCTGGGTGACCATGAACTCCAGGAACTTTCCTGCTGTAATGCCAAATCTACATTTGGTGGGGTCCAGCTTTATCTAGTAGAGGCAGAGGTTGTCAAAGGCCTCCACCATGTTGATGATGTGGTCTGACTCCTTGCCACTCATGACGAGCACGTCATCCACGTATACTTACATGTTGCAATAGATATGATCTTTGAAGACCCTATTGACCAGATGCTGGTATATGGCCCCTGCATTCATAAGGCCAAATGATATCATCTTGTAGCAATACTACATCTGTCAGTTACAAACGCTGTGTGCTTCTCATTCTCTACGTGCATGCAGATTTGATTGTATCCGGAGAACACATCCATGAAGGTAAGGAGTTTGTGGCCCGAGGTCGCATCCACCAGCTAGTTGATCTTGGGGAGAGGGAAGCTATCCTTTAAACATGCCTGGTTGAGGTCGGTGTAATCCACATAGATCCTCCACTTTCCAGAAGCTTTTCTGACCATCACTACATTAGCAAGTCATTCAGGATATCGTACCTCATGGATGAAGCCTGTCATGAGTAGCTTCTCGACCTCCTCATCAATCACCTTCGTCGCTTTGAGGCAAAGCTCCTCTTCTTCTGCCAGACAAGGTGGTAGTTAGGGTCGACATTCAGGCTGTGGGTAATCACTTCTGTTAGAATCCTAGGCATGTCTGCAATGGTCCAAGTGAAGATGTTCATGTTGGCTTGTAGGAAGCTGAGCAGGTGGGACCTCTCCTCTTCAGCCAGCTGGGCTCCCACTTGCATAGTCTTCAAGGGATCCTTTCCCAGGGGTAAGGATAGCAGGGGCTTAATTGGTCTACCCTTCGGCTCCTACTCAGTCAGGCCTGGTTGGTCAATGGCTAGGCTCGGACGAACCCCTCGTGGTCTTGGGATGTAGGCAGTACTGGACTGGCTGCTGGGATCCCCTCATTTCTCCAATCCCCCAAAGAGTGGAGAACTAGACAAGGAGATAACAGGTGGATATGGTAGCATCGAGCAGATTGAGTCTAGGACACCCTAGGATTGCGTTGTAAAGAGAAGGAAGTCTTATAATGGTGAATGTTATCAACACGGTAGCCTGCCATGGTGATGTCCCGGTAGTTATTGGGAGTATAATCTCTCCTTCAATTCCGATTGAGTCCCTGATAATGCCCACTAAGGGCATGAATACTAGCTTTATTTGGTCGGCAGACAAGTTCATCCTTGTAAAAGCATCATAAAAAGGTTGTCAACAAAGCTTCTACTATCAGCCATATTTCTTTTTAGAGGATGTTTTGCTATCGTCATTTCTACAATGATAGTATCATTATTTGGGTTGTCTTCCACCCTTGCCGACCCTTCTCCCTTGTAGGGGAGTACAACATCATTCTCTTCTATTCCCCTAGCCCTTTTTGAGGTTCTCCTTGATCCAGGAGATCATCCTGACCGGCTTCTTAGTGGGCCGATTGTCGATGGCGAGCGGTCAGGGTTCTTCATTCTGGGCTGCTGGAGGTTCTCCTCCCTCCACGTACTTCCTGAGATAGCCATGCTTGATTAGGTCTTCTATTTTCCTCTTCAGATGGTGGTAGTCCTCAGTGTCGTGGCCGTGGTCTCGGTGGAAGTGGTAGTAACGGGACCTATCATGTCTAGCAGATGACCTTAGTGGGGGAGGTCGATGTAGGAAGTACTCGCCCTTGATCTCCATCAGGATCTTTGCTCTCGGGGTAAGGACAGGAGTGAACTTTTTTTCCTTGGTGGGGTCAACCTTGAGCCTCGACCCCTAGCACGGGACCGGTGCCGTCTTCCGGGCCGGGGAGTGGATGTTTCTCCAATGGCCTACCTCTTTAGCAACCTCCTATCTAGCTTTCTTATGGTGGGGTCAGCCTCCTCTACATGGATATACTTGTGGGCCTAGAGGAGGAGCTCCGAGTAAGTCTTTGGAGGCTCCTTGTCGAGGGAGTAGGTGAAGTAGGAGGTCCGCAACCCCCTCTTCAGGTCCAGCATGGTGACAAGCTCATCAAGGTTGTAGATCTCCAGCATGGCAATTTTAAACTGGGACACGTAGTCTTGAAGGGGCTCTTGGTCCTACTGGCAAATCGAGAAGAGGCTATTGACTTCATGTGGTACCTTTCTGCATGCATCAAAGTGCGCCATGAACTTTTTCTCCAACTGGGCAAAGGAGTCAATGCTTTTTGACTCGAGTCTCAAAAACCAGGCTCGAGCAACCTTCTAGAGTGTAGCTAGGAAGGCAATGCAAAAGAGAGCATCGGTGTTCCCTTGGACCCTCATGAGGGCTTTGTAGCTTTCCAGGTGGTCCAGGGGGTTAATTGTCCTGTCTTAGGGGTCATCCTAGGGCATGCATAACTGGCAGTGGATTGGTTCCTCTTGGATTCTATGGGAGAAGGGTAGATGGGTGTCATAACCCATGGACTCACTGAGGGAGCCCTGAATCTCAATAAATCGGTGCGACAGGTTAGCCAGCATGCGCTCTTGCTCTTCGAGGTGCCTTTTCGCCTGGCAGTAGATGGCCTCGTCTATAGACCTTTTGGTGGAGGCCATCAAGGGTGAAGTGGGTGTGGAGTGGAGGAACTTTTGCTTGAGTTTTTGGCCATGCCGGTGCCATCAGTGCAAGTGTGCACCATGGTCCGAGACCAGGGAGCGGCTCTCCCGACCGGTCAGGACATCATGCTGCTTTTTTCCAACCATCTGGTGGTCTCCTCACAGGTGCGAGGCCGCATGTAATGGCCCCTCCTGGAAGGATCGTAGGTTAGTATAGTGATTGGCGGTGTGGACTGCCGGCATCCCTGGTTGCTATTGCTTTGCCAGGGACTAGTGTCTTGGGTGGAGCTGGAGCACCACCACAATCAGGGCATGGACCTTTGGGTGAGTGGAGTGATCTAGGGATATGCCGGAGGCGGCGGCGGTGGAGTGGGGAGCTCCCCCTCAGGGCTCTGTGGGTCACCACTATGTGGGGGTTCCCCTACATTGCTGGTAGAAGCCTCTCATGCACGTGTTGTCACCATGAGGCAGTGGATGTCCACGGGTGCTCTGCTAATGGTGGGGACTCACTGTTGGACTTTCCATAATCACTGGTATCCTCCCCCCTTCCTGGCATGCCTATCTGTTGCCACCTAGATCGCCGTGGTCTATAGTTCTAACATGTTGCAGACTCGTCAGGGTCCCTTTGGATACTTGGTACTCTCTCTTGGATGGCTCCTTGGTCAGGTTGTCCTACAAAAAAGAGGAGACCTGGACTAGAGATTCTAGTGGGGACACTTTAATGACAAAGTCAATTGGGATGGTCCAGGGGAACAAAACCTTTATGGTGAAGAGCTTAGGAACTCTCTGCATAGAGGGTGAAAGATGAGATGTAAGAAGTGGAAAGTTAGGGTCGAGTGGAGATCAAAGAGCTAGAATGTTTTGTTGGCTAGTTCCTTGCCCGTTTGTGCTCTGAGTCTCTGACTCCTTCCTCCCTCTCGAGGATCCTTTCTTCTGTTTTATATGAGAATGATGGCCTAGACCAAGTCCAGGGATTCACTGAGATGTCCCTTTACTGGTATCCCTTTCAGGAGGGGTTTTTCTTTGTCTGAGACCTCGACCCTGTCGGACCGATCCTCAGTAGGAGATCCTTTCATTAGGGGTGTTCTCCTGTGTAGTATAGATCTTGTCCCTCTGGTAGTGCAATTTCTCGTGGGAGGGGCGGCCGCCATGCCACTGAGCCCTGAGCCATGGTGAGGCATTTCTATTCTAGGAGGGACCGTCGAACTGTCATAAGGCTTGGGGCCTTAATGGAATACTCTTCTTGGAGGAGGTATAGATTCTGTGTCACAGGGGTTGGAGTCCCCCGGTTGCATGGTCAAGGACGTGGCGGCATGCTACAGGGCTTGGGGCCTGGTGGAGCATGCATTATATAGAACATGCGGGTGGTGCATTTGCAGAATTTGAATCTCCGGTAGGGTGTGCACCATCTCTCAGAGGTTGTAGATGGCTCGAAGCTTCCATGGCACGGTCTGAGTCTCTACTGATCTTCTATCTTTTTTACTTATGGTGGGAACTTCATCCTTAGCATGATAGGGGGCTCTATCTTGGGAGCTCAACCTTGGAAAGCATGAGCACGTCCCTAGCTGGGAGCTTAACCTTAGATAGGAGCTGACCTTGACCAGGTGGCTCACCCTCGGAAAGCATGAGCACATCCTAGACCAGGAGCTCGGCCCTTGATGGGAGCTGACCTCGATTGGGGGTCTCGCCATCGAAAAGCATGAGCACATCCTCGGCCTGGAGCTTGACCCTAAATGGGAGCTACCTCGGTCGAGGGGCTCACCTTTGAGAAGCATTTTAATGTCCTCGACCGGGAGCTCAACCCTGGATTGGAGCTAACCTCGGTCAGGGTCTCGCCCTCAGAAAGCATGAGCACATCCTCGGCCTGAAGCTCAACCCCGGATGGGATCTGACCTCGGCTAGGGTCCCTCCCTTGAAAAGCATGAGCATGTCCTCGGTCGGGTGCTTGACTCTAGATGGGAGCTGACCTCAACCAGGGGCCTCACCCTTGGAAAGTATGAGCACATCCCCAATCGAGAGCTCAGCCTCAGATGGGAGTTGACCTCAGTCGGGGTGCTCACCATCGGAAAGCATGAGCACATCCTCGGTCGGGAGCTTGACCCCAGATGGGAGCTGACCTTAACCAGGGGGCTCGCCCTCGGGAAGCATGAGCACATCCTCGACCAGGTGCTCCATCCCAAATGGGAGCTAACCTCGGCTGTGGGTTTCATCCTTAGAAAGCATGAGCATGTCCTCGACCTGGAGCTTGGCCCTGAATGGGAGCTAACCTCAGCCAAGGGATTGCCCTTAGAATATATGAGCACGTCCTCAATCGGGAGCTCAACTCCGGATGGGAGTTGACCTCAGTCGGGGGGCTCGACATTGGAAAGCATGATCACATCCTTGGTCAGGAGCTCGACCCCGGATAGGAGCAAACCTTGATCGGGGGGCTCGCCCTCAGAAAGCATGAGCACGTCCTGGACTAGGAGCTCAATCTTGGATGGGAGCTGATGGTGTAGATACCAGAGGCACCGAAATAAGATAGAGGCTTCTCAACCCTCTATGGATTACTCAGTAGTGTTTGAGTCCATTTGTAATAAGGGCTTAGCCTAATTGAGTTTTCATTTTCATTATTTGAGTCCTGTACTAGTCAGCTCATGTTGAGCTGGTTTTCTTTCTGAGTCTTGTATATGTTAGTCCAAGCCAAGTGAAGACTAAGCCAATACAGGTAAAGATCAACCCAACTTGAAGTTATGAAGACCATGGAAGGCCTAGTAGAAGAAATTAGAAACCCGGGAGCCAAATCAGAAGCCTTGAAGCCCTGGATCGCAGCCTGAAGCAAAATGGGCCAGCAAAGGCCTAGGAGGGGAGCTAGGGCGCCATCCACCCTATGGTCACCACCCCTTGGTCGGCCATTTAGGGTCACCTCCCTTGGCTGACCAAGGCAAGAGAGGAGAGAGCAATTTGATGGCAATCAAATCCTAGACTTTCCATGTATTTTAGCTAGGGTTTATGTGGGATTCAAATTCCTAGTAAAAGTCCATTGTATCCTTACTTGGGGGCCAAGTTAGTGAGTCTATTTAAGAGACTCTATTCTCTTGTATGAATAACTTTTTGAATGAATATTATTGAGTTTTCTAATCTACTATGTGCTTTTGTTGTGTGCTAAGGGGATTCTGTGTGAGCCCCTCCTTCCTCCTTGTCTCCTGCGCCTAGTGTCCAACTGCCATCAAACCCTAGAAGCATCCTCTCCTAGCCTTGGCCGCCCAACATCAATCATCCCTTTTCCTTGCTATTTTTAAATTTAGTTCTTCATCCTTGCTTGGTTTCCTAATTCTTGACAGGCTGTTTGCAGGTTTCTCGAAGTCTACGAATCCAACGACTCTGACCGGGTAGCGATCGGATCACTGGGTTGAAAGCTGAGAATTCATGGGTATTCGGTTTGATCATCTAGGCCACATCCAGAAGTGAGAGCTGGTGCTTTAACCATTGTCAAGTACACCCCTTTGCTTGCCAGTAGCATTATTGAAGGGAAACTAGCCCAACCAAGACTTCTCAGCCTCGACGATCCTCTTTTCTATTGCTTTTTAGGTTCTACTTTGCATGCTGTTGCTTCTATTTTACATAGAACTCTCTACTTAGATTTATGGCCTGATCTTTGGGATTTGAATACATAACTTAACCTATAAAAATACAAAAATAATCATGCATGCATTTTAGTTCTGCATCATTTGGTATCAAAGCCTGTTTGGGCTCAGTTCTCTTTGCATATTTGGATCGGGTGCTTCACCATGGCAATCTGGTCATAGGAGACAAGTAGGCCTACAAGACCCTCTCTTTCCAATCTACGTGATCTCCTATGGTGTGTAGGGGTGCCGCTATGAATTGACCCCTGAAGAAGAACACAAAGAGTTCATAAGGGTTTTTTTGCATCTCGGCCTTTTCAGTACATCACCTACTCTCTCAATTGTTTCTGCCTACATAGAACTCAGAAAAATCTAAAATTTATTTTCATAAATTCCTTATAATTGAGGTTAATTCCAAAAATTTTATCAAGAATTATTTCAGTCTATGAATTCTCTGCCAGATGAAACACTACCTGAGAACAGTTCTGCCCTATTTTTAGCAGCAAAATCAATTTCTGCAAGTTTAGGGTTGTTTGGTATAATTTTTGCATATCTTATAATTTTGGCATGTTTCCTGCATTTTAGGTCATTATTTGTAAAATATATTTATGTTTAAGAAAATACCAAAACAAAATAAATACATATATTCATAAAATACCAAAAAATACTTAAACCCTAATTTGCATTTTCGTCTGCCTGCCATCATTGCATAAAATACTTTAAGGGCACTTTCTATATGCCAGAGAAGGGGAGGAGTTGATAACCTCTCCTTAGCCCAAAACCACCTTCCTTGCATTCAGTCCCAAGCCTAATCTAAAATTAACTAGACTTAATTTGTTCTAGTGGGCTAGGGACACCAATCGGTCGGGTTCAACCATTATGGATGACCAGTGCACCCAATTCATCTCTTATTACTGGATGCTGGGTATCTAGGCTAGAGGTACAGTGTGAAACATCCTAAGCGGATCGGTGGTTCCTTAATTGGGTCCCTGCAAGAGCAGTGGGGCTTCCCACTATCCCACCTCTTACCTGGCCAGTTGAAGGACTAGGATTTGAGTTGTGTGTAAGTTGAATCAACCCATTCTATTTGGGCTCTAGATCTAGGCAACCATAGTCAAGTTAGTGTTGAGTCTTGCATGTGCACTAGATTAGGAGTCCCATTTCATCCACCATCTCCACCTATGGATGAACCCATGGATAAGCTGGAAGCCCAAATTTAAGCCCTTATAGACCAAATGGCCCAGATGAACCATAGGTTTGAGCATATAGACAACCAACTTGGAACCCTAGAGGAGGCACATAGGCCTCACAGTGAGCCAGACCCTGAGTCACCTCCCCATCCTAGGAGATTCCCTCGTCGTGATCCTTACTATGAGGCTGACCCTAGGAGAGCCCATCATCTTGATCCAGTCCTAGAGGTTCGTCCAAGGAGACCCAATCAGGATTGTATGGACTAGGAAGACAGAGCCTATAGAAACATTAAACTTGATGCACCCACTTTTGATGGTTGTCTTGACCCAAAGGCCTATATAGATTGGGAGGGAGAAGTTGATCAATATTTGAGTGGTACGATATGTCGGAGGAATGTAAGTATAGGTTTGCCAAGCTTAAGTTGGTCTGCCAGGCCAGGTTGTATTAGGCTACTATTGAGAGAGCACTTAGACTAGGAGGCCATGAACCCATAGTCACCTGGAGGGCCATGAAGGCTAAGCTTAGAGGGAAATACATTCCAACCTCATATCATTATGGTTTGTTGGATCAGTGGCAAAGGTTGAGTAAGGGCAGCAAGAGTTTATATGAGTACATCGCAAAATTTGATGAGTATTCCATGCAATGTGACTTAAATGAAGCTGAGGATATTGTTCTGTCTAGGTTTAGTGTTGGCCTTAAAGATGATATTAAGCGGGAGCTCTACATGAGAGAGGTTAGTGACCTGGACCATGCCTACCAGATTGCTAAGGATTATGAGTGTTTTCAAAGAGGGCCTATATACCGCAGACCCGAGCTCACTAGATACCCTAGTCAGTACCCAGGAGCTAGCCAGTCCCACCAGAGCTGACCCAGCCCTAGCCAACCTAGCCCGAGTTGACCCAATTCGAGTCACCCTGATCCAAGTCGACCCTAGCCTAGTACTCCTTTGACCTGTAAAGATGATAAAGGTAAATCTATAGAGGTCCACAAGAGTCCCAATCCCCAGAAGACCTGTTTTAAATGTCAGAAACTAGGCCACTTTGCTAGCCAGTGCCCACTTAGTGCTCTACACTTAGGAGAGCTAGAAGAAGAGGAGCTGAACCCATAGCTAAACCTGAGGGAGAAATCTATGAGGCTGATGACCAGTTATTGGATGAGTATGAAGGAGAGGTAGAGGAACCTATAGTGGAAGAACAATTAGAGGAGGAGAACTTAGATACCTAGAACCTTATCTAAGGAAACCGTGGAGGAGAGCCAAATTATAGAGTCTAGTCCTAAAATACAAGAACCAGAAGAATTTATTAAGGACCTGATATTTTTAAATCAGTACGCCAAGGATGAGCCCCCTCCCATAGTTTCCATTGAGGACCTCTTCCCAGAAATTGTTGACCCATCCTTCCATAGCATAAACCTTTTCTTGCCTAAAGACATAACCCAATGCTCATACATTAAGGTCAGTCTCTTTAGCTCAAAACCAATCCTTGAATCCCCTTCCTATTTTCTATCCTTCTCTGAGTCGTCTCATATTTCTAGAACCATTGGGTCACATTTTGTTGAGGTTACCAGGTTGCAAGAATCCATAGAGCCCATCCCATTTGCTATCTACTTTTGGAAGACCCTCTGGCATCTATTAGGAGTTCCTGGCAAATTTTCTTCTGCATGTCATCCATCAACCATGACTCATGTCCCATGCCCAAGTTGTAGTTAAGACCTAATAAATCACTTTCGATAGGAATGCATAGTCAAGTCTATTAGGTATTAGTATGAGTCCTTTGTGTCACCTGTTAGGAGTCTGCATATGCCCAGTATGTTCACCACCTGTACTAATTTTGAAATGAACTAGCTAATTCCCGAAAAAGGGCCAAGAAATTTAATGTAGTGGATTATGTCATGATTAGGCATAGGCCTGAGTGGTTCCTACCCGGGACCGTTAAGAAGCTTCGTGCTCACGGGGCTGGACCTTTTAACGTGATAAATAAGGTTGGATCAAATGCCTATGTGTTAGATTTGCCTCTAGATTTTTGATGCAGAATGAAAGCTCTGATACCAAAAATGATGCAGAACGAAAGAGATGATGCGATGCGGAAGTAAATTAAGACTAATTTTTTTTATTTTTTTTATTTTCAGAAGTCGGCTTTGACTCAAAGGAAAGTTAAACTATGTTGAAAGAAACTATATAATAATTGAAAGCACAATTCAAAGAAACTAGATTATCAGAGTAGTTCAGAAGTATAGGATCGCTGGGGGTTAAGAAACTCCCAGACCTAGGGTTTCGCTCTGAACTTTCAACAGGACAGAAGAAAAGAGAAGAGAAGGGTTATGAACCAGACAATGATCTTCACAGAGTTTAGTGGAAGGACTCTCTTGAGCAGATTGTTGGATCCTCGGATTCGGATATCTTCGCAATGGATCCTCCAACACTGGTCCTTTGGCAGAGTTGGCTTCTCCTGAACTCAGGATCTGGGAAAGAAGAAGAACAAGTTATGGAACCAGATACTCAAAGGAAGGATTTACCAGATACGAAGAACTTGAGAATTGATGTTGCTGAAATCCTGATTCTCCTGGATGCTGATCTGACTTCCTCTGGGATTTGCTCTGTATTTGAAGTAGCCGATCTGGACCTTGATGCTGGTGGTCGGCCTCTACTTGGAAGAGAGGGGCCGTGAGATGCTGAGGTAGATTAGGGTTTGGATGATGGGTGGAATGAAGAAGATGATGGGTGGCTAGGGTTTGGAATTGAAGTGGCTAACCTAGGGTTTTGGGGTTGGAGATCTCACACCTCCTCAAGGTTCCTAGGAAACCCGGATTTACTCCCTCACGGAGCTCAACACCTGAATACAAGTGCGGAAGAGAGAAACACAAAGTTGCTCACACAGAATTTGAATTCATTCATCATTTTTTTAAAACTTACAAGAGGGGTTTATTTTATAGGTCTTTACAAGAGGTCAGGGTTTTACATCTTCCCATGTGGGACTAATAGGATGGATCTTCAAATTAGGCTTGTAGAATCAAATCCTTCTTATATGGCCGGCCAAGAGGATCCATAAGTGTTGATTGATGGCTCCAAATGGTAAGTAGGTGGCGCCTCCTTGCCTTGCTCTTCAAGAAAAATTTTTTTCCTTCCATGGCTCAACTCTTTTGGACACATCCTTTTCTTTCTCCCCAGGTCATGGCTCTTCCCAACTTTGCTTTAGTCTTTTTAGGCATGGATTGGGCGCCCCCTTGAAGTGCTCCCCAAGAAATGCCTCTTTCCTCCTTTAGCTTGGCCTTTTAAGGTATATGTGGGGAGCCTCCTTGATTTTGGCTTCAAGAAAAATTCTTGCTCCCTTGGGTGTGGGGACCAAGACACTGGGATGGAGATGTGGCACCTCCTAGACTCTGGCGTGTGGCTGGGAGTGTGGCGCCCACTTGCTTGGGCTTGGGAGAAAATGTGGCACCCTGGAGAAGACCTAGACCACTACTAGGACTTGTACTGAGTCAACATGACTCAACAAAATTTAAATTGCAGGGAAATATAGACTCAACTAAATTTGAGTTGACCAAGTCAACCCTTATTACAAAACCAGAAAACCCTAATTCTTCGGGCAAGGTCAATCAGAGATCCAGATGGAGCCCTAAAGTCTTCTTCTGAGTCTGGTGCTCGCACCAATTTTGGTATTAGTTCTACTTTTAATATCGTAGACCTGGTTGAGTTTAGAAAACTGACAGCGATACCTAGTGAGGCCTTTGGACCTACTCCTTCCATTGTGAGTGACTGTAGCCCAGAGTGTCCACCAGTTAATTAGCCTAAGAGAGGAGAACGGATTGAGCGTATCTTGGATGATGAATCCATCATGATCCGGGGTCGCGGCTATCAACGCTACCTGGTCTGATGGTAAGGCTGGCCAGAGTTGGACGATTCATGGATTTCTTGAGAGGACTTGCAGCACCTCAACCCAGACCTTCTCAAGAGATATGTGAGCCAGTGTGACCCTTACTCGACAAGGTTGAGTTCCTCCCACCTCGGGAGAATTGGTGCGGACACCAGATGATGGGGAACAAAGATGAAATGATGTATTTCTAATGGAATCAGTAATGATTTGAATGAGAGATGAAGTAAAAAGATGCAACTATTCAAGTAAAGAAGTAAGAATTCGATGAAATGATTCTAAATATTAAACTTGATTAGAAAATAGAACCATTCAAAGAAATAAAGAGAGGAGGACCTTCGTGGTTAAGAAACCACTCAGATTAGGGTTTAGTTAATCTAATAATTGCAGATCTAAAATCTTTTCTAAAGAGGGTTACTCGACAATTAATACTTTAGTTTAAACATTGAGAACACTCAAAGAAGAAGCTTCCTGGATGACAGGGAGATTCCTTAGGTTGCAAGGCTTCTTGTATACGGTTCGTTGGTACGGGAGACCTTCTTCTTGGGAGACTAGAAAGCTAGGGATCCTGCAACAAAAGATGTAGAGGGAGATTAGGGAAAAGGGTTGAGATGGAGAAGTGAGGGGAAAGATGAAAAGAAACTTGGAGTAGTCTTGTTGAAGATCTTCTTTGGCTTCATTTTGATGACAACTCCTGGCTTGAACTTGTGAAGAACTCCTTGGATGGTTGGCATCACTAGAGATGGAGGAGATATGGATTCTTGATGTGCTTCTTATGTTGGCCGAATGGACTAAGAGGAGTGGAGGAAGTTAGGTTTGATGAGGGAAAGTTGGAAAGAAGAAGAACTCTAGGCCTCATGCCCTCCTTCTCACAAGGGGCCAAGCATTCAAGCAAGGGAAAAATTCAAAGAAAAGTTTTCTTCATTGATTCAAATTTCATAAGTGATTATAATAAGGTTTGGAGCCTATTTTATAGACACCAAGCCATTTGAAATTCAAAATTTGAAATTCAAAAATTACAAAATGAGGGGAGAGATTGGTGGCCGACATCATGAAGAGGGGGTGCCATTTGTGGAGGAATTGTGGGCCAATTTAGATTCCTTCTTCCTTGGGCAAGATTCCTTGGTGATGTGTCCAGGTGATGTGGCATGGAGGAATGATGAAGTGGCTTCCAAGTTGGTGAGTCCATGGTCTATGCGGGCACCAGTCTTTTTGACTTGGTTGTGCTAAAACCAGGTTGGGCTTGGCTGACTCTCCTTGACTCAATTACATTGAAGACTTAATTAAAGCAAATACTGGACTCAATTACCAAATTGAAATGAGTACAGGACTAATAGACTCAAATAAAAGCTTATTACAAGACTCGAGCTCTCAATCTTCCAACATAGAGAATCTTTCCTAATTTGGATCGGTTGGAGTCTTTTCTTGAGCCTGGTGCCCGCACCAATTCTCCCCGGATCAGAGGAACTCGACCCTGTCAAGTAAGGATCGGTCTGACTATGATATCTTTTTAGTAGGTCCGGGTCAATTTGCTATAGATCCTCTCGGGTGATCCAGGAGTCCTCGAAATCTGGTCAGCCTTGCCAATGAACCAGATAATGTTGATAGCCCTTATTTCTAGTGGTAATCACATGGTCATCCAAGATATATTCAACTTTATCTCTCCGGTCTGGTGGAATTGCTGGTGGGCACTCAGGTATGGTTTCACTCTCAAAGGTGGGATAAGGCCCAAAAGGCTCACTAGGAATTAATGCCGGCTCTTTATATTCAATCATATCAGCAATATTAAGTGTAGAACAAATTCCATAATCTGAAGGTAACTCTAACACATATGCATTAGGTCCAATTCTCTTAGTTACTTTGAAAGGTCCAGCTCCCCGGGCATGCAGTTTTTTCATAGTTTCTGGTGGAAACCTTTCAGGTCTAAGTTTAATCATTATAGAGTCCCCTTCATTAAATTCTTTCATTCATTTACATGAATTACCCATATACTTATAGACTTCATTGCTCATTTGAATCTTTTTTCTAATTTCTTTATGCAAGTCATGGATATACTGTGCATATTACTCTGTGGACTCAGATACTAGTGCATGTGAGGGTAAAGGGATGAGGTCGATAGGTCTCCTAGGTTTATAACCATGGACAATTTCAAAGGGACTTTTACCAGTAGACCTATTGACAGAATTGTTGTAAGCAAATTCAGCAAGAGGTAATAACAAATCCCAGTTTCCCAAACTCTCTCCTACAAGACACCTCAATAAATTTCCTAGACTTCTATTTACAACTTCGGTTTGACCATCAGTTTGAGGGTGGTAAGAAGTAGAGAATTTCAATTTGGCTCCTAACAGATGCCTAGGGTTTTCCGAAAGTAATTGGTAAATTGGACATCCCTATCGGACACTATGGTTTTAGGAAGGCCATGAATTCTAACCACTCCATCTAGAAAAATTTTGGCTACTTTAGAGGCGTCAAAGGTTTGGGAGCAAGGAATCAAATGGGCCATCTTTGAGAATCTATCGACTACAACAAATATTGAATCATGTTTTCGCAGGATTTTGGGTAGGCCTAATACAAAATCCATGCTAAGATCCTGCCAGGAGAAATCGGGTACAGGTAAGTGATGGGGACATCAAAACCCATCTGGGTTTTCCTTTTATTTTTTTAGATTTTTTTTATTTTAGTTTAAAAATACTTATTTCAGATATTCCACCTATTCCTGTTATTCCAGATTTATTCTAGACATATCCCCATTTTATCCCTCTGCTATTCCAATCATCTTCAACCTCCCAAACACTCACAAAACCTCCATTTTTCATTTTTTTCTTCCCGTTTGTCCTGGATCTGCCACGTTCGACCTCCGGAGCCACCCTCGATGGTCGTCCACCTCCCCCGGCATCGATCTCCTTGTGGGAACGCCGATGAAAACCATGGAACCGGCCACGACCGTGCGCCCATGCAGATCCTCCCATGGCCATCAGCCCTTGCACCCCCACCGCTCGTGCCCATGTCCGCCATCGTCCTCCTCAATGCCATCGCTGGTCACCGGCGGAGCCGCCCAAGGTCGCCGACCAAAGCCCCAGCACCCACGGCCACTGGTCGTGCCCCCTGCTCTTTGCCCATCCGTACCGTGCCCCTCCTCCACCGCATTGCCGTCTGCCTCTGCTTCCCGTCAGCCACTCATGCTTGCTGCTGACCATCACGCCATCCACCGGCCATCACGACCTCCATCATTCAGCCCCCCTTTCGGTCCATGGAGAAGAACCTACTGTTGCACAAACATGAAAGTCCATGCTTCTCAAAGCTGCACCCTCTTCAAAGCAACACGGATTTCAAAGCTGCACCCTCTGAATTTTAGAGCAGGTGCTTATTTTGGTGAATCCAGATTATGCCTAATTTATTTATTTTAAATCTGGATGTATGGACCAGTTGGAAAGTTTTTTTTAAATTGGTTTTAGATTAGGATTAGTTTGATTTTTTCCACTATATGGAGAGGGTTGTGTTTAATTTTCTACCATGTTTTTAGGCTACAAACATAGTAGGTTTGGGATGTCACTTTTTTCTGGGCTGCATGCCTTGTATTTTTTTTTCTTTGGCCCCAAGTTTTGTAAGCCTATATAAAGGCACCTCCTCTCTTGAATAAAAATGATGATGATGAATATGAATTTTTGAAAAGAGTGTTCTTGGTTCTGCCTGGGCATGAGGCCCGTCTTTCCTTAACCTGTGGGTATCGACAGGTGTGAGGCTCCAATTATCTTCTCCCTAGCTGAGTCCCCTCTATGATCTTGGAGCTTCTCCTTTACAGCCCCAGGTAGCGATTTGGGTGGGATGCCCTAAGCTCCGCATGTAGTGAGATGGGTGGGATGCCCTAGACTACATGTAGTGGGGTGGGTGGGTGGGATGCCCTATAGGTGCGACCTCTCTCTGTGAAGGTAAGTCCCAAGTCCATAGAGTATCCTTGTTTCTTGCCCCCATATATTTTTTCCGCGTTCTTGACCCTAATCACAGGTGACTTCTCAACTCTCCAAATATCCTCCTAGCTAGCCCCCCTTATCCCACATCAATTTTGGTATCTGAGCTTCATCCCGAATTAATTTTGGTATCAGAGCAGGAGAGGATTAGGTTTAAAAAAAAAGTTGAAAAAAAAAAGAGAGAAAAAAAAGAGAAAAAAAAAATTGCAGTGAGCCTGACTCGATAGAGTCGAGTTTTCCCCACCCCAGGGGAATGATGGGGACATCAAAACCCATCTGGGTTTTTCTTTTATTTTTTTACTTTTTCTATTTTAGTTTAAAAATATTTATCCCAGCTATTCCATCTATTCCTATTATTCTAGATTTATTCCAGACTGATCATCATTTTATCCCTCTGCTATTCCAATCATCTTCAACCTCCCAGACACTCATGGAACCTCCATTTTTCATTTTTTTTTCCATTCCCGTTTGTCCTGGATCCACCATGTTCGACCTCCGGAGCCACCCCTGATGGCCGTCCACCTCCCCTGGTGTCGATCTCCTAGTGGGAATGCCGGCGAATCCCACGGAACTGCCCGTGACCATGCGCCCATATGGCTCCTCCCATGTCCATCCGCCCCTGCACCCCCATCGCTCGTGCCCACATCCACCGTTGTCCTCCCAAGCGCCATTGCCGGCCACCGGTAGAGCCGCCCAAGGTCCCCGCCCAAAGCCCCAGCACCCACGGCCACCGGCCATGCCTTCCCTGCTCTCCGCCCGTCCGTGCCGCGCTCCTCCTCCACCACGCTGCTGTTTGCCTCTGCTTCCCATCGGCCACTCATGCTCGCTACTCATGCTCGCTGCCGGCCATCACGCACTCTATCGACCGTCATGACCTCCATCATTCAGCCCCCCCTTCAGTCCATGGAGAAGAACTAGCTATTGCATGAACGTGAAAGTGCACGCTTCTCAAAGCTGCACCTCTTCAAAGCAACATGGATTTCAAAGCTACACCCTCATCAAAGCAGCATGAATTTCAGAGCAGGTGCTGATTTTGATGAATCCATATTATGCCTAATTTATTTATTTTAAATCTGGATGCATGGACCAGTTGGGAAGTTTTTTTAAATTAGTTTTAGATTAGGATTAGTTTGATTTTTTCCACCATATGGAGAGGGTTGTGTTTAATTTTCTACCATGATTTTAGGCTACAAACATAGTAGGTTTGGGATGTCACTTTTTTTTGGGCTGCATGCCTTGTATTTTTTTTTCTTGGGCCCCATGTTTTGTAAGCATATATAAAGGCATCTCTTCTCTTGAATAATAATGATGATGATGAATATGAATTTTTAAAAAGAGTGTTCTTGGTTCTGCCTGGGCATGAGGCCCATCTTTCCTTCACCTGCGGGTGTTGAGGGGTGTGAGGCCTCAGTTATCTTCTCCCTAGCTAAGTTTCCTCTATGATCTTGGAGCTTCTCCTTCATGGCCCCAGGTAGCGATTTGGGTGGGATGCCCTAGGCTCTGCATGTAGTGAGATGGGTGGGATGCCCTAGACTATATATAGTGGGGTGGGTGGGATGCCCTAGAGGTGCGACATCTCTCCATGAAGATAAGTCCCAAGTCCATAGAGTATCCATCTTTCTTGCCCTCACATATTTTTTCCGCCTTCTTGACCCTAATCAAATGAGACTTCTTAGCTCTCCAACGATCCTCCTAGCTAGTCCCCCTTATCCCGCATCAATTTTGGTATCAGAGCTTCATCCCGCATCAGTAAGGGTGTGTAGAGTCTAGTGTTTTGCTTTTGCTGTTTGCTAACAGCACAAGTTCGACACCTGGCCACTATTTGGACAACTTGTCTCTTAAGTCCTAGCCAATAAAACTGGTCCTTAATAGCTGAAATAGTCTTGTTCCTACCAAAATGACCAGCTAAGCCTCTAGCATGGGTCTCCCAAACTAGAAAATCTATCAAAGACATTCTGGAAATACAGAGCTTGTTCTCCTTAAATAGATAACCATCTAGAAAGGTATACTCATTGTGGTCACTAGATGGTCCTTGTTTTAAAGCCTAGTAAACGTCACTAAAGCTTGAACAGTTATCATACTCATCCTTAAGTTTCTCAAATCCAACGACTTTAGTGCTAACCAAATTCAGAAACAAGGCTCTATGGCTCAAAGCATCG
Source organism: Areca catechu (assembly GCA_021397845.1). Lineage (NCBI taxonomy): Eukaryota > Viridiplantae > Streptophyta > Magnoliopsida > Arecales > Arecaceae > Areca > Areca catechu. The sequence goes on from CM038050.1 coordinate 60,203,824, forward strand.
GCTACCTTATTCTCAGTTCTGGCATGATGTTTCAGGACAAAAGTATAGGCTTGGATGAATTCTATCCATTTGGCATGCCTAGGGTTCAGCTTTTTTTGGAAACTAAAAAATCTAAGGGCCTCATGATCAGAAAATAGGACAAATTCATGCGATAGAAGATAGTGCCTCCAATACCTTAAAGCTTGCACTACCGTATAGAGCTCTTTATCATAGGTGGAATATTTAAGCTTAGCTTCATTTAACTTTTCACTAAAGAAAGCAATGGGGTGGTTCTCCTGGCTTAAAACTCCTCCTATTCCAACTCCGAATGCATCACAAGTGACCTCGAATACTTTGGAAATGTCTGGCAACCTCAAAATTGGTGCTCATGTCATCTTATCTTTTATTTCTAGGAAGGCTTTATTGGCTGCTTTGGTCCAATCAAAACTACCCTTCCTAATACAATCAGTTATTGGGACGACAATGGAGCTAAAGCCTCGAATGAATCTCCTATAGAAGGTGGCTAAGCCATGAAAGCTACGAACATCATGAACAGTTTTGGCAATAGGCCACTAAACTATGGATTTGATCTTTTCTGGATCAGTTGAAACTCCATCAGAGGTAACAATGAAACCTAGGAAAGTGACTCTATGGCTAATGAACTCACACTTCTTCAAAATAGCATAGAGATTCTCTCTCCTAAGGGTTGTATACACTTGTCTAAGGTGGTCTAAGTAGTTTATCTTAGTCCTACTGTAAATCAAAATGTCATCAAAGTACACTACAACAAATTTTCCTATGAAGGCTCATAGGACTTGGGTCATGATCCTCATAAATGTACTCGGTGCATTGGACAACCCAAATGGCATCACTACCCATTCAAATAACCCATCCTTAGTCTTAAAAGCAGTATTCCATTTATCCCCGGGTCTAATTCTTACTTGATGATAGCCACTCTTAAGGTCGATCTTAGAAAAACTAGTAGTTCCAGCCATCATATCCAACATGTCATATAATCGGGGAATAGGAAATCTATACTTCACTATGATTTTGTTGATGGCATGACTATTAACATACATCCTCCAAGTACCACCTTTCTTAGGTGTTAACAAGGCTGGGACTGCACAAGGACTTAAACTTTCCTTAATAAAACCTTTCTTGAGGAGATCTCCTACTTGTCTTTGTAATCCTAGGTGTTCGGTAGGGTTCATCCTATAGTATGGAAGGTTGGGTAAGGTTGCTCCTGGGACAAAGTCAATGGCATGTTGGATGTCCCTAAGTGGTGGAATATGGTCAGGTAGGTCATCTGGAAATACATCCTTAAAGTCTTCTAACACTTCAACCACTTCCTGAGTGTGTTCTTTTTGGGGAGGCTCTTGAATTTTCTTAGTGGTTAAAACCCAAATAGGTGTACCCTCAGTGAGCTCTTTCTCAATATCCTTTACAGTTATCAAATTTACTTCAGTCTTCTTCTCCTTTAGGTGACTCGATCCTCTCTTAGCAGTGTCCTTAGGTGTTGTAGGGTTGATCACAAGTTTCTTTCCAGAGTGCATGAAAGAACAAGAATTAGATCGACAATATAGGGTTGCATCATGGTCAAATAACCAGGGTCAACCTAAGATTATATTGCTCACTCCTATAGGTAGGACGTCACACCACACTTTCTCCTGATAGGACTGGAATTGGATTTGGACTAGACACATAGATTTGATAGGAATTGAGGTGAAGTCTATCCAAGAAACCTTATAGGGATTTGGGTGGGGAACTATGGCTAAGCCTAAGGTCTTGGCAGCATTAGTAGATATGGTATTTACATAACTTCCACTATCTATGATTATCTTACACACCTTATCCCCTAACTTGACAAAAGTTTGTAGGATGTTAGTCCTACACCAATCTTCCTGGGTCTTAGTTTGGGCAAGGATGCATCTAACTACTCCCAAAACGTCAGGCTTTATACAATCCTCATCACCTTCATACTCGTCAGCCAAATTATCCTCAGCCTGATATACTTTCTTAACACAATCATCTAGGGGCTCTACGGGTTCAGACTTATTCTTCACTAATTCTCCTAAGTGCAAGGCTCTGGTTGGGCAATTTCTAGCATAACGGCCTACCTTATGACATCGGAAGCAAGGAGCATTAGGGTTTGGGGTTCTCTGAACTTCTGATGTTTTACCCCTATCATCTCTATGGGTTAGAGGTGTATTAGGGTTGGGTTGATTGGGTCGCATTTGACTTGGTCCTGGCTGCTGACTAGGTGCACTAGTTCTAGGGGGTTTTGGCCTACGATAAGTTGGTCCCCTATTAAATCTTGTTGCCCAGGTGGCTTTTCCCAAGAGGGGGGTGAATTGGGAATTATAAAATTTCTTGCAAGTATGTGTACAAGTAATTCCTTTTAGTGGTTGAGTGTTGTGTTAATCAAAGAATAAGTGCAGAAGCTAAAAAGTAAGTAAAGCACAACACAAACAAAACAAGTTTAGAGTGGTTCGGAGTAATCCAGCTCCTACGTCCACTATCCAAATTCACCACTCGGGATTTCCACTATATCTCCCAAACTAGAATACAGTCGGATTATTTTACAGGCTCACAATCGCAACCTCTATACTTTGATTTTTAAACTGGGCTCACCAAAGAAACCCACACTAGATTTTCACAGGTTCACCTAGAACCTCTACACTTTGGTTTTTAGTAGGCTCACCAAAGAAACCTATTTGGTTTTTACAACCGGGCTCACAAATAACCCAAGCATTCTAAGAGTAGAAAGAAAAGCAACAAAAATGACAAACTAAGTTGTTTGGTGGTTGTAGATGCAGCTCGAGTGAAACTCAATTGAATGCTCTTCAATGCACTTCAATGGCTTCCTTGCTTTCCTCAAAAGATGCTTCAAGCTTCTGATAAGAGTTGGTGAAGGCTTGAAGACTGACATTAAGGCTCAAGTTCTCTCTCTTCTTACTTCTAATAAATGTTCAATAAATGTTCAACAACTCATTAGTCTTCTCTAAGGATGTTCTCATACCTCATTTATAGAGACTTCAATTTCCTTCCCTTGATTTTGAATGTTGTAGACCGTTAGGAAGTGACAGGTTACCATTAGAGCACTTTTGGAATTCAAAATCAGAGAACTGGAACTAGCCGTTGGAAGTGACCCCGTCATTCCAGTCAGCTCGGACATCTTCCAGTTGGCTCTGATCAGGTTCAGGTCGGCTGGGTTGAAATCTAGTCGGCCAGGTTCCATAGTCAAGAAAATAGCTCACTCTGGATGAGTCAGCTAGGCTGAAATCTAGTTGGCTCGGATCCTAGAGGTTCTCAGAGCATTCTCAACCAAGTTTTGGATGAGTAGGCTAGGCTGAAATCCAGTCGGCTCGGATCCCTGAGGTTCTCAGAACATATTCAACCAAGTTCTGGATGAGTCGGCTGGGACTTGGTGCCAGTCTGCTGGGTCAGCGTGCCAGAGATCTTCTTTCTTGTGCCAGTGCCAGAGTCGGCTAGTTCCTCCATCCAGTCGACTCGAGATTGGTTCTTCAGCCAGACCAATTCAATTCTCCATAACTCACATGCCATGCTTTGAAGACTTCCTTAAGCTCTTCTTACAACAATATCAAGAGAAATCAAAGCTTGAAAACTAGTAGAAGCAACCCTTTATCTTTGATTCAAATAGGAAATTTTTTGTTGGGTTCTTCTTTACAAGATTCTACTTACTTACAACTCAACACAAAGAAATAAAGGTTGTAGGGTTTAAAAAATATGTGAAAGTAGTCATCCTACAAAAACTTGTCAACCATTTAAAGAGTTGTTAGATAACCAAATATATGCTCCAATGTTTTGTTATCATCAAAATCACTTAAGGGTTCAACAATATCTCCCTTTTTGATGATGACAGAACACCGGGCATGAAAAAATCTATTCTATTCACAAGTATAGATGTATATCATAGTAAGCATTTACACTTGTTTGACATATCATAAAATTGATGGGGAACTAATATGCATGCAATTTTTTTTGTACATTTTATATGTGGGGTTGAGTGATTAATTCCCAAATTTTAGATTAAAATAAGTTGTAGGGAATTTTATATGAATTTTAGAAAATCAGCATGCAGATTAGGACCTAGAAAAGTAGAAAAGAACGATCGCCGGGGCTGAGAAGTCTCGGTTAGGGCAAGTTCTCCTACAATAAAACAACTGGAGGTAAAGGGGTGTACCTGACAATGTCTGTGAAGATCGCAGTGAAGGGGTCTCTCGTTCCTCGACGGATTCGGCCTGGAAAACCGAGCCAAAGACCCGTGGATACCCGGCTTTCTGCTCGGTGATCCGATTGAGGCTTGGCTGGAGTTGTTGGATTCGTAGGAACTCAGGGACCTGCAAATGACCTGTCAGGGGTTAGAAAATTCATAAAGGAATAAGAAAACAAAGGAAAAACAGCAAGGGAAGGCTTCTTTTGGAGTGGGCATCCAGGGATCTGGAGGGTTTGTTGGCAGCAGGAAGATGATTGCAAACACCGGGAAGAAGAACTCTCATAAACCCCTTTATGCACATAGCAGGGTATCACACAACTCAATAGAAGAACTCAAGGTTTTAATTCATATCAAAAATTAGGTTTCATACAAGAGGCTAGGGTCCCTTAAATAGACCTATAACCTTGGGCTCCAATTAAGGGTACATAAGTCTTTACATAAGAATCCTCTTCCCTCTCAAACCCTGGCTAGAAAATAAGGAAACATTAGATAGAAAAAATCCCTAAAAATTCTCTTGACTTGGCCAACACTCCAAGGATGCCTAGGGGGGCATGTTAGGCTTCTAGGAGCAGCAAAAGGTCGGCCCAAAGGGGTTCGGGTGCATGGGTTTGGGCCTCTGGAAGCTGGGGTGGCCTGGTGGCCAGGTAGTAAGAATATTCCCTGGTATCTTGCTTCTTAGGGGCTTGGGCTTGGCACCTGGGCTTGATTTCTTTGGGCTAGGATGTAGATGGACCTCTGAAATCATGGATGCCCTTATCTATGAATATACTTTGGCATCTGGAAGGGAATCTGGGCATTTGGAGGGCATCTGCAAGAAATCAGGGTTTTCCTGAATTTTCCTCCTGGGGCCTTCAAATCTTCAAGCTAGGTTGGACTTGGCTATAATTCCATGTCTTCAATCTAGTTGGACTTGGTCTTCACTTGTATGAAATAGTCTTGAGTCTTCAGTATGCTTGACAGGACTCAAAAAAATAAAATTAGCTCAACATGAGCTGACTAGCATTGGACTGAACTAGCTCAACATAAGCTGACTAGTACAGAACTGAAATAACAACTCAAAAGACTCAAACAACAAATAAAAAAGGACTCAGATGGGCTAAGCCCTTATTACAGATGGACTCATAAATTATTGATCAATTCACAGAGGGTTGAAAAGCCTCTGTCTTATTCTGGTACCTCCGGTGTCCCCACCAATTCTCCCGGGGTGGGAGGAACTCGACCCTGTCTAGTGAAGATCAAGCTAGCACACATATCTCTCGAGGAGTTCTAGGTTGAGGTGCTGCAAGTCCTCTCGAGAAATCCATGAATCGTCCGACTCTGGCCAGCCTTGCCATCGGACCAGGAAGCGTTGATAGTCATGGCCCCTGGTCGTGATGGCTTGATCGTCCAGGATACGCTCGATCTGTTCTCTTCTCTTAGGCCAATTTGTTAGTGGACACTCTGGGTTAGGATCACTCACAATGAAAAGGAACAAGTCCAAAGGCCTCACTACGTATCGCTGCTGGTTCCCTATACTCAACCAGGTCTATAATATTGAAGGTAGAACTAATGCCCAAATCCGAAGGCATGTCTAACATATAGGCATTTGATCCAATCCTTCTCTATCACTTTAAAAGGTCCGGCTCTACGAGCATGAAGCTTCTTTTAGGCCTATGCCTAACCAAGATAGAATCCACTACATCAAATTCTTTGACCCTTCTTCGAGAATTAGCCAGTTATTTTAAGATTAGTGCAGGTGGTGAACATGCTAGGCACATGCAGACTCCTAACAAATGATGCAAAGGACTCATACTGACACCTAACAGACTCGACTATGCATTCCTATCGAAAGAAATTTTATTGAACTCTTTGGATCTAAACCTAATAGATTATAGGTTCTCTAGGTTTGATCCTAGCTTGACATGCACATGAAAATTTACAGTGAACTCCTAGCAAATTCCAAAGAGTATGCCAGAAGTAAGATGCAAACCTAACATGCGTGATGAATGCATGCAGTATGCTAATCTCAGCTAAATGCAACCTAATGATCCTAGAAATGCTGGAGGTGTCAGGAAAGGACAGAAAATAGGAAGTGGGTTCAGAAGTAGTTTGGTAGGGTAGGGAAAAAGGTTCAAGGTTAGTTGGATAAAGTTTGATAAAAGAAGGCATGTCAGGGACTAATCCTAGACTAATAAGGCTAACCTTACGAGGTTGCGGTATATCTATGGGGTTTGCATAATGGAAGGATGGGTTACTAATCTCAGGGAAGAGGTCCTTAATGGGAACTATAGGAGGTGGCTCATCCTGAGGGTACTGATTCAAAGAGATCAAGTCCTTAATAAATTCTTCTGGTTCTTGTATTTTAGGACTAGACTCTATAATTTGGCTCTCCTCTATGGTTTCCTCAGGTAAGGCTCTAGTAGCAGTACCTAGGTTCTCTTCCTCTATTTGTTCTTCCACTATAGCTTTAGGTTGGATGTGGTCAACGTCAACTACCTCTAGGTTGGCTTCTACCTGGGTATCTATTGGGTCAGCTAATTCTAGGTCATCTAAAGGTGTTTCCTCTTCTCCCTCATACTCATCCACTAAGTTTGCATCAGCTTCATACACTTCCGCGTTAATGTAAGCCTTGTCAATCTCAGGAATGGTTGGAGAAGGTTGGCTAGGGAAAAATTGGCTAGGTCCTGGTTTCTGATTATGGACACTAATTCTAGTAGGTTCAGGTTGCCTAAGGGGTAGTGGCTCACTACTGGGCTCATATTTAGGGGTATTAATCCTATGGGGTTCAAGTTGACTAGAGGAAGCATGACTAGTACTAGATTGATACCTAGGGGTTATGGGCTCTCTAGGCTCATAGGACAAGGGTGCAGATCTATGGGTCAAGGGATTATAGGATCTGGGGTCATAGGATTTTGGGTTAGCTCTATGGTCAGGTTCTAAGGATGGATCATGGTATGGAGTCCTCCTAAGGTTGGGCTCCCTATATGGGTCAAGATATTGGGTTCTCCTAGGGTTGGACTCCCTATATGGGTCAGAATACTGGGTTCTCCTAGGGTTGGACTCCCTATATGGGTCAGAATATTGGGTTCTCCTAGGGTTGGACTCCCTATATGGGTCAGAATATTGGGTGTTGGGTCTACTAGGCTCATAGGGTGTGGGTGCATAGGATCTATGATCATGGGATCTAGAGTCATAGGATCTAGGTTCATATGTTATGGATTCATAGGTTCTAGGTTCATAGGATTTGGAGTCATAAGATCTATAGGTTGTGGGTATACTAGGCTTATAGGGAGAGGGTAAATAGGATCTATCTTCCTGGTCTATAAAATCCTGATTGGGTCTTCTAGTACTAACCTTAGGGATTGGGTCATGACGATGGGCTCTTCTAGGTTCAACCTCAAGATATGGATCAGGGTTTGGGGTCCTCCTAGGTTGAGGATTGTAGTACGGGTCAGGATAAGGGGCTCTCCTAGGTTCGACCTCATGGTATAGATCAGGGTTTGGGGTCCTCCTAGGTTGAGGGGAATCAGGATCTGGCTCAGACTGTGACCCATGGGTTTTTCTTGGGGTCCCTACCTGGACTTTTAACTGATCAAACCTATTGGCAAGATGGTCAATTATATCATTGGTTTGAATACGAGACTGAGTTAACTGGGTCATCTGGGTAGCAATCTGGGCCATTTGATCAGCTAGGGCTTTCATTTGGGCTTGCAAATTTTCCATGGGTTCAGACATTTGTGAAGGAGGTGGGTGATATGATACTCCTGATCTAGTGCTCATGCAAGACTTGATCAGACCGACTACAGCTAACTAGACCTAGAGTCTAAACTAGATGCTCAATCAGGGTGGCAAACTAGCCTATAGTAATCCTGTACTCAGCCAGGCAGGTGTAAGGGGAGTGTTAGGTCCCTGATTGCCAATCCTAGACACCAATCAGAGATTGGCCAGGTAGGCGGACCAGCACACAAGCCCTTCAGGATTGAATCCCTAAACCACCGTTCTAGACACTGAGCACAAGGCACACACATGTTATCTTAACATAATGATCTGACACGTAGCCCGGACTCGACCAGTTGGTGTCCCTTGCCCACTAGGAAAAATTAAGTCTAGTTAATTTTAGGTTAAGGCTTGGGACTGAATGTAAGGGATGTGGTTTTGGGCTAAGGAGAGGTGATCAAATCCTCCCCCCATCTGATATAGCAAGAGTGCCCTTAAAAGTAAATTATGCAATGATGGCAGGCAGATGAGGATGCAAATTAGGGTTTAGATGTTTTTGGTATTTTTGGAGAATATGTAATTTTTTTTTGGTATTTTTTTAAATAGAAGAAAACTTGCAAATCATGGCCTAATATGATGGAAATATACTAAAATTAAAAGATATGTAAAAGATAATAAACAAAACCCTAAAACTTCCAAACTTGCCTTGCTGAAAAAAAATAGAGGCAAAAATTTGCAGTCTGTATTTCGGCTTGCAGAAAATTCACAGGCTATAATAAAATCTAAAAGAATTCTTAAAATTACTGTGAATTATTTTGAATCTAGAAAAATAATTTTCATAATTGTTTGAGTTTTTATCAGGGAGAAATAATTAAAATAATAGAGTATATACAGACTAAAAATTACAGAAAACAAGCCCTAATCTAAGCTCTGATACCAATTGATGGGGAACTAATATGCATGCAATATTTTTTGTACTTTTTATATATGGGGTTGAGTGATTAATTCCCGAATTTTAGATTAAAATAAGTTATAGGGAACTTTATATGAATTTTAGAAGATCAGCATATAGATTAGGACCTAGAAAAGTAGAAAAGAAGGATCGCCGGGGCTGAGAAGCCTCGGTTAGGGCAAGTTCTCCTACAATAAAACTACGGGAGGTAGAGGGGTGTACCTGACAATATCTATGAAGATCGCAATGAAGGGGTCTCTCGTTCCTCGATAGATGTGGCCTGGAAAATCGAGCCAAAGACCCACGGATACCCGGCTTTCTGCTCGGTGATCCGATTGAGGCTTGGCTGGAGTCGTTGGATTCGTAGGAACTCAGGGACCTGCAAACGACCTGTCAGGGGTTAGAAAATTCACAAAGGAACAAGAAAATAAAGGAAAAATAGCAAGGGAAGGCTTCTTTTGGAATAGGCGTCCAGGGATCTGGAGGATTTGTTGGCAGCAGGAAGATGATTGCAAACACCGGGAAGAAGAACTCTCACAAACCCCTTTATGCACACAGCAGGGTATCACACAACTCAATAGAAGAACTCAAGGTTTTAATTCATATCAAAAATTAGGTTTCATACAAGAGGCTAGGGTCCCTTAAATAGACCCTTAACCTTGGGCTCCAAGTAAGGGTACATAAGTCTTTACATAAGAATCCTCTTCCCTCTCAAACCCTAGCTAGAAAATAAGGAATCATTATATAGAAAAAATCCCTAAAAATTCTCTTGACTTGGCCAACACTCCAAGGACGCCTAGAGGGGTGTGTTGGGCTTCTAGGAGCAGCAAAAGGCTGGCCCAAAGGGGCTCGGGTGCATGGGTTTGGGCCTTTGGAAGCTGGGGTGGCCTGATAGCCAGGTAGCAGGAATATTCCCTGGTATCTTGCTTCTTAGGGGCTTGGGGTTAGCACCTGGGCTTGATTTGTTTGGGCTAGGATGCAGATGGACCTCTGGAATCATGGATGCCCTTATCTATGAATATACTTTGGCATCTGGAAGGGAATCTGGGCATCTGGAGGGCATCTGCAAGAATTCAGGGTTTTCCTGAATTTTCCTCCTGGGGTCTTCAAATCTTCAAGCTGGTTTGGACTTGGGCTATACTTTCATATCTTCAATCTAGTTGGACTTGGTCATCACTTGTATGATATAGTCTTGAGTCTTCAGTATGCTTGGACAGGACTCAAAAAAATAAAATTAGCTCAACAAGAGCTGACTAGAATTGGACTGAACTAGCTCAACATAAGCTGACTAGTACAGAACTGAAATAACAACTCAAAAGACTCAAACAACAAATAAAAAAAGGACTCAGATGGGCTAAGCCCTTATTACAGATGGACTCATAAATTATTGATCAATTCACAGAGAGTTGAAAAACCTCTGTCTTATTCTGGTACATCCGATGTCCCCACCATAACTGTATTATCAAATGAGTATCAATATATGCTATACAGTTATACACAAAGCCAACTCTTTAATATGTAAGTGTCAAAGAATAAGTGCTTGTGTATATTAAGCAACATTAAGCATTGACTGTTAGATGTAATTAGTAGAGAGCAGAATATGAAATATTGAAGCAAAATAAACATGTATTTCTCCCCCTTTTTATAAAATTTCTAATCAACGTGAAATTTCTCCGCCTTTATCATTTATTTGAGCACTTTAACAGAAAATGTATGCAATATTCATTAAGCTCCCCCTGTCTAATTAACTTTAGTAGTTCTATTTTAATTCATTAAGTTTCTTCTTTCATGCACTTTATTTTATAATAGTTCTCCCCCTTTTTGTCATCAAATCAAAAAGTTATACAATTAAGCTCATATTTTAAATAGATTGAGATTGTATTAAGATTTGTTTGAGATAATTTCACTTTCTTAAATTAGAGAGAGAATCCTATTTAAAAAAATATTAGAGAGTGTTAACAAGATAAAAGAAGTACACACATGTGTCCAAAAAGATATTCATTGTATTTCCATCAAAAGATTCAGTACATTAAACATTACACATTCTTCAAAAAGTTTCCAAAAAATTACAATTATCAAAGACCTACTCACTATCAGATTCTTCCTTAGGTACATTGGTAGTCATACTAGCACCATACCAAAAAGCAGGTCTAGGAGGTCTACTAGAAGATGCATAAGGTGGAGGTGCTCTAGGATGGTGAGAAGTGGTAGGACCCCTAGAGGAAATAGGAGAAGGATCATATAGAGGTCAAGTCCTAGCAGTGATATCCAAGGATCTAACAGTGCCATAGATTGAAACCATCTCCATCCAGATTGTACCAAGTTGCTGTTCCATTGATGTAGAACAAATAAAGGGATGCGATGCGGAAGTAAATTAAGATTAACTAAATTTTTTGTTGTTTTTATATGTTTGTAGAAGTTGGCTTCAAATCAAAGAAAAGTAAACCTAACATTGAAAGATACTAATATGATAATTGAAAGCACAATTTTAAGGAAACTAAATTATCAGAGTAGTTCAGAAGCAACGGATCGCTGGGGTTGAGAAACTCCCAGACCTAGGGTTTCACTCCGAACTTTCAACAGAACAGAAATAAAGAGAAGAGATGGTTTACCTAACCAGATAATGATCTTCACAGATTTTGGTGGAAGAACTCTCCCGGGCAGATTGTTGGATCCTTGGATTCAGATATCTTCGCAATGGATCCTCCAATACTGGTCCTTTGGCGGGTTGGCTTCTCCTGAACTCAAGATCTGGAAGAGAAGAAAAACAATTGATGGAATCAGAGAGTCAAGGGAAAAATTTACCAGGTTGATGAACTTGAAGATTGAAATTGCTGAAAACTGGATTCTCCTGGAAGCTGATGTGATTTCCTTGGAACTTGCTCTGGATCTAAAGTAGCCGGACTGGATTTGGATGAAGGTGGACGGCCTGGACTTGTAGAGAGAGAGAGGCCGTGGGAGATGGAAGGAGCTAGGGTTCGATGGATTGAAAATAATGAAGGGCGGCTAGGGTTTTGGATTTTTAAGTGGCTAACCTAGGGTTTTGGATAAAGATGGAGATCTCTCACCTCCTCAAGGCTCCAATGGAACCCGGATTACCCCCTCACGGAGCTCAACACTTAGAATAGTGCGAAAGAAGAGAAACCTAGGTTACTCAACACAAGAGAATAGCAAAAATAATTTTTTCTTCATTGATTTTCTAAAGTTACAAAGAGAGGTCTATTATATAGACCTAAAATTTTTTCCAAGTTTGTACAAATTCCCATGTGGGACTAAACTCCTCCAACCTCTAGATTAGGTAGAAAACCTCCTCTCTTGGTCGACCAAGAATTCAAAAAATTTTGGGACGGCCATAAAGGATTTTTTTTGGAATTTTTTTTTTTTTTTTATGGCGCCTTCTTTGGAGTTGGATTTGGATTTGGAGTCCTCTTCTCCTTATGGCATTTCTTCTTTTCTTCCACTCCAAGTTAAGCTCTTTGATTTTGATTTGAACTTCAATTAGGAGTAGGTTGGATGTCCTTCTTTGATTTTTTCTCCAAGAGAAGTCCCTTTCCTTCTTTGCTTAGACAAAATTGGCAGGTATGGGCGCCTCCTTTAAATTGGCTTCCAATTTGATTTTTTTCTTCTTTGGATGTGGGGACCATGACACTGGGATGCCTCTGTGGTGCCTCCTGGACCTTGGCATGTGCTCGGAGTGTGGCTGGGCATGTGGCTTGGAGTGTGGCCTCCACTTGCTTGGACCTTGATTTGATTGGAAGACAAATGTGGCACCATTTTGGACCTTGATTTGATTGGAAGACAATTGCGGCACCATTTTGGATAAAATTGAAACCACATCGGGACTTGCACCGAGTCAACATGACTCAACAAAATTTAAATGGTGACTCAAGAAATAAATAAAAATAAATAAACTGGTTGACCAGGTCAACCTTTATTACAAACCCTAATTTCTCGGGCAATGTCAATCAGAGATCCAAATGGAGCTCTGAAGTCTTCTTATGAGTCAGGTGCCCGCACCAATTCTCCTGGGGTGGGAGGAACTCGACCCTGTCGAGTAATGCTCAAGTTGGCTCTGGTATCTCTCCAAGAGGTCTGGGTCCAATTCTTGTAATTCTTCTCGGGAGATCCAAGAGTCATCAGAATCTGGCCTTCCTTGCCAGCGGACCAGGTACCTTTGGTATCCTCGATTACGAGTAGAGATAACCTGATCATCCAGGATCTTTTTAATCTTCTCTTTCCTCACAGGCCAGTTTGTTGGTGGACACACAGGGTCGGGATCACTCTCAATGATAGGGTTAGGCTCAAAAGGCTCACTAGGAATCACAGCTGGCTCCCTGTACTCTACTAAGTCTATAATGTTGAAAGTAGAGCTAATGCCTAGTTCTGGAGGCAACTCGAGCACATAGGCATTGGATCCTACTCTCTTTACCACTCTAAATGGTCCATCTCCTCTAGCATGTAACTTTCTAACGGTTCCAGGAGGAAACCGTTCAGGCCTTAACCTAATCATCACATAGTCTCCCTCAATAAAAGATTTGACTCGCCTTTGAGTATCAGCCAACTTCTTATAAGTTTCATTACTTAAATTTATTTTGGCATGAATTTCTTTATGCAAGTCTTTTACATGCTGTGCAAAATTTTCAGCAGACTCGGAGACTCGAGTGTGGACAGGTAAAGGGACTAGGTCAAGAGGTGTGTGAGGTTTGTACCCATGTACAATTTCAAATGGACTCTTACCCGTAGACCTATTGACCGAGTCATTGTACGCAAATTCTGCCCTTGGTAGGTATAAATCCCAATTTTTGGTGTTTTCACCAACAAGACATCTCAGCAGATTTCCTAGGCTACGGTTCACTACTTCAGTTTGGCCATCAGTTTGGGGATGATAGGCAGTTGAAAACTTAAGTTTTGTCCCTAACTTATGCCAAAGGGTCTTCCAAAAGTAACTGGTGAACCGGACATCCCTATCTGAAACGATTGTCTTAGGTAGGCCATGGAGTCTAACTATCTCATTGAAGAAAAGTGTGGCTACCTTAGACGCATCAAAGGTTTGGGAACAAGGCAAGAAGTGGGCCATTTTAGAGAATCGGTCGACTACGACACAGATAGAATCATGTCTCCTCTGGGTCTTAGGTAAACCTAACACAAAATCCATACTCACATCTTGCCAAGGACGATCTGGGACAGGGAGTGGGGTATAAAGGCCAGTGTTTTGTTTTTGCTGTTTGGCAACAGCGCAGGTTCGACATCTAGCTACAATATTAGCTACATCCCTTTTCAAGCTAGGCCAGAAAAAGTGGTCTTCAATAGCTAGAATGGTCTTGTCTTTTCCAAAATGGCCGGCTAAACCTCCAGCATGGATTTCCCAAATCAAAAATTCCCTAAGAGAAGTTCTAGGGATGCAAAGCCTATTTTTGAAGAACAAAAAACCATCTACAAGGGTATAATCCTGGTGATTACTAGATGGTCCTTAAACTAGATCCTGATACACAGTTGTGAAATCCGGACAAGACTCATATTCCTCTTTGATTTGCTCAAACCCTATGACCTCAGTTCTAACAGAAGTTAATAACAGAGATCGGCGACTAAGGGCATCAGCTACCTTATTCTCAACTCCAGCCTTATGTTTCAGGACAAAAGTATAGGACTGGATATATTCTACCCACTTAGCATGCCTAGGGTTAAGCTTCTTTTGGGAGTTCAGAAATCTAAGAGCCTCATGGTCCGAAAATAGTACAAATTCCTGCGGTAGCAAATAATGTCTCAAGTAACGCAAAGCTTGCACCACCGCATAAAATTCCTTATCATAGGTAGAATACCTAAGCTTAGCATCATTAAGTTTTTCACTAAAGAATGCTATGGGATGATTCTCTTGGCTTAGGACTCCACCTATTCCTACACCTGAAGCATCACAGGCAACCTCAAATACTTTAGAAAAATCGGGTAATCTCAGAATGGGTGCCTGGGTCATTTTATCCTTAAGATCTAGGAAGGCTTTATGGGCTGACTTAGTCCAATGAAATTCTCCCTTCCTAATACAATCAGTGATAGGAGCAGCTAAAGTACTAAACCCCTTGATGAATCGCCTATAGAAGGTAGCCAAGCCGTGGAAACTTCTAACTTCATGCACATTGGTTGGCTCTGGCCAGTCTACTATGGACCTAATCTTCTCAGGATCGGCCGCCACGCCGTTAGGGGTTACTACAAAACCAAGAAAGATAACTCTACTAGTCATGAATTCACACTTCTTAAGATTACCATAGAGTCTATCATTCCTCAAAACTTGGCAGACTGCTCTAAGGTGGCCTAGGTGATCTGCTGGGATCTTACTATAGATCAGGATGTCATCAAAATAGACCACCACAAATTTTCCTATAAAAGCTCTAAGTACCTGGGTCATAATTCTCATGAAAGTACTAGGGGCATTGGACAACCCAAAAGGCATAACAACCCATTCATAAAGACCATCCTTAGTTTTGAAAGCAGTTTTCCATTCATCCCCGGGTCTAATCCTAACCTGATGATAGTCGTTTCTGAGATCAATCTTAGAAAAAACCATTGCACCAGCCATCATATCAAGCATGTCATCTAGTCTAGGGATGGGAAACCTATATTTGATTGTAATTTTATTGATGGCACGACTGTCAACACACATCCTCCACGTGCCATCTTTCTTTGGGGTCAGTAAGGCTGGGACTGCACAAGGGCTAAGACTTTCTCTAATAAACCCCTTCCTCAATAATTCTCCAACCTGCTTTTGCAGTTCTTCATGCTCAGATGGATTCATCCTGTAATGGGGCAAGTTGGGCAAAGTCGCTCCTGGGATTAGATCTATGGCATGCTGGATATCCCTAAGAGGTGGAAGGTGGTCTGGCAAATCCTCGGGAAAGACATCCTCAAATTCTTTTAACACAGGTTTAACTTCTTGAGGAGGCTCTGAGGGTTCCGAAGTTCTAAGTTCCTTAGCAGTCAACATCCAGATGGGTGAACCACTATGAATTTCTTGTTCTAGATCCTTAGCACTGATTAGGTTCACTCCAGTTTTCATCTCCTTAACCTTACCGGCTCCTTTAGTTACCTTGTCCTTAGGGGGAACTGAATGGATCGTAATCTTCTTCCCATTGAAACTAAAGACACAGGTATTGGATTTTCCTAAGAGGGTGGCATCATGATCATACAACCAAGGTCTTCCGAGAATTATACTGCTCACCCCCATGGGTAAGACATCGCACCAAATCTTTTCGTGATAAGATTGCATTTGGATTTGGACTTGACATCTAGACTGGATGGGTATGGAGGTAGAATCTACCCAAGAAACCTTATAGGGGTTGGGATGGGGAACTGGGATTAAGCCTAACATCTTGACAGTGCTAGTAGAGATGGCATTTACACAGCTCCCACTATCTAAGATGATCTTATATACCTTATCCCCTAATTTAAGAAAAGTCTGTAGGATGTTCGTCCTACGCCAATCCTCTTGAACTAGATTCTGGGATAGGATGCATCTTACAACTCCTAATTGGTCAGATTCATTGGGTTCCTCCTCTCCTTCATACTCCTCAACCAAATTCATTCCGGCCTCATAAACTTCTTCTTCAAATTCCTCACTGGGCTCGGAATTATCATTCTCTCCCTCTTCTATGTAAAGGGATCTCCGTGGGCACTGGCTAGCAACATGACCTACCTTATGACACTTGAAACAGGCTATGGCAGTACACTGACTGGAAATGTGACCTGGTTTCTGACACTTAAAACAGGTGATATTTGAACTAGGGGTTCTCTGGGTGTCAGGTGCCTTACCTTTGTCCATGGGCCTAGGGGTAGAAGTACCCTGAAAAGGTTTACTAGGGATAACTTGGCTAGGTCCATTCCTTGGGATTGGGGCACTAACCCTAGAAGGTATAGGTCCTCTATGAAATTTCTCAGTGTTCAGTGCAATCTGGTAGGCTTGGTCTAGATCAGTAACCTCTCTCAGAAATAGTTCTCTCTTGATATCTTCCCTCAGTCCAGCCCTAAATCTAGACAAAGTGACTTCGTGGGCTTCACTCACATCACATCTCATTAGGTATTCATCAAAAGTAGCTATGTAGTCTAAGACAGATCGGTTTCCTTGTTTCAGGTTTTGCCATTGGTCTAACAGGTTTTGCTGGTATGAAATGGGTAGGTATTTATCTCTCAGTTTTTCTTTCATACCCTGCCAAGTGGTTATGGGCTCAACATTCCGTCTCCTAGTGGTTAGCTCAATGTTCCCCCAGTATAACCGAGCTTGACGCACTAATTTCATCTTGGCAAACTTGTATTTCCTCTCCTCAGACATAGCATACCACTCAAAGTATTGGTCCATCTCACCCTCCCAATTAGAATACACCTTAGGGTTCAGACTACCATCAAAAGTGGGTGCATCTAATTTGATGTTCCTGATGAACCTATCATCTCTATCTTCAGGCTCTGGGTCAGGCCTCCTATGATTAGGTTCAGGATCTCTATATAAAGGCCTTCTAGGCTCCTGATGTGGGTGAGGTTGAGGCACATTAAAATCGGGGTCAGGAGTCCAATTCCGATGTCTAGGTTCTTCAAGTACTTGGACTCGGTCCCTAAGTTGGGTAAGATCCTCATGAGTTTGTGCGCTAAACTGGGCCACAGTGTTTGTCATATCCTGATTCATTTTAGCCATACTTTCAGTAAGAGTTCTGATCATGGCCTCTAAATCAGGTTGGGTTTGACCAGGTTGATATGGCACTCCGTTTCTGGTAGACATGATGATTCAAGCAAGCACACAAAATGAGACTAGACTAAATCGACTACTGGATCACTAGACCTAGAGTCCAAACTAGATGCCCAATCAGAGTGGCAAGCTAGCCTGTAGTAACTCAAGACTCAGCCAGGCAGGTGTAAGGGGAGTGTTAGGTCCCTGATTGCCAATCCTAGACACCAATCAGTGATTGGCCAGGTAGGCGGACCAGCACACAAGCCCTTCGGGAATGGATCCCTGAACCACCATTCTAGACACTGAGTGCTAAGCACACACAGAATAACTCGGCAAACTGACTCAACACTAGCCTAGACCCGACCAATTGGTGTCCCTAGCCCACTAGGGCAAATTAGGTCTAACTGATTTTAAATTAGGTCTAGGTTCGAATGATTGGATGGTGGTTTTGGGCTAAGGAGAGGTAATCAACTCCTCCCCTTATCTTAGATGCTCAATTGCCCTTAAGTAAATTATGAGATGATCACTCCAAAAAGAATTGAATTGCAGAACACAAAAAATAGAGTTGTTGTATTTTAATGCTCAGAATTTTTACTGAAATCAATAAATCACAGAAAAATTATGGAAAATAGGTTCAATTATACTGGTTTCAATGAAGCAAAAATTATGCAATTCGAAGTTTTATACAGGGAGAAATAATTCAGACAACAGGGTAATTACGGGCTGCAACTAGATTGTCTTCCCCGTTTATAATCCCTGCTACGAAGTTATAACCCAATAGATCCCCTACATGCCCTAGGAACACCCCGTGGAATGGGAGGAGGAGGCTTGCACCTCGCTTAGTTCCTAGGACCGGACGTCCTGGGGAGTCTACTTCGAGCAGACAAAATAAAAGAGAAAATAATCAAAACAAGCAAGCAAGCAAATCAGAAATCCTAGACTGGGCTCTGATACCAAAAATGATGCAGAACAAATAAAGGGATGCGATGCGGAAGTAAATTAATTAACTAATTTTTTTGTTATTTTTATATGTTTGTAGAAGTTGGCTTCAAATCAAAGAAAAGTTAACCTAACATTGAAAGATACTAATATGATAATTGAAAGCACAATTTTAAGGAAACTAAATTATCAGAGTAGTTCATAAGCAATGGATCGCTGGGGTTGAGAAACTCCCAGACCTAGGGTTTCACTCCGAACTTTCAACAGAACAGAAATAAAGAGAAGAGATGGTTTACCTAACCAGACAATGATCTTCACAGATTTTGGTGGAAGAACTCTCCCGGGCAGATTGTTGGATCCTCAGATTCAGATATCTTCGCAATGGATCCTCCAATACTGGTCCTTTGGCGGGTTGGCTTCTCCTGAACTCAAGATCTGGAAGAGAAGAAAAATAATTGATGGAATCAGAGAGTCAAGGGAAAAATTTACCAGGTTGATGAACTTGAAAATTGAAATTGCTGAAAACTGGATTCTCCTGGAAGCTGATGTGATTTTCCTTGGAACTTGCTCTGGATCTGAAGTAGCCGGACTGGATCTGGATGAAGGTGGACGGCCTGGACTTGTAGAGAGAGAGAGGCCGTGGGAGATGGAAGGAGCTAGGGTTCGATGGATTGAAAATAATGAAGGGCGGCTAGGGTTTTGGATTTTTAAGTGGCTAACCTAGGGTTTTGGATAAAGATGGAGATCTCTCACCTCCTCAAGGCTCCAATGGAACCCGGATTACCCCCTCACGGAGATCAACACTTAGAATAGTGCGGAAGAAGAGAAACCTAGGTTACTCAACACAAGAGAATAGCAAAAATATTTTTTTCTTCATTGATTTTCTAAAGTTACAAAGAGAGGTCTATTATATAGACCTAAAATTTTCTCCAAGTTTGTACAAATTCCCATGTGGGACTAAACTCCTCCAACCTCTAGATTAGGTAGAAAACCTCCTCTCTTGGTCGACCAAGAATTCAAAAATTTTGGGATGGCCATAAAGGATTTTTTTTGAAATTTTTTTTTTTTTTTTATGGCGCCTTCTTTGGAGTTGGATTTGGATTTGGAGTCCTCTTCTCCTTATGGCATTTCTTCTTTTCTTCCACTCCAAGTTAAGCTCTTTGATTTTGATTTGAACTTCAATTAGGAGTAGGTTGGATGTCCTTCTTTGATTTTTTCTCCAAGAGAAGTCCCTTTCCTTCTTTGCTTAGACAAAATTGGCAAGTATGGGCGCCTCCTTTAAATTGGCTTCCAATTTGATTTTTTTCTTCTTTGGATGTGGGGACCATGACACTGGGATGCCTCTGTGGCGCCTCCTGGACCCTGGCGTGTGCTCAGAGTGTGGCTGGGCGTGTGGCTTGGAGTGTGGCCTCCACTTGCTTGGACCTTGATTTGATTGGAAGACAAATATGGCACCATTTTGGACCTTGATTTGATTGGAAGACAATTGCGGCACCATTTTGGATAAAATTGAAACCACATCAGGACTTGCACCGAGTCAACATTACTCAACAAAATTTAAATGGTGACTCAAGAAATAAATAAAAATAAATAAACTGGTTGACCAGGTCAACCTTTATTACAAACCCTAATTTCTCGGGCAATGTCAATCAGAGATCCAAATGGAGCTCTGAAGTCTTCTTATGAGTCTGGTGCCCGCACCATCCATGTCCTTAAGGCTTGTAGGTACCTTGTTCATAGCCTATTTCATTTCACCAATTTTCTTTTGCATAGAAATAAGTTCAGAAGCTTGGATATTAGCAAAAGCTTCAGCAGATCCTCTAAGTCTTCCAAGTTCTGACCTGATAATCCCAATGCCTCATGTGTAGTCATCTACCATTTGTCTTATTTCTGTAATTGTTCCCAAAGTGCATTTGGCTTCATTCAACTCAGTTTTAAACTCATTTAATGTTGCATCAACTGAATTCTTTATGCCTTCAGAACTAGAAGAAATGAGGTCTAGGATAGGTTGAAGTTCCATTTGAGGTGCAGATCTCAAAGTTTCTATTGCTTCAACTTTTCCTTACAAACTTGTAACATGTTCTTCCAGTTGAGATAGTCTACTAACCACTGACTATTTTAGATCACCAAAAAGTGAAGTGATAGTCCCTGTCAATGAATTAGTCAAAGCCTTCATCTGATCTTCAATTTGACTCTGGATGTTTGGAGGATGTGAAGCTACATGAGTGAAGTGTGGTAAAGGTATATCAGTTGTAGGCAAATCAAATTCAGGTGCATGCATATCAAGATCAGGAAAAGGTACATCAGTCTCTTCAAAAGTGGCAGCAGGTTACAGAAATAGAGACTCTGGATCAGGTGCAAGTGCATTAGAGGTTCTAGCTATTTCTTCATTCTCTTCTTCTTCTTCTTCACTGCTCGAACTACCAATTGCCCTGACATTAGTCCCTTTCTTTCTCCAAACACCTTCAACTTGAGTGTAACCCATTCTTTCTAGTGACTTGGAAGTTTAGATATCAGTGTTATGCAATTCAACTCCATCTTCACCTTCCAAACTCACTCTTTGGGACTTGAATAGTAGGGTTAACATCATTCCATAGGGTAAGCAAGCCTTAGCCTTTCTAACAGTCTCATTCTCAGTTACCCAATCTCAAATTTTCATAAAATGTGATAAGTTCATAGGAGTCTTTTCTAAGATATGTTCCATAAGGCTCAGGTCCTTCTCAATTACTCAATCTCAAATTTTCATAAAATGTCATAACAAGAGAGGGGTAGGTTTTTTCATTTAAGGAGCAAAATTTCCTCCATCCTTGATCCTCAATCAAATCACCAATCTTTAACCCTATCTCCTTAATAAATTCAAAGTTGATACGACGGCCAGAGGTTACCGGTCTTGTTGACATTGAAGGGATTTGGCTTGGAGCACTTGGAGCAGCCCTTGCAGGTTCTTCCACAAGTTCTTCATGATGAGCAGTGACAGTCGGCTCTTCTTATCGTCGCTTAGTTTTTCTTTCTCTTTCCACGGACGAAGCGGCTCGCAAGAAGCGTTTCCCAGTAGCATGTTTTGGAGCCATTGCTAGGAAAGAGGAAGAAATGAGAGATTGGAGAGCTTAGAAGGAAGAGAGGAATATTTGGAATATGATTAGGAGAGGAACAAATGGTTAGAAAATTAAAATGGAGGTTAGAAAGCTCGGAATGGGGTTTATGACCTAAAATAAAAAACTCAGGCGCGATAATCTAGTCGACTCGAAAAAGCCCTAGAGAGGCTCGAGCCAGCTAGGTCAGAACTCACCCAAAACACATAGAAAATCTAGTCGACTCGGTTTAAGAACCAGTCAACTCGAATAGAGAAATCAGGGTTTTGGAAATTTCGATCACAATTCTGAGAGATTTTGGAGAAAATCTCAAAGGAAATTTAGGCTTTATGATAGAGAATGAAATCAGGAGGTTCTCTAGATGATGTTTCCTTAAATTTGAAGGAATTAGATTAAAGAATTTAAAAAGGATCACAAAGTCCTAATTCACTTCTAATTAGTTCAAACTTGTCTTGATTAAGTGGCATAGTAAATATATCAGCTAATTGATCTTCAGTAGGAACAAAATCAAGCACTATATTACCATTTGAAACATGATCTCTAATAAAATGATGTCTAATTTCAATGTGCTTGGTTTTAGAGTGTTGAATTGAATTCTTTGTCAAATTGATAGCACTTGTGTTATCACATTTAATTAGAATTTTAGATTGTGATATACCAAAGTCTTCTAATTATTGTTTAATCCATAACACTTGAGCACAATAACTACTAGCAACCATGTACTTTAGCTCAGCAGTGGACAAGGCTACGGAGTTTTGCTTCTTACAGTGCCATGAAATTAAATTCAACCCTAGAAATTGGCATGTACCGCTAGTGCTTTTTCTATCTATTTTATAACCGGCATAGTCAGCATCAGAGAATCCAATCAAATTCAGGGTAGAATGTTTAGAATACCAAATTTCTAAATTACTTGTTCCTTTCAAATATTTAATTATTCACTTAACATCAAGCATATGTGTTTCTTTTGGTGATGACTGAAATCTAGCACATACACATACACTATATAATATGTCAGGTCTACTTGCAGTCAAATACAAAAGGGATCCGATCATACCTCTATATAGCTTTTGGTCAACATTGGATCCATTTTCGTCTTTGTCCAATCTGCAAGTTGGGCTTATGGGTGTGCTCATTGATTTGCTACTCTCCATACCAAACTTTTTGATGATTTCTTTGATGTATTTGGCTTGGTTAATGAAGATGCCTTCCTTTGTTTGTTTTACTTGAAGTCCAAGGAAGTAGTTTAGTTCGCCCATTAAGCTCATTTCAAATTCTCCCTGCATAAGCTTAGAAAATTCTTTACATAGAGATTTATTAGTTGCACCAAAAATGATATCATCAACATATATTTGTACAACCAAGATATCATTATTCTTTTTTTTGATAAATAAGGTTTTGTCTATATTTCCTCTTGAAAAATCATTTTCAATTAAGAAAGTGCTAAGTCTATCATACCAGGCTCTAGGTGCTTATTTCAAACCATACAATGCTTTGTTTAATTTAAATACGTGGTTTGGAAAAGTGTGATTTTCAAAACCTGGTAGTTGCTCCACAAAAACTTGTTCAGAGATAAAACCATTAAGAAATGCACTCTTTACATCCATTTGAAAAAGTTTGAAATTCATGTAGCAAGCAAATGCAAGTAGTAGTCTAATGGCTTCTAGTCTTGCTACAGGTGCATAAGTTTCATCAAAATCAATACCTTCTTCTTGGTTATATCCCTTAGCCACTAGTCTAGCTTTGTTTCTTATTATGTTTCCTTGTTCATCTAATTTATTTTTATAGACCCTTTGGTTCCTATTATTGGATGGTCAGTAGGTCTATCTACAAGTGCCCATACCCTATTCCTTTCAAACTGGTTTAATTCATCATGCATTGCCATCATCCAGTTTGGGTCAGTCTCAGCTTCTTCTAGGCTATGGTGTTCTATTTGTGATACAAGGCTAGGTAATCATGTGCATCCTTATGTGCAGACCTGGTCCTAACACCATATGATGGATCTCCTATGATTAATTCTTTTGGATGAGATGTAACTTACCTCCAGTCCCTCGGTAGATTGGTGTGATCCTTACTTATAGTTTCTTCTCCATCTTGAGTGTCTTTATCTTGAATGCTCAAGTCATCCATTCCTTTTTGCAATGTACCTGCATCATTATCTATGCACTCTTCTTGTCTAGAAGGTGTAGGGTTAGTTTCAATAAATACAACATGTATTGATTCTTCAACAGTAAGAGTCCTTTTATTAAAACCCGATATGCTTTGCTATGTAATGAATAACCTAGAAAAATTGCATCATCAACTTTAGAATCAAATTTTTCTAAATTATCTTTTCCATTGTTATGCACAAAGCATTTGCATCTAAATACATGAAAATAACTGATATTGGGTTTTTTATCATTCCAAAGCTCATAGTGGGTTTTCTTTAAAATAGGACAGATCAAAATGCGGTTTAAAATATAGCATGCAGTTTTCACCACTTTTGCCCAAAAGTACTTTGGAAGATTGCCTTCGCACAACATTGTGCGAGCCATTTCTTCCAATATCCTATTTTTCCTCTCTACAATACCATTTTGTTGAGGTGTTCTAGAAGTGGAGAAGTTGTGATCAATACCAAATTCAGTACAATAATCTTCAAAAAATTGATTTTCAAATTCAGCTCCATGATCACTTCTAATTGAAATTAAAGATTAGTTCTTTTGATTTGAAACCTTTTTATGGAATTTTTTGAAAACATGAAAGGTTTCATCTTTTGAAGTAATAAACAAAATTCAAGTAAATCTTGAAAAATCATCTACTATCACAAGAGCATATTTCATACCTCCTAGGCTTGTGGTCCTAGTAAGTCCGAAAAGGTCCATGTGAAGTAGTTCAAGTGGTCTTGTTGTAGAAACTATATTCTTTGATTTAAAACTCCCCCTAGTTTGTTTACCCATTTGGCATGCTTCACAAACATGATCAAAATCAACTTTAAACTTAGGCATGCCTCTAACAAGATCTTTAGAAATCAATTTGGCAATAGTATGGATGCTAGCATGACCTAGTCGTCTATGCCATAGTAAATACGACTCTTTGATCTTAGCATTCATTGCAACTAGACTAAGGCTACTTGACATGGCAAGATCATTAAGATCTACCACATGGATATTTCCAAGTCTATATCTAATGAACTTATTGCTAGAATCTAAAGAGTTAGTTACTATACGTATAGAAGATTCAAAGACAACCTTGAAACCTTTATCACATAATTAACTTCTGCTTAAAAGATTTTGCTTCAACTTAACTACTAGCAAGACATTTTCAATAAAAGTGAAGGGAGTTATTTTGATCTTACCAATACCGATTATTCTTCCTTTGCCATTGTCTCCAAGGGTGACCATGCCTCCTTTCATTTCAAGGGTGATAAACCGGTCATTGTCACCTGTCATATGTCTTGAGCAGCCACTGTCTAAGTACCACCTTTTCTTTAATTTTTGGGCTGCAAGACATTCTTGCAAAACAATCAATGAATTCTTTTAGGCACCCAAGCTACCTTGGACCCTTGCAGGTTAGCAGAGGTGGTTCCTTTAGGAACCCAGATTTTTCTTACATTCTTATGGATATTTCTAGAATTATTGTAGTCAAAAGCTTTATGTCCTATTCTTTTGCAAACAAAACATACAACTTTAGAGTTTTTAATAAAAGTAGAATTAGAAGTTCTAAAAGTTGATGCAATTGATGCAGATTTTAAACCTTTTGAAATATAAGCATTTTTGCTCAAGATCTTAGGAACATACAATAAAGATTTTGAAGTTGAAACAGTTTTTGGCGCAGCCAAAGCCTTTTGTGATAATATATTTTGAACAAGTACTTTAGATTTCACAAAAGTATTTGCTAAAATTCTATTCATAATAGAAGTTTTAAAACCAATTCCAGCTTTGTTTCTTGAAATCCGTTGTTCTTTTAAAATTAACTTAAGCTTATTTGAAGACAAAGTAAGTTTTTTAACTAATGGCATGAGTTTTGTAATCTCCTTTTTCAGTTCAATATTTTTAGTAAATAAATCATTGTTTTTCCTTTCACATAAGAGATTTTCATTTTTCAGCTTTTCAACTCTTTCAGAAAAGTCATGCAGTTCTTTTTACAATAAAAGATTCTTTTCTAAAATTTCATTTTTCTGTTTGAGTAAAGAGTCATTCATATTTTTCAATGATTTTATCTTTACTCCAGCTTTCTTAAATTCAGATAATAGATCATAAAATGCAAAATTTAATTCGTCAAATATAAATTCAGTGCAATTGCTAGGGGATGTTACCTCATCTTCGAGACCCATTAAACATAGATTTGCAGCCTTGGTGGTCTCTTCTTCTTCAGACAAAGATGATTCTTCACTATTGCTCTATGTGGCAACCATGGCTTTCTTCTTCTTTTTCTGTCTGAAGGATTTCTTTAATAGAAGACAATCTGGATGAATGTGCCCCGGCTTCTTGCATTCATAGCATGTGGGGACTACTTCTTTATCTCTCTCTCTGTCCTTTTCTTTTTCTTTTCCATAATGCTTCCTATGAAATTTCTGGTTTAATCTTCCTTTCTTTCTTCCCATGAACTTTCTGAATCTCCTCACAACCATTACGATATCATCATCTTCTAGATCATCATTGGAGGAGGTGCTTTCTTCTTCAGACTCTTCATCATCCCTCTTTGATTCGGTAGAAGCTCTGAAGGCTATAGTTTTTTTTTTCTTCTATTCGTCTTCAGTTCTGTGTTGCATAGTTAGCTCATGGGTGATGAGTGATCCCAGTAGTTCATCCAGTAGTAATGTGTTGAGATCTTTGGCCTCCTGGATTGCTGTCAATTTAGGATCCCACTTATTAGGTAAATATCGGAGTATCTTTTGAACTAGATCAGCATTTGAGTATACCCTGCTAAGAATCTTCAAACCATTAGTAATATCTGTAAATCTAGAGAACATGGCAGAAATTATTTTAGAAGGTTCCATTTTAAACAGTTCATAGTTGTAAACTAAAAGATTTTTCTTTAAGGTTTTCACTTGGAAAGTTCCCTCATGGGTCACTTCAAGTTTGTCCTAGATTTCCTTTGCTGAAGAGCAAGTGGAAATTTGGTTGAACTCATTTGCATCCAAAGCATAGTATAGTATGTTCATTGCTTTGGCATTCAATTCTTCCATTTTCATGCCATGATCATCCCAGTCCTCTTCAGGCTTAGGGATGTCCATGCCATCAACTTTGATCGTGGAAATGTATGGCCCTTTTAAGATGACATTCCATAATTGAAAATCAACAGCTTGAATGTAAATTTTCATTCATGCTTTCCAATAAGAGTAATTAGTGCCTGTGAATAGTGGAGGTATATTTGTTGATTGGCCTTCGGCCAAGGATATACTCATGGGATGAGCCATCAATCTTTACTCAAGTAATCAGAGACACTGCTCTGATACTAGCTATTGCCCAGGTGGCTTTTTCCAAGAGGGGGGTGAATTGGGAATTATAAAATTTCTTGCAAGTATGTGCACAAGTAATTCCTTTTAGTGGTTGAGTGTTGTGTTAATTAGAGAATAAGTGTAGAAGCTGAAAAGTAAGTAAAGCACAACACAAACAAAACAAGTTTAGAGTGGTTTGGAGCAACCCAGCTCCTACGTCCACTACCCAAGTTCACCACTCCAGATTTCTACTATATCCTCCAAACTGGAATACAGTCGGATTATTTTACAGGCTCACAATCCCAACCTCTACACTTTGGTTTTTAAACCGGGCTCACCAAAGAAACCCACACAAGGTTTTCACAGGCTCACCTAAAACCTCTACACTTTGGTTTTTAGTAGGCTCACCAAAGAAACCTATTTGGTTTTTACAACCGGGCTCACCAATAACCCAAGTATTCTAAGAGTAGAAAGAAAAGCAACATAAATGATAAACTAAGTTGTCTGGTGGTTGCCGATGCAGCTCGAGTGAAGCTCAATTAAATGCTCTTCAATGCACTTCAATGGCTTCCTTGCTTTCCTCAAAAGATGCTTCAAGCTTTTGATAAGAGTTGGTGAAGGCTTGAAGACTGACTTTAAGGCTCAAGTGCTCTCTCTTCTTATTTTAATAAATGTTTAATAAATGTTCAACAACTCATTAGTCTTCTCTAAGGATGTTCTCATACCTTATTTATAGAGACTTCAAATACCTTCCCTTGATTTTTAATGTTATAGACCGTTGGGAAGTGACAGGTTACCATTGGAGCACTTTTGGAATTCAAAATCAGAAAACTGGAACTAGTCGTTGGAAGTGACCCCGTCATTCCAGTCGTCTTGGATCAGGTTCGGGTCGGTTGGGTTGAAATCCAGTCTGCTAGGTTCCATAGTCAAGAAAATAGCTCACTCTGGATGAGTCGGTTAGGCTAAAATCCAATTGGCTTGGATCCCAGAGGTTCTCAGAGTATTCTCAACCAAGTTCTGGACGAGTCGGGTAGGCTAAAATCTAGTCGGCTCGGATCCCTGAGGTTCTCAGAGCATATTCAACCAAGTTCTGGATGAGACGACTGGGACTTAGTGCCAGTCAACTCGGACAGCGTGCCAGAGATCTTCTTTCTTGTGCCAGTGCCAGAGTCGGCTGGTTCCTCCATCCAGTCGGCTCGAGATTGGTTCTTCAGCGAGACCAATTCAATTCTCCAGAACTCACATGCCAAGCTTTGAAGACTTCCTTAAGCTCTTCTTACAACAATATTGAGAGAAATCAAAGCTTGAAAACTACTAGAAGCAACCCTTTATCTTTGATTCAAATAGAAAATTTTTTGTTGGGTTTTTCTTTACAAGATTCTACTTACTTACAACTCGACACAAAGAAATAAAGGTTGTAGGGTTTAGAAAATATGGCAAAGTAGTCATCCTACAAAAACTTGTCAACTAGTTGAAGGGTTGTTAGATAACCAAATATATGCTCCAATGTTTTGTTATCATCAAAATCACTTCATGGTTCAACAAATCTCTCAGCATCTCGTGCTACCTATTAGGCTAGCTCTAAATCATGAACTTCTCTCAAGAACAACTCTTTCTAGATTTCCTCTTTTAATCCGGCTCTAAACCTGGATAGGGTAATTGATTCAGACTCATCGACATTGCATCTCATTACAAACTCATCAAATTTTGTAATGTACTTAGCTACACTTTTGGTTCCCTGGGTCAATCTTTGCTATTGGTCTAACAGTCATTGGTGATAGGACATGGGAAGGTATTTTTCTCTAAGCCTAAGCTTCGTTGCCCTCCAGGTTGCTATGGGAATATCACCTCTCTGTCTAATGAGTCTTTTAACATTTCCCCAATCCAGCCTGGCCTGACGGACTAACCTAAGCTTTGCAAACTTGGACTTCTTCTCCTCAGTCATATCATACCAGTCAAAATATTGATCCATCTCTCCTTCCCAATCTATATAAACCTTAGGATCTAGTTGTCCATCAAAAGTGGGAGCTTCCAACCTAATGTTCTTAAGGGTTCGGTCTTCATGGTCAATTTGATCCTGATTGGGTCTCCTAGGATTAGGCTCATAAGTTGGGTCATGGTGTGCTCTCCTAGGGTTCGGGTCATGGAGTCTATCAGGGTTGGGTCTCCTAGGATTTGGCTCAAGGAAAGGGTCGTGATGAGGCATCCTAGGGTTTGGTTCAGGAAAAAGGTCTTGGTGTGGGGCCCTTTTAGTATTGATGGGTATACCAATCTTTGATTCAGGCTCTACTTCATTTTGAACTTCATGGGTTCTTCCAGGGGTACGAGCCTCTAAACGGTCAGCCTAGTAGTGATCAGGTACATTTGATCAGTCATACTTCGGTTGGTCTGGGCCAACTGGTCAATCAGGTCTTGGTTTAGTTGGGCTATTTGATCATTCAAAGTTTTCATAAAGGTCTCAAAGATTTGGTCCATGGTTGTACTTGTTTAAGCTTGGGTTTGCTGGTAAGGTGCTCCTGATCTAGTTGCCATGCACACACAGACTCGAACTCAGGCTAGGGGTTTGCGAGACCTAGAGTCTAAACCAAATATTAGGTCAAGATGACAACCTTGGTTGTAGTAACTTGGCACCTGGCCAGGTAAGTGTAAGGTTGATGGAGGTCCCTCTTTGCTTGCCTTATACATCAATTTGAAATTGGCTAGGTAAGCGAACCAACCCACCTTCTTTCGGGCTCTTGTCCTTGAACCACTTGCCTAGACACCAGATATACAAGCACATACAAACAAGTTGTCAAAATTGGTTTGACACTTGGTTCGACCTGACTTCGTGGATGTCCCTAGCTCACTAGAGCAAGTTAAATGTCTACTCCATGTTAATTAGGGGTTGGGTTCGTTATGCAGGTTGGTGATTTTTTGGCTAGGAACAGGTAATGAAATTCTAACCCTATGTCAAATTGATGCCTTTAAGATGATTTATCATAAAATGAATGTAAGCATGCAAATGAACCCTAATTTCAGGTGCAGAAATCAGTGTGTTGCAGTTCTAATGTGGGACAGAAAAGTGATGTGTATCAGTGTCAGAAAATTCAGGAAAAATCACAAAACATTCCTAACTCAGAGATGATATATCAGCTAAAAGGAAATTTAAAACTAAAATCTGTGTTAGGCATGATAGTTCCGAGAACTCAGATAGTGCAGAAAAAATAGAACAATTGAAATTAAAAATGCTGAAAATAAAAGGCAAGTCTTGTGTTCCCCTTCAAAGGTCAATCACAATGGCACCCCTACATGCCTTAGGAGATCTCCATGGAATGGAAGGAGAGGGTCTTAAAATCCTACTTTTCACCAAAGACCGGACAGCCGGGTCAAGCACCCAATCCAGGTACTAAAGAAGATGCAAAACCCTAACCTACCATGCTCTAATACCAAGATGATGGGGGATAATGATGAAATGATGCATTTCTAATGGAATCAGTAATGATTTGAATGAGAGATGAAGTAAAAAGATGCAACTATACAAGTAAAGAAGTAAGAATTTGATGAAATGATTCTAAAAATTAAACTTGACTAGAAAATAGAACCATTCAAAGAAATAAAGAGAGGAGGACCTTCGTGGTTAAGAAACCACTAAGATTAGGTATTAGTTAATCTAATAATTGCAGATCTGAAAGCCTTTCTAAAGAGGGTTACCCGGCAAGTAATACTTATAGTTTAAACACTGAGAACACTCAAAGAAGAAGAAGAAGCTTTCTGGATGACAGGGAGATTCCCTAGGTTGCAAGGCTTCTTGTATCCGGTTCTTTGGCACGGGAGACCTTCTTCTTAGGAGACTGGAAACTCGGGGATCCTGCAACAAAAGATGTAGAAGGAGATTAGAGAAAAAAGTTGAGATGGAGAAGTGAGGGGAAAGATGAAAGGAAACTCGGAGTAGTCTTGTTGAAGATCTTCTTTGGCTTCATTTGGATGACAACTCCCGGCTTGAACTTGTGAAGAACTCCTTGGATGGTTAGCATCACTAGAGATGGAGGAGATGTGGATTCTTGATGTGCTTCTTATGTTGGCCGAATGGACTAAGTGGAGTGGAGGAAGTTAGGTTTGATGAGAAAAAGTTGGAAAGGGGAAGAACTCTAGGCCTCACGCCCTCCTTCTTACAAGGGACCAAGCATTCAAGCAAGGAAAAAATTCAAAGAAAAGTTTTCTTGATTGATTCAAATTTCATAAGTGATTACAATAAGGTTTGGAGCCTATTTTATAGATACCAAGCCATTTGAAATTCAAATTTTGAAATTCAAAAATTTTAAATTGAGGGGAGAGATTGGTGGCAACTTCATGAAGAGGGGCCGCCATTTGTGGTGGATTTGTGGGCCAATTCAAACTCCTTCTTCCTTGGACGAGATTCCTTGGTGATGTGTCCAGGTGATGTGGCAAGGAGGAATGATGAAGTGGCTTCCAAGTTGGTGAGTCCATGGTCTATGTGCCCACTAGTCTTTTTGACTTGGTTGTGCTGAAACCAGGTTGGTATTGGCTGACTCTCTTTGACTCAATTACAATGAAGACTTAATTAAAGCAAATACTGGACTCAATTACCAAACTGAAATTAGTATAGGACTAATAGACTCAAATAAAAACTTATTACAGGACTCGAGCTCTCAATCTTCAAACCATAGAGAATCTTTCCTAATTTGGATCGGTTGGAGTCTTTTCCTGAGCCTGGTGCCTGCACCACCAGAGGCACCAGAATAAGACGAGGCTTCTCAACCCTCTGTGGATTACTTAGTAGTGTTTGAGTCCATTTGTAATAAGGGCTTAGCCTAATTGAGTTTTCATTTTCATTATTTGAGTCCTATACCAGTCAGCTCATGTTGAGTTGGTTTTCTTTCTGAGTCCTGTATATGTTAGTCCAAACCAAGTGAAGACTTCGTGCAAGTGAAGACTAAGCCAATACAAGTAAAGATCAACCCAACTTAAAGTTATGAGGACCATGGAAGGCCTTGTAGAAGAAATCAGAAGCTCAGGAGCCAAATCAGAAGCCCTGAAGTCTTGGACGGCAGCCTGAAGCAAAATGGGCCAGCCAAGGCCCAGGTGGGGAGCTAGGGCACCATCCACCCTATGGTCACCACCCCTTGGTCGGCCACTTAGGGTCACCTCCCTTGGCTGACCAAGGCAAGAGAGGAGAGAGCAATTTGAGGGCAATCAAATCCTAGACCTTCCATGTATTCTAGCTAGGGTTTGGGTGGGATTCAAATTCCTAGTAAAATTCCATTGTATCCTTACTTGAGGGCCAAGTTAGTGAGTCTATTTAAGAGACTCTATTCTCTTGTATGAATAACTTTTTGAATGAATATTATTGAGTTTTCTCATCTGCTGTGTGCTAAGGGGATTCTGTGTGAGCCCCTTCTTCCTCTTTATCTCCTGTGCCCAGTCTCCAGCCACCATCAAACCCTAGAAGCATCCTCTCCAAGCCTTGGCCACCCAACATCAATCATCACTTTCCCTTTCTATTTTTAAATTTATTTCTTCATTTTTGCTTGGTTTTCTAAGCCTTGACAGGCTGTTTACAGGTCCCTCGAAGTCTACTAATCCAACGACTCCAACCGGGCAGTGATCGGAACATCGAGTTGAAAGCCGAGAATTCGTGGGTCTTTGGCTTGATCATCCAGGCCGCATCCGGGAGCTAGAGCGATCCCTTCATATACGATCTTCCTCTTCAACCATTGTCAGGTAAACCCCCTTTGCTTTCCAGTAGAATTATTGAAGGGGAACTAGCCCAACGGAGACTTCTCAGCCTCGGCAGTCCTCTTTTCTATTGTTTTTTAGGTTCTATTTTGTATGCTGTTGCTTCTATTTTGCATAGAACTCTCTACTTAGATTTGTGGCCTGATCTTCGAGATTTGAATACATAACTTAACCTATAAAAATACAAAAGTAATCATGCATGCATTTTAGTTCCGCATCAGCTGACCTCGATCGGGGGGCTCGCCGTCGAAAAGCATGAGCACATCCTCGGCCGGGAGCTCGATCCCGATGGGAGCTGACCTTGGCTAGGGGCTCCACCTTGGAAAGCCTGAGCACATCCTCGGCTGGGAGCTTGGCCCCGAATAGGAGCTAACCTTGATCGGGGGGCTCACCCTCGGAAAGCATAATCACGTCCTCAACCGGGGGCTCAACCCCGGATGGGAGCTGACCTCGACATGGGGGCTCACCCTTGTGTCTTCATTTGGGCACCGCATCTAGGTGGCACTTCCCACCATTGCAATTGTCGGCTATTGCCATCATGGGCTCCATGTCATCAGTTGTGCCACATAAATGGCTATAGCCTTACATGATCTTAATCCATCCAACAAGATATATAATAACTGACTAACAGATAAAGTAAGCACTCAAATCATATTGCACACATATCTTCACCATCCCAGTTAATGAATAAAGAAAGAGCTCAATTGTTTGTTCACTAATCTTATGATATCAATCATAAGGATTTTTACACTAGCCTTTACAAATAATGACCAAACCCAATATTTGTCAGGCTATTGCTCTCTTGTTCCCTTGAATCCATGGAGTAAGACATTGATTTATCAATAAGATCAGTTATGTTTATTTCATAATGGGCTCTCTTGAAAATCATCATTATTTCGATGAATCATTTCTTTGGATAGAAGTAGATTTTGCAAATACTTATTTGAAATCTTACTTATCAAAGTCCATTATAGAAGAATCTTCTAAGAAATTGGCCATAATATATTTGATCAAACGTAATATCATAAAAAGAGAGATGGGGGAACAAGCACACTTGAAGGGCGTAGTACAACAGAGAGTTGTATGCTACATTCGGAAAGGATGAATCTTTCCCGAAAAAAAATCTATTGATTCCTTCTCAATTGGTTAGATCATAGATGCGATGATTTACTTCATGGATGAGGTCTCTGGTTCAAGTCCAGGATGATGCAGATAAAGGACCATCATGTATGATGAAGGAAACTCTTATATAGAACTTCTTTCTCTTTCATATCTTTTGTTTCCCCTCAAAACTTTACCTAACTTAAGCATTAGAGGGTTTCTACCGGACATATCCAATGAACCAATGATTGTTTCTATAGTTACAAATCCACTCTACCACCATACTATACTCCTCCATCTCTATCGAGCAAAATGGTCTATCCATCTGATGTGGCGACATCCGCTAACGTGGAGCACGACGGAAGGCTACGACGATAGAAGACTTGCAACCCGGGCTGCTGCCCCAACCCCCTATCTAGGCCGGGCTTATTGGGCGAGCCCCCCGTATGAGGCTGGCTCCTTGTCAAGGTCAGCCCCTAGCCGAGGTTGGGCTCATTGGGTGAGCCCCTCGTCTGAGGTGGCTCCCTGCCAAGATCATCCCCCAGCCGAGGCTGAGCTCATTGGGTGATCCCCCTGTCTAAGGCTGGATCATTGTCGAGATCAGCCCCCAGATGAGGCCAGGCTTATTGGGTGAGCCCCCCGTCTGAGGTCGACTCCCTACCGAGGTCAGCCCCCAACCAAGGCCATGCTCATTGGGCGAGCCCCCCTGTTTGAGGCCCGCTCCCTACCGAGGATGTGTCCGTACCCCAAAGTGGAGCCCCCAATATGGAGTTCCCGCCAGAGGAACAGATATTTAAATTATGACAAAGCAAAGCCTGGCCGCCCACAACTTTTGTAGTCAATGCCAGAGATACGACGTGGGCGCCCCCAGATCCCACGCTGATGGGGACATCAAAACCCATCCGGATTTTGCTTTTCTTTTTTCAGATTTTTTTATTTTAGTTTAAAAATATTTATCTCAGCTATTCCACCTATTCCTGTTATCCCAGATTTATTCTACACATATCCCCATTTTATCCCTCTGCTATTCCAATCATCTTCAACCTCCCAAACAACTCCTATAATGCCATTTTTTTGATTTTTTTCCTCCCGTTCATCCTGGATATGCCATGCCCGACCTCCGGCACCACCCCCAACAACCATCAACCTTCCCATGGCATCGATCACCTCGTGGGAACGCCGGCGAATCCCACGAATTGCCCATGGCCGTTCCCCCCTATGCGGCTCCTCCAATGGCCGTTGCCCCCCTGCGGCTCCGCCCCCATGCCGCGCTCCTCTCTGCCGCGCCGCCGGCCGAGCCATCGTCTTCCCCGCCGAGCCCGAGAGACCGGCGAGCGCCCGTGCCCCGTGCCTTGCATCACGGTTGCACCGCGCTACTCCATGCGATTTCGTGCATCACCCAGCACTGGCACTTCCATGCCGCCCACGTCGCCGTGCCACCGCCATGCCACTGCTGTGCCACCGCCATGCTGCCCTGTGCCACGGCCGTGCCCCCTCCTTCCCCATTGATAGCACCGGCGAAGTCTCCTGCAAGTCCCCCTCTCCACCCTCTATTCCATGGTCACAGGAATAGTTTTCTGCATGGATATCATAGCAGCATGCTTCTCAGAGCAGCACGCTTCTCAGAGCAAGAATTTTTTATATAGTTATCAAGTCACACAAATTTCAGAGTAGGTGCTGATTTTGGTGAATCCAGATTATGCCTAATTTATTTATTTTAAATCTGGATGTATGGGCCAGTTGGGAAGTTTTTTTTAAATTAATTTTAGATTAGGATTAGTTTGATTTTTCCACCATATGGAGAGGATTGTGTTTAATTTTCTACCATATTTTTAGGCTACAAACAAAGTAGGTTTGGGATGTCACTTTTTTGGGCTGCATGCCTTGTATTGTTTTCTTGGGCCCAAGTTTTGTAAGCCTATATAAAGGCATGTCCTCTCTTGAATAATGATGATGATGAATATGAATTTTTGAAAAAAGAGTTTCTTGGTTCTACCTCTGTTAAGAGTGGGCATGTGGCCCATTTTTCCTTCACCTGTGGGTGTCGAGGGGTGTGAGGCCCCAGTTATCTTCTCCCTAGCTGAGTCCCCTCTATGATTTTGGAGCTTCTCCTTCACAGCCCTAGGTAGCGATTTGGGTGGGACACCCTAGGCTCCACTTGTAGTGAGATGGGTGGGACATCCTAGACTGCATGTAGTGGGGTGGGTGAGATGCCCTAGAGGTGCGATGTCTCTCTATGAAGGTAAGTCCTAAGTCCATAGAGTATCATCTTTCTTTCCTCCATATATTTTTTTCACCTTTTTGACCCTAATCACAGGAGACTTCTCAGTTCTCCAACGATCCTCCTAGCCCCCCTGTCCTGCATCACATGCCTAGAGACGTACTACCATGTCCACAATCGCACCACCAATAGCCACCGATGGTCATAGTGCAACACTCATAGCTTCCCCAAGAGGAGAATCCACCAAAGCCCAAGGACCTGCAGCCCTGGGTGGTCTCTTCCAAAATAGAAGCGCCTCTCCTATAAGGGGCATCGAAGCTAAGAAGAAAGGGGCTTTCACGGGCTCTCGCTAGCTAGCTGGCTAGCGGGCTCTCTCTCTCTCTCTCTCGAAGGTTCCCCCAAGGCCACAGGGGTCCGACTCGGCCTCTTGAAAAAGGTAATGAAGGTAAGCATGCAGGGAAAAGCAAGGGACAGGTAAGTAGGTAGGTGACCAAGCACTGCCGGGCAATTGACCAGCCCGAGAAGCCTCCCCGCTCCCTGCTTTCGATCCCTCATCTTTTCCATTCCCTTATATTCCTATTCTCGAGTCACACCCTCTCGACGGATAGGTCCCCCAAGCCCTACATCATGGAGGTCTTGTCTGTTCCCCTCGATCATCCAACTGACTTGATCATCGGAGTGTCCTCGCCGAAATCCTCGACCCGGGTCTCCCCTGTCTTGCAGGAAAGAAGGAATGAAGATGGCCGGCACTACCGTCAACGGGAAACCGTGGAGCAAGATGGAGTGGATGGGTAACCGGAAGGCCCATCACGATGCTCGACAGCGATGAGAGGATCCCCCGGCATGACAGAGCTATAGGTGACGGCGATCTTGGTGGCAATAGATTGGCATGCTAGTTAGGAGAAGTTTTCAAGATCCTGGTGACCAACAGATTAGCGCACCAGGTAGTGGAAAGTTTTCAAGATCTTCGCGACCAACAGATTGGTGTGCCAGGAAGGGGAAAGTTTTCAAGATCCTGGCAACCAACATATTGGCATGCCAGGAATGGGGAAGTTTTCAGGACCACCCTCAACCCTTGGGGGGCAGATTAGGGGTACAAAAAAAATTAGAATGACTGCGCTTTCTTGAACACCGGTCACCTCTTGCTGTGCCCTCCAGTCAGAACCGGCCCCATCAATCTTCTCTTAAGCCGATGATCAATAAGTTTGACCCATATTTTTTACCCTGAAGGAGTAGCTCACTCCTATCCAAGTGACCAGAGTTCGATGGGTAACTATCTCCCCCTATCACCAGCATTATGTGAAAAGCAATGTGATAGGTCCACAAAGAAAGCTTCCATCTTGCCGTCAATGACAAGTATCACGGTCTAACACCTGCTGTTGATGCCAAAGTTGGTGTGGACACTAAAGGCACCAGACTTAGGTAGAGGCTTCTCAATCCTCTATGGTTATCTGAGTAGTGTTTGAGTATTTGAGTCCAGTTTTGTAATAAGGGCTTAGCCCGCTTGAGTCTGTATTTTGGCCCCTGAGTCTTGTTTTGGGCCTTTCTACATTTGAGTCCTGTATTTAGAGTCATCCATATCATTAGGTCTTTGGATATGGTTAGTTCAATTGAGTCAAGTTGAGTCAAGTTCAGTTGAGTCAAGTTCAGTTGTGTTAGTTGGTTGAGTCAGCTCATGTTGAGCCATTTATTATTTTGAGTCCTATAAATCTCATATTGAGTCCTGTCCAATTTAACAAGAGAAGACTCAAGACACTGATCGACCCCAGCTAGAGTAATAATTTGACAACTTCAAGGAGTCCCAGTCATACTTGAATGTGCCACCTTGGATT
This sequence comes from Areca catechu, assembly GCA_021397845.1. Classification (NCBI taxonomy): domain Eukaryota; kingdom Viridiplantae; phylum Streptophyta; class Magnoliopsida; order Arecales; family Arecaceae; genus Areca; species Areca catechu. The sequence goes on from CM038050.1 coordinate 60,241,732, forward strand.
GCATGAGAAGGATCTTGAAGTCATCATTATTGAAGACCAGGATGACAACTACATCAACCTGCCGGGAAGATGGACATCAGAAGAAATCCTAGAGCCTGCCCAGGACTGAAGTGGGCCGCCCAAGGCCCAAGCCCTTCATAAAATTGGTGCCCCACCTTATGGTCACCTTCCCTTGGTCGGCCACCCTTATGATCACCACCCTTTGGCTGACCAAAGCAAGGAGAGAGAGCTTCAGTGGGAATGGGATTCTAGCTCGGGTTTGGGTGGGTCTAAAATTCTTGTAAATTTTCTTTTATACCCTTACTTAGAGCCCAAATTTGTAAGCCTATATAAAGGCCCCTCTCATGTATTTTTTGCTGATTAATGAATGAAAATTTTTTTGAGTTGTTCTCAAATTTCTATGTGATTTATTGTGTGAAGGGTATCTGTGTGATCCCTACCCCTGCACCCTGCCTCCAAGCCTTCTACAAACCCTAGCCGCCAGCCTGCTCCTCCTCTTGGTTGCCCACCTCCAATCTTCTTCTTTCCCTTCTTCTTTTAGGGATCTACTCTCTTTCTTCATTATTTTCTAACCCTTAATAGGTGTCTTGCAGGTCCCTCAATTTTCACAAATCAAGGATTCCATCTGACCAGCTTTCGGGCCACCGGATTGAAAGCTACGGATCCATAGGGTCTTCAACTTGATTTTTCAGGCCGCATCCTGGAGCGACGAGCGACCTCTTCATGGATCCATCTTCAAACCCCTACCAGGTACACCCCCTTGACTCTCCAATTATGGTATTGCATAAGAGTTAGCCTTACCAGGGTTTCTTAGCCTTGGTGATCCTACTTTTTCACTATTTAGGGTCTTTTTCTATGTGCCTGTGCTTCTAAATTTTCTATAGAATTACTTACATAGTTTCTTGGTTCAAAATTTGGGATACAAACTCCTAACTTAATGCCTAACAACAAAAATATAGTTTGCATACATAATTAGTCCCGCATCATTTGGTATCAGAGCATGTGTTAGTTTCTGCATCCCGTAATTCCTGCATGTGGTCTATTTTTTTTTATTGTTTCTATATGTGAGTAGATCAGAAAATCTAGATTCTTATTTTGGTGGATTTATAGTAATTGCTATTATTTATTAGAACTTTTTCATAATTTAATTCAAAATTTAAGTTATCTGAACCTCTGATTTTCTACTTGAGAATTGTTCTACCTTGAATTTTTAGCAAGTCTATTTTTATCATGTTTAGAGTTCTTTTTGCATAAATTTTGTATATTTTATTTTTTTGCATATTTCTTTCATGTTAGGTACTTTTCTACAAATTATATCTCTGCTAAAAACAAAAGAACAAAAATAGAAACAGAAAAAAAATAGAAAAATACAAAAAGAAAAAAAAAAAAAACTTAGAAATCCTAATTGCATTTTCATATGTGTGCCATCATGTGCATAAGCTACACTAAGGGCAATTCTACTATGCCAGATTCGGAGAGGATTTGATCACCTCTCCTTAGCACAAAACTATAACCCTTGCATTCGATCCCAGCCTAATTAAAATTAATTAGACCCAATTTGCTCTAGTGAGCTAGGGACACCAACAAGTCGGGTCCAACCTTTGTGGGAAGACTAGTGCACCCAATACATCTCCTATTACTGGAAGCTGGTGTCTAAGCTAGAGCACCAGAGGCAAACACCCTAAGCAGATTGGTGGTTTTTTAATTGGGTCCCTGCAAAAGTAGGGGGACTTCCCACCATCCCACCTCTTACCTGGCCAGTGGAAGGATTAGGGGTTGCATTGTGTGTAAGTTGAGTCAACCCATTCTATTTAGGCTCCAGGTCTAGAAAGCCATAGTTGATTCGTCTTTGAGTCTTGCATGTGCACTAGGCCAGGAGTATCATATCATCCTCCACCCCCATAGTTGGCTGAACCCATGGATAATCTTGAAGCCCAGATTAGAGCCCTTATTGATCAGATGGCCTAATCTTTCACCCAGATGAATGCCCAGATGAACCAGAAATATGACCAAATGGATCACAAGTTTGATCAATTGACCCAGGCCAGTACCCAAACAAACCGTAGGCTTACCCACCTAGAAGGATAGCTAGGAACCTTAGGGGAGGCACATGGGCCTCACATTGAGCTAGACCTTGAGTCACCACCCCATCCTAGAAGGACCCCATGTCCAGATCCCTACTTTGAGGCTGAACCTACGAGAGCCCCATGTCATGACCCAGTCCTAGAGGTTCACCCAAGGAGACCCAATCATGATGTCATGGACCAGGAAGAGAGAGCCTTTAGTAGCATTAAAATTGAAGCACCCACTTTCGATGGCTGTCTTGACCCAAAGGTTAATATGGATTGGGAAGGAGAAATAGACCAGTATTTCGAGTGGTACAATATGTCAGAGGAGTGCAAGTTTAGGTTTGCCAAGCTTAAGTTAATCCGCTAGGCCAGATTACATTGGGCCAATGTTGAGAGAACACTTAGGAAAGCAGGCCGTGATCCTATAGTTACTTGGAGGGCCATGAAAGTTAGGCTTAGATCAAAATGCTTCCCAAGATCATACCACCTGAGGTTATTGGATCAGTGGCAAATATTGAGTCATGGTAGCAAGAGTGTGAATGATTACATAGCAAAATTTGATGAGTATGCCATGCGATGAACATAGATGAAACCGAGTCAGTCATCCTGTCTAGGTTTAGATATGGCCTTAGGGACGACATTAAAATAGAGCTTTACTTAAGAGAGGTTGGTGATTTAGAGAAAGCCTACCAAATTGCTAGAGATTATGAATGTTTCTAGAGAGGGTCCATCTATCGTAGACCTGAGCCCACTAGAAGCCCTAGTTAGTACCTAGGATCTAGCTAAGCCTACCCGAGTCGACCTGGATTGAGTCGGCCTAGCCCGAGCTGACCCAGTCTGAGCCACCCCGACCCGAGCCGACCTCAGCCTAGTACCCCTATGGCCCGTAGAGAGGATAGAGGTAAGTCTTTAGAGGTCTAGAATACCCCGAGGGTGTGTTTTAGATATTATAAACTAGGATATTTTGCTAGCCAGTGCCCAGTCAGCACCCTACACCTATGTGAGCTAGAGAAAGATGAGCCTGAACCCATAGTTGAACTTGAGGGAGAAGTTTACGAGGTTGAGGACCAATTTATAGATGAATATGTTGGAGAAAAGGAGGTGCTTGAGTCTGAAGATCTGTTAGGAGTGGTTAGGTGCATCTTGACCCAAACCCAACCTAAGGAAGATTGGTGTAGGACCATCCTACAAACCTTTGTCAAGATAGGAGGTAACGTGTTCAAGATCATCATAGATAGTGCGAGTTGTGTTAATGCCATCTCTGTCAGTACTATCAAAACTTTAGGATTGACCAAAGTTCCCCATCCTAGCCCCTATAAAGTATCATGGATAGATTCCACCTCCATCCCAATCAAGTCTAGGTGCCAAATCTTGATTAAACTGCAATCATATGAAGAGAAGATTTGGTGTGATGTCCTTTCCATGGGAGTCAGTAGTATCATCTTAGGAATACCATGGCTTTATGATCATGATGCAACCCTATTTGGTCGAACCAACATCTATGTTTTTAGCCACCATGGGGAAAAGTTTGTGATTCATACGACTCAACCAAGAGACCTAGTCAAGAGAAGTTTTAGCAGCCTTAAGGAGAAGAAACCAGGAGTTAATCTGATTAAGGCTAAAGAATTCAAGAAAGAGATTACTGAGGGTAACCCTATTTGGATCTTGACCACCAAAGAAACTCATTAGACAACCTAAAAGGAACAGCCTCCAGAAGTAGTTGAGGCTCTAAAGAAATTTGAGGATGTCTTTCTTGATGAATTACCTGATCAATTACCACCCCTTAAAGATATCCAACATGCCATAGACTTGGTCCCATGAGCCACTTTACCAATCCTTCCTCACTATAGGTTGAACCCCACCGAGCATCAAGAGTCACAGAAATAAGTGGGAGAATTGCTTAATTAGTGAGAGCTTAAGTCCATGTGCAGTTCCTGCCCTACTGACCCCTAAGAAAGATGGTACCTGGAGGATGTGCGTAGACAGTAGAGCCATCAACAAAATTATAGTGAAGTATAGGTTTCCCATCCCCCGATTGGATGACATGCTAGATATGATGGCGGTGCTATAATTTTCTCAAAGATAGACCTTAAGAGTGGCTATCATAAGGTAAGGATTAGACCTGGAGATGAGTGGAAGACCGCATTCAAAACTAAGGATGGCCTATTTGAGTGAGTTGTGATGCCTTTTGGACTTTCGAATGCACCAAGAACATTCACGAGGATCATGACCCAAGTCTTGAAGTAATACATTGGAAAATTTGTTATGGTTTATTTCGATGATATACTGATCTATAGCAGGACTAGAAAAGATCGCCTTAGTCATGTCAGGTTAGTATACCAGACCCTCAGGGAGAATAGCCTCTATGCCAACCTCAAGAAGTATGAGTTCATTGCACATAGGGTTATCATCCTAGGCTTTGTTGTCACCCCAGATGGAGTTTCTACAAATCCTAAAAAGGTTAGGGCTATTATCGAGTGGCCTGTACCCTCTAGTGTCCACGATGCTCATAGTTTTCATGGCCTAGCAACCTTTTACAGGAGATTCATTAGGGTTAGCACTATCATCGCACCCGTAACAGACTGCATTAGGAAAGGCATATTTGAATGGACCAAGGCAGCTGATAAGGCCTTCCTATAAATTAAAGATAAGATGACCCATGCACCTAAGATTACTAGACTTCTCGAAGGTGTTTGAGGTCACTTGAAATGCATCGGGAGTAGGAATAGGTGGGGTACTGAGTCAAGAAAATCACCCAATAGCCTTCTTTAGTGAGAAGCTGAATGAGGCTAAACTTAAGTACTCTACCTATGACAAGGAATTCTATGCGATAGTCCAGGCCCTCAGATATTGGAGACACTACTTATTACCACAGGAGTTTGTCTTATAATCTAATCATGAGGTACTCCGGTTCCTAAACTCCCAAAAGAAGCTCAACCCAAGGCATGGTAAATGGGTCGAGTACATCCAGGCTTACACCTTTGTCCTAAAACATCGTGCTGGGATCGAGAATAAGGTAGCAGATGCCGTTAGCCGTAGGTCTTTGCTTTTGAGTTCAGTCAGCATCCAAGTTATAGGGTTCGATAGATTAAAGGATGAGTATGAAGCCTGCCCTGACTTCGATGACATTTACCAGACCATTAGGCAAGGTCCATCCAATACCCAAAGTGAGTATACCATTCAGGATGCTACCTGTTCAAGGACAATAGGCTCTGTATCCCCAAAATGTCACTTAGAGAATTCCTGATTTAGGAGACCCATGCTGGATGATGGGGACATCAATAATAAGAATATATACTTTGATTAACTAACTTTGTTTTTGCATCTATAGTTAATAAAATCTTGAGCCATGAAATAAGTCCCAATTTTCTTGAAGCATACTCATGAGTCAACACATGGAAGAGGACAATTTTTCATGAGTCGATTCAAGCTCAAAGTATGATGGAAAGCCACGTCTTCAAAGCCCAATCAAGCCATTCAAGCTCAATTCAAGCCAAAACATGAAGCCAAGATTTTCACATGGGGGGACACCTCATCAAGAAACCTTGGGGGAGAAGAAATTACACTACATCAAGTCTTTTATAGGGAACATAAAGATACCTTCTAACAAGTGACATGTGGGGAACCACCTCTAATGATACCTAATCCTCCACATCAACATTTGATAACCACATGAAGACCTTCTAGAATGCCACATGTCAAGTGGTTATAATTTTCTACCAATAATTTGTTTTTAGTTAAAATCACTTACCTAAAATTGTTGGAGCCAACTAAGCCATCCTTATCCCCTCCTCTCCACCCTTGGACGAAATTCCTAGCATTGGAGCCTATAAATAGGGCTCCTAGGCTCTCATTGTATTCATTATATGCTATGATTTGAATTAATGAAAGGATTGTTTCCTTGTGTTCTAGTTTTCTTGAGTTCTTGTTTGGAGTAAAAGTTTTCTAGCTAGTTTGAGTGTGTATATCCTTATCCAAGGAGAGAATGAGAGTTTTCTAAGTTTGAGTTTGAGAGTGAAGAGTGTTTTTGGTGCGGGCACCAGACTCAGAAGAAGACTTCAGAGCTCCATCTGGATCTCTGATTAACCTTGCCCGAAGAATTAGGGTTTTTGGCTTGTAATAAGGGTTGACTTGATCAACTCAATTTTAGTTTGAGTCTGTATTACCTGCATTTTATTTTGTTGAGTCATGTTGACTCAGTAGTGGACTAGGACTTCAACCTGGGGGTGTTACATTTTCTCCCAAGACCAAGCAAGTGGGCGCCACACTCCCAGCCACACTCCCAGCCATACGCCTGAGTCCACGGGGTGCCACATCTCCATCCAGCATGCTTTGGTCCCCACACCACAGATAGCAGCTCCCCTCTTTCATGCGCCAATTGAGGAGAAATCCACCAGGGGTCCACAAATCAAGGGGGCGGCCCAAGACTTCCCAAAAGAACCAAACTATGAAAGGGAAGAAATTCTCTTGGAGAGAAATTCAAGGAGGCTCCCATTACCTGCCAGAAATACTCAAAACAAAGTTAGAAGGAGCCATAACTTGGGGAGAAAGAAAAGGCGGTATCCAAAAAGGGTTGAGCCATGAAAGGAAGGAGATTTCTCTTGAAAAGCAAGGTTAGGAGGCGCCCTAATCATTCCAACTAAAGCCAGATATAAAAGGCAACAAATTTTCTCTTGGAGGGCAAGGTTAAGAGGCGCCCAAACACTTCCAGATAAGGCCAAGCATAGAAGGAAAAAATATTTTCTTGGAGGTCAAAACAAGGAGGCGCCACCCACTTTCCTTTTTGAAGCTTCAATCAACTTTGGAATTAATTGGCCGGCCATATGAGTAGGGATTGATATCCTAATTTGAAGATCCCCTCCTTTAGTCCCACATGGGAAGATGTAAAACCCTACTCTCTTGTAATGGCCTATAAATTAAACCCCCATGTAAGTTTGAAAAAAAATCAGATGAATGAAACCAAAATTTTTTTGTGAGCAAACTTTGTGTTTTCTCTCTTCCGCACTTGCATCCAGGTGTTGAGCTCCGTGAGGGAGTAAATCCGGGTTCCCCAGGAACCTTGAGGAGGTGTGAGATCTCCAAAACCCAAACCCTAGGTTAGCCACTCCACTCCCAAACCCTAGCCGCCATCACCCTTCTCTTTCCACCAAACCCTAGCATATTCCACCTCCCACGGCCTCTCTCTCCAAGTCTAGGCCGATCACCAGCATCCAGTTACAGTCCGGATACTTCAGATCCAAAGTTCTTTCCAGAGGGAGTCGAATCAGCCTTCAAGAGAATCCGGATCTCTGCGACATCAACCTTCAAGTTCTTCGAACTGGTAAATCCTTCCCTGAGTCTCTGAATCCCTTACTTGTTTTTCTTCTTCCCAGATCTTGAGTACAGGAGAAGCCGACCAAACCACAAGACCAGTATTGGAGGATCCATTGCGAAGATAGTCGAATCCGAGGATCCAACAATCTGCTCGAGAGAGTTCTTCCATCCAAATTCCGAGAAGATCACTGTCTGGTTGGTAAACCATCTCTCCTCTCTATTTCTGTTCTGTTGAAAGTTCAGAGCGAAACCCTAGGTCTGGGAGTTTCTTAACCCCCAGCGATCCGTTACTTCTGAACTACTCTGATAACTTAGCTTCTTCTAAATTGTGCTTTCAATCCTTACCTAGTTTCCATCAACTTAGTTTAACTTTACTTTGAGTCGAAGCCAATTTCTGAAATATAAAAAAAAAAAAAATTAATCTTAATTTTACTTCCGCATACGCTTCTTTGTTCTTTGTTCTGCATCATTTTTGGTATCAGAGCTTTCGTCCTGCATCAGCTTTTGCAAGGAGTAAAGGATGGGATGCCCATTAATGGATCTATGATCAAGCTCCAAGTCCCAAGCCGTCAGCCACTTTCTTCTTCTTCCTTTTTTCTTTATTTCCATTTCAACTCCAATTCTTCTTCCATGTCTAATCCTAAATTTCTTTGCAGGTTCTCTCAGGTTTATAGGTCAAGAATGAAGGTCTCCAAGACATGGATCAAGGTCAAGGTGAGTCTCAAAGTAGAGAGTGCCAATCTTGACTTCTAGACCTCAATCCTTGAGTGATGAGAGCTCCTTCTTTCACCAAATAATTAGCCATCATTGTTGGTAGGAAAACTTTTTCTAAGCTTCATTAGATCTAATCATTTGAAGGTTAACTTGGCCTAGTAGTGATGGTTTCCTTGCCATGAAGATCCTAATCCTTATTTTGAACTAGATCTACATTGCGGGACTTAAAAATTAGATCACTAGTCTCCTTATGAAAATTCTTTTCTTGGATTAATTTAGCCCATTTATTTGATAATTAATTGCTCAAGTTTGCTTGCTAGTTAGCTTGCTTAAACTCTCCATCCATCATTTTGTTTTCGTCCCTCATCACTGGAGGATTAGCTAGTCACTTTGGTAGGAATAAGACCATCTTAGCGATAGAGGACCAGTTTTATTGGCCAGGACTAAAAAGGCATGTTGCCCAGATAGTGGCCAGGTATAGAACTTATGCTATTGCAAAATAGTTGAAACAAAACACTGGCCTCTATACACATTTCCCAGTGCCTGATCACCCTTGGCAGGATCTTAATATGGACGTCGTATTAGGATTACCTAAGATCCAGAAGAGACACGATTCCATCTTTGTAGTGGTCGATAGGTTCTCTATGATGGCTCACTTCATCCCATGTTCCCAGACCTTCGATGCATCTAGAGTAGCCAAAATTTTCCAAGATAATGTGGTTAAACTCCATGGCCTACCCAAGACCATCGTATCCGATAGGGATGTTAGGTTCACTAGTTATTTCTGGAAGATCCTCTGGCACCTGTTAGGAACCAAACTCAAGTTTTATACATCCTACCACCCCCAGACAAACTGAAGTGGTGAACCGTAGCCTAGGAAATCTTCTTAGATGCCTGGTAGGTGAACACAAAAAACAGGGATTTATTATTGCCCCGAGTAAAGTTTGCCTACAATAGCTCAGTGAATAGGTCCATGGGCAAGAGTCCTTTTGAGATAATCTATGGGTACAAGCCTAATCGCCCCATCGATCTGATTTCTGTTACCCATCCATGCACGAGTCTCAGAGTCTACAGAGTCATTCGCACAGCATATTAGAGACTTGTATAAGGACATTAGCCAAAAGATTAATGTAAGTAATGAGACATATAAGAAATTGGCTAATTCCTGAAAGAGAGCCAATGAATTTAATGTTGGGGATTCTATCATGATTAGGCTTAGGTCTGAGCGGTTCCCACCAAGGACCATTAAGAAGCTTCATCCTCGCGAAGCTGGACCCTTTAGAGTGATAGAGAAGGTAGGACCTAATGCCTATGTGCTAGATCTGCCCCCGGATTTTTGTATTAGCTCTACCTTCAATATTGCAGACTTGGTTGAGTATAGGGAGCTGGTAGTGATTTCTAGTGAGGCCTTTGGACCTACCCCATCCTTTTAGAGCGAACCTAATCCAGATTGTCCACATATAAATAGGCCTGAGAGAGGAGAACGGATCAAGCATATCCTGGATGATCAAGCTATAATGACCCGGGGCCATGGCTATCAATGCTACCTAGTCCGATGGCAAGGTCGATCAAAATTTGATGATTCATGGATTACTCGAGAGGACTTGCAGCGCCTCGACCGAGACCTTCTTGAGCGATACTAGAGCCAGAGTGATCCTTACTCGACAAGGTCGAGTTTCTCCCATCCTGAGAGAATTGGTGCGGACACCAGAGGCACCAGACTTAGGTAGAGGCTTCTCAACCCTTTATGGTTATCTGAGTAGTGTTTGAGTATTTGAGTCCAATTTTTTAATAAGGGCTTAGCCCACTTGAGTCTGTATTTTGGCCCCTGAGTCCTGTTTTGGGCCTTTTTACATTTGAGTCCTGTATTTAGAGTCATCCATACCATTAGGGTTTTAGATATGGTTAGTTCAATTGAGTCAAGTTGCACCAAGTTCAGTTGAGTCAAGTTCGCTTGATTTAGTTGGTTGAGTCAGCTCATTTTTAGCCTTTTATTATTTTGAGTCCTATAAATCTCATATTGAGTTCAGTCCAGTTCAACAAAAGAAGATTCAAGACACTAATGGACCCCACTAGAGTGACAATTTGACAACTTCAAGGAGTCCCAGTCATACTTGAATGTGCCACCTTGGATTGCATAAGAAGGATCTTGAAGTCATCATCATTGATGACTTGGATGACAACTACATCAGCCTGCCGGGAAAATAGACATCAGAAGAAACCCTAAAGCCTGCCCAGGACTGATGTGGGCCACCCAAGGCCCAAGCTCTTCATGAAATTGGCGGCCACCTTATGGTCACCTTCCCTTGGTCAGCCAACCTTATGATCACCACCCCTTGGCCGACCAAGGAAAAAGATGGAGCCTCAATGGGAGTGGGATTCTAGCTAGGGTTTGGGTGGGTCTAAAATTCTTATAAATTCCCTTATATACCTTTACTTGGAGCCCAAGTTTGTAAGCCTATATAAAGGCCCTCTCTCATGTGATTTTCGCTGATTAATGAATGAAAATCTTCTTAAGTTATTCTCAAATTTCTGTGTGATTTACTGTGTGAAGGGTATTTGTGTGATCCCTACCCCTGTGCCCTGCCTCCAAGCCTTCTACATACCCTAGCCGCCAGCCTACTCCTACTCTTGGCCGCCCACCTCCAATCTTCTTCTTTTCCTTCTTCTTTCAGTGATCTACTCTCTTTCTTCATTATTTTCTAACCCTTGATAGGTGTCTTGCAGGTCCCTCAGTTTTCATGAATCAAGGATTCCATTTGACCAGCTTTCGGGCCACCGGATTGAAAGCTGTCAATCCACAGGATCTTTAACTTGATTTTTCAAGCCGCATCCGGGAGCGATGAGCGATCTCTTCATGGATCCGTCTTCAAACCCCTGCTAGTTACACCCCCTTGACTCTCTAGTTATGGTATTGCAGAAGAGCTAGCCTTACCATGGCTTCTTAGCCTTGGCGATCCTGCTTTTTTACTATTTAGGATCTTTTTCTACGTGCCTGTGCTTCTGAATTTTTTATAGAATTTCTTAGTTTCTTGCTCAAAATTTGGGATACGAACTTCTAACTTTATGCCTGACAACAAAAAAATAGTTTGAATGTATAATTAGTCCTACATCAAAAGTCCAAGGGATGCTGACCGGGAAACCCTAGGTGTCTCGGCCTTCCCCTTCACTAGTCCTCCTAGCCTCCTTCATCCAGCCTCTCAGCTCTGCCTGCCTTTCTCACAGTCCAAAGATGTCTGTCGAGAAACTCCATAAGTCATCGCCATCTACTGCCTGAATCATAGCTTGGCACATTAGGCCTCCTAGCCTCCCAACTCTGGCCACCTTGCTCATAGTCTAGATATGTCCACCGAGAAACTCCAGAAGTCCCGGCCATCTATCACCTGACTCACAACTTGGTGCATCATGCCTCTTGACCTCCTTCATCAGGCATCCTAGCCTCCTCCTTCACCAGGCCTCCATCCTCCTTTATCCAACCTTTTGGCTATGGCCACCATGCTCACAGTCCAGAGATGTCCACCGAGAAACTCCAGAAGTCTCGGCCATCTACAACCTGACTCACAGCTTGGTGTTCAGGCCTCTCGGCCTCCTTCATCAGGCCTCCCGGTCTCTTCCATCAGACCTCCAGGCCTCCTCTTTTACCAGGCCTCCCGACCTCCTTCATTTGGCCTCCCAGCTCTGGCCGCCTTGCTCACAGTCCGGAAATGTCTGCCAGGAAACTCCAAAAGTCCCAGCCATCTACCGCCTGACTCATAGCTTGGTACATTAGGCCTCCCAGCCTTCCTTATCAGGCTCCTCAGCCTCCAACATCATCCTGTGGGAGCCGAAGGTCTGGAATCAACATAAGATGGCCCCAAGCACATACCTCTCTTTTTATTTGATCAAAAGTCTTTTACATCAAGGGAGATCCCCAAGAGGCTGGGGAATCTCTCAAATACCGGATTACAAGCATGAAGGGAAGGAAGCTTGGTCAGCTCTAGTCTTGGTCCTGATCTTAACCTCTATGATCGATGTAGAAGGTACTAGCAAGACAGGTCGAGCCCATAGGGGCCCTACCTTAGGTGTCCGTCGGACCTCTAGAGTATGACATCGGGTCCACCGCCTCCTTGGAACTCATCGGTCTCGTGATTCCAAGAGCAACTATAGTGGTACCCCGTTAGGCTCCCTTCCAAAGCACCATAGCGACCGCAGCCTCCTCCATGATGACCACCACTCGGGTCGTCGCCGCATCATCAAGGGCATCCTCTTTCTCCCTCTTCAGCTCTACTACCCCCATTTTTGAGAGTAGCCTCTTTTTCTCTCCTTTGGGGTCCCTCATTAGAGGGAACTTCGAGCTCGATGGATTTCTACTCTATCTTGGATGTCCATGCCTTGGTACAGTTTGATCAGCCCTAAAGTACGTGAAAAGACTCCCTCTCCCCCTTTGTCTCCTTGACCAAGGGACTGGAGTCCATCAGGGGCCCTCCTCTGGCATAGCCCGAAGGCGAGGGGAGGGAAGAAGGAAAAAGCATGGAGGAAGGAGAGGAGCGCACTGTGGAATGTTGTGCATCGGCTCCCAAAAGATCCCTTAAAAAGGCACGATGGTAGGCCCTTCATTGTAAAGACCACCGCATGCCTCCGCTTCATCCCGATGTAGGGAACGTGCCCTTTCAGCTCCCAATCCAATGGGAGGTCATTGCATGGACCTTCAGGATGCCCCAGATAAGCCAAGCCCATGGTCGTCGTTTCAATTCAAATGAAGCAATTATGTTGCCTCCTTAGGAAACTGAGCGGAGGGTCATCTCGATTGTACTAGGTGCATGATTTTTGGGCTGTAGGCACCCAAGACATTGATGGCATCGCAGGAACATCCCCCACATCAGCAAGCTCATTACTCCCTTTGGCTCGAGTGCTGCAACACCTTTAAAGCTTGTGATGCAGGACGGAAGCTCTGATACCAAAAATGATGCAGGACGGAAGCTCTGATACCAAAAATGATGCAGAACAAATAAAGGGATGCGATGCGGAAGTAAATTAAGATTAACTAATTTTTTTGTTGTTTTATATGTTTGTAGAAGTTGGTTTCAAATCAAAGAAAAGTTAACATAACATTGAAAGATACTAATATGATAATTGAAAGCACAATTTTAAGGAAACTAAATTATCAGAGTAGTTCAGAAGCAACGGATCGCTGGGGGTTGAGAAACTCCCAGACCTAGGGTTTTGCTCCGAACTTTCAACAGAACAGAAATAAAGAGAAGAGATGGTTTACCTAACCAGACAATGATCTTCACAGATTTTGGTGGAAGAACTCTCCCGAGCAGATTGTTGGATCCTCGGATTCAGATATCTTCGCAATGGATCCTCCAATACTGGTCCTTTGGCGGGTTGGCTTCTCCTGAACTCAAGATCTGGAAGAGAAGAAAAACAATTGATGGAATCAGAGAGTCAAGGGAAGAATTTACCAGGTTGATGAACTTGAAGATTGAAATTGCTGAAAACTGGATTCTCTTGGAAGCTGATGTGATTTTCCTTGGAACTTGCTCTGGATCTGAAGTAGCCGGACTGGATCTGGATGAAGGTGGACGGCCTGGACTTGTAGAGAGAGAGAGTGGTGCGGGCACCAGACTCAGAAGAAGACTTCAGAGCTCCATTTGGATCTCTGATTGACATTACCCGAGAAATTAGGGTTTGTAATAAAGGTTGACCTGGTCAACCAGATTATTTATTTTATTTATTTCTTGAGTCACCATTTAAATTTTGTTGAGTCATGTTGACTTGGTGCAAGTCCCAATGTGGTTTCAATTTGGTCCAAAATGGTGCCACATTTCTCTTCCAATCAACTCAAGGTTCAAGCAAGTGGAGGCCACACTCCAAGCCACACGCCCAGCCACACTCCGAGCACACGCCAGAGTCCAGGAGGTGCCATAGAGGCATCCCAGTGTCATGGTCCCCACATCCAAAGAAGAAAAAATCAAATTGGAGGCTAAATTAAAGGAGGCGCCCACACCTGCCTAATTTACCTAAGCAAAGAAGGAAGAAAACTTCTCTTGGAGAAGAAATCAAAGAAGGACATCCAACCTACTCCTAATTGAAGTTCAAATCAAAATCAATGAGCTTAACTTGGAGTGGAAGAAAAGAAGAAATACCATAAGAAGAAGAGGACTCCAAATCCAAATCCAACTCCAAAGGAGGTGCCATAAAAGTTCCAAAACAATTCCTTTATGGCCGTCCCAATTTTTTTTGGACTCTTGGTCGGCCAAGGGAGAGGATTTTCTACCTAATCTAGGGGTTGGAAGAGTTTAGTCCCACATGGGAATTTGTACAAGCTAGGAGAAAATTTTAGGTCTATATAATAGACCCCTCTTTGTAACTTTAAGAAATCAATGAAGAAAATTATTTTTGCTACTCTCTTGTGTTGAGTGACCTAGGTTTCTCTTCTTCCGCACTATTCTAAGTGTTGAGCTCCGTGAGGGGGTAATCCGGGTTCCATTGGAGCCTTGAGGAGGTGAGAGATCTCCATCTTTATCCAAAACCCTAGGTTAGCCACTTGAAATTCCAAAACCCTAGCCACCTTTCATTATTTTCCATCCACCAAACCCTAGATCCATCCATCTCCCACGGCCTCTCTCTCTCTACAAGTCCAGGCCATCCACCTTCATCCAGATCCAGTCCAGCTACTTCAGATCCAGAGCAAGTTCCAAGGAAAATCACATCAGCATCCAGGAGAATCCAGTTTTCAGCAATTTCGATCTTCAAGTTCATCAACCTGGTAAATCTTTTCCTTGACTCTCTGATTCCATCAATTATTTTTCTTCTCTTCCAGATCTTGAGTTCAGGAGAAGCCAACCCGCCAAAGGACCAGTACTGGAGGATCCATTGCGAAGAAATCTGAATCCGAGGATCCAACAATCTGCTCGGGAGAGTTCTTCCACCAAAATCTGTGAAGATCATTGTCTGGTTAGGTAAACCATCTCTTCTCTTTATTTCTATTCTGCTGAAAGTTCGGAGCGAAACCCTAGGTCTGGGAGTTTCTCAACCCCCAGCGATCCGTTGCTTCTGAACTACTCTGATACTTTAGTTTCCTTCAAATTGTGCTTTCAATTATCATATTAGTCTCTTTCAATGTTAGGTTAACTTTTCTTTGATTTGAAGCCAACTTCTACAAACATAAAAAACAACAAAAAAATTAGTTAATCTTAATCTACTTCCGCATCGCGTCCCTTTATTTGTTCTGCATCATTTTTGGTATCAGAGCCCAGTCTAGGGTTTCTGATTTGCTTGCTTGCTTTGATTGTTCTCTTTTTATTTTGTCTGCTCGAAGTAGACTCCCCAGGACGTCCGGTCCTAGGAACTAAGCGAGGCGCAAGCCTCCTCCTCCCATTCCACGGAGTGTTCCTAGGGAGTGTAGGGGATCCATTGGGTTATAACTTCGTAGCAGGGATTATAAACGGGGAAGACAATCTAGTTGCAGCCCGTAATTGCCCTGTTGTCTGAATTATTTCTCCCTGCATAAAACTCCGAATTGCATGATTTTTGCTTCGTTGAAACTAGTATAATTGAACCTATGTTCCATAATTTTCCTGTGATTTATTGGTTTCGGTAAAAATTCTGAGAATTAAAATACAACAACTCTATTTTTTGTGTTCTGCAATTCAATTCTTTTTGGAGTGATCATCTCATAATTTACTTAAGGGCAATTGAGCATCTAAGATAAGGGGAGGAGTTAATTACCTCTCCTTAGCACAAAACCACCATCCAATCATTCGAACCTAGACCTAATTTAAAATCAGTTAGACCTAATTTGCCCTAGTGGGCTAGGGACACCAATTGGTCGGGTCTAGGCTAGTGTTGAGTCAGTTTGTCGAGTTATTCTGTGTGTGCTTAGCACTCAGTGTCTAGAACGGTGGTTCAGGGATCCATTCCCGAAGGGCTTGTGTGCTGGTCCGCCTACCTGGCCAATCACTGATTGGTGTCTAGGATTGGCAATCAGGGACCTAACACTCCCCTTACACCTGCCTGGCTGAGTCCTGAGTTACTACAGGCTAGCTTGCCACTCTGATTGGGCATCTAGTTTGGACTCTAGGTCTAGTGATCCAGTAGTCGATTTAGTCTAGTCTCATTTTGTGTGCTTGCTTGAATCATCATGTCTACCAGAAACGGAGTGCCATATCAACCTGGTCAAACCCAACCTGATTTAGAGGCCATGATCAGAACTCTTACTGAAAGTATGGCTAAAATGAATCAGGATATGACAAACACTGTGGCCCAGTTTAGCGCACAAATTCATGAGGATCTTACCCAACTTAGGGACCGAGTCCAAGTACTTGAAGAACCTAGACATCGGAATTGGACTCCTGATCCCGATTTTAATGTGCCTCAGCCTCACCCACATCAGGAGCCTAGAAGGCCTTTATATAGAGATCCTGAACCTAATCATAGGAGGCCTGACCCAGAGCCTGAAGATAGAGATGATAGGTTCATCAGGAACATCAAATTAGATGCACCCACTTTTGATGGTAGTCTGAACCCTAAGGTGTATTCTGATTGGGAGGGTGAGATGGATCAATACTTTGAGTGGTATGCTATGTCTGAGGAGAGGAAATACAAGTTTGCCAAGATGAAATTAGTGCGTCAAGCTAGGTTATACTGGGGGAACATTGAGCTAACCACTAGGAGATGGAATGTTGAGCCCATAACCACTTGGCAGGGTATGAAAGAAAAACTGAGAGATAAATACCTACCCATTTCATACCAGCAAAACCTGTTAGACCAATGGCAAAACCTGAAACAAGGAAACCGATCTGTCTCAGACTACATAACTACTTTTGATGAATACCTAATGAGATGTGATGTGAGTGAAGCCCACGAAGTCACTTTGTCTAGATTTAGGGCTGGACTGAGGGAAGATATCAAGAGAGAACTATTTCTGAGAGAGGTTCCTGATCTAGACCAAGCCTACCAGATTGCACTGAACACTGAGAAATTTCAGAGAGGACCTATACCTTCTAGGGTTAGTGCCCCAATCCCAAGGAATGGACCTAGTCAAGTTATCCCTAGTAAACCTTTTCAGGGTACTTCTACCCCTAGGCCCATGGACAAAGGTAAGGCACCTGACACCCAGAGAACCCCTAGTTCAAATATCACCTGTTTTAAGTGTCAGAAACCAGGTCACATTTCTAGTCAGTGTACTGCCATAGCCTGTTTCAAGTGTCATAAGGTAGGTCATGTTGCTAGCCAGTGCCCACGGAGATCCCTTTACATAGAAGAGGGACAGAATGATAATTCCGAGCCCAGTGAGGAATTTGAAGAAGAAGTTTATGAGGCCGGAATGAATTTGGTTGAGGAGTATGAAGGAGAGGAGGAACCCAATGAATCTGACCAATTAGGAGTTGTAAGATGCATCCTATCCCAGAATCTAGTTCAAGAGGATTGGCGTAGGACTAACATCCTACAGACTTTTCTAAATTAGGGGATAAGGTATGTAAGATCATCATAGATAGTGGGAGCTGTGTAAATGCCATCTCTACTAGCACTGTCAAGATGTTAGGCTTAATCCCAGTTCCCCATCCCAACCCCTATAAGGTTTCTTGGGTAGATTCTACCTCCATACCCATCCAGTCTAGATGTCAAGTCCAAATCCAAATGCAATCTTATCACGAAAAGATTTGGTGCGATGTCTTACCCATGGGGGTGAGCAGTATAATTCTCGGAAGACCTTGGTTGTATGATCATGATGCCACCCTCTTAGGAAAATCCAATACCTGTGTCTTTAGTTTCAATGGGAAGAAGATTACGATCCATTCCGTTCCCCTTAAGGACAAGGTAACTAAAGGAGCTGGTAAGGTTAAGGAGATGAAAACTGGAGTGAACCTAATCAGTGCTAAGGATCTAGAACAAGAAATTCATAGTGGTTCACCCATCTGGATGTTGACTGCTAAGGAGCTTAGAACTTCGGAACCCTCAGAGCCTCCTCAAGAAGTTAAACCTGTGTTAAAAGAATTTGAGGATGTCTTTCCCGAGGATTTGCCAGACCACCTTCCACCTCTTAGGGATATCCAGCATGCCATAGATCTAATCCCAGGAGCAACTTTGCCCAACTTGCCCCATTACAGGATGAATCCATCTGAGCATGAAGAACTGCAAAAGCAGGTAGGAGAATTATTGAGGAAGGGGTTTATTAGAGAAAGTCTTAGCCCTTGTGCAATCCCAGCCTTACTGACCCCAAAGAAAGATGGCACGTGGAGGATGTGTGTTGACAGTCGTGCCATCAATAAAATTACAATCAAGTATAGGTTTCCCATCCCTAGACTAGATGACATGCTTGATATGATGGCTGGTGCAATGGTTTTTTCTAAGATTGATCTCAAAAGCGGCTATCATCAGGTTAGGATTAGACCCGGGGATGAATGGAAAACTGCTTTCAAAACTAAGGATGGTCTTTATGAATGGGTTGTTATGCCTTTTGGGTTGTCCAATGCCCCTAGTACTTTCATGAGAATTATGACCCAGGTACTTAGAGCTTTCATAGGAAATTTGTGGTGGTCTATTTTGATGACATCTTGATCTATAGTAAGACCCCAACAGATCACCTAGACCACCTTAGAGCAGTCTGCCAAGTTTTGAGGAATGAGAGACTCTACGGTAATCTTAAGAAGTGTGAATTCATGACTAGTAGAGTTATCTTTCTTGGTTTTGTAGTAACCCCTAACGGCGTGGCGGCCGATCCTGAGAAATTAGGTCCATAGTAGACTGGCCAGAGCCAACCAATGTGCATGAAGTTAGAAGTTTCCACGGTTTGGCTAACTTCTATAGGCGATTCATCAAGGGGTTTAGTACTTTAGCTGCTCCTATCACTGATTGTATTAGGAAGGGAGAATTTCATTGGACTAAGTCAGCCCATAAAGCCTTCCTAGATCTTAAGGATAAAATGACCCAGGCACCCATTCTGAGATTACCCGATTTTTCTAAAGTATTTGAGGTTGCCTGTGATGCTTCAGGTGTAGGAATAGGTGGAGTCCTAAGCCAAGAGAATCATCCCATAGCATTCTTTAGTGAAAAACTTAATGATGCTAAGCTTAGGTATTCTACCTATGATAAGGAATTTTATGCGGTGGTGCAAGCTTTGCGTTACTGGAGACATTATTTGCTACCGCAGGAATTTGTACTATTTTCGGACCATGAGGCTCTTAGATTTCTGAACTCCCAAAAGAAGCTTAACCCTAGGCATGCTAAGTGGGTAGAATATATCCAGTCCTATACTTTTGTCCTGAAACATAAGGCTAGAGTTGAGAATAAGGTAGCTGATGCCCTTAGTCGCCGATCTCTGTTATTAACTTCTGTTAGAACTGAGGTCATAGGGTTTGAGCAAATCAAAGAGGAATATGAGTCTTGTCCGGATTTCACGACTGTGTATCAGGATCTAGTTCAAGGACCATCTAGTAATCACCAGGATTATACCCTTGTAGATGGTTTTTGTTCTTCAAAAATAGGCTTTGCATCCCTAGAACTTCTCTTAGGGAATTTTTGATTTGGGAAATCCATGCTGGAGGTTTAGCTGGCCATTTTGGAAAAGACAAGACCATTCTAGCTATTGAAGACCACTTTTTCTGGCCTAGCTTAAAAAGGGATGTAGCTAATATTGTAGCTAGATGTCGAACCTGCGCTGTTGCCAAACAGCGAAAACAAAACACTGGCCTTTATACCCCACTCCCTGTCCCAGATCGTCCTTGGCAAGATGTGAGTATGGATTTTGTGTTAGGTTTACCTAAGACCCAGAGGAGACATGATTCTATCTGTGTCGTAGTCGACCGATTCTCTAAAATGGCCCACTTCTTGCCTTGTTCCCAAACTTTTGATGCGTCTAAGGTAGCCACACTTTTCTTCAATGAGATAGTTAGACTCCATGGCCTACCTAAGACAATCATTTCAGATAGGGATGTCCGGTTCACCAGTTACTTTTGGAAGACCCTTTGGCATAAGTTAGGGACAAAACTTAAGTTTTCAACTGCCTATCATCCCCAAACTGATGGCCAAACTGATTTTGTGAACCATAGCCTAGGAAATCTGCTGAGATGTCTTGTTGGTGAAAACACCAGAAATTGGGATTTATACCTACAAAGGGCAGAATTTGCGTACAATGACTCGGTCAATAGGTCTACGGGTAAGAGTCCATTTGAAATTGTACATGGGTACAAACCTCACACACCTCTTGACCTAGTCCCTTTACCTGTCCACACTCAAGTCTCCGAATCTGCTGAGAATTTGCACAGCATATAAAAGACTTGCATAAAGAAATTCATGCCAAAATAAATTTAAGTAATGAAACTTATAAGAAGTTGGCTGATACTCAAAGGCGAGTCAAATCTTTTGTTGAGGGAGACTATGTGATGATTAGGTTAAGGCCTAAACAGTTCCTCCTGGAACCGTTAGAAGTTACATGCTAGGGGAGCTGGACCATTTAGAGTGGTAAAGAGAGTAGGATCCAATGCCTATGTGCTCGAGTTGCCTCCAGAACTAGGCATTAGCTCTACTTTCAACATTACAGACTTAGTAGAGTACAGGGAGCCAGCTATGATTCCTAGTGAGCCTTTTTAGCCTAACCCTATCATTGAGAGTGATCCCGACCCTGTGTGTCCACCAACAAACTGGCCTGTGAGGAAAGAGCAGATTGAAAAGATCCTGGATGATCAGGTTCTCTACTCGTAATCGAGGATACCAAAGGTACCTGGTCCGCTGGCAAGGAAGGCCAAATTCTGATGACTCTTGGATCTCCCGAGAAGAATTACAAGAATTGGACCCAGACCTCTTGGAGAGATACCAGAGCCAACTTGAGCCTTACTCGACAGGGTCGAGTTCCTCCCACCCTGGGAGAATTGGTGCGGGCACCAGACTCAGAAGAAGACTTCAGAGCTCCATTTGGATCTCTGATTGACATTGCCCGAGAAATTATGGTTTGTAATAAAGGTTGACCTGGTCAACCAGTTTATTTATTTTATTCATTTCTTGAGTCACCATTTAAATTTTGTTGAGTCATGTTGACTCGGTGCAAGTCCCAATGTGGTTTCAATTTGGTCCAAAATGGTGCCACATTTCTCTTCCAATCAACTCAAGGTTCAAGCAAGTGGAGGCCACACTCCAAGCCACACGCCCAGCCACACTCCGAGCACATGCCAGAGTCCAGGAGGTGCCATAGAGGCATCCCAGTGTCATGGTCCCCACATCCAAAGAAGAAAAAATCAAATTGGAGGCTAAATTAAAGGAGGCGCCCACACCTGCCTAATTTACCTAAGCAAAGAAGGAAGAAAACTTCTCTTGGAGAAGAAATCAAAGAAGGACATCCAACCTACTCCTAATTGAAGTTCAAATCAAAATCAAAGAGCTTAACTTGGAGTGGAAGAAAAGAAGAAATACCATAAGAAGAAGAGGACTCCAAATCCAAATCCAACTCCAAAGGAGGTGCCATAAAAGTTCCAAAACAATTCCTTTATGGCCGTCCCAATTTTTTTGGACTCTTGGTCGGCCAAGGGAGAGGATTTTCTACCTAATCTAGGGGTTGGAAGAGTTTAGTCCCACATGGGAATTTGTACAAGCTAGGAGAAAATTTTAGGTCTATATAATAGACCCCTCTTTGTAACTTTAAGAAATCAATGAAGAAAATTATTTTTTGCTACTCTCTTGTGTTGAGTGACCTAGGTTTCTTCTTCCGCACTATTCTAAGTGTTGAGCTCTGTGAGGGGGTAATCCGGGTTCCATTGGAGCCTTGAGGAGGTGAGAGATCTCCATCTTTATCCAAAACCCTAGGTTAGCCACTTGAAATTCCAAAACCCTAGCCACCTTTCATTATTTTCCATCCACCAAACCCTAGATCCATCCATCTCCCATGGCCTCTCTCTCTCTACAAGTCCAGGCCATCCACCTTCATCCAGATCCAGTCCGGCTACTTCAGATCCAGAGCAAGTTCCAAGGAAAATCACATCAGCATCCAGGAGAATCCAGTTTTCAGCAATTTCGATCTTCAAGTTCATCAACCTGGTAAATCTTTTCCTTGACTCTCTGATTCCATCAATTGTTTTTCTTCTCTTCCAGATCTTGAGTTCAGGAGAAGCCAACCCGCCAAAGGACCAGTACTGGAGGATCCATTGCGAAGAAATCTGAATCCGAGGATCCAACAATCTGCTCGGAGAGTTCTTCCACCAAAATCTATGAAGATCATTGTCTGGTTAGGTAAACCATCTCTTCTCTTTATTTCTGTTCTGCTGAAAGTTCGGAGCGAAACCCTAGGTCTGGGAGTTTCTCAACCCCCAGCGATCCGTTGCTTCTGAACTACTCTGATACTTTAGTTTCCTTCAAATTGTGCTTTCAATTACCATATTAGTCTCTTTCAATGTTAGGTTAACTTTTCTTTGATTTGAAGCCAACTTTTACAAACATAAAAAAACAACAAAAAAATTAGTTAATCTTAATCTACTTCCGCATCGCGTCCCTTTATTTGTTCTGCATCAGAGAGGCCGTGGGAGATGGAAGGAGCTAGGGTTCGATGGATTGAAAATAATGAAGGGCGGCTAGGGTTTTGGATTTTTAAGTGGCTAACCTAGGGTTTTGGATAAAGATGGAGATCTCTCACCTCCTCAAGGCTCCAATGGAACCCGGATTACCCCCTCACGGAGCTCAACACTTAGAATAGTGTGGAAGAAGAGAAACCTAGGTTACTCAACACAAGAGAATAGCAAAAATAATTTTTTCTTCATTGATTTTCTAAAGTTACAAAGAGAGGTCTATTATATAGACCTAAAATTTTCTCCAAGTTGTACAAATTCCCATGTGGGACTAAACTCCTCCAACCTCTAGATTAGGTAGAAAACCTCCTCTCTTGGTCGACCAAGAATTCAAAAAAATTTGGGATGGCCATAAAGGATTTTTTTTTTTTTTTTTTTTATGGCGCCTTCTTTGGAGTTGGATTTGGATTTGGAGTCCTCTTCTCCTTATGGCATTTCTTCTTTTCTTCCACTCCAAGTTAAGCTCTTTGATTTTGATTTGAACTTCAATTAGGAGTAGGTTGGATGTCCTTCTTTGATTTTTTCTCCAAGAGAAGTCCCTTTCCTTCTTTGCTTAGACAAAATGGCAGGTATGGGCGCCTCCTTTAAATTGGCTTCCAATTTGATTTTTTTCTTCTTTGGATGTGGGGACCATGACACTGGGATGCCTCTGTGGCGCCTCCTGGACCTTGGCATGTGCTCGGAGTGTGGCTGGGCGTGTGGCTTGGAGTGTGGCCTCCACTTGCTTGGACCTTGATTTGATTGGAAGAGAATTGCGGCACCATATTGGATAAAATTGAAACCACATCGGGACTTGCACCGAGTCAACATGACTCAACAAAATTTAAATGGTGACTCAAGAAATAAATAAAAATAAATAAACTGGTTGACCAGGTCAACCTTTATTACAAACCCTAATTTCTCGGACAATGTCAATCAGAGATCAAAATGGAGCTCTGAAGTCTTCTTATAAGTCTGGTGCCCGCACCAATTCTCCCGGGGTGGGAGGAACTCGACCCTGTCGAGTAAGGCTCAAGTTGGCTCTGGTATCTCTCCAAGAGGTCTGGGTCCAATTCTTGTAATTCTTCTCTGGAGATCCAAGAGTCATCAGAATCTGGCCTTCCTTGCTAGCGGATCAGGTACCTTTGGTATCCTCGATTACGAGTAGAGATAACCTGATCATCCAGGATCTTTTCAATCTGCTCTTTCCTCACAGGCTAGTTTGTTGGTGGACACATAGGGTTGGGATTACTCTCAATGATAGGGTTAGGCTCAAAAGGCTCACTAGGAATCACAGCTAGCTCCCTGTACTCTACTAAGTCTGTAATGTTGATAGTAGAGCTAATGCCTAGTTCTGGAGGCAACTCGAGCACATAGGCATTGGATCCTACTCTCTTTACCACTCTAAATGGTCCAGCTCCTCTAGCATGTAACTTTCTAACGGTTCCAGGAGGAAACCGTTCAGGCCTTAACCTAATCATCACATAGTCTCCCTCAACAAAAGATTTGACTCGCCTTTGAGTATCAGCCAACTTCTTATAAGTTTCATTACTTAATTTATTTTGGCATGAATTTCTTTATGCAAGTCTTTTACATGCTGTGCAAAATTCTCAGCAGACTCGGAGACTCGAGTGTGGACAGGTAAAGGGACTAGGTCAAGAGGTGTGTGAGGTTTGTACCCATGTATAATTTCAAATGGACTCTTACCCGTAGACCTATTGACCGAGTCATTGTACGCAAATTCTGCCCTTGGTAGGTATAAATCCCAATTTCTGGTGTTTTCACCAACAAGACATCTCAGCAAATTTCCTAGGCTACGGTTCACTACTTCAGTTTGGCCATCAGTTTGGGGATGATAGGCAGTTGAAAACTTAAGTTTTGTCCCTAACTTATGCCAAAGGGTCTTCCAAAAGTAACTGGTGAACCAGACATCCCTATCTGAAACGATTGTCTTAGATAGGCCATGGAGTCTAACTATCTCATTGAAGAAAAGTGTGGCTACCTTAGACGCATCAAAGGTTTGGGAACAAGGCAAGAAGTGGGCCATTTTAGAGAATGGGTCGACTACGACACAGATAGAATCATGTCTCCTCTTGGTCTTAGGTAAACCTAACACAAAATCCATACTCACATCTTGCCAAGGACGATCTGGGACAGGAAGTGGGGTATAAAGGCCAGTGTTTTGTTTTCGCTGTTTGGCAACAGCGCAGGTTCGACATCTAGCTACAATATTAGCTACATCCCTTTTCAAGCTAGGCCAGAAAAAGTGGTCTTCAATAGCTAGAATGGTCTTGTCTTTTCCAAAATGGCCGGCTAAACCTCCAGCATGGATTTCCCAAATCAAAAATTCCCTAAGAGAAGTTCTAGGGATGCAAAGCCTATTTTTGAAGAACAAAAAACCATCTACAAGGGCATAATCCTGGTGATTACTAGATGGTCCTTGAACTAGATCTTGATACACAGTTGTGAAATCCGGACAAGACTCATATTCCTCTTTGATTTGCTCAAACCCTATGACCTCAGTTCTAACAGAAGTTAATAACAGAGATCGGCGACTAAGGGCATCAGCTACCTTATTCTCAACTCCAGCCTTATGTTTCAGGACAAAAGTATAGGACTGGATATATTCTACCCACTTAGCATGCCTAGGGTTAAGCTTCTTTTGGGAGTTCAGAAATCTAAGAGCCTCATGGTCCGAAAATAGTACAAATTCCTGCAGTAGTAAATAATGTCTCCAGTAACGCAAAGCTTGCACCACCGCATAAAATTCCTTATCATAGGTAGAATACCTAAGCTTAGCATCATTAAGTTTTTCACTAAAGAATGCTATGGGATGATTCTCTTGGCTTAGGACTCCACCTATTCTACACCTGAAGCATCACAGGCAACCTCAAATACTTTAGAAAAATCGGGTAATCTCAGAATGGGTGCCTGGGTCATTTTATCCTTAAGATCTAGGAAGGCTTTATGGGCTGACTTAGTCCAATGAAATTCTCCCTTCCTAATACAATCAGTGATAGGAGCAGCTAAAGTACTAAACCCCTTGATGAATCGCCTATAGAAGGTAGCCAAGCCGTGGAAACTTCTAACTTCATGCACATTGGTTGGCTCTGGCCAGTCTACTATGGACCTAATCTTCTCAGGATCGGCCGCCACGCCGTCAGGGGTTACTACAAAACCAAGAAAGATAACTCTACTAGTCATGAATTCACACTTCTTAAGATTATCGTAGAGTCTTTCATTCCTCAAAACTTGGCAGACTGCTCTAAGGTAGCCTAGGTGATCTGCTGGGGTCTTACTATAGATCAGGATGTCATCAAAATAGACCACCACAAATTTTCCTATGAAAGCTCTAAGTACCTGGGTCATAATTCTCATGTAAGTACTAGGGGCATTGGACAACCCAAAAGGCATAACAACCCATTCATAAAGACCATCCTTAGTTTTGAAAGCAGTTTTCCATTCATCCCCGGGTCTAATCCTAACCTGATGATAGCCGCTTCTGAGATCAATCTTAGAAAAAACCATTGCACCAGCCATCATATCAAGCATGTCATCTAGTCTAGGGATGGTAAACCTATATTTGATTGTAATTTTATTGATGGCACAACTGTCAACACACATCCTCCACGTGCCATCTTTCTTTGGGGTCAGTAAGGCTGGGACTGCACAAGGGCTAAGACTTTCTCTAATAAACCCCTTCCTCAATAATTCTCCAACCTGCTTTTGCAGTTCTTCATGCTCAAATGGATTCATCCTGTAATGGGGCAAGTTGGGCAAAGTCGCTCCTGGGATTAGATCTATGGCATGCTGGATATCCCTAAGAGGTGGATGGTGGTCTGGCAAATCCTCGGGAAAGACATCCTCAAATTCTTTTAACACAGGTTTAACTTCTTGAGGAGGCTCTGAGGGTTCCGAATTTCTAAGTTCCTTAGCAGTCAACATCCAGATGGGTGAACCACTACGAATTTCTTGTTCTAGATCCTTAGCACTGATTAGGTTCACTCCTATTTTCATCTCCTTAACCTTACCGGCTCCTTTAGTTACCTTGTCCTTAGGGGGAACTGAATGGATCGTAATCTTCTTCCCATTGAAACTAAAGACACAGGTATTGGATTTTCCTAAGAGGGTGGCATCATGATCATACAACCAAGGTCTTCCGAGAATTATATGCTCACCCCCATGGGTAAGACAACGCACCAAATCTTTTCATGATAAGATTGCATTTGGATTTGGACTTGACATCTAGACTGGATGGGTATGGAGGTAGAATCTACCCAAGAAACCTTATAGGGGTTGGGATGGGGAACTGGGATTAAGCCTAACATCTTGACAGTGCTAGTAGAGATGGCATTTACACAGCTCCCACTATCTATGATGATCTTACATACCTTATCCCCTAATTTAAGAAAAGTCTGTAGGATGTTAGTCCTACGCCAATCCTCTTGAACTAGATTCTGGGATAGGATGCATCTTACAACTCCTAATTGGTCAGATTCATTGGGTTCCTCCTCTCCTTCATACTCCTCAACCAAATTCATTCCGGCCTCATAAACTTCTTCAAATTCCTCACTGGGCTCGGAATTATCATTCTCTCCCTCTTCTATGTAAAGGGATCTCCGTGGGCACTGGCTAGCAACATGACCTACCTTATGACACTTGAAACAGGCTATGGCAGTACACTGACTGGAAATGTGACCTGGTTTCTGACACTTAAAACAGGTGATATTTGAACTAGGGGTTCTCTGGGTGTCAGGTGCCTTACCTTTGTCCATGGGCCTAGGGGTAGAAGTACCCTGAAAAGGTTTACTAGGGATAACTTGGCTAGGTCCATTCCTTGGGATTGGGGCACTAACCCTAGAAGGTATAGGTCCTCTCTGAAATTTTCAGTGTTCAGTGCAATCTGGTAGGCTTGGTCTAGATCAGTAACCTCTCTCAGAAATAGTTCTCTCTTGATATCTTCCCTCAGTCCAGCCCTAAATCTAGACAAAGTGACTTCGTGGGCTTCACTCACATCACATCTCATTAGGTATTCATCAAAAGTAGCTATGTAGTCTGAGACAGATCGGTTTCCTTGTTTCAGGTTTTGCCATTGGTCTAACAGGTTTTGCTGGTATGAAATGGGTAGGTATTTATCTCTCAGTTTTTCTTTCATACCCTGCCAAGTGGTTATGGGCTCAACATTCCGTCTCCTAGTGGTTAGCTCAATGTTCCCCCAGTATAACCTAGCTTGACGCACTAATTTCATCTTGGCAAACTTGTATTTCCTCTCCTCAGACATAGCATACCACTCAAAGTATTGGTCCATCTCACCCTCCCAATCAGAATACACCTTAGGGTTCAGACTACCATCGAAAGTGGGTGCATCTAATTTGATGTTCCTAATGAACCTATCATCTCTATCTTCAGGCTCTGGGTCAGGCCTCCTATGATTAGGTTCAGGATCTCTATATAAAGGCCTTCTAGGCTCCTGATGTGGGCGAGGTTGAGGCACATTAAAATCGGGGTCAGGAGTCCAATTCCGATGTCTAGGTTCTTCAAGTACTTGGACTCGGTCCCTAAGTTGGGTAGATCTTCATGAATTTGTGCGCTAAACTGGGCCACAGTGTTTATCATATCCTGATTCATTTTAGCCATACTTTCAGTATGAGTTCTGATCATGGCCTCTAAATCAGGTTGGGTTTGACCAGGTTGATATGGCACTCCGTTTCTGGTAGACATAATGATTCAAGCAAGCACACAAAATGAGACTAGACTAAATCGACTACTGGATCACTAGACCTAGAGTCCAAACTAGATGCCCAATCAGAGTGGCAAGCTAGCCTGTAGTAACTCAGGACTCAGCCAGGCAGGTGTAAGGGGAGTGTTAGGTCCCTGATTGCCAATCCTAGACACCAATCAGTGATTGGCCAAGTAGCGGACCAGCACACAAACCCTTCGGGAATGGATCCCTGAACCACCGTTCTAGACACTGAGTGCTAAGCACACACAGAATAACTCGGCAAACTGACTCAACACTAGCCTAGACCCGACCAATTGGTGTCCCTAGCCCACTAGGGCAAATTAGGTCTAACTGATTTTAAATTAGGTCTAGGTTCGAATGATTGGATGGTGGTTTTGGGCTAAGGAGAGGTAATCAACTCCTCCCCTTATCTTAGATGCTCAATTGCCCTTAAGTAAATTATGAGATGATCACTCCAAAAGAATTGAATTGCAGAACACAAAAAAAATAGAGTTGTTGTATTTTAATGCTCATAATTTTTACTGAAACCAATAAATCACAGAAAAATTACGGAAAATAGGTTCAATTATACTGGTTTTAAAAAAGAAAAAATCATGCAATTCAGAGTTTTATGCAGGGAGAAATAATTCAGACAACAGGGAAATTACGGGCTGCAACTAGATTGTCTTCCCCGTTTATAATCCCTGCTACGAAGTTATAACCCAATGGATCCCCTACACGCCCTAGGAACACCCCGTGGAATGGAAGGAGGAGGCTTGCGCCTCGCTTAGTTCCTAGGACCGGACGTCCTGGGGAGTCTACTTCGAGCAGACAAAATAAAAAGAGAAAACAATCAAAACAAGCAAGCAAGCAAATCAGAAACCCTAGACTGGGCTCTGATACCAAAAATGATGCAGGACGGAAGCTCTGATACCAAAAATGATGCAGGACGGAAGCTCTGATACCAAAATGATGCAGAATAAATAAAGGGATGCGATGTGGAAGTAAATTAAGATTAACTAATTTATTTTGTTGTTTTTATATGTTTGTAGAAGTTGGCTTCAAATCAAAGAAAAGTTAACATAACATTGAAAGATACTAATATGATAATTGAAAGCACAATTTTAAGGAAACTAAATTATCAGAGTAGTTCAAAAGCAACGGATCGCTAGGGGTTGAGAAACTCCCAGACCTAGGGTTTCGCTCCAAACTTTCAACAGAACAGAAATAAAGAAGAGATGGTTTACCTAACCAGACAATGATCTTCACAGATTTTGGTGGAAGAACTCTCCCGAGCAGATTGTTGGATCCTCGGATTCAGATATCTTCGTAATGGATCCTCCAATACTGGTCCTTTGGCGGGTTGGCTTCTCCTGAACTCAAGATCTGGAAGCGAAGAAAAATAATTGATGGAATCAGAGAGTCAAGGGAAGAATTTACCAGGTTGATGAACTTGAAGATTGAAATTGCTGAAAACTGGATTCTCCTGGAAGCTGATGTGATTTTCCTTGGAACTTGCTCTGGATCTGAAGTAGCCGGACTGGATCTGGATGAAGGTGGACGGCCTGGACTTGTAGAGAGAGAGAGGCCGTGGGAGATGGAAGGAGCTAGGGTTCGATGGATTGAAAATAATGAAGGGCGGCTAGGGTTTTGGATTTTTAAGTGGCTAACCTAGGGTTTTGGATAAAGATGGAGATCTCTCACCTCCTCAAGGCTCCAATGGAACCCGGATTACCCCCTCACGGAGCTCAACACTTAGAATAGTGTGGAAGAAGAGAAACCTAGGTTACTCAACACAAGAGAATAGCAAAAATAATTTTTTCTTCATTGATTTTCTAAAGTTACAAAGAGAGGTCTATTATATAGACCTAAAATTTTCTCCAAGTTTGTACAAATTTCCATGTGGGACTAAACTCCTCCAACCTCTAGATTAGGTAGAAAACCTCCTCTCTTGGTCGACCAAGAATTCAAAAAAATTAGGACGGCCATAAAGGATTTTTTTTTTTTTTATTTTTATGGCGCCATCTTTGGAGTTGGATTTGGATTTGGAGTCCTCTTCTCCTTATGGCATTTCTTCTTTTCTTCCACTCTAAGTTAAGCTCTTTGATTTTGATTTGAACTTCAATTAGGAGTAGGTTGGATGTCCTTCTTTGATTTTTTCTCCAAGAGAAGTCCCTTTCCTTCTTTGCTTAGACAAAATTGGCAGGTATGGGCGCCTCCTTTAAATTGGCTTCCAATTTGATTTTTTCTTCTTTGGATGTGGGGACCATGACACTGGGATGCCTCTGTGGCGCCTCCTGGACCCTGGCGTGTGCTCGGAGTGTGGCTGGGCGTGTGGCTTGGAGTGTGGCCTCCACTTGCTTGGACCTTGATTTGATTGGAAGACAATTGCGGCACCATATTGGATAAAATGAAACCACATCGGGACTTGCACCGAGTCAACATGACTCAACAAAATTTAAATGGTGACTCAAGAAATAAATAAAAATAAATAAACTGGTTGACCAGGTCAACCTTTATTACAAACCCTAATTTCTCGGGCAATGTCAATCAGAGATCCAAATGGAGCTCTGAAGTCTTCTTATAAGTCTGGTGCCCGCACCAGCTTGGGAGTGGGGGCATCTGATATGGCGACATCCACTAATTTGGAGCACGACATGTGACTATGATGACAGAAGACTTGCCACCCGATCATGGTGCCCCAGCCCCCTACCGTGGCTGGGCTTATTTGGCGAGACCCCGTTTGAGGCCGGCTCCCTATCGAGATCAGCCCCCAATCAAGGCCGGGCTCATTGGGCTAGCCCCCCATCTGAGGCCGGCTCCCTACCAAGGTCAGCCCCCAGTCGAGTCCAGGATTATTGGGTTAGCCCCCCGTCTGAGGCTAGTTCCCTACCGAGGTCAGCCCCTAACCGAGGCCAGGCTCATTGGGTGAGTCCCCCGTCTGAGGCCAGCTCCCTACCGAGGCTAGCTCCCTACCTAGGTCAGCCCCAGCCGAGGTAGGGTTCATTGGGTGAGCCCCCCCATTTGAGGCCCACTCTCTATCGGGGATGTGTCCGTACCCCAGAGTGGAGCCCCCAATATGGAGTTCTCGTCAGAGGAATAGATATTTGAATTATGGTGAAGCAAAGCCTGGTCGCCTGATGAGGGACAGGATTCTAATATTATGCAAGATGATATGCAAGGGATGAACATGAGGAAAATCATATTAAAGCAAACATATAATTTTAGATTTTTTTTATGGTTGGATTCCCAAAACTAGCTAAGAATAGGTTAGGGTTATCCTGTATCAATTAGTATCCTACCCACATGCTAGATCAATCAAAAAGAAAAGAAAACGAGGATCCTAGGACTAAGAAGGCCTATTAGGAGCATGTTTAATCTTCAAAAATCAGACAAAGAGAGTTAGGAAAAGGTTTAAGTACCTGGCAATGATGTTCTTGAAGTCGCAAAAGGATTCACTTCACTCAGATCAGTGCCTGGATGATCGAGTCGCTTCTTCACGGATCCATCGACTTTTTAGCAAATCAATTTGGAGGCAAAGGAGACATCATCTGGAGGGCATGGCACTGGAGGGATCCTACAAACATCAAAGGTTAGGATGATAGAAGATGAGAAAAATATAGAAAAGGAGATTGAGGAAGGGAAGAGTGGGCTGTTGTTGCTGTTGGCGATTTGCTTGGGGCTTGGTGTTGGGCATCTTGGGGATTGAGGATGGTGGCTGGGGTGGCTTGGAGTTGAGGGAAGAGAGAGAGAGTAGCAGGGGTGGCTAGGGTTTGCACACACACAAGTTACCACGGGTCTCACACCCACTCCAAAAGGAGGATACAATTTTCATAAGAAAATTTAGTAGAGTTTATTTAATGAATAAGAGATTATTTTACAAGAAGGGGAGGGATGGGGTATTTATAGATTCACCCAGGGCCCTATCCCTATCAAAATTAGATTACAAGTTTGTATGGGACAAGGAGTATAAGGTTTAACTAGATTAGGAGTACAAAGTTTGATTGAAATTAGGAGGCCTAAATTTTAGTAGGACTTGGACATTAGACTCCTTATAGAACTTAGAAGCTTTGACTTATTTTCATGGGCTTGGACTGGGATGAAATCCTTTTGGGCTGCTTTGACTTTTCCACTCTCTGCTAGAATTGGACTTGGGTGCCAACATTGTTGGGTTGGGTTTGGAGGGCACCATTCCTTGGTGGACCTGGACTGGGATGGGCTCTATGTTTTGGGCTTTGACTAGGCTGGGGTGCCAAATGCAAGAATGGGCTTGAGGGCGTGCCCTTCACTTGTAGGCCTGGAGCACTGATTCTTTGGGATCCTTGGGTGCCAGGGCATGACGTGGCCTGGGAGTCCAGATGCTGGGCAGGAGATGACGCGGCGATGGCGGACACGAAGAAACCTGGGTTTATTTGGAAATGGGAAAACCTAAAGCAAACCAAGGATCGTGGGATGGCTAAGAAGCCTCCCGGGACTAGGATAGGATGACCCCGAAAATCCTAAAATAGCCAGACTCTTTTGATTTTCAGTTTTCTTGGCGGAGGTGGCGAAGGAAGGATGGGGATGGGAGACACGGGACTGGAACTCATGGACCTTGGGGCTCATCCTAACGAAGAGACTTCTCACCTCTAAGGCATTACGCCCTACTCGATACTTGGAGGCGATAGGATGAATCTTAAGGTCACGAGGGGAACAGGAAGAGACATGAAGATGGGAAAAAAGAATTGGATACCTGGGGCCTCACACCCCTCGATGTCCTGAAGGACGAAGGCAAGTTGGGGCCTCACACCCCTCGACGTCTCGAAGGATGAAGGCAAGTTGGGGCCTCACACCCCTCGACGTCCCGAAGGACGAAGGCAAATGGGCCTCAGCCCAAAACCACACACAAGTAGAAAAAACACTCTAAAAATTTATTTTCATCAACTACTTTATTACAAGAGGAGTATGGGTATTTATAGATGCCCAAATCCCTTTTGAAATTCAAAAATAAAATCCTTGAAATCCTCCCTTGATTTTGAATTCAAATTCAAAATCAAAAATCCCAAATTACATTCATTAAAAATTACCAAATATATCTTGTTTATTCAAAATTTGAAATCCCTCCCCGCTCTGAAAGTCGTGTCGCTCCAAAAATCGTACAGCCTCCTTCCAACTTCTTTAAGAAGCATGCAGAGGCTTCTTGGGATGCTTTGAGTGGTGTGCAGGTCCTTCTTCTCGGCCGAGCAACAGGGGGGAAAAAACTGAACTCCGGTCAGCCGGGGGCGGGGGAAGCCGGCGGGCGGCAGCACGACGACGGGCGGTGGCAACAGGGCGGCGGCCAGGTGCGGACGGTGGCGCAGGAGTGGGACTGCCGTACGGCACGCACGAGCGTGCCATTCGGTCTTCCCGCGGGCATGGGGCCCAGGGACGTCGGTGAGGCGACTGGGCGGCAGATCGGCGGTGCACCGGCGGGCGGGTGGCGGAGGCAGGGCGGCACGGCGGTGGCGTCACGCAGGCGCACGGGATGGACGGATGCCTCCTGTATCCGTTCGTCTTCCCAAGTGCATGGGCGGCGACTGACCCCACGGTGGCCGGGCAGGGGCCGGCGGGCGGCGGGGACGGCGGCGGGCAGCAGGCCGGGGGCGGCGCAGGGCAGCACGACCCCAGGTGGGCGGACGGATGCCTCCTCCATCCGTTCATCTTCCCACGGGCATGGGCGGCGGTGGCAGTTTCTCCGGTGAGGGCGGGGGCTGGCGAGTGTCGGCGGCGGACCGGCGGGGGCGGCTGGGGGTCGGACAGCCCAGATGTGGGGGGGAAAAGGGGGTGGCGGCTAGGTTTTAGAAAAGAATACGAACGGGTGGGAGGAGGTTGATGATGGAATAAGCTGGGAATAAAATGGGGATAAACCTGTAATAAAATGAAAATAAAAGGGATAGTTGGAATAGCAGGGATAAGAAAAATAAGAAAAACTAGAAAAAATAAAAGAAAATCCAGATGGGTTTCGGGTCCCCCATCAAGAGACTTTAGTGTGGGTCTGATGGTCCTCCGCTTGAATGGAACACACATAACTCTTGACTAAACTGAAAGAACTAAACTCAAATGACAGGACTCAATTTACTTAGTAAATCCAACTGACTCACTTTATTACAGGACTCAAAACTAAATTTCATTACAGGACTCAAAATTGACCAACACATGACTTAGAAAACAAAACTGGAGCTTGAAATCTTTAACTAATCTGAAGTCCCCATCAATTCTCTTTGGGTGGGAGGAACTCGACCCTTTCATGTAGAGGTTGATCTGGCTCTAGTACTGCTCTGACGGGTCTAGGTTGAGGCATTGCAGATCCTCTCGAGTGATCCATAAATCCTGAGATCTCAGTGACCTTGGAAACAAACCAAGTGACATGGTAGCCTTTGATCCAAGTACCAATGGCTTGGTCGTCTAGGATACACTCAATCCTTTCCTCTCACAAGCTAAATTGATGGTGGAACTCAGGGTTGGGTTCGCTCTCAAAGATAGGGTTAGGCTCAATAGGTTCACTGGGTATCATTATTGGCTCCCTATACTTAACTAAGTCTGAGATATTGAAGGTTGAGCTTAATGCCTAATTAGGTAACTCAGGTACTAGGTCCAACTTTCTTTATCACTTTGATGGATCCAGCTCACGAGTATGTAGCCTAATCCTCACGAGATTTTCCTAGCAAACTCTTAGACTCTTTTAGGAATTAATCATGTTTTTATAAAAATCATTGCTTATATTAATCTTATGATTAATTCCTCATGCAGATCTCTAATCATGTAGTATAAACTCATAATACCTAATGACATGCAGGCAAACACCTAATGCCAATGCCTAATGCAGGCAAACAAATGACTAAACCCTAAACTACAACTGTGGGTTTAACCCTTTGTCAGGAGGATGACATGCAGATGAGAATGGTGCATGGACTCCTACTAGGTGCCATAGGGTCCTCCAAAAGTAAAATGCAAACATGACATGCTCAATGAATGAATGCAGTATGCAAACCTCTACAAAATGCTGATGAATGGTTAAAGAAATATAGGAAGATTCAAGAAAAGGCGAGAAATATGAGGTGGATTCTGGGTTAGTCTGGTAGGGAAGAAAGTAAGAAGAGGGTTCGGGGTTGATTGGATAGAATAGGATATAGGAAAGGATGTCAGGGATTAGTCATAGACTAATAAGGTTGACCTTATGGGTTTGATGTATACCTAAAGGGTTTGCCTTATGGAAGAATGGGTCACTAATCTCAGCGAAGAGATATTCAATAGGAACTATAGGAGGGGATTCATCCTGAGGGTACTGATAAGCCAAATCCTCAATAAAGTCTTTTGGTTCATGAAATTTAGGACTGGGCTTTATAATTGGGCTTTCTTCTAGCGGCTCCTCAGGTAAGATTCTAATAGTAGTATCTGGGTTCTCTTCCTCTAACTAGTCTTCCATTATAGCTTCAGCTTGGGTGTGGTTAGGATCAGCTAACTCTGGGTTGGCTTTTATCTGGGTATGATCAGGGTCAACTAGTTATGGGTTGGCTTCTACCTAGGTATCTACCTGGTCAACTAATTCTGGGTTGGCTTCAGTCTGGGTATCTATTGGATCAACTAATCTAGGTCTTCTATAGGTATCTCCTATTCTTCTTCCTCATACTCATTCATTAACCTCACATCAGCTTCATATATCTCCTCTTCAATGATGGCCTTGTGAACTAATGGGATGGAAGGAGGGGGTTGGCTAAGGAAAAATTGACTAATACTAGGCTCACATCTTGAGGTACTAATCCTATGGGGTTCGGGTCGACTAAGGGGAACTGGGCTATACCTAGAGATACTAATCCTATCAGATTTAGGTTGGCTAAGAGGAACTTGACTGGCACTAGGTTGATAGCTAGGGGTATGGGTTCCTTAGGCTCATAGGGCAGGGGCTCTGACATATGGGTTATGGGTTTATTGGGTATGGGTGCATAGGGACTAGGTTCATAGGTTCTGGGTTCATAGGATCTGGGTTCATAGGGTCTGGATTCAGGGTGTGGGGCTCTCCTATGGTTGGGAGGTGTGGGCAAAGGTGACTCAGGTTTGGGTCTAGTATGGGTCCTACGGGTTCTCACTAGGGTTTCTATTCGATTCTCTACCTGGTCAAACCTTTGGGTTAATTGGACAAACTGGTCATTTATGGTCTTCATGATGGCCTCGAAGTAGGACTCCATGGTTGAGCTGGGTTGTGGTTTAGACTACTGGTGGGGTTAAACTCCTAATCTAGAGGTTATGCAATCAAGCACACAAGGGTTATGATGCAACCAAGCATATAAGGGTAAATCGTACGAGGGTTTGCTAGACCTAGAGCCAAAGTCAAGTTAGTCAACTCAACTTATACATAATACAAC
Source organism: Areca catechu (assembly GCA_021397845.1). Classification (NCBI taxonomy): domain Eukaryota; kingdom Viridiplantae; phylum Streptophyta; class Magnoliopsida; order Arecales; family Arecaceae; genus Areca; species Areca catechu. The sequence continues at coordinate 60,278,447 of CM038050.1, forward strand.
ACCTAATCCTTCCACTGGCCAGGTAAGAGGTGGGGTGGTAGGAGGCTCTCCCTGCCTTTGACAGGGTCCTAATTAAAGAACCACTAGTCCACTTAAGGTATTTGCCACTAGACCTCTAGCCTTAGACACCAGCTTCAGTAATAGATGATGGGTTGGGTGCACTAGTTCCCTCACTATACTCGGACCCGACCTGTTGGTGTCCCTAAAATAATTAGGTTGCTAGTTAATTATAATTAACGCTTGGGTTCTGATGCTGGGTGGTTGTTTTGGACCCAGGATAGGTGATGGAATCCTGCCCTAATCTGACTGAGTAAAATTGCCCTTAAGATTAGTTTAATAATATGATGCATAATCGATGATCCCTAATGCAATCTAATAACAAAATAGAGAATAATTTTTTTTATATCTTTTCTATGATGTGGCAACTTGATTATAAGTGGGTTAGGTGAGCAAACAAAATTATCTTGGGTTTGGGGGTTTGGATGTAAGTTATGTTTGGTTTAGTCAGGTGTGCAGAAATCACAAAAACAAAAATTAAGGTTTGTTTTGATAAAGAAGTTAGCATAGGTTTTAGAGTAGAAAAATTCTAAAAAAAATTTTAGAACAGGGGATTAATAGTGAAGATGATTTCTACCAAATTTTATGCAAAACAAAATTTGAATGATGATGCAACACCTAAGGTTTTGACTGGGTGCAGAAAACTCAAGATTTTGGTTAGGGTTTCAAGATGCAGATTTTTTTTATTTTCATTTCTGTAAAATTAATTAAAAATAATTATAATCATCATGACTGAGCAGAAAGTATTCCATGAAAATTTTAGAGAATAATAAAATACCTAAGATGATGAAACATATCAAAACTCAGACCTTTAGTGCAGATGATAGGATGAAGATTTTTGTTAGGGTTTTGTTTTTGCCATTTTTTTTGTTTATTTTTGGATCTAAAAAATTCAAAAAAATAACTAGAAAATATAGGACTAAATAGAGGATAACTACCATGAAAACAAAATAAAACTAGCAACGTTTCGTAGGGGAAATAGTCCTATATTTAACTAGTGATGTAAAAAATAGCATGCAGAAATTCTACCTATGATGCAAGAACATGCCCAAATCCCGCTCTGATTCCAAAATTGATGAGGGTCAGGATTCTAATATGATGTAGGATGATATGCAAGGGATGAACTTGAGAAAAATCATATTAAAGCAAACATATAATTTTAGATTTTTTTATGGTTGGATTCCTAAAACTAGCTAAGACTAGGTTAGGGTTATCCTGTATCATTTAGTATCCTACCCACATGCTAGATCGATCAAAGAAAAAAAAAACAAGGATCCTAGGACTAAGAAGACCTATTAAGAGCATGTTCAATCTTCAAAAATCAGACAAAGAGAGTTAGGAAATGGTTTAAGTACCCGTCAATGATGTTCTTGAAGTCATAGAAGGGTTCGCTCTGCTTGGATCGGCACCTGGATGATCGAGTCACTTTCTCACGGATCCGTCGGCTTTTTATTAGATAAATTCAAAGGCAAAGGAGACCTCATCTAGAGGGTGTGGCACTAGAGGGATCCTACAAATGTCAAATGTTAGGACGATAGAAGATGAGAAAAATATAGAACAGGAGATTGAAGAAGGGAAGAGTGGGCTGTTGTTACTGTTGGCGGTTTGCTTGGGGCTTGGTGTTGGGCACTTAGGGTTTGAGGATGGAGGCTGGGGTGGCTTGGAGATGAAGGAAGAGAGAGAGTAGCAGGCGCTGCTAGGGTTTGCACACACATAAGTAACCACGGGTCTCATACCCACTCCAAAAGGAGGACACAAATTTTTACAAGAAAATTTAGCAGAGTTTATTTCATGAATAAGATATTATTTTACAAGAGGGAGAGGGATGGGGTATTTATAAATTCACCCAGGGCCCTATCCCTGTTAAAATTAGATTACAAGTTTGCATGGGACAATGAGTACAAGGTTTAACTAGAATTAGGAGTACAAAGTTTGATTGAAATTAGGAGGCCAAAATTCTAGTAGGACTTGGACAATGGACTCCTTGTAGAACTTGGAAGCTTTGACCTTTCTCCATGGGCTTGGGCTGGGATGAAATTTTCTTGGGCTACTTTGACTTTTTCACTCCCTGCTGGGCTTAGACTTGGGCACCAACCTTGTTGGGTTGGGCTTGGAGGGTGCCATTCCGTGGCGAACCTGGACTGGGATGGGCGTGAACTCTTGGGCTTTGATTGGGTTGGGGTGCCAAATGGAAGAATAGACTCGAGGGGGTGCCCTTCACTTGTAGGCCTGGGGCGTTGATTCTTGGGGAGCCTAGGGTGCTAGGGCATGAAGTGGCCTAGGAGTCCAGATGCTGGGCTGGAGACTTGAGTGTGGGTCCGATGGTCCTCCTCTTGAATGGAACACACACAACTCTTGACTAAACTGAAACAACTGAACTCAAATGACAGGACCCAATGGACTTAGTGAATCTAACTGACTCACTTTATTACAGGACTCAAAATTAAATTCCATTACAGGACTCAAAATTGACCAACACATGACTTAGAGAATAAAATTGGAGCTTGAAATCTTTAACTGATCTGATGTCCTTGTCATCGCCCATAGCTTTTGTAGGCAATGCCAGAGGTACAACATCGGTGCCCCAGACCCCATGCCTAGTGATGTACTACCACATCCACATCCGCACCACCAATAGCCGTCGACGGTCATGGCACAACACTTAGAGCTTCCCCAAGAGGAGAATCCAGCCAAGGCCCCAAGACCTGCAACCCTTGGCGGTCTCTCCTGAAATAGAAGCGCCTCTCCTATAAGGGGCATCGAAGCCAAGAAGAAAGGGGCTTTCACGGGCTCTCGCTGGCTGGCTGGCGGGCTTTCTCTCTCTCTCGGAGGTTCCCCAAGGTCACAGGGGTCAGACCCGGCCTCTAGAAGAAGGTAAGGAAGGTAAGCATGCCAGGCGATCCACTAGCCCGAGAAGTCTCCTCGCTTCCCGCTCTCGATCCCTTCTCTTTTCCATTCCTTTGCATTCCTGTTCACCAGTCACACCCTCCCGGCGGACGGGTCCCCTAAGCCCTACACCGTGGAGGTCTTGTCTGTTCCCCTCGATCATCATACTGACTTGATTGTTGGAGTGTCCTCACCGAAATCCTTTACCTGGGTCTCCCTTATCTTGCAGGAAGGAAGGAATGAGAGGGCCAGCGTAGATGTCGGTGGGCAGCCATGGAGCGAGATGGAGAGGATGGGTCACCAGAAGGCCCATCACGGTGCCCGACAGCAATAGGAGGATCCCCCAGTGTGATGGAGCTGTAGGCGGTGGCGATCTTGGCGGCAACACCATCCATCCTATCAAGTCGGATTTTGAATAACAACAGATTAATGCTAGAGGAAGGTCCTCTTCTTTTGAGATTTCCTTGGAGATCATAAAGAGATAAAGTCTCGATGGAACAATCATCAATCCACCAATTAGCCCTATTAGAAGTTTCAAAACTTCTAGCCTAGCCTTCAATAATCTCTGACTCCGCAACCAACTCCCGAAGTAGTAGGAGTTGAGTAGTTCCATTTGCTCATGTAGCAAGTGTAGAATTTAATGAAGATAGTTTGAAAGATGCGATGCTTGGACCAGCAAACAACCACCCTATAATTAGATCAATAAGAAGGCTATGCATTGAATGCTGACCACCATCACAAGAACTCTAACCAAAAAGATAAGATGGCTCTATCCCAAATGACTTGGAATTTCTCTAGCTAGAGAGGCTCTCTAAGAAAGAAGCTAACCGTGATTAAAAAATCTAAAAGATGAACATCAATATCAAAGCCCTAAGAGAAAGGCAACCTGAATATAGAGAATATCCAGGGATCACCACCAATCCACCTTTTTCCAAGGGATTCACGGACAAACCACTACCAAGGAGATTTAAAGTGCCCCATCTCGAGGTATATGATGGCACCTTAAACTTAATGGATTATCTCAACAGGTTCAAGGCTCTTATAATTTTGCAAGGTGTAATCGAGATAATTTTATATAGAGCTTTCCTAGTAAGCCTAATGAAAGCAGGACATCTTTGGCTCTCTAGCCTTTAGCCATGATATTCATTCATTCTTTTGATTAGCTTAATCAATAATTTGTGGCTCACTTTACAAGTAGCTAGCTAGAGCTGTAAGAAGGATTCTACCAACTTGTTTGCAATGAAGTTGAGGGAAGATGAATCCCTCAAGAGTTATATTGATTCCTTCAATATAGAGATGTTGGAGATTCATGACATAGATGAGAATATTGCTATATTAGTAGCTGTAAGGGAACCAAAACCGAGTGGCACGGCTCATTGCATGTAATCTAAAAACTTTTTCTATATTACATGGCACAGCGAAAGTAGATAAATAATTTATCTAAGCATGTTAATCTGATTAACAGTGGGCCTACGCAGATCTTGATGTGTCTAGAGTAATGTAAATATGAAATCATGCATCTATAGTATGAAACATAGAACTATTCATGGAATCACATAATGATGTAGTAGAAAAATATATCACACATATAATGTTGGTTTAGCCCTTGATTTTGATGACTAACAAAACATTGAGTATATATTTTATGCTAATGTTTCAATTGTAGTTATGAGTTTTAAGATACAGGCATCTCAAATTCTCAAAATAAAAGTATCATGAAGTTGAGCAATTTTCAAGTTTTAAGAAGTCTTCTCATCTGAAAAAGGCCTCAAAATTGATCAATCATGGTTTACAAAAGATGAATTGAAGTTTGATTGAAGATCTTTGTGAATTTGGGAGGTTGGCTCATGCTTTTGGCAAACTGCAGAACCAAGTTTCGACTCATGACTCCCCAAGTGTCGACACTTCAGAATCTGGCATGCAAAAATTCTCCTCTGGCATGCTAAGTGTCGATAATTGGAATTCAAGTATTAACACCTAAAATACAAGTGTCAACATCTAAAATTTAAGTATCAACTCAAGGCCTGAGATTTTTGAAAATACAGAACTATGCCATTTGGAGTGTTTTTGTGTCAAGTATCGACTCATGAGATTCAAGTATCGATACATGAAATTCAAGTATCGATGCTTGCAGGACCAAGTGTCGATACCTAGGAACCAAGTGTCGACTCACGGGTTCTGACAGCTTCAACGACTCTTTTTTTTGAGAGACAATTTTCATCTTTTCAAGCTCTTAATTGCTAGTTTTGATCCTCCAATGGTCTCAAACCAATTTTTGAAAGTTTTTAAAGTATTTAAGCTTCACCAAACTCATTCATGAAGCATTGAACACCATTAAACACACAAAGTCAAATATTCTTTCAAGAACTTCACTTCCAAGAGCTAAAAAAAAGGAGAGATTCTATTGAAAAAGCTTACAAGCCTTTCATTTCAACATTCCAAAAGTAGCTTTGAAGAGATTCCAAAGAGAAGTCAAATCAAGCAATCAACAAGAGCCTCAAAGCTTCCATATTTTACTCTAGAAGAGAGTTTGATTGTGCTTTTATCTTGTACATTTATCTTTATACTTTGTTGACCTAGCTTTCAAGGGTTTTTGAAAGTAGGTTGTTGAGGTTGTTGGTGAGCCAAAGGTACAAAACCAACTAGGGTTTAACTTGTGATCGCGAAGACAAAACAAGTTGTAAAGGTTGTTGGTGAGCCTAGGTGACAAAACCAACTTAGGTTTTGACTTGTGAGCCTTGGAAAACAAGTCGGCTATAATCTTGGAAGAGATTATAATGAAATTTCCAAGGAAAGCTTGGGGAGTGGACGTAGGTGCTTGGAGTGCACCAAACCATTATAAAACTTTATGTTTGTATGTGATTGCTCCTTCTATTTCTTGCACTTTATTCATTGCATTTAATTTACTGTTATCCGCTGCATATCTTTGAGTTTAATCACATTGCTCACAAACACTTCAAGACCAGCACATAATTGCTTAAATTTTTTGAAAGATCCAATTCACCTCCCTTCCTGGGCTCCATCTCTAGGCAACATATAATATAAAACATACCTCAGTGACAATCACCAGGATATGCTACAATTGGAAGGAAGAAGAATGACTCTGCGAGTAGCACATGCCTCTACAAGTGGTTCACATCGGGGTAAGAAATTTCTCTTCCTTCCTTTGAGGTGCTAGCCTCTCCAGAAATAGTATAGCAGCGGGGCACCTTCTTCAACTCCTTGAAGAATTGTGGACTTCATCTTCAACTCCTTGAAGAACCTGTTGCTGAAACAGTGCTGGAACAAAGACCCAAGAACCCTTCCCAGATCTCTCTATCCCAAACATTCAATAGAAGGTAGCACACAACAATCCCTCCCAAAATTCAAACCCCATACTAGAGATCAGATCTCTTAATCTCTCAAGGATCAAGCAAGATCTCTATCCTAGGAAATTGGTAGAGTCTCGACCTTGATCCAAATCTGGAGTGTGGAATGTGAACCATTCACCTTCTTCCTTTTTATCAGCCCTCAAAAATAGTCTCATAATGAAACCATAATGAGGAGATAAAGAGAGATTGATGGGAGGTTTAGAGTCTCTTGGGATTCATGTAGGTTACATGACCTTTGGACTTCAACAACTAGTGAGATTAAAACCCTGAAACACCAATCATTCAATTCCATAACACTTACAGCAATGAATGAAGCATTCTCAGATTTTTTAGCATCCCGTCAGTCAGGTCGACTCGCCTCCGGTCGACTTAATTGACTAGTTTGACAACTTTTATCAAAAGAGTCCAGATCGATTTCCAATCATTCCCAATCCAACAAATCAAGAAGAAACCCCATGGTGTGTGACCCCATAGGTTCAAACACTAAACCGATAGCACGGGAACATTTCCAGTGCCAGCCAAAGTCACCATCTGGTAATGACACCCAGCATCCAGATAGGTTGAAGGTTGTAGAGCAACGAGAACCTGTCAAATATGGATACCATTGAACTTATTCCTTTAATCTCCTAATGTTTCTGATGGCTTAGGGTTACACTGCCCAACCCTAATCAGTCGATCACAGTATGTCTCAAATAAAGAATCCTTGTAATTCCTTACAAGGAATGCCCTAGCCAAGGTCTTTCTCAATTAAGGCATATTAAGCATTCAATCCAAACCATTTTGAGAGATAAATTATATCTTAATCCTACTACCACTATATAAGTACTTGATTGTACCCAGTAACCTTCCATCACCAGATTAGAAATCCGGGTAGTCCAGCACCTAAGCATAATGTGTTGCTTGCAAGCTACCATAGTGATCTCAAGTCAGAAGAATAATTCATGTCCACATTCTAATGCAAAACTTCTCTTTGGCAGAAAGAGAATCTCGCATGAGAGTCGCATTCAGCGAAGTGTCGAACACAACACCTGATATCATACCAGCATCTCCATGCTACTTGGTTAAGAGGACAACCAATAGATTGACATCAATGACCTACTCTCGATACACCATCGTCCTGAAACAATGTATCCTTTGGTCATAAACCAATTTATGAACTATACGATGCATCCTCTTTACATCGCATACAAGGTTGCTCAAAGGACATCATCACACAAGTGTTCAATTAGAAAGATGACATATGATGAACAACCAGAATAAACTTTTTATTCAATTCAATAATTCACATACATATACATGAGTCGCACAATCGTCTACAACCTAGACGATTGGCTTTGGGACACATATTTTCCAATAGTAGCGAGGAGAGCATTGAAGTCTTATAGCTGTTACTTCTTTCTAAAGAAAATAACTCAAAGATCTAGCCAAATTGATACCCCAAGCCAAGAACTACATCAAAGTCAAAGAAGCTATAGCAACTTGGAGGAAGGAGAACAAATGCAGAAGAGGCAAAAGAAGAAAAAAAATATTGAAAAGTCCTAGTGAAGAGGTCTGGACATGGCCGATGAAGATTGACCAGTCCACCACTAATGTTGGACATATGTACTCTTCTTAATGTACTCATAGCTGAGATCCTGATAGAGATAGAGCATCCAAAATATTTTTAATGGCCAAAGTAGATGAAAACCCCTTCAAATGTTAGGAATCCCTGAGACTATTATCGTTTCCACAAGGATTATAGCCAGGACATTAAGGAATGTGTCTAATTAAAGGACAAAATTAAAGCTCTTATATGGTGAGGATACCTCGGTTAGTATGTGGATCACCAATACAATGAAGAGAGAGTGTGATAAAATAGGTGCTCATATGAGAAGCAGGAGCTCCATTGATGATGGGGATCTAGCCATCGTTCGGGTATTTTTTTCATTTTTTTAATTTTCTCATATTTTTTTTTTTCCTATTCCCTCTATTCTACCTATCCCCACTATTCTAGTTTATTCTTAGTTATCCTCGAGTTATCCCAGCTTTATTCCATCTCCTCCATCCATCTCCCATGATTTTTTTAAACTCTCGAACCCTAGCCGCCGCCCCCGCCCCCGCCGACCCCAGATCCGGGCCGCCCGACCCTCGGCCGCCCCCACTGGACCGCCACTGACACTCGCCGGCCCCCGCCCTCACCGGAAAAGCCATCGCCATCGCCCACGCCCGTGGAAGACGAACGGATGCGGGAAGACCAATGGCTGCCACGGCCACCGCCGCCGCTTGCCACCATCGGCCTGCCACCGCCTGCCACCGTCGGCCTGCCACTGGCCGCCCACTGGTTCAGGCCCGGCCACCAGAGGGTCCTCGCTGGTGTCCTAGGGCCCCACGCCCATGGGAAGCCCAAGCGGCATGACCGTGCATGCCGTGCTGCCCCTGCACCCCCGCCCGCCTACACCGCCACCCACCTGCACCACCGCTCGCTTGCCATCGCCCACCACCGGTCTGCCGCCCGCTTGGCCGCTGGAGGCCATGCCGGCACCCAGGATGTCTCCCACGACCGTGGGAGACCAAAGCATGCCCAGCAAGCTATGCCATTCCCTGTGCCACCTCACCTGTAGCCCGCCGCCAACCATCCACTGGTTCCCCACCGGAGTTGGTTCCCTCCTGTCCATGGCCATGAGTTGGAGTTTGCATGGATTTCAGAGCAGTCCAATTTTCAGCACAGCATGTTTTTCAGAAAAGATCATCAAGCCGACACCCTTCTTAGAGCAGATCAGCACCACTTTTGATGCAACATGAATTTTGGTATAATTTATTTTCCATTTTTAGTTTTCTTGGAGGCTAAGAAACTAAGGGTTTTGGTTTTTCTATATAAAGGCCCCCTCTCACCCTGTAATAATATGATTTGATATAAATTTTTGGGTTTTCCATTGGTTCTAGTTCTGGTTCTGGGCTGAGGCCCATTTGTCTTCGTTCCCTACAGTGTGGATAATGGGTTTGTTGGGGGGTGTGAGAGTCCTACTTTATGGATGATGTGTTTAAGCACCCTAGTTATCCCCTATCTCGTCTTCTTTATCCCCTCGTGTCCTTTGAGAGTCACCCTAGTGACCTTTATGAGAGCCCTACTATGTGGATGATGGGCTCAATGAGAGCTCAGGATAGCTGGTGCTTTGATCCCTCGGGAGGGTAGCTATGTGCTTTAATCCCTCGAGATGGTAGCTTTATGCTTTGACCCCTAACTTTCTGTGTGCATCTCCCTGTTAGAGTGAGTCCCAGGGCCATGAGTTCCAGTTCCCAATCTCCCATCTCCATCCTTCCTTCGCCACCTCCACCAAGAAAATTGAAAACAAAAGAGATCAGTTGTTTTAAGATTTTAGTTTGAGTCGGCCTAGTCCCGGGAGGCTTCTTAGCCCTCCCACGGTCCTAGTTTGTTTAGTTATTTCCGTTTCCCAAATAATCTAGGGTTACATCGATTTTCGTCCCGCATCAATTTTGGTATCAGAGTGAGTTGTGGATTAGGGTATGCTCCATTTTTCGAACTCGATGGAGTTGAGTTCCTTAAGGCCGAGGAGAATGATGGGGATCCAGCCATCATCTGGGTATTCTTTTCCATTTTTTTAATTTTCTCGGATTTTTTTATATTACTATTCCTGCTATTGCACCTATCCCTGCTATTCTGGTATTATTCTTAGTTTTCCTGAGTTATCCTAGCCTTATTCCATCTCCTCCATCCTTCTCCCATGATTTTTTTTAAACTCCCGAACCCTAGCCACCGCCCCCGCCGGCCCTAGATCTGGGCCGCCTGAACCCGGCCACCCCCGCCAGACTGTCGCCGACGCTCGCCGGCCCCCGCCCTCGCCATAAAAGCCGCCGCCGTCGCCCACGCCCATGGAAGACGAACAGACGTGGGAAGACCAATGGCCGCCATGGCCGTCGTCGCTGCCTACCATCACCAGCCTGCCACCGGCCGCCCGCCCGCCGCTCGCCGGCTCATGCCCGACTGCCGGAGGGTCCTCGCCGGCATCCTTGGGCCCCACGCCCGTGGGAAGCCCAAGCGACACGACCGTGCATGCCGTGCCACCCCTGCACCATCGCCCGCCTGTGCCGCCGCCCGCTTGTGCCGCCGCCCGCTTGCCAACGCTTGCTTCATCGTTGGAGGCCACGCCGGCGCCCAGGAGGTCTCCCATGGTCATGGGAGACCAAACGACATGCCCTGCATGCCATGCCATTCCCTGTGCTGCCTCGCCTGCAGCCCCCGCCAGTCATCCTCCGACCCCGTCCGCCGCCCACTTCCCGGCCTTCCACTGGTGCCCCGCCGGAGTTGGTTCCCTCCCTGTCCACGACCGTGATTTGGAGTTTGCATGGATTTCAGAGCAGTCTAATTTTCAGAGCAGCATGCTTTTCATCGCAGATCATCAAGCCGACATGCTTTTCAAAGTAGATTAGCACCACTTTTGATGCAACACAAATTTTGATATAATTTATTTTTGTTTTTTAGTTTTCCTGGAGACTAAGAAATTGAGGGTTTTGGTTTTTTATATAAAGGCCCCCTCTCCCCCTGTAATAATAATGATTTGATATAAATTTTTGGGCTTTTCATTGGTTCTAGTTCTGGTATGGGCTGAGGCCCGTTTGCCTTCGTTCCCTAATGTGTGGATAATGGGTTCGTTGGGGGGTATGAGAGTCCTACTTTATGGATGATGGGTTCGAGCACCCTAGTTATCCCCTATCTCATCTTCTTTATCCCCTCAAGTCTTTTGAGAGTCACCCTAGCGGCCTCTCTGAGAGCCCTACTATGTGGATGATCAGCTCGATGAGAGCTCAGGGTAGCTGGTACTTTGATCCCTCGGGAGGGTAGCTATGTGCTTTGATCGCTCGGGAGGGTAGCTTTATGCTTTGACCCCTGACTTTCTGTGTGCATCTTCCCGTTAGAGTGAGTCCCAGGGCCATGAGTTCCAATTCCCAATCTCCCTTCTCCATCTTTCCTTCGCCACCTCCACCAAGAAAATTGAAAACAAAAGAGATCAGCTGTTTTAGGGTTTTAGTTTGAGTCACCCTAGTCCCGGGAGGCTTCTTAGCCCTCCCACGGTCCTAGTTTGTTTAGTTGTTTTCCTTTCCCAAATAATCCAGGGTTACATCGATTTTCATCCCGCATCAATTGACCCATGATAGGGGTCATTATAGAATCTCTAGAGAACTTGTAGTAGGAGGTTCAAGCTCATTAGTTTGGAAGAACTACGTTTAATGGCTCAAACAAGAGATTCAACCTTGAAGAGATCAAGATCCAAGGAAGTTACAACCTTCTTGAATGCCAACCTAAAGGGGATATAAACCTTCCATAATGAGCCATTATTATTTCACTTATAATAACAAAATATGGTATACAGAGAATTTTAGTAGATAATGAATGTTTCATGGATAGTTTATTCTATGAAGCATTCCAAATGATGAATATACTAGCATATTAACACAAAAAACTTGAATCTTCGTTGGTTGGTTTGTTTAGAGATTCAGTGTGTATGGAAGGAGTAATCTTCCTTCCAATCATAGCCAGCAAAGTATCTCAACAAGCAACTATCATGCTAGACTTCTTAGTTGTGAAGATTCCATCAACATACAATGCAATTCTTGGATGGCTTAGACAAAATACAATGTGAGTCATGGTGTCTATTTACCACTTGATGATGACGTTCTCCACTAGTAATGGTGTTGGCAAATCTAGAGATGATTAGATGGTAGCTCAACAATGCTATGTTGTCACCTTTGGAGAAAATGTTAAACATCTAGAGACATTACCTATTAAATGTTTAAATGCCTGAAATGACCAAAAGGAGTAGCATGGAGAACTAGTTAAGGAACTCCTCCCAATTCCTCTCTTTAATAAGGAGGACGATTGAAAAATTTAGATTAGCTCCATGCTTGATGAGAAAAGAAAGAATTGACTAATCTCATTCCTCTACTCTAACACCGATGTGTTCTCTTCACTGGTTGTTGATATGCCAGGTATAGATCCTTCTATAATAATACACATATTGAACATAGATCCCAAGCACCAATCAATATGTCAGAAGAAGTGAAGCTTCAGTCTTGAGCAATAATAAGTCATAGATGAAGAGATTGGCAAGCTCTTGGAGGTCAGGATTTTATATGAAATCAACTACCTAGAATGGACAGCCAGCATGGTGCTCATTATGAAAGCTCATGGATGTTGGAGAATCTGTACTGACTTTATTGATCTCAACAAGGCCTATCCAAGAGATTGTTTTTCTCTTTTAAAGATCAACCGGTTTGTTAATACCATCTCAAGACATCAGTTTATGGATGCAAGCTTGATATATAATCAGATCAAAATGTATCTTGATGACAAGAAGAAAATGATATTCATCATTGACAAGAGATTATACTATTATTTGAAGATGCCATTTGGATTAAAATAAACCTAAACTATGTACAAAAGGCTGGTTAGTTAAATTTTCAAAGATTAAATTAGTCAAAACATAGAAGTATATATGGATGACATGCTCATGAAAAGCCCAAGGGCTGAGCACTACGTAACCAACTTGCTTGAAGCCTTCTAGACCTTGAGGAACTGCAATATGAAACTTAATCTAAGCAAGCACGCGTCTGGAGTCACCTTGGATAAGTTCTTGAGATTTATGGTAACTTAGTGAGGAATTGAAGCTAACTTGGAGAAGATCTAAGTAATGTTGGTGATGATTGCCCCAATGATGAAGAAAAAGGTCTAGTAGCTTGCTAGGCAAATAATTGATCAAAGTCAAATTATGTCTAGATCAGTTGAAAGATGCCTCACCTTCTACAAGGCCTTGTGGAAAGACAAAAACATTAAATAGAGTGAGGAATGCTAATCAAAACTTGATTAGCTTAAGCAATTCCTTGAGTCTCCACTGCTTCTTATAAAACTTGAGGTCAAAATGGATTTATATCTCTACATGGCCATCTCACCTTTGATAGTTAGTTTAATCCCTGTTAGGGAGAAAATCATGATCTAGAAGCCTATTTATTATTTGAGCAAATTATTCTAAGATGCTAAAATGAGGAACATGAGAATAAAGAATATAAACTCTGCTTTGATCATCTTGGCTTAGAGGTTGCAACCTTATTTCCAAGCTCATGCCATTACTATTTTGAATAATTAACCACTGAAGCTAGTACTATTGAGATCAAAAATTTCTAGTTGACCGGCCAATTATCTATCAAGCTTGATATAAATTACTAATCCAAAAATGGTATAAAATCATAGGGTCTTGCCAACTTCATCATTGAGTATATTACTTTGAAAGAAGCTAAGTTTGAAGAACAAATAGAGGTTGAAGTCAAACCTAAACTGCATGAATCATAAGAGTAACCCTTTTGGACACTTTATTTTAATGGATCCTTCAATATTGGAGGGTGTGGAACTGGTCCAATCTTCTTAAGGATATTGTGACCAAGTATTTCCTAAGATTCAAATTCAAAATTTTCAATAATAAGCTAAAATATAAGGCACTAATCTTGGATAGAGTTTATCTCAAACCACTAGAGTGACTCAACTCAGAACTTATATATATTGAATCACAACTCGTATTCAACCTAGTCTAAGGAGATTATGAAGCCCAAGATCCAATAATAATATAAATTTTGGATTACCATCTGTTGCCACCTGGACCGTCATGGCTTATAGCTCCGGTGTGGTGTCAGGCGTCGCCCTTCTTGTCTAGAATCCTGCGCACATACCCAAAACTACAAAAGAAAAGAGACCCAGGCTGGGGATTCTAATGGGAGCACTCGGATGATCAAGTCAGTGGACGATCCAGGAGAACAGATCCCCTTCGGTGGATCCCGGTGAGGTCTCCATGCTCGAAGGTTGTCTTTTTAGAGAAAAGAAAGTGAGAAAGTGAGAAAGGAGTGTCAGCAAAGAAGGAGAGCCTAAGCAGGGTCGGTTGTGTCCGTGGTATTCTTCCGACGAATTCCCCAGTAGCCTTAGAGCATTTCGTCTGGTTTGCTCTCCCCTTTTGTATGCCAATGATTACCTTGCTTGCTTGTCCTCTTCCTTGCCCTTCCTGTTCGGAGGCCCCTTTTTGAGTTTGTTATAGAGAGGTAGTGTTGCCCCTTGAGCTTACTTCCTAGATGTTCCCTTCTTGGGGGAGTCCCAAGGGTTGACATCTGGAAGCATTTAGGGACTATGCATGAGCTCCCCTTTCTTCCTTCGTGGGAGAGTTATGTCACTAGCTCTGAAACTCTAGTTGGTCACCATGTTTTGGAAAGCTTGGCAGAGCATTGGTATGCGGGCGGCCACCCTAGGGTTTGAATTCTCTGGCTTGACCTTCTTCTTATGTGTGATGCAGATGATAGGTTGAGGGGTGCCGTGACGTTGAACCTATATATGCATGCAATTATTTTTTTGGATTTTTAAATATTGAGTTATTTGTTTTAATCCCAAAGATCAGATCAAGTATCAATGTAAAGAGTTCTATATAAAAATAAGAAACTAAAGCATGCATAACAGGACATAAAAGTAACAGAAAAGAAGGACCGCTGAGACTGAGAAGCCACGGTTGGGCTAGTTCACCTACAATATGGCTACTGGCGGTAGAGGGGGTGTACCTGGCAATGATGGAAGCACTTGATGCTGATCGTATGTGAAGAGATCGCTCTCACTCCAGATGCGGCCTGGAAAATCAAGCCAGATATCCGTAGATTCTCAGCTTTCTGCTCGGTGATCCGATTGCGGCCCGGCTAGAGTAGTTGATTCGTCGAAGTCGAGGGACCTGCAAACAACCTTCCAAGTGTTAGAAAACATAGCAGGGATGAAGTAAGAAAGGAAAAATAGCAAGGGAAAGAGTTTGTTTGAAGAGGGTGGCTAGGTTTTGGGAGAGCAAGATGGTGGTTGGAGGCTAGGCGCAGAACACTGGGAAGAAGAAGGGCTCACACAGAATCCCTTTAAGCACACAGCAAGTAGCACACAACAATTAGAGGAAATTTAATTGTATTTCATATCAGAAATTTATTAAATTTTCATACAAGGGGTACCTTATATAGAGTCATGATACTTAGGGCCCAAGCAATAGAAAACAAGGAAAATAAGATTTGACAACTTTCTTCATAAAGTGTGGGGCTAAATACATGGAAGAAAATACTCTCATGCCATACAAAATCCGTCCAAACAAGGTATGTGTGGACATCCAAAGGGGGGGACCACTTCTTTCCTAAGCAAGCTAGCATGAATCAAGGGATTCATGTTTATCTATTTCGATTTTCTTTCTTGTCATGCTGGCGTGTGGAGTTGGTGTGCTTAGGGTGTGGAAGGGTGTGCTGGCATGTGGTCATCAACTCCTCATTCATGGGCCAACTTCATGATCCTCCAAGTAATCCTAGGTGGCGCAATCCAAGATGTTACTGGGCTCCATGCGGTTGCTGAGGTGGCATGCTAGGTGGTGTCCTTCACATGCTTGAGTCTTCTTTGACAGGGCTTGACTCAAACAGAATCAATATAACTGGACATGATTACAAGACTCAGACTATGATTAGCTCAACATGAGCTAACTTGACCGACTGATCCAAAACCCTAATGGTATGGATCAAATGCTACATATAGGACTCAGAAAGAAAACTAGCTCAACATGAGCTGACTAGTACATGACTCAAGTAAGAAAAAGACAACTCAAATAAACTAAGCCTTTATTACAAATGGACTCAAATGTGACTAAGTAACCCACAGAGGGTTGAGAAGCCTCTGTCTTATTCTGGTGCCTCTGGTATCCCCACCAATTCTCCTGGGATGGGAGGAACTCGATCCTGTTGAGTGAAGATCAGGCTGGCTCACATATCTCTCGAGGAGGTCTGGGTTGAGGCGCTACAAGTCCTCTCGAGAAATTCATGAATCATCTGACTCTGGCTGGCCTTGCCATCGGACCAGGTAGCGTTGATAGCCACGGTCCTAGGTCGTTAAGGGTTGATCGTCCAGGATATGCTCAATCCGTTCTCCTCTCTCAGGCCATTTTATTGGTGGACACTCTAGGCTAGGGTCACTCTCAATGGAAGGAATATGTCGAAAGGCCTTACTAGGTATTGTTGTCGGTTCCCTATACTCAACTAGATCTACAATATTGAAGGTAGAACTAATGCCCAAATCCGAAGGCAAATCTGACATATAGGCATTTGGTCCAACCTTCTCTATCACTTTAAAAAGTCCGACTCCACGAGCATGAAGCTTCTTTTAGGCCTATGCATAACCAAGATAGAATCCACTACATCAAGTTTTTTGGCCCTTCCTCGGGAAATAGCCAATTTGTTTCAAAATTAGTGCAGGTGGTGAACATGCTGGGCACATGCAGACTCCTAACAAGTGATGCAAAGGACTCAAACTATCACCTAACAGACTTGACTATGTAATTCTTTCGAAGGAATTTTTATTAAACTCTTTGGACCTAAACCTAACAGATCATAGGTTCTCTAGGTTTGGTCCTAGCTTAACATACACATAAAAACTTACAATGGGCTCCTAGCAAATTCCATAGGGTATGCCAGAAGTATAATGCAAACCTAACATGCATAATGAATGCATGCAGTATGCTAATCTTAACTAAATGCAATCTAATGATCCTAGAAATACTGGAGGTGTTTGGAAAGGGTAGAAAATAGGAAGTGGGTTCAGAATTAGTCTGGTAGGGTAGGAAAAAAGGTTCAGGGTTTGTTGGATACAGTAGGATAAAAGAAGGGGTGTCAGGAACTAATCCTAGACTAATGAACCTTACGAGATTGAGGTATATCTATAGGGTTTGCATAATGGAAGGTTGGGTTACTAATCTCAGGGAAGAGGTCCTTAATGAAAACTATAGGAGGGGGCTCATCCTGGGGATGCTGATTCAAAGGGATCAGGTCCTTAATAAATTCTTCTGGTTCCTGTATTTTAGGACTAGACTCTAAAATTTGGCTCTCCTCTATTATTTCCTTAGGTAAGGTTCTAGCAGCAGTCTCTGAGTTCTCTTCCTCTAATTGTTCTTCTACTACATCTTTAGACTGGGTATAGTCAGGGTCAACTAACTCTAGATTGGCTTCTACCTGGGTACCTATGTGGTCAACTAATTCTAGGTCTTCTAGAGGTGTCTCCTCTTCTCCCTCATACTCATCCACTAAGCTTACAATAGCTTCATACACTTCCGCTTTAATGTAAACCTTGTGAATCAAAGGGATGGTAGGGGAAGGTGGGCTAAGGAAAAATTTGCTAGGTCCTAGCTTCTGATTATGGGCACTACTCCTAGAAGGTTTAGGTTGACTAAGGGGTAGTGGATTTCTACTGGATTCATATCTAGGGATACTAACCTTATAGGGTTCATGTTGATAGGTCATAGGTCTACTAGGCTTATAGGGTGTGGGTGTATATGATCTATGTTCATAGGTTTTGGGTACATAGGTTCTAGGTTCATATAATTTGGGTAGTGTGGATATGGTGGATGATATGATGCTCCTGATCTAGTGCTCATGCAAAACACAATATTGACTGGACTACAGCTACCTAGACCTAGAGTGCAATCAGAATGGGTTGACTCAACTTACACTCAACTAAAATCCTAATCCTTCAATCTGGCCAGGTAAGAGGTGGGATGGTGGGAGGCCCCCCTGCTCTCGCAGGGACCCAATTAAGGAACCACCGATCTGCTTAGGTCGTTTGACAATGTACCTCTTACCTAGACACCAGTATCCAGTAATAGAAAATGAATTGGGTGCACTAGTCGCCCCACAAAGACTGAACCCGACCGATGGGTGTCCCTAGCCCACTAGGGCAAATTAAGTCTAATTAGTTTTAGATTAGGCTTGGGACCGAATGCAAGGGATATGATTTGGGCTAAGGAGAGGTTATCAACTCCTCCCCTTATCTGATATAAAGAAAGTGCCCTTAAAGTAAATTTATGCAATGATGGCAGGTAAATGAAGATACAAATTAGGGTTTAAATGTTTTTGGTATTTCTTGAATTTATATATATATATTTTTTATTTTGGAATTTTTCTTAAATAGAAGATAATTGCAGATTATGCTCTAATATGTAGGAAATATACTAAAATTAAAGATATGCATATATTAAACTAAAAAAACCCTGAACTTTTCGAAATCGGTTTTGCTGCCAAAATAGAGCAGAACTATTCTAAGGAAGTGTTTCAGCTGGGAGAAAATCCACAGATTGAAATAATTTATGAGGAACTTTTAAAAAATACTTTGAATTATGAGGAATCCACTAAAACAAATTTTAGAATTTTATGATTTTTATACAGGCCGAAATAATTAAATAACAGAGTATATTTTAGAAGGCCAAAAATTAAAAAAAACCCTAAAACTCCTTGTGTTCTTCTTCACGAGCCAATTCACAGCGGCACCTCTACCACCATAGGAGATCCTGTCGATTGGGAAAGAAGGTTTTGAAGCCCTAATAATCTCCTATGATCGGACGGCCATGGTGAAGTGCCCGATCCAAGTATCCAAAGAGAATCGAGCCCAAAACAGGCTCTGATACCAAATGATGCGGAACCTATATATGCATGCAATTATTTTTTTGTGTTTTTAAATATTGAGTTATATATTTTAATCCCGAAGATCAGACCAAGTATTGATTTAAAGATTTCTATATGAAAATAAGAAACTCAAGCATGCATAACAGGACCTAAATGTAATAGAAAAGAAGGACCGTCGAGGCTGAGAAGCGACGGTTGGGCTAGTTCACCTACAATATGGCTACTGGCAGCAGAGGGGGTGTATCTGGCAATGGTGAAAGCACCTGATGCAGATCATATGCGAAGAGATCGCTCTCACTCCGGATGCGGCCTAGAAAATCAAGCTAGAGACCTACGGATTCTCGGCTTTCTGCTCAGTGATCCGATTGCGGCCCGACTGGAGTCGTTGGATTCATCGAAGTCGAGGAACCTGCAAACAACCTTCCAAGGGTTAGAAAACACAGTAGGGATGAAGTAAGAAAGGAAAAACAGTAAGGGAAACTGGTTGTTTGAAGAGGGCTGCTAGGTTTTGGGAGAGTAGGATGGCGGCTAGTGGCTTGGTGCAGAACACCAGGAAGAAGAAGGGCTCACATAGAATCCCTTTAAGCACACAGCAGGTAACACACAGCAATTGGAGAAAACTCAATTGTATTTCATATCAAAAATTTATTAAATTTTCATACAAGGGGTCCTTTATGTAGAGTCATGAGACTTAGGGCCCAAGTAAAGAAAACAAGGAAAATAAGATTTGACCACTTTCTTCCTAAAGTGTGGGCCTAAATACATGGAAAATACTCTCATGCCATACAAAATCTCTCCAAACAAGGTAGGTGTTGACATCCAAGTGGGGGGACCACTTCTTTCCTAAGCAAGCTAGCATGAATCAGGGGATTCATGTTTATCTGTTTTGATTTTCTTTCTTGTCATGCTGGTGTGTGGAGTTGGTGTGCTTAGGGTGTGGAAGGGGTGTGCTGGCATGTGGTCATCAACTCCTCATGCATGGGCCAACTTCATGATCCTCCAAGTAATCCTAGGTGGCGCAATCCAAGGTGTTACTGGGCTCCATGCGGCTGCTGAGGTGGCATGTTGGGTGGTGTCCTTCATTTGCTTGAGTCTTCTTTGACTAGGCTTGACTCAAATAGACTCAATATAACTGGACATGATTACAAGACTCGGACTATGATTAGGTCAACATGAGTTGACTTGACCGACTGATCCAAAATCCTAATGGTATGGATCAAATACTACATACAGGACACAGAACGAAAACTAGGTCAACTTGAGCTTACTAGTATAGGACACAAGTAAGGAAAGGACAACTTAAATAAACTAAGCCTTTATTACAAATGGACTCAAATGCGACTAAGTAACCCACAGAGGGTTGAGAAGCCTCTGTCTTATTCTGGTGCGTCTGGTATCCCCACCATGCCGTGCCTTGAATGGGGTGTCCCTTCTCAATTGGTGTAAATTGGGGCCTAAAGGGATCCTGGTGCTTCGACGAGGCATCTCCCTCCATAGGCCTTTGGTGGCGGGCCGCCACCTGTCAGTCGTACCATCCCAATGGTGGGGTCTTGATGAGGACAACCTTCTTTCTCGCCACGTTTAGAATCTTCGTCACCCTCCTTACTTCAGTTGGTGGTAGTGTGAGCTCGACCCCAGTCGGGAGCTAACCTTGGCAGGGATGCTCACTTCGGCTCCTCGCATAGGCACCTTGATCAAGTGGAACCTCTACCTACCAGCTGACAGCCAGCATCTAGATGGACTCCATGTTAGTGGATACAACTGTATCAGTTACCCCCCACTCTCAAGCCCGGAAGACGGTACGACACTCAGGGCATGGAGAGTAATGATCGTGCTGATGTGGATTGGGAGTCTCTTACATTTTCGACATTGATGGGGGACCCGAAACCCATCTGGGTTTTCTTTTAATTTTTCTAGTTTTTCTTATTTTTCTTATCCGTGCTATTCCAACTATCCCTTTTATTCCCATTTTATTCCAGATTTATCCCATTGTTATTCCCAGCTTATTCCATTATCAACCTTCTTCAACCCATTCTGTTCATTTCTAAAACCTAGCCGCTACCCCTTCCCCCCTCCCATCCGGGTTGCCCGACCCCTGGCCGCCCTGCCGGACAGCCGCCGATGCTCGCCAGCCCCCGTCCTCGTTGGAGAAACCGCCATCGCTGCCCATGCCTGTGGGAAGATGAAAGGATGCGGTAGGTGTCCGTCCGCCCACCTGCGACCGTGCCGCCTTACGCCATCGCCAGCCTGTTGCCCGTCGCCGTTTCCACCGCCCGCCGGCCCCCTACCGGCCATCGGTGGGGTCCGCCGCCGCCCACACCCATGGGAAGATGAATGGACGCGGGAGGCATCCATCCGCCCCATGCACCTGCATGACGCCGTCACCGTGCTGCCATGCCGCCGTGCCCCCCCGCCACCACCGCCCACCTGCCGGTGCACCGTCGATCCGTCGCCCCACCGCCGTGCCGCCCCGCCGGCATCCCTGAGCCCACGCTTGTGGGAAGACCGAACGACACGCTCGTGCGTGCCGTGCGGCCGTCCCACCCCTGCGCCGCCGCCCGCCACCACCGTCCGCCGCCTGGCCACCGCCCCACCACCACCGCTCGCTGGCCGCGCTACCGCCCGCTAGCCCCCGGCAGACCGGAGTTCGGGTTTCTTTTCCCCCTGTTGCTCGACCGAGAAGAAAGACCTGCACACTTCTCAAAGTAGCCCAAGAAGCCTCTGCACGCTTCTCAAAGTAGCTGGAAGGAGACTGTATGCACAATTTTTGGAGCGGCATGACTTTCAGAGTGGAGGGGATTTCAAAATTCAAATAAATGGGATTTATTCGGTATTTTTTTTAATGAATGTAATTTGGGAAATTTGGGATTTTGATTTTGAATTTGATTTCAAAATCAATGGAAGATTTCAGGGGATTTTATTTTTGAATTTCAAAAGGGACATGGGCATTTATAAATATCCATACTCCTCTTGTAATAAAGTAGTTAATGAAATTGAATTTTTGAAAGAGTTGTTGGTTCTGTCTATGTTTGGAGTGGGTTGAGGCCCGTTTGCCTTCGTCCTTCGAGACGTCAAGGGGTGTGAGGCCCCAATGCCTTCGCTCTAGTGAGAGCGTCGAGGAGCGTGAAGCCGCTCCAAGTCATCAGTGTCATCGTGCATGATGGCGGGGTGTGATCTCCAAGTCATTAGTGCCTCCATGCATGATGGCAGGATGTGATCCCAAATAAGGTCTTCGCTGCCAAACAGCTGACATGGGACTCGAAGCCCTAGGTACCCTTTTCCCCTCCATCTCTCTGTTTCCCATCGGATCTACATCCTAGGTTCGAGTTTCATTCCCATTCCCCCTCCATATTTCCATCTTTCCTTCGTCATCCCATAAAGAAAACTGAAAATCCAAAGAGTTTGGCTGTTTTAGGATTTTCGGGGTTGTCCTATCCTAGTCCCGGGAGGCTTCTTAGCCCTCCCACGATCCTTTTTTGCTTTAGGTTTTTTTTTTTTTCCATTTTTGAATAATCCCAGGTTTCTTCGTGTCCGCCATCACCACATCAGACATCTCTGAGTGCCTGTGCTTCGTAGACCATGCCTTTGCATTGATGGGGGTTTAGTGGCGCTCAGCTTTTTGATGGTGGTCATAAATGCTTCTCTTGGGACGATGCGAATCCTCTGGGAATGAAGCATTTAGGTCACCCAATGCCAGTAGGTGGCATCTTTTGGCTAGCCTGGTAATTAATGAGGCACGTACCTTCAATCAGTACGAGGGAGCGGTAGGATTTGTTCCAAAGAAGCCATCCCTTGCCTTTTTAAGCACAGGTGGATAGGTGATGGGGAACTAATATGCATGCAATTTTTTTTTTATGTTTTACATGTTAAGTTAGGTGATTAATTCCCAAATTTTAGATAAAAATTATTTGTAGGGAATTTTGTATGAATTTTTGAAGATCAGCATGCAGATTAGGACCTAGAAAAGTAGCAAAGAAGGACCGCCGGGGCTGAGAAGCCTCGGTTAGGGCAAGTTCTCCTACAATAAAACTACTGGAGGTAGAGGGGTGTACCTGACAACATCTGTGAAGATCGCAGAGAAGGGGTCTCTCGTTCCTCGATGGATGCGGCCTGGAAAATCGAGCCAAAGACCCGCGGATACCCGGCTTTCTGCTCGGTGATCTGATTGAGGCTTGGCTGGAGTCATTGGATTCGTAGGAACTCAGGGACCTACAAACGACCTGTCAGGGGTTAGGAAGCTCACAAAGGAACAAGAAAACAAAGTAAAAACAGCAATGGAAGGCTTCTTTTGGAGTGGGCATCCAGGGATCTGGAGGGTTTGTTGGCAGCAGGAAGATGATTGCAAACACCGGGAAGAAGAACTCTCACAAACCCCTTTATGCACACAGCAGGGTATCACACCACTCAATAGAAGAACTCAAGGTTTTCATTCATCAAAAATTCTTCTCATACAAGAGGCTAGGGTCCCTTAAATAGACCCTTAACCTTGGGCTCCAAGTAAGGGTACATAAGTCTTTACATAAGAATCCTTTTCCCTCTTAAACCCTAGCTAGAAAATAAGGAAATATTAGGAAGAAAAATTCCTAAAAATTCTCTTGACTTGGTCAACACTCCAAGGACGCCTAGGGGGGCGTGTTGGGCTTCTAGGAACAGCAAGGGGCCGGCCCAAAGGGGCCCGGGTGCATGGGTTTGGGCCTCTGGAAGCTGGGGTGGCCTGGTAGCCAGGTAGCAGGAATATTTCCTGGTATCTTGCTTCTTAGGGGCTTGGGCTTGGCACCTGGGCTTGATTTCTTTGGGCTAGGATATAGATGGACCTCTAAAATCATGGATGCCTTGGTATATGAATATATTTTGGCATCTGGAAGGGAATCTGGGCATCTGGAGGGCATCTGCAAGAAATCAGGGTTTTCTGAATTTTCCTCCTGGGGTCTTCAAATCTTCAAGCTGGGTTGGACTTGGGCTATACTTCCACGTCTTCAATCTAGTTGGACTTGGTCTTCACTTGTATGATATAGTCTTGAGTCTTCAGTATGCTTGGACAGGACTCAAAAAAATAAAATTAGCTCAACATGAGCTGACTAGCAATGGACTGAACTAGCTCAACATGAGCTGACTAGTACAGAAGTGAAATAACAACTAAAAATACTCAAATAACAACTAAAATGGACTCAGATGAGCTAAGCCCTTATTACAGATGGACTCATAAATTATTGATCAATTACAGAGGGTTGAGAAGCCTCTGCCTTATTCTGGTTCCTTTGGTGTCCGCACCAATTCTCCCGGGGTGGGAGGAACTCGACCCTGTCGAGTGAAGATCAGACTGGCTCACATATCTCTCGAGAAGGTCTGGGTTGAGGCATTGCAAGTCCTCTCGAGAAATCTATGAATCGTCCAACTCTGGCTGGCCTTGCCATCGGACCAGGAAGCATTAATAGTCATGGCCCTGGGTCGTGATGGCTTGATTGTCCAGGATACGCTCAATCCGTTCTCCTCTCTCAGGCCAAATTTGTTTGTGGACACTCTAGGTTAGGGTCACTCACAATGAAAAGGAATAGGTCCAAAGGCCTCACTAGGTAGCGCTGCCGGTTCCCTATACTCAACCAGGTCTGTAATATTGAAGGTAGAACTAATGCCCAAATCCGAAGGCAATTCTAACACCTAGGCATTTGATCCAACCTTCTCTATCACTTTAAAAGGTCCGGCTCTGCGAGCATGAAGCTTCTTTTAGGCCTAAGCCTAACCAAGATAGAATCCACTACATCAAATTCTTTGACCCTTCTTCGGGAATTAGCCAATTGTTTTAAGATTAGTGCGGGTGGTGAACATGCTAGGCACATGCAGACTTTTAACAAATGATGCAAAGGACTCATACTGACACCTAACAGACTCGACTATGCATTCCTATCAAAGGAAATTTTATTGAACTCTTTGGATCTAAACCTAATAGATTATAGGTTCTCTAGGTTTGATCCTAGCTTGACATGCACATGAAAATTTACAGTGAACTTCTAGCAAATTCCAAAGAGTATGCCAGAAGTAAGATGCAAACCTAACATACGTGATGAATGCATGCAGTATGCTAATCTCAGCTAAATGCAATCTAATGATCCTAGAAATGCTGGAGGTGTCAGGAAAGGGCAGAAAATAGGAAGTGGATTCAGAATTAGTTTGGTAAGGTAGAGAAAAAGGTTCATGGTTAGTTGGATAAAGTAGGATAAAAGACGGGGTGTCAGGAACTAATCCTATACTAATGAGGTTAACCTTACGAGGTTGAGCTATATCTACAGGGTTTGCATAATGGAAGGATCGGTTGCCAATTTCGGGGAAGAGGTCCTTAATGGGAACTATAGGAGGGGACTCATCTTGAAGGTATTGATTCAAAGAGATCAGGTCCTTAATAAATTCTTCTGGTTCTTGTATTTTTGGACTAGACTCTGTAATTTGGCTCTCCTCTATGGTTTCCTCAGGTAAGGCTCTAGCAGCAGTACCTAGGTTCTCTTCCTCTATTTGTTCTTCCATTATAGCTTTAGGTTGGATGTGGTCAAGGTCAACTACCTCTAGGTTGGCTTCTACCTGGGTATCTATTAGGTCAGCTAATTCTAGGTCATCTAAAGATGTCTCCTCTTCTCCTTCATACTCATCCACTAGGCTCGCATAAGCTTCATACACTTCCGCATTAATGTAAGCCTTGTCAATGTCAGGAATGGTTGGAGAAGGTCGGCTAGGGAAAAATTGGCTAAGTCCTGGTTTCTGATTATGGACACTAATCCTAGTAGGTTCAGGTTGTCTAAGGGGTAGTGGCTCACTACTGGGCTCATATTTAGGGGTGCTAATCCTATGGGGTTCAAGTTGACTATGGAAAACCTGACTAGTACTAGATTGATATCTAGGGATTATGGGCTCCCTAGACTCATAGGATAAGGGAGCATATCTATGGGTCACGGGATCATAAGATCTGGGGTTATAGGATTTGGGTTTAGCTCTATGGGTTTTGGGTCTACTGGACTCATGGGATGTGGGTTCGTAGATTTTAGAGTCAGAGGATTTGAAGTCATAAGATCTATAGGTTGTGGATATACTAGGCTTATAGGATGTGGGTAAATAGGATCTAGAGTCATAGGATCTAGGTTCAGTATCATAGTATGGGTCAGGCTGAGTGGCTCTCCTAGGTTCAACCTCATGATATGGTTCAGGGTTTGGGGTCCTCCTAGGTTTAGGATTATAGTATGGGTCAGGCTGAGGGGCTCTCCTAGGTTCAACCTCTCGGTATGGATCAGGGTTTGGGGTCCTCCTAGGTTGAGGATTGTAGTACGGGTCAGGATAAGGGGCTCTCCTAGGTTCGACCTCATGGTATAGATCAGGGTTTGGGGTTCTCCTAGGTTGAGGGGACTTAGGATCTGGCTCAGATCGTGACCCATGGGTTCTTGCTATGGTCCCTACACGGCCTCCTAACTGGTCAAACCTATTGGCAAGATGGTCAATTCTATTGTTGGTTTAGGTAGCAGACTGAGTTAACTGGGTAGTCATATGGGCCATTTGATCAGCTAGGGCTTTTATTTGGGCTTGTAAATTTTCCATGGGTTCAGACATTTGTGAAGGAGGTGGGTGATATGAAACTCCTAATCTAGTGCTCATGCAAGACTCGATCAGACCGACTATAGCTGACTAGACCTAGAGTCCAAACTAGATGCTCAATCAGGGTGGCAAACTAGCCTATAGTAACCCTGTACTCAGCCAGGCAGGTGTAAGGGGAGTGTTAGGTCCCTGATTGCCAATCCTAGACACCAATCAAAGATTGGCCAGGTAGGCGGACCAGCACACAAGCCCTTCGGGATTGAATCCCTAAACCACCATTCTAGACACTGAGCACAAGGCACACACAGGTTAACTTGACACAGTGATCTAACACTAGCCCGGACCCGACCAGTTGGTGTCCCTAGCCAACTAGGGCAAATTAAGTCTAATTAATTTTAGGTTAAGGCTTGGGACTGAATGCAAGGGATGTGGTTTTGGGCTAAGGAGAGGTGATCAAATCCTCCCCCCATCTGATATAGCAAGAGTGCCCTTAAAAGTAAATTATGCAATGATGGCAGGCAGATGAGGATACAAATTAGGGTTTAGATATTTTTTTTTGGTATTTTTGGAAAATATGTATTTTTTTTGGTATTTTTTAAATAGAAGAAAACTTGCAAATCATGGCCTAATATACTGGAAATATACTAAAATTAAGAAATATGCAAAAACTCCTAAACAAAACCCTAAAACTTCCAAACTTGTCTTGCTAAAAAAAATAGAGCCGAAGATTTGTAGGCCCTATTTCGGCTTTCAGAAAATTCACAGGCCATAATAAAATCTGGAGAAATTTTGAAAATTACTGTGAATTATGATAAATCCAGGAAAATAAATTTCATAATTTTTGGAGTTTTTAACAGGGAGAAATAATTAAAATAACAGAGTATATCGGACTGAAAAATTACAGAAAACAAGCCCTAATCTAAGCTCTGATACCAAATGATGGGGAACTAATATGCATGCAATTATTTTTTTATGTTTTACACGTTAAGTTAGGTGATTAATCCCCAAATTTTAGATAAAAATTATTCGTAGGGAATTTTGTATGAATTTTTGAAGATCAGCATGCAGATTAGGACCTAGAAAAGTAGCAAAGAAGGACCGCCGGGGCTGAGAAGCCTCGGTTAGGGCAAGTTCTCCTACAATAAAACTACTGGATGTAGAGGGGTGTACCTGACAATATCTGTGAAGATCGCAGAGAAGGGGTCTCTCGTTCCTCGATGGATGCGGCCTGGAAAATCGAGCCAAAGACCCGCGGATACCCGGCTTTCTGCTCGGTGATCCGATTGAGGCTTGGCTGGAGTCGTTGGATTCGTAGGAACTCAGGGACCTACAAACGACCTGTCAGGGGTTAGGAAGCTCACAAAGGAACAAGAAAACAAAGTAAAAACAGCAAGGGAAGGCTTCTTTTGGAGTGGGCATCCAGGGATCTGGAGGGTTTGTTGGCAGCAGGAAGATGATTGCAAACACCGGGAAGAAGAACTCTCACAAACCCCTTTATGCACACAGCAGGGTATCACACCACTCAATAGAAGAACTCAAGGTTTTCATTCATCAAAAATTCTTCTCATACAAGAGGCTAGGGTCCCTTAAATAGACCCTTAACCTTGGGCTCCAAGTAAGGGTACATAAGTCTTTACATAAGAATCCTTTTCCCTCTCAAACCATAGCTAGAAAATAAGGAAATATTAGGTAGAAAAATCCCTAAAAATTCTCTTGACTTGGTCAACACTCCAAGGACGCCTAGGGGGGCGTGTTGGGCTTCTAGGAACAGCAAGGGGCTGGCACAAAGGGGCCCGGGTGCATGGGTTTGGGCCTCTGGAAGCTGGGGTGGCCTGGTAGCCAGGTAGCAGGAATATTTCATGGTATCTTGCTTCTTAGGGGCTTGGGCTTGGCACCTGGGCTTGACTTCTTTGGGCTAGGATGTAGATGGACCTCTAAAATCATGGATGCCTTGGTATATGAATATATTTTGGCATCTGGAAGGGAATCTGGGCATCTGGAGGGCATCTGCAAGAAATCAGGGTTTTCTGAATTTTCCTCCTGGGGTCTTCAAATCTTCAAGCTGGGTTGGACTTGGGCTATACTTCCACGTCTTCAATTTAGTTGGACTTGGTCTTCACTTGTATGATATAGTCTTGAGTCTTCAGTATGCTTGGACAGGACTCAAAAAAATAAAATTAGCTCAACATGAGCTGACTAGCAATGGACTGAACTAGCTCAACATGAGCTGACTAGTACAGAAGTGAAATAACAACTAAAAATACTCAAATAACAACTAAAATGGACTCAGATGAGCTAAGCCCTTATTACAGATGGACTCATAAATTATTGATCAATTTACAGAGGGTTGAGAAGCCTCTGCCTTATTCTGGTTCCTTTGGTGTCCGCACCAATAGGCCTTTGTAGAGTCTCCTCGTTTCTTCAATGCTTTTCTCTTTAACTCCTCTCTTGGCTTGTGCCAAGGGAGGTCTTTTGGTGAGCTTCAGGTCCCTAGAGGAAGGGCCGAGAGGCTGTATGATGTTTCTCCAGGAATGTCTGACCGATGTCCTGGCGGGGGTGTCCTGATCGGAGAAA
This sequence comes from Areca catechu, assembly GCA_021397845.1. Taxonomy (NCBI): domain Eukaryota; kingdom Viridiplantae; phylum Streptophyta; class Magnoliopsida; order Arecales; family Arecaceae; genus Areca; species Areca catechu. The sequence continues at coordinate 60,307,399 of CM038050.1, forward strand.
AAGTCCGCTGAGCTCGCTAAAGGAGGAGAAAGTGGAGAGGCCCTTTAGGGCAGAGAAGGTGGTTACCCGTGTGATGGGAGCAGCCTACCTGCGAACCTCCTGGGTGCACCTGGCCATGCAATTGAATGGGGGGATGGCCACGTCGCAGTCACCGTGGAGAAAGCCATGGCTGCCACGGTGCTACTGAGAGTGGCCTAACGAGGAGCGGCTGTAGCTACTCTTGGAATCACCAGATCGATGAGATCGAAGGAGGACAGTGCGGTCGAGGAGGATGCATTGCTGTACTCCTTCCTTGGGTGTTCACTTGAGGAAGGGGACCTGCATCCTCGGGGTGATGGAGCCGATGTCGGGCTCTAGAGACCTGGCGGACTCCTGGGGAGGATGGCACGGTAGAGGCGGACGCGTCATTGTCCTCCTTCCAAGGAAGCTCAACTGAGGGAGGGACTGGCATACCTTTAGCTGCTTCTAGAAGTAGGGTCCATAACTAGGGAGGATCCCTTCTTATCTGTAACTTAGATCTCAAGGAGGCTTTCTGACTTGTCGGGAACCTCCATAGGATATAAGAGACTTTTGTTCAATGAAGGCTTTTGTTTTGAACATTGTGCGCTTCTCCTTCTTGTCTTCTTTTCTTTCTTTGTTTTTTTCCCAGGGTGTTAAGGATTTATCCCTAGAGTGAAGAATATTTAGTTGATGCAGCCTTCCACCTCCCTTTGGTTGAAAAATCTTGTATTCCAACTACACCATCTTGTGTCTTCCTTCCCTTCTTTTCTCTGCTTGAGCTGCTCTGAAGGAGGCCCGCAAGGGGCCACGAAGGGCTTACTTCCATGACTTAGTTGAGGGGCCTTCAAGGTTTGAAATTGAGTACCAGGTCGTGACTGTGCCCTCCATGGATGTGCACTTTGTGGGAGCTAGCCCAGCGGGAGAACTCGAAGAGAGACTTGGCTTCTACTGGAGTCTCGACTTAGGGGAAGCTAACCTAGTAGAAGGTGGAGTTCGACTTTGGCTAGAGTCTCGACTTGGTGGGAGCCAATCCAGTGGAAGGACTTGAAGAGAAATTTGGCTTATGTTGGAGACTCGACTTGGGGGGAGCCAACCCAGCAGAAGGTGGAGTCCGGCTTTGGCTGGAGTCTCGACCTGGGGCGAGCCAACCTAGTGGAAGGACTCGAAGAGGAATTTGGCTTATGCTGGAGTCTCAACCTTGGGGGAGCCAACCCAGCAGAAGGTGGATTCCGGCTTCGGCTGGAGTCTCAACTTGGAGGGAGCCAACCTAGCAGAAGGTGGAGTCCGGCTTCGGCTGGAGTCTCGACTTGGGGAGAGCCAACCTAGTAGAAGGACTCGAAAAGGAATTTGGCTTTTACTGGAGTCTTGACCTGGGGGGAGCCAACCTAGCAGAAGGTGGAGTCCGGCTTCTGCTAGAATCTCAACCTGGGGGGCACCAACCCAGTGGAAGGACTCAAAGATGAATCTGGCATCTACTGGAGTCTCGACCTTGGGGGAGCCAACCCGATAGAAGGTAGAGTCCGGTGATGAGGGATGGGATTCTAATATGAGGCAGGATGATATGCTAGGGATGAACATGAAGAAAATCAGATTAAAACAAGCAAATATTTTTTTTAATTTGTTTATGGTTTTATTCTTGAAACTAGGAAAGATTAGGCTAGGGTTATCCTGTATCAATTAGCATCCTACCCACATGCTAGTTCAATCAAAAAGAAAAGAAAATCAGGATCCTAGTTCTAAGAATGCCTATTAGGAGCATGTTCAACATTAAAAAATTAGAAAAGAGAGATGGAAATTCGGTTTAACATACCAAGCAATGATTTCTAGTTTGGTGCGGGCACCAGTGCTAAAAGAAATCGACAGGTTGAACCCACATCCTTGTGGATCACTTGTGAGTAAAACCTTGAACCCAACCCTATTTACTATGGAAATATTTTATTTTAAATTTTGTTATTTTGGTTTAGTTAGGGGAAACCCTTTTTACCAACTGAAATTTGGATTTTGTTTATTTTATGATAAAACCCTTTTTACCAAGTTGAGTCGAAATCCTAATTGAGTCAAACCCTATTTATCCAATTGGGATCTTAGTGGTCCAATTTAATTAGCCCTTTTTACCAACTTTAATTTGGGTTTTAATTTGAAAGCCTAATTAAGTATGGTTGGTTTAATTAGTTATTATTTAGTTCAGTCCATGTAATTAGTTGAGTCATTGAGTCTTGTATTACAAGAGGGGACCCAAGATAGCATCCCATGTGCACCCAATTGAAGACTCAAGACAACCCTTGTGCTAGCCCAAGTCACAACCTCTTCTTGGCACCATGTTTTCAAGGATTTGGACATCAACACATGTCATTGGGACAACACCATTTGGACATTTCATTTTGGGGCAAGAACACATGCAATGTTACTTTTGTTTGGACATCCCACATGCCATGTATTTTATTATTTTTGGTCGGCCAAATGAAGACAAGATTGGTACCCTCATTTTGAGATAAGTAAAGCAGAAGGACTTCCCAAGATGGCACCCTCCCACTCAATTTTCCATGCCAAATTCACTTCTTCTTGTCACCCACTTCAAGCAAGAGTCCTAGGAGTTTAAATCACTTAAGGGGAGAAGGTTCATTGGTCTTCTACTTCAAGAGTTTCAAGCAATCAGGATGGAAGTTGCTTAAATCTCCTGAACTCAAGGGTTTCACCAAAACTCTTGAGTCTTCTTCAATCCAGATTGAGGAATCCCTCACCAGCAGACAACCACATCATCTAGACTCTAGAGTCCTAGACACCCAAGAGCAGGATTCTAAGAGTTGTAGTCCAAGGGAGCACAAGACTAGTGTTTGTGTCCCTTACATCACTGGTTGGGAGTCTATAAATACTCCATTAGCCCTCCTTGTAATTCAGCAATTTTATTCATCAATACAACGAAATTCTATCAAATTTTATTCCTTTACTATGTGCAATATGGGGTGTGAGGCCCTTCCTTTGTTCTATGGAACATCGCGGGGTGTGAGGCCCTATTTATCCAACCGTCAAGAAATCCAAACCCACCATTTCTAAACCCTCCTTTCTTTCATTCTTTCCTTTCCATTGCTACTTTTAATTCATGTTTCTTTCTTTGTTGAGTGTTACAGGTGAACAGGAATCAATATCAGGTGTTCTTGACTTGGAATTGGCATCGTGTGGAAGATCGAATTCTGGAAGCAAGATCTTGAAATCCTGTCGCTATGATCTTGAGAGTCCTGCCAGATCTACGTATCGAGAGCAATCTTCATTGGTACAACAAAACTTTTTTCCATCTCATAATTTCTGACTCGTTGAATAGATCCTAGTTTACAGTGGTTTCTCAATCACTAGGTCCTATTTTTTTTTAATTGCTTTATAAGTTTACTTATGCGGGTAGTTGAATTTGTTTCCTTTGCCATCTCCTTTGAAGTCTTCTTTAAAATTTGAGAAATATAAAAAAATATTTTCTAATTTTTCTCTATTAATTAGTTATTAATTTCAGTAATTTAGTTTTGGTTTTCTGTCCTACAACATAGTTGCTATAGAAGAGATCGCTCCACTCAGATCTGTGCCTGGATGATCCAGTCATGTTCCCGCAGATTTGCCAGCTTTTTATCAGCTTCATTCGAAGGCAAAGAAGACATCATCTAAGGATGGTTTCACCAGAGGGATCTTGCAAATGTCAAAGGTTAGAGGCAAACAAGAAAGGAAAAATAAGAAACTAGAGATCAGGTTGAAGGATGATTGGAAGATGGAGTTGCAGGGTTTGGCGACCTTGGAGGAAGCTTTGGGCATCTGGATCTTAGAGAGGGCTGATGATGGGCATCTTAGGGTTCTAGCTTGGATGGGCGATGGCTAGGGTTTCATAAGAAGGAAAAAGAACAAGTCTCACACACACTTCCAAAGAACATAATTGTCACAAGAAAACTCAGCATAGTTTAATTTATGAATAAGAGATTGATTACAAGAGGGGGAGGGGTTGGGTATTTATAGATTCATCCAACCCTTTTCCTGTCAAACTAAGAGTACACAGTATGAATAGGATTAGGAGAATAAAGTTGAGTAGAATAAGTACAGATTCATCCAACCCTTTTCCTTGTCAAACTAAGAGTACATAGTATGAATAGGATTAGGAGAATAAAGTTGAGTAGAATAAGGAGTGTATAATTTGAATAGAATTGGTAGACTGAAATCCTTATAGAACTTGGACATCAATTCCTTCTTGGACTTGAAAGCTTTGACTTTTCTCCATGGGCTTGGACTGGTATGAAATTCTTGCTAGGCTTGGACTGGGTTAAAGCCTTGGGCATCTTGGACTGAGTCAAAATATGGGGTGCCAACTTCATGATGGGCTGGGGGGCATCAACTGCTATGGGCCTTGGACTGGGGCACCAAGGATAGGGATATGGGGTGGCACTTCTTCATGAAATCTTGTGGGATTGAGGCACCTAAGGCCTGGTATGCTGGGGCACCATCTCTTGGAGGGCTTGGGCAGCATGAAGAAATCTAGATGCTTGGTTGGTGACTTAAGTGTGGGTCCAAAGGTCCTCTTCTTGAATAAAAGTTACATGGACTCAAAAAGACCTAACTGAAAAGACTCAAAATAGGCCAAAAAAAATAATGGACTCACTGAATAGATAAACAGGACTCAATGGACTAAACAAGAAACTTCCACTGACTTACTGAATCCAACTAGCTCACCTTATTATAGGACTCATAAAATTTGGACTTCATTACAGGACTTTTTAAAAATTGACCAACATATGACTTAGAGGATAAGTTGAAGCTTGAAGTCTATCTCTGATCTGATGTCCCCATTATTCGACTTTGGCTGGAGTCTCGACCAAGGTGGAGCTAACCCAGCGAAAGGACTTAGAGAGCAATTGGCTTCTGCTAGAGTCTCAACCTGGGAGGAGCCAACCTAGTAGAAGGTGGAGTTCGGCTTCGACTGGAGTCTCGACCTGGGGGTAGCCAACCCAGTGGAAGGACTCGAAGAGGAATTTGGCTTATGCTAGAGTCTTAACCTTGGGGGAGCCAACCCAGCAGAAGATGGAGTCCGGCTTCGGTTAGAGTCTTGACCTGGGGGAAGCCAACCCAGCTAAAGGACTCGAAGAGGAATTTGGCTTCTACTGGAGTCTCGACTTGGGGAGAGCCAACCCAGTAGAAGGTGGAGTCCAACTTTAGCTAGAGTCTTGACTTGGGGGAGCCAACCCAGTGGAAGGACTCGAAAAAGAATTTGGCTTCTGCTGGAGTCTCGACTTAGGGGAGCCAACCTAGTAGAAGGTGGAGTCCGACTTCGACTGGAGTCTCAACCTAGGGGGAGCCAACCCAGTGGAAGGACTCGAAGAGGAATGTGGCTTCTGTTGGAGTCTCGACCTTGGGAGACCCAACGCAGCAGAAGGACTTGAAGGTTCAGATCTTATGGTTGCAATCCCTATCAGCTAGATCCGAGCGGGACCTAGTGATATCGCTTCTTCATTTGCCTCCTGCTCCCAAGCCTTGACAAAACATCATGCTCGGGGCTAAGGAAGTAATTGTGAAGGTGACGTGGAAAGGCTGAGATCTGGCACCATTGAATGCCACGATCATTGCCACTTCGCATGCAGTGCCTTGAAGCCAGTATGGGGTCACCACATCAGCGTGTTCAAGGAAGCATAATGGTGGATGTATGACCTGAGGCTGTTTCCTTTGCATCGGGCATCGCCTTTGGTCTATGTTGCCATGTGGTGCCCATCTAGTGGCAGGAGTGCCGAAAGGATATACGGTTGTAGTCTGGCTGCTTTGAAAAGAGGGTAAGCTTTTCACCTAACTTCCCCTTTCAAAACTTTCCCACTCGCCATCGGACTAGAGCTTCTTCCTTCTCTCGACTATCTTTTCCTCCAATAACCAGGTTAGTCTTCCTTGGCCTTCTCCTTCTTCTCCGGCTAGGTTGAGTTTTCCTACAGGGTTCCCAGGCCTCCTTTCCCTTTACACCTCCTTCTTTCTTTGATCTTGGATGGCTCCGTCCGGTCGGAACCATCACTCTTCTTGAAACCTTGATGAGGCAGGGCCCTCTTGATTGAGGACTCCATCTTCTGACGAGGAGGAGGAGGTTCCTCTCATCATCTGTAGGAACCTTCGCCTGACTAGAGTAGTCATAGGTGGACCTAGGGCCTCTCCTACTCCTTTTGTCTTTTTCGCTCCTATTGCTTGATGCGGCATGTAAAGGTGTCCTCCATGTAGGCTTTGAAGATGACATGGCCTCCAAGTAGACTTGATGATGTGGCATCTACCTTTGCTGATGTGGGATGACTCTAAAAATACTAAATATGCAGGAAAAATAGTAAACTAATTTTTTTATAATTTTTATAATTTAGATTGGTAGGCTAATTTCTTGAAAGTAATTAAAGACTATGATAACTCTAAGAATGCTAAATATGCAGGAAAAATAGTAAACTAATTTTGTTGTGATTTTTAGAATTAGGGTTTGTAGGCTAATTTTCAAAAGTAAAGTAAAGACTAGCAGGTAATCAGCAATTCTAAGAATCAACATGATCGTAAAGAACTCATGCAAAATAATAAGTAGCCAGGAATCGAGAGTTGAAAAACTCCCGGTTTAGGATAGCTTATCTTCATCAAATCAGATAATAAGAGAAGAGAAGGTTTCTTACCAGTCAGAGATTGAAAACTTTGCAATGTAAAGGATCGCTCACACTCCGATTGGAGCTTGGATGAAGAAGCTTTAGTTCCTTGAATCAGATGGCTAATCTGGTTCCGGTCTGAAGGCAAAGAAGACCTCCTCATGGGAGGTGAAATACCTTGGGGATCCTGCAAGTGCCAGGGTCAATCAAAACAGCAATTAAACAAAGAAATAAGAAACTAGGGTTTAGATTTGAAAGAACTAGGTTTAGGTGTGGATATCCCGGGGAAGAAGCAGTTGCTTGATTGGGGCAGCATCTAGGGCATCTTCCTCTAGGTGTGGCTGATCTCCAGAGATGCAAATGGAAGATAGGGCAGCAGGGAGTCGATCCGGGAACACAAGGAGAGCACACAAGAATAAGAGAGCCAACACTAAAACACCAAATATAAGGCAATATCACAAAATTTCAGCAAGTTGTATTCATAAGAAATAGATGATTACAAGAGGGGGAGGGGTGGGGTATTTATAGAGTTTTCATGCCCTCTCCAACTAGGGTTATACTTAGGTTAATAAGCCTTTTCCTAGTTAGATTACATATCCTTTCCTAGCTAGGTTAGAATTACAAAGCTTAAAAGAACTAGGAATCTTAACTAGGTTAGACTAGTCTTCTCCTACTCACTTAAGGACACCTCCCATTGAGCTTGGACTTGGTCAACCCTCCAAGGATGCCTAGGAGGGTGTGTTGGGCTTCTAGGGGCACCAAGGGGCTAGCCTAAAGGGGCTTGGGTGCATGGGCTTGGGCCTCTGGAAGCTGGGGTTGCCTGGATGCCTATTAAAAAGAATATTCCCTGGTATCTTGCTTCTTAAGGGCTTGGGCTTGGCACCTGGGCTTGATTTCTTTGAGCTAGGATGTAGGTGGACCTCTGAAATCTTGGATGCCCTGGTCTAGGAATATACTCTGGTATTTGGAAGGGAATCTGGGCATCTGGAGGGCATCTAGAAGGAATCAGGATTTCCAGAAGGCATCTTGGATCCTGTGGTGTCACACAAAATCCAATAATCTGATGTAGTGGCCTCTGACTCCTGGATGTGGCCTGGTGAAACTCCAAAATAGGGTAACCTTCTCTCTTGTACAAAAATTGATCTCATACTAGACTCATAACTGATGTACAAGACTCAATAACTGGACTAGGTCGAGACAAATCAACTAGTCTCTCCTTATTACAACTCAATCTTACTTTCTTACAAAATCATGACACATGACTAGGTAAACCAAATAGGGCCTAGTAATTTGTGTATGATCCTGGTAACCCCACCAATTTCAAACTGATATGGGACGACTCTAAGATTGCTAAACATGCAGGGAGAACAGTAAAATAATTTTTTTATGATTTTTATAATTTAATTTGTAGGATAAACTTCCAAAATAAAGTAAGAACTAGCAGGAATAAAAGCAATGCAAAGAATCATCGTATAGCAGTATAACTCATGCAAGATAATGAAATAGCCAAGACCTGAGAGTTAAGAAACTCCTGGTTTAGGATAGCTATTCTTCATCAAATCAGATAATAAGAGAAGGGAAGGTTTTTTACCAGTCAGATATTGAAAACTTTGCAGTAGAAGGGATCACTTACACTCTGATTGGAGAATGGAAGAAGAAGCTTTAGTTTCTTGAATTAGATGGCTGATCTGGACCTGGTCTGAAGGCAAAGAAGGCCTCCTCATGAGAGGTGAAAGACCTCGGGGATCCTTCAAGCATCAGGGTCAATCAAAACAGCAATTAAACAAAGTAATAAGAAACTAGGGTTTAGAATTGAAAGAACTTGGTTTAGGTGTGGATGTCCTGGGGAAGAAGCAGTTGCTTGATTGGGGCAGCAGCTAAGGTGTCTTCTTTTGGGTGTGGCTGATCTCCAGGGATGCAAATGAAAGTTAGGGCAGTAGGGATTCAATCCAGGAATACAAGGAGAGCACACAAGAATAAGAGAGCCAATACTAGAACACCAAAACATAAGGCAATATTATGAAATTTCAGCAAGTTGTATTCATAAGAAATAGATGATTACAAGATGGGGAGGGGTGAGATATTTATAGAGTTTCCATGCCCTCTCTTACTAGGGTTACACTTAGGTTAACAAGCCCTTTCCTAGTTAGATTACATGTCCTTTCCTAGCTAGGTTAGAACTATAAAGCTTAGAAGAACTAGGAATCCTAACAAGGTTAGACTTGTCTTCTCCTTCTCACTTAAGGATACCTCCCTTTGAGCTTGGACTTGGTCAACCCTCCAAGGATGCCTAGGAGGGCATGTTGGGCTTCTAGGGGCAGCAAGGGGCTGGCCCAAAGGGGCTTGGGTGCATTGGCTTGGGCCTTTGAAAGCTGGGGTAGCCTGGTAACAGGAATAGTCCCTGGTATCTTACTTTTTAAGGGCTTGGGCTTGGCACCTAGGCTTGATTTCTTTGGGCTAGGATGCAGGTGGGCCTCTAGTATCATGGATGACATGGTCTGGAAATATACTCTGGCATTTGAAAGGGAATCTGGGTATCTGGAGGTCATCTGAAAGGAATCAGGGTTTTCAAAAGGTATCTTGGATCCTGTGGTGTGACACAAAATCTAATAATCTGATGCAGTGGCCTCTGACTCCTGGATGTGGCCTGGTGGAACTCTAAAATAGGGAAACCTCCTCTCTTGTATAAAATTTAAGCTTATACTAGACTTATAACTGATGTACAGGACTCAATATACTGGATTAGGTCAAGACAAATCAACTAGTTTCACCTTATTACAACTCAATCTTACTTTCTTACAAAATTGTGACACATGACTAAGTAAACCAAATAAAGCCTATTAATTTGTGTCTGATCCTGGTTCCCCCACCAATTCTCTCGAGATGGGAGGAACTCGACCCCATCGAGTATGGATCAATTTGGCTCTCATAGTGCTCGGGTAAGTCTGGGTTAAGGAGTTGCAGATCCTCACGGGTGATCCACGAGTCCTCAAATTCTGGCCGACCTTGCCACCAGACCAAATATCATTGACAGTCTCTATTCCAGGTGCCGATAGCTTGGTCATCCAGAGTTCTCTCAATCTTTACCTTACCAAAAGGCCAAATTATATGATATTGCTCTGGGGTGGGTTCACTCACAAAGAAAGGGAGTGGCTCAAGGGGCTCACTGAGTATCACTGATGCGGGACAGAGCTAGGGAGGATCGCTGGCGAGTGTAGAAGTCACCAGGGTATTAGGGCTTGCACTCAAGAAAAGGAACCAGAGTGTCACACACACTCCAATCTAGAGAAAAACACTCAGACAAAACTTTCAACTTTAGTTTGTATTCATGAGAAAAATGATGTTTAATATAAGAGGAGAGGGGCGGTATTTATAGATTCATTCCAGGATACATATCTTGAGGGCTAAGAAACCCTGACTTGGGCAGTCTTGGACTGGAGCTCTCTCTTGCGGGCCAAAAAACCCTGGTGAACCTGGTCAATAGTGGGCCTGTCTTGGACTGGAGCTCTCTCTTGCGGGCTTGGCTGTAGGAAAGGGTCTAGGTGCATGAAGGCCAGCTCTGGTTGGGGAGGCTTGGAAAATCTCCGGGTTGTTGACTCTCCTCTTGAATGAAAACTACATGGACTCGATTGGACTCGACTAGACTATAAAATTGGACCTGACTAAGTGGACTCAACTGACTCAGTCATCTCACTTTATTACAGGACTCAAATAAAATAAAATAAAATAAAATGGACTTTTGGTTCCCATCAATAACTACTAGCTCCCTAGACTCTATAAGATCTGAGATGATGAAGGTGGAGCTAATACCTAAATCAGGTGATATCTCTGGCACATAGGCATTGGGTCAATTACTCTTCATTATCTTGGATAGGCCAGCTTCGCGAACAGAAAATTTCTTTATCATCACATATTTCTCCACAGAAATTCTTCATTTTTCCTTTGAGAATTAGCCAAGTTGTTAATTTGTTCGTTACTTAGGTTCAGCTTTTGACTAATTTTCATATGCATATGCTGTACAGAGGCTAGTGCATGTGTGGAAAGGTAGATTTGGTTTGTAAATTTATTGGACTCAAGACAATATCTAATAGACTCGACTAAACTTCCCTACCAAAGAAAATTTATTAGACTCTCTAAGGGACAAAACCTAACAGACTATAAACTCTTTAGGTTTGATCATATCATAACATGCACATGAAAATGTCACATGAACTCTTAGTAGATGCCAGAGGGTCTTTAAAAGTAGGAAGCAAACATGACAGACTCGATGAATGAATGCAGTATGCAAACCTCTATGAAATGCAATCTAAGGGTTAGAAAATCATGAAAAGTTTCATAAAAGGATAGAAAATAAGAAGTGTATTCAGGATTAGTCTTATTGAGTAAGGAATAAGAAAAGGGTTCGGGATTAATCAGGTAGAATAGGATGCAAGAAGAGGTATCAGGGATTAATCCTAGACTAATAAGGTTGACCTTATGGGGTTGATGGGTACCTACAAGGTTTATAGTATGGAAGAGTGGGTCTCTAATCTCAGGAAAGAGATCATCAATGGGAACTATAAGATGGGATTCTTCCATAGGGTATTGATAAGCCAATTCCTTAATAAAGTCATATGGTTCATAAATCAAAGGACTAGGCTCTCTAATTGGGCTTTCTTCTAGTGGCTCCTCAAATAAGACTCTAATTGCAATATTAGGGTTCTCTTTCTCTAACTTTTCTTCCATTACAAGGTCAATTTGGGGGTGATCAAGGTCTGCTAACTCTGGGGTGGCTTCTACTTGGGTATCTACTATATCAACTAACACTGGATTGGCTTCTACTTGGTCTAATCTATTGGTTACTTGGTTGTTGATTTAGGTCAATTGGTTGGTTTGGGTGGTAGATTGGGTAAACCGGGTTTGGAATTGGGTATTTTTCTGGGTCCATTGTTCAATTAGGGCCTTAAGGAGGGTTTCTAGATTGGACCCCATGGTTGAACTAGGTTGGACTTTAGACTCAACTAATTATGGGTTGGTTTCTATTAGGGTTTGGTTATAGTCAACTACTTCTGGGTCTTCTATAGGTGTTTCTTCCTCTAGATCTTCAATAGACTCATCATCTTCATACTCCTCTACTTGATTTGGGTTAGCCTCATATATCTCTTCTTCAAGATCATTTTGGTGAACCAATGGGGTGGTAAGAGGGGTTTGGCTACTGAAAAATTGACTAGAGTCTGGGGTAATAGGGGTGGGTAAACTAAGGGTTATGAGTTCAAATCTAGGGTTATCAATCCTATAGGGTTCAGGTTGACTGAAGGATAGTGGGTTACTATTTGGTTCATATCTAGGGACTATGGGTTCCTGGGGTCTATAGGGTAAGGGTTCAGCTCTATGGGTCATACCTAGGATTCCTAATTGATCATCTAATAGATTAATCCTATGGGTTGCTGGGTTATTGGATTGGATCATTTGGTTAATCTGAGTATTGGTTTGGTCAAGCTTGTGGTTCATTTGTTTCTATTATTCAAGCAAGGCCTTCATGGAAGTTTCTAGATTGGATTCCATGGTTGAACTAGGTTGGGGTTTGGGCTTTTGGTATTGGGTTCCTAGTCTAGTTGTCATGCAATCAAACAATTAGTCAAAGTGGAATGGTGCAGCCAATCATGCAAAAAGAAAAAGGCTAGTACAATCTAGGGTTTCTTAGACCTAGAGCCAAAACTGAGTAGGTCGACTCAACTAACAATTAACCCAATAGCTAATCCTTCCACTAGCCAGGTAGGGGGTGGGGTGGTGGGAGGCTCTCCCTGCTTGTCACAGGGTTCTAATTATAAACCACCGGTCCACTTAGGTCTTTTAACTCTGGACCCCCAGCCTTAGACACCAGCTTTCAATAATAGCTAAAGGATTAAATGCACTAGTTCGCCCACACGGTTCGGTCCCGACCTATTGGATGTCACCTAGCCCTCTAGGGAAAATTAAGTCTAGTTAATTTTAATTAGGCTTGGGTTTGAATGATGGTGATTGTTTTGGGCCCAGGATAGTTGGTGAAATCCTGCCCCGATGTTATATTGATTGCCCTTAAGATTAGATTACAAGATGATGGCAATCGATGATCCTGATGCACTCTAAAACAATCAATAAATAAAATATATATTTTTAATTATTTTATGAGATGTCCAATTAAGTTTAAGTTTACTGGGTTTAGCAAACAAAGTTTGGCTTGAGATTAGGGGGGTTTGGAAGTTGATTAGGTTTGAGTTAGTCAAGTGCAAAACTAGCAGAAATCAGAAAATTAAGGTTTTAGTTGATACAAAATTTGACAAAGTTACTGATGCAAAAAAAAATCAAAAAAATTTTAAGACAGAGGAAGGACGATGAGGATGATACCTGCCAAATCTCATATAGAACAAAAATCAAATTAAGATGCAAATCTAAGGGTATTTGGACTGCTACAGAAATTTTTAGGATTTTGTTAGGATTTCTAATATGCCAAATTTTAATGATTTAAGATTTTTGTAAAATTAATTAAAAATGTTGATAAAACAGAGAACACGATAGAGAACAATTCAGTCAAATTTCATAGAAAAGTAAAATTCCTAGATGGTTGAAATCAGATGCAAAACAGACATCTAATGCAGTGGATAGGATGCAGAAATTAGGGTTTGTGAATGCAAAGCAGATAAAAACTATCCTAAATCTGCTATAATACCAAACTAATGCGGGATAACTCTAAGATTGCTAAAAATATAGGGAGAATAGTAAAATAATTTTTTGTGATTCTTATAATTTAATTTGTAGGTTAAACCCCAAAAATAAAGTAAGTACTAGCAAGCATAAAAGCAATGCAAAGAATCATCGTATCGCAGTATAACTCATGCAAGATAATGAAATAGCCAGGACCCGAGAGTTGAGAAACTCCCAGTTTAGGATAGCTATTCTTCATCAAATCAGATAATAAGAGAAGGGAAGGTTTCTTACCAGTCAGAGATTGAAAACTTTGCTTCAGTTCCTTGAATCAGATGGCTGATCTGGATCCTGTCTGAAGGCAAAGAAGGCCTCCTCAGGAGAGGTGAAATACCTCAAGGATCTTGCAAGTGTCAGGGTCAATCAAAACAGCAATTAAACAAAGGAATAAAAAACTAGGGTTTAGAATTGAAAGAACTAGGTGTAGGTGTGGATGTTCCGGGGAAGAAGCAGTTGCTTGATTGGGGTAGCAGTTAGGGCATCTTCCTCTGGGGGTGGCTGATCTCCATGGATTCAAATGAAAGCTAGGGAAGTAGGGATTCAATCCGGGAACACAAGATGAGCACACAAGAACAAGAGAGCCAACACTAGAACACCAAACACAAGGCAATATCATAAAATTTCAGCAAGTTGTATTCATAAGAAATAGATGATTACAAAAGGGGGAGCGGGGTATTTATAGAGTTCCCATACCCTCTCTAACTAGGGTTACACTTAGGTTAACAAGCCTTTTCCTAGTTAGATTACATGTCCTTTCCTAGCTAGGTTAGAATTACAAAGCTTAAAAGAACTAGGAATCCTAACTAGGTTAGACTAGTCTTCTCCTTCTCACTTAAGGACACCTCCCTTTGAGCTTGGACTTGGTTAACCCTCCAAGGATTCCTAGGAGGGCATGTTGGGCTTCTAAGGGCAGCAGGGGGCCATCCCAAAGGGGCTTGGGTGCATCGGCTTGGGCCTCTGGAAGCTGAGGTGGCCTGGTGGCCTGGTAGCAAGAATATTCCCTGGTATCTTGCTTCTTAAGGGCTTGGGCTAGGCTCCTGGGCTTGATTTCTTTGGGCTAGGATGTAGGTGGACCTCTAGAATCATGGATGCCATGGTTTGGGATTATACTCTGGCATATGGAGGGCATCTGGAAGGAATCAGGATTTCCGGAAGGCATCTTGGATCCTGTGGTGTCACGTAAAATCCAATAATCTGATGTAGTAGCCTCTGACACCTGGATGTGGCTTGGTGGAACTCCAAAATAGGGTAGCCTCCTCTCTTGTACAAAAATTAAGCTCATACTAGACTCATAACTGATGTACAGGACTTAATATACTAGACTAGGTCGAGAGAAATCAACTAATCTCACCATATTACAACTCATCTTACTTTCTTACAAAATTGTGACACTTGACTAAGTAAACCAAATTGGGCCCAGTAATCTATATCTGATCATAGTGCCCCCACCATTAGCATGGTTTGTCGGAGTGAGTTGTGGCAATTAATCTTCAAGTGCTCTTGCTTATCTTGAACCCAATTCAAACCCTTCTTGGACCAACTTAGGAAATCAACTAATTACAAAGTCAAATTGAACCCAATTTGACTCAAAAGACCAAATTGACAGGGGCCTAATCCTAATTACAGGACTCAAACTCAACCAAAGACATAAATTTTCCTATTTACAGGACTCATGTTCAATTAAAGAAATGAAATTGAAACCAAGAGTAAAATTGAAACAAAAAGTAAAGCTAACTTGAGTAAAATTGAAACCAAGAGTAAAGCTAACATAGTCCATCCATAATGAGTCTTGCTTGATTAGATTGGACTGAATTTTCTTTCAAATTGTGGTGCCCGCACCAATTCTTCCACGGTAGGAAAGACTCGGCCCTGTCGAGTATGGGTCACTCTGACTCTGATAGTATTCCAGTAAGTCCAGGTAGATTCGTTGTAGATCCTCTCGAGTGATCCTCGAGTCATCAGATCTCAGTCGACCTTGCCATCGCACCAAATAGCGTTGATAGTCTTTATTCCTAGTAGTGATAGTTTTGTCATCCAGAATTCTCTCAATCTGGTCTCGCCGCTCTAGTATAGTGGTTGGTGGACACTCGGGGATAGGATCACTCTCAATGATAGGTTCAGGCTCAAAAGATTCTCTAGGTATCAATATTGGCTTCTTATACTCTTCTAAGTCTAAAATATTGAAGGTCGAGCTAATACTTAAGTGAGATGGTAGTTCCAATATATACACCATAGGTTCAATTTTTTTTATGATTTTGAATGGTCCTGCACCGCAGGCATGTAATTTTTTCATGATTCCCGGTAGAAACCGTTCAGGTTTGAGCCTAACTATTACGAAGTCTCCTTCATAAAATTCTATGATTTTCTTATGTGAATTAGCCATACACCTGTAGGTTTCATTGCTCATGTTGATTTTTTTACTGATTTCTTTATGCAAGTCCTTAATATGCTATACGTATGACTCAGCATACTTAGAAACTCATGCATGTGTGGGCAATGGGATGAGATCTATGGGCTTCCTAGGTCTGTAACCATGGACCACCTCAAATGGACTCTTTCTAGTAGATCTATTGACTGAGCTATTATAAGCAAACTCAGCACGTGGTAGTAAGAGATCCTAATTTCCCATACTATCACCAACTAGACATCTCAATAGATTTCCTAGACTCGGGTAAACGACTTCAGTTTGGCCATCAGTCTGAGGATGGTAGGTAGTAAAGAATTTTAGTCTGGTTCCTAGCATTCGCCAAAGGGTTTTCCAAAAGTATCTAGTGAACGTAACATCTCTATTTGACACAATGGTTTAGGGTAAACCATTTAGCCTAACCACTTCATTAAGAAAAAGCTTAGCCATTCTTGAAGCATCGAAAGTTTGTGAACATGGGATGAAGTGAGCCATCTTAGAAAATTAGTCAACTACAATGTAGATGGAATCATGTCTCCTTGAGGTCTTTGGTAGTCCTAGTACAAAGTCCATACTAAGATCCTGCCAGGAACAATCAGGGACTGGTAGAGGAGTGTATAGACCATTGTTCTACTTTTGCTATTGATGCAGGAGTATTCATGCATGCTACTTATTTTTTTGTTATTAGGCCTTAAGTTAGGAGTTTGTATCCCAAATTTCAAGTCAAGATATTAAGTAAGAAATTCTATAGAAAATTTGAAGTACAGGCATGCAGAAATAAACCCTAAAAGTGAAGAAACATGATTGCCAAGGCTAAGAAGCCCTGGTTAGGACTAGCTCTTCTGCAATACCGCTACCAGAGGAGTTTAGGGGGTGTACCTGGTAGAGATTTGAAGATCAATACATGAAGAGTTCGCTCTACGCTCTCGGATGCGGCCTTGAAAGCAAAGTTGTTGACCTTGTGGATTCGAGGCTTTCAATCCAATTACCCGAAAGCTGGTCAGATAGAATCCTTGGATTCATGAACTCAGAGGGACCTACAAATCACCTATCAGGGATTAGAAAATAAAGAAAAGTAGGGTTAGATCATTGAAATAAGAAGAAGGGGAAGAAGTTTGAAGAGGGTGGCCAAGGGATGAAGAGAGCTGGTGGCTTGGTGCTGGGATTACATAGAAACCCTGAGGGATCACATAGATACCCTTAATCTCACTGAAAATTCACACAGAACTTTAAGGAAGACTCAAGAGATATTCATTCATAATAATTGATCATTTGCTACAATAGGGTGGAGGGGTGGGGTATTTATAGATGTTTTCATATCCTCTACTTGTTAGGATAGAATTACAAAGTTGAGTGGGAGAGGGATTATAAATTTGCCTAGAACTAGAAGTATACAATTTGAATAGAAATTCAACTTGATCTCCTTGTTAGAATTGGACTTCTCCCTCTTTTTGACTTGGTCAAATGTGCTTCACTTGGGCTTGGACGCCATCCACTCTTGGACTTGAACCTTGGGCAGCAAGTGGCGACCTCCTATTGGGCTTGGGCGGCCTTCAAAGCTTGGCTTGGTGCATGGGCTTGAGTAGGACTTGGGCGGCCTCCAAGGTTGGGTGTTGGGCTTTGGTGTATGTTCCCTGGTGGGTTGGAAATCTTGGACGCCAACTTAGAAGTGGATTTGTGAAAACCTAGGGCACCATGACTTTTGGACTTGAAGATCTTTTGGGCTGGGATGCTTGGAAGAAGAATATGCCTGGAGTCTTCATGTGGAGAGACTTCATGGACTTCTACTTTTGTGATCCTCCTCTTGTATGAAACTAGTACTTGACATAGACTTGTAACACAAACTTTTACTGGACCTACATGACTCATTTGGATTGGTTGAAATGCTCAACTTATTACTGGACTCACTTCAACTTAACTGGACTAGACTCAACATAAAACTTACAGGACTCATAGGACTCAAAATTGGCTCAACATGAGTTGACTAAACAACTAAGCTCAACTGAACCGAACATATCCCAAAACTTGACTCATAAACCCTAATTGTGTGAGTCAACTCTAAATACAGGACTCAAGTATAACAAGACCTAAAAAATAAAACTCAAGGCCTAAATACAGAACTCAAATGGCTAACATAGCTAGATTATTAGACTCAAAGATAAAATCTGAATCAAGGCTAAGTGGTGGGGACACTAGAGGAACCATGATACGGAACCTATATATGCATGCACGTATTTTTTTGGCACCACATTCTTCTCTCCTAGGCCTAGGCTAGCCCAGATTGCTTCAGGCTACATTTCAGGGCTTCAGGGTCTCGAGCTTGTCTCTCGGGCTTTTGATTTCTTCTCTAAGGCTTGTGATTTCTCCTCCTAGCTTTAGTTGGGTTCGTCTTCACTTGGCTGGCTTGGTCCTCACTTGTATGAGTCATTACTGGACATGTACTGGACTCCAAAAAATGACTAGCTCAACATGAGCTGACTAGTATAGGACTCAAGTAAAAACAACTTAGATGAACTAAGCTTTATTACAAATGGACTCAAACATAACTAAGTGATGCATAGAGGATTGAGAAGCCTCTGTCTTTTTCTGGTGCCTCTGGTGTCCACACCAATTCTCCCGGGGTGGGAGGAACTCAACCATGTCGAGTAAAAATCAAGCTGGCTCACATATCTCTCGAGGAGGTCTGGGTTGAGGCGTTGCAAGTCCTCTCGAAAAATCCACGAATCATCCGACTTTAGCTAGTGTTGCCATTGGACCAGGTAGCGTTGATAGCCGCGGCCCCAGGTTATTATGGCTTGATCATCCAGGATACGCTCGATCCGTTCTCTTCTCTCAGGCCAATTTATTGGGAGACACTCTGGGCTAGGGTCACTCACAATGGAAGGAGTAGGTCCAAAAGCCTCACTGGGTATCACTGTTAGTTTCCTATGCTCAACCAGGTCTACGATATTGAAGGTAGAACGAATGCCCAAATCCGAAGGCAAATCTAATGCATAGACATTTGGTCCAACCTTCTCTATCACTTTAAAAGGTCCGGCTCTATGAGCATGAAGCTTATTTTTAGGCCTAAGCCTAACCAAGATAGAATTTGCTACATCAAATTCCTTGGCCCTTCTTCGAGAATTAGCCAGTTTCTTTCAAAATTAGTGCAGGTGGTGAACATGCTGGGCAAATGCGGACTCCTAACAGATGATTCAAAGGACTCATACAAACACCTAACAAACTCGACTATGCATTCCTATCCAAAGAGGTTTATTAGGTCTTAACTACAACTTGGGTATGGGGCATGAGTTGTGGTTGATGGATGACATGCAAAAGAAAATTTGCAAGTAACTCCTAATAGATGCCAGAGGGTCTTCCAAAAGTAGGTGGCAAATGGGATGGGCTCTAAGGATTCATGTAACTTGGTAACCCCAATAAAATGTAACATAATAGTTCTAGACACATGAGAAGACTCAGGAAAGGGTAGGAAATAGGAAGGGGATTCAGGAAAATGTTCTGGGCTAAAGAGACTGACCTTAATGTATGAATATGGAGTTATATCTATAAGCAAGAAAAGGTCCATGCTATGGAAGGATGGGTCAACAATTTCTGGGAAGAGATCTTCAATAGGAATGGCAAGAAGGGATTCATCCTGAGGGCAATGGGTTAAGTAAGCCAAATCCTCAATAAAGTCTTCTAGTTCATGGAATTTAGGATTAGGCTCTACAATTAGGCACTTTTCTAGTGTTTCCTTAGGTAAAATCCTAATATCAGAGTTCACTTCCTCTAATTGTTCTTCCACTATAGGTTCCTCTACTAGACTAAACTCATAGGTGGCCTCTTTAGATGTCTTAGTGGGCTCTAGAGTTTCTAAATTTTCAAGGGGTTCATCCTCTTCAAAGTCCTCTCCCTCGTATTCATCTACTAAACTAGGATCAGCCTCATATACTTCTACCTTAGGCTTATTAATGGGTTCAGGTTTTTGATTATGGGCACTACTCCTAGTGGGTTCAGGTTGACTAAGTGGTAGTGGATTACTACTGGGTTCATATCTAGGGATACTAACCTTATAGGGTTCATGTTGATAGGTCATAGGTCTACTAGGCTTATAGGGTGTGGGTGCATATGATCTATGTTCATAGGTTTTGGGTACATAGGTTCTAGGTTCATATAATTTGGATAGTATGGATATGGGTGGCTCAGGTTTGGATCTAGTCTGAGTCCTACGGATTTTCTCTAGGGTTCCTATCTGAACATCTACTTGATCAAATCTATTGTCTAAGTGGTCAAGTCTATTGTGGGTTCGGGTATTGGACTGGGTCATCTGGGTATTCATCTAGGTTAGCTGTTCAGTAAGGGCTTTAATCTGGGCTTCAAGATTGTCCATGGATTCAGGCAAAAGTGGAGATGGTGGATGATATGATGCTCCTAATCTAGTGCTCATGCAAGACTCAATACTAACTTGATTACAGCTACCTAGACCTAGAGTCCAAAACTAGATGCTCAATCAGGGTGGCAAACTAGCCTATAGTAACCCTGTACTCAGCCAGGCACCTAGGGGAGTGTTAGGTCCCTGATTGCCAATCCTAGACACCAATCAAAGATTGGCCAAGTAGGCGGACCAGCACACAAGCCCTTCAGGACTGAATCCCTGAATCACCATTCTAGACACTAAGAACAAGGCACACATAGGTCAGCTTGACACAGTGATCTGACACTTAGCCTGGACCTGACCAGTTGGTGTCCCTAGCCCACTAGGGCAAAATTAAGTCTAGTTAATTTTAAGTTAGGCTTGGGATGGAATGAAAAGATGGTGGTTTTAGGCTAAGGAAAGGTAATGACCTCCTTCCCTTATCTGGCATAAAGAGAGTGCCCTTAATGGTAGTTTATGTAATGATGGCAGGTAGATGAGGATGCAAATTAGGGTTTAGATGTTTTTCGTATTCTTGGAATATATGTAAATTTTTTTTTGTTTTAGAATTTTTCTTAAATAGAAGATAATTGCCGATTATGCTATAATATGAAGGAAATATGATAAAAATAAATATATGCAAAGATTATACTGAAAGAAACCTTGAACTTTTCGAATTCGGGTTTGCTACCAAAATAGAGTAAAATTGTTCTCGAGCAGTGTTTCCATTGGAATAAAATCTACAGACTGAAATAATTCTTGAGAAAAATCTGTAAAATAGTATGAATTATGTGGAATCTAAAAAATCAAATTTCAAAATTTTCTGAGTTCTTTGTAGGAAGAAACAATTAAAATTATAGAGTATATTTGAAAAGGGCTGAAAATGAAAAAAACCTAAGAACTCCTTGTGTTCTTCTTCACGAGCCAATTCACAATGGCATCCCTACCACCATAGGAGATCCTGTCGATTGGGAAAGAGGGTTTTCGAAGCCCTAACAATCTCCTATGACCGAACGGCCATGGTAAAGCTCTCGATCCGATTATCCAAAGAGAATCAAGCCCAAAACAGGCTCTGATACCAAATTGATGCGGAACCTATATACGGATGCAAGTATTTCTTTTATATTTTTAATGTTAAGTTATATGATTAACCCTGAAGAATAGACCAAGGACCTAAGCAGGGAAAACTATGCAAGATAAGAAACTAAAGCATGCAAGATAGGACCTAAAAGCAACAGAAAAGAAAAGGACTGCCAAGGCTGAGAAGTCCCGGTTGGGCTAGTTCACCTACAATAAAGCTATTGGTGGTAGAGGGGGTATACCTGGCAATGGTGAAAGTACCCGATGTAGATCGTACATGAAGAGATCGCTCTCACTCTAGATGCAGCCTGGAAAACCAAGCCAAAGACCCGAGGATACCCGGCTTTTTGCTCGGTGGCTCGATTGCAGCCTAGCTGGAGTCATCGGATTCATTGGAGTCGAGGGACCTGCAAACGACTTGTCAAGAGTTAGAAAACATAGAAGAGAAGAAAAGATGAGGGGAATATAGCAAAGGGAAGAGGTTGTTTGGAGTGGGTGGCCAGGGATTTGGAGAGTAGGCTGGCGGCAGGAAGCAATCACAAGGCACCAGGAAGAGGAAGGGCTCACACAGAACCCCTTAAGCACACAGCAGGGTAGCACACAGCAATTGGAGAATCAATGATTATTTCATATATCAAAATTAGTTCTCATACAGGAGACTAGGGTGCTTTAAATAAACTCATATTCTTGGGCCCTAAGTAAGGATACAATAATCATTACATAGGAATCCTATTCCCACCCAAACCCTAGCTAGAAAATAATGAAAAAATAAGTAGAATAAATCCCTACAATTTCTCTCCTCTTGCCTTGGTCGGCCAAGGGAGGTGACCTTAGTGGCCAACCAAGGGTGGTGAGCATAAGTCCTTGGCACCACTTCCTTCTCTCCTGGGCCTGGGCAGGCCCAAATTACTTCAGGCTGTATTTCAAGACTTCAGGGTCTCGGGCTTGTCTCTCGGGCTTTTGATTTCTATTCTGAGGCTTGTGATTTCTCCTCCTAGCTTTAGTTGGGTTGGTCTTCACTTGGCTGGCTTGGTCCTCACTTGTATGAGTCATTACTGGACATGTACTGGACTCCGGAAAATGACTAGCTCAACATGAGCTGACTAGTATAGGACTCAAGTAAAAACAACTTAGATGAACTAAGCTTTGTTACAAATGGACTCAAATGTAACTAAGTGATCCACAGAGGGTTGAGAAGCCTCTGTCTTATTCTGGTGCCTCTGGTGTCCGTACCAAATTGATGTGGAACCTATATATGCATGCAAGTAATTTTTTTATATTTTTAATGTTAAGTTGTATGATTAATCCCGAAGAATAGACCAAGAATTTAAGCAGGGAAAACTATGCAAGATAAGAAACTAAAGCATGCAAGATAGGACCTAAAAGTAATAGAAAAGAAAAGGACCGCCGAGGTTGAGAAGGCTCAGCTGGGCTAGTTCACCTACAATAAAGCTACTGATGGCAGAGGGGGTGTACTTGGCAACGGTGGAAGTGCCCGGTGCAGATTGTACACGAAGATGTCGCTCTCACTTCGAATGCAGCCTGGAAAACTAAGCCAGAGACCCGCGAATACTCAGCTTTCTGCTCAGTGGCTCGATTGTGGCTAGGCTAGAGTCATCGGATTCGTTGGAGTCGAGGGACCTGCAAACGACCTGTCAGGGGTTAGAAAACACATAGGAGAAGAAAAAATAAGGGGAAAACAACAAAGGAAAGAGGTTGTTTTGAGTGGGTGGCCAGGGCTTTCGAGAGCAGGCTGGCGGCAAGAAGCAATCGCAGGGCACCGGGAACAGGAAGGGCTCACATAGAACCCCTTAAGCATACAGCAGGGTAGCACACAGTAATTGGAGAATCAAAGATTATTTCATATATCAAAATTAGTTCTCATACAAGAGACTAGGGTCGTTTAAATAGACTCATAGTCTTGGGCCTCATGTAAGGATACAATAGTTATTACATAGGAATCCTATTCCCAACCAAACCCTAGCTAGAAAATAAGGAAAAAATAGGTAGAATAAATCCCTATAATTTCTCTCCTTCTCTTGCCTTGGTCGGCCAAGGGAGGTGACCCTAGTGTCCGACCAAGGGTCGTGAGCATAAGTCCTTGGCACCACTTTCTTCTCTCCTGAACCTGGGCTGGCCCAGATTGCTTCAAGCAACATTTCAAGGCTTTAGGGTCTCGAGCTTGTCTCCCGGGCTTCTGATTTCTTCTTTGAGACTTGTGATTTCTCCTCCTAGCTTTAGTTGGGTTGGTCTTCACTTGGCTGGCTTGGTCCTCACTTGTATGAGTCATTACTGCACATGTACTAGACTCCGAAAAATGACTAGCTCAACATGAGCTGACTAGTACATGACTCAAGTAAAAACAACTTAGATGAACTAAGCTTTATTACAGATGGACTCAAATGTAACTAAGTGATCCATAGAGGGTTGAGAATCCTCTATCTTATTCTTGTGCCTCTGGTGTCCGCACCACACCAGAATAAGATAGAGGCTTCTAAACCCTCTATGGATTACCTAGTAGCATTTGAGTCCATTTATAATAAAGGCTTAGCCTATTTGAGTTGTCTTTTTATTATTTGAGTCTTGTACCAGTAAGCTCATGTTGAGCTAGTCTTCTTTCTGAGTCCTGTACATGTTAGTCGAAGTCCAGTGAAGACTCATACAAGTGAAGACCAAGCCAATCCAAGTGAAGACCAACCCACCTGGAAGCTATGAAGACCATGAAAGGCCTAGGAGAAGAAATCAGAAGTCCGGGAGCGAAATCAGAAGCCCTGGAACCCTAGACTGCAGCCTGAAACAAAATGGGCCAACCAAGGCCTAGGAGGGGAGCTAGGGCACCATCCACCCTATGGTCACTACCCACTTGGTCGGCCACTAGGGTCAACTCTCTTGGCCAACCAAGGCAAGAGAGTGGAGGAGAGATTTAAGGGATTTTCATCCTAAACCTACCATGTATTCTAGGTTGGGTTTCGATGGGATTCAAATTCTTAGGTAATGACTATTGTAACCTTACTTGGGAGCCAAGTCTAAGAATCTATTTAAGAGACTCTGCTCTCTTGTATCAAGGCACTTTTATTCTTCAGATATAACTGAGTTCTTCCAATTGCTGTGTACTACCTGCTATGTGCTAAGGGGATTCTGTGTGAGCCCCTCCTTCCGATGTCCTGCGCCCAGTCTCCAACCGCCATCATCTCTCTAAGCCCTGGCCGCCCACCCTCAAACCTTCCTTCTCCATGCTATTTTTCAATTAATCCTCCATCCCTGCTTTGTTTTCTAATCCCTGAAAGGCTATTTGCAGGTCCCTCAACTTATATGAATCCAACGACTCCAGCCGGCCAGCAATCGGATCACCGGGTAGAAAGCCAAGAATCTGCAAGTCTCCGGCTTGATTTTCCAGGCCATATCCAGGAGTGATAGAGATCCCTTTATGTACGATCTACACCGGGTACATCAACCATTGTCAAGTACACCCCCTCTGCCTGCTAGTCACCTTATTGGAGTTAAACTAGCCCAACTGAGATTTCTCAGCCTCGGCGATCTGCTTTCTTTTGCTTTTTGGTCCTGTTATGCATGCTCTTAAGTTTCTTAATTTTATATAGAACTCTTTACATCATTGTTTGGTCTGATATTTGGGATTAAAATATATAACTCAATATTTAAAAATACAAAAAAATAATTGCATGCATATATAGTTCCGCATCATTTGGAATAAGAGCCTGTATGGGCTCTGTTCTCTTTGGATATTCGAATCGGGAGCTTCACCATGGCCATCTGGTCATAGGAGACTAGTAGGGCACCCTCCTTTCCTAATCAACGGGATCTCCTATGGTGGTAGGGGTGCTACTATGAATTGACCCCTGAAGAAGAACACAAAGTATTCCATTAGGGTTTTGCATTTTTGGCCTTCTTAGTATATCTTCTGTTATTTTAATTATTTCTGTCTGTATTAACTCATAAAATTCTAAAATTTATTTTTTTAGATTCATCATAATTCATATTAATTTCTAGAAGTTTCTCAGAAATTATTTCGATCTATGGATTTTCTCCCAGCTGAAACACTGCTTGAGAACAATTCTACTCTGTTTTGGCAATAAAGCCAATTTTAGAAAGTTCAAATTTTTTTTTAGTATAATCTTTGCATATCTTTAATTTTAGGATGTTCCTTGCATATTAGGTCATAATCTGTAAGTTATCTTTCTATTTAAGAAAATCCCAAAACAAAAAAAAAAAATTACATATTCACAAAACACCAAAAATAGCTAAACCCTAATTTGCATTTTCATCTACCTGCCATCATTGCATAATATGCCTTAAGGGCACTTTCTATATGTCAGATAAGGAGAGGAGTTGATAACCTCTCCTTATCCCAAAACCACATCCCTTGTATACGGTCCCAAGCCAAATTTAAAATTAATTAGACTTAATTTGCCCTAGTGGGCTAAGGACACCCATCGGTCGGGTTCAGTCATTGTGGGATGACTAGTGCACCCAATTCATTTCCTATTACTAGATACTGGTGTCTAGGCAAGAGGTACAGAGTCAAATGACCTAAGCAGATCAGTGGTTCTTTAATTGGGTCCCTGCGAGAGCAGGGGGGCCTCCCACCATCTCACCTCTTACCTGGCTAGATTGAAGGACTAGGATTTGAGTTGTGTGTAAGTTGAGTAAACCCATTCTGATTGGACTCTAGGTCTAGGAAATTGTAGCCGAGTTAGTGTTGAGTCTTGCATGAGCACTAGATCAGTAGCATCATATCATCCACCATCTCGACCTTTGGCTGAACCCATGGATAATCTTGTAGCCACGATTAACGCCCTTATTGAGCAGGCAACCCAATTTTTCACCCATTTGAATCATAGATTTGACCAAGTAGATGTTCATATAGGAAATCTAGAGAAAACCTGTAGGACTCAGACTAGATCCAAACCTGAGCCACCCATACCAACACTACCTAAATTATATGAACCTAGAATCTATGTACACGAAACCTATGAACATAGATCCTATTCACCCACTCCCTATAAGCCTAATAGACCCATGACCTATAGATCCGAACCCATAGGCCATCGATCGGAACACCATAAGGCTAGTATCCCTAGATATGAACCCAGTAATAATCCACTACCCCTTAGTCAACCTGAACCCACTAGGAGTAGTGCCCATAATCAGAAACTAGGACCTAGCCAATTTTTCCTTAGTCGACCTTCTCCTACCACTCCTGTGATTCACAAGGCTTACATTAAAGCAGAAGTATATGAAGCTGATGTGAACTTAGTGGATGAGTATGAGGGAGAAGAAGAGACACCTCTAGAAGACCTAGAATTAGTTGACCCCTAGGTACCCAGGTAGAAGCCAATCTAGAGTTAGCAGCTTAAAGCTATAATGGAAGAACAATTAAAGGAAGAGAACCTAGAGACTGCTGCTAGAACCTTACGTGAGAAAACTATAAAGGAGAGCCAAATTATAGAGTCTAATCCTAAAATACAAGAACTAGAAGAATTTATTAAGGACTTGATCTCTTTGAATCAGTACCCTTAGGAAAAGTCCCCACCTATAGTTTTCATTAAGGACCTCTTCCCTGAGATTAGTAATCCATCCTTCCATTATGCAAGCCCTGTAGATATACCTCAACCTTGTAAGGTTAGGCTCATTAGTCTAGAATTAGTCCTTGACATGCCTTCTTATATCTTACTGTATCCAACAAATCCTAAACCTTTTTTCCTATCCAACCAGACTAATTCTGAACCCACTTCTTATTTTCTGCCCTTTTTAAACACCTCCAGCATTTCTAGGATCATTAAATTGCATTTAGTTGAGATTAGCATACTGCATATATTCATTACGCATATTAGATTTGCATTTTACTTCTAGCATACTCTATGGAATGTCCTAGGAGCCCATTGTAAATTTTCATGTGCATGCCAAACTAGGATCAAACCTAAAGAACCTATGATCTGTTAGGTTTAGGTCCAAAGAGTTCAATAAAATTTTCTTTAATAGGAATGCATAGTTGAGTTTGTTAGGTATTAGTATGAGTCCTTTGTGTCACCTGTTAGGGTCTGCATGTTCCCAGCATGTTCACCACCTGCATTAATTTTGAAACAAACTGATTAATTCCTGAAAAAGGGTCAAGAAATTTATTGTAGTGGATTCTATCATTATTAGGCTTAGGCCTGAGCAGTTTCCACCCGGGATCGTTAAGAAGCTTCATGCTCGCAGAGCCGGATCTTTTAAAGTGATAGTGAGGGTTAGACCAAATGCTTATGTGTTAGATTTGCCTCCAGATTTGGGCATTAGTTCTACCATCAATATCGCAGACCTGGTTGAGTACAGGGAATCGGCAGCAATACCTAGTGAGGCCTTGGACCTATTCCATTGATGCGGGACAGAGATTGGACTGGATCGCTGGCGAGCATGAAAGTCACCAGAGATTAGGATTTGCAAAAAAGGAGGAAAGAAGAGGGTGCAGGGTTAAGAAAAATACTGGGGTTCACATAGATTCCCTAAGAAGAACAAGCACATAGCAAAGGGGATCACACATATGCCCTAGAAGAACAAGCACATAGAAAAGTGGCTCACATAGATGCCCTGGGCTCACACAGATGCCCAAAATCAGGTATCACACAGAAACCCTGGGAAGATGGAGAAGGGATCATACAGATACCCTAGGATCACACAGATCCTTCACACAGAATAGTAGAAATTTTATTCATCCATCCTTCCTTATTACAAAAGGTTGAGGGTGGTATTTATAGATTTTCCAACCCTCATTTGAATTTGAATACAAGATAAAAAGATAAGAACGAATCAAATTCAAATATAAGATAGGATAAGATAAGCCTATCCATATATCAATCCTACCCAACCAAATCCTAATTCAAATTTTAAACAAAAGATAAATCCTAAATAAATTTATTGCAAAAAATGCTTCAAGATCTGTGCCACTTCAAGAATTATTCTTGCTCCAAGATCCATGCTTGAGATGTCCCCATCATTCTCCTACGGTGGGGTGAACTCGACTCCGTCGAATCAGGCTTAGCGAGGTTGATGGAACTGAAACCAATCAAAAAGGACTCCGATGCTGGGTTCACCCCTTTTTATTTTTTGTCAACTTCTTTTCTTTTTTTTTTTTTCACTGATTTTTATATTGGCTGCTTTGAGATATGCAGCTATGAAATTCATGCAGTTCGAGGAAGCGTGCAGCACTGAAGTCGGCAATAGTGAAGGGCATTTGCCTTCACGTTCGTGCAATCATCTTGGTGTCTTCTTCTCCATGGACCGAGTGCTGGGTGCAACGGAGGGCAGCCCGGAAGGAGAGCACCGGCTATGGTACCAGAATGATGGTGGCGGCCATGGCGGAGGAACGCGGCTAGCCGATGGAGAGCACTGAGGCGATCCGGTGGAGCATTCGATCTGAAGCTTGAGGGCGATGATGAATCAGGTGTTGGGGGTCGTCGGCTGTTGGCAGGGGAGATGTCGTTGACGGAGAGAAGAAGACGACCGCCGGTGGGCTCGGAGGTGATCTCTCCGGTGAGGTCGGCAGACCAGAGTCTTTCACGGAGCGGCTGGGAGCTGGGGTTGAGGACAGTGCAGTAGTGCACGGCGTCGACGAGGACGGAATGCATTGGCGGTAGAAGAAATGGAGGATTCTGGACTGCTGGAGGGTGGAGAGATCAGTTTTTTTAGAACATGGGAGTTTGAGTTGGGGGCCGCAAAGGCTGGGATTGTGGAGAAACGAGGAGAGATTGAACTGGGCGAGGGCTTCGGTGGCTGGGATTTTGCCAGAGAGATTGTTGTTCGAGAGGTTGAAGAAGTGGAGGCTCCACTGGTCGAAGGGCGGGATCTCCCCCTTGAGGAGGTTGTCTTGGTGACAGAGGGCGTACAGCCGGGGGATTGCGGCGAAGGCCACTGGAATGGGGCCAGAGAGAAGGTTGCTGGAGAGAACAACGATCTTAAGGCGGTGAATGGTGGCGAGAGTGGCCGGGATCCGGCCGAAGAAGCGATTGTCATGGAGGTAGAGGGACTTGAGGTTGGTGAGAGGGGCGAGGTCGGGGATGGCGCCGGAGAGGGAGTTGGACTTGAGACTAAGGACACGGAGCTGGTCGAGGGGAGCAAGGATCTCGGTCGTTAGGGTGCCGGTGAGGTTGAGGTACTCGAGCACAAGCTTGTTGACCCTCCCATCAGAAGAGCACTCCTTGACTCCGTACCACCCATTGCAGAGCTCCGACGAGGCCTCTTGCCGCCATGGGATGGCGTCCAAGGGATTGATGGAGGCTTTCAAAGCTAAAAGGGCCTCCGCATTGCTAGATTTAGCTCTACTAGAGGAAATATGAGCAAGAAAGAAACAGAAGAAGAAGAGAAAAAGGGAGGAATGGTGGTGGGTGACCGGCTGGGGGGAGGGTGGTCCGACATTGATGTTGGGGAAGGATCCATGGACGAGATTTGAAATAGGGAAGAAAGAGAATAGTGGGCTAGTGATGAAGCAGAAAAATCCTAATCTTTTAGCTCTGATACCATTTGATGCGGGACAGAGATTGAACTGGATCGCTGGCGAGTATGAAAGTCACCAGAGATTAGGATTTGCAAAGAAGGAGGAAAGAAGAGGGTGCAGGGTTAAGAAAAATACTGGGGTTCACATAGATTCCCCAAGAAGAACAAGCCCATAGTAAAGGGGCTCACACAGATGCCCTAGAAAAACAAGCACATAGCAAAGGGGCTCACATAGATGCCCTGGGCTCACACAGATGCCCAAAATCATGGATCACATAGAAACCCTGGGAAGATGGAGAAGGGATCATACAGATACCCTAGGATCACACAGATCCTTCACACAGAATAGTAAAAATTTTATTCATCCATCCTTCCTCATTACAAAAGGCTGAGGGTGGTATTTATAGATTTTCCAACCCTCATTTGAATTTGAATACAAGATAAAAAGATAAGAACGAATCAAATTCAAATATAAGATAGAATAAGATAAGCCTATCCATATATCAATTCTACCAAACCAAATCCTAATTCAAATTTTAAACTAAAGATAAATCCTAAATAAATTTATTTCAAAAAATTCTTCAAGATCTGTGCCACTCTACGAATTATGCTTGCTCCAAGATCTGTGCTTGAGATGTCACCATCATCCTTCCATTGAGAGTGACCCTAGCCCAGATTGTCCACCCATAAATTGGCTTGAGAAAAGAGAATTGATCGAGAGTATCTTGGACGATCAAGCCATCATGACCCAAGGTCATGGCCATCAATGCTACCTGGTTTGATGGAAAGGCCAGCCAGAGTCGGATGATTCGTGGATTTCTCGAGAGGACTCACAGCGCCTCGACCCAAACCTTCTTGAGAGATATATGAGCCAGTGTGATCCTTACTTGATAGGATCGAGTTCCTCCCACCCGGGGAGAATTGGTGGGGATACCAGAGGCACTAGAATAAGACAGAGACTTGTAAACCCTCTGTGGATTACCTAGTAGCATTTGAGTCCATTTGTAATAAAGGCTTAGCCTATTTGAGTTGTCTTTTTATTATTTGAGTCCCGTACTGGTCAGCTCATGTTGAGCTAGTCTTCTTTCTGAGTCCTGTACATGTTAGTCGAAGTCCAGTGAAGACTCATACAAGTGAAGACCAAGCCAATCCAAGTGAAGACCAAGCAAATCCATGTGAAGACCAACCTAACTGGAAGCTATAAAGACCATGAAAGGCCTAGGAGAAGAAATCAAAAGCCCGGGAGCCAAATCAGAAGCCCTGGAACCTTGGACCATAGCTTGAAACAAAATGGGCCAGTCAATGCCCAAGAGAGGAGGTAGGGTGCCATCCACCCTATGGTCACCACCCTCTTGGTCGGCCACTAGGGTCACCTCTCTTGGCTAACAAAGGCAAGAGAGAGGATGAGAAATTTGAGGGATTTTCATCTTAAACCTACCATATATTCTAGCTAGGATTTGGGTGGTATTCAAATTCTTAGGTAATGACTATTGTAATTTTACTTGGGGGCCAAGTCTAAGAGTCTATTTAAGAGACTCTACTCTCTTGTATCAAGGCACTTTTATTCATGTGATATAATTGAATTCTTCCAATTGCTGTGTGCTAAGGGGATTCTATGAATGCCCCTCCTTCTTCCTGGTTCCTGTTCCCAGTCTCTAGCCACCATCCATCTCTCTAAGCCCTGGCTACCCAACCTCAAACCTTCCTTCTCCTTGATATTTTTTAATTAATCCTTCATCCCTGCTTTGTTTTCTAACCCCCCAAAAGGTTGTTTCTAGGTTTCTTAACTTATATGAATCCAAGGACTCTAGCCAGGCAGTGATCGGATCATCGGGTAGAAAGCCAAGAATCCGCAGGTCTCTGACTTGATTTTCCAGGTTGCATCCAGGAGCGAGAGCGATCCCTTCATCTATGATCTACACTGGGTGCATCAACCATTATCAAGTACACCCCCTCTGCTTGCCAGTTGCCTTATTGGAGTTGAACTAGCCCAATCGAGACTTCTCAGCCTTAGCAGTCCACTTTCTTTTGCATTTTGGTCCTGTTATGCATGCTCTTAAATTTCTTAATTTCATATAGAACTCTTTACATTGTTCTTTGGTCTGATCTTCAGGATTAAAACATATAACTCGATATTTAAAAACATTAAAAATAATTGCATGCATATATAGTTCTGCATCACCAAGGGACTCAAACTCAAGGACCCATAGTAAACTATGGTTGACCTGATGTCCATATCAATTCTCCTAGGATGGGAGGAACTCGACCCTATCGAGTATAGGTTAGTCTGGTGCTGGCAGTAAGTCTGGGTGGAGGTGCTGTGGGTCCTCTCGAGTAATCCATGAATCACCACATTCTAGTCGACCTTGCCATTGGACCAGGTAGCATTGATAGCCACGGCCCCGGGTCGTGATAGCTTGATCATCCAAGATATGCTCGATCTATATTCCTCTCTTAGGCAAATTTAGTGGACACTCAGGTAAGGTTTCTCTCTCAAAGGATGGGTGAGATCCAAAAATCTCACTAGGAATCACTTCCAGTTCCCTATACTCAACCAAGTTTGTGATTTTGAAGATAGAACTAATGCCTAAATCTAAGGTCAGGTCAAGCACATAGGCATTGGGTTCCATTTTTTTTTCACTCTAAAGGGTTTAACTTTGCGAGCATGAAGCTTCTTAACCATAATAGAATTTTCTACATTAAATTCCTTGGCTTTCTTTCAGGAATTAGCCAGTTTTTATAGATTTCATTACTGAAATTAATCTTTTGGCTAATGTCCTGATGCAAATGCTGTGCAGAGGTCAGTGATAAATCATGGATTTACATGTTTATTTTAAGTATTTTAGTTAATTATTGGTGCAAATATTCTTTTAATAACCTAATTTCATAATTAATTTGGACTTTCTTGCAACTAATTATTTTTAAAAAAATATCTTTGAAAAATATGAAATTAGAATACGTTCATGAAAAATAGATTTCAAGTCAAAGAACCATAAATCCATTTAAATGATTAATAAAATATTTAATAATTATAATTAATGATCATGGAATCAGTAAAATTAATAAGATTGAAACCCACCAATAGGTAGAGCTTGATTTATGGAATCCAACGACACAAACGGTACTTAAATCAGGTTTGAAATGAAGAAGTTATGAATTTTCTAAGATTTTTGCACACATTTTGATGCTACACGTTTTTGGAGCAGCCGGTCCATCATGGACCGGCTGCTGGTTTTTTTATTGCAGTTTGGTTCACCGGCAGCCATGGCTGCCGGTCCATGGAATAGGCCGTGGACCATAGCCCTCCAGAGGTGCCAAAATTCGCCGGGAAGCACGTCGGCGGTGTCCCTGGCCGGAGGAGAAGCTCCGGTGGTGGTTTGACGGTCGGTGGTGGCATTTTTCGGCGGCAAATGAGAGGAGGCAGCCCACGTTCTTCACGTGTCCACGGCCGGAAGAGAAGCTCCGGCGGTGGCGTTGTCGAGCCTCCACGCGCACGGCCAAGCTCCTCCACGCGCAGCCCACGCCCTCCACGGTGGCGTTCTCCACGGCCACGCCCTCCACGGTGGCGTTCTCCATGGCCACACCCTCCACTGTGGCATTCTCCACGGCCACGCCCTCCACGGTGGCACAGCCCGCGTTCTCCACAGTCGAAGGAGGGTCTCCACGGTGGTGCAGTCCACGGGCAAGTACTCCATGGGCTGCAGGGCGTTGCCGCGCTCCTCACGCATTCACGAGCTCCACGCGCATTGCCGAGCTCCTCCATGCGCACGGCCAAGCTTCTCCACGCGCTCCACGGTGGTTCCACGAGCTGGCTTGCCGGAGCGCCATCTACGAGCAGTCTACGAGCAATCCACGGGCAGTCCACGAGCAGCGTAATCAACGGAGCAGCAATGGAGCAGTCACGTTTTTTTTTTGTCCCACATCGCTAGTGTGCAACAAGCTCCCCTCTCTGGTCAATTATAAAATGAACCCCAATGCACAAGATAGGGGGATCCCGGAGAAAAGACAAGGTACAGGGTAGAGGGCATTGCTTGGGTTACGGGTTGGCTTTTGGAAGTGAGGTTTCTCAAAGGAGAGCGTGTCCCTACACCATCTTCCAGCCTTCTCTCTCTTAGATCAAGATCCGAAGAAGAAGACGCAGAGAAAGCCCAGTTCGCTCCACGCAGTACGAAGGAAGGAGCTATCTTCCCGACGAGGCTGCGTCGATCTGTTCTTATCTTTGTTACTTGTTTTGTTAATTTAGTTTTTTTTCGCATTGTATTTAGACCTTAAGTTTCAATCAATGCAATATCTCTTTTAATTCCTGTCTTTCGTCTTGTCTGCAAATAGATGCTAGGATCTAAATAATAGATCCTAGTGCCAAGTTTTCC
The DNA here is from genome assembly GCA_021397845.1 of Areca catechu. Classification (NCBI taxonomy): domain Eukaryota; kingdom Viridiplantae; phylum Streptophyta; class Magnoliopsida; order Arecales; family Arecaceae; genus Areca; species Areca catechu. The sequence continues at coordinate 60,341,479 of CM038050.1, forward strand.
TGCAATTTTAATATTTATATTTTTTTGACTTCAAATATTTTTTTACAAAGATAAAAAATTTCAAATCCTAAACACAGCCTTCTCTGTGGATTCGACCTGACTCCTCTTGCTACGTATTTTTAAATATTTTAAGAAGTCGGATTTTAAAATGATAGCTACGGTGTTTTAACGACAACCCCGCGGTCCTACCAGTCAGTGCAGGTGTGGATGGATGAATAAGGTCTGGAAGCTTATTGGACTCAAAACCAACACTTAATGGACTCGACTAGGCATTCCTATCAAAGGAAATTTATTAGACTCTTTGGGTCTAAACATAACAAACTATAGGCTCTCAAGGTTTGATTCTGGTTTGACATGCACATGAAAATTTACAATGAACTTCTAGTAAATGCCATAGAGTATGCCATAAGTAAGATGCAAACCTAACATGCGCAATGAATGTATGTAGTATGCTAATCTCAATAAAATGCAACTTATTGATCTTAGAAATGCTGGAGATTTCTGGAAAGGGCAAAAAATAAGAGGTGGTTTCCGAATTAGCCTGGTAGGGTAGGGAAAAAGGTTCAAGATTAGTTGGATAAAGTAGGATATAAAAAAGGATGTCATGGACTAATTTTAGACTATTGAGGTTGACCTTATGGGGTTGATGTCTATTTACAGAGTCTATCTTATGGAAGAATGGGTCACTAATCTCATGAAAGATAGTGGGGGCACCAGGTTCAGAAAGAAGCTTCAACTAATACCAAGTTCTTTATGGATTGAGACTAGGAACTCAAGTCTCGTATGAGTCCTGTATGTTTATTAAGTCCTGTTTTATTTTCTTTTGGGGTTTTAAAGTTCAATTAGAGTCAATTAGGCTTTATACTGAGTCAAGTTCAAGAGCTACTTGAAATTGGGCCAGACCAGCTTTACTTGGAGTGCCACATCATCTTGAACCACCTATGCCAACTCATCACCAAAGAATGCCACATCACCTTTTTGCCAAGTCATCTCCAAGGGGTGCCATGGAGAAGGATGCGCCATGTCACCATGCCATTTCACCTTGCCACATCATTGGATTTGGAAACCACCTCGCCATGCCAACTCACTTTGCCAAGTCATCACCAAGTGGTGCCACATCAAAACAACTTCAAAGTGGGAACCTCACCATCCCAACTCACCTTGACAAGTAATCACCAAGAGGCGCCAACTACAAGTGGGGACCAAGGATTCAAATCCTCCACATTCTATGTAACCCTCCACCAAATCCTCCACATTCCATGTAACCCTCCACCAAATCCTCCATATTTCATGTAACCCCCCCTTAATATTTCTCCATGATATGGGGAATTTCAAATTGATTGAAAGGCCAATAAAAGCCACTTGTACGCCCATGGTAAAGGGAGCTTTTGGATGAGGAAACAAGAAGGAGTAGTTTTTCTATGAAGCAAGTGTTTTGTAGTGTGGTTGTGTTTCAATCTTGGCGTGTGATCTTCTACCTCCCGAGCCAACGACTTCTCCAAGGATCCCATCTTCCCTCAACGACCACTTGTTTTCTTAATTCCTTCCTCCTACTTTGATTTGGTATTCCTTCAAATCAGCTTAGTCCTAATTCCTTCATTGCACAGGGTTCCTTCTACGATCCGGAGTTCAAGAAGGGGGTCATTGCCATCAGATCAAGAAAGGTGAGAACTTGTTTCGATGGAAGAGTCATCTTTTCATCCGGGGCTTGCTTATTTGATTGCTTCAACGAATCTACACCAACAAGGAGTGCTCATCATGGTAACAATTCCCTTCTAATATTCTTAAGTCTTGGTTATTGAAGATAGTTTTCCTAGGTTTAGATTCCATAATCATTAGCCCTAATCTTCTCTAGGATTTAAATAACTACATCGCGGCGTAAGTTCCAAATTTTCGTGCTCCTTCCATAGCTTTACCTTAATACTTTTGATATGAAATTTAGTACCTGTTAATAGGCTTCATTGCTCTCATTTCTCAATTCATCATTTAGATTGCATTCTCATCATCGTGACGCATCAAATTGGTATCAGAGCATGGTTGCATTAGGTTAGGGTTAATTTCTATTTTCTGTATTAGGGTCTACTTGCTATTTTTTTTCTGTGTAGGCTTATTGTAATCCGTCTGCAGCTCTAAAGGCAAGTTACATATTTTGCATTGAAATAATTTTTTTCATGTCCCATTTTAGTTCTTTTATCATCGTATTAAATTTCATCATTAGAAAAAAATCACAAAAAAAATGAAAATTCCTGCATCATTTCCCTGTTCTATTGTAAATAGTGGTGCGGGCACCAGACTCAGAAGAAGACTTCAGAGCTCCATTTGGATCTCTGATTGACATTGCCCGAGAAATTAGGGTTTGTAATAAAGGTTGACCTGGTCAACCAGTTTATTTATTTTATTTATTTCTTGAGTCACCATTTAAATTTTGTTGAGTCATGTTGACTCGGTGCAAGTCCCAATGTGGTTTCAATTTGGTCCAAAATGGTGCCACATTTCTCTTCCAATCAACTCAAGGTTCAAGCAAGTGGAGGCCACACTCCAAGCCACATGCCCAGCCACACTCCGAGCACACGCCAGAGTCCAGGAGGCGCCATAGAGGCATCCCAGTGTCATGGTCCCCACATCCAAAGAAGAAAAAATCAAATTGGAGGCTAAATTAAAGGAGGCGCCCACACCTGCCTAATTTACCTAAGCAAAGAAGGAAGAAAACTTCTCTTGGAGAAGAAATCAATGAAGAAAATTATTTTTTTTGCTACTCTCTTGTGTTGAGTGACCTAGGTTTCTCTTCTTCCGCACTATTCTAAGTGTTGAGCTCCGTGAGGGGTAATCCGGGTTCCATTGGAGCCTTGAGGAGGTGAGAGATCTCCATCTTTATCCAAAACCCTAGGTTAGCCACTTGAAATCCCAAAACCCTAGCCATCTTTCATTATTTCCAATCCATCAAACCCTAGCTCCATCCATCTCCCATGGCCTTTCTCTCTCTACAAGTCCAGGCCATCCACCTTCATCCAGATCCAGTCCGGCTACTTCAGATCCAGAGCAAGTTCCAAGGAAAATCACATCAGCATCCAGGAGAATCCAGTTTTCAGCAATTTCGATCTTCAAGTTCATCAACCTGGTAAATCTTTTCCTTGACTCTCTGATTCCATCAATTGTTTTTCTTCTCTTCCAGATCTTGAGTTCAGGAGAAGCCAACCTGCCAAAGGACCAGTATTGGAGGATCCATTACGAAGATATCCGACTCCGAGGATCCAACAATCTGCTCGGGAGAGTTCTTCCACCAAAATCTGTGAAGATCATTGTCTGGTTAGATAAACCTTCCCTTCTCTTTATTTCTGTTTTGTTGAAAGCTCGGAGTGAAACCCTAGGTCTGGGAGTTTCTCAACCCCCAGCGATCCATTGCTTCTAAACTACTCTGATAATTTAGTTTCCTTAAAATTGTGCTTTCAATTATCATATTAGTATCTTTCAATGTTAGGTTAACTTTTCTTTAATTTGAAGCCAACTTCTACAAACCTATAAAAACAACAAAAAAATTAGTTAATCTTAATTTACTTCCGCATCGCATCCCTTTATTTGTTCTGCATCATTTTTGGTATCAGAGCTTTCGTTCTGCATCATTTTGGTATCAGAGCCCAGTCTAGGGTTTCTGATTTGCTTGCTTGCTTGTTTTGATTGTTTTCTCTTTTTATTTTGTCTGCTCGAAGTAGACTCCCCAGGACGTCCGGTCCTAGGAACTAAGCGAGGTGCAAGCCTCCTCCTCCCATTCCACGGGGTGTTCCTAGGGCGTGTAGGGGATCCATTGGGTTATAACTTCGTAGCAGGGATTATAAACGGGAAGACAATCTAGTTGCAGCCCGTAATTGCCCTGTTGTCTGAATTATCTCTCCCTGCATAAAACTCAGAATTACATGATTTTTGCTTCTTTGAAACAAGTATAATTGAATCTATTTTCTATAATTTTTCTGTGATTTATTGGTTTCGGTAAAAATTCTGAGCATTAAAATACAACAACTCTGTTTTTTGTGTTCTGCAATTCAATTCTTTTTGGTGTGATCATCTCATAATTTACTTAAGGGCAATCGAGCATCTAAGATAAGGGGAGGAGTTGATTACCTCTCCTTAGCCCGAAACCACCATCCAATCATTCGAACCTAGACCTAATTTAAAATCAGTTAGACCTAATTTGCCCTAGTGGGCTAGGGACACCAATTGGTCGGGTCTAGGCTAGTGTTGAGTCAGTTTGCTGAGTTATTCTGTGTGTGCTTAGCACTCAGTGTCTAGAACGGTGGTTCAGGGACTACGTCCCGAAGGGCTTGTGTGCTGGTCCGCCTACCTGGCCAATCACTGATTGGTATCTAGGATTGGCGATCAGGGACCTAACACTCCCCTTACACCTGCCTGGCTGAGTCCTGAGTTACTACAAGCTAGCTTGCCACTCTGATTGGGCATCTAGTTTGGACTCTAGGTCTAGTGATCCAGTAGTCGATTTAGTCTAGTCTCATTTTGTGTGCTTGCTTGAATCATCATGTCTACCAGAAACGGAGTGCCATATCAACCTGGTCAAACCCAACCTGATTTAGAGGCCATGATCAGAACTCTTACCGAAAGTATGGCTAAAATGAATCAGGATATGACAAACACTATGGCCCAGTTTAGCGCACAAATTCATGAGGATCTTACCCAACTTAGGGACCGAGTCCAAGTACTTGAAGAACCTAGACATCGGAATTGGACTCCTGACCCCGATTTTAATGTGCCTCAGCCTCACCCACATCAGGAGCCTAGAAGGCCTTTATATAGAGATCCTGAACCTAATCATAGGAGGCCTGACCCAGAGCCTGAAGATAGAGATGATAGGTTCATCAGGAACATCAAATTAGATGCACCCACTTTTGATGGTAGTCTGAACCCTAAGGTGTATTCTGATTGGGAGGGTGAGATGGATCAATACTTTGAGTGGTATGCTATGTCTGAGGAGAGGAAATACAAGTTTGCCAGGATGAAATTAGTGCGTCAAGCTAGGTTATACTGGGAGAACATTGAGCTAACCACTAGGATACGGAATGTTGAGCCCATAACCACTTGGCAGGGTATGAAAGAAAAACTGAGAGATAAATACCTACCCATTTCATACCAGCAAAACCTGTTAGACCAATGGCAAAACCTGAAACAAGGAAACCGATCTGTCTCAGACTACATAACTACTTTTGATGAATACCTAATGAGATGTGATGTGAGTGAAGCCCACGAAGTCACTTTGTCTAGATTTAGGGCTGGACTGAGGGAAGATATCAAGAGAGAACTATTTCTGAGAGAGGTTACTGATCTAGACCAAGCCTACCAGATTGCACTGAACACTGAGAAATTTCAGAGAGGACCTATACCTTCTAGGGTTAGTGCCCCAATCCCAAGGAATGGACTTAGTCAAGTTATCCCTAGTAAACCTTTTCAGGGTACTTCTACCCCTAGGCCCATGGACAAAGGTAAGGCACCTGACACCCAGCGAACCCCTAGTTCAAATATCACCTGTTTTAAGTGTCAGAAACCAGGTCACATTTCTAGTCAGTGTACTGCCATAGCCTGTTTCAAGTGTCATAAGGTAGGTCATGTTGCTAGCCAGTGCCCACGGAGATCCCTTTACATAGAAGAGGGAGAGAATGATAATTCCGAGCCCAGTGAGGAATTTGAAGAAGAAGTTTATGAGGCTGGAATGAATTTGGTTGAGGAGTATGAAGGAGAGGAGGAATCCAATGAATCTAACCAATTAGGAGTTGTAAGATGCATCCTATCCCAGAATCTAGTTCAAGAGGATTGGCGTAGGACTAACATCCTACAGACTTTTCTTAAATTAGGGGATAAGGTATGTAAGATCATCATAGATAGTGGGAGCTGTGTAAATGCCATCTCTACTAGCACTGTCAAGATGTTAGGCTTAATCCCAGTTCCCCATCCCAACCCCTATAAGGTTTCTTGGGTAGATTCTACCTCCATACCCATCCAGTCTAGATGTCAAGTCCAAATCCAAATGCAATCTTATCACGAAAAGATTTGGTGCGATGTCTTACCCATGGGGGTGAGCAGTATAATTCTCGGAAGACCTTGGTTGTATGATCATGATGCCACCCTCTTAGGAAAATCCAATACCTGTGTCTTTAGTTTCAATGGGAAGAAGATTACGATCCATTCCGTTCCCCCTAAGGACAAGGTAACTAAAGGAGCTGGTAAGGTTAAGGAGATGAAAACTGGAGTGAACCTAATCAGTGCTAAGGATCTAGAACAAGAAATTCATAGTGGTTCACCCATCTGGATGTTGACTGCTAAGGAGCTTAGAACTTCGGAACCCTTAGAGCCTCCTCAAGAAGTTAAACCTGTGTTAAAAGAATTTGAGGATGTCTTTCCCGAGGATTTGCCAGACCACCTTCCACCTCTTAGGGATATCCAGCATGCCATAGATCTAATCCCAGGAGCAACTTTGCCCAACTTGCCCCATTACAGGATGAATCCATCTGAGCATGAAGAACTGCAAAAGCAGGTTGGAGAATTATTGAGGAAGGGGTTTATTAGAGAAAGTCTTAGCCCTTGTGCAGTCCCAGCCTTACTGACCCCAAAGAAAGATGGCACGTGGAGGATGTGTGTTGACAGTCGTGCCATCAATAAAATTATAATCAAGTATAGGTTTCCCATCCCTAGACTAGATGACATGCTTGATATGATGGCTGGTGCAATGGTTTTTTCTAAGATTGATCTCAAAAGCGGCTATCATCAGGTTAGGATTAGACCCGGGGATGAATGGAAAACTGCTTTCAAAACTAAGGATGGTCTTTATGAATGGGTTGTTATGCCTTTTGGGTTGTCCAATGCCCCTAGTACTTTCATGAGAATTATGACCCAGGTACTTAGAGCTTTCATAGGAAAATTTGTGGTGGTCTATTTTGATGACATCCTGATCTATAGTAAGACCCCAACAGATCACCTAGACCACCTTAGAGCAGTCTGCCAAGTTTTGAGGAATGAGAGACTCTACGGTAATCTTAAGAAGTGTGAATTCATGACTAGTAGAGTTATCTTTCTTGGTTTTGTAGTAACCCCTGACGGCGTGGCGGCCGATCTTGAGAAGATTAAGTCCATAGTAGACTGGCCAGAGCCAACCAATGTGCATGAAGTTAGAAGTTTCCATGGCTTGGCTACCTTCTATAGGCGATTCATCAAGGGGTTTAGTACTTTAGCTGCTCCAATCACTGATTGTATTAGGAAGGGAGAATTTCATTGGACTAAGTCAGCCCATAAAGCCTTCCTAGATCTTAAGGATAAAATGACCCAGGCACCCATTCTGAGATTACCCGATTTTTCTAAAGTATTTGAGGTTGCCTGTGATGCTTCAGGTGTAGGAATAGGTGGAGTCCTAAGCCAAGAAAATCATCCCATAGCATTCATTAGTGAAAAACTTAATGATGCTAAGCTTAGGTATTCTACCTATGATAAGGAATTTTATGCGGTGGTGCAAGCTTTGCGTTACTGGAGACATTATTTGCTACCGCAGGAATTTGTACTATTTTCGGACCATGAGGCTCTTAGATTTTTGAACTCCCAAAAGAAGCTTAACCCTAGGCATGCTAAGTGGGTAGAATATATCCAGTCCTATACTTTTGTCCTGAAATATAAGGCTGGAATTGAGAATAAGGTAGCTGATGCCCTTAGTCGCCGATCTCTGTTATTAACTTCTGTTAGAACTGAGGTCATAGGGTTTGAGCAAATCAAAGAGGAATATGAGTCTTGTCCGGATTTCACAACTGTGTATCAGGATCTAGTTCAAGGACCATCTAGTAATCATCAGGATTATACCCTTGTAGATGGTTTTTTGTTCTTCAAAATAGGCTTTGCATCCCTAGAACTTCTCTTAGGGAATTTTTGATTTGGGAAATCCATGCTGGAGGTTTAGCTGGCCATTTTGGAAAAGACAAGACCATTCTAGCTATTGAAGACCACTTTTTCTGGCCTAGCTTAAAAAGGGATGTAGCTAATATTGTAGCTAGATGTCGAACCTGCGCTGTTGCCAAACAGCGAAAACAAAACACTGGCCTTTATACCCCACTCCCTGTCCCAGATCGTCCTTGGCAAGATGTGAGTATGGATTTTGTGTTAGGTTTACCTAAGACCCAGAGGAGACATGATTCTATCTGTGTCGTAGTCGACCGATTCTCTAAAATGGCCCACTTCTTGCCTTGTTCCCAAACTTTTGATGCGTCTAAGGTAGCCACACTTTTCTTCAATGAGATAGTTAGACTCCATGGCCTACCTAAGACAATCGTTTCAGATAGGGATGTCCGGTTCACCAGTTACTTTTGGAAGACCCTTTGGCATAAGTTAGGGACAAAACTTAAGTTTTCAACTGCCTATCATCCCCAAACTGATGGCCAAACTGAAGTAGTGAACCGTAGCCTAGGAAATCTGCTGAGATGTCTTGTTGGTGAAAATACCAGAAATTGGGATTTATACCTACCAAGGGCAGAATTTGTGTACAACGACTCGGTCAATAGGTCTACGGGTAAGAGTCCATTTGAAATTGTACATGGGTACAAACCTCACACACCTCTTGACCTAGTCCCTTTACCTGTCCACACTCGAGTCTCCGAATCTGCTGAGAATTTTGCACAGTATATAAAAGACTTGCATAAAGAAATTCATGCCAAAATAAATTTAAGTAATGAAACTTATAAGAAGTTGGCTGATACTCAAAGGCGAGTCAAATCTTTTGTTGAGGGAGACTATGTGATGATTAGGTTAAGGCCTGAACGGTTTCCTCCTGGAACCGTTAGAAAGTTACATGCTAGGAGAGCTGGACCATTTTGAGTGGTAAAGAGAGTAGGATCCAATGCCTATGTGCTCGAGTTGCCTCCAGAACTAGGCATTAGCTCTACTTTCAACATTACAGACTTAGTAGAGTACAGGGAGCCAGCTGTGATTCCTAGTGAGCCTTTTGAGCCTAACCCTATCATTGAGAGTGATCCCGACCCTGTGTGTCCACCAACAAACTGGCCTGTGAGGAAAGAGCAGATTGAAAAGATCCTGGATGATCAGGTTATCTCTACTCGTAATCGAGGATACCAAAGGTACCTGGTCCGCTGGCAAGGAAGGCCAGATTCTGATGACTCTTGGATCTCCCGAGAAGAATTACAAGAATTGGACCCAGACCTCTTGGAGAGATACCAGAGCCAACTTGGGCCTTACTCGACAGGGTCGAGTTCCTCCCACCCTGGGAGAATTGGTGCGGGCACCAGACTCAGAAGAAGACTTCAGAGCTCCATTTGGATCTCTGATTGACATTGCCCGAGAAATTAGGGTTTGTAATAAAGGTTGACCTGGTCAACCAGTTTATTTATTTTATTTATTTCTTGAGTCACCATTTAAATTTTGTTGAGTCATGTTGACTCGGTGCAAGTCCCAATGTGGTTTCAATTTGGTCCAAAATGGTGCCACATTTCTCTTCCAATCAACTCAAGGTTCAAGCAAGTGGAGGCCACACTCCAAGCCACACGCCCAGCCACACTCCGAGCACACGCCAGAGTCCAGGAGGTGCCATAGAGGCATCCCAGTGTCATGGTCCCCACATCCAAAGAAGAAAAAATCAAATTGGAGGCTAAATTAAAGGAGGCGCCCACACCTGCCTAATTTACCTAAGCAAAGAAGGAAGAAAACTTCTCTTGGAGAAGAAATCAATGAAGAAAATTATTTTTTTGCTACTCTCTTGTGTTGAGTGACCTAGGTTTCTCTTCTTCCGCACTATTCTAAGTGTTGAGCTCCGTGAGGAGGTAATCCGGGTTCCATTGGAGCCTTGAGGAGGTGAGAGATCTCCATCTTTATCCAAAACCCTCGGTTAGCCACTTGAAATCCCAAAACCCTAGCCACCTTTCATTATTTCCAATCCATCAAACCCTAGCTCCATCCATCTCCCATGGCCTTTCTCTCTCTACAAGTCCAGGCCATCCACCTTCATCCAGATCCAGTCCGGCTACTTCAGATCCAGAGCAAGTTCCAAGGAAAATCACATCAGCATCCAGTAGAATCCAGTTTTCAGCAATTTCGATCTTCAAGTTCATCAACCTGGTAAATCTTTTCCTTGACTCTCTGATTCCATCAATTGTTTTTCTTCTCTTCCAGATCTTGAGTTCAGGAGAAGCCAACCCGCCAAAGGACCAGTATTGGAGGATCCATTACGAAGATATCCGACTCCGAGGATCCAACAATCTGCTCGGGAGAGTTCTTCCACCAAAATCTGTGAAGATCATTGTCTGGTTAGATAAACCTTCCCTTCTCTTTATTTCTGTTTTGTTGAAAGCTCGGAGTGAAACCCTAGGTCTGGGAGTTTCTCAACCCCCAGCGATCCGTTGCTTCTAAACTACTCTGATAATTTAGTTTCCTTAAAATTGTGCTTTCAATTATCATATTAGTATCTTTCAATGTTAGGTTAACTTTTCTTTGATTTGAAGCCAACTTCTACAAACCTATAAAAACAACAAAAAAATTAGTTAATCTTAATTTACTTCCGCATCGCATCCCTTTATTTGTTCTGCATCATTTTTGGTATCAAAGCTTTCGTTCTGCATCAAATAGTTTCGCAAATATGGTCTGAACATTAACTCATTTCTCTCAGTACAGAAACCCAAATTTAGTGATTCTTATTTTGTTAGATCCAGTATATTTGATAGAGTTTTTCATTGTTTTTCCAGAATTTTTATTTAATCATAGAATATTTGGACTGTAATTCTTGTATTATTCTGCTTTAAATTTCAGTAGGATAAATTTCAGCATGATTGTGTGCTTCCATTTTAATCCAATTAAGGGCACCAATATGACATGGGGGCAGGATTGATCACCTGTCCTTAGCCCAAGAACAACCGCCCACATTGTGCATCGAACCCAACCCCTAATTAAAATCGATTAGAACCTTAATTGCCCTAGTGGGTTAGGGACACCAACAAGTTGGGTTCAGGTTAGGGTCAAGTTAACTGTGTCAGCTAATTGGTGTGTGCTTACTGGCTTGGTGTCTAAGATTGGTGCATCAGGGCTTGTGATTTGGTCCGCCTACCTGGCCAATCTCAGATTGGTGTCTAAGGATTGGCAATCAGGGACCTTCACTCCCCTCCACCTACCTAGCTAAGTCCCATAAGTACTACTAGCTAGTTGGTTCACTTAATTAGACCTCTAATTTGTGCTCTAGGTCTAGGAAATCTTAGCTCGAGCTTGAGTCTACTTGCATGCATGAAAACTAGATCAGGGGCCTCATATTCACCAGTACAGACCTAGTCTAGTGTAGCCATGGACCCGAATCTTGAAACCATGCTGAAAGGCATAAATGATCTAATGGCCCAATTGAACCAAATTCTGGCTAAACAATTTCCCTTAGACCAACCAACTCCTACTATCTCATTAGCTCATATGAATGATAGGAGTAAGAACCCAGAAGTACAAGTTGAGTTCATTAATACCCAAGACTTAGGGTATCCTCAAACTGAAGGGCTAGGGAAGGAAGAAGGCAAATCTGAACCTAGTAAATATGTGTATGAGACTAACATAAGTTTAATAGATGAATATGAAGCGGAAGACTGTGAAGAGAATAACTTTAGTACCTTACCTGAGAAAACCTTTGGTAAAGAAAAGATTATTGAGCCTAGTCCTGAAACATCAGAATAACCAAAATTTAGTGAGGACTTGGTTCCCATAAGACAATGCCCTCAAGAAGAACCCAATACTTTAGCTTCGACACAAGAACTCCTTCAGGTACCTGAGAAGAACTGAATCATTATTTTAGAAGACTTTCCTGATGACCTTCAACTACCTAGAAGCATCCCGCTTGTAGATCAAAATTCTAATCTTAAGGTCATCATGAGTAACCAAGGTCTGTTTCAAGATTCTCCTAAATTACCCCAAGTCTAGGATTCCTATTTCCTGCCTTTCCCTAAGTCTTATCATAATTTTAGAGCCATTAAGTATCATTTTGATGAGATTACTAGGATGCATGAGCTTTTAAGGCCTATTCCTTTTGCTATCTACTTTTGGAAAACCTTATGGCATTTGCTAGGAACCCATGGTAAATTCTCATGTGCATGCCAGACCAGGGTCAAATCTAGAGAGTCATTAATTTGTTAGGTTTAGGCCCTAGAGAGTCCAATAAAATTCCTCTCAATAAGGATGCCTAGTTCAGTGTTTATTTCGTAAGTGCTTGTGTAATTTTCTGAGTCTGCTGAGTCCTATGATAGCATGTTGAGGATTTGCATCATGAAATAAATTTGAGCAATGAATCCTATAAACATAGGACTAATTCAAGAAAGAAAGTCAAGGAATTCTATGAGAGAGATCATGTTCATATCCGGGACTTTCAAGAAACTACATACCCGTGGTGCAGGCCCCTTTAAAGTCCTAAAGAAGATTAGATCTAATGTTTACATATTGGAATTACCTTCAGACCTAGGTATCAACCCGACCTTCAATGTCTCAGACTTGATAGAATATAAGGAACCCATGATGATACCTAGTGAGCCTTTTAGGCCTAACCATATTTTTGAGAGTGAACCATTACCCGAGTATCCACAAACAACCATTCCTCAAAAATGAGAGAAAACTGAGCAAATCATGGATAATAAGATTGTCACTACCAGAAACAAGGATTACTATCGATATTTGGTCCGTTGGCAAGGGAGACCAAAAATCTGATGACTCCTGAATCGCTAGAGAGGACCTGCAACGACTGGACCCGGACTTATTTGAACAATATCAAAGCCAGGCTGGACCATACTCGACAGGGTCGAGTTCCTCCCACCCGGGGAGAATTGGTGGGGGCACCAGGTTCAGAAAGAAGCTTCAACTAATACCAAGTTCTTTATGGATTGAGACTAGGAACTCAAGTCTCGTATGAGTCCTGTATGTTTATTGAGTCCTGTTTTATTTTCTTTTGGGGTTTTAAAGTTCAATTAGAGTCAAATAGGCTTTATACTGAGTCAAGTTCAAGAGCTACTTGAAATTGGACCAGACCAGCTTTACTTGGAGCGCCATATCATCATGAACCACCTATGCCAACTCATCACCAAAGAATGCCAAATCACCTTTTTGCCAAGTCATCTCCAAGGGGTGCCATGGAGAAGGATGCGCGATGTCTCCATGCCATTTCACCTTGCCACATCATTGGATTTGGAAACCACCTCGCCATGCCAACTAACTTTTCCAAGTCATCACCAAGTGGTGCCACATCAAAACAACATCAAAGTGGGGACCTCACCATGCCAACTCACCTTGCCAAGTAATCACCAAGAGGCACCAACTTCAAGTGGGGACCAAGGATTCAAATCCTCCACATTCTATGTAACCCTCCACCAAATCCTCCACATTCCATGTAACCCTCCACCAAAACCTCCACATTTCATGTAACCCCCCCCAAATATTTCTCCATGATATGGGGAATTTTTAATTGATTGAAAGGCCAATAAAAGCCTCTTGTACGCCCATGGTAAAGGGAGCTTTTGGATGAGGAAACAAGAAGGAGTAGTTTTTCTATGAAGCAAGTGTTTTGTAGTGTGGTTGTGTTTCAATCTTGGCATGTGATCTTCTACCTCCCGAGCCAACGACTTCTCCAAGGATCCCATCTTCCCTCAACAACCACTTGTTTTCTTAATTCTTTCCTCCTACTTTGATTTGGTATTCCTTCAAATCAGCTTAGTCCTAATCCTTCATTGCGCAGGGTTCTTTCTACGATCCGGAGTTCAAGAAGGGGGTCATTGCCATCAGATCAAGTAAGGTGAGAACTTGTTTCGATGGAAGAGTCATCTTTTCATCTAGGGCTTGCTTATTTGATTGCTTTAACGAATCTACACCAACAAGGAGTGCTCATCATGGTAACAGTTCCCTTCTAATATTCTTAAGTCTGGGTTATTGAAGATAGTTTTCCTAGGTTTAGATTCCATAATCATTAGCCCTAATCTTCTCTAGGATTTAAATGACTACATCGCGGCGTAAGTTCCAAATTTCCATGCTCCTTCCATAGTTTTACCTTAATACTTTTTATATGAAATTTAGTACCTGTTAATAGGCTTCATTGCTCTCATTTCTCAATTCATCATTTAGATTGCATTCTCATCATCGTGCCGCATCAAAAGAGATCAATTAGAGTCAGAAAAGTGACTTCATCCTAAGGGTACTAATTTAAAGAGATCAGGTCCTTAATAAATTCTTCTAATTCTTAGATCTCAGGACTGGGTTTTGTAATTAGGCTTTCTTCTAGTGGCTCCTCAGGTAAGAGTCTAATAGTAGGGTTGGGTTCCTCATCCTCTAACTGCTCTTCCACTACAAGTTCAATCTGGGTGTGGTCAGGGTCAACTAACTTTGGGTTGGCTTTTATTTGGGTATCTACCTGGTCAACTAATTCCCGGTTGGTTTCTACTTGGGTATGTTCTGGGTCAACTAATTCTTAGTCATCTATAAGTATCTCTTCTTCTTCTTCCTCATACTCATCCACTAAGCTCTTATCAGTTTCATACACTTCCTCTTCAATGTCATTCTTGTGAACCAGTGTGGGGTGGTAGGAGGAAGAGGTTGACTAAGGAAAATTTGACTAATGACTGGGGTAGTAAGGATGGATCGACTAAGGGGTAGTGGACTAATACTAGGCTTATATCTAAGGGTTATGGATTCCTTAGGCTCATAGTGTTGGGAATTATGTCCCAAAGCCAATCGTCTAGGCTGTAGATGGTTGTGCCATTTTATAATTGTGTATAAATTTTTAATGAATAAAAGTTATCCTTTTTGGCTTTTCATCACATGTGCATTTTTTGTAAAGAACTCTTGTGTGATGGAGGCCTTATAACGATATAATATTTGATATAGAGAAGATATATCAAGTAGTTCTTAAACTTATCACAACCAAAGGATATATTGTTATAGGACGATGATTGGTGGGGGCACCAGGATCAGACCCAGATTACTGGGCCCTATTTGATTTACTTAGCCATGTATCCAATTTTGTAATCAAGTAAGATTGAGTCTTGTAATAAGTTGAGGCTAGTTGGTTTGTCTCAACCCTAGTCTAGTCTTTGAGTCCTGTACCTCAGTATTAGTCCTGTACCAGTCCAATTTTTATACAAGAGAAGAGGTTACACAATTTTGGAATTCTACCATGCCTCATCTAAGAGCCAGAGGCCTTCACTTCAGCCAATGGGGCTTTGTTTGCCACCCCAGGGTCCAAGATTCCTTCCAGATGCCCCATATGCCCTCCAAATGCCTTATAGATGCCTTGATACTCTCTAGATGCTAGAGTATATTCCCAGACCAGGGCACCCCATGATTCCAGGAATATGCCAGCACCTTAGGCTAAGAAATTCCAAGCCCAGGAGACAAGCCCATGCACCCCAGAACCAAGATGCTGGGAATATACCAGGTCCATGTGCCCCAGCCCTTGGAAACCAACCAGGGCCCATCTGAAATTCGTCCAAGCCCATGGAGGATGCCAATTGCTGCTGCCCTCAAAGTCCAAGCTGAATTCAAGGTGATTCTAAGTACTTTGACCGGTCCAAGGAGGTAGGGAGAAGACTAGGTCAACAAGAATATTCCTTACTAACCTATTAAGGAGTTATATTCCTATGTTCTTTGGGAATTGTAATTGGATTCAAAGTTTATGGCCCTTTTCCTACTCAAATTATGTAATCCTATCCTAATTAGGAGAGGGCATGGGAACTCTATAAATACCCCACCCCTCTTCCTCTTGTATTCATTCAACTTTTGATGAACTAAACCTTTAGTATTTTGTTTAGCCTCTGGTGTTTAATTTTTGGTGATTGTCTTTGTGCCCTAGCCGAACCCCTACCTCTAGCTATCTTCCACACCCAAGCATCCATCCATGCCTCAAGCATCAGCCTTCATCCTTGAGAACAAGCCTAGGGCCGCCCCTGCTAAGGGCCTCCTTCTTCTCCAAGCCGCCAGCATCCTAAACCCTAGTTTCTTTCTTCTTCTTTACATCTTGTTTTCTTTTCTTTAATTACCTATTTCTTGCTTAACCTCTGACACTTGCAAGATCCCCGAGGTGTTTCCTCTCCCTAGAGGAGGCTTTCTTTGCCTTCAAGACCAATCCAGATTGCCTTCTGATTTAGGGAACTACAGGCTTGTCTTCCAGGTGCCTTCTTGAGTGCCGAGAGACCTCTTCAACAAGTGGATCTTCAATCTCTACCTGGTACAATCCTTCCCCCTCTTGATTTTTGATCTATTGAAGGTACGCTATCCTAAACTGGAATTTCTCAATTCTCGAGATCTTATCTTTTATTATTCTATATGTGCCTTTTTGCGGGTATGATAGTTTCTTTCATTACATGTTTGCCTGCAATTCTCTACTTAGTTTCGGGTTATTAGCCTACAAATTAAAATTCTAAAAATATTACAAAAAAAATTTGTTTTTATTTTCTTGCAATTAATGTAGTCTTAGGATCATCTTGCATCAGTTTGGTATGAGAGCTAGTTTAGGATAGCTTTTATCTTCATCAAAAAACCCTAAAAACTTTCATTGCTGTTTTTTGGCATCCTATCATCTGCAGTAGGTATCTAATTTTCAGTCTAGTTCATCATCATAGAAATTTTTTTTTCATTTAAATTTATATTAAATGCTCTCTATTTACTTATTATAATTATCATAATTTTTAATTATTTTTATAGAAATATAAAAATATAGAAATTACTGCATCTTAGGAACCCTAACTAAAATCTTGAGATTTCTGCACCAGTCTGAAAACCCTAGGAGTTGCATCATCATCTGATTTTTGTTTTGCATCAAATTTGGTAGAGATCATCATCACCATCCATCCTCTGTTCTTAAAATTTTTCATATTTTCTATGCATCAAACTATTTCAAACACTGCATCAAACCAAACCCTAATTTTCTGATTCTATGAATTCTACATACTTGACTCAACCTAACCTAACCAACTTCCAAACCCCTCAATTCTAAGCCCAATTTTGTTTTCTAACCTAATCAACTTAAACCTAACTTGCCATCTCATAAAATACCCAAAAATATTTTTATTTTTCTGATTGTTAGTTTGTATCAGGGCCATTGAATGTGCATCATCTTTTAAACTAATCTTTAGGGCAATTCAATATCTCAGATCAGGGCAGGATTTCATCACTTATCCTGGGCCCAAAACAACCACCATCATCCTAAACTAAGCCTTAATTAAAATTAATTAGACTTAATTTGCCCTAATAGGCTAGGTGACACCAATAGGTCGGGTCCGAATTGTGTGGGCCAACTAGTGCATTGAATTCTCCAACTATTGCTGGAATCTAGTGTCTAGGGCTGGGGGTCCAGAGTCAAACAACCTAAGTGGTGTTGTGGTTTCTTAATTGGGTCACTGTGAAAGCAGGAGGGCCTCCCACACTCCCACCCCCTACCTGGCAAGAAGAAGGATTAGTTGTTGAGTTGGGTGTAAGTTGAGTCAACCCACTCAGTTTTGGCTCTAGGTCTAGCAAACCCTTGAATGTACTAAACCTTGCATGCTTGACTGTATCATTTCACCTTGATTGCTTGATTGCATGACCACCAAGTCAGGAGTCCCATATAAATAGTCTAGACCCCAACCAAGTTCAACCATGGAGACCAATTTTGAGACCTTTATGAAAGCCATGACTAATTAGTTTGCCTAGATGAACACCTAGACCCAAACCCAGCTTACCTAGATGAACCAATCCAATGCCCAAACCCAAAATCAACTGACCACCCAAATGAACCAAATGAATGCCCAATTGACCCAAATGAATAATAGGTTTGATCAGATAACCCAATCAAATAACCAAGCAACCCATAGGATTGACCAGTTAACCAATAGATTGGACCAAGTAAAAAATAGATTAGGTACCGTAGAAAGAACCCAAGAGTCTAATACTGAACCCAATTCTGATTCACCATGTTCCACCTCTCATAACCCTAGGGGAACTCTACATCATGACCAATTTATGGAGCCTAATCCTAGGAGAACCCAGAACCAGAGTCAATTTATGGAACCCAATCCTAGGAGAGCCCAACACCAAGAACCATACCAGGAACCCAATCCTAGGAGAGCCCAATACCAAGAGCCCTATCAGGAGCCCAACCCTAGGAGAGCCCAAGACCTAGAACCATTCCCAGAACCCAACCGTAGAAGGCCCCACCATGAAGCTTGTGACCAAGATGAGAGGGCCATGAGAAGCATTAGGGTAGAAGCACCTACCTTTGATGGAAGTCTAGAACCCAAGGTCTATGTAGATTGAGAAGGAGATATGGACTATTATTTTGAATGGTATGATATGAGTGAATAGAGGAAGTGTAAATTTGCAAAGATAAGGCTAGTTCGCCAAGCTAGGTTACATTGGGCAAACCTTGAGTGAACTAGGAGACAACAAGGCCTTCCTCCCATCACCACCTGGCAAGACAAGAAACAAAAGCTTAAGGAAAAATACCTTCCTGATTCCTACAACTAGAAACTCTTAGACCAGTGGAATAGAACTCGTCAAGGGAATAAGTCTGTATACCAAATTTGATGAATTTACTGTAAGGTGTAATGAAACTGAGTCTCTAGCATAAAACTTGTCTAGGTTTTTTTTTTGGTAAACCAAAAGGATGAGGGGAGGGGGGCGAACCCCCCCGATGTAGCTCCCCGCTCGAGCCCTAACCCGTTAGACCTTTGTTTGATTCGGGCCATAAATCTTCTGCATGCCCTCCCGACCAACTGGGTGAGTACGTCAGCCTAACCCCACTACAGTCCTGGAGTTTCTAAACCTTGTATAGGTTTAGAACTGGATTATGAGAAGATATCCAGAGAAAACTATATATGAGAGAGGTCAATGATTTAGAGCAAGTATACCAGGTATGAACAATTCCAAAGGAGACATCTATTCCAGCAATCTGAACTTGTTAGGAATAATGCCCCATTTCCAAAACCAAACCTGAACCAGGTATACCAAGGCCGACAACCTAGTCTGGATTAGCCCCAATCTAGTTGATCAAATCCCAACCCAGTCTGACCTAACCCTAACCCAATTTGACCCAATCCCAACTCAGCCCATCCCAACCCTAAACAGCTTCGACCCAACCTAAGTCCAAGTCAGTCCAGTTCTAGTAACTTTGCACTAGTTAGAATAGATAAGGGTAAGGCACCATCATTTCAAAAAGCCCCAAGCCCCTGTACTAATGCCTATTTTAGATGCAACAAGGTAGGTCACTATGCTAGCCAGTGTCCCACCAGATTATTACACATAGGGGAGATTAAGGAGGAAGAGAATGAACCCAATGTTGAAGAAGAATAAGTTTATGAGGCTGAGCCAGACTTGATAGCGGAATATGAAGGAGATGAGGAGGTATTTGATCAGTCTGACCTAGTAGGAGTAGTTAGATGCATCTTGACCCAAATCTAAATTGAGAAAGATTGGCGTAGGACTAGCATCATACAAACCTTTATGAAAATTGGAGATAAGTTATGCAAGATTATAATAAATAGTTGGAGTTGTGTCAATGCTATTGCTGCTGATACAGTTAGATCTTTAGGATTGACCCCAATTCCCAATCCTAGCCCCTATAAAGTCTCATGGATAGATTCCACATCTATTCCAATCAAGTCTAGGTGCCAAATCTTGATTAAACTACAATCATATGAGGAGAAGATTTGGTGTGACATCCTTCCCATGAGAGCCAATAGAATCATCTTAGGTTGACCATGGCTTTATGATCATGATGCAGCCCTGTCTGGCCGAACCAACACTTGTACCTTTAGTCATCATGGGAAGAAATTTGTGATTCACCCGACTCAGCCTAGAGAATCAATTAAGAGAAATTTTAGTAGCCTTAAGGAAAAGAAACCAGGAATTAATTTAATTAAGGCTAAGGAATTAGTGGAGGAAATTTTTGAACCCATTGAGGAATCAAAGGAAAATGATCCTGAACCCACTATAAAATTTGTAGAAATGACTGAGCCAGGATCAAACAATATAGTTGAAAATGAGGGTTCACATGAGTTGTTCATAGAGGAAATCCAAGGACAAGTCCCTAAGGAACAACCCCAAAAAATAAATATAGGTAGTGAAATAATATCTGGTTTTGATTCTAATCAGTTCACTGACCTACTTCATCTGTCTACACATACATTTATCTCTACACAGCATTTGCATCAGGAAATTAGCCAAAAGATGAACATAAGTAATGCACCCTATAAAAACTTGGCTATTCCCTAAAACAAGCTAAAGAGTTTTCTATAGGAGATTTTGTGATGATCAGGCTTAGGCCTGAGCGGTTCTCTCCAAGGACCGCAAAGAAATTTCATGCTCGCAAAGCTAGACCATTCAAAATAATAGAGAGAGTTGGATCTGATGCCTATGTGTTTAAGTTGCCACCTGAATTAGGTATTAGTTCCACCTTCAATACTTCATACCTTATGGAGTGCCGGAGCTAGTAGCGATACCTAGGGAGTGCTTTGAACCTCTCCCTTTTCTTGAGAGTGAACCCACCTAAGAGAGTCCACTAACAAATTAGATTATAAGTGAGAAAAAGATTGAGCGAATCCTGGATGATCAAGCCATCAGTACCTGAAACAAAGGTCATCAAAGGTATTTAGCCAGATGGTCAGCCAAAATCTATGGACTCATGGATCACCGATGAAAATCTGCAACGCCTCAACCCAGACCTTCTTGAGCTGTATGAGAGCCAAGTTGACCCTTACTCGATGGGGTCGAGTTCTTCCTGCCCTACAAAAATTGGTGGGGGCACCAGGATCAGACATAGATTTCTGGGCCCTATCTGATTTACTTAGCCATGTGTCCAATATTGTAATCAAGTAAGATTGAGTCCTGTAATAAGTTGAGGCTAGTTGATTTGTCTCAACCCTAATCTAGTCTTTGAGTCCTGTACCTCAATATTTATCATGTACCTGTCCAATTTTTGCATAAGAGAAGAAGTTACACAGTTTTGGAGTTCCACCAAGCCTCGTCCAGGAGCCAGAGGCCTTCACTTCAGCCAATTTGGCCTTGTTTGCCACCCCAGGGTCCAAGATTCCTTCCAGATGCCCCAGATGCCCTCCAGAAGCCTTCCAGATGCCTTAATACCCTCTAGATGTCAAAGTATATTGCCAGACCAGGGCACCCCATGATTCCAAGAATATGCCAACACCCCAGGGCAATAAATTCCAAGCCAAAGAGACAAGCCCATGCACCCTAGAACCAAGATGTCAGGAATATACTAGGTCCATGCACCCCAACCCTTGGAAACCAACTAGGGCCCATCTGAAATTCATCCAAGCCCATGGAGGATGCCAATTGCTGCTACCCTCAAAGTCCAGTCTGAATTCAAGGTGATTCTAAGTGCTTTGACCAGTCCAAGGAGGTACGGAGAAGATGATGGTGCGGGCACCAGACTCAGAAGAAGACTTCAGAGCTCCATTTGGATCTCTGATTGACATTGCCCAAGAAATTAGGGTTTGTAATAAAGGTTGACCTGGTCAACCAGTTTATTTATTTATTTATTTCTTGAGTCACCATTTAAATTTTGTTGAGTCATGTTGACTCGGTGCAAGTCCCAATGTGGTTTCAATTTGGTCCAAAATGGTGCCACATTTCTCTTCCAATCAACTCAAGGTTCAAGCAAGTGGAGGCCACACTCCAAGCCACACGCCCAGCCACACTCCGAGCACACGCCAGAGTCCAGGAGGCGCCATAGAGGCATCCCAGTGTCATGGTCCCCACATCCAAAGAAGAAAAAATCAAATTGGAGGCTAAATTAAAGGAGGCGCCCACACCTACCTAATTTACCTAAGCAAAGAAGGAAAAAAACTTCTCTTGGAGAAGAAATCAAAGAAGGACATCCAACCTACTCCTAATTGAAGTTCAAATCAAAATCAAAGAGCTTAACTTGGAGTGGAAGAAAAGAAGAAATACCATAAGAAGAAGAGGACTCCAAATCCAAATCCAACTCCAAAGGAGGTGCCATAAAAGTTCCAAAACAATTCCTTTATGGCTGTCCCAATTTTTTTTGGACTCTTGGTCGGCCAAGGGAGAGGATTTTCTACCTAATCTAGGGGTTGGAAGAGTTTAGTCCCACATGGGAATTTGTACAAGCTAGGAGAAAATTTTAGGTCTATATAATAGACCCCTCTTTGTAACTTTAAAAAATCAATGAAGAAAATTATTTTTTTGCTACTCTCTTGTGTTGAGTGACCTAGGTTTCTCTTCTTCCGCACTATTCTAAGTGTTGAGCTCCGTGAGGGGGTAATCCGGGTTCCATTGGAGCCTTGAGGAGGTGAGAGATCTCCATCCTTATCCAAAACCATAGGTTAGCCACTTGAAATCCCAAAACCCTAGCCACCTTTCACTATTTTCAATCCATCAAACCCTAGATCCATCCATCTCCCATGGCCTCTCTCTCTCTACAAGTCCAGGCCATCCACCTTCATCCAAATCCAGTCCGGCTACTTCAGATCCAGAGCAAGTTCCAAGGAATATCACATCAGCATCCAGGAGAATCCAGTTTTCAGCAATTTCGACCTTCAAGTTCATCAAACTGGTAAATCTTTTCCTTGACTCTCTGATTCCATCAATTGTTTTTCTTCTCTTCCAGATCTTGAGTTCAGGAGAAGCCAACCCGCCAAAGGACCAGTATTGGAGGATCCATTACGAAGATATCCGACTCCGAGGATCCAACAATCTGCTCGGTAGAGTTCTTCCACCAAAATCTGTGAAGATCATTGTCTGGTTAGATAAACCTTCCCTTCTCTTTATTTCTGTTTTGTTGAAGCTCGGAGTGAAACCCTAGGTCTGGGAGTTTCTCAACCCCCAGCGATCCGTTGCTTCTAGACTACTCTGATAATTTAGTTTCCTTAAAATTGTGCTTTCAATTATCATATTAGTATCTTTCAATGTTAGGTTAACTTTTCTTTGATTTGAAGCCAACTTCTACAAACCTATAAAAATAACAAAAAAATTTGTTAATCTTAATTTACTTCCGCATCGCATCCCTTTATTTGTTCTGCATCATTTTTGGTATCAGAGCCCAGTCTAGGGTTTCTGATTTGCTTGCTTGCTTTGATTGTTCTCTTTTTATTTTGTCTGCTCGAAGTAGACTCCCCAGGACGTCCGGTCCTAGGAACTAAGCGAGGTGCAAGCCTCCTCCTCCCATTCCACGGGGTGTTCCTAGGGCGTGTAGGGGATCCATTGGGTTATAACTTCGTAGCAGGGATTATAAACGGGGAAGACAATCTAGTTGCAGCCCGTAATTGCCCTGTTATCTGAATTATTTCTCCCTGTATAAAACTCTGAATTGCATTATTTTTGCTTCTTTGAAACCAGTATAATTGAACCTATTTTCCATAATTTTTCTGTGATTTATTGGTTTCGATAAAAACTCTGAGAATTAAAATACAGCAACTCTATTTTTTGTGTTCTGCAATTCAATTCTTTTTTGGAGTGATCATCTCATAATTTACTTAAGGGCAATTGAGCATCTAAGATAAGGGAAGGAGTTGATTACCTCTCCTTAGCCCAAAACCACCATCCAATCATTCGAACCTAGACCTAATTTAAAATCAGTTAGACCTAATTTGCCCTAGTGGGCTAGGGACACCAATTGGTCGGGTCTAGGCTAGTGTTGAGTCAGTTTGCGGAGTTATTCTGTGTGTGCTTAGCACTCAGTGTCTAGAACGGTGGTTCAGGGACTATGTCCCGAAGGGCTTGTGTGCTGGTCCGCCTACCTGGCCAATCACTGATTGGTGTCTAGGATTGGCGATCAGGGACCTAACACTCCCCTTACACCTGCCTGGCTGAGTCCTGAGTTACTACAGGCTAGCTTGCCACTCTGATTGGGCATCTAGTTTGGACTCTAGGTCTAGTGATCCAGTAGTCGATTTAGTCTAGTCTCATTTTGTGTGCTTGCTTGAATCATCATGTCTACCAGAAACGGAGTGCCATATCAACCTGGTCAAACCCAACCTGATTTAGAGGCCATGATCAGAACTCTTACTGAAAGTATGGCTAAAATGAATCAGGATATGACAAACACTGTGGCCCAGTTTAGCGCACAAATTCATGAGGATCTTACCCAACTTAGGGACCGAGTCCAAGTACTTGAAGAACCTAGACATCGGAATTGGACTCCTGACCCCGATTTTAATGTGCCTCAGCCTCACCCACATCAGGAGCCTAGAAGGCCTTTATATAGAGATCCTGAACCTAATCATAGGAGGCCTGACCCAGAGCCTGAAGATAGAGATGATAGGTTCATCAGGAACATCAAATTAGATGCACCCACTTTTGATGGTAGTCTAAACCCTACGGTGTATTCTGATTGGGAGGGTGAGATGGATCAATACTTTGAGTGGTATGCTATGTCTGAGGAGAGGAAATACAAGTTTGCCAAGATGAAATTAGTGCGTCAAGCTAGGTTATACTGGGGGAACATTGAGCTAACCACTAGGAGACGGAATGTTGAGCCCATAACCACTTGGCAGGGTATGAAAGAAAAACTGAGAGATAAATACCTACCCATTTCATACCAGCAAAACCTGTTAGACCAATGGCAAAACCTGAAACAAGGAAACCGATCTGTCTCAGACTACATAACTACTTTTGATGAATACCTAATGAGATGTGATGTGAGTGAAGCCCACGAAGTCACTTTGTCTAGATTTAGGGCTAGACTGAGGGAAGATATCAAGAGAGAACTATTTCTGAGAGAGGTTACTGATCTAGACCAAGCCTACCAGATTGCACTGAACACTGAAAAATTTCAGAGAGGACCTATACCTTCTAGGGTTAGTGCCCCAATCCCAAGGAATGGACCTAGTCAAGTTATCCCTAGTAAACCTTTTCAGGGTACTTCTACCCCTAGGCCCATGGACAAAGGTAAGGCACCTGACACCCAGAGAACCCCTAGTTCAAATATCACCTGTTTTAAGTGTCAGAAACCAGGTCACATTTCTAGTCAGTGTACTGCCATAGCCTGTTTCAAGTGTCATAAGGTAGGTCATGTTGCTAGCCAGTGCCCACGGAGATCCCTTTACATAGAAGAGGGAGAGAATGATAATTCCGAGCCCAGTGAGGAATTTGAAGAAGAAGTTTATGAGGCCGGAATGAATTTGGTTGAGGAGTATGAAGGAGAGGAGGAACCCAATGAATCTGACCAATTAGGAGTTGTAAGATGCATCCTATCCCAGAATCTAGTTCAAGAGGATTGGCGTAGGACTAACATCCTACAGACTTTTCTTAAATTAGGGGATAAGGTATGTAAGATCATCATAGATAGTGGGAGCTGTGTAAATGCCATCTCTACTAGCACTGTCAAGATGTTAGGCTTAATCCCAGTTCCCCATCCCAACCCCTATAAGGTTTCTTGGGTAGATTCTACCTCCATACCCATCCAGTCTAGATGTCAAGTCCAAATCCAAATGCAATCTTATCACGAAAAGATTTGGTGCGATGTCTTACCCATGGGGGTGAGCAGTATAATTCTCGGAAGACCTTGGTTGTATGATCATGATGCCACCCTCTTAGGAAAATCCAATACCTGTGTCTTTAGTTTCAATGGGAAGAAGATTACGATCCATTCCGTTCCCCCTAAGGACAAGGTAACTAAAGGAGCTGGTAAGGTTAAGGAGATGAAAACTGGAGTGAACCTAATCAGTGCTAAGGATCTAGAACAAGAAATTCATAGTGGTTCACCCATCTGGATGTTGACTGCTAAGGAGCTTAGAATTTCGGAACCCTCAGAGCCTCCTCAAGAACTTAAACCTGTGTTAAAAGAATTTGAGGATGTCTTTCCCGAGGATTTGACAGACCACCTTCCACCTCTTAGGGATATCCAGCATGCCATAGATCTAATCCCAGGAGCAACTTTGCCTAACTTGCCCCATTACAGGATGAATCCATCTGAGCATGAAGAACTGCAAAAGCAGGTTGGAGAATTATTGAGGAAGGGGTTTATTAGAGAAAGTCTTAGCCCTTGTGCAGTCCCAGCCTTACTGACCCCAAAGAAAGATGGCACGTGGAGGATGTGTGTTGACAGTCGTGCCATCAATAAAATTACAATCAAGTATAGGTTTCCCATCCCTAGACTAGATGACATGCTTGATATGATGGCTGGTGCAATGGTTTTTTCTAAGATTGATCTCAAAAGCGGCTATCATCAGGTTAGGATTAGACCCGGGGATGAATGGAAAACTGCTTTCAAAACTAAGGATGGTCTTTATGAATGGGTTGTTATGCCTTTTGGGTTGTCCAATGCCCCTACTACTTTCATGAGAATTATGACCCAGGTACTTAGAGCTTTCATAGGAAAATTTGTGGTGGTCTATTTTGATGACATCTTGATCTATAGTAAGACCCCAACAGATCACCTAGACCACCTTAGAGCAGTCTGCCAAGTTTTGAGGAATGAGAGACTCTACGGTAATCTTAAGAAGTGTGAATTCATGACTAGTAGAGTTATCTTTCTTGGTTTTGTAGTAACCCCTGACAGCGTGGCGGCCGATCCTGAGAAGATTAAGTCCATAGTAGACTGGCCAGAGCCAACCAATGTGCATGAAGTTAGAAGTTTCCATGGCTTGGCTACCTTCTATAGGCGATTCATCAAGGGGTTTAGTACTTTAGCTGCTCCAATCACTGATTGTATTAAGAAGGGAGAATTTCATTGGACTAAGTCAGCCCATAAAGCCTTCCTAGATCTTAAGGATAAAATGACCCAGGCACCCATTCTGAGATTACCCGATTTTTCTAAAGTATTTGAGGTTGCCTGTGATGCTTCAGGTGTAGGAATAGGTGGAGTCCTAAGCCAAGAAAATCATCCCATAGCATTCTTTAGTGAAAAACTTAATGATGCTAAGCTTAGGTATTCTACCTATGATAAGGAATTTTATGCGATGGTGCAAGCTTTGCGTTTCTGGAGACATTATTTGCTACCGCAGGAATTTGTACTATTTTCGGACCATGAGGCTCTTAGATTTCTGAACTCCCAAAAGAAGCTTAACCCTAGGCATGCTAAGTGGGTAGAATATATCCAGTCCTATACTTTTGTCCTGAAACATAAGGCTGGAATTGAGAATAAGGTAGCTGATGCCCTTAGTCGCCGATCTCTGTTATTAACTTCTGTTAGAACTGAGGTCATAGGGTTTGAGCAAATCAAAGAGGAATATGAGTCTTGTCCGGATTTCACAACTGTGTATCAGGATCTAGTTCAAGGACCATCTAGTAATCACCAGGATTATACCCTTGTAGATGGTTTTTTGTTCTTCAAAAATAGGCTTTGCATCCCTAGAACTTCTCTTAGGGAATTTTTGATTTGGGAAATCCATGCTGGAGGTTTAGCTGGCCATTTTGGAAAAGACAAGACCATTCTAGCTATTGAAGACCACTTTTTCTGGCCTAGCTTAAAAAGGGATGTAGCTAATATTGTAGCTAGATGTCGAACCTGCGCTGTTGCCAAACAGCGAAAACAAAACACTGGCCTTTATACCCCACTCCCTGTCCCAGATTGTCCTTGGCAAGATGTGAGTATGGATTTTGTGTTAGGTTTACCTAAGACCCAGAGGAGACATGATTCTATCTGTGTCGTAGTCGACCGATTCTCTAAAATGGCCCACTTCTTGCCTTGTTCCCAAACTTTTGATGCGTCTAAGGTAGCCACACTTTTCTTCAATGAGATAGTTAGACTCCATGGCCTACCTAAGACAATCGTTTCAGATAGGGATGTCCGGTTCACCAGTTACTTTTGGAAGACCCTTTGGCATAAGTTAGGGACAAAACTTAAGTTTTCAACTGCCTATCATCCCCAAACTGATGGCCAAACTGATGTAGTGAACCATAGCCTAGGAAATCTGCTGAGATGTCTTGTTGGTGAAAATACTAGAAATTGGGATTTATACCTACCAAGGGCAGAATTTGCGTACAACGACTCGGTCAATAGGTCTACGGGTAAGAGTCCATTTGAAATTGTACATGGGTACAAACCTCACACACCTCTTGACCTAGTCCCTTTACCTGTCCACACTCGAGTCTCCGAATCTGCTGAGAATTTTGCACAGCATATAAAAGACTTGCATAAAGAAATTCATGCCAAAATAAATTTAAGTAATGAAACTTATAAGAAGTTGGCTGATACTCAAAGGCGAGTCAAATCTTTTGTTGAGGGAGACTATGTGATGATTAGGTTAAGGCCTGAACGGTTTCCTCCTAGAACCGTTAGAAAGTTACATGCTAGGGGAGCTGGACCATTTAGAGTGGTAAAGAGAGTAGGATCCAATGCCTATGTGCTCGAGTTGCCTCCAGAATTAGGCATTAGCTCTACTTTCAACATTACAGACTTAGTAGAGTACAGGGAGCCAGCTGTGATTCCTAGTGAGCCTTTTGAGCCTAACCCTATCATTGAGAGTGATCCCGACCCTATGTGTCCACCAACAAACTGGCCTGTGAGGAAAGAGCAGATTGAAAAGATCCTGGATGATCAGGTTATCTCTACTCGTAATCGAGGATACCAAAGGTACCTGGTCCGCTGGCAAGGAAGGCCAGATTCTGATGACTCTTGGATCTCCCAAGAAGAATTACAAGAATTGGACCCAGACCTCTTGGAGAGATACCAGAGCCAACTTGAGCCTTACTCGACAGGGTCGAGTTCCTCCCACCCTGGGAGAATTGGTGCGGGCACCAGACTCAGAAGAAGACTTCAGAGCTCCATTTGGATCTCTGATTGACATTGCCCGAGAAATTAGGGTTTGTAATAAAGGTTGACCTGGTCAACCAGTTTATTTATTTTATTTATTTCTTGAGTCACCATTTAAATTTTGTTGAGTCATGTTGACTCGGTGCAAGTCCCAATGTGGTTTCAATTTGGTCCAAAATGGTGCCACATTTCTCTTCCAATCAACTCAAGGTTCAAGCAAGTGGAGGCCACACTCCAAGCCACACGCCCAGCCACACTCCGAGCACACGCCAGAGTCCAGGAGGCGCCATAGAGGCATCCCAGTGTCATGGTCCCCACATCCAAAGATGAAAAAATCAAATTGGAGGCTAAATTAAAGGAGGCGCCCACACCTGCTTAATTTACCTAAGCAAAGAAGGAAGAAAACTTCTCTTGGAGAAGAAATCAAAGAAGGACATCCAACCTACTCCTAATTGAAGTTCAAATCAAAATCAAAGAGCTTAACTTGGAGTGGAAGAAAAGAAGAAATACCATAAGAAGAAGAGGACTCCAAATCCAAATCCAACTCCAAAGGAGGTGCCATAAAAGTTCCAAAACAATTCCTTTATGGCCGTCCCAATTTTTTTTGGACTCTTGGTCAGCCAAGGGAGAGGATTTTCTACCTAATCTAGGGGTTGGAAGAGTTTAGTCCCACATGGGAATTTGTACAAGCTAGGAGAAAATTTTAGGTCTATATAATAGACCCCTCTTTGTAACTTTAAAAAATCAATGAAGAAAATTATTTTTTTGCTACTCTCTTGTGTTGAGTGACCTAGGTTTCTCTTCTTCCGCACTATTCTAAGTGTTGAGCTCCGTGAGGGGGTAATCCGGGTTCCATTGGAGCCTTGAGGAGGTGAGAGATCTCCATCCTTATCCAAAACCCTAGGTTAGCCACTTGAAATCCCAAAACCCTAGCCACCTTTCACTATTTTCAATCCATCAAACCCTAGATCCATCCATCTCCCACGGCCTCTCTCTCTCTACAAGTCCAGAACGTCCACCTTCAT
This sequence comes from Areca catechu, assembly GCA_021397845.1. Classification (NCBI taxonomy): domain Eukaryota; kingdom Viridiplantae; phylum Streptophyta; class Magnoliopsida; order Arecales; family Arecaceae; genus Areca; species Areca catechu. Next base: position 60,371,203 of record CM038050.1, read on the forward strand.
CCAGATCCAGTCCGGCTACTTCAGATCCAGAGCAAGTTCCGAGGAAAATCACATCAGCATCCAGGAGAATCCAGTTTTCAGCAATTTCGACCTTCAAGTTCATCAACCTGGTAAATCTTTTCCTTGACTCTCTGATTCCATCAATTGTTTTTCTTCTCTTCCAGATCTTGAGTTCAGGAGAAGCCAACCCACCAAAGGACCAGTATTGGAGGATCCATTACGAAGATATCCGACTCCGAGGATCCAACAATCTGCTCGGGAGAGTTCTTCAACCAAAATCTGTGAAGATCATTGTCTGGTTAGATAAACCTTCCCTTCTCTTTATTTCTGTTTTGTTGAAGCTCGGAGTGAAACCCTAGGTCTGGGAGTTTCTCAACCCCCAGCGATCCGTTGCTTCTAGACTACTCTGATAATTTAGTTTCCTTAAAATTGTGCTTTCAATTATCATATTAGTATCTTTCAATGTTAGGTTAACTTTTCTTTGATTTGAAGCCAACTTCTACAAACCTATAAAAACAACAAAAAAATTAGTTAATCTTAATTTACTTCCGCATCGCATCCCTTTATTTGTTCTGCATCAGATGATGCAGGATGACTCTAAGATTGCTAAACATGCATGAAAATAATAAACTAATTTTTTTTTATAATTTAATTTGCAAGCTAGAATTCCAAAATAAAATAAGAACTAGCATAAGGAGTAGCAATGTAAAGAATCATCGTATCGCTGGCAAACTCATGCAAAATAATAAATTCCAGGACCCTAGAATTGAGAAACTCCTAGATTAAGATAGCATATCTTCATCAAATCAAAAGTTAAAAGAAGGAAGGGATGTTACCAATCAGTGATTTGAAGAATCTACAATCGAAGGGGTCATAGCTCTCAGATTGATGCCTAGAAGACGAAGCTCAGTTCCCTTGATTAGATAGCTGATTTGGACGGTCTTGGAGGCAAGGAAAGCCTCCTCTGGTGAGGTGAAACACCTTAGGGATCCTGTAAAATGTCAAGGGTCAATCAAAATAGCAAGTTAAAAAAAGAAAGGGAACTAGGTTTAGAAGGAATTAGGTTAGGGTTTAGAAGTGGGGCGGCTTGAAGCTTGATGAAGATCTCCTTGCGTGGCAGCCTAGGGCACTCCTTCTTTGACGTGTGAAGGCTTGGATGGCAATGGGTTAGGGTGTGAAAGGATGCTAGGGAAGCAAGGAATTTGGCCAAGCAAGAGAACACAAACACCAACCAAAGAACAGAAGCAATATAACACAAGCTCTCAAGCTCAAATAAATTTACCAGGGTTTTGATATCATGAATAAAAATTGCTTACAAGACGGGGAGGGATGGGGTATTTATAGAGTTCTCATGTCCTCTAACTAGGGTTACACACTTGGGTTATAAGTCCTCTCCTAACTAGGTTAGAAAAATAAATCTTAAAATAATTAGGAGCATAAGTCCCAACTAGGTTAGGATTTGACCTAGTCTTCTCCTTCTCCCTTCATGCTTTCACTATTCCACTCAAGGACACCTCTTGGACTTGGTCAACACTTCAAGGACAACTATGAGGGCATGTTGGGCTTCTAGGAGCTGCAAGGGGCCAGCCCAAAGGGGCTAGGAACATGGGCTTGGGCCTCCTGGAAGCTGGGGTGGCCTGGTAGCCTGGTAGCAGGAATATTCCATGAAATCTTGCTTCTTAAGGCTTGGGCTTGGCGCCTGGGCTTTATTTCCTTAGTCTAGAATGTAGGTGGACCTCTAGAATCATGGATGCCCTAGTTTTGGAGTATGTTTTGGCATCTAAGGAGGAATCTGGGCATCTAGAGGACATCTGGAAAGAATCAGGATTTTTGGAATTATCTTGGATCCTGGGTTGTCACATAAAATCCAATGGACTGATGTAGTGGCCTCTGACTCCTGGATGTGGGTTGGTGGAACTCCAAAATAGGGTGACCTCCTCTCTTTTACAAAAATTGGGCTCATACTAGACTCATAATTGATGTACAGGACTCAAAATACTAACTAGGTTGAGGGTTGAGACAAATCAACTAACCTCAACTTATTACAGGACTCAATCTTAATTGATTATAAAATTTTTGAAACTTTGACACATGACTAATTAAACCATTTGGGATCCAGGGATCTATGTCTGATCCTGGTGTCCCCACCAATTCTCCCGGGGCGGGAGGAACTCGACCCCGTCGAGTATGGATCAATTTGGCTCAAGGAGGGTCTGGGTTAAGGTGCTGCAGATCCGCACAAGCGTTCCACAAGTCCTCAAATTCTGGCTGACCTTGCCACCGGACCAAGTACCGCTAATAGTCTCTATCCTAGGTATCAATAGCTTGATCTTTTATAGCTCTCTCAATCATTTTTTCACCATAAGACTAAATTATATGTGGTCTCTCTAGGGTGGGTTCTCTCTCAAAGAACGGGAGTGGCTCAAGGGGCTCGCTGGGTATCACTGCTGGTGGTGGGGACACCTGAGGCACCAGAATAAGATAGAGACTTTTTCAACCCTCTGTAAATTGATCAATAATTTATGAGTCCATCTATAATAAGGGCTTAGCTCATCTGAGTCCATTTTAGTTGTTATTTGAGTATTTTTAGTTGTTATTTCAGTTCTGTACTATTCAGCTCATGTTGAGCAAGTTCAGTCCAATGCTAGTCAGCTCATGTTGAGCTAATTTTATTTTTTTGAGTCCTGTCCAAGAATACTGAAGACTCAAGACTATATCATACAAGTGAAGACCAAGTCCAACTAGATTGAAGACATGGAAGTATAGCACAAGTCCAACCCAGCTTGAAGATTTGAAGACCCCAGGAGGAAAATTTAGAAAACCCTGATTTCTTGCAGATGCCCTCCAGATGCCCAGATTCCCTTCCAGATGCTAAAGTATATTCATAGATAAGGGCATCCATGATTCCAGAGGTCCATCTACATCCTAGCCCAAAGAAATCAAGCCCAGGTGCCAAGCCCAAGCCCCTAAGAAGCAAGATACCAGGGAATATTATTGCTACCTGGCTACCAAGCCACCCCAGCTTCCAGAGGCCCAAACCCATGCACCCGAGCCCCTTTGGGCCAGCCTTTTGCTACTCCTAGAAGCCCAACACGCCCCCCTAGGCATCCTTGGAGTCTTGACCAAGTTAAGAAAATTTTTAGGGATTTTTCTACCTAATATTTCCTTATTTTCTAGCTAGGGTTTGAGAGGGAAAATGATTCTTATGTAAAGACTTATGTACCCTTACTTGGAGCCCAAGGTTAAGGGTCTATTTAAGGGACCCTAGCCTCTTGTATGGAGGAGAATTTTTGATGAATAAAAAAACCTTGAGTTCTTCTATTGAGTTGTGTGATACCCTGCTGTGTGCATAAAGGGGTTTGTGAGAGTTTTTCTTCCTAGTGCTGCAATCATCTTCCTGCTGCCAACAAGCCTCTCAGATCCCTGGATGCCCACTCCAAAAGAAGCCTTCCCTTGCTATTTTTCCTTTGTTTTCTTGTTTCTTTGTGAGTTTTCTAACCCCTTACAGGTCGTTTACAGGTCCCTGAGTTCCTACGAATCCAACGACTCCAGCCAAGCCTCAATCGGATCACCGAGCAGAAAGCCGGGTATCCACGGGTCTTTGGCTCGGTTTTCCAGGCTGCATCCATCGAGGAAAGAGAGACCCCTTCACTGCGATCTTCACAGACATTGTCAGGTACACCCCTCTACCTGCAGTAGTTTTATTGTAGGAGAACTTGCCCTAACCAAGGCTTCTCAGCCCCGGCGGTCCTTTTTTGCTACTTTTCTAGGTCCTAATCTGCATGCTGATCTTCAAAATTCATACAAAATTCCCTACAAATAATTTTGATATGAAATTCAGGAATTAATCACCTAACTCAACATGTAAAACATACAAAAAAAAATTGCATGCATATTAGTCCCGCATCAGCTGGCTCCCTTGACTTTACAAAGTCTAAAAATGATGAAGGTGGAGCTAATACCTAAATCAGGTGATATCTCAGGCACATAAGCATTGGGTCCACTACTATTCATTATTTTGAATGGGCCAGCTTCGTGAGCAGAAAACTCCTTTACAGTCACATATTCCTCTGCATAAAATTCTTTATCTTCTTTTAAGAATTAGCCAAGTTATTATTTAGTTCATTAATTATGTTCAGCTCTTGACTAATATCATGATGCATATGCTGTGCAGAGGCTAGTACAAGTGCAGACAAATGGGTTAGGATTGTGAATTTTATTGGACTCAAGACTAACACCTAAAAGACTCGACAAGACATCCTTTTGAAGGAAATTTATTGGACTCTACGAGACAAAAGCTAACAGATTATAGACTCTTTATGATGCAGAACAAAAAGAGGTGATGCGATGCGGAAGTAAATTAAGACTAATTCTTTTCTTATTATTATTATTTTTTTTATATTTTCAGAAGTCGACTTTGACTCAAAGGAAAGTTAAACTAAATTGAAAGAAACTATGTAATAATTGAAAACACAATTTAAAGAAACTAGGTTATCAGAGTAGTTCATAAGTAAAGGATCGCTGGGGGTTGAGAAACTCCCAGACCTAGGGTTTCGCTCTGAACTTTCAACAGGACAGAAGTAAAGAGAAGAGAAGGGTTACAGACCTGGTAGTGATCTTCACAGAGTTTAGTGGAAGGACTCTCTTGAGCAGATTGTTGGATCCTTGGATTCAGATATCTTCGCAATGGATCCTCCAATACTGATCCTTTGGCAAATTTGGCTTCTCCTGAACTCAAGATCTGGGAAAGAAGAAGAACAATTTATGGAACTAGATACTCAAGGAAGGATTTACCAGATAGAAGAACTTGAAAGCTGATGTTGCTGAAATCCAGATTCTCCTAGAGGCTGATCTGACTTCCTCTGGGAATTGCTCTGAATCTGAAGTATCCAGACTGGACCTGGATGCTGGTGGTCGGCCTTGACTTGGAGAGAGTGGCCGTGAGATGGGGCAGGATAGAGTTTGGTGGAAAGAAGAGGATGATAGGTGGCTAGGGTTTGGAAGTGAAGTGGCTAACCTAGGGTTTTGAGGTTGGAGATCTCACACCTCCTCAAGGTTCCTGGGGAACCCGGATTTACTCCATCACGGAGCTCAACACCTGGATGCAAGTGCGGAAGAGAGAAACACAAAGTTTGCTCACACATAAATTGCATTCATTCATCAGATATTTTTAAAACTTACAAGAGGGGTTTAATTTATAGGACTTTACAAGAGAGCAGGGTTTTACATCTTCCCATATGGGACTAATAGGATGGATCTTCAAATTAGGCTTGTTGAATCAATTCCCATACATATGGCCGGCCAAGAGGTTCCTAAAGTGTTGATTGGTGGCTCCAAAAGGTAAGTAGGTGGCGCCTCTTAGCCTTGCTCTTCAAGAAAAAATTTCTTTCCTTCCATGGCTCAACTCTTTTGGACACCTCCTTTTCTTTCTCCCTAAGTCATGGTTCTTCCCATCTTTGCTTTGGGCTTTTTAGGCATAGATTGGGCGCCCCCTTGAAGTGCTCCCCAAGAAGTGCTTCTTTCTTTACATAGCTTGGCTCTTATGGAAATGTTTTGGCCACCCCCTTGAATTGTGGATCCCAGATTATTTTCTCCTTAAGTGGCGCATGAGAGAAGGGACCTGCTATCTTGTGGTGTGGGGACCAAAGCATACTGGATGGAGATGTGGTGCCCCCTGGACTCAGGAATGTGGCTGGGAGTGTGGCTGGGAGTGTGGTGCCCACTTGCTTGGTCTTGGGAGAAAATGTGACACCCTGGAGAAGACCTAGACCACTACTAGGACTTGAACTGAGTCAACATGACTCAACAAAATTTAAATTGCAGGGAAATACAGACTCAAAAAAATTGAGTTGACCAAGTAAACCCTTATTACAGAACCAGAAAACCTTAATTCTTCAGGCATGGTCAATCAGAGATCCAGATGGAGCCCTGAAGTCTTCTTCTGAGTCTGGTGCCCGCACCAATTCTCCCGGGATGGGAGGAACTCGACCCTGTCGAGTATGGATCAAGCTGGCTCTGGTATCTCTCCAAGAGGTCTGGGTCCAATTCTTGAAATTCTTCTCGAGAGATCCAAGAGTTATCAGAATCTGGCCTTCCTTGCCAGCGGACCAGGTATGTTTGGTATCCTCGATTACGAGTAGAGATAACCTGATCATCCAGGATCTTTTCAATCTGCTCTTTCCTCACAGGCCAGTTTGTTAGTGGACACACAGGGTCGGGTTCACCCTCAAGAGCAGGATTAAGCTCAAAAAGGCTCACTGGGAATCACAACTGGCTCTCTATACTCTACTATGTCTGTAATGTTGAAAGTGGAGCTAACGCCTAGTTCTGAAGGCAACTCGAGCACATAGGCATTGGACCCTACTCTCTTCACCACTATAAATGGTCCAGCTCCTCTAGCATGTAACTTTCTAACGGTTCCAGGAGGAAACCATTCAGGCCTTAACCTAATCATTACATAATCTCTCTCAACAAAAGTTTTGACTCGTCTTTGAGAATCAGCCAACTTCTTATAAGTTTCATTACTTAAAGTTATTTTGGCATGAATTTCTTTATGCAAGTCCTTTACATGCTATGCAAGTGCATCAAGAGACTTGTGTGTATGGGCTAATAGTGAAATCAGATCAAGTGGTGTGTGAGGCTTGTATTCAGGAACAATTTCAAAGGGACTCTAGCCTATAGACCTATTGATCAAAACATTGAATGCAATTTCAGCCCTGGACAAAATACAAATCCCAATTCCTGGTGCTCTCAATCAAACCAAAATCTGAGTCAAAGCCTAGTAAAGGGTCAAGAAAAACTAAACTAGACTGACGACGCATTCCTAAAGAATGGATTTTATTCCAAAGGAACCCTAGGTCTAAACCTAACAAACTACGGCTCTCTAGGTTTGACCTTGGATCGGAGGATGGCATGCAGAGCATCAAAACTTATCATGGGTGCCTAGTAGGTGCCATAAGGTCTTCCAGAAGTAGATGGCAAACCTAATAGGTTCTGATACGTGGTTCACTCTAAAGACTTCGACAAAGTATACTTGGATGGTGTAAGAAGCATTGGAAGTCCTAGAGAAAGGGAGGAAATATGAGGTGGAGTCTCGAATTACCTGTTGACTAAAGATGGTGACCTGAAGGTTTGAATGGTGATCTTTGAGTGTCAACTGATCATCCTTACGAAAGGAAAAGTTTGCTACTCCCAGGAATGGATCAAGAGATGGTTCGGGAAGTAGCGTAGGACATGTGATTGCAATAGTTAAAGTTTGTTCTCTAAGCAAACAATGATCCATTTTCTCAAGAACTGGATTGAAGAATGATTCATGGAAGGGCCTATGGATGATGACCTCAAGACTTGAAATTTGACATATGGGTGCGGAAAGGTATACTCTATAGAAGGGTAGGTCAGTCATGCGAAGGAAGGGGTCTGGGGTCAAAAGGAGGACTTCTACAGGACTGGGTGAATCAATCTGCTCAAGACAAGGATGTTCAACTGAGATTACGGGAGAGACCTTAGTGGCTGGGCATGGGACAAGGTCCAATTGTAAGAGGCTTGATTCAGTCATCCTAAGGAGAGGATCTACCATAGGGTGGGCAAACTTAAACAGTTCAGTGCAAAGATCTTCAATTGGTACTTGGGGAATGTCTGTCATTAGAGGGTACGAACTGAAAGCTCGGGCTAACACTATGAGTTCTTCCTGGGGGTATTTGACTAAAGGAACCTGATTCTCACAAATCTCTTGAATTTCTGAACTAGGTCCTACCACTTGGTTGCTCTCCAAGGTCTCCTCAGGTAAGGAACCAATAGTATCGATGTCATATTCTTCAAGTTCTTCCCCTTCATATTCATCAACTAGACTCAAGCCAGCATCATATACTTCCTCGATGCCATCTTCAATAGGTTTTGGGTCAGTGGTAATCGGGTCAACTGATTCTGGGCTTGTAATACCTAACCTTTCTTCCTCATTGGTAGGCTTGGGTTCTCCCTCATTAATGTCATCCTTAGGATTCTTACCACTTAGCTGTGCACAAGCCAGTCCTATGCATGGGCACTGACTAGATTTATGGTCTCTTTCTCCACAAAACCATCATTCTGCGATATAGGGACCTGGGTCACACTAGGTTTCAAGCTAGTAGAGACCTTACTTGGGCATGGGTGTGGATCTAAATGGTTTGATCTAGAAGACTTGGGTTATTGAGTGACTAGTCTAGAGTATTGTAAGGACCTCTCATAGACATGATCCATACTATAGATATCATGGTTAGGCTTCCTAAGGTTATGCTCAGGATCATGGTATAAGGTCCTCCTAGGCTCCTGGCATGGGTGAGGTTGGGGCATATTAAATTTTGGATCAGGGGCCCAATTTTGATGTCTACGTTTCTCAACTACTTGGACTCGATCCCTAAGCTGGGCAAAATTCTCATGGACTTGTTGTTTAAACTGGGCAATAGTAGCAGTCACATCCTAACTCAATTTGTTCATACTCTCAGTAAGAGCTCTAACCATGGCCTCTAAATCAGGTTGGGTTTGACCAGGTTGGTAGGGTACTCCATTCCGGGTAGACATGATGATGCAAGCAAACACACCAAATGAGACTCGACTGAAACGACTATGGTCTAACTAAACCTAGAGCCCAAACTAGATGCCCAATCAGAGTGGCAAGCTAGCCTGTAGTAACTTGGGACTCAGCCAGGTAGGTGTAAGGGGAGTGTTAGGTCCCTAAATGCCAAGCCTAGACACCAATCAAAGATTGGCCAGGTTGGCGGACTAGCACACAAACCCTTCGTGATAGAATCCCTGAACCACCATTCTAGATACTGAGTGCAAAGCACACACAGAGTAACTAGACAAACTGACTCAACATTAGCCTAGACCCGACTTGTTGGTGTCCCTAGCCCACTAGGGCAAATTAAGTCTAATAAATTTTAAAATTAGGCTTAGGATCGAATGAATGGGTGGTGGTTTTGGGCTAAGGAGAGGTTATCAACTCCTCCCCTTATCTTAGATGCTCAATTGCCCTTAAGATGAATTAGGAGATGATCACTCAAAAATTGAATTGCAGAAACACAGAAACAGAGTTGCTGTAATTTAACTCTCAGAAATCTCATGGAAACCAATAAATCACATTAAAATTAGGTAAAATATTTTCAATTATACTGGTTCCATCAAATAAAAATCACATAATTTGGAGTTACCTACAATGAGAAATAATTCCTGCAACAGGATAGTTACAGACTGAAAACAGAATGCTTCCCCGTTTACAATTCCTGCTACGAAGTTGTAACCCAGCGGATCCCCTACACGCCCTAGGAACACCCCATGGAATGGGAAGAGGAGGTTTGCACCTCGCTTCGTTCCTAGGATCGGATGTCCTGGGGAGTCTACTTCGAGCAGATAAAGTAAAAAAGAGAGACACTCAAAACATGCAAGCAAATCAGAACCCTATACAGGGCTCTGATACCAAAAATGATGCAGAACGAAAGCTCTGATACCAAAAATGATGCAGAAAAAAAAAAGAGGTGATGCGATGCGGAAGTAAATTAAGACTAATTCTTTTTTTATTATTATTTTTTTTATATTTTCAGAAGTCGGCTTTGACTCAAAGGAAAGTTAAACAAAATTGAAAGAAACTATGTAATAATTGAAAACACAATTTAAAGAAACTAGGTTATCAGAGTAGTTCAGAAGTAAAGGATCGCTGGGGGTTAAGAAACTCCCAGACCTAGGGTTTCGCTCTGAACTTTCAACAGGACAGAAGTAAAGGAAAGAGAAGGGTTACAAACCAGGCAGTGATCTTCACAGAGTTTAGTGGAAGGACTCTCTTGAGCAGATTGTTGGATCCACGGATTCAGATATCTTCGCAATGGATCCTCCAATACTGATCCTTTGGTAGAGTTGGCTTCTCCTGAACTCAAGATCTAGGAAAGAAGAAGAACAATTTATGGAACCAGATACTCAAGGATGGATTTACCAGATAGAAGAACTTGAAAGCTGATGTTGCTGAAATCAGGATTCTCCTGGAGGCTGATCTGACTTCCTCTGGGAATTGCTTTGAATCTGAAGTATCCAGACTGGACTTGGATGCTGGTGGTCAGCCTTGACTTGGAGAGAGTGGCCGTGAGATGGGGTAGGATAGGGTTTGGTGGAAAGAAGAGGATGATGGGCGGCTAGGGTTTGGAAGTGAAGTGGCTAACCCAGGGTTTTGGGGTTGGAGATCTCACACCTCCTCAAGGTTCCTGGGGAACCCGGATTTACTCCCTTACAGAGCTCAACACCTGGATGCAAGTGCGGAAGAGAGAAACACAAAGTTTGCTCACACATAAATTGGATTCATTCATCAGATATTTTTAAAACTTACAAAGAGTGGTTTAATTTATAGGACTTTACAAGAGAGCAGGGTTTTACATCTTCCCATGTGGGACTAATAGGATGGATCTTCAAATTAGGCTTGTAGAATCAATTCCCACACATATGGCTGGCCAAGAGGTTCCTAAAGTGTTGATTGGTGGCTCCAAAAGGAAAGTAGGTGGCGCCTCCTAGCCTTTCTCTTCAAGAGAAAATTTCTTTCCTTCCATGGCTCAACTCTTTTGGACACCTCCTTTTCTTTCTCCCTAAGTCATGGTTCTTCCCATCTTTGCTTTGGGCTTTTTAGGCATGGATTGGGTGCCCCTTGAAGTGCTCCCCAAGAAGTGCTTCTTTCTTTACATAGCTTGGCTCTTATGGAAATATTTTGGCCGCCCCCTTGAATTGTGGATCCCAGATTATTTTCTCCTTAAGTGGCGCATGAGAGAAGGGACCTGCTATGTTGTGGTGTGGGGACCAAAGCATACTGGATGGAGATGTGGCACCCCATGGACTCAGGCGTGTGGCTGGGAGTGTGGCGCCCACTTACTTGGTCTTAGGAGAAAATGTGACACCGTGGAGAAGACCTAGACAACTACTAGGACTTGAACTGAGTCAACATGACTCAACAAAATTTAAATTACAGGGAAATACAGACTCAAAAAAATTGAGTTGACCAAGTCAACCCTTATTACAAAACCAGAAAATCCTAATTCTTCGGGCAAGGTCAATCAGAGATCCAGATGGAGCCCTGAAGTCTTCTTGATGCAGAACGGAAGCTCTGATACCAAAAATGATGTAGAACAAAGAACAAAGAAGCGTATGCGGAAGTAAATTTAAGATTAATTCTTTTTTTTTTTTATTTCAGAAATTGGCTTTGACTCAAAGTAAAGCTAAACTAAGTTGAAGGAAACTAGGTAAGGATTGAAAGCACAATTTAGAAGAAACTAAATTATCAGAGTAGTTCAGAAGTAACGGATCACTGGGGGTTGAGAAACTCCCAGAACTAGGGTTTCGCTCTGAACTTTCAACAGGACAGAAATAAAGAGAAGAGATGGTTTACCAACCAGACAGTGATCTTCTCAGAATTTGGGTGGAAGAACTCTCTCGAGCAGATTGTTGGATCCTCGGATTCGGCTATCTTCGCAATGGATCCTCCAATACTGATCTTGTGGTTTGGTCGGCTTCTCCTGGACTCAAGATCTAGGAAGAAGAAAAAAAGTGAGGGATTTAGAGACTCAGGGAAGGATTTACCAGTTCGAAGAACTTGAAGGCTGATGTCGCTGAGATCCGGATTCTCTTGAAGGCTGATTCGATTCCCTCTGGAAAGAGCTTTGGATCTAAAGTATCCGGACTGTAGCTGGATGCTGGTGGTCGGCCTGGACTTGGAGAGAGAGGCCGTGGGAGGTGGGATATGCTAGGGTTTGATGGATTGAAGTGGATGGTGGGCGGCTAGGGTTTGGAGTAGAAGTGGCTAACCTATGGTTTGGGTTTTGGAGATCTCACACCTCCTCAAGGTTCCTGGGGAACCCGGATTTACTCCCTCACGGAGCTCAACACCTGGATGCAAGTGCGGAAGAGCGAAAACACAAAGTTTGCTCACAAAAAAAAATTGGTTTCATTCATCTGATTGATTTAAACTTACAAGAGGGGTTTAATTTATAGGACTTTACAATAGAGTAGGATTTTACATCTTCCCATGTGGGACTAAAGGAGGGGATCTACAAATCAAGATAATCCATACACCTATGGCCAGCCAAGGTTCCAAAAAAAAAAAATTGATTGGGTTATAAAAGGAAGGTAGATGGCACCTCCATGCTTGGTTCTTCAAGAAAATATTTTTTTCCTTCTATGCTTGGCCTTATCTGGAAGTGTTTGGGCACCTCTTAACCTTGCCCTCCAAGAGAAAATTTGTTTCCTTTTATATCTGGCTTTAGTTGGAATGATTAGGGCGCCTCCTAACCTTGCTCTTCAAGAGAAATCTCCTTCCTTCCATGGCTCAACCATTTTTGGATACCTCCTTTTCTTATCCCCAAGTTATAGCTCTTTCTAACTTTGTTTTGAATATTTCTGGCAGGTAATGGGTGCCTCCTTGAAGTTCTCTCCAAGAGAATTTCTTCCCTTTCATAGTTTGGTTCTTTAGGGAAAGTCTTGAGCCGCCCCCTTGATTTGTGGACCCTGGTGGATTTCTCCTCAATTTGCGCATGAGAAAAGGGAGCTGCTATCTATGGTGTGGGGACCAAAGGCTGCTGGATGGAGATGTGGCACCCCCTGGACTCAAGCGTATGGCTGGGAGTGTGGCTAGGAATGTGGCGCCCACTTGCTTGGCCTTGGGAGAAAATGTAACACCCCAGGTTGAAGCCCTAGTCCACTACTGAGTCAACATGACTCAACAAAATAAAATGCAGGTAATATAGACTAAAGCTAAAATTGAGTTGATCCAGTCAACCCTTATTACAAGCCAAAAAAAACCCTAATTCTTCGGGCAAGGTTAATCAAAGATCCAGATGGAGCTCTGAAGTCTTCTTCTGAGTCTGGTGCCCGCACCAATTCTCCCAGGGTGGGAGGAACTCGACCCTATCGAGTATGGATCAAGTTGGCTCTGGTATCTCTCTAAGAGGTCTGGGTCCAACTCTTGTAATTCTTCTCGGGAGATCCAAGAGTCATCAGAATCTGGCCTTCCTAGCCAGCGGACCAGGTATCTTTGGTATCCTCGATTACGAGTAGAGATAACCTGATCATCCAGGATCTTTTCAATCTGCTCTTTCCTCACAGGCCAGTTTGTTGGTGGACACACAGGGTCAGGTTCACTCTCAAGAGCAGGATTAGGTTCAAAAGCCTCACTGGGAATCACAGCTGGCTCCCTATACTCTACTAGGTTTGTAATGTTGAAAGTGGAGCTAATGCCTAGTTCTGGAGGTAACTCGAGCACATAGGCATTGGATCCTACTCTCTTCACCACTCTAAATGGTCCAGCTCCTCTAGCATGTAACTTTCTAACGGTTCCAGGAGGAAACCGTTCAGGCCTTAACCTAATCATTACATAGTCTCCCTCAACAAAATTTTTGACTCGCCTTTGAGAATCAGCCAACTTCTTATAAGTTTCATTACTTAAATTTATTTTGGCATGAATTTCTTTATGCAAGTCTTTTACATGCTATGCAAGTGCATCAAGAGACTTGTGTGTGTGGACTAATAGTGAAATCAGATCAAGTGGTGTGTGAGGCTTGTATCCATGAACAATTTCAAAGGGACTCTAGCCTATAGACCTATTGATCGAAACATTATATGCAAATTTAGCCCTGGGTAAATACAAATCCCAACTCCTGGTATTCTCACTTAACCAAAATCTGAGACAATGTCCTAAACTCAACTGACGATGCATTCCTAAAGAATGGACTTTATTCAAAGGAACCCTAGGTCTAAACCTAACAAACTACGGCTCTCTAGGTTTGACCTTGGGTCGGAGGATGGCATGCAGAGCATGAAAACTTATCATGGGTGCCTAGTAGGTGCCATAAGGTCTTCCAGAAGTAGGTGGCAAACCTAATAGGTTCTGACACGTGGTTCACTCTAAAGACTTCGACAAAGTATACTTGGATGGTGTAAGAAGCATTGGAAGTCCTAGAGAAAGGGAGGAAATATGAGGTGGAGTCTTGAATTACCTGCTGATTAAAGGTGGTGACCTGAAGGTTTGAATGGTGATCTATGAGTGTCAACTGGTCATCCTTACGAAAGGAAAAGTTTGCTATTCCTAGGAATGGATCAAGAGATGGTTCGGGGAGTAGCCTAGGACATGTGATTGCAATAGTTAAGGTTTGTTCTCTAAGCAAACAATGATCCACTTTCTCAAGAAATGGATTAAAGAATGATTCATGGAAGGGCCTATGGATGATGACCTCAAGACTTGAAATTTGACCTATGGGTGAGGAAAGGTATACTCTATAGAAGGGTAGGTCAGTCATGCGAAGGAAGGGGTCTGGGGTCATAAGGAGGACTTCTACAGGACTGGGAGAATCAATCCGCTCAAGATAAGGATGTTCAACTGAGATTACGGGAGAGACCTTAGTGGCTGGGCATGGGACAATGTCCAATTGTAAGAGGCTTGATTCAGTCATCCTAAGGAGAGGATCTACCATAGGGTGGGCAAACTTAAACAGTTCAGTGCAAAGATCTTCAATTGGTACTTGGGGAATGACTGTCATTAGAGGGTACGAACTAATAGCTCGGGCTAACACTATGAGTTCTTCCTGGGGGTATTTGACTAAAGGAACCTGATTCTCACAAATCTCTTGAATTTCTGAACTAGGTCCTACCACTTGGTTGCTCTCCAAGGTCTCCTCAGGTAAGGAACCAATAGTATCGATGTCACATTCTTCAAGTTCTTCCCCCTCATATTCATCAACTAGACTCAAGCCAGCATCATATACTTCCTCGATGCCATCTTCAATGGGTTTCGGGTCAGTGGTAATCGGGTCAACTGATTCTAGGCTTGTCATACCTAACCTTTCTTCCTCATTGGTAGGCTTGGGTTCTCCCTCATTAATGTCATCCTTAGGATTCTTACCACTTAGCTGTGCACAAGCCAGTCCTATGCATGGGCACTAACTAGATTTATGGCCTCTTTCTCTACAAAACAAACATTCTTGCGATATAGGAACCTGGGTCACACTGGGTTTCAAGCTAGTAGAGACCTTACTTGGGCATGTGTGTGGATCTAAATGGTTTGATCTAGAAGACTTGGGTTGTTGAGTGACTGGTCTAGAATATTGTAAGGACCTCTTATAGACACGATCCACACTATAGATATCATGGTTAGGCTTCCTAAGGTTATGCTCGGGATCACGGTATAAGGTCCTCCTAGGCTCCTGGTATGGATGAGGTTGGGGCTTATTAAATTTTGGATCAGGGATCCAATTTTGATGTCTACGTTTCTCAAGGACTTGGACTTGATCCCTAAGCTGGGTAAAATTCTCATGGACTTGTTCTTTACACTGGGTAACAGTAGCAGTCAAATCCTGGCTTAACTTGTTCATGCTCTCAGTAAGAGCTCTAACCATGGCCTCTAAATCAGGTTGGGTTTGACCAGGTTGGTAGGGTACTCCATTCTGGGTAGACATGATGCAAGCAAACACACAAAATGAGACTCAACTGAACGACTACGGGCTAACTAGACCTAGAGCCCAAACTAGATGCCCAATCAGAGTGGCAAGCTAGCCTGTAGTAACTCAGGACTCAGCCAGGCAGGTGTAAGGGGAGTGTTAGGTCCCTAATTGCCAATCCTAGACACCAATCAGTGATTGGCCAGGTAGGCGGACCAGCACACAAGTCCTTTGGGACGTAGTCCCTGAACCACCATTCTAGACACTGAGTACAAAGCACACACAGAGTAACTAGACAAACTGACTCAACACTAGCCTTGACCCGACTTGTTGATGTCCCTAGCCCACTAGGGCAAATTAGGTCTAATCAATTTTTAGATTAAAGGCTTAGATTCGAATGAGTGGGTGGTGGTTTTGGGCTAAGGAGAGGTTATCAACTCCTCCCCTTATCTTAGATGCTCAAATGCCCTTAAGATGAATTAAGAGATGAACACTCAAAAATAATTGGATTGCAGAACACAAAAATAGAGTTGCAGTAATTTAATTCTCAGAAATTGCATGGAAATCAATAAATCATAGGAAAATTATGCAAATTAGTTTCAATTATACTGGTTTCAGCAAAAGAAAAATCACTGAGTTTAGAGTTACCTGCAATGAGAAATAATTCCTGCAACAGGGAAATTACGGGCTGAAAATAGAGCACTTCCCCGTTTACAATTCCTGCTACGAAGTTATAACCCAACGGATCCCCTACACACCCTAGGAACACCCCAAGGAATGGGAAGAGGAGGTTTGCACCTCACTTCGTTCCTAGTACCGGACGTCCTGGGGAGTCTACTTCGAGCAGACAAAGTAAAAATAGAGAGACTCAAACAAGCAATCAAACAGAAACCCTAGACAGGGCTCTGATACCAAAAATGATGCAGAACAGAAGCTCTGATACCAAAAATGATGCAGAACAAAGAACAAAGAAGCGTATATGGAAGTAAATTTAAGATTAATTCTTTTTTTTTTTTTTTTTTTTTCAAAAATTGGCTTTGACTCAAAGTAAAGCTAAACTAAGTTGAAGGAAACTAGGTAAGGATTGAAAGCACAATTTAGAAGAAACTAAATTATCAGAGTAGTTCAGAAGTAACGGATCGCTGGGGGTTGAGAAACTCCCAGACCTAGGGTTTCGCTCTGAACTTTCAACAGAACAGAAATAAAGAGAAGAGATGGTTTACCAACCAGACAGTGATCTTCTCAGAATTTGGGTGGAAGAACTCTCTCGAGCAGATTGTTGGATCCTCGGATTCAGCTATCTTCGCAATGGATCCTCCAATACTGATCTTGTGGTTTGGTCGGCTTCTCCTGGACTCAAGATCTGGGAAGAAGAAAAACAAGTGAGGGATTCAGAGACTCAGGGAAGGATTTACCAGTTCGAAGAACTTGAAGGCTGATGTCGCTGAGATCCGGATTCTCTTGAAGGCTGATTCGATTTTCTCTGGAAAGAGCTTTGGATCTGAAGTATCCGGACTGTAGCTGGATGCTGGTGGTCGGCCTGGACTTGGAGAGAGAGGCCGTGGGAGGTGGGATATGCTAGGGTTTGATGGATTGAAGTGGATGGTGAGCGGCTAGGGTTTTGGAGTAGAAGTGGCTAACCTAGGGTTTTGGTTTTGGAGATCTCACACCTCCTCAAGGTTCCTGGGGAACCCGGATTTACTCCCTCACGGAGCTCAACACCTGGATGCAAGTGCGGAAGAGCGAAAACACAAAGTTTGCTCACAAAAAAAAATTAGTTTCATTCATCGGATTGATTTAAACTTACAAGAGGGGTTTAATTTATAGGACTTTACAAGAGAGTAGGGTTTTACATCTTCCCATGTAGGACTAAAGGAGGGGATCTACAAATCAGGATAATCCATACACATATGGCCGGCCAAGGTTCCAAAAAAAAAAATTGATTTGGGTTATAAAAGGAAGGTAGATGGCGCCTCCATGCTTGGTTCTTCAAGAAAATATTTTTTTCCTTCTATGCTTGGCCTTATCTGGAAGTGTTTGGGCGCCTCTTAACCTTGCCCTCCAAGAGAAAATTTGTTTCCTTTTATATCTGGCTTTAGTTGGAATGATTAGGGCGCCTCATAATCTTGCTCTTTAAGAGAAATCTCCTTCCTTCCATGGCTCAACCCTTTTTGGATACCTCCTTTTCTTTCTCCCCAAGTTATGGCTCTTTCTAACTTTGTTTTGAATATTTCTGGCAGGTAATGGGCGCCTCCTTGAAGTTCTCTCTAAGAGAATTTTTTCCCTTTCATAGTTTGTATCTTTTGGGAAAGTCTTGAGCCGCCCCCTTGATTTGTGGACCCCTGGTGGATTTCTCCTCAATTGGTGCATGAGAGAAGGGAGCTGCTATCTGTGGTGTGGGGACCAAAGGCTGCTGGATGGAGATGTGGTGCCCCCTGGACTTAGGCGTATGGCTGGGAGTGTGGCTGGGAGTGTGGCGCCCACTTGCTTGGCCTTGGGAGAAAATGTAACACCCCAGGTTGAAGCCCTAGTCCACTACTGAGTCAACATGACTCAACAAAATAAAATGCAGGTAATATAGACTCAAGCTAAAATTGAGTTGATCCAGTCAACCCTTATTACAAGCCAAAAAAAAATCCTAATTCTTCGGGCAAGGTTAATCAGTGATCCAGATGGAGCTCTGAAGTCTTCTTCTGAGTCTAGTGCCCGCACAACTTCTTCTGAGTCTGGTGCCCGCACCACTTTAGGTTTGACCGAAGTATGGCATGCATATGAGAACTTACTATGTATTCCTACTAGGTGCCATAGGGTTCTCCTAAAGTAAGATGCAAATATGACATGCTTAGAAAATGAATGCATCATGCAAATTCCTATAAAATTCAACTAATAGTAAAGAAAACAGAAGATGTTTCGGGAAATGGTAGAAAATAAGAGGAGGGTTCAGGGTTAGTATGATTGGATGGGAAGCAAGAAAAGGGTTCAAGGTTAATTAGATAGACTAGGAGACAATAAGGTGTTTCAGGGATAAGTCCTATACTAATGAGGTTGATCTTATGAGGTTGAGGTGTATCTACTGCGTTAGCAAGATGGAAAAATGGGTCACTAATTTTGGGGAAGAGATCAATGGGAGTTAAAAGAGTGAATTCATCCTGAGGATACTGATAAGAAATCAAGTCCTTAATAAATTCTTTTGGCTCAGAAAATTAAGGACTAGGCTATATAATTGGATTCTCTTCCTCTAACTGGTCTTCTACTACCGGTTCAGCTTGGGTGTGGTCAGGTTCAACTAATGTTGGGTGGTCTTCTACTTGGTTATCTACTTGGTCAACTAATTCTTGGTTGGTTTCTACCTGAGTATGGTCAAGGTCAACTAATCCTAGGTCATCTATGGGGAACTCTTCTTCCTCCTCATACTGTTCCACTAAGCTTCAGTCAGCTTGATATATCTCCTCTTCAAGGTCATTTGGGTGAACTAGTGAGGTGGTAAGAGGGCGTAGACTAAGGAAAAACTGACTAAAGACTGGGATGACAAGGGTGGATTGGCAAAGGTGTTCCTGACTAACACTGGGTTCATATCTAATGGTACTAATCATATTGGGCTCAGGCTAACTAAGGGTTACGGGTTCATAAGTTGTGGGTTCAGTCCTATGGGTCTTGTCGAGGGTTCCTAACCAATCTCCTACTTGGTCAAAACTAATGGCTAATTGGTCGATCCTAGTGTTTGTTTGGTTGTGTGCTTAGGTTATCTGGTTGAGTTGAGTGGTCAACTGGACAAGCTGATTTTGGATTTGATCATGTTTGAGGTCCATCTGAGCTAACTGATTTCAGGTTTGATCATGTTTGAGGTCCATCTGAGCTAATTGATTTTGGGTTTGGGTGTTAGATTGGTGGATCTAGGTGGTTAATTGGGTAACCATCCGTTCATTCATGGCTTTTATGAAAGTCTCAAAATTAGGATCCATGGTTGAGTTGGGTTGGGGTGTAGACTTCTGGTATTGGGTTCCTAGTCTAGTGGTCATGCAATAATCAATCTAGCAATCAGAATGGAATGGTGAAGCCAAGCATGCAAAAAGAACTAGGCTAGTATAATCTAGGGTTTCCTAGACCTAGAGCCAAAAAATAGGTGGGTCAACTCAACTTACACCTAACCCCATAGCTAATCCTTCCTCTGGCTAGGTAGAGGGTGGGAGTGTGGGAGGCCCCCCTTGCTTTCGCAGGGACCCAATTAAAAACCACAACACCACTTAGGTCATTTAACTCTGGACCTCAGCCTTAGACACCAGATTTTAGTAATAGCCATAGGATTAAATGCACTAGTTGGCCCACACAGCTCAGACCCGACCTGTTGGTGTCACCTAGCCCTCTAGGACAAATTAAGTCTAATCAGTTTTAATTAAGACTTGGGTGGAAATGTTGGGTGGTTGTTTTGGGCCCAAGACAGGTTATGACCTCTAGCCCTGATGTTATATTGATTGTCCTTAAGATTAGATTAAAAATGATGAACATTCAATGGTCCTGATGCAAACTAAAACACAGCAGAAAATAAAATATTTTTTTAATGATTTATGATGTGTCAAGTTAGGTTTAAGTTAATTGAGGTGATCAAACAAAGCTTGGCTTTGGATTGGGGGGATTTTGGAAGTTAATTAGGTTTTGGGGGGATTTTGGAAGTTAATTAGGTTTTGGTTGAACAAGTATGCAGAATAGCAAAATTCTAAAAATTAAGGTTTTAGAATATGCAGATTTTGACATAGATCTCAATGAAAAAAAAATAATAAAACTTCTAGGAAAGAGGATGGACAGTGGTGATAAACTCTACCAAATTTGATGCAAAACAAAAATCAAATGATATGCAAATCCTAGGATTTTCGGACTGCAACAGAAATCTCAGGATTTTTGTTCGGGTTCCTAATATGCTGGATTTTAGAGAATTAGGGTTTTGGTAAAATTAATTTAGATTTATGAAAATTATCAGGATAGAACAGAGTACATGATGTGCAATTTTTATAGAAAAATAAATTTTTAAGATGCCGAAATAAGATGAAACCTAGACACCTAATGTAGTGGACAAGATGCAAAAATTAGAGTTTGTGAATCTAATGCAAATGAAAACTATCCTAAACCTGCTCTGATATCAAACTGATGTGGGATGACTCTAAGATTGCTAAACATGTATGAAAATAGTAAACTAATTTTTTAAATTTTTTTATAATTTCATCTGTAGGCAAGATTTTCAAAATAAAATAAGAACTAGCATAAGTAGTAGCAATGCAAAGAATCATCGTATCGCAGGCAAACTCATGCAAAATAATAAATTCCAGGACCTGAGAATTGAGAAACTCCCGGATTAGGATAGTTTGTCTTCATCAAATCAGAAATTAAATGATGGGGGATAGCTAAGGGCTAGGAAGGATCGAATGATGAGCCTAGAAGTCACCTAGATTAGGGTATCCTAATTTTTTTTTGATTTTCTAATTTGATGGCGAAGGAATAATGGGATGAAAGATAGGGATCTAGATCTCATGGACTTTGGGACTCATCCTAATGAAGAGACCTCTCACCTCTAAGGCATTACACCCTCCTCGATACTTGGAGGTGCTAGGATGGATCTCAAAGGTCACGAGGGGATAAAGAAAATGGAATGGGAAGGGGGATAACTGGGCATGACCTCATGTCATGTCCTAGGGTTGGGCCTCACATCCTCTCCTCTCAGAGCGGAAGAAGAATCACTCTTCCATAAAGAAAAAATTTCATTCATCAATTATTTTTACAAGAAGGATTGGAGCCTATTTATAGACACCAAGCCATTTTGAAATTCAAATTTCGAAATTCAAAAATAACAAAATAAGGGGAGAAAATAATTGGCATTTCCATGAAGAGGGGCGGCATTTATGGAGGAAAATGTGGACCCAGTCAAATTCGAATTCAAATTCCTCCTCCGCTCTAAGATCTGCATAGAAAATATCATGCTCTGAAAGGCGTGCTACTCCAAGAAGCATGCTGCTTTGAGATTTGTGTAGAAAAATTCCTCTTCATGACCGTGGAATAGAGGCAGTGGACGGGGAAGAGGGCCGGAGGTTTGAAAGCTTTCAATCAACACATTGTACGTTAATGGATCAGGAACAATCCTGCCCTCAATTATTTCCTCGAACAACTGGAATGCATCCTTGAGCTTCCCCTCATTGCACAGTTAGGGCCCTCTCCAAGATCTAACTCATCATCTTTGTTGATTATGTGCTTGGAGCCCTGGATGATGCATTTGAAGCCCTTGCAAGAGATTATGGAAATGGCTGAAGATAGGGAGGCGAAGGAGGATCTCGAACACCGGCAATGGGCTTGGAGCCCTAGGATGCGAGGTTGGGGCCCTCCTAAGATTCTCTCGTTGCTACCATTGACTTGTCCCGTTGGTGATGAAGGTAATTGATGGCATGGATTTCTTTATGGCAACAAGGCATCACGGGCGGCCGGAGGTGGACGGCGGCACGGGCGGAGATGACCGGCGGTGGCGGATTGGGCGGCCCTGGTTGCACGAGTTGGGAATGGTGGTGGTGATGGATCAGTCCAAGATGGTTGAAAAAAATGATCTGGGCAATGGATAGAGGAGGAAGATGATAGGAATAACAGAGGGATAAATCGAGAATAAACATGGAATAAAATAGGAATAAGTGGAATAGCTGGAATAAAGAAAAACAAATAAAATAAGAAAAATCAAGGAGAAAAAGAAAAAAAAACCCTGATAGGTTTTGATGTCCCCATCATTTCCCTGAGATGGGGAAAACTCGACTCCGTTGAGTCAGGCTCGCTACAATTTTTTTTTTTCGTTCTCCCTTTTTTTTTCTCTTTTTTTTCACTTCTTTTTTTCAACCCTAATCATCTCCCGCTCTGATACCAAAATTGATGGGGGATTGCTAAGGGCTAGGAAGGATCGAACGGTGAGCCTAGAAGTCACCTAAATTAGGGTATCCTAATTTTCTTTTGATTTTCTAATTTGATGGCAAAGGAATAATGGGATGGAAGATAGGGATCTAGATCTTATGGACTTTGGGACTCACCCTAACAAAGAGACCTCTCACCCCTAAGGCATTACACCCTCCTCGATACTTGGAGGCACTAGGATGGATCTCAAAGGTCATGAGGGGATAAAGAAAATAGAATGGGAAGGGGGATAACTAGGCATGACCTCTCATCATGTCTTGGGGTTGGGCCTTACACCCTCTCCTCTCGGAGTGGAAGAAGAATCACTCTTTCCTAAAACAAAAATTTCATTCATCAATTATTTTTACAAGAAGGATTGGAGCCTATTTTATAGACACCAAGCCATTTTGAAATTCAAATTTTGAAATTCAAATGTAACAAAATAAGGGGAGAAAATAGTGGGCGTTTCCATGAAGAGGGGTGGCATTTGTGGAGGAAAATGTGGACCCAGACAAATTCGAATTCAAATTCCTCCTCTACTCTGAGATCTGCATAGAAAATATCCTATTTTGAAAAGCATGCTGCTCAAAGAAGTATGCAAAGCCTTCTGCTCTGAGATCTGTTCAGAAAAATTCCTCTCCGTGATCGTGGAACAGAGGTGGCAGACGGGGAAGAGAGCCGGAGGTCTGAAAGCTTTCAATTAGCTCATTGTACGTCAATGGATCAGGAACAATCCTGTCCTTAATTATTTCCTCGAACAACTGGAATGCATCCTTGAGCTTCCCCTCCTTGCATAGTTAGGGCCCTCTCCAAGATCTGACTCATCATCTTTGTTGATTGTGTACTTGGAGCCCTGGATGGTGCATTTGAAGCCCTTGCAAGTGAAATTATGGAAAAGGCTAAAGGTAGGGAGGCGAAGGAGGATCTCGAGCACCGGCAATGGGCTTGGAGCCTTAGGATGCGGGGTTGGGGCCCTCCTAATATCCTCTCTCTACTGCCATTGACTCATCCCATTGGTGATGAAGGAAATCGATGGCATAGATTTCTTTGTGGCAGTTGGGCATCACGGGCGACGGGAGGTGGACGGCAGCACGGGTGGAGATGACCGGTGGTGGCGAATTGGGTGGCCCCGGTTGCACAGGTTGGGCATGGCGGTGGTGATGGATCATCCAAGATGGTTGAAAAAAATGATCTGGGCAATGGATAGAGGAAGAAGATGATAGGAATAACAGAGGGATAAATCAAGAATAAACATGGAATAAAATAGGAATAAGTGGAATAGCTGGAATAGCTGGAATAAAGAAAACAAAATAAAATAATAAAAATCTAGGAGAAAAAGAAAAAAAAATCCTGATGAGTTTTAATGTCCCCATCATTAAAGAAGGGAAGGATGTTACCAATCAGTGATTTGAAAAATCTGTAATCGAAGGGGTCACACAGCTCTCAGATTGATGCCTGGAAGATGAAGCTCGGTTCCCTTGATTAGATGGCTGATTTGGGCTATCCTGGAGGCAAGGAAAGCCTCCTCTAGGGAGGTAAAACACCTTGGAGATCCTGCAAAATATCAAGGGTCAATCAAATCAGCAAGTGTGAAAAAGAAAAGAAACTAGGTTTAGAAGGAATCAGGTCAGGGTTTAGAAGCGGGGTGGCTTGAAGCTTGATGAAGATCTCCTTGCTTAGCGGCCTAGGGCACTCCTTCTTGGATGTGTGAAGGCTTGGATGGCAGTGAGTTAGGGCATGGAAGGATGCTAGGGCAATAAGGAATTCGGCCAAGCAAATGAAAACAAACACAAACCCAAGAATAAAAGCAATATAACACAAGCTCGCAAGCTCAAATAAATTTACCAGGGTTTTGATATCATGAATAAAAATTGCTTACAAGAGGGGGAGGGGTGGGGTATTTATAGAGTTTCCATGTTCTTTAACTAGGGTTACACACTTGGGTTACAAGTTCTTTCCTAACTATGTTAGAAATTAAATCTTAAAACAATTATGAGCATAAGTCCCAACTAGGTTAGGATTTGACCTTGTCTTCTCCTTCTCCCTTTAAGCTTTGACTATTCCACTCAAGGACACCTCTTG
Organism: Areca catechu; assembly: GCA_021397845.1. Classification (NCBI taxonomy): domain Eukaryota; kingdom Viridiplantae; phylum Streptophyta; class Magnoliopsida; order Arecales; family Arecaceae; genus Areca; species Areca catechu. The sequence continues at coordinate 60,395,634 of CM038050.1, forward strand.
GACTTGGTCAACACTTTAAGGATGACTAGAAAGGCATGTTGGGCTTCTAGGGGCAGCAAGGGGTTGGCCCAAAGGGGCTTGTGCATGGGCTTGGGCCTCCTGGAAGCTGGGGTGGCCTGGTAGCCTGGTAGCAAGAATACTCCATGGAATCTTGCTTCTTTAGGACTTGGGCTTGGCGCCTGGGCTTGATTTCCTTGGGTTGGGATGCAAGTGGACCTCTGGAATAATGGATGCCCTGGTTTAGGAATATGCTCTGGCATCTAGAGAGGAATTTGGGCATTTGGAGGAATCTGGAAAGAATTAGGGTTTCTGGAAGCATCTTGGACCCTGGGTTGTCATACAAAATCCAATGGGTTGATGTAGTAGCCTCTGACTCCTGGATGTGGCCTGGTGGAACTCCCAAATAGGGTGACCTCCTCTTTTGTTCAAAAATTTGGCTCATACTGGACTCATGATTGATGTACAGGACTCAAAACACTGACTAGGTTGAGGGTTGAGACAAATCAACTAACCTCAACTTATTACAGGACTCAATCTTAATTGATTACAAAATTTTTAAAACTTTGATACATGACTAATTAAACCATATGGGATCCAGAGATCTGTGTCTGATCCTGGTGTCCCCTCCAGAAGACTAGGTCAACAAGAATATTCCTTCCTAACCTATTAAGGAGTTATATTCCTATGTTCTTTGGGAATTTTAATTTGATTCAAAGTTTATAGCCCTTTTCCCACTCAAATTATGTAATCCTATCCTAATTAGGAGAGGGCATGGGAACTCTATAAATACCCCACCCCTCTTCCTCTTGTATTCATTTAACTTTTGATGAAATAAAATTCTAGAATTTTGTTTAGCCTCTAGTGTTTAAGTTTTTGGTGATTATCTTTGTGCCCTAGCCGAACCCCTGCCCCTAGCTATCTTCCATGCCCAAGCATCCTTCCACACCTCAAGCATCAGTCTTCATCCTTTAGAAGAAGCTCAGGGCTACCCCTGCTAAGAGCCTCCTTTCCCAGGCTGCCAGCATCCTAAACCCTAGTTTCTTTCTTTTTCTTTACATCTTGTTTTCTTTTCTTTGATTATATGTTTCTTGCTTAACCTCTGACGCTTGCAAGATTTTCGAGGTGTTTTTCCTCCCCAGAGGATACTTTCTTTGCCTTTAGGACTGATCTAGATCACCTTCTGATTTAGGGAACTACAGGCTTGTCTTCCAGGCACATTCCTGAGTGCTGAGAGACCTCTTTAACAAGTGGATCTTCAATCTCTACCTGGTATAATCCTTTCCCCCCTAATTTCTAATCTATTGAAGGTATGCTATCCTAAACCTGGGTTTTTCAATTCCCAGGATCCTATCTTTTATTATTCTGCTTGTATCTTTTTGCGGGTATGATAGTTTCTTTCATTACATGTTTGCCTGCAATTCTCTACTTGCTTTAGGATTACTAGCCTACAAATTAAAATTCTAAAAAAATTAGTTTCTATTTTCTTGCAATCATGGTAGTCTTAGGATCATCTCGCATCAATGACGTATCAAGTATAGGTTGTTGTATCTCACATTGGTTGGTTGTCGTCTTGACCAAGGAGTGTGGTTACACTGATGTGACATGCAAGTAAAATGTATGACATCTCATTGAATGTGACCGTCTACGGAGCTCCCTTCTGCTAAAGGTTTGCTCACGAAGGGATATGGATATATGTGTTCCTCAGACCTAAGGTCATAATGGCAGCTTGTAAGCAACTCACTGTACTTTGGTGCCAAACAACCTAGATTTCTAATCTAGTGATGGAAGGATTCTATGTGTAGTCAAGTATTTGTGGAGCCCTGGTGGATCAAGATGAATTGACCCCTCGAAATAGTTTGGAGTGAATGACACATTGAGTCTAAATTTAGCAAATCCTTGGCCAAGGTAGTTCTTGTGAGGAGTCACAAAACTTGTAAAGTTGAGACACGATCTGGCTAAACCAAATTTGGGTTGGCAGTCGAACCTTAGGTCATTCTGAGTGTTTTGAGATCAAAGGGATGAATTATATGGTAACCATATGCCAGAGGTTCTAGAATTTTGCTCTGCAATCATCGACCTATCCGGATGTCGGTTATCATTACTAGATAAGGACTTTGACCGGTATTGGAAGTGTTTCAGTGCTATCGACTTAGTATTCGAACCTATGGGGTCATACACCATAAGGCTTTCTATCTGATCTAAAGGTTGATCGATAATTGAGAATCGTTTGCCATCACTAGAGGTCAATGTGATTGACCATTTTCCAGGTGTTGACACTTGTAAGTGTCGACACTTGACTGATAAGCAAAATTTTTGGAAAGAATTTCTGGAAAGATTTGACTTTAAATTTTGAATTCGAATTTCGATTTTTGGGCATTTTTGGCTCCAGGCTTTCTTGGTATGATAGTCATACTTGCTTTTTTTGGCTTTGCCTCATTTGGTATGGCCCTTGACCTTCTCCTCCAATCACTCATTTTTTTTTCTCCCTCTCATGGCTGCCCCTATAAATAAAGGTTATTCTATAGGGATTTGACCAATTTTTTGGTTCTTGGTTTTGTTTTGTTGGCTGGTTATAAGGTCTCCAAGCCACAAGAGAGAAAAAGGGAAAAGGGTTTGTGAGGTCTCTAGGATTGGATGTGAGAAATCTAGCATTCAAGCTAGGTCTTGGAAAAAGAGTTTCTTAGGAAAGGTTCCACCCCTCCTCCTTGTCTTTCTGGAAGAAGATCGGCCCGAAGGATCCCGAAGAGCTAGCACTCCGAAGGAGTTGGTCAGTTTCGAGCCCTGGTATGAACTACTCGTAGAGGCCAGACATGTGTGTGGCTTGAGAGCATTTTCACCACCTCCATCCTAAAGGTATAGTGGTAAGGTACCCTTATACCTCCATCCTCTTTTTTGTTGATGTTTTTAGTAGCATGCTTCATTATTATACTAGATCATATTACGGGTAGATTGGTAGATCGTTTTGATCTATCTATCGAGCCTTTCGCTGCTTATTTTAAAATCATTTTAAAATACTTTTCTTCAGCCTAGCATGTTTTTCCCTTCAATGGTATCAGAGCATAGGTTCTTTTCGTAGTATAATGATGCTAGCATGTTTTAACATCACCTTTTCTTAAGTACTTGGAATGAGTGGTTCACCATAGCCGTTCGATCATAGGAGAGAAGTAGGGCTGTAAGACCCTCTCTTCCCATTCAATGGGATTCTCCGATGGCATGTAGGGATGCTGCTTGTGATTGACTCATGAAAAGGAAAGATAAAAGAAAATGTAGATTAAAAATATTTTAATCTTGTATTATGATCTTAAAACAAATTTAGATAAGATCTAAGAGTTTTGTTCTGATCGAATTTGATTGAAAGTTTGGTGAAACTTTGGATTTGAAATCACTGTTATTGCCTTGTGACCGGCCTTGAGTCGATCTCTTGAGTCGACTCATGAAGGTTGAAGTGTCGATACTTGACCAGGAAGTGTCGACCCTGGGCTCGTGAGTCGACGCTTTGCCTTGAAGGTGTCGTCTCATGAGAGCTTCCTAGAAAACATGGTGTTCTATTTTCTTCCTGTCTCAGGCTTTGAGTTGACACCTGGCCCTGGCAAGTGTCGACTCAAAGCATTAGAATGCATGAAAATAGTGAATTCAGATTTTTATTTTATTATAAAATTATTTTACATTTGTAAATTAAATTATTTTAATTTATTAAAGCTATTGAACTTAATTAAGAATTAAGAATGACAAAGAACTCTATGAATGTGATTAAAAGATTTTAAGTCATTTCAATAATCTTTAAAGGTTATGGGTTAGCTTCTATTAGGTCCTTAATTGGGTTAGACTTAAGTTTAGGTGCATTGGACTAATTAGAGAACTAATCTAATCAAATATTGAGTTAGGATTTCTTCTCTATAAATCTCTTTAATAGTTAGATTGATTAGTCCATAAATCTAAATGGACCTAATTTGTGGCTCAGTAAATAGCCCGAGTCTTTAGGCTAGTCTAATCAAGTCTGATGAACCAATTGGTGTTTAAGATAAGTTTGGCATTTTGATCTTGGTTCTTTGGGGCTACCTATTACCTAGCCAACTCGGTTGGTGTCTAAGGCAAGACGGTTAATGGTGGAACCCAACCCATGATCTCACTTACCTGGCCAATATGGTCGATCAAAATTAATTAGATAGCTCATTGACTCGTGTTAACCCATGTCACCCAAGGTTAATTAGTCTTGACCGATTTTAGGTGCCCATGGATCATTAGTTATAAGTAACCATCCTTGATTGCTGATGTGGTCAGTGGAAGGTTGATCCATGTCCTCTCATCTCTTCTTCTGTCATAATAAGATTAAATCCTTTAAATTATTAGATCCATAAAAAGATGAAGTTATGGGGATAACCGAGTCTTAGCCTCCCATTAAGTGTGATGGTAATGGGTCTAATAGTTGGGTGTTCATCGACAGATCCAAAGATTGGGTGTTCATCGGGCTATTGGAATTGTTGTTCCTAATATGATGGCTCAGTGTGACTTTCTTAATGGTGGTCAAGTGGGTCGACCAAAGTCGAGCTTGACTATTCATTAGTTAGAAGCATCGAATTTTGTTATGTTAATGGTTGGACCTAACCGGGACCTTCAATAGGAGGCCCAAAGGTCGACTGAAGTGCTCATTGGGGCAAAACCTAAATATTATAGGTTACTTGGAGAAGTAATCGATTGAAGAACCTACCTTTAGACATGCATGGGTGGGCCGGCCAAAGTTGGGCTCATGTGTTGTCTATTGGGCTCTAATAGCCACTTAGGAATCAAAGTGATTCCTCAGATTGGAGGTAGAGGCTACCAGTCTAAACAAAATAGTGAGAGGGCCTTTAGACATGTCTATAGGATAATAATTCATATACACTAATTAGCTTTGGTTTTCCTTTTAGATGTCTTTCAACCTGTCACTCTAGTCTCTTCTTGATAACGAGAAGCTTAAGGGTCCCAACATCGATAGACGGTATCGAAGGCTCAAGATTATCCTAGAGAATGAACTGATCTTATATGTGATATTGGAACCGGCACCTGAAACCCCTGCTCCCATGCTCGGGGTTCGGTCAAAGACACTTATCAGAAGTGGCTCTCTGACAGGATCACTGTCTGATGCATAATGTTGGCAGCAATGAATGATGAGTTTAATCACAAATTCGAAGAAGTCTAGCTGGAAGAAATCCTTCAAAGGTTGAAGGAGTCTTTCAGGATACCAGACGATGTTGAGAGGTACAGGATCTCCTGTGCTATCTATAATGAATGAATGCATGATGGAGCCTCAGTCACTGATCATGTATTGTACATGATCGAGATGATTGAGCACCTGAGCAAGCTCGGATGTCCCTTGCATTAACAGATTAGGAAGGATGCAATTCTAAATTCCCTCCCCTCTTTCTATCTAGATTTTCTTAATCATTATAGAATGAATAAGCCTGCAATTAACTATCACGGTCTGTTGGGGTTGTTGTAGACTTATGAGAAAGACCACCATCTGAACAAAGGGATGGTAAATCTAGAGGGAGGATCTTTAGCAGGGCATCGTCCCTTCAAGAAAGGGAAAAAGAAAAGTAAAGGGAAATAGGTGCATAATGCTTCTCGGCCTAGTCAGGCCAAGAAGCAGAAGGTTGATAAGAGCCAAGCAGAGTGCTTCTTCTGCAAGAAGCGAGGACATTGGAAGAGGAACTGTCCTTTTTACATTGCATCCCTTGACCCGAACAGGTCCAAGAATAAGAAGCAGCTAGAAGGTGCTGGACAAGGTATTTATATGATAACACCTTGGAGCTTCTCTATCTGCAATACTACTAACTAGGTATTGGATACAAGAAGTCCAATTCACATTTGCAATTCTTTGTAAGGACTTCAAGTTAGTAAAAGATTCGAGGATGGTGAGAGATTCTTGAACGTGGAAAATGGAAGCCATGTTCTAGTCCTGGCATTGAAAGTCCTCAAACTAATTTTTGAGTCTTGTATAATCATTTTGAATGAGTGTCGTTATTGTCCATCTTTTATTTTAAATATCATTTCTATAGGCCAATTGGTCATGTATGATTATGAACTATCAATAAAGAATGATATTTGCGAAACCATTTGGAATGGTTCTATTATAATGAATAGATATATGAATAATGGTATTTATGCACTATCGTGACCTGTTAGTGTAGTGTACATGTCTTACAAGCACCCTAGGATAGATAATGTCAACGATGCATACCTATGGCATTGTAGGCTAGGTCATATTAACAAGAACAGGACAAATAGGTTGAAGTGCGAGGGTCTCATCACTTTAGTAAAAGTGGTTCACTTCCAACCTGTGAGTCCTGTCTTCTTGGAAAGATGACAAAATCATCTTTTACTAAAAAAGGTGAATGAGCCAAGGAAATTTTAAGTCTGGTACATACTGATGTATATGGATCCATGAATATTAGTGCCAGAGGTAGGTACAGTTATTTCATTACATTTACAGATGACCTTTTGAGGTATGGTTATGTCTTCTTGATGAAACATAAATCTGAGTCATTTAAAATGTTCAAACGATATCGTAAAGAAGTAGAAAAATAAACTGGAAGATGCATCAAAACCCTTTAATCAGATCGAGGTGGTCAATATCTAGTCGAGGAGTTTTTGACATATCTCGAGGAGAATGGAATTCTCTGTCAGTGGACACCTCCAGGGATACCTCAATTAAATAGAGTGTTTGAAAGATGGAATCGAACCCTGTTGGATATGGTTCGGTCCATTATGTGCTTTGCTTCTTTGCTGCTATCCTTTTGTGGATATGCTCTAGAATCAGCCTATTACCTTTTGAATAGGTTTTAAAGTAAATTAGTTAATAAAACATCATATGAGATATGGATTGGACGTAAGCTGACACTCTCACACCTTCGGGTTTGGGGTTGCTCGGCTTATGTAAAATATTTAGAAATGGACAAACTTGGACCTAAGTCTGATCGATGCCTATTTGTTGGGTATCCAAAAGAGTCTACATCGCTGAGGAATAAAAATTGTTCGTCAGTCTTAGGGCTATCTTTTTGTAAAAGGAGTTCCTTGATGAAGGAATTGTAGCCACTAAAATTGAACTTAGTAAAGTTCAACAAGTAGAAGAACTGACACACTAAAGGGATAACATAAAATCGGTTGTGATTAGATCATACCCTGAGCCCATACAGGAACCATTAAGGAGATCTGGTAGGGTATTGAGTTGACCGGATAGATACTATGGTTTCTTGGTTTGGGATGGTGATCCCATTGAACTCGATGAGAACAATGAGGATCCGATCATCTATATGGATGCGATGTAGAGGTCTAACTCTGAGAAATGGTTGGGAGTGATGCGGAACTAAAATTGCAAGAAAATATATTTTTATATTTTTTTTAGATTAAGTTATGAATCTAAATCCTGAAGAATAGACCAAGAACATAAGTAGAGAATTCTATGCAAGTAAGTAATAACAGCATGCAAAGTAGAACCTAAAAGCAATAAGAAAGAGGACCGCCGAGGCTGAGAAGTCTCAATTAGGCTAGTTCATCTCCAATAAGGCTACATGCAGGCAGAGGGGATGTACCTGACAACGGTCGATGTGCTCGATGCATATCATAGATGAAAGGATTGCTCTCACTCCCAGATGCAGCCTGGAAAATCAAGTCGAAGATCCACGGATTCTCGGCTTTCAACCCGATGATCCGATCGCTGCCCGGTTGGAGTCGTTGGATTCGTAGGAGTTGAGGGACCTGCAAATAGCCATTCTAGGGTTAGAAAACAAAGGAAAGATAAAAAATTAATTGAGAAAAATCAAGGGGAAGAAGGGGATTTATATGGGTGGCTAGGGCTTGGAAAGGCGGATGGAGACTGGAGACAGGGCACGGAACACCAGGAATAAGAAGAGGGATTCACACAGAATTACCTTAGCACACAGCAAAGCACATAGCAGTATTTTGTAAACTCAATAATATTCAAGAAATAGTTGCCTTGATATAAGAGAGTAGAGTCTCTTAAATAGACTCTTAGACTCAGCCCCCAAGAAAGGATACAATAGTCATTACGTAGAAGTTTTAATCCCACCCAAACCCTAGCAAGCATACATGGTAGGTTTAGGTAGAAAAATCCCTCATATTTCTCTCCTCTCACTTGCCTTGGTCAGCCAAGAGGGGTGACTCAAAGTGGCCAACCAAGGAGAAGGTGACCATAAGAGTTTGGTGCCTTAGATCCTCTCATGGGCCTTGGCTAGCCCAATCTGCTTTAGGCTACGGTCCAGGGCTCCCGAGCTTTTGATATGACTCTAGGGTTTCTGATTTTTTCTACTGGACCTTCCATGACCTTTATGTCTTTAGTTGGGTTGGTCTTCATGTCTTCAATTGGGTTGGACTTCACATGGACTGGCATGGTCTTCTCTTGTACTTGGACTAACATGTACAGGACTCAAGAAGAAGACTAGCTCAACATGAGCTGACTGGTACAGGACTAAAATAATAAAATGACAACTTAAATGGACTAAGCCCATATTACAAATGGACTCAAATACTACTAACTAATCCATAGATGGTTGAGAAGCCTCTGTCTTATTCTGGTGCCTCTGGTGTCCGCACTAATTCTCCCAGGGTGGGAGGAACTCGACCCTATCGAGTGAAGATCAGGCTGGCTCACATATCTCTCGAGAAGGTCTGGTTTGAGGCGCTGCAAGTCCTCTCAAGAAATCCATGAATCGTTCTACTATGGTCGGCCTTGCCATCAGACCAGGTAGCGTTGATAGCCGCGGCCCCTGGTCGTTATGGCTTGATCGTCTAGGATACGCTCGATCCATTCTCCTCTCTCAGGCCAATTTATTGGTGGACACTCTGGGCTAGGGTCACTCTCAATGGAAGGAATAAGTCCAAAGGCCTCACTGGGTATCGCTGCCGGTTCCCTGTACTTAACCAGGTCTGCAATATTGAAGGTAGAACTGATGCCCAAATTCGAAGGCATATCTAATACATAGGCATTTGGTCCAACCCTCTTTATCACGTTAAAAGGTTCGGCTCTGCGAGCATGAAGCTTCTTTTTAGGCCTAAGCCTAACCAAGATAGAATTCCCTACATTGAATCCATTGGCCCTTATTCGGGAATTAGCCAGTTTGTTAGATGTTTCATTACTTAAATTACTCTTATGGCTAATATCCTGATGCATATACTATGCGGTGTTTAGAGCAAGTGTGGACATGTTGGGCACATGCAGACTCCTAACAGGTGATGCAAAGGACTCAAACTAACACCTAATAGACTTGACTATGCATTCCTATTGAAGAAAATTTTATTGAACTCTTTGGACCTAAACCTAACAGATTATAGGTTCTCTAGGTTTGATCATAGTTTGACATGCACACAAAAATTTACAGTGGACTCCTAGCAAATTCTATAGAGTATGCTAGAAGTAAGATGCAAACCTAACATGCATAATGAATGTATGCATTATACTAATCTCAACTAAATACAATCTAATAATCCTAGAAATGCTGAAGGTTTTTGTAAAGGGTAGAAAATAAGAGGTGGGTTTAGGATTAGTTTGGTAGGGTAGGGAAAAAGGTTCAGGGTTAGTTGGATAAAGTACGATATAAGAAGGCATGTAAGGAACTAATCCTAGACTAATGAGACTAACCTTACGAGGTTGAGATATATCTACAGGACTTGCATAATGAAAGGATGGTGATGCAGAACGAAAACTCTGATACCAAAAATGATGCAGAACGAATATGTGGAATGCAGAAGCAAATTATGATTAATGTATTTTTTTATATATATATATTTTCAGAAGTCGGCTTTGACTCAAAGGAAAGATAAACTAATGTTGAAAGAAACTAAGAAATGACAGAAAGCACAATTAAAAGGAGTGGATTATCAGAATAACTCAGAAGTAGGATCGCTGGGAATTGAAAAACCCCCAGATCTAGGGTTTGCTCTGAGTTTCAATGAAACAGACAAAGTGAGAAGGGAAGGTTCTTGTTACCTAGCAGTGATATCTCTCCATTTGGTGAAAAAAAAAGACTCTCTCGAGCAGATTATTGGATCCCGGGAGTCAAGGTATCTTCGTAATGGATCCTCCGATAATGGTCCTTGGCAAAGTTGGCCTCTTCTTGAACCCTGGATCCTGGAGAGAAGAAGAACAAGGTTAGGAATAAGAGACTCAGGGAAGAGAGTTACCAGAGTAGAAGAAATGATGGGATCTGAAGGTCTTCAGCTGATTTGGAACTCCTAGGCTACGGATTTGGGACTTCTTCTCCTGGATCTGCTGGAAGGAATCTGAAGCAGTGGTAGCTGACTTGAAGATGGTTGGACTGGGGTCCTGGTGGTCGGCCACCCTTTGGAAGAAGAACCTTGGAGATGGTGTTGAGGCTAGGGTTTGGTGGTGGTGGAGTAGAGATGGGTGGACTAAGCTAGGGTTTTGGGGTTGGAGATCTCATACCTCCTCAAGGTTCCTAGGGAACCTGGATTTACTCCCTCACGAAGCTCAACACCTGAATACAAGTACGGAAGAGAGAAACACAAAGTTGTTCACAAAGAAATTGATTTCATTCATCATTATTCTTCAAGAGTTACATATAGTTGAATATATAGACATAACAAAGAAATAAAATTTCATACATTTCCCATGTGGGACTAAACTTCCTAGCCTATACTTTTGGTAGAAAATATTCTCCCTCTTGGCCAACCAAAGAGTCCTACAAGGAGTAGGCGGCCCTAAAAGTCATGAAAATCCTCTCAAAAGGTAGAAAGATGGCACCTCCTAAGTCTTCTCCTTGAATTTAGGGTTCTTCCTTCAATGGTTCAACTCTTTTGGACACCTCCTTTTCTTTCTCCCCAAGTCATGGCTCTTCCCAACTTTGCTTTGGTCTTTTTAGGCATGGATTGGGCACCCCCTTGAAATGCTCCCCAAGAAATGCCTCTTTCTTTCTTTAGCTTGGCCTTTTAAGGTATATATGGGGCGCCTCCTTGATTTTGGCTTCAAGAAAAATTCTTGCCCCCTTGTGTGTGGGGACCAAGACACTGGGATGTAGTTGTGGTGCCTCCTGGACTCTGGCATGTGGCTGGGAGTGTGGCGCCCACTTTCTTGGGCCTTGACTTGACTGGAAAAATGGCACCAACCTGGAGAAGGCCTAGACCACTACTAGGACTTGTATTGAGTCAACATGAATCAACAAAATTTAAATTACAGGGAAATACAGACTTAAGATTAAAATTGAGTTGACCAAGTCAACCCTTATTACAAAACTAGAAAACCCTAATTTTTCGGGCAAGGTCAATCAGAGATCCAGATGGAGCCCTGAAGTCTTTTTCTGAGTCTGGTGCCCGTACCAGATGGGTTACTAATCTCAGGGAAGAGGTCCTTAATGGGAACTACAGGAGGGGGCTCATCCTGAGGGTACTGATTCAAAGAGATCAGGTCCTTAATAAATTCTTTTGGTTCTTGTATTGTAGGACTAGACTCTATAATTTGGCTCTCCTTTATGGTTTCCTCGGGTAAGGTTCTAGCCGCAGTATCTAGGTTCTCCTCCTCTAATTATTCTTCCACTATAGCTTTAGGCTAGATATAGTCAGGGTCAACTAACTCTAGATTGGCTTCTACCTAGGTACCTATGGCATTGACTAATCCTAGGTCTTCTAGATATATCTCCTCTTCTTCCTCATACTCATCCACTAATCTCACATCAACTACATACATTTCTACTTTACTATCACTATTGTGAACCAGTGAGATGGTAGGGGAGAGTTGACTAAGGGAAGACTGGCTAGGTCCTAGTTTTTGATTATGGGTGCTATTCCTAGTGGGTTCAAATTGACTAAGCGGTAGAGGATTACTACTGGGCTCATATCTAGGGATACTAGCCTTATGGGGTTCCGGTTAATGGCCAATGGGATCGGATCTAAAGGTCATGGGTCTACTACGGTTAAAGGGAGTGGGTACATAGGATCTATGTTCATAGGTTCTGGGTACATAGGTCCTAGGTTCATATAGTATGGGTAGTGTGGGTAAAGGTGGCTCAGGTTTGGATCTAGTTTGGGTCCTACGGGTTTTCTCTAGGGCCCCAATACGGTCCTCTACTTGATCAAACCTATTGACTAAGTGGTCAAATATATTGTGGGTTCGGGTATTGGACTGGGTCAACTGATTCATCTGGGTAGTCACCTGGGCAAGGGATTAGGTTAGCTATTCAGTAAGGACTTTAATCTGGGCTTCAAGATTGTCCATGGATTTAGCCAAAGGTGGAGATGGTGGGTGATATGATGCTCCTGACCTAGTACTCATGCAAGACTCAACACTGACTCGACTATAGCTGCCTAGATGGTGTGGGCACCAGACTCAGAAGAAGACTTCAGAGCTCCATCTGGATCTCTGATTAACCTTGCCATAAGAATTAGGGTTTTTGGTTTGTAATAAGAGTTGACTAGATCAACTCAATTTAGCTTGAGTCTACATTACCTGCATTTTATTTTGTTGAGTCATGTTGACTCAGTAGTGGACTAGGGTTTCAACCTGGGGTGTTACATTTTCTCCCAAGGCCAAGCAAGTGGGCACCACACTCCCAGCCACACTCCCAGCCATACGCCTGAGTCCAGGGGGTGCCATATCTACATCCAGCAGCCTTTGGTCCCCACTCCACAGCTAGCAGCTTCCTTCTCTCATGCGCCAGATGAGGAGAAATCCACCAGGAGTCCACAAATCAAGGGAGCGGCCAAGACTTTCCCAAAAGAACCAAAGTAAGAATGGGAAGAAACTCTCTTGGAGAGAACTTCAAGGAGGCGCCCACTACCTGCCAAAAAAATCCAAAACAAAGATGGGAAGGACCTTGACTTAGGGAGGAAGAAAAGGAGGAGTCCAAAAGAGTTAATCCATGGAAGGAAAAAAATTCTCTTGAAGATCCAAGCAAGGAGGCGCCATCTACCTGCCTTTTATAACCCTAATCAAATTTTTTTGGTACCTTGGCCGACCATATGTGTATGAATTATCCTGATTTGTAGATCCCTCATTTAGTCCCACATGGGAAGATGTAAAACCCTACTCCCTTGTAAAGCCTTATAAATTAAACCCCTCTTGTAAGTTTAAATCAATAAGATGAATGAAACCAAATTTTTTTGTGAGCAAACTTTGTGTTTTCTCTCTTCCGCACTTGCATCTAGGTGTTGAGCTCCGTGAGGGAGTAAATCCGGGTTCCCCAGGAACCTTGAGGAGGTGTGAGATCTCCAAAACCCAAACCCTAGATTAGCCACTCCACTCCCAAACCCTAGCCGCCATCACCCTTCTCTTTCCACCAAGCCCTAGCCTATCCCACCTCTCACAGCCACCCTCTCCAAGTCCAGGCCGACCACCAGCAACCAGCTCCAGTCCAGATACTTCAGATCTACAGCAATTCTAAGAGGAAGTCAGATCAGCCTCCAGGACAATCCTGATTTCAGCAACTTCAGCTTTCAAGTTATTCAACCTGGTAAATCTTTTCTTGAGTATCTGAATTCCATCACTTGTTCCTCTTCTTTCCCAGATCTTGAGTCCAGGAGAAGCCGACCAAACCACAAGACCAGTATTGGAGGATCCATTGCGAAGATAGCCGACTCCGAGGATCCCATAATCTGCTCGAGAGAGTTCTTCCACCCAAATTCTGAGAATATCACTGTCTGGTTGGTAAACCATCTCTCCTCTCTATTTCTGTTCTGTTGAAAGTTCAGAGCGAAACCCTAGGTCTGGGAGTTACTCAACCCCCAGCGATCCGTTACTTCTGAACTACTCTGATAATTTAGTTTCATCTAAATTGTGCTTTCAATCCTTACCTAGTTTCCTTCAACTTAGTTTAACTTTACTTTGAGTCGAAGCCAATTTCTGAAATATAAAAAAAAAAAAAAGAATTAATCTTAATTTTACTTCCGCATACGCTTCTTTGTTCCTTGTTCTGCATCATTTTTGGTATCAGAGCCCTGTCTAGGGTTTCTATTTTGATTGCTTGTTTGAGTCTCTCTCCTTTTTACTTTGTCTGCTCGAAGTGGACTCCCCAGGACGTCCGGTCCTAGGAACGAAGCGAGGTGCAAACCTCCTCTTCCCATTCCAAGGGGTGTTCCTAGGGCGTGTAGGGGATCCGTTGGGTTACAACTTCGTAGCAGAAATTGTAAACGGGGAAGTACTCTATTTTCAACCTGAATTATCCTATTGCAGGAATTATTTCTGACTGCAGGTAACTCCAAATTCAGTGATTTTTGTTTTGCTGAAACCAATATAATTGAAACTAATTTGCATAATTTTCCCATGATTATTGGTTTCCATGCGATTTCTGAGAATTAAATTACTGCAACTCTATTTTTGTGTTCTGCAATCCATTTATTTTTGAGTGTTCATCTCTTAATTCATCTTAAGGGCATTTGAGCATTTAAGATAAGGGGAGGAGTTGATAACCTCTCCTTAGCCCAAAACCACCACCCCTTCATTCGAACCTAAGCCTTTAATCTAAAAAGTGATTAGACCTAATTTGCCCTATTGGGATAGGGACATCAACAAGTCGGGTCAAGGCTAGTGTTGAGTCAGTTTGTATGGTTACTCTGTGTGTGCTTTGTACTCAGTGTCTAGAACGGTGGTTCAAGGATTCCATCCCGAAGGGCTTGTGTGCTGGTCCACCTACCTGGCCAATAGTGTTGAGTCAGTTTGTATGGTTACTCTGTGTGTGCTTTGTACTCAGTGTCTAGAACGGTGGTTCAGGGATTCCATTCCGAAGGGCTTGTGTGCTGGTCCGCTTACCTGGCCAATCTCTGATTGGTGTCTAGGATTGGCATTCAGGGACCTAACACTCCCCTTACACCTGCCTGGCTGAGTCCTAAGTTACTACAGGCTAGCTTGCCACTCTGATTGGGCACCTAGTTTGGGCTCTAGGTCTAGTTAGCCCGTAGTCATTCAGTTGAGTCTCATTTTGTGTGCTTGATTGCATCATGTCTACCCGGAATGGAGTACCCTACCAACCTGGCCAAACCCAACCTGATTTAGAGGCCATGGTTAGAGCTCTTACTGAGAGTATGAACAAATTAAGTCAGGATATGAATGAGAATTTTGCCCAGCTTAGGGATCGAGTCCAAGTACTTGAGGAACCTAGGCATCGAAATTGGACTCCTGACCCAAATTTTAATGTGCCTCAACCTCACCCACACCAAGAGCCTAGAAGACCTTTATACCGAGATCCTGAACCTAATCATAGGAGGCCTGACCCAGAACCTGAGGATAGAGATGATAGGTTCATTCGGAACATCAAGTTAGATGCACCCACTTTTGATGGTAGTTTAAATCCTAAGGTGTATTCTGATTGGGAGGGTGAGATGGACCAGTACTTTGAGTGGTATGCTATGTCTGAGGAGAGGGAGTTCAAGTTTGCCAACATGAAATTAATACGTCAACCTAGGTTATACTGGGGGAACATTGAGCTGACCACTAGAAGACGAAATGTAGAGCCCATAACCACTTGGCAGGGTATGAAAGAAAAGCTTAGAGACAAGTACCTACCCATTTCATACCAGCAAAATCTGTTAGACCAATGGCAGACTTTGAAACAAGGGAATCGATCTGTTTCAGACTACATAACCACCTTTGATGAATACCTAATGAGATGTGATGTGAGTGAAGCACATGAGGTCACTTTGTCTAAATTTAGAGCTGGGCTTAGGGAAGATATTAAGAGAGAGTTGTTTCTGAGAGAGGTTACTGACCTAGACCAAGCCTATCAGATTGCACTGAACACTGAGAAGTTTTAGAGAGGACCCATGCTATCTAGGGTTAGTACCCCAATCCCAAGAAATGGACCTAGCCAGGTTACCCCTAGCAAGCCTAATCAGGGTATCCCACCCCTAGGCCCATGGACAAAGGTAAGGCACCTGACACCCAGAGAACCCCTAGTATCGTCTGTTTTAAGTGCCAGAAGCCCGGTCATATCTCCACTCAGTGCACAGCCATAGCTTGTTTTAAGTGTCATAAGGTAGGTCATGTTTCTAGCCAGTGCCCTCGTAGATCCCTATATATAGAAGAGGGAGGAGAAGAGAATTCCGACCCTAATGAGGAGTTTGAAGAAGAAGTTTATGAGGCCGGAATGAATTTGGTTGATGAGTATGAAGGAGAGGAAGAATCCACTGAATCTGACCACTTAGGGGTTGTGAGATGCATCCTGTCCCAGACTAAAGTTCAGGAAGATTGGCGTAGGACTAACATCCTACAGACTTTCCTTAAACTAGGGGATAAGGTTTGTAAAATCATCATAGATAGTGGGAACTGTGTGAATGCCATTTCTACTAGCACTGTCAAAATGTTAGGCTTAACCCCAGTTCCCCACCCCAACCCCTATAAGGTTTCTTGGGTAGACTCTACCTCTATACCCATCCAGTCTAGATGTCAGGTCCAAATCCAAATGCAATCCTATCAAGAGAAGATTTGGTGTGATGTCTTGCCCATGGGGGTGAGCAGTATAATTCTTGGAAGACCTTGGTTGTATGATCATGATGCCACCCTCTTAGGAAAATCCAACACCTGTGTCTTTAGTTTCAATGGGAAGAAAATCACAATCCATTCAGTCCCTCCTAAGGACAAGGTAGCTAAAAAAACCAGTAAGGTTAGGGAAATGAAGACTGGAGTGAACCTAATTAGTGCCAAGGATCTAGAACAGGAAATTCATAGTGGTTCACCCATTTGGATGTTAACTGCTAAGGAACTTAGGACTCCTACACCCTCAGAGCCTCCTCAGGAAGTTAAGCCTTTATTAGAAGAATTTGAGGATGTTTTTCCTGAGGATCTGTCAGACAACCTTCCACCTCTTAGGGATATTCAGCATTCCATAGATTTAGTCCCAGGAGCTACTTTACCCAACTTGCCCCATTATAGGATGAATCCATCTGAGCATAAAGAACTGCAAAAGCAGGTTGGCGAATTGTTGAGGAAGGGGTTCATTAGAGAGAGTCTTAGCCCTTGTGCAGTCCCTGCACTTCTAACCCCGAAGAAGGATGGCACGTGGAGGATGTGTGTTGATAGTCGTGCCATCAATAAAATCACAATCAAGTATAGGTTCCCCATCCCTAGACTAGATGACATGCTTGATATGATGGCCGGTGCCATGGTTTTTTCTAAAATTGATCTCAAGAGCGGCTATCATCAGGTTAGGATTAGACCAGGGGATGAGTGGAAAACACCCTTCAAAACTAAGGATGGTCTCTTTGAATGGGTTGTTATGCCTTTTGGGTTGTCCAATGCCCCTAGTACTTTCATGAGGATTATGACCCAGGTACTTAGAGCTTTCATAGGGAAGTTTGTAGTGGTCTATTTTGATGACATCCTGATCTATAGTAAGACCCCTGCAGATCACCTAGGCCACCTTAGACAAGTCTGTCAAGTTTTGAGGAATGATAGTCTCTACGGTAATCTCAAAAAGTGTGAATTTATGACCAGTAGAATTATCTTCCTTGGATTTGTCGTAACCCCTGACGGCGTGGCTGCCGATCCTGAAAAGATTAGGTCCATAGTAGAATGGCCAGAGCCGACCAGTGTGCATGAAGTCAGAAGTTTCCATGGCTTGGCTACCTTCTATAGGCGATTCATCAAGGGGTTTAGTACCGTAGTTGGCCCTATCACAGACTGCATCAGGAAGGGAGAATTTCAGTGGACCAAAGTAGCCCATAAAGCCTTCATAGATCTTAAGGATAGGATGACCCAGGCACCCATTTTGAGACTACCGGACTTTTCAAAGGTATTTGAGGTTGCCTGTGATGCTTCAGGAGTAGGTATAGGTGGAGTCCTATGCCAAGAGAACCATCCCGTAGCATTCTTTAGTGAAAAACTTAATGATGCTAAGCTTAGGTATTCTACCTATGATAAGGAATTTTACGCGGTAGTGCAAGCTTTGCGTTACTGGAGACATTATTTACTACCGCAAGAATTTGTGCTGTTTTCGGACCACGAGGCTCTTAGATTCTTGAATTCTCAGAAGAAGCTTAACCCTAGGCATGCTAAGTGGGTAGAGTATATCCAGTCCTATACTTTTGTTTGAAGCATAAGGCTGGGTCTGAAAATAAGGTAGCTGATGCCCTTAGTCGTCGATCTTTGTTGTTGAATTCTGTTAGGGCTGAAGTCATAGGGTTTGAGCAAATCAAAGAAGAATATGAGTCGTGTCCGGATTTCAAGATTGTATACCAGGATCTAACTCAAGGACCATCTAGTGAACATAAGGATTATTCCCTTTTAGATGGCTTTCTGTTCTTTAAGAATAGGCTTTGCATCCCTAGAACCTCTCTTAGGGAATTCTTGATTTGGGAAACTCATGCTGGAGGTTTAGCTGGCCATTTCGGAAAAGATAAGACCACCCTGGCTATTGAAGACCATTTTTTCTGGCCTAGCTTAAAAAGAGATGTAGCACACATTGTGGCTAGGTGTCGGACCTGCGCTGTTGCCAAACAGCGAAAACAGAACACCGGCCTTTATACCCCACTCCCAGTCCCAGATCGTCCTTGGCAAGATGTGAGCATGGACTTTGTGTTAAGTTTGCCTAAGACCCAGAGGAGGCATGACTCTATCTGTGTTGTAGTAGACCGATTTTCCAAGATGGCCCATTTCTTTCCTTGTTCCCAGACATTTGATGCGTCTAAGGTAGCCACCCTGTTCTTTAATGAGATAGTTTGACTCCATGGCCTACCCAAGACCATTGTTTCAGATAGGGATGTTCGGTTCACCAGCTATTTCTGGAAAACCCTTTGGCATAAGTTAGGGATGAAACTTAAGTTTTCAACTGCCTATCATCCCCAGACTGACGGCCAAACCGAAGTAGTGAACCGTAGTTTAGGCAATCTGCTAAGGTGTCTTGTTGGTGAAAACATTAGGAACTGGGATTTGTACTTACCTAGAGCTGAATTTGCATATAATGACTCGTTCAATAGGTCTACGGGTAAGAGTCCATTTGAAATTGTGCATGGTTACAAACCCCACACACCTCTTGACCTAGCTCCTTTACCAGTCCACACACGGGTCTCCGAGTCTGCCGAAGTTTTTGCACAGCATATAAAAGACTTGCATAAAGAAATTCAAGCCAAAATAAATTTAAGTAATGAAACTTATAAGAAATTGGCTGATTCTCAAAGGCGAGTCAAAACTTTTGATGAAGGAGACTATGTAATGATTAGGTTAAGGCCTGAACGGTTTCCTCCTGGAACCGTTAGAAAGTTACATGCTAGGGGAGCTGGACCATTTAGAGTGGTAAAGAGAGTAGGATCCAATGCCTATGTGCTCGAGTTGCCTCCAGAACTAGGCATTAGCTCCACTTTCAACATTACAGACCTAGTAGAGTATAGGGAGCCAGCTGTGATTCCCAGTGAGGCTTTTGAACCTAATCCTACTCTTGAGAGTAAACCTGACCCTGTGTGTCCACCAACAAATTGGCCTGTGAGGAAAGAGCAGATTGAAAAGATCCTGAATGATCAGGTTATCTCTACTCGTAATCGAGGATACCAAAGATACCTGGTCCGCTGGCTAGGAAGGCCAGATTCTGATGACTCTTGGATCTCCCGAGAAGAGTTACAAGAGCTGGACCCAGACCTCTTGGAGAGATACCAGAGCCAACTTGATCCATACTCGACAGGGTCGAGTTCCTCCCACCCTGGGAGAATTGGTGCGGGCACCAGACTCAGAAGAAGACTTCAGAGCTCCATCTGGATCTCTGCTTAACCTTGATCGAAGAATTAGGGTTTTTGGTTTGTAATAAGAGTTGACTAGATCAACTCAATTTAGCTTGAGTCTACATTACCTGCATTTTATTTTGTTGAGTCATGTTGACTCAGTAGTGGACTAGGGTTTCAACCTGGGGTGTTACATTTTCCCCAAGGCCTAGCAAGTGGGCACCACACTCCCAGCCACACTCCCAGCCATACGCCTGAGTCTAGGGGGCGCCATATCTACATCCAGCAGCCTTTGGTCCCCACTCCACAGATAGCAGCTTCCTTCTCTCATGCGCCAGATGAGGAGAAATCCACCAGGAGTCCACAAATCAAGGGGGCGGCCAAGACTTTCCCAAAAGAACCAAAGTAAGAATGGGAAGAAATTCTCTTGGAGAGAACTTCAAGGAGGCGCCCACTACCTGCCAAAAAAATCCAAAACAAAGATGGGAAGGACATTGACTTAGGGAGGAAGAAAAGGAGGAGTCCAAAAGAGTTGATCCATGGAAGGAAAAAAATTCTCTTGAAGATCCAAGCAAGGAGGCGCCATCTACCTGCCTTTTATAACCCTAATCAAATTTTTTTGGTACCTTGGCCGACCATAAGTGTATGAATTATCCTAATTTGTAGATCCCCTCCTTTAGTCCCATATGGGAAGATGTAAAACCCTACTCCCTTGTAAAGCCTTATAAATTAAACCCGCCTTGTAAGTTTAAATCAATCAGATGAATGAAACCAAATTTTTTGTGAGCAAACTTTGTGTTTTCTCTCTTCTGCACTTGCATCCAGGTGTTGAGCTCCGTGAGGGAGTAAATCCGGGTTCCCCAGGAACCTTGAGGAGGTGTGAGATCTCCAAAACCCAAACCCTAGGTTAGCCACTCCACTCCCAAACCCTAGCCGCCATCACCCTTCTCTTTCCACCAAGCCCTAGCCTATCCCACCTCTCACGACCACCCTCTCCAAGTCCAGGCCGACCACCAGCATCCAGCTCCAGTCCAGATACTTCAGATCTACAGCAATTCTAAGAGGAAGTCAGATCAGCCTCCAGGAGAATCCTGATTTCAGCAACTTCAGCTTTCAAGTTCTTCAACCTGGTAAATCTTTTCTTGAGTATCTGAATTCCATCACTTGTTCCTCTTCTTTCCCAGATCTTGAGTCCAGGAGAAGCCGACCAAACCACAAGACCAGTATTGGAGGATCCATTGCGAAGATAGCCGACTCCGAGGATCCCACAATCTGCTCGAGAGAGTTCTTCCACCCAAATTCTGAGAAGATCACTGTCTGGTTGGTAAACCTTCTCTCCTCTCTATTTCTGTTCTGTTGAAAGTTCAGAGCGAAACCCTAGGTCTGGGAGTTTCTCAACCCCCAGCGATCCGTTACTTCTGAACTACTCTGATGGTGCGGGCACCAGACTCAGAAGAAGACTTCAGAGCTCCATTTGGATCTCTGATTGACATTGCCCGAGAAATTAGGGTTTGTAATAAAGGTTGACCTGGTCAACCAGTTTATTTATTTTATTCATTTCTTGAGTCACCATTTAAATTTTGTTGAGTCATGTTGACTCGGTGCAAGTCCCAATGTGGTTTCAATTTGGTCCAAAATGGTGCCACATTTCTCTTCCAATCAACTCAAGGTTCAAGCAAGTGGAGGCCACACTCCAAGCCACACGCCCAGCCACACTCCGAGCACACGCCAGAGTCCAGGAGGTGCCATAGAGGCATCCCAGTGTCATGGTCCCCACATCCAAAGAAGAAAAAATCAAATTGGAGGCTAAATTAAAGGAGGCGCCCACACCTGCCTAATTTACCTAAGCAAAGAAGGAAGAAAACTTCTCTTGGAGAAGAAATCAAAGAAGGACATCCAACCTACTCCTAATTGAAGTTCAAATCAAAATCAAGAGCTTAACTTGGAGTGGAAGAAAAGAAGAAATACCATAAGAAGAAGAGGACTCCAAATCCAAATCCAACTCCAAAGGAGGTGCCATAAAAGTTCCAAAACAATTCCTTTATGGCCGTCCCAATTTTTTTTGGACTCTTGGTCGGCCAAGGGAGAGAATTTTCTACCTAATCTAGGGGTTGGAAGAGTTTAGTCCCACATGGGAATTTGTACAAGCTAGGAGAAAATTTT
Organism: Areca catechu; assembly: GCA_021397845.1. Lineage (NCBI taxonomy): Eukaryota > Viridiplantae > Streptophyta > Magnoliopsida > Arecales > Arecaceae > Areca > Areca catechu. Next base: position 60,417,447 of record CM038050.1, read on the forward strand.
AGGTCTATATAATAGACCCCTCTTTGTAACTTTAAAAAATCAATGAAGAAAATTATTTTTTGCTACTCTCTTGTGTTGAGTGACCTAGGTTTCTCTTCTTCCGCACTACTCTAAGTGTTGAGCTCCGTGAGGGGGTAATCCGGGTTCCATTGGAGCCTTGAGGAGGTGAGAGATCTCCATCTTTATCCAAAACCCTAGGTTAGCCACTTGAAATTCCAAAACCCTAGCCACCTTTCATTATTTTCCATCCACCAAACCCTAGATCCATCCATCTCCCACGGCCTCTCTCTCTCTCTACAAGTCCAGGCCGTCCACCTTCATCCAGATCCAGTCCGGCTACTTCAGATCCAGAGCAAGTTCCAAGGAAAATCACATCAGCATCTAGGAGAATCCAGTTTTCAGCAATTTCGATCTTCAAGTTCATCAACCTGGTAAATCTTTTCCTTGACTCTCTGATTCCATCAATTATTTTTCTTCTCTTCCAGATCTTGAGTTCAGGAGAAGCCAACCCGCCAAAGGACCAGTATTGGAGGATCCATTACGAAGATATCCGACTCCGAGGATCCAACAATCTGCTCGGGAGAGTTCTTCCACCAAAATCTGTGAAGATCATTGTCTGGTTAGATAAACCTTCCCTTCTTTTATTTCTGTTTTGTTGAAAGCTCGGAGTGAAACCCTAGGTCTGGGAGTTTCTCAACCCCCAGCGATCCGTTGCTTCTAAACTATTCTGATAATTTAGTTTCCTTAAAATTGTGCTTTCAATTATCATATTAGTATCTTTCAATGTTAGGTTAACTTTTCTTTGTTTTGAAGCCAACTTCTACAAACCTATAAAAACAACAAAAAAATTAGTTAATCTTAATTTACTTCCGCATCGCATCCTTTTATTTGTTCTGCATCATTTTTGGTATCAGAGCCCAGTCTAGGGTTTCTGATTTGCTTGCTTGCTTTGATTGTTCTCTTTTTATTTTGTCTGCTCGAAGTAGACTCCCCAGGACGTCCGGTCCTAGGAACTAAGCGAGGCACAAGCCTCCTCCTCCCATTCGACGGGGTGTTCCTAGGGCGTGTACGGGATCCATTGGGTTATAACTTCGTAGCAGGGATTATAAACGGGGAAGACAATCTAGTTGCAGCCCATAATTGCCTTGTTATCTGAATTATTTATCCCTGCATAAAACTCCGAATTGCATGATTTTTGCTTCGTTGAAACCAGTATTATTGAACCTATTTTCCATAATTTTTCTGCGATTTATTGGTTTCGGTAAAAACTCTGAGAATTAAATACAGCAACTCTATTTTTTGTGTTCTGCAATTCAATTCTTTGTTGGAGTGATCATCTCATAATTTACTTAAGGGCAATTAAGCATCTAAGATAAGGGGAGGAGTTGATTACCTCTCCTTAGCCCAAAACCACCATCCAATCATTCGAACCTAGACCTAATTTAAAATCAGTTAGACCTAATTTGCCCTAGTGGGCTAGGGACACCAATTGGTCGGGTCTAGGCTAGTGTTGAGTCAGTTTGCTGAGTTATTCTGTGTGTGCTTAGCACTCAGTGTCTAGAACGGTGGTTCAGGGACTACGTCCCGAAGGGCTTGTGTGCTGGTCCGCCTACCTGGCCAATCACTGATTGGTGTCTAGGATTGGCGATCAGGGACCTAACACTCCCCTTACACCTGCCTGGCTGAGTCCTGAGTTACTACAGGCTAGCTTGCCACTCTGATTGGGCATCTAGTTTGGACTCTAGGTCTAGTGATCCAGTAGTCGATTTAGTCTAGTCTCATTTTGTGTGCTTGCTTGAATCATCATGTCTACCAGAAACGGAGTGCCATATCAACCTGGTCAAACCCAACCTGATTTAGAGGCCATGATCAGAACTCTTACTGAAAGTATGGCTAAAATGAATCAGGATATGACAAACACTGTGGCCTAGTTTAGCGCACAAATTCATGAGGATCTTACCCAACTTAGGGACCGAGTCCAAGTACTTGAAGAACCTAGACATCGGAATTGGACTCCTGACCCCGATTTAATGTGCCTCAGCCTCACCCACATCAGGAGCCTAGAAGGCCTTTATATAGAGATCCTGAACCTAATCATAGGAGGCCTGACCCAGAGCCTGAAGATAGAGATGATAGGTTCATCAGGAACATCAAATTAGATGCACCAACTTTTGATGGTAGTCTGAACCCTAAGGTGTATTCTGATTGGGAGGGTGAGATGGATCAATACTTTGAGTGGTATGCTATGTCTGAGGAGAGGAAATACAAGTTTGCCAAGATGAAATTAGTGCGTCAAGCTAGGTTATACTGGGGGAACATTGAGCTAACCACTAGGAGACGGAATGTTGAGCCCATAACCACTTGGCAGGGTATGAAAGAAAAACTGAGAGATAAATACCTACCCATTTCATACCAGCAAAACCTGTTAGACCAATGGCAAAACCTGAAACAAGGAAACCGATCTGTCTCAGACTACATAGCTACTTTTGATGAATACCTAATGAGATGTGATGTGAGTGAAGCCCACGAAGTCACTTTGTCTAGATTTAGGGCTGGACTGAGGGAAGATATCAAGAGAGAACTATTTCTGAGAGAGGTTACTGATCTAGACCAAGCCTACCAGATTGCACTGAACACTGAGAAATTTCAGAGAGGATCTATACCTTCTAGGGTTAGTGCCCCTATCCCAAGGAATGGACCTAGCCAAGTTATCCTAGTAAACCTTTTCAGGGTACTTCTACCCCTAGGCCCATGGACAAAGGTAAGGCACCTGACACCCAGAGAACCCCTAGTTCAAATATCACCTGTTTTAAGTGTCAGAAACCAGGTTACATTTCCAGTCAGTGTACTGCCATAGCCTGTTTCAAGTGTCATAAGGTAGGTCATGTTGCTAGCCAGTGCCCACGGAGATCCCTTTACATAGAAGAGGGAGAGAATGATAATTCCGAGCCCAGTGAGGAATTTGAAGAAGAAGTTTATGAGGCCGGAATGAATTTGGTTGAGGAATATGAAGGAGAGGAGGAACCCAATGAATCTGACCAATTAGGAGTTGTAAGATGCATCCTATCCCATAATCTAGTTCAAGAGGATTGGCGTAGGACTAACATCCTACAGACTTTTCTTAAATTAGGGGATAAGGTATGTAAGATCATCATAGATAGTGGGAGCTGTGTAAATGCCATCTCTACTAGCACTGTCAAGATGTTAGGCTTAATCCCAGTTCCCCATCCCATCCCCTATAAGGTTTCTTGGGTAGATTCTACCTCATACCCATCCAGTCTAGATGTCAAGTCCAAATCCAAATGCAATCTTATCATGAAAAGATTTGGTGCGATGTCTTACCCATGGGGGTGAGCAGTATAATTCTCGGAAGACCTTGGTTGTATGATCATGATGCCACCCTCTTAGGAAAATCCAATACCTGTGTCTTTAGTTTCAATGGGAAGAAGATTACGATCCATTCAGTTCCCCCTAAGGACAAGGTAACTAAAGGAGCCGGTAAGGTTAAGGAGATGAAAACTGGAGTGAACCTAATCAGTGCTAAGGATCTAGAACAAGAAATTCATAGTGGTTCACCCATCTGGATGTTGACTGCTAAGGAGCTTAGAACTTCGGAACCCTCAGAGCCTCCTCAAGAAGTTAAACCTGTGTTAAAAGAATTTGAGGATGTCTTTCCCGAGGATTTGCCAGACCACCTTCCACCTCTTAGGGATATCCAGCATGCCATAGATCTAATCCCAGGAGCAACTTTGCCCAACTTGCCCCATTACAGGATGAATCCATCTGAGCATGAATAACTGCAAAAGCAGGTTGGAGAGTTATTGAGGAAGGGGTTTATTAGAGAAAGTCTTAGCCCTTGTGCAGTCCCAGCCTTACTGACCCCAAAGAAAGATGGCACGTGGAGGATGTGTGTTGACAGTCGTGCCATCAATAAAATTACAATCAAGTATAGGTTTCCCATTCCTAGACTAGATGACATGCTTGATATGATGGCTGCTGCAATGGTTTTTTCTAAGATTGATCTCAAAAGCGGCTATCATCAGGTTAGGATTAGACCCGGGGATGAATGGAAAACTGCTTTCAAAACTAAGGATGGTCTTTATGAATGGGTTGTTATGCCTTTTGGGTTGTCCAATGCCCCTAGTACTTTCATGAGAATTATGACCCAGGTACTTAGAGCTTTCATAGGAAAATTTGTGGTGGTCTATTTTGATGACATCCTGATCTATAGTAAGACCCCAACAGATCACCTAGACCACCTTAGAGCAGTCTGCCAAGTTTTGAGGAATGAGAGACTCTACGGTAATCTTAAGAAGTGTGAATTCATGACTAGTAGAGTTATCTTTCTTGGTTTTGTAGTAACCCCTGACGGCGTGGCGGCCGATCCTGAGAAAATTAGGTCCATAGTAGACTGGCCAGAGCCAACCAATGTGCATGAAGTTAGAAGTTTCCACGACTTGGCTACCTTCTATAGGCGATTCATCAAGGGGTTTAGTACTTTAGCTGCTCCAATCACTGATTGTATTAGGAAGGGAGAATTTCATTGGACTAAGTCAGCCCATAAAGCCTTCCTAGATCTTAAGGATAAAATGACCCAGGCACCCATTCTGAGATTACCCGATTTTTCTAAAGTATTTGAGGTTGCCTGTGATGCTTCAGGTGTAGGAATAGGTGGAGTCCTAAGCCAAGAAAATCATCCCATAGCATTCTTTAGTGAAAAACTTAATGATGCTAAGCTTAGGTATTCTACCTATGATAAGGAATTTTATGCGGTGGTGCAAGCTTTGCGTTACTGGAGACATTATTTGCTACCGCAGGAATTTGTACTATTTTCGGACCATGAGGCTCTTAGATTTCTGAACTCCCAAAAGAAGCTTAACCCTAGGCATGCTAAGTGGGTAGAATATATCCAGTCCTATACTTTTGTCCTGAAACATAAGGCTGGAGTTGAGAATAAGGTAGCTGATGCCCTTAGTCGCCGATCCCTGTTATTAACTTATGTTAGAACTGAGGTCATAGGGTTTGAGCAAATCAAAGAGGAATATGAGTCTTGTCCGGATTTCACAACTGTGTATCAGGATCTAGTTCAAGGACCATCTAGTAATCACCAGGATTATACCCTTGTAGATGGTTTTTTGTTCTTCAAAAATAGGCTTTGCATCCCTAGAACTTCTCTTAGGGAATTTTTGATTTGGGAAATCCATGCTGGAGGTTTAGCTGGCCATTTTGGAAAAGACAAGACCATTCTAGCTATTGAAGACCACTTTTTCTGGCCTAGCTTAAAAAGGGATGTAGCTAATATTGTAGCTAGATGTCGAACCTGCGCTGTTGCCAAACAGCGAAAACAAACACTGGCCTTTATACCCCACTCCCTGTCCCAGATCGTCCTTGGCAAGATGTGAGTATGGATTTTGTGTTAGGTTTACCTAAGACCCAGAGGAGACATGATTCTATCTGTGTCGTAGTCGACCGATTCTCTAAAATGGCCCACTTCTTGCCTTGTTCCCAAACTTTTGATGCATCTAAGGTAGCCACACTTTTCTTCAATGAGATAGTTAGACTCCATGGCCTACCTAAGACAATCGTTTCAGATAGGGATGTCCGGTTCACCAGTTACTTTTGGAAGACCCTTTGGCATAAGTTAGGGACAAAACTTAAGTTTTCAACTGCCTATCATCCCCAAACTGATGGCCAAACTGAAGTAGTGAACCGTAGCCTAGGAAATCTGCTGAGATGTCTTGTTGGTGAAAATACCAGAAATTGGGATTTATACCTACCAAGGGCAGAATTTGCGTACAACGACTCGGTCAATAGGTCTACGGGTAAGAGTCCATTTGAAATTGTACATGGGTACAAACCTCACACACCTCTTGACCTAGTCCCTTTACCTGTCCACACTCGAGTCTCCGAATCTGCTGAGAATTTTGCACAGCATATAAAAGACTTGCATAAAGAAATTCATGCCAAAATAAATTTAAGTAATGAAACTTATAAGAAGTTGGCTGATACTCAAAGGCGAGTCAAATCTTTTGTTGAGGGAGACTATGTGATGATTAGGTTAAGGCCTGAACGGTTTCCTCCTGGAACCATTAGAAAGTTACATGCTAGGGGAGCTGGACCATTTAGAGTGGTAAAGAGAGTAGGATCCAATGCCTATGTGCTCGAGTTGCCTCCAGAACTAGGCATTAGCTCTACTTTCAACATTACAGACTTAATAGAGTACAGGGAGCCAGCTGTGATTCCTAGTGAGCCTTTTGAGCCTAACCCTATCATTGAGAGTGATCCCGACCCTGTGTGTCCACCAACAAACTGGCCTGTGAGGAAAGAGCAGATTGAAAAGATCCTGGATGATCAGGTTATCTCTACTCGTAATCGAGGATACCAAAGGTACCTAGTCCGCTGGCAGGGAAGGCCAGATTCTGATGACTCTTGGATCTCCCGAGAAGAATTACAAGAATTGGACCCAGACCTCTTGGAGAGATACCAGAGCCAACTTGAGCCTTACTCGACAGGGTCGAGTTCCTCCCACCCTGGGAGAATTGGTGCGGGCACCAGACTCAGAAGAAGACTTCAGAGCTCCATTTGGATCTCTGATTGACATTGCCCGAGAAATTAGGGTTTGTAATAAAGGTTGACCTGGTCAACCAGTTTATTTATTTTATTCATTTCTTGAGTCACCATTTAAATTTTGTTGAGTCATGTTGACTCGGTGCAAGTCCCAATGTGGTTTCAATTTGGTCCAAAATGGTGCCACATTTCTCTTCCAATCAACTCAAGGTTCAAGCAAGTGGAGGCCACACTCCAAGCCACACACCCAGCCACACTCCGAGCACACGCCAGAGTCCAGGAGGCGCCATAGAGGCATCCCAGTGTCATGGTCCCCACATCCAAAGAAGAAAAAATCAAATTGGAGGCTAAATTAAAGGAGGCGCCCACACCTACCTAATTTACCTAAGCAAAGAAGGAAGAAAACTTCTCTTGGAGAAGAAATCAAAGAAGGACATCCAACCTACTCCTAATTGAAGTTCAAATCAAAATCAAAGAGCTTAACTTGGAGTGGAAGAAAAGAAGAAATACCATAAAAGAAGAGGACTCCAAATCCAAATCCAACTCCAAAGGAGGTGCCATAAAAGTTCCAAAAAATTCCTTTATGGCCGTCCCAATTTTTTTTGGACTCTTGGTCGGCCAAGGGAGAGAATTTTCTACCTAATCTAGGGGTTGGAAGAGTTTAGTCCCACATGGGAATTTGTACAAGCTAGGAGAAAATTTTAGGTCTATATAATAGACCCCTCTTTGTAACTTTAAAAAATCAATGAAGAAATTATTTTTTGCTACTCTCTTGTGTTGAGTGACCTAGGTTTCTCTTCTTCCGCACTACTCTAAGTGTTGAGCTCCGTGAGGGGGTAATCCGGGTTCCATTGGAGCCTTGAGGAGGTGAGAGATCTCCATCTTTATCCAAAACCCTAGGTTAGCCACTTGAAATTCCAAAACCCTAGCCACCTTTCATTATTTTCCATCCACCAAACCCTAGATCCATCCATCTCCCACGGCCTCTCTCTCTCTACAAGTCCAGGCCGTCCACCTTCATCCAGATCCAGTCCGGCTACTTCAGATCCAGAGCAAGTTTCAAGGAAAATCACATCAGCATCCAGGAGAATCCAGTTTTCAGCAATTTCGATCTTCAAGTTCATCAACCTGGTAAATCTTTTCCTTGACTCTCTGATTCCATCAATTGTTTTTCTTCTCTTCCAGATCTTGAGTTCAGGAGAAGCCAACCCGCCAAAGGACCAGTATTGGAGGATCCATTACGAAGATATCCGACTCCGAGGATCCAACAATCTGCTCGGGAGAGTTCTTCCACCAAAATCTGTGAAGATCATTGTCTGGTTAGATAAACCTTCCTTCTCTTTATTTCTGTTTTGTTGAAAGCTCGGAGTGAAACCCTAGGTCTGGGAGTTTCTCAACCCCCAGCGATCCGTTGCTTCTAAACTACTCTGATAATTTAGTTTCCTTAAAATTGTGCTTTCAATTATCATATTAGTATCTTTCAATGTTAGGTTAACTTTTCTTTGATTTGAAGCCAACTTCTACAAACCTATAAAAACAACAAAAAAATTAGTTAATCTTAATTTACTTCCGCATTGCATCCTTTTATTTGTTCTGCATCATCTGATAATTTAGTTTCATCTAAATTGTGCTTTCAATCCTTACCTAGTTTCCTTCAACTTAGTTTAACTTTACTTTGAGTCGAAGCCAATTTCTGAAATATAAAAAAAAAAAAAGAATTAATCTTAATTTTACTTCCGCATACGCTTCTTTGTTCTTTGTTCTGCACACTAGACCTAGAGCCTAATCTGAATGGGTTGACTTAACTTACACACTACTCAAATCCTAGTCCTTCAATCTGGCTAGGTAAGAGGTGGGATGGTGGGAGGCCCCCCTGCTCTCGCAGGGATCCAATTAAGGAACCACCGATCCACTTAGATCATTTAATACTGTACCTCTTGCCTAGACACCAGTATCTAGTAATAGGAAATGAATTGGGTGCACTATTTGTCCCACAATGATTGAACCCGACCGATGGGTGTCCCTAGCCCACCAGGGCAAATTAAGTCTAGTTAATTTTAAGTTAGGCTTGGGACAGAATGCAAGGATGGTGGTTTTGGGCTAAGGAAAGGTATTAACTTCCTTCTCTTTTCTTGGATAGAAAGTGCCCTTAAAGTATTTTATCCAATGATGGCAGGCAGATGAAAATGCAAATTAGGATTTAGCTATTTTTGGTGTTTTGTGAATATATGTAAATTTTTCTTTTATGTTTTGGTATTTTTTAAATTGAAAGATAACTTGCATATTGTGAACTAATATGTAGGGAACATGCCAAAATTAAAGATATAAAAAAATTATACTAAAAGAACCCTAAACTTTCTGAAATTGGCTTTGCTGCCAAAATAGAGCAGAACTGTTCTCAGGCAGTGTTTTGCTAGGAGAAAATCCACAAATTGAAATAATTCTTGAGAAGATATTAAAAATTAATTTCAATTATAAGGAATTCAACAAAATAAGTTTCAGAATTTTCTAAGTTCTATGTAGGTAGAAACAATTAAAACAACAGGAGATGTACTAAGAAGGCCGAGAATGCAAAAATCCTAATAGAACTCTTTGTGTTCTTCTTCAGGGGTCAATTCACAGTGGCACCCCTACTGCCATAAGAGATCCCGTAGATTGGGAAGAGATAGTCTTACATCCCTACTAGTCTCCTATGATCGGACGGCCATGGTGAAGCACTCAATCCGAAAACCTAAAGAAAATTGAGCCCAAAACAGGCTCTGATACCAAATGATGCAGAACTAAAATTGCATGCAAATATATTTTTGTATTTTTTTTCAGGGTTAAGTTGTGAATCTAAATCTTGAAGAACAGACCAAGAACATAAGTAGAGAATTCTATGCAAGTAAGAAACAACAGCATGCAAAGTAGAACCTAAAAGAAATAAGAAAGAGTACCATCGAGGCTGAGAAGTCTCGGTTGGGCTAGTTCATCTCCAATAAGGCTACTGGTAGGCAGAGGGGGTGTACCTGACAATGGTTGATGCACTTGATATAGATCGTACATGAAGGGATTGCTCTCGCTTTCAGATGCGGCCTAGAAAATCAAGTCGGAGACCCGCGGATTCTTGGCTTTCAACCTGGTGATCCGATCTCTGTCCAGCTGGAGTCGTTGGATTCGTAAGAGTCGAGGGACCTTCAAATAGCCATTCTAAGATTAGAAAACAAAGCAAAGATAGAAGATTAATATAGAAATAGCAAGGGTAAGAAGGGGATTGATGTGGGCGGCTAGGGCTTGGAGAGGTGGATGGAGACTGGAGACAGGGCGTAGAACACCAGGAAGAAGAAGAGGGATTTACACAGAATTCCCTTAGCACACAGAAATATTTTGTAAACTCAATAATATTCATGAAAAAGTTGCCTTGATATAAGAGATTAGAGTCTCTTAAATAGACTCTTAGACTTGGCCCCTAAGTAAGGATACAATAGTCATTACCTAGGAGTTTTAATCCCACCCAAACCCTAGCTAGCATACATGGTAGGTTTAGGTTGAAAAATCCCTCATATTTCTCTCCTCTCACTTGGCTTGGTCAGCCAAGAGGGGTAACTCTAAGTGGCTGACCAAGGGGAAGGTGACCATAAGAGTTTGGCACCCTAGATCCTCTCTTGGGCATTGGCTATCCCAATTTACTTCAGGCTGTGGTCCAGGGCTGTCGGGCTTCCGATATGACTCCAGGATTTCTGATTTCTTTTATGGGGCCTTCCATGGTCTTCATGTCTTCAGTTGGGTTGGTCTTCATGTCTTCAGTTGGGTTGGTCTTCACTTGACTGGCTTGGTCTTCTCTTGTACTTGGGCTGACATGTACAGGACTCAGGAAGAAGACTAGCTCAACATGAGCTGACTGGTACAGGACTCAAATAATAAAATGACAACTTAAATAGACAAAGCCCTTATTACAAATGGACTCAGATACTACTAATTAATCCATAGAGGGTTGAGAAGCCATTGTCTTACTCTTGTGCCCTTGGTGTCCGTACCAGGGAGCCATGAAATCCAAAATGGAGTCCATGGAAATCAACAATGTATGGATATTGGTTGATCCACCTGAAGGATAAAATCCATTGGGTGCAATTAGATTTTCAAAAGAAAAAGAGGCATAGAACGGCAGGTAGAGACCTATAAACTAAAGGATATCGTCATCATTATGGTATTGATTATGATGAGACATTCTCTCTTATGGCAATGCTCAAGTCCATTTGGATCATGGTTGCTTTAGCGGCACACTTTGACTATGAAATCTGGAAAATAGATGTCCGAATAGCTTTCCTGAATGGTGAACTAGAAGAGGTGGTGTATATGATACAACCTGAAGGGTTCACATTCATAGACGAGTCAAAGGTGTGCAAGCTTCAAAGGTCCATCTATGGACTGAAACAAGCATCACGGAGTTGGAACATGCAATTTGATAAGTGTATCAAATCATATGGCTTCGTTAGGAATGGAGAAGAACCTTGCATTTACAAGTGGGCTAATAGTTCTGTGATTGGGTTCTTTGTGTTGTATGTGGATGACATTCTCTTATTCAGGAATGACATCCCAGTACTACAAGGAATAAATGTCTGGTTGTCGTCTCAGTTCTCTATGATGGACTTCGGTGAAGCCTCTTACATATTGGGCATGAAAATCTATAGAGATAGATCTAAGATGCTTCTGGGACTATCCCAGTCTATGTACATTGACACTATGCTGATGCGGTTCAGCATGAAAAATTTCAAGAAAGGCTATCTTTCGATAGGCACTAAAATTACTCTCTCCAAAGAGGATTGTGTGACAACTCCTAAGAAGAGAGAGCGTATAAGTAGAATCCCATATGCTTCGGTAGTGGGTTCTATCATATATGCTATGACATGTACTAGACTAGACATGCCATACTCACTAGGCATAGTGAGTAGATACCAGTTTTGATGCAGAACAAAAGCTCTGATACCAAAATGATGCAGAACAAAAGAAGAGATGATGCGATGCGGAAGCAAATTAAAATTAATGTATTTTTTTTTTTAATATATTTTCAGAAGTCGACTTTGACTCAAAGGAAAGATAAACTAATATTGAAAGAAACTAAGAAATGACAGAGAGCACAATTAAAAGGAGTGGATTATCAGAGTAACTCAAAAGTAGGATCGCTGGGGATTGAGAAACCCCCAGATCTAGGGTTTGCTCTGAGTTTCAACGAAACAGACAAAGTGAGAAGGGAAGGTTCTTGTTACCTAGCAGTGATATCTCTCGTTGCTTCAATTGGAGGACACTCTCGAGCAGATTGTAGGATCCTTGAAGATGGGGTATCTTTGCAATGGATCCTCGGATTGTAGTCCTATGGCAAGGTTGGCCTCCTTCTCGAACTCAGGATCTGGAAGAAGAAGAACAAAAGAAGAACCAGAAACTCAAAGAAAGACACTGACCTGAGGACTTAATGAAGATTGTTGGATGTAGAAGTTCCGAAGATCTTGATACTGATCTGACTCTCATTTGAACTGGCTCTGTAGTTGAAACAGTTGATCTGAACCTGGATGCTGGTGACCGGCTTCGATGTGGAAGAGAGGGGCCGTGGGATGAAGATGGAAAATTAGGGTTTGGTGGTGGTGGAGTAGAGATGGGTGGACTAAGCTAGGGTTTTGGGGTTGGAGATCTCACACCTCCTCAAGGTTCCTAGGGAACCCGGAATCAGAGTAGTTCAGAAGTAATGGATCGCTGGGGGTTGAGAAACTCCCAGACCTAGGGTTTGCTCTGAACTTTCAACAGGACAGAAATAAAGAGAAGAGATAATTTACCAACCAGACAGTGATCTCACAGAATTTGGGTGGAAGAACTCTCTCGAGCAGATTGTTGGATCCTCGGATTCGGCTATCTTCGCAATGGATCCTCCAATACTGGTCTTGCGGCTGGTTCGGCTTCTCCTGGACTCAAGATCTGGGAAGAAGAAAAACAAGTGATGGATTCAGAGACTCAGGGAAGGATTTACCAGTTCGAAGAACTTGAAGGCTGATGTCGCTGAGATCCGGATTCTCTTGAAGGCTGATTCGACTCCCTCTGGAAAGAGCTTTGGATCTGAAGTATCCGGACTGGAGCTGGATGTTGGTGGTCGGCCTGGACTTGGAGAGAGAGGCCGTGGGAGGTGGAATAGGCTAGGGTTTGGTGGATTGAAGTGGATGGTGGGCGGCTAGGGTTTTGGAGTAGAAGTGGCTAACCTAGGGTTTGGGTTTTGGAGATCTCACACCTCCTCAAGGTTCCTAGGGAACCCGGAGATACCCGTCTCCAAGGATCCTACAATCTACTCGAGAGTGTCCTCCAATTGAAGCAACGAGAGATATCACTGCTAGGTAACAAGAACCTTCCCTTCTCACTTTGTCTGTTTCGTTGAAACTCAGAGCAAACCCTAGATCTGGGGGTTTCTCAATCCCCAGCGATCCTACTTTTGAGTTACTCTGATAATCCACTCCTTTTAATTGTGCTCTCTGTCATTTCTTAGTTTCTTTCAACATTAGTTTATCTTTCCTTTGAGTCAAAGTCGACTTCTGAAAATATATTAAAAAAAAAAATACATTAATTTTAATTTGCTTCCGCATCGCATCATCTCTTCTTTTGTTCTGCATCATTTTTGGTATCAGAGCTTTTGTTCTGCATCATTTTTGGTATCAGAGCTTTTGTTCTGCATCAAGTTTGACCTAGGTGAAGCTCATTGAAAAGTGGTAAAGACCATCCTTAAGTATTTGTGAAATACTAAGGACCAATGGCTGATTTATGGAGAACCTGAATTAAAACTTATTCATGTGGGACTAATATGCATGCAATTCTTTTTGTATGTTTTATATGTGGGGTTAGGTGATTAATTCCCGAGTTTTAGATCAAAATTGGTTATAGGGAATTTTGTATGAATTTTTGAAGCCAAGGATGCAGATTAGAACCTAGAAAAGTACTAAAGAAGGATTGCCGGGGTTGAGAAGCCTCGATTAGGGCAAGTTCTCCTACAATAATAAGACTGGAGGTAGAGGGGGTGTACTTGACAATGTCTGAAGTACCCGGTGAAGATCACAGTGAAGGGATCTCTCGTTCCTCAATGGATGCGGCCTGGAAAACCGAGCCAAAGACCCGCGGATACCCGGCTTTCTGCTCAGTGGTCCGATTGAGGCTTGGCTGGACTCGTTGGATTCGTAGGAACTTGGGGACCTACAAACGACCTATCAGGGGATAGAAAACTCAAAGGAGATCAAGAAAATAAAGGAAAACAGCAAAGAAAAGAAAGTTTTGGAGGGGGCTGGAAGGAAGGTTGGTGGCAGGAAGATGGTTGCAAACACCGGGAAGAAGAACTCTCAAACCCCTTTATGAACACAGCAGGGTAATCACTCAAAGCAATAGAAGAACTCAAGGTTTATTTCATATATCAAAATCTCCTCATACAAGAGTCTAGGGTCCTTTAAATAGACCCTTAACCTTGGGCTCCAAGTAAGGGCACATAAGTCTTTACATAAGAATCCTTTTCCCTCTCAAACCCTAGCTAGAAAATAAGGAAACATTAGGTAGAAAATCCCTAAAAATTCTCTTGACTTGGACAACACTCCAAGGATGCCTAGGGTGGCGTGTTGGGCTTCTAGGATTAGCGAGAGGCCAGCCCAAAGGGGCTCGGGTGCATGGGTTTGGGCCTTTGGAAGCTGGGGTGGCCTGGTAGCCAGGTAGCAGGAATATTCCTTGGTATCTTGCTTCTTAGGGCTTGGGCTTGGCGCTTGGGCTTAATTTCTTTGGGCTAGGATGCAGATGGACCTCTAAAATCTTGGATGACTTGGTATATGAATATATTTTGGCATCTGGAAGGGAATCTGGGCTTCTAGAGGGCATCTGCAAGGAATCAGGGTTTTCTGAATTTTCCTCCTGGGGTCTTCAAATCTTTAAGCTGGGTTGGACTTGGGCTATACTTCCATGTCTTCAATCTAGTTGGACATGGTCTTCACTTGTATGATGTGGTCTTGAGTCTTCAATATGGTTGAACAGGACTCAAAAAATAAAATTAGCTCGACATGAGCTGACAACACTAGATTGAACTAGCTCAACATGAGCTGACTAGTATAGAACTGAAACTCAAAAGACTCAAATAACAACTAAAATGGACTCAGATAGGCTAAGCTCTTATTACAAATGGACTCATAAATTATTGATCAATTCACAGAGGGTTGAAAAGCCTCTGCCTTATTCTGGTGCCTCCGGTGTCCCCACCACTTGTGGGGTATACGGACTCCAGTTTCTAGTTTGATAAGGATGACAACAAGAGTGTGTCAGGATTTATCTTTACCCTGAATGGAGAAGCTGTCTGATGGAAAAGTTCCAAGCAGCCTACTGTGGTAGACTCGGTATCCAAAGTAAAGTATATTGCAGCATCGGATGCAGCAAAAGAAGCAGTGTGGTTGCGAAAGTTTCTTGGTGAGCTAAGAGTGGCACCTTCCTTGGATGGTCCTATTATGGAATATTATGATAGCACTGGAGCCATTGCTCAAGCCAAAGAGCCAAAAGTCTTATCACCGTATAAAGCACATTTTGTGGCATAATCACCTTGTACGAGAGATCATGGAACGAGATGACATTGACCTTCAGAAGATCGATGGAAAGAAGAACCTAGTTGACCCCTTCACTAAAGCCATCAAAATTCAAGTGTTTGAGAATTGTAAATGGAAAATGGAAATAAGATTCTGTACCGATTGGCTCTAGTCTATGGAGAGTTGTTAGGAATTGTGCCCCAAAGCTAATTATCTAGGCTGTAGATGGTTGTGCCACTTTGAAATTGTATATAAATTTTTAATGAATAAAAGTTATCCTTTTTGACAGTTCACCACATATGCATTTTTCTGAAAAGAACTCTTGTATGATGGAGTCCTTAGAACTACATTATATTTGATATAGAGAGGATATATTTAGTAGTTCTTAAACTGGTTCACAACCAAAGGATACATTGTTATAGGATGACGATGTATCAAGTATAGGTTGTTGTATCTCATATTGGTTGGTTGTCCTCTTGACCAAGGAGTGTGGTGATACTGATGTGACATGCAAGTGAAATGTGTGACATCTCACTGAATGTGACCATCTATGGAGCTCCCTTTGGCCAAAGGATTGCTAGTGATGGTATATGGGTATATGTATCCCTTAGACCTAAGGTCACCATGGTAGCTTGCAAGCAACTCACTGTACTTTGGTGCCGGACAACTTGGATTTCTAATCCAATGATGGAAGGTTTATGGGTGCAGTCAAGTACTTGTAAAGTGGTTGTGGATCAAGATGGAATTGATCCCTCCAAATAGTTTGGAGTGAATGACTCATTGTGTCTCAATTTAGCAAATCCTTGGCCAGGATAGTTCTTGTGAGGAGTCACAGAACTTGTAAATTTAAGACATGATCTGGAAAAACCAAATTAGGGTTGGCAGTCAAATCCTAGGTCATTCAGAGCATTATGAGGTCAAAGGGATGAATTATACGATAACCATGTGCCAAAGGTTCTAGAATATTGCTTTACAATCTTCGACCTATCTGGACGTCAGGTATCATTACTAGATAAGGACTTTGACTGGTATTGGAAGTGTTCTAATGCTACCAACTTAGTGTTCAAACCTATGGTGTCACACACCATAGGGGTTTTGATGTGGAACAAGGTGGTTAGGGCTAGGGATGCTGGATGCTAATAAGGATGCTTACGATGCAAAGGAATTCTTTTTAGGGTTGATGATTTTTTTTTTTATGTTTCTTGTTGTTCTTCTTCATTGTTTAGAGTTTCGATTCCCGATCACAAGCAAAGATAAGAAATATGAAGAGCAGTAATGGAAGCTTACGCTAGCAGTTCAAAGCCCCTTGGATTCCTCAATGATTTCACCCTAGGGCACATCTTCTACTAAACTTGACTCATAGATGCTTTCTTTCAATTCTTTAATGGGCTCAGGAGTTTCTTTCCCTAGATTTTCGATGGGTTCAACCTTAAAGTCTTCAATGGGCTCAGGGGTTTTTGTATTCAAATTCTCAGAATGTTCATCCTTCTCTCCCTGAAACTCTTTAAAGGGTCCTTTCCCAGTAATCTCTTCTTCTAACCCATTGTCCTTGATTAGGTTAATTTCAGGCTTCCTTTCTTTAAGGCTACTTGATCCTTTCTTGACTGGGTCCTTTGGCTGGTTGGGTTGATTTTAATCTTTTTCCCTTGGTGGAGAAAGACACAGGTATTGGATCGACCATAAAGGGTGGCATCATGGTCGAAAAGCCAGGCTCGTCCTAGGATGATACTACCCACACCCATGGGTAAGACATCACACCAAATCGATTCTTCATAGGAACTCATTTTTATCTTGATTTGGCACCTAGATTTTACTGGGATTGAAGTTGAATCTATCCAGGAGACTTTGTAAGGGTTGGGGTGGGGAACTGTGGCTAGTCCTAAAGATTTGACTGTACTCAAGGAAAGGGCATTAACACAGCTTCCACTATCAATGATGACCTTACAAACCTTATCTCCTAGCTTGATCAGGGTCTGTAGGATGTTAGTCCTACACCAGTCTTCCTGTACTATGTTTTGGGCTAGGATGCATCTGACTACTCCTAAAAGGTCTTCAGATTCATTTAGCTCTTCCTCTAGGGGTCTTAGTCTGGCCTCTATTTGATCCAATCTATTGTTCAACTGGTTGCCTAACTGGGTCATGGATTGAGTTAGGGCTCCGATGTCAGCTTGCAGTTGGTCCATGGTTTTGGTAGAGGGTGGAGAAGGTGGGTGAAAAGAGGTTCCTGATCTAGTGCACATGTAACAAAATGATGCTAAGGTTTGCTAGACCTAGGAGATCTCTCCAAATATAAAGTCAAGAAGATGAACCTGGAAGTAGTAACTTGGCACTGAGCCAGGTAAATGTAAGGTGAGTGGAGGTTCCTCTTTGCTTGCCTAAACACCAATTAGAAATTGGCCAGGTAAGCGAACCAACCTGGTGTGGGCACCGACTCAGAAGAAGACTTCATGGCTCCATCTAGATCTCTGATTGACCTTGCTCGAAGAATTAGGGTTTTCTGGTTTTGTAATAAGGGTTGACTTGGTCAACTCAATTTTAGTCTTGAGTCTGTATTTCCCTGCAATTTAAATTTTGTTGAGTCATGTTGACTCAGTACAAGTCCTAGTAGTGGTCTAGGTCTTCTCTAGGTTGGTGCCATTTTTTTTTTCAATCAAGTCAAGGTCCAGGGTGCCACATTTTTTCTCCCAGGCCCAAGCAAGTGGGTGCCACACTCCCAGCCACACGCCAGAGTCCAGGAGGCGCCACATCTCCATCCAGTGTCTTTGGTCCTTACACCACAAGAAGTAAGTTTCTTTTTTTTCTTGCACCACTTGGGAGAGAAATCCATCAAGATACCTCAATCCAAGGAGGAGCCAATTTCTTTCCAGATAAACCCAAGCCAGGATGGCAAGAATTTTTCTTGAAGAGAGGATCAAGGAGGTGCCCCACAATGTTCCATAAAAATCTAAGTTATAAAAGGGAAGAGAGCATGTCTTGGGGAGGAATTCAAGGAGGTTCCCAAAAGTTTCCAAAAGTGCCAAAGCCATGAAGGAAGAAGCCTAAACTTGCGGAGCAAGACTAGGAGGTGTCCAAATGAGCCAAACTATGAAGGGAAAATCCTTGATTCATGGAGAGATACTAGGAGACACCCCCATAACCTGCCATTTAGAGTTGATTTTCAAGTTTTCTTGGAGTTTTTGGGCTGCCCACTCATGGAAGGAGTCTTGGGAAGAGAATTTGATGCCTAAAGTGTGGGTTAGTCCTATTAGTCCCACATGGGAAATGTATAAAATTTATTTCTTTGTTATGTCTATATATTCAACTCTATGTAACTCTTGAATTAACTGATGAATGAAATCAATTTTTGTGTGAGAAATTTTGTGTTTCTCTCTTCCGCACTTGTATTCAGGTGTTGAGCTCCGTGAGGGAGTAAATCCGGGTTCCCTAGAAACCTTGAGGATGTGTGAGATCTCCAACCTCAAAACCCTACCAAAATCCTAGGTTAGCCACTTCAATTCCAAACCCTAGCCACCATCATCTTCTTCATTCCACCAATCATCCAAGCCCTAATCTACCTCATCATCTCACGGCCCCTCTCTTCTAAGTAGAGGACGACCCCCAGCATCCAGGTCCAGATCGGCTACTTCGAATACAGAACAAATCCCAGAGGAAGTCAGATCAGCATCCACGAGAATCAGGATTTCAGCAACATCAATTTTTTCAAGTTCTTCTTATCTGGTAAATCCTTTCTTTGAGTATCTGGTTCCTTAACTTGTTCTTCTTCTTTCCCAGATCCTGAGTTCAGGAGAAGCCAACTCTGCCAAAGGACCAGTATTGGAGGATCCATTACGAAGATATCCGAATCCGAGAATCCAACAATCTGCTCGAGAGAGTCCTTCCACCAAACTCTGTGAAGATCACTGCCTGGTACATAACCCTTCCCTTCTCTTTAGTTCTGTCCTGTTGTAAGTTCAAAGCAAAATCCTAGGTCTGGGAGTTTCTCAACTCCCAGCGATCCTTTACTTCTGAACTACTCTGATAATCTAGTTTCTTTGAATTGTGCTTTCAATTATTATATAGTTTCTTTCAATTTAGTTTAACTTTCTTTGAGTTTAAGCCAACTTCAAAACATTAACAAAAAAAAAATAATTAATCTTAATTTACTTCCGTATATGCTTCTTTGTTTTTTGTTCTGCATCATAACCCACTTCCCTTCGGGCTCTAGTCCCTGAACCACTTGCCTAGACACCAGATACACAAGCACACACCAACAAGCAATCTAGCTTGGCTCGGCACTTGGATTGATCCAACTTCGTGGGTGTCCCTAGCTCACTAGAGTAGATTAAACATCTAATTGATTTTAGTTAATGGCTAGGGTTCTATATGCTGGGTGGTGGTTTTGGGCTAGGGACAGGTAATGAAATCCTGACCCTATGTTAAATTGACGCCCTTAAGATAAGTTATGTAAAATGAAGTACAATAATGACTAATGAAATGACTTAAAAATTTGTTTGTTCTTTTGTGTCTTTTAGATGGGTGAATGCTAGACAAAATGCAGTAATTAAAACATACAAGAAGCAAGCTAGATGGATGAATGAATCAAAAGATGAGATGCTTGCTGAAATATCAGACCTGAGATTTTCTTAGAAAGTATTTCGGCTTGTAGAAACTCTACAGACTGAAATAAAATCTGAGAAAATAGAAAAAAAATACCTTGAAATTAATGCGAAGTAACAAAATAGAAATCATGAAATTTGGATGTCTCTACAAAGAGAAACAATCCAATGATCAGACCATATACGGACCGACCAGAATGCAGAAAATGAAACAAATGCACTAGTCCTAGCCTTGCTTTGATACCAAGATTGATGCGGAGGCAAGGGGAGTTAGGGCTAGGGATGCTGGATGCTAATAAGGATGCTTACGATGCAAAGGAATTCTTTTAGGGTTGATGATTTTTTTTTTTTAGGTTTCTTGTTGTTCTTCTTCGTTGTTTAGGGTTTCGATTCCCGATCACAAGCAAAGATAAGAAATATGAGGAGCAATAATGGAAGCTTACGCTAGTAGTTCAAAGCCCTAAAAGTAAGAATGAGAATAGGGCCTCGGGATTAAGAAACCCCGGTAGGACTAGCTCGACCTACAAAATCTACTTATGAGATAAATGAAAGGATTATGCCGTATAAGCCAATATTTGTATCTCCCAGACCATTGTAAATTGACAAGTTAATAAAGGCATTAATTTTTCATCATTCGCTGTGTCATTATATGATGAACCCCATAGGTTAGGGCTATGGTCCTAGGGCTATGATGAGATCATACTAGTGAGATCTAAGGCCTTAAAACCCTAATCTAGAATATTCCTAGTCATAGGAACCCTGAGTTGGGGATCAGGGTTTCCGGTAAGACTGGCACATCCTATGTATGCTGAAAAGGGTGACTGCTCTCACAGTCACTTGTGTAGGACACTAATACAAGGATGTGGGTGCTCATTAGCGAATGAGTTCACTGAATAGATCCAGTTTGAGAACATCTAATGGAGCCTTAGCTACTTGTCAATAGATGTTTCTCATAGTGGGAGTTGTACAAGTAGTCCTATGACCTGAGACTGCCATAATACCTTATGTACATGAACCCATGCTTTGGTTCAATCTCATTCATGACACTGGGTCATGCACAAGGTTGATGCTGGGTGTGGTGAATTGTATATGAAGGAAATGAGTAGGTCAACAAGGAATTGATCACTCCTAGTAGGAGGAGATTGCATCCAGCCAAATTAGGTCAGATGATGATTCAGGAAATCTTTGATCAAAGTACAGATATTAGAAATGATTTCTAATATCGAATTAATTGAATCATTAGTGTATGACTAAGCTGGGAATGAGTATAAACTAGATTTGACATGATTCCATATCCATAGTTATATTCGGGATGCAAGATGATTGAAGGATCGAATTGTATGGGAACTTTCCACTGAAGGGTAGTTTTGGAATTACACCAGAATTTCCATATCTTCCGGGAAGACATGACACGTTGCTAGACGTCAATCTTATCTTGTGGGTTGATCAAATTAAATGATTTAATTGGATCACTAATTAGGAGGAGTCCTAATTGACTGACTCGAGTTAGCTCAATTTGACCTAAATCAATTAGAATGAGTTCTGATCAAATTAGGTCAACTTGCACTCGGACCCACTGCTGGCTAAGTATGGAACCCAATGGATCACACACTTAGGACAGATAATCAAGGTTTTAATTTGGAATTAAATCTCGTTTGCAGATGAACACACTAGCATGTGTTGCAAACCATGGCTTCTACTTGAATCGGATTTGAGTTAGGGTTCCGATTTGGTCTTTTTTAGATCCAAATTCCTTCCGGTTTGAATCTAATTGAAGATTCAAGACTTTGGGCTAATAATAGGCTAGCAATTGGGCTAACCTAAGAGGCTAAACCCCTTTCCCACATCGCGTAAGCCCTTTCCCTTCTTTTCCCACGCGCGCGCGCGCAAGGAGAAGAGTCCACGCGCGCGTGGACTCTCTCCAAGCGGCGTTTCTACGTGAGAAAAGAAAGGAAGTCGGCGTCTTTTGGCTGATGAGGCGTGGATCAGAGTCCACCTAGGCGTGGACTCTTCAAAAATAGAATTACCGTGAAAAAAGAAAAGGAAAAACATCGAAGGGGCGCGACTCTTCTTTCTGCGCGCGCCCTTCTGTGTTTTTCGCGATCCTTCTTCGCGTCTTCCCATCCCAAAGGCCGTGAGATTAATCCCAAGGCCGTGAGATAAAGGGAATGGACGTGAGAAGGGAGAGAGGGATGTGAGAGGATGATTAACAGGTGAGAAGGCACCTCTCTGTCGCCTATTTAAGGAGAAGACTTCACCGTGAAAATGATTCCAGTTTTTCTACGGCGAAGCCTTGCTTCTTTTTCCCTCTCCCTCTCCAGAAGATTGTTTCCCCCAACTCTCTTTCCTCTTTGATTCCTTTACAGAGCCTAGGCTCTGTCGAATCTCAGAACAGAAGGAGAGTCAGAGAGAGAAACTCTCCGACGGTAAAGGAAGAAGGCGCCTCTCCTTTCTTTCTTTCTTACATTAAGACAATCTTGTCTTAATTTTCTTCTCCCTCCAAGACAAGCCTTGTCTCATTTTAGGACAAGGGCTTATTCTTAAGACAAGAGTGTCTTAAGGGGCCAAAGTTGCTAAAAGACTAGGAGAAGGGTAAGAGAGAAGGTTTAGTCCCAGTTTGGCTAGAGGAGTCCTAGCCAATAGCCCATATATCAAGTTCTTGGGGTAGAACTTGATTGGAAGGAACCCAATCAAGGAGTCACTGTCTTGATCATCTGCCCGTGTGGATCACCATCGGAGGGCGGACAAGTGGACGCCTGGTGTGTTCAAAAGGTTACTCAATTTGGAGTTTATTTCTACATCAGACTGGAAATAGAAATCTGAGGTTAGTATCTAAACTATGTTTAAATTTGGACATGCATGTAGTTACAGTTTTTAATTGCTAATATGGAGATTTTGGGATTAGGGTTCGGACCTGATTTCATAAAATTTTGAAATCCACACTTCCGCACTGGTTCCCGAACCCAATAGTGGTATCAGAGCCTCCTTATTAGGATTAAAACTTATGCAGTTCAATTCATGATGTAGTATCATGTTAAAGTTTTTATATTGATGCACAATGCATGTCTTTGATTGAACATGAGTTTGATGATTGCCACCAGTTAGGGTTTTTCACTGAAACCCTAATTATCTTAGAGATATGATTAGCCCTGGAGCCATCATACTGAAATAAGGTTGCCCTGGCATAATGGTGTATCCATTATGTGGTAAATGGTTGTCCTAGTATGATGGCACACATTTCACATATTTGCTTAGTTTAAAGCATGTATTAATATATGTGATAGTTTTTAATCGAATGTGCTGGCATTGCATAAATCCCTCTTAAAATTATATTAAGTGATAGTATAGTTAACCGATAAGCATTATTAGTCATGATGGATAATTAATCATTTCGGTGTCTAGAAAGGTGGTTCTGGGAAGGTAAAGGGAATCGTGGTTTTTAATTGGTTCCGTTGACTGACCTGGCCAATTTTAAATTGGTGTCTAGGAAAGCAACGGGGGGACCCCCATATCTCTTCCACTAGCCTGGCCGATCTGATTGATTTAATTCTTGACTAACATGCTTGGTGTTAAAATACTATTATTGGCCTTCCTTCATGATAGGTCATTATTATGTTACGATCTATACTAGGTTTGTTGTGTACACATAAGACCTAATATGGTGACTAACATAATTTTTTGGCCTAATACAATTATTTGTTTATGGCATGATTTAATGTAATATTTTGTTGTGTACACACAAGGGTATTACTATTAAAGTCATGACTATATGGGAATGAAGGGTCTTACTTAACTAAAATATTATAGTTTGTTGTGTATACACAAGGCTATTAATATTTTAGAGGCCGGGATAAGTTGAGAATTGTACAGGTTATAATTAGAAAGAGTTTTCCTACCTATGAACTTATATAAGATTTGTTGTGTACACACAAGGTCTTTTATAAGGATTGGGATCTCAACCCCACTAAGAAAAACTAATTAGGGTTTTCTCGATCATCGTATAGAGGGTTATGATGCTCGATAAAATAGTGGGAGACATAATTAAATTAAAGTCCTAATTTAATCATGTATTGTCATTTCATGGTTGTTTGCTTATGTATTGTTCTTTGTTTAAATGTAGATAAATGGCCTCTTCACTCTCACTCCGTAGTATTTAGATGCCAACAAATTGACTGGGCCTAATTATGTTGATTGGCTGAGAAATTTAAAAATAGTACTCAGTCAAGAAAGAATTTCCTATATTCTTGATACCCCAATTTTGGAACCACCAAGGGAAGATGCCTCGCAAGAGGAGAAGACCACATATAATGTGTGGCAAAATGACTCACTTACTGTCAAGTGTGTTACGCTTGCCTCTATGACTAATGAGTTGCAGAGGCAGCATGACAGCATGGATACTAACTCCATACTGCTCAATTTAAAAGTGCTTTATGGAGAACACAGTAGAACTGCTAGATATGAAATATCTAAGCAGTTGTTCCGTGCAAGGATGACAGAAGGTACATCAATACAAGACCATGTATTAAGGTAATTGATCTAATCACTCGATTAGGTCAATTAGGTTTGTAATGGATGGGGAGTTGAATCAAGACTTGATCTTGCAATCACTCCCAGAGTCATTTTCACAGTTTGTTCTTAATTACCATATGAACAAACTTAATTCTTCCTTGCCTGAGCTGTTGAATATGTTAAAGACAGCAGAGAGCCATGTAAAGAAAAATAAGGCTCCAGTTCTTCTTATGGATAAGAAGAAGACAGGCAAAAGGGGTTCCAGTAAGAGGATGAATCCCAAAGGGGGCATTAAGAAGAAGAAAGGAAAGAAGGCCTCCGGACAGATGACCTGCTTTCATTGTGGCAAGCCGGGTCATTGGAAAAGAAACTGCAAGGTTTACCTTGCAAGTTTGAAGCCTGGTGCATCAGAGGCACCAAAAGGTATGAAAGAAGATCATACTATTTTGTCATTAGATTCTTCCATTTCAAATACTTGGGTGTTGGATACCGCCTGTGGTCATAACATCTGCAAATCATTGCAGGGACTTCAGGGGCTTAAAGTATTGAAGGAAGGTAACTTTGAGCTCTACGGTGCTGGAGGGGACCCCATCCAAGCAGAAGCTGTAGGGACTTATATTTTGAAGTTACCTTCAGGGAAGAACTTGGAGCTAAGGAATTGTTACTATATGCCAAAAATCATTAGAAATATCATATCTGTACCCTTGTTACTTAAACAAGGATATACTATGAATGTAATGAGCAGTGGCTGCTCAATTTCTTTATCTAATGAAATTATTGTTATGGCATATTCTGCAATGGTCTATTAACTCTTTCCACTAATGACAATATTTTCATGTTTCTAACAAACGGAAAAGAGATGATGTAAACAATACCTTACTTTGGCATTATCGACTTGGACATATTAGTGAGACTAGGATTAACAAGTTATACAAAGAAAATTTCTTTGATCCTTATGACTATGAGTCATTAGGAACTTGTGAATCATGTCTCATGGGTAAGATGACCAAGACTCCATTTAGTAGACATGGAGAAAGAACAAAAGAGTTATTGGGACTCATACACACAGATGTATGTGGGCCTATGACAACTAAAGCCTATGGTGGATACTCATACTTCATCACATTTACTGATGATTTTCAAGGTATGGATTTGTGTATCTAATGAAACATAAGTCCGAGGCTTTTGAAAAATTTTTAGAGTATCAAAGTATGGTAGAGAAACAGACAGGAAAAAGTATAAAGATCCTCCGATCAGATAGAGGAGGTGAGTACTTATCCATTGAGTTTCTTGATCACCTTAAAGATAAGGGGATCATCTCTGAATGGACTCCTCCTTACACACCACAATTAAATGGTGTTGCTGAAAGGAGGAATCATACTTTATTGGACATGGTACAGTCCATGATGTGCTTCACGGAGTTACCTTTTTCTTTCTGGGGATATGCTTTGGAAACAGCAACTTATATCTTGAATAGAGTACCATCTAAAACTGTTTCTAGCACTCCATATGAATTATGGAGAGGTAAGAAGCCCAATCTTAAGTATATTAAGATATGGGGATGTCCAGCCTATGTAAAAAAAAATTTTGGACATAAACTAGATGCTAGAGCAGACAAATGTCTATTTATGAGATATCCTAGAGATAGTATAGGATATCTGTTCTACCACCCTACTG
The DNA here is from genome assembly GCA_021397845.1 of Areca catechu. Classification (NCBI taxonomy): domain Eukaryota; kingdom Viridiplantae; phylum Streptophyta; class Magnoliopsida; order Arecales; family Arecaceae; genus Areca; species Areca catechu. The sequence continues at coordinate 60,443,356 of CM038050.1, forward strand.
AACAAAAGGTTTTGGTCAGTAGGCATGCCACTTTTATGGAAAAGGAATTCATCCTACAAAAGGGCACTGGTAGAAATATCGAACTTAATGAGATTCAACAAATAGACACTTCTTAGTCAAGTAACAACATAGTTAATATAGAACCTGAACACACTCCTATCCGTAGGTCTGATAGGGTGCGACAGGCACCTAAGAGGTATGGGTTCATAATTGAAAATAATGAAGCCCAAATCATTCAAAATGATGAGCCTCTAACCTATACGGAAGCAGTCATGAGTAGAGACTCAGACAGATGGCTGGAATCCATGAGATCCGAGATGGACTCCATGTATGTCAACCAAGTATGGTCTTTGGTTGATGCACCAGAGGGTATTAACCCTATTGGGTGTAAATGGGTCTATAAAAGGAAGATTGGGGCAGATGGCCAAGTTGAAACTTATAAAGCCAGATTGGTGGCTAAGGGTTTCAGACAAAAACAGGGAATAGATTATGATGAAACTTTTTTCCCTGTTGCCATGCTCAAATCTATTCGGATTATGCTTGCTATAGCAGCATATCATGATTATGAGATCTGGCAAATGGATGTAAAAACTGCATTCCTCAATGGTTTCCTTGAGGAAGAGGTTATATGTCACAGCCAGAAGGTTTTGTCTTGGAGACTAAACCTAATCAGGTATGTAGGCTAAAGAAATCCATTTATGGATTAAAGCAAGCATCCAGGAGTTGGAACATCCGATTTGATAAAACAGTCAAAGAATTTGATTTTTTCAAAAATGAGGATGAACCTTGTGTGTACAAGAAAACTAGTGGGAGTGCCATAGTTTTCTTAGTTCTATATGTTGATGATATACTTCTTATTGGGAATGATATCCCAATGTTACAATCAATCAAAGTGTGGTTATCGAAATAGTTTTCCATGAAAGACTTGGGAGAAGCATCCTATATACTAGGTATAAAGATCTATAGAGAAAGATCAAGAAGGATGCTAGGCTTGTCCCAGTCTAGGTACATTGACCAGGTGCTAAAGAGATTTAGCATGGAGGAAAGTAAAAGAGGTTACTTACCTATTGGTCATGGCATACGTCTTTCTAAGAGGATGTCTCCTAAGACACCTGAAGAAAGAAATAGAATGAATTCTATACCTTATGCTTCGGCTATAGGGTCGATTATGTATGCTATGTTATGTACCAGGCCTGATGTGGCATATGCCTTGGGTGTAGCCAGTAGATTTCAGGCTGATCCAGGAGAGGATCACTAGAAGGCTGTGAAAAATATTCTTAAGTACCTGAGAAGGACTAAGGATATTTTTCTTATATACGGAGGATCTGATCTTAAGCTAGAAGCCTATTCAGACTCTAGTTTTCAATCAGGCCCAGATGATAGTAAATCCATTTCAGGGTATGTCTTTACCTTGAATGGTGGAGCAGTAAGTTGGAAGAGCACTAAACAGCAGACTGTAGCTGACTCAACTACCGAGGCAGAGTACATAGCTGTCAGTGAAGCCGCCAAGGAAGCTGTCTGGATGAAGAAATTCATCACAGAGTTGGGAGTAGTTCCTGAGATTGAGAACCCGGTGCCACTCTATTGTGATAACACTGGAGCAGTTGCTCAAGCAAAGGAACCGAGAGCCCATCACAAATCCAAGCACATTCTGAGATGCTTCCATCTTGTCCGAGAGATAATCGAGAGACAAGAAGTCTGCATCAATAGAGTGGATACAAAGAACAACATAGCAGACCCGTTCACTAAGGCTCTACCACAGCGGGAGTTTGATCGCCACCTCGATTGTATGGGGTTAAAGAATAAGAGCGATTGGCTTTAGTGCAAGTGGGAGATTGAAAGGATTATGCCCTATAAGCCAATATTTGTATCTCCCAGACCATTGTAAATTGACAAGTTAATAAAGGCATTAATTTTTCATCATTCGCTGTGTCATTATATGATGAACCCCATAGGTTAGGGCTATGGTCCTAGGGCTATGATGAGATCATACCAGTGAGATCTAAGGCCTTAAAACCCTAATCTAGAATATTCCTAGTCATAGGAACCCTGAGTTGGGGATCAGGGTTTCCGGTAAGACTGGCACATCCTATGTATGCTGAAAAGGGTGACTGCTCTCACAGTCACTTGTGTAGGACACTAATACAAGGATGTGGGTGCTCATTAGCGAATGAGTTCACTGAATAGATCCAGTTTGAGAACATCTAATGGAGCCTTAGCTGCTTGTCAATAGATGTTTCTCATAGTGGGAGTTGTACAAGTAGTCCTATGACCTGAGACTGTCATAATACCTTATGTACATGAACCCATGCTTTGGTTCAATCTCATTCATGACACTGGGTCATGCACAAGGTTGATGCTGGGTGTGGTGAATTGTATATGAAGGAAATGAGTAGGTCAACAAGGAATTGATCACTCCTAGTAGGAGGAGATTGCATCCAGCCAAATTAGGTCAGATGATGATTCAGGAAATCTTTGATCAAAGTACAGATATTAGAAATGATTTCTAATATCGAATTAATTGAATCATTAGTGTATGACTGAGCTGGGAATGAGTATAAACTGGATTTGACATGATTCCATATCCATAGTTATATTCGGGATGCAAGATGATTGAAGGATCGAATTGTACGGGAACTTTCCACTGAAGGGTAGTTTTGGAATTACACCAGAATTTCCATATCTTCCGGGTAGACATGACACGTTGCTAGACGTCAATCTTGTCTTGTGGGTTGATCAAATTAAATGATTTAATTGGATCACTAATTAGGAGGAGTCCTAATTGACTGACTCGAGTTAGCTCGATTTGACCTAAATCGATTAGAATGAGTTCTGATCAAATTAGGTCAACTTGCACTCGGACCCACTGCTGGCTAAGTATGGAACCCAATGGGTCACACACTTAGGACAGATAATCAAGGTTTTAATTTGGAATTAAATCTCGTTTGCAGATGAACACACTAGCATGTGTTGCAAACCATGGCTTCTACTTGAATCGGATTTGAGTTAGGGTTCCGATTTGGTCTTTTTTAGATCCAAATTCCTTCCGATTTGAATCTAATTGAAGATTCAAGACTTTGGGCTAATAATAGGCTAGCAATTGGGCTAACCTAAGAGGCTAAACCCTTTCCCACATCGCCTAAGCCCTTTCCCTTCTTTTCCCACGCGCGCGCGCGCAAGGAGAAGAGTCCACGCGCGCGTGGACTCTCTCCAAGCGGCGTTTCTGCATGAGAAAAGAAAGGAAGTTGGCGTCTTTTGGCTGATGAGGCGTGGATCAAAGTCCACCTAGGCGTGGACTCTTCAAAAATAGAATTACCGTGAAAAAAGAAAAGGAAAAACACTGAAGGGGCGCGACTCTTCTTTCTGCGCGCGCCCTTCTGTGTTTTTCGCGATCCTTCTTCGCGTCTTCCCATCCCAAAGGCCGTGAGATTAATCCCAAGGGCCGTGAGATAAAGGGAAAGGACATGAGAAGGGAGAGAGGGACGTGAGAGGATGATTAACAGGTGAGAAGGTGCCTCTCTGTCGCCTATTTAAGGAGAAGACTTCACCGTGAAAATGATTCCAGTTTTTCTACGGCGAAGCCTTGCTTCTTTTTCCCTCTCCCTCTCCAGAAGATTGTTTCCCCCTCCTCTCTTTCCTCTTTGATTCCTTTACAGAGCCTAGGCTCTGTCGAATCTCAGAACAGAAGGAGAGTCAGAGAGAGAAACTCTCCGACGGTAAAGGAAGAAGGCGCCTCTCCTTTCTTTCTTTCTTACATTAAGACAATCTTGTCTTAATTTTCTTCTCCCTCCAAGACAAGCCTTGTCTCATTTTAGGACAAGGGCTTATTCTTAAGACAAGAGTGTCTTAAGGGGCCAAAGTTGCTAAAAGACTAGGAGAAGGGTAAGAGAGAAGGTTTAGTCCCAGTTTGGCTAGAGGAGTCCTAGCCAATAGCCCATATATCAAGTTCTTGGGGTAGAACTTGATTGGAAGGAACCCAATCAAGGAGTCACTGTCTTGATCATCTGCCCGTGTGGATCACCATCGGAGGGCGGACAAGTGGACGCCTGGTGTGTTCAAAAGGTTACTCAATTTGGAGTTTATTTCTACATCAGACTGGAAATAGCAATCTGAGGTTAGTATCTAAACTATGTTTAAATTTGGACATGCATGTAGTTACAGTTTTTAATTGCTAATAAGGAGATTTTGGGATTAGGGTTCGGACCTGATTTCATAAAATCTTGAAATCCACACTTCCGCACTAGTTCCTGAACCCAACAATAAAGAGAAGGCAAACCTCAAACTTATGAAGCGCCCGGTGTAGAGATCGCTCAACTCGACGGATGCAGCCTGGATGCCCGAGCAGTCGAACCTATGGGAGCTCTGGCTTTGGGTCTCGAGGTCGCGATGGCAAAGCTGACTGTCTCCAATGCTCAAGATGCTAGGGAGGACCTGTAGGCAAACAAAAGAAAGGTCAGTGGAATGTGGAGATTCACGGAAAGGAATTGAACTGGAGTTGGGAAGGGGCTTCGAGCCCGGTGTCCGGCTAGATTCCGAAGTTGAAGTTGGAGATAACTTGGAGCCTCGCACCCCGCGACATTCCAGAGGACGAAGGAATGTGGCCTCACACCACGCGACATCCTGGAGGATGAAGGATTCGCGATGCCCTGGGGCGACGGTCAGGTGGCCTCACACCACTTGACGTCCCTGGGGACGAAGGCAATTCCGCTCGAACCTAGCCTAAGAGATAATGGTTGGAGGGTGGAAGAAACTCAAACTTTCATTAATCACTCAATCATTCATTCATTCATTCATTAGTTCTACAAGGGAGGGATTGGGTCCTTTAAATATGCACCCAAGGCCCTTTTGAAATTCAAATTACAAGATTCATTGTGGCACCCAAAAATTTTCCACATCCCATCTCTTTGGCCGACCAAATAATTTGGAGTTGGGCGTGGCATGAGCAAAGGCTTGGAGAGGGGGATTGGTCCCTTGACTTCCTTCCTTAGCATGCTTATTTTGGGAAGGAGTGGGGAAGGCTTGCTTGGAGGGATGTGTTCCCTTGGGCTCTTCATGCCATCTTCTAGGATTGATTCTTGGCCAACCAAGGGAGAACTCCATGGGCGTTGCATGGTTGAGGGCTTGAAGAGGGGAGTGTGTCCTTTGACCTTCCTTCCTTGCAAGATCACTTTTGGAAGAAATCTTGGGAGGAGGCTTGCTTTGAGGCTTGGTTCCTTAAAGGATCTTCAACGCCCTCTTTTGATGGAACAAGGCATGATGTGGGGGAGGGAAGAGGGGGATGTTGTCAAAGGTGTGTGGAATGCATGAGGATGCCACTTTGTTTCCCTTCTTGGATGCCCAAGTGGTAGCTGATGTGGCACCATGTTGGTAGCTGAGGTGGCACCTGAGTTGGCATTATCCCAAGTAGAAGGGGTGGGTTGGCCCACCAGAACTTGATTTGGTGAAAAAAATAGAGTGACTTCAATTGGGCTTGGGCCCAGTCCAAACTCAGACTCGAACAAATACAGGACTCATGACCTAACTTGATCCAAATTGGTCAAGGTATAGGACTAAACAAACTTTGACAAGAAATTATAACAATGCTTTGGGCTCAAGGCCTTATTACAGGACTCATAGAAAGGGGGAACCCTAATCTGAGATCCATAGAAGGTTGAGGAGCCTCTGTTGGATCCTAGTGCCCACACCAGGTTTCTATCTAATATAATGCTGATTGACGATTGAGAATCGTTTGCCATCACTGGAGGTCAACATCATTGACCATGTTCTAGGTGTCGACACTTGTAAGTGTCGACACTTATAAGTATCGACACTTGGATATTTTTGAAGTGTCGATACTTGATTGATGAGCAGAATTTCTAGAAAGATTTTCTGGAAAGATTTGACTTCAAATCTCAGTTTTTGGGCATTTTTGGCTCCAGGCTTTCTTTGTATAATAGTCATACTTGCTTTTTTTGACTTGGACCCATTTGGTATGGCCCTTGACCTTCTCCCCCAATCACTCCTACTTTCTCTTTCTCCCTCTCATGGCTGCCCCTATAAATAAAGGTTATTCTATAACGCTTTGGCCAATTTTTGGTTCTTGGTTTTGGTTTGTTGGCTGGTTACAAGATCTCCATGCCACAAGAGAAAAAGAGGGAAAAGGGTTTGTGAGGTCTTTGGGATTAGGTATGAAAAACCTAGCATTCAAGCTAGGTCTTGAGAAGAGAGTTTCTTAGGAAAGGTTCCACCTCTCCTCCTTGTCTTTCCGGAAAAAGAAGATCCACCTGAAGGATCCCGAAGAGCTAGCACTCCGAGGAAGTTGGTCAGTTTCAGGCCCTGGTGTGAATTACTCATAGAGGCCATACGCGTGTGTGACTTGAGAGCATTCTCACCACCTCCATCTTAAAGGTATAGTGGTAAGGTACCCTTATGCCTCCATCCTCTTTTTTGTTGATGTTTTTAGTAGCATGATTCATTATTATACTAGATCCTATTGTGGGCAGATCGGTAGATTATTTTGATTTATCTACCGAGCCATCCACTGCTTATTTTAAAATCATATTAAAACACTTTTCTTTTGCCTAGCAAGTTCTTTCCTTCACATAGGATAACGGTTCAACTCTTTAGGTCTAGGGCTTACTGGACTCATAGGATGTGGGTGCATAAGTTCTAGAGTCATAGGATCTACAGTCATAGGATCTAAAGTTATAGGATCTAGAGTCATAGGATTTGAGCTCAGACCTATAGGTTGTGGATCTCTTGGGCTCAAGGTATGGGTCAGGGTATTGGGCTCTTCTAGAGTTGGGAGGTGGGGGACATGGGGTCCTAAGGTCAGGCTCATGTTTAGGTCTGATATGGGTCTCAGGTGTTTTTTCTAGGTTTCCTAATTGGTCTCCTATCAGGTCAGACCTATGGGTTAACTGTTCGATCCTATTGGTTGCTTGATTATTTGTTTGGATCAATTGGTCAAGTCTTTGATTTATTTGAATATTGGATTGGTCAAACTTGAAGTTCATCTGGGCAAACTGATTTTGGGATTGTGTATTGAATTGGGTATTCATCTAGTTCATCTGGGTGGTCAATTGGGTGATAATCTGGTCACTCATGGCCTTCATAAGAGTCTCAAAATTGGGCTCCATGGTTGAAATAGGTTGGGGTTTAGACTGTTTGTATTGGACTCCTGACCTAGTGGTCATGCAATCAAACAAGCAAGGTGGTATGATGCAATCAAGCACACAATGGTTAATACGTGCTACAGCTTGCTAGACCTAGAGCCAAAATTGAATGGGTCTACTCAACTTACACTTAGCTCAACAGCTAATCCTTCCATTGGCTAGGTAAGAGGTGGGGTGGTGGGAGGCTTCCCCTGCCTGTGACCGGGTCCTAATTAAAAACCACTAGTCCACTTCAGGCATTTGCCTTTGGACCTCTAGCCTTAGACACCAGTTTTCAGTAATAACTGGGGAATTAAGTGCACTAGTTGGCTCTCACAATTTGGACCCCACCTGTTGGTGTCCCTAAGCTCACTAGAGAAATTAGGCTACTAATTGATTTTAGTTAAGGCTTGGTTCTGATGTTGGGTAGTTGTTTTGGACCCAGGATAGGTGATGATCCTGCCTTAATCTGAGATAGGAAATTGCCATTAAATTTATTGAATGAGATGATGACACTCAATGAGCCCTAATGCACTCTAATAACAATCAAAAAATAAAAAAAATATTTTTTTTATTTTTTATGTGGTAGAAAATTAAGTTTAAGTTGGTTAAGTTATCAAACAAAAATTTGGGCTTGGGTGAGGTAGGGTTTGAAAGTTGATTAGATTTGGATTAGTGAAGTATGCAAAAATATCATAAACTGAAATTAGGGTTTGTTTGGAAGCAGAATTTAGTATGATTTTTGATGTAGAAAAAAATTAGAAAACTTTTAGGACAGAGGATGAACATTACAGATGATCTCTACCAAATTTCATGTAGAGAAAAATTCGGATGATGATGCAAAACCTAGGGTGTTTAGATTATGTGCAGAAGTTCAGGATTTCTATTAGGGTTTCTAGGATGCAGATCTTTTTATATTTTTTTGTTTCTATAAAATAATTAAACATTATGATAATTATTAGGACTAAACATAGAGTATTTCATGCAAATTTCAATAAAAATATAATTTCTAAGATGATGAAATAGACTAAAACTCAGACCCTTAATGCAGAGATAGGATGTAGAAGTTTTATAGGGCAAAAGAAAATAGGCATGAAAAAATTCTACATACTAGAATAAATCATGAGAAAATTTTGAAAAATACTATCAATTATGAGGATTCTAGAAAAAAAAAAAATCAGAATTTTCTAATCAACCTACATTTGGGAACAATAAAAACAACAGACTATGTATAGAAATTATGGGTGCAGAAACTAGCCCTAAAACATGCTCTAATACCAAACTGATGCGGGACTATTCATGCATGCTAGTTATTTTTTGGTTATTAGGCCTTAAGTAGAAGTTTGTATCCTGAATTTCAAGCTTAGATATTAAGTAGGAAGTTCTATAAAAGATCTAAAGAACATGCATGTAGAAATAAACCCTAAAAGTGAAACAATAGGACCGCCAAGGCTAAGAATCCCTAGTTAGGACTAGCTCTTCTGCAATACCACTAACAGGACTACCAAGGCTAAGAAACCCTGGTGAAGAGTTTGCTCTATGCTCTCGGATGCGTCCTGAAAAATAAAGTTGTCGACCCTGCAAATTCGCGGCTTTCAATCTAGTGGCCCGAAAGCTGGTCAGATAGAATCCTTGGATTCGTGAACTTTAAGGGACCTGCAAATCACCTATCAGGGGTTAGAAAATAAGAAAAAGTAGGGCTAGATCACTGAAAGAAGAAGAAGGGAAAGAATTTTGAAGAGGGTGGCCAAGGGATGAAGAAGGCTGGCGGTTTGGAGGCAGGGTGCAGGGATCACACAGATACCCTTAATCTCACTAAAAATTCACACAGAACTTTGAGGAAAACTTAAGAGAAATTCATTCATAATAATTGATCATTTGCTACAAGAGGGTGGAGGGGGGGGTATTTATAGATGTTCCCATGTCCCCTTCTTGTTATGATAGAAATACAAAGTTGGGTAGGAGAGGGATTACAAATTTGCTTAGAAGTAGAATTATAAAATTTGAATAGAAATTAAACTTGATATCCTTGTTAGAATTGGACTTCTCCCTCTCTTGGACTTGGTCAAATGTGCTTCACTTGGGCTTGGACACCATCCACTCTTGGGCTTGGACCTTGGGCAGCAAGGGGTGGCCTCCTATTGGGCTTGGGCGGCCTTCAAAGCTTGGCTTGGCGCTTGGGCTTGAGTAGGACTTGGGCAGCTTCCAAGGTTGGGCGTTGGGCTTTGGTGCATGTCCCCTAGTGGGCTGGAAATCCTGGGTGCCAACTTAGAAGTGGATTTGTGAAAACCTAGGGTGCCATGGCTTTTAGACTTGAAGATCTTCTGGGTTGGGACGCCTGGAAGAAGAATAAGCCTGGAATCTTCATGTGGAGAGACTTCATGTGCTTCTACTTTAGTGATCCTCCTCTTGTATGAAAGAGGTACTTGACATAAACTTGTAATAGAAACTTGTAATGGACCTACAAGACTCAATTGGATTGGTTGAAATGCTCAAATTATTACAGGACTCACTTCAACTTAATTGGACTAGACTCAGCAAAAAACTTACAGGACTCATAGGACTCAAATTGGCTCAACATGAGCTAACTGAACAACTAAGCTCAACTGAACCAAACATATCCCAAAACTTAACTTATAAACCCTAATTGTGTAAGTCGACTCTAAATACAGGACTCAAGTATAACAAAGCCTGAAAAACAAAACTCAAGGTCCAAATACAAGACTCAAACGGCTAACACAGCCAGATTATTGGACTCAAAGATAAAATTTGAATCATGGCTAAGGAACTCAAACTCAAGGACCCATAGTGAACTAGGGTTGACCTGATGTCCCCATCAACTGTTTAGCAATAGCACATGTTCAACATTGTGCCACAACTTGGGCTACATTCCTCTTGAGGCCAGGCCAAAAGAATTGATCTTCTATTGCTAGGATGGTCTTATTTCTACCAAAATTACCTGCTAGGCCTCCAGTATGGACTTCCCAGATCAAAAACTCTCTAATAGAAGTTCGGGGGACACACAACTGGTTTTCTTTGAAAAGAAATCCATCATGAATGGTATAATCATTATGTACACTAGATGGTCCTTGTTGAAGGGATTGATAAATTGGTGGGGGCACCAGGATCAGACACAGATTACTGGGCCTTATTTGGTTTACCTAGCCATGTATCAAATTTTGTAATCAATTAAGATTGAGTTCTGTAATAAGTTGAGGTTAGTTGATTTGTCTCAACCCTCAACCTAGTCAGTATTTTTAGTCCTGTATATCAGTAGTAGTCCAGTATGAGCCCAATTTTTATACAAGAGAGGAGGTTACCCTATTCTGGAATTCCACCAGGCCACATCCAGGAGTCAGAGGCCACTACATTACCCTATTAGATTTTGTGTGACAATCCAAGATCCAAGATGCTTCCGGAAACCCTGATTCCTTTATATGCCTTCCAGGTGCCCAGATTCCCTTCCAAATGCTAGAGCATATTCTCAGAATAGGACACACATGATTCCAAAGGTCCACCTGCATCTAAGCCCAAAGAAATCAAGCCCAGGTGCCAAGCCCAAGCCCTTAAGAAGCAAGATTCCAGGGAATATTCCTGCTACCAGGCTAACAGGCCACCCCAGCTTCCAGAGGCCCAAACCCATGCTCCCAAGCCCCTTTGGGCCAGCCCCTTGCTGCTCCTAGAGGCCCAACATGCCCCCCTAGGCATCCTTGAAGTGTTGACCATGTCCAAAGAGGTTTAACCAAGTCCAAGTAGAAGAGAAAAAGGAGAAGACCAAGTTTATTCCTAACATAGTTGGGATTTCTAATCCTTTTAAACTTTGTAATTCTAACCTAGATAGGAAAGGACTTGTATTCCAATTTGGAAGAGGACTTGTAACCCAAGTGTAACCATGGTTAGTGAGGGCATGGGAACTCTATAAATACCCCACCCCTCCCCTCTTGTAAGCATCTCTTTCTTATGAATATAACTTGCCAAAATTTTGAGTTATTACCTTGTGTTGGTGTTTTGTTTTGGTTCTTTAGGTTGTGTTTTTGTGTTTGGATGAATTTCTTGCTGCCCTAGCATCCTTCCATGCCCTAAATCACTGCCATCCAAGCCTTGACATGTCCAAGAAGGAGTGCCCTAGGCCGCTGATGCGGGATGACTCCAAGAATGCTAAATATGCAGTAAAAGCAGTAAACTAATTTTTTTGTAATTTTTAGATTTAGGTTTGATTGCTAATTTCTCATAGCAAAGTAAAGAACTAGCAGGTATTCAGCAATTCTAAGAATCAACTTGTCATAGGCGAACTCATGCAAACTAATGAAATATCCAGGACCCGAGAGTTGAGAAACTCCCGGTTTAGGATAGTTTATCTTCATCTAAATTAGATAATCAGAGAAGGGAAGGGTTCATACCTGTTAGAGATGACAATTCAAGAGTAGCAGGGATCACTCATAACTCTGATTGGAGCCTGGATGAAGAAGTCTCAGTTCCCTTGAATCTGATGGTGAATCTGGGTGGTTCGGGCAGCAAAGAAGGACTCCTCAGGGGAGAGGAAGAACCTCGGGGATCCTTCGAGCGTCAGGGTTAATCAAAACAGAAATTAAAAAATAAGAAAAGGAACTATGGGTTGAAAGGAATCAGGATTAGGGTTAGAAGATGGCTGTTTGAAGCTTGTTGAAGATCTCCTTGCTTGGTGGCCTAGGGCACTCCTCCTTGGTCGTGTGAAGGCTTGGACGGTAGTGAGTTAGGGTGTGGAAGGATGCTAGGGCAGCAAGGAATTCGTCCAAACACAAAACACAAACTAAAGAACCAAAACAAAACACCAACATAAGGCAATAACTCAAATTTCAGCAAATTGATTCATAAGAAAGAGATGCTTACAAGAGGGAAGGGGTGGGGTATTATAGATTTTCCATGCCCTCACTAACCATGGTTACACTTGGGTTACAAGTCCTCTTCCCAATTGGAATACAAGTCCTTTCCTAGCTAGGTTAGAATTACAAAGTTTTAAAAGGACTAGAAATCCCAACTAGGTTAGAATTTTGTCCTAGTCTTCTCTTCTTTCCTCTCCCAACTTGGCTTGGACTTGGTCAAACTAATCAAATTCATTTTTGGACCTTGGGGCAGCAGCAAGGATTTCTCCTTCATGGGCTTGGACGAAAATTTGAGGGGTCCAGGTGGGCTTCCACGGGTTGGGCGCATGGGCTAGCATATTCCAGGGAATATGGCTGGAATCTTACTTCTTAAGGGCTTGGGCTTGGCCCTTGGGCTTGATTTTAAGACCTAGAGTGATGGAATAACCTAGAAAACATGGGCTCCTAGCATATGAAATATCCTGGATGCATTTGGAGGGAATTTGGCATCTGTAATTGCACCCGAAGAAAATCAAGGTATAATCAGGGCACCTGGGTGTCGATTGAGCTCCCCTAAGCTGGTGTAACTGCTTCTGGCTTCAGAATGAGGTATGCTGGAACTCCAAAATAGCATAGCCTCTTCTCTTGTATAAGAAGTGAACTCACACTAGACTCATCCTGGTATACAGGACTCAATGTACTGGACTAGGTTGAGGATTGAGACAAATCAACTAACCTCAACTTATTACAGGACTCAATTCTAGTTGATTACAAAATTTGACTCATGGTTAGGTAAACCAAATAGGGTCCATTAATCTGTGTCTGATCCTGGTGCCCCCACCAATTCTCTCGGGGTGGGAGGAACTCGATCCCGTCGAGTGTGGGATAAGTTGGCTCTCATAGTGCTCGAGTAGGACTCGGTTGAGGTGCTGCAGATCCTCACGGGTGATCCACGAGTCCTCAGATTCTAGCCGACCTTGCCACCGGATCAAGTACCTCTGATAGCCATGATTCTTGGTATATATGGCTTGGTCGTCTAGGATTCTCTCGATCTTTTCCTCACTATTTGGCCAATTGTATGTGGTCACTCTAGGGTGGGTTCTCTCTCAAAGGGAGGGATAGGCTCAAGATGCTCGCTAGGTATCGCTGCTGGCTCCCTAGACTCTATAAGATCTAAGATAATGAAGGTGGAGCTAATACCTAAATCAGGTAGTATCTCATGCACATAGGCATTGGGTTCACAGATATTCATTATCTTAGATGGGCCAGCTTTGCGAGCAGAAAATTCATTACTACTACAAAATCCCATGCAAAATTCTTTCTCTCTCTTTTGGGAATTAGCCAAGTTATTATTTTGTTTATTAATTAGGTTATCTTTTGACTAATTTCCATATGCATATGCTGTGCAGAGGTAAGTGCAGGTGCAGATAGATGATTCAAGGTTGAAAATTTATTGGACTCAAAACTAGTGCCTAAAAGACTCGACTAGACTTTCCTATCGAAGGAAATTTTATTGGACTCTCTAAGGAACAAAACCTAATAGATTAAAAACTCTTTAGGTTTGATCCTATCATGACATGCACAAGAAAATGTGACATGAACTCTTAGTAGATGCCAGAGGGTCTTCCAGAAGTAGGAAGTTAATATGACTGACTCAATGAATGAATGCAGTATGCAAACCTCTACGAAATGCAACCTAATAGTAAAGAAAATAGAAGAAGTTTCCTGAACTGGTAGAAAATAAGAGGTGGGTTCAGGGTTGGTCTAGCAGGATGAGAAATAAGGAGATGGTTCAGGGTTAATTAGAAAGAGTAGAATATTAGAAGTGGTTTCAGGGATGAGTCCTAGACTAATAAGATTTACCTTATGGGTTTGAGGCATATCTAAAGGGTCTACATTATGGAAGAAAGGATTATTGATTTCAAGAAAGAGATCAAGTGGAGTCAAAGAGGTGACTTCATCCAGAGGGCATTGATCTAAAGAGCTTAAGTCCCTAATAAACTCTTCTGGTTCATAAATCAAAGGACTGGGCTCTCTAATTAGGCTTTCTTCTAGTGGCTCCTCGGATAAAGCTCTAATAGGAGGATTGGATTCCTCATGGTCTTCTTCTTTTAAAGGTTCTTCCATTATAGGATGGGTGTGGTTAAAGTAAGCTAACTCTAGGGTGGCTTCTACCTGGGTTTCTACTGGATCAACTAATACTACGTCAACTTCTAATTGGATTTCTATGGGTCAACTAATTTTGTGTTGACTCCTAACTCTTGGTCACCTATAGGTATCTCTTCTTCTAAATCATCTTGGGGAACCAATGGGGTGGTAAGAGGGGTTTGGCTAATGGAAAACTGACTAGGGTCTGGGGTAACAAGGGTGGGTAAACTAAGGGTTATGGGTTTAAAGGTTATTGGTTCAAATTTAGGGGTATTAATCCTATAGGCTTCAGGTTGACTGAGGGATAATGGGTTACTACTGGATTCATATCTAGGGACTATGGGTTCCTGTGGTTCAGCTATATAGGTCTTGCCTAGGGTTCCTACTTGGTTGAATCTATAGTTCATTAGGTCAAGCTTAGTATCGGATTGGTCAAACCTACGGTCGATTTGGGTAACCTGATTTGAGATTAGACATTGGCTTGGTTCTGTTGGGTAGTTAACTTGGCAAGCTAGGCTTGGGTTTGGGTATTAGCTTGGTTCATTTGGGTAAGCTGTGCTAGGATGGCCTCCAAAGTGGGATTCATAGTTGGGCTGGGTTGAGGTTTGGACTTTTGATATTGGGTTCCTAATCTAGTGGTCATGCAATAAATCAAACAATCAAAATGAAATGATGCAACCAAGCATGCAAAAGAAAAAGAAATGGCTAGTACAATATAAGGTTTCCTAGACCTAGAGCTAGAAACTGAGTGGGTCAGCTCAACTTACACCTAACCCAATAGCTAGTCCTTTCACTAGCCAGGTAGGGGGTGGGTGTGTTGGAGGCCCCCCCTTGCTTTTGTAGGGACCCAATTAAAAACCGCAACACCACTTAGGTCATTTGACTCTGGACCCCAGCCTTAGACACCAGCTTTCAGTAATAGCTAAAAGGTTAAATGCACTAGTTGGCCCACACAGCTTGGACCTAACCTGTTGATGTCTCCAAGCCCACTAGGGCAAATTAGGTCTAATTGATTTTAATTAGGCTTTGGGTGGAAATGCTGGGTGGTTGTTATGGGCCCAGGACAGGTTATGACCTCCTGCCCTCATGTTATATAGATTGCCCTTAAGATTAGATTAACAGATGATAAACAATCAACGATCCTGATGCAATCTAAAAAAATCAGAAAATAAAATAATTTTTAATTAATTTATGAGATGTAAAGTTAAGTTTAAGTTTACTAGGGTTAGCAAACAATGTTTGGCTTGGGATAGGGGGGTTTGGAAGTTGATTAGGTTAGGTTGAGTTAAGTATGCAGAATGTAGCAGAAATCAGTGAATTAAGGTTTCTATGGTTGCAGAGTTTGTCATAGATCCTGATGCAAAAAAAATTCCAAAAAAATCTAAAATATAGGAGGGACAGTGATGATGATTCCTACCAAATTTCATACAGAAAAAAAATCATATGATGATTCAAACCTAGGGTTCTTTAGACTACTGCAGAAATTATCAGAATTCTGTTACGGTTTCTAATAAGCTAAATTTTTTATAATTTAGGTTTCTGTAAAATTAATTAAAAATCTTTATAAAACAAAGGACTCAACAAAAACAATTCATACAAATTTAAATAAAAATAAAATTATTATATGGTCAAAAATAGATGCAAAACTGATACCTAATGCAGTGGACAGAATGCTGAAATTAGGGTTTATGATTGCAATGCAGATAAAAAACTATCCTAAACCTGCTCTAATACCAAATTGATGCAGGATGACTCTAAGAATTCTAAATATGCAGTAAAAGTAGAAAAATAATTTTTTGTGATTTTTAGATTTAGGTTTGATGGCTAATTTCTCAAAGCAAAGTAAAGAACTAGCAAGTATTCAGCAATTCTAAGAATCAACTTGTCGCAGGAGAACTCATGCAAACTAATGAAATAGCTAGGACACGAGAGTTGAGAAACTCCTGGTTTAGGATAGTTTATCTTCATATAAATCAGATATTCAAAGAAGGGAAGGGTTCATACCAGTCAGAGATGACAATTCATAAGTAGCAGGGATCACTCACAACTCTGATCGGAGCCTGGATGAAGAAGCCTCAGTTCCATTGAATCTGATGGCAAATATAGGTGGTTCGGGCAGCAAAGAAGGACTCCTCAGGGGAGGGGAAGCACCCGGGGATCTTACAAGAATCAGGGTTAATCAAAACAGAAATTAAAAAATAAGAAAAAGAACTATGGGTTGAAAGGAAGGGTTAGAAGATGGTTGTTTGAAGCTTGTTGAAGATCTCCTTGCTTGGTGGCCTAGGGCACTCCTTCTTGGACGTGTGAAGGCATGGATGGCAGTTAGTTATGGTGTGGAAGGATGCTAGGGCAGCAAGGAATTCGTCCAAACACAAAAACACAAACCAAAGAACCAAAACAAAACACCAACACAAGGCAATAACTCAAATTTCAGCAAATTGTATTCATAAGAAAGAGATGCTTACAAGAGGGGGAGGGGTGGGGTATTTTTAGATTTCCCATGCCCTCACTAACCATGGTTACACTTGGGTTACAAGTCCTCTTCCCAATTGGAATACAAGGCCTTTCCTAGCTAGGTTAGAATTACAAAGTTTTAAAAGGACTAGAAATCCCAACTAGGTTAGAATTTTGACATAGTCTTCTCTTCTTTCCTCACCCAACTTGGCTTGGACTTGGTCAAACTCCTCAAATTCATTTTTGGACCTTAGGGCAGCAGCATGGATTTCTCCTTCAATGGCTTGGACAAAAATTTGAGGGGTCCAGGTGGGCTTCCACGGGTTGGGTGCATGGGCTGGCATATTCCAGGGAATCTGGCTGGAATCTTGCTTCTTAAGGGCTTGGGTTTGGCCCCTGGGCTTGATTTTAAGGCCTAGAGTGCTGGAATAACTTGAAAAACATGGGCTCCTAGCATATGAAATATCCTGGAAGCATTTGGAGGGAATTTGGCATCTAAAATGGCACACGGAGAAAATCAGGGCATAATTAGGGCACCTGGGTGTCGATTAAGCTCCCCTAAGCTGGTGTAACTGTTTCTGGCTTCAGAATAAGGTATGGTGGAACTCCAAAATAGCGTAGCCTCTTCTCTTGTACAAGAAGTGAACTCACACTAGACTCATACTGGGATACAGGACTCAATGTACTAGACTAGGTTGAGGGTTGAGACAAATCAACTAACCTCAACTTATTACAGGACTCAATTCTAGTTGATTACAAAATTTAACACATGGCTAGGTAAACCAAATAGGGTCTAGTAATCTGTGTCTGATCCTGGTGCCCCTACCAGCTGCCAAGCAAGGATATCTTCAACAAGCTTCAAACAGCCATCTTCTAAACCTAATCCTGATTCTTTTCAACCCACGGTTCCTTTTCTTATTTTTAATTGCTGTTTTGATTAACCCTGATGCTTGTAGTATCCCTGAGGTGCTTCCCCTCCCATGAGGAGGCCTTCTTTGCTGCCCGAACCACCCAGATCAGCCATCAAATTTGAGGGAAACAAGGCTTCTTCTTCTAGGCTCCGATCAAAGTTATGAGTGATCTCTTCTGCAATTGAATTTAAATCTTTGACTGGTAAGAAACCTTCCCAACTCTTATTTTCTGATTTAATGAAGAAAAGCTGTCCTAAACTGGTTGTTTCTCAACTCTCAGGTCCAGGCTATTTCATTAGTTTGTCTGAGTTCGCCTGCGAACCGATGATTCTTTGCACTGCTACTCTTTCCGCTAGTTCTTGCTTTATTTTGGAAATCTAGCATACAAATAAAATTAATAAAATCATAAAAAAAATATTTTACTATTTTTCATGCATGTCAAGAAGTTTTAGAGTCATCCTATATCAGTTTGGTATCCAAGTAGATTTAGGATAGTTTTTATCTGCATTGCAATCACAAACCCTAATTTCAGCATTCTGTCCACTGCATTAGGTATCAGTTTTGAATCTGTTTTCGACCATCTAATAATTTTATTTTTCTCTAAGATTTTCCTGAATTGTTCTTTGTTGAGGCCTATGTTCTATAAAAATCTTTAGTTAATTTTACAAAAATCTAAATTATAAAAAACTTGGCATATTAAAAACCCTAACAGAATTATGATAATTTCTGCAGTAGTCTAGAAAACCCTAGGTTCGCATCATCATATGATTTTTTCTCTACATGAAGATTGGTAGGAATCATCAACACTATTCATCCTCTATTATAGATTTTTTTAATTTTGTATGCATCGGGATTTGTGTCAAACTCTGCAATAATAGAAATCGTAATTCACTGATTTCTGTTACATTCTGCATACTTAACTCAACCTAACCTAATCAACTTCCAAACCCCCCAATCCCAAGCCAAACCTTGTTTGCTAACCCTAGTAAACTTAAACTTAACTTGACATCTCATAAATTAATTAAAAATCATTTTATTTTTGATTGTTTTAGATTGCATCAGGACCATTGATTGTTCATCATCTGTTAATCTAATCTTAAGGGCGATCAATATAACATCAGGGCAAGAGGTCATAACCTGTCCTGGGCCCAAAACAACCACCCAGCATTTCCACCCAAATATTAATTAAAACCAATTAGACCTAATTTGTCCTAGTGGGCTAGGAGACATCAACAGGTCGGGTCCGAGCTGTGTGGGCCAACTAGTGTATTTAACCTTTTTATCTATTACTGAAAGCTGGTGTCTAAGGCTGGGGGTCCAGAGTCAAACGACCTAAGTGGTGTTGTGGTTTTTAATTGGGTCCCTGCGAAAGCAGGGGGGCCTCCCACACTCCACCCCCTACCTAGACAGTGAAAGGATTAGCTATTAGGTTAGGTGTAAGTCGAGCTGACCCACCCAGTTTCTGGCTCTAGGTCTAGGAAACCATAGATTATACTAGCCTTTTCTTTCTCTTTTGCATGGTTGGTTGCATCATTTCATTTTGATTGTTTGATTTGTGCATGACCACTAGATTAGAAACCTAATATCAAACATCTAAACCCCAACCTAGCTCAACCATGGACCCTAGTCTAGAAGCTTTCATGAAAACCATGATCGAACGACTTGGCCGAATCGATTTATCCAATAACCAATCCAATGCTCAAATAAACCATAGGTTTGACCAATTCGAAACTAAGCTTGACCAAATGAACCAAGGAATCAACCAAGTAGGAACCCTAGGCAAGACCCATAGAGCTGAACCCCAGGAACCCATAATCCCTAGATATGAACCCAGTAGTAACCCACTATCCCTCAATCAACTTGAACCCTATAGGATTGACACCCCTATATTTGAACCCATAACCTTTAAACCTATATCCTTTGAACCCATAACCTTTAGTTTACCCAACCCTGTTATCCCGGACATTAGTCAATTTTTCATTAGCCAAACCCCTCTAACCACCCGATTGGTTCACCAAGATGACTTAGAAGAAAAAATATATGAGGCTGGTCCAAGTTTGGTAGAGGAGTATAAGGACAATGAGTCCATTGAAGATATAGAAGAAGAGATACCTATAGGTGACCTAGAGTTAGGAGTCAACCTAGAATTAGTTGACCTAGTGGAAACCCAATTAGAAGTCAATTCAGTGTTAGTTGATCTAGTAGATACCTAGGTTGAAGCCACCCTAGAGTTAGCTGACTTGAACCACACCCAACCTGTAGTGGAAGAACCCTTAAAGGAAGAAGACCAAGAGGAATCCAGTCTCACTATTAGAGCTTTACTTGAGGAGCCACTAAAAAAAAGCCCAATTAGAGAGCCCAGTCCTTTGATTTATGAGCCAGAAGAGTTTATTAAGGACTTGACCTCTTTGAATCAATACTCTCAGGATGAAGTCACCACTTTGACTCCACTTGATCTCTTTCCTGAAATCAACAACCCTTTCTTCCACTATGTAGACCCTTTAGATAGACATCAAACCCATAAGGTAAACCTCATTAGTCTAGGATTAATTCATGACACCCCTTCTTATATCTTAGTCTATCCAATTAACCCCGAACCCTTTTCTTACTTTCCACCCAACCAGACTAACCCCGAATTCATCTCATATTTTTTGCCTTTTCTTGAGTTTTCTTACATTACTTTAACCATTCACCTACATCATGTAGAGGTTTGCATGTTACATTCATTTCATGCACATGTTAAGTTTGCATCTTACTTCTTGCATACCCTTTGGTATTTAGTAGGGATACATAGTAAATTCTCATGTGCATGCCATGCTAGGGTTAAACCTAGAGAGTCTATAGTATGTTAGGTTAGACCCTAGAAAGTCTAATAAAATTTCCTTCGATAGGAAAGTTTAGTCGAGTCTAATAGGTATCAGTTGAGTCCAATAAAATTCATAGTCCAAAATTACATGTCTACACCTGCACTATCCTCTGCATAGCACATACATATGGAAATTAGTCAAAAGATGAACATAACTAATGAACTAAATAACAACTTGGCTAATTCCCAAAAGAGAGATAAAGAATTTTGCAGGGGATTTTGTAGTTGTAAAGAATTTTCTGCTCGCGAAGCTGGCCCATCCAAGATAATGAATATCTGTGGACCCAATGCCTAGGTGCATGAGAAACTACTTGATTTAGGTATTAGCTCCACCTTCATCATCTCAGATCTTATTGAGTATAGGGAGCCAGCAGCGATACCTAGCAAGCACCTTGAGCCTATCCCTCCCTTTGAGAGAGAACCCACCCCAGAGTGACCACATACAATTGGCCAAATAATGAAGAAAAGATCGAGAGAATCCTGGATGATCAAGCCATATGTACCTGGAATCATGGCTATCAGAGGTATTTGGTCTGGTGGCAAGGTCAGCCAGAATCTGAGGACTTGTGGATCACCCGTGAGGATCTGCACCGCCTCAACCCAGACCTACTCGAACACTATGAGAGCCAAGTTATCCCACACTCGACGAGGTCTAGTTCCTCCCATCCCGGGAGAATTGGTTGGGGCACCAAGATCAGACATAGATTATTGGGCCTTATTTGGTTTACCTAGCCATGTGTCAAATTTTGTAATCAATTAAGATTAAGTCCTGTAATAAGTTGAGGTTAGTTGATTTGTCTCAAACCTCAACCTAGCCAGTATTTTGAGTCCTGTACATCAGTTAGTAGTCCAGTATGAGCCAAATTTTTATACAAGAGAGGAGGTTACCCTATTTTGGAGTTCCACCAGGCCACATCTAGGAGTCAGAGGCCACTACATCAGCCCATTAGATTTTGTGTGACAACCTACGATCCAAGATGCTTCCGGAAACCCTAATTCCTACAGATGCCCAGATTTCCTTCCAGATTCCAGAGCATATTCTCAGAATAGGACACCCATGATTCCAGATGTCCACCTGCATCTAAGCCCAAAGAAATCAAGCCTAGGTGCCAAGCCCAAGCCCTTAAGAAGCAAGATTCCAGGGAATATTCTTGCTACCAGGCTAACAGGCCACCCCAGCTTCCAGAGGCCCAAACCCATGTACCCAAGCCCCTTTGGGCTGGCCCCTTACTGCTCCTAGAGGCCTAACATGCCACCCTAGGTATCCTTGAAGTGTTTACCACATCCAAAGAGTTTTGACCAAGTCCAAGTTGAAGAGAAGAAGGAGAAGACCAAGTTTATTCCTAACCTAGTTGGGATTTCTGATCCTTTTAAACTTTGTAATTCTAACCTAGCTAGGAAAGGACTTGTACTCCAATTTGGAAGAGGACTTGTAATCCAAGTGTAACCATGGTTAGTGAAGGCATAGGAACTCTATAAATACCCCACCCATCCCCCTCTTGTAAGCATATCTTTCTTATGAATACAACTTGCTCAAATTTTGAGTTATTACCTTGTGTTGGTGTTTTGTTTTGGTTCTTTAGGTTATGTTTTTGTGTTTCAATGAATTTCTTGCTGCCCTAGAATCCTTCCACGCTCTAAATCACTGCCATCCAAGCCTTCACATGCCCAAGAAGGAGTGCCCTAGGCTGCCAAGCAAGGAGATCTTCAACAAGCTTCAAACAGCCATCTTCTAACCCTAATCCTGACTCCTTTCAACCTATAGTTCCTTTTCTTATTTTTTAATTGCTGTTTTGATTAACCCTGATGCTTGTAGGATCCTCGAGGTGCTTCCCCTCCCCTGAGGAGGCCTTCTTTACTGCCCGGACCACCCAGATCAGCCATCAGATTTGAGGGAAACAAGGCTTCTTCTTCCAAGATCCGATTAGAGTTGTGAGTGATCTCTTCTGCAATTGAATTTCAATCTCTGACTGATAAGAAACCTTACCAACTCTTATTTTCTGATTTAATGAAGAAAGGCTATCCTAAAATGGGAGTTTCTCAACTCTCGGGTCCTGGCTATTTCATTAGTTTGTATGAGTTCGCCTGCGATCTGATGATTCTTTGCACTGCTAGTCTTTCCGTTAATTCTTGCTTTATTTTGGGAATCTAGCCTGCATATAAAATTATAAAAATCATAAAAAAAGTATTTTACTATTTTCCATGCATGTTTAGCAATCTTAGAGTTGTCCCGCATCATAAATGGCTCTAAAGCTGGGACACTTAGGATATTCTTCTTTCAGTCTATCAAACCCTATAATGGTGGGGACACCAGGATCAGACATAGATCCCTGGATCCCATATGGTTTAATTAGTCGTGTTACAGTTTTGAAAATTTTGTAATCAATTAAGATTGAGTCATGTAATAAGTTGAGGTTAGTTGATTTGTCTCAACCCTTAACCTAGTCAGTATTTTGAGTCCTGTACATCAATTATAAATCCAGTATGAGCCCAATTTTTATACAAGAGAGGAGATCACCCTATTTTGGAGTTCCACCAGGCCACATCCAGGAGTCAAAGGCCACTACATCACCCCACTGAATTTTGTGTGACAACTCAATATCCAAGATGCTACCAAAAACCCTGATTCTTTCAAGATATCCTCCAGATGCTCGGATTACTCCCCAAATGCCAGAGTATATTCCTAAACTAGGGCATCCATAATTCCAGAGGTCCACCTACATCCTAGCCCAAAGAAATCAAGCCCAGGTGCCAGGCCCAAGTCCTAAAGAAGCAAGATTCCATGGAATATTCTTGCTATCAGGCTACCAGGCCACCCCAGCTTCCAGGAGGCCCAAGCCCATGCACCAAGCCCCTTTGGGCCGGCCCCTTGCTGCCCCTAGAAGCACAACATACCCTCCAAGGCATCCTTGAAGTGTTGACCAAGTCCAAGAGGTGTCCTTGAGTAGAATAGTCAAAGCATGAAGGGAGAAGAAGAAGACTAGGTCAAATCCTAACCTAGATGGGAGTTCTTCCTAGTTTGTTTAGGACTTGTAATTCCAACCTAGCTAAGAGAGGACTTATAACCCATGTGTATAACCCTAGTTAGAGGGATTGGGAACTCTATAAATACCCCACCCCTCCCCTACTTCTAATCAACTTTTATTAATGATATCAAAACCCTGGTAAATTTATTTGAGCTTGTGAGCTTGTGTATTACTTTATTTTTTTTTCCTTGGTTACCATTGTTCTTGGATGAATCCCTCGCTTCCCTAGCATCCTTCCATGCCCTAACTCACTGCCATCCAAGCCTTCACACATCCAAGAAGGAGTGTCCTAGGCCACCAAGCAAGGAGATCTTCATCAAGCTTCAAGCTGCCCCGCTTCTAAACCCTAACCTGATTCCTTCTAAACCTAGCTTCCTTTCTTTTTCTTAGTTGCTGTTTTGATTGACCCTTGACATTTTGCAGGATCCTCGAGGTGTTTCACCTCCCCAGAGGAGGCTTTTCTTGCCTCCAAGACCGCCCAAATCAGTCATCAGTTCAAGGGAAACCGAGCTTCATCATCTAGACTCCAATCAAAGTGATGTGTGATCTCTTCATCGAAAGTTCTTCAAATCATTGATTGGTAATATCTTTCCTTTCTTTTAATTTTTGATTTGATGAAGATAAGATATTCTAATCCAGGAGTTTCTCAATTCTCGGGTCCTGGTTATTTATTATATTGCATGAGTTTGCCTGCGATACGATGATTCTTTGCATTGCTAGACTTTCCGCTAGTTCTTACTTTATTTTGGGAATCTAGCTTGCAAATATAATTATAAAAATTACTAAAAATATTAGTTTATTATTTTTCATGCATGTCTAGCAATTCTTAGAGTCATCCTGCATCATATAACTTCAGTGCTAACTGAGGTCAAAAGCATGTATCGTCGGCTCAGTGCATCTGCAACCTTATTTTCAGTGCCGACAAGGTGTTTCAGAATAAAAGTATACGCATGAATGTGTTCTACCCATTTCCCGTGCCTAGGATTCAATTTCTTTTAGAAATTAAGGAATCATAAGGCTTCGTGATTGAAATAAAGAACGAACTCTTGTGGTAGTAAGTAATGTCTCCAATACCTTAATGCTTGAACTATCGCGTACAATTCCTTATCGTAAGTCGAATATCTCATTCTCGTCTCATTCAACTTTTCACTAAAGAATGCCACTAGATGACTCTCCTGACTCAAAACTCCTCCAATTCCTACTCTAGAGGCATCATAGGCAACCTCAAATACTTTTCAAAAATTAGGTACTCTTAAAATAGGTGCCTAGGTCATTCTCCCCTTAATTTCTAGGAAGGCTCTATCGGTGGCTTTTGTCCATTCAAAGGTTCCTTTCCTAATGCAGTCAGTAATGGGTGCCACTATGGTATTGAATCCTTGAATAAATCTCGTATAGAAAGTGACTAGACCATGGAAACTACGAACTTCAAGAACACTCTTGGGTATCGGCCACTCAACTATGGACTTGATCTTCTCGGGGTCGGTAGACACTACTTCAATGGTGACAACAAAACCAAGAAAGATAACTCTAAGGATCATGAATTCATATTTCTTGAGGTTGGCATAGAGACTATCTTGTCTAAGGGCTTGACAAACTTGCCTAAGATGATTCATGTGGTCCACCTTCTTTCTACTATAAATGAGAATGTCATCAAAATAGACCACTATGAACTTTCCAATGAATGTCCTTAAAACTTGGTTCATGATTCTCATGAAGGTGCTAGGTGCATTGGACAGACCAAAAGGCATTACTACCCACTCATACAAGCCATCTTTAGTCTTGAAAGCGATTTTCCATTCATCCCCGGGTCTAATTCTTACTTGATGATAGCCACTCTTAACATCAATTTTAGAGAAAATTTTGACTTCGGCCATCATATCCAACATGTCATCCAAACGAGGAATTGGGAAACGATACTTAATGATAATCTTATTGATGGCTTGACTATTTACACACATTCTAGATGTGCCATCTTTCTTATGGGTCAGAAGGGCAGGTACTGCACATGGGCTCAAGCTTTCTCTAATGAATCCCTTTTGGAGAAGTTCTTCAACTTGACGTTGTAACTCAGAATGTTCTGTAGGATTCATCCTATAATGGGAAAGGTTTGGTAACATGGATCCTGGGATCAAATCTATGGGATGATGAATATCTCTTAAGGGTGGAAGGTGATTAGGAAGGTCTTCTTGAAATATGTCTTGAAACTCCTCTATAAATCTTAACACTTCTCGGGGCTGTTCCTTATGGGGTTGATCCTGAACTTAGTTATCAAAATCCAAACAGGTGAACCACCACTGAGCTCGTGCTCCAATTCCTTAGCACTAATCATGTTTATTCCTTGTTTCTTGTCCCTTAGGTGACTTGATCCTCTCTTAACATGGTCCTTAGGTGGTGAAGAATTGATTACAATCTTCTTTCCATTATGAGTAAAAGAACAAGAATTAGAGCGACCATAGAGTATAGCATCATGATCATACAACCATGGTCGACCTAATATGATGCTGCTTACTCCCATAGGAAGAACATCACACCAAACCTTTTCTTGGTTTGACTTGATTTGGATTGTGACTTGGCACCTAAATTTAATGGGAATAGAGGTCGAATCTATCCAGGATACCTTATATGGGTTGGGATGGGGTATAGTGGGCAATCCTAAGTTCTTGTTTGTACTAGTTGATATGGCAATGACACAACTTCCACTATCTAAGATGATCTTGCAGACTTTTTCTCCTATCTTAACAAAGGTTTGTAGGATGTTGGTCTCGCACCAATCTTCTTGTTCCTTAGCCTGGGTCAAGATATATCTCACAACTCCTAGAAATTCTGATGAGTGTATGATCTCTTCATCCCCTCCATACTCATCAGTTAAGTTCACACCGGCCTCATATACCTCTTCCTCACAGTCTTCTATGGGTTCAGGGACCTTCTATTTTATTTCTCCTATATGTAATGCTCTAGTGGGACATTGGCTTGCAATGTGACCTTCCTTATGGCACCTAAAACAATAGACACTACCTTCTCTTTGAACTTCAGGGCTCTTTCCTTTGTTATCTCTACAGGCTAATGGAGTAGTAGGATTGGGTCTATTGGATGGACTTGGGCTTGGACAGGGTCTACTTCTAGGGGAATTAAATCTATTAGGTTCGGGTCGACAGAAAATGGGTCCCCTCTGAAATCTCTCACAGTCCCTAGCAATTTGGTAAGCTTGGTCTAGATCAAGGACCTCTCTAAGAAATAACTCTCTCTGGATTTCTTCTCGAAGACCTGCTCTAAACCTAGACAAGGTCACAGCTTCCAACTCAACCACACTGTGTCTCATGACGAACTCATCAAACTTGGCAATATACTCTGACACTGTCTTATTTCCTTGACTTAATCGTTGCCATTGATCCAAAAGTCTTTGTTCATAGGACAGGGATAAATACTTCTCCCTAAGCTTTACCTTCATAGCTCTCCAAGTGGCTAAGGGCATGTCACCTCTCTATCTACTAATGCGTTAAACATTACTCCAATATAATCTAGCCTGACGAACCAATCTAAGTTTGGCAAACTTAAGTTTTCTATCTTTCAACATTTCGTACCAATCAAAGTATTGATCCATATCACTTTTCCAGTCAATATACACCTTAGGATCCAAGTTTCCATCGAATATTGGTGCATCTAGATGAATGTTTCTAAGGGCTCTCTCATCATGGTCAACATAATCATGGTGTGGTCTCCTTTGATATGGGTCAGGAGTATGTTCCTGGAGTTGGACTCTAGGATGGATGGGTGGCAAGCTGGGTGATTGTGGCTCAGTAGGGGTCATGCGAGTCTCTTCAAGAGTTCCTATCCTCTCTTCTATTTGATCAAACCTATTCTTCAATTGCTTGAACTGCTCAGTCATAGTTCTTATTAGAACTTCTAGATTGGGGTCCATGGTAGAACTTGGTTGGTCTTGTGAATACTGGTATGGAGTTCCTGATCTAGTAGTCATTCAATACAAAGACTCGTTCTAAGGTTTGCTAAATCTAGAAGTCCAATGTAGTATGAATTGACTCAGTATAGATCAAGACTATAAATACCCTTTCAACTGGCCAGGTAATAGGTGGGATTATGGGAGGCCCCCCCACTTTCGTGAGGACCCAATTAAGAAACCACAAATCCACTTAAGGCATTTGCCTTTGGACCTCTAGCCTTAGACATCAATTTCCAAGAGTAGATGAAAAAATGATTCACACTAGTCTCAACATACTAATTGAGCTTGACTTGTTGGTGTCCCTAATTCTAATTAGGTTGCTACTCAATTTCATTAAAAGGTTTGGGTTTGATGCAAAATGTGGTTGGTTATTTTTGGGACAAGAAAAGGTAATGACCTCCTTCCCTTATCTTATGATATTGTCACCCTTAAATAGTTTAAAATGAATGCAACAAACACAATCTAACTAAACAATGCTGAAATTAGACTAGCATAACTGTTCTCAGGCAGAAAAATAGATGTGCAAAAATCTACAGACCAAAATAAATCAGGAGAAAATTCTGAAAGATAGTATCTAATGTGATGAATCAAATAAAATAAGAATCAAAGTTTTTTGAGTTTTCTACATGTTGAAACAATTAAATTAATAGACCATATATTGGGATTACGGGATGCAGAAACTATGTCCTAAATGAGTTTTCTCTTTGTTTTCTTCTTCACGGGTCAAATCACAATGGCACCCCTACATGCCATAGGAGATCCCATTGAATGGGAAGAGAGGGCCTTGTAGCCCTACTTCTCTCCTATGACTGGACAGCCCAGCTGAAGCACCCAATCTAAGTACTTAAAGAGAAACATACTTGCTACCATAATTATGCTACTCATGCAACCATGCTCTGATACCAAATTTGATGCGGCATGCAAAGGTATCCTCCACATAGGCTTTGAAGATGACATGGCCTCCAAATAGACTTGATGATATGGTATCCACCTTGGCATGGTTTGTTGGAGTGACTTGTGGCACTTAATCTTCAAGGCAGCCCTCTTGCTTATCTTGAACCCAATTCAAACACTTCTTGGACCAACTTAGGAAATCAACAAATTACAAAGTCAAATTGAACCCAATTTGACTCAAAAGACCAAATTGACATGGGCTTAATCCTAATTACAGGACTCAAACTCAACCAAAAACATAAATTTCCCTATTTACAGGACTCATGTTCAATTAAAGAAATGAAATTAAAACCAAGAGTAAAATTGAAACAAAAAGTAAAGCTAACTTGAGTAAAATTGAAACCAAAAGTAAAGCTAACTTAGTCCATCCATAATGAGTCTAGCTTGTTAGATTTGCCTCCAGATTTGGGCATCAGTTCTACCTTCAATATCATAGACCTGGTTGAGTATATGGAACTGGTAGCAATACCTAGTGAGGCCTTTGGACATCTTCCTTCCATTATGAGTGACCGTAGTCCAGAGTGTCCACCAATAAATTGGCTTGAGAAAGAAGAACGGATCGAGTGTATCCTAGACGATCAAGCCAAAATGACCCAAGGCCGTGGCTATCAATGCTACCTAGTCCGATGTCAAGGCCAGCCAGAGTCGGACGATTCATGGATTTCTCAAGAGGACTTGCAATGCCTCGACCCAGACCTTCTCAAGAGATATGTGAGCCAGTATGATCCTTACTCGATAGGGTTGAGTTCCTCCCACCCTAGGAGAATTGGTGGGGACACCAAAGGCACCAAAATAAGATAGAGGCTTCTTAACCCTCTATGGATTACTTAGTAGCATTTGAGTCCATTTGTAATAAGGGCTTAGTTCATTTCAGTTATCATTTTATTATTTAAGTCCTATACAGTCAGCTCATGTTGAGCTAGTCTTCTTCCTGAGTCCTGTACATGTCAGTCCAAGTATAAGTGAAGACATGTCAGCCCAAGTACAAGTGAAGACCAAGCCAGTACAAGTAAAGATCAACCCAGCCTGAAGTTATGAAGATCATGAAAGGCATAGTAGAAGAAATCAAAAACCCTAAAGTCACATCGAAAGCTTGAGAGCCCTAGACCGCAGCCTGAAGCAGATTGGGCTAGCCAAGGCCCAGGAGAGGAGCTAGGGCACCATACTCTTATGGTCACCTTCCCCTTGGTCGGCCACTTAGAGTCACCCCTCTTGTCCAACCAAGGTAAGAGAGGGGAGAGAGATTTGAGAGATTTTAAATCCTAGTCCTACCATATATTCTAGCTAGGGTTTGGGTGGGATTAAAATTCCTAAGTAACCTTAATTGGGGGCCAAGTCTAAGAGTCTATTTAAGAGACTATACTCTCTTGTATCATGACACTTTTATTCATGAAATATAACTGAGTTCTTCCAATTGCCGTGTGCTATCTACTATGTGCTATGGGGATTCTAGGTGAGCCCCTCCTTCTTCCTGGTGTCCTATGCCCTGTCTCCAGCTGCGATCCATCTCTCCGACCCCTGGCCACCCACCCTCAAACTTTCCTTCCACTTGCTATTTTTTAATTAATCCTCCATCTTTGCTTTGTTTTCTAACCCTAAAACAGCTGTTTATAGGTCCCTTGGCTTCTATGAATCCAACGACTCCAGCAGGGTCTTGATAAAGACAACCCTCTTTCATGCCATGATTTGAATGTCCATCGTCCTCTTTCCTTCAGTTGGTGGTAGTGTGAGCTCGACCCTGGCTAGGAACTGACCTCGATAGGGGCGCTCACTTCAACTTCTCGCTTAGGTGCCATGCTCAAGTGGCACCTCCACCTGCCAGCTAACAGCTGGCATCCAGATGGACTCCACATCAGTGAATATAGCCGAATCACCATCCGATCTTTAACTGTTGATTATTAGATCGGGACTGAGTAACAAGGCTCTAATACCACTTGTTATCTAGATAGACAACCAAAAGGAGGGAGGGGGTGAATTAATTTTTTTTAAAATTAAAATAAATATGTGCTAAAATTAAAGTATACAAAATGATAGCACAATGAAAGCAATGAATTATAGCTAAGAAACTAGGATGCAAATAATAGTAATAGGAAAGTAGTAAGAACATATACTTCTATGTCGACATCTACTGACGTGGAGCCTACCGACTGATATGTTGACATCCACTGAAATGGAGCCTACGGACTGATATGGCGACATCCGCTGATGTGGAGCCTACGGACGACCACGACGGTGAGAAGCCCGCCACCTAAGCAAGGATACATGATGAAGAATTGAGGTGGACCAACATATTGAGGTCAACTCCCAACTGAGGTAGAGCTCATTGGGTGGGCCCCCATCTAAGGTCAGCTCATGATCGAGATTGAGTCCATCCCTCCGAAGGTGAGCCCTACGGCTGAGGACAGCTCCCGGTCGGGGTCAAGCTCATGCTTCTAGAATGGACCACCCTGTCAAGGTCCGGTCTGGTGGGGGCAACAGGAACAGACATAGATTACGAGACCCTATTAGGTTTACCTAGCCATGTGTCAAATTTTGTAATCAACTAGAATTGAGTCCGGTAATAAGTTGACGTTAGTTGATTTGTCTCAACCCTCAACCTAGTCGATATTTTGAGTCCTGTACATCAGTTATGAGTTCAATATGAGCCCAATTTTTATACAAGAGAGGGGTTACCCTATTTTGGAGTTCCACCAGGCCACATCCAGGAGTCAGAGGCCACTACATCAGCCCATTGGATTTTGTGTGACAACTCAGGATCCAAGATGCTTCCGGAAACCCTGATTCCTTCCAGATGCCCTCCAGATGCCCAGATTCCCTTCCAGATGCTAGAGCATATTCTCAGAACAGGGCACCCATGATTCCAGAGGTCCACCTATATCCAAACCCAATGAAATCAAGCCCAGGTGCCAAGCCCAAGCCCTTAAGAAGCAAGATTCCAGGGAATATTCCTGCTACTAGTCTAACAGGCCACCCTAGCTTCCAAAGGCCCAAACCCATGCACCCAAGCCCCTTTGGGCCGGCTCCTTGCTGCTCTTAGAGGCCCAACATGGCCCCCTAGGCATCCTTGAAGTGCTGACCATGTCCAAGAGGTGTCCTTGTGGAATAGTCAAAGCATGAAGGAAAAAGGAGAAGACTAGGTCAATTCCTAACCTAACGTGGATTTGTTTTTCTAACCTAGCTAGGAAAGGACTTGTATTCCAATTGGGAAGAGGACTTGTAACCCAAGTGTAACCATGGTTAGTGAGGGCATGGTAACTCTATAAATACCCCACTCCTCCCATTCTTGTAAGCATCTCTTTCTTATGAATACAATTTGCTAAAATTTGAGTTATTGCCTTGTGTTGGTATTTTATTTTGGTTCTTTGGTTTATGTTCTTGTGGTTGGACGAGTTGCTTGCTGCCCAAGCATCCTTCCCCACCCTAATTCACTACCCTCCAAGCCTTCACACGTCCAAGAAGAAGTGCCCTAGGCCACCAACCGAGGAGATCTTCAACAAGCTTCAAATAGCCATCTTCTAATCCTAATCCTGATTCCTTTCAACCCATATTTCCTTTTCTTATTTTTTAATTGCCATTTTGATTAACCCTGATGCTTGTAGGATCCCCGTGGAGCTTCCCCTCCCCTAAGGAGGCCTTCTTTACTACCCGTACCACCCAGATCAGCCATCAGATTCAAGGAAATCGAGGCTTCTTCATCCAGGCTCCGATCAGAGTGCGTGTGAACACTTCTGCTACTGAATTTCAATCTCTGACTGTTAAGAAACCTTCCCTTCTCTTATTATCTGATTTAATGAAGAAAAGCTATCCTAAACTAGGAGTTTCTCAACTCTCAGGTCCTGGCTATTTTGTTAGTTTGCATGAGCTTGCCTGCGATCCGCTAATTCTTAGCACTATTAGTCTTTCCACTAGTTTTTACTTTATTTTGGAAATCTAGCCTACAAATAAAATTATAAAAATTACAAAAAAAATATTTTTTTTTCTTTCATGCATGTTTAGCAGTCCTAGAGTTATCCTGCATCAGTTTGGTATCAGAGCAGGTTTAGGATAGTTTTTATTTTCATTGCAATCACAAACCCTAATTTCAGCATTTTGTCCACTGCATTAGGTTTCAGTTTTGCATCTGTTTTTGACCATCTAAAAATTTTATTTTTCTATGAAATTTGCATGAGTTGTTCTCTATCGAGTCCTTTGTTATATATAAATTTTTAATTATTTTTAATGAAACCTAAATCTCTAAAATTCGGCATAATAAAAACCATAACAGTATTTTGATAATTTTGCAGCAGTCTAAAAAAACCCTAGGTTTACATCATCATATGATTTTTGTTCTACATGAAATTTGGAAGAAATCATCAGCACCGTCCATTCTCTATTCCAGAATTTTTTTGAATTTTTTATGCATCGGGATCTTTTTCAAATTCTGCATCATTTGAACACTAATTTTTTGATTTCTGCTACATTCTGCATACTTAACTCAACCTAACCTAATCAACTTCCAAACCCCCAATCCCAAGCCAAACCTTGTTTGCTAACCCTAGCAAACTTAAAATTAAATTGACATCTCATAAATTAATTAAAAATCATTTTATTTTCTAATTGTTTTAGATTGCATCAGGATCATTGATTGTTCATCATCTATTAATCTAATCTTTTAAGGGCGATCAATATAACATCAGGGCAGGAGGTCATAACTTGTCCTGGGCCCAAAACAACCACCCAGCATTTCCATCCAAATCTTATTTAAAATCAATTAGACCTAATTTGCCTTAGTGGGCTAGGAGACATCAACAGGTCGGGTCCGAGCTGTGTGGGCCAACTAGTGCATTTAACCTTTTTAGCTATTACTGAAAGCTGGTGTCTAAGGCTGGGGGTCCAGAGTCAAACGACCTAAGTGGTGTTGTGATTTTTAATTGGGTCCCTGTGAAAGTAGGGGGGCCACCCACACTCCAACTCCCTACCTGGCCAGTGGAAGGATTAGCTATTGGGTTAGGTGTAAGTTGAGCTGACCCACCCAGTTTCTGGCTCTAGGTCTAGGAAAACCTAGATTATACTAGCTTTTTCTTTCTCTTTTTCATGCTTGGTTACATTATTTCATTTTGATTGTTTGATTTGTGCATGACCACTAGACAAAGAACCCAATATTAGAAATCTAAACCCCAACCTAGCTCAACCATGGACCTTAGTCTAGAGGCTCTCATGAAAGCCATGACCGAACGATTTGATCGGATCGATTTATCCAATAACCAATTCAATACTAAGCTTGACCAAATGAACTATAGGTTCAACCAAGTAGGAACCCTAGGCAAGACCCATATTGTGCGGGCACCAGACTTAGAAGAAGACTTCAGGGCTCCATCTGGATCTCTGATTGACCTTGCCCGAAGAATTAGGGTTTTCTGGTTTTGTAATAAGGGTTGACCTGATCAACTCAATTTTGAGTCTGTAATTTTATCATTTCAATTTTTGTTGGGTCATGTTGACTCAGTCCAAGTCCAAGGCCCAGGTAGGTGTCATTCCCTTTGCCATAGGGCACCACATTTTCCAGCTACAAGTGGGTGCCACACTCCCTGCCACATCTCCATCCAGTGTACCTTAGTCCCAATGCCTCAAGTAAGCAGGTTCTTTTTTTCTTGCACCACTTGGGGGAGAAATCCATCAAGATACCTCAATCCAAGGAGGAGCCAACTTCTTTCCAGATAAACCCAAGCCAGGATGGCAAGAATTTTTCTTGAAGAGAGGATCAAGGAGGTGCCCCATAATGTTCCATAAAAATCCAAGTTATAAAATGGAAGAGAGCATGTCTTGGGGAGAAAATCAAGGAGGCACCCAAAAGTTTCCAAAAGTGCCAAAGCCATGAAAGGAAGAAGCCTAAACTTGTGGAGCAAGACTAGGAGGTGTCCAAAAGAGCCAGACCATGAAGGGAAAATCCTTGATTCATGGAGAGATACTAGGAGACACCCCCATAACCTGCCATTTGGAGCTGATTTTCAAGTTTTCTTGGAGTTTTGGGCTGCCCACTTATGGAAGGAGTCTTGGGAAGAGAATTTGATGCCTAAAGTGTGGGTTAGTCCTATTAGTCCCACATGGAAAATGTATAAAATTTTATTTCTTTGTTATGTCTATATATTCAACTCTATGTAACTCTTGAATTAAAATGAATGAAATCAATTTCTGTGTGAGCAACTTTGTGTTTCTCTCTTCCGCACTTGTATTCAAGTGTTGAGCTCTGTGAGGGAGTAAATCCGGGTTCCCTAGGAACCTTGAGGAGGTGTGAGATCTCCAACCCCAAAACCCTACCAAAACCCTAGGTTAGCCACTTCAATTCCAAACCCTAGCCTCCATCATCTTCTTCATTCCACCAATCATCCAAACCCTAATCTACCTCATCATCTCCGGCCCCTCTCTTCCAAGTAGAGGCCGACCACCAGCATCCAGGTCCAGATCAGCTACTTCGAATACAGAGCAAATTTCAGAGGAAGTCAGATCAGCATCCAGGAGAATCAGGATTTCAGCAACATCAATTTTTCAAGTTCTTCTTATCTGGTAAATCCTTTCTTTGAGTATCTAGTTCCTTAACTTGTTCTTCTTCTTTCCCATATCCTGAGTTCAAGAGAAGCCAACTCTGCCAAAGGACCAGTATTGGAGGATCCATTGCGAAGATATCCAAATCCGAGGATCCAATAATCTGCTCGAGAGTGTCCTTCCACCAAATTCTGTGAAGATCACTGCCTGGTACATAACCCTTCCCTTCTCTTTATTTCTGTCCTGTTGAAAGTTCAGAGTGAAACCCTAGGTCTGGGAGTTTCTCAACCCCCAGCGATCCTTTACTCCTGAACTACTTTGATAATCTAGTTTCTTTGAATTGTGCTTTCAATTATTATATAGTTTCTTTCAACATTAGTTTATCTTTCCTTTGAGTCAAAGCCGACTTCTTAAAATATATATATAAAAAAAATACATTAATTTTAATTTGCTTCTGCATTCCACATATTCGTTCTGCATCATTTTTGGTTTCAGAGTATTCGTTCTGCATCATTTTTGGTATCAGAGCCCTGTCTAGGGTTTCTGACTTGCTTGCATATTTTGAGTGTCTCTCTTTTTTACATTGTCTGCTCGAAGTAGACTCCCCAAGACGTCCGGTCCTAGGAATGAAGCGAGGTGCAAGCCTCCTCTTCCCATTCCACGGGGTGTTCCTAGGGTGTGTAGGGGATCCGCTGGGTTACAACTTCGTAGCAGGAATTGTAAACGGGGGAAGCATTCTATTTTCAGTCTGTAACTATCCTGTTGCAGGAATTGTTTCTCATTACAAATAACTCCAAATTACATGATTTTAATTTTTCTGGAACCAGTATTATTGAAAATAGTTTACATAATTTTACTGTAATTTATTGATTTCTGTGAAATTTCTGAGAGTTAAATTACAGTAATTCTGTTTCTGTGTTTCTGTATTTTAATTTTTTTTGAGTGATCATCTCCTAATTCATCTTAAGGGAAATTGAGCATCTAATATAAGGGAAGGAGTTGATAACCTCTCCTTAGCCCAAAACCACCATCCATTCATTCGATCCTAAGCCAAATTTTAAAATTTATTAGACTTAATTTGCCCTAGTGGGCTAGGAACACCAACTGGTCAGGTCTAGCCTGGGGTTTAGTCAGTTTGTCTGGTTACTCTATGTATGCTTTGTACTCAGTGTCTAGAACGGTGATTCAGGGATTACGTCCCGAAGGACTTGTGTGCTGGTCCGCCTACCTGGCCAATCACTGATTGGTATCTAGGATTGGCAATTAGGGACCTAACACTCCCCTTACACCAGTCTGGCTGAGTCCCGAGTTACTACAGGCTAGCTTGCCACTCTGATTGGGCATCTAGTTTGGGCTCTAGGTCTAGTTAGCCCGTAGTCGTTTCAGTCGAGTCTCATTTGGTGTGCTTGCTTGCATCATCATGTCCACCCGGAACGGAGTACCCTACCAACCTGGTCAAACCCAACCTGATTTAGAGACCATGATTAGAACTCTTACCGAAAGTATGACCAAATTGAGTCAGGATATGACTGATACTGTTGCCCAGTTTAGAGACGGAGCCCAGGTACTTGAGAAACGTAGACATCAAAATTGGACCCCTGATCCAAAATTTAATAGGCCCCAACCTCACCCATGCTAGGAGCCTAGGAGGACCTTATACCATGATCCCGAGCATAACCCTAGGAGCCTATATCCTTACTTGGTTGACTCAGAAAAGGGACCCATTAGGAACACCGAACCTTATGGACCCACTTTTGATGGAAGACAAGAGATATATATTAAGTGGGAAGAACAAATGGATCTGTATTTTGAGTGCACTAACATATCGGAATTAGGACAAGTTAGGTTGGCCAAAACCAAGTTCACCAAACATGCTAGGTCGCATTGGTATGCTATTGAGCGTGAGTGTTATCAAAGAAAAGAGGAAATATATACTTGGAGAGATATGAGAAGTAAGTTGAGAGATAGGTACCTTGGTAGATCCTATGAGAAAAGACTTTTAGACCAATGGTACCAATTGCGACAAGGTAATAGGCCTGTGTCTAAATATATCGAGGACTTCCAGTGGTATGACATGAAATGCAATACCATTGAGATCGAAGCTCAGATCACATCGAGGTTTAGGGTTGGGTTACACCCAGACATTTATAGGAAGCTATGCCTTGAAATAACCAATAAGTTAGACCGAGCCTACCAAGAAGCCCAAGACTATGAGTGGTCTTTAAGATATAACCAATCAAGTACTTTAGACTTAAAGCCAACCTCTACCAACTTGAGTCAAGTTCCGATTGATCCGACACCCGTAGTGAACCAAACTTTTGTTTGTCAATTCCCACTTGTGTCACCTCTTGACCAGAAGGATAACACTAAGAAGGAGTTAGGCATGGCCATCCAAAAATTAGTTGACCTGACCAGAGCCGTACTTAAAGAGGAATCAAAGGAGAATAGATTAGAACATTTCAGTGAGATTGAGGAAGAAATATATGAGCCTGACATAAGTTTGATAGATGAATATGAAGAAGAAGAATTTGAGGATATCTCTCCCGATAATTCAATTAACCAACTCCTACCTGATGGGGTTATTGAGGGGACCCCTGCCACTCAACGAATTCAGGAGCTAACCCTAAGAGAAGACCCTTTTGAGGAAGTTCAGGAAGAGAAAATTACACCAAATGAAAGTTTAAGTGAGAATACCCCTGAACTCATTGAGGAATCCAAAGAAGACACCCCTGAGTCAAATCTGGTAGAGAAGTGTGAAGAAGGAAGGGGTTCACAAGAATTTCCCATTGAGAAGGTCCAAGAACAAGAAAAAGACAGTAGCTTAGAGAACTTTTTAGATAAACATTCCAAAGACCTTCCTGATAACGTTCCACCTTCTAGGAGCACCCAGCCAACCCTAGAACTTGCACTTGTAGACCCTCCTAGAGAAAATCATGAGGTTTGGATGAGTGCACCTATAGAACAATGTCCTCATTTTAAGGTCATCCTGAATAACCAAGGTTTGTTTCTTGTTTCTGATAAGCCACCTCAAAACTCTGATTCTTATTTCCTACCCTTCCCTGAATCTTCTCATGTTTCTAGAGCTATGGGATTACACTTTACTGAGATTTCTAGGTTGCAAGACTCCTTAAAACCTATTAGGTTTGCCACCTACTTCTGGAAGACCTTATGTCACCTACTAGGCATCCATAATAAGTTTTCATGCTCTGCATGCCCTCCTCCAACCCAAGGTCAAACCTAGAGAGCCTTAGTTTGTTAGGTTTAGACCTAGGGTTCCTTTGGAATAAAGTCCATTCTTTAGGAATGCGTCGTCAGTCTAGTTCAGTTTTTCTTGACCCTTTACTAGGCTTTGGCTCAGATTTTGGTTTGATTGAGAGCACCAGGAATTGGGATTTGTATTTTGTCTAGGGCTGAAATTGCATTCAATGTTTCGATCAATAGGTCTATAGGCTAGAGTCCCTTTGAAATTGTTCATGGATACAATTCTCACACACCACTTGATCTGATTTCACTATTAGCCCACACATACAAGTCTCTTGATGCACTTGCATAGCATGTAAAGGACTTGTATAAAGAAATTCATGCCAAAATAACTTTAAGTAATGAAACTTATAAGAAGTTGGCTGATTCTCAAAGACGAGTCAAAACTTTTGTTGAGAGAGACTATGTAATGATTAGGTTAAGGCCTGAGCGGTTTTCTCCTGGAACCATTAGAAAGTTACATGCTAGAGGAGCTGGACCATTTAGAGTAGTGAAGAGAGTAGGATCTAATGCCTATGTGCTCGAGTTGTCTCCAGAACTAGGCAATAGCTCTACTTTCAACATTACAGACCTAGTAGAGTACAGGGAGCCAGCTATGATTCTCAGTGAGCCTTTTGAACCTAATCCTATTATTGAGAGTGATCCCGACCCTGTGTCCACCAACAAACTAGCCTGTGAGGAAAGAGCAGATTGAAAAGATCCTGGATGATCAGGTTATCTCTACTCGTAATCGAGGATACCAAAGATACTTGGTCCGCTGGCAAGGAAGGCCAGACTCTGATGACTCTTGGATCTCCCGAGAAGAACTACAAGATTTGGATCCAGACCTCTTGGAGAAATACTAGAGCCAACTTGAGCCTTACTCGACAAGGTCGAGTTCCTCCCACCCTGGGAGAATTGGTGCGAGCACCAGACTCAGAAAAAGACTTCAGGGCTCCATCTGGATCTCTGATTGACCTTGCCCGAAGAATTAGGGTTTTCTAGTTTTGTAATAAGGGTTGACCTGATCAACTCAATTTTGAGTCTGTAATTTTGTCATTTCAATTTTTGTTGGGTCATGTTGACTCAGTCCAAGTCCAAGGCCCAGGTTGGTGTCATTCCCTTTGCCATAGGGCACCACATTTTCCAGCTACAAGTGGGTGCCACACTCCCTGCCACATCTCTATCCAGGGTACCTTAGTCCCCATGCCTCAAGTAAGCAGATTCTTTTTTTCTTGCACCACTTGGGGGAGAAATCCATCAAGATACCTCAATCCAAGGAGGAGCCAACTTCTTTCCAGATAAACCCAAGCCAGGATGGAAAGAATTTCTCTTGAAGAGAGGATCAAGGAGGTGCCCCACAATGTTCCATAAAAATCCAAGTTATAAAATGGAAGAGAGCATGTCTTGGGGAGAAAATCAAGGAGGCACCCAAAAGTTTACAAAAGTGCCAAAGCCATGAAAGGAAGAAGCCTAAACTTGTGGAGCAAGACTAGGAGGTGTCCAAAAGAGCCAAACCATGAAGGGAAAATCCTTGATTCATGGAGAGATACTAAGAGACACCCCCATAACCTGCCATTTGGAGCTGATTTTCAAGTTTTCTTGGAGTTTTGGGCTACCCACTCATGGAAGGAGTCTTGGGAAGAGAATTTGATGCCTAAAGTGTGGGTTAGTCCTATTAGTCCCATATGGAAAATGTATAAAATTTTATTTTTTTGTTATGTCTATATATTCAACTCTATGTAACTCTTGAATTAAAATGAATGAAATCAATTTCTGTGTGAGCAACTTTGTGTTTCTCTCTTCCGCACTTGTATTCAAGTGTTGAGCTCCGTGAGGGAGTAAATCCGAGTTCCCTTGGAACCTTGAGGAGGTGTGAGATCTCCAACCCCAAAACCCTACCAAAACCCTAGGTTAGCCACTTCAATTCTAAACCCTAGCCACCATCATCTTCTTCATTCCACCAATCATCCAAACCCTAATCTACCTCATCATCTCCGGCCCCTCTCTTCCAAGTAGAGGCCGACCACCAGCATCCAGGTCTAGATCGGCTACTTCGAATACAGAGCAAATCCCAGAGGAAGTCAGATCAGCATCCAAGAGAATCAGGATTTCAGCAACATCAATTTTTCAAGTTCTTCTTATCTGGTAAATCCTTTTTTTGAGTATCTGGTTCCTTAACTTGTTCTTCTTCTTTCCCAGATCCTGAGTTCAGGAGAAGCCAACTCTGCCAAAGGACCAGTATTGGAGGACCATTGCGAAGATATCCAAATTCGAGGATCCAACAATCTGCTCGAGAGTGTCCTTCCACCAAACTCTGTGAAGATCACTGCCTGGTACATAACCCTTCCCTTCTCTTTATTTCTGTCCTGTTGAATGTTCAGAGCGAAATCCTAGGTCTGGGAGTTTCTCAACCCCTAGCGATCCTTTACTCCTGAACTACTCTGATAATCTAGTTTCTTTGAATTGTTCTTTCAATTATTATATAGTTTCTTTCAACATTAGTTTATCTTTCCTTTGAGTCAAAGCCGACTTCTTAAAATATATATAAAAAAAAAATACATTAATTTTAATTTGCTTCCGCATTCCACATATTCGTTCTGCATCATTTTTGGTTTCAGAGTATTCATTCTGCATCACCATAGAGCTAAACCCTAGGAACCCATAGTCCCTAGATATGAACCCAGTAGTAACCCATTATCCCTCAGTCAACCTGAACCCTATAGGATTAATACCCCTAGATTCTAGCCCATAACCTTTAAACCCATAACCTATGAATCCATAACCCTTAGGTTACCCATCCCTGTTACCCCAGACCCTAGTCAATTTCTCATTAGCCAAACCCCTCTTACCATCCCATTGGTTCCCCAAGATGATTTAGAAGAAGAGATACCTATAGGTGACCAAGAGTTAGGACTCAACCCATAATTAGTTGACCCAGTAGAAACCCAATTAGAAGTCGACCTAGTGTTAGTTGATTATGACTGAACCCAGGTAGAAGCCAATTCAGTGTTAGTTGAATCAATAGAGACCCAGGTAGAAGCCACCCTAGAATTAGTTGACCCTAACCATACCCAAGTAGTAGCCAATCTAGATTTAGCTAAACTTGTCCATAATCAGTTTGTGGCCAACCCAGAGTTAGATAACCCAGATCACATCCAAGTTGCAACGGAAGAGCAATTAGAGGAGACTTTAGAAGAGGATCTAATTATAGAACATAGTCTTGAATTTTCTGAGCCAAAAGAGTTTATTGAGGACTTGGCTTATCTCACCCAGTATCCTCAAGATGAAGTCACTTCCTTGATCTCAATTGAAGTTCTTTTCACTGAAATTAGTGATCCATTCTTCCATATGGCAGACCTAGTAGATAGACACCAACCCCTTAAGGTCAATCTTATTAGTTTAGGATTAATCCCGAACACCCTTTCTTATGTCCTGGTCTATCCAATTAATCCTGAACCTTTTTCTTACTTTCCACCCAATCAGACTAACCCTGAACCCACCTCTTATTTTCTAACTTTTTCTGAAACTTCTCCTAATTTTCTCATTATTAGATTGCATTTTATAGAAGTCAGCATACTACATACATGCCTTGTGCATATTAAGTTTGCATCTTACTTCTTGCATACCCTTTGGCATTCAGTAGGCATACATAGTAAATTCTCATGTGCATGCCATGCTGGGGTTAAACCTAGAGAGTCTATAGTGTGTTAGGTTAGATCCTAGAAAGTCCAATAAAATTTCCTTCGATAAGAAAGTTTAGTCGAGTCTAACAGGTATTAGTTGAGTCCAATAAAGGCATAACCTGAATTACATGTCTGCACCAGCACTACCCTCTGCACAGCATAAGCATATGGAAATTAGTCAAAGCTGAACATAACAAATGAACTAACTAACAACTTGGCTAATTCCCAAAAGAGAGATAAATGATTTTGCAGGGAATTTTATAGTTATAAAGAATTTTCTGCTCGCAAAGCTGGCCCATCCAAGATAATGAATATCTATGGACCCAATGCTATGTGCGTGAGATACTACCTGATATAGGTATTAGCTCCACCTTCATCATCTCAGATCTTATAGAGTCTAGGGAGCCAGCAGCGATACCTAGCAAGCACCTTGAGCCTATCCCTCCCTCTGAGAGAGAACCCACCCTAGAGTGTCCACATATAATTGGCCAAATAGTGAGGAAATGATTGAGAAAATCCTAGACGATTAAGCCATATGTACCCAGAATTGTGGCTATTAGAGGTACTTGGTCCGGTGGTAAGGTCAGCCAGAATCTGAGGACTCGTGGATCACCCGTGAGCATCTGCAGTGCCTCAACCCAGACCTACTCGAGCACTATAAGAGCCAAGTTATCCCACACTCGACGGGGTCGAGTTCCTCCCACCCTGAAAGAATTGGTGGGGCACCAGGATCAGACACAGATTACTGGGCCCTATTTGGTTTACCTAGCCATGTGTCAAATTTTGTAATCAACTAGAATTGAGTCCTGTAATAAGTTGAGGTTAGTTGATTTGTCTCAACCCTCAACCTAGTCGGTATTTTGAGTCATGTACATTAGTTATGAGTTTATTATGAGCCCAATTTTTGTACAAGAGAGGAGGTTACCCTATTTTAGAGTTCTACCAAGCCACATCCAGGAGTCAGAGGCCATTACATCAGCCCATTGGATTTTGTGTGACAACCCAGGATCCATGATGCTTCCGGAAACCCTGATTCCTTCTAGATGCTCTCCAGATGCCCAGATTCCCTTCCAGATACCAGAGCATATTCTTAGAACAGGGCACCCATAATTCAAGAGGTCCACCTGCATCCAAGCCCAAAGAAAACAAGCCCAGGTGCCAAGCCCAAGCCCTTAAGAAGCAAGATTCCATGGAATATTCCTGCTACTAGGCTAACAGGCCACCCTAGCTTCCAAAGGCCCAAACCCATGCACCCAAGCCCCTTTGGGCCAGCTCGTTGCTGCTCCAAGAGGCCCAACATGCCCCCCTAGGCATCCTTGAAGTGTTGACCAAGTCCAAGAGGTGTCGTTGAGTGGAATAGTCAAAGCATGAAGGAAAAAGGAAAAGACTAGTTCAATTCCTAACCTAACGGGGATTTGTTTTTCTAACCTAGCTAGGAAAGGACTTGTATTCCAATTGGGAAGAAGACTTGTAACCCAAGTGTAACCATGGTTAGTGAGGGCATGGAAACTCTATAAATACCCCACCCCTCCCGCTCTTGTAAGTTTCTCTTTCTTATGAATACAATTTGCTAAAATTTGAGTTATTGCCTTGTGTTAGTGTTTTATTTTGGTTCTTTGGTTTGTGTTCTTGTACTTGGACGAATTCCATGCTGCCCTAGCATCCTTCCCCACCCTAATTAATTGCCCTCCAAGCCTTAACACGTCCAAGAAGAAGTGCCCTAGGCCGCCAACCGAGGAGATCTTCAACAAGCTTCAAACAGCCATCTTCTAATCCTAATCCAGATTCCTTTCAACCCGTAGTTCCTTTTCTTATTTTTTAATTACTATTTTGATTAACCCTGACACTTGTCGGATCCTCGAGGTGCTTCCCCTTTCCTGAGGAGGCCTCCTTTAATGCCCGGACCATCCAGATCAGCCATCAGATTCAAGGAAATCGAGGCTTCTTCATCCAGGCTCCAATCAGAGTACGTGTGAACCCTTCTGCTACCGAATTTCAATCTCTGACTGGTAGGAAACCTTCCCTTTTCTTATTATCTGATTTAATGAATAAAATCTATCCTAAACCGAGAGTTTCTCAACTCTCGGGTCCTGGCTATTTCGTTAGTTTGCATGAGCTTGCCTACGATCTGATGATTCTTAGCACTGCTAGTCTTTTCGCCAGTTTTTACTTTATTTTGGAAATCTAGCATATAAATAAAATTATAAAAATTAAAAAAAAATTATTTTGCTATTTTTCATGCATGTTTAGCAATCCTAGAGTCATCCCACATCATGATCCCAGTCGAGGTAGGGCTCATTGGGCAGGCCCCCCGTCTGAGGTGGTGTGGGCACTAGACCTCTTGGTGGGGGCACCAGGTTCAGAAAGAAGCTTCAACTAATATCAAGTTCTTTATGGATTGAGACTAGGAACTCAAGTCTCGTATGAGTCCTGTATGTTTATTGAGTTCTGTTTTATTTTCTTATGGGGTTTTAAAGTTCAATTAGAGTCAATTAGGCTTTATACTGAATCAAGTTCAAGAGCTACTTGAAATTGGGCCAGACCAGCTTTACTTGGAGCACCACATCATCATGAACCACCTATGCCAACTCATCACCAAACAATGCCACATCACCTTTTTGCCAAGTCATTTCCAAGGGGTGCCATGGAGAAGGATGCGCCATGTCACCATGCCATTTCACCTTGCCACATCATTGGATTTGGAAACCACCTCGCCATGCCAACTCACTTTGCCAAGTCATCACCAAGTGGTGCCACATCAATACAACTTCAAAGTGGGGACGTCACCATGCCAACTCACCTTGCCAAGTAATCACCAAGAGGCGCCAACTTCAAGTGGGGACCAAGGATTCAAATCCTCCACACTCCATGTAACCCTCTACCAAATCCTCCACATTCCATGTAACCCTCCACCAAATCCTCCATATTTCATGTAACCCCCCCCTAATATTTCTCCATGATATGGGGAATTTCAAATTGATTGAAAGGCCAATAAAAGCCTCTTGTACGCCCATGGTAAAGGGAGCTTTTGGGATGATGAAACAAGAAGGAGTAGTTTTTCTATGAAGCAAGTGTTTTGTAGTGTGGTTGTGTTTCAATCTTGGCATGTGATCTTCTACCTCCCAAGCCAACGACTTCTCCAAGGATCCCATCTTCCCTCAAC
This sequence comes from Areca catechu, assembly GCA_021397845.1. Taxonomy (NCBI): domain Eukaryota; kingdom Viridiplantae; phylum Streptophyta; class Magnoliopsida; order Arecales; family Arecaceae; genus Areca; species Areca catechu. The sequence goes on from CM038050.1 coordinate 60,488,258, forward strand.
GACCACTTGTTTTCTTAATTCCTTCCTCCTACTTTGATTTGGTATTCCTTCAAATTAGCTTAGTCCTAATTCCTTCATTGCGCAGGGTTCCTTCTATGATCCGGAGTTCAAGAAGGGGGTCATTGCCATTAGATCAAGTATGGTGAGAACTTGTTTCGATGGAAGAGTCATCTTTTCATCCAGGGCTTGATTATTTGATTGCTTCAACGAATCTACACCAACAAGGAGTGCTCATCATGGTAACAATTCCCTTCTAATATTCTTAAGTCTGGGTTATTGAAAACTGTTTTCCTAGGTTTAGATTCCATAATCATTATCCCTAATCTTCTCTAGGATTTAAATAACTACATCACGGCGTAAGTTCCAAATTTCCGTGCTCCTTCCATAGATTTACCTTAATACTTTTGATCTAAAATTTAGTACCTGTTAATAGGCTTCATTTCTCTCATTTCTCAATTCATCATTTAGATTGCATTCTCATCATCGTGCCGCATCAAATTGGTATCAGAGCATGGTTGCATTAGGTTAGGGTTAATTTCTATTTTCTGTATTAGGGTCTGCTTGCTATTTTTTTTTTTTTTCTGTGTAGGCTGATTGTAATCCGTCTGCAGCTCCAAAGGCAATTTACATATTTTGCATTGAAATAATTTTTTCATGTCCCATTTTAAGTCGTTTATCACTGTATTAAATTTCATCATTAGAAAAAAATCACAAAAAAAAATAAAAATTCCCGCATCATTTCCCTATTCTATTGTAAATAGTTCCACAAATATGGTTTGAACATTAACTCATTTCTCTCAGCACAAAAATCCAAATTTAGTGATTCTTACTTTGTTAGATCCACTATAACTGATAGAATTTTTCATAATTTTTCCATAATCTTTATTTAATCATAGAATTTTTGGACTGTAATTCTTGTACTATTCTGCTTTAAATTTTAGTAGGATAAATTTTAGCATGATTGTGTGCATCCATTTTAATCCAATTAAGGGCACCAATATGACATGGGGGCAGGATTGATCACCTGTCCTTAGCCCAAGAACAACCACCCACATTATGCATCGAACCCAACCCCTAATTAAAATTGATTAGAACCTTAATTGCCCTAGTGGGTTAGGGACACCAACAAGTTGGGTTCAGGTTATGGTCAAGTTAACTGTGTCAGCTAATTGGTGTGTGCTTACTAGCTTGGTGTCTAGGATTGGTGCATCAGGGCTTGTGATTTGGTCCGCCTACCTGGCAAATCTCAGATTGGTGTCTAAGGATTGGCAATCAGGGACCTTCACTCCCCTCCACCTACCTGGCTAAGTCCCATAAGTACTACTAGCTAGTTGGTTCACTTAATTAGACCTCTAATTTGTGCTCTAGGTCTAGGAAATCTTAGCTCGAGCTTGAGTCTACTTGCATGCATGAAAACTAGATCAGGGGCCTCATATTCACCAGTCCAGACCCAGTCCAGTGTAGCCATGGACCCGAATCTTGAAACCATGCTGAAAGGCCTAAATGATCTAATGGCCCAATTGAACCAAATTCTGGCTAAACAATTTTCCTTAGACCAACCAACTCCTACTATCCCATTAGCTCATTTGAATGATAGGAGTAAGAACCCTGAAGTACAAGTTGAGTTCATTAATACCCAAGACTTAGGGTATCCTCAAACTGAAGGGCTAGGGAAGGAAGAAGGCAAATCTGAACCTAGTAAATATGTGTATGAGACTAACATAAGTTTAATAGATTAATATGAAGGGGAAGATTGTGAAGAGAACAACTTTAGTACCTTACCTGAGGAAACCTTTGGTAAAGAAAAGATTATTGAGCCTAGTCCTGAAAAATCAAAACAACCAAAATTTAGTGAGGACTTGGTTCCCGTAAGACAATGCCCTCAGGAAGAACCCAATACTTTAGCTTCGACACGAGAACTCCTTCAGGTACCTGAGAAGAACCCAATCATTATTTTAGAAGACTTTCCTGATGACCTTCAACTACCTAGAAGCATCCCGCATGTAGATCAAAATTCTAATCTTAAGGTCATCATGAATAACCAAGGTATGTTTCAAGATTCTCCTAAATTACCCCAAGTCTCGGATTCCTATTTCCTGCCTTTCCCTGAGTCTTATCATAATTTTAGAGCCATTAAGTTTCATTTTGATGAGATTACTAGGATGCATGAGCTTTTAAGGCCTATTCCATTTGCTACCTACTTTTGAAAAACCTTATGGTATTTGCTAGGAACCCATGGTAAATTCTCATGTGCATGCCAGACCAGGGTCAAACCTAAAGAGTCATTAATCTGTTAGGTTTAGGCCCTAGAGAGTCCAATAAAATTCCTCTCAATAAGGATGCCTAGTTCAGTCTGCATTTCGTAAGTACTTGTGTAAGTTTCTGAGTCTGCTGAGTCCTATGCATAGCATGTTAAGGATTTGCATCATGAAATAAATTTGAGCAATGAATCCTGTAAACATAGGACTAATTCAAGAAAGAAAGTCAAGGAATTCTATGAGAGAGATCATGTTCCCATCCGGGACTTTCAACAAACTACATACCCATGGTGCAGGCCCCTTTAAAGTCCTAAAGAAGATTAGATCTAATGCTTACATATTAAAATTACCTTTAGACCTAGGTATCAACCCGACCTTCAATGTCTCAGACTTGATAGAATATAAGGAACCCATGATGATACCTAGTGAGCCTTTTGGGCCTGACCATATTTTTGAGAGTGAACCATTACCCGAGTATCCACAAACAACCATTTCTCAAAAATGAGAGAAAACTGAACAAATCCTGGATAATAAGATTGTCACTACCAGAAACAAGGATTACTATCGATATTTGGTACGTTGGCAAGGGAGACCAAAATCTGACGACTCCTGAATCGCTAGAGAGGACCTGCAATGACTGGACCCGGACTTATTTGAACAATATCAAAGCCAGGCTGGACCATACTCGACAGGGTCGAGTTCCTCCCACCCGGGGAGAATTGGTCGGGGCACCAGGTTCAGAAAGAAGCTTCAACTAATATCAAGTTCTTTATGGATTGAGACTAGGAACTCAAGTATCGTATGAGTCCTGTATGTTTATTGAGTCATGTTTTATTTTCTTTTGGGGTTTTAAAGTTCAATTAGAGTGAATTAGGCTTTATACTGAATCAAGTTCAAGAGCTACTTGAAATTGGGCCAGACCAGCTTTACTTGGAGCACCACATCATCATGAACCACCTATGCCAACTCATCACCAAAGAATGCCACATCACCTTTTTGCCAAGTCATCTCCAAGGGGTGCCATGGAGAAGGATGCGCCATGTCACCATGCCATTTCACCTTGCCACATCATTGGATTTGGAAACCACGTCGCCATGCCAACTCACTTTGCCAAGTCATCACCAAGTGGTGCCACATCAAAACAAGTTCAAAGTAGGGACCTCACCATGCCAACTCACCTTGCCAAGTAATCACCAAGAGGCGCCAACTTCAAGTGGGGACCAAGGATTCAAATCCTCCACACTCCATGTAACCCTCCACCAAATCCTCCATATTCCATGTAACCCTCCACCAAATCCTCCACATTTCATGTAACCCCCCCTCTAATATTTATCCATGATATGGGGAATTTCAAATTGATTGAAAGGCCAATAAAAGCCTCTTGTACGCCCATGGTAAAGGGAGCTTTTGGGATGATGAAACAAGAAGGAGTAGTTTTTCTATGAAGCAAGTGTTTTGTAGTGTGGTTGTGTTTCAATCTTGGCATGTGATCTTCTACCTCCCAAGCCAACGACTTCTCCAAGGATCCCATCTTCCCTCAACGACCACTTGTTTTCTTAATTCCTTCCTCCTACTTTGATTTGGTATTCCTTCAAATCAGCTTAGTCCTAATTCCTTCATTGCGCAGGGTTCCTTCTACGATCTGGAGTTCAAGAAGGGGGTCATTGCCATCAGATCAAGTATGGTGAGAACTTGTTTCGATGGAAGAGTCATCTTTTCATCCAGGGCTTGTTTATTTGATTGCTTCAACGAATCTACATCAATAAGGAGTGCTCATCATGGTAACAATTCCCTTCTAATATTCTTAAGTCTGGGTTATTGAAGACAGTTTTCCTAGGTTTAGATTCCATAATCATTAGCCCTAATCTTCTCTAGGATTTAAATAACTACATCACGGCGTATGTTCCAAAGTTCCGTGCTCCTTCCATAGCTTTACCTTAATACTTTTGATCTAAAATTTAGTACCTATTAATAGGCTTCATTGCTCTCATTTCTCCATTCATCATTTAGATTGCATTCTCATCATCGTGCCGCATCACCTCTAGCTACGGTTCCATTTTTTGGGTCTCATAATAAGGCTTCAAGCCTAAGAAATTTTTAATTTAAGTCATGTATTTTTGTTATAGTCCTATACCTTGACCAATTTGGTCAAGTTATGTCTATGGGTCCTGTAATGATTCCAATCTAAATCTGTTTGAAGATTGGGCCTAACCTGGAGTGGTCTTCGCGTCTAGTCCAATTTGTAATGGGTCAAGCCATCTCCCAAGCCATGAAAGATTCTACTTGGCACCACCTCATCCATCCCATGTGGTGCCACATCACCATGACAAATGGGTGGCCAAGGAAAGAAGGAAATGCTAAATTTGTGGGTGCCATTCCTTGATTCTTTCCTCCCTTCCCTCCACCTATCAAGCCTCTTTCCAAAGGAGTTATGGGCCGCCAAGGAAGGTCAATGGGTAATGGAGACATGATCCTTGTTTCAAGCCCCATATCAAGCCTAGTTCCCAAAGAGCCTCGTCGACTATGGAAGAAATGCTTTGACCCAAAAATCGAGACAACTCCCATCTTTCAAGGCCAAATCAAGCCACAAAATCTTGGTCGGCCAAGAGAAGAAAAAAAAATTGAATTTGGGCACCCACTTCATGAAGCTTTGTATTTTTTTTCATTTGAATTTGAATGGGTTTTAAGGTGCCTATATAAAGGGCCTTACCCCTCCCTTGTATGGACTAATGTTGATGAATGAAAAGAAAACCATTGAGTGCTACTCTTCTTTAGTTACCTTCATTCTTTAAGAACGTCGATCTTCGTGATGGAGCGCCTTCACCTTCAGGCATCGAGAGGTATGAGGCCTTAAGTTACCTTCTCTTCCACCAATCCATCTTCCATCTTCGTGTTCGGAGGCCAACTAGATGATTAATCTAGGCACCCAGCAAGAAGACCCATGATCAACATCATATTCAACCTTTCTTCCTTTATTTCTTCCTGCTACTTGTTGATTTGTAATCCTTCCCTTGATTGCTCGCAGGTCCTCCAGGTGCCACAAACACAGAGTCGGTCTCCCTTGCCTTCGAGACCTTCGGACAAAAAGCTGGCGCATCCTCAGGGGTTGAAGGCTCGATCATCCAGGCGGCATCAGCGAGAGCGAGTGATCTCGACATCGGGCGCTTCAGAGCTTTTAAGGATTGCAACCCTAAAACTCCTAAGTTGATATTGATTTGAGATCTAGGTCCTACGACATTTCTCAATCCTGGGGTCCTATTCCTATCCTATTTAGGGACTTGCTTGCTTGAATTTCTTATTATTGTAGAACCCTATATCTACTTTTTGTCTATCTTCGAGAATCCTAAATCCAAAAAAAACCTAAAAAATCACAAAGAACAAAATCACTTGCATCATTCCTCTTATCTTGCATCTAGTTAGTCTCGCATCATGTTTGGTTATTTTTGTGCTAAGGAAAGGTAATGACTTCCTTCCCTTATCTTTTGATATTGACACCCTTAAGTGATTTATGAAAATGGTGGCATACAAACGATCTAATGAGATGTATCTAAGTTATGTTTTTGGATTTTTGATGTATGATAGCAGAAATAAGGTGTTGGAAATGACAAGAGATGAAGCTAAATGCAAAATTAAACTATTTGAGAAATGAAAACATGAAAAGATACACTTACTGAAAATCTCAGAATAGATTTTGTTCTCAGGAAGTATTCCAGTGTGTAGAAATTCTACATGCTGCAATAAAATGTGAAAAAATTATCAAAATTACTTTCAATTAAATGGAAACTAACTAAATAAAAATCAGAAAGTTTGGAGTTTCCTACAAATAGGAACACCTAAAATAACAGGCCATGTACTGAAAGGAAAAAATGCAGAAATTTAAAGAAGATGCGATCTAATGATGCAAAAATTTTCTTTTGGTTGTTTTTTTTAAAACCTAACTCCTTGTGTTCCCCTTCAAAGGTCAATTATAGTGGCACCCCTACATGCCATAGGAAATCCCCATGGAATGGAAAGTGAGGGTCTTGTAGCCCTTCTTGTTTTCTATGATTGGACGGCCTGGTGAAGCACCTAATCCAAAGTGCAAGTCTAATCATGCTTTGATACCAGATGATGACCTTTTTCTAGAACTGACCAAGTCTTCCCTTCTTGAAAAGCTTGCACTTACAATGACCAAATTCTCCATCCATCAATTTGTCCTTATGACAACAATAGATCAATATTCAAATCTTAAGGTCATCTTGAGTAACCATGGTCTGTTTCATGCATCGCACAGATTGCCCCAAGACTCTGATTCCTATTTCCTACCCTTTCCTGAGTCTATACATGTTTCTAAAGCCATTAGTTTACATTTTATTGAGATCACTAGATTGCATGAATCCTTAGAGCCCATTCCATTTGCTACCTACTTCTCGTATACCTTATGGAATTTGCTAGGGATCTATGGTAATTTTTCTTGTGCATACCAGGCTAGGGTCAAACCTAGAGAGTCAATAATCTATTAGGCTTAGGCCCTAGAGAGTCCAATAAAATTTATCTCAATAGGAATGCATCGTTGAGTCTGTATTTTGCATCATCTATTAAGTATAAATTTTTAAATAATTTGGCTGATTCCCTAAAGAGAGCCAAAGAGTTTGAGCAAGGGGATTCTATAATGGTTAGGCTTAGGCCTGAACAGTTTTTACCAGGAACCGTTAAGAAACTTCATGCTCATGGAGCTGGCCCTTTTAGAGTGATAAGGAGAGTTGGCCCTAATGCCTATGTGCTTGAGCTACCCCCGGATTATGGCATTAGCTCGACTTTCAATTTCTCGAACTTAGTCGAGTTTAGGGAACCAGCAAACATACCCAGTAAGCTATTTGGGCCTAACCTTTCATTTGAGAGTGAACCCGACCCAGAGTGTCCACTTCTAATTTTACCTGAGAGAGGAGAGCAGATCGAGCTTGTCTTGGATGATCAAGCTATGACCACTCGGGGCAAAGGCTATTAGCATTACTTGGTTCGATGGCAAGGCCGACCGGAGTTCGATGACTCGTGAATTATCCAAGAGGACCTACAACGGCTCGACCTCGACCTTCTGGAGAAGTATCAAAGCCAAATCAACCCTTAATCAATAAGGTCCAGTTCCTCCCACCCTCGGAGAATTGGCGTGGGCACCAAACCTCTAACTAGGGTTCCAATTTTTTGGGTCTTGTAATAAGGTTGCAAGACTAAGCAATTTTTAATTTAAGTCATGTATTTTGGTTTTAGTCCTGTACCTTGAAAATTTGGTCAAGTTGTGTCTATGGGTCCTTTAATGATTCCAATCCAAGTATGTTTGAAGATTGGGCCCAAGCCGGAGTGGTGTTCGATTCTAGTCCAATTTGTAATGGGTCAAGCCATCTCCCAAGCCATAAAAGATGCCACTTGGTGCCACCTCATCCATCCCATGTGGCATCACATCACCATGACAACTGGGCAGCCAAGGCAAGAAGGAAATCCTGAATTTTTGGGCACCATTTTTTGATTATGTCTTCCCTTCCCTCCACCTATCAAGCCTCTTTCCAAAGGAGCTATGGACAGCCAAGGAAGGTCAATGGATAATAAAGACATGATCCTTGTTTCAAGCCCCATATCAAGCCTACTTCCCAAAGAGCCTGGTCGACTATGGAAGAAGTTCTTTGACCCAAAAATCAAGGAGACAACTCCCATCTTTCATGGCCAAATCAAGCCACAAAATCTTGGTTGGCCAAGATAAGAAAAAAAATTTGAATTTGGGTGCCCTCTTCATGAAGCTTTGTATTTTTTTTTATTTGAATTTGAATGGGTTTTAAGGTGCCTATATAAAGGGCCTTACCCCTCCCTTGTATGGACTAATGTTGATGAATCAAAAGAAAACCATTGAGTGCTACTCTTGTTTAGTTGCCTTTGTTTTTTAAGAATGTCGATCTCCATGAGGGAGCACCTTCGCCTTCGAGCATCGAGAGGTGTGAGGCCTTAAGTTACCTTCTATTATGCCAATCCATCTTCCATCTTCGAGTTCGGAGGCCAACTGGATGATTCATCTAGGTGCCCAGCAAGAAGACCCACAATCAACATCATCTTCAACCTTTCTTTCTTTATTTCTTCCTGCTACTTGTTGATTCCTAATCCTTCCCTTGATTGCTCGTAGGTCCTCTAGGTACCACAAACACGGAGTCAGTCTTCCTTGCCTTTGAGACCTTCGGATGGAAAGTCGGTGCATTCACTGGGGTTGAAAGCTCTATCATCCAGGCCACATCCGCGAGAGCGAGTGAACTTGGTATCGGGCGCTTCAGAGCTTTTAAGGTTTGCAACCTTAAAACTCCTAAGTTGATATTAATTCGAGAGCCAAGTCCTATGGGATTTCTCAATCCTAGGGTCCTCTTCCTATCCTGTTTAGAGACTTACTTGCTTGCTTGAATTTCTTATTATTGTAGAACCCTAGATCTACTTTTTATCTATGTTCGGGAATCCTAAATCCAAAAAAAAACTAAAAAATTATGAAGTACAAAATCACTTGCATCATTTCTCTTATCTTGCATCTAGTTAGTCCCACATCATGAGGTCAGCTCCTGGTCGAGGTCGAGTCCACCCTTTCGAAGAGGACCCTTCTACCAGCAGGAGCGTGGATTCCCACCAAAGGCATAAAGAGGCTGGATTCAAAATGAATACGAGGGAATACCTGATCATGCAGAGCCTTCGAGAGGTGGCGCATGCCCTGCCATGGGTGCAAGCTCCCTACGATGCACTGTGCACACGATCTGTAAAATTCGGACAACACCAGGCTCCCAGCCTTGTGGTGTGCCGACACGTTGATTATCGCATGACTGGGAGACTACAACTTCCATGATAGAACACCTGGGCCCTAGACCCTAGGTGCTGCGATACCCGGGCGGGCTCCTTCAAAATGGCAACATCCTGTTATTACTTAAGGCTCAGGCATAGAACCGGCCTAATAGAGAGGCGACTGCAGGCAATGGAAAGCCTCCTTCGAAGGAGAGAACCTGGAAGCCAACAAGTAGCCACTCATGTATATAAGACCTGCACGAAAAGGTAAGTAAAGGTATGAAGCAAAAAAGCAAAGAAAAAACACCAGATACTCTTTTGTTTTGGCATTATCTTCTCTCTTATCACCCTCTCGACATGGAGAGTCTCCCAAGCTCTTTGCTAGAGAGGTTTCTGTTCCCCTCGATCATTCCACTGACTTGATCATCCGAGTGCCTTCACCGAAATCCCTGGCCAAAGGTTTCCTCTATCTTGCAGGACCACCGAAGCGAGCGAGTGGGCACGACCATGAGACGGGGAGCCAAGCATCTGGCTGGAACCCGATGTGTCAGAGCTATGGGCCATGACGATTTTGGCGGCAATAGATTGGCATGACAGGTAGGGGGGCGGAAGAAAGCATTGTCCCTCCCATAGCAAGAAAGACCACGGGGACATCCACAGTCCGATGGTGACTATACGAGCCCATGAAGCCCCCGCTAGTCGAGCGGGGGACCCCCCTTGCCGTGGTAACCAATGCCCAATGGGAAAGCATCTCGCTCTATCGTAGCCACCTTTGACGGACCCCCAATACATCGCGCTCTCCCACCAGGTCTAGTGCCTGGCTGCGGTGGTGCATCAGCTCCACGAGAAGCATCGCTCCCTGGAAACACAACAGCAGTCAGGGACTCTGGCAGCTCACACAGCCGATCCCTGCACCAGCATGTGGTCCTTCTAGGAGGGGCCACTGTATGCAGCATCCCCCCTTAGGAGGTCGACCAAGCAGGCGGCAAGTAGCCGCAGCATGATTCGACCGGTCGGGGGAGATGCTCCCCGACCTCAGACCACTATGTGCCCTCGTGCCAACAGTACTGGTGTGGCTGGGAACTCAGGCACGAGTTCCTTTTCTTCGGCCCTCCCTCACCCTCGGCATCCTCTACTGATGGGTCGACTGACGAGGCCATCCACCGCTGAGCGGAAAGGCAACTCGAGAAGCATAAGTGCAAGCTGGTAGATCTGGCCTACCGGTTTGTGGATGTTTAGGGCTCCCGTGGTGAGCCCATGGGTTACGATACCCATCCACCCTTTTTGAAGAAAGTCCAAGAGCTGATCCCCAACCGATTCCATATTCCATAGGTTGACCCCTATGATAGGACAACCGACCCCCTGGACCACCTGGAAAGTTTCATGGCCATCATGAGGGTCTAGGAGGCCATCAACACCCTCCTTTGCATCGCCTTCCTAGCCACACTAAGAAAGGCCACTAGGGTCTGGTTTTCCAGACTCAAACTTGAGAGTATAGCTCCTTCCCTCAGTTTGAGAGGAAGTTCACAGCATTCTTTGATGCTTGCAGGAAGGCACCCGTGAATTCGATAGCCTTTTCTTGATCCGATAGCAAGACCAGGAACTACTCCGAGACTACGTGTCTTGGTTCAAGACCACCGCCTTGGAGATTTATAACCTCGACAAGTCCGTCACCATAGTATCCTTGAAGAGGGGGCTACGAACCTCTCGCTTTACCTACTCCCTTGAAATGAAGCTCCCAAAGACGTACTTGGAGTTCCTCCTCCAGGTGTAAAAGTACATCTGCACCAAGAAGGCAAATCATGATAGGAGGGAGCTGGATGGGAGGCACCCGAAGAGGCAAGACATCGGGGAGACCTTCGGCCACTCGACCCAGGGGATGGTGCGGGTCCCATGATTGGAGCCAAGGCCTAAGGCTGGCCCTGCCAACGAAGAGAGTTTCACTCATCTACTCACCCCTATAACGATGATCTTGATGGAGATGGAGGGCTAGCATTTCCTGCGCCGATCCCCACCACTGATGCCATATGCTAGATGGGATGAATCCTGCTACTACCATTTCCACCGGGACTATGGCCATGACACAGAGGAATGCCACCACCTAAAGAGGGAGATCGAATAGCTGATCAAGCATGGCTACCTCGGCCAGTATATGGAGAGGGGAGTGCCCCCTACAGCTCAGACTGAAGGGCCTCGACCCCTTGCCATCGACAACCATCTTACCAAGAAGCCAATAGGGATGATATCTTGGGAGGTAGGAAAAACCTCGAAGAGGGCTAGGATGGAGAGGGGAGTGATGATGTACTCCCCTGCATGGGAGAAGGGTCAGCTAGGGTAGCCAACCCAAATAATGATGCTATCATCGTTGAGATGACAATAGCCAAACAACCTATAAAAAGAATCATGGTAGACAGTGAGAGCTCCTTGAACATCCTTTTTTATGATGCTTTTACAAGGACAAATTTATCCACAGAACAAATAAGATCGATGTTCATGCCTCTAGTAGGCTTCACCAGAGACTTAGTTGAAGTCGAGGGAGAAATTATGCTCCCAATAACTACTAAGACACCACCCCAGCAAAGCACCATGCTGGTGACCTTCACTGTTGTAAAGCTCCCCTCACCCTACAATGCCATCCTGGGATGCCCAGGACTCAATCTACTTGATGCCACCATTTCCACAAAGCACCTCTTTATCCAGTTCTAGACCCCATGGGGGATTGAAGAGATGAAAAGGTCCTGGCAACCAGTGCATCACTGTTGGTAGACCGTCCCAGGCCTAAGAGGAGCAGATTCTAGCCCTGCCATAGACCAGCTTGATCCAGCGATGCCAAAATTGAAGAGATGGCCGATCAAACCCCTGTTATCTTTTCCTTTAAAGGAGGATCCCTCGAAGATGATATAGGTTGGGGCCTTATTGGCTTAGGAAGAGAGAACCCATCTACTCAGCTTCCAATGGGCTAATGCATATGTTTTTGCCTAGACCGTCGTCGACATGCCCGGAATCCCACTGGAGGTGATAACTCACAAGCTGAATGTCGACCCCTTTCATTGCCCGGTTTGATAGAAGAAAAAGAGCTTAATCCTAGAATTATAGAAAGCCATCAACGAAGAGGTCTACAAACTCCTCATGGTAGGCTTCATCTGAGAGGTACGTTATCCTGACTAGCTTACTAACATGGTGATGGTCTGGAAAGCCTTTGGAAAGTGGAGGGTCTGTGTAGACTACACCGACCTCAACAAAGCATGTCCAAAAGATAGTTTTCCCATTTCCAAGATCGACCAGTTGGTGGATGTGACTTCAGGCCACAAGTACCTCAGCTTCATGGATTCATTCTCTAAATATAATCAAATCCGCATGCATCCTGAGGATGAGGAGTGCACAGCATTTATGATCGACCGAGGTATGTATTATTACAAGATGATTCCCTTCAGTCTTAAAAATGCAGGGGCTACCTACCAGCACCTGGTCATCTTGGTCTTCATGGACTAGATCGGTCACAACATGCAAGTGTACATGGATGACATGCTTGTCATGAGTGGCCCAGAGGAGGACCATATTACCAACTTGACGGAGGCTTTCGATAACCTCCGCCACTATCAAATGAAGTTGAACCCCTGATGCAGAACAAAAGAGGATGATGCGATGCGGAAATAAATTAAGATTAATTATTTTTTTTTTATATATATATTTTCAGAAATTGGCTTTGACTCAAAGGAAAGATAAACTAAATTGAAAGAAACTAGGTAATAATTGAAAGCACAATTTAAAAGAAACTAGGTTATCAGAGTGGTTCAGAAGTAACGGATCGCTGGGGGTTGACAAACTCCCAGACCTAGGGTTTCGCTCTAAACTTTCAACAGGATAGAAATAAAGAGAAGAGATGGGTTACCGACCAGATAGTGATCTTCACAGAGTTTGGTGGAAGAACTCTCTCGAGCAGATTGTTGGATCCTCGGATTCGGATATCTTCGCAATGGATCCTCCAATACTGGTCCTGTGACTGAGTCGGCTTCTCCTGAACTCAAGATCTGGGAAAGAAGAAGAACAAGTGATGGAATCAGATACTCAAGGAAGGATTTACCAGATTGAAGAACTTGAAAGCTGATGTTGCTGAAATCCGGATTCTCCTGGAGGCTGATCTGACTTCCTCTGGGAATTGCTCTAGACTTGAAGTATCCGGACTGGACCCGGATGCTGATGGTCAGCCTTGACTAGAAGAGAGTGGCCATGAGAGGTGGGATAGACTAGGGTTTGGTGGAATGAAGAGGATGATGGGCGGCTAGGGTTTGGGAGTGAAGTGGCTAACCTAGGGTTTGGGGTTGGAGATCTCACACCTCCTCAAAGTTCCTGGGGAACCCGGATTTACACTCTCATGGAGCTCAACACCTGGATGCAAGTGCGGAAGAGAGAAACACAGAGTTTGCTCACACATAAATTGGATTCATTCATCAGATTGCTTTAAAATTTACAAGAGGGGTTTAATTTATAGGACTTTACAAGAGAGTAGGGTTTTACATCTTCCCATGTGGGACTAATGAGGGGGATCTTCAAATTAGGTTTGTAGGATCAATTCCCACACATATGGCCAGCCAAAAGGTTCCAAAAATGCTGATTGGTGGCTTCAAAAGGAAAGTGGGTGGCGCCTCCTAGCCTTGCTCTTCAAGAAAAAATATTTTTCCTTCCATGCTCGGTCTTATTTGGAAGTATTTGGGCGCCTCCTAACCTTGCTCTTCAAGAGAAATTTCCTTCCTTTCATACCTGGTTTTATTTGGAATTACTTGGGCGCCTCCTAGTCTTCCTCCTCAAGTTTTGCTCCTTTCTTTTCATAGCTTGGCTCTTATGGAAACTCCTTGGCCGCCCCCTTGAATTGTGGATCCCAGATTGTCTTCTCCTTAAGTGGCGCATGAGAGAAGGGACCTGCTATCTTGTGGTGTGGGGACCAGAGCATACTGGATGGAGATGTGGCGCCCTCTAGACTCAGGCGTGTGGCTGGGAGTGTGGCACCCACTTGCTTGGCCTTGGGAGAAAATGTGACACCCAAGTTGAAGTCCTAGACCACTACTGAGTCAACATGACTCAACAAAAATAAATTGCAAGGAATACAGACTCAAGCTAAAATTGAGTTGATAAAGTCAACCCTTATTACGAACCAGAAAACCCTAATTCTTCGGGCAAGGTCAATCAGAGATCCAGATGGAGCTCTGAAGTCTTCTTCTGAGTCTGGTGCCCGCACCAACCCCACCAGGTGTGCTTTCAGTGGGGCGGTGGGAAAGTTCTTGGGGTTCATGGTGACCCAGAGGGGGATAGAGGCCAACCCTGAGAAAATCTAGGCGATCAAAGACATGAGACATACCCCTTCAAGAAGGAAGTCCAGCATCTGATTGGCTGCATCATGACTTTGAGCCGCTTCATCTCGTGCTCTGTCAAGCGTTGCCAACCATTCTTTAAGGTCCTCCAGAAGATGAATGACTTCAATTGGACAGAAGAATGCCAAGAAGCATTCGAGGGACTGAAGAAGTTCCTCGCCTCATCACCACTACTACCAGGTCGAAGCTCGGAGAAGAGCTCCTATTGTACCTAGTTGTCTCACCAGGGGTAGTCAGCTCCGTGCTGGTTCATGCTGAGAAGGATGGCTCTCAGTAGCCGATCTACTATACCAGCAAGCTACATCGTGTTGCTGAAACCATGTACACTCGACCCGAGAAAATTAATTTTGCACTAATAATGTCTGCGTAGTGTCTCAGGCCTTACTTTCAAGTGTACCCCATCACCATCTTTACTAATCAGCCCCTGAGGGCTATCCTGAGCCATCCCGATACCTCCGGGTGCTAGGCCAAGTGGGCACTGAAGCACAGTAAATTCGACATCACCTATCACCCGCAGCAGGCATAGAAGGCCCAAGTTTTAGCCAATTATATGGTGGAATGCACCTGGGTCAAGGAAAGTTCACAGGAGGTCACCAGCAGGCCGAGCTCGAGCATGACCCGACCCCGACAGAGAAGACATGGATACTCTATATGGACGGTGCATCCAACATGGGAGGAAGCGGAGTTGGCCTCATCCTCGCCAGTCTTGATGGGGTCATCACGAAATGCGTACTGCATTTCCTCTTTAAGGAGACCAATAACTAGGCAGAACACGAAGCTCTCCTTGCAGGGCTAAAGGTATCTTATGAAATGGGCATTAAGAGGCTAAAGGTCTTTACATACTCACATCTAGTAGCGGGCCAAGTCTCAGACAAGTACGAAACACGGGACCCCATGATGGTAAAGTACCTGGATCAGGTGCACTCTCATGCATCGACCCTCCAGCACTTCAACATCTTCCATATCTCACGGGAAGAGAATGCCCAGGCTGACATCCTTTCCATACTGGCCACCCTGTTGGAGACCTCGTTGGGGTGCTCTTTCGTCGAATGTCTAGAGACCCCCGATTGCAAAACTATGGCCGAAGTCTAGCAAGTCTCCAACGAGGCTAGCTGGATGGATCTCTACATTAAGTGCATCACTACTAGCACCCTGCTAGAGGACTAAAAGGAGGCCAGCCTTTTTAAGAAGAAGACCGAACGTTTTATGATTTTGGATGGGCAGTTCTACTAGAGGTCCTACTCCTACCCCCTGCTGAAGTGCCTGAAGCCCTCATAAGCTACTTATGTGCTCTAGGAGATACACAAAGGCATCTGTGGCAACCATGTGGGGGGCAGGGCCTTATCCCATAAGGCGATCCGGCAATGATACTTATGGGAAACCATGAGATAAGACGCAGCCCACTTTGTGAAGAAATGCGTCAAGTTCCTGCGCCATGCATGCATCCAGCGACAGCTAGCAGCCCCGATCTCTCAGCTATTAGCCCTGTGGCCATTTACCCATTAGGGAATGGACATCCTAGGCCCCTTCCCTGTAGCGTCTAGCCAACGGAGTGGTGCGGGCACCAGAATCAGAAAGAGACTCCAACCAATTCAAGCCCATTTCGAATCTTTATGGTTGGACTAGAGAGTCCGGTAACCTTTCTTTATTTTGAGTCCAAAAGAATCATGTAAGTCGAGTCCATGTTGGGTCCTGTAATCTTTCTTTTGAGTCCAAAATAATCATGTAAGTCGAGTCCATGTCGGGTCTAGTCTTAGTCCAATCCAAATGGGTCAACTAGCATCAAGCCTAAAGAAGACTCACAATGTATACCCCAAATCAAGACCAAAGCCAACTCAATTGGGGACCACATGCCACATCACTTGCGCCACCTCAACTTGGGACCACATGCCACATCAAGAGGGGACCACATGCCACCTCACACGCCACCTCACCACAAGAGGGTGCCATCCCAAGTTCAAATTCAAGGAAGTTAGCCAAGGAGGATTTCAAGCAAGAAAATCAGCCCTCTCCCCTTATATTACTCCACTTGTTTAGGGATTTGAATTTTCAAAATTTGTAAGGCTTTATTTAAAGCCTTGGATGCCCCTTGTAAAGGATGGATGAGTGAATACAAATTTCCAGCACTTTTCTATGTGTTTCTATGTGCCTATGTGGATCTTTGTGCCTAAGTGAACCTCTTCCTCTCCTCCACCATTTCTTCTCCCTAATCCTTCTCTTTTACTCTTCATCTTCCAAGCAATCCTCTTCCTTCAAAGCGAATTAAGGACATCCTCTCAAGAAGAAGATCAACACCAACACAAGCTTCCACCATGGCGCCAAGGATCATTTCCAACAAACTCTCCTTTTGAGTTCCATCAATCTTCTCACTTTTAATTAAGTTTCTAATCATCTTGGTTTCTTTGTTGCAGGGTTCTCTAGGCTCCAGATCCAAGAGGAAGGATTACTTGCTACAAACCAGAAAGTTAGAAGGCCCATCTTATGTGGTATGATCTTTCATTTGAGAACCTTAAGAGTGAATCCCTTGTGCTTGAGATTTCAATGCTTGAACTCCTAGTATTTTAAGATCGGGATCATTAAATAGGGCTAGCTTGACTTGTGTGCGAATTCTAATCTTGTCCTATTTCTTTAAGATTTTGATAGTCCTCCTAGCTGGGTTTAAGTATAAGCATTTAGGGTTTCTTATTTAGATCTCCTTGATCTTATATGTTGAATCACTCATATGCAAGTAGGAATTGCTAGTTAAATTTTGGTTAATCTCCTTTAGAGTTACATGTTTGCATCCTCATCATGCATATCACACCAATCTTGGTATCAGAGCATGGTAGAATAAGTTCCTGATTGCATAGCATTAAGTCCTTGAAGTACTTGGATCGGGGGCGTTACCAGGCCGTCCGGTCTTAGGAGAAAGTAGGGTTTAAACACCCTCTCTTCCCATTCCACGGGGATCTCCTAAGGCGTGTCGGGGTGCCATTGTGATTGACCCGTGAAAAAGAAAGCCAAAGGACTTCTTAGATTTCATTTGTGAATTTTGCATTGGGCACGTTCTGTTTTTTTTTTCTGCTTGCTGTATTTTCTGTAGGCTGACTGTAATCCGCCTGCAACTCCAAAGGCAAGTATCACATTCCTCGTTGGAATATTTTTTTTCCTGTTCCATTTTAAGTTTTTTATCACCGTTTTAAATTTCAATCTGAGAAAAAAATTATAAAAAAAATGAAAATTCTGGCAGTCCATCAGTGTTATTAAGGTTTCTGTTCTGTTCCTTTTCATTATCTTCATTTCAGAATCTGCCTAGAATAGTACAGATTTTATTTTGAAATTTTGTTTCATCTGGTATGTCATCTATAAGTTAGGAGTTTTCTGTGATTTTTTTAGATTTTTTGATATTTTTTTCTGCACTTATCAACACCATATTTAAACAGCAACACACTACTTCTGCACCTGAAATTTGAAATTTGTATGCATCTCATGGCAAATCAAATTAAGGGCATGAAATTGACATAGGGTCAGGATTTCATCACCTGTCCCTAGCCCAAAAATCACCAAATTGCATATCGACCCAATCCCTAACTAAAATTGATTAGACATTAATTGCCCTAGTGGGTTAGGAACATCAATTTGGTCGAGTCCGGGTTATTGTCAACTCATTGTGTCAACTAGTCTTGTGTGTGCCCTATTACTTGGTGTCTAGAATTGGGACTAAGGGCTTGGGTGCTGATCCGTCTATCGGGCCAATTCCACCTGGCCTAGGTAGGCCAGAGACAGGATCTCACACTCCCCTTGTTCTAAAACCTGGCCAAGTATAGAGTTACTACAATCTAGCTTGCCACCTTGATTAGGCAACTAGCTTGGAACTCTAGGTCCAGTTCAATTCAATTGGGAAAGCTTGTGCAACCCATTTCTTCATCTATTATTGGAAGCTGGTGTCAAGGATAGAGGTTAAGTGGCTCAAGCCTAAGCGGTTCTTGTGGTTTTTAATTAGGACCCAGTGAAAGCTGGGGGAACCTCCCACAGACCCACCTCCTGACTGGCCAGTGGAAGAGAGTAGCTGTTGATTTGATTGTATCTAGTCAACTCAGTTTATTTGGACTAACCGGTTTAGAAAACTCATAGTTCGGGTCTGAGTCTAATTGTTTGCATGACAACTAGGTCAGGCACACCTTACCACCCTTCACAAGCCCAACCTAGTTCATCCATGGATACTAGTATGGAAAGCCTTATGAGATCTATGATCGAGAAGATGGACCGTTTGGATGCTAAATTTGGTCAGTTCGAGGAAAGGGTAGGAGCCCTAGAAGAAGCTAGGTTGACCCCAACTGAACAACCTTCACCCAGATTACCTTCAGTTCATCCTAGAGCCCAACGACAGAAACACACACCTGATCCAATTCAAAGAAGACCGCATCAGGATTATGTTGATCATACTCCAGAGCCACCTCCTAGAAGGCCTCACTATGATACTTTTGATCAGGATGATCGGGCCCTAAGGAACATCCGTCTAGATGCACCAACCTTTGAGGGAAGCTTAGATCCTAAGGTGTACATAGACTGGGAGGCTGACATGGACCAGTATTTTGACTGGTATGATATGTCCGAAGAGAGAAGATTTAAGTTTGCCAGAATCAGACTAGTTCGTCAGGCTCGGTTATATTGGGGAAACGTGGAACGCATATCAAGGCAAAGGAGAGATTTACCTATAGCAACATGGAGAGATATGAAGAGGAAACTTAGAGAGAAATATCTGCCTATGTCTTATAAGCAAAGGTTATTAGATCAGTGGCAACGATTGACACAAGGTAACAAGACCGTTTCTAAATATGTTGCTAAGTTTGATGAGTTTGTGATGCGATGCAACGTAGTCGAGTCTGAAGCAGCCACTTTATCAAGGTTTAGATCAGGGTTGAATGATGATATAAAAGGGGAACTATTTTTAAGGGAAGTCCATGATTTAGATCAGGCATACCAAGTTGCCACGGACTATGAGAGGTTTCAAAGGAGAGCTACATTTAGACGACCTGAATCTAGTAGGTTTAACCCTCCTATCAGCAGGCCTAGCTCAGTCCCTAGTCCCACCAATAGAACAAGGTCTAGCCCGAATCCAACCCTTAGACCCAATCCGACCACCCCCTTAATTCCTAGAGAAGACAAAGGAAAGAGCCCTGAAGTTCGAGGTGAGAGGGAGCGAGTCTGCTATAAGTGTCGTAAACCAGGTCATTTCGTGAGCCAATGTCCCTCTAGAGCTTTACATATAGGGGAGGCAGAAGAAGGTGAATCAGAACCCCTGGAGAATGATGAAGAGGAGGTTTATGAAGCAGGGGATTGTTTGGCTGATGAATATGAAGGAGATGAAGAGAACATAGACTCATCAGATTTGCTAGGAGTTGTGAGACGTATCATGACACAGACCAAGGAGCAAGAAGACTGGCGTAGAACTAGCATCCTACACACATTTGTTAGGATAGGAGAAAAGGTCTGTAAAATCGTCATCGATAGTGGAAGCTGTGTCAACGCCATTTCCACTAACGCAGCCAAAAGTCTAGGATTACCCATTGTACCACATCCCAATCCATATAAGGTGTCCTGGATCGATTCCACTTCTATACCAATCAAGTCAAGATGTCAGGTTCAAGTCCAGCTTCAATCCTATCAGGGAAAGATCTGGTGTGATGTGCTTCCTATGGGGGTAAGTAGCATCATCTTAGGCAGGCCATGGCTGTTTGATCATGATGTGACCATCTTTGGTCGATCAAACTCCTGTGCTTTCAATTTCAATGGCAAGAAAATTGTCATTCATCCAACCCAGCCTAAGGATAATGTCAAGAGAGGAGCTAGCAGCTTGAAAGATAAGAAGACTGGATTAAATTTAATAGGTGCAAAAGAATTAGAGCAAGATATCATGGAGGGAGCACCTATTTGGGTAGTAGCTGCTAAGGAAATTAAGGACCACAGCCCTGTAGAACACCCTCAAGAGGTGGTCCAATTATTGAAAGAATTTGAGGATGTGTTTCCAGAAGATCTCCCCGATAACCTTCCACCTTTAAGAGACATACAACACGCAATAGATTTAATCCCTGGAGCGACTTTACCTAATTTGCCTCACTATAGGATGAACCCAACTGAACACCAGGAACTGCAAAGGCAAGTGGGTGAACTTCTTAGGAAGGGGTTTATTAAGGAAAGCTTAAGTCCATGTGGAGTCCCTGCTCTGCTGACCCCTAAGAAAGATGGCACCTGGAGGATGTGTATAGATAGCCGTGCCATTAATAAGATCACTGTAAAGTATAGATTCCCAATCCCAAGACTAGACGACATGTTAGATATGATAGCTGGATCGACAATTTTTTCCAAGATAGACCTAAAAAGTGGCTATCACCAGGTTAGGGTTAGGCCTGGAGACGAATGGAAGACCGCTTTTAAGACTAAAGATGGATTATATGAGTAGTTAGTCATGCCGTTCGGTCTGTCCAATGCACCCAGCACTTTTATGAGAATAATGAATCAGGTGTTAAAGGTTTTTATCGGAAGATTTGTAGTGGTCTATTTTGATGATATACTTATTTATAGCAAAACAAAGGCAGACCACTTAACCCACCTGAAGCAAGTTTGTCAAGTCCTGAGAAAAGATAGTCTCTATGCCAATATCAAGAAGTGTGATTTCCTGACAAATAGAGTTATATTTCTAGGATTCGTAGTCACATCTGAAGGGGTGTCCGCTGATCCTGAGAAAATTAAATCCATAGTAGAGTGGCCTACGCCTAAGACTATCCACGACGTCCGTAGTTTCCATGGGTTATCCACCTTCTATAGAAGGTTTATCAAAGGATTCAGTACGATAGTGGCACCAATCACTGATTGTATTAGGAAGGGAAATTTCGAGTGGACTAAAGCAGCAGGTAAGGCCTTCCTAACAATTAAGGAGAAAATGACACAAGCACCTGTCTTAAGGTTACCTAATTTTACCAAGGTGTTTGAGGTTGCTTGTGATGCTTCTGGGGTCGGAATTGGAGGTGTCTTGAGTCAAGAGAATCACCCAGTAGCATACTTCAGTGAAAAGTTAAATGAGGCGAGACTAAGGTATTCCACGTATGATAAGGAACTGTATGCTGTCGTTCAAGCTCTACGATTTTGGAGGCATTATCTTCTACCCCACGAGTTTGTCCTGTTCTCTGATCACGAAGCTCTTAGGTTCCTTAGTTCTCAAAAGAAATTAAACCCTAGGCATGGGAAATGGGTAGAATTCATACAAGTTTACACGTTCGTTTTGAAACATCGTGCCGGTACTGAAAATAGGGTTGCTGATGCGTTGAGCCGCCGTTCTATGTTGTTAACCTCTGTGAGCACTGAAGTAGTAGGGTTCGATAGATTGAAAGATGAATATCCCACATGTCCTGATTTTGGTCACATCTATCAATCCCTGCAACAAAGATCATCCAGTGAACCTAGTGATTATACACTGTTAGATGGATACCTTTTCAAAGAAAATCAGTTGTGTATTCCCAAGACCTCTGTTAGGGAATTTCTGATCTGGGAAGTCCATGCTGGAGGTTTAGCAGGACATTTTGGCAGGAACAAAACCATCCTAGCAATGGAAGAACAATTTTTTTGGCCTGGTCTTAAAAAGAGCGTTGCCCAGATCGTAGCTCAGTGTCGGACCTGTGCTGTTGCAAAACAGCAAAGACAGAACACCGGTCTGTACACGCCCTTACCTGTCCCTGATGGTCCATGGCAAGATATCAGTATGGATTTTGTGGTAGGTCTACCTAAAACTTCTAGGAAACATGACTCTGTTTTCGTGGTTGTCGATCGTTTCTCCAAAATGGCGCACTTCATCCCGTGTTCTCAAACTTTAGACGCTTCGAAAGTGGCCAAGCTTTTCTTAGATCAGGTGGTTAAGCTTCATGGTTTACCCAAGTCCATTGTGTCAGATAGAGATGTCAAGTTCACTAGCTACTTCTGGAAAACCCTCTGGCACATGTTAGGTACTAAGCTGAAATTCTCTACGGCCTATCATCCTCAAACCGATGGCCAAACTGAAGTAGTAAACCGAAGCTTAGGAAATCTCTTAAGATGTTTAGTCGGTGACAACCTAGGAAACTGGGACTTACTACTTCCTCGTGCTGAATTTGCCTACAACAGTTCGATCAATAGGTCTATTGGGAAAAGTCCATTCGAAGTGGTCCATGGATACAAACCTAGGAAACCTTTAAACCTAATTCCATTACCAGTACATACACGAATATCTGAGTCTGCTGAGTCATATGCACAGCATGTTAAGGATTTGCACAAGAAGATTAATCAGAAGATTCAAACAAGCAATGAACTCTATAGGCATATGGCTAACTCACATAAACGGTTAAAGGAATTTAATGAAGGAGACTCTGTAATGATTAGGCTTAAACCAGAAAGGTTTCCTCCGGGAACTATGAAGAAACTCCATGCCCGGGGAGCCGGACCCTTCAAAATAATAAAGAAAATTGGACCTAATGCTTATGTAGTAGACTTACCACCTAGTTATGGCATTAGTTCTACATTTAATGTTTCCGATCTGAAAGAATACAAGGAACCTGCATTAATACCTGATGAACCTTTTGGTCCTAACACTTCTCTTGAGAGTGAAATGCCAATTGAGTGTCCACCACCAAATATTCCTGAGCGAAAGGAAAGAATTGAAAGGATCTTGGATGACCAGATCATCACTACTAGAAATAAGGGCTACCAACGCTATCTGGTTCGATGGCAAGGACGTCCTGAATCTGAAGATTCCTGGATCACCAAAGAGGACCTACAACAAATCGACCCGGATATATTAGAAACTTATCACTCGACAGGGTCGAGTTCCTCCCACCAGGGGAGAATTGGTGCGGGCACCAGAATCAGAAAGAGACTCCAACCAATTCAAGCCCATTTCGAATCTTTATGGTTGGACTAGAGAGTCCGGTAACCTTTCTTTATTTTGAGTCCAAAAGAATCATGTAAGTCGAGTCCATGTTGGGTCCTGTAATCTTTCTTTTGAGTCCAAAATAATCATGTAAGTCGAGTCCATGTCGGGTCTAGTCTTAGTCCAATCCAAATGGGTCAACTAGCATCAAGCCTAAAGAAGACTCACAATGTATACCCCAAATCAAGACCAAAGCCAACTCAATTGGGGACCACATGCCACATCACTTGCGCCACCTCAACTTGGGACCACATGCCACATCAAGAGGGGACCACATGCCACCTCACACGCCACCTCACCACAAGAGGGTGCCATCCCAAGTTCAAATTCAAGGAAGTTAGCCAAGGAGGATTTCAAGCAAGAAAATCAGCCCTCTCCCCTTATATTACTCCACTTGTTTAGGGATTTGAATTTTCAAAATTTGTAAGGCTTTATTTAAAGCCTTGGATGCCCCTTGTAAAGGATGGATGAGTGAATACAAATTTCCAGCACTTTTCTATGTGTTTCTATGTGCCTATGTGGATCTTTGTGCCTAAGTGAACCTCTTCCTCTCCTCCACCATTTCTTCTCCCTAATCCTTCTCTTTTACTCTTCATCTTCCAAGCAATCCTCTTCCTTCAAAGCGAATTAAGGACATCCTCTCAAGAAGAAGATCAACACCAACACAAGCTTCCACCATGGCGCCAAGGATCATTTCCAACAAACTCTCCTTTTGAGTTCCATCAATCTTCTCACTTTTAATTAAGTTTCTAATCATCTTGGTTTCTTTGTTGCAGGGTTCTCTAGGCTCCAGATCCAAGAGGAAGGATTACTTGCTACAAACCAGAAAGTTAGAAGGCCCATCTTATGTGGTATGATCTTTCATTTGAGAACCTTAAGAGTGAATCCCTTGTGCTTGAGATTTCAATGCTTGAACTCCTAGTATTTTAAGATCGGGATCATTAAATAGGGCTAGCTTGACTTGTGTGCGAATTCTAATCTTGTCCTATTTCTTTAAGATTTTGATAGTCCTCCTAGCTGGGTTTAAGTATAAGCATTTAGGGTTTCTTATTTAGATCTCCTTGATCTTATATGTTGAATCACTCATATGCAAGTAGGAATTGCTAGTTAAATTTGGTTAATCTCCTTTAGAGTTACATGTTTGCATCCTCATCATGCATATCACACCACGGAGGTTACAGATTATGGCCATCGACTACTTCACCAAGTGGGTTGAGACCGAACCTCTGGCATTGATAATGGAGTAGAAGGTCCAGTCTTTCTTCTGGAAATCCATAATATGTAGATACGGCCTCTACACACAGTTATCACCGACAATACGAAGCAGTTCGACAACCAGGCCTTCAAAAAATTTTGCTTCGATCTCGGTATCCACCACCGCTTCACCACGATGGCTCATCCTCAAACAAATGGGATGGCCGAAGTGACTAACCACACCATCTTGCAAGGGCTCCGTACGAGGTTGGATGAAGTCAAGGGCTAGTGGGTTGATGAGCTACCTAGCATGCTGTGGGCCTACCACACCACTCCCCGTACGGCCATCGGTGAGATGCCCTTCAACCTCGTCTTTGAGATTGAAGCGGTAATCCTAGTGGAACTCATCCTACCCATGCTCCGGATAGAGCAATATGATGAAGTCGGAATCCTAGCATGCCTCCTCCTCAACCTAGACCTGCTGGATGAGATAAGGGACAAAGCTCGACTCCAAATAGTGGCCTACTAGCAATGAGTCATGTGATATTACAACTTTCACGTGCGGCCCAAGGTGTTCCACCCAGGTGACTTTGTGCTCAAGCGAGCGGAAGCATCCCAACTAGGGGAGTATGGGAAACTCATCTCAAATTGGGAAGGTCCTTACCAGGTGATCGAAGCCTCGCCGAGCGGGGCCTACTACCTTGCCATGCACAATGGCATCTACTTCACGTGAACCTGGAATGCCAACAACTTAAGGATGTACCACCAATAAAATAAGGCTCTTCCATAATAAATTGAAGTTCCTTTTTTATGCAACTTTGTTTTTCACCTGTGCAAAAACTGGTGCAAACCCTAGAGGCACCAGACTTAGGCAGAGGCTTCTCAATCCTCTGTGGCATCTGATTAGTCCTTTTCTGATACGGGACGACTCTAAGATTGCTAAACATTCAGGAAAAATAGTAAACAAATTTTTTTATGATTTTTATAATTTAAGTTTGTAGGCTATATTCCCAAACTAAAGTAAGAACTGGCCTAAGGAGTAGCAATGCAAATAATCATCGTATCGCAGGCAAATTCATGCAAAATAATAAATTACCAGGACTTGAGAATTGAGAAACTCCCAAAATAAGATAGCTTATCTTCATCAAATTAGAAATAAAAAGAAGGGAAGGATGTTACTAATTAGTGATTTGAAGAACATCCGATGAAGAGATCACACAGCACTCTGATTGGAGTCTAGATGATAAAGCTCGGTTTCCTTGATTAGATGGCTGATTTAAGCGATCCTGGAGGCAAGGAAAGCCTCCTCTAGGGAGGCAAAACACCTCAGGGATCCTGCAAAATGTCAAGGGTCAATCAAAATAGCAAGTAAAAAAAGAAAGGGGACTAGATTTAGAAGAAATCAGGTTAGGGTTTAGAAGCGGGGTGGCTTGAAGCTTGATGAAGATCTCTTTGCTTGGCGGCCTAGGGCACTCCTTCTTGGATGTGTGAAGGCTTGGATGGCAGTGAGTTAGGGCATTTAAAGATGCTAGGGCAGCAAGGAATTCGGCCAAGAACAATAGTAACCAAAGAAAAAATAAAAACAAAGTAATACACAAGCTCGCAAGCTCAAATAAATTTACCAGGGTTTTGATATCATGAATAAAAATTGCTTACAAGAGGGGGAGGGGTGGGGTATTTATAGAGTTCCCATGTCCTCTAACTAGGGTTATGCACTTGGGTTACAAGTTCTCTCCTAGCTAGGTTAGAAAAATAATTTTTACAATAATTAGGAGCATAAGTCCAAACTAGGTTAGGATTTGACCTAGTCTTCTCCTTCTTCCTTTATGCTTTGACTATTTCACTCAAGGACACCACTTGGACTTGGTCAACACTTCAAGGATGCCTAGGAGGGTGTGTTGGGCTTCTAGGGGCATTAAGGGGCCGGCCCAAAGGGGCTTGGAGCATGGGCTTGGGCCTCCTAGAAGCTGGGGTGGCCTGGCAGCTTGGTAGCAAGAATATTCCATGGAATTTTGCTTCTTTAGGGCTCAGGCTTGGTACCTGGGCTTTATTTCCTTGGGCTGGGATGTAGGTGGACCTCTAGAATCATGGATGCCTTGGTTTAGAAATATGCTCTGTCATCTAGGCATCTGGAGGATATCTGGAAAGAATCAGGGTTTTTGGAAGCATCTTGGATCCTAGGTTATCACACAAAATCCAATGGGCTGATGTAGTGGCCTCTAACTCTTGGGTGTGGCCTGGTGGAACTCCAAAATAAGGTAACATTTTATCTTGTATAAAAATTAGGCTCATACTGGACTCATAATTGATGTACAGGACTCAAAATACTGACTAGGTTGGGGTTGAGACAGATCAACTAACCTCAACTTATTACAGGACTCAATCTTAATTGATTAAAAAATTTTCAAAACATTGATATATGACTAATTAAACATATGGGTTCCAGGAATCTATGTCTAATCCTGGTGTCCCCACCAATTCTCCCGGTATGGGAGGAACTCGACTCCATCGAATATGGGTCAATTTAGCTCAAGGTGGGTATGGGTTGAGGTGCTGCAGATCCGCACTAGCGTTCCACACGTCCTCAAATACTGGCTGACCTTGCCACCGGACCAAATACCACTAACAGTCTCTATCCTGGGTACTGATAGCTTGATCATCCAGAGCTCTTTCAATCGTTTCCTCACCATAAGTCCAAATTATATGTGGTCGCTCTAGGATGGGTTCTTTCTCAAAGAACGGGAGTTGCTCAAGGGGCTCGCTGGGTATCACTGCTGGCTCCCTAGACTTTACAAAGTCTAAGATGATGAAGGTGGAGCTAATACCTAAGTTAGGTGATATCTCAGGTTCATAGGCATTGGGTCCACTACTTTTCATTATTTTGGATGGGCAAGCTTCATGAGCAGAAAATTCTTTAATAGTCACATATTCCTCTGCATAAAAGTCTTTATCTTTCCTTTGAAAATTAGCCAAGTTGTTATATAGTTCGTTAATTATGTTTAGCTCTTGACTAATTTCACAGTGCATATTGTGTGCAAAGGCTAGTGTAGGTGTAGATATGCAATTTAGCACTGTGAATTTTATTAGACTCAACTAATACCTATTAGACTCGACTAAACATTCCTATCGAAGGAAATTTTATTGGACTCTCTAGGGTCTAACCTAACAGACTATAGACTTTCAAGGTTTGACCCTAGCATGGCATGCACAAGAAAATTTACTATGTATGCCTATTAAATGCCAGAGGGTATGCAAGAAGTAAGATGCAAACCTAACATGCACAATGTATGTATGCAGCATGCTTACTTCTATAAAATGCAAATGAATGGTTAAGGAAATATAAGAAGATTCATGAAAAGGTAGAAAATATAAGGTGGATTCAGGGTTAGTCTGATTGAAAAAGGGTTCGGGGTTAATCATGTAGACTAAGAGACAAAAAGGTGTTTCAGGGATGAGTCCTATGCTAATGAGATTTACCTTATGGGTTTGAGGCATATCGAAAGGATCTACATAATGGAAGAAAGGGTTGTTGATTTAAGGGAAGAGATCAATTAAAGTTAATGGAATGATTTCATCCCGAGGGTACTGATTCAAAGAGGTCAAGTCCTTAATAAACTCTTCTGGCTCATAAAGTAAAGGACTGGGCTCTCTAATTAGGCTTTCTTCTAGTGGCTCCTCAGGAAAGATTCTAACAGTAGAATTGGGTTCCTCATAGTCTTCTTCCTTTAAGTGTTCTTCCACTACATGGTCAGTTAACTCTATGTTGGTTACTATTTGGGTATGGCTAAGGTTAGCTAAATCTAGGTCTACTCCTACTTGGGTATGGTCAGGTTCAACTAATGTTGGGTGGTCTTATACCTGGCATCTAATGGTTCAATCCCATAGGTCATTTGGTTATTCGATTGGATCAGTTGGTCAAACATTTTATTCCTTTGGTCAAACTTATGTTCCAACTAGTCAAACTATTCCATCATGGCCTTAAAGAGGGTTTCTAGATTGGACTCCATGGTTGAACTGGGTTGGTTACACTAGACTTTTGGTTCAACTAATTCTGGGTTGGTTTCTATCCGGGTTTAGTCATAGTCAACTAATCCTGGATCATCTATAGGGTACTCTTCGAGATCTTCAATAGACTTATTATCTTCATTCTCCTCTACCACACTTGGGTCAGTCTCATATATCCCTTCTTCTAGATCATCTTAGTGAACCAATGGGGTGGTAAGAGGGGTTGGCTACTGGAAAATTGACTAGAGTCTAGGGTAATAGGGGTGGGTAAACTAAGGGTTATGGGTTCATAGGTTATGGGTTTAAAGGTTATGGGTTCAAATCTAGGGGTATCAATTCTATAGGGTTCTGGGTGATTGAGGGATAGTGGGTTACTACTGAGTTCATATCTAGGGACTATGGGTTCCTGGGGTCTATGGGTCAGGTCTGGGGTTCCTACATGGTTTAATCTAGTGGTTAATTGGTCGATCCTAGTGGTTGTTTGGTTATTTGCTTGGGTTATCTAATTGAGTTGAGTGGTCAACTAGACAAGCTGATTTTGGGTTTGATCATGTTTGAGGTCCATCTAAGCTATCTGATTTTGGGATTTGGTGTTGGCTTGGTTTAGTTGGGCAAACTAGTTCATGATGGCCTCAAAATTGGAATCCATGGTTGAGTTGGGTTGGGGTGTAGACTTCTGGTATTGGGTTCCTAGTCTAGTGGTCATGCAACAATCAATCTAGCAATCAGAATGGAATGGTGTAGCCAAGTATAAAAAAAGAACTAGGCTAGCACAATCTAGGGTTTCTTAGACCTAGAGCCAAAACTGAATGGGTCAGCTCAACTTACAATTAACCCAGCAGCTAATCCTGCCACTAGCCAAGTAGGGGGTGGGGTGGTGGGAGGCTCCCCCTGCTTGTCACAGGATCCTAATTATAAACCACCAGTCTAAAAGTAAAAAATGTGGTTGCAGGTGCCTACGCTAAGCATGCAACAGCACAGGGAATAGGTAAGTATTTTAAAACATTTTTAATAAATGCGGAAAAAATCTACTCCGCACAGGATCTAGCATATGCAAGATGCATGTATTGGCATGATACAGGACATATAATATTTATAAATATTTTAATAAATCTAGATCTACACATGCACCGAAAATAAAACCCAAAAACATACCTTATTCCCAACTGGAATAAGTCTGGGATAAACCTGGAATAGACTGGAATAACTGGAATAAAGTTATTCCAGTCGTCTTCCACCTTGGGCTGAAAACTGGGCTTCCGAAAAGTCCCCGGAACGTTGCCTTCCGGACTTCCGATCGCTCCCAAATTTGAGCTGTAGATTCTTAAGGAAGTCCTCTTCGATTTGGCACTAGTTTCTGCAAGAAAAACTAAGCCAATAAATCGTAAAATTCGTCGAAGTCTGCTGTGCGAAAATGGCAGCAGAACAGAGTAGCTGTCTTTGTCGTTGGATTTCGAGCAACTGGAGCGATCCCGGCTCGTGTGGTTTACTCCGAGGAGTAGAAGAATACTCCCTCTAGAGGGGAGACAGGCCCGGGGCTCTCCGATCCCTCTCCACGCACGGTGCTAGCCACCGGAAGATGGTTCATGGTCACAAGTTGCTGCAGCAAAACAGAATTGCTGCAGCAAAACAGAATTGCTACAGCAGGAATTTTGAGCACTCAAATGGTGGGAAGAATCTTGGTTTCTCTCCCTCACAACACTCCCAAAACCAGCCCTCAAGGAGTACTAGGACAGCACAAAAAATTTCCCTCTCAAATGGTGAAACCCTTCTTCTCATGGTGAGAAGACAACGCACGACTGAAACTTTCAAGCTAAAAAAAAAAAACCAGGGAACACTGCTTTGGGTTGCACTTGGTTTAAATAAGCTGTAAGAGAGAGAGCGTGGGAGAGGGAGAGACGGGAGGTGAAAAGAGCCATCGGTTAATCACTCATTAACAAGCCTTTAAACCCATTTACCAGCCATTAGAAGAGAATAATGGAACGGGTGGAGGGAGGAGAAAACTCCATTGTTTGTTTCTTTTGGACTTCCAGCGATAGGAATTCCAGCAAATATCCGTGTAAACGGTTGAAGGGGTAAATACTGGTTCAATAAACTGGTTCAAACCAAATATTTAATCCTTGGTTCAATCCTATTAAACCAATTTGGTTCAAACCCATTGGTTCAATTAACCAACGGTGATTCAATCCAATTGAACCTGGTCCAACCCTAATCAAAATTGGGTTAATTGGTTCACAACCAATTGGAGGCCGAAACGAACTCCGAATCAGTTCAAAACTGATTCAGAAAAATCCTGGCGCAGTCCTGATCAACCCGGAACAATTTCCGGTTGACTCAGACAAGTGCAATACAGGAAAAACGAGTGCTCAAAAATACTGTGACCATGAAACCGAGATGATTCCCAATCGTAATCGGTATCCGGATCAGAGAGTTATCCTCTGTGGCATGTGACCTCATAGGTTCGAACCTAAACGGTAGCACTAGAACAGTTCTAGTACCAGCACAGGAAACCATCTAGCAATGGGTCCCGGCGTCCGGATAGGTCGAAGATGCGGGAGCAAACTATCGAACCTCTGGCATATGGTTACCGTATAATTCATCCCTTTGACCTCTAATGCTCAGGATGACTAAGATTGGGTTGCCAACCCAGACTGAGTCAGTCGACTACGTGTCTCAACCTCGCAAGCCCAGTGACTCTTCACTAGGGCTACCCCGGCCGAGGATTTGCTAAATTGAGATACTGCGAGACATTCAATCCAAACTGTTTGGACAGGTCAATTCCATCTTGGTCCATCACTGCTCCACAAGTACTTGCCTGTACCCAGAAACCTTCCATCACCGGATTAAAAATCCGGGTAGTCCGGCACCAAAGCACAGGGAGTTGCTTGCAAGCTATCATGATGACCTCAGGTCAGAGGGACACTTATACCCATATCCAATCGTGAGTATCCCTTTGACAGAAAGGGACTGCACGGAGTCACGTTCAATGAGATATCATATATATTCCAATTGTAGATCACATCAGTGTCACCACACTCATTTGGTCAAGAGGACAACCCAACGATGTAAACTACAACAACCTATACTTGATATATTACCGTCCAGTACAATATATCCTTTGGTTGTGAACAGGGTTTAAGGACCACTCGATACATCCTCTCTGTATCGAAATTAGTGTAGTCCTAAGGACTTCATCACATGGAAAGAGTTCTCTTAGGGAAATACAATATGTGATGAGCTGCCAAAAATAATATTTTATTAATTCATTGAAAAAGTACAATACTTAGCACAACCGTCTACAATCCAGGCGATTGGCTTTGGGACACAGTTCCCAAAATTTTTATTTTTATTTTTTTTTGAATTAAAAAAAAATATTGAGTACATATTGGGTTGCCTCCTAACAAGCGCTAAGTTTAATGTCTTCAGCCAGACATAATGCAGCTCAATTCAGTGTGGGTCAGTTAATGTTACTTGGTCGATGGTTCGATTTGTTGATATTCCTTCAATGTATGGTTTTAAACGTTGACCATTCACCTTAATGAAGTTTCCTGACCTAGGATCATAAATTTTGACTGCACCATAGGGGAAAACTTGGTTAACAATATAAGGTCCATCCCATCTAGATCTCAATTTTCCAGGAAATAATCGAAGCCTTGAAATAAATAACCAGACTTGTTGATTTGGCTCAAAGATTTTCCTAGAAATAAATTGATCATGAAAGGCTTTCATTTTCTCTTTATAAATACGTGAATTTTCGTAAGCCTCTCGCCTCAGTTCATCTAGTTCACTCAGTTGCAACATCCGGTTAGAACCAGCTTGCTTTAAATCAAAATTTAATTGCTTAATCGCCCAATATGCTCTATGTTCAAGTTCTACCAGAAGATGACATGCTTTTCCAAAGATTAGCCTATAGGGAGACATTCCAATGGGATTCTTGTAAGCTGTCCGATAGGCCCATAATGCATCATCTAATCTATCTGACCAGTTTCTACGATCGGGCCTAATAGTCTTTTGCAAAATGTTCTTGATCTCCTATTGGATACTTCCACATGGCCACTTGTTTGCGGGTGATAAGGTGTAGCTACTTTATGTGTGACCCCATATTTTTGCAAAAGCATTCGAAATTGGTAGTTTGTGAAATGGGCACCTCCGTCGCTAATGATGGCACAAGGAAATCCGAACCTAGAGAAGATATTCTTTTGAACAAACTTTATGACTACTTATGATCATTGGTTCATGTTGCCATTGCCTCAATCCATTAGAAACATAATCGACAGCCACCAAAATATATTCAAAACCATTAGAGGGTGGAAAGGGTACCATAAAATCAATTCCCCAAGCGTCAAAGATTTCAACTACCAAGATTGGATTTAAAGGCATCATGTCTTTTCTTGAAATATTTCCTAAGGCTTGACACCTAAGACATTCTTTGCCAAAAGCATAGGCATCCTTAAACAATGTCGGCCAGTAAAATCCACTTTGCAAAACTTTAGCCATAGTTTTTCGACCAGAAAAATGTCCTCCGCAAGCAAGGGTGTGGCAAAAATTCAAAATACTCAGATGTTTAGATTCAGGAACACACCTACTGATGATTTGATCAGCACAGATTAGAAAGAGTTCAGGATCTTCCCAAAAGTAATATTTAATTTGAGCAAAGAATCGATCCTTTTCATTCTTGGACCAGCCATCAGGGATTTGTCCAACCACTAAGTAGTTCACAATATCTGCAAACCAAGGTGCCTTTGCATGTAAAACTGCTAAGAGCTGTTCATCCGGAAAAGATTCTTCAATTGATGTAGGTTCACACTCTTCAACTAAAATCTTAGATAGATGGTCTGCTACAACATTCTCAGATCTTTTCTTGTCTCGAATTTCAATATCAAACTCTTGTAGCAGTAAGATCCATCTAATCAATCATGGTTTAGCATCTTTTTTTGAGAGCAGGTATCTCAAAGCCGAGTGATCCGAATAAACCACAATCTTGGAACCTAAAAGATATGATCTAAACTTTTCCAGGGCAAACACCACAGCTAGCAACTCCTTTTCAGTAGTGGTATAATTTTTTGGGCATCATTCAAAGTTCTGCTAGCATAATAAATCACTATGGGACATTTGTTTACCCTTTGGCCTAAGACAGCTCCTATGGCAAAGTCTGAAGCATCACACATGATTTCAAAAGGTAGTGACCAATCTGGGGGTTGGATGATTGGGGCTTGGGTCACAGCTTCCTTTAGAAACTCAAAAGCCTTAAGACAATCATCATCAAAATTGAAAGGAATGTCCTTAGCGAGCAGATTACACAAAGGATGGGAAATTTTGGAAAAGTCTTTGATGAAGCGACGATAGAATCCTACATGGCCGAGAAAAGATCGAATTTGTCTAATAGAGGTGGGTGGAGGAAGTTTGGAGATCAATTCAACCTTTTCTTTATCTACCTCGATCCCTCTCTTAGATACAATATGTCCTAAAACAATCCCTTCTCGAACCATGAAATGGCTCTTCTCCCAGATCAGAACTAAATTAGCCTCAATACATCGTTTTAATATTTTCTTCAAATTATTGAGGCAACTCTCAAAAGATTCTCCAAAGACTGAAAAATCATCCATAAAAATTTCTAAGAAATCTCCTACCATGTCTGAGAAAATTGATATCATGCACCTTTGAAAGGTTGCAGGTGCATTACACAAACCGAAAGGCATTCTACGGAAAGCAAAGGTTCCAAAGGGACATGTGAAGGTGGTCTTTTCCTGGTCTCCTGGATAGATTGCTACCTAGTTGTATCCTGAGTATCCATCTAAGAAGCAAAAGTATTGCTGGCTAGCTAATCTTTCTAGGATATGATCAATAAGTGGTAAGGGAAAGTGGTCTTTGCAGGTAGCTACATTAAGTTTTCTATAATCTATACAGACACGCCACCCAGTAGAAAGTCATGTTGGCACTAAATCCCCATGGTCAGTACGGACAACCGTGAGTCTAGAATTCTTTGGAATGACTTGAGTAGAACTCACCCAGTGGCTATCAGAAATAGGATAAATAATACCAGCATTTAACCATTTAATCACTTCCTTCTTGACCACTTCTTGCATGTTTGCGTTGAGCTGTCTTTGCATTTCTCTAGTAGGCTTGGCACTATCCTCAGTATAGATATGGTGCATACAAATTGATGGTCTAATGCCTTTTAAATTAGCAATGGCCCAACCTATGGCCTCCCTATGTGTTTTCAGAACATCTATCAATTGGTTTTCTTGCTCAATGGTTAGGTCAGAAGCAATGATCACAGGCAGGGTTTTGTCAGGTCCTAAAAACACATACTTAAGTGATTCAGGCAAAGTTTTTAGTTCAAATTATGGTGGGGCCTGAATCGAAGGGTGCAAAGGCTCAGTTCCTAGGTCAGGTAAGGATTCAGTTTGCATTGACCAAGGTGGTGAAGGTTGAGGTGAATCAAGTAGGGCATTTACCTCTTGGACTTGGGTTTCAACAATAGGCTCATCATCTTCGATCAAATTGGAGGAAAATTCAGACTCAACAATCTCATCTACTAAACTAATCACAGAACAATTTTCCTCCTCTCGAGCAAACTTTGAGGCATTAAAAATATTAATTCTCACCTTTTGATCCCCAAAAGAAATGTCCATAGCTCCCGTTTTACAATTGATATTGGCATTGGCAGTGGCTAGGAATGGACGACCTAAGATTATGGGATTCTGATTTAGCTCTTGGGATGGTTCCATGTCTAGTATGAGGAAGTCTACAGGGAAATAACATTGGTTCACTCTAACTAAGACATCCTCAATCAAACCACGTGGTGTCTTGACAGATCTATCGGCTAGTTGAAGAATGACTGACGTGGGTTTTAGTTCACCTATCCCAAATTTTCATAGACTGAGGTTGGAAGAAGGTTCACACTAGCTCCTAGGTCTAATAGGGCTCGGTCAAAGGTAATGCCTCCTATAACACAAGAAATCAAAGGAGCACTGGGGTCTTTCATTTTCTGAGGTAATTGATTCAACAAGACTGCACTTACATCCTCAGACAATATGATTCTCTTTATGGTTCGTGGCTCATGCTTTTGGGTGCAGAGTTCTTTGAGAAATTTAGCGTAAGCTGGAACGTGCTGAATTGCATCGAGGAGGGGTAAATTATATGAACTTGCTTGAATAATTCCATTAGCTCCTCGTTGCATGCTCCTTGCTTTTTACTGAAAGAGCCAGCTTCTAGGGCTGAAGGGAACGAGACTCTAGGTTTATAAGTCTCAGGTAATTCATCTGCTCTCTTCTTCCCTTTCTCATTTAATCGGAACCAGTATCAGTACTAGTCTCGGGCTCAGGCTCTTCTACATGGTTAGTCTCAGTACTAACATCATCTTCTAACTTCTCATTCTTGCTAGCATCAGTACTAGCCTCTCTCTCCTGGTCTTGATATGGGTCCCTAAGAATCCAACCACTTCTAAGCTCAGAAATTGCTTTGGCATTCTCAAATTGAGGGTTCTTAGGTGGAACATTAGGCTGAAGAATGAGTGGGTTGTTTCTAGGGTTCGGTATTGGTTGACTCAGTATTTGACCTGGTTCTCTTCTCATAGTAGATTCAGCTAACTGTCCTATTTGAACTTCTAACCTGGCGATAATTGTTGTTGGGTTATGATTAATTGTTGAAGTTGATCAAACCTATCGTCGGCCCGATTGGTTTGTTGAGGAGGTTGATATGATGACTGATGATGATATGGTGGCTGATATGGTGGCAGAGCAGGCTGACTAGGCTGACCTCTATTATAGGCATAGTTTTGGTATGGGGGCCTATTTTGAAAGTTCCATGCAGGAGGAGTTTGGGTCTGAACCTGAGTCTGTTGTGGTTTCCAAGAAAAATTAGGCTGGTTTCTCAAACCCGGGTTATAAGTATTTGAAAATGGGTCATTACCCGGCTTGGAGTAACCTAGAGCAGCTTGGACTTGTTCTTGGATGAAAGGTGGTAACTGTGCAACCGTAGGACATTCATTCATGTGATGGGCTGGGCTAGCACAGATAGAACAAATCTCATGATGATTAGAGGGTGATGGGTATTGTGTAGGAGATTGTTGACTGAGGGCTAGGACTTGGTCCAACTTTTGAGAAAGGAGGTCGACTATATCTAATCTTTGGGATATTAGGTTCAAGTCGACATTGGAATTTGAATGTCTAATTTTATAAATCCCTGCCCGCTTTTGGTGAGGAATCGATCTTTCATATGAAGTCAAAGAAGCATGGTTGATCGAATTTTCACTTAGGGTTTCAAACAAGGTATAGGCCTCATCCTCACTTCTACTCATAAATGCACCTCCACAAGATGCATCCACCATCTGTCTATACTTGTCTCCTAATCCCTCATAAAAAGCTTGGACAATTTGCCACTTAGACAGACCATGATGTGGGCATTTTCTAAGGAGTTCCTTAAGTCTCTCCCATGATTCATGAATTTGTTCACCAGGAAGCTGAGCAAATCCAGTGATGGCTCGCCTCATGGTGTGGGTTCGACCTATAGGATAGAATTTCTTAAGGAACTCGTGCTGCATTTCAGCCCAAGTTCGAATTGGTTTCCCTATTGTGCCAAGCCAGTACTTGGCCTTATCCTTAAGTGAGAAGGGGAACAAGGTTAGCCTAAGGGCATCATCAGTAAAATCTTGGATCTTCACCGTAGAACAGATTTCTAGAAACTCATCTAGATGCTTATAAGGATCTTCGTTGGTATTCCCATAAAAGGAAGGGAGCATCTGGATTGTGGCAGACTTGATCTCATATTGTCAAGCAGGTATTTCAGGTAAATGGATACAAGTCGATAGGTTGTAGGTGGAAGGAATAAAGTATTCCTTCATCTGTCTAGGTGGTTCTTCTGGGTTTCCAGCCATTTGATTTTTTGGTGTACTATGGATCAGCCGTTCAATTTCAGGGTTGAAGTCAACTAGGTCTGGAAATAAAGATCTTCTACCGTGCATGAAACAGTGCAACCCAAATATGTGAATCAAATTTTTTTATTTTATATATATATATATATATATTTTTTATTTTCAAACACTTATCAAGCAGATTTCTATCCTTGGCTCCCTAATTCTAGACAGCTCCTAACTTCCAAGACCGCCTTAGAGCCCTCCAAGTCAAAGACCAATTAGCTAACTGGCCAGGTAAGGGTGAGGTCGGTGGAGTTTCCCTCTTTGCTTGCCTTAGACACCAATTAAAATTGGACAAGTAAGCGGATCCAACCACCTTCCTTCGGGACGTAAACCCTGAACCCCTTTCCTAGACACCAGTCAACCAACTAATCTTGACCCGTCCAACTCTTCTGGGTGCCCTGTCCTATTGAGCTTGAGTTCCTTAGGGCTGACGTCTAGTTAATTTTATTTAGAAGGCTTAGGTATGCAAAATGAGGGGTGATGGTTTGTGCGCTAAGGAAGGGTATTGAACTCCCCACCTTATCTTGTTTATGGATTAGTGCCCTTAAGATGATTATGAGATTATGAAATGCAATGAGATGCCCAAAATAAAAGTTATAAACACACAAAATTAAATTAAAGATATATATATTTTTAATTTTGTGATTAAGTTTCTAATCCTAATAAATTATGAAATGTCTGGGCAATTTTTTTTGGATTTTGCAGAAAAGATAAATTTACCTAAATGAATCTAAAAATGAAAAGCAAAAAAAATTTTTTTTTTTTTTTTTAAATTTGAAATTTGAAATTTTTTTTTTTTTGAAATAAGAAAAGAAACTAAAAAGGAAAACAATTAATATGTAAAAGAGGAAAGAAAGTTTACTGATTGGGAGACTTTCTTCCTCTTCTGCTTTTCTCCCCCTTTTTTTTTTTAATCTACAAGAAAAAGAAAAGTTAGCATGGTATATAAAAAAAATCAAAAGATAAAAAATTATTATTTTAATGCCTTCCCCGGCAACGGTGCCAAAAACTTGGTAGGACCGCGAGGTTGTCGTTAAAACACCATGGCTATCAGTTTAAAATCCGACTTCTTAAAATATTTAAAATATGTAGCAAGAGGAGTCGAGTCGAATCCACAGAGAAGGCAGTGTTTAGGATTTGAAATTTTTGATCTTTGTAAAAAATATTTGAATTCGAAAAAATATAAAAATTAAAATTGCAGGAAAACTTGGCACTAGGATCTATTATTTAGATCCTAGCATCTATTTGCAGACAAGACGAAAGACAGGAATTAAAAAGAGATATTGCATTGATTGAAATTTAAGGTCTAAATACAATACAAAAAAAAACTAAATTAACAAAACAAGAAACAAAGATAAGAACAGATCGACGCAGCCTCGTCGGGAAGATAGCTCCTTCCTTCATACTCCGTGGAGCGAACTGGGCTTCCTCTGTGTCTTCTTCTTCGGATCTTGATCTCAGAGAGAGAGAAGGCTGGAAGATGGTGTAGGGACACACTCTCCTTTGAAAAACCTCACTCCCAAAAGCTAACCCGTAACCCAAGCAATGCCCTTTACCCTGTACCTTGTCTTTTCTCCGGGATCCCTCTCTCTTGTGCACTGGGGTTCATTTTATAATTGACCGGAGAGGGGAGCTCGTTGCACACTAGCGATGTAGGACAAAAAAAATGTGACTGCTCCATTGCTGCTCCGTTGATTACGCCGCTCGTGGGCTGCGCTGGTGCTCGTGGATTGTGCTGTGGAGCTCATGGAGAACGCCCAACGTTCGTGGAGCTCGCCCGTGGACTGCTCGTGGACTGCCCATGGAGAACGCCCGTGGACGGCTCATGGACGGCGCTCCGGCAAGCCAGCTTGTGGAAAATGCCCAGCGTCCGTGGAGCTCACCCGTGGACTGCCCTTGGTCGTGCGCGTGGAGGAGCTTGGCCGTGGAGAACGCCCGTGGATGTGCGCGTGGAGGAGCTCGGCCGTCCACGTGGAGGAGCTCGACAACGCCACCGCCGGAGCTTCTCCTCCGGCCATGGAGAACGCCACCGTGGAGGGCGTGGGCTGCGCGTGGAGGAGCTCGGCAATGCCATCGCCGGAGCTTCTCCTCGGGCCGTGGACACGTGAAGAACGTGGGCTGCCTCCTCTCGTTTGCCGCCGAAAAATGCCGCCACCGACCGTCAAACCACCACCGGAGCTTCTCCTCCGGCCAGGGACACTGCCAGCGTGCTTCTTGGCAAATTTCGGCGCCTCTGGAGGGCTGTGGTCCACGGCCTATTCCGTGGACCGACAACCATGGCTGCCGGTGAACCAAACTGTAATAAAAAAACCAGCAGTCGGTCCATGATGGACCGGCTGCTCCAAAAACTGTGCAGCATCAAAATGTGTGCAAAAATCTTAGAAAATTCATAACTTCTTCATTTCAAACCTGATTTAAGTACCGTTTGCGTCGTTGGATTCCATAAATCAAGCTCTACCTATTGGTTTATTTCAGTCTTATTAATTTTACTGATTCCATGATCATTAATTATAATTATTAAATATTTATTAATCATTTAAATGGGTGTGATTGAAATCTATTTTTCATGAACGTATTCTAATTCCATATTTTTCAAAGATATTTTTTAAAATAATTAGTTTTGCAAGAAAGTCCAAATTAATTATGAAATTAGGTTATTAAAAGAATATTAGCACCAATAATTAACTAAAGTACTTAAAATAAACGTGTAAATCCATGATTTATCAGTCCTTTAACTAGACCCTTAGTCTTGGGCCCCAAGTAAGGGTACATTAGACATTACATAAGAATTAGTCTTGGGTCACAAGTAAGGGTACATTAGACATTACATAAGAATTCTTTTCCCTTCAAACCCTAGCTAGGAAAGTAAGGAAACCTAGGTAGAAAAATCCCTAAGAATTCTTCCACACTCCATGTCTTGGTCGGCCAAGGGGGTGACCCTAAGTGGCCGACCAAGAGGTGGTCACCATAAGTCCAAGGCACCCTAGCTCCCTCCTGGGGCTTGGCTGGCCCAGTTTGCTTCCGGTTGGTCCAGGGCTTCAGGGTTTCTAAATTTTCCTCCTGGGTTCTTTAAATCCTCAAGCTGGGTTGGACTTGGGCTATACTTCCATGTCTTTACTCTAGTTGGACTTCATCTTCACTTGTATGATGTGATCTTAAGTCTTCAATATGGTTGAACAGGACTAAAAAAATATAACTTAGCTGAACTAAGCTTTATTACAATAGACTCGAGTGTTATTAAGTGATCCATAGAAGGTTGAGAAGCCTTTGTCTTATTCTGGAGCCTCTGGTGTCCGCACCACCTTTATTCTTTGACTATTCCACTCAAGGATACCTCTTGGACTTGGTCAACACTTCAAGGATGCCATGGAGGGTGTGTTGGGCTTCTAGGGGCAGCAAAGGGCCATCACAAAGGGGCTTGTGATGCGGGACTAAAATGCATGCAATTCTTTTTGTATGTTTTATATGTGGGGTTAGGTGATTAATTCCTGAATCTCAGATCAAAATTAGTTGTAGGGAGTTTTTTATGAATTTTTGAAGCCAAGCATGCAGATTAGAACCTAGAAAAGTACTAAGAAGGATCGCTGGGGCTGAGAAGCCCCGGTTAGGGCAAGTTCTCCTACGATATAAAGATTGGAGGTAGAGGGGGTGTACCTGACAACGTCTGAAGCACCCGGTGAAGATCGCAGCAAAGGAGTCTCTCATTCCTCAATGGATGCGGCCTAGAAAATCGAGCCAAAGACCCACAGATTCCAGGCTTTCTGCTCGGTGGTCCGATTGAGGCGTGGCTGGAGTCGTTGGATTCGTAGGAGCTCGAGGACCTGCAAATGACCTATCAGGGGTTATAAAACTTAGAAGAAATCAAGAAAACAAAGAAAAACAGCAAAGGGAAGAAAGTTTTGGAGGGGGCTAGAAGGATGGTTGGTGGCAGGAAGATGGTTGCAAACACTGGGAAGAAGAACTCTCAAACCCCTTTATGCACACAACAGGGTAATCACACAAAGCAATTGAAGAACTCAAGGTTTATTTCATATCAAAATCTCCCCTCATACAAGAGGCTAGGGTCCTTTAAATAGACCCTTAACCTTGGGCTCCAAGAAAGGGCACATAAGTCCTTACATAAGAATCCTTTTCCCTCTCAAACCCTAGCTAGAAAATAAGGAAACATTAGGTAGAAAAATCCTTAAAATTCTCTTAACTTGGCCAACACTCAAAGGATGCCTAAGGGGGAGTGTTGGGCTTCTAGGAGTAGCAAGAGGCCAGCTCAAAGGGGCTCGGGCGCATGGGTTTGGGCCTCTGGAAGCTAGGGTGGCCTGGTAGCCAAGTAGCAGGAATATTCCCTGTTATCTTGCTTCTTAAGGGCTTGGGCTTGGTGCCTGGGCTTGATTTCTTTGTGCTAGGATGCATATGGACCTCAAAAATCATGGATGCCTTTGTATATGAATATATTTTGGTATTTGGAAGGGAATCTGGGCATATGTAGGGCATCTGCAAGGAATTAGGGTTTTCTGAATTTTTCCTTCTAGGGTCTTCAAATCTTCAAGCTGGGTTGGACTTGGGCAATACTTCCATGTCTTCAATCTGGTTGGACTTGGTCTTCACCTGTATGATGTGGTCTTGAATCTTTAATATAGTTGAATAGGACTCAAAAAAATAAAATTAGCTCGACATGAGCTAACTAACACTGGACTGAACTAGCTCAACATGAGCTGACTAGTACAAAACTAAAACTCAAAAGACTCCCGGGGTGGGAGGAACTCGACCCTGTCGAGTGAAGATCAAGCAGGCTCACATATCTCTCGAGGAGGTCTAGGTTGAGGTGCTGCAAGTCCTCTCGAGAAATCCACGAATCATCCGACTCTGGCCGGCATTGCAATCGGACCAGGAAACGTTGATAACCGCGGCCCTGGGTCATAATGGCTTGATCGTCCAGGATACACTCGATCCATTCTCCTCTTTCAGGCCAAATTTATTAGTGGACACTCTGGGTTAGGGTCACTCACAATGAAAATGAATAGGTTCAAAAGCCTCACTAGGTATTGCTGCCGGTTCCCTGTACTCAACCAGGTCTATAATATTGAAGGTAGAACTAATGCTCAAATCCGAAGGCATGTCTAACACCTAGGCATTTGATCCAACCTTGTCTATCACTTTAAAAGGTCCGGCTCTGTGAGCATGAAGCTTCTTTTAGGCCT
Source organism: Areca catechu (assembly GCA_021397845.1). Classification (NCBI taxonomy): domain Eukaryota; kingdom Viridiplantae; phylum Streptophyta; class Magnoliopsida; order Arecales; family Arecaceae; genus Areca; species Areca catechu. Next base: position 60,530,920 of record CM038050.1, read on the forward strand.
AATGGTGGGGACACTGGAGGCACCAGAATAAGACAGAGGCTTTTCAACCCTCTATGAATTGATCAATAAATTATGAGTCCATCTGTAATAAGGGCTAAGCCCATCTGAGTCCATTTTAGTTGTTATTTGAGTCTTTTGAGTTTCAGTTTTGTACTAGTCAGCTCATGTTGAGCTAGTTCAGTCCAGTGTTAGTCATCTCATGTCGAGCTAATTTTATTTTTTTGAGTCATATTCAACCATATTGAAGACTCAAGACCACATCATACAAGTGAAGACCAAGTCCAACCAGATTGAAGACATGGAAGTATAGCCCAAGTCCAACTCAGCTTGAAGATTTGAAGACCCCAGGAGGAAAATTCAGAAAATCCTAATTCCTTGCATATGCCCTCCAGATGCCCAGATTTCCTTCCAGATGCCAAAATATATTCATATACCATGGCATCTATGATTTTAGAGGTCCATATGCATCCTAGCCCAAAGAAATCAAGCCCAGGAGCCAAACCCAAGCCCCTAAGAAGCAAGATACCAGGGAATATTCCTGCTACCTGGCTACCAGGCCACCCCAGCTTCCAGAGGCCCAAACCCATGCGCCCGAGCCCCTTTGGGCCGGCCTCTTGCTGCTCCTAGAAGCCCAACACGCCCCCCTAGGCATCCTTGGAGTGTTGACCAAGTCAAGAGAATTTTTAAGGATTTTTTCTACCTAATAATTCCTTATTTTCTAGCTAGGGTTTGAGTAGGAGTAGGATTCTTATGTAAAGACTAATGTATCCTTACTTGGAGCCTAAGACTAAGGGTCTATTTAAAGGACCCTAGCCTCTTGTATGAAGGGAGATTTTTGATATGAAATAAACCTTGAGTTCTTAGATTGTTTTGTGTGATTACCCTGCTGTGTGCATAAAGGGGTTTGAGAGTTCTTCTTCCCGGTATTTGCAATCATCTTCCTGCCGCCAACCATCTTTCCAGCCCCTCCAAAACTTTCTTCCCTTTGCTATTTTCCTTTGTTTTCTTGATTTCCTCTAAGTTTTCTAACCCTTGATAGGTCATTTGTAGGTCCCTGATTTTCTACGAATCCAACAACTCCAGCAACGCCTCAATCGGACACCGAGCAGAAATTCGGGCATCCATTGGTCTTTGGCTCGGTTTTCCAGGCTGCATCCATCGAGGAACGAGAGATCCCTTCACTACGATCTTCACCGGGCACTTCAGACGTTGTCAGGTACACCCCCTCTACCTCCAGTCTTTTTATTGTAGGAGAACTTGCCCTAACCGAGGCTTCTCAACCCCGGCGATCCTTCTTTAGTACTTTTCTAGGTTCTAATCTGCATGCTTGGCTTCAAAAACTCATACAAAATTCCCTACAACTAATTTTGATCTGAAATTTGGGAATTAATCACCTAACCCCACATATAAAATATACAAAAAGAATTGAATGCATATTAGTCCCGCATCATTTGGTATCAGAGCTTAGATTAGGGCTTGTTTTCTATAATTTTTCAGTCCGTATATGCTATGTTTTATAAATTATTTCTCCTTGTTAGAAACTCCAAAAACCTTGAATTTTATTTTTCTGGATTCACCATAATTCACAGTAATTTTCATAAGTTTTTCAAATTTTATTATAGCCTGTGACTTTTCTGCAAGCTGAAATACTGCATGCAAATTTTTGGCTCTATTTTTTTCAGCAAGACAAGTTCGGAAGTTTTAGGGTTTTATTTAGCATTTTTGCATATCTTTTAATTTTAGTATATTTCATGCATATTAGGCCATAATTTGCAAGTTTTCTTCTATTTAAGAAAATACCAAAAAAAAATTACATATTCTCCAAAAATACCAAAAACATCTAAACCCTAATTTGCATCCTCATTTGCCTGCCATCATTGCATAATCTACCTTTAAGGGCACTCTTGCTATGTCAGATGAGGGGAGGATTTGATCACCTCTCCTTAGCCCAAAACCACATCCCTTGCATTCGATTTCAAGCCTTAACCTAAAATTAACTAGACTTAATTTGCCCTAGTGGGTTAGGGACACCAACTGGTTGGGTCCGGGCTAGTGTTAGATCACCGTGTCAAGTTAACCTATATGTGCCTTGTGCTCAGTGTCTAGAACGGTGGTTCAGGGATTCAATCCTGAAGGGCTTGTGTGCTGGTCCGCCTACCTGGCCAATCTCTGATTGGTGTCTAGGATTGGCAATCCGGGACCTAACACTCCTCTTACACCTGCCTGGCTGAGTACAGGGTTACTATAGGCTAGTTTGCCACCTTGATTGAGCATCTAGTTTGGACTCTAGGTCTAGTCAGCTATAGTTGGTCTAATCGAGTCTTGCATGAGCACTAGATCAGGGGTTTCATATCACCCACCTCCTTCACAAATGTCTGAACCCATGAAAAATTTGCAAGCCCAAATAAAAGCACTCACTGAGCAACTAACCCAATCCATGGCCCAGTTAACTCAGTCTAGTACCCAAACCAACAATAGAATTGACCATCTTGCCAACAGGTTTGACCAGTTAGAAGGCCGTGTAGCGACCATACAAAGAACCCATGGGTCACAGTCTGATCCACATCCTGAGTCCCCTCAACCTAAGAGGACCCCAAACCCTGATTCATACCATGAGGTCGAACCTAGGAGAGCTCCTCATCCTGACCCATACTATAATCCTGAACCTAGGAGGACCCCAAACCTTGATCCATTCCGTGTGGTTGAACCTAGGAGAACCCCCCAGCTTGACCCATACTATAATCCTGAGCCTAGGAGGACCCCAAACCCTAATCCATACCTTGAGGCTGAACCTAGGAGAGCCCATCGTCATGACCCAATCCCTAAGGTTAGTCCTAGAAGACCCAATCAGGATTTTGTAGACCAGAAAGATAGATCCTATTTACCCTCTCCCTATAAGCCTAGTATACCCACAACCTATAGATCTTATGACTCAAAATCCTCTGACTCTAGAACTTACGAACCCATATCCCTTGAGCCTAGTAGACCCAACACCCAATATTCTGACCCATATAGGGAGTCCAACCCAAGGAGAACCCAATATTCTGACCCATATAGGGAGTCCAACCCTAGGAGAACCCAATATCCTGACCCATATACGGAGCCCAACCTTAGGAGGACCCCATATCATGATCCATCCTTAGAACCCGACCATAGAGCTGACCCAAAATCCTATTGGTGCGGGCACCAGACTCAGAAGAAGACTTCAGAGTTCCATCTGGATCTCTGATTAACCTTACCCGAAGAATTAGGGTTTTTTGGCTTGTAATAAGGGTTGACTTGAACAACTCAATTTTAGCTTGAGTCTGTATTACCTGCATTTTTATTTTATTGAGTCATGTTGACTCAGTAGTGGTCTAGGACTTCAACCTGGGGTGTTACATTTTCTCCCAAGGCCAAGCAAGTGGGCGCCACACTCCCAGCCACATGCCTGAGTCCAGGGGGCGCCACTTATCCATCCAGTATACTCTGGTCCCCACACCACAGATAGCAGCTCCCTTCTCTCATGTGCCAATTGAGGAGAAATCAACCAGGGGTCCACAAATCAAGGGGGCGACCCAAGACATTCCCAAAAGAACCAAACTATGAAAGGAAAGAAATTTTCTTGGAGAGAACTTCAAGGAGGTGCCTATTCCCTGCCAGAAATACTCAAAACAAAGATGGGAAGGACCATGACTTAGGGAGAAAGAAAAGGAGGAGTCCAAAAAAAAGTTGAGCCATGAAAGGAAGGAGATTTCTCTTGAAGAGCAAGGTTAGGAGGCACCCTAGAAATTCCAAATAAAGCCAGATATAAAAGGAAAGAAATTTCTCTTGAAGAGCAAGGTTAAAAGGCGCCCAAACACTTCCAGATAAGGCCAAGCATAGAAGGAAAAAAATAATTTTTCTTGGAGGTCAAGGCTAGGAGGTGCCACCCACTTTCCTTTTTAAGCCATCAATCAATTTTATGGAATTATTTGGCCGGCCATATGTGTAAGGATTGATCCTACAATCCTAATTTGCAGATCCACTCCTTTAGTCCCACATGGAAAGATGTAAAACCCTACTCTCTTGTAAAGTCCTATAAATTAAAACCCCTTTGTAAGTTCTAATGAATCTGATGAATGAAACCAACTTTTTTTGTGAGCAAACTCTGTGTTTTCTCTCTTCCGCACTTGCATCCAGGTGTTGAGCTCCGTGAGGGAGTAAATCCGGGTTCCCCAGGAAACTTGAGGAGGTGTGAGATCTCCAAACCCCAAACCCTAGGTTAGCCACTTCTACTCCAAAACCCTAGCCGCCCATCATCCACTTCAATCCACCAAACCCTAGCCTATCCCACCTCCCATGGTCTCTCTCTCCAAGTCCAGCCGACCACCAGCATCCAGCTCTAGTCCGGATACTTCAGATCCATAGCTCTTTTCAGAGGGAGTCGAATCAGCCTTCAAGAGAATCCGGATCTCAGCGACATCAGCCTTCAAGTTCTTCGAACTGGTAAATCCTTCCCTGAGTCTCTGAATCCATCACTTGTTTTTCTTCTTACCAGATCTTGAGTTCAGGAGAAGCCGACCCAGCCACGAGACCAGTATTGTAGGATCCATTGCGAAGATAGCCGAATCCGAGGATCCAACAATCTGCTCGAGAGAGTTCTTCCACACAAATTCTGTGAAGATCACTGTCTGGTTGGTAAACCATCTCTTCTCTTTATTTCTGTCCTGTTGAAAGTTCAGAGCGAAAACCTAGGTCTGGGAGTTTCTCAACCCCCAGCGATTCGTTACTTCTGAACTACTCTAATAACTTAGCTTCTTCTAAATTGTGTTTTCAATCCTTACCTAGTTTCCATCAACTTAGTTTAACTTCACTTTGAGCCAAAGCCAATTTCTGAAATATATATATATAAAAAAAAAGAAATAATCTTAATTTTACTTCCGTATACGCTTCTTTGTTCCTTGTTCTGCATCATTTTTGGTATCAGAGCCCTGTCTAGGATTTCTGTTTTGATTGCTTGTTTGAGTCTCTCTCTTTTTACTTTGTCTGCTCGAAGTAGACTCCCCAGTACGTCTGGTCCTAGGAACGAAGCAAGGTGCAAACCTCCTCTTTCCATTCCATTGGGTGTTCCTAGGGCGTGTAGGGGATCCGTTGGGTTACAACTTCGTAACAGGAATTGTAAACGGGGAAGTACTCTATTTTTAGTCCGTAACTACCCTATTACAGGAATTGTTTCTCACTACAGGTAACTCTAAATTGCATGATTTTTATTTTGTTGGAACCAGTATAATTGAAGCTATTTTACATAATTTTCCTGTGATTTATTGGTTTCGTGAAATTTTTGAGAGTTAAATTACTGCAACTCTATTTTTGTGTTTCTGCAATTCAATTAATTTTGAGTGATCATCTCTTAATTCATCTTAAGGACATTTGAGCATCTAAGATAAGGGGAGGAGTTGATAACGTCTCCTTAGCCCAAAACCACCACCCACTCATTCGAACCTAAGCCTTTAATCTTAAAATTAATTAGACCTAATTTGCCCTAGTGGGCTAGGGACATCAACAAGTCGGGTCAAGGCTAGTGTTGAGTCAGTTTGTCTGGTTACTCTGTGTGTGCTTTGTACTCAGTGTCTAGAATGGTGGTTCAGGGATTCTATCCCGAAGGGCTTGTGTGCTGATCCGCCTACCTGGCCAATCACTGATTGGTGTCTAGGATTGGCATCTAGGGACCTAACACTCCCCTTACACCTGCCTGGCTGAGTCCCGAGTTACTATAGGCTAGCTTGCCACTCTGATTGGACATCTAGTTTGGGCTCTAGGTCTAGTTAGCCCGTAGTCATTCAGTTGAGTCTCATTTTGTGTGTTTGCTTGCATCATGTCTACCCGGAATGGAGTGCCCTACCAACCTGGTCAAACCCAACCTGATTTAGAGGCCATGGTTAGAGCTCTAACTGAGAGTATGAACAAACTGAGTCAGGATGTGACTACCACTGTTGCCCAATTTAAAGAACAAGTCCATGAGGATTTTGCCCAGCTTAGGGATCGAGTCCAAGCTAGAGGAACCTAGGCATCGGAATTGGACTCCTGACCCAGATTTTAATGTGCCTCAACCTCACCCACACCAAGAGCCTAGAAGACCTTTATACAGAGATCCTGAACCTAATCATAGGAGGCCTGACCCAGAACCTGAAGATAGAGATGATAGGTTCATTCGGAACATCAAGTTAGATGCACCCACTTTTGATGGTAGCTTAAATCCTAAGGTGTATTCTGATTGGGAGGGTGAGATGGACCAGTACTTTGAGTGGTATGCCATGTTTGAGGAGAGGAAATTCAAGTTTTCCAAGATGAAGTTAGTATGTCAAGCTAGGTTATACTGGGGGAACATTGAGCTGACCACTAGAAGACAAAATGTAGAGCCCATAACCACCTGGCAGGGTATGAGAGAGAATCTTAGAGATAAATATCTACCCATTTCATATCAGCAGAATCTGTTGGACCAATGGCAGACTTTGAAACAAGGGAACCGATCTGTATCAGACTACATAACCACCTTTGATGAATACCTGATGAGATGTGATGTGAGTGAAGCCCATAAGGTCACTTTGTCTAGGTTTAGGGTTGGACATAGGGAAGACATTAAGAGAGAGTTATTTCTGAGAGAGGTTACTGACCTAGACCAAGCCTATCAGATTCCACTGAACACTGAGAAGTTTCAGAGAGGACCCATGCCTTCAAGGGTTAGTGCCCCAATCCCAAGAAATGGACCTAGCCAGGTTACCCCTAGCAAGCCTAATCAAGGTATTCCCACCCCTAGGCCCATGGACAAAGATAAGGCACCTGACACCCAGAGAACCCCTAGTATCATCTATTTTAAGTGCCAGAAGCCCGGTCATATCTCCAACCAGTGCACAGCCATAGCTTGTTTTAAGTGCCATAAGGTAGGTCATTTTTCTAGCCAGTGCCCTCGTAGATCCCTTTATAGAAGAGGGAGTAGAAGAGAATTCTGAGCCCAATGAGGAGTTTGAAGAAGAAGTTTATGAGGCCGGAATGAATTTGGTCGATGAGTATGAGGGAGAGGAAGAATCCACAGAGTTTGACCAATTAGGGGTAGTGAGATGCATCATGTCCCAGACTAAAGTTCAGGAAGATTGGCGTAGGACTAACATCCTACAGACTTTCCTTAAACTAGGGGATAAGGTATGTAAAATCATCATAGATAGTGGGAGCTGTGTGAATGCCATTTCTACTAGCACTGTCAAAATGTTAGGCTTAACCCCAGTCCCCTACCCCAACCCCTATAAGGTTTCTTGGATAGACTCCACCTCTATACCCATCCAGTCTAGATGTCAGGTCCAAATCCAAATGCAATCCTATCAAGAGAAGATTTGGTGTGATGTCTTGCCCATGGGGGTGAGCAGTATAATTCTTGGAAGACCTTGGTTGTATGATCATGATGCCACCCTCTTAGAAAAATCCAACACCTGTGTCTTTAGTTCAATAGGAAGAAAATCACAATCCATTCAGTCCCTCCTAAGGACAAGGTAGCTAAAGGAACCAATAAGGTCAGAGAAATGAAGACTGGAGTGAGCCTAATTAGTGCCAAGGATCTAGAACAAGAAATTCATAGTGGTTCACCCATTTGGATGTTGACTGCTAAGGAACTTAGGACTCCTACACCCACAGAGCCTCCTTAGGAAGTTAAGCCTTTATTAGAAGAATTTGAGGATATTTTTCCCGAGGATCTGCTAGACCACCTTCCACCTCTTAGGGATATTCAGCATTCCATAGATTTAGTCCCAGGAGCTACTTTACCCAACTTGCCCCATTATAGGATGAATCCATCTGAGCATAAAGAACTACAAAAGCAGGTTGGCGAATTGTTAAGGAAGGGGTTCATTAGAGAGAGTCTTAGCCCTTGTGCAATCCCTGCACTTCTAACCCCGAAGAAGGATGGCACGTGGAGGATGTGTATTGATAGTCGTGCCATCAACAAAATCACAATCAAGTATAGGTTCCCCATCCCTAGACTAGATGATATGCTAGATATGATGGCCGGTGCCATGGTTTTTTCTAAAATTGATCTCAAGAGCGGCTATCATCAGGTTAGGATTAGACCAGGGGATGAGTGGAAAATCGCCTTCAAAACTAAGGATGGTCTCTTTGAATGGGTTGTTATGCCTTTTGGGTTGTCCAATGCCCCTAGTACTTTCATGAGGATTATGACCCAGGTACTTAGAGCTTTCATAGGGAAGTTTGTAGTGGTCTATTTTGATGACATCCTGATCTATAGTAAGACCCCTGCAGATCACCTAGGCCACCTTAGACAAGTCTGCCAAGTTTTGAGGAATGATAGTCTCTACGGTAATCTCAAAAAGTGTGAATTTATGACCAGTAGAATTATCTTCCTTGGTTTTGTTGTAACCCCTGACGGCGTGGCTGCCGATCCTGAAAAGATTAGGTCCATAGTAGAATGGCCAGAGCCGACCAGTGTGCATGAAGTCAAAAGTTTCCATGGCTTGGCTACCTTCTATAGGCGATTCATCAAGGGGTTTAGTACTGTAGTTGCTCCTATCACAGACTATATTAGGAAGGGAGAATTTTAGTGGACCAAAGCAGCCCATAAAGCCTTCCTAGATCTTAAGGATAGGATGACCCAGGCACCGATTTTGAGGTTACCGGACTTTTCAAAGGTATTTGAGGTTGCCTGTGATGCTTCAGGAGTAGGTATAGGTGGAGTCCTAAGCCAAGAGAACCATCCCGTAGCATTCTTTAGTGAGAAACTTAATGATGCTAAGCTTAGGTATTCTACCTATGATAAGGAATTTTATGCGGTAGTGCAAGCTTTGCGTTACTGGAAACATTATTTGCTACCGCAAGAATTTATGCTGTTTTCGGACCACGAGGCTCTTAGATTCTTGAATTCCAAGAAGAAGCTTAACCCTAGGCATGCTAAGTGGGTAGAGTATATCCAGTCCTATACTTTTATTTTGAAGCATAAGGCTGGGTCTGAAAATAAGGTAGCTGATGCCCTTAGTCGTCGATCTTTGTTGTTGAATTCTGTTAGGGCTGAAGTCATAGGGTTTGAGCAAATCAAAGAAGAATATGAGTCGTGTCCGGATTTTAAGATTGTGTACCAGGATCTAACTCAAGGACCATCTAGTGAACATAAGGATTATTCCCTTTTAGATGGCTTTCTGTTCTTTAAGAATAGGGTTTGCATCCCTAGAACCTCTCTTAGGGAATTTTTGATTTGGAAAACTCATGCTGGAGGTTTAGCTGGCCATTTCGGAAAAGATAAGACCACCCTGGCTATTGAAGACCATTTTTTCTGGCCTAGCTTAAAAAGAGATGTAGCACACATTGTGGCTAGGTGTCGAACCTGCGCTGTTGCCAAACAGCGAAAACAGAACACCGGCCTTTATACCCCACTCCCTGTCCCAGATCGTCCTTGGCAAGATGTGAGCATGGACTTTGTGTTAGGTTTGCCTAAGACCCAGAGGAGGCATGACTCCATCTGTGTTGTAGTAGACCGATTTTCCAAGATGGCCCATTTCTTGCCTTGTTCCCAAACATTTGATGCGTCTAAGGTAGCCACCCTGTTCTTTAATGAGATAATTCGACTCCATGGCCTACCCAAGACCATTGTTTCAGATAGGGATGTCCAGTTCACCAGCTATTTCTGGAAAACCCTTTGGCATAAGTTAGGGACAAAACTTAAGTTTTCAACTGCCTATCATCCCCAGACTGATGGCCAAATCGAAGTAGTGAACCGTAGTTTAGGCAATCTGTTAAGGTGTCTTATTCGTGAAAACATTAGGAACTGGGATTTGTACTTACCTAGAGCTGAATTTGCATACAATGACTCAGTCAATAGGTCTACAGGTAAGAGTCCATTTGAAATTGTGCATGGTTACAAATCTCACACACCTCTTGACCTAGCTCCTTTACCAGTCCACACACGAGTCTCTGAGTCTGCCGAAGTTTTTGCACAGCATATAAAAGACTTGCATAAAGAAATTCATGCCAAAATAAATTTAAGTAATGAAACTTATAAGAAGTTGGCTGATTCTCAAAGGCGAGTCAAAACTTTTAATGAGGGAGATTGTGTAATGATTAGGTTAAGGCCTGAACGGTTTCCTCCCGGAACCGTTAGAAAGTTACGTGCTAGAGGAGCTGGACCATTTAGAGTAGTGAAGAGAGTAGGATCCAATGCCTATGTGCTCAAGTTGCCTCCAGAACTAGGCATTAGCTCCACTTTCAACATTACAGACCTAGTAGAGCATAGAGAGCCAGATGTGATTCCCAGTGAGGCTTTTGAACCTAATCCTGCTCTTGAGAGTGAACCCAACCTTGTGTGTCCACCAACAAACTGGCCTGTGAGGAAAGAGCAGATTGAAAAGATCCTGGATGATCAGGTTATCTCTACTCGCAATCGAGGATACCAAAGATACCTGGTCCGCTGGCAAGGAAGGCCAGATTCTGATGACTCTTGGATCTCCCGAGAAGAATTACAAGAATTGGACCCAGACCTCTTGGAGAGATACCAGAGCCAACTTGATCCATACTCGACAAGGTTGAGTTCCTCCCACCCTGGGAGAATTGATGCGAGCACCGGACTCAGAAGAAGACTTCAGAGCTCCATCTGGATCTCTGATTAACCTTGCCCGAAGAATTAGGGTTTTTTTGCTTGTAATAAGGGTTGACTTGAACAACTCAATTTTAGCTTGAGTCTGTATTACCTGCATTTTTATTTGGTTGAGTCATGTTGACTCAGTAGTGGTCTAGGACTTCAACCTGGGGTGTTACATTTTCTCCCAAGGCCAAGCAAGTGGGCGCCACACTCTCAGCCACACGCCTGAGTCCAGGGGGTGCCACTTATCCATCCAGTATACTCTGGTCCCCACACCACATATAGCAGCTCCCTTCTCTCATACGCCAATTGAGGAGAAATCAACCAGGGGTCCACAAATCAAGGGGGCAGCCCAAGACATTCCCAAAAGAACCAAACTATGAAAGGGAAGAAATTCTCTTGGAGTGAACTTCAAGGAGGCGCCTATTCCTTGCCAGAAATACTCAAAACAAAGATGGGAAGGACCTTGACTTAGGGAGAAAGAAAAGGAGTCCAAAAAAAGTTGAGCCATGAAAGGAAGGAGATTTCTCTTGAAGAGCAAGGTTAGGAGGCGCCTTAGAAATTCCAAATAAAGCCAGATATAAAAGGAAAGAAATTTCTCTTGAAGAGCAAGGTTAAGAGGTGCCCAAACACTTCCAGATAAGGCCAAGCATAGAAGGAAAAAAATAATTTTTCTTGGAGGTCAAGGCTAGGAGGCGCCACCCACTTTCCTTTTTAAGCCATCAATCAATTTTATGGAATTATTTGGCCGGCCATATGTGTAAGGATTGATCCTACAATCCTAATTTGCAGATCCCCTCCTTTAGTCCCACATGGGAAGATGTAAAATCCTACTCTCTTGTAAAGTCCTATAAATTAAAACCCCTTTGTAAGTTCTAATGAATCTGATGTATGAAACCAACTTTTTTTGTTGAGCAAACTCTGTGTTTTCTCTCTTCCGCACTTGCATCCAGGTGTTGAGCTCCGTGAGGGAGTAAATCCGGGTTCCCTAGGAACCTTGAGGAGGTGTGAGATCTCCAAACCCCAAACCCTAGGTTAGCCACTTCTACTCCAAAACCCTAGCCGCCCATCATCCACTTCAATCCACCAAACCCTAGCCTATCCCACCTCCCACGGTCTCTCTCTCCAAGTCCAGGCCGACCACCAGCATCCAGCTCCAGTCCGGATACTTCAGATCCATAGCTCTTTTCAGAGGGAGTCGAATCAGCCTTCAAGAGAATCCAGATCTCAGCGACATCAGCCTTCAAGTTCTTCGAACTGGTAAATCCTTCCCTGAGTCTCTGAATCCATCACTTGTTTTTCTTCTTCCCAGATCTTGAGTTCAGGAGAAGCCGACCCAGCCACGAGACCAGTATTGGAGGATCCATTACGAAGATAGCCGAATCCGAGGATCCAACAATCTACTCGAGAGAGTTCTTCCACCTAAATTTTGTGAAGATCACTGTCTGGTTGGTAAATCATCTCTTCTCTTTATTTCTGTCCTGTTAAAAGTTCAGAGAGAAACCCTAGGTCTGGGAGTTTCTCAACCCCCAGCGATCTGTTACTTCTGAACTACTCTGATAACTTAGCTTCTTCTAAATTGTGCTTTCAATCCTTACCTAGTTTCCATCAACTTAGTTTAACTTCACTTTGAGCCAAAGCCAATTTCTGAAATATATATATATATAAAAAAAGAATTAATCTTAATTTTACTTCCGCATACGCTTCTTTGTTCCTTATTCTGCATCACCTATGACCCCAGATCTTATAATCCCGTGACCCATAGATCTGCACCCTTGTCCTATGAGCCTAGGGAGCCCATAACCCCTAGGTATCAATCTAGTACTAGTCTGGTTTCCCTTAGTTAACTTGAACACCATAGGATTAGTACCCCTAAATATGAACCCAGTAGTGATCCACTGCCCCTTAGGCAACCTGAATCTACTAGGACTAGTGTCCATAATCAGAAACCAGGACCTAGCCAATTTTTCCTTAGCCGACCTTCTCCAACCATTCCTGAGATTGACAAGGCTTATATTAACGCGGAAGTGTATGAAGCTGATGCGAGCCTAGTGGATGAGTATGAAGGAGAAGAGGAGACACCTTTAGTAGACCTAGAATTAGCTGACCCAGTAGATACCCAGGTAGAAACCAACCCAGAGCTAGTTGACCTTGACCACATCCAACCTAAAGCTATAGTAGAAGAACAATTAGAAGAAGAGAACCTAGGTACTGCTGCTAGAGCCTTACCTGAGGAAACCATAGAGAAGAGCCAAATTATAGAGTCTAGTCCTAAAATACAAGAACCTGAAGAATTTATTAAGGACCTAATCTCTTCGAATAAGTACCCTCAGGATGAGCCTCCTCCTATAGTTCCCATTAAGGACCTCTTCCCTGAGATTAGTAACCCATCCTTCCATTATGTAAACCCTGTAGATATAGCTCAACCTCGTAATGTTAACCTCATTGGTATGGGATTAGTTCCTTACACCCCATCTTTTATCCTACTTTATCCAACTAAACCTTTTTCTCCACCCTACCAGACTAATTCTGAACCCACTTCCTATTTCCTACCCTTTCTTGAGTCTTCTCATGTGTCTAGAACTATTAGGTTACATTTTGTTAAGGCTACTAGGTTGCAAGGATCCATAGAGCCCATCCCATTTGCTACCTACTTTTGGCAGACCATTTGGCACCTATTACGAGTTACTAGCAAATTTTGTTCTGCATGTCACCCATCAACCGTGACTCATGCCCCCATGCCTAAGTGGTAGTTAAGACCTAATAAATCTCGTTAGTCGAGTCTGTTAGGTGTAGGTTTGAGTCCTTTGAATCATTTGTTAGGAGTCTGCATGTGCCCAGCATGTTCACCACCTACACTAATTTTAAACAAACTGGCTAATTCCCGAAGATGGATCAAAGAATTTGATCTAGTGGATTCTATCTTGGTTAGGCTTAGGCATAAAAGAAGCTTCAGGCTTGCAGAGCCAGACCTTTTAAAGTGATAGAGAAGGTTGGATCAAATGCCTAGGTGTTAGACTTGCCTATGGATTTGGGCATTAGTTCTACCTTCAATATTATAGACCTGGTTGAGTATAGGGAACCAGCAGCGATACCTAGTGAGGCCTTTGGACCTATTCCTTTTCATTGTGAGTGATCCTAACCCAGAGTGTCCACTAATAAATTTGGCCGGAGAGAGGAGAATGGATCGAGCGTATCCTGGACGATAAAGCCATTATGACCCGGGGCCATGGTTATCAACATTTCCTGGTCCGATGGCAAGGCCAGCCAGAGTCGGACGATTCGTGGATTTCTTAAGAGGACTTGCAATGCCTCAACCCAAACCTTCTCGAGAGATATGTGAGCCAGTCTAATCTTCACTCAACAAGGTTGAGTTTCTCCCACCCCGGGAGAATTGGTGGGGACACCGGAGGCACCAGAATAAGACAAAGGCATTTCAACCCTCTATGAATTGATCAATAATTTATGAGTCCATCTGTAATAAGGGCTTAGCCCATCTGAGTCCATTTTAGTTGTTATTTGAGTCTTTTGAGTTTTAGTTCTGTACTAGTTAGCTCATGTTGAGCTAGTTCAGTCCAGTGTTAGTCAGCTCATGTCGAGCTAATTTTATTTTTTTGAGTCCTATTCAACCATATTGAAGACTTAAGACCACATCATACAAGTGAAGACCAAGTCCAACCAGATTGAAGACATGGAAGTATAGCCCAAGTCCAACCCAGCTTGAAGATTTGAAGACCCCAGGATGAAAATTCAGAAAACCCTGATTCCTTGTAGATGCCCTCCAGATGCCCAGATTCTCTTCCAGATGCCAGAATATATTCATATACCAAGGCATCCATGATTTTAGAGGACCATATGCATCCTAGCCCAAAGAAATCAAGCTCAGGCACCGAGCCCAAGCCCCTAAGAAGCAAGATACCAGGGAATATTCCTGCTACCTGGCTACCAGGCCACCCTAGCTTCCAGAGGCCCAAACCCATGTGCCCGAGCCCCTTTGGGCTGGCCTCTTGCTTCTCCTATGGTGCGGGCACCAGACTCAGAAGAAGACTTCAGGGCTCCATCTGGATCTCTGATTGACCTTGCCCAAAGAATTAGGGTTTTCTGGTTTTATAATAAGGGCTGACTCGGTCAACTCAATTTTAGTTTGAGTCTGTATTTCCCTGCAATTAAATTTTATTGAGTCATGTTGACTCAGTGCAAGTCCTAGTAGTGGTCTAGGTCTTCTCCACGGTGCCACATTTTCTCCCAGGCCCAAGCAAGTGGGTGCCACACTCCCAGCCACACTCCCAGCCACACGCCAAGTCCAGGAGGCGCCACAAATCCATCCCAGTGTCTTGGTCCCCACACCCAAGGGAGCAAGAAATTTTCTTGAAGCCAAAATCAAGGAGGCACCCCATATGTACCTTAAAAGGCCAAGCTAAAGGTGGAAAGAAGCATTTCTTTGGGAGCACTTCAAGGGGGCGCCCAATCCATGCCAAAAAAGCCCAAAGCAAAGTTGGGAAGAGCCATGACTTGGGGAGAAAGAAAAGGAGGTGTCCAAAAGTGTTGAGCCATGGAAGGAAAAAAATATTTCTTGAAGAGCAAAGCTAGGAGGCGCCACCTACTTACCATTTGAAGCTTTCAATCAACATTTATGGAACCTCTTGGCCAGCCATATGGGGAGGAATTGATTCTACAAACCTAATTTGAAGATCCATCCTATTAGTCCCACATGGGAAGATGTAAAACCCTGACCTCTTGTAAAGTCCTATAAAATAAACCCCTCTTGTAAGTTTTGAAAACATCTGATGAATGAATCCAATTTCTGTGTGAGCAACTTTGTGTTTCTCTCTTCCGCACTTGCATTCAGGTGTTGAGCTCTGTGAGGGAGTAAATCCGGGTTCCCTAGGAACCTTGAGGAGGTGTGAGATCTCCAACCCCAAAACCCTACCAAAACCCTAGGTTAGCCACTTCAATTCCAAACCCTAGCCACCATCTTCTTCATTCCTCCAATCATCCAAACCCTAATCTACCTCATCATCTCACGGCCCCTCTCTTCCAAGTAGAGGCCGACCACCAACATCTAGGTCCAGATCGGCTACTTCGAATACAGAGCAAATCCCAGAGGAAGTCAGATCAGCATCCAGGAGAATCAGGATTTCAGCAACATCAATTTCAAGTTCTTCTTATCTGGTAAATCCTTTCTTGAGTATCTGGTTCCTTAACTTGTTCTTCTTCTTTCCCAGATCCTGAGTTCAGGAGAAGCCAACTCTGCCAAAGGACCAGTATTGGATGATTCATTGCGAAGATATCCGAATCCGAGAATCCAACAATCTACTCGAGAGAGTCCTTCCACCAAACTCTGTGAAGATCACTGCCTGGTACATAACCCTTCCCTTCTCTTTAGTCCTGTCCTGTTGAAAGTTCCGAGCGAAACCCTAGGTCTGGGAGTTTCTCAACCCCTAGCGATCCTTTACTTCTGAACTACTCTGATAATCTAGTTTCTTTGAATTGTGCTTTCAATTATTATATAGTTTCTTTCAATTTAGTTTAACTTTCCTTTAAGTCAAAGCCGACTTCTAAAAATTAAAAAAAAACAAAAAGAATTATCCTTAATTTACTTCTGCATCGCATCATCTCTTTTGTTCTGCATCATTTTTGGTATCAGAGCTTCCGTTCTGCATCAATTTTGGTATCAGAGCCCTGTCTAGGGTTTCTGACTTGCTTGCATGTTTTGAGTGTCTCTCCTTTTTACTTTGTCTGCTCGAAGTAGACTCCCAAGGATGTCCGGTCCTAGGAACGAAGCGAGGTGCAAACCTCCTCTTCCCATTCCACGGGGTGTTCCTAGGGCGTGTAAGGGATCCGCTGGGTTACAACTTCGTAGCAGGAATTGTAAACGGGGAAAGCGTTCTGTTTTAAGTCTGTAACTACCCTGTTGTAGGAATTGTTTATCATTGTAGAAAACTTCAAATTGCATGATTTTTATTTTGCTGGAACCAGTATAATTAATACTATTTTAAATAATTTTATTGTAATTTATTTGTTTCCGTGAAATTTTTGAGAGTTAAATTATAGCAACTATGTTTCTGTGTTTCTGCAATTCAATTTTTTTTTATCATCTCCTAATTCATCTTAAGGGCAATTGAGCATCTAAGATAAGGGGAGGAATTGATAACCTCTCCTTAGCCTAAAACCACCACCCATTCATTCGATCCTAAGACTAATTTTAAAATTTATTAGACTTAATTTGCCCTAGTGGGCTAGGGACACCAACAAGTCGGGTCTAGGCTAGTGTTGAGTCAGTTTGTCTAGTAACTCTGTGTGTGCTTTGTACTCAGTGTCTAGAACGGTGGTTCAGGGATTCTTTCCCGAAGGGCTTGTGTGATGGTCCGCCTACCTGGCCAATCTCTGATTGGTGTCTAGGATTGGCATTTAGGGACCTAACACTCTCCTTACACCTGCCTGGCTGAGTCCCGAGTTACTATAGGCTAGCTTGCCACTCTGATTGGGCATCTAGTTTGGGCTCTAGGTCTAGTTAGACCGTAGTTGAGTCTCATTTAGTGTGTTTGCTTGCATCATCATGTCTACCCGGAATGGAGTACCCTACCAACCTGGTCAAACCCAACCTGATTTAGAGGCCATGGTTAGAACTCTTACCAAAAGTATGAACAAATTGAGTCAGGATATGAATGAGAATTTTACCCAGCTTAGAGATCGAGTCCAAGTAGTTGAGAAATGTAGACATCAAAATTGGACCCCTGATCCAAAATTTAATAGGCCCTAACCTCACCCATGCCAGGAGCCTAGGAGGACCTTATATCGTGATCCCGGGCATAACCTTAGGAAGCCTAACCATGATATCTATAGTGTGGATCGTGTCTATGAGAGGTCCTTACAATATTCTAGATCAGTCACTCAACAACCCAAGTCTACTAGATCAAACCATTTAGATCCACACCCATGCCCAAGTAAGGTCTCTACTAGCTTGAAACCCAGTGTGACCCAGGTTCCTATATCGCAAGAATGTTGGTTTTGTGAAGAAAGAGGCCATAAATCTAGTCAGTGCCCATGCATAGGACTGGCTTGTGCACAGCTAAGTGGTAAGAATCCTAAGGATGACATTAATGAGGGAGAACCCAAGCCTACCAATGAGGAAGAAAGGTTAGGTATAACAAGCCCAGAATCAGTTGACCCGATTACCACTGACCCGAAACCCATTGAAGATGGCATCGAGGAAGTATATGATGCTGGCTTGAGTCTAGTTGATGAATATGAGGGGGAAGAACTTGAAGAATGTGACATCGATATTATTGGTTCCTTACCTGAGGAGACCTTGGAGAGAAACCAAGTGGTAGGACCTAGTTCAGAAATTCAAGAGATTTGTGAGAATCAGGTTCCTTTAGTCAAATACCCCCAGGAAGAACTCATAGTGTTAGCCCGAGCTATCAGTTCGTACCCTCTAATGACAGTTATTCCCCAAGTACCAATTGAAGATCTTTGTACTGAACTGTTTAAGTTTGCCCACCCTATGGTAGATCCTCTCCTTAGGATGACTGAATCAAGCCTCTTACAATTGGACCTTGTCCCATGCCCAGCCACTAAGGTCTCTCCCGTAATCTCAGTTGAACATCCTTGTCTTGAGCGGATTGATTCACCCAGTCCTATAGAAGTCCTCCTTATGACCCGAGATCCCTTCCTTCGCATGACTGACCTACCCTTCTATAGAGTATACCTTTCCGCACCCATATGTCAAATTTCAAGTCTTGAGGTCATCATCCATAGGCCCTTCCATGAATCATTTTTCAATCCAGTTCTTGAGAAAATGGATCATTATTTGCTTAGAGAACAAACTTTAACTGTTGCAATCATATGTCCTAGGCTACTTCCCAAACCATCTCTTGATCCATTCCTGGGAGTAGCAAACTTTTCCTTTCGTAAGGATGATCAGTTGACACTCATAGATCACCATTCAAACCTTCAGGTCACCACCTTTAGTTAACAGGTAATTCGAGACTCCACCTCATATTTCCTCCCTTTCTCTAGGACTTCCAATGCTTCTTACACCATCCAAGTATACTTTTTCGAAGTCTTTAGAGTGAACCACGTGTCAGAACCTATTAGGTTTGTCACCTACTTCTGGAAGACCTTATGGCACCTACTAGGCACCCATGATAAGTTTTCATGCTCTGCATGCCATCCTCCGACCCAAGGTCAAACCTAGAGAGCCGTAGTTTGTTAGGTTTAGACCTAGGGTTCCTTTGGAATAAAGTCCATTCTTTAGGAATGCGTTGTCAGTCTAGTTTAGCTTTTCTTGACCCTTTACTAGGCTTTGACTCAGATTTTGGTTTGATTGAGAGCACCAGGAATTGGGATTTGTATTTTGTCCAGGGCTGAAATTGCATTCAATGTTTCGATCAATAGGTCTATAGGCTAGAGTCCCTTTGAAATTGTTCATGGGTACAAGCCTCACACACCACTTGATCTGATTTCACTATTAGCCCACACACACAAGTCTCTTGATGCACTTGCATAGCATGTAAAGGACTTGCATAAAGAAATTCATGCCAAAATAACTTTAAGTAATGAAACTTATAAGAAGTTGGCTAATTCTCAAAGGCGAGTCAAAACTTTTGTTGAGGGAGACTATGTAATGATTAGGTTAAGGCCTTAACGGTTTCCTCCTGGAACCGTTAGAAAGTTACATGCTAGAGGAGCTGGACCATTTAGAGTGGTGAAGAGAGTAGGGTCCAATGCCTATGTGCTCGAGTTGCCTTCAGAACTAGGCATTAGCTCCACTTTCAACATTACAGACCTAGTAGAGTATAGAGAGCCAGCTGTTATTCCCAGTGAGCCTTTTGAGCCTAATCCTGATCTTGAGGGTGAACCCAACCCTGTGTGTCCACCAACAAACTGGCCTGTGAGGAAAGAACAGATTGAAAAGATCGTAGATGATCAGTTTATCTCTACTCGTAATCGAGGATACCAAAGATACCTGGTCCGCTGGCAAAGAAGGCCAGATTCTGATGACTCTTGGATCTCCCGAGAAGAATTACAAGAATTGGACCCAGACCTCTTGGAGAGATACCAGAGCCAACTTGATCCATACTCGACAGGGTCGAGTTCCTCCCACCCCGGGAGAATTGGTGCGGGCACTAGACTCAGAAGAAGACTTCAGGACTCCATCTGGATCTCTGATTGACCTTGCCCAAAGAATTAGGATTTTCTGGTTTTGTAATAAGGGTTGACTCGGTCAACTCAATTTTAGTTTGAGTCTGTATTTCCCTGCAATTAAATTTTATTGAGTCATGTTGACTCAATGCAAGTCCTAGTAGTGGTCTAGGTCTTCTCCAGGGTGCCACATTTTCTCCCAGGCCCATGCAAGTGGGCGCCACACTCCCAGCCACACGCCAAGTCCAGGAGGCGCCACAAATCTATCCCAGTGTCTTGGTCCCCATACCCAAGGGAGCAAGAAATTTTCTTGAAGCCAAAATCAAGGAGGCGCCCCATATGTACCTTAAAAGGCCAAGCTAAAGGAGGAAAGAAGCATTTCTTGGGGAGCACTTCAAGGGGGTGCCCAATCCATGCCAAAAAAACCCAAAGCAAAGTTGGGAAGAGCCATGACTTGGGGAGAAAGAAAAGGAGGTCTCCAAAAGAGTTGAGCCATGGAAGGAAAAAATATTTCTTGAAGAGCAAAGCTTGGAGGCGCCACCTACTTACCATTTGAAGCTTTCAATCAACATGTATGGAACCTCTTGGCCAGCCATATGGGGAGGAATTGATTCTACAAACCTAATTTGAAGATCCATCCTATTAGTCTCACATGGGAAGATGTAAAACCCTGACCTCTTGTAAAGTCCTATAAAATAAACCCCTCTTGTAAGTTTTGAAAACATCTGATGAATGAATCCAATTTCTGTGTGAGCAACTTTGTGTTTCTCTCTTCCGCAATTGCATTCAGGTGTTGAGCTCCATGAGGGAGTAAATCCGGGTTCCCTAGGAACCTTGAGGAGGTGTGAGATCTCCAACCCCAAAACCCTACCAAAACCCTAGGTTAGCCACTTCAATTCCAAACCCTAGCCGCCATCATCTTCTTCATTCCACCAATCATCCAAACCCTAATCTACCTCATCATCTCACGGCCCCTCTCTTCCAAGTAGAGGCCGACCACCAGCATCCAGGTCCAGATCGGCTACTTCGAATACAAAGCAAATTCCAGAGGAAGTCAGATCAGCATCCATGAGAATCAGGATTTCAGCAACATCAATTTCAAGTTCTTCTTATCTGGTAAATCCTTTCTTTGAGTATCTGGTTCCTTAACTTGTTCTTCTTCTTTCCCAGATCCTGAGTTCAGGAGAAGCCAACTCTGCCAAAGGACCAGTATTGGAGGATCCATTACGAAGATATCCGAATCCGAGATTCCAACAATCTGCTCGAGAGAGTCCTTCCACCAAACTCTGTGAAGATCACTGCCTGGTACATAACCCTTCCCTTCTCTTTAGTTCTGTCCTGTTGAAAGTTCCGAGCGAAACCCTAGGTCTTGGAGTTTCTCAACCCCCAGCGATCCTTTACTTCTGAACTACTCTGATAATCTAGTTTCTTTGAATTGTGCTTTCAATTATTATATAGTTTCTTTCAATTTAGTTTAACTTTCCTTTGAGTCAAAGCCGAGTTCTGAAAATTAAAAAAAAAAATGAATTAGCCTTAATTTACTTCTGCATCTCATCATCTCTTTTGTTCTGCATCATTTTTGGTATCAGAGCTTCCATTCTGCATCATCCTAGAAGCCCAACATGCCCCCCTAGGCATCCTTGGAGTGTTGACCAAGTCAAGAGAATTTTTAGAGATTTTTTCTACCTAACGTTTCCTTATTTTCTAGCTAGGGTTTGAGTAGGAGTATGATTCTTATGTAAAGACTAATGTATCCTTACTTGGAGCCCAAGACTCAGGGTCTATTTAAAGGACCCTAGCCTCTTGTATGAAGGGAGATTTTTGATGTGAAATAAACCTTGAGTTCTTAGATTGTTTTGTGTGATTACCCTGCTGTGTGCATAAAGGGGTTTGAGAGTTCTTCTTCCCGGTGTTTGCAATCATCTTCCTACCGCCAACCATCCTTCCAGCCCCTCCAAAACATTCTTCCCTTTACTGTTTTCCTTTGTTTTCTTGATTTTCTCTGAGTTTTCTAACCCTTGATAGGTCGTTTGTAGGTCCCTGAGTTCCTATGAATCCAACGACTCCAGCCACGCCTCAATCGGACCACCGAGCAGAAAGCCGGGCATCCGCGGGTCTTTGGCTCGGTTTTCCAGGCCGCATCTGTCGAGGAATGAGAGATTCCTTTGCTACGATCTTCATCGGGCACTTCAGACATTGTCAGGTACACCCCCTCTACCTCTAGTCTTTTTATTGTAGGAGAACTTGCCCTAATCGAGGCTTCTCAGTCCCGGCGATCCTTCTTTAGTACTTTTCTAGGTTCTAATCTGCATGCTTGGCTTCAAAAATTCATACAAAATTTTCTACAACTAATTTTGATATGAAATTCGGGAATTAATCACCTAACCCCACATATAAAACATACAAAAAAAATTGCATGCATATTAGTCCCGCATCACCTAAGCCTAACCAAGATAGAATCCACTACATCAAATTCTTTGATCCATCTTCGGGAATTAGCCAGTTTGTTTAAAATTAGTGTAGGTGGTGAACATGCTGGGCACATGCAGACTCCTAACAAATGATTCAAAGGACTCGTACTAACACCTAACAGACTTGACTATGCATTCCTATAGAAGGAAATTTTATTGAACTCTTTGGATCTAAACCTAAGAGATTATAGGTTCCCTAGGTTTGATCCTAGCTTGACGTGCACATGAAAATTTACAGTGAACTCCTAGCAAATTCCAAAGAGTGTGCCAGAAGTAAGATGCAAATCTAACATGCATGATTAATGCATGCAGTATGCTAATCTCAGTTAAATGCAATCTAATAATCCAAGAAATGCTGGAGGTGTCAGGAAAGGGCAGAAAATAGGAAGTGGGTTCAGAATTAGTTTGGTAAGGTAGAGAAAAAGTGGTGCGGGCACCAGACTCAGAAGAAGACTTCAGGGCTCCATCTGGATCTCTGATTGACCTTGCCTGAAGAATTAGGGTTTTCTGGTTTCGTAATAAGGGTTGACTTGGTCAACTCAAATTTAGTTGAGTCTGTATTTCCCTGCAATTTAAATTTTATTGAGTCATGTTGACTCAGTTCAAGTCCTAGTAGTGGTATAGGTCTTCTCCAGGGTATTACATTTTCTCCCAATCCCAAGCAAGTGGGTGCCACACTCCCAGCCACACTCCCAGCCACACGCCAGAGTCCAGGAGGCGCCACAAATCCATCCCAGTGTCTTGGTCCCCACACCCAAGGGAGCAAGAAATTTTCTTAAAGCCAAAATCAAGGAGGCGCCCCATATGTACCTTAAAAGGCCAAGCTAAAGGATGAAAGAAGCATTTCTTGGGGAGCACTTCAAGGGGGCACCCAATCCATGCCTAAAAAGCCCAAAGCAAAGTTGGGAAGAGCCATGACTTGGGGAGAAAGAAAAGGAGGTGTCCAAAAGAGTTGAGCCATGAAAGGAAAAAAATATTTCTTGAAGAGCAAGGCTAGGAGGCGCCACCTACTTTCCATTTGAAGCTTTCAATCAACATTTATGGAACCTCTTGGGTGTCCATATGGGAAGGAATTCATTCTACAAACCTAATTTGAAGATCCATCCAATTAGTCCCACATGGGAAGATGTATAACCCTGACCTCTTGTAAAGTCCTATAAAATAAACCCCTCTTGTAAGTTTTGAAAACAACTGATGACTGAATTCAATTTATGTGTGAGTAAACTTTGTGTTTCTCTCTTCCGCACTTGCATCCAGGTGTTGAGCTCCGTGAGGGAGTAAATCCGGGTTCCCCAGGAACCTTGAGGAGGTGTGAGATCTCCAACCCCAAAACCCTAGGTTAGCCACTTCACTTCCAAACCCTAGCCGCCCATCATCCTCTTCACTCCACCAAACCCTAGACTCCCCCATCTCTCACGGCCCCTCTCTCCAAGTAGAGGCCGACCACCAGCATCTACGTCCAGTTTGGCTTTTTCGAAGACAGAGCAAACCCCAGAGGAAGTCAGATCAGCATCCAGGAGAATCAGGACTTCAACAACATCAACTTTCAAGTTCTTCTGTATGGTAAATCCTTCATTGAGTATCTGGTTTCATAATTTGTTCTTCTTCTTTCCCAGATCTTGAGTTCAGAAGAAGCCAACCTTGCCAAAGGGCCAGTATTGGAGGATCCATTGCGAAGATATCTGAATCTGGGGATCCAACAATCTGCTCAAGAGAGTCCTTCCACTAAACTCTGTGAAGATCACTGCCTGGTCTGTAACCCTTCTCTTTTCTTTACTTCTGTCCTGTTGAACGTTCAGAGCGAAACCCTAGGTCTGGAAGTTTCTCAACCCCCAGCGATCCTTTACTTCTGAACTACTCTGATAATCTAGTTTCTTTAAATTGTGCTTTTAATTATTACATAGTTTCTTTCAATTTAGTTTAACTTTCCTTTAAGTCAAAGCCGACTTTTGAAAATATACATAAAAAAAATAATAATAAATATATTAATTTTAATTTGCTTTCGCATTCCATATTTTTGTTCTGCATCAATTTTTGGTATCAGATCCCTGTCTAGGGTTTCTGACTTGCTTGCATGTTTTGAGTGTCTCTCTTTTTTACTTTGTCTGCTCAAAATAGACTCCCCAGGATGTCCGGTCCTAGGAACGAAGTGAGGTGCAAGCCGTCTCTTTCCATTCCACGGGGTGTTCCTAGGGCGTGTAGGGGATCCGCTGGGTTACAACTTCGTAGCAGGAATTATAAACGGGAGAAGCGTTCTGTTTTCAGTCTGTAACTGACCTGTTGTAGGAATTGTTTCTCATTGCAGATATATCTAAATTGCATGATTTTTGTTTTACTATGACCAGTATAATTGAAACTATTTTACATAATTTTACTATAATTTATTGGTTTCCGTGAAATTTCTGAGAGTTAAATTACAGCAACTCTGTTTCTGTATTTCTGCAATTCATTTTTTTTTTGATCATCTCCTAATTCATCTTAAGGGCAATTGACCATCTAAGATAAGGGGAGGATTTGATAACATCTCCTTAGCCCAAAACCACCATCCATTCATTCGATCCTAAGCCTAATTTTAAAATTTATTAGACTTAATTTGCCCTAGTGTGCTAGGGACACCAACAAGTCGGGTCTAGGCTAGTGTTGAGTCAGTTTGTCTAGTTACTCTGTGTGTACTTTGTACTCAGTGTCTAGAACAGTGGTTCAGGGATTCTATCTCGAAGGACTTGTGTGCTGGTCCGCCTACCTGGCCAATCTCTGATTGGTGTCTAGGATTGGCATTTAGGGACCTAACACTCCCCATACACCTGCCTGGCTGAGTCCCGAGTTACTACAGGCTAGCTTGCCACTCTGATTGGGCATCTAGTTTGGGCTCTAGGTCTAGTTAGACCGTAGTCGAGTCTCATTTAGTGTGTTTGCTTGCATCATCATGTCTACTCGTAATGGAGTACCCTACCAACCTGGTCAAACCCAACCTGATTTAGAGGCCATGGTTAGAACTCTTACCAAAAGTATGAACAAATTGAGTCAGGATATGACTGATACTGTTGCCCAGTTTAGGGATCGAGTCCAAGTACTTGAGAAATGTAGACATCAAAATTGGACCTCTGATCCAAAATTTAATAGGCCCCAACCTCACCCATGCCAGGAGCCTAGGAGGACCTTATACCGTGATCCCGAGCATAACCTTAGGAAGCCTAACCATGATATCTATAGTGTGGATCGTGTCTATGAGAGGTCCTTACAATATTCTAGACCAGTCACTCAACAACCCAAGTCTTCTAGATCAAACCATTTAGATCCACACCCATGCCCAAGTAAGGTCTCTACTAGCTTGAAACCCAGTGTGACCCAGGTTCCTATATCGCAAGAATGTTTTTTTTGTGGAGAAAGAGGCCATAAATCTAGCCAGTGCCCATGCATAGGACTGGCTTGTGCATAGCTAAGTGGTAAGAATCCTAAGGATGACATTAATGAGGGAGAACCCAAGCCTACCAATGAAGAAGAAAGGTTAGGTATGACAAGCCTAGAATCAGTTGACCCGATTATCACTGACCCGAAACCCATTGAAGATGGCATCGAGGAAGTATATGATGCTGGCTTGAGTCTAGTTGATGAATATGAGGGGGAAGAACTTGAAGAATGTGACATCGGTACTATTGGTTCCTTACCTGAGGAGACCTTGGAGAGCAACCAAGTGGTAGGACCTAGTTCAGAAATTCAAGAGATTTGTGAGAACCAGGTTCCTTTAGTCAAATACCCCCAGGAAGAACTCATAGTGTTAGCCCGAGCTATCAGTTCGTACCCTATAATGACAGTCATTCCCCAAGTACCAATTGAAGATCTTTGCACTTAATTGTTTAAGTTTGCCCACCCTATGGTAGATCCTCTCCTTAGGATGACTGAATCAAGCCTCTTACAATTGGACCTTGTCCCATGCCCAGCCACTAAGGTCTCTCCCGTAATCTCAGTTGAACATCTTTGTCTTGAGCGGATTGATTCACCCAGTCCTGTAGAAGTCCTCCTTATGACCCTAGACGCCTTCCTTCGCATGACTGACCTACCCTTCTATAGACTATACCTTTCTGCAACCATATGTCAAATTTCAAGTCTTGAGGTCATCATCCATAGGCCCTTCCATGAATCATTCTTTAATCCAGTTCTTGAGAAAATGGATCATTATTTGCTTAGAGAACAAACCTTAACTGTTGCAATCACCTGTCCTTGGCTACTTCCCGAACCATCTCTAGATCCATTCCTGGGAGTAGCAAACTTTTCCTTTCGTAAGGATGACCAGTTGACACTCATAGATCACCATTCAAACCTTCAGGTCAACACCTTTAGTCAACAGGTAATTCGAGACTCCACCTCATATTTCCTCCCTTTCTCTAGGACTTCCAATGCTTCTTACACCATCCAAGTATACTTTGTCGAAGTCTTTAGAGTGAACCATGTGTCAGAACCTATTAGGTTTGCCACCTACTTCTGGAAGACCTTATGGCACCTACTAGGCACCCATGATAAGTTTTCATGCTCTGCATGCCATCCTCCGACCCAAGGTCAAACCTAGAGAGCCGTAGTTTGTTAGGTTTAGACCTAGGGTTCCTTTGGAATAAAGTCCATTCTTTAGGAATGCGTCGTCAGTCTAGTTTAGTTTTTCTTGACCCTTTACGAGGCTTTGGCCCAGATTTTGGTTTGATTGAGAGCACCAGGAATTGGGATTTGTATTTTGTCCAGGGCTAAATTTGTATACAATGACTCGGTCAATAGGTCTACAGGTAAGAGTCCATTTGAAATTATGCATGGTTACATACCTCACACACCTCTTGACCTAGCTCTTTTACCAGTCCACACACGAGTCTCCGAGTCTGCTAAAGTTTTTGCACAGCAAATAAAAGACTTCCATAAAGAAATTCATGCCAAAATAAATTTAAGTAATGAAACTTATAAGAAGTTGGCTGATTCTCAAAGGCGAGTCAAAACTTTTGTTGAGGGAGACTATGTAATGATTAGGTTAAGGCCTGAACGGTTTCCTCCTGGAACCGTTAGAAAGTTACATGCTAGAGGAGCTGGACCATTTAGAGTGGTGAAGAGAGTAGGATCCAATGCCTATGTGCTCGAGTTGCCTTCAGAACTAGGCATTAGCTCCACTTTCAACATTACAGACCTTGTAGAGTATAGAGAGCCAGCTGTGATTCCCAGTGAGTCTTTTGAGCCTAATCCTGCTCTTAAGAGTGAACCCAACCCTGTGTGTCCACCAACAAACTGGCCTGTGAGGAAAGAGCAGATTGAAAAGATCCTGGATGATCAGGTTATCTCTACTCGTAATCGATGATACCAAAGATACCTGATCCGCTGGCAAGGAAGGCCAGATTCTGATGACTCTTGGATCTCCCGAGAAGAATTACAAGAATTGGACCCAGACCTCTTGGAGAGATACCAGAACCAACTTGATCCTTACTCCACAGGGTCGAGTTCCTACCACCCCGAGAGAATTGGTGCGGGCACCAGACTCAAAAGAAGACTTCAGGGCTCCATCTGGATCTCTGATTGACCTTGCCCGAAGAATTAGGATTTTCTAGTTTTGTAATAAGGGTTGACTTGGTCAACTCAAATTTAGTTAAGTCTGTATTTCCCTGCAATTTAAATTTTGTTGAGTCATGTTGACTCAGTTCAAGTCCTAGTAGTGGTCTAGGTCATCTCCAGGGTGTCACATTTTCTCCCAAGCCCAAGCAAGTGGGCGCCACACTCCCAGCCACACTCCCAGCCACATGCCAGAGTCCAGGAGGTGCCACAAATCCATCCCAGTGTCTTGGTCCCCACACCCAAGGGAGCAATAAATTTTCTTGAAGCCAAAATCAAGGAGGCGCCCCATATGTACCTTAAAAGGCCAAGCTAAAGGAGGAAAGAGGCATTTCTTGGGGAGTACTTCAAGGGGGTGCCTAATCCATGCCTAAAAAGCCCAAAGCAAAGTTGGGAAGAGCCATGACTTGGGGAGAAAGAAAAGGAGGTGTCCAAAAGAGTTGAGCCATGGAAGGAAAAAAATATTTCTTGAAGAGCAAGGCTAGGAGGCGCCACCTACTTAACATTTGAAGCTTTCAATCGACATTTATGGATCCTCTTGGGCGGCCTTATGGGAAGGAATTTATTCTACAAACCAAATTTGAAGAACCATCCTATTAGTCCCACATGGGAAGATGTAAAACCCTGACCTCTTGTAAAGTCCTATAAAATAAACCTCTCTTGTAAGTTTTGAAAACAACTGATGAATGAATTCAATTTATGTGTGAGTAAACTTTGTGTTTCTCTCTTCCGCACTTGCATCCAGGTGTTGAGCTCCGTGAGGGAGTAAATCCAGGTTCCCCAGGAACCTTGAGGAGGTGTGAGATCTCCAACCCCAAAACCCTAGGTTAGCCACTTCACTTCCAAACCTTAGCCTTCCATCATCCTCTTCACTCCACCAAACCCTATCCTACCCCATCTCTCACGGCCCCTCTCTCCAAGTAGAGGCCAACCACCAGCATCCAGGTTTAGTTCGGCTATTTCGAAGATAGGGCAAATCCCAGAGGAAGTCAGATCAGCATCCAAGAGAATCAGGACTTCAGCAACATCAACTTTCAAGTTCTTCTATCTGTTAAATCCTTCCTTGAGTATCTGGTTTCATAACTTGTTCTTCTTCTTTCCCAGATCTTGAGTTCAGAAGAAGCCAACTCTGCCAAAGGGCCAGTATTGGAGGATCCATTACGAAGATATCTGAATCCGGGGATCCAACAATCTGCTCAAGAGAGTCCTTCCACTAAACTCTGTGAAGATCACTTCCTGGTCAGTAACCCTTCTCTTCTCTTTACTTCTGTCCTGTTGAAAGTTCAGAGCAAAACCCTAGGTCTAGGAGTTTCTCAACCCCCAGCGATCCTTTACTTCTGAACTACTCTGATAACCTAGTTTCTTTAAATTGTGCTTTCAATTATTACATAGTTTCTTTCAATTTAGTTTAACTTTCATTAGAGTCAAAGCCGACTTCTAAAAATATACATAAAAAAATAATAATAATAAATACATTAATTTTAATTTGCTTCCGCATTCCATATTTTTGTTCTGCATCAAAAAGGTTCATGGTTAATTGGATAAAGTAGGATAAAAGATGGGGTATCATGAACTAATTCTATACTAATGAGGTTAACCTTACGATGTTGAGCTATATCTACATGGTTTGCATAATGGACGGATGGGTCGCCAATTTCGGGGAAGAGGTCCTTAATGGAAACTATAGGAGGGGACTCATCTTGAAGTTATTGATTCAAAGAGATCAGGTCCTTAATAAATTCTTCTGGTTCTTGTATTTTTGGACTAGACTCTATAATTTGGCTCTCCTCTATGGTTTCCTCAGGTAAGGCTCTAGCAGTAGTACCTAGGTTCTCTTCCTCTATTTGTTCTTCCATTATAGCTTTAGGTTGGATGTGGTCAAGGTCAACTAGCTCTGGGTTGATTTCTACCTGGGTATCTACTGGGTCAGCTAATTCTAGGTCTACTAAAGGTGTCTCCTCTTCTCCTTCATACTAATCCACTAGGCTCGCATCAGCTTCATACACTTCCGCGTTAATGTAAGCCTTGTCAATCTCAGGAATGGTTGGAGAAGGTCGGCTAGGAAAAAATTGGCTAGGTCCTGGTTTCTGATTATGGACACTAATCCTAGTAGGTTCAGGTTGCCTAAGGGGTATTGGCTCACTACTGGGCTCATATTTAGGGGTACTAATCCTATGGGGTTCAAGTTGACTAGGGGAAGCATGACTAGTACTAGATTGATACATAGGGATTATGGGCTCCCTAGGCTCATAGGACAAGGGTGCAGATCTATGGGTCAGGGGATTATAGGATCTAGGGTCATAGGATTTTGGGTCAGCTCTATGGTCAGGTTCTAAGGATGGATCATGGTATGGAGTCCTCCTAAGGTTATGCTCCCTATATAGGTCAACATATTGGGTTCCTAGGGTTGGACTCCCTATATGGGTCAGAATATTGGGTTCACCTAGGGTTGGATTCCCTATATGGATCAGAATATTGGGTTCTCCTAGGGTTGGACTCCCTATATGGGTCAGAATATTGGGTGTTGGGTCTACTAGGCTTATAGGGTGTGGGTGCATAGGATTTATGATCATGGGATCTAGAGTCATAGGATCTAGGTTCACAGGTTCTGGATTCATAGGTTCTAGGTTCATAGGATTTGGAGTCATAAGATCTATAGGTTGTGGGTATACTAGGCTTTGAGGATGTGGGCAAATAGGATCTATCTTCCTGGTCTACAAAATCCTGATTGGGTCTTCTAGGACTAACCTTAGGGATTGGGTCAGGATGATGGCCTCTCCTAGGTTCAGCCTCAAGGTATGGATCAGGGTTTGGGGTCTTCCTAGGTTGAGGATTGTAGTTCGGGTAAGGATGAGGGGCTCTCCTAGGTTTGACCTCATGGTATAGATCAGGGTTTGGGGTTCTCCTAGGTTGAGGGGACTCAGGATCTAGCTCAGATTGTGACCCATGGGTTCTTGCTATGGTCCCTACACGGCCTCCTAACTAGTCAAACCTATTGGCAAGATGGTCAATTCTATTGTTGGTTTGGGTACCAGACTGAGTTAACTGGGTAGTCAACTGGGCCATGGATTGGGTTAGTTGCTCAGTGAGTGCTTTTATTTGGGCATGCAAATTTTCCATGGGTTCAGACATTTATGAAGGAGGTGGGTGATATGAAACCCCTGATCTAGTGCTCATGCAGGACTCGATCAGACCGACTATAGCTGACTAGACCTAGAGTCCAAACTAGATGCTCAATCAAGGTGGCAAACTAGCCTATAGTAACCCTGTACTCAGCCAGGCAGGTGTAAGGGGAGTGTTAGGTCCCTCATTCCCAATCCTAGACACCAATCAGAGATTGACCAAGTAGGCAGACCAACACACAAGCCCTTCGGGATTGAATCCCTAAACCACCATTCTAGACACTGAGCACAAGGCACACACAGGTTAACTTGACACAGTGATCTAACACTAGCCCGGACCCGACCAGTTGGTGTCCCTAGCCCACTAGGGCAAAATAAGTCTAGTTATTTTTTTGGTTAAGGCTTGGGACCGAATGCAAGGGATGTGGTTTTGGGCTAAGGAGAGGTTATCAACTCCTCCCCTTATCTGATATAGCAAGAGTGCCCTTAAAAGTAAATTATGCAATGATGGCAGGCAGATGAGGATGCAAATTAGGGTTTAGATGTTTTTAGTATTTTTGGAGAATATGTAATTTTTTTTTGGTATTTTCTTAAATAGAAGAAAACTTGCAAATTATGGCCTAATATGCAGAAAATATACTAAAATTAAAAGATATGCAAAAAATACTAAACAAAACCCTAAAAATCCAAACTTGTCTTGCTGAAAAAAATAGAGCCAAAAATTTGCAGGCTATATTTCAGCTTGCAGAAAATTCACAGGCTATAATAAAATCTAAAAAAATTCTGAACATTACTGTACATTATGATGAATCCAGAAAAATAAATTTTAGAATTTTTGGTATTTTTATCAGGGAGAAATAATTTAAATAACAGAGTATATATGGACTGAAAAATTGCAGAAAATAAGCCCTAATCTAAGCTCTGATACCAAATGATGCGGGACTAAAATGCATGCAATTCTATTTGTATGTTTTATATGTGGGGTTAGGTGATTAATTCTTGTATCTCAGATCAAAATTAGTTGTAGGGAATTTTTTATGAATTTTTGAAGCCAAGCATGCAGATTAGAACCTAGAAAAGTACTAAATAAGGATCACCGGGGCTGAGAAGCCTCGGTTAGGGCAAGTTCTCCTACAATATAAAGACTGGAGGTAGAGGGGGTGTACCTGACAACGTCTGAAGCACCCGGTGAAGATCACAGCGAAGGAATCTCTCGTTCCTCGATGGATGCGGACTGGAAAATCGAGCCAAAGACCCGCGGATACTTGGCTTTCTGCTCGGTGGTCCGATTGAGGCGTGGCTGGAGTCGTTGGATTCGTAGGAACTCGGGGACCTGCAAACGACCTATTAGGGGTTAGAAAACTCATAGAAAATCAAGAAAATAAAGGAAAATAGCAAAGGAAAGAAAGTTTTGGAGGGGGCTAGAAGGATGGTTGGTGGCAGGAAGATGGTTGCAAACACTGGGAAGAACTCTCAAATCCCTTTATGCACACAGCAGGGTAATCACACAAAGCAATTGAAGAACTCATGATTTATTTCATATCAAAATCTCCCCTCATACAATAGGCTAGGGTCCTTTAAATAGGCCCTTAACCTTGGACTCCAAGTAAGGGCACATAAGTCTTTACATAAGAATCCTTTTCCCTCTCAAACCCTAGCTAGAAAATAAGGAAACATTAGGTAGAAAAATTCCTAAAAATTCTCTTGACTTGGCCAACACTCCAAGGATGCCTATGGGGGCTTGTTGGGCTTCTAGGAGCAGCAAGAGGCCAGCCCAAAGGGGCTCGGGTGCATGGGTTTGGGCCTCTGGAAGCTGGGGTGGCCTGGTAGCCAGGTAGCAGGAATATTCCCTGGTATCTTGCTTCTTAGGGGCTTGGGCTTGGCGCCTGGGCTTGATTTCTTTGGGCTAGGATGCATATGGACCTCTAAAATCATGGATGCCTTGGTATATGAATATATTTTGGTATCTGGAATGGAATCTGGGCATCTGGAGGGCATCTGTAATGAATCAGGGTTTTCTGAATTTTTCCTCCTGGGGTCTTCAAATCTTCAAGCTGGGTTGGACTTGGGCTATACTTCCATGTCTTCAATCTGGTTGGACTTGGTCTTCACTTGTATGATGTGGTCTTGAATCTTCAATATAGTTGAATAGGACTCAAAAAAATAAAATTAGCTCAACATGAGCTGACAACACTAGAC
The DNA here is from genome assembly GCA_021397845.1 of Areca catechu. Lineage (NCBI taxonomy): Eukaryota > Viridiplantae > Streptophyta > Magnoliopsida > Arecales > Arecaceae > Areca > Areca catechu. Next base: position 60,564,033 of record CM038050.1, read on the forward strand.
TGAACTAGCTCAACATAAGCTGACTAGTACATAACTAAAACTCAAAAGACTCAAATAATAACTAAAATGGACTCAGATGGGCTAAGCCCTTATTACAGATGGACTCATAAATTATTGATCAATTTATAGAGGGTTGAAAACCCTCTGTCTTATTCTAGTGCCTTCGGTGTCCCTACCAATTTGGCACATGGGCTTGGGCCTCCTGGAAGCTGGGGTGGCCTGGTAGCCTGTTAGCAGGAATATTTCATGGAATCTTTCTTCTTTAGGGCTTAGGCTTGGCACCTGGGCTTGATTTCCTTGGGATGGGATGCAGGTGGACCTTTGGAATCATGAATGCCTTGGTTTAGAAATATGCTCTAGCATCTGGGGAGCAATCTTGGCATCTAGAGGACATCTAGAAAGAATCAGGGTTTCTGGAAGCATCTTGGATTCTGGGTTGTCACAAAAAATCCAATGGGCTGATGTAGTGGCCTCTGACTCCTGGATGTGGCCTAGTGGAACTCCAAAATAGAGTAATCTCCTCTCTTGTATAAAAATTGGGTTCATACTGGACTCATAATTGATGTACGAGACTCATAATTGATGTACTGACTAGGTTGAGGGTTAAGATAAATCAACTAACCTCAACTTATTATAGGACTCAATCTTAATTGATTACAAAATTTTCAAAACTTTTATACATGACATATTAAACCACATGGGATCCAGGGATCTGTGTCTAATCCTGGAGTCACTACCATTTTCAGTATTTGAGTCCAGTTTGAAATAAGTGCTTAGCCCATTTGAGTTCCCATTTTGGCCCCTGAGTCCTGTTCTTTTTGGACCTTTCATTATTTGAGTCCTGTTTTAAAGTATGATCAATTTCAATATATGGTCAGTCAAGTTAGCTCACAATGAGCTAGTCATATTATGACTCTTGTGATCATCAAGTTGAATCTAAGTAGACCCAAGCTTGTTGATGCGGAGAAAGGGGGCCTAGGGATGCTAGAGATGGGATGCTTACGATGCAAAGGAACTCTTTTTTTAGGGTTGATGAGTTTTTAGTTGTTTTTCTTAGTGTTTCGATTCCTGATCACAAGCAAAGGCAAGAAATAAGATAGATGAGTAACGGAAGCTTACACTAGCAGTTCAAAGCCCTAAAAAGTGAGAACAAGAAAAGGACCCTGGGATTAAGAAACCCCAATAGGACTAGCTCGAAATACAATACCTACTTAGGAGATAGAGAGAGCAAACCTCACACATCTGAAGTGCCCGATGCAGAGATCGAGAGAGCAAACCTCACAAGTCTGAAGTGCCCAATGCAGAGATCGCTCAACTCGGTGGATGCGGCCTGGATGCCCGAGAAATCGAACCCGTGGAAGCACTAGCTTTCGGTCGGAAGGTCGCGATGGCAAAGCCGACTGTCTCCGGTGCCCGAGATACCAGGGAGGACATGTAGGAAAACAAGATAAGGATCAGCAAAATGGGGAGATCCATAGAAAGGAACTGAGATGGGGTGGAGAAGGGCTTCGAGCCCGGTGTCCGGCTAGAATCTGAAGTCAAAGATGGAGATAACTTGGGGCCTCGTACCCCGTGACATCCCGGAGGACGAAGGATTGTGGCCTCACACCACGTGACGTCTAGGAGGATGAAGGATTCGCGACATCCTGGGGTGACGAACAGGTGGCCTCACACCACTTGACGTCCCTAGGGATGAAGGCAACTTCACTCAACCTAGTCTAGGAGACAAGGGTTGGATGATAGAAGACTCAAACTCTTTTTTTTCATTAACCATTCAAATTCCCTTTACAATGTAGGGTTTGGGTCCATTAAATAGGCACCCAAGGCCCATTTTGAAATTCAAATGCAAGAATACAAAATTTCTTCTTCTTTTTCTTGAATGGGCACCCAAACCTTGACTTTCTTCTCCCTTTGGCTAACCATGTGCTAGCCTTGAATGGGTGTGGCATGAAGCAAGGCTAGGAGGAGGGATCATGGCACCTTGAAGTTGGAAAGAATCTTCATTGTTTTGGAAAAAGACATGAAGAGGGGCTTGTAGCATGGCTTATGTTCTTCTTCCTTCCTTTGTTGCACACCCTTTCTTTGGTATAAGGCTTGACATGGGGAGTGTTAGGTGGAGGTGCCCAAGGCTCTTGTCTCTCCCTTCCAAAGAGGTTGAAGCAAATTGGGAAGAAGGCTTGATTGGAGAGCTTGAAGTAAGGGATTTGAATTCCCTACATCAACTTCCATTGACTTCTACCTTGGCCGACCACCCTTGCATGGCAATGAGTTTGATAGGGGGAGGGGAAAAAGGCTAGAGCCAAGTGAGGTGGTCTTTCCCATTGGGCATCCTTGCATGCCAAGTGTGCTACCCACGTGGCAAGATGTCATGGCACCGTGTAGGATGCACAGGTGGGCCCTGAGTTGACTTGGATTCTTTCCCGACTTGCTTCCAAGGAGACTTAATTTTAAGACCCACTCTTGCAATGAACCCATACTTCTAATAGACTCAAACTGGACTTGATTTATGACTCGACTCAGTACATGACTCAATTTGACATAATTGGTCAAGGTACATACTCAATTCAAAGCAAAAGACAATTACAAATTTGAGGCTTGAAGCCTAATTACAAGACACAAAGAAGTGGAACCCTAATCTGAGATCCACAGAGGGTAAAGGAGCCTCTGTCGGATCTTGGTGCCCACACCAGTTCACCTGGGGTGGGAGGAACTCGACCTTGTCGAGTAAGGGTTAGTCTGGCTTTGGTACCTCTACAAGATATCAGGGTCGATGCACTGCAAGTCCTCCTGGGTGATCCACGATTCATCAAATTCAGGTCAGCCTTGCCATCGGACCAAGTAACGTTGATAGCCCTTGCCCCGAGTAGTGATGGCTTGGTCATCCAGGACACGCTCGATCCACTCTCCTCGCTCAGGTATATTTGGAGGTGGACACTTAGGTTCAGGTTCACTCTCAAAAGGGAGGTCAGGCCTAGATGGCTCACTGGGTATGTTTGCCGGTTCTCTATACTCGACTAAGTTAGAGATATTGAATGTCGAGCTAATTCCATAATCCGGAGGTAATTCTAGCACATAGGCATTTGGGCCTATTCTCCTAATCACTTTAAAGGGACCTACCCCACAAGCATGAAGCTTCCTAACGGTTCCTGGTGGAAACCGTTCAGGCTAGATGACGCAGCACGATGAAGAGAATGCAATCTAAATGATGGATTAAGAAATTTGAGCAATGAAGCCTATTAACAGGTATTGAATTTTAGATCAAAAGTACTAAGGTAAAGCTATGGAAGGAGCACTGAAATTTGGAACTTACGCCGTGATGTAGTTATTTAAATCCTAGAGAAGATTAGGGCTAATGAATATTGAATTTAAACCTTAGCAACGATCTTCAATAACTCAGACTTAAGAGATTAGGAGGTGTTATTTACCCAAGATGATCACTCCCTGGTAGATCCCTTGAAGCTCTTAGATGAACTAGCCCTGAAGTGGAAGATTGGCATTCCAAAGAAACTAGTTTCATTCAACATTGATCTTTGGCAAGAGAACCCTTTCTTGAACTCCGAATCGTAGAAGGATCCTGCACAATGAACGGGTTAGACTAGGACTAATTTGAAAGATATCAAAACAAAGAAACCAAACAGGCAAGGGAACTTCGATGGAGGCATGGATCCCTAGAGGTGGATGTTGGCATTGGACAATTGAAAGCTTGAGAAGAGAAAATCAAACACACCCAAAGAAAACAAGAGGATACTACCAAAAAAATACCTTCTTCAACTACTACTTCACTTAAATTTTATTTCATTCAAAAAGCTTTTTTCTACCATGGGCGTACAAGAGGCTTTTAATGGCCTTTCAATCAATTTGAAATTCCCCATATCATGGAGAAATATTAGGGGGGTTACATGAAATGTGGAGGATTTGGTGGAGGGTTACATGGAATGTGGAGGATTTGGTGGAGCTGGTTGCATGATTTGTGGATGGAGTTGGCCGACCTCCTTTGAATTTGAAAACACTCCTTGGTCGACCACTTGTAGCTTTCATGTAATTTAAAATTTGAATGATGCCACGTGGCAGGTGAGGTGGCAATGATGTGGCGTGGCAAGGTGGCATGGTGACATGGCGCATCTTTCTCCATGGCGCCCCTTGGAGATGACATGGCAAAGGTGATGTGACATCCTCTGGTGATGAGTTGGCACCGGTGGTCCATGATGATGTGGCATTCCAAGTAAAGCTGGTCTGGCCTAATTTCAAGTAGCTCTTGAACTTGACTCAGTACAAAGCCTAATTGACTCTAATTGAACTCTTGATTGAATTCTAATTGAACTTTAAAATCCCAAAAGAAAATAAAATAGGACTTAATAAACATACAGGACTCATACGAGACTTGAGTTCTTAGTCTCAATCCATAAAGAACTTGGTATTAGTTGAAGGTTCTTCTTTCTGAGCCTGGTGCCCCCACCAATTCTTCCCCGGTGGGAGGAACTCGACCCTGTCAAGTATGGTTCAGCCTGGTTTTGATATTGTTCAAATAAGTCCGGGTCCAGTCATTGCAGGTCCTCTCTAGCAATTCAGGAGTCGTCAGATTTTGGTCTCCCTTGCCAACGGACCAAATATCGATAGTAATCTTTGTTTCTGGTAGTGACAATCTTATTATCCAGGATTTGTTCAGTTTTCTCTCATTTTTGAGGAATGGTTGTTTGTTGATACTCGGATAATGGTTCACTCTCAAAAATATGGTCAGGCCCAAAAGGCTCACTAGGTATCATCATGGATTCCTTATATTCTATCAAGTTTGAGACATTGAAGGTCGAGTTGATACCTAGGTCTGAAGGTAATTCCAATATGTAAGCATTAGATCTAATCTTCTTTAGGACTTTAAAGGGGCCTGCACCACGGGTATGTAGTTTCTTAAAAGTCCCGGATGGGAACATGATCTCTCTCATAGAATTCCTTGACTTTCTTTCTTGAATTAGTCCTATGTTTATAGGATTCATTGCTCAAATTTATTTCATGATGCAAATCCTCAATATGCTATGCATAGGACTCAGCAGACTCAGAAACTTACACAAGCACTTACGAAATGCAGACTGAACTAGGCATCCTTATTGAGAGGAATTTTATTGGACTCTCTAGGGCCTAAACCTAACATATTAATGACTCTCTAGGTTTGACCCTAGTCTGGTATGCACATGAGAATTTACCATGGGTTCCTAGCAAATGCCATAAGGTTTTCCAAAAGTAGGTAGCAAAAGGAATAGGCTTTAAAGGCTCATGCAACCTAGTAAACTCATCAAAATGAAACTTAATGGCTCTAAAATTAGGATAAGACTTAAGGAAAGGCAGGAAATAGGAATCCGAGTCTTGGGATAATTTAGGGGAATCTTGAAACAGACCTTGGTTACTCATGATGACCTTAAGATTTGAATATTGATCTACGGGTGGGATGCTTCTAGGTAGTTGAAGGTCATCAACAAAGTCTTCTAAAATAATGATTGGGTTCTTCTCAGGTAACTGAAGGAGTTCTTGTGTCGAAGCAAAAGTATTGGGTTCTTCCTGAGGGCATTGTCTTACGGGAACCAAGTCCTCACTAAAGTTTGGTTGTTCTAATGTTTCAGGACTAGGCTCAATAATCTTTTCTTTACCAAAGGTTTCCTCAGGTAAGGTACTAAAGTTGTTCTCTTCATAGTCTTCCCCTTCATATTCATCTATTAAACTGATGTCAGTCTCATACATATATTTACTAGGTTCAGACTTGCCTTCTTCCTTCCCTAGCCCTTCAGTTTGAGGATATCCTAAGTCTTGAGTATTCATGAACTCAACTTGTACTTCAGGGTTCTTACTCCTATCATTCATATGAGCTAATTGGATAGTAGGAGTTGGTTGGTCTTAGAAAAATTGTTTAGCCAGCATTTGGTTCAATTGGGCCATTAGATCATTTAGGCCTTTCAGCATGGTTTCAAGATTCGGGTCCATGGCTATACTGGATTGGGTATGGACTGGTGAATATGAGGCTCCTGATCTAGTTTTCATGCATGCAAGTAGACTCAAGCTCGAGCTAAGGTTTCCTAGACCTAGAGCATAAATTAGAGGTCTAATTAAGTGAACCAACTAGCTAGTAGTACTTATGGGACATAGCTAGGTAGGTGGCGGGGAGTGAAGGTCCCTGATTGCCAACCTTAGACACCAATCTGAGATTGGCCAAGTAGGCGGACCAAATCACAAGCCCTGATGCACCAATCCTAGACACCAAGCCAGTAAGCACACACCAATTAGCTGACACAGTTAACTTGACCATAACTTGAACCCAACTTGTTGGTGTCCCTAACCCACTAGGACAATTAACGTTCTACTCAATTTTAATTAACGGGCTGGGATCGATATGCTGGTTGGTAATTTTTGGGCTAGGAACAGGTGATGAAACCCTGACCCTATGTCAAATTGATGCCCTTAATTTGATTTCTCATGAGATGAATGAAATGCAAAGGTGCTGCAGATGTGTGTTGCAGTTTGAAAGTGGTGTGGAAAACATGATGAGAAAAATGTCCAAAAATTTTGAAGAATTCACAGAGGATTCCTAACTTATATGTTTCAATGTAGATGAAAGGAATTTTAAAACTAAAATCTGTACTGCTCTAAGAAGATCCTACAAATGAAGATAAATAAAAAGGACATAACAGAACCCTAATGAAGTGTCGAACTGCAAAAATTTTCATTTTTTTTATAATTTTTTTATGATGATGAAATTTAATATGGTGATAACTGACTTAAAAGGAACAAGAAAAAAAATATTTTAACAAAAAATTAGTGACTTGCCTTTGTAGCTGCAGACGGATTACAGTAAACAGATGCAAATTTTCAGAAAAAAAGAACCTAATCAAACAAGTGCTATGGCTTAACCAAACTTCAATCTAAAAAACTCATGTCCGGTCAGGGGCTCATTATTCCCATGGGTCGTGATAGTGTACTAGAGTACACCCGCTCAGGAGGCGTGAATTTTAGATCTTGCTGGGATTTAAAGAAAACTATTCTACCCTAATGCAACCATGCTCTGATACCAATTTGACATGGCACGATGAAGAGAATGCAATCTAAATGATGGATTGAGAAATGAGAGCAATGAAGCCTATTAACAGGTACTGAATTTTAGATCAAAAGTACTAAGGTAAAGCTATGGAAGGAGCACTGAAATTTGGAACTTATGCCACGATGTAGTTATTTAAATCCTAGAGAAGATTAGGGCTAATAAATATTGAATTTAAACCTTAGCAACGATCTTCAATAACTCAGACTTAAGAGATTAGGAGGTGTTATTTACCCAAGATGATCACTCCCTGGTAGATCCCTTGAAGCTCTTAGATGAACTAGCCCTGAAGTGGAAGATTGGCATTCCAAAGAAACTAGTTTCATTCAACATTGATCTTTGGCAAGAGAACCCTTTCTTGAACTCCGAATCGTAGAAGGATCCTGCACAATGAACGGGTTAGACTGGGACCAATTTGAAAGATATCAAAACAAAGAAACCAAATAGGCAAGGGAACTTTGATGGAGGCATGGATCCCTAGAGGTGGATGTTGGCATTGGACAATTGAAAGCTTGAGAAGAGAAAATCAAATACACCCAAAGAAAACAAGAGGATACTACCAAAAAAACACCTTCTTCAACTACTACTTCACTTAAATTTCATTTCATTCAAAAAGCTTTTTTCTACCATGGGCGTACAAGAGGCTTTTAATGGCCTTTCAATCAATTTGAAATTCCCCATATCATGGAGAAATATTAGGGGGTTACATGAAATGTGGAGGATTTGGTGGAGGGTTACATGGAATGTGGAGGATTTGGTGGAGCTGGTTGCATGATTTGTGGATGGAGTTGGCTGACCTCCTTTGAATTTGAAAACACTCCTTGGTCGACCATTTGTAGCTTTCATGTAATTTAAATTTTGAATGATGCCACGTGGCAGGTGAGGTAGTAATGATGTGTGGTGCGGGCACCAGACTCAGAAGAAGACTTCAGAGCTCCATCTGGATCTCTGATTAACCTTGTCCAAAGAATTAGGGTTTTTTGGCTTGTAATAAGGGTTGACTTGATCAACTCAATTTTAGCTTGAGTCTGTATTACCTGCATTTTATTTTGTTGAGTCATGTTGACTCAGTAGTGGTCTAGGACTTCAACCTGGGGTGTCACATTTTCTCCAAGGCCAAGCAAGTGGGCGCCACACTCCCAGCCACACGCCTGAGTCCAGGGGGCGCCACATCTTCATCCAGTAGACTTTGGTCCCCACACCACAGATAGCAGCTCCCTTCTTTCATGCGCCAATTGAGGAGAATGCAACCAAGGATCCACAAAACAAGGGGGCGGCCCAAGACTTCCATAAGAGCCAAACTATGAATGGGAAGAAAGTTTCTTGGAGAGAACTTCAAGGAGGTGCCCATTACCTGCCAAAAATATCCAAAGCAAAGTTAGGAAGAACCATAACTTGGGGAGAAAGAAAAGGAGGTATCCAAAAAAGGTTGAGCCATGGAAGGAAGGAGATTTCTCTTGAAGAGCAAGGTTAGAAGGCGCTCTAGTCATTCCAAATAAAGCCAGATATAAAAGGGAAAAAAATTCTCTTGGAGGGCAAGGTTAAGAGGCGCCCAAACACTTCCAGATAAGGCCAAGCATAGAAGGAAAAAAATAATTTTCTTGGAGGTCAAGGCAAGGAGGCGCCACCCACTTTCCTTTTTTGAAGCCTCAATCATCTTATGGAATTATTTGGCCGGCCATATGAGTAGGGATTGATCCTACAATCCTAATTTGAAGATCCCCTCCTTTAGTCCCACATGGGAAGATGTAAAACCCTACTCTCTTGTAATGTCCTATATATTAAAATCCCTTTGTAAGTTCTAAGGAATCAGATGAATGAAACCAATTTTTTTTGTGAGCAAACTCTGTGTTTTCTCTCTTCCGCACTTGCATCCAGGTGTTGAGCTCCGTGACGGAGTAAATCCGGGTTCCCTAGGAACCTTGAGGAGGTGTGAGATCTCCAAAAGCCAAACCCTAGGTTAGCCACTTCTACACCAAAACCCTAGCCGCCCACCATCCACTTCAATCCACCAAACCCTAGCCAATCCCACCTCCCATGGCCTCTCTCTCTCCAAGTCCAGGCCGACCACCAGCATACAGCTCCAGTCCGGATACTTCAGATCCAAAGCTCTTTCCAAAGAGAGTCGAATAAGCCTTCAAGAGAATCCGGATCTCAGCGACATCAGCCTTCAAGTTCTTCGACTTGGTAAATCCTTCACTGAGTCTCTGAATCCATCACTTGTTTTTCTTCTTCCCAGATCTTGAGTTCAGGAGAAGCCGACCCAGCCACGAGGCCAGTATTGGAGGATCCATTGCGAAGATAGCCGAATCCGAGGATCCAACAATCTGCTCGAGAGAGTTCTTCCACCCAAATTCTGAGAAGATCACTGTCTGGTTGGTAAACCATCTCTCCTCTCTATTTCTGTTCTGTTGAAAGTTCAGAGTGAAACCCTAGGTATGGGAGTTTCTCAACCCCCAGCGATCCGTTACTTCTGAACTACTCTGATAATTTAGTTTCTTCTAAATTGTGTTTTCAATCCTTACCTAGTTTCCTTCAACTTAGTTTAGCTTTACTTTGAGTCAAAGCCAATTTCTGAAATATATAAATAAAAAAAAAAAATTAATCCTAAATTTACTTCCGCATACGCTTCTTTGTTCTTTGTTCTGCATCAATGTGGCGTGGCAAGGTGGCATGGTGACGTGGCGCATCCTTCTCCATGGGCCCCTTGGAGATGACATGGCAAAGGTGATGTGACATTCTCTGGTGATGAGTTGGCACCAGTGGTCCATGATGTTGTAGCATTCCAAGTAAAGCTGGTCTAGCCTAATTTCAAGTAGCTCTTGAACTTGACTCAGTACAAAGCCTAATTGACTCTAATTGAACTCTTGATTGAATTCTAATTGAACTTTAAAACCCCAAAAGAAAATAAAACAGGACTCAATAAACATACAGGACTCATACGAGACTTGAGTTCCTAGTCTCAATCCATAAAGAACTTGGTATTAGTTAAAGCTTCTTCTTTCTGAGCCTGGTGCCCCCACCACTAGAGCCTAATCATTACAAAATCCCTTATTTCAAACTCTTTGGCTCACTTTCGGGAATCAGCCAAATTATTTTAAAAATTGTATTTAATGCATAATCCTAACATAATACAAAATGCAGACTCAACTATGCAATCTTATTGAGAAAAAAATTTATTGGACTCCTAGGGTCTAAACCTAACAGACTTTTGGCTCTCTAGGTTTGACCTTAGTCTGGTATGCACAAGAAAAATTATTAAGGATCCCTAGCAAATGCCATAAAGAATACCAGAAGTAGAGGGCAAAAGGGATGGGCTCTAAGGAGTCATGAATTCTGATAATCTTAATAAAAAGTAACCCCATGGCATTAGAAATGTGAGAAGGTTCAGGGAAGGGTAGGAAATAGGAATTGGAGTCTTGAGGTGGCTTATGGAAAACATAAAACAGACCTTGGTTATTCAGGATGACCTTAAAATTTGGGCATCGTTCTATAGGTGTCATATGGTCCACTTGTTATGGTAGATCTTGGGGCTCGCTAGGGTCAATCACACAGTGAGGAAGGTTTGTTAAAGAGGATCCTGGGACCAAGTCTATAGTATGATGGATGTCTCTTAGTGGTGGAAGTTGATCAGGTAACTCATCGGGAACTTCATCCTCAATTTCTTTCCGAGCTTCAACCATCTCTTGAGGATGTTCTCTTTGGATCGATTCATTAAGGGTTGGTTCCTGAACTCCTGTGGAAAAGACTAGTGAATCCTCATGTTCATTACTAGATGTGATCCTAGCTCGGTCATTTCCTCTTCAAATTTTGTAGTGGGTTCAGGATCATTTTTCTTGGATTCCTCAATGATTTCACCCTCGGGCCCATCTTCTACTAAACTTGACTCATAGATGCTTTCTTTCAATTCTTTAATGGGATCAGGAGTTTCTTTCCCTAGATTTTCAATGGGTTCAACCTTAAAGTCTTCAATTGGCTCAGGGATTTTTGTATTCAAATTCTCAGAATGTTCATCCTTCTCTCCCTGAAACTCTTTAAAGGGTATTTTCCCAGTAATCTCTTCTTCTAACCCATTATATTTGATCAGGTTAACTTCTGGTTTCCTTTCCTTTAGATTACTTGATCCTCTTTTAACCTGATCCTTAGGTTGAACTGGATTGATTGTAAACTTCTTCCCATGGTGGTTAATGGTATAGGTATTGGTCCAACCATGAAGGGTCGAATCATGATCGTACAGCCAAGGTTGTCCTAAGATAATACTACAGACGCTGGTGCGGGCACCAGACTCAGAAGAAGACTTCAGGGCTCAATCTGGATCTCTGATTGACATTGCCCGAAGAATTAGGGTTTTCTGGTTTTGTAATAAGGGTTGACTTGGTCAACTCAATTTTAGTTTGAGTCTGTTTTTCCCTGCAATTTAAATTTTGTTTAGTCATGTTGACTCAATACAAGTCCTAGTAGTGGTCTAGGTCTTCTCCAAGGTGCCACATTTTCTCCCAGGACCAAGCAAGTGGGCGCCACACTCCCAGCCACACGCCAGAGTCCAGGAGGCGCCACATCTCCATCCAGTGTGCCTTGGTCCCCACACCACAAGAAAGCAGGTCCCTTCTTTCATGCACCACTTGGGGGAGAAATCCATCAAGATACCTCAATCCAAGGAGGAGCCAACTTCTTTCCAGATAAACCCAAGCCAGGATGGCAAGAATTTTTCTTGAAGAGAGGATCAAGGAGGTGCCCCACAATGTTCCATAAAAACCCAAGTTATAAAAGGAAAAAGAGCATGTCTTGGGGAGAAAATCAAGGAGGCACCCAAAAGTTTCCTAAAGTGCCAAAGCCATGAAAGGAAGAAGCCTAAACTTGTGGAGCAAGACTAGGAGGTGTCCAAATGAGCCAAACCATGAAGGGAAAATCCTTGATTCATGGAGAGATACTAGGAGACACCCCCATAACCTGTCATTTGGAGCTGATTTTCAAGTTTTCTTGGAGTTTTTGGGCTGCCCACTCATGGAAGGAGTCTTGGGAAGAGAATTTGATGCCTAAAGTGTGGGTTAGTCCTATTAGTCCCAAATGGGAAGTGTATGAAATTTTATTTCTTTGTTATGTCTATGTAACTCTTGAAAAAATGATGAATGAAATCAATTTCTTTGTGATCAACTTTGTGTTTCTCTCTTCTGCACTTGTATTCAAGTGTTGAGCTCCGTGAGGGAGTAAATCCGGGTTCCCTAGGAACCTTGAGGAGGTGTGAGATCTCCAACCCCAAAACTCTAGCTTAGTCCACCCATCTCTACTCCACCACCACCAAACCCTAATTTTCCATCTACATCCCATGGCCCCACTCTTCCACATAGAGGCCGGCCACCAGCATCCAGGTTCAGATAAACTGTTTCAACTATAGAGCAAGTTCAAAGAAGAGTCAGATCAGTATCAAGATCTCTGGAACTTCTACATCCAACAATCTTCATTAAGTCCTCAGGTCAGTGTCATTCTTTGAGTTTCTGGTTCTTTTTTATTGTTCTTCTTCTTCCAGATCCTGAGTTCGAGAAGAAGGCTAACCTTGCCATAGGACTACAATCCGAGGATCCATTGCGAAGATACCCCATCTCCAAGGATCCTACAATCTGCTCGAGAGTGTCCTTCAATTGAAGCAACGAGAGATATCACAGTCAGGTATAAAACCTTCTCTTCTGTCATTGTTTGTTTCTTGAAAGAGGAGTAAACCCTAGGTCTGGGGGTTTCTCAATCCCCAGCGATCCTACTTCTGAGTTACTCTGATAATCCACTCCTTTTAATTATGCTTTCTGTCATTTCTTAGTTTCTTTCAACATTAGTTTATCTTTCCTTAGAGTCAAAGCCCACTTCTGAAAATAAATAAATAAAATATATTAATTTTAATTTGCTTCCGCATTCCACATATCCGATCTGTATCATTTTTGGTATCAGATCTTTCATTCTGCATCATTTTGGTATCAGAGCCCTGTCTAGGGTTTCTGACTTGCTTGCATGTTTTGAGTGTCTCTCTTTTTTACTTTGTCTGCTTGAAGTAGACTACCCAGGACGTCCAGCCCTAGGAACGAAACGAGGTGCAAGCCTCCTCTTCCCATTCCACGGGGTGTTCCTAGGGCGTGTAGGGGATCCGCTGGGTTACAACTTCATAGCAGGAATTGTAAACGGGGAAGCGTTCTGTTTTCAGTCTATAACTACTATGTTGTAGGAATTGTTTATCATTATAGGTAACTCCAAATTATGTGATTTTTATTTTTCTAGAACCATTATAATTGAATCTATTTTACATTATTTTGCTGTGATTTATTGGTTTCCATGAAATTTCTGAGAGTTAAATTACAGCAACTCTGTTTCTGTGTTTCTGCATTTCAAATTTCTTTTTGAGTGATCATCTCCTAATTCATCTTAAGGGCAATTGAGCATCTAAGATAAGGGGAGGAGTTGATAACCTCTCCTTAGCCCAAAACCACCACCCATTCATTCGATCCTAAGCCTAATTTTAAAATTTATTAGACTTAATTTGCCCTAGTGGGCTAGGGACACCAACAAGTCAGGTCTAGGCTAATGTTGAGTCAGTTTGTCTAGTTACTCTGTGTGTGCTTTGTACTCAGTGTCTAGAATGGTGGTTCAGGGATTCTATCCCGAAGGGCTTGTGTGCTGGTCAGCCTACCTGGCCAATCTCTGATTGGTGTCTAGGATTGGCAATTAGGGACCTAACACTCCCCTTACACCTGCCTGGCTGAGTCCCGAGTTACTACAGGCTAGCTTGCCACTCTGATTGGGCATCTAGTTTGGGCTCTAGGTCTAGTTAGCCCGTAGTCATTTCAGTCGAATCTCATTTGGTGTGCTTGCTTGCATCATCATGTCCACCCGGAACGAAGTACCCTACCAACCTGGTCAAACCCAACCTGATTTAGAGGCCATGATTAGAACTCTCACCGAAAGTATGACCAAATTGAGTCAGGATATGAATGAGGGTTTTGCCCAGTTTAGAGACCGAGCCTAGGGACTTGAGAAACGTAGACATCAAAATTGGACCCCTGATCCAAAATTTAATTGGCCCCAACCTCACCCATGCCAGGAGCCTAGGAGGACCTTATACCGTGATCCTGAGCATAACCCTATGAGCCTATATCCATACTTGGTTGACTCAGAAAAGGGACCTGTTAGGAACACCGAACCTTATGCACCTACTTTTGATGGAAGACAAGAGACATATATTAATTGGGAAGAACAAATGAATCGGTATTTTGGGTGCACTAACATATTGAAATTAGGACAAATTAGGTTGGCCAAAACCAAGTTCACAAAACATACTAGGTCGCATTGGTATGCTATTGAGCATGAGTGTTATCAAAGAAAAGAAATATATAATTGGAGAGATATGAGAAGTAAGTTGAGAGATAGGTACCTAGGTAGATCCTATGAGAAAAGACTTTTAGACCAATGGTACCAATTGCGACAAGGTAATAGGCCTGTGTCTAAATATATCGAGGACTTCCAGTGGTATGACATGAAATGCAATACCATTGAGACCGAAGCTCAGATCACATCGAGGTTTAGGGTTGGGTTACACCCAGACATTTATAGGAAGCTATGCCTTGAAAAGACCAATAAGTTAGACCGAGCCTACCAAGAAGCCCAAGACTATGAGTGGTCTTTAAGATATAACCAATCAAGTACTTTGGACTTAAAGCCAACCTCTACCAACTTGAGTCAGGTTTCGATTGATCCGACACCCGTAGCGAACCAGACTTTTGTTTGTTAATTCCCACTTGTGTCACCTCTTGACCAGAAGGATAACACTGAGAAGGAGTTAGGCATGGCCATCCCAAAATTAGTTGACCTGACCAGAGCCGTACTTAAAAAGGAATCAAAGGAGAATAGATTAGAACCTTTAGTGAGATTGAGGAAGAAATATATGAGCCTGACATAAGTTTGATAGATGAATATGAAGAAGAAGAATTTGAGGATATCTCTCCCGATAATTCAATTAACCAACTCCTACCTGATGGGGTTATTGAGGGGACCCCTGCCACTCAAGGAATTCAGGAGCTAACCCTAAGAGAAGACCCTTTTGAGGAAGTTTAGGAAGAGGAAATTGCACCCAATGAGAGTTTAAGTGAGAATACCTCTGAACTCATTGAGGAATCCAAAGAAGACACCCCTGAGTCAAATCTGGTAGAGAAGTGTGAAGAAGGAAGGGGTTCACAATAATTGCCCATTGAGAAGGTCCAAGAACAAGAAAAAGACAGTAGCTTAGAGGACTTTTTAGATAAACATTCCAAAGACCTTCCTGATAACCTTCCACCTTCTAAGAGCACCCAGCCTACCCTAGAACTTGCACTTGTAGACTCTCCTAGAGCAAATCATGAGGTTTGGATGAGTGCACCTATAGAACAATGTCCTCATTTTAAGGTCATCCTGAATAACCAAGGTTGGTTTCTTGTTTCTGATAAGCCACCTCAAAACTGTGATTCTTATTTCCTACCCTTCCCTGAATCTTCTCATGTTTCTAGAGCTATGGGATTACACTTTACTGAGATCTCTAGGTTGCAAGACTCCTTAGAACCTATTATTTTGCCACCTACTTCTGGAAGACCTTATGGCACCTACTAGGCATCCATAATAAGTTTTCATGCTCTGCATGCCCTCCTCCGACCCAAGGTCAAACCTAGAGAGCCTTAGTTTGTTAGGTTTAGACCTAGGGTTCCTTTGGAATAAAGTCCATTCTTTAGGAATGCGTCGTCAGTCTAGTTTAGTTTTTCTTGACCCTTTACTAGGCTTTGGCTCTGATTTTGGTTTGATTGAGAGCACCAGGAATTGGGATTTGTATTTTGTCCAGGACTAAATTTGCATATAATGTTTCGATCAATAGGTCTATAGGCTAGAGTCCCTTTGAAATTATTCATGGATACAAGCCTCACACACCACTTGATCTGATTTCACTATTAGTCCACACACACAAGTCTCTTGATGCACTTGCATAGCATGTAAAGGACTTGCATAAAGAATTCATGCCAAAATAAATTTAAGTAATGAAACTTATAAGAAGTTGGCTGATTCTCAAAGATGAGTCAAAACTTTTGTTGAGGGAGACTATGTAATGATTAGGTTAAGGCCTGAACGGTTTCCTCCTGGAACTGTTAGAAAGTAACATGCTAGAGGAGCTGGACCATTTAGAGTGGTGAAGAGAGTAGGGTCCAATGCCTATGTGCTCGAGTTGCCTTCAGAACTAGGCATTAGCTCCACTTTCAACATTACAGACCTAGTAGAGTATAGAGAGCCAGCTGTGATTCCCAGTGAGCCTTTTTGAGCCTAATCCTACTCTTGAGAGTGAACCTAACCCTGTGTGTCCACCAACAAACTGGCCTGTGAGGAAAGAGCAGATTGAAAAGATCCTGGATGATCAGGTTATCTCTACTCGTAATCGAGGATACCAAAGATACCTTGTCCGCTGGCAAGGAAGGCCAGATTCTGATAACTCTTGGATCTCCCGAGAAGAATTACAAGAATTGGACCCAGACCACTTGGAGAGATACCAAAGCCAGCTTGATCCATACTCGACAAGGTCGAGTTCCTCCCACCCCGGGAGAATTGGTGCGGGTACCAGACTCAGAAGAAGACTTCAGGGCTCCATCTAGATCTCTGATTGACATTGCCCGAAGAATTAGGGTTTTCTGGTTTTGTAATAAGGGTTGACTTGGTCAACTCAATTTTAGTTTGAGTCTGTTTTTCCCTGTAATTTAAATTTTGTTGAGTCATGTTGACTCAATACAAGTCTTAGTAGTGGTCTAGGTCTTCTCCATGGTGCCACATTTTCTCCCAGGACCAAGCAAGTGGGTGCCGCACTCCCAGCCACACGCCAGAGTCCAGGAGGTGAAACATCTCCATCCAGTGTGCCTTGGTCCCCACACCACAAGAAAGCAGGTCCCTTCTTTCATGCCCCACTTGGGGGAGAAATCCATCAAGATACCTCAATCCAAGGAGGAGCCAACTTCTTTCCAGATAAACCCAAGCCAGGATGGCAAGAATTTTCTTGAAGAGAGGATCAAGGAGGTGCCCCACAATGTTCCATAAAAACCCAAGTTATAAAAGGGAAGAGAGCATGTCTTGGGGAGAAAATCAAGAAGGCACCCAAAAGTTTCTTAAAGTGCCAAAGCCATGAAAGGAAGAAGCCTAAACTTGTGGAGCAAGACTAGGAGGTGTCCAAATTAGCCAAACCATGAAGGGAAAATCCTTGATTCATGGAGAGATACTAGGACACACCCTCATAACCTGCCATTTGGAGCTGATTTTCAAGTTTTCTTGGAGTTTTTGGGCTGCCCACTCATGGAAGGAGTCTTGGGAAGAGAATTTGATGCCTAAAGTGTGGGTTAGTCCTATTAGTCCCAAATGGGAAGTGTATGAAATTTTATTTATTTGTTATGTCTATGTAACTCTTGAAAAAATGAAGAATGAAATCAATTTCTTTGTGAGCAACTTTGTGTTTCTCTCTTCCGCACTTGTATTCAAGTGTTGAGCTCCGTGAGGGAGTAAATCCGGGTTCCCTAGGAACCTTGAGGAGGTGTGAGATCTCCAACCCCAAAACTCTAGCTTAGTCCATCCATCTCTACTCCACCACCAAACCCTAATTTTCAATCTACATCCCACGGCCCCTCTCTTCCACATAGAGGCCAGCCACCAGCATCCAGGTTCAGATCAACTGTTTCAACTACAGAGCAAGTTCAAAGAAGAGTCAGATCAGTATCAAGATCTCCGGAACTTCTACATCCAACAATCTTCATTAAGTCCTCAGGTCAGTGTCTTTCTTTGAGTTTCTGGTTCTTTTTTTTTGTTCTTCTTCTTCCAGATCCTGAGTTCGAGAAGAAGGCCAACCTTGCCATAGGACTACAATCCGAGGATCCATTGCGATGATACCCCGTCTCCAAGGATCCTACAATCTGCTCGAGAGTGTCCTTCAATTGAAGCAACGAGAGATATCACAGTCAGGTATAAAACCTTCTCTTCTCTCTTCGTCTGTTTCTTGAAAGAGGAGTAAACCCTAGGTCTGGGGGTTTCTCAATCCCCAGCGATCCTACTTCTGAGTTACTCTGATAATCCACTCCTTTTAATTATGCTTTCTGTCATTTCTTAGTTTCTTTCAACATTAGTTTATCTTTCCTTTGAGTCAAAGCCGACTTCTGAAAATAAATAAATAAAAAAAATACATTAATTTTAATTTGCTTCCGCATTCCACATATCTGATCTGCATCATTTTTGGTATCAGATCTTTCGTTCAGCATCATTTTGGTATCAGAGCCCTGTCTTGGGTTTCTGACTTGCTTGCATGTTTTGAGTGTCTCTCTTTTTTACTTTGTCTGCTCGAAGTAGACTCCCCAGGACGTCCGGTCCTAGGAACGAAGCGAGGTGTAAGACTCCTCTTCCCATTCCACGGGGTGTTCCTAGGGCGTGTAGGGGATCCGCTGGGTTACAACTTCATAGCAGGAATTGTAAACGGGGGAAGCGTTCTGTTTTCAGTCTATAACTACTATGTTTTAGCAATTGTTTCTCATTACAGTTAACTCCAAATTGAGTGATTTTTATTTTGCTGGAACAATTATAATTGAATCTATTTTATATAATTTTACTCTGATTTATTGGTTTCTGTGAAATTTCTAAGAGTTAAATTACAGCAACTTTGTTTCTGTGTTTCTGCATTTCAAATTTTTTTTTGAGTGATCATCTCCTAATTCATCTTAAGGGCAATTGAGCACCTAAGATAAGGGGAGGAGTTGATAACCTCTCCTTAGCCCAAAACCATCACCCATTCATTCGATCCTAAGCCTAATTTTAAAATTTATTAGACTTAATTTGCCCTAGTGGGCTAGGGACACCAACAAGTCGGGTCTAGGCTAATGTTGAGTCAGTTTGTCTAGTCACTCTGTGTGTGCTTTGTACTCAGTGTGGTGGGGACACCTGAGGCACCAGAATAAGACAGAGGTTTTTTCAACCCTCTGTAAATTGTTCAATAATTTATGAGTCCATCTGTAATAAGGGCTTAGCTCATCTGAGTCTATTTAGTTGTTATTTGAGTATTTTTAGTTGTTATTTCAGTTCTGTACCAGTCAGCTCATGTTGAGCTAGTTCAGTCCAATGCTAGTCAGCTCATGTTGAGCTAATTTTATTTTTTTGAGTCCTGTCCAAGCATACTGAAGACTCAAGACTATATCATACAAGTGAAGACCAAGTCCAACTAGATTGAAGACATGGAAGTATAGCACAAGTCCAACCCAGCTTGAAGATTTGAAGACCCCAGGAGGAAAATTCAGAAAACCCTGATTTCTTGCAGATGCCCTCCAGATACCCAGATTCCCTTCCAGATGCCAAAGTATATTCATAGATAAGGGCATCCATGATTCCAGAGGTCCATCTGCATCCTAGCCCAAAGAAATCAAGCCCAGGTGCCAAGCCCAAGCCCCTAAGAAGCAAGATACCAGGGAATATTCCTGCTACCTGGCTACCAGGCCACCCCAGCTTCCAGAGGCCCAAACCCATGCACCCGAGCCCCTTTGGGCCGGCCTTTTGCTGCTCCTAGAAGCCCAACACGCCCCCCTAGGCATCCTTGGAGTCTTGACCAAGTCAAGAAAATTTTTAGGGATTTTTCTACCTAATATTTCTTTATTTTCTAGCTAGGGTTTGAGAGGGAAAAGGATTCTTATGTAAAGACTTATGTACCCTTACTTGGATCCCAAGGTTAAGGGTCTATTTAAGGGACCCTAGCCTCTTGTATGAGGGAAATTTTTGATGAATGAAAACCTTGAGTTCTTCTATTGAGTGGTGTGATACCCTGCTGTGTGCATAAAGGGGTTTGTGAGAGTTCTTCTTCCCGGTGTTTGCAATCATCTTCCTGCTGCCAACAAACCCTCCAGATCCCTGGACGCCCACTCCAAAAGAAGCCTTCCCTTGCTATTTTTACTTTGTTTTCTTGTTCCTTTGTGAGCTTTCTAACCCCTGACAGGTCGTTTGCAGGTCCCTGAGTTCCTATGAATCCAACGACTCCAGCCAAGCCTCAATCGGATCACCGAGCAGAAAGCCGGGTATCCGCGGGTCTTTGGCTCGGTTTTCCAGGCCGCATCCGTCGAGGAACGAGAGACCCCTTCGCTGCGATCTTCACAGACGTTGTCAGGTACACCCCTCTACCTCCATTAGTTTTATTGTAGGAGAACTTGCCCTAACCGAGGCTTCTCAGCCCCGGCGGTCCTTCTTGCTACTTTTCTAGGTCCTAATCTGCATGCTGATCTTCAAAAATTCATATAAAATTCCCTACAAATAATTTTGATCTGAAATTTGGGAATTAATCACCTAACTCAACATGTAAAATATACAAAAATAATTGAATGCATATTAGTTCCCCATCACAGTGTCTAGAATGGTGGTTTAGGGATTCTATCCCGAAGGGCTTGTGTGCTGGTTCGCCTACCTGGCCAATCTCTGATTGGTGTCTAGGATTGGCAATTAGGGACCTAACACTCCCCTTACACCTGCCTGGCTGAGTCCCAAGTTACTACAGGCTAGCTTGCCACTCTGATTGGGCATCTAGTTTGGGCTCTAGGTCTAGTTAGCCCATAGTCGTTTTAGTCGAGTCTCATTTGGTGTGCTTTCTTGCATCATCATGTCCACCCGAAACGAAGTACCCTACCAACCTGGTCAAACCCAACCTGATTTAGAGGCCATGATTAGAACTTTTACCGAAAGTATGACCAAATTGAGTCAGGATATGAATGACAGTTATGCCCAGTTTAGAGACCGAGCCCAGGGACTTGAGAAACGTAGACATCAAAATTGGACCCCTGATCCAAAATTTAATAGGCCCCAACCTCATCCATGCCAGGAGCCTAGGAGGACCTTATACCGTGATCCCGAGCATAACCCTAGGAGCCTATATCCATACTTGGTTGACTCAGAAAAGGGACCTGTTAGGAACACCGAACCTTATGCACCCACTTTCGATGGAAGATAAGAGACATATTAAGTGGGAAGAACGAATGGATCGGTATTTTGAGTGCACTAACATATCGAAATTAGGACAAATTAGGTTGGCCAAAACCAAGTTCACCAAACATGCTAGGTCGCATTGGTATGCTATTGAGCATGAGTGTTATCAAAGAAAAGAGAAAATATATACTTGGAGAGATATGAGAAGTAAGTTGAGAGATAGGTACCTAGGTAGATCCTCTGAGAAAAGACTTTTAGACCAATGGTACCAATTGCGACAAGGTAATAGGCCTGTGTCTAAATATATCGAGGACTTCCAGTGGTATGACATGAAATGCAATACCATTGAGACCGAAGCTCAGATCACATCGAGGTTTAGGGTTGGGTTACACCCAGACATTTATAGTAAGCTATGCCTTGAAAAGACCAATAAGTTAGACCGAGCCTTCCAAAAAGCCCAAGACTATGAGTGGTCTTTAAGATTTAACCAATCAAGTACTTTGGACTTAAAGCCAACCTCTACCAACTTGAGTCAAGTTCCGATTGATCCGACACCCGTAGTGAACCAGACATTTGTTTGTCAATTCCCACTTGTGTCACCTCTTGACCAGAAGGATAACACTGAGAAGGAGTTAGGCATGGCCATCCCAAAATTAGTTGACCTGACCAGAGCTGTACTTAAAGAGGAATCAAAGGAGAATAGATTATAACCTTTCAGTGAGATTGAGGAAGAAATATATGAGCCTGACATAAGTTTGATAGATGAATATGAAGAAGAAGAATTTGAGGATATCTCTCCCGATAATTCAATTAACCAACTCCTACCTGATGGGGTTATTGAGGGGACCCCTGCCACTCAAGGAATTCAGGAGCTAACCCTAAGAGAAGACCCTTTTGAGGAAGTTCAGGAAGAGGAAATTGCACCCAAAGAGAGTTTAAGTGAGAATACCTCTGAACTCATTGAGGAATCCAAAGAAGACACCCCTGAGTCAAATCTAGTAGAGAAGTGTGAAGAAGGAAGGGGTTCACAAGAATTGCCCATTGAGAAGGTCCAAGAATAAGAAAAAGATAGTAGCTTAGAGGACCTTTTAGATAAACATTCCAAAAACCTTCCTGATAACCTTACACCTTCTAGGAGCACCCAGCCTACCCTAGAACTTGCACTTGTAGACCCTCCTAGAGCAAATCATGAGGTTTGGATGAGAGCACCTATAGAACAATGTCCTCATTTTAAGGTCATCCTGAATAACCAAGGTTTGTTTCTTGTTTCTGATAAGCCACCTCAAAACTCTGATTCTTATTTCCTACCCTTCCCTGAATCTTCTCATGTTTCTAGAGCTATGGGATTACACTTTACTGAGATCTCTAGGTTGCAAGACTCCTTAGAACCTATTAGGTTTGCCACCTACTTCTGGAAGACCTTATGGCACCTACTAGGCATCCATAATAAGTTTTCATGCTTTGCATGCCCTCCTCCGACCCAAGGTCAAACCTAGAGAGCCTTAGTTTGTTAGGTTTAGACCTAGGGTTCCTTTGGAATAAAGTCCATTCTTTAGAAATGCGTCGTCAGTCTAGTTTAGTTTTTCTTGACTCTTTACTAGGCTTTGGCTCTGATTTTGGTTTGATTGAGAGCACCAGGAATTGGGATTTGTATTTTGTCCAGGACTAAATTTGCATATAATGTTTCGATCAATAGGTCTATAGGCTAGAGTCCCTTTGAAATTATTCATGGATACAAGCCTCACACACCACTTGATCTGATTTCACTATTAGTCCACACACACAAGTCTCTTGATGCACTTGCATAGCATGTAAAGGACTTGCATAAAGAAATTCAAGCCAAAATAAATTTAAGTAATGAAACTTATAAGAAGTTGGCTGATTCTCAAAGGCGAGTCAAAACTTTTGTTGAGGGAGACTATGTAATGATTAGGTTAAGGCCTGAATGGTTTCGTCCTGGAACTGTTAGAAAGTTACATGCTAGAGGAGCTGGACCATTTAGAGTGGTGAAGAGAGTAGGGTCCAATGCCTATGTGCTCGAGTTGCCTTCAGAACTAGGCATTAGCTCCACTTTCAACATTACAGACCTAGTAGAGTATAGAGAGCCAGCTGTGATTCCCAGTGAGCCTTTTTGAGCCTAATCCTGCTCTTGAGAATGAACCCAACCCTGTGTGTCCACCAACAAACTGGCCTGTGAGGAAAGAGCAGATTGAAAAGATCCTGGATGATCAGGTTATCTCTACTCGTAATCGAGGATACCAAAGATACCTTGTCCGCTGGCAAGGAAGGCCAGATTCTGATAACTCTTGGATCTCCCGAGAAGAATTTCAAGAATTGGACCCAGACCTCTTGGAGAGATACTAGAGCCAGCTTGATCCATACTCGACAAGGTCGAGTTCCTCCCACCCCGGGAGAATTGGTGCGGGCACCAGACTCAGAAGAAGACTTTAGGGCTCCATCTGGATCTCTGATTGACATTGCCCGAAGAATGAGGGTTTTCTGGTTTTGTAATAAGGGTTGACTTGGTCAACTCAATTTTAGTTTGAGTCTATTTTTTCCTGCAATTTAAATTTTGTTGAGTCATGTTGACTCAATACAAGTCCTAGTAGTGGTCTAGGTCTTCTCCATGGTGCCACATTTTCTCCCAGGACCAAGCAAGTGGGCGCCACACTCCCAGCCACATGCCAGAGTCCAAGAGGCGCCACATCTCCATCCAGTGTGCCTTGATCCCCACACCACAAGAAAGCAGGTCCCTTCTTTCATGCGCCACTTGGGGGAGAAATCCATCAAGATACCTCAATCCAAGGAGGAGCCAACTTCTTTCCAGATAAACCCAAACCAGGATGGCAAGAATTTTTCTTGAAGAGAGGATCAAGGAGGTGCCCCACAATGTTCCATAAAAACCCAAGTTATAAAAGGGAAGAGAGCATGTCTTGGAGAGAAAATCAAGGAGGCACCCAAAAGTTTCCTAAAGTGCCAAAGCCATGAAAGGAAGAAGCCTAAACTTGTGGAGCAAGACTAGGAGGTGTCCAAATTAGCCAAACCATGTTGGGAAAATCCTTGATTCATGGAGAGATACTAGGAGACACCCCCATAACCTGCCATTTGGAGCTGATTTTCAAGTTTTCTTGGAGTTTTTGGGCTGCCCACTCATGGAAGGAG
The DNA here is from genome assembly GCA_021397845.1 of Areca catechu. Taxonomy (NCBI): domain Eukaryota; kingdom Viridiplantae; phylum Streptophyta; class Magnoliopsida; order Arecales; family Arecaceae; genus Areca; species Areca catechu. The sequence continues at coordinate 60,588,253 of CM038050.1, forward strand.
TCTTGGGAAGAGAATTTGATGCCTAAAGTGTGGGTTAGTCCTATTAGTCCCACATGGGAAGTGTATGAAATTTTATTTCTTTGTTATGTCTATGTAACTCTTGAAAAATGATGAATGAAATCAATTTCTTTGAGAGCAACTTTGTGTTTCTCTCTTCCACACTTGTATTCAAGTGTTGAGCTCCGTGAGGGAGTAAATCCGGGTTCCCTAGGAACCTTGAGGAGGTGTGAGATCTCCAACCCCAAAACTCTAGCTTAGTCCACCCATCTCTACTCCACCACCACCAAACCCTAATTTTCCATCTACATCCCACGGCCCCTCTCTTCCACATAGAGGCCAACCACCAGCATCCAGGTTCAGATCAACTGTTTCAACTACAGAGCAAGTTCAAAGAAGAGTCAGATCAGTATCAAGATCTCCGGAACTTCTACATCCAACAATCTTCATTAAGTCCTCAGGTCAGTGTCATTCTTTGAGTTTCTGGTTCTTTTTTTTTGTTCTTCTTCTTCCAGATCCTGAGTTCGAGAAGAAGGCCAACCTTGCCATAGGACTACAATCCGAGGATCCATTGCGAAGATACCCCGTCTCCAAGGATCCTACAATCTGCTCGAGAGTGTCCTTCAATTGAAGCAACGAGAAATATCACAGTCAGGTATAAAACCTTCTCTTCTCTCTTCGTCTGTTTCTTGAAAGAGGAGTAAACCCTAGGTCTGGGGGTTTCTCAATCCCCAGCGATCCTACTTCTGAGTTACTCTGATAATCCACTCCTTTTAATTATGCTTTCTGTCATTTCTTAGTTTCTTTCAACACTAGTTTATCTTTCCTTTGAGTCAAAGCCGACTTCTGAAAATAAATAAATAAAAAAATACATTAATTTTAATTTGCTTCCGCATTCCACATATCCGATCTGCATCATTTTTGGTATCAGATCTTTCGTTCAGCATCATTTTGGTATCAGAGCCCTGTCTTGGGTTTCTGACTTGCTTGTATGTTTTGAGTGTCTCTCTTTTTTACTTTGTCTACTCGAAGTAGACTCCCCAGGATGTCCGGCCCTAGGAACGAAGTGAGGTGCAAGCCTCCTCTTTCCATTCCACGGGGTGTTCCTAGGGCGTGTAGGGGATCCGCTGGGTTACAACTTCGTAGCAGGAATTGTAAATAGGGGAAGCATTCTGTTTTCAGTCTGTAACTATAATGTTTTAGGAATTGTTTCGCATTACAGTTAACTCCAAATTGAGTGATTTTATTTTGCTTGAACCAGTATAATTGACCCTATTTTACATAATTTTACTGTGATTTATTTGTTTCCGTGAAATTTCTGAGAGTTAAATTACAGCAACTCTGTTTCTGTGTTTCTGTATTTCAAATTTTTTTTTGAGTGATCATCTCCTAATTCATCTTAAGGACAATTGAGCACCTAAGATAAGGGGAGGAGTTGATAACCTCTCCTTAGCCCAAAACCATCACCCATTAATTCGATCCTAAGCCAAATTTTAAAATTTTTTAGACTTAATTTGCCCTAGTGGGCTAGGGACACCAACAAGTCGGGTCTAGGCTAATGTTGAGTCAGTTTGTCTAGTTACTCTGTGTGTGCTTTGTACTTAGTGTCTAAAATGGTGGTTTAGGAATTCTATCCCGAAGGGCTTGTGTGCTGGTCCGCCTACCTGGCCAATCTCTGATTGGTGTCTAGGATTGGCAATTAGGGACCTAACACTCCCCTTACACCTGCCTGGTTGAGTCCCGAGTTACTACATGCTAGCTTGCCACTCTGATTGGGCATCTAGTTTGGGCTCTAGGTCTAGTTAGCCCGTAGTCATTTTAGTCGAGTCTCATTAAGTGTGCTTGCTTGCATCATCATGTCCACCCGAAACGAAGTACCCTACCAACCTGGTCAAACCCAACCTGATTTAGAGGCCATGATTAGAACTTTTACCGAATGTATGACCAAATTGAGTCAGGATATGAATGACAGTTTTGCCCAGTTTAGAGACCGAGCCCAAGGACTTGAGAAACGTAGACATCAAAATTGGACCCCTGATCCAAAATTTAATAGGCCCCAACCTCACCCATGCCAGGACCCTAGGAGGACCTTATACCGTGATACCGAGCATAACCCTAGGAGCCTATATCCATACTTGGTTGACTCAGAAAAGGGACCTGTTAGGAACACCGAACCTTGTGCACCCATTTTTGATGGAAGACAAGAGACATATGTTAAGTGGGAAGAACAAATGGATCGGTATTTTGAGTGCACTAACATATCGAAATTAGGACAAATTAGGTTGGCCAAAACCAAGTTCACCAAACATGCTAGGTCGCATTAGTATGCTATTGAGCATGAGTGTTATCAAAGAAAAGAGAAAATATATACTTGGAGAGATATGAGAAGTAAGTTGAGAGATAGGTACCTAGGTAGATCCTATGAGAAAAGACAAGGTAATAGGCCTGTGTCTAAATATATCGAGGACTTCCAGTGGTATGACATGAAATGCAATACCATTGAGATCGAAGCTCAGATCACATCGAGGTTTAGGGTTGGGTTACACCCAGACATTTATAGTAAGCTATGCCTTGAAAAGACCAATAAGTTAGACCGAGCCTACCAAAAAGCCCAAGACTATGAGTGGTCTTTAAGATATAACCAATCAAGTACTTTGGACATAAAGTCAACCTCTACCAACTTGAGTCAAGTTCCGATTGATCCGACACCCGTAGTGAACCAGACTTTTGTTTGTCAATTCCCACTTGTGTCACCTCTTGACTAGAAGGATAACACTGAGAAGGAGTTAGGCATGGCCATCCCAAAATTAGTTGACCTGACCAGAGTGGTACTTAAAGAGGAATCAAACGAGAATAGATTAGAACCTTTCAGTGAGATTGAGGAAGAAATATATGAGCCTGACATAAGTTTGATAGATGAATATGAAGAAGAAGAATTTGAGGATATCTCTTCCGATAATTCAATTAACCAACTCCTACCTGATGGGGTTATTGAGAGGACCCCTGCCACTCAAGGAATTCTGGAGCTAACCGTAAGAGAAGACCCTTTTGAGGAAGTTCAGTGGTGCGGGCACCAGACTCATAAGAAGACTTCAGAGCTCCATTTGGATCTCTGATTGACATTGCCCGAGAAATTAGGGTTTGTAATAAAGGTTGACCTGATCAACTAGTTTATTTATTTTTATTTATTTCTTGAGTCACCATTTAAATTTTGTTGAGTCATGTTGACTCGGTGCAAGTCCCGATGTGGTTTCAATTTTATCCAAAATGGTGCCGCATTTGTCTTCCAATCAAATCAAGGTCCAAGCAAGTGGAGGCCACACTCCAAGCCACATGCCCAGCCACACTCCGAGCACATGCCAGGGTCCAGGACGCGCCACAGAGGCATCCCAGTATCATGGTCCCCACATCCAAAGAAAAAAAAATCAAATTGGAAGCCAATTTAAAGGAGGCGCCCATACCTGCCAATTTTGTCTAAGCAAAGAAGGAAAGGGACTTCTCTTGGAGAAAAAAATCAAAGAAGGACATCCAACCTACTCCTAATTGAAGTTCAAATCAAAATCAAAGAGCTTAATTTGGAGTGGAAGAAAAGAAGAAATGCCATAAGGAGAAGAGGACTCCATATCCAAATCCAACTCCAAAGAAGGCGCCATAAAAATTCCAAAAAAAAATCCTTTATGGCCGTCCCAAATTTTTTTGAATTCTTGGTCGACCAAGAGAGGAGGTTTTCTACCTAATATAGAGGTTGGAGGAGTTTAGTCCCACATGGGAATTTGTACAAACTTGGAGAAAATTTTAGGTCTATATAATAGACCTCTCTTTGTAACTTTAGAAATCAATGAAGAAAAAATTATTTTTGCTATTCTCTTGTGTTGAGTAACCTAGGTTTCTCTTCTTCCACACTATTCTAAGTGTTGAGCTCCGTGAGGGGGTAATCCGGGTTCCATTGGAGCCTTGAGGAGGTGAGGGATCTCCATCTTTATCCAAAACCCTAGGTTAGCCACTTAAAATCCAAAACCCTAGCCGCCCTTCATTATTTTAAATCCATCGAACCCTAGCTCCTTCCATCTCCCATGGCCTCTCTCTCTCTACAAGTCCAGGCCGTCCACCTTCATCCAGACCCAGTCCGGCTACTTCAGATCCAGAGAAAGTTCCAAGGAAAATCACATCAGCTTCCAGGAGAATCCAGTTTTCAGCAATTTCAATCTTCAAGTTCATCAACCTGGTAAATTTTTACCTTGACTCTCTGATTCCATCAATTGTTTTTCTTCTCTTCCAGATCTTGAGTTCAGGAGAAGCCAACCCACCAAAGGACCAGTATTGGAGGATCCATTGCGAAGCTATCTGAATCCGAGGATCCAACAATCTGCTCGGGAGAGTTCTTCCACCAAAATCTGTGAAGATCATTGTCTGGTTAGGTAAACCATCTCTTCTCTTTATTTCTGTTCTGTTGAAAGTTCGGAGCGAAACCCTAGGTCTGGGAGTTTCTCAACCCCCAGCGATCCGTTGCTTCTGAACTACTCTGATAATTTAGTTTCCTTAAAATTGTGCTTTCAATTATCATATTAGTATCTTTCAATGTTAGGTTAACTTTTCTTTGATTTGAAGCCAACTTCTACAAACATATAAAAACAACAAAAAAATTAGTTAATCTTAATTTACTTCCGCATCGCATCCCTTTATTTGTTCTGCATCATTTTTGGTATCAGAGCCCAGTCTAGGGTTTCTGATTTGCTTGCTTGCTTGTTTTGATTGTTTTCTCTTTTTATTTTGTCTCCTCGAAGGACGTCCGGTCCTAGGAACTAAGCGAGGTGCAAGCCTCCTCCTCCCATTCCACGGGGTGTTCCTAGGGCGTGTAGGGGATCCATTGGGTTATAACTTCGTAGCAGGGATTATAAACGGGGAAGACAATCTAGTTGCAGCCCATAATTTCCCTGTTCTCTGAATTATTTCTCCCTGCATAAAACTCCGAATTGCATTATTTTTGCTTCGTTGAAACCAGTATAATTGATCCTATTTTCCATAATTTTTCTGTGATTTATTGGTTTCGGTAAAAATTCTGAGCATTAAAATACAACAACTCTATTTTTTTGTGTTCTGCAATTCAATTCTTTTTGGAGTGATCATCTCATAATTTACTTAAGGGCAATTGAGCATCTAAGATAAGGGGAGGAGTTAATTACCTCTCCTTAGCCCAAAACCACCATCCAATCATTCGAACCTAGACCTAATTTAAAATCAGTTAGACCTAATTTGCCCTAGTGGGCTAGGGACACCAATTGGTCGGGTCTAGGCTAGTGTTGAGTCAGTTTGCCGAGTTATTCTGTGTGTTCTTAGCACTCAGTGTCTAGAACGGTGGTTCAGGGATCCATTCCCGAAGGGCTTGTGTGCTGGTCCGCCTACCTGGCCAATCACTGATTGGTGTCTAGGATTGGCAATCAGGGACCTAACACTCCCCTTACACCTGCCTGGCTGAGTCCTGAGTTACTACAGGCTAGCTTGCCACTCTGATTGGGCATCTAGTTTGGACTCTAGGTCTAGTGATCCAGTAGTCGATTTAGTCTAGTCTCATTTTGTGTGCTTGCTTGAATCATCATGTCTACTAGAAACGGAGTGCCATATCAACCTGGTCAAACCCAACCTGATTTAGAGGCCATGATCAGAACTCTTACTGAAAGTATGGCTAAAATGAATCAGGATATGACAAACACTGTGGCCCAGTTTAGCGCACAAATTCATGAGGATCTTACCCAACTTAGGGACCGAGTCCAAGTACTTGAAGAACCTAAACATCGGAATTGGACTCCTGACCCCGATTTTAATGTGCCTCAACCTCACCCACATCTGGAGCCTAGAAGGCCTTTATATAGAGATCCTGAACCTAATCATAGGAGGCCTGACCCAGAGCCTGAAGATAGAGATGATAGGTTCATCAGGAACTTCAAATTAGATGCACCCACTTTTGAGGTAGTCTGAACCCTAAGGTGTATTCTGATTGGGAGGGTGAGATGGACCAATACTTTGAGTGGTATGCTATGTCTGAGGAGAGGAAATACAAGTTTGCCAAGATAAAATTAGTGCGTCAAGCTAGGTTATACTGGGGGAACATTGAGCTAACCACTAGGAGACGGAATGTTGAGCCCATAACCACTTGGCAGGGTATGAAAGAAAAACTGAGAGATAAATACCTACCCATTTCATACCAGCAAAACCTGTTAGACCAATGGCAAAACCTGAAACAAGGAAACCGATCTGTCTCAGACTACATAGCTACTTTTGATGAATACCTAATGAGATGTGATGTGAGTGAAGCCCACGAAGTCACTTTGTCTAGATTTAGGGCTGGACTGAGAGAAGATATCAAGAGAGAACTATTTCTGAGAGAGGTTACTGATCTAGACCAAGCCTACCAGATTGCACTGAACACTGAGAAATTTCAGAGAGGACCTATACCTTCTAGGGTTAGTGCCCCAATCCCAAGGAATGGACCTAGCCAAGTTATCCCTAGTAAACCTTTTCAGGGTACTTCTACCCCTAGGCCCATGGACAAAGGTAAGGCACCTGACACCCAGAGAACCCCTAGTTCAAATATCACCTATTTTAAGTGTCAGAAACCAGGTCACATTTCCGGTCAGTGTACTGCCATAGCCTGTTTCAAGTATCATAAGGTAGGTCATGTTGCTAGCCAGTGCCCACGGAGATCCCTTTACATAGAAGAGGGAGAGAATGATAATTCCGAGCCCATTGAGGAATTTGAAGAAGAAGTTTATGAGGCCGGAATGAATTTGGTTGAGGAGTATGAAGGAGAGGAGGAACCCAATGAATCTGACCAATTAGGAGTTGTAAGATGCATCCTATCCCAGAATCTAGTTCAAGAGGATTGGTGTAGGACTAACATCCTACAGTCTTTTCTTAAATTAGGGGATAAGGTATGTAAGATCATCATAGATAGTGGGAGCTGTGTAAATGCCATCTCTACTAGCACTGTCAAGATGTTAGGCTTAATCCCAGTTCCCCATCCCAACCCCTATAAGGTTTCTTGGATAGATTCTACCTCCATACCCATCCAGTCTAGATGTCAAGTCCAAATCCAAATGCAATCTTATCACGAAAAGATTTGGTGCGATGTCTTACCCATGGGGTGAGCAGTATAATTCTCGAAAGACCTTGGTTGTATGATCATGATGCCACCCTCTTAGGAAAATCCAATACCTGTGTCTTTAGTTTCAATGGGAAGAAGATTACGATCCATTCAGTTCCCCCTAAGGACAAGGTAACTAAAGGAGCCGGTAAGGTTAAGGAGATGAAAACTGGAGTGAACCTAATCAGTGCTAAGGATCTAGAACAAGAAATTCATAGTGGTTCACCCATCTGGATGTTGACTACTAAGGAACTTAGAACTTCGGAACCCTCAGAGCCTCCTCAAGAAGTTAAACCTGTGTTAAAAGAATCTGAGGATGTCTTTCCCGAGGATTTGCCAGACCACCTTCCACCTCTTAGGGATATCCAGCATGCCATAGATCTAATCCCAGGAGCGACTTTGCCCAACTTGCCCCATTACAGGATGAATCCATCTGAGCATGAAGAACTGCAAAAGCAGGTTGGAGAATTATTGAGGAAGGGGTTTATTAGAGAAAGTCTTAGCCCTTGTGCAGTCCCAGCCTTACTGACCCCAAAGAAAGATGGCACGTGGAGGATGTGTGTTGACAGTCGTGCCATCAATAAAATTACAATCAAATATAGGTTTCCCATCCCTAGACTAGATGACATGCTTGATATGATGGCTGGTGCAATGGTTTTTTCTAAGATTGATCTCAGAAGCGGCTATCATCAGGTTAGGATTAGACCCGGGGATGAATGGAAAACTGCTTTCAAAACTAAGGATGGTCTTTATGAATGGGTTGTTATGCCTTTTGGGTTGTCCAATTGATGCAGAACAAATAAAGGGATGCGATGCGGAAGTAAATTAAGATTAACTAATTTTTTTGTTGTTTTTATAGGTTTGTAGAAGTTGGCTTCAAATCAAAGAAAAGTTAACCTAACATTGAAAGATACTAATATGATAATTGAAAGCACAATTTTAAGGAAACTAAATTATCAGAGTAGTTTAGAAGCAACGGATCGCTGGGGGTTGAGAAACTCCCAGACCTAGGGTTTCACTCCGAGCTTTCAACAAAACAGAAATAAAGAGAAGGGAAGGTTTATCTAACCAGACAATGATCTTCACAGATTTTGGTGGAAGAACTCTCCCGAGCAGATTGTTGGATCCTCGGAGTCGGATATCTTCGTAATGGATCCTCCAATACTGGTCCTTTGGCGGGTTGGCTTCTCCTGAACTCAAGATCTGGAAGAGAAGAAAAACAATTGATGGAATCAGAGAGTCAAGGAAAAGATTTACCAGGTTGATGAACTTGAAGATCGAAATTGCTGAAAACTGGATTCTCCTGGATGCTGATATGATTTTCCTTGGAACTTGCTCTGGATCTGAAGTAGCCGGACTGGATCTGGATGAAGGTGGACGGCCTGGACTTGTAGAGAGAGAGAGGCCGTGGGAGATGGATGGATCTAGGGTTTGGTGGATGGAAAATAATGAAAGGTGGCTAGGGTTTTGGAATTTCAAGTGGCTAACCTAGGGTTTTGGATAAAGATGGAGATCTCTCACCTCCTCAAGGCTCCAATGGAACCCGGATTACCCCCTCACGGAGCTCAACACTTAGAATAGTGCGGAAGAAGAGAAACCTATGTTACTCAACACAAGAGAATAGCAAAATATTTTTTTCTTCATTGATTTTCTAAAGTTACAAAGAGAGGTCTATTATATAGACCTAAAATTTTCTCCTAGCTTGTACAAATTCCCATGTGGGACTAAACTCTTCCAACCCCTAGATTAGGTAGAAAATCCTCTCCCTTGGCCGACCAAGAGTCCAAAAAAAATTGGGACGGCCATAAAGGAATTGTTTTGGAACTTTTATGGCACCTCCTTTGGAGTTGGATTTGGATTTGGAGTCCTCTTCTTCTTATGGTATTTCTTCTTTTCTTCCACTCCAAGTTAAGCTCTTTGATTTTGATTTGAACTTCAATTAGGAGTAGGTTGGATGTCCTTCTTTGATTTCTTCTCCAAGAGAAGTTTTCTTCCTTCTTTGCTTAGGTAAATTAGGCAGGTGTGGGCGCCTCCTTTAATTTAGCCTCCAATTTGACTTTTTCTTCTTTGGATGTGGGGACCATGACACTGGGATGCCTCTATGGCGCCTCCTGGACTCTGGCGTGTGCTCGGAGTGTGGCTGGGCGTGTGGCTTGGAGTGTGGCCTCCACTTGCTTGAACCTTGAGTTGATTGGAAGAGAAATGTGGCACCATTTTGGACCAAATTGAAACCACATTGGGACTTGCACCGAGTCAACATGACTCAACAAAATTTAAATGGTGACTCAAGAAATAAATAAAATAAATAAACTGGTTGACCAGGTCAACCTTTATTACAAACCCTAATTTCTCGGGCAATGTCAATCAGAGATCCAAATGGAGCTCTGAAGTCTTCTTCTGAGTCTGGTGCCCGCACCACCAATGCCCCTAGTACTTTCATGAGAATTATGACCCAGGTACTTAGAGCTTTCATAGGAAAATTTGTGGTAGTCTATTTTGATGACATCCTGATCTATAGTAAGACCCCAGCAGATCACCTAGGCCACCTTAGAGCAGTCTGCCAAGTTTTGAGGAATGATAGACTCTATGGTAATCTTAAGAAGTGTGAATTCATGACTAGTAGAGTTATCTTTCTTGGTTTTGTAGTAACCCCTGACGGCGTGGCGGCCGATCCTGAGAAGATTAGGTCCATAGTAGACTGGCCAGAGCCAACCAATGTGCATGAAGTTAGACGTTTCCATGGCTTGGCTACCTTCTATAGGCGATTCATCAAGGGGTTTAGTACTTTAGCTGCTCCTATCACTGATTGTATTAGGAAGGGAGAATTTCATTGGACTAAGTCAGCCCATAAAGCCTTCCTAGATCTTAAGGATAAAATGACCCAGGCACACATTCTGAGATTACCCGATTTTTCTAAAGTATTTGAGGTTGCCTGTGATGCTTCAGGTGTAGGAATAGGTGGAGTCCTAAGCCAAGAGAATCATCCCATAGCATTCTTTAGTGAAAAACTTAATGATGCTAAGCTTAGGTATTCTACCTATGATAAGGAATTTTATGCGGTGGTGCAAGCTTTGCGTTACTGGAGACATTATTTGCTACCGCAGGAATTTGTACTATTTTCGGACCATGAGGCTCTTAGATTTCTGAACTCCCAAAAGAAGCTTAACCCTAGGCATGCTAAGTGGGTAGAATATATCCAGTCCTATACTTTTGTCCTGAAACATAAGGCTGGAGTTGAGAATAAGGTAGCTGATGCCCTTAGTCGCCGATCTCTGTTATTAACTTCTATTAGAACTGAGGTCATAGGGTTTGAGCAAATCAAAGAGGAATATGAGTCTTGTCCGGATTTCACAACTGTGTATCAGGATCTAGTTCAAGGACCATCTAGTAATCACCAGGATTATACCCTTGTAGATGGTTTTTTGTTCTTCAAAAATAGGCTTTGCATCCCTAGAACTTCTCTTAGGGAATTTTTGATTTGGGAAATCCATGCTAGAGTTTTAGCCGACCATTTTGGAAAAGACAAGACCATTCTAGCTATTGAAGACCACTTTTTCTGGCCTAGCTTGAAAAGGAATGTAGCTAATATTGTAGCTAGATGTCGAACCTACGCTGTTGCCAAATAGCGAAAACAAAACACTGGCCTTTATACCCCACTCCCTGTCCCAGATCGTCCTTGGCAAGATGTGAGTATGGATTTTGTGTTAGGTTTACCTAAGACCCAGAGGAGACATGATTCTATCTGTGTCGTAGTCGACCGATTCTCTAAAATGGCCCACTTCTTGCCTTGTTCCCAAACCTTTGATGCGTCTAAGGTAGCCACACTTTTCTTCAATGAGATAGTTAGACTCCATGGCCTACCTAAGACAATCATTTTAGATAGGGATGTCCGGTTCACCAGTTACTTTTGGAAGACCCTTTGGCATAAGTTAGGGACAAAACTTAAGTTTTCAACTGCCTATCATCCCCAAACTGATGGCCAAACTGAAGTAGTGAACCGTAGCCTAGGAAATCTGCTGAGATGTCTTGTTGGTGAAAACACCAGAAATTGGGATTTATACCTACCAAGGGCAGAATTTGCGTACAATGACTCGGTCAATAGGTCTACGGGTAAGAGTCCATTTGAAATTGTACATGGGTACAAACCTCACACACCTCTTGACCTAGTCCCTTTACCTGTCCACACTCGAGTCTCCGAGTCTGCTGAGAATTTTGCACAGCATGTAAAAGACTTGCATAAAGAAATTCATGCCAAAATAAATTTAAGTAATGAAACTTATAAGAAGTTGGCTGATACTCAAAGGCGAGTCAAATCTTTTGTTGAGGGAGACTATGTGATGATTAGGTTAAGGCCTGAACGGTTTCCTCCTGGAACCATTAGAAAGTTACATGCTAGGGGAGCTGGACCATTTAGAGTGGTAAAGAGAGTAGGATCCAATGCCTATATGCTCGAGTTACCTCCAGAACTAGGCATTAGCTCTACTTTCAACATTACAGACTTAGTAGAGTACAGGGAGCCAGCTGTGATTCCTAGTGAGCCTTTTGAGCCTAACCCTATCATTGAGAGTGATCCCGACCCTGTGTGTCCACCAACAAACTGGCCTGTGAGGAAAGAGCAGATTGAAAAGATCCTGGATGATCAGGCTATCTCTACTCGTAATCGAGGATACCAAAGGTACCTAGTCCGCTGGCAAGGAAGGCCAGATTCTGATGACTCTTGGATCTCCCGAGAAGAATTACAAGAATTGGACCCAGACCTCTTGGAGAGATACCAGAGCCAACTTGAGCCTTACTCAACAGGGTCGAGTTCCTCCCACCCCGGGAGAATTGGTGCGGGCACCAGACTCATAAGAAGACTTCAGAGCTCCATTTGGATCTCTGATTGACATTGCCCGAGAAATTAGGGTTTGTAATAAAGGTTGACCTGGTCAACCAGTTTATTTATTTTTATTTATTTCTTGAGTCACCATTTAAATTTTGTTGAGTCATGTTGACTCGGTGCAAGTCCCGATGTGGTTTCAATTTTATCCAAAATGGTGCCGCATTTGTCTTCCAATCAAATCAAGGTCCAAGCAAGTGGAGGCCACACTCCAAGCCACACGCCCAGCCACACTCCGAGCACACGCCAGGGTCCAGGAGGTGCCACAGAGGCATCCCAGTGTCATGGTCCCCACATCCAAAGAAGAAAAAAATCAAATTGGAAGCCAATTTAAAGGAGGCGCCCATACCTGCCAATTTTGTCTAAGCAAAGAAGGAAAGGGACTTCTCTTGGAGAAAAAAATCAAAGAAGGACATCCAACCTACTCCTAATTGAAGTTCAAATCAAAATCAAAGAGCTTAATTTGGAGTGGAAGAAAAGAAGAAATGCCATAAGGAGAAGAGGACTCCAAATCCAAATCCAACTCCAAAGAAGGCGCCATAAAAATTCCAAAAAAAAATCCTGTATGGCCGTCCCAAATTTTTTTGAATTCTTGGTCGACCAAGAGAGGAGGTTTTCTACCTAATCTAGAGGTTGGAGGAGTTTAGTCCCACATGGGAATTTGTACAAACTTGGAGAGAATTTTAGGTCTATATAATAGACCTCTCTTTGTAACTTTAGAAATCAATGAAGAAAAAATTATTTTTGCTATTCTCTTGTGTTGAGTAACCTAGGTTTCTCTTCTTCTGCACTATTCTAAGTGTTGAGCTCCGTGAGGGGGTAATCCGGGTTCCATTGGAGCCTTGAGGAGGTGAGAGATCTCCATCTTTATCCAAAACCCTAGGTTAGCCACTTAAAAATCCAAAACCCTAGCCGCCCTTCATTATTTTCAATCCATCGAACCCTAGCTCCTTCCATCTCCCACGGCCTCTCTCTCTCTACAAGTCCAGGCTGTCCACCTTCATCCAGATCCAGTCCGGCTACTTCAGATCCAGAGCAAGTTCCAAGGAAAATCACATCAGCTTCCAGGAGAATCCAGTTTTCAGCAATTTCAATCTTCAAGTTCATCAACCTGGTAAATTTTTCCCTTGACTCTCTGATTCCATCAATTATTTTTCTTCTCTTCCAGATCTTGAGTTCAGGAGAAGCCAACCCGCCAAAGGACCAGTATTGGAGGATCCATTGCGAAGCTATCTGAATCCGAGGATCCAACAATCTGCTCGGGAGAGTTCTTCCACCAAAATCTGTGAAGATCATTGTCTAGTTAGGTAAACCATCTCTTCTCTTTATTTCTGTTCTGTTGAAAGTTCGGAGCGAAACCCTAGGTCTGGGAGTTTCTCAACCCCCAGCGATCCGTTGCTTCTGAACTACTCTGATAATTTAGTTTCCTTAAAATTGTGCTTTCAATTATCATACTAGTATCTTTCAATGTTAGGTTAACTTTTCTTTGATTTGAAGCCAACTTCTACAAACATATAAAAACAACAAAAATATTAGTTAATCTTAATTTACTTCCGCATCGCATCCCTTTATTTGTTCTGCATCATTCAGGAAGAGGAAATTGCACCCAATAAGAGTTTAAGTGAGAATACCTCTGAACTCATTGAGGAATCCAAAGAAGACACCCCAATGAGTCAAATCTAGTAGAGATGTGTGAAGAAGGAAGGGGTTCACAAGAATTGCCCATTGAGAAGGTCCAAGAACAAGAAAAAGATAGTAGCTTAGAGGACTTTTTAGATAAACATTCCAAAGACCATCCTGATAACCTTACACCTTCTAGGAGCACCCAGCCTACCCTAGAACTTGCACTTGTAGACCCTCCTAGAGCAAATCATGAGGTTTGGATGAGTGCACCTATAGAACAATGTCCTCATTTTAAGGTCATCCTGAATAACCAAGGTTTGTTTCTTGTTTCTGATAAGCCACCTCAAAACTCTGATTCTTATTTCCTACCCTTCCCTAAATCTTCTCATGTTTCTAGAGCTATGGGATTACCATTTACTGAGATCTCTAGGTTGCAAGACTCCTTAGAACCTATTAGGTTTGCCACCTACTTCTGGAAGACCTTATGGCACCTACTAGGCATCCATAATAAGTTTTCATGCTCTGCATGCCCTCCTCCGACCCAAGGTCAAACCTAGAGAGCCTTAGTTTGTTAGGTTTAGACCTAGGGTTCCTTTGGAATAAAGTCCATTCTTTAGGAATGCGTCGTCAATCTAGTTTAGTTTTTCTTGACCCTTTACTAGGCTTTGGCTCTGATTTTGGTTTGATTGAGAGCACCAGGAATTGGGATTTGTATTTTGTCCAGGACTAAATTTGCATATAATGTTTCGATCAATAGGTCTATAGGCTAGAGTCCCTTTGAAATTATTCATGGATACAAGCCTCACACACCACTTGATCTGATTTCACTATTAGTCCACACACACAAGTCTCTTGATGCACTTGCATAGCATGTAAAGGACTTGCATAAAGAAATTCATGCCAAAATAAATTTAAGTAATGAAACTTATAAGAAGTTGGCTGATTCTCAAAGGCGAGTCAAAACTTTTGTTGAGGGAGACTATATAATGATTAGGTTAAGGCCTGAACGGTTTCATCCTGGAACTGTTAGAAAGTTACATGCTAGAGGAGCTGGACCATTTAGAGTGGTGAAGAGAGTAGGGTCCAATGCCTATGTGCTCGAGTTGCCTTCAGAACTAGGCATTAGCTCCACTTTCAACATTACAGACCTAGTAGAGTATAGAGAGCCAGCTGTGATTCCCAGTGAGCCTTTTTGAGCCTAATCCTGCTCTTGAGAGTGAACCCAACCCTGTGTGTCCACCAACAAACTGGCCTGTGAGGAAAGAGCAGATTGAAAAGATCCTGGATGATCAGGTTATCTCTACTCGAAATTGAGGATACCAAAGATACCTTGTCCGCTGGCAAGGAAGGCCAGATTCTGATAACTCTTGGATCTCCCGAGAAGAATTACAAGAATCGGACCCAGACCACTTGGAGAGATACCAGAGCCAGCTTGATCCATACTCGATAGGGTCGAGTTCCTCCCACCCCGGGAGAATTAGTGCGGGCACCAGACTCAGAAGAAGACTTCAGGGCTCCATCTGGATCTCTGATTGACATTGCTCGAAGAATTAGGGTTTTCTGATTTTGTAATAAGGGTTGACTTGGTCAACTCAATTTTAGTTTGAGTCTATTTTTCCTCGTAATTTAAATTTTTTTGAGTCATGTTGACTCAATACAAGTCCTAGTAGTGGTCTAGGTCATCTCCAAGGTACCACATTTTCTCCCAAGACCAAGCAAGTGGGCGCCACACTCCCAGCCACACGCCAGAGTCCAGGAGGTGCCACATCTCCATCCAGTGTGCCTTGGTCCCCACACCACAAGAAAGCAGGTCCCTTCTTTCATGCACCACTTGGGGGAGAAATCCATCAAGATACCTCAATCCAAAGAGGAGCCAACTTCTTTCTAGATAAACCCAAGCCAAGATGGCAAGAATTTTTCTTGAAGAGAGGATCAAGGAGGTGCCCCACAATGTTCCATAAAAACCCAAGTTATAAAAGGGAAGAGAGCATGTCTTGGGGAGAAAATCATGGAGGCACCCAAAAGTTTCCTAAAGTGCCAAAGCCATGAAAGGAAGAAGCCTAAACTTGTGGAACAAGACTAGGAGGTGTCCAAATGAGCCAAACCATGAAGGGAAAATCATTGATTCATGGAGAGATACTAGGAGACACCCCAATAACCTGCCATTTGGAGCTGATTTTCAAGTTTTCTTGGAGTTTTTGGGCTGCCCACTCATGGAAGGAGTCTTGGGAAGAGAATTTGATGCCTAAAGTGTGGGTTAGTCCTATTAGTCCCACATGGGTAGTGTATGAAATTTTATTTCTTTGTTATGTCTATGTAACTCTTGAAAAATGATGAATGAAATCAATTTCTTTGTGAGCAACTTTGTGTTTCTCTCTTCCGCACTTGTATTCAAGTGTTGAGCTCTGTGAGGGAGTAAATCTGGGTTCCCTAGGAACCTTGAGGAGGTGTGAGATCTCCAACCCCAAAACTCTAGCTTAGTCCACCCATCTCTACTCCACCACCACCAAACCCTAATTTTCCATCTACATCCCATGGCCCCTCTCTTCCACATAGAGGCCGGCCACCAGCATCCAGGTTCAGATCAACTGTTTCAACTACAGAGCAAGTTCAAAGAATAGTCAGACAGTATCAAGATCTCCGGAACTTCTACATCCAACAATCTTCATTAAGTCCTCAGGTCAGTGTCTTTCTTTGAGTTTCTGGTTCTTTTTTTTTGTTCTTCTTCTTCCAGATCCTGAGTTCGAGAAGAAGGCCAACCTTGCCATAGGACTACAATCTGAGGATCCATTGCGAAGATACCCCATCTCCAAGGATCCTACAATATGCTCGAGAGTGTCCTTCAATTGAAGCAACGAGAGATATCACAGTCAGGTATAAAACCTTCTTTTCTCTCTTCGTCTGTTTCTTGAAAGAAGAGTAAACCCTAGTTTTGGGGGTTTCTCAATCCCCAGCGATCCTACTTCTGAGTTACTCTGATAATCCACTCCTTTTAATTGTGATTTCTATCATTTCTTAGTTTCTTTCAACATTAGTTTATCTTTCCTTTGAGTCAAAGCCGACTTCTGAAAATAAATAAATAAAAAAAATACATTAATTTTAATTTACTTCCGCATCGCATCATGTTTTTTGTTCTGCATCATTTTTGGTATCAGAGCTTTCGTGCTGCATCAGACGCCCATGGGAAGGACATCACACCAAATCATCTCTTCATAAGATTGCAACTTAATTAAGACTTGGCACCTAGAATTTATGGGTATAGAGGTTGAATCAATCCACGAGACGTTGTAATGGTTGGGGTGAGGAACTGGGGTCAATCCTTGGGATTTGGCAGTACTTGAAGAAATAGCATTGACACAGCTCCCACTATCAACTATGATCTTGCATACCTTATTCCCTAGTCTGGCAAAGGTTTGTAGGATGCTAGTCCTACGCCAATCTTCTTGCACTATGTCCTGGGTAAGGATGCACCTAATTACTCCTAAAAGGTCTTCAGACTCTAGGGAAGGATCATGCTGAGGGTATTCCCTATGGTGAGGAGGTGACTCAGCCTCAAGCTCGATAGATGGTCTAATATTCTTTTCAAGGCTCTAATTCTATCTTCAAACTTATCAAGCCTATTAGTCAACTGGTTGCTTAATTGAGTCATGGATTGAGTTAGGGCTCCAATGTTAGCTCGAAGTTGGTCCATGGCTTCGGTAGGGGGTGGAGAAGGTGGGTGAAAAGAGGTTCCTGATCTAGTGCACATGTAACACACACAGAACGGTGCTACAGTTCGCTAGACCTAGGAGATCTCACCAAATGTGAAGTCAAGAAGATGAACCTGGAAGTAGTAACTTGGCACTTGGCCAGGTAAGTGTAAGGTGAGTGGAGGTTCCTCTTTGCTTGCTTAGACATCAATTAGAAATTTGTCAGGTAAGCGAACCAACCCACTTCCCTTCGGGCTCTAGTCCCTGAACTACTTGCCTAGACACCAGCCACTCAAGCACACACCAACAAGCAATCTAGCTTGGCTCGGTACTTGGGTCGACCCGACTTCGTGGGTGTCCCTAGCTCACTAGAGCACATTAAACGTCTAATTGATTTTAGTTAATGGCTAGGGTTCTATATGTCAGGTGGTGGTTTTTGGGCTAGGGACAGGTAATGAAATCCAGACCCTATGTTAATTTGACGCCCTTAAGATAAGTTATGTAAAATGAAGCACAAAATGACTAATGAAATGACTTAAAATTTTCTCTTTGTGTCTTTTAGATGTGTGAATGCTAAACAAAATGCAGGAATTAAAATATGCCCCTAAATGCAAGAAATAAGCTAGATGGATGAATGAAGCAAGAAATGAGATGCTTGGTGAAATTTCAGATCTGAGGTTTTCTCAAGTAGTATTTCAGCTTGTGGAAATTCTACAAACTGAAATAAAATTTGAAAAAATAGAAAAAAAATACTTTGAATTCAATGCGATCTAACAAAATAGAAATCAAAAAATTTGGAGGTCTCTACAGAGAGAAACAATCCAATGATCAGACCATATACGGGCTGACCAGAATGCAGAAAATGAAAGAAAACAAAATGCACTAGTCCTAGCCTTGCTCTGATACAAAGAATGATGCGGAGATAGGGGGCCTAGGGATGCTAGAGATGGGATGCTTACGATGCAAAGGAACTCTTTTTTTAGGGTTGATGAGTTTTTAGTTGTTTTTCTTAGGGTTTTGATTCCCGATCACAAGCAAATGCAAGAAATAAGAAAGATGAGTAACGGAAGCTTACACTAGCAGTTCAAAGCCCTAAATAGTGAAAACAAGAATAGGACCCCAAGGTTAAGAATCCCCGATAGGACTAGCTCGAAATACAATACCTACTTAGGAGATAGAGAGAGCAAACCTCACACATCTGAAGCGCCCGATGCAGAGATCGCTCAACTCGATGGATGTGGCCTAGATGCTCGAGCAGTCGAACCCGTGGAAGCACTGGCTTTCGATCGGAAGGTCGCGATGGCAAAGTCGACTGTCTCCGATGCCTGAGATGCCAGGGAGGACCTGTAGGCAAACAAGATAAGGATCAGCGAAATGGGGAGATGCATAGAAAGGAACTGAGATGGGGTGGAGAAGGGCTTCGAGCTCGGTGTCCGGCTGGAATCTGAAGTCGAAGATGGAGATAACTTGGGGACTCACACCCCGTGACATCCCGAAGGATGAAGGATTGTGGCCTCACACCACGCGACGTCCAGGAGGACGAATGATTCGCGATGCCCTGGGGAGATGTACAGGTGGCCTCACACCACTCGACGTCCTTGGGGGTGGGGTCCCTGAGGACGAAGGCAACTTCACTCAACCTAGTCTAGGAGACAAGGGTTGGAAGATAGAAGACTCAAACTCTTTTTTTTCATTAACCAATCAAATTCCCTTTATAATGGAGGGGTTGGGTCCTTTAAATAGGCACCCAAGGCCCATTTTGAAATTCAAATGCAAGAATACAAAATTTCTTCTTCTTTTTCTTGAATGGGTGCCCAAACCTTGACTTTCTTCTCCCTTTGGCTGACCAAGTGCTAGCCTTGAATGGGCGTGGCATGAAGCAAGGCTAGGAGGAGGGATCATGGCACCTTGAAGTTGGAAAGAATCTTCATTGTTTTGGAAAAAGACATGAAGAGGGGCTTGTAGCGTGGCTTATGTTCTTCTTCCTTCCTTTGTTTCACACCCTTTCTTTGGTATAAGGCTTGACATGGGGAGTGTTAGGTGGAGGCGCCCAAGGCTCTTGTCTCTCCCTTCCAAAGAGGTTGAAGCAAATTCGGAAGAAGGCTTGATTGGAGAGCTTGAAGTAAGGGATTTGAATTCCCTACATCAATTTCCATTGACTTCTACCTTGGCCGACCACCCTTGCATGGCAATGAGTTTGATAGGGGAGGGGAAAAAGGCTAGAGCCAAGTGAGGTGGTCTTCTTCATTGGGCGTCCTTGCATGCCAAGTGTGCTGCCCACGTGGCAAGATGTCATGGTGTCATGTAGGATGCACAGGTGGGCCTTGAGTTGACTTGGATTCTTTCCAGACTTGCTTCCAAGGAGACATAATTTTAAGACCCACTCTTGCAATGGACCCATACTTCTAATAGACTCAGACTGGACTTGATTTGTGACTCGATTCAGTACAGGACTCAATTTGACCTAATTGGTCAAGGTACATACTCAATTCGAAGCAAAAGACAATTACAAATTTGAGGCTTGAAGCCTAATTACAGGACACAAAGAAGTGGAACCCTAATCTAAGATCCACAAAGGGTTGAGGAGCCTCTGTTGGATCCTGGTGCCGACACCACTTGTGAAGGACAACACCTAGTGCACCACTTCAGCAACTGCATGGAGTCCCAGTCACACCCTGGATGGTGATGCCCTAGGACTACTTGGGGAAACATGAAGTCAGCCCATGCTTGAGGAGTTGATGTCCACATGCCAGCACATCCCTTCCATGCTCCAAGCACAAGTAGTCCACATGCCTACGGATATACTTCAAGCCCAAGATTCATGGATGCCTACTTAGGAATGTTGTGGACCACATCCAGCCCACAAAGGAAGATTTTTAGCACCCCTCATGGTCTCCTCATTGCTGCTAAATACTTGCTTGAATTTGAGGAGTTTTGTATGACATGAGAGAGCCACCTTCCTTGTATTCAGCCCCACACTTTAGGAAAAAAAGTGGGAGCCCCATATGTTCCTCATTTGCATTTGCTTGGGCCCTAAGTTTCATGACACTATATAAGAGGCCCCCCTTTCATGTATTGAGAATCTTTTCATGAAATATATTGAGTTTTCTACCAACTGCTATGTGCTTACTGTGTGTTAGGGGAATCTGTGTGAACCCCATCCTTCTTCAAGCTTCCTGCGCCCTGCTTCCAAGCATCCATCAAAACCCTAGAGAGTAACCTTCTTCAACCTTGGCCGCCAACCCCAAATCCCTTTCTTCCACTCTTTCTTTCAGCCATTTGCTTTGTTTTTACATCATTTCCTAACCCTTGATAGGTTATTTGCAGAGTCCACGAATCCAAGATTCTAGCCGGACAACCTTCGGGTCACCGGATTGAAAGCTGCAGATCCGCGTGGTCTTATGCTTGATCTTCCAGGCTGCATCCGGGAGCATAGAGTGAACTCAATAAGGATTCATCTTTAAATCCCTGTCAGGTACACCCCCTCGACTTGCTAGTAACAATATTGTAGGAGAGCTAGCCCAACCGGGGCTTCTTAGCCTCGGTGGTCCTCTTTTCTATCAGTTTTAGGGTCTACTTTGCATGCATCTGCTTCTAATTTTTTCTAGAGTTTCCTGCTTTAGATCTTGGCTCTATTTCAGTATATAATCACCTAACTTAATACTTAACAACAAAAATATACTTTGCATGCATTTTTGTCCCACATCATTTGGTATCAGAGCCTGTTTGGGCTTAGTTTGTCTTTGAATATTCGGATTGGGTGCATCACCATGGCCATCTGGTCACAATAGAGAAGTAGGGCTGTGAGACCCTCTCTTCCAATTCGAAGGGATCTCCTATGACATATAGGGGTGCCACTGTGATTAACCCCTGAAGAAGAAAACAAAGAGCATCTTTAGGTTAATTTCTGCATCTCGGCTATCACAGTACATGGTCTATTGTTTTAATTATTTTTACTTGTAAGTAACTTAGAAAATTTTGATTTTGATTTTTCTGGATTCTCTATAATTGACAATATTTTTCAGAATTTTCTCATGAATTATCTCATTCTGTATATTTTCTGCACACCAAAATACTACCTGAGAATAATTATGCCCTAATTTTCAGCAAGACTAATTTTAGCATGTTTAGGGTTCTTTTGGCATATTTTTTGCATATTTTAATTTTTCTGCATATTTCTTGCATATTGGGTAATTTCTTGCATATTATATTTTCTTCCAAAAAAAAAAATAGATAAAAACAAATTTATCCCAAACACAAAAAAAAACTCAAAACCCTAATTGCATCTTCATATGCTTGCCATCATTTGCATAAATCACCCTAAGGGCACTTTCAATATGTTAGATGGGGGGAGGAATTGATTACATCTTCTTAGCCCAAAACAACAATCTTAGAATCCGAACCCAAACCTAATTAAAACCAATTAGACCTAATTTGCTTTGCTCTATTGAGCCAAGGACACCAACAGGTCGGGTCCAATCTTTTTGGGAAAACTAGTTGCACTCAATTCAACATTTGTGTCTTGAAGCTGGTGTCTAGCCTGGGGTTCCAGAGTCAAATGACTTAAGCAGTGTTCTGGTTCCTTAATTGGGTCCCTGTAAAAGTAGGGGGCCTCCCACACTCCCGCCTCCTACCTGGCCGGTGGAAAGCATAATTGTTGGCTTGATTATGATCTAGTCGACTCAATCTATTTGGGCTCTAGGTCTATGCAGCCTTAGTCGATTTGTCTTATGTGTATTGCATGTCCACTAGATTAGGAGCCCATTATCCCATCAGCCCATGTCTGTTAGGCCATCAGCCCATGTCTAGTCTAGATTAGGAGCCCGTTAGTCCATCAGTCCATGTCCAGCCCAGTCTAGTCATGGAGTCTAGGGTTCAGGCCCAATTAAGGGTCCTATCTGAACAAATTACCCTAATGAGCCAATCGCTTACCGAAGTAGAGGCTGAGATAAAGCTCGTAGGGCCCGTGCCAAAGTTAGACCCCCTAAGGCCCATATTAGACTTGACTCTCTTGAACCCCATAGGCCTGATCAAATAGGTGAACATCCTTTGACCTATGAAGGAGCCCGTAGGACCCACGCTGAATTCAAATCCCCTAGGACCAGTACCTTTGATCCACGAGCTTATCATCATGATCTCATCCCTAATTATAGCCCTAGAAGCCCATACCCATACTTGGTTGACTCAAAGGAAAGACCCACTAGGAGCACCCAACAATATCACCCACTTTTGATGGAAGTTCATATCTTGAGGTGTATATTGATTGGGAGGAGAGAATGGATCAGTATTT
This sequence comes from Areca catechu, assembly GCA_021397845.1. Taxonomy (NCBI): domain Eukaryota; kingdom Viridiplantae; phylum Streptophyta; class Magnoliopsida; order Arecales; family Arecaceae; genus Areca; species Areca catechu. Next base: position 60,610,872 of record CM038050.1, read on the forward strand.
TGAGTACATTAACATGTCGGAGTTAGGAAAAGTTAGATTGGCCACACGTAGGTTAACCCGACATGCTAAGTGGCATTGGAAAGTTATTAAGGATGAATGTTATTCGAGAGGACATCAGATAAGTACCTGGAAAGCTATGAGGAGTAAGTTGAAAGAAGAGTACCTTGGTAGATTTTATGAGTACGAACTTTTAGACTAATGGTAAAAGTTGAGACAGGGTGACAAAATTGTGTCTGAATACATTGACCAATTTAATGAGTTTATTAGGAGATGTAACACAGTTGAACCTGAGTCTATGATCATATCAAGATTTCTAGCTAGCCTACGTATGGACATCTAGTGGGAATTGTCATTGGCAGATTCAGGACCTAGAGGAAGCCTATCACTTAGATAGGGAATTCGAGTCATATTAGAGGGAACTCATAATCAATCAATCTAAGTCCAACAAGATTAATTCCCCTGGACCCATTAAAGAGCCTAAGGTAGAAGTGTATGAGGCTGACACGAGTTTTGTAGATGAATACAAAGGAGAAGACTTTGAGGTCTATGATGAAGATGGACCTAAGGTTGAAATCACTAAGGAACTAATTGAAAAAGATCTTGAACCCACTATAGAATTTGGAGGAGTGCCAGAGCCAGGATCAAACATAGTAGATGAAAGTGAGGGTTCACCAGAGTTGTCTATAGAGGAGGTCCAGAAACAAGTCCCTAAGGAACAATCCCAGGAAGTAGACATTATTTTAGAAGACTTTCAAGATAAGCTTCCCAAAGACCTTCCTGATGACCTTCCACCAGTAATAGATCCCCATCCTACTCCAGAACTAGTTTCTGCCTGGGACCTCATTCAATATTCTCATCAAGAGTTCATTCCTTTAACCCCAGTCGATGACCTTTTTCTTGAATTGACTAAGCCATCCTTTCTTAAAGACCCTGCACTTGCAATGACTAAATTCTCCCTCCTTCAAGTGGACCTTATGTTACCCATAGATCAATGTTCAAATCTTAAGGTCATCCCTAGTAACCAAGGTCTATTGCATGCCTCCAATGGATTGTCCCAAGACTCCGATTCTTATTTCCTACCATATACTAAGGCTTCCAATGTTCCCCAAACTTTCCTATTACACTTTGTTGAGGTCGTTCGGTTGCACCAGTTCTTTGAGTATGTTAGGTTTGCGACCTACTTTTGGAAGACCTTATGGCATTTGTTAGAAGTCCATTATAAATTTTCATGTGCATGCCAAACCAGGGTCAAACCTAGAGAGTCTATAGTCTGTTAGGTTTAGGTCCAAAGAGTCCAATAAAGTTTCTCTCAATAGGAATGCATAGTTGAGTCTGAATTTTTGTTAGGTGTCGGTACAAGTCAATTGCATCATCCACATTAAGCATTAATTTTGAAACAAACTGGCTAATTCCCGAAAAAGTGCCAAGAAACTTAATGTTGGAGATTATGTTATGATTAGGCTTAGGCCTGAACAGTTCCCACCCGGAACCACTAAGAAGCTTCATGCTCGCGAGCTGGACCCTTTTGAGTGATAGAGAAGGTTGGACCCAATGCCTATGTGCTATATTTGCCCCTAAATTTTGACATTATGGTGCGGGCACTAGGGCTAAAAGAAGTTGATAGGTTGAACCCACATCCCTGTGGATCACCTATGAGTAAAACCCTGAACCCAATCCTATTTACCATGTAAATATTATATTTTAAATTATGTTATTTTAGTTTAGTTAGAGTAAACCCTTTTTACCAACTGAAATTAGGGTTTTATTTATTTTGGGTTAAAACCTTTTTTACCAGGTTGAGTCGAAACCCCAGTTGAGTCAAACCCTAATTACCCAATTGGGATCTTAGTGGTGCAATTTAATTAGCCCTTTTTATCAAATTTAATTGATTTTTTATTTAAAAGCCTAATTAAGTATGGTTGGTTCAATAAGTTATTAGTTGGTTAAATCATGTGGTTAATTATTCATTGATTCCATGTAATTAGTAGAGTCATTGAGTCCTGTATTACAAGAGGGGATCCAAGATGGCATCCCATGTGCATCCAATTGAAGATCCATATGACTCAAATCAAGACCCATGTGCTAGCACAAGACAAGCCCATGTGACTCCATGTGCTAGCACAAGTTTCTTGCCACATGTCATCCTATTTGGTGCCACCATTGCAAGACTTCTGGACAACACCTACCACATCACCAGGGGACATCAACACATGGCATGTCACTTATGTTTGGACATGCAACAAGATTAAGACATCACTACATGACAACACACTTTGGTCGACCACTTAAGGAGTTAGCGCCTCTTTTTTTATTAAGAGGAGTAAAGCAGAAGGAGACATCCAAGTTGGCACCTTCCACTCCATTCCTTCATGCCAAAATTGAGGAAGAATTCAGCCAAGATTTCAATGCCAACATTTAAGGAGTTCCAAGTCTTCTAATCATCTAAAGAGGAAAAGGTTGGAAGGTTTTCTTACTTCAAGAGTTTTGATAAAACAGGTTGGATTCTTCTTAAGTTTTAAGGACTCAAGTGGTGTGGGCACCAGACCTCTGATTAGGGTTCCAATTTTTTAGGTCTTGTAATAAGGCTTCAAGTCTAAGCATTCTAATCTTTTAGCTATGAATTGAGTCTCAAGAGTTGTGTTTAGTCCTATACATTGACCAATTTGGTCAAGTTGTATCCTGTATGGAGTCCAGTCCGAGTCTTGGTCCAAGCAGGAGTGGTCTTTGAGTCCAGCTCAACTACTATTAGGCCAAGCCTTGAAGGTCAACATTTCAACCTTTGGGTGCCACTTCACCACCCCATGTGGTGCCACTTTACCATCCCATATGGCGCCACCTCATCTTGCCAAATGGAGACACATCAAATATTCTTTCCTCCTTTCTCTCCCTCCATCAAGCCACTTAGTAAAGGAGTCTTGGGCAACCAAGGAAAGGTTGAAGACAAAGGCCTTGATCTAAGCCTCATTTCAAGCTTCTCTCCAAAGAAAGGTGAGCAACCAAGGAAAGGTTGAAAACAAAGGCCTTGATCCAAGCCTCATTTCAAGCTTCTCTCCAAAGAAGGATGAGCAACCAAGGAAAAAGGGAGACACAAGCCTTGCATCATGCCTTCTTTCCAAAATTGAAGGTCAACTTTCCAAGCCCAAGGGAGCCAAATTCCTTCCTCCAAGCTTATTATCATGCCACGCCCAAATCCAAGAGGCTTTTGTTGGCCAAGGAGATTAAATTCAGATTTTTTTGAGATTTTAGAATATTTTGTCACCTTATCAAGAGAAGAATTTGTATTTTTCATTCAAATTTTGAAAGGAGTCCTAAGGTGCCTATATAAAGGACCTTACCCCCCTCCCTTGTAAAAAAAAATGTTGATGAATGAAAAAAAACAAGATTTGAGAGCCATTCTCTTTAGTTGCCTTCATTCCTTAAGAACGTCGATCTTCGTGAGGGAGCGCCTTCACCTTCGGGCATCAAGAGGTGTGAGGCCTCGAGTTACTATCTCTTCTACAAGTCCATCCTCCAACTTCAAGTTTGGAGTCCATCGGGATCATCGAACTGGGTGCCTAGCAAGAAGAACTCCATCCACCACCAACATCAACTCTCATTCCTTCATCTCTTGCTTTTTTTTTGTTGAATCCTAACTCTTCTCTTGAATGCTCGCAGGTCCTCCAGGTGCCACGAACACGGAGTCGATTTTCCTTGCCTTCGAGACCTTCGAATAGCAAGCCGACGCATCTGCGAGGTTGAAGGCTCGATCATCCAGGCTGCATCTGCAAGAGCGAGTGAACTCGGCATCGGGCACTTCGGATCTTTTGAGGTTTGCCACCTTAACACCTAAGTAGGTATTGATCCGAGAGATAAGTCCTACAAGGTTTCTCAATCCCGGGGTCCTCTCCTTATCCTGTTTAGGGGCTTACTTGCTTGTTGAAGTTCTTATTATTATAGAACCCTAGATCTATTCTCTCTCATCTTCGGGAATCCTTAACTTCATTAAAATCCTAAAAATCACCAAAGAAAAATCAACTGTATCATCCTAGCATTTAGTTAGTCTCGCATCATGTTTAGTATCAGAGCATGGTTAGGACTTAGCACTTCTTAAGTACTTGGATTAGGTGCTTCACTAGGCCATCCGGTCTTAGGAGAAAAGTATGGTTTCAAGACCCTCTCCTCCCATTCCACGGGGATCTCCTAAGGCGTGTAGGGGTGCCACTGTGATAGACCATTGAAGGGGAGCACAAGAAAAAAAGTTTTAAAAACCCAAAAAAAAGTTTTTGCATCATTAGATCTCATCTTCTTTTAATTTCTGCAATTTTTCCTTTCCATACATGGTCTATTGTTTTAGGTGTTGATGTTTTTAGGAACCTCCAAACTCTCTGATTTTTATTTTGTTAGATCGCACATAATTGAAAGTATTTTCAATAATTTTCTCAGATTTTACTGCATCTTGTAAAATTTCTACAAGTCGGAATACTACATAAGAGAAAATTCTATTCTATGAATTTCAGCAAGTGCATCTTTTCATTTGTCAAATAGTTTAATCTTGCATTTAGGGTCATATCTTTTTCTTTCCATCATCTTATTTATGTTATCATACATCAAAAACCCAAAAATATAACTAGATCCATCTCATTAGATCATTTGTTTGCCATCATTCTCATAAATCATCTTAAGGGCATCAATTTGATATAGGGTCAGAATTTCATTACCTGTCCCTAGCCCAAAAATCATCAACCTGCATAACGAACCCAACCCCTAAGTAAAACAGAGTAGACACTTAACTTGTTCTAGTGAGCTAGGGACACCCATGAAGTCAGGTCGAACCAAGTGTCAAGCCAATTTAAACAACTTGTTTGTGTGCGCTTGAGTAGCTGGTGTCTAGGCAAGTGGTTCAGGGACAAGAGCCCAAAGGAAGGTGGGTTGGTTCGCTTACCTTACCAATTTTAAATTGGTGTCTAAGGCAAGCAAAGAGGAACCTCCACCAACATTACACTTACCTAGCCAGGTGCCAAGTTACTACCACCAAGATTGTCTTATTGACCTAACATTTGGTTTGATCTCTTAGGTCTAGTAAACCCATAACATCTTTCGTTGTGTGTTGCATGTCATCTAGATCAGGAGTCCCCTATCATCCCCATCATTCCTAATCAAGTGAATCCATGGAGAACAATCGCAAGGATAAATTAAAGGTCATCTTTGAATAGATATCTAGGATGAACAATAAGCTTGATAAGTTTGATCAAAGTTTAACATGACTAGAAACTCAGGTTAGGACCTAGAAGCCTTACACTAAATCAGAGTTTAAATCACTTCCCCATCCTATGAGTTTCCCTTAACATGATCCCTCCTTAGAGGCTGAGTCCAGAAGATTCCCATATCAAGGGAGCAAGAGTGTGGCCGAATACATTGCAAAGTTTGATGAATATGTCATATGATATAATGAATCAGAATCTGTAATCCTGTCTAGGTTTAGGACTGGCCTACATCCCAATCTTCAAAGGGAGCTTTATTTTAGAGAGGTCAATAATTTAGAGCAGGCTTACCAAATAGCAAGGTATTGTAAGCATTTCCAAAGGGCACCCACTTATTGTAGACCTGAACCCTTTAGGAACCCTAGCCAAGCCCTAGGATCTAGCCAAGGGTATGGTCAAGTCTACCCGAGTCGACCTAGTCCAAATCGACCTGACATGAGTCGACCCACCCTTGCTACCCCATGTGTTCACCAGGGTAACATTAAAGAGGTGGAGTATATTGCTTACCTGTGATTGGTTGACCTAGAAAACACCCAGGCGGAAGCTACATTGGAAGGACCCTTAGAAAATCTTGAACCCACCAGTGAGCCTGAAGTAGAAGTATATGACGCTGAAGCACACCTAGTGGATGACTATGAAGAACAGTTAGAGGGAGAGAGCTATGATACTGATACTATAATGTCTTTACCTGAGGAGACTCTAGAAGAGAGTCCAATTATCAAGCCTAATTCTAAAATCCAAGAAAAAATTATTGAGGATATGGTCTCTTTAGTTTGGTACCCTCAGGAGGAGCTCATCCCTTCAATTCCAATTCAAGATCTCTTCCCAGAAATTATTGACCCATCCTTCCATAGCATGGACCTTTTCTTGCCCAAAGATATAGATCAATGTCCAAATTTTAAGATCACCCTGAATAACCAAGGTCGATTATATGCTTCGCATAGTTTGCCCCAAGACTCTGATTCCTATTTCCTTACCTTCCCTGAGTCTTCTCATATTTCTAGAGCCATAGGATTACATTTCGTAGAGATTACCAGGTTGCATGAACCCTTAGAGACCATCCCATTTGCTACCTACTTTTGGTATACTTTATGGCATCTGCTAGGGATTCATGGTAATTTTTCTTGTGCATACCAGACCAGGGTCAAACCTAGAGAGTCAATAATCTATTAGGTTTAGGCCCTACAGAGTCCAATAAAATTCTGTTTTACAGAAATGCTTAGTTAAGTCTGTATTTTGCATCATGTTAGAATTCTGCATCAAGTATAATTTTTAAAATAGTTTGGCTGATTCCCAAAAGCGAACTAAAGAGTTTGATTAAAGAAATTCTATAATGGTTAGGTTAGGCCTGAACAGTTTTCACCAGGAGCCGTTAAGAAACTTCATGCTCGTGGAGCTGGCCCCTTTAGAGTGATAAGGAGAGTTGGCCCTAATGCTTATGTGCTTGAGCTACCCCTAAATTATGGCATTAGCTTAACTTTCAATATCCCAGATTTAGTCGAGTATAGGGAACCAGCAAACATACCTAGTGAGCCATTTGGGCCTAACCTTTTATTTGAGAGCGAACCCGACCCAGAGTGTCCACCTCCAATTTCACCTGAGAGAGGAGAGCAGATCGAGCGTGTCCTGGATGATCAAGCTATGACCACCCGGGGCAAATGCTTTCAGCATTACTTGGTCTGACTGCAAGGCCGATCGCAGTTCGATGATTCGTAGGATATCCGAGAGGACTTGTAGCACCTCGATCCTGACCTTTTGAAAAAATATCAAAGCCAAATCAACCCTTACTCGACAAGGTCGAGTTCCTCCCACCCCAGGAGAATTGGTGTGGGCACCAGACCTCTGATTAGGGTTCCAATTTTTCGGGTCCTGTAATAAGGCTTCAAGTCTAAGCATTGTAATCTTTTAGCCATGAATTAAGTCTCAAGAATTGTGTTTAGTCTTGTACATTGACCAATTTGGTCAAGTTGTGTCCTATATGGATTCCAGTCCTATATTGAGTCCAATCCGAGTCTGGGTCCAAGCCAGAGTGGTCTTTGAGTCCAGCTCAACTACTATTAGGCCAAGCCTTGAAGGTCAACATTTCAACCCTTGGGTGCCACTTCACCACCCCATGTGGCACTACTTCACCATCCCATATGGCACCACCTCATCTTGCCAAATGGAGATACATCAAATATTCTTTCCTCCTTTCCCTCCCTCCATCAAGCCACTTACTATAGGAGTCTTGGGCAACCAAGGAAAGGTTGAAGACAAAGGCCTTGATCCAAGCCTCATTTCAAGCTTCTCTCCAAAGAAAGGTGAGCAACCAAGGAAAGGTTAAAGACAAAGGCCTTGGTCCAAGCCTCATTTCAAGCTTCTCTCCAAAGAAGGATGAGCAACCAAGGAAAGAGGGAGACACAAGCCTTGCATCAGGCCTTCTTCCCAAAATTGAAAGTCAACTTTCCAAGTCCAAGGGAGCCAAATTTCTTCTTCCAAGCCTATTATCATGCCATGCCCAAATCAAAGAGGCTTTGGTTGGCCAAGGAGATTAAATTCAGATTTTTTTGCGATTTTAGAATATTTTGGTTTCTTATCAAGAGAAGAATTTGTATTTTTCATTCAAATTTTGAAAGGTGTCCTAAGGTGCCTATATAAAGGACCTTACCCCCCCTTCCTTGTAAAAAAAATGTTGATGAATGAAAAAAAATAAGATTTGAGAGCCATTCTCTTTAGTTACCATCGTTCCTTAAGAATATCGATCTCCATGAGGGAGTGCCTTTGCCTTTGGGTGTCGAGAGGTGTGAGGCCTCAAGTTACTATCTCTTCCGCAAATCCATCCTCCTACTTCGAGTTCGGAGTCCATCGGGATGATCGAACTGGGCGCCTTGCAAGAAGAACTCCATCCACCACCAACATCAACTCTCATTTCTTCATCTCTTGCTTTCTTTTCTTTGAATCCTAACTATTCTCTTGAATACTCGCAGGTCCACCTGGTGCCACGAATAAGGAGTTGGTTTCCCTTGCCTTCGAGACCTTCGGACAGCAAGCTGATGCATCCATGGGGTTGAAGGCTCGATCATCCAGGCCGCATCCGCAAGAGCAAGTGAACTCGGCATCATGCGCTTCAGATCTTTTGAGGTTTGCCACCCTAACTCCTAATTTGGTATTGATCTGAGAGTTAAGTCCTACAGGGTTTCTCAATCCCGGGGCCCTCTCTTTATCTTGTTTAGGGGCTTACCTACTAGTTGAAGTTCTTATTACTATAGAACCCTAGATCTATTCTCTATCATCTTCGTAAATCCTTAACTTCATTTAAACCCTAAAAATCACCAAAGAAAAATCAACTGCATCATCCTAGCATCTAGTTAGTCCCGCATCATCAAGAGTCTTACCAAAACTCTTGAGTCTTCTTCAATCCAAACTGAAGAGTCTACTCACATACAGAAGTCCAGATCAGCCCAACAAGCAAGAGTCCAGGATGCCCAGATGTAGGACTCTAGGAGGTGTATTCCAAGGGAGCATAAGTCTAGTATTTGTGTCCCTTACAACACTAGTTGTGGGTCTATAAATACCCCATCAACCCCCCCTTTGTAATCAATTATTCATCAATATACAATGAAATTTTGTCAAATTTTCTTTTTTGCTATGTGTATCACGGGGTGTGAGGCCCTTTTCATTTGTTCTTCAGAACATCATGGGGTGTGAGGCCCTTTTCCTTTATTCTTCGGAATACCACGAGGTGCGAGGCCCTAGTTATCCTAGTTATCCAGTTGTCGAGAAAACTAAATCCACCATTCTAAACCCTCCTTTCTTTTAATCATTCCTTTCCATTGCTACTTTTAATTCATGTTTCTTTCTTTGTTGAGTGTTGCATGTGAACAAGAATCAAGATCAGGTGTTCTTGCCTCAAAACCGGCATCGTTCAGAAGAACGAAGCCCAGAAGCAAGATCTTGAAATCCTATCGCTACGATCTTGAGAGTCCTGCTAGATCTACATCGAGAGAGCGATCTTCGTTGGTACAACTGAACTTTTTCTCATCTCATAATTTTTGACTCGTTGAATAGATCCTAGTTTACGGTGGATCTAAACCACCAGGTCCTATTTTTTTTAATTGCTTTATAGGTTTACTTGTACGGGTAATTGACTTGATTAGTTTCCTTTACTATCTCCTTTGAGTCTTCCATTAAAATCTAAATATATAAAAAAATATTAATTATTATTTTACTATTATTTATTTATTTGTCCCGCATCACATTATCCATACCTTCAATATCACGGATCTGGTTGAGTATAGAAAACTGGTAGCGATACCTAGTGAGACCTTTGGACCTACCCCATCCTTTGTGAGTGAACCTAGCCTAGACTGTCCACCTATAAATTGGCCTGAGAGAGGAGAACGGATCGAGTATATCTTGGATGATCAAGCTATCATGACCCGGGGTCGTGGCTATCAACGCTAACTGGTCCGATGGCAAGGCTTGCCTGAATTTGACGATTCGTGGATTACTCGAGAGGACTTGCAGCACCTCGACCTAGACCTTCTTAGGAGATACCAGAGCTAGAGTAATCCATACTCGACAGGGTCAAGTTCCTCCCACCCCGAGAGAATTGGTGCAGACACCAGAGGCACCAGACTTAGGCAGAGGCTTCTCAATCCTCTGTGATTATCTGATTAGTCCTTTTCAGTATTTGAGTCTAGTTATTAATAAGGGCTTAGCCCATTTGAGTCCCCACTTTGGCCACTGAGTCCTATTCTTTTTGGGCCTTTCATTATTTAAGTCTTATATTCAGAGTTTGATCAATTTCGAAATATGGTCAGTCAAGTCAGCTCATAATGAGCTAGTCATATTATGAGTCTTGTAATCATCAAGTTGAATCTTAGAAGACCCAAGCTTGTGAAGGACAACACCTACTACACCACCTCGGCAGCCGCATGGAGGCCTAGTCATACCCTAGATGGCGATGCCCTAGGACTACTTGGAGGAACTTGATGTTGGCCCATGCTTGAGGAGTTGATGTCCACATGCCAGCATATCCCTTCCATGCCCCAAGCATAAGAAGTCCACAAGCTTGTAGATATACTTCAATCCCCGGATTCATGGACACCTACTTAGGAATGTTATGGACCACATCCAGCCCAAGAAACAAGATTTTTGGTACCCCTCATTGACTCCCCTTGGCCGCCCAATACTTGCTTGAATTGGAAGAGTTTTATATGGCATGAGAGAGCCTCTTTCCTTGTATTCAGCCCCATACTTTAGAAAAAAAAGTGGGCACCCCATATGTTCTTCATTTAAATTTGCTTGGGTCCTAAGTTTCATGACACTATATAAGAGGCCCCCCTCTCATGTATTAAGAATCTTTTCATGAAATATATTGAGTTTTCTACCAGCTGCTGTGTGCTTGCTGCGTGTTAGGGAAATCTATATGCACCCCATCCTTCTTCAAGCTTTGTGCGCCGTGCTTCCAAGCATCCATCAAAACCCTAGAGAGCAACCTTCTTCAACCTTGGTCGCCAACCCCAAATCCCTTTCTTCCTCTATTTCTTTCAGCCATTTGCTTTGTTTCTACATCATTTCTAACCCTTGATAGGTGATTTGCAGGTCCCTCGGAGTCCACGAATCCAAGATTCTAGCCGAACAGCCTTCGGGGCACCAGATTGAAAGCTGTGGATCCATGGGATCTTTGGCTTGATCTTCCAGGCCACATCTGGGAGCATAGAGTGAACTCTACAAGGATTCATCTTCAAATCCCTATCAAGTACAACCCCTCAACTCACTAGTAACCGTATCATAGGATACCTAGCCCAACCGGGGCTTCTAAGCCTCAACGGTCCTCCTTTCTATCAGTTTTAGGGTCTACTTTGCATGCATCTTGGTGTGGGCACCAGGATCAGACTGAGACTCCTCAACCCTTTGAGGATCTTGGATTAGGGTTTCATCTTTTGGGTCATGTAATTAGGCTTCAAGCCTATGTAATTCTTTACTTTGAGTCATGCACTTTTGTTTTAGTTGTGTACCTTGGCCAATGTGGTCAAGTTAGGTCAATAAACCTTTTATTTAGTTGAATTGATCCAAGCCCGAGTCTACTTGAAGATTGGACCCAAGCCTGCTCGAAGAAGAAGTGGACATTGAGTCTAGTCCAATTACTATTAAGCCAAGCCATGAAAGATGCCAATTCAGCCCTAGGGTGCCACCTCATCATCCCATGTGGCACCACTTCACCTTGCCAAGTGGGTGGCACAAATGTAGAAGATGTGCTAATTTCTTGGACACCATCAAGCCAAAGGGGACAACATCACTTGATACAAGCCTACCTTCCCTCTCCCTATCATGCTTATCAGGTGGGGACACCAGGATCAGATAGAGATCCCTGGATCCCATATGGTTTAATTAGTCATGTGTCAAAGTTTTGAAGTTTTGTAATTGAGTCCTGTAATAAGTTGAGGTTAGTTGATTTGTCTCAACCCTCTACCTTAGTCCAGTTTTGAGTCCTATACATCAGTTATGAGTCCAGTATGAGCCTAATTTTTGTACAAGAGAGGAGGTCACCCTATTCTGGAGTTCCACCAGGCCACATCCAGGAGTCAGAGGCCATTACATCAGCCAATTAGATTTTGTGTGACAACCCAAGATCCAAGATGCTTCTAGAAACCCTGATTCTTTTCAGATGTCCTCTAGATGCCCAGATTCCATCCCAAATGCCAGAGCATACTCCAAAACTAGGGCATCCATGATTTTAGAGGTCTACCTGCATCCCAGCCCAAGGAAATCAAGCCCAGGTGCCAAGCCCAAGTCATAAAGAATCAAGATTCAATGGAATATTCCTGCTACCAGGCCATCCCAGCTTCCAGAGGCCCAAGCCCATTCACCCAAGCCCATTTGGGCAAGCCCCTTGCTGCCCCTAGAAGCCCAACATGCCCTCCTAGGCATCCTTGAAGTGTTGACCAAGTCTAAGAGGTGTCATTGAGTGGAATAGTAAAAGCATGAAGGGAGAAGGAGAAGACTAGGTCAAATCCTAACCTAGTTGGGACTTATGCTCCTAATTGTTTTAAGATTTGTTTTTCTAACCTAGCTAGGAGAGGACTTGTAACCGAAGTGTGTAACCCTAGTTAGAGAACATGAAAACTCTATAAATACCCCACCCCTCCCTGGTGGGGACACCAGGATCAGACACAAATCCCTGGATCGCATATGGTTTAATTTGTCATGTATCAAAGTTTTGAAAATTTTATAATCAATTAAGATCGAATCCTGTAATAAGTTGAGGTTAGTTGATTTGTCTCAACCCTCAACCTAGTCAATATTTTGAGTCCTGTACATCAATTATGAGTCCAGTATGAGCCTAATTTTTGTGCAAGAGAGGAGGTCACCCTATTTTGGAGTTCCACCAGGCCACATCCAGGAGTTAGAGATCGCTACATCAATCCATTGGATCTTGTGTGACAACCCAGGATCCAAGATGCTTTCAGAAATCCTGATTCTTTCTAGATACCTCCAGATACCCAGATTCCAGTCCAGATGCCAAAGCATATTCCCAAACCAGGGCATCCATGATTCCAAAGGTCCCTCTACATCCTAGCCCAAAGAAATCAAGTCCAAGTGCCAAGCCCAAGCCCTAAAAAGCAAGATTTTATGGAATATTCCTGCTACCAGGCTACCAAGCCACCCCAGCTTCCAAAGGCCCAAGCCCATGCAGCCAAGCCCCTTTGGGCCGGCCCCTTGCTGCCCCTAGAAGCCCAACACGCCCTCCTAGGCATCCTTGAAGTGTTGACCAAGTCCAAGAGGTGTCCTTGAGTGGAATAGTCAAAGCATAAAGGAAAAAGGAGAAGACTAGGTCAATTCCTAACCTAAAGGGGATTTGTTTTTCTAACCTAGCTAGGAAAGGACTTGTATTCCAATTTGGAAGAGGACTTGTAACCCAAGTGTAACCATAGTTAGTGAGGGCATGGAAACTCTATAAATATCCCATCCCTCCCCCTCTTGTAATCAACTTTTATTCATGATATCAATAACCCTAGTGAACTTATTTTGAGCTTGCGAGCTTGTGTTACTTTGTTTTTTTTGGTTCTTTGGTTTGTGTTTGTGTTTCCTTGCTGCCCTAGCATCCTTCCACACCCTAACTCACTGCCATCCAAGCCTTCACACATCCAAGATGGAGTGCCCTGGGCCACCAAGCAAGGAGATCTTCATCAAGCTTCAAGCCGCCCCGCTTATAAATCCTAACCTGATTCTTTCTAAACCTTGTCCCCTTTATTTTTCTTACTTGCTATTTTGATTAACCCTTGACATTTTGCAGGATCCCCGAGGTGTTTCACCTCTCAAGAGGAGGCTTCCCTTGCATCCAGAACCATCCAAATCTGCCATCTAATCAAGGGAACCGAACTTCCTCATCCAGACTCCAATCAGAGTGCTGTGTGATCTCTTCATCAGACGTTCTTCAAATCACTAATTGGTAACAACTTTCCCTTCTTTTAATTTTTGATTTGATGAAGATAAGCTATCCTAATCCGGGATTTTCTCAATTCTTGGGTCTTGGAATTTATTATTTTGCTTGAGTTTGCCTGCGATACGATGATTCTATGCATTTCTCTTCTTCTTGCTAGTTCTTACTTTTATTTGAGAATTTAGCTTACAAACTAAATTATAAAAATCACAAAAAAATTATTTTACTATTTTTCCTGCATGTTTAGTAATCTTAGAGTCATCCTGCATCATTTGGTATCAGAGCGAGTTGTAGATTAGAGTGTGCTCCTTTTTTCGAACTCGACGGAGTAGAGTTCTTCACGGTCGAGGAGAATGATCGGGATCTAGGGCAGGTCCGGGTATTTTTTCCATTTTTTCTTATTTTTTCATATTTCATATTTTTACTTATTCCCACTATTCCTCCTATTCCCTCTATTCTAGTTTTATCACGATCTTAATCCCACCTTATTCCAGTCTTATTCCATCTTCTTCCCATGATTTTAAAAAATTTTGAAATCCCTAGCCCATCACCCCGCCGACCCTAGATCAGGGCCGTTCGATCCCCGGCCGCCCCCGTCGTCCCGCTTGTCGGTGCTCGCTGGCCCCGCCCTCGCCGAAAATCTGACACTGCCGTGCATGCCCGTGGGAAGACGAACGGACGCGGGAGGCATCCATCTGCCCATGCACCGCCACCGCTGACCTACCACCAGCCGCCCGCTCGCCGCCCGCCGGCCCAAGCCCGACCGCCGCCGCCCTTGCCGGTGCCCTTGAGCCCCACGCCCGCAGGAAGACGAATGGACGCAGGAGGCATCTTCCCACCCCTGCACCGCCGCCGGCCTGCACCGCCGTCACCTTCCGCCACCGCTCGCCTGCTGTCGCCCGTCGCTTGTTTGCTGCCTGCACTTCCGTCGGAGGCCATGCTGGCACACAGGGGGTCTCCCACAAACACGGGAGACCAAACGGCACACCCAGCATGCCGTGCCCCCCCTCCCCCGTGCCACCACCCCGCCTGCAGCCCGCCACTATTTGTCCGCCGACCCCATCCACCGCGAGCTTCCCAGCCACCGACCGTCCGCCGGTGCTCGATGGAGGTCATCTTCCCCTGTGCACGGCCGTGAGAGGATTTTGCATGGATTTCAAAGCTATCTAGTTTTTTAGTGCGGCATGCTTTTTAGAGCAGATCATCAAGCCAACATGCTTTCTAGAGCATATCAGCACCAATATTGATGTAGCACGGATTTTGATGTAATTTATTTTTTCTTTTTTGGATTTCTTATAGGCAAAGTAAGTGAGGGTTTTGGTTTTTCTATATAAAGGCCTCCTCTCCCCCTGTAATAATTAAGTTTTGATAAAAGTTTTTGGATTTTTCCTGGGTTCTAGTTCTGGGTTGAGGCCCGTCTTTCCTTCACCTGTGGATATTGAGGGGTTTGAGGCCCCACTTCCTTCGCTTGCATGCGAGCATCGAGGGGCGCGGGGCCCTAGTTATCCCCCTTTTACATCGAGTCCCCCACTAGGTCTAGGGATTTTTCTTTATGGCCCCAGGTAGCGATTTAGGTGGGATGCCCTGGGCTTCGCATGTAATGAGATGGGTGGGATGCCCTAGACTACATGTAGTGGGGTGGTTGAGATGCCCTAGAGGTGCGACATCTCTCCGTGAAGGTGTGTCCCCAGTCCTAGAGTGTCCATGTTGCCTATCCTCCATCCCATATTTCTCCACCCATAAAAATTGAAAACCAAAAGAGTTCGGCTGTTTTAGGGTTTAGTGTCAGTTCACCCTAGTCCCGGGAGACTTCTTAGCCCTTCCACTGTCCTAGTTTGTTTAGGTTTCTCCCTATTTTTCCAATAAATCAGCTTACATCTCAGCCGTACCGCATCAGTTTGATATCAGAGCGAGTTGAGGATTAGGGTGTGCTACTTTTTTCGAACTCGACAGAGTCGAGTTCTTCGCAGTCGAGGAGAATTGGTGAGGACACCCGGATCAGACACAGATCCTTGGATCCCATATGGTTTAATTAGTCATGTGTCAATGTTTTTAAAATTTTGTAATAAATTAAGATCGAGTCCTGTAATAAGTTGAGGTTAGTTGATTTGTCTCAACCCTCAACCTAGTCAGTATTTTGAGTCATGTACATCAATTATGAGTCCTGTATGAGCCTAATTTTAGTACAAGAGAGGAGGTCACCCTATTTTGGAGTTCCACCAGGCCACATCTAGGAGTCAGAGATCGCTACATCAATCCATTGGATCTTGTGTGACAACCCAGGATCCAAGATGCTTCCAGAAACCCTGATTTTTTCCAGATATCCTCCAGATGTCCAAATTCCAGTCCAGATGCCAGAGAACATTCCCAAACCAGGGAATCGATGATTCCAAAGGTCCCTCTACATCCTAGCCCAAAGAAATCAAGTCCATGTACCAAGGCCAAGCCCTAAAGAAGCAAGATTCTATGGAATATTCCTGCTACCAGGCTACTAGGCCACCCCAGCTTCCAAAGGCCCAAACCCATGCACCCAAGCCCCTTTGGGCCGGCCCCTTGCTGCCCCTAGAAGCCTAACACACCCTCCTAGGCATCCTTGAAGTATTGACCAAGTCCAAGGGGTGTCCTTGAGCGGAATAGTCAAAGCATGAAGGAAAAAGGAGAAGACTAGGTCAATTCCTAACCTGATGTGGATTTGTTTTTCTAACCTAGCTAGGAAAGGACTTGTATTCTAATTTGGAAGAGGACTTGTAATCCAAGTGTAACCATAGTTAGTGAGGGCATGGAAACTCTATAAATACCCTATCCCTCCCCCTCTTGTAATCAGCTTTTATTCATGATATCAAAAACCCTGGTGAATTTATTTTGAGCTTGCGAGCTTGTGTTACTTTGTTTTTATTGGTTCTTTAGTTTGTGTTTGTGTTTCCTTGCTGCCCTAGCATCCTTCCACGCCCTAACTCACTGCCATCCAAGCCTTCGCACATCCAAGAAGGAGTGCCCTAGGCCACCAAGCAAGGAGATCTTCATCAAGCTTCAAGCCGCCCCGCTTATAAACCCAAACCCGATTCTTTCTAAACCTAGTCCCCTTTCTTTTTCTTACTTGCTATTTTGATTGACCCTAAACATTTTACAGGATCCCCAAGGTATTTCACCTCCCCAGAGGAGGTCATCCAAACTCCAATCAGAGTGCTGTGTGATCTCTTCATCGGACGTTCTTCAAATCACTAATTGGTAACATCCTTTCCCTTTTTTAATTTTTGATTTGATTAATATAAGCTATCCTAATCCGGGAGTTTCTTAATTCTCGGGTCCTGGAATTTATTATTTTGCTTAAGTTTGCCGGCGATACGATGATTCTATGCATTGCTCTTCTTCTTGCTAGTTCTTACTTTTATTTGAAAATTTAGCTTACAAACTAAATTATAAAAATTATAAAAAAATTATTTTACTATTTTTCCTACATGTTTAGAAATCTTAGAGTCATCCTGCATCACTCCCTCTCTTGTAAGCAATTTTATTCATGATATCAAAACCCTGGTGAATTTATTTGAGCTTGTGAGCTTGTGTGTTACTTTATTTTTTTTTCTTTGGTTACAATTGTGCTTAGCCAAATTCTTTGCTACCCTAGCATCTTTCCACGCCCTAACTCACTGCCATTCAAGCCTTCACACGTCCAAGAAGGAGTGCCCTAGGCCACCAAGCAAGGAGATCTTCAACAAGCTTCAAACAGCCCAGCTTCTAAACCCTAACCTGATTCCTTCTAAACCTGGTTTCTTTTCTTTTTCTTACTTGCTGTTTTGATTGACCCTTGACATTTTACAGGATATCTGAGATATTCCACCTCCCCAAAGGAGGCTTTCCTTACCTCCAGGACTGCGCAAATCAGCCATCTATTCAAGGAAAACTGAACTTCATCATCCAGACTCCAATCAGAGTGCTGTGTGATCTCTTCATCGGAAGTTCTTCAATCACTGATTAGTAACATCCTTTCCTTCTTTTAATTTTTGATTTGATGAAGATAAGCTATCCTAATCCAAAAGTTTCTCAATTCTCAAATCCTGGAATTTATTATTTTGCATGAGTTTGCCTGCGATACGATGATTCTTTGCATTGCTATTCTTTTTGCTAGTACTTTACTTAACTTTGGAATTTAGCCTACAAACATTAATTATAAAAATCACAAAAAAAATATTTTACTATTTTTCTTCCTTGTTTAGCAATCTTCAAGTCATCCTGCATCAATTTGGTATCAAAGCGGTTTAGGATATTTTTCATTTGCATTGGATTCACAAAACCCTAAGTTCTAAATTTTGTGCATCCTGTCCACTGCATTAGATGTCTGTTCTTCATCTGATTTCAACCACCTAGGAATTTTATTTTTCCATGAAATTTACATGAATTGTTCTTGACATGTCCTTTGATTTATCAAAATTTTTAAATAATTTTACAAAACTTTAAATCATTAAAATTTGGCATATTAGAAACCCTAACAAAATCCTAAAATTTGTGCAGCAGTCTGAAACCCCTAGGATTTGCATCATCATTTTATTTTTGTTTGAATCAAATTTGGTAGGTATCATCAACACCGTCCATCCTCTGTCATAGAGTTTTTTTGAATTTTTTCTGAATCTCTATCTGTGTAAAAACCTGCATCATTTGAAAGCCTAATATTCAGAATTCCGCTAATTCTGCACACTTGACTCAACCAAACCTAACCAACTTCCACACACCCAAATCCCAAGCCCAATTTGATTGCTAACCTAATTAACCTAAACCTAATTTGTCATTCCATAATATATTTTTATTTTTTTGATTGTTTTAGTATGCATCAGGATCATTGTATATTCATCATCTCTTTAAATTGATCTTATGGGCAACTCAATATTTTAGATCAGGGTAGGAGGTCATAACCTGTCCTGGGCCCAAAACAACCATCCAGCATTTCCACCCAAAACTTAATTAAAATTAATTAGACATAATTTGCCTTAGTGGGCTAGGTAACACCCAACTGGTCGGGTCCGAATTGTATAGGCCAACTAGTGCATTTAATCCTTTAGCTATTACTGAAAGCTGGTGTCTAAAGCTGGGGGTCCAGAGTCAAACGACCTAAGTAGATTGGTGGTTGATAATTAAGACCCTGTGACAAGCAGGGGGAGCATCCCACCACCCCACACCATACCTAGCCAGTGGATGGATTAGATGCTGGGTTAATTGTAAGTTGAACTGACCCATTCAGTTTTGGCTCTAGGTCTAGGAAACCCTAGATTGTACTAGCCTAATTCTTTTTGCATGCTTGGCTGCACCATTCCATTCCGATTGCTAGATTGATTGTTGCATGACCACTAGACTAGGAACCCAATACCAGAAGTCTACACCCAACCCAACTCAACCATGGATTCTAATTTTGAGGCAATCATGAACCAGTTTGCCCAACTAAACCAAGCCAACACCCAAACCCAAAATCAGTTAGCTCAGATGGACCTCAAATATGATCAAACCCAAAATCAGCTTATCTAGTTGACCACTCAACTCAACCAGATAACCCAAGCACACAACCAAACAATCACTAGGATCGACCAATTAACCACTAGATTAAACAAAGTAGGAACCCTATACTAGACCCATAGACCCCAGGAACCCATAGTCCCTAGATATGAACCCAGTAGTAACCCACTACCCCTTAGTCATCCTGAACCTTATAGGATTGATACCCATAGATTTGAACCGATAACTTTTAAACCCATAAACTATGAACCCATAAACCTTAGTTTATCCACCCCTGTTACCCCAGACTCTAGTCAATTTTTCAGTAGCCAAACCCCTCTTACCACCCCATTGGTTCACCAAGATGATCTAGAAGAAGAGATATATGAGGCTAACCCAAGTCTGGTAGAGAAGTATGAAGATAATGACTCTATTGAGGATTTAGAAGAGTACTCTATAGAAGATGTAGGATTAGTTGATTATGACCAAACCCAGATAGAAACCAACTCAGAATTAGTTGAACCAGAAGTCTAGTGTAACCAACCTAGTTTAACCATGGAGTCCAATCTAGAAACCCTCTTTAAGGCCATGATGAAAAAGTTTGACCAGTTGGAACACAAGTTTGACCAAAGGAATAAAATGTTTGACCAACTGATCCAATCGAATAACCAAATGACCCATAGGATTGAACCATTAGATGACCTGGGAGAAGACCACCCAACATTAGTTGAACCTGACCATACCCAAGTAGGAGCAGACCTAGATTTAGCTAACCCTAGCCATACCTAAATAGTAACCAACATAGAGTTAGCTGACCATGTAGTGGAAGAACCCTTAAAGGAAGAAAACCATTAGGAACCCAATCCAACTGTTAGAATCCTACTTAAGGAGCCACTAGAAGGAAGCCCAATTAGATAGCCCAGTCCTTTGATTTATGAGCCAGGAGAGTTTATTAAGGACTTGACCTCTTTGAATCAATAACCTCAAGATGAAATCATTCCATTAACTCTAATTGATCTCTTCCCTGAAATCAAGAACCCTTTCTTCCATTATGTAGACCCTTTCGATATGCCTCAAACCCATAAGGTAAATCTCATTAGTATAGGACTTATCCCTGAAACACCTTTTTGTCTCTTAATCTACTTGACTAACCCCGAACCCTCTTTCAATCATACTAACCCTGAATCCACCTCATATTTTCTACCTTTTTATGAATCTTCTTTTATTTCTTTAACCATTCATTTGCATTTTATAGAAGTAAGCATGATGCACACATACATTGTGGATGTTAGATTTGCATCTTACTTCTTACATACCCTCTGACATTTAGTAGGCATATATAGTAAATTTTCATGTGCATGCCATGCTAGGGTCAAACCTAAGAAGTCTATAGTATGTTAGGTTAGACCCTAGAGAGTCGAATAAAATTTCCATCGATAGGAAAGTTTAGTTAAGTCTAATAGGTATTAGTTGAGTCCAATAAAAATCATAGTCCCAAATCACATATCTGCACCTACACTAGCCTCTCCACAGCATATGCACCGTAAGACTAGTCAAAAGCTGAACATAATTAATGAACTATATAACAACTTGGATAATACCCAAAGGAAAGATAAAGACTTTTATGCAGAGGAATACGTGACTATTAAAGAATTTTCTGCTCACGAAGTTGTCCCATCCAAAATAATGAATAGTAGTGGACCCAATGCCTATGTGCCTGAGATATCACCTGATTTAGGTATTAGCTCCACCTTCACCATCTCAAACTTTGTAAAGTCTAGGGAGCCAGCAATAATACCCAGCGAGCCCCTTGAGCCACTCCCGTTCTTTGAGAGAGAACCCACCCCAGAGCGACCACATATAATTTGGCCTTATGGTGAGGAAATGATTAAGAGAGCTCTGGATGATCAAGCTATCTATACCCAGGATAGAGACTGTCAGGGATATTTGGTCCGGTGGCAAAGTCAGCCAGAATTTGAGGACTTGTGGAATGCTGGTGTGGATCTACAGCGCCTCAACCTAGACCATCCTTGAGCCAAATTGACCCATACTCAACAGGGTCGAGTCCCTCCCACTCTGGAAGAATTGGTGGGGACACCAAGATCAGACACAGATCCCTAGATCACATATAGTTTAATTAGTCATGTGTCAAAGTTTTGAAAGTTTTAAAATTGAGTCTTGTAATAAGTTGAGGTTAGTTGATTTGTCTCAACCCTCAAACTTTGTCAAGTTTCGAGTCCTGTACATCAGTTATGAGTCCAGTATGAGCCCAATTTTGTACAAAAGAGGAGGTCACCCTATTTTGGAGTTCCACCAGGCCATATCTAGGAGTCAGAGGCCACTACATTATCCCATTGGATTTTGTGTGACAACCCAGGATCCTAGATGCTTCTAGAAACCCTAATTCTTTCCAAATATCCTCCAGATGCCCATATTCCTCCCCAGATGCCAAAGCATATTCCTAAACCTCGGCATCCATGATTCCAGAGGTCCACCTACATCCCAACACAAGGAAATCAAGCCCAGGTGCCAAGCCCAAGCCCTAAAGAAGAAAGATTCCATGGAATATTTATGCTACCAGGCTACCAGGCAACCCCAGCTTCCAGAGGCCCAAGCCCATGCACCCAAGCCCCTTTGGGCCAGCCCTTGCTGCCCCTAGATGACCAACATGCACTCCTAGGCATCTTTGAAGTGTTGACCAAGTCCAAGGGGTGTCCTTGAGTGGAATAGTCAAAGCATGAAGGGAGAAGGAGAAGACTAGATCAAATCCTAACCTAGTTGGGACTTATGCTCCTAATTGTTTTAAGATTTGTTTTTCTAACCTAGCGAGAAGAGGACTTGTAACCCAAGTGTGTAACCCTAGTTAGAGGACATGAAAACTCTATAAATACCCAACCCCTCTGATGGGGGACTAATATGCATGCAATTTTTTTGTATGTTTTACATGTTGAGTTAGGTGATTAATTCCCGAATTTCAAATCAAAATTATTTGTAGGGAATTTTGTATGAATTTTTTGAAGATCAGCATGCAGATTAGGACCTAGAAAAGTAGCAAAGAAGGACTGCCGGGGCTGAGAAGACTCGGTTAGGGAAAGTTCTCCTACAATAAAACTACTAGAGGTAGAGGGGTGTACCTGACAACATCTGTGAAGATCGTAGTGAAGGGGTCTCTCGTTCCTCGATGGATACTGCCTGGAAAACCGAGCAAAGACCCGCGGATACCCGGCTTTCTGCTCGGTGATCTGATTGAGGCTTGGCTGGAGTCGTTGGATTCGTAGGAACTCAGGGACAGGGATCTGAGATGCTTGTTGGCAGCAGGAAGATGATTGCAGCACTGGGAAGAAAAACTCTCACAAACCCCTTTATGCACACAGCAGGGTATCACACAACTCAATAGAAGAACTCAAGGTTTTAATTCATATCAAAAATTAGGTTTCACACAAGAGGCTAGGGTCCCTTAAATAGACCCTTAACCTTGGGCTCCAAGTAAGGGCACATAAGTCTTTACATAAGAATCCTTTTCCCTCTCAAACCCTAGTTAGAAAATAAGGAAATATTAGGTAGAAAAATCCCTAAAAATTCTCTTGACTTGGCCAACACTCCAAGGATGCCTAGGGGGGCGTGTTGGGCTTCTAGGAGCAGCAAGAGACTGGCCCAAAGGGGCTCGAGTGCATGAGTTTGGGCCTCTGGAAGCTGGGGTGGCCTGGTAGCCAGGTAGTAGGAATATTCTCTGGTATCTTGCTTCTTAGGGGCTTGGGCTTGGCACCTGGGCTTGATTTCTGTGGGCTAGGATGCAGATGGACCTCTAAAATCATGGATTCCTTGGTATATAAATATATTTTGGCATCTGGAAGGGAATCTGGGCATCTGGAGGGCATCTGCAAGAAATCAGGATTTTCTTGAATTTTCCTCCTAGGGTCTTCAAATCTTCAAGTTGGGTTGGACTTGGGCTATACTTCCATATCTTCAATCTAGTTGGACTTGGTCTTCACTTGTATGATATAGTCTTGAGTCTTCAATATACTTGGACAAGACTCAAAAAAATAAAATTAGCTCAACATGAGCTGACCAGCATTAGACTAAACTAGCTCAACATAAGCTGACTAGTACAGAACTGAAATAACAACTCAAAAGACTCAAACAATAAAAAAAAGGACTCAGATGGGCTAAGACCTTATTACAGATGGACTCAAAAATTATTGATCAATTCACAGAGGGTTGAAAAGCCTCTGTCTTATTCTGGTACCTCCGGTGTCCCCACCAATTCTCCCGAGGTAGGAGGAACTCGACCCTGTCGAGTGACGATCAAGCTGGCTCATATATCTCTCGAGGAGGTCTAGGTTGAGGTGCTGCAAGTCCTCTCGAGAAATCCATGAATCGTCCAACTCTAGCCAGCCTTGCCATCGGACCAGGAAGCGTTGATAGTCATGGCCCCGGGTCGTGATGGCTTGATCGTCCAGGATATGCTCAATCCGTTCTCCTCTCTCAGGACAATTTGTTAGTGGACACTCTGGGTTAGGATCACTCACAATGAAAAGGAACAGGTCCAAAGGCCTCACTAGGTATCGCTGCCGGTTCCCTATACTCAACCAGGTCTATAATATTGAAGGTAGATCTAATGTCCAAATCCGAAGGCATGTCTAACACGTAGGCATTTGATCCAATCCTTCTCTATCACTTTAAAAGGTCTGGCTCTATGAGCATGAAGCTTCTTTTAGGCCTATGCCTAACCAAGATAGAATCCACTACATCAAATTCTTTGACCCTTCTTCGGGAATTAGCTAGTTGTTTTAAGATTAGTGCGGGTTGTGAACATGCTAGGCACATGCAGACTCCTAACAAATGTTACAAAGGACTCATACTGACACCTAACATACTCGACTATGCATTCCTATCGAAGGAAATTTATTAGACTTTTATGGGCCTAAACCTAAGAGACTATAGACTCTCTAGGTCTGATCCTAGTGTGGTGTGCACAAGAGTATTTACAATGGTCTCCAAGCAAATGCCAAAGGGTATGCCAGAAGTATAATGCAAACCTAACATGCGTAATGAATGCATGCAGTACACTAATATCAGTTAAATGCAATCTAATAATCCTAGAAATGCTGGAGGTGTCAGGAAAGGGCAGAAAATAGGATGTGGGTTCAGAATTAGTTTGGTAGGGTAGAGAAAAAGGTTCCAGGTTAGTTGGATACAGTAGGATAAAAGACGGGGTGTCAGGAACTAATCCTATACTAATGAGGTTAACCTTACGAGGTTGAGCTATATCTACAGGGTTTGCATAATGGAAGGATGGGATGCCAATTTTGGGGAAGAGGTCCTTAATGGGAACTATAGGAGGGGACTTATCTTGAAGATATTGATTCAAAGAGATCAGGTCCTTAATAAATTCTTCTGGTTCTTGTATTTTTGGACTAGACTCTATAATTTGGCTCTCCTCTATGGTTTCCTCAGGTAAGGCTCTAGCAGTAGTACCTAGGTTCTCTTCCTCTATTTGTTCTTCCATTATAGCTTTAGGTTGGATGTGGTCAAGGTCAACTAGCTCTGGGTTGGTTTCTACCTGGGTATCTACTGGGTCAGCTAATTCTAGGTCTACTAAAGGTGTCTCCTCTTTTCCTTCATACTCATCCACTAGGCTCGCATCAGCTTCATAAACTTCCGCGTTAATGTAAGCCTTGTCAATCTAAGGAATGGTTGGAGAATGTCGGCTAGGGAAAAATTGGCTAGGTCCTGGTTTCTGATTATGGACACTAATCCTAGTAGGTTCATGTTGCCTAAGGGGTAGTGGCTCACTACTGGGCTCATATTTAGGGGTACTAATCCTATGGGGTTCAAGTTGACTAGGGGAAGCATGACTAGTACTAGATTGATACCTAGGGGTTATGGGCTCCCTAGGCTCATAGGACAAGGGTGCAGATCTATGGGTCAGGAGATTATAGGATCTGGGGTCATAGGATTTTGGGTCAGCTCTATGGTCAGGTTCTAAGGATGGATCATGGTATGGGGTCCTCCTAGAGTTGGACTCCCTATATGGGTCAAGATATTGGGTTCTCCTAAGGTTGGACTCCCTATATGGGTCAGAATATTGGGTTCTCCTAGGGTTGGATTCCCTATATGGGTCAGAATATTGGGTTCTCCTAGGGTTGGACTCCCTATATGGGTCAGAATATTGGGTGTTGGGTCTACTAGGCTCATAGGGTGTGGGTGCATAGGATCTATGATCATGGGGTCTAGAGTCATAGGATATAGGTTCATAGGTTATGGATTCATAGGTTCTAGGTTCATAGGATTTGGAGTCATAAGATCTATAAGTTGTGGGTATACTAAGCTTATAGGGAGAGGGTAAATAGGATCTATCTTCCTGGTCTATAAAATCCTGATTGGGTCTTCTAGGACTAACCTTAGGGATTGGGTCATGACGATGGGCTCTCCTAGGTTCAGCCTTAAGGTATGGATCAGGGTTTGGGGTCCTCCTAGGTTGAGGATTGTAGTACGGGTCAGGATAAGGGGCTTTCCTAGGTTCGACATCATGGTATAGATCAGGGTTTGGGGTCCTCCTAGGTTGAGGGGACTCAAGATCTGGCTCAGACTGTGACCCATGGGTTCTTTGTATGGTCCCTAAATGGCCTTCTAACTGGTCAAACCTATTGGCAAGATGGTCAATTTTATTGTTGGTTTGGGTACCAGACTGAGTTAACTGGGTAGTCAACTGGGCCATGGATTGGGTTAGATGCTCAGTGAGTGCTTTTATTTGGGCTTGCAAATTTTCCATGGGTTCAGACATTTGTGAAGGAGGTGGGTGATATGAAACCCCTGATCTAGTGCTCATGCAAGACTCGATCAGACCGACTACAACTGACTATACCTAGAGTCCAAACTAAGGGCTCAATCAGGGTGGCAAACTAGCCTATAGTAACCCTGTACTCAGCCAGGCAGGTATGGTGGAGTGTTAGGTCCCTGATTGCCAATCCTAGACACCAATCAGAGTTTGGCTAGGTAGGCGGACCAGCACACAAGCCCTTCGGGATTGAATCCCTAAACCACCATTCTAGACACTGAGCACAAAGCACACATGGGTTAGCTTGACACGATGATCTGACACATAGTCTGGAACCGACCAGTTGGTGTCCCTAGCCCACTAGGACAAATTAAGTCTAGTTAATTTTAGGTTAAGGCTTGGGACCGAATGCAAGGGGTGTGGTTTTGGGCTAAGGAGAGGTGATCAAATCCTCCCCACATCTAACATAGCAAGAGTGCCCTTAAAAGTAGATTATGCAATGATGGCAGGCAAATGATGCAAATTAGGATTTAAATGTTTTTGGTATTTTTGGAGAATATGTATTTTTTTTTTTGTAATTTCTTAAATAGATGAAAACTTGCAAATTATGTCCTAATATGAAGGATATATTCTAAAATTAAAAGATATGCAAAAAATGCTAAACAAAATCCTAAAACTTCCAAACTTGTCATGCTGAAAAAAAATAGAGCTGAAAATTTACAGGCTATATTTCAGCTTGCCAAAAACTCACAGGCCATAATAAAATTGAAAAAAATTCTGAGAATTACTGTGAATTATGATGAATTCATAAAAATAAATTTTAGAATTTTTTGAGTTTTTATCAGGGAGAAATAATTAAAAAAATAGATCATATATGGACTAAAAATTGCAGAAAACAAGCCCTAATCTAAGCTCTGATACCAAATGATGGGGGACAAATATGCATGCAATTTTTTTGTATATTTTACATGTTGAGTTATGTGTTTAATTCCCGAATTTCAAATCAAAATTATTTGTAGGGGATTTTGTATGAATTTTTTGATGATCAGCATGCAGATTAGGACCTAGAAAAGTAACAAAGAAGGACCGCCGGGGCTGAGAAGCCTCGGTTAGGGCAAGTTCTCCTACAATAAAACTATTGGAGGTAGAGGGGTGTACCTGACAATGTCTGTGAAGATCGCAGTAAAGGGGTCTCTCGTTCCTCGATGGATACGGCCTGGAAAACCGAGCCAAAGACCCGCGGATACCCGGCTTTCTGCTCGGTGATCCGATTGAGGCTTGGCTGGAGTCATTGGATTCGTAGGGACTCGGGAATAGGGATCTGAGATGCTTGTTGGCAGCAGGAAGATGATTGCAGCACTGGGAAGAAAAACTCTCACAAACCCTTTATGCACATAGCAGGGTATCACACAACTCAATAGAAGAAATCAAGGTTTTAATTCATATCAAAAATTAGGTTTCATACAAGAGGCTAGGGTCCCTTAAATAGACCCTTAACCTTGGGCTCCAAGTAAGGGCACATAAGTCTTTACATAAGAATCCTTTTCCCTCTCAAACCCTAGCTAGAAAATAAGAAAATATTAGGTAGAAAAATCTCTAAAAATTCTCTTGACTTGGCCAACACTCCAAGGATGCCTAGGGGGGCGTGTTAGGCTTCTCAGAGCAGCAAGAGGCCAGCCCAAAGGGGCTCGGGTGCATGGGTTTGGGCCTTTGGAAGCTGGGGTGGCCTGGTAGCCAGGTAGCAGGAATATTCTCTGGTATCTTGCTTCTTAGGGGCTTGGGCTTCGCACCTGGGCTTGATTTCTTTGGGCTAGGATGCAGATGGACCTCTAAAATCATGGATGCCTTGGTATATGAATATATTTTGGCATCTGGAAGGGAATCTGGGCATCTGGAGGGCATCTGCAAGAAATCAGGGTTTTCCTGAATTTTCCTCCTGGGGTCTTCAAATCTTCATGCTGGGTTGGACTTGGGCTATACTTCCATATCTTCAATCTAGTTGGACATGGTCTTCACTTGTATGATATAGTCTTGAGTCTTCAGTATGCTTGGACATGACTCAAAAAAATAAAATTAGCTCAACATGAGCTGACCAGCATTGGACTGAACTAGCTCAACATAAGCTGACTAGTACAGAACTGAAATAACAACTCAAAAGACTCAAACAACAAAAAAAGGACTCAGATGGCCTAAGCCCTTATTACAGATGGACTCATAAATTATTGATCAATTCATAGAGGGTTGAAAAGCCTCTGTCTTATTCTGGTACCTCCGGTGTCCCCACCACCCTCCCCCTCTTGTAAGCAATTTTTATTCATGATATCAAAACCCTGGTGAATTTATTTGAGCTTGCGAGCTTGTGTGTCACTTTATTTTTTTTCTTTGGTTACTATTATGCTTAGCCAAATTCCTTGCTACCGTAGCATCCTTCCATGCCCTAACTCACTGCCATTCAAGCCTTCACACATCCAGGAAGGAGTGCCTTAGGCCGCCAAGCAAGGAGATCTTCAACAAGCTTCAAACAGCCCAGCTTGTAAACCCTTACCCAATTCCTTCTAAATCTAGTTTTCTTTCTTTTCCTTACTTGCTATTTTGATTGACCCTTGACATTTTGCAGGATCTTGGTGGTGTTTTACCTCCCCAAAGGAGGCTTTCCTTGTCTCCAAGACTGCCCAAATCAGCCATCTAATCAAGGAAAACAGAACTTCATCATCCAGACTCCAATCAGAGTGCTGTGTGATCTCTTCTTCGAAAGTTCTTCAAATCACTGATTGGTAACATCCTTCCCTTCTTTTAATTTCTGATTTGATGAAGATATGCTATCCTAATCTAGGAGTTTCTCAATTCTCAAGTCCTGGATTTTATTATTTTGCACGAGTTTTCCTGCGATACAATGATTCTTTGCATTGCTAGTCTTTCTGCTAGTTCTTTACTTAACTTTGAAATTTAGCCTACAATCATAAATTATAAAAATTACAAAAAAAATTATTTTACTATTTCTCCTGCATGTTTAGCAATCTTAGAGTTATCCCGCATCATTATCTCCAAAGATGGGTGGGCGGCCAAGGAAAGTTAATGGGAGTTGAAGATTGTGAAGATAAGGCCTTTGCTTCAACCCCCCATATCAAGCCATCTTCCCAAAATACTTGGTCAGCCATGGAAGGTCAAAAGGATTTAAAGATATGAAGAGACAAGTCCCTTGCTTCAAGCCATCATATCAAGCTATCTTCCCAAAATACTTGGTCGGCCATGGAAGGTCAAAAGGAGTTAAAGATATGAAGAGACAAGACCCTTGCTTCAAGCCCTCATATCAAGATTTCTTCCCAAAATATTTAACCAACTATGGAAGGAAGATCAACAGTCCAAGGGTGCCAAGACAACCTCCATTTTCCAAGCCCAATGTCAAGCCATGCCATCAAACACAATCAAGATGTTGATCGACCAAAGGAGAAGAAAAAAATCTGAATTTGGGTGCCCCCTTTTCATGAAGCTTTGTATTTTTCATTCAAGTTTTGAATGGGTCTTAAGGTGCCTATATAAAGGACCTTACCCCCTCCCTTGTAATTTTAAATTTTGGTGAACGAAAGAAAAGATTTTGAGTGCTACTCTTCTAGTTGTTGCCTTCATTCTTTAAGAACATCGATCTCCGTGAGGGAACGCCTTCGCCTTCATGCATCGAGAGGTTCGAGGCCTCAAGTTACCATTTTTTTCCGTGCAAGCCACCTTCCATCTTCGAGTTCGGAGGCTATCTGGTTGATCCATCTTGGTGCCTACAAGAAGATCCCCCATTCACCACCATCTTCAACTTTTCTTCCTTCATTGATTCTTGTTTCTTGCTAACTCCCAACATTTCTCTTGATTGCTTGCAGGTCCTCCAGGTACCACGAATACGGAGTCAGTCTTCCTTGCCTTCGCGACCTTCGGTGGAAAGTCAGTGCATCCGCAGGGTTGTAGGCTCGATCATCCAGGCCGCATCCACGAGAGCGAGTGAACTCAACATCGGGTGCATAAGAACTTTATAAGGTTTGCCACCCTAACACCAAAGTTGGTATTGATCCGAGAGCTAAGTCCTACTAGATTTCTCAATCATGGGATTCTCTTCTCATCCTGTTTAGGGGCTTACTTGCTAGTGTGAAATTCTTATTATTATAGAACCCTAGATCTACTCTTGCTTGTCTTCGGAAATCCTTAACCTCATTTAAGAAACCTAAAAATCACAAAGAAAAATCACCTGCATCACCTAGCATCTAGTTAGTCCCGCATCATCTAGTATCAGAGCATGGTTAGGACTTAGCATTTTCTTAAGTAGTTGGATTAGGTGCTTCACCACGGCCATTCGGTCATAGAAAAAAGAAGGGCTACAAGACCCTCACATCCCATTCCCCGGGGATTTCCTATGGTATGTAGGGGTGCCGATCTGATTGACCTTTGAAGGGGAACACAAGGAGATAAGTTTTGAATCTTAAATAATAGTTTTGCATCATTAAAATCTAGTATCTTCAAATTTCTGCATAATTTTTATTTTAGTTAATAGTCTGATATTTTAGTTACTTATGCCTGTAGGAATGTCAATTTTTTATGATTTTTATTTTGCTGGATTCTGAATAATTAGAAGTATTTTTTAAATTTTTTTTAGATTTTATTTCAATCTGTAGAATTTTTACATGGCTGATTACCACTTGAGAAAAATTCTGCTCTGAAAATTTAGCAAGTGCATCTCATCACCTCTTCATTTTTCATATAGTTTAATTTTGCATTTAGGTTCATATTTTGTTATTTTCAGCATCTTATTTTATGCTATCATACATCAAAAAATTCAAAACACAAAAAAACTTAGGTACATTTCATTAGATCATTTGTGTGTCATCATTTTCATAATTCACTTAAGGACGTCAATATCATAAGATAAGGGAAAGAAGTTATTACCTTTCTTTAGCCCAAAAACAACCACCCTCGCATTTCAAACCCAGACCTAATCTAAAATCTAGTAGCAACCTAATAGATTAGGGACATCAACAAGTTGGGTTTGACCATTTTGGGGAAGCTGGTCGCATACAACACTTCAATTGGTACCGGAAAGCCGGTGTCTAAGGCAAGAGGTCTAGCATCAAACGACCTAAGCAGTGTTGTGGTTCCTTAATTAGGTCCTTGCGAAAGCAAGGGGGGCCTCACACACTCCCACCTCTTACCTGGCTGGTGAAAGGGCTAATTGCTGTGCTGTGTGTCTACTACGTTGAACCATTTTGATTGAACTCCTAGGTCTAGCAAACCAGTAGCACCTTTCGTTGTGTGTTGCATGTCGACTAGATCAGGAGTCCCCTATCACCCCCATCATTCCCAATCAAGTGAACCCATGGAGAACGATCACGAGGATCAATTAAAGGTCATCACTGAACATCTAGCTAGGTTGAACAAAAGGTTTGATGAGTTTGAAATCAGAATTGAAACAAGGCTAGAAACTCTGGAGAGAACTCGGGAGCCTTCCACTGAACTTGAGTTTGAGTCACATCCCGCACCAAGTTTGGTAGAAGATCAATTGTTAGAAGAATATGAGGGAGAGGAAGAACTGTTTGAATCTGAAGACCTTTTAGGAGTAGTTAGATGCATCCTTATCCAAAACAAGTGCAAGAAGATTGGCGTAGGACCAACATCCTACAAACCTTTGTCAGACTAGGGGATAAGGTGTGCAAGATCATAGTTGATAGTGGGAACTGTGTCAATGCCATCTCTTTAAGTACTATCAAATCCCTAGGATTGACCCCAGTTCCTCACCCCAACCCTTATAAGGTCTCATGGATAGATTCAACTTCCATACCCATAAAGTCTAGATTCCATGTCATGATCAAATTGCAGTCATATGAAGAGATGATTTGGTGTGATGTCTTTCTCATGGGCGTCAATAGCATTATCCTAGGTCGACCCTGGCTTTACGATCACGATGCCACCCTTTATGGCTGGACCAATACCTATACCTTTAACCACCAAGGGAAGAAATTTACAATCAATCCAATTCAGCCTAAGGATCAGGTTAAAAGAGGATCGAGTAGCCTTAAGGAAAAGAAACCTGGAGTCAACCTAAAGAGTGATAAAGAGTTAGAGAAAAAGATTACCGAGGGAACCCCTGCCACTAGAGAAATTCATGAATCGACCCAAAGAGAACCCCACCAAGAAATAGTTGAAGCCCTGAAAGTGAAAGAATTTGATGACATATTTCTCGATGAGTTTACTAATCAACTACCACCAGATGAGATTACTGAGGGAACCCTTACTACTAAATAGAATCATGAACCGATCCAGAGAAAACACCCTCAAGAGGAAGTTGAAACTCTAAAAGAATTTAAGGATGTAATTCCCGATGAGTTAGCTAAGCAACTACCACCCAATGAGATTACTAAAGGATCCCCTGCCACTGAGGAGATTCCTAAACTGACCCAAAAAGAACATCCCCAGGAAGTAGTTGAGGCTCTGAAAGAGTTTAAGGATGTTATACCCGATGATTCACCTGATCAATTACCACCCTTGATGGACATCCAGCATGCTATAGACTCAGTTCCAAGATCCTCTTTAATAGACCTTCCTCACTATGGGACCATAGAACAATGTCTAAATTTTAAGATTATCCTAAATACCCAAGGTTTGTTTCATGCTTCCCATAGATTGTCCAAGACTCTGATTCCTATTTCCTACCCTTCCCTTAGTCTTCTCATGTTTCTAGAACCATGGGGCCATATTTTGTTGAGATTACTAGATTGCATGAATCCTTAGAACCCATCCCATTTGCTACCTACTTCTGATATACCTTATGGAATTTGCTAGGGATCCATGGTAATTTTTCATGTGCATACCAGACTAGGGTCAAACCTAGAGAGTTAATAATCTATTAGGTTCAGGCCATAGAGAGTCCAATAAAATTCCTCTGAATAGGAATACATAGTTGAGTCTATATTTTGCATCATATTAGAATTCTGCATTAAGTACAAATTCTAAAATAATTTGGCTAATTCCCGAAAGTAAGCCAAAGAATATGAAATAAGAGATTTTGTAATGATTAGGCTTAAGCCAGAATGGTTTCCACCAGGAACTGTTAAGAAACTTCATGCTCGTGGAGCTGGCCCCTTTAGAGTGATAAGAAAAGTTGGCCCTAATTGCCTTTGTGCTTGAGCTACCCCCAGATTATGGCATTAGCTCGACTTTTAATATCCCTGACTTAGTCGAGTATAGGGAACCAGCAAACATACCCAGTGAGCCATTTGGGCCTAACCTTTCATTTAAGACCGAACCTGACCCAGAGTGTCCACCTCCAATTTTACCTGAGAGAGGAGAGTAGATTGAGCATATCATGGATGATCAAGCTATGACCACCCGGGGCAAAGGCTATCAGCGTTACTTGGTTCGTTGGCAAGGCCGACCACAGTCCGATGATTCATGGGATACCCGAGAGGACTTGCAGCACCTCGACCCCGACCTTCTGATGGCCCCAGGGCCCCAGGGCCATCCAAGCATAGAGGTCCAACTCCAGAAGCCTCATTGACGTCCCCATGTCTCCGCCCTCATCCACGACGCCATAGGCTGCATGCCCCTCCAAAGCCAGTGGTAGTCCCACGGATGGGGAGATGCTAGCACGACTGGGAGTAGTGATCAGCGGTGGCCCTCCTCCACCTCTTTCTCCTCCGCACGATGGCGCTCCTAGCCTTCTTCCGACCGTTGATGGCGGAGGTCCTGGTGAAGGCAGTCCGATCCCATGGGCGGACGATCATTCCCTTCGCTGAGTTTGGCTTCTCCCGCTACCGCGGTGATGAATCCTCTCCTTCCAGATCCGATCAACATCTCCATCGGATCGCCTCCCCTCCTTCACCGACCGTGGATGACACACCACTTGATTCCTCTGGTGCGCCAAATCCTTCATCTCCCCCACTGGAACACATCGGATCCCCTACGATCGTGACTCCTGTGACCACCGCCCAGCCATCACCAATGCCGATCAGAACCCTGTCTCCCCTACTGCCGAGATGCCAGACACCCTGCCCATCTCCCTCCGCCCGCTGATGCCCGGTGACCATCCCACCCATCGCTGGACCACCGAACGGAGCCTTGATTTTCCCCAAAACTTGCAAATCTCTTATCTGGCCTTCCCCTTCATCGTTCACAGCACCGATCGGGACCCTCCATCTCACATGCCCACGACCGCCTCATGCTCATAGCTGGTCCATCTCCAGTCGTCAGCGACGCCTGCCGAGAAGCCTTCTCCTGTTCAGTCTGTATCAATCATCCATGGAGTGGAAGGAGCCAGCATGAACGTGAAGGCATTTCCTTTACTTGTTGTCGACTTCGGCGCATGATTTCTGGAGTAGCATGATTTCTGGAGCAGCATGGATTTTAGCACCCCATAGCTTCCAAAGTTGCACAGCTTTTAAAGCAGAGATGAAAAAAAGTTGAAAAAAAATAAAAATAAAAATAAAATTGGGTGAACCCAGCATCGGAGTCCTTTTTTGATTAGTTTAGGTTCCATCAACCTCGCTGAGCCTGACTCGACGAAGTCGAGTTCTCCCCACTCCAGGAGAATGATGGGGAGCCGAGAGTCTAGTATGTTTTTTTTTTGAGTCCAGTTGAGTCCATTTAGTCGAGTCTAGCTATTTTCAGTCCAATCAAGTGAGTTAGATTGAGTCCTGTAATTTTCATTCATGTCAAGATTTTCAGGCCAATCAAGTGAGTTAGATCGAGTCCTGTATTTTTCATTCATGTCAAGATTCAAGAAGAGAGTAAGCAGACCTGGAGATTCACCAGGCCCCCAAACCAGAGCTGGCCTTCATGCACTTGGACCCTTTCATGCCGCCAAGCCAACAAGAGAGAGCTCTAGTCCAAGACAAAGGCCTACTGTTGACCAGGTCCACCAGGGTTTCTTGGCCCACAAGTTAGGCTTTTTTAGCCCTCAAGTCATGTTCCCTGGTGTGAATCTATAAATACCCCATCCCCTCTTGCATTTTTTTATGCAATGGATGAATAAAATTTCTATTATTCTATGTGAAGGATCTGTGTGATCCCAAGATTTCTGTGTGATCCCTGATTTTGGCATCTATGTGAGCCCAGGGTATCTATGTGATCCCTTCCCCTTCTTCCCAGGGTTTCTGTGTGATCCCTAATTTGGGCATCTGTGTGATCCCTTCCCTTTCTTTTAGGATACCTGTGTGATCCCTAAGACATCTGTTTGAGCCCTTTGCTATGTGCTTGTCCTCCTCGAAGAATCTGTGTGAACCTCGGTTATCATTCTGAACCCTTAAGCCCTCTTCTTTCTTCTTCCAGACAAACCCTAATCCCCTGGTGACTTCTATGATCGCCAGCGATCCATCCCTGTGCATCTATCCCGCACCAATCTCAGATTAGGGTTTTATCTTTTGGGTCATGTAATTAGGCTTCAAGCCTATGTAATTTTTTACTTTGAGTCATGCACTTTTGTTTTAGTCCTGTACCTTGGCCAATGTGGTCAAGTTAGGTCAATAAACCTTGTATTTAGTTGAATTGATCCAAGCCCGAGTCTACTTGAAGATTGGACCCAAGTCTGTTCGAAGAAGAAGTGGACATTAAGTCTTGTCCAATTACTATTGGGCCAAGCCATGAAGGATGCCAATTCAGCTCTAGGGCACCACCTCATCATCCCATGTTGTGCCACTTCACCTTGCCAAGTGGGCGGTACAAATCTAGAAGATGTGCCGATTTCTTGGACACCATCAAGCCAAAGGGGACAACATCACTTGATACAAGCCTACCTTCCCTCCCCCTATCATGCTTACCTCCAAAGATGGGTGGGTGGCCAAGGAAAGTCAACGGGAGTTGAAGATTGTGAAGACAAGTCCCTTGCTTCGAGGCCCCCATATCAAGCCATCTTCCCAAAATACTTGGTCGGCCATAGAAGGTCAAAAGGAGTTAAAGATATGAAGAGACAAGTTCCATGCTCCAAGCCCTCATATCAAGCCATCTTTCCAAAATACTTGGTCGGCCATGGAAGGTCAAAAGGAGTTAAAGATATGAAGAGACAAGTCCCTTGCTTCAAGCCCTCATATCAAGCTTTCTTCCCAAAATATTTGACCAGCTATGGAAGGAAGATCAAGAGTCCAAGGGCGCCAAGACAACCTCCATCTTCCAAGCCCAAAGTCAAGCCATGCCATCAAACACAATCAAGATATTGGTCGACCAAAGGAGAAGAAAAAAATCTAAATTTGGGCTCCCTCTTTTCATGAAGCTTTGTATTTTTCATTCAAATTTTGAATGGGTCTTAAGGTGCCTATATAAAGGACCTTACACCCTCCCTTGTAATTTTTAATTTTGATAAAATGAAAGAAAATATTTGAGTGCTACTCTTCTAGTTGTTGCCTTCGTTCCTTAAGAACGTCGATATCCGTGAGGGAGCACCTTCACCTTCGGGCATCAAGAGGTGTGAGCCCTCAAGTTACCTTCTCTTCCATGCAAGCCATCTTCCATCTATGAGTTCAGAGGCCATTTGGATGATCCATCTTAGCACCTAGCAAGAAGATCCCCCATTCACTACCATCTTCAACTTTTCTTCTCTCATTGCTTCTTGTTTCTTGCTAACTCCCAACATTTCTCTTGATTGCTCGCAGATCCTCCAGGTGCCATGAATACGGAGTCAGTCTTCCTTGTCTTCGCAACCTTTGGATGGAAAGTCGGTGCATCCATAGGGTTGTAGGCTCGATCATCCAGGCCGCATCCATGAGAGCGAGTGAACTCGGCATCGGGTGCATCAGAACTTTATAAGGTTTGCCACCCTAACTCCTAAGTTGGTATTGATCTAAGAGCTAAGTCCTATGGGGTTTTTCAATCCCAAGGTCCTCTTCTCATCCTATTTAGGGGCTTACGTGCTAGTGTGAAGTTCTTATTATTATAGAACTGGTATGGGCACCAGAATTCGACAAAGGCTCCTCAACTCTATGTGGATATCTGATTAGGGTTTCATTTTACTGGGCCATGTAATAAGGCTTCAAGCCTAAGCATTTTATTTTCTTAAGTCATGAATTTAGTCTCAATTTCTTTTGTTTTAGTCATGTACCTTGACCAATTTGGTCAAGTTATTTCTATGGTTCTTGTAATGATTCTAGTCCGAGTTTGTTTGAAGATTGGGCCCAAGCCAGAGCGGTCTTTAAGTCTAGTCCAATTTGTAATGGGTCAAGCCATCTCCCAAGCCATGAAAGATGCCACTTGGTGCTACCTCATCCATCCCATGTGGTGCCACATCACCTTGACATATGGGCGGCCAAGGCAAGAAGGGAATGCTGGAATTTTTGGGCACCATTCCTTGATTCTTTCCTCCCTTCCCTCCCCCTATCACGCCTCTTACCAAAAGAGCTATGGGCAGCCAAGGAAGGTCAATGGGCAATGAAGACATGATCCTTGTTTCAAGCCCCATATCATGACTTCTTCCCAAAGTGCTTTGTCAACTATGGAAGAAAAGCATTGATCCTCAAATCAAGAAGACAACTCCTTTGTTTCAAGCCCCATATCAATCCATCTTCCCAAAGTGCTTGGTCGGCTATGGAAGAAAAGCATTGACCCTCAAATCAAGAAGACAACTCCCATCTTTCAAGCCCCAAATCAAGCCACAAGACCTTGGTCGGCCAAAGGAAGAAGAAATTTGAATTTGGGCGCCCTCTTCATGAAGCTTTGTATTTTTTGAAATTTGAATGGGTTTTAAGGTGCCTATATAAAGGGCCTTACCCCTCCCTTGTAAGTTTAATCTTGATGAATGAAAGAAAATATTTTGAGTGCTACTCTTTTAGTTATTGTCTTCATTCCTTAAGAACGTCGATCTCCATGAGGGAGTGCCTTCGCCTTCGGGCATCGAGAGGTATGAGGCCTCAAGTTACCTTCTCTTCCGTACAAGCCACCTTCCATCTTCGAGTTCGGGGCCATTTGGCTGATCCAACTTGGCGGCTAGCAAGAAGATCCCCCATCACCACCATCTTCAACTTTTCTTCTCTCATTGCTTCTTGCTTCTTGTTGACTCCTAACATTTCTTTTGATTGTTCGCAGGTCCTCCTGGTTCCATGAATACGGAGTCGGTATCCCCTGCCTTTGCGAACTTCGAATGGAAAGCCGGCACATCCACAGGCTTGAAGGCTCGATCATCCAGGCCACATCCGTGAGAGCGAGTGAACTCAGCATAAGGCGCATCAGAACTTTATAAGGTTTGCCACCCTAACTCCTAAGTTGATATTGATCCAAGATCTAAGTCCTATGGGGTTTCTCAATCCTGGGGTCCTCTTCTTATCCTGTTTAGGGGCTTACTTGCTAGTTTGAAGTTCTTATTATTTTAGAACACTAGATCTACTCGTGCTTGTCTTTGGGAATCTTTCACTCCATTAAAAAAAAACCTAAAATCACAAAAGAAAATTCACTTGCATTATCCTAGCATCTAGTTAGTCCCACATTAAGAACCCTAGATCTACTCTTGCTTGTCTTCGAGAATCCTTAACCTCATTTAAAAAACCTAAAAATCATAAAGAAAAATCACCTACATCATCCTAGCATCTAGATGTCCTGCATCATCTACTTCTGATTTTCTGTAGAGTTCCCTGCTTTAGATCTTGGCTCTATTTTCGAGATATAATCACCTAACTCAACACTTAACAACAAAAAAATACTTTGCATGCATCTTTAATCCCACATCAGGAACTCAACTACCCCACTCCAAGCCAGAAAACTCTTGAAGCCCCGCACCTGCTACTGAGCCCACGGTCCATGGATGCAAGTTGGGAAGCCCTAGGGGTTCTACCATCTATCGCCTGACTCTCAGTTCAATTCTTGCCGTGCTCACAATCCGAAGATGTTCATGGTGACTCAACGAAGTCCCACCATCTACCGTGAAGCTCACAGTTTGGCAATTGTTGTGCTAATAGTCTGAAGATGTCCGCGGAGACTCCAAAAGGCCCCCATCATCTACCACCTCACTCTCAGTTCAGCTCTTACCATGCTCATAGTTTGAAGATATCCACGATGACTCAACGAAGTCCCTCCATCTACAGTGAGGCTCACAGCTTGGCATCTACTATGCTAACAGTCCGGAGATGTTCGCGAGGAATCTCGGCGGTCCTGCTATCCATCGCTAGACTCACTGTTCAGCATCCGTGGAACTCTAAGCCCGAAAACTATTGAAGCTTGGCACTCTAAGCACATGAACTCTTGAAACCCGGCACCCAAGGCCGGGAAACTTTCGAAGCCCCGCACTCAAGCTGAGAGCCATAATGCCTCGCACCAAAGCCTGGAGCCATAGTGCCCCGCACCAAAGCCGAAAAACTTTTGAAGCCCCGCACTCAAGCCAAGAGCCATAGCACCCCTCATCAAAGCCGGGAAACCTCCAAAGCCCAGCTCTCTAGTCGAGAGCCACAGTACCCCACACCAAAGTCAAGAAACGTTCGAAGCCCCGCACTCAAGCCTGAAGCTGCAGTGCCCTGCACCAAAGTTGGAAAACCTCCGAAGCCCCACACTCAATCAAGGAGCGGTAGCACCCTGCACCAAAGCTGGGGAACCTTTGAAGCCCAGCACTTCAAGTCCAGAAACATATGAAGCCTGACACTCAGAGACAAGCAATTTCATCACCCAGCACATAGCCCGGAATTGTTAGACAGGAACTCCAAGCAAGTCCCACCATCTACTGTCTGGCATGCAACTGGGTGACACAAAAAAAAGAAGGAAGAGAAAGAAGCGGAATGATAGCCAAGGGACTTCATTGATATGGTGAAAACTTCCTGTACATCCCCTACGAGGTGCCCCCAACAAACCGAAGGCCCTCCTTGACTTACAAACACAAAAAGGAAAGGAAGATCTAAACATCAGCCGTCGGCTCCTTTCTAGATCGATGGGCGACCCCCACCTCCTGCGAGGCATGTGGGGATGCCTCAAGTCCCACCTTAGCCTCAGCCTCCTCTGACTCTGACTCCTCCTTGAAGCTAGGTTCATCCTCCTGTCCTGGGAACAAAATGGAAGGCCTGATATTGTCTAGCCCCCTTAGCCTATAAAAGTGAAAGGCCTTGCTCTTGAAGTCCCTGAATCCTTGATGGAAGGAGCCCAAGATAGCCTTGACAACCTCATCCTTAAAGGCCTAAGATGCCATGAACTTGGGGATAGCCTCCGCCACCTCCTTTTTGGTGATATCTACCAGCATAGCAGCCACCGCTGCCCTCTCAACTACCATCACGGCCCAAGCCTTTTCCTCCTCCAGTTGAGTCTGGAAGGTCTGCACCCTCCTTTCCAGATGGGCCACCTCCTCGACCCAATGGGAGTTAGAATCACCCTCCCGGGCCTTCGCACCGGGCTCCCACTCGGGCTCCTCGATAGTAGCCCTCTTTCAGGACATCTCTCAGAGATCATTAAGGCTGAACTTCATCCCTACATTATAAAGAATGAAGATAAAGGTTGTACAGGGACCTGGAGACCCTAGCAAGCATACTCTCCCAACTCAAGAAGAAAAGGGGGGGAAAAAAGGAAGGGAGCCTAACTTTTCAAGACTTCGCCCAAGGGGAAGGGGAGGAGTAGCTCTGGAGCAAAAGTCTCATCTTTCCACCACCTGAAGAATCTCCAAGGACTAAGAAGATGGATCCTATTTAATGGCCTGGAGTCCTGTTGCCTCGTTCCCATAGAAGACGTGTGCCATGTCTCATGCCATGCCAACCGAGAGATGCCACGTATCGAAGCGGTGCTTCGAACCCAGAGCAGTTTCCTTGAAGTCGATGTGGCATCAAAAACCATCTTTGAGGAGAGAAGATGTGGTGACACCTAGATGGCATAGAAGCACAACCACCCAAATGCCCGTGCATCCGGTATTGGTAACGGAAAGGGCGCACCCCCTCCATGCCTGCGCAACCATACTCCCTTTGCCCCGAGTGGACGCTTCATTCTCCAGGCTCAAGAGTGGGGGGCAACTATTATGGTGACATCCGCTGATATGGAGCCTATCAACTGATATGGTGAAATCCACTGACGTCGAGCCTGTAGAATGATATGGCAACATCCGTTGATGTGGAGCTTGTGGATGGCCACGTTTGTGAGAGGCCCGCCACTTGGGCGAGGCTACATGATGAAGAACCAAGGCCGACCACCCTAACGAGGTCAGCTCCCAGCCAAGGTAGGGCTCATTGGGTAGGCCCCCCATCTGAGGTTAGCTCCCGGTCAAGGTCGAGTCCATCCCTCCAAAGGTGAAACCTCCAGTTGAGGACAGCTCCAGGTCGGGGTCGAGCTCATGCTTCCAGAATGGACCACCCTACCGAGGTCAGCTCCCAGTCGAGGTAGGGCTCGTTGGACGAGCCCCTGGTCTAAGGTCAGCTCCCGATCGAGGTCGAGTCCACCCCTCTGAAGCAGACCCTACTAATAACAAGAGTGTGGATTCTTCCCAAAGGAATAAAGAGGCCAGATTTTAAAATGAAGATGAGGGAATTCCTGATCACGCAAAGCCTCCGAGAGGTGGTACATGCCTTGCCATGGGCACAGGCCCCTTGTGGCATGCCGTGCACATGATCTATACAATCCAAACATCACCAGGCTCCTAGCCTTGTAGTGTGCTGACACATCGATGACCGCATGATTGGGAGACTATGACTTCCATGACAGAATGCCTATGCCCTAGACCCTAGGTGCTACGGTACCCGGATGGCCTCCTTCAAAATGGCAACATCCTGTTATGGGTCAAGGCTTAGGCATAGAACTGGCCTGACAGAGAGGCGACAGCAGGCAATTGAAAGCTTCCTTCGAAAGACAGAACTTGGAAGCCAACAAAAAGCCACTCAACTATATAAGTCCCGCACGAAAAGGTAAGTAGAGGTAAAAAGCAAAAAAGCAAGGAAAAAATACAAGAGACTCTTTTGTTTTGGCATTATCTTCTCTCTTATCACCCTCTCGATGTGGAGAGTCCCCCAAGCTCTTTGCTAGAGAAGTTTCTATTTCCCTCGATCGTCTGACTGACTTAATCATCGGAGTACCTTCGTCGAAATCCCCGGTCCAAGGTTTTCTCTGTCTTCCAGGACACCCGAAGTGAGCGAGCGGGCACGATCGCAAGGCGGGGAGCCAAGCATCCGACAGGAACCTGACGCATCAGAGTTACGGGCCATGACAATCTTGGCGGCAACATATACAAACATAAGTTTTTATAGTAGTTCTATACCAAACTTAATATCTACATCCACTCTCCAAATACACTCTTAAAGATTTTACAATAATCTTTACAAGATTATAGTTTGATTATTTTTGTAGGCTTACAATCAAAATCTAGTTGATTTTCTCAACGAAAATCAACTAAGATCACTCAAGCCACTCCCAGGGTTTTCACAATGACATATTCCAATTCAACATTTGGATAGGTCTTTTTTCAAATTTTAATCCAAATTGACACTCATTTACAACAAAAATAAAGAAGTACAATCACAAGTATAAAAAAAGCTTTTAAAGAGTAAAAGAAAAAATCATTAAAACTCATAAAAATTTTGTTAATGAAGCTTAACAATGAATGCACATTTCTTTTACCCGGAACCAGTTAAAATCTCAAAACTTTTGGTGGTTAGGAAGTAAAAGCTCTCACTTTAATATACACTTAATATCCCTTGGGTTTTTTCTTCATGTTTCTTCTTCTCTTTCTTCTTCAATTTGTTTGATAGGCATTTAAGACTCTTAAAAGGTCTAAAAATGAGTTTTTGCCTATTAGAGACCTAGCATTAGCCATTAGAGAGCTTTCGTATATTTCTATAACTTCTATAAAACTAGTCATTAGAGTTATCAATCACAAGCAAGTCAACTTAGATTAATTCGAGGTTGACTTGAAGTAAACTTGGGATCGACTCGAGGTAGCTTGGGATCATCTTGAGATCCAAACTAAAAGATATGTCTCTTTGTCTTGTCTAAGAGAGTCGACTAGGCTAACTAGGAGTCAACACAAAGTTGGGTAGGTTTTGACTCAAGAAAATTTGGGGTTGTCTCAAGCTCCAGGCTAAAAAATATAGTTCTTTGTTTTGCCTAAAATAGTCAACATACAAATTGTTAGGATCATAGAACTGTCCACTCAAGTTTCATGTGCTAAGGTCATCTCTTTAAAATTTGGGGTCAACTCATGGCTTTCATCCATTTTTTTCTCGTAGTATAGTTTTCTAAAATTGCTATCTTTAGCTCTCAACATTTGCAATTGTTTAGACCTTCTTGAAAATGATTTTAACCTTATAAAACTTTATTAACATTTACTTCAACAAACTATTAGTATCATTATATACTCAAATATTTTGTATTCATCAAAATTATTCTTTGGATCAATAATGGACACTAACTAGAAGTTATTGAGAAAAAGAATGACAAAAGAGAGAAGAGAGAGTCATAGCCTAGCCATCAAAATCTTCTCATAAAGGCTAACCTTGGTGCGATAACAAGCATTGGCCCTCTTCTCAACCTTGGGCAATCTAAAGGAGAAACTAACTAGGAGGAAGTAACCCTTATTGATCTAGTCTAGATCAATAAATCAAAGATGCACTCTTCTATGCTAGGACCAAGCATCTTTGGTTTAGCACCACTGGGGTCATTAGAAGGATGAGATGAATCCATCAAACCTGATTGATTGGTATGATGTTCACTTTTAGAAGAGGCAGCCATGGTATATAGATCCTCAGATAGTGTTGATTTCATCATTAATCTTCCATTCATCTATCCATCAATCTTCATACATAAGCTCAACATTTGGGAATTTTGAGCTTGTGTGGATCGATCCTTCTCTGAACCATTAGAAGGAATGAAGGTAGCCATGAAAATGCTACCCATACATATAACACTTTGAAAGTAGAATGGACTTTGTGGAAATCATGCCCATCATTAAATGTAGTATCTAGAACATTCAAAGCTAATTTGACCACTCATTAGCTCAACCTATTCACTTAGTGAATGATGTGACTACTTCCTTCTCATGAATTGAGAAAGTACATCTTGAACTCAAAAGTAGAAGATAAGTAATATAGCTTGGATTTGGCATCTCGTAATTCTTGCTTGACATCTTAGCTTGCTGAATCAAATGATAAATGGCAAATCATAATTAACTAGTAGATAAAGCAAGTGCTTGAATCATAGGTCAATTGATAAGGCATATATCTTCACCATCCTAATTAGTAGGTAAGGAAAGAGCTTAACTAGTGATAAGCTAATTTCATCATCTTAATTACAAGGATTCTTACACCTTCCTCTATAAATACTAGGTAAAAGACCCTCAGCTATGAGGAAAAAAAATTTTATACAATACTTCTTTCTCTTTCTTATCTTCTATTTCCTTTCAAAACTATACTTGATTTAAGCATTGGAGGGTCTCACCAAATATGTTTTGCAAACCTCTAACTTTTTTCAATGATTGTAAATGCACTTCAACACTGTGCTGCACTCTTCCATTTCCACCCAGAAGAATCGTCTACCTGTCCACCTATCAAGTCAGATTTTAATTGTTAATTGATCCATATAGATTGACCAGGAGCTGATCATAATGCTTGTGATTAAATTTTTTACTCTGACTTTATGTATACAACAAGATGTATTATAGTTTTTAATTTCGATGCCTGGAGATCCATAAAGCTTACTCTATAGAAATCTCTATGTATGATATTAATTTTGTTACCATCAATATTGCCCTTTCTAAGTTATCCAATATGGTCTTT
Organism: Areca catechu; assembly: GCA_021397845.1. NCBI lineage: Eukaryota > Viridiplantae > Streptophyta > Magnoliopsida > Arecales > Arecaceae > Areca > Areca catechu. The sequence continues at coordinate 60,655,479 of CM038050.1, forward strand.
TTTGATGCCACATATTTAGATAGCATAATTATTGATAGCCTATGGATTGCATATATCGATGCTTTTAGCATGTTAAACAATGAAGATGGTTTGTTATTCAATAATTTTTAATTCAAAATCTTACTGAAGAAAGATTTTGTTGGGGGGAAAATATACTTGGGCCAGAGATATAAGGCCTAGGCCAGCAAACAAAGCTGATCAGCCTAGCTACATGGACACCAACTGACCCATAAATAGGAAGATGAAATCCAAAAGTGGATTAGCCAAGTTAGACAATCCAATGACATGCATCATCTAACCATGTGTCAGATGAGGACCATGTGTTAGATGAGCATAGTTAGTTGCCAGAGGACCACCACTTGGCCACGACACCAAATAGTTTAACAAGCTGATCAAGCGGTCAGATAGCAAGCACTGGCTGAGTAGATTTTGATAGAAAAGTACCCTAAGACCCAATCATTATGAGGGCCTTTTTGAAAACTTCCAGTTCATGTATGACATACTTTCATATTAATAAAGGCATTTTATTCATCATATACTGTCGTGTTATGTTTTTATTGATTATGATGAACCCCATAGAGTAGGGTAATAGAATTAGGATTATGAAGGAGTTCATAATACTGAGACCTAATTTCCTATAAACCCTAATTTAGAATGTTCCTTGTCCTTGGACCATCGATTCGGGGATCGATGAATCCAGAAAGACTAGCTTATCCTATGTATGCTCAGTTGATGAGGGTGGTTGATCTCACAACCACTTGTGTAGAGACATTAATACTAGGATAAGGGTGCTCATCAGGGTATGAGTACACTGGACTGATCCACACCGGGATATCTTATGGAAGTCATACTACTTGTCAAAAGATAGATCCCATAGTAGAAGTTGTGCATGTGATCTTTAGACCTGAGGTCACCATGGTTCCTTGTGCACACTAAGCCATACTTTGGTTCATACTCATTCATGCCATTGCGACATGTATGGGGTGTTCTGGGTATGGTGGAAGGTGTACGAAGGATGTGAGTGGACCAATAAGGAATCGATCATTTCTAGTAAGAGGAATTGTTATCCCATGCAATCTCTTCGATGAGAGATTCAAGGAGCCTTTAATCAAAGCAGGATGAGATTAGTAGAATCTAATCAGTCATCAACTGAGTCCTCATGATCGAGCTGAGATTCGATATGATGAAGTGTTAAGGTTTGACATACATCCATACCTATCATTTAATCGGAATAATGATAGATCGAAAGATTGAATTGCATGGTAACTTCCTACTGAACAGTATTTTGGTATTTTTCACCAACTTCCTCATCTTCTGGGTAGGCATGACATGTTGCTAGATGTCAATCTTGTCTTATAGGTTTTCATGAACCAATTGATTTGGTTTCATGAGTCAATTTGTTGTGTGTTGACCCCTAAAGTGATTTTGATAATAACAAAACATTAAAGCATACATTAGGTTATCTAACAACTCTTCAAATGGTTGACAAGTTTTTGTAGGATAATTACATTGATATACTTTCTAAACCCTATAATCTTTACTGCTTTGTGTTGAGTTGTAAGTGTTTAGAATCTTGTAAAGAAGAACCCAACAAAAAATTTCCTATTTAAATCAAAGATAAAGGGTTACTTCTAGTAATTTTCAAACTTCAATTTTTCTTGATTTTGTTGTAAGAAGACCTTGAAGAAGTTTTAAAAGCATGGGACAAGAGTTCTGGAAGATTGAATTTGATCTGGCTAAAGAACCATTCTCGAGTCGACTGGATGGAGGAACCAGCCAACTCTGGCACTGGCATAAGAAAGAAGTTCTCTGGCACACAGATCCAACCGACTGGCACCAAGGCCCAGCCAACTCGTCCAGAACATGGTTGAGAACATTCTGAGAATATAAGGGATCCGAGCTGACTGGATTTCAGCCTAGCCGACTTATCCAGAGTGAATCATTTTCTCAATTGTGGAACCCAGCCAACTGGTGTTCAACCCAGTCAACCCGAACTTGATCCGAGCTGACTCGAAGATTGTTCGAGCCGATTGGAATGATGGGGTCACCTCCAACGGCTTGTTCCAGTTTTCTATTTTTGAATTCCAAAAGTGCTCCAACGGTAACCTGTCACCTCCCAACGGTCTACAACGTTCAAAATCAAGGGAAGGCAGTTGAAGTCTCTATAAATGAGGTATGAGAACCTCCTTGGAGAGACTAATGAATGAGTTAATGAATAGTTATTATATATTTATTGAAGAAGAGAGAGAGAACATGAGCTTTGAAGTCAGCCTTCATGCCTTCACCAACACTTACCAAAAGCTTGAAGCATCTTTTGAGGAAAGCAAGGAAGCCTTTGAAGTGCATTGAAGAGCATTCAATTGAGCTTCACTCGAGCTGCATTGGCAACCACCAGACAACTGAGTTTGTCATTATTGTTGCTTTTCTTATTCTATTATTAGAATATTTGGATTGTTGGTGAGCCCGGTTGTAAAAACCAAATAGGCTTCTTTGGTGAGCCTTTAAAAAAAAAAAAAAAAAACAAAGTGTAGAGGTTCTAGGTAAGCCTGTGAAAACCTAGTGTGGGTTTCTTTGGTGAGCCTGGTTTAAAAACCAAAGTATAGAGGTTGGGATTGTGAGCCTGTAAAACAATCCGACTGTATTCCGGTTTGGAGGATATAGTAGAAATCCCGAGTGGTGAACTTGGATAGTGGACATAGGAACTGGGTTGCTCCGAACTACTATAAACTTGCCTTGTTTGTGTTGTGCTTGATTTACTTTTCAGCTTCTGCACTTATTCTCTGATTAACACAGCACTCCATCACTAAAAGGAATTACTTGTGCACATACTTGTGAAAATTTTGTAATTCACAATTCACCCCCCTCTTGGGAAAAGCCACCTGGGCAATAGCTGGTATCAGAGTAGTGTCTCTGATTTCTTGAGTAAAGATCGATGGCTCATCCCATTAGTACATCCTTGGTCGAAGGCCAGTCAACAAATAGATCTCCACTATTCACAGGCACTAATTATTCTTTTTGGAAAGCACGAATGAAAATTTACATACAAGCTATAGATTTTCAATTATGGAAGGTCATCTTAAAAGGGCCACACATTTCCACGATCAAAGTTGATGGCGTGGACATCCTTAAGCCTGAAGAGGACTGGGATGATCATGACATGAAGATGGGGGAATTCAATGCCAAAGTAATGAATTTATTATATTATGCTTTGGATGCTAACGAGTTCAACCGAATTTCCACTTGCTTTTCGGCAAACGAAATCTGGGACAAACTCAAAGTGACCCATGAGGGTACTTCCCAAGTGAAAACCTCAAAGATAAATCTATTAGTTCATAATTATGAATTATTTAAAATGGAACCTTCTGAAACAATTTTTGCCATGTTCTTTAGATTTACAGATGTTATTAATGGTTTGAAGAGTCTTGGCAGGGTATACTCGAATGCCGATCTAGTTCAGAAGATACTCCATTCTCTACCTAACAAATGGGATCCCAAAGTGACTGCAATGCAGGAGGCTAAAGATCTCAACACACTACTACTGGATGAACTGGTGGGATCACTTATCACCCACGAGCTGACAATATAGCACAGAACTGAAGACGAACAGAAGAAAAAGTAAACAATAGCCTTCAGAGCTGCTTCCGAATCAAAGAGGGATGATGAAGAATCTGAAGAAGAAAGCACCTCCTCAAATGACGACCTAGAAGATGATGACATTGCAATGGTTGTGAAGAGATTCAGAAAATTTATGGGAAGAAAGAAAGGAAGATACAACCAAAAATTTCATGGGAAGGATTATGGAAAAGAAAAGGAAAATGATAGAAAGAAAGATAAAGTAGTCCCCACATGCTACGAATGCAAGAAGCCGGAGAACATTCATCCAGACTGTCATCTGTTGAAGAAATCCTTTAGATAGAAAAAGAAAAAGAAAGCCATGGTTGCCACATGGTTCGACAGTGAAGAATCATCTTCATCTGAAAAAGAAGTGACCACCAAGACTACAAATCTATACTTAACGGGTCTCGAAGATGAGGTAACATCCCTTAACAATTGCACTAAATTTACATTTGATGAATTAAACTCTGCTTTTCAGGATTTATTATCTGAATTTAAGAAAGCTGGAGTAAAGATAAAATCATTGAAAAATATGAATGACTCTTTACTCAAACAAAAGGATGAAATTTTAGAAAAGAACCTTTTATTGCAAAAAGAACTGCATGACTTTTCTGAAAAAATTGAAAAGCTGAAAAATGAAAATCTTTTATGTGAGAAGAAAAACAGTGATTTACTTGCTGAAAACTTTGAACTGAAAAAGAAGGTTACAAAACTCAAGCATTTAGTTGAAAAACTTACTTTGTCTTCAAATAAGCTTGAGTTAATTTTTAAAAAACAACGGATTTCAGGAAACAAAGCTGGAATTGGTTTTAAAACTTCTTTTATGAATGGAATTTCAGCAACTACTTTTGTGAAATCTAAAGTACATGTTCAAAATGTTTTATCACAAAAGGTTCTAGCTACACCAAAAACTGTTTCAACTTCAAAGTCTTTATTGTATGTTCCTAAGAACTTGAGCAAAAATGCATATATTTCAAAAAGTTCAGAATCTGCATCAAGTGCATCAACTTTTAGAACATCAAATTCTGTTTCTATTAAAAACTCTAAAGTTGTATGCTATGTTTGTAAAAGAATAGGACATAAAGCTTTTGAATGCAATAATTCTAGAAATGTCCTTAAGAAAGTAAGAAAGATTTGGGTTCCCAAAGAAACCGCCTCTACAGACCTGCAAGGACCCAAGGTAGCTTGGGTACCTAAAAGAATTCATTGACTATTTTGCAGGAATGTCTTGCAGCCCAAAGATTGAAGAAAAGATGACGGGTGACAAGGAATAATTTATCACCCTTGAAATGAAAGAAGGAGGAATGGTCACCTTTGGAGACAATGGAAAAGGAAGAATAATCGATATTGGTAAGATCAAAATAACTCGCTTCACTTTTATTGAAAATGTTTTGCTAGTGGACAAGTTGAAGCATAATCTCTTAAGTATAAGTCAATTGTGTAATAAAGGCTTCAAGGTTGTCTTTGAATTTTCTATGTGTATAGTAACTAACTCTTTAGATTGTAGCAATAAGTTCATTAGACATAGACTTGGAAATATTTATGTGGTAGATCTTAATGATCTTGCCGTGTCAAGTAGCCCTAGTATAGTTGCAATGAATGCTAAGACTATAGAGTCGGGTTTACTATGGCATAGATGATTAGGTCATGCTAGCATGCATACTATTACCAAATTAATTTCTAAAGATCTTGTTAGAGGCATGCTTAAGTTTAAAGTTGATTTAAATCATGTTTGTGATGCATTACAAATGGATAAACAAACTAGGAAGAGTTTTAAATCAAAGAATATAGTTTCTACAACAAGACCACTTGAACTACTTCACATGGATCTTTTCGGACCTACTAGGACCACAAGGCTAGGAGGTATGAAATATGCTCTTATCATAGTAGATGATTTTTTAAGATTTACTTGGGTTTTGTTTATTGCTTCGAAAGATGAAACTTTTCATGTTTTCAGAAAATTCCATAAAAAGGTTTCAAACCAAAAGAACTTATCTTTGGTTTCAATTAGAAGTGATCATGGAACCGAATTTGAAAATCAGTTTTTTGAAGATTATTGTACTGAATTTGGCATTGATCACAACTTTTTCGCTCCTAGAACACCTCAACAAAATGGTGTTGTAGAGAGAAAAAATCGGACATTGGAAGAAATGGCTTGCACAATGTTATGTGAAGGCAATCTTCCAAAGTACTTTTGGGCAGAAGCAGTGAACACTGTAAGCTATATTTTAAACCGCGTTTTGATCCATCCTATTTTAAAGAAAACCCCCTATGAGCTTTGGAATGATAGAAAATTCAATATTAGTTATTTTCATATGTTTGGATGCAAATGCTTTGTGCATAACAATGAAAAAGATAATTTAGGAAAATTTGATTCTAAAGCTGATGATGCAATTTTCCTAGGTTATTCATTACATAGCAAAGTATATTAGGTTTTTAATAAAAGGACTCTTACTGTTGAAGAGTCAATTCATGTTGTATTTATTGAAACTAAACCTACACCTTCTAGACAAGAAGAGTGCATAGATAATGATGGAGGTACATTGCAAAAAAAAATGGATGACTTGAGCATTCAAGACAAAGACACTCAAAATGGAGAAGAAACGATAAGTAAGGATTACACCGATCTACCAAGGGACTGGAAGTATGTTACATCTCATCCTAAAGAATTAATAATAAGAGATCCTTCACATGGTGTAAGGACTAGGTCTACACATAGGGATGCACATGATTACCTAGCCTTTGTATCACAAATAGAATCCCATAGCCTAGAAGAAGCTGAGACTGACCCAAACTGGATGATGGCAATGCATGAAGAATTAAACTAGTTTGAAAGGAATAAGGTATGGACACTTGTAGATAGACATACTAACCATCCAACAATAGAAACCAAATGGGTCTATAGGAATAAATTAGATGAGCAAGGAAACATTATAAGAAACAAAGCTAGATTAGTGGCTAAGAGATATAACCAAGAAGAAAGTATTGATTTTGATGAAACTTATGCACATGTAGCAAGACTAGAAGCCATTAGATTACTACTTGCATTTGCTTGCTACATGAATTTCAAACTTTTTCAAATGGATGTAAAAAGTGCATTTCTTAATGATTTTATCTCTGAATAAGTTTTTGTGGAACAACCACCAGGTTTTGAAAATCACACTTTTCCAAACCATGTATTTAAATTAAACAAAGCATTGTATGGTTTGAAACAAGCACCAAGAGCCTAGTATGATAGACTTAGCACTTTCTTAATTGAAAATGATTTTTCAAGAGAAAATGTAGACAAAACTTTATTTATCAAAAAGAAGAATAATGACATCTTAGTTGTACAAATATATGTTGATAATATCATTTTTGGTGCAACTAACGAATCTCTACGTAAAGAATTTGCTAAGCTTATGCAGGGAGAATTTGAAATGAGCTTAATGGGCGAACTGAACTACTTCCTTGGACTTCAAGTAAAATAAACAAAGGAAGGCATCTTCATCAACCAAGCCAAATACATCAAGGAAATCATCAAAAAGTTTGGTATGGAGAGTAGCAAATCAATGAGCACACCCATGAGCCCAGCTTGCATATTGGACAAAGATGAAAATGGATCCAATGTTGACCAAAAGCTATATAGAGGTATGATCGGATCCTTATTGTATTTGACTGCAAGTAGACCTGACATATTATATAGTATATGTGTATGTGCTAGATTTTAGTCATCACCAAAAGAAACACATATGCTTGCTGTTAAAAGAATAATTAAATATTTGAAAGGAACAAGTAATTTAGGAATTTGGTACTCTAAACATTCTACCCTGAATTTGATTGGATTCTCTGATACTGATTATGCTGGTTGTAAGATAGATAGAAATAGCACTAGCGGTACATGCCAATTTTTAGGGTTAAATTTAATTTCATGGCACTGTAAGAAGTAAAACTCCGTAGCCTTGTCCACAGCTGAGGCTGAGTATGTGGCTGCTGGTAGTTGTTGTGCTCAAGTATTATAGATTAAACAACAACTAAAAGACTTTGGTGTATCATAATTTAAAATTCCAATTAAATGTGATAACACAAGTGCTATCAATTTGACAAAGAATCTAATTCAACACTCTAGAACCAAGCACATTGAAATTAGACAGCATTTTATTAGAGATCATGTTTCAAATGGTAATATAGTGCTTGATTTTGTTCCTACTGAAGATCAATTAGCTGACATATTTACTAAGCCACTTAATCAAGATAGATTTGAACTAATTAGGAGTGAATTAGGACTTTGTGATCCTTTCTAAATTCTCTAACCTAATTCCATCAAATTTAAGGAAACATTATCTAGAGAACCTCCTGATTTCATTCTATATCATAGAGACTTAATTTCCTTTGAAATTCTCTTCAAAATTTCTCTGATTTATGATCGAAATTTCCAAAACTCTAATTTCTCTATTCGAGTCGACTGGTTCTTAAAACGAGTTGACTGGATTTTCTAAGAGTTTTGAGCGAGTTCTGGCCTAGCCGGCTGGAGCATTTTCAAGTCGACTAGATTCTCTAATTGTTTTGGGAGAGCTCTGGCCGAGCCGACTCGAGCCTTTTTAGGGCTATTCGAGTCAACTGGAATTTTGTGCCTAAGTATTTTACTTTGGGTTATAAACCCTTCTCCGAGCCATTTAACCTCTATTTTGTCTTGTCTAACGATTCGTTCCTCTCTTAATCATACTCCAAAGACTTCTATCTCCCTTTCAAGCACTCCAATCTCTTAGTTTTCCATCTTTCCTAGCAATGGCTCCCAAGCGTGCAACTGGGAAACGCTCCATTAGGGCTGCTCTGTCTGTTGAAAGGGAAAGAAGGACCAAAAGGCATCAAGAAGTGCCAAGTGGCACCGTTCACAGTGAGGAACTTGTAGAAGAAGCTGCAAGGGATGCTCCAACCATTCCAAGTCAAGTCCCTTTGATGTCTACAAGACCGGTAACCTCTGGGAATCGCATTAACTTTGAATTTATCAAGGAGATTGGGTTAAAAATCGGAGATTTGATTGAAGATCAAGGATGGAGAAAGTTTTGCTCTTTAAATGAAAAGACTTATCCCTCTCTTGTTAGAAATTTTTATGAAAATCTGAGATTGGGAACACATCATGTTGAATCTACTGTTAAAGGAAAAAATTTTATTGTTAATGAAGAATTTCTACATGGTTTACTGGACATACCTTCTGATGGAGTGAAATTCCTAGTGATTGACAATAAAGAAAAGGCTTTAAGAACAATCTTAAACAGAGAAGAGGTTAGTGGAATTGGAATAGTGTTTGCTAATACCCTGTCTCTAGAAATGAGGTTGCTACACAATTTTATCTATAGAATATTCTTGCAAAGAACAGGAAGATTTGATTAGGTAAGTGAAAGAGATTTATGCCTTATGAAACACATTATAGAGAAGACTCCTGTAAATCTATCCTACATTATAATTATGCAAATGAAGGAGATAGTTAGAAAGGCCAAGTCATGCTTACCTAATAGAATGATGCTTACCCTACTGTTTAAGTCCTAAAGTGTGAGTTTGGAAGGAGAAGATGGAGTTGAACTACACCATACATATGTCTACACTTCCAAATCACTAGAGAGGATGGGTTACTTCCAAGTTGAAGGAGTTTGGAGGAAGAAAGGTACAAATGTCAGGGCTATAGGCAGCTCAAGTAGTGAAGAGGAAGAAGAAGGAGATGAAGAGCCTGCTGGCACTGTTGCAGTTGAAGCTAGAACTTCTTCTGCACCTGTACCTGAGCCTGAGTCTCATATTTCTGAGCCTGCTACTACTTTTGAGGAGGCTAGAGCACCTTCTCCTATTTTTGACATGCCTGCACATGAGTTTGATTTACCTGCAGCTGATATTCCTCTACCCGACTACCCTCCTGCAGCATCACATCCTCCAATCATCCAAAATCAGATTGAAGAACATATGAGAAGTTTGACTGATACACTGACAGGTACAATTACTTCTCTATTTGGTGATCTAAAAAAGTCAGTAGATAGCAGACTGGATAGGCTAGAAGAGCATGTCTCAAATCTACAAGGAAAGGATGAAGCAATGGAAGCTTCATGATCGGCACCTCAAATAGAACTTCAACCAATCCTAGATTGTATCTCTTCTAGTTCTGAAACTTTGAAATATGTGGATGCAACTTTGAAGGAATACTGAATTGAACTGAATGAAGCCAAATATACATTGGGAACAATTGCAAAAACTAGACAGATGGCAGATGACTATACTAGAGGCATTGGGATCATCAGGTCAGGGCTTGGAAGACTTAGAGGATCGGCCGAAGCAATTGCAAATGTCCAAGCTTCTGAGCTTATATCAATGCAAAAGGAAATCGGTGAGATGAAGGAGGTAGTGAACAAAGTACCAGCAAGCCTTAAGGATATGGAGCAACAGCTTGGAGCAATCTGGATGGAGATGGTTTCCATCTGTGGCACTGTTAGATCCTTGGAGGTCACTGCTAGGACCAGACCCTTGTATGATCCTCCTCCTATTTCCACTAGGGCTCCTACTACTTCTCACCATTTTAGGGCACCTCCACCTCATTCATCCTCTAGTAGACCACCTAGACCTGCTTCTTGGTATGGTGCTACTACACCTACCAATGTACCTAAAGAAGAATCTGAAAGTGAATAGGTCTTTAGTATGGTCTTTAGTATTTTCTATACTTTTTGGAAGCTTTTTGAAGCTTATGTAATGCTTAATGTACTAAATTTTTTGATAGAAATGCAATGAATATCCTTTTTGGACACTATTGTATATTTGTTTTATCCTATTAAATTCTTTTTAATAGAATTCTCTCTCTTGTTTGAGAAAGTGAAATTATCTCAAACAAATCTACTTTCTCAATCTACTTAAAAATCCGAGCTTAACTGTTTAATCATTTTGATTTGATGACAAAATGGGGAAGAACTATTATACAATAGAGTGCATGAAAGAAGAAACTCAATGAATTGGAATAGAACTGCTAAAGTCAATTAGACAGGAGGAGCTTAATGATGATCTTAATGATCTTTGCATACTTTTCCTACTGAAATGTTCAAATGAATGTTAAAGGGGGAGAAATTTAAAAAAATTTCATATTGATTAGAAATTTTATAAAAAGGGGGAGACATACATGTTTAATTTACATGTTCAATTTGCTTCAATGATTACTTTGATGCTCTCTACTTATTACATTTAAATGTCAATACTTAATACTGCTTGATACATACGAGCACTTATTCTCTAACACATACATTATATAAAATTGGCTTTGTGTATAATTGTATAGCATATATTGATACACATTTGAGAATACAGTTGATATTATAATTTGTCAAATAAGTGTAAATGCTTACTATGATATACATCTACTTGTGAATAGAATAGATTCTTTTCATGCCCAGTGTTTTGTCATCATCAAAAATGGAGAGATTGTTGACCCCTAAAGTGATTTTGATGATAACAAAACATTGGAGCATACATTTGGTTATCTAATAACTCTTCAAATGGTTGACCAGTTTTTGTAGGACAATTACATTGACATACTTTCTAAACCCTACAATCTTTACTGCTTTGTTTTGAGTTGTAAGTGTTCAGAATCTTGTAAAGAAGAACCAAACAAAAAATTTCCTACTTAAATCAAAGATAAAGAGTTACTTCTAGTAGTTTTCAAGCTTCAATTTTTCTTGATTTGACTGTATGAAGACCTTGAAGAAGTTTTCAAAGCATGGGACAAGAGTTCTGGAAGATTGAATTTGATCTGGCTGAAGAACCATTCTCGAGCCGACTGGATGGAGGAACCAGCCGACTCCGGCACTAGCACAAGAAAGAAGTTCTTTGGCACAAAGATCCAACCGACTGGCACCAAGGCCCAACCAACTCATCTAGAACATGGTTGAGAACGTTCTGAGAATATCAGGGATCCGAGCCGACTGGATTTCGGCCTAGCTGACTCGTCCAGAGTGAATCATTTTCTCAACTGTGGAACCCAGTCGACTGGTGTTCAACCCAGCCAACCCGAACTTGATCCGAGTCGACTCGAAGATTGTCCGAGCCGACTACAATGACGGGGTCACCTCCAATGGCTAGTTCTAGTTTTCTATTTTTGAATTCCAAAAGTGCTCCAACGGTAACCTATCACCTCCTAACGGTCTACAACGTTCAAAATCAAGGGAAGGCAGTTGAAGTCTCTATAAATGAGATATGAGAACATCCTTGGAGAGACTAATGAATGAGTTAATGAATAGTTATTGAATATTTATTGAAGAAGAGAGAGAGCACTTAAGCTTTAAAATCAGCCTTCAAGCCTTTACCAACTCTTACCAGAAGCTTGAAGCATCTTTTAAGGAAAGCAAGGAAGCCATTGAAGTGCATTGAAGAGCATTCAATTGAGCTTCACTCGAGCTGCATTGGCAACCACAAGACAACTGAGTTTATCATTATTGTTGCTTTTCTTATTCTATTCTTAGAATATTTAGGTTGTTGGTGATCCCGGTTGTAAAAACCAAATAGGTTTCTTTGGTGAGCCTTTTTTCTTAAAAAAAAAAACAAAGTGTAGAGGTTCTAGGTGAGCCTGTGAAAACCTAGTGTGGGTTTCTTTGGTGAGCCCGGTTTAAAAATCAAAGTGTAGAGGTTGGGATTATGAGCCTGTAAAACAATCTGACTGTATTCCGATTTGGGGGATATAGTGAAAATCCTAAGTGGTGAACTTGGATAGTGGACGTAGGAGCTGGGTTGCTCCGAACCACTATAAACTTGCCTTGTTTATGCTGTGCTTGATTTACTTTTCATCTTCTGCACTTATTCTCTGATTAACACAGCACTCCACCACTAAAAGGGATTACTTGTGCACATACTTGCAAAAATTTTGTAATTTCCAATTCACCCCCCTTTTGGGAAAAGCCACATAGGAAACAATGTGTGATTCGAATTGGACAATTAGGTGAGCCAAGTTGACCTAATTAGGTCAATCGAGTTTGGTTGAATCGAATCGGCTCAAACCTAAACCTACTGCTAGCTAGATGTGGAACCTAATGGGTCACACACTATAGAGACTTGGCCAATGAAGTCATTCATGATTTAATTAGGATCATAGGATCTTAATTGGTTAGTCGGATTACAAACAAGCATATATAGGCTAACCTAATTCCTAACCCAATTGGATTGGGTCTGGTTGCTTGCTAATTGGGCTAACCTAATTTTGGAAAACCTAAATAAGGTTGAATCCTAAGTGGGGCTAGACAAATCAGAGCTTAATCTAATTTTAATTTGGACTTAAGGGCATTTTAGATGCCATATATGAAGAGTCCCAATGGCATGGGACTCTTGGTACCTAAATGATATCTTAACTTCAAAAGGGCACAGAAGGGCCTACAGACCTCTGATCCAAAAATAAAAGATATGGTCAGAAAACTTATTTGATGCCCTTTTCAATAACACCCATATTGCATATGTTTGACCAAGTCAATTTGATTCTTTGGGCGGACTAAATGGAAAGTGAAAGACTATTGGTGCCGTTTGGCACACCCGGGAGAATAAGTGGCACGCAGAAGGATAAGAGTCCTTCTGCAGATAAGACTCTAAGAGTTTCATCAGGAAGGCACCTTTTCATTTTATCCCCATGGTCTTAAGAAGTCTAATAGCCAGTTTAAAGTTTAAAGGGATGGCTTGAAAAGGTGTGAAAGGTGGCGCGCACATGAAGAGTCGTGCCTCTTCATATGTGCGCTCACAACAGAGGGCAGAGTCCTTCTACCTCTGAAACTCTTCAAGCCTCGCATTACTTCAGATTAGAAGAGGTGTCTCACTATCTCAAAAATTGATATTTGACACATGGCATGATGGGGATTGATCTGGTAATTGAAAGAACACAGATATGACTCTCCATTCCTGAAGAGTCTTATCAGATATGATGTTTCATATCTGATAAGTGTTGTCGGGATGCATTTCACGTCCCATCTAGGATTATAAATAGGGGTACGGTGAAATGAGAAATATGGACTTCAGTCTTTTGAGAGTTTGAGTGTTTTATTTTCCCGAGAGTCAGAGTGTTTTTCCACTTTCTCCCTCCCTCCTTGTTTTAGGACAAGACTTGTCTTGTTAAGACAAGTTCTTCTATGCTAGGACAAGGCTTGGTTTTAGGACATAAGCCTATAGGGTCCTAGAGAAGGGTAGTCCTAGATCCTACAGTGGTTTAGGATAGTGTCTTGAGTGCCCTTCAGTAGGACAGGGTGTCCTACAGTGGTCAATAGACCAAAGGCTACTGAAAGAGTTCCACTTCTCCAAGCAACTTGAAGAAGGAGTTCTTCCTTGGTCCGAGTTTTGTGTGGATCACCATTGGTGGGCTTGTGCTTGTGAGCCTTGTAGAAAAAGATGGATTTCAGTGATCCAGGTATTTTTTTTTGACTATTATTTGATGATTCATTAGTTGTAATTGCCCAAGGGGTTCCTTGGAATTAGGGTTTTCTATACATGTTATACATGTTAGGGTATCATGCTATGAAATTTTATTTTAAAAGTCAATTTCGCATGCTGCATGATCCTCGGCACCCTGGGAGAATTCCCATCAGATTTATCTATATTCATCGACCATGTTCTGAACTAGATTCCCTGGCAAAAACTCTTTGATACCTAGTCATGATATCAATACTATAACCATTCATCGAGTGAGGACCTTGGTTGGCCCATTCTTTAGCCTACCCCTCATCGAAGCGGATAATTCCTCCCCTGACTGACTAGTTAGGCACCAGACCACTAGGGAACTCCAATTTGAGTAAGTCTTGGTCACATACCCATTGTGCACTCTACCACTTCATCTGTCTTGCTAATGGCCGGGAGTGAAGCACTCATTCCACTTAGCTACGTCTAGCAATGTACCAAACTACCAAACATCTACCTCTGAGAAGGCCTCGATAGCAACTAACATCTATATCCAAAAACTATCAACAATCGCTCATCGATCGCCCATTGGATCTGATAGGCACTCGATCTATAACAACCATTGATCCATCCACCTATCCATTAGGAGAGAATCCTCTAGTCAATCAAACAACTTTGGATGTTACCTTTTGACCATCATCATCCAAGAATTCCTTGGCAATGATTGACTTCCATAGACTAGTAGACCCAGGGTCATCAAATGCATCCAAACCTTGAACTAAGGTTGCCCAGATAGGTACCCTTAGATGACTAGTCATTGGACCTAAGAGAAGAACTTAGCCCAATCCTAGGCACTTGGATAACTGGTGGACCCTTAGATGACATACCCATTTGGACCCTACAAAGGTCAATTAATGTGGGACAATATGCAAAAACTAAATTACTAATTTTAAATCTAATTAACTAAAATTAACATTGATTAATTTTCTAGGTTTTTTTAGAATTAAAGACTCAAAGCATTGAATAAAATAAGACTAGTTAACTAGTTATCACCTGCAAAGCAGATCTAATAAATCTAATTAAAAAATAAGGATCTGATGATTAAAAAATTGTTGGCGCCACCCAGTGATTTTGATGAATAACAAAACATTGAGTGCATATTGTATTCTAATGAGGATTTCAAGTTGTGAGTTTTCAGGAAGAAAGTACCTCAAAATCTCAAAAACTTATGGTGTATGGCACGTAATGGCACGGAGCAATTCTCATAAATCCGGGCATCCTCGTCATTGAAAAAGGGTATCTAATTGTTTAAATATTATGTGTTTATGTATTCAAGAATTATATTTATGTTTTCGAGGCATTTACACTTGAATCTGAGATTTTTCAGTCTCAAGTATCGACACCTGGACAGTCAAGTGTCGACACTTCAGCATTTGGCACAAAAATCCTTGGCATGCCAAGTGTCGACACCTATATTCAAGTGTCGACACCAAGTGTCGACACTTAGGTTCCAAGTATCGACTCAAGGCCTGAGAATTTTGAAAATACAGAACTTTGTAATATTGAGGATTTTTGTATCAAGTGTCGACACCTGTGCATCAAGTGTCGACACTTGAATGTTCAAGTGTCAACACTTGAATGTTCAAGTGTCAACACCCAAAGATCAAGTGTCGACACCTGACAGCCAAGTGTCGACACCTGACAGCCAAGTGTCGACACTTGCAGCCTGACAGCTCTAACGGATCTATTTTTCTGGCTTGCAGAACTTGCTTTTCAAGCTCCAAACGGCTATTTCCAAGGTACCAACGGTCACAAACCATTTTTTGGAAGGTTCTTGGTGTATTTAACCTCCACCAACCTCATTTTAAAGCAAGAGAAGTGAAGAGAAATGTATTGAAGTGCATTCAAGTCTTCTCAAAAGCCAAAAAGCCAATATTCTCTCAAATACTTCACATCAAAAGCCTCTTATAGTTTGATTCCTTGAAAAGCCTACAAGCTCATCCTTATTTCATTCCAAAAGAGGCACCTTGAAGGAGATTTCAAGGAAGAGTGAAGACAAAGCGTCCACTTGAGCTTCAAAGATTCCAATCTACTCTTGAAGAGAGTTTGTTGTAGTTTTAAATTGTATATATGTTTTTATTGTGATTTGACCTTGCTTTCAAGGGTGTCTTGAAAGAAGGTTATTGTGGTTTGTTGGTAAGCCAAAGGGATAAAACCAACTAGTGTTAACTTGTGAGCCCGAAGACAAAACAAGTGTTAAGGTTTGTTGGTAAGCCTATGTGACAAAACCAACTTGGGTTTTGACTTGTGAGCCTTGTGAAAAACAAGTCGACTGTAATTTAGTTTGGATTATAGTGAAATTCCCAAGGGTGGCTTGGGGAGTGGATGAAGGTTCTAGGTTTGCACCGAACCACTATAAACCTTGTGTTTGTGTGTGATTACTCTTTTCCTCTCTTGCTCTTTAATTATTGCTAACATCTTGCATTAAATTTATCATTGTTCACAAGCACCACTAGTCCCTCATATTATTGTCTTAAATTTTTAAAAGACCCAATTCATCCCCCCTCTTGGGCTCCATTTTTGGGCAACAAGTGGTATCAGAGCACCGGTACTCTCTTGTAGGTCCAAGGATCTTGAGTAAAAGATCATGGCAGCCCCAATAGGAATGGGTATTGTTGAAGGTCAAGCTTGAAATTGACCCCCACTTTTTAATGGCACAAATTACACATACTGGAAGACACGCATGCGCATATTTATTCAAGCTCTTGATTATAATTTGTGAAGAATAATTGTTAAAGGTCCTCATCAGCCTACAATTTTGATTAATGGTATTCTCACTCCAAAAATGGAAGATGATTGGGATAAAAATGACATTAAGCAAATCGAGCTTAATGCTAAGGCTATGAACCTTTTATTTTGTTCTCTTGATCCAAGTGAATTTAATAGAATATCAAATTGTCTCTCCGTCAAGGAGATTTGGGATACACTTGAGGTTACCCATGAGGGTACACACCAAGTGAAAACCACCAAGGTCAACATGCTAATTCACCCATACGAAATGTTTAAAATGGAACCTACTGAGTCTATTAGTGAGATGTACACTAGGTTCACAAATATTGTGAATGGCATGAGAAGCCTAAGAAAAATTATTTCTAACGGTGAACTTGTGAATAAACTTCTCAGGTCTCTACCAGCTTCTTGGGATGCAAAGGTCACTGCTATTGAAGAAGCTAAGGATGTCAACACTCTCCCGCTGGAATAACTGTTGGGTTCTTTAATGACTTATGAGCTCTCGCTCAAACAAAAGAATGGAGATGTCGACAAAAAGAAGAAGGCAATCACGTTTAAATCTACTACTAGAGAGGACTCAAGCGAAGATTTCGAAGAAGATGATGAAGAAGATGAGACGGCTCTGCTAGCAAGAAAATTCAGAAGGTTCATGAGGAAGAAAAAGTTTAACTACAAGAAGAAACCTCTGAAAAGTGAGCCGAGTAAAGAGAAGGACAAAGAAATGGAGAAGGAGCAGCCTACGTGTTTTGAGTCCAAAAAACTTGGGCATTTCAAGGTAGACTACCCCTTGTTAAAGAAAAGCAAAAGAAAGTTGAGAAAGAAAGCCATGATGGCAACCTGGAGTGAAAGTGAAGACTCCAGTTCTGAGGAAGAACAGCAGGAGGTAGCAAACTTCTGTCTGATGGCCGATCATGATGAGGTATGTTCCGAAACTGAAAATGAATTTACTTTTGATGAACTTCATGAAGTTTTTGACGAACTAGTCATAAAATTTCAAAAGTTAAAATCAAAACATAAATATTTAAAGAAGAAAAATTTAGATCTAGCCAAAACAAATAATAACCTTTCAAATGTACATGAATGCCTTCTTATACAAAATAAAAAATTAAATGATAAGATTATGGCACTTGAAAAAGAAAAGGATATCTTTAAAAAGAAAAGTGACTTGCTTTCAAATGAAGATTTGTCAAAACAAAGCAAAGAAATTTTAAATGAAAACAAAAGATATAAAGAAGAAATTGAAAAACTAAATCCTTTTGTAGAAAAATTTACTTACAGTTCTGAAAAATTAAATTTACTCTTAAATAACTAAAGAGCAGTATTTGACAAAGTAGGTTTAGGATTCAGAACTCATAAGAAACAGAAACTCTTTAAAAATTTCTTTGTGCCTGTATTTTCATCCATTACTTGCTATACTTGTGGTATCAAAGGACACAAATCTTATATGTGCAACAAAAGAAAGTTAAATAACACTAAGAAAGTTTGGGTTCCTAAAAGAACCAATGCCACTAACTAAAAAGGACCCAAGATGGCTTGGGTACCTAAAGTCTCCACTTGATCTTTATTGCAGGTATGCCTTGCAACCAATAAGAAAATGATGTGGTACCTTGATAGCGGTTGCTCAAGGCATATGACAGGAGATGTGGAGTAGTTCTCATCACTCACATATCAAAATGGTAGCAATGTAACATTTTGTGATAATGGAAAGGGCAAAATTATCGGTATTGGTAAAATCCATATCACTCCTACCTCTTATATTGATAATGTATTATATGTTGATGGTTTAAAACATAACATGCTTAGCATTAGTCAGTTTTGTGACAAAAATTTTAAAGTTGTTTTTGAATCTTTTTTGTGCATTGTTTCTAGTCCAGATGACAATGGCATTAAGTTCATTGGTCATAGGCATGGCAATATTTATATGGTTGATCTTGATGATCTCCCTATTCAGAAAGGTCAATATCTAGTGGCAATGGAAGCCAAGATCGATGAAACTAGTTGGCTTTGGCATCGTAGACTAGGACATGCAAGCATGTATTTAATTTCAAAACTTAGCAAAAAGAACTAGGTAAAGGATTTGCCTAAATTCAATTTTGAAAAAGATAAGATTTGTAGTGCATGTCAACTTGGAAAACAAATAAAATCCTCTTTCAAACCAAAAGGAGTAATCTCTACATCTAGACCTTTAGAATTGCTTCACATGGACCTCTTTGGGCCAACTAGAACATCTAGTTTGGGAGGTAAGAAGTATAGTCTAGTCATTGTAGATGATTTCTCATGATTTACATGGGTCATGTTTCTATCACATAAAGATGAAACTTTTTCTGAATTTATTGGATTTCATAAAAGAGTTTTGAATGAAAAAGGTGTTTCAGTAGTATCTTTGAGAAGTGATCATGGAACCGAATTTGAAAATGCCGATTTTGATAAATTTTGTATTGAAAATGGAATTCATCACAATTTTTCTGCACCTAGAATACCTCAACAAAATGAGGTAGTAGAAAGAAAGAATAGAACTCTTGAAGAAATGGCATGCACCATGCTTTATGAAAATGATTTACCTAGATATTTTTGGACAGAAGTCATAAATACTGCATGCTATATTTTAAATCGAGTTTTAATTCGACCGATTTTAAAGAAAACACCTTATGAGCTTTTGAAGGGTAGATGGAAGGGTAGAAAACCCTCAATTCATTATTTTCATGTTTTTGGATGCCGTTGTTTCATCTTAAACAATGGTAAAGATAATTTGAGTAAATTTGATGCCAAATCAGATGAGGGAGTCTTTCTAGGCTACTCCACATCTAGTAAGGCATACAGGGTCTTCAACAGAAGAACACTTGTTGTTGAAGAATCCATACATGTGGTATTTGATGAAACTAACCAAAAATCTTCAAGAAAAGAAGATATACTTTCTGATGAAATAGATAGAAAGAGAACTGAAAAAATAAACAACAATGAACGGCTTACCAAGGAACAGAACGATGATCAAAACACTAAAGGAGATCAAGCACAAGGTGATGAAAATACATCAACTGTTGATCCATTACCAAAAGAATGGAGGTATGCTCATGGACACCCAAAAGAACTAATTATAGGTGATCCATCTAAAGGTATAAGTACTCGATCATCCCTTAGAAATATCTGTGATTACTTAGCTTTTGTATCTCAAATTGAACCTAAAACTATTGAGGAAGCCGAATGTGATAGTAATTGGATAAATGCTATGCAAGATGAACTTAATCAATTTAAAAGGAACAATGTTTTGACATTAGTAGATAGGCCTTCAAACACTTCAATTATTGGTACAAAATGGGTTTTTCGAAATAAACTTGATGAAAATGGAGTAGTAACTAGAAATAAGGCTAGACTAGTTGCCAAAGGATACAATCAGGAGGAAGGGATAGATTTTGATGAAACCTTTGCTCCTGTGGCTAGACTTGAGGCAATTAGGCTATTGTTGGCTTTTGCTTGCTTCATGAATTTTAAACTATATCAAATGGATGTTAAAAGTGCCTTTTTACATAGATTAATTGAAGAAGAAGTTTACGTTGAGCAATCCCCTGGTTTTGAAAACTCTGAATTTCCAAATCATGTTTATAAACTTCATAAAGCTTTATATGGATTGAAACAAGCTCCAAGAGCTTGGTATGATCGTTTAAGCTCTTTTTTGCTCAAAAATGATTTTACTAGAGGTAATGTAGATAAAACTTTATTTTTAAAGAAAAAGAATGATGATCTCTTAGTAGTACAAATCTATGTAGATGATATAATATTTGGTGCTACAAATGAATCTCTTTGTCAAGATTTTGCCAAGTTAATGCAGGGTGAGTTCGAGATGAGCATGATGGGAGAACTGAATTTCTTCCTCGGACTCCAAATAAGGCAAACCAAAGAGGGGATCTTCATCAATCAAACAAAATACACAAAAGAAATACTCAAGAAGTTTGGGATGGAGAACACTAAGCCTTTAGGTACCCCTATGAGCTCTACATGTAGAATTGACAAGGATGAATCAGGTAAGTTTATAGACCAAAAATTATATCATGGCATGATTGGTTCATTATTATATCTTACTGCCAGTAGACCAGATATCATGTTTAGTGTCTGTATGTGTACAAGATATCAGTCTAATCCTAAAGAGACTCATCTTTTGGCTGTTAAACGCATACTTAGATATCTATCTTGATGCAGAACAAAGAACAAAGAAGCGTATGCGGAAGTAAAATTAAGATTAATTTTTTTTTTTTTTTATATATATTTCAGAAATTGTCTTCGACTCAAAGTAAAGCTAAACTACGTTGAAAGAAACTAGGTAAGGATTGAAAGCACAGTTTAGAAGAAACTAAATTATCAGAGTAGTTCAGAAGTAACAGATCGCTGGGGGTTGAGAAACTCCCAGACCTAGGGTTTCGCTCTGAACTTTCAACAGAACAGAAATAGAGAGGAGAGATGGTTTACTAACCAGACAGTGATCTTCCCAGGATTTTGGTGGAAGAACTCTCTCGAGCAGATTGTGGGATCCTCGGAGTCGGCTATCTTCGCAATGGATCCTCTAATACTGGTCTCGTGGTTTGGTCGGCTTCTTCTGGACTCAAGATCTGGGAAAGAAGAGGAACAAATGATGGAATTCAGAAACTCAAGAAAAGATTTTACCAGGTTGAAGAACTTGAAAGCTGAAGTTGTTGAAATCAGGATTCTCCTGGAGGCCGATCTGACTTCCTCTTAGAACTGCTGTAGATCTGAAGTATCTGGACTGGAGCTGGATGCTGGTGGCCGGCCTGGACTTGGAGAGGGTGGCCGTGAGAAGAGGAATAGACTAGGCTTGGTGGAAAGAGAAGGGTGATGGCGGCTAGGGTTTGGGAGTGGAGTGGCTAACCTAGGGTTTGGGGTTTTGGAGATCTCTCATCTCCTCAAGGTTCCAAGGGAACCCGGATTTACTCCCTCACGGAGCTCAACACCTGGAAGCAAGTGCAAAAAAGAGAAAACACAAGTTTGCTCATAAAAAAATTTCTTTCATTCATCTGATTGGTGTAAACTTACAAGAGGGGTTTAATTTATAAGGCTTTACAAGGGAGGAGGGTTTCACATCTTCCCATGTGGGACTAAAAGGAGGGGATCTACAAATTAGGATAAATCATACACATATGGTCGTCCAAGGTACCAAAAAATTGGATTTGGGTTATAAAAGGCAGGTAGATGGCGCCACCTTGCTTGGATCTTCAAGAAAAATTTCTTCCCTTCCATGGATCAACTCTTTTGGACTCCTCCTTTTCTTCCTCCCTAAGTCAAGGTCCTTCCCATCTTTGTTTTGGATGTCTTTGGCAGGTAGTGGGCGCCCCCTTGAAGTTCTCTTCCAAGAGAATTTCTTCCCTTCTTTGCTTTGGGTTTCTTGGGAAAGTCTTGGCCACCCCCTTGATTTGTGGTCTCTTGGTGGACTTCTCTTTATCTGGCGCATGAGAGAAGGAAGTTGCCATCTGTGGAGTGGGGACCAAAAGCTGCTGGATGTAGATATGGCGCCCCTTGGATTGGGAGTGTGGCTGGGAGTGTGGTGTCCACTTGCCTGGTCTTGGGAGAAAATGTAACATCCCAGGTTGAAACCCTAGTCCATTATTGAGTCAACATGACTCAACAAAATAAAATGCAGGTAATGTAGACTCAAGCTAAATTGAGTTGATCTAGTCAACTCTTATTACAAACCAAAAACCCTAATTCTTCGGGCAAGGTTAATCAGAGATCCAGATGGAGCTCTGAAGTTTTCTTCTGAGTCTGGTGCCCGCACCAATTCTCCCAGGGTGGGAGGAACTCGACCCTGTCGAGTATGGATCAAGTTGGCTCTGGTATCTCTCCAAGAGGTCTGGGTCCAGCTCTTGTAACTCTTCTCGGGAGATCCAAGAGTCATCAGAATCTGGCCTTCCTAGCCAGCGGACCAGGTATCTTTGGTATCCTCGATTACGAGTAGAGATAACCTGATCATCCAAGATCTTTTCAATCTGCTCTTTCCTCACAGGCCAATTTGTTGGTGGACACACAGGGTCAGGTTCACTCTCAAGAGCAGGATTAGGTTCAAAAGCCTCACTGGGAATCACAGCTGGCTCCCTATACTCTACTAGGTCTGTAATGTTGAAAGTGGAGCTAATGCCCAGTTCTGGAGGCAACTCGAGCACATAGGCATTGGATCCTACTCTCTTTACCACTCTAAATGGTCCAGCTCCCCTAGCGTGTAACTTTCTAACAGTTCCAGGAGGAAACCGTTCAGGCCTTAACCTAATCATTACATAGTCTCCTTCGTCAAAAGTTTTGACTCGCCTTTGAGAATCAGCCAATTTCTTATAAGTTTCGTTACTTAAATTTATTTTGGCTTGAATTTCTTTATGCAAGTCTTTTATATGCTGTGCAAAAACTTCGGCAGACTCGGAGACCCGTGTGTGGACTGGTAAAGGAGCTAGGTCAAGAGGTGTGTGGGGTTTGTAACCATGCACAATTTCAAATGGACTCTTACCCGTAGACCTATTGACCGAGTCATTATATGCAAATTCAGCTCTAGGTAAGTACAAATCCCAGTTCCTAATGTTTTCACCAACAAGACACCTTAGCAGATTGCCTAAACTATGGTTCACTACTTTGGTTTGGCCGTCAGTCTGGGGATGACAGGCAGTTGAAAACTTAAGTTTCGTCCCTAACTTATGCCAAAGGGTTTTCCAGAAATAGCTGGTGAACCGAACATCCCTATCTGAAACAATGGTCTTGGGTAGGCCATGGAGTCGAACTATTTCATTAAAGAACGGGGTGGCTACCTTAGATGCATCAAATGTTTGGGAACAAGGCAAGAAATGGGCCATCATGAAAAATCGGTCTACTACAACACAGATAGAGTCATGCCTCCTCTGGGTCTTAGGCAAACCTAACACAAAGTCCATGCTCACATCTTGCCAAGGACGATCTGGGACAGGGAGTGGGGTATAAAGGCCGGTGTTCTGTTTTCGCTGTTTGGCAACAGCGCAGGTCCGACACCTAGCCACAATGTGTGCTACATCTCTTTTTAAGCTAGGCCAGAAAAAATGGTCTTCAATAGCCAGGGTGGTCTTATCTTTTCCGAAATGGCCAGCTAAACCTCCAGCATGAGTTTCCCAAATCAAGAATTCCCTAAGAGAGGTTCTAGGGATGCAAAGCCTATTCTTAAAGAACAGAAAGCCATATAAAAGGGAATAATCCTTATGTTCACTAGATGGTCCTTGAGTTAGATCCTGATACACAGTCTTGAAATCCGGACACGACTCATATTCTTTTTTGATTTGCTCAAACCCTATGACTTCAGCCCTAACAGAATTCAACAACAAAGATCGATGACTAAGGGCATCAGCTACCTTATTTTCAGACCCAGCCTTATGCTTCAAAACAAAAGTATAGGACTGAATATACTCTACCCACTTAGCATGCCTAGGGTTAAGCTTCTTCTGAGAATTCAAGAATCTAAGAGCCTCATGGTCCGAAAATAGCACAAATTCTTGCGGTAGTAAATAATGTCTCCAGTAACGCAAAGCTTGCACTACTGCATAAAATTCCTTATCATAGGTAGAATACCTAAGCTTAGCATCATTAAGTTTTTCACTAAAGAATGCTATGGGATGGTTCTCTTGGCTTAGGACTCCACCTATACCTACTCCTGAAGAATCACAGGCAACCTCAAATACCTTTGAAAAGTCCGGTAGTCTCAAAATGGGTGCCTGGGTCATCCTATCCTTAAGATCTAGGAAGGCTTTATGGGCTGCTTTGGTCCACTGAAATTCTCCCTTCCTGATGCAGTCTGTGATAGGAGCAACTACGGTACTAAACCCCTTGATGAATCGCCTATAGAAGGTAGCCAAGCCATGGAAACTTCTGACTTCATGCACACTGGTCGGCTCTGGCTATTCTACTATGGACCTAATCTTTTCAGGATCGGCAGCCACGCCGTCAGGGGTTACAACAAATCCAAGGAAGATAATCCTACTGGTCATAAATTCACACTTCTTGAGATTACCGTAGAGACTATCATTCCTCAAACTTGACAGACTTGTCTAAGGTGGCCTAGGTGATCTGCTGGGGTCTTACTATAGATCAGGATGTCATCAAAATAGACCACTACAAACTTCCCTATGAAAGCTCTAAGTACCTGGGTCATAATCCTCATGAAAGTACTAGGGGCATTGGACAACCCAAAAGGCATAACAACCCATTCATAGAGACCATCCTTAGTTTTGAAGGCTGTTTTCCACTCATCCCCTGGTCTAATCCTAACCTGATGATAGCCGCTCTTGAGATCAATTTTAGAAAAAACCATGGCACCGGCCATCATATCAAGCATGTCATCTAGTCTAGGGATGGGGAACCTATACTTGATTGTGATTTTATTGATGGCACGACTGTCAACACACATCCTCCACGTGCCATCCTTCTTCGGGGTTAGAAGTGCAGGGACTGCACAAGGGCTAAGACTCTCTCTAATGAACCCCTTCCTCAACAATTCGCCAACCTGCTTTTGCAATTCTTTATGCTCAGATGGATTCATCCTATAATGGGGCAAGTTGGGTAAAGTAGCTCCTGGGACTAAATCTATGGAATGTTGAATATCCCAAAGAGGTGGAAGGTGGTCTGGCAGATCCTCGGAAAAAACATCCTCAAATTCTTCTAATAAAGGCTTAACTTCCTGAGGAGGCTCTGAGGGTGTAGGAGTCCTAAGTTCCTTAGCAGTCAACATCCAAATGGGTGAACCACTATGAATTTCTTGTTCTAGATCCTTGGCACTAATTAGGTTCACTCCAGTCTTCATTTCCCTAACCTTACTGGTTCCTTTAGCTACCTTGTCCTTAGGAGGGACTGAATGGATTGTGATTTTCTTCCCATTGAAACTAAAGACACAGGTGTTGGATTTTCCTAAGAGGGTGGCATCATGATCATACAACCAGGGTCTTCCAAGAATTATACTGCTCACCCCCATGGGCAAGACATCACACCAAATCTTCTCTTGATAGGATTGCATTTGGATTTGGACCTGACATCTAGACTGGATGGGTATAAAGGTAGAGTCTACCCAAGAAACCTTATAGGGGTTGGGGTGGGGAACTGGGGTTAAGCCTAACATTTTGACAGTGCTAGTAGAAATGGCATTCACACAGCTCTTACTATCTATGATGATTTTACAAACCTTATCCCCAAGTTTAAGGAAAGTCTGTAGGATGTTGGTCCTACGCCAATCTTCTTGAACTTTTGTCTGGGACAGGATGCATCTTACAACCCCTAAGTGGTCAGATTCAGTGGATTCTTCCTCTCCTTCATACTCATCAACCAAATTCATTCCGGCCTCATAAACTTCTTCTTCAAACTCCTCATTAGGCTCGGAACTCTCTTCCCCTGCCTCTTCTATATATAGGGATCTACGAGGGCACTGGCTAGAAACATGACCTACCTTATGACACTTAAAACAAGCTATGGCTGTGCACTGAGTGGAGATATGATCGGGCTTCTGGCACTTAAAACAGACGATACTAGGGGTTCTCTGGGTGTCAGGTGCCTTACCTTTGTCCATGGGCCTAGGGGTGGGGATACCCTGATTAGGCTTGCTAGGGGTAACCTGGCTAGGTCCATTTCTTGGGATTGGGGCACTAACCCTAGATGGCATGGGTCCTCTCTGAAACTTCTCAGCGTTCAGTGCAATCTGATAGGCTTGGTCTAGGTCAGTAACCTCTCTCAGAAACAACTCTCTCTTAATATCTTCCCTAAGTCCAGCCCTAAATCTAGACAAAGTGACCTCATGGGCTTCACTCACATCACATCTCATCAGGTATTCATCAAAGGTGGTTATGTAGTCTGAAACAGATCGGTTCCCTTGTTTCAAAGTCTGCCATTGGTCTAACAGATTTTGCTGGTATGAAATGGGTAGGTACTTGTCTCTAAGTTTCTCTTTCATACCCTGCCAAGTGGTTATGGGCTCTACATTTCGTCTTCTAGTGGTCAGCTCAATGTTCCCCCAGTATAACCTAGCTTGACGTATTAATTTCATCTTGGCAAACTTGAATTTCCGCTCCTCAGACATGGCATACCACTCAAAGTACTGGTCCATCTCACCCTCCCAATCAGAATACACCTTAGGATTTAGGCTACCATCAAAAGTGGGTGCATCTAACTTGATGTTTCGAATGAACCTATCATCTCTATCCTCAAGTTCTGGGTCAGGCCTCCTATGATTAGGTTCAGGATCTCGGTATAAAGGTCTTCTAGGCTCTTGGTGTGGGTGAGGTTGAGGCACATTAAAATCTGGGTCAGGAGTCCAATTCCGATGCCTAGGTTCCTCAAGTACTTGGACTCGATCCCTAAGCTGGGCAAAATTCTCATTCATATCCTGACTTAATTTGTTCATACTCTCAGTAAGAGCTCTAACCATGGCCTCTAAATCAGGTTGGGTTTGACCAGGTTGGTAGGGTACTCCATTTCGGGTAGACATGATGCAATCAAGCACACAAAATGAGACTCAACTGAACGACTATGGGCTAACTAGACCTAGAGCCCAAACTAGGTGCCCAATCAGAGTGGCAAGCTAGCCTGTAGTAACTCAAGACTCAGCCAGGCAGGTGTAAGGGGAGTGTTAGGTCCCTGAATGCCAATCCTAGGCACCAATCAGAGATTGGCCAGGTAGGCGGACCAGCACACAAGCCCTTCGGGATGGAATCCCTGAATCACCGTTCTAGACACTGAGTACAAAGCACACACAGAGTAACCAGACAAACTGACTCAACACTAGCCTTGACCCGACTTGTTGATGTCCCTAGCCCACTAGGGCAAATTAGGTCTAATCAATTTTAGATTAAAGGCTTAGGTTCGAATGAAGGAGTGGTGGTTTTGGGCTAAGGAGAGGTTATCAACTCCTCCCCTTATCTTAGATGCTCAAATGCCCTTAAGTTGAATTAAGAGATGAACACTCAAAAATAAATGGATTGCAGAACACAAAAACAGAGTTGCAGTAATTTAATTCTCAGAAATCGTACGGAAAACAATAAATCATGAGAAAATTATTCAAATTAGCTTCAATTATACTGGTTTCAGTAAAATAAAAATCACTGAATTTGGAGTTACTTGCAATGAGAAATAATTCCTGCAACAGGGCAATTACGGGCTGAAAACAGAGCACTTCCCCGTTTACAATTTCTGCTACGAAGTTGTAACCCAACGGATCCCCTACACGCCCTAGGAACACCCCATGGAATGGGAAGAGGAGGTTTGCACCTCACTTCGTTCCTAGGACCGAACGTCCTGGGGAGTCTACTTCGAGCTGACAAAGTAAAAAGAGAGGGACTCAAACAAGCAATCAAACAGAAACCCTAGACAGGGCTCTGATACCAAAAATGATGCAGAACAAAGAACAAAGAAGCGTATGCGGAAGTAAAATTAAGATTATTTTTTTTTTTTTTTTTTTTTTTGTATATATTTCAGAAATTGGCTTCGACTCAAAGTAAAGCTAAACTACGTTGAAGGAAACTAGGTAAGGATTGAAAGCACAGTTTAGAAGAAACTAAATTATCAGAGTAGTTCAGAAGTAACGGATCGCTGGGGGTTGAGAAACTCCCAGACCTAGGGTTTCGCTCTGAACTTTCAACATAACAGAAATAGAGAGGAGAGATGGTTTACTAACCAGACAGTGATCTTCTCAGTATTTTGGTGGAAGAACTCTCTCGAGCAGATTGTGGGATCCTCGGAGTCGGCTATCTTCGCAATGGATCCTCTAATACTGGTCTCGTGGTTTGGTCGGCTTCTTCTGGACTCAAGATCTGGGAAAGAAGAGGAACAAATGATGGAATTCAGAAACTCAAGAAAAGATTTTACCAGGTTGAAGAACTTGAAAGCCGAAGTTGCTGAAATCAAGATTCTCCTGGAGGCCAATCTGACTTCCTCTTAGAACTGCTATAGATCTGAAGTATCTGGACTGGAGCTGGATACTGGTGGCCGGCCTGGACTTGGAGAGGGTGGCCGTGAGAAGAGGAATAGACTAGGCTTGGTGGAAAGAGAAGGGTGATGGCGGCTAGGGTTTGGGAGTGGAGTGGCTAACCTAGGGTTTGGGGTTTTGGAGATCTCTCACCTCCTCAAGGTTCCAGGGGAACCCGGATTTACTCCCTCACGGAGCTCAACACCTGGAAGCAAGTGCGGAAAAGAGAAAACACAAGTTTGCTCATAAAAAAATTTCTTTCATTCATCTGATTGGTGTAAACTTACAAGAGGGGTTTAATTTATAAGGCTTTACAAGGGAGGAGGGTTTCACATCTTCCCATGTGGGACTAAAAGGAGGGGATCTACAAATTAGGGTAAATCATACACATATGGTCAGCCAAGGTACCAAAAAATTGGATTTGGATTATAAAAGGCAGGTAGATGGCGCCACCTTGCTTGGATCTTCAAGAAAAATTTCTTCCCTTCCATGGATCAACTCTTTTGGACTCCTCCTTTTCTTCCTCCCTAAGTCAAGGTCCTTCCCATCTTTGTTTTGGATGTCTTTGGCAGGTAGTGGGCGCCCCCTTGAAGTTCTCTTCCAAGAGAATTTCTTTCCTTCTTTGCTTTGGGTTTCTTGGAAAAGTCTTGGCCGCCCCCTTGATTTGTGGTCTCTTGGTGGACTTCTCTTTATCTGGCGCATGAGAGAAGGAAGTTGCCATCTATGGAGTGGGGACCAAAAGCTGCTGGATGTAGATATGGCGCCCCTTGGACTGGGAGTGTGGTTGGGAGTGTGGTGTCCACTTGCCTGGTCTTGGGAGAAAATGTAACATCCCAGGTTGAAACCCTAGTCCACTACTGAGTCAACATGACTCAACAAAATAAAATGCAGGTAATGTAGACTCAAGCTAAATTGAGTTGATCTAGTCAACTCTTATTACAAACCAAAAACCCTAATTCTTTGGGCAAGGTTAATCAGAGATCCAGATGGAGCTCTGAAGTCTTCTTCTGAGTCTGGTGCCCGCACCATATCTGGCTCAATTGAAATTAGTTTATGGTACTCTAGAGATTGTTCATTTGAATTAATTGCTTATTCTGATGCTGACTTTGCTGGGTGTAAACTTGATCGTGAAAGTACTAGTGGAACCTGTCAGTTTCTTGGAGTAAATTTGATCTCTTGGAGTAGCAAGAAACAGAACTTAGTTGCTTTATCTACGACGGAAGCCGAATATATAGCAGCTGGAAGCTGTTGTGCTCAAATCCTCTGGATCAAACAGCAACTCGAAGATTTTGGCATTAAACTAACTAAGACACCCATAAGATGTGACAATACTAGTGCAATCAACCTATCTAAAAATCCTATGCAACATTCAAGAAGTAAACACATTGAAATAAGACATCATTTCATAAGAGATCATGTACAAAATTCTAATATAATTCTTGATTTTGTTTGTACTGATGATCAGTTAGCAAATGTGTTTACCAATCCTTTGAGTGAGGACAGGTTCTGTCTGATTAGAAGAGAGTTATGTGTCATTGATCCATTCTCCTAGAACTCTCTTAGTATCAATTATACCTAAATCCTAGAGCTCAAAACCTATTGATTAAAGCCCTAAAATCCTTATCAAAATATTTCCTATTTTTCAAAAAAATTTTCTGGATTTTCTCGATTTTTTTGGCCAAGTGTCGACACTTGACACATTCGAAGTGTCGACACTTACGAAACCGAAGCTGTTTTTAAAAAGGCCAAACAAGGGTTTTGTAATTGTCATTCCCCCATTGATTTCTTGCAACAGTGGTCCCCTCTATCCAAATCCATCCTTTTACTCTTTAATCCATCACAAATCAGGTATTTCCCCCTTCCAATTTTATTTTATTTTTCCTCGTTTTTGGTTTTGTCGTTTTCGAACCAAACAACCGTGATTGTGTTTTTCCGAATATTTTTCATGAATCTAACCAGATTTTTGCATGTTTTAGTGGATTTCTAAAACTCCATTTGAGGGAATAGTGATTTAAACATATTTTTCTCGGATTTCCCTCGTCTTTTGGTCGTTTTCATGCCCTTTTCACCCACTTTTCGCAAAAACACTGTTCTATTGATTTTTGACCAAAATAATTTGGGTTTTCATCTCAATTAAGTATGATAAATCCATTTATTATTAATTTAGAAAGGTTTCTCATGATATATTTGTGACATTTTCGTCTATTGGCTAAAACCCTAAGTGTTTAGACCCAAATCCCATGGTTTTTGATTTTTTAGGCCTTACAAAAAATTACTTTCCAAAGGTTCAAATATGTTTTAATGAACAAAAATATGTTCGAAATATCGTCATTTGATCAAAGTTGTAAAAATCCCACTTTAAACTGATTTACGATCTTTTCAAACGTTGTTGATTTAAATTCTGGTTTCCAAAACCTATCTAAACATTCTTTTTTTTAGGAATGAAACTCTCCTTATCTCAACCTGTAGCCAATCCCTTGTTCTAAACCTTTCTTCCTTTTTCCTTGGTCAGTTGGCTGTAATGGGTCCTAGGAAGAGACTTGCAGTTAGGGAGAGGCCCAGTCGTGGTGTTGAGAGGAGGACAAAGGCCAGATTTGATACAGCACAGCCGAGTAGTGCAGCCATACCGAGCTCCCCCCTGCAAAGAGGATGGCAGGGAAGTTAGTAGCCTCAGGGAGGAGAGTCGACTTGCAGTGTTTCGACAGGCACCACTTCGGCATTCGACAGGTACTCATTGATTCTGGATTAGTACCATTCTGCACCATGCAGGAGAGGTACTATCCTTACCTAGTGAGAGAGTTTTATGGTGCACTAGACTGTCGACGTCTACTGTGGACTACTTCAGTCAGGGGCATTCAGATTTCATTGATAGATGAGCTACTGAGCAGAGTTTGGGAGATCCCCCGGAGGGGAGTCTGTGTCTTTTCAGTAGATGATAGAGAGGTTGCATTCAGGTGCATACTTGAGAGAGAAGACGTTCGCGGTATATCCATAGTTACCATGAACCGGTTGTCATTGGAGATGTGCCTGCTGCACCACATCATAGCACAGATTCTGCTACCGAAAACTGGGAGATTTGACTTCATCACCGAGAGGGAGTTGATGGTGATGACGAGCCTGATTGAGAGGAGGTAGATTGATCTACCATCCCTGATGCTCACTCAGATGCATGATGCTGCGACACAGCGTCGACACTGTTTACCATACGGCATGGCACTGACCAGACTTTTCAGAGCATGTGGAGTATCATTGGAGAGCGAGATCCCCAAGGAGATACTACACACAGATGTGTATGACGAGAGGTCATTGCACCGCATGGGATACAGGTTAGTTGGAGGTCGATGGGTTCGCAAAGAGTCTGGCCAGGAGCCAGATGAGGAGGATGAGATTCGAGAGGCAGAGGCTGGACCATCTGAGCCAGCAGTTTTTCCTCCAGTAGATGAACCATCGACACAGGCAGAGCACTTGTCTCCTAACACTTCAGCTCCTCCACCACCGTCTACAGGACTATCTTTTGAGGAGCATGCCAGAGAGCAGTTCACAGAGATCAGAGGTGAGATGACTCAGCTACGTAGCGAGGTCGAGCTTCTACGAGCACATACTACCTCGGAGTATGCTGAGATTCGCAGATCCATGGAGGAGGGATTCTCTCGCATTGAGGGACTGTTGAGATCCCTTATACCTTCTACAGCCCCTGCAGTTGCACGATCAGATGATGATGATGATGATGACGATGATGATGATGGTGGCGATCACCAAAGCAACCATGCTGATTGTGTTGAGGGTGGTGATCAGGATGTTGACCGAGCTACAGAGGTTGTGGGCTGTGACAGTGACAGTGTTGGCAGTGCCGATGCTTATGAGATGGTCAGTCGAGATCCTCCCACTACACCAGCTCCTACTACTACCTTGGTTGATTCCGCACCGGACCTTGTTACGCCAGCTGATCATCTTTCACCCCCTTCCACTAGATCATCTAGGGTTGTACCTGCCTTTGGTCCTTCTGGCCGCACTAGGAGTCGTAGAGCTTTAGCACCTCCTAGGGCATTAGCCACTAGATCTAGGATCAGTGCTCCTTTCAGTCTTGATGTTCCATCTGATGAGGATTAGCCTCGTAGATGTCTATTATAGCTCTTGTGTTGTATGTTTGATACTTATATGATATCTGTATGTTTCAGCTCTTGCTGATGACTCAGCAAATTTTGTACTGAAAACTTATCTTATATATATATTTCTGTTCAGTACTCTTTATTTGTGCTTCAATGAATTAATTTACTATTTTTTGGCTCTGATACTCTTTTATCTTGATATATTTTAGCTCTGATATTCTTTGATATTAGCATAATTTTGGCTCTGATATCTATGTTATTTGATTCTCTACTATCTTTTTGTCTCCATGCTCATTATGAGGGGGAGGAAATATTCTCCTTTCTAATGATTGACAAAAAGGGGGAGAAAGTGTACTGATTTTATTGATGTATAAATTTGTTGAGAAAAAGGTGTTAATTCGTAAAGTGTTAATTCATAACTTTGTTGAGAAATTGTATTGATTGTGTTGATTTTTCACCTTGTAAGAATCTTTGAAGTTTACCTTAATAAGAAGTATCTAATTAAGGGGGAGATTGATTCTTCCTAACTATGAAGTTTTTGCCTCTCTTATGACTTAATTTCATATTCATAAATTAAATGGTTAAAGCTTGAAATATATTGCCTTTTTACTCAAGGTTTTGTCATCATCAAAAAGGGAGAGATTGTTGGCTCCACCCAGTGATTTTGATGAATAACAAAACATTGAGTGCATATTGTATTCTAATGAGGATTTCAAGTTGTGAGTTTTCAGGAAGAAAGCACCTCAAAATCTCAAAAACTTATGGTGTATGGCACGTAATGGCACGGAGCAATTCTCACAAATCCGGGCATCCTCTTTATTGAAAAAGGGCATCTAAATGTTTAAATATTATGTGTTTATGTATTCAAGAATTATATTTATGTTTTTGAGGCATTTACATTTGAATCTGAGATTTTTCAGTCTCAAGTGTCGACACCTGGACAGTCAAGTGTCGACACTTCAGCATTTGGCACAGACAAAAATC
This sequence comes from Areca catechu, assembly GCA_021397845.1. Lineage (NCBI taxonomy): Eukaryota > Viridiplantae > Streptophyta > Magnoliopsida > Arecales > Arecaceae > Areca > Areca catechu. The sequence goes on from CM038050.1 coordinate 60,689,310, forward strand.
CTTGGCACTCCAAGTGTCGACACCTATATTCAAGTGTCGACACTTAGGTTCCAAGTGTCGACACTTAGGTTCCAAGTGTCGACTCAAGGCCTCAGAATTTTGAAAATACAGAACTTTGTAATATTGAGGATTTTTGTGTCAAGTGTCGACACCTGTGCATCAAGTGTCGACCCTGTGCATCAAGTGTCGACACTTGAATGTTCAAGTGTTGACACCCAGAGATCAAGTGTCGACACCTGACAGCCAAGTGTCGATACCTGACAGCTAAGTGTTGACACTTGCAGCCTGACAGCTCTAACGGATCTATTTTTCTGGCATGCAAAACTTGCTTTTCAAGCAACAAACGGCTATTTTCGAGGTACCAACGGTCACAAGCCATTTTTTGGAAGGTTCTTGGTGTATTTAACCTCCAGCAACCTCATTTTAAAGCAAGAGAAGTGAAGAGAAGTATATTGAAGTGCATTCAAGTCTACTTAAAAGCCAAAAAGCCAATATTCTCCCAAATACTTCACATCAAAAGCCTCTTATAGTTTGATTCCTTGAAAAGCCTACAAGCTCATCCTTATTTTATTCCAAAAGAGGCACCTTGAAGGAGATTCCAAGGAAGAGTGAAGACAAAGCATCCACTTGAGCTTCAAAGATTCCAATCTACTCTTAAAGAGAGTTTGTTGTAGTTTTAAATTGTATATCTGTTTTTATTGTGATTTGACCTTGCTTTCAAGGGTGTCTTGAAAGAAGGTTATTGTGGTTTGTTGGTGAGCCAAAGGGATAAAACCAACTAGGGTTAACTTGTGAGCCCGAAGACAAAACAAGTGTTAAGGTTTGTTGGTAAGCCTAAGTGACAAAACCAACTTAGGTTTTGACTTGTGAGCTTTGTGAAAAATAAGTCGACTGTAATCTAGTTTGGATTATAGTGAAATTCCCAAGGGTGGCTTGGGGAGTGGATGTAGGTGCTAGGTTTGCACCGAACCACTATAAACCTTGTGTTTGTGTGTGATTACTCTTTTCCTCTCTTGCTCTTTAATTATTGCTAACATCTTGCATTAAATTTATCATTGTTCACAAGCACACTAGTCCCTCATATTATTGTCTTAAATTTTTAAAAGACCTAATTCACCCCCCCTCTTGGGCTCCATTTCTGGGCAACAAAAATCACCATAAACTAGGATTTAGAACTTTCAAGGATCAAAAATTAAGAGTTAGGAATGGGTTAGGTTTTACCAACGAAGATTTATTTTTGCTCTTGTTGAGGATCTGATCGGACTCTCAAGGATCTTATGGCAAGACTTCCAAATTTTGATCTTTGGGCTCTGATCTTCAACTCTACTATTTCCAAGGCAAGAACCACCATCCGTTCAATCTTGATCACCTGCAATCAGCCAGAAACTTAGTAAGGAGTGGAAAGGAAAAATAGAATTTTAATGGAAAAAGAAAGGGGAGGAAGAAGCTAGAAAGTGGCTAATATTTTCTGATGGTGGGATAAATAGGATAACTAGGTTCTCGCACCCCGCAATGCTCCGAAGAACAAAAGAATAGGCCCTCACACCCCACGATGCTTCGAAGAGCAAAGAAATAGGGCCTCACACCCCGCGATGCTTGACATGGCAAAGGAATGGTAGAATCTCTTCTTTATTTGATGAATAATATTTTTATTTTATAAAAGGGGTTGATGGTGATATTTATAGACCACCAACATGAGAACTGTGGGTTACAAAGTCTTGAATTCTTATTGGAAGGGCATGAACTTCATGGACTTGGATTTCCTTGGGCAACAACACCTTGAATCCTTGCTTTTGGCATCATGAACTTTGGATTTTGATCCTTTCCTGGACTTCATCTGGCTTGGGTGGCAACACTGGATAAGACTCATTACTTAGGGCGACAACTCCACTTCTCTAGGTGACAAAAAAAAAGTGCAACAATTCTTGGAATAAGGGGTAAACTTCTTCTCTTGATTATTGTTGGGCATCCAAGATAAATTCTAGGCTGAAAATCCATGATGGAGTCTTGAATTTGGATAACAAAGGACTCTTACTCTTCAAAAATTATGAGGTGCTCCTTGGATGTGGGCAATAAGTGAGATGGGAATTATAGAATCCTTTTGCTTTACTCCTCTTAAAATGATGGCTCTCTTAAAAGTTGATTGTCGGTATTTCTTGGGCGCTAAAGTGACTTCATGTGGCCAACCAAGAATTAGTGACATGGCATGTGATGATGTCCAAGATGAGGTGGCAAGTGATGTAGCTTGAGGCATGTGACATAAGCTTGATGATGTGGCATGGGATCCAAACATGATGAAGTGGCGCATGTGAAGGTGGGGTGCCAAGAGGTTGTGGCACATGGCTTGACTTGGGTGGCACATGGTGTCACATGGGTCTTGACTTGGGTTCCTATTATATTACAAGACTCAATAACTAATTACATAACTAATTAAAACCAACGAACTAATTACAAAGACTCAATTGTAACTAATTTAAAGCCAAACTTGATCAATTGGAACCTAATTTGATCAAAAGGCATAACCAACTAAACAAATATTTCAACTTGATAAAAAGGGTTTGATTCAACTAGGTAAATAGGGTTTATATATATATACAGGTTTCATTTAGATTCAGGAGATTTTTTACAGACTCAATTTTGGATCCAGGGGTTTTTTACAAACTCAATTTTGGGTTTTAGGGCTAAAACCAACTGGGCCAAAATAAATATTTACAAGTGATCTAGGGCTTTGGCTTAGGGCTTTATTCATAGGTGATCCACAGAGATATGGGTTCAACCTGTCAATTTCTTCTAGCCGTGGTGTCTCCACTAATTCTTTCAGAGTGGGAGGAACTCGACCCTATCGAGTATGGGTTAACTTTACTGTGATAGTGTTCTAATAAGTCGGGATCAATCCTTTGCAAATCCTCTCGGGTGATTCAAGAATCGTCAGTCTCGGGTCGTCATTACCAACAAACCAGATATCGTTGATAGTCTTTTCCCTGAGTAGTGATAATCTTGTCATCCAAGATCTGCTCGATCCTGTCTCTCCAGGTTGGTAGTATGGCAGGTGGACACACATGGGTTGGCTCACTCTCAAGGATTGGATTAGGTCCAAAAGGCTCACTAAGTATCAACGTTGGCTCCCTATACCCTATAAGGTCTGAAACATTAAAAGTAGAACCAATACCTAGCTCAGGTGGTAAATAATCACATAGGTATTAGATCTGATTTTTCTAATTACTTTGTATGGTCCACTACTACGGGCATGTAACTTCTTCAGGGTTCCAGGTGGGAACCGTTCATGTCGTAGCCTGACCATGACAAAGTCTCCTTCATTGAATTTTTTGAGTTTTTTTCTTGCGTCAGACATATGTTTATATGGTTTATTACTTTCTTTGATCTTTTTATTTATTTCCTTATGTAATTCTTTAATATGTTCAGCATATGACTCTGCAACTGTCTAATAGACTCAACTATGCATTCCTAGTGAAAGAAAATTTATTTATTTATTTATTTATTTCAAGTCCTTAATTTCAATTCTGTGCTTGACCATTGGTCAGTGGGTGACATGCAGATGAAAACTTAACATGAACTCCTAATAGATGCCCTAAGGTTCTCCAAAAATATAATGCAAACCTAACATGCTCAATGGATGTATGTAATACGCTAACCTCTACAAAATGCAATATAATGGTTAAAAAAATATAGGAAGCTTCAGGAAAAGGTAGAAAATAGGAAGTGGATTCAGGGTTAGTCTGATAGGGTGGGAAATAAGAAAAGGGCTCATGGATTAGTCCTAGACTAACGGGGTTGACCTTAAGGGTTGGACATTGATTCACACCTACAAGGATTAAAGGGTTCGCTTTACGGAATAATGCGTCAGTGATTTCAGGGATGAGATCTTCAATTGGGACCATGGGGATGAAGTCTTCCTGAGGGTTCTGGACTAAATAAACCAAGCCTTCAATAATTTTCTCTAGTTCTTGAATTTCAAGACTAGGCTCTATCATTGGGTTCTCTTCTAGGATTTCCTCAAGTAAAGTTGTTGGTGGGACACCTGAGGCACCAGAATAAGATTAAGGCTTTTCAACCCTCTATGAATTGATCAATAATATATAAGTCCATCTGTAATAAGGGCTTAGCCTATCTGAGTCCATTTTAATTGGTTTTGAGTTTCAATTCTGTACTAGTCAACTCATGTTGAGCTAGTTCAGTCCAGTGTTAGTCAGCTCATGTCGAGCTAATTTTATTTTTTTGAGTCCTATTCAACCATATTGAAGACTCAAGACCACATCATACAAGTAAAGACCAAGTCCAATCAGATTGAAGACATTGAAGTTTAGCCCAAGTCCAACCTAGCTTGATGATTTGAAGACCCCAGAAGGAAAATCAGAAACCCTTATTCCTTGCAGATGCCCTCCAGATGCCCAGATTTCCTTCCAGATGCAAAAATATATTCATATACCAAGGCATCCATGATTTTAGAGGTCCATCTACATCCTAGCCAAAAGAAATCAAGCCCAGGCGCCAAGCCCAAGCCCCTAAGAAGCAAGATACCAGGGAATATTCCTGCTACCTGGCAAACAGGCCACCCCAGCTTCCAGAGGCCCAAACCCATGCACCCGGGCCCCTTTGGGCCGGCCCCTTGGTACTCTTAGAAGCCCAATACGTCCCCCTAGGTGTCCTTGGAGTGTTGGCCAAGTCAAGAGAAATTTTAGGGATTTTTTCTACCTAATGTTTCCTTATTTTCTAGCTAGGGTTTAAGAGGGAAAATGATTCTCATGTAAAGACTAATGTGCCCTTACTTGGAGCCCAAGGTTAAGGGTCTATTTAAGGGACCCTAGCCTCTTGTATGAAGGGAGAATTTTTGATGAATGAAAACCTTGAGTTCTTCTATTGAGTTGTGTGATACCCTGCTATGTGCATAAAGGGGTTTGCGAGAGTTTTTCTTCCCAGTGCTGCAATCATCTTCCTGCTGCCAACAAGCATCTCAGAACCCTGGACGCCCACTCCAAAAGAAGCCTTCCCTTGCTATTTTTTTCTTTATTTTCTTGTTCCTTTGTGAATTTTCTAACCCCTGACAGGTCATTTACAGGTCCCTGTGTTCCTACGAATCCAACGACTCCAGCCAAGCCTCAATCGGACCACCGAGCAGATAGCCGGGTATCTGCGGGTCATTGGCTCGGTTTTCCAGGCCGCATCCGTCGAGGAACGAGAGACCCCTTTACTGCGATCTTCACAGACATTGTTAGGTACACCCCTCTACCTCCAGTAGTTTTATTGTAGGAGAACTTGCCCTAACCGAGGCTTCTCAGCCCCGGCGATCCTTCTTTGCTACTTTTCTAGGTCCTAATCTGCATGCTGATCTTCAAAAATTCATAAAGAATTCTCTACAAATAATCTTGATCTGAAATTTGGGAATTAATCACCTAACTTAACATGTAAAACATAAAAAAAGAATTGCATGCATATTAGTCCCCCATCATTTGGTATCAGAGCTTAGATTAGGGCTTGTTTTCTGCAATTTTTTATCTGTATATGCTCTGGTTTTTTAATTATTTCGCTCTGATGAAAACTCCAAAAATTCTAAAATTTCTTTTTCTGGAGTCACCATAATTAAAAATAATTGTAATAATTTTATCAGATTTATTATGGCCTGTGAATTTTCTTCAAGCCAAAATATAGCCTGCAAATTTTTGGCTCTGTTTTTTCAACATGACAAGTTTGGAAGTTTTAGGGTTTTGTTTAGCATTTTTGCATATCTTTTAATTTTAGAATATTTCCTGCATATTAGGCCATAATTTTCCAGTTTTCTTCTATTTAAAAAAAAAATTACATATTCTCCAAAAATACCAAAAAATATCTAAACCCTAATTTGCATCCTCATCTGCCTGCCATCATTACATAATTTACTTTAAGGGCACACTCTTTATACCAGATAAGGGAAGGAGGTCATTACCTTTTCTTAGCCCAAAACCACCTTCCTTGCATTCGGTCCCAAGCCTAACTTAAAATCTATTAGACCTAATTTGCCCTAGTGGGCTAGGGACACCAACTGGTCGGGTCCGGGCTAAGTGTTAGATCACTGTGTCAAGACTAACCTATGTGTTCCTTGTGCTTGGTGTCTAGAATGGTGGTTTAGGGATTCAATCCTGAAGGGCTTGTGTGCTGGTCCGCCTACCTGGTTAATCTCTGATTGGTGTCTAGGATTGGCAATCAGGGACCTAACACTCCCCTTACACTTGCTTGGCTGAGTACAGGGTTACTATAGGCTAGTTTGCCACCCTGATTGAGCATCTAGTTTGGACTCTAGGTCTACTCAGCTGTAGTCGGTCTGATCGAGTCTTGCATGAGCACTAGATCAGGAGTTTCATATCACCCACCTCCTTCACAAATGTCTGAACCCATGAAAAATTTACATGCCCAAATAAAAGCCCTAGCTGATCAAATGGCCCAGATGGCTACCCAGATAACTACCCAGATGACTACCCAGATGACCCAGTTAACGCAGTCTCGTATTCAAACCAATGATAGAATTGACCATCTTGCCAATAGGTTTGATCAGTTAAAAGTCCGGGTAGGGACTCCAAAAAAAACCCATGGGTCACAGTCCGAGCCAGATCCTGATTCCCCTCAACCTAGGAGGATGCTAAACCCTGATCTATACCATGAGGTCGAACCTAGGAGAGCCCCTTATCCTGACCCGTACTACAATCCTCAACCTAGGAGGACCCCAAACCCTAATCCATACCTTAAGGCTGAACCTAGGAGAGCCCATCGTCATGACCCAATCCCTAAGGTTAGTCCTAGAAGACCCAATCAGGATTTTATAGACCAGGAAGATAGATCCTATTTACCCTCTCCCTATAAGCCTAGTATACCCACAACCTATAGATCTTATGACTCCGAATCCTATGAACCTAGAACCTATGAATCCATAACCTATGAACCTAGATCCTATGACTCTAGATCCCATGATCATAGATCCTATGCACCCACACCCTATGAGCCTAATAGACCCAACACCCAATATTCTGACCCATATAGGGAGTCCAACCCTAGGAGAACCCAATATTCTGACCCATATAGGGAGTCTAACCCTAAGAGAATCCAGTATTCTGACCCATATAGGGAGTCCAACCCTAGGAGGACCCAATATCCTGACCCATATAGAGAGCCCAACTTTAGGAGGACCCCATATCATGATCCATCTTTAGAACCTGACCATAGAGCTGACCCAAAATCCTATGACCCCAGATCCTATAATCCCATGACCCATAGATCTGCACCCTTGTCCTATGAGTCCAGAGAACCCATAACCCCTAAGTATCAATCTAGTACTAGACAGGTTTTCCCTAGTCAACTTGAACCCCATAGGATTAGTATCCCTAAATATAAACCCAGTAGTGAGCCACTACCCCTTATACAACCTGAACCTACTAAGAGTAGTACCCATAATCAGAGACCAGAACCTAACCAATTTCTCGCTAGCCGACCTTCTCCAACCATTCCTGAGATTGACAAGGCTTACATTAACGCGGAAGTGTATGAAGCTGATGCAAACTTAGTGGATGTGAGGGAGAAGAGGAGACACCTTTAGATGACCTAGAATTAGCTAACCTAATAGATACCAAGGTAGAAGCCAACCTAGAGGTAGATGACCTTGACCACATCCAACCTAAAGCTATAGTGGAAGAACAAATAGAGGAAGAGAACCTAGGTACTGCTGCTAGAGCCTTACATGAGGAAACCATAGAAGAGAGCCAAATTATAGAGTCTAGTCCTAAAATACAAGAACCTGAAGAATTTATTAAGGACTTGATCTCTTTGAATCTGTACCCTCAGGATGAGCCTCCTCCTATAGTTCCCATTAAGGACCTCTTCCCTGAGATTAGTAACCCATCCTTCCATTATGCAAACCCCATAGCTATACCGCAACCTCGTAAGGTTAGCCTCATTAGTCTAGGATTAGTCCCTGACATGCCTTCTTATATCAAACTTTATCCAACTAACTTTGAACCTTTTTCCCTACCCTACCAAACTAATTATGAACCCACTTCCTATTTTCTGCCCTTGCCTATCACCTCCAGCATTTCTAGGATTATTAGATTGCATTTAACTGAGATTAGCATACTGCATGCATTCATCACACATGTTAGGTTTGCATCTTACTTCTGGCATACTCTTTGGAATTTGCTAGGAGTTCACTATAAATTTTCATGTGCATGTCAAGCTAGGATCAAACCTAGAGAACTTATAATCTATTAGGTTTAGATCCAAAGAGTTCAATAAAATTTTCTTCGATAGGAATGCATAGTCGAGTCTTTAGGTGTCAGTATGAGTCCTTTGCATCATCTTGTTAGGAGTCTGCATGTGCCCAGCATGTTCACCACCTGCACTAATTTTGAAACAATTGGCTAATTCTCGAAGATGGATTAAAGAATTTGATGTAGTGGATTCTATCTTGGTTAGGCTTAGGCCTAAAAGAAGCTTCATGCTCGCAGAGCCGAACCTTTTAAAATGATAGAGAAGGTTGGATCAAATGCCTAGGTGTTAGAATTGCCTTCGGATTTGGGCATTAGTTCTACCTTCAATATTACAGACCTGGTTGAGTATAGGGAACCGGCAGCGATACCTAGTGAGGCCTTTGGACCTATTCCTTTTCATTGTGAGTGACCCTAACCTAGAGTGTCCACAAACAAATTTGGCCTGAGAGAGGAGAACGGATCGAGCGTATCCTGGATGATCAAGCCATCACGGCCCAAGGCCATGACTATCAATGCTTCCTGGTCCGATGGCAAGGCCAACCAGAGTCGAACGATTCATGGATTTCTTGAGAGGACTTGCAATGCCTCAACCCAAACCTTCTCGAGAGATATGTGAGCCAGTATGACCTTCACTCAACAGGTTCGATTTCCTCCTACCCCGGGAGAATTGGTGGGGACACCTGAGGCACCAGAATAAGATAGAGGCTTTTCAACCCTCTATGAATTGATCAATAATTTATGAGTCCATCTGTAATAAGGGCTTAGCCTATCTGAGTCCATTTTAATTGGTTTTGAGTTTCAGTTCTGTACTAGTCAGCACATGTTGAGCTAGTTCAGTCCAGTGTTAGTCAGCTCATGTCGAGCTAATTTTATTTTTTTGAGTCCTATTCAACCATATTGAAGACTCAAGACCACATCATACAAGTAAAGACCAAGTCCAATCAGATTGAAGACATGAAAGTTTAGCCCAAGTCCAACCCAGCAAGAAGATTTGAAGACCCCAAAAGGAAAATCAGAAACCCTGATTCCTTGCAGATGCCCTCCAGATGCCCAGATTTCATTCCAGATGCCAAAATATATTCATAGACCAAGGCATCTATGATTTTAGAGGTCCATCTATATCCTAGCCTAAAGAAATCAAGCCCAGGCGCTAAGCCCAAGCCCCTAAGAAGCAAGATACCAGGGAATATTCCTGCTATCTGGCTACCAGGCCACCCCATCTTCCAGAGGCCCAAACCCATGCACCCGGGCCCCTTTGGGCCGGCCCCTTGCTGCTCTTAGAAGCCCAACACGTCACCCTAGGTGTCCTTGGAGTGTTGGCCAAGTCAAAAGAAATTTTAGGGATTTTTTCTACCTAATGTTTCCTTATTTTCTAGCTAGGGTTTGAGAGGGAAAAGGATTCTCTTGTAAAGACTAATGTGCCCTTACTTGGAGCCCAAGGTTAAGGGTCTGTTTAAGGGGCCCTAGCCTCTTGTATGAAGGGAGGATTTTTGGTGAATGAAAACCTTGAGTTCTTCTATTGAGTTGTGTGATACCCTGCTGTGTGCATAAAGGGGTTTGCGAGAGTTTTTCTTCCCAGTGCTGCAATCATCTTCCTGCTACCAACAAGCATCACAGATCCCTGGACGCCCACTCCAAAAGAAGCCTTCCCTTGCTATTTTTTCCTTTATTTTCTTGTTCTTTTGTGAATTTTCTAACCCCTGACAGGTCGTTTGCAGGTCCCTGAGTTTCTACGAATCCAACGACTCCAGCCAAGCCTCAATCGGACCACCGAGCAGAAAGCCGGGTATCCACGGGTCATTGGCTCAGTTTTCCAGGCCGCATCCGTCGAGGAACGAGAGACCCCTTCACTGTGATCTTCATAGACGTTGTCAGGTACACCCCTCTACCTCCAGTAGTTTTATTGTAGGAGAACTTGCACTAACCGAGGCTTCTCAGCCTCGGCGATCCTTCTTTGCTACTTTTCTATGTCCTAATCTACATGCTGATCTTCAAAAATTCATACAAAATTTTTTACAAATAATTTTGATCTGAAATTTGGGAATTAATCACCTAACTCAACATGTAAAACATACAAAAAGAATTTCATGCATATTAGTCCCCCATCAGTTGTAGGATCATGGTTCTCTTTCTTAAACTATTCTTTCACTACAGTTTCAGTCAGGGTATGATCAGGGTTAGCTATCTCTAGGTTGGCTTTAGTTAGGGAACGGTCAGGGTTAGCTATCTCTTGGTTGGATTTAGTCTGGGTATGGTCAGGGTCAACTAACTCTAGATTGGATTTAGTCTGGGTATGGCAGGGTCAACTAATTCTGAGTCTACCTTCTGTATTTCTTCTTCAATGTTAGCCTTGGGAAGAGATGGGATAGTAAGGATGGGTCGACTAAAGGGAAATCGACTGATTCCGGGGTTTTGACTAGGTGTACTGATCTTAGTGGGTTTGGGTCGATGAGTTAAGGGCCAAGGGGAGTTGGTCTAGGTGAACCAGGGTTAGTACGAGTCTTATGGATTCTTTCAAGATTACCTAGTCTCTCTTCCACTTGGTTAAATCTAGTACTGAGTTGCCTAACTTCCTCCGTTAAGGATCTCAACAAAGTCTCAATATTAGGATCCATGGTAGGATTAGGTTGGATTTGAGTATGCTGATAGGGTGTACCTAACCTATTTGCCATGCAATGCAATCACACAAAACTCGAGCTAGGATTTCCTAGACTAAAAGCTAAAATAAAATTGGTCAGCTCAATTTATAACCAATTCAACAATTACCCTATCCACTGGCTAGGTAGGAGGTGCGGTCGTGGGAGGCTCCCCATACTCTCGCAGGGTTCAAATTAAAAACAACGAGATCGCTTAGGGTATTTGCCCTTGGACCACTAGCCTTAGAGACCAGAGTGATAATCAAAGGATTGGGTGCACTAGCTTCCACACAATACTTAGAACCTGACTTGTTGGTGTCCCTAAACTGCTTTAGGTTTCTAATTTATTTTAATTAGGGTTAGATTCGATACAAAAGATGATTGTTATAGGCCCAGGATAGGTGATGAAATCCTGCCCTGATCTGACAGAGTAGAAGTGCCCTTAGATTAGGTTAAATATAATGCGTGCACATAAGATGAACCCTAATATGCGCAACGAAACTAAAATAATAAAATAGAAAAAAATAATTAATTTTTTTTTTCCAAGATTGAATTTCAGATCTAATTAATTTTTATATTTAATCCTATATCAGGTTATCACATCCGGTCATAGCTCAATACTCTCATGGGTCATGACAGTATACTTTCGTATACCCGCTCAGGAGGCGTGATTTCCTTCCACCAGAAAAACTATGCAATAATTTTTTTTTCTGATTTTTTCTGAGATTAGTAGTAGATTAATAGAGGATTAACAGCAAAATAATTACTAATTTTTTTGAGTTTTTTAGGATGGTTTTTATGCAATTTATTTTCAGCCTAAACCTAGATGTGCAGAAATTTCAGAACTAGTAGTTAAACCCTAGTTTAACCTTCGCTCTGATACCAAAGATGATGCGGGACAATATGCAAAAACTAAATTACTGATTTCAAATATAATTAACTAAAATTAATAGTGACTATTTTCTTATGTTTTTTCAGAATTAAAGACTCAAAGCATCGAATAAAGTAAGACTGGTTAACTAGTTATCACCCACAAAGTAGATCTAACAAATCTAATTAGAAAATAAGGATATGGTGATTAAGAAACCACTGTAAACTAGGATTTAAGACTTTCAAGAATCAAAAATTAAGAGTTAGGAATGGGTTTGATTTTACCAACGAAGATTTTTTTCGCTCTTGTTGAGGATCTAACTGGACTCTCAAGGATCTTGCAGCAGGACTTCCAAATATTGATCTTTGGGATCGATCTTTAGTTCTACTGGTTCCAAGGCAAGAACCACCATCACGTCCAATCTTGATCACCTACAATCAGCCAGAAACTCTGTAAGAAGAAGTGGAAAGGAAAAATAGAATTTTAATGGAAAAAGAAAGGGGAGGAAGAAGCTGGAAGGCGGCTAGGGTTTTTTGATGGTGGGATAAATAGGATAACTAGGGCCTTACATCCCACGATGCTCCAAAAATTAAAGGAATAGGGCCTCACACCCTGCGATGCTCCGAAGAACAAAGGAATAAGGCCTCACACCCCACGATGCTTGACACAGCAAAGGAATGGCAGAATCTCTTCTTTATTTGATTAATAATAATTCTATTTTACAAAAGGGGTTAATGGTGGTATTTATATACCACCACCATGAGAAATGTGGATTACAATGTCTTGAATTTTTATTAGAAGGGCATGAACTTCATGGACTTGGCTTCCCTTAGGTAGCAACATCTTGAATCCTTGCTTTTTGGTATCATGAACTCTGGCTTTGATCCTTCCCTGGACTTCATCTAGCTTGGGCAGCAACACTGGATAAGACTCATTAGTTCGGGCGACAACTCCACTCCTTTGGGTGACAAAAAAAATGTGTGACAGTTCATGGAATAAGGGCGATAACTTCTTCTCTTGATTATTGCAGGGTGTCCAAGATAAATTCAAGGTTGGAAATCCATTATGGAGTCTTGAATTTGGATATTAAAGGACTCCTACTCTTCATGATAGGCGTCTTCTCCAATTTGGGCGACCAAGAAGGATAGGATGAGGCACTGCTTGGATGTGGGCGACAAGTGAGATGGGAATTGTAGAGTCTTTCTACTTTACTCCTCTTAAAATGATGGTGCACTTAAAAGTTGATTGTCGGTATTTCTTGTGTGCTAAAGTGACTTCATGTGGCCAACAATGAATTAGTGATGTGGCATGTGATAATGTCCAAGATGAGGTGGCAAGTGATGTAGCTTGTGGCATGTGACATAAGCTTGATGATGTGGCATTGATGTCTGATACGGGACGGAACTCTAACATGATGCATGCAGATGAATGACATGAGAAGTATAAGAAAATTAGATTAAAATAAACAACGATTTCAAATTATGTTATTGATTTATTCCCAAAAAAAAGACTAAACTAAGTTAGGATTTCATGCAATAATTAGAATTCCTACCCCATGCTAGAACTATTAAAGAAATAAAAAAAAAAGGATCCTAGGTCTAAGAAGGCCTATTAGGTGCATGTTCAATCTTCAACAAAATAGGAAAAGTGAGGTGGGATGGGGTCTACATACCTAGCAATGATTGCCATGATGTTGTAGAAGAGATCTCTCAACTCAGATCGGTGCCTGGATGATCCGGTCATTGTCTCGCGAATTTGTCGGCTTTTTATCCTTTGCGTTAAAGGCAAGGAAGATGTCATCCAAGGGCGTGGCACTAGAGAGATCCTACAAATGTCAGGGGTTAGCTAGAAAGCAAATAAAAAATAATAATAAGATGGAATTAGGTTTTGAAAGATGGAAGAAGCAGTATGTGCTGGAGCTGGCAGCTAGAAGATGGAAGAAAGCTTCTTGCTTGAGGTTGGCTAGGGCTTCCTCTCCTTGGGTGTCTTAGGGTTTGGATGAAAGAAGCTTGGTTGGCTAGGGCTTGGAAGAACTAGGGCTCGCAAGTACACTCACACCTCAACACAAGAACGCAAGAACACAAGAACAACCTTGAACAAAATTTACCAAAGTTTTGATTTCATGAATAAAGATTATTTTTACAAGAGGGGGAGGGGTGGGGTTTTTATAGATGTTCCCATGCCCTCTCCTTGTCAGGATAAGAATGCATACTTTGCTTATGATTAGGAGTACATAATTTGAGTAGGAATAAACATAAGTTCCAAGTTAGAATAGGTTTCCTTCTCCTCCTTTGACTTGGTCAAAGGGCCTTGGACTTGGTCAAAGGGCCTTGGACTTGGTCAAATCTCCTTCTCTTGGGCTTGGATGCCACTTGGCTTGGACTTGGGCCTGTGGGCAGAAATTGGGGCATCCTCCATTGGGCTTTGGGCATGGTTTTCAAAGCATGGGTGCATGGGCCTCCAGGTGGGCTGGAAACCCTAGACTGGGAAGCCTAGAATATTCCCTGGTATCAAGTAATACTTGGAATCTTCATATATGGAGCTTCATGGGCTTGGGCTTGCTTCATTCTAGGAGGGCCAGGTGAAGACTTGGGTTGGCCTTGTGAAGACTTTGGCTGGTACTCCTCTTGTATAACTGGACTTGTACCGGACACAATTTACAATGACTAGTAACATACTTAAAGGACTCATAAGGGTGAGATAAGGGACTCACTGAACTCAATTGGACTTCTTGCCTCAACTTATTACAAGACTCAAAATTAAATTCTCTTACAGGACTAAAAATTGACCAACACATGACTTAGAGAATAAAATGAAGCTTGAAGTCTATGTCTGATCTGATATCCCCATCAATGTCTAAACATGATGAAGTGGTGCATGGCTTGACTTGGGTTGGCACATGGTATCACATGGGTCTTGACTTGGGTCCCCTCTTGTATTACAGGACTCAATAACTAATTACATGACTAATTAAAACTAACTAACTAATTACAAAGACTTAATTGTAACTAATTTCAAGCCCAACTTAATCAATTGGAACCCAATTTGATCAAAAGGCATAACCAACTAAACAAATATTTCAACTTGGTAAAAAGGGTTTGACTCAACTAGGTAAATAGGGTTTATATATATATATACATGTTTCATTTGGGTTCAGGAGGTTTTTTACAGACTCAATTTTGGATCTATGGATTTTTTATAGACTCAATTTGGATTTTAGGGCTAAAACCAACTGGGCTAAAATAAATATTTACAAGTGATCTAGGGCTTGGGCTTAGGGCATTATTCACATGTGATCCATAGGGATGTGGGTTCGACCTATCGATTTTTTTTGGCCCTGGTGTCTGCACCATCAATGCTCAAATGCTCGCTACCATAACCTCCACCACGCGACTGGAATCACTCATGCTGTAAGATTCCTAATCATTGCCATAATTGTATAATTAAGGGAGGTGTGCCTGGGTTTGCATAGTAGTTCGTGTCACTACTAAAGAGGCATGGCAAATCTTGAGCAAATGACAAGGTTCTATTTAAAAAGACAAGACACTCTCCACCAACAAAAAGCCCCGGATAGCCCATATGAAGGGTTCTATAACTTTTTACCAGATTCATTGAGATTCTTGTTATTCTAAAAATACCCTACTCTCCACCTATAAATGGGAGCTTCTTGGAAATCCTAAAAGATATGCAAAATTCTCCTTGTCACACTCCTCATACTATTACTATATTCAAAACTAACTTGAGCATCGGAGTGCTTGCACCAGAGCCATCTCTGATCTAGGCTTTTTTGCAAGTACCAACCCCACATGACCTACCTGCGTTGCCTACTCCAGCACCTTCACTGGTGTTTGATAAATTTTAGCACCAACAGAAGAGAGGAAGGGTCTATAACTTTGAGGAGTGCAAGATAGAATAATAATATGTCATCCAAGAAAGTGGCATCTTGATACATTAACCCGGCCACCTCCCGGGCATCAAAGAGCCAGGCCAATACTAGCCTCTACCAGCACAAACAAAAGCCTGTCCATTTATGCAGATGGCTATGGTTAGCGCAGAGCAATTTAACTAGCTCTTCTTTCAAGTCTAGAGCTTAGTGGCAACTATTTAGGCTATCTAAGCCACCCTAATGCTACCACTTATGGTGCAACCTCCTCCGGTGACACCTCTTGTGGCTCCTCAGCTTATGATGTATCTAGTTCCCATAGCACCTCTTATAGCGCCACTCCTTCAACTGGCACCACAAATGGTGCCACCATTGCTGGAACAGTCATAGGTTACCCTTAGGGACCCAGGAAGGACTACTCACCACCACCATCTTCGAAGCCCGGAGCCAAAGAAACAATGATCTCCAAGCCACCATTAGGGGCATGGCTCTACTCTGGGCCACCAATCCCCTTGATGGTCGAATGCCCCTATCATCCAAGATCTTAAAGTCAAATGGAAGCTCAAATAGCTGGATCAGCAAATCAAAGCAATATGCAACCTCTCCTCAACACTATAGGACGGACTTAATAGCGACCCACCTTTTGATGCTAAGATAATGTAAGCCCCACTTCCCTAGAATTTCAAGATTTCATAACTTGAAAGTTATGACAGGACCACAAATCTTGTCAATCACTTGGCAAGCTTCAGAGAAATGATGCTCCTTCATGGGGCTCCAGATCCCATCACCTACCGAGCCCTCCCATCTACTCTAAAGGGAGAGAACCAATATTGGTATTAATGTTTGAAGCTAAGATCGGTGCACTCTTTTGAGTAGCTAAGCCGATCCTTCTGTCATTTTGTTAGTAGCCAAAAGGAGCAAAGGTAATTTGGATTACCTCCACACCCTAAAGCAAAGGGAAGGAGAATCAATATGAGCCTTTGTCAACCACTTCAATGTGGCCACCCTAGAGGACCGTGACCTAGACCAGTCGATCGCTATATCAGCTCTGATGAGCAACCTATTGAAGAATAATCTTAAAAAGCTATTAATCAAGACCTACCCTAGAGACTTTGCTGATGTTGGCTTGGGCTAAAAAGTATGCATGAACAAAAGAAGATGTCTTTATGCAGGAAAAAGTCTCCACCACTCCATCACTAGGGGGTGGTAAGAAAATACAAGTTAACCAGAAGCACTTCTTGAGGCAAGCAAATAGAACCCGGCTGCACTCTGGATCCCTGCCTTAAAGGAAGAAAAGCAAAACCCTTTGGGACCACCGATCTAGGAGCCCTTGTAGAAAAAATTGATAGGCATCTCTACCAAGGAAATTCAATGCCTATACTCCACTGAATGCACCAAGGGAGAAGGTGCTAATGGAGATAAAATAACAACTCCTAGCAGCCCAAAAGCTATGGACCCCACTAGCTTGCAAAAATCTAAATAAGTTCTATTTATATCACCATGATGATGGCCATGATACTAAAAAATGCATCTAGCTCCAAGATGAGATTGAAGAGCTCATCAGGTGAGGCCACCTCGATCGATTCATCTAGCATCGAAGAGAACATGGGGTTTGTCAAGGTCACCTTGGCCAGTTGAACATCCATTGTAGCTTAAACCCTAAGAAAAGTGCAACCCACTTTCGTCTAGGACCATAAGCACCATCACTAGGGGGTGCTACCACAATGATCTCAGTAGCAAGGGACATCAGACCAAGAGGCAAGATAGAGAGCTAATAGTCTTCATGGAGGAAGATAATCTAGGGATTCGGTTCTCACATAATGATGTGGTGGTTGTAACCTTGAATGTTGAAAACTATGATGTATGCTGCATCTTTATAGATAATAGAAGCTCAACTGATATTTTCTATTATGATGTCTTTGTTAAGATTGGAATATCCCTTGATCGGCTGGGAAGAGTTGACTCTCCTTTGATTAGTTTCATAGGAGATGCAATCTAGGTAAAGGGAGTTGTCACCTTGTCCGTGAGGATGGGACATTATCCTCACCAATCCATCATCCTTGTCAATTTTCTCATTGTCCAAGTATCTTTGGCCTACAATACCATCCTCAAATTATCAAATCTCAATGCTTTATGAGCCACTGTGTTAGCCTACAATCTAAGGATAAAGTTCCTAATAGCACATTAGATCGAGGTGATTGGCAGGGACCAAAGGCTGGCATGCTACTGCTACCACATTGCACTCTGAGGAACTAAGACTATTGACACCTACCTAGTTAAAGGATTGGACACCCGTGATAACCTAGCTAAGAAGCATGGGGAACCAACCAAGGACCTCATCTCTATTCCCTTAGTAGATGGAAACCTAGAGCACACCATTCAGATCAGCTATAATCTAGATTAGGTAACCAAAAGCCAAATGATCTCATTTTTGCAAGAAAATGCCAACATCTTTACTTGGACACCGATGGATATGCTAGGTATCGACCCTCGATGATGGTGTACCAACTAAATGTAGATCCAAAGTGCCAACCCTTCAAGTAAAAAGAGCAAAATTTTTCACTCGAGCACTAGAAGGTGAAAATCGAGGAGGTTAACAAGTTGCTCGTTGTTAGCTTTATTAGAAAGACCTACTCGGAATGGATCTTTAAGAAGGCAAATGGCAAGTGCTATATTGCATTGACTTCACTAACCTCAATCGAGCATGCCCGAAAGATAGCTACCTACTACTAAGAATTGATCAAATGGTGGATGTGACTTCTAGCCATGATCTCCTCAGCTTTATGGATGCTCTTTCTAGCTATAACCAAATTTGAATGGCTCCTAAATATGATAATAAAATTACTTTTATCACTGACCGAGATCTTTTCTATTATAGGGTCATGCCATTTGGTCTAAAAAATATAGGTGCGACTTACCAATGCTTGGTGAATAAAATTTTTAAGGACCAGATCACGTGGAATATGGAGGTGTTCATAGATGACATCTTGTCAAGAGTAAAGTTACCAGGACCCATATCGATGACCTCTGAGAAACCTTCACCACCATCTGAAAATATCAAATGAAGTTGAAGCCCACTAAATGTACCTTTGGGGTGGTCTTAGGTAAGTTTCTTGATTTTATGGTTTCCAACTGGAGGGTAGAGGCCAACCCAGAAAAAATCAAATCCATCTACAAGATAGGCCTCCTAAGGATGATCAAAGATATCTA
Source organism: Areca catechu (assembly GCA_021397845.1). NCBI lineage: Eukaryota > Viridiplantae > Streptophyta > Magnoliopsida > Arecales > Arecaceae > Areca > Areca catechu. Next base: position 60,708,159 of record CM038050.1, read on the forward strand.
ATTCCTCACTAGGAGGATTTCACCCCTCAACCGATTCATCTCCAAGTCGATCGAATGATGCCTTCCCTTCTTCCAAATCTTGAAGCATTCCAAGAACTTCCAATGGACCGATGAATGCCAAAAAGCTTTTGAAGATCTCAAAAGCTACCTCAGTACTCCTTTACTACTAGGTAAGCCGAACCTGAGAAAGGAGTTATTTTTATATCTAGCCATCTCATCCCTAGTAATGTGCACAATGCTAATCTAGGAGTGGAACAAAATTCAAAAGCCAATTTACTATATTAGATAGATCTTGAGGAATGTGGTACACTCCAAGCTAGAGAAGTTAGTTTATGGTCTCCTCTTTGCTGCTTAGAAGCTTCGACTATACTTTCAAACCCATACCATCACCATCTTGAATGATTAGCTTATGAAGAGCATCCTTTACCAACCTGATACATCAAGGTGCATTGCTAAGTGGGTAATTAAACTTTCTAAATTTGGCATTAAATTCCAATCCTAACCATTGGTCAAAGCTCAAATATTGGCCAACTTCTTGGTCAAGTGCAGCATCCCTAACAAGTCGGTCAAGCCAGAATAAGGGGAACCTTCGATGCCATCACAGGACCCCACTCAAAACCCTACCAACACTTGGGAATTATATATTGATGGATCATCCAACTCTAAATGATCGAGAGCGGGGGTGGTCATCATGAGCTCAGAAGGGATCATCACCAATTAAGCCTTACACTTCGAGTTCTCGGGGATGAATAACGAAGCTGAGTATGAAGCATTGATCATGGGATTTAGGGCAGCCAAGTAATTGAGAGTACAAGACTTAAAAGTCTACAATGACTCCCAATTGATCGTTGGAAATATCAAGTGTGATTGTGAAGCCCACGAAGAAAATATGGTGAAGTACCTCCAAAAGGTTAAAGATTTGACCTATACCTTTTGCAATTTTGAAATCCAATAAATCTCAAAGAAGACAACTCCTGAGTTGACTTGCTGGCAAAGGCAGTAACTACTACACCAATGGAACTCCCTAGAGGAGCCTATTTCTGGCTAATCAAGAGTCTGACCATCAAAGACTTGCTAGAGGTGACACAGTTGGATGAAGAGCCTTGTTGGATTGACTCGTTGATTAACATTTTGGAAAATGGCAAGCACCTCGCTAATCGAAAGGAAGCCTGCAAGATAAAATATAAGCCTCCCGATATCTTGTACATGAAGAAAAGTTCTAAAAGAGATCGTTCTCTCTGCCCCTTCTTTGATGCTTACACCATTTGAGACCGATTATGCACTAAGGGAAGTCCATGAAGAGATGTGGTAATAATATTTAAAAAAAGGTGCTAGCATACAAGCTACTCAAACAAGGTTACTACTAGCCTATGATGTAGCAGGACATGGAGGACTTCATCATGCGGTGTGATACCAGCCAAAGGAATTCAAATATCTAATGCCTTCCTGTCATGCCGATCACCTCCATTTGTATTCCATGGCCTTTTGCATAAAAAGGGATGGATATCCTCGGTCTATTCCCACCTGCCACAGGATAACAAAAGTTCTTACCGGTCACTATAAATCATAAAATAGGTAAAGGTCGAGCCACTAGTCCATATCATTAAGGCCCAAGTAATAGACTTTGTATGGAGGGCAATAATCTACCGATTTGGGGTTCCCAAGTTGCTGGTCATCGTAATAAATGATAATTTGTTAAAGCCAGGTTTGAAAAATTTTGTAAAGATCAAGGAATCTTGCATCATCTAACTTCAGTAGCTCAGCCCCAAGCTAATGGAGAGGTGGATATTACAAATTGAACCCTTCTCCAAGGTATCTAAAAGAGATTAGGTAAAGCCAAAGGTTCATGAGCCAACCAACTTCATCATGAGCTTTGGGCATACTACATGATACCAAGAGTTTCAATGGGAGTAATGCCCTTCAGCCTCACCTTCAGGATCGAGGCCATGATACCAGTCGAAATTGGAGTTCTCTCAGCATGGGTCACAAAATTCGATGAGCAAATCAACTCAAAAAGGTGGCTTTCAGACTTAGACCTATTAGACGAGGCTTGAGAAAGAGCATGCATTAGAATGGCACATAACAACAAAAGGTCACCTTCTACTTCAACTCTAAAGTGCAAGACAAAACCTTAAAACTTAGCAACCTAGTACTACACCGAGCAAAAAGTTTTCCAACTTGGCCTAAGCAACAAACTCTCACCAAACTGGGTAGGACCCTACTTAGTAAAAGAAATCACTAAGCTGGGGACCTATCGACTAAACCAATTAGATGGAAACACCATACTCCAACCTTGGGACTTGACTAATCTTTGAGTGTATCATCAGTAATGTAGTCCCACCTACTTAATCAAAAATCTTTTTCTATATTGATTTTCAGTAATTGACAGGGAACCAAAAACCCTGGCAATAGAAGCTTCCAAGCCAAACATCTCGAGTCGAGCAAAATCTCCCCTAAAGCTTGTTAAACAAGGATCCCAATCGGAAACCTAGACCTCTTTGGATGAGGATTCTGATCAAAGTCCTAAAGCTTATCAGATGAAGATTTTCATCAGAGTCCTAAAGCTTATCAGATGGGGATCTTAATCAAAAATATAATGCTCATCAGATAGAATCTTGATCGAATACCCTTAAAGCTTTTAGTAAGCTTTAAATTACAAGTGCTAGAAAACAACCGAATAGTTCAAAATTCAACAAGTAGCATATAAGCATAAAAGAAGAATATGAAAAATCATTCATTTCATTAATGAATTTTCATTACACATGTTCATGACCATATTACATTATTTCTTGGATTCATCTAAAGTATAGAGAAAAATCAATGACATTTTTCAAAGAATTGGAGGACTCTGAGACCCCTAAGCACCCACTGGAGTGACAAAGTTCCCTTGTAAAAAGATAGCAAGATGCCATCCTCGTGCCCTAAAAGCTACCAAGATGTGTCGTGACACGTAGTAACACCCCCAGGGAGGAGGTGCATCGTGAAGGCAAGGGCGTCCAGCCTAAAACATAGGCATGACCCTTCCCAACAGGAGTTGAAGTGATGAAGGGCATACATCAACTTGCACTGCTACTCCATTGAAGCTCGGCCTCGATTTGATAAGGAATTGGATGATAAGGCATGTAGATAGAGCCCTCCTCCTCGATTTATGCCCATCAACTGGCTATAGTTGCAGCAACATAGCTGGAGTGCCAACCATTTCTAATATCTCTCATTCTAAGGTGAACATCCATCGTTCTTCCTTCTAGGCAACCACCTAGAGAGAACCCTTCCATTGCAAAAGGAATCCTTATGGTCCAAGCACTAATGTCAAAGATCGACTACAGCATGATGTGGGATAGATATGCATGTTATTATTTTTGTGTGTTTTATATATGGGGTGAGGTGGTTAAATCCTGAATATCATATCAAAATAAGAAGTAGAGAATTCTATTTGAATTTTAGAAGCTATGCATGCAGATCAGGACCTAAGAAAGCAATTAAAGGAGATCGCCGGGACTAAGAAGCCTTGGTTAGGACTAGTTTACCTACAATAAAACTACTGGTGGCAGAGGGGGTGTACCTGGCTTTGTCTGATGTGCCTGGTGAAGATTTCAGTGAAGAGATCACTCATTCCTCGATGGATGCGGCCTAGAAAACCAAGCCAGAGACCCACGAATTCTCGGCTTTCTGCTCGATGGTCTGATTGCGGTCCGGTTGGAGTCGTTGGATTCGTAGGAACTCAGGGACCTGCAAACAACCATCAAAGGTGAGAAAGCAAGGTTGGAAACAAAGAAAAATCTCAGATAAATAGCAAGGGGCGTGTTGAATTAAGGCTTGAAAGAGGTTGGTCAGCTAGGATTTCTTTGGGCAGCACTTCGGCAGGACTTCAGGATCCCTTAATGCACACAGCAGGGAGGCACACAGCAAGAGAAGAACTCAATAGAATTTTATATATCAAAGAATGCTCTCATATAAGAGACTAAGGTCCTTTAAATAGACTCATAGTCTTGGGCCCCAAGGATACAAAAGTAATTACATAGGAATTATATTCCCACCCAAACCCTAGCTAGAAAAAAAGAAAACCTAAGGTTGAAAAATCCCTACAATCTCTCCCTCTCTCCTTGCCTTGGTCGGCCAAGAGGGTGACTCTAAGTGGCCGACCAAGGGTGGTCACCATAAGGTCTTGGCACCCTAGCTCTCTCCTGGGCCTGGGCTGGCCCAATTTTGCTTCTGGCTGGTCCAAGGCTTCAGGGTTTCTGATTTCTCCTCCTGGGGTCTTCAAATCTTCAAGCTGGGTTGGACTTGGGCTATTCTTCTGGTTCTTGTATTTTAGGACTAGACTCTATAATTTGGCTCTCCTCTATGGTTTCCTCAGGTAAGGCTCTAGTAGCAGTACCGAGGTTCTCTTCCTCTAATTATTCTTCTACTATAGCTTTAGACTGGGTATAGTCAAGGTCAACTAACTCTAAGTTGGCTTCTACCTGGGTACCTATGGGGTCAACTAATTCTAGGTCTTCTAGAGGTGTGTCCTCTTCTCCCTCACACTCATCCACTAAATTCACATCAGCTTCATGCACTTCTGCATTAACGTAAGCCTTGTCAATCAAAGGGATGGTAGGGGAAGGTCGGCTGAGAAAAAGTGGGCTAGGTCCTGGTTTCTGATTATGGGCACTACTCCTAGTAGGTTCAGGTTGCCTAAGGGGTAGTGGCTCACTACTGGGTTCATATTTAGGGGTACTAATCCTATTGGGTTCAAGTTGACAAGGGAAAACCTGACTAGTACTAGGCTGATACCTAGGGGTTATGGGCTCTCTGGGCTCATAGGACAAGGGTGCAGATCTATGGGTCATGGAATTATAGGATCTGGGGTCATAGGATTTAGGTTTAGCTCTATGGGTCTTGGGTCTACTGCACTCATGGGATATGGGTTCATAAGTTCTAGAGTCACAAGATTTGGAGTCATAAGATCTATAGGTTATGGGTATACTGGACTGATAGGACTTGGGTAGGTACTTTCTCCTTAGTTCAAGTTTCATATCACTCCAGATAGTCATGGGTTCGCGGCCTTCTAGCCTAAGTATTCTCTCAACATTATCCCAGTCTAACCTGGCCTGGTGAACTAACATAGCTTTAGAAAACTTGAACTGACATCTTTCAGAATCGAAACCCCAATTTTGTTCAAAATATAGGTCCATATTTCTTTCCCAAGCAAGATAATCCTCACACTCAGGATCACAAAATTTAGGTGCTACCAACACAACATACCTAGTGGCTCTCCTAGGGTTGGGCTCCAAATAGGGGTCATGTTAAGGGGTTCTTCTAGGGTGTGGCTTTCTATATGGGTCAGAGTATTAGGTTCTCCTAGGATTGGACTCCCTATATGGGTCGGAGTATTGGGTTCTCCTAGGATTGGACTCCCTATATGGGTTAGAGTATTGGGTTTTCCTAGGGTTAGGCTCCATGGTTTCACTAGGTTGAGTTGGGTTGAGGCTATCGATCTGGGTCAACTGAGTCATCTGGGTAGTCATCTAGGCCATTTGATCAGCAAGGGCTTTAATCTGGGCTTCGAGATTATCCATGGATTCAGGTAAAAGTGGAGATGGTGGATGATATGAAACCCCTGATCTAGTGCTCATTCAAGATTCGATCACACCAACAACAGCTCCCTAGACCTAGAGTCCAAAACTAGATGCTCAATCAGGGTGGCAAACTAGCCTATAGTAACCCTGTACTCAGCCACGCAGGTATAAAAGGAGTGTTAGGTCCCTGATTGCCAATCCTAGACACCAATCAGAGATTGGCCAAGTAGGCGGACCAGCACACAAGCCCTTCAAGACTGAATCCTAGAACCACCGTTCTAGACACTAAGTGCAAGGCATACACAGTTAGTTTGACACAGTGATCTGAAACTTAGCCCGGACCCGACCAGTTGGTGTCCCTAGCCCACTAGGGAAAATTAAGTCTAATAGATTTTAATTAGGCTCGGAACTGAATGTAGGGAATCTGGTTTTGGGCTAAGGAGAGGTGATCAAATTCTCCCCCCATCTGACATAGCAAGAGTGCCCTTAAAGGTAGTTTATGCAATGATGGCAGGCATATGATGCAAAATTAGGGTTTAAGTGTTTTAGGTAGCTTTTACATATGTAATTTTTTTTTTTTGTTCTTTTATATAAATATGATTTGTAGCCAATGACCTAATATGCTAGAAACATACAAAAATAAAAGATATGCAAAGAGATGCTAAACAAAACCCTAAACCTTCCAAAGTTGCCTTGCTGAAAGAAATAGAGCCAAATATTTATAGGCTATATTTTGGCTTGCAGAAACTGTACAGATAGAAATAAGATCTGAAACAATTCTGTAAAATACATTGAATTAAGTTGAATCTAACAAAACAAAAATCAAGGTTTCTAGCCTTCTGAGAAGGGAGAAACAAATAAAATGACAGTATATATATGGACTATAAAGGGTGCAGAAACGAGCTCTAATCTAAGCTCTGATACCTGATGATGTGGAACTAATATGCATGAGATTATTTTTCTATGTTTTAGGAGTTGGATGTGGTGGTTAAATCCCAAATATCGTATCAAAAATATGATGTAGAAAATTTTATATGAATTTTAAAATTTATGCATGCAGATCAGGCCTAGGAAAGCAGTAAAGAGGGATCGATGGGGTTGAGAAGCCTCGGTTAGGGCTTATTCTCCTACAATAAAACTACTGATGGCAGAGGGGGTGTACCTGGTAATGTCTGAAGTGCTTGATGAAGATTGCAGCGAAGATATCACTCATTCCTTGATAGATGTGGCTTGGAAAATCAAGCCAGAGACCCGTGGATTCCCGGCTTTCTGCTCGGTGGTTCGATTGCGGCCTGGTTGGAGTTTTTGGATTCGTAGGAACTTGGAGACCTACAAACAACCATTAGGGGTGAGAAAACATGGTGGGAAATAAGAAAAATTTTAGGAAAACAGTAAGAGGCATGTGGAAGAAAGGCTTGAAAAAGGTTGGTCGGCTAGGTTTTCTTTGGGCAGCACTTCCATGTCTTCAATCTGATTGGACATGGTCTTCACTTGTATGATGTGGTCTTGAGTCTTCAGTGTGTTTGCACAAGACTCAAAAAATAAAATTAGCTCAACATGAGCTGACTAGCACTTGACTCGACTAGCTCAACATGAGCTGACTAATACTAAACTAAAATATCAAATCAAAAGACTCAAATGACAAACTAAAAATGGACTCAGATGGACTAAGCCCTTGTTACAGATGGACTTACAAATTATTGATCAATACATAGAGGGTTGAAAAGCCTCTATCTTATTCTGGTGCCTCTGGTGTTCGCACCAATTCTCCCGGGGTGGGAGGAACTCGACCTTGTCGAATGTAGATCAGGCTGGCTCATATATCTCTCGAGGAGGTCTGGGTTGAAGCATTGCAAGTCCTCTCGAGAAATCCATGAATCATCCAACTCTGGCCAGCCTTGCCATCAAACCAGGAAGCGTTGATAATCGTGACCCTGGGTCATTAAGGCTTGATCATCCTGGATATGCTCGATCCAATCTCCTCTCTCAGGCCAAATAATTTGTGGACACTCTGGGTTAGGGTCACTCATAATGGAAGGAGTTGGACCAAATGCCTGTGTTAGATTTGCCTTCAAATTTGGGCATTAGTTCTACCTTCAATATCGCAGACCTGGTTGAGTACAGGGAACCGGCAGCGATATCTAGTGAGGCCTTTGGACCTACTCCTTCCATTGTTAGTGACCCTAACCCAGAGTGTCCATAAATTATTTGACCTGAGAGAGGAGAACGGATCGAGCATTTCCTGGATGATCAAGCCTTAATGACCCGGGGCCATGGTTATTAATGCTTCCTAGTTCGATGGCAAGGCCGCCAGAGTTGGATGATTTATGGATTTCTTGAGAGGACTTGCAACACCTCAACCCAGACCTCCTCTAGAGATATGTGAGCCAGTCTGATCTGCACTCGACAGGGTCGAGTTTCTCCCACCCTTGGAGAATTGGTGCGAACACCAGAGGCACCAGAATAAGATAGAGGCTTTTCAACCCTCTGTGGATTGATCAATAATATATAAGTCCATCTGTAACAAGGGCTTAGTCCATTTGAGTCCATTTTTAGTTTGTCATTTGAGTTTTTTGAGTTGATATTTCAGTTTAGTATTAGTCATCTCATGTTGAGCTAGTCCAGTCCAGTGCTAGTCAGCTCATGTTGAGCTAATTTTATTTTTTTGAGTCCTGTGCAAATACACTGAAGACTCAAGACCACATCATACAAGTGAAGACCAAGTCCAATCAGTTTAAAGACATGGAAGTGCTGCCCAAAGAAAACCTAGCCGACCAACCTCCTTCAAGCCTTTCTTCCACACTTCTCTTGCTATTTTCTTTAGATTTTTCTTATTTTCAATCTTGTTTTCTCACCCCTGATGGTTGTTTGTAGGTCTCCGAGTTCCTACGAATCCAATGACTCCAACTGGGCTATAATTGGACCACCGAGCAGAAAGCCGGGAATCCATGAGTCTCTAGCTTGATTTTTCAAGCCGCATCCATCAAGGAACGAGTGATCTCTTCGCTACGATCTTCATCAGCACTTCAGACATTACCAGGTACATCCCCTCTACCATCAGTAATTTTATTGTAGGAGAACTAGCCCTAACCGAGGCTTCTCAACCTTGGCGATCCCTCTTTACTACTTTCTTAGGTCCTGATCTGCATACGTAACTTTTAAAATTCATATAGAATTATCTACATCATATTTTGATCCGATATTCAAGATTTAACTACCTCATCCAACCCCTAAAACATAAAAAAATAATCGCTTGCATATTAGTTTCGCATCACAGCATCTTTCCATGTATTTTCGTAATAGCAAAATGCCACAGGGTTTGTTTTGCCCCTCCCCTTATTTATTAAAAAATGGAAGAGAGCTACCAATGCCTATGTCCAATCAACATGCAGTGGATGGCCCCTCCTGGAAAGTAAATGCCTCCAAAAAGTGGAGTTTGGGTGATGAACATCCATGCCGAGATCTATCCCCCTAGGGAACATTGCCGTAAAGACACTTGCCATCTGAGAGTCACACCTGGTCAAAGTTTCTTTGAAAATCTAGGTTCTATGACAAATGGCATTATTGACCACACGGTATTCAATGATTTGGGAAAAAATAATAGGGCATCCACTAAATAATAATGCATTAAATGTGCATGGAAGAAGAATGTATACAACTCCAAGTGACCAACCCTTGATATGTCATAGCCCAAAGGTCATTCAACATCCATTGCTCCAAGTGACCGGCCCTTGATTGGTCAGAGTCTAAAGGCCATTAGCATCCACTGCTCCAAATGACCAACTATTGATCAGTCAGAGCTCAAAGGACATTCAGTGCCCATGGCTCCAAGTGACTGATCCCTAATCTATCAGAGCCCTAAAGGCCATTTAGTGTCCATGGCTCCAAGTGATCGGCCCTTAATCGGTTAGAGCCTAAAGGCCATTCAGCACCAATGGCTCAAGTGACCAACCCTTAATCAGTTAGAGCCCTAGAGGCTATTTAGCACCCATGTCTTCAAGTGATCGACCCTTGATCATTCAAAGCACTACAGGCCATTTAGCATCCATGGTTCCAAGTGACCAACCCTTGATTGGATAGAGCCTAAAGACCATTCCGTTCTATTGACTCCGTTATTGATTTTGATGAAAAGCAAAACGATTAAGTATAAGTTGAGTACTAATGATTTTCTTGAAGTATATTTTTATAAAAAAAGGTGCTCATAAATTTGAAGAAGTTTATTTGATTGAAGAAGCCAAGCTTAGATGAAAAGATTTGCTCAAAGAGACTTGGACAATCAAAGTTTGCTTGAATGGTCAATCGAGTGAAGTATAAATGAGTTTCAGCACAAGTTCAGACATTTTTGTGAAGATTTCAACTAGGTGTCGACTCAAAGTGTCGACACATGTCACCAAGTGTTGACACATGGAAGTGAAGTGTCGACTCAAGCTAGTATTCAAAGAATGTTTCAGATGGGATGGCTGAAGTATCAATACATGGACCTAAAGTGTCGACTCAAAGTGTCGACACATGGATCAGTTCATCGTCTGAGATTTTTAAGCCATAGAATTTACTGAAAATGAAGAACTACAGAAGTGTCGACACATGGATATGAAATATCGACTCAAAGTGTCGACTCACCTGAGGAAGTGTCGATACATCTGAGATTTTCAGAGAACCATATTGAAGATTTTTGAACTGGGTGTCGACTCAAGAAGTTCAAGTGTCGACTTGAAGTGTTGACTCAACCTGAAGTGTCGACACATGGAGTTTTGGAAACAGTAACGACTAGTTTTTCAAATACAAAACTTGACCCTTTTGCCCTCCAATGGCTAGATTTTCAAGTCTAACGGCTAGAAACCAAATTTGAGACCTTGGGAAGGTATTTATATGCTCCAAATCAAATCAAAAGGAAAGTAGTTGATGAGAATGAAATAAAAGCATTCAATAGAGAAGAAAAGAGAGCTTTAACTCCTATCCATTAAAGATTCAACCACTCTCAAGTAAAAGCAAGCCTCCAAGCATTCAACAGCCTTCAAGAGTATCGAAGATCATCCATTCATGAGCATTCAAAAGGCTTCAACAAGTTCAAAGCACCTCTACATCGAGCTTCAAAGAGATACCCGCATTTATTTAGAAAGCTTATATTGTTTCTTTACTTCAAAACTTTATTTGTTGTAAGGGTTCTTGGTTTGCCTAGTGTAAAACCAAGAGAGGTTATTGGTGAGCCTTTGAAAACTAATTAGGTTCCTGGTTAGCCCAGAAAACCAAGAGAGATTTGTGGTGAGCCTTAAAACTATTTAGGTTCTTGGTTAGCCCATAAAACCAAGTGAGGTTTTGACTTGTTGTCCATGTAAAAACAAGTTGAATTTTTGATTAGTGAGCCCGGAAAACTAATCAACTATAATCGGTAGAGATTATAGTGAATTCTCAAGGGGATCTTGGAGAGTGGATGTAGTGCATTGGATAGCACCGAACCACTATATTTCTTGATCTTTATGGTTGATTGATCTCTTTACTTATTTTTCATTTATTGCTCTTTATTTTTGCTACACTTTTATTTGAGAGCATTATATTTGAATTCATAGTACCTTAATTAATTTTTGAATTGGATTACATCCTATTTCATTGCATCAAGTAATAATTTTTTAGAGACCCAATTCACCCCCCCTCTTGGATTGCTTACTGGGCAACAAGTGGTATCAGAGCCCTGTTCTCAGTGTATATGCTTTACCGCCTTGAGTAAAGATCTATGGCAGCCCCTATTAGTACTAGTGTAGTTGAGGGTCAAACCTCAAATAGACCTCCATTTTTCAATGGATCAAATTATATATATTGAAAAACTAGGATAAGAATTTATATGCATTCTATTGATTATAATATGTGGAGAGTTGTAGATAAAGGTCCTCATATTTCTTCAGTAGTGGTTAATGGCATTTCCATCCCAAAGCTCGAAGAGGATTTGGATGAAAATGATATTAAGCAATTCGGTATCAATACCAAGGCAATGAATCTCTTTTATTGTGCATTAGATCCTAGTGAATTCAATAGGATATCTACATGCACCTCTGCTAAAAAAATATGGGACACACTTGAAGTTACCCATGAGTGTACCGATCAAGTAAAAAATACAAAGGTGAACATGTTAGTACATACTTATGAAATGTTTCGAATGGAATCTAATGAGTCAATCACTGACATGTACACAAGATTTACAAATATTGTAAATGGAATGGGAAGTCTTGGAAAGGTAATGTCTAATGCTGATCTTGTGAATAAAATCCTCAGGTCACTTCCAACATCGTTGGATCCAAAGGTGACCATAATTCAAGAAGCAAAGGACATTAACAAGCTACCTTTAGAACAGCTAGTTGGATCGCTCATGACTTATGAGCTGAATCTGAAATAAAAGTCAATGGACATGGACAAAAAAAAAGGTGATTACTTTCAAATCAAACATACAAGAAGAATCCTTAATAAATGAGTTCGAAGAAGAAGAAGAAGAAGATGAAGGTGAAGAAGCCCTCCTTGCAAGCAAATTTAAAAGATTCATGAAGAGGAGGAAGTTTCCTTGTAAGAAGAAATTTCAATCAAAAGAAAAAGGAAAAGAGAAAGAGAAGGAAAAGGAAACAGAAAAGGAGAAGGAAATACCAACATGCTTCGAGTGCAAGAAGCCGGGTCACTACAAGTTCGATTGTCCTCTCCTTAAGAAGTCAAGGAAGGCCGGGTCACTACAAGTTCGATTGTCCTCTCCTTAAGAAGTCAAGGAAGAAATTAAGAAAGAAAGCAATGATGGCCACCTGGAGTGACAGTGAAGACTCTAGTTCTGAAGAAGAGTAGACAGAAGTTGAAAATCTTTGTCTAATGGCACATCAAGAGCAAGATGAGATTAATTCGGATACCGAAATATATTTTACTTTTGATGAGCTTAGAAATGCTTTTGATGAACTTATGCATGATTATAAACTGATTTTATGTGAAAACAAAAAGTTGAAAAAGCATGCAAATAGTTTCTCTCTTGAAAACAATTCTTTGTTAAATGATGTTAGTAATTTGAAATCTAAATTGGATGTTTTAGAAAAGAAAAACAATGCTTTGTCAATGGAGAATGAAGTTTTGAAAAGATCCAACAATGTTATTTCAAATGACGATCTTTTAAAGAAAAATAAAGATTTTGAGTTGGAAAATTCTAAGTACAAAAATGAACTTGTAAAGATAAAGCCTTTTGTTAAGAAATTTACCTATAGTTCAAAAAAATTGAACCTACTTTTGAATAGCCAAAGAGCCATTTTTAATAAAACAGGATTAGGCTATAGACCACAAAAATAACAAAAGTATTTCAAAAACTTTTTTGTACCTGCATCTTCTAGCATAACTTGTTTTTCTTGTAAAAAGCTAGGTCATAAATCTTCTCAATGCAATTTAAGGAAAATCAATTCTTTTGAAAAAGTGTGGGTTCCAAAAGGAACCATTTTAAGTGCTAACCCTAAAGGACCCAAGTTGGCTTGGGTACCTAAAAACAAAGCTTGATTTTATTGCAGGTATGTCTTGAAACCAAGGAAAACAAAATACTTTGGTATCTTGATAGTGGTTGCTCAAGATACATGATGGGAGATATGAAGTAATTCACTTCTCTTGAAGCAATGAATGGAGGGAATGTGGCCTTCGGGGATAATGGTAATAGAAAAATCATTAGTATTGGTAAGGTTCACATAACTCCTAGTTGTATAAGCAATGTACTTCTAGTTGATGGTTTAAAGCATAATATTTTAAGCATTAGTCAATTTTGTGATAAAGGTTTTCAAGTCATTTTTAAATCATCTTATTGCATATTGCTAGTCCGGATATAAATGGAGTACAATTTATTGAAAAAAGGCATGGTAATGTTTATTTGGTAGATTTAGATGATCTATCTTTGCCTAATAGAGAATGCCTTGTTGCAATGAATTCTACTAAAGATGAAACTAGTTGGCTTTGGCATAGAAGATTAGGGCATGCTAGTATGTATCTACTTTTAAAACTTTACAAAAAGAATTTAGTTAGAGATTTACCTGAACTTTGTTTTGAAAAAGATAGAGTTTGCCAAGCATGTCAATTTGGAAAACAAGTTAAAACCTTTTTCAAACCAAAAAGTTTTGTAACTACTAGTAGGCTACTAGAACTACTTCATATGGATCTCTTTGGACCAACTAGAACATCAAGTCAAGAGGCAAGAGATATGGATTAGTTATAGTGGATGATTTTTTGAGATTTACATGGGTTTTCTTTTTAGCACATAAAGATGAATCATTTTCTGCTTTTATAAAGTTTTATCAAAAAGTTTCAAATGAAAAAGGTATTTCAGTTGTTTGCCTTAGTAATGATCATGGAACTGAATTTAAAAATCAGGATTTTGAAAACTTTTGTAATGAAAAAGGAATTGAACACAACTTTTCAGCACCTAGGACACCTCAGCAGAATGGGATAGTAGAAAGAAAAAATCATACTTTGGAAGAAATGGCATGCACTATGCTTTGTGAAAATGATTTATCGAGATATTTTTAGGCTGAAGATATTAATACTGCATGTTACATTTTGAATCGAGTTTTAATCTACCCTATTTTGAAGAAAACTCCTTATGAACTTTGGAATCAAAGAAAATCAACTTTAAAGTATTTTCGAGTTTTTGGTTGCAAATATTTTATTTTAAATAATGATAAGATAATCTTGGAAAATTTGATGCCAAGTCTGATAAAGGTATCTTTCTAGGATACTCTACATCAAGCAGGGCATACAGAGTTTTCAATAAAAGAACCTTTATTGTAGAAGAATCAGTGTATGTTGTTTTTGAAGAATCTACGAAAAAATCCTCCAGAAAAGAGGATACATCATATGAATGTTAAGGTGCTGACAAGCTTCAAAAGTTGATACTGAATGATCAACCCCCTCAGCCAAGTGAAGAAGACAAGACAAAAATGAGAAAGGAGAAGACACTCCAAAGCACCAAGATCTACCTAAGGAGTGGAGGTATGCTCATGGACATCCTAAGAAATTAATCCTAGGTGATTCATCTAAAAGGATAAGAACTCGAGCCTTAATTAGAAATGAATGTGATTATATAGATTTTGTATCACAAGTAGAGCCTAAATATTTTGAAGAAGCTGAAAAGGACCCTAACTGGATTAATACCATGCAAGACGAACTAATTCAGTTTGATTGAAATAATGTGTGGAAATTAATAGAAAGACCATCTAACGTTTCTATTATTGGCACTAAATGGATATTCAAGAATAAATTAGATGAAGATGGAATTGTTGTTAGAAATAAAGTTAGGCTAATTGCTAATGGCTACAACCAGGAGGAAGGGATTGATTTTGATGAAACTTTTGCTCCTGTTGCTAGACTTTAAGCAATTAGACTATTATTAGCATTTGCTTGTTTTATGAATTTCAAACTATTTCAAATGGATGTTAAGAGTGCTTTACTAAATGGTTTTATAACAGAAAGTTTTTTTGGTGAACAACCATATGGATTTGAAAATCATGCACATCCTGATCATATTTTTAAATTACACAAAGTACTTTATGGATTAAAGCAAGCACCCCGAGCTTAGTATGAAAGACTCAGCAAATTTTTAATTGAAAATGAATTTTCTAGAGGGCATGTTGATAAAACACTATTTTTGAAAAGGAAAGATAATGATTTATTAGTAGTACAAATATATATTGATGATATCATTTTTGGTGCTACTAATGAAATTCTTTGTCAAGAGTTTGCTAAGCTAATGCAGGGTGAGTTCGAGATGAGCATGATGGGAGAACTCAATTTTTTTCTTGGACTCCAGATCAAGCAAACTACAGATGGAATCTTCATCAACCAAGCTAAGTATACAAGAGAGATTATAAAGAAGTTTGGGATGGAGACTACTAAAGTAATAGGTATGCCTATGAGCCCCTCTTGTAGACTTGATAAGGATAAGCATGGTAAATCAGTAGATTAAAAGTTATACAGAGGTATGATTGGCTCTTTACTGTACTTAACTATTAGTAGACCAGATATAATGTTCAATGTATGCATGTGTGCTAGATATTAGTCTGAACCTAAAGAATCACATCTGATGGCTGTTAAGCAAATTATTAGATATCTATCTGGTACTATTGATATTGATTTATGGTATTCTAGAGATTCATCTACTAAATTGATTGGATATTCTGATGCTGATTTTGCTGGTTATAAATTGGAAAGAAAGAGTACTAGCGGTACTTGCCAATTTCTTGGAGTTAACTTAATCTCTTAGTTTAGCAAAAAACAAACTTCGGTTGCACTATCCATAGCTAAGGCTGAGTATATTGCAGCATGAAGTTATGCTCAAATCTTATGGATTAAGCAATAACTTAAAGAATTTGGAATCAAGTTGACTAGTACACATATAAAATATGACAACACCAGTGCTATTTTCTTGACTAAAAATCCTGTTCAACATTCTATAAGGAAACATATTGAAATTAGACATCATTTTATTAAAGGTCATGTTGAAAATAATGATGTTGTGCTTAAATTTATTAGTACTGAATTTCAATTAGCTGACATCTTGACTAAACCTCTTCTGGAAGATTGGTTTTGTATGATTAGAAGAGAGCTTGAGATCATTAATCCTTTTGATTAATTTTTTTTCCTATCTTTGACTCAAATCAATCATATTTAACAACAATCATGCTCAATCTTTGCTAATTTTGTTGAATTTCATTGAATTATGCTTGATTTTGATCAAACCTTCAATCTCTTATTTTTCAGTTTTTAAGTCGATGTGTCGACACCTGAATGTGTCGACACATTTGTGAGTCGACACTAGAACGGTAGCAGACCGAGAATTAGGGCATTTTAAAAAGTTCTTTTTGTCATTTCTTCATCTCTCTCGAGCCAACACATAGCCTAAGGTATTCCTCACTCCTCATTCCCTCTATTCCATGATTTAAACCCATTGATTCTTCGATTTGGACACTTTATTGCTTGGATTTTATGACATTTCACCTCCCATTTGTATTTTGAGCCTTAGAAACCCTAGGTTTTCACCCAAAACTTGTCTAAATTCTTATTCTAAGCAATGGGAACCTGAAAGCAAGTAGACTATCGACCTCGTTAGTCAAATCAGGAAGAAGAACGAAGAATGAAGGCTAGACACGAGGCTAGAGCTCCTAATCTGCCTGCACGACCTCTTTTTATAGCTTCTAGCAGGATGAGTTCGAAGACCATCGTCGGGGGATGACGAGTAGATTTCAGTTTTGTCGACTAGTAGCACTTTAGGATCAGATAGTGGATTCGAGTGACTGGCTTGACTTCATTTTGCTAACTGACCGAGAGGTATTACCCAGGGCTTATTAGGGAGTTTTATGGTTCACTAGCCCATGGGTCTGATGGATGGATGGCATAGGTGAGAGGCCGGGATATCTTAGTTACATCAGAGACATTGAGCAGAGTTTAGGACATTTTGATGACTGGATCGGTGGTGGACAGCCAGATGGATAGAGTGAGTGGTCTCTAGTGTATCTTCGAGTCTGATATATTGCTTGAGGGAGTCACCGTACCTACATCCTGACTATCAGCAGAGATGAGATTACTGCACCATATTGTCGCCCAAATACTTCTGCTGAAGACCGGACACTTCAATTACATCACTGAGCGAGAGTTGCTAGTGATGGTCTCATTAGTTCAGCGCACACCCATCTGCCTTCCAGTGCTCATGGTTCACCAGATGATGGAGGCGTCGATGAACTAGCGACTCTGCCTGCCCTATAGGATGGGGTTGACTATTCTATTTAGGGAGTACGGCATCAGCTTTGACGACGAGCCCTTTCGCATGCTACTTCATACTGATGTGTATGACATCAGGTCATTACACAGGATGGGTTATCGTCTATTCCAAGGCTAGAGGAGACGGAGAGTATCTTGTCAGGTCGATGACAGAGCTGATGACGATGATGATGTAGAGGAGGAGCGCATCCTCTTCGACGAGGCAGGACCTACCGAGAGTCAGCCTGAGACAGCAGCACAGCTAAAGGTTGCATCTCAGTCTTAGCCTACTACTCAGCACAGCCTCAGCCAGTTCAGACAGAGATTTTGGGTGTTTCTGATAGCTTATTGGATAGAGTCAAATGCATTGAGATTGATATTTTGATTGTTAGACAGCATCTTGACTGCTTCATAGCTGAGACCAGAGAGAGCCACAGTGGACTGAGTGATGGCATCTCAGCTATACTGAATGCTCTGTCCAGACCTTCAGTGAGTACTCCAGCTTTTGATACAGCTTCGCCTGCTCCTGCACATTGATACGGGAATAATATGCATGCAATTATTTTTGTATGTTTTATATGTGGGGTTAGGTGATTAATTCCTGAATTTCAGATCAAAATTAGTTGTAGAGAATTATGTATGAAATTTTGAAGTCAAGCATGCATATTAGAACCTAGAAAAGTATTAAAGAAGGATCGTCGGGGTTGAGAAGCCTCGATGAGGGCAAGTTCTCCTACAATATAATTACTAGAGGTAGAGGGGGTGTACTTGACAATGTCTAAAGCACCCGGTGAAGATCGCAGCGAAGAGATCTTTCATTCCTCGATGGATGCGGCCTGGAAAACCAAGCCGAAGACTTGTGATACCCAGCTTTCTGCTTGGTGGTCCGATTGAGGCTTGGCCGGAGTCTTTGGATTCGTAGGAACTCGGGGACCTGCAAACGACCTATCAGGGGTTAGAAAACTTAGAGAAGATCAAGAAAATAAAGGAAAATAGCAAAGAGAAGAAAGTTTTGGAGGGGGCTGGAAGGATGGTTGGCGGCAGGAAGATGGTTGCAAACACTGGGAAGAAGAACTCTCAAACCCCTTTATGCACACAGTAGGGTAATCACACAAAGTAATATAAGAACTCAAGATTTATTTCATATCAAAATCAAGCTTCATACAAGAGGCTAGGGTCCCTTAAATAGACCCTTAACCTTGGGCCCCAAGTAAGGATACTTTAGACTTTACATAGGACTCCTTCTCCCTTTCAAACCCTAACTAGGAATACAAGGTAACATAAGTAAAAAAACCTAAAGCACTTGGACTCCCTCTCCTTGTCTTGGTCGGCCAAGGGGGTGACCTTAAGTGGCCGACCAAGAGGAGGGTCACCATAAGAGATGGTGCCCTAATTCCTTCCTGGGCCTGGATTGGCCTAGTTTGCTTCCGGTTGGCCCAGGACTTCAGGTTTGTTCCTGTTTTCATTTTCTCCTCCTGGGATCTTCAAGTCTTCAAGCTGGGTTGGATTTGAGCTTAACTTCCATGTCTTCAATCAGGTTGGACTTGGTCTTTACTTGTATGATGTGGTCTTGAGTTTTTGATATGCTTGGACAGGACTCAAAAAAATAAAATTAGCTCGACATGAGCTGACTAATACTGAACTGAACTAGCTCAACATGAGCTGACTAATTATAGGACTCAAATAAAAATAACTCAGCTAGACTAAGCTTTATTATAGTGGACTCGAATGTCAATTAAGTTATCCACAAAGGGTTGAGAAGCCTCTGCTTTATTCTGGTGCCTCTGGTGTCCGCACCACACATGTTGTTGATGGAGATGATGTTGATGGAGATGATGAGGAGACTGACTCTAATGGATTCAATTTTCCAGATCTGACTACAGAGCCAGTGGCGGAGGTTACGACAGACTTGCCTAGGAGTCCTACTCATGACCCTTCTAGTTCACCTATCCAGACTCTAGTCCTATCCTCTCCTTCCAAATCAGTCGATCATGTTCTGATTCCTATTCTTTCACCAGTTATTGATTCTCCTGTTATTAATTCACCTATTATTGATTCACCCATTGTCGATACACCCATGATTGACACTCCTATTATTGATTCGCCGATTACAAACTTACCTATTCATCCTATAGCTGATACATCTATCTTTGATACACCTATCGTATCATCAACTGATATGCTTGTTTTTGATACACCCTCTATTGATACTCCTACCATTCATACATCCTCACTTATCTGAGAGCTTGGGTTTTATACACTTGGCTTTCAGTATCTTGACTCTGGTCCCTCCTTTGATCACACGTCACTTTCGGTAGTCGCTGAGACTGTCGAACCGATCAGTTCTGTTCCTGTAGAGGACATTTCTTCCACCTCTACTACTCCAGCTAAAGGTCGGACGTATGCCCGATGCAGAGGATGTGGTCGTCATACCCCTCCATGACCGACTAGGACCCAACACTGAGATCTCATATTGATGTAGCCTTGAGCTTGATCTTTTACTGATATAGGACCGATTGAGATAGGATCATCTTCTGATGATAATGATGAGGATGAGGATTAGGATATCTATGTATTTTTAGATAGTTTACTTTTATGCATATATGTATGTTTTATCTTTTGTTATACAAATTTTGACTTGAAATGAGATATCATGTTATACTTCATGTTTGTGACTTTAAAAGAATGAATGTTTTAAATTTCCTTGGTATTTCATTGTCTTTATGAATGAATGAAGATTTTACATTGCACTTCAATGCTGTATCTTAAATCTATTGCCTTCCTACCTTTTTAATGATAAAAAAAAGGGGGAGTAATAAGATTAAAGTATAAATGCAAAGTATATTTGTGATGTGCAAGGGGTAAATAAGAACATTTGCAAAATTTGAAAATTATTTTGAAAACTTGAATTGAAATTGTTTACAAATTCCTTAAGAAAGGGGGAGCTATACTTTGTTTCCATTGAAAATCCTTTTTAAGGTGAATTTCATCTCAAAACCTCTCTTTAAGTGTTTGAAAAGATATTTACAAACTCTTTTATGGATCATCAATTCAGGGAGAGTCTTGTGTATTACTGAATTATTGTCTCTCCTAAATATATTTTCTTGTAGAGTATCACGATTCATGTGCTTATATCTCATATATATCCCAAAGCTCTGATACTCTCAATTATTACAACTTGCTCTGATAGTCTTAACTCATTATATCATTTGTATTTTGATACATCTTGTCAATATTGAAAATTACCTTGATACACCTGTTGCATTTAGTTCTATGCACCTTGATGAATTCTTTTAAAAGCTTTTTATACAATTTATACTTAAAGATTTTGTCATCAATAAATAGGAAGAAATTGTTGACTCTGTTATTGATTTTGATGATAAGCAAAACAGTTATGTATAAGTTGAGTACTAATGATTTCCTTGAAGTATGTTTTTATAGAAAAAGGTGCTCACAAATTTGAAGAAGCCAAGCTTAGATGAAAAGATCTGCTCAGAAAGTACTTGGACAATCAAAGTTTGCTTGAATGGTCAATCGAGTGAAGTATAAATGTGTTTCAGCACAAGTTCAGACATTCCTGTGAAGATTTTAACTAGGTGTCTACACATGACACTAAGTGTCGACACATTGAAGTGAAGTGTTGACTCAAGTCGGTACGTAAAGAATGTTTTAGATGGCACGACTGAAGTGTCAACGCATGTACCTAAAGTGTCGACTCAAAGTGTCGACACATGGATCAGCTTATCACCTGAGATTTTCAAGCCACGGAACTTGCTAAAAATGAAGATCTGCAGAAGTGTCGATACATGGATATGAAGTATCGACTCAAAGTGTCAACTCACCTGAGAAAGTGTCGACACATCTGAGATTTTTAGAGAACCAGATTGAAGATTTTTGAACTGGGTGTCAACTTTAGAAGTTCAAGTATTGACCTGAAGTGTCGTCTCACAGCTTGAAGTGTCAACACATGGAGTTCTGAAAACAGTAATGGCTAGTTTTTCAAACGTAGAACTCGACCCTTTTGCCATCCAACGGCTAGACTTTCAATTCTAATAGCTAGAAACCGGATTTGAGGCCTTGGGAAGGTATTTATATGCTCCAAATCAAATCAAAAGGAAAGTAGTTGATGAGAATGAAATAGAAGCATTCAAGAGAGAAGAAAAGAGAGCTTTAACTCCTATCCATTAAAGACTCAACCACTCTCAAGCAAAAGTAAGCCTCCAAGAATTCAAGAGCCTTTAAGAGCATTGAAGATCATCCATTCTTGAGCATTCAAGAGGCTTCAACAAGTTCAAGGCACCTCTACATCGAGCTTCAAAGAGATACCCGCTTTCATTTAGAAAGCTTATCTTGTTTCTCAACTTCAAAACTTTATTTGTTGTAAGGGTTCTTGATTAGCCTAGTGTAAAACCAAGGGAGGTTATTGGTGAGCCTTTGAAAACCAATTAGGTTCTTGGTTAGCCCAGAAAATCAAGGGAGGTTTGTGGTGAGCCTTAAAACCATTTTGGTTCTTGGTTAGCCCGTAAAACTAAGTGAGGTTTTGACTTGTTGGCCTTGTGAAAATAAGTTGGGTTTTGGATTAGCAAGCCCGGAAAACTAATCAACTGTAATCGGTGGAGATTATAGTGAATTTCCAAGGGGATCTTGGAGAGTAGATGTAGGTGTATTGGATAGCACCGAACCACTATATTTCTTGGTCTTTGTGGTTGATTGATCTCTCTACTTGCTTTTTCATTTATTGCTCTTTATTTTTGCTGCACTTTTATTTGATAGCATTACATTTGAATTCATAGTACCTTAATTAATTGTTGAATGGATTACATCCTATTGCATTGCATCAAGTAATAATATTTTAGAGACCCAATTCACCCCCCCCTCTTGGGTTGCTTACTGGGCAACACGTCCCCATCCTCCAAGTGACCGACCCTTGAATGGTTGAAGTCCTACAGGCTATTCAGCGTCCATGGCTCCAAGTGACTAATCCTTGATCGGATAGCACCCAAAGGCCACTTAGTGCTTATGGCTCTAAGTAACTAATCCTTGATCGCCAGAGCCTTAAAGGCCATTTAGCACCCATGTCTCCAAGCAACTGACCCTTGATCGGTTAGAGTCCTGAAGACCATTAAACATCCATGGCTCTAAGTGTTTAATCTTTGATCGGTCAAGGTCCAAAGGCCATTTAGCATCCATGGCTCCAAGTGATTGATCCTTGATTAGTCAAAGTCCAAAGGCCATTCAGCGCCCATGGCTCCAAGTGACCGACCCTTGATCAGTCAGAGCCTTAAAGGCCATTTAGTGCCCATGGCTCCAAGTGACCGATCCTTAATCTGTTAGAGCTCTAAATGCCATTCAGCATCCATGGCTCTAAGTGACCGACCTTTGATCGGTCAAAGCCCTAGAGGCCATTTAGTAACCATGGCTCCTAGTGACTTTGATTGGACATGGCCCTGACATTTCAAGAACTCTTGGTTAATCAAAGTCTTGAGGACCTTTGATCAGTCTGCAAAGGACTTAAATCTTTACCATTACTCAATGCTATGGCTTACGATCTATTCATTGGCCTTCTATTAATGCTAAACAAGAGATAATCATCCATATGATCAAAGTAACATTCAAACCATGAAAAATGAAAGTGAAATTGCATTATGATAAAATGTCCAAGGGCTACAAAAAGATAATTCTTGGAGCTAAACATGCAAAAATAAAGAAAAATTCTTTACAAGAGGCTAATTTCCTCTGGCCCTTGAGTTTGTACACTCTGCCTCATGGCCTAGCTAATCTTTGGTCTCCAACTCCTTTGCAAACTCATTCTCTTGGACCAACTAATCCTTTTCGGCCCTCAAGTCCTCCAAAGATTCGATCTCAGGGGATGATACTCCATGGGTGCACAGCAAGGGATGACGAACTCTGAGAATCAATACTATCTCTTCCTATGAATTTTCTAGAAGAATGTGACCACATCCATCCTAAAAGGAGGTAGGCAGGAGAGATCAAGGTCTGGATGAAGGACCCAAACCAAATCCCTATAGTTACAGTACTCGATCTAGTGGCCAATGGTAAACATGTTGCATATTCTTTCTATGAGACCTTCTTCTCAAGAAGTTCCTTGTGTCTCTTGAACCCCCATCACGTGATGGTGTGTCACCATTCGGGACTGCCTACTCGACTAATGCACAACCATTGTCAACTATCTGGGTTCGACCTTGGGATCGATCACCAGGCCCTTGCTCAACATGTTTCACATACTTGTTTAAGATGGTCCGCTCGATTTAGGGACAACCATGGGAAGTTATCATGGCCTAGCCTCAGAGCTAGCCCCCACACCTTTGTCCCTCAAGCAATTTTCTTCTGAGCCTTGCATAGCTCTTCTTGAAGCTGCATCAACCAAGCAGCCGACTCCCACCTCATCCCCCTAGATGCGAGCAATGACTCCATGGTCAAGATTTCTTCTTGAGCCGATCAAAGCTAGTTATGCATTTGGGTCACCTTGGCAACCACATCCCAGGTCACCCTTTTGACCATCTTACATAACCTCTTCAACTCATCAATGAACCTGGCCTTTTCAAAGACATGTCCTTTGGTCACTTATTGGAGGCATTTGATCTCTTCATCTACCTTCCTAAGCACCTCCCATGCCATTGATAATTTCCTTTCCTGATTAGTGGCTTTCTTATTCATCACCTTGACCTTCCTCTCTAAGTCATCGATGTAGGCTCTAATTTCTATGGCCTCTGGGAGAGATTCGGTGATAAGGGACTTGCTCGATGAAGGCTAAGCATCTTAAGGGTAAGAAAAAAATATTATTCCATTCAATTAATAAAAAGTTTGATCTCTTCATCAAATATGTAATGCTAGATGGGAAGAAAAAAAATCATTCCATTCGATTAATAAAAAGTTCTTACAATGGTAGAAAAGAAAGAAAAATCTAAAAGGATTCAAAAGAAGAGTGAAAGGCTATAAGTTTAATCTCCGACCTTCACTTTAGGATTGATAGTGGTAGGAGAGACCTTGGAGGGAGCGACTATCCCCTCAATAAGTGAGGGCTTAGACCCAGCAATAGGTTTAGCTGAGGCGGGCTTGAACACAATAATGGGTTTAACCAAGGGGGCTTCGACGGTGGTGAAAGGTATGGTGAGCTCATCATGCTCAGGGGAGCATACCATCTAGATTCTTCTTGCTTGTCCAAGAAAGCCAGGTCCAATCCCAGATGCTGGGTCAAGACTTGAGTGCAGCAATTAAGTTTGCACAGTTTGTAGCCCCATTCAAAGGCCTCCTAATTGAATGCTTGGCAATCAGCATAGAACTCCTCTAATATTTGGAATATTGCCACCATACGAGTCATATCAGCTACAAAGTCCTTAAAAGCCTTATATTTCTCCACAGCCTCCTCAGCCCTCTTCCCCACCTTGGCCAATTCTTCTTTGGCCTTCACTACCACCACCTCCCTCTTTTCTTTTTTCCAAGGCCATGTCAGTCCTTGCCTTGGCCAAATCGGCCTTTGCCTTGGCTAAGCTAGTTTTTCCTAGGTGAGCACCTCCCTAAGATGCTCAGATGTGACCTCCACCTTCTCAGGTCTTCGACAGGTCTCCATAGTATCTTCTTTAGATTGCCTTTGCTGGTCAAGGGCCTTTGCCCCCTCTAACATCTGATTCAACAGATCAACCATGAGATTTGATAACTATAACAAAGCCAAGCATCAAAAAATGCAAAGGAAAAAGAAAGACAAAAATAAGGACTGAATAAAAAATACCTGATCAATGTCATGGATGGTCAAAAATAATTTCACCAACTCCAACTATAGTTAGAGTGAGTCAAGATCATGTCCTCAAGGGCCTAAGGGCTGAGCTATTGATGGGGAACTAATATGCATGCAATTTTTTTTGTACATTTTATATGTGGGGTTGAGTGATTAATTCCCGAATTTTAGATTAAAATAAGTTATAGAGAATTTTATATGAATTTTAGAAGATCAACATGTAGATTAGGACCTAGAAAAGTAGAAAAGAATGATCGCCGGGGCTGAGAAGCCTCGGTTAGGGCAAGTTCTCCTATAATAAAACTATTGGAGGTAGAGGGGGTATACCTGACAACATCTGTGAAGATCGAAGCAAGGGGTCTCTCGTTCCTTGACAGATGCGGCCTGGAAAACCAAGCCAAAGACCCGTGGATACCCGGCTTTCTGCTAGGTGATCCGATTGAGGCTTGGCTGGAGTCGTTGGATTCGTAGGAACTCGGGGACCTGCAAACGACCTGTCAGGGGTTAAAAAACTCACAAAGGAACAAGAAAATAAAGGAAAAGCAACAAGGGAAGGCTTCTTTTGGAGTGGGAATCCAGGGGATCTGGAGGGTTTGTTGGCAGCAGGAAGATGATTGCAAACACCGGGAAGAAGAACTCTCACAAACCCCTTTATGCACACAGCAGGGTATCACACAACTCAATAGAAGAACTCAAGGTTTTAATTCATATCAAAAATTAGGTTTCATACAAGAGGCTAGGGTTCCTTAAAAAGACCCTTAACCTTGGGCTCCAAGTAAGGGTACATAAGTCTTTACATAAGAATCCTCTTCCCTCTCAAACCCTAGCTAGAAAATAAGGAAACATTAGGTAGAAAAAATCCCTAAAAATTCTCTTGACTTGGACAACACTCCAAGGACACCTAGGGGGCATGTTGGGCTTCTAGGAGCAGCAAAAGGCCAGCCCAAAGGGGCTCGAGTGCATGGGTTTGGGCCTCTGGAAGCTTGGGTGGCCTGGTAGCCAGGTAGCGGGAATATTCCCTGGTATCTTGCTTCTTAGGGGCTTGGGCTTGGCACTTGGGCTTGATTTCTTTGGGCTAGGATGCAGATGGACCTCTGGAATCATGGATGCCCTTATCTATGAATATACTTTGGCATCTAGAAGGGAATCTGGGCATCTGGAGGGCATCTGCAAGAAATCAGGATTTTCCTGAATTTTCCTCCTGGGGTCTTCAAATCTTCAAGCTGGGTTGGACTTGGGATATACTTCCATGTCTTCAATCTAGTTGGACTTGGTCTTCACTTGTATGATATAGTCTTGAGTCTTCAGTATGCTTGGACAGGACTCAAAAAAATAAAATTAGCTCAACATGAGCTGACTAGCATTGGACTAAACTAGCTCAACATAAGCTGACTAGTACAGAACTGAAATAACAACTCAAAAGACTCAAACAACAACTAAAAAAAGGACTCAGATGGGCTAAGCCCTTATTACAGATGGACTCATAAATTATTTATCAATTCACAGAGGGTTGAAAAGCCTCTGTCTTATTCTGGTACGTCCGGTGTCCCCACTAGCTATGATTGTAAAAGAAATATAAGAGAATATTTTTTTAAAAAAAATAAAAGTAAATATAAAGTAAAGTAATCTAATAGTTGGATTCCATATAAAGATCTTAGAGGTTATGAGTTAACCTTGAACTAGGTTGAATTGTATCTCTTTTATAATTATATTTAAGAGAATGCTTGTCTTTTCTTAGCATGATTTGTACCTGTAATAGATCACAGCGTGTCTTCAAAAAGTACAAAGTGTATCTCTTTTACAAAATAATTATAATTAAGCTTAGAAAAATGCCTATCTTTTCTTGGCATGCTTCGTATCCATAGATCATGGTGCATCTCTGGAAAGTACTAAGTGTTCAACTCTTCTTTTCTCAGCACATCCTATTGTAGAGATTCTTAGGCACTGATACCACTTGTTGGGAATCCGGATCAGCACCTACGCAGTGAAAGCAACATGTTCCTAGATTCAAGATTTACAAGGAGATAGAAGAGAAATATATGTAGGAGAAAAAGAGATATTGTATTCCTTGGAGAAGAACCTTGTTAAAATACACAAGAAATAGCACCCCCCCTCAAAACTAAGAAGCCTCTCGCCGTCTCCTCTCAAGAACAAGAATCAAGATGGCATCTTTTCTTTGTGAACCAAGAAGCCTCACGTCCCCTTCTCCAAAACCAAAAGCCTCCATGCCAAGAAGTCTCTCACACCCAAGCCCTGGGCCGCAAGCCTTCTCACGCTCATGCCTCTCTCTCACTCACCAAGAAGATGCCCCTCAGTCCAAACCATGAGAAGTCCACATGGACTCCCCCCTTGGGCCCTGAGCCAAGCCCCACGGTCCAAGCTCTCACTTCCGTCACACGCCCTCCTCTTCTTTATATAAAGTGGATGATGGTTTAGTTCCTGATTCGTGGTCTTCTTGGCCTTCTTGTTGGGCTTAGAATTCTTGGATTGTTAGGCTTCTTCCTCTTAGACCCAAACTGTTTAGGATTCTGTTGGAATTGTCTCCTTAATTTTGATGAATAACAAAACTCTGAGTATATGTTTGGACTAATGTTTCAATTAGAGTATAAATTTCAGGCCTCAGGTACATCAATTTCTCCAATAATAAGGTATCAGGTTCACTAAATTAGGAGAAAGAAGTTTCTCTTGTTTGATTGAGCTTTTCACCTTGGTACTTTGTCAAAACAACTTCTTTGGCCTTCATGAAGAACTATCAAATGGATTATTGGACAAATTATTAAGGAATTCAAGTTTGGCATGCTTTTCTGGATGGCATAGGATCAAATGTTGACTCAAGAGGTCGACTCACAAGCCAAGTGTCGACTCACAAGGTTGACTCATGAAGAAAATTTAGAAGTTTCAGAAGACCGACATACAAAGTTTCAGTGGCACGCTGCAAGTGTCGACTCATGAGGTTGACTTACTTCAAGTGTCGACTCATCGCCTAAGAAAAATTTTGGGATAGAACTTCATATTTTCTGGATTCTGCATCAAGTATCCACTCATGAGGTCGACTCATGCATCAAGTGTCGACTCATGAGATCGACTCAAGGTCTAACGGCTAGTTTTTCAGAATTTTAGAATTGCTTCCAAACGGTTCCAAACGGCTGCTTTTTGAATCCTAATGGTCTTCAATGGTCTTTTCAGTGGATTTAAGATATTTAACACTCACCAAACCTAATAAAGTCAATAAGAAAGAGTGAATTCATATGAGACAAACTCCAATCATTGGAAAAGACAAGAAGAGTGTGTTTAAAGAGATTTCCTTGCAAAAAGCCTCCCATATTTGTGTTGTTAAGGTTTCAAGTGCTTGGCCATAATTGTGCATTCAAGAGATTCCAAGGAGAAGTCAACTCAAGCAATCAAGAGAGCTTCAATGATCTTCATTTCAGCTCATTCTAGGAGCTTTTATTGTGCTCTTTTATTACATTCATATTCTTACTTTGTTGACCTAGTTTTCAAAGGTTTTTGAAGTTAGGTTGTAAAGGTTGTTGGTGAGCCAAAGGGATAAAATGATGTGGAACTAATATGCATGCGATTATTTTTTTTATGTTTTAAGGGTTGGATGAGGTGGTTAAATCCCGAATATCAGATCAAAATATGATGTAGATAATTCTATATGAATTTTAAAAGCTACACATGCAGATCATGATCTAGGAAAGTAGTAAAGAGGGATCGGCGGGGCTGAGAAGCCTCAATTAGGGCTAGTTCTCCTATAATAAAACTACTGGTGGTAGAGGGGGTGTACCTAGCAAAGTCTGAAGCACCTGATGAAGATCACAGTGAAGAGATCATTCATCCTCGATGGATGCAGCCTAGAAAACCAAGCCAGAGACCCGCAAATACCCGGCTTTCTACTCGGTAGTCTGATTGCATCCCGGTTGGAGTCGTTGGATTTGTAAGAACTCGGGAACCTGCAAATAACCATCAGGAGTGAGAAAACAAGGTGGGAAACAAAAAAAAATCTCAAGAAAATAGCAAGAGGTGTGTAGAAGAAGGGCTTGAAGGAGGTTGGTCGGCTAGGGTTTCTTTGGGCAGCACTTTGGCAGGACTTCAGGATCCCTTAATGCACACAGTAAGGAGGCACACAGCAAGAGAAGAAATCAATAGAATTTTATATATCAAAGATTGCTCTCATACAAGAGACTAGGGTCCTTTAAATAGACCCATAGCCTTGGGCTTCAAGTAAGGATACATAAATAATTACATAGGAGTCTTATTCCCACCCAAACCCTAGCTAGAAAATAAGGAAACCTAGGATAGAAAAAATCCCTACAATCTCTCCCTCTGTCCTTGCCTTCGTCGGCCAAGAGGGTGACTCTAAGTGGCTGACCAAGGGTGGTCACCATAAGCTCTTGGCGCCCTAGCTCTCTCCTGGGCTTGGGCTGGCCTAACTTTGCTTCCGGCTGGTACAGGGCTTCAGGGTTTCTGATTTCTCCTCCTGGGATCTTCAAATCTTCAAGCTGGATTGGACTTGGGCTATTCTTCCATGTCTTTAATCTGATTGGACTTGGTCTTCACTTGTATGATGTGGTCTTGAGTTTTTAGTGTGTTTGGACAGGACTTAGAAAAATAAAATTAGCTCAACATAAGCTGACTAGTACTGGACTGGACTAGCTCATCATGAGCTGACTAATACAGGACTCAAATTAAGACAACTTAGATGAACTAAGCTTTATTACAATGGTAGCTAAGTGATCGATAGAGGGTTGAGAAGCCTCTATCTTATTCTGGTGCCTCTGGTGTCCCCATCATAAAACCAACTAGGGTTTGACTTGTGAGCCCGAAGACAAAACAAGTTATAAAGGTTGTTGGTGAGCCTAGGTAATAAAATCAACTTAGGTTTTGACTTGTGAGCCTTGGAAAATAAGTCAGCTATAATCTTGGAGAGATTATAGTGAAATTCCCTAGAAGAAGCTTGGAGAGTAGATGTAGGTGCTTGGAGTGCACCAAACCATTATAAATCATTGTGTTTGGTGTGATTGCATTCTTTATTACTTGCTCTTCCATACTTGTATTTAAATTTGCTATTATCCACTGCATATCTCTTAGATCTAAATCACTTTGTTTTACAAACATTTCAAGACCAACATAATTATTTAAATTTTAAAAAGATCCAATTCACCCCCCTCTTGGGCTCCATTTCTGGGCAAGAAGTGGTATCAGAGCACTGGTACTCTACTTGTAGGTCCAACGATCTCGAGTAAAAGATCATGGCAGCTCCAATTGGTATGGATGTTGTAGAAGGACAAGCCTCTAACCGTCCTCCATTGTTTAATGGCACATATTTCACATATTGGAAGACACGCATTCGCATTTATTTACAAGCTATTGATTACAATATCTAGAGAATTATTGTTAAAGGGCCTCATAAGCCCACTCACTTGGTTAATGGCATTCTCACTCCCAAACAAGAAGAAGATTGCGATAAGAATGACATTAAGCAAGCTAAAATTAATGCCAAGGCTATGAATTTATTATTTTGTGCACCTGACCCTTGTGAATTCAATAGAATTTCAAATTATCTCTCCGCTAGGAAAATATGGGACACGCTTAAAGTTACCCATAAGGGTACATATCAAGTGAAGACCACCAATGTGAATATGCTCATTCACATCTATGAAATGTTTAGAATGGAACCAACTAAATCTATAAGTGAAATGTATACTAGATTTATAAACATCATGAATGGCATGAGAAGGTTAGGTAAAATTATTACTAATGGTGAACTGGTTAATAAACTTCTCAGGTCTCATCCGACTTCTTGGGATGCTAAAGTCACCATCATAGAAGAAGCCAAAGATGTTAACACACTTCCACTTGAGCAGCTTTTGGGCTCATTGATGACTTATGAGCTCTCCTTAAAACAAAAGACATTGGACAATGACAAGAAAAAGAAAGCCATTGCCTTCAAGTCCACTACCAAAGAAGAACCAAGTGATGAATCTGAAGAAGAGGATGATGAAGATGAGATGGCCCTCATTACTAGAAAGTTCAAAAGATTTATGAGGAAGAAAAAGGGTTTTTATAAGAAAAATCCTCTAAAAGGAGACTATAGCAAAGAAAAAGAAAAGGAGAAGGAAAGAGAGCAACCCACATGCTTTGAGTGTAAGAAACCTGGTCACTTCAAGTTGGATTGCCCCATACTCAAGAAAAGCAGAAAGAAACTTAGGAAAAAAGCCATGATGGCAACATGGAGTGAGAGTGAAGATTCGAGTTCTGATGAAAAAAAACAAGATATCACCAACCTTTGATTTATGGCCAATAAAGAAGAAGAGGTAAGACTTGAACTTGAAGAAGAATTTACATTCGAAGAATTACATGAAGTTTTTGATGAACTTGTTGTTGAATTTGAAAACTTAAGATAAAGAACAAAGAACTAAGAAAGAAAAATTCAAAGTTGATCAAAACAAATGATAAGTTTTTGATAAAGAATGATTGTTTGTTTTAAGAAAATAAATAGTTAACTATTAAAATTACTTCTTTGGAAAAAGATTTGAAAAAGGATAAAACATTTGCCATAAATGAAAAGCTTGTCAAAGAGAACAAAGAGTATTTGCAAGAAAATAAGAAGTATAAGGAAGAACTTGAAAAACTAAAACCTTTTATTGAAAAATTTACTTATAGTTCTGAAAAGCTCAACATGATTTTGAATAACCAAAGAGCTGTTTTTAACAAAGTGGGATTAGGTTTCAAACCTCAAAAACAACAAAAGTATTTTAAAAATTTTTTTGTACCTGCTTCATCTAATTTTACTTGTCATGCATGTGGTAAAGTAGGGCATAAGTGATGCGGCACGCATATGATTAATGTTTTGAATATGGTGTTTGTAGAGCAATGAAACCTAATTACACTTAGCATTGTACTCTCTTAATAAGATTTAAGGATTACATGAAAAGGGACTATTACATGATTAGACATAACTCTAAAAATAAGAAGGAAGAAGATCTACACAATAGGGGCTAATGATTGAGGACTTACCTTGATGAGTTTTCCAACCTTCCTATGATTCAAAACTTGAAACTACTGATGCTCTAGACTGGAGAACTTGGATAACAGTGATCAGAACCCTGGACTTGGGCTTCAGCTTGTTGGTTCATTGTCAAGGGGAATCCTGTTCACAACTCAAGGACTTCGAAGGACCCTGCAATGAAGATCAAAGTTAAGGTTGAAGGATGCAAACATAAAGAAGGGATGGGAGAACTTGTGAACAAAGAAAAGATAGTTGAGAAAATCTGGCTGACTCCAATGCCTTTGCCTTGAGCTTGGATGATGAATTGCTAGGGAAGAGAGTGGCTTTGGGCGTGGAAGAAGAAGATAGGAAAAATTTCACACATAAAACTCAAGACAACTTCACTTCAAACTTCATTCATTTCCAAAATAAATCTCTTTTACAATAGGCGTCCTAGGCTTTTAATAGCCTCACAAAGCTAGCTTTTGAAATTTAAAATCTCCCCAAATTGAGGAGGATTACAAGGGGGGTTGGAGGATTTGATGGAGGGTTTATAGGGATGTGGGGGGAGTTGGAGGATTTGATGGAGGGCTTGGAGGGATGTGGCCGACCTCTTTGAATTTGAATCTCCCTTGTTGGTGCCCAAAGGGTGATGAAGTGGCTGGTGAGGTGGCACCTCTGGCTGATGATGTGGCATGGTGAGGTGGTCTTCTAATTTCAAGATGACATGTGGCGCCAAGTGGTCCTAGTTGATGGTCCTTTTCTCTTGCTTGGTGGTGTGTCTTTTCTTCTTCATGGGGTCAAATTCTGGGGTCCAGAATTTGAGTCTTGTTGCTGGCTTTCATGGCTTTAAGACTTGAATAGACTTAACTCAACTGAATTAGACTTAACTCAACTGAATTAAACTCAACTGACCTAGACTTTAAAACTTGAAATGGACTTACAGGAAATGAAATTTTAAAAGTAATTACATGACTTAATAAACACTCTTGATTTGAAACTCAAAATTAATTATACGACTCTTAAAAAGAAAATAACTCCTGAAAAGGAAATAAAATATTTTTGATCTAAAGGATACAAGGTAACCTAATTATCTTCGATCCAAATCGGGATAAGGCTAACCTTGTTGGAGTGAAGTTTCTTTTGATTTCTGGTGTCCACACCAATTCTCCTGGGGTGGGCAGAACTCGACCCAGTCGAGTATGGTTCAGTTTTGCCCTGGTAATGCTCGAACAAGTCTGGGTTAAGTCTTTGCAGGTCCTCTCGAGTAATCCAAGAGTTGTCGGACTCAGGTCGACCTTGCCATTGAACCAGGTATCACTGATAGTCCTTATTCCTGGTAGTAATGGTCTTGTCATCCAAGATTCTCTCAATCCTCTCTCTCCGCTCAGGTAGGGTTGGTGGTGGACACTCGGAAATATGTTCACTCAATGAAAGTTTCTGGCCCAAAAGGCTCACTAGGTATTAGTACTGGTTCTTTGTATTCTACTAGGTCTGAAACATTAAAGGTTGTACTAATACCCATATCAGGTGGAAGTTCCAAAACAAATGCATTAGGCCCTATTTTCTTTAAGATCTTGAAAGGTCCCGCTCCGCGGGCATGCAGCTTCTTTATGGTTCCAGAGGGGAACCGTTCAGGGTTGAGCCTAATCATCGCATAATCCCCTTCACAGAATTCTTTAGCCCTCTTATGTGAGTCAGCTAAGTGTTTGTAAGTTTCATTGCTCAGTTTGATCTTATTACTAATTTCTTTATGCAAATTTGTGACATGCTGTGCGAAAGATTCAGCAAACTTAGAAATTTACACAAGCACTTACAAAATGCAGACTGAACTAGGCATCCTTATTGAGAGGAATTTTATTGGACTTTCTAGGACCTAAACCTAATAGATTATTGACTCTCTAGGTTTGACCCTGGTCTGGTATGCACATGAGAATTTATCATGGGTTCCTAGCAAATGCCATAAGGTTTTCCAAAAGTAGGTAGCAAAAGGAATATGCTTTAAAAGCTCATGCATCCTAGTAATCTCATCCAAATGAAACTTAATGTCTCTAAAATTATGATAAGACTCAGGGAAAGGCAGGAAATAGGAATCCGAGACTTGGGGTAATTTAGGGGAATCTTGAAACAGACCTTGGCTACTCATGATGACCTTAAGATTAGAATTTTGATCTATAGGCGGGATGCTTCTAGGTAGTTGAAGGTCATCAGGAAAGTCTTCTAAAATAATGATTGGGTTCTTCTCAGGTACCTGAAGGAGTTCTTGTGTCGAAGCTAAAGTATTGGGTTCTTCCTGAGGGCATTGTCTTACGGGAACCAAGTCCTCACTAAATTTGGTTGTTCTGATGTTTCAGGACTAGGCTCAATAATCTTTTCTTTACCAAAGGTTTCCTTAGGTAAGGTACTAAAGTTGTTCTCTTCACAGTCTTCCCCTTCATATTCATCTATTAAACTTATGTCAGTCTCATACACATATTTACTAGGTTGTTCAAATTTGCCTTCTTCCTTCCTTACCCCTTCAGTTTGAGGATACCCTAAGTCTTGAGTATCACTGAACTCAACTTGTACTTCAGGGTTCTTACTCCTATCATTCATATGAGCTAATGGGATAGTAGGAGTTGGTTGGTCTAAGAAAAATTGTTTAGCCA
Source organism: Areca catechu (assembly GCA_021397845.1). Lineage (NCBI taxonomy): Eukaryota > Viridiplantae > Streptophyta > Magnoliopsida > Arecales > Arecaceae > Areca > Areca catechu. The sequence continues at coordinate 60,742,863 of CM038050.1, forward strand.
GCATTTGGTTCAATTGGGCCATTTGATCATTTAGGGCTTTCAGCATGGTTTCAAGATTCGGGTCCATGGCTACACTGGACTTGGTCTGGACTGGTGAATATGAGGCTCCTAATCTAGTTTTCATGCATGCAAGTAGACTCAAGCTCGAGCTAAGGTTTCCTAGACCTAGAACACAAATTAGAAGTCTAATTAAGTGAACCAACTAGATAGTAGTACTTATGGGACTTAGCCAGGTAAGTGGTGGGGAGTGAAGGTCCCTGATTGCCAATCCTTAGACACCAATCTTAGATTGGCCAGGTAGGCAGACCAAATCACAAGCCCTGATGCACCAATCCTAGACACCAAGCCTGTAAGCACACACCAATTAGCTGACACAGTTAACTTGACCCTAACCTGAACCCAACTTGTTGGTGTCCCTAACCCACTTGGGCAATTAACATTCTACTCAATTTTAATTAACGGGCTGGGATTGATATGCTGGTTGGTGATTTTTGGGCTAGGGACAGGTGATGAAACCCTGACCCTATGTCAAATTGATGCCCTTAATTTGATTTCTCATGAGATGAATGAAATGCAAAGGTGCTGCAGAAGTGTGTTGCAGTTTGAAAGTGGTGTGGAAAACGTGATGAAAAAAATATCCAAAAATTCTGAAAAGTTCACAGAGGATTCCTAACTTATATGTTTCAATGTAGATGAAAGGAATTTTAAAACTAAAATCTATACTACTCTAAGCAGATCCTACAAATGAAGATAAATAAAAAGGATAGAACAAAACCCTAATGATAGTGTCGAACTGCAAAAAATTTTATTTTTTTTATAATTTTTTCTGATGATTAAATTTAATATGGTGATAATTGACTTAATAAGGAACAAGAAAAAAATATTTCAACAAAAAATTAGTGACTTGCCTTTGGAGCTGCAGACGGATTACAGTAAATAGATACAAAATTTCAAAAAACAGAACCTAATCAAACAAGTGCAATGGCTTACCCAAACTTCAATCTAAAAAACTCACGTCCGGCCAGGGGCTCATTATTCCCATGGGTCGTGACAGTGTACTAGAGTACACCTGCTCAGGAGGCATGAATTTTAGATCTTACTTGGATTTAAAGAAAACTATTCTACCCTAATGCAACCATGCTCTGATACCAATTTGATGTGGCACGCATATGATTAATGTTTTGAATATGGTGTTTGTAGAGCAATAAAACCTAATTACACTTAGCATTGTACTCATCTTAATAAGATTTAAGGATTACATGAAAAGGGACTATTACATGATTAGACATAACTCTAAAAATAAGAAGGAAGAAGATCTAGACAATAGGGGCTAATGATTGAGGACTTACCTTGATGAGTTTTCCAACCTTCCTATGATTCAAAACTTGAAACTACTAATGCTCTGGACTGGAAAACTTGGATAACAGTGATCAGAACCCTGGACTTGGGCTTCATCTTGTTGGTTCATTGTCAAGGGGAACCCTGTTCACAACTCAAGGACTTCGAAGGACCCTGCAATGAAGATCAAAGTTAAGGTTGAAGGATGCAAACATAAAGAAGGGATGGGAGAACTTGTGAACAAAGAAAAGATAGTTGAGAAAATCTGGCCGACTCCAATGCCTTTGCCTTGAGCTTGGATGATGAATTGCTAGGGAAGAGAGTGGCTTTGGGAATGGAAGAAGAAGATAGGAAAAATTTCACACTTAAAACTCAAGACAACTTCACTTCAAACTTCATTCATTTCCAAAATTAATCTCTTTTACAATAGGCGTCCCAGGCTTTTAATAGCCTCACAAAGCTAGCTTTTGAAATTTAAAAACTTCCCAAATTGAGGAGGATTACAAGGGGGGTTGGAGGATTTGATGGAGGGTTTGTAGGGATGTGGGGGGAGTTGGAGGATTTGGTGGAGGGCTTGGAGGGATGTGGCCGACCTCTTTGAATTTGAATCTCCTTTGTTGGCGCCCAAAGGGTGATGAAGTGGTTGGTGAGGTGGCACCTCTGGCTGATGACGTGGCATGGTGAGGTGGTCTTCTAATTTCAAGATGACATGTGGCGCCAAGTGGTCCTAGTTGATGGTCCTTTTCTCTTGCTTGGTGGTGTGTCTTCTCTTCTTCATGGGGTCAAATTCTGGGGTCCAGAATTTGAGTCTTGTTGTTGGCTTTCATGGCTTTAAGACTTGAATAGACTTAACTCAACTGAATTAGACTTAACTCAACTATCCTAGACTTTAAAACTTCAAATGGACTTACAGGAAATGAAATTTTAAAAGTAATTACATGACTCAATAAACACTCTTGATTTGAAACTCAAAATTAATTACAGGACTCTTAAAAAGGAATTGACTCCTGAAAAGGAAATAAAATATTTTTTGATCTAAAGGATACAAGGTAACCTAATTATCTTCGATCCAAATCGGGATAATGCTAACCTTGTTGGAGTGAAGTTTCTTTCGATTTCTGGTGTCTACACCAATAAGTCATATATGTGTAATAAAAAAAATTAAATCCTGTTAGAATGGTGTGGGTTCCAAAAGAAACCATTTCAACTAACCTTAAAGCATCCAAGATGACTTTGGTACCTAAAGTTTCCACTTGACTTATTTTTGTAGGTGTGTCTTGCAACCAAGGATAAAAGAAGAATGTGGTATCTTGACAGCGGTTGCTCAAGGTACATGACTGGGGATGTGAGACAATTCTCATCTCTATAAGCTATGAATGGTGGAAACGTGACTTTTGGTAATAATGAAAAGGGAAAAATTATTGGTATCGGTAAAGTCCATATCACCCCTACTTTTTTTGTTGATAATGTTTTGTTAGTTGATGGTTTAAAGAACAATCTATTTAGCATAAGTCAATTTTGTGATAAAGGATTTAAAGTTCTTTTTGAATCTTCTTTATGCAAGGTATCTAGTCTAGATGACAATGGCATCAAGTTCATTGGTCATAGGCATGGGAACATTTACACTGTTGATCTTGATGATCTACCTATGGAAAATAGTCAATGCCCAGTGGCAAAAGAAGCCAAGACAAATGAAACTAGTTATCTTTGGCATTGTAGGCTAGGATATACAAGTATGCATTTGATTTCAAAATTAAATAAGAAAAATCATGTAAAAGATTTGCCAAAACTTACTTTTGAAAAAAATAAGATTTGTAGTGCATGTCAACTTGGAAAATAGAAAAAATCTTCTTTCAAACCTAAAGGAGTAGTATTTACCACTAGACCCTTAGAATTACTTCATATGGACCTCTTTGAACCAACTAGAATAACTAGTTTGGAAGGTAAGAAGTATGGGTTAGTGATTGTAGATGACTATTCATGTTTTACATGGGTAATATTTCTGGCACACAAAGATGAAACTTTTTCAACATTCATTAAATTTCATAAAAAGGTTTAAGAAGTGATCATGGTACTGAATTTGAAAATCATGATTTTGAAAACTTCTGCAATCAAAATGGTATATATCATAATTTTTCTGCATCTAGGATACCTCAACAAAATGGAGTGGTAGAAAGAAAAAATAGAACTCATGAAGAAATGGCACGCACAATGCTTTGTGAAAATGATTTGCCTAGATATTTTTGGACAAAAACCATAAATACTGCATGTTATGTTTTAAATCATATTTTAATTTGACCTATTTTGAAGAAAATACCATATGAACTTTAGAAAAATAGAAAATCCACTATTAAATATTTTTGTGTTTTTGGATGCCGTTGTTTCATTCTAAACAATTGTAAAGATAACCTCAGCAAATTTGATGCCAAGTCAGATGAGGGTATCTTCTTAGGATACTCTACTTCTAGCAAGGCATACAGGGTCTTCAACAGAAGAACTCTTCAAGTTGAAGAATCCATACATGTAGTGTTTGATGATACTAATGATAAATCTTCTAGAAAAGAAGATACTGTTGATGATTTATAGGTACTCAAAAGTTTGAAAGAATGATAATTAATGAAGAACATTCCAAGGAGCAAGATGATGATCAGGACAATGAAGGAGAACAAGTAGGAGCATTATCTTCACCAAATCCACCACCTAAAGAATGGAGGTATACTCATGGACATCCCAAAGAACTTATAATTGGTGATCCATCGAAAGGGATAAGTACTCGTTCATCTTTAAAAAATGTTTGTGATTACTTAGCTTTTGTTTCTCAAATAGAACCAAAATCATTTGAAGAAGCTGAAAATGATTGCAATTGGATAAATGCTATGCAAGATGAACTAAACAAATTCAAAAGAAATAAAGTTTGGACATTTTTTGAAAAACCATCAAATGTTTCAATAATAGGAACAAAATAGGTTTTTAGAAATAAACTTGATAAAAATGGTTTGTGTTGCCGATCTCGCCGCCACGCCTGTGGCTTCGGAGCCGCCGATCCGACTGGACCGTCTTTCCCCTGGGGTCTCCTAGCTCCTCGAACCTGCAAGGCAAGGTCAGAAACCCTGGCAGGGGGTCCTAGCGAGGGAGCTCCGATGGTCAAGTTAGTGTACGGCGAGAGGGAACAGAATCTCCGAGATGGGACCCCGAAGGAGTCCCAGACTTAGAGATTGTGCTAGCAAGAAAGATCTTAGGAAGGACAGAATTCCGGTCGAGTTCCTCCGCCGAGGTCACACCAAAGGTCCCCTCTCGGGGTCTTGGATTCTGCTCGTGGAACGGAGTCTCCTTTCCCAGCCCTTATTTCTCGCTTACCTTGTCGTCTATCCTTCCCTTCCTTTTAACCCCTCATGCTCTTCCTTCGTCTGTCGCCCTTGGGAGGCTCTTTCATTGCTTCCAATCTCTTTCCCCTTCTGGATCACTGGACCAGGTGGCTTCCCCGCCTCGCTTGCCGAGCCTAGCGAGGAAAGAGTAAAGGGAGGGTGCCGGGCAGACCGCCGACCAGACCTTGGGCCGAGCGCGAGCGCTCTTCTTCCCAGGCATCGATGAAGCCCGTTACTGGGTCCTGTTTTGTCAGGACTTCACCTCTCGACTACGGGACCTGTCGGGCCGATGTAAGCAATATTTCGCGAGTCGCTGCCGACCGTACGGGCACTGTTCTCGAGGTATGGTGCGCACGGCTCGAGGGGCAATCTTGGAGCTCGTGCTCCTGCTCCTCGGAAGCTTCTCTGCATAGGTTGGCCTACCTCGGTTGAGGTGGGGCCGTCTTTGGGTGCCACCTGGTGAGGGAGCAAGGAGGCCACCGGCTTCGGCCGAGGTGGACCCCTCCTGCGTGGATACCTGGCAGAGCGGCAAATGGGCGCTCGACTTCGGCCGAGATGGTCCCGTCTCCGGGCACCACCTGGCGAAGGAGCGGGGGGCCCAGCTCGACCTCGGCCGAGGTGGGACCGTCTTAGCGTGCCACCTAGCGAGGGAGCAGGGAGGCCACCGGCTTCGGCCGAGGTGGACCCCTCCTAGGTGGACACCTGGCAGAGCGGTAGAGGGGCGCTCGACTTCGGACGAGGTGGTCCCGTCTCCGGGTGCCACCTGGCGAAGGAGCGAGGGGCCCCGCTCGACCTCGACCGAGGTGGGACCGTCTTAAGGTGCCACCTGGAGAGGGAGCCGGGAGGCCGCCGGCTTCGGCCGAGGTGGACCCCTCTTGGGTGGACACCTGGCGGAGTGGCAGAGGGGCGCTCGACTTCGACCGAGGTGATCCCTTCTCCGGGCGCCACCTGGCGAAGGAGCGAGGGGCCCGGCTCGACCTCGGTCGAGGTGGGACCGTCTCAGGGTGCCACCTGGCAAGGGAGCGGGGAGGCCACCGGCTTCGGCCGAGGTGGACCCCTCCTAGGTGGACACCTGGCGGAGCGGCAGAAGGGCGCTCGACTTTGGTCGAGGTGGTCCTGTCTCCGGGTGACACCTGGCGAAAGAGCGAGGGGCCCGGCTCGACCTCGACCGAGGTGGGACCATCTCAGGGTGCCACCTGACGAGGGAGCGGGGAGGCAGCCGGCTTCGGCCGAGGTGGACCCCTCCTGGGTGGATACCTGGTGGAGCGGCAGAGGGGCACTCGACTTCGGCCGAGGTGGTCCCGTCTCCGGGTGCCACCTGGCGAAGGAGCGATGGGCCCGGCTCGATCTCGGCCGAGGTTGGACCGTCTCAGGGTGCCACCAGGCGAGGGAACGGGGAGGCCGCCGGCTTCGACCGAGGTGGACCCCTCCTGGGTGGACACCTGGTGGAGCGGCAGAGGGGTGCTCGACTTCGGCCGAGGTGGTCCCGTCTCCATGCGCCACCTGGCGAAGGAGTGAGGGGCCCAGCTCGACCTCGACCGAGGTGGGACCGTCTCAGGGTGCCACCTAGCGAGGGAGCGGGGAGGCCGCCAGCTTCGGCCGAGGTGGACCCCTCCTGGGTAGACACCTGGCGGAGCGGCAGAGGGGCGCTCGACTTCGGCCGAGGTGGTCCCGTCTCTGGGCGCCACCTGGCGAAGGAGCGAGGGGCCCGGTTCGACCTCGGCCGAGGTGGGACCGTCTCTGGGTGCCACCTGGCGAGGGAGCGGGGAGGCCGCCGGCTTCGATGATGCAGAACAAAGAGGTGATGCGATGCGGAAGTAAATTAAGACTAATTCTTTTTTTTTGTTGTTTTTTCTTAATATTTTCAGAAGTCGGCTTTGACTCAAAGGAAAGTTAAACTAAATTGAAAGAAACTATGTAATAATTGAAAGCACAATTTAAAAGAAACTAGGTTATCAGAGTAGTTCAGAAGTAAAGGATCGCTGGGGTTGAGAAACTCCCAGACCTAGGGTTTCACTCTGAACTTTCAACAGGACAGAAGTAAAGAGAAAAGAAGGATTACAGACCAGGCAGTGATCTTCACAGAGTTTAGTGGAAGGACTCTCTTGAGCAGATTGTTGGATCCTCGGATTCAGATATCTTCGCAATGGATCCTCCAATACTGGTCCTTTGGCAGAGTTGGCTTCTCCTGAACTCAAGATCTGGGAAAGAAGAAGAATAATTTATGGAATCCAGATACTCAAGGAAGGATTTACCAGATTGAAGAACTTGAAAGCTGATGTTGCTGAAATCTGGATTCTCCTGAAGGCTGATCTGACTTCCTCTAGGAATTGCTCTGAATCTGAAGTATCCGGACTGGACTCAGATGATGGTGATCGGCCTTGACTTGGAGAGGGTGGCCGTGAGAGGTGGGGTAGGCTAGGGTTTGGTGGAAAGAAGAGGATGAAGGGCGGCTAGGGTTTGGAAGTGAAGTGGCTAACCTAGGGTTTTGGGGTTGGAGATTTCACACCTCCTCAAGGTTCCTAGGGAACCCAGATTTACTCCCTCACGGAGCTCAACACCTGGATGCAAGTGCGGAAGAGAGAAACACAAAGTTTGCTCACACATAAATTGGATTCATTCATCAGATGACTTTAAAATTTACATGAGGGGTTTAATTTATAGGACTTTACAAGAGAGCAGGATTTTACATCTTCCCATGTGGGACTAATGGGGTGGATCTTCAAATTAGGTTTGTAGAATCAATTCCCACACATATGGCCGGCCAAGAGGTTCCAAAAATGTAGATTGGTGGCTTCAAAAGGTAAGTAGGTGGCGCCTCCTAACCTTGTTCTTCAAGAGAAAATTTCTTTCCTTCCATGGCTCAACTCTTTTGGACACCTCCTTTTCTTTCTCCCTAAGTCATGGATCTTCCCATCTTTGCTTTGGGCATTTTGGCATGGATTGGGCGCCCCCTTGAAGTGCTTCCCAAGAAGAGCTTCTTTCTTTATATAGCTTGGCTCTTATGGAATGTTTTGGGCCGCCCCCTTGAATTGTGGATCCCAGATTATTTCTTCTCAAGTGGCGCATGAGAGAAGGGACCTGCTATCTTGTGGTGTGGGGACCAGAGCATACTGGATAGAGATGTGGCATCCCCTGGACTCAGGCGTGTGGCTGGGAGTGTAGCTGGGAGTGTGGCGCCCACTTGCTTGGCCTTGGGAGAAAATGTGACACCGTGGAGAAGTCCTAGACCACTACTGAGTCAACATGACTCAACAAAATTAAATTGCAGGGAAATACAGACTCAAGCTAAAATTGAGTTGATCAAGTCAACCCTTATTACAAACCAGAAAATCCTAATTCTTTGGACAAGGTCAATCAGAGATCCAGATGGAGCCCTGAAGTCTTCTTTTGAGTCTGGTGCCCGCACCAATTCTCCCGGGGTGGGAGGAACTCGACCCTGTCGAGTATGGATCAAGCTGGCTCTGGAATCTCTCCAAGAGGTATGGGTCCAATTCTTGTAATTCTTCTCGGGAGATCCAAGAGTCATCAGAATCTGGCCTTCCTTGCCAGCGGACCAGGTATCTTAGGTATCCTCGATTACGAGTAGAGATAACCAGATCATCCAGGATCTTTTCAATCTGCTCTTTCCTCACAGGCCAGTTTGTTGGTGGACACACAGGGTTGGGTTCACTCTCAAGAGCAGGGTTAGGCTCAAAAGGCTCACTGGGAATCACAGCTGGCTCTCTATACTCTACTAGGTCTGTAATGTTGAAAGTGGAGCTAATGCCTAGTTCTGGAGGCAACTCGAGCACATAGGCATTGGATCCTACTATCTTCATCACTCTAAATGGTCCAGCTCCTCTAGCATATAACTTTCTAACAGTTCCAGGAGAAAACCGTTCAGGCCTTAACCTAATCATTACATAGTCTCCCTCATTAAAAGTTTTGACTCGCCTTTGAGATCAGCCAACTTCTTATAAGTTTCATTACTTAAGTTTATTTTGGCATGAATTTCTTTATGCAAGTCTTTTATATGCTGTGCAAAAACTTCGGCAGACTCGGAGACTCGTGTGTGGATTGGTAAAGGAGCTAGGTTAAGAGGTGTGTGAGGTGCGTAACCATGCACAATTTCAAATGGACTCTTACCTGTAGACCTATTGACCAAGTCATTGTATGTAAATTCAGCTCTAGGTAAGTACAAATCCCAGTTCCTAATGTTTTCACCAACAAGACATCTTAACAAATTGCCTAAACTACGGTTCACTACTTCAGTTTGGCCATCAGTTTGGGGATGATAGGCAGTTGAAAACTTAAGTTTTGTCCCTAACTTATGCCAAAGGGTTTTCCAGAAATAGCTGGTGAACCGGACATCCCTATCTGAAACAATGGTCTTAGGTAGGCCATGGAGTCGAACTATCTCATTAAAGAACAGGGTGGCTACCTTAGACGCATCAAATGTTTGGGAACAAGGCAAGAAATGGGCCATCTTGGAAAATCGGTCGACTACAACACAGATAGAGTCATGCCTCCTCTGGGTCTTAGGCAAACCTAACACAAAGTCCATGCTCACATCTTGCCAAGGTCGATCTGGGACAGGGAGTGGTGTATAAAGGCCGGTGTTCTGTTTTCGCTGTTTGGCAACAGCGTAGGTCCGACACCTAGCCACAATGTGTGCTACATCTCTTTTTAAGCTAGGCCAGAAAAAGTGGTCTTCAATAGCCAGGGTGGTCTTGTCTTTTCCGAAATGGCCAGCTAAACCTCCAGCATGAATTTCCCAAATCAAAAATTTCCTAAGAGAAGTTCTAGGGATGCAAAGCCTATTCTTAAAGAATAGAAAGCCATCTAAAAGGGTATAATCCTTATGTTCACTAGATGGTCCTTGAGTTAGATCCTGGTACACAGTCTTAAAATCCGGACACGACTCATATTCCTCTTTGATCTGCTCAAACCCTATGACTTCTGCCCTAACAGAATTCAATAACAAAGATCGACGACTAAGGGCATCAGCTACCTTATTTTCAGTTCCAGCCTTATGTTTCAAAATAAAAGTATAGGACTGGATATACTCTACCCACTTAGCATGCCTAGGGTTAAGCTTCTTCTGGGAATTCAAGAATCTAAGAGCCTCATGGTCCAAAAACAGCACAAATTCTTGCGGTAGCAAATAATGTCTCCAGTAACGCAAAGCTTGCACTACCGCATAAAACTCCTTATCATAGGTAGAATACCTAAGCTTAGCATCATTAAGTTTTTCACTAAAGAATGCTACGGGATGGTTCTCTTGGCTTAGGACTCCTCCTATGCCTACTCCTGAAGCATCACAGGCAACCTCAAATACTTTAGAAAAGTCGGGTAACCTCAAAATGGGTGCCTGGGTCATCCTATCCTTAAGATCGAGGAAGGCTTTATGGGTTGCATTAGTCCACTGAAATTCTCCCTTCCTAATACAGTCTATGATAGGAGCAACTACAGTACTAAAACCCTTGATGAATCGCCTATAGAAGGTAGCCAAGCCATGGAAACTTCTGACTTCATGCACCTAGTCAGCTCTGGCCATTCTACTATGGACCTAATCTTTTCTGGATCGGCAGCCACGCCGTCAGGGGTTACTACAAAACCAAGGAAGATAACTCTATTGGTCATGAATTCACACTTTTTGAGATTACCGTAGAGACTATCATTCCTCAAAACTTGGCAGACTTGTCTAAGGTGGCCTAGGTGATCTGTAGGGGTCTTACTATAGATCAGGATGTCATCAAAATAGACCACTACAAACATCCCTATGAAAGCTCTAAGCACTTGGGTCATAATCCTCATGAAAGTACTAGGGGCATTGGACAACCCAAAAGGCATAACAACCCATTCATAGAGACCATCCTTAGTTTTGAAAGCGGTTTTCCACTCATCCCCTGGTCTAATCCTAACCTGATGATAGCCACTCTTGAGATCAATTTTAGAAAAAACAATTGCACCGGCCATCATATCTAGCATGTCATCTAGTCTAGGGATGGGGAACCTATACTTGATTGTGATTTTGTTGATGGCACGACTATCAACACACATCCTCCACGTGCCATCCCTTTTTGGGGTCAGAAGTGCAGGGACTGCACAAGGACTAAGACTCTCTCTAATGAACCCCTTCCTCAACAATTCTCCAACCTGCTTTTGCAGTTCCTTATGCTCAGATGGATTCATCCTATAATGGGGCAAGTTGGGTAAAGTAGCTCCTGGGATTAAATCTATGGAATGCTGGATATCCTTAAGAGGTGGAAGGTGGTCTTGCAGATCCTCGGGAAAAACATCCTCAAATTCTTCTAGCAAAGGCCTAACTTCCTAAGGAGGCTCTGAGGGTGTAGGAGTCCTAAGTTCCTTAGCAGTCAACATCCAAATGGGTGAACCACTATGAATTTTTTGTTCTAGATCCTTAGCACTAATTAGGTTCACTCCAGTCTTCATCTCTCTGATCTTATTGGGTCCTTTAGCTACCTTGTCCTTAGGAGGGACTGAATGGATTGTGATTTTCTTCCCATTAAAACTAAAGACACAGGTGTTGGATTTTCCTAAGAGGGTGGCATCATGATCATATAACCAAGGTCTTCCAAGAATTATACTGCTCACCCCCATGGGCAAGACATCACACCAAATCTTCTCTTGATAGGATTGCGTTTGGATTTGGACCTGACATCTAGACTGGATGGGTATAGAGGTAGAGTCTACCCAAGAAACCTTATAGGGGTTAGGGTGGGGGATTGGGGTTAAGCCTAACATTTTGATAGTGCTAGCAGAAATGGCATTCACACAGCTCCCACTATCTATGATGATCTTACATACCTTATCCCCTAGTTTAAGGAAAGTCTGTAGGATGTTAGTCCTACGCCAATCTTCCTGAACTCTATTCTGGGACAGGATGCATCTCATAACCCCTAATTGGTCAGACTCTGTGGATTCCTCCTCTCCTTCATACTCATCGACCAAATTCATTCCGGCCTCATAAACTTCTTCTTTAAACTCCTCATTGGGCCCGAAATTCTCTTCTTCTCCTTCTTCTATGTAAAGGGATCTACGAGGGCACTGGCTAGAAACATGACCTACCTTATGGCACTTAAAACAAACTATGGCTGTGCACTAGTTAGAGATATGACCGGGCTTCTGGCACTTAAAACAGATGATACTAGGGGTCTCTGGGTGTCAGGTGACTTACCTTTGTCCATGGGCCTAGGGGTGGGAATACCCTGATTAGGCTTGCTAGGGGTAACTTGGCTAGGTCCATTTCTTGGGATTGAGGCACTAACCCTAGAAGGCATGGATCCTCTTTGAAACTTCTCAGTGTTCAGTGCAATCTGATAGGCTTGGTCTAGGTCAGTAACCTCTCTCAGAAACAACTCCCTCTTTATGTCTTCCCTAAGTCCAGCCCTAAACCTAGACAAAGTGACCTCATGGGCTTCACTCACATCACATCTCATCAGGTATTCATCAAAGGTGGTTATGTAGTCTGATACAGATCGGTTCCCTTATTTAAAAGTCTACCATTGGTCTAACAGATTATGCTGGTATGAAATGGGTAGGTACTTATCTCTAAGTTTCTCTTTCATACCCTGCCAAGTGGTTATGGGCTCTACATTTCGTCTTCTAGTGGTTAGCTCAATGTTCCCCTAGTATAACCTAGCTTGACGTACTAACTTCATCTTGGAAAACTTGAACTTCCTTTCTTCAGACATGGCATACCACTCAAAGTACTGGTCCATCTCACCCTCTCAATCAGAATACACCTTAGGGTTTAAGCTACCATCAAAAGTGGGTGCATCTAATTTGATGTTTCGAATAAACCTATCATCTCTATCTTCAGGTTCTGGGTCAGGCCTCCTATGATTAGGTTCAGAATCTCTGTATAAAGGTCTTCTAGGCTCTTGGTGTGGGTGAGGTTGAGGCACATTAAAATCTGGGTAAGGAGTCCAATTCTGATGCCTAGGTTCCTCAAGTACTTGGACTCGATCCCTAAGATGGGCAAAATTCTCATGGACTTGTTCTTTAAACTGGGCAACTGTGGCAGTCACATCTTGACTCAATTTGTTCATACTCTCAGTAAGAGCTCTAACTATAGCCTCTAAATCAGGTTGGGTTTGACCAGGTTGGTAGGGTACTCCATTCTAGGTAGACATGATGATGCAAGCAAACACACCAAATGAGACTCAACTGAACGACTACGGGCTAACTAGACCTAGAGCCCAAACTAGATACCCAATCAGAGTGGCAAGCTAGCCTGTAGTAACTCGGGACTCAGCCAGGCAGGTGTAAGGGGAGTGTTAGGTCCCTAGATGCCAATCCTATACACCAATCAGTGATTGGCCAGGTAGGCGGACCAGCACACAAGCCCTTCGGGATAGAATCCCTGAACCACCATTCTAGACACTGAGTACAAAGCACACACAGAGTAACTAGACAAACTGACTCAACACTAGCCTTGACCCGACTTGTTGATGTCCCTAGCCCACTAGGGCAAATTAAGTCTAATAAATTTTAGAATTAGGCTTAGGATCGAATGAATGGGTGGTGGTTTTGGGCTAAGGAGATGTTATCAACTCCTCCCCTTATCTTATGTGCTCAATTGCCCTTAAGATGAATTAGGAGATGATCACTCAAAATAATTGAATTGCAGAAACACAGAAATAGAGTTGATGTAATTTAACTCTCAGAAATTTTATGGAAACCAATAAATCACAGGAAAATTATATAAAATAGATTCAATTATACTGGTTCCAGAAAAGCAAAAATCATGTAATTTGGAGTTACCTGAAATGAGAAACAATTCCTGCAACAGGATAGTTACAGACTAAAAACAGAGTGCTTCCCCCATTTATAACTCCTGCTACGAAGTTGTAACCCAGCGGATCCCCTACATGCCCTAGGAACACCCCGTGGAATGGGAAGAGGAGGTTTGCACCTCCCTTCATTCCTAGGACCGAATTTCCTGGGGAGTCTACTTCGAGCAGACAAAGTAAAAAAGAGAGACACTCAAAACATGCAAGCAAGTCAGAAATCCTAGACAGGGCTATGATACCAAAATTGATGCAGAACGAAAGCTCTGATACCAAAATGATGCAGAAAAAAAGAAGAGATGATGCGATGCAGAAGTAAATTAAGACTAATTCTTTTTTCTTTTTATATTTTCAGAAGCCGGCTTTGACTCAAAGGAAAGTTAAACTAAATTGAAAGAAATTATGTAATAATTGAAAGCACAATTTAAAGAAACTAGGTTATCAGAGTAGTTCAGAAGTAAAGGATCGCTGGGGGTTGAGAAACTCCGAGACCTAGGGTTTCGCTCTGAACTTTCAACAGGATAGAAGTAAAGAGAAGAGAAGGGTTACATACCAGGCAGTGATCTTCATAGAGTTTAGTAGAAGGACTCTCTTGAGTAGATTGTTGGATCCCCGGATTCAGATATCTTTGCAATGGATCCTCCAATACTGGCCATTTGGCAGAGTTGGCTTCTTCTGAACTCAAGATCTGGGAAAGAAGAAGAACAAGTTATGGAACCAGATACTCAATAAAGGATTTACCAGATAGTAGAACTTGAAAGCCGATGTTACTGAAATCCTGATTCTCCTGGAATGCTGATCTGACTTCCTCTGGGATTTGCTCTGTCTTCGAAGTTGCTGAACTAAACCTGGATGCTGGTGGTCGGCCTCTACATGGAGAGAGGGGCCGTGAGAGATGGGGTAGGCTAGGGTTTGGTGGAATAAAGAGGATGAAGAGTGGCTAGGGTTTGGAATGGAAGTGGCTAACCTAGGGTTTTGGGGTTGGAGATCTCACACCTCCTCAAGGTTCCTAGGGAACCCAGATTTACTCCCTCACGGAGCTCAACACCTGGATGCAAGTGCGGAAGAGAGAAACATAAAGTTGCTCACACAAAATTTGAATTCATTCATCAGTTGTCCTCTAAAATTTACAAGAGGGGTTTATTTTATAGGTCTTTACAAGAGGTCAAGGTTTTACATCTTCCCATGTGGGACTAATAGGATGGATCTTCAAATTAGGCTTGTAGAATCAAATCCTTCTCATATGGCCGGCCAAGAGCTTCCATAAGTGTTGATTGGTGGCTCCAAATGGTAAGTAGGTGGCGCCTCATAGCCTTGCTCTTCAAGAAAAATTTTTTTCCTTCCATGGCTCAACTCTTTTGGACACCTCCTTTTCTTTCTCCCCAAGTCATGGCTCTTCCCAACTTTGCTTTGGTCTTTTTAGGCATGGATTGGACACCCCCTTGAAGTGCTCCCCAAGAAATTCCTCTTTCCTCCTTTAGCTTGGCCTTTTAAGGTATATATGGGACGCCTCCTTGATTTTGGCTTCAAGAAAAATTCTTGCTCCCTTGGGTGTGGGGACCAAGACACTAGGATGGAGATGTGGCACCTCCTGGACTCTGGCGTGTGGCTGGGAGTGTGGCGCCCACTTGCTAGGGCTTGGAAAAAAATGTGGCACCTTAGAGAAGACCTAGACCACTTACTAGGACTTGTACTGAGTCAACATGACTCAACAAAATTTAAATTGCAGGGAAATACAGACTCAAAAAAATTGAGTTGACCATGTCAACCCTTATTACAAAACCAGAAAACCCTAATTCTTTGGGCAAGGTCAATCAGAGATCCAGATGGAGCCCTGAAGTCTTCTTCTGAGTCTGGTGCCCGCACCAGGGTGCCACCTGGCGAGGGAGCGGGGAGGCCGCCGGCTTCGGCCGAGGTGGACCCCTCCTGGGTGGACACCTGGAGGAGCGGCAGAGGGGCGCTCAACTTCGACCGAGGTGGTCCCATCTCCGGGCGCCACCTGGCGAAGGAGCGAGGGGCCCGGCTCGACCTCGATGAGGTGGGACCGTCTCAGGGTGCCACCTGGCGAGGGAGCGGGGAGGCCGCCGGCTTCGGCCGAGGTGGACCCCTCCTGGTTGGACACCTGGCGGAGCGGTAGGAAGGCCTGGACCGACCTCGACTTCGGTCGAGGCAGAGCCACACCTAATATTGCCGAAAAAACTCCACGTGGCTCGAATCACGCCCATTCTGCGACATGCCACGTCATCGTTACGGCCGTAACAGTTTGGTTACTAGAAATAAAGCTTGGCTAGTTACCAAAGGCTACAATCAGGAGGAAGGTATTGATTTTGATGAAACTTTTGCTCTTGTTGCTAGACTTGAAGCAATTAGACTATTATTAGTATTTGCAGGTTTCATGAATTTCAAACTATTTCAAATGGATGACAAAAGTGCCTTTTGAATAGTTTTATTAAAGAAGTTTATGTTGAACAACCCATCGATTTTGAAAATCATGAATTTCCTAATCATGTTTTTAGACTTCATAAAGCTTTGTATGATTTAAAACAAGATCCAAGAGCTTAGTATGATAGATTAAGTAGATTTTTGCTTAAAAATAGTTTTTTTAGAGGAAATGTAGACATTACTTTGTTTTTGAAAAGGAAGAATGATGATCTCTTAGTAGTACAAGTGTATGTCGATGATATTATTTTCGGTGATACTAATAAAATTTTGTGTCAAGAGTTTGCCAAGCTTATGCAGGGTGATGCGAGACAATTAAGGAAAATAGCAATTCTTTTTATATATTTTCAGATTTTAATGGAGAACTCAAAGAAAACATTAAAGGAAACTAGTAGGTTTATTACCCGCACAAGTAAACCTAAAAGTAATTAATAAAGGAGGACCTGGTGGTTGAGAAACCACCGTAAACTAGGATTTTTCAATGATTCAGAATTTATGAGAAGGGAAAGGTTCAGTGTTACCAATGTAGATCACTCTTTTGATGCAGATCCGGCAGGACTCTCAAGATCGTAAAGTTGGGACTTCAAGATCTTGCTTCCGGGCTTCGATTTTCCACACGATGCCGATTCTAAGGCAAGAACAATAGATCCAGATTGTTGGTCACCTACAAAGCACTCAGCAAAGGAAAGTAGGGTTAAAAATAGTAAGAAAAGGGAAAGGAAAGAAGGGAAAGGTTTAGAAGTAATGAATGGATCTTTTCGTCAGATGGATAAGTAGGGCCTCACACCCCGAGATGCTCTAAAGGAACAAAGGAAGGGCCTCATACCCCGCGATGCACACAGCAAAGGAAAAAAATTTAGCAGAATTTTGTTGTATTTCACTAATAATTCATGAGTTACAAGGGGGGCTGGTGGGGTATTTCTAGACCCCTAACCAGTAAAGTAAGGGACTCAGATACAAGACACTTGTTCCCTCTGAACTACAATTCCACGAATCCTTGCTTTCATGAACTCTTATCTTTGAATTCTCCTTGGGCTTCATCTGCTTGGGCGACATCTGGAGAGGCTTTTTTCTGAGTTGGGTGACAAAAGAGTGGGAGAGAGGAGAAGTCCTTCTCCTTTACTCATCTTAAAAGTGGCGACAATCAATTGAGATGGGATGACTTTTTTTCTCCCTTATTGGCGTGAATCCTCTTAGACTCCATCTTGATCCTCCTTGAATTTGAAAGTTGATAGGATAAGCTTCATTTTGGATTGGACTCATCATAATAGGATAGATAAGAACCCATTTGAATTCTTCCTTAAAAGTAGGCATCAAGATAAGGAGTTGGCCGAATTCTCCCTTGGTTTTGGCATGAAGGAATGGAGTGGAAGGGCACCATCTTGGGGAAGTCCTTCTGCTTTACTTCTCTTAAAATTTAATTAGCATGAATTCCCTTTCTTAAGTGGCCGACCACATGGCATGTGTTGTCATGTGATGATGTCCAAACTTGTTGCATGTCCAAATAAAATTAGCATGCCATGTGTTAATGTCCTGGGTGATGTGGCGAGGGATGTCCAAAGATTTTACAAAGATGGTGCCATAAACAAATTGTCTTGGGCTAGCACATGGCTTGTCTTAAGTCTTTAATTGGGTGCACATGGGATGTTAACTTGGGTCCCTTCTTGTAATACATGACTCAATGACTCAACTAATTACATGGAGTCAAGAATAACTGACTAATTGAACCAACCATACTTAATTAGGCTTTCAAATAAAAATCCTTGTTAAAGTTGATAAAAAGGGATAATTAAATTGGACCACTAAGATCCCAATTGGGTAATTAGGGTTTGACTCAATTTGGGTTTCGTCTCTACTTGGATAAAAAGGGTTTTACCCCAAAATAAATAAAACCCTAATTACAGTTGGTAGAAAAGGTTTACCCTAACTAAACCAAAATAATAAAATTTAAAATAAAATATTTACATGGTAAATAGGGTTGGGTTCAGGGTTTTATTCACAGGTAATCTACAGGGATGTAGATTCAACCTGTCAACTTCTTTTGGCCCTAGTGCACTCACCAATTCTCCTCGGGTGGGCGGAACTCGACCCTGTCGTGTATGGGTTAATGCACTATGATAATACTCTAGTAGGTCAGGGGCAACTCTCTGCAAGTCCTCTCTGATGATCCAAGAATCATCAGACTCAGGTCATCCTTGCCAATGAACCAGATGTCGCTGGTAATATTTGCTCTGGGTAGCAATGATCTTGTCATCCAAGATCCATTCGATCTTGTCTCTTCGAGCTGGTGGTATGGCAGGTGGACACACTTGGGTTGGTTCACTCTCAAAGATAAGATTAGGCCCAAATGGCTCACTAGGAATCAACGTTGGTTCCCTATACTCGATAAGGTATAAAACGTTGAAGGTATTGCTAATGCCTAGTTTAGGTGGCAACTCAAGCACATAGGCATTAGGTCTTATTTTCTTAATTACTTTGTATGGTCTACTACTACGGGCATATAATAGTTCCAGGTGGGAACCATGACAAAGTCTCCTTCATTGTATTCCTTTGAGTCTTTTTTTTTTTTGAAATGATTCATAGCTTTCATTAATATTTTTTTTTTTATCAATATGCATGTAAACGCTAAACTACAACCGAGTTTCACCCTTGGCTGGTGGGTGACATGAGATGAGAATGGTGCATGGACTCTTACTAAATGCCATAGGGTCTGCCAAAAATAGGTTATAAACCTAACATGCTCAATGGGCTTATGCAACATACTAACCTCTACAAAATGCAAACTAATGGTCCTAAAAATATGGGAAGCTTCAAGAAAAGGTAAAAAATAGGAAGTGGATTCAAGGTTGACTTGGTAGGGTAGTAAATAAGAAAAGGGTTCGAGGATTTGTCCTAGACTAATAGGGTTGACCTTAAGGGTTTGAGGTATAGCTACAGGGTCTACCCTAAAGAAGAATGGGTCACTAATCTCGGGGAAAAGATCTTCAATTGAAGTCAAAGGGATAACTTCAGCTTGAGGGTACCAGACAAAAGAAATCATGTCCTCAATAGGCTCTATGACTTGATTCTCTTCTTGTATTTCCTCAGGTAAAGTCTTTGGTGCGGGCACCAGACTCAGAAGAAGACTTCAGAGCTCCATTTGGATCTCTGATTGACATTGCCCGAGAAATTAGGGTTTGTAATAAAGGTTGACCTGGTCAACCAGTTTATTTATTTTATTCATTTCTTGAGTCACCATTTAAATTTTGTTGAGTCATGTTGACTCGGTGCAAGTCCCAATGTGGTTTCAATTTGGTCCAAAATGGTGCCACATTTCTCTTCCAATCAACTCAAGGTTCAAGCAAGTGGAGGCCACACTCCAAGCCACACGCCCAGCCACACTCCGAGCACACGCCAGGGTCTAGGTGGCGCCACAGAGGCATCCCAGTGTCATGGTCCCCACACCCAATGAAGAAAAAAATATTTTGCTATTCTCTTGTGTTGAGTAACCTAGGTTTCTCTTCTTCCGCACTATTCTAAGTGTTGAGCTCCGTGAGGGGGTAATCCGGGTTCCATTGGAGCCTTGAGGAGGTGAGAGATCTCCATCTTTATCCAAAACCCTAGGTTAGCCACTTGAAATTCCAAAACCCTAGCCACCCTTCATTATTTTCAATCCATCAAACCCTAGATCCATCCATCTCCCACGGCCTCTCTCTCTCTACAAGTCCAGGCCGTCCACCTTCATCCAGATCCAGTCCGGCTACTTCAGATCCAGAGCAAGTTCCAAGGAAAATCACATCAGCTTCCAGGAGAATCCAGTTTTCAGCAATTTCAATCTTCAAGTTCATCAACCTGGTAAAATCTTTCCTTGACTCTCTGATTCCATCAATTGTTTTTCTTCTCTTCCAGATCTTGAGTTCAGGAGAAGCCAACCCGCCAAAGGACCAGTATTGGAGGATCCATTACGAAGATATCTGAATCCGGGATCCAACAATCTGCTCGAGAGAGTTCCTCCACCAAAATCTGTGAAGATCATTGTCTGGTTAGATCACCCATCTCTCCTCTTTATTTCTGTTCTTTTGAAAGTTCGGAGCGAAACCCTAGGTCTGGGAGTTTCTCAACCCCAGCGATCCGTTGCTTCTGAACTACTCTG
This sequence comes from Areca catechu, assembly GCA_021397845.1. Classification (NCBI taxonomy): domain Eukaryota; kingdom Viridiplantae; phylum Streptophyta; class Magnoliopsida; order Arecales; family Arecaceae; genus Areca; species Areca catechu. Next base: position 60,762,935 of record CM038050.1, read on the forward strand.
ATACTTTAGTTTCCTTAAAATTGTGCCTTCAATTATCATATTAGTCTCTTTCAATGTTAGGTTAACTTTTCTTTGATTTGAAGCCAACTTCTACAAACATATAAAAAAAAAAAAAATTAGTTAATCTTAATTTACTTCCGCATCGCGTCCCTTTATTTGTTCTGCATCATTTTTGGTATCAGAGCCCAGTCTAGGGTTTCTGATTTGCTTGCTTGCTTTGATTGATCTCTTTTTATTTTGTCTGCTCGAAGTAGACTCCCCAGGACGTCCGGTCCTAGGAACTAAGCGAGGTGCAAGCCTCCTCCTCCCATTCCACGGGGTGTTCCTAGGGCGTGTAGGGGATCCATTGGGTTATAACTTCGTAGCAGGGATTATAAACGGGGAAGACAATCTAGTTGCAGCCCGTAATTGCCCTGTTATCTGAATTATTTCTCCCTGCATAAAACTCCGAATTGCATGATTTTTGCTTCGTTGAAACCAGTATAATTGAACCTATTTTCTATAATTTTTTTGCGATTTATTGGTTTCGGTAAAAACTCTGAGAATTAAAATACAGCAACTCTGTTTTTTGTGTTCTGCAATTCAATTCTTTTTTGGAGTGATCATCTCATAATTTACTTAAGGGAAATTGAGCATCTAAGATAAGGGGAGGAGTTGATTATCTCTCCTTAGCCCAAAACCACCATCCAATCATTCGAACCTAGACCTAATTTGCCCTAGTGGGCTAGGGACACCAATTGGTCGGGTCTAGGCTAGTGTTGAGTCAGTTTGCTGAGTTATTCTGTGTGTGCTTAGCACTCAGTGTCTAGAACGGTGGTTCAGGGACTATGTCCCGAAGGGCTTGTGTGCTGGTCCGCCTACCTGGCCAATCACTGATTGGTGTCTAGGATTGGCGATCAGGGACCTAACACTCCCCTTACACCTGCCTGGCTGAGTCCTGAGTTACTACAGGCTAGCTTGCCACTCTGATTGGGCATCTAGTTTGGACTCTAGGTCTAGTGATCCAGTAGTCGATTTAGTCTAGTCTCATTTTGTGTGCTTGCTTGAATCATCATGTCTACCAGAAACGAAGTGCCATATCAACCTGGTCAAACCCAACCTGATTTAGAGGCCATGATCAGAACTCTTACTGAAAGTATGGCTAAAATGAATCAGGATATGACAAACACTGTGGCCCAGTTTAGCGCACAAATTCATGAGGATCTTACCCAACTTAGGGACCGAGTCCAAGTACTTGAAGAACCTAGACATCGGAATTGGACTCCTGACCCCGATTTTAATGTGCCTCAGCCTCACCCACATCAGGAGCCTAGAAGGCCTTTATATAGAGATCCTGAACCTAATCATAGGAGGCCTGACCCAGAGCCTGAAGATAGAGATGATAGGTTCATCAGGAACATCAAATTAGATGCACCCACTTTTGATGGTAGTCTGAACCCTAAGGTGTATTCTGATTGGGAGGGTGAGATGGATCAATACTTTGAGTGGTATGCTATGTCTGAGGAGAGGAAATACAAGTTTGCCAAGATGAAATTAGTGCGTCAAGCTAGGTTATACTGGGGGAACATTGAGCTAACCACTAGGAGACGGAATGTTGAGCCCATAACCACTTGGCAGGGTATGAAAGAAAAACTGAGAGATAAATACCTACCCATTTCATACCAGCAAAACCTGTTAGACCAATGGCAAAACCTGAAACAAGGAAACCGATCTGTCTCAGACTACATAACTACTTTTGATGAATACCTAATGAGATGTGATGTGAGTGAAGCCCACGAAGTCACTTTGTCTAGATTTAGGGCTGGACTGAGGGAAGATATCAAGAGAGAACTATTTCTGAGAGAGGTTACTGATCTAGACCAAGCCTACCAGATTGCACTGAACACTGAGAAATTTCAGAAAGGACCTATACCTTCTAGGGTTAGTGCCCCAATCCCAAGGAATGGACCTAGTCAAGTTATCCCTAGTAAACCTTTTCAGGGTACTTCTACCCCTAGGCCCATGGACAAAGGTAAAGCACCTGACACCCAGAGAACCCCTAGTTCAAATATCACCTGTTTTAAGTGTCAGAAACCAGGTCACATTTCTAGTCAGTGTACTGCCATAGCCTGTTTCAAGTGTCATAAGGTAGGTCATGTTGCTAGCCAGTGCCCACGGAGATCCCTTTACATAGAAGAGGGAGAGAATGATAATTCCGAGCCCAGTGAGGAATTTGAAGAAGAAGTTTATGAGGCCGGAATGAATTTGGTTGAGGAGTATGAAGGAGAGGAGGAACCCAATGAATCTGACCAATTAGGAGTTGTAAGATGCATCCTATCCCAGAATCTAGTTCAAGAGGATTGGCGTAGGACTAACATCCTACAGACTTTTCTTAAATTAGGGGATAAGGTATGTAAGATCATCATAGATAGTGGGAGCTGTGTAAATGCCATCTCTACTAGCACTGTCAAGATGTTAGGCTTAATCCCAGTTCCCCATCCCAACCCCTATAAGGTTTCTTGGGTAGATTCTACCTCCATACCCATCCAGTCTAGATGTCAAGTCCAAATCCAAATGCAATCTTATCACGAAAAGATTTGGTGCGATGTCTTACCCATGGGGGTGAGCAGTATAATTCTCGGAAGACCTTGGTTGTATGATCATGATGCCACCCTCTTAGGAAAATCCAATACCTGTGTCTTTAGTTTCAATGGGAAGAAGATTACGATCCATTCCGTTCCCCCTAAGGACAAGGTAACTAAAGGAGCTGGTAAGGTTAAGGAGATGAAAACTGGAGTGAACCTAATCAGTGCTAAGGATCTAGAACAAGAAATTCATAGTGGTTCACCCATCTGGATGTTGACTGCTAAGGAGCTTAGAACTTCGGAACCCTCAGAGCCTCCTCAAGAAGTTAAACCTGTGTTAAAAGAATTTGAGGATGTCTTTCCCGAGGATTTGCCAGACCACCTTCCACCTCTTAGGGATATCCAGCATGCCATAGATCTAATCCCAGGAGCAACTTTGCCCAACTTGCCCCATTACAGGATGAATCCATCTGAGCATGAAGAACTACAAAAGCAGGTTGGAGAATTATTGAGGAAGGGGTTTATTAGAGAAAGTCTTAGCCCTTGTGCAGTCCCAGCCTTACTGACCCCAAAGAAAGATGGCACATGGAGGATGTGTGTTGACAGTCGTGCCATCAATAAAATTACAATCAAATATAGGTTTTCCATCCCTAGACTAGATGACATGCTTGATATGATGGCTGGTGCAATGGTTTTTTCTAAGATTGATCTCAAAAGCGGCTATCATCAGGTTAGGATTAGGCCCGGGGATGAATGGAAAACTGCTTTCAAAACTAAGGATGGTCTTTATGAATGGGTTGTTATGCCTTTTGGGTTGTCCAATGCCCCTAGTACCTTCATGAGAATTATGACCCAGGTACTTAGAGCTTTCATAGGAAAATTTGTGGTGGTCTATTTTGATGACATCCTGATCTATAGTAAGACCCCAGCAGATCACCTAGGCCACCTTAGAGCAGTCTGCCAAGTTTTGAGGAATGAGAGACTCTACGGTAATCTTAAGAAGTGTGAATTCATGACTAGTAGAGTTATCTTTCTTGGTTTTGTAGTAACCCCTGACGGCGTGGCGGCCGATCCTGAGAAAATTAGGTCCATAGTAGACTGGCCAGAGCCAACCAATGTGCATGAAGTTAGAAGTTTCCACGACTTGGCTACCTTCTATAGGCGATTCATCAAGGGGTTTAGTACTTTAGCTGCTCCAATCACTGATTGTATTAGGAAGGGAGAATTTCATTGGACTAAGTCATCCCATAAAGCCTTCCTAGATCTTAAGGAGAAAATGACCCAGGCACCCATTCTGAGATTACCCGATTTTTCTAAAGTATTTGAGGTTGCCTGTGATGCTTCAGGTGTAGGAATAGGTGGAGTCCTAAGCCAAGAAAATCATCCCATAGCATTCATTAGTGAAAAACTTAATGATGCTAAGCTTAGGTATTCTACCTATGATAAGGAATTTTATGCGGTGGTGCAAGCTTTGCGTTACTGGAGACATTATTTGCTACCGCAGGAATTTGTACTATTTTCGGACCATGAGGCTCTTAGATTTCTGAACTCCCAAAAAAAGCTTAACCCTAGGCATGCTAAGTGGATAGAATATATCCAGTCCTATACTTTTGTCCTGAAACATAAGGCTGGAGTTGAGAATAAGGTAGCTGATGCCCTTAGTCGCCGATCTCTGTTATTAACTTCTGTTAGAACTGAGGTCATAGGGTTTGAGCAAATCAAAGAGGAATATGAGTCTTGTCCGGATTTCACAACTGTGTATCAGGATCTAGTTCAAGGACCATCTAGTAATCACCAAGATTATACCCTTGTAGATGGTTTTTTGTTCTTCAAAAATAGGCTTTGCATCCCTAGAACTTCTCTTAGGGAATTTTTGATTTGGGAAATCCATGCTGGAGGTTTAGCCGGCCATTTTGGAAAAGACAAGACCATTCTAGCTATTGAAGACCACTTTTTCTGGCCTAGCTTGAAAAGGGATGTAGCTAATATTGTAGCTAGATGTCGAACCTGCGCTGTTGCCAAACAGCGAAAACAAAACACTGGCCTTTATACCCCACTCCCTGTCCCAGATCGTCCTTGGCAAGATGTGAGTATGGATTTTGTGTTAGGTTTACCTAAGACCCAGAGGAGACATGATTCTATCTGTGTCGTAGTCGACCGATTCTCTAAAATGGCCCACTTCTTGCCTTGTTCCCAAACATTTGATGCGTCTAAGGTAGCCACACTCTCGTTCCTCGATGGATGTAGAGGGGGTGTACCTAACAACATCTGTGAAGATCGCAGCAAAAGGGTCTCTCGTTCCTCGATGGATGTGGCCTGGAAAATCGAGCCAAAGACCTGCGGATACCCGGCTTTCTGCTCGATGATCCGATTGAGGCTTGGCTGGAGTCGTTGGATTCGTAGGAACTCAGGGACCTAACACTCCCCTTACACCTGCCTGGCTGAGTACAGGGTTACTATAGGCTAGATTGCCACCCTGATTGAGCATCTAGTTTGGACTCTAGGTCTAGTCAGCTATAGTCGGTCTGATCGAGTCTTGCATGAGCACTAGATCAGGAGTTTCATATCACCCACCTCTTTCACAAATGTCTAAACCCATGGAAAATTTGCAAGCCCAAATAAAAGCACTCACTGAGCAACTAACCCAATCCATGGCCCAGTTAACTCAGTCTAGTACCCAAACCAACAACAGAATTGACCATCTTGCCAATAGGTTTGACCAGTTAGAAGGCCGTGTAGGGACCACACAAAGAACCCATGGGTCACAGTCTGAGCCAGATCTCAAGTCCCCTCAACCTAGGGGAACCCCAAACCTTGATCTATACCATGAGGTCGAACCTAGGAGAGCCCCTTATTCTGACCAGTACTACAATCCTCAACCAAGGAGGACCCCAAACCCTGATCCATACCAACAGGTTGAACCTAGGAGAGCCCCTCAGCCTGACCCATACTATAATACTAAACCTTGAAGAACCCCTTGCCATGACCCTTATTATGATACCGAACCCAGGAAAACCCAATACTCTGACCCATATAGGGAGTCCAATCCTAGGAGAACCCAATACTCTGACCCATATAGGGAGTCCAATCCTAGGAGAACCCAATACTCTGACCCATATAGAGAGCCCAACCCTAGGAGAACCCAATATTCTGACCCATATAGGGAGTCCAACCCTAGGAGAACCCAATATCCTGACCCATATAGGGAGCCCAACCTTAGGAGGACCCCATACCATGATCCATCCTTAGAACCTGACCATAAAGCTGACCCAAAATCCTATGACCCCAGATCCTATAATCCCATGACCCATAGATCTGCACCCTTGTCCTATGAGCCCAGAGAACCTATAACCCCTAAGTATCAATCTAGTACTAGTCAGGTTTTTCTTAGTCAACTTGAACCCCATAGGATTAGCACCCCTAAATATGAGCCCAGTAGTGAGCCACTACCCCTTAGGCAACATGAACCTACTAGGATTAGTGTCCATAATCAGAAACCAGGACCTAGCCAATTTTCTCTTAGCCGACCTTCTCCAACCATTCCTGAGATTGACAAGGCTTACATTAACGCGAAAGTATATGAAGCTGATGCAAACTTAGTGGATGAGTATGAGGGAGAAGAGGAGACACCTTTAGATGACATAGAATTAGCTGACCCAATAGATACCCTGGTAGAAGCCAACCTAGAGGTAGTTGACCTTGACCACATCCAACCTAAAGCTATAGTGGAAGAACAAATAGAGGAAGAGAACCTAGGTACTGCTGCAAGAGCCTTACCTGAGGAAACCATAGAGGAGAGCCAAATTATAGAGTCTAGTCCTAAAATACAAGAACCTGAAGAATTTATTAAGGACTTGATCTCTTTGAATCAGTACCCTCAGGATGAGCCTCCTCCTATAGTTCCCATTAAGGACCTCTTCCCTGAGATTAGTAACCCATCCTTCCATTATGCAAGCCCCATAGCTATACCGCAACCTCGTAAGGTTAGCCTCATTAGTCTAGGATTAGTCCCTGACATGCCTTCTTATATCGAACTTTATCCAACTAACCTTGAACCATTTTTCCTACCCTACCAAACTACTTCTGAACCCACTTCCTATTTTCTGCCATTTCCTGACACCTTCAGCATTTCTAGGATCATTAGATTGCATTTAGCTGAGATTAGCATACTGCATGCATTCATCACGCATGTTAGGTTTGCATCTTACTTCTGGCATACTCTTTGGAATTTGCTAGGAATTCACTGTAAATTTTTATGTGCATGTCAAGCTAGGATCAAACCTAGAGAACCTATAATCTATTAGGTTTAGATCCAAAGAGTTCAATAAAATTTCCTTCGATAGGAATGCATAGTCGAGTCTTTAGGTGTCAGTATGAGTCCTTTGCATCATCTTGTTAGGAGTCTGCATGTGCCTAGCATGTTCACCACCTGCACTAATTTTGAAACAACTGGCTAATTCCCGAAGATGGATTAAAGAATTTGATGTAGTGGATTCTATCTTGGTTAGGCTTAGGCCTAAAAGAAGCTTCATGCTCGTAGAGCCGGACCTTTTAAAGTGATAGAGAAGGTTGGATCAAATGCCTAGGTGTTAGAATTGCCTTCGGATTTGGGCATTAGTTCTACCTTTTATATTATAGACCTGGTTGAGTATAGAGAACCGGCAGCGATACCTAGTGAGGCCTTTGGACCTATTCCTTTTCATTGTGAGTGACCCTAACCTAGAGTGTCCACAAACAAATTTGGCCTGAGAGAGGATAACGGATCGAGCGTATCCTGGACGATGAAGCCATCATGACCCAGGGCCATGACTATCAATGCTTCCTGGTTCGATGGCAAGGCCGGCCAAAGTCGGACGATTTGTGGATTTCTCGAGAGGACTTGCAATGCCTCAACCCAGAAACTTTCACTCGTGCCAGATCCAGGAATACTAGGGCCATACCTAGATCAAGACCCTCTCTTAGGACTAGAAGCCTTACCCATAAGACTCCTAGATCCTTTGCTACTAGGATCAAGACACCGATCTTTTTTAAGCTTCCATCTGATGGAGAGTAGCTTCATAAACTCTTAGTTTGCTTGTACTTTTCTTTTACTTTGATTATGTTTCAGATTATATCCATGTATGTTTTAGATTATGCATGTTTTAGCTTATGTATCTTTTTAGGTTATGTATGTTTCAGCTCATGTTGTACTGAAAGCATTGATATATGAAAGTTCAGTTTGACATATGAAAGCTTATGTTATTTCTTTACTCACTCCTTTCTTTGTTTCTTTCGGTATGCATTGATTCAGGGGGAGAAATCCCTTTTATTGCTTAATGATGACAAAAAGGGGGAGTAAGAAATATAATATAAGCAACATCATATTCTCACTGATTACTTAAGATATGGGGAGATCTTGAATTTTCTTACCTTGATACTCTTTGAAATATTGCTCTATGAACTGAAAATCTATTTCATTTTTACTAAAATAAGTATATGAATCTTGTTTGTTGTCAAATATGAAGATACTTCAATAAATTCATACTTTTTCAAAACTCTTGATACCATACTAGTAAATTTTTGAAATTATTTGCTTATATACTCAAGGTTTTGTCATCATCGAAAAGGGAGAGATTGTTGGCTTTGGCTCCTTAATTTTGATGAATAACAAAACATTGAGTATATATTTGGACTAATGTTTTAATTGGAGTATAAATTTTAGGCCTCAAGTACATCAATTTCTCCAATAATAAGGTATCAAGTTTACTAAATTGAGAGCAAGAAGTTTCTCATGTTTGATTAAGCTTTTCACCTTGGAACTTTGTCAAAACAACTTCTTTTGCCTTCATGAAGAACTATCAAATGAATTAACGGACAAATTATTAAGGAATTCAAGTTTGGCATGCTTTTTTGGATGGCACAGGATCAAGTGTCGACTCAAGAGGTCGACTCACAAGCCAAGTGTCAACTCACAAGGTCAACTCAAGAAGAAAATTCAGAAATTTTAGAAGACCGGCATACAAAGTTTCAGTGGCATGCAGCAAGTGTCGACTCATGAGGTCAACTCATACTTCAAGTGTCGACTCATTGCTTGAAAAAAATTTTGGGACAGAACTTCATATTTTCTAGATTCTACATCAAGTGTCAACTCATGAGGTCAACTCATGCATTTAGTGTCGACTCATGAGGTCGACTCATGGTCTAATAGCTAATTTTTCAGAATTTCAGAATTACTTTCAAACAGTTTCAAACGGCTACTTTATGAATTCTAACGGTCTTCAATGATCTTTTCAATAGATTTGAGGTATTTAACACTCACCAAACCTCATAAAGTCAATTAGGAAGAGTGAATTCATATGGATAAACTTCAATCATTTGAAAAGACAAGAAGAGTGTATTTAAAGAGATTCCCTTCCAAAAAGCCTCCCATATTTGAGTTGTTAAGGTTTCAAGTGCTTGTCCATAATTGTGCATTCAAGAGATTCCAAGGAGAAGTCAACTCAAGCAATCAAAAAAGCTTCAATGATTTTCATTTCAGCTCATTCTAGGAGCTTTTATTATGCTATTTTATTACATTTTTGTTCTTACTTTGTTGGCCTAGTTTTCAAAAGTTTTTCAAGCTAGGTTATAAAGGTTGTTGATGAGCCAAAGGGATAAAACCAACTAAGGTTTGACTTGTGTGCCCGAAGATAAAATAAGTTGTAAAGGTCGTTGGTGAGCCTAGATGATAAAACCAACTTAGGTTTTGACTTGGGAGCCTTGGAAAACAAGTCGACTGTAATCTTGGAGAGATTATAGTGAAATTCCTAAGGAAAAGATTGGGGAGTGGATGTAGGTGCTTGGAGTGCACCGAACCATTATAAATCCTTGTATTTGTATGTGATTGCTTTTTTTATTACTTGCTCTTCCATACTTGTATTTAAATTTATTGTTATCCACTGCATATCTATTAGAGCTAAATCACTTTGTTTCACAAAGACTTCAAGACCATCACATAATTATTTTAAATTTTTAAAAGGACCCAATTCACCTCCCCTCTTAGGCTCCATTTCTGGGCAACAGACTCCTTAGGTAGTTAGGCTTCTAAGTGATTTCAACCAACCAACTAAGCTAACCTACTAACCAACTGAACCCGTTCTCACACCTAGGGACAACCAGCTAGACCTAGACCTAACCCCATAACCCAACTAGGTTATGTTACAATCTCTCAAAAAACTCTTCCCAACAAGTCAATGTGAGAAAACACTCAAGCCCGAGCCCATGTTATTACGGGACGATCCTAGGACTGATGAAAAATAAAAAACTAATTTTTTTTAGATTTTTTTAGAATTTAATTTAGTGGCTAAACACCTGAAAATAAGTAAAGAATCAGTAGGAAGATAAGTAATGCAAGAAACTATCATACCCGTAAAATAACTCACGCAGAATAATAAAGCCAGAACCAGGAATTGAGAAACTCTTGGCTTAGGATAGCGTACCTATCACCAGATCAGAACTCGGGAGGGAAAAGGTTTTTATAAGGCAGCGATTTCTGTTCCTTTGAAGAAGAGATCCCTCAACACTCTAGATGGTGCCTGGAAGAACAAGCCTTTGTTTCCCGAATCTGAAGACGATCTGGACCTGGTCTAAAGGCAAAGAAAGCCTCCTCTAGGGAGGGGACACCTCGGGGATCCTTCAAGCATCAAGGTTAGGCATGAAATAGGTGATCAATGAAAAGAAAAAAAATATGAATGAAAGAACAAGGGAAATCAGGGTTAGGGCTGGTAGCAAGGAAAAAGGGGCTCTTGATCTGGGGCATCTTCAAGGCTTCTCTTCTTGCATGTGGCTGCTACATGGAGGGTTGATTTGCTGCTAGGTCATGGAGAATTCAAACGAAGGGTGGTCGACCAAGCAAGAGAACAAAGAACCAAAACCAAAGAACCAAAAACCAGAACACCAGAAGCTGAACACCAAAATAATAGAGTTTTATTTCATAATATTTGATTGAATACAAGAAGACGGGTGGGGTATTTATAGAGTTCCCATGCCATCTCCTTATTAGGACTTTAGCCCACTCCTAGTTAGGATATGTTTACAAGCTTTGAGTGGGAGAAGGACTTCAATATTAACCTAGAACTAGGATTACAAATTTGAATGAAATAAAAACTTGATTTTCTCCTTCTACTTGGACTCTTCCTCCTAGATTGGACTAAGTCAACCATTAAGGATGCCTCTCCTTGGTGTGTGGGCTTCATGGGCAGCAAGAATGGGTGGCCAAGAGGCTAGGGCGCATGAGCATTGGGCCCCCTGGAAGCTTAGGATGCCTAGACTAGCATATACCTAGAATCTTGGTTCTAGACTGGAATATACCTGAAATCTTGGTTCTTATGAGCTTGGGCCTGGTGCTTGGGCTGATTTCTTTTAGGCTGGGATGAAGATGGACCTATGAAATCATGGGTGCCCTAGTTTGGGAATATGCTCTGGCATCTGGAGAGGAATCTGGACATCTGAAGAGCATCTGGAGGGCATCAAGGGCATCTGGAAGGTATCTTGGACCCTGGGGTGTCCAACAAGATCTAATAAGCTATTGCAGTGGCCTCTAACTCCTGGATGAGGCCTAGTGGGACTCCAAAATTTGGTATCCTCTTCTCTTGTACATGAACTGGACTAATACTAGACTCATATAGAAATACAGGACTCAATACTAGACAGGGTTGAGATACAATCAACTAGTCTAAACTTATTACAAGACTCAATCTTACTTGCTTACAAAATTGTGACACATGATTAAGGTTCTAAAAACTCTAATCAGTAAATCATATGGGATCTAGTGATCTATGTTTGATCCTGTTGTCCCCACAAATTCTCCCGGGGTGGGAGGTAGTCGACCCCATTGAGTAAGGGTCAATTTGACTCTCATATAGCTCAAGGAGGGTCTAGCTAACCTTGCCACTGAATCAAATACCTCTGATCGCCTTTATTTTGGGTATTGATGGCTTGATTATCCAGGATTCGGTCACTCCTTTCCTTACTATTTGGCCAAATTGTATGTGGACACTCTAGGATGGGTTCACTCTCAAAGGAAGGGAGAGGCTCAAAGGGCTCGCTAAGTATCACTGCTGTCTACCTGTGCTCCACAAGGTCTGAAATGTTGAAGGTGGGACTAATACCTAAATTGGGTGGTATCTCAAGCACATAGGCATTGGGATCAACCTTCTTCATTATTTTGAATGGGCCAGCTTTGCGAGCATGGAATCTCTTTATGATCACATAATCCTCTACAGAAAATTCTTTATCTTTCTTTCAGAAATTAGCCAAGTTTTTATTTAGTTCATTACTTATGTTCAGCTTTTGACTAAATTTCAGATGCAAATGCTGTGTAGAGGCTAGTGTAGGTGTAGATAGATGAATTAGAATTGTGACTTTATTAGACTCAAGACTAATACCTAATAGACTCGACTAGACATCCCTATCAAAGAAAAGTTATTGGATTCTATGGGTCAAGACCTAACACTCTATAGACTTTCTAGGTTTAATCCTAGCATGGCATGCACATGAAAATTTGCTATGCACTCCTAGCAAATTCTATAAGGTACACCAGAAGTAATATGCAAATTGAACAGAATGTATGCATGAGGCTTACCTCTATAAAATGTAGGTGAATGATTAATAAAATATAAAAAAATTCAAGAAAAGGCAAAAAATATGAGGTGGATTCGGGGTTAGTCTGGTAGGGTAGAAAGTAAGAAGGAGGTTCTGGGTTGATCGGATAGAATAGGAGATAAGAAGGGGTTTCAGGGATGAGGCCTAAACTAATGAGGTTGACCTTATGGGGTTGAGGCACATCTAAAGGGTCTGCATAATAGAAGAAAGGGTTGTTGATTTCAGAGAAGAGATCAAGTGGAGTCAAAGAGGTGACTTCATCTTAAGGGTACTCATTTAAAAAGATCAAGTCCTTAATAAACTCTTCAAGCTCATGAAATTCGGGACTAGGCTCTATAATTGTGCTTTCTTCTAAAGTCTCCTCGGGTAGAGTTGCAGTCAGAGGGTCATGGGTTTCTTCCTCTGATGATTCTTCCACTACGGGTTGGGTATGGTCAAGGTTAGCTAACTCTGGATTAGCTTCTACTTGGTCCAACATATTGGTTAATTGGTCAAGCCTATTGGTTGCTTGGTTGTTGGTTTGGGTCATTTGGTTGGTTTGGGTGGTTGATGGAGTAAACTGACTTTGGGATTGGGTGATCATCTGGTCAAGCTGGGCTTGGTTTTGGGTGTTCATCTAGGTCAATTATTCAATCATGGCCTTAAGGAGGGTTTCTAGATTGAACTCCATGGTTGAACTGGGTTAGTTGTTGGTGGGGACACCGGAGGCACCAGAATAAGATAGAGGCTTTTCAACCCTCTATGAATTGATCAATAATTTATGAGTCCATCTGTAATAAGGGCTTAGCCTATCTGAGTCCATTTTAATTGATTTTGAGTTTCAGTTTTGTACTAGTCAGCTCATGTTGAGCTAGTTCAGTCCAATGCTAGTCAGCTCATGTTGAGCTAATTTTAATTTTTTGAGTCCTATTCAACCATATTGAAGACTCAAGACCACATCATACAAGTAAAGACCAGGTCCAATCAGATTGAAGACATGGAAGTTTAGCCCAAGTCCAACCCAGCTTGAAGATTTGAAGACCCCAGGAGGAAAATCAGAAACCCTGATTCCTTGCAAATGCCCTCCAGATGCCCAGATTTCCTTCCAGATGCCAAAATATATTCATAGACCAAGGCATCCATGATTTTAGAGGTTCATCTGCATCCTAGCCCAAAGAAATCAAGCCCAGGCTCCAAGCCCAAGCCCCTAAGAAGCAAGATACCAGGGAATATTCCTGCTACTTGGCTACCAGGCCACCCCAGCTTCCAGAGGCCCAAACCCATGTACCCGGGCCCCTTTGGGCCTTCCCCTTGCTGCTCTTAGAAGCCCAACACGTCCCCCTAGGTGTCCTTGGAGTGTTGTCCAAGTCAAGAGAAATTTTAGGGATTTTTTCTACCTAATGTTTCCTTATTTTCTAGCTAGGATTTGAGAGGGAAAAGGATTCTCATGTAAAGACTAATGTGCCCTTACTTGGAGCCCAAGGTTAAGGGTCTATTTAAGGGACACTAGCCTCTTGTTTGAAGAGAGAATTTTTGATATGAATTAAAACCTTGAGTTCTTCTATTGAGTTGTGTGATACCCTGCTATGTGCATAAAGGGGTTTGTGAGAGTTTTTCTTCCCAGTGCTGCAATCATCTTCCTGCTGCCAACAAGCCTCTCAGATCCCTGGACACCCACTCCAAAAGAAGCCTTCCCTTGCTATTTCTCCTTTGTTTTCTTTTTCCTTTGTAAGTTTTCTAACCCCTGACAGGTCGTTTGTAGGTCGCTGAGTTCCTACGAATCCAATGACTCCAGCCAAGCTTCAATCGGACCACCGAGCAGAAAGCCGGGTATCCGCGGGTCATTGGCTCGGTTTTCCAGGCCGCATCCTTCGAGGAACGAGAGACCCCTTCACTGGGATCTTCACAGACATTGTTAGGTACACTCCTCTACCTCCAGTAGTTTTATTATAGGAGAACATGCCCTAACCGAGGCTTCTCAGCCACGGCGGTCCTTCTTTGCTACTTTTCCAGGTCCTAATCTGCATGCTGATCTTCAAAAATTCATACAAAATTCCCTACAAATAATTTTGATCTGAAATTCGAGAATTAATCACCTAACTCAACATGTAAAACATACAAAAAGAATTTCATGCATTTAGTCTCCCCATCATTTGGTATCAGAGCTTAGATTAGGACTTATTTTCTGTAATTTTTTGCCTGTATATGCTCTGTTAGTTTAATTATTTATCCCTAATAAAAACTCCAAAAGTTCTGAAATTTATTTTTTTGGATTCATCATAATTCACAATAATTTTAAGAATTTTCGAAGATTTTATTATGTCCTGTGAATTTTCTGCAAGCCGAAATACAGCATGCAAATTTTCGGCTCTATTTTTTCAGCAAGACAAGTTTGGAAGTTTTAGGGTTTTGTTTAGCATCTTTTGCATATCTTTTAATTTTAGTATATTTACAGCATATTAGGCCATAATTTGTATTTTTTCTTCTATTAAAAAATATATATATATATACCAAAAAAAAATACATATTCTCCAAAAATACCAAAAACATCTAACCCTAATTTGCATCCTCATCTACCTGCCATCATTGCATAATTTACTTTTAAGGGTGCTCTTGCTATATCAGATAAGGGGAGGAGTTGATAACCTCTCCTTAGCCCAAAACCACATCCCTTGCATTCGGTCCCAAGCCTTAACCTAAAATTAATTAGACTTAATTTGCCCTAGTGGGCTAGGGACACCAACTGGTCGAGTCCGGGCTTGTGTTAGATCACTGTATCAAGTTAACCTGTGTGTGCCTTGTGCTCAGTGTCTAGAACGGTGGTTTAGTGATTCAATCCCGAAGGGCTTGTGTGCTGGTCCGCCTACCTGGCCAATCTCTGATTGGTGTCTAGGATTGGCAATCAGGGACCTAACACTCCCCTTACACCTGCCTGGCTGAGTACAGGGTTACTATAGGCTAGTTTGCCACCCTGATTGAGCATCTAGTTTGGACTCTAGGTCTAGTCAGCTATAGTCGGTCTGATCGAGTCTTGAATGAGCACTAGATCAGGAGTTTCATATCACCCACCTCCTTCACAAATGTCTGAACCCATGGAAAACTTACAAGCCCAAATAAAAGCCTAGCTGATCAAATGGCCCAGATGGCTACCCAGATGACTACCCAATTGACTACCCAATTAACACAGTCTGCTACCCAAACCAACAATAGAATTGACCATCTTGCTAATAGGTTTGACCAGTTAGAAGGCCGTGTAGAGACCATACAAAGAACCCATGGGTCACAGTCTGAGCCAGATCCTAATTCCCCTCAACCTATGAGGACCCAAACCCTAATCCATACCCTGAGGTCGAACCTAGGAGAGCCCCTCATCCTAACCCATACTATAACCCTCAGCCTAGAAGGACCCCAGACCCTGACCCATACCAAGAGATCGAACCTAGGAGAACCCCTTACCATGACCCTTATTATGATACTAAGCCCAGGAAAACCCAATTCTCTAACCCATATAGGGAGTCCAATCCTAGGAGAACCCAATACTCTGACCCATATAGGGAGTCCAATCCTAGGAGAACCCAATACTTTGACCCATATAGAGAGCCCAACCCTAGGAGAACCCAATATTCTGACCTATATAGGGAGTCCAACCCTAAGAGAACCCAATATCCTGACCCATATAGGGAGCCCAACCTTAGGAGGACCCCATACCATGGTCCATCCTTAGAACCTGACCATAGAGCTGACCCAAAATCCTATGACCCCAGATCCTATAATCCCATGACCCATAGATCTGCACCCTTGTCCTATGAGCCCAGAGAACCCATAACCCCTAAGAATCAATCTAGTACTAGTCAGGTTTCTCTTAGTCAACTTGAACCCCATAGGATTAGCACCCCTAAATATGAGCCCAGTAGTGAGCCACTACCCCTTAGGCAACCTAAAACTACTAGGATTAGTGTCCATAATCAGAAACCAGGACCTAGAAAATTTTTCCCTAGCCGACCTTCTCCAACCATTCCTGAGATGACAAGGCTTACATTAATGCGGAAGTGTATGAAGCTGATGCAAACTTAGTGGATGAGTATGAGGGAGAAGAGGAGACACGTTTAGATGACCTAGAATTAGCTGACCCAATAGATACCCAGGTAGAAGCCAACCTAGAGGTAGTTGACCTTGACCACATCCAACCTAAAGCTATAGTGGAAGAACAAATAGAGGAAGAGAACCTAGGTACTGCTACTAGAGCCTTGCCTGAGAAAACCATAGAGGAGAGCCAAATTATAGAGTCTAATCCTAAAATACAAGAACCAGAAGAATTTATTAAGGACTTGATCTCTTTGAATCAGTACCCTAAAGATGAGCCTCCTCCTATAGTTCCCATTAAGGACCTCTTCCCTGAGATTAGTAACCCATCCTTCCATTATGCAAACCCCATAGATATACCGCAACCTCGTAAGGTTAGCCTCATTAGTCTAGGATTAGTCCCTGACATGCCTTCTCTTATCGAACTTTATCCAACTAACCTTAAACCTTTTTCCCTACCCTACCAAACTACTTCTGAACCCACTTCCTATTTTCTGCCCTTTCCTGACACCTCCAGCATTTCTAGGATCATTAGATTGCATTTAGTTGATATTAGCATACTGCATGCATTCATCATGCATATTAGGTTTGCATCTTACTTCTGGCGTACTCTTTGGAATTTGCTAGGAGTTCACTGTAAATTTTCATGTGCATGTCAAGCTTGGATCAAACCTAGAGAACCTATAATCTATTAGGTTTAGATCCAAAGAGTTCAATAAAACTTCCTTCGATAGGAATGCATAGTCGAGTCTGTTATGTGTTAGTTTGAGTCCTTTGCATCATCTTGTTAGGAGTCTGCATGTGCCTAGCAAGTTCACCACCCGCACTAATGTTAAACAAACTCGCTAATTCCCAAAGATGGATCAAAGAATTTGATGTAGTGGATTCTATCTTGGTTAAGCTAAGGCCTAAAAGAAGCTTCATGCTCGCAGAGCCGGACCTTTTAAAGTGATAGAGAAGGTTGGATCAAATGCCTAGGTGTTAGATTTGCCTTCGGATTTGGGCATTAGTTCTACCTTCAATATTATAGACCTGGTTGAGTATAGGGAACCGGCAGCGATACCTAGTAAGGCCTTTGGATGTATTCCTTTTCATTGTGAGTGACCCTAACCCAGAGTGTCCACTAACAAATTGGCCTGAGAGAGGAGAATGGATCGAGCGTATCCTGGACGATCAAGCCATCACGACCCGGGGTCGTGACTATCAATGCTTCCTGGTCCGATGGTAAGGCCAGCCAGAGTCAGACGATTCATATATTTCTCGAGAGGACTTGCAACGCCTCAACCCAGACCTTCTCGAGAGATATGTGAGCCAGTCTGATTTTCACTTGATAGGGTCGAGTTCCTCCCATCTCGGGAGAATTGGTGGGGACACCGGAGGCACCAGAATAAGATAGAGGCTTTTCAACCCTCTATGAATTGATCAATAATTTATGAGTCCATCTGTAATAAGGGTTTAGACTATCTGAGTCCATTTTAATTGATTTTGAGTTTCAGTTCTGTACTAGTCAGCTCATGTTGAGTTAGTTCAGTCCAATGCTAGTCAGCTCATGTTGAGCTAATTTTAATTTTTTAAGTCCTATTCAACCATATTGAAGACTCAAGATCACATCATACAAGTAAAGACCAAGTCCAATCAAATTGAAGACATGGAAGTTTAGCCCAAGTCCAACCCAGCTTGAAGATTTGAAGACCCCAGGAAGAAAATCAGAAATCCTGATTCCTTGCAGATGCCCTCCAGATTCCCAGATTTTCTTCCAGATGCCAAAATATATTCATAGACCAAGGAATCCATGATTTTAGAGGTTCATCTGTATCCTAGCCCAAAGAAATCAAGCCCAGGCACCAAGCCCAAGCCCCTAAGAAGCAAGATACCAGGGAATATTCCTGCTACCTGGCTACCAGGCCACCCAAGCTTCCAAAGGCCCAAACCCATGCACCCGGGCCCCTTTGGGCTGGCCCCTTGCTGCTCTTAGAAGCCCAACACGTCCCCCTAGGTGTCCTTGAAGTGTTGGCCAAGTCAAGAGAAATTTTAGGGATTTTTTATACCTAATGTTTCATTATTTTCTAGCTAGGGTTTGAGAGGGAAAATGATTCTCATGTAAAGACTAATGTGCCCTTACTTGGAGCCCATGGTTAAGGGTCTATTTAAGGGACACTAGCCTCTTGTATGAAGAGAGAATTTTTGATATGAATTAAAACCTTGAGTTCTTCTATTGAGTTGTGTGATACCCTGCTGTGTGCATAAAGGGGTTTGTCAGAGTTTTTCTTCCCAGTGCTGCAATCATCTTCCTGCTGCCAAGAAGCCTCTCAGATCCCTGGACACCCACTCCAAAAGAAGCCTTCCCTTGTTGCTTTCCCTTTGTTTTCTTGTTCCTTTGTGAGTTTTCTAACCCCTGACAGGTCGTTTGCAGGTCCCCGAGTTCCTACGAATCCAACGACTCTAGCCAAGCCTCAATCGAACCACCGAGCAGAAAGCCGGGTATCCACGGGTCATTGGCTCGGTTTTCCAAGCCGCATCCATCAAGGAACGAGAGACCCCTTCGCTGCGATCTTCACAGACGTTGTCAGGTACACCCCTCTACCTCCAGTAGTTTTATTGTAGGAGAACTTGCCCTAACCGAGGCTTCTCAGCCCCGGCGGTCCTTCTTTGCTACTTTTCTAGGTCCTAATCTGCATGCTGATCTTCAGAAATTCATACAAAATTCTCTACAAATAATTTTGATCTGAAATTCGGGAATTAATCAACTAACTCAACATGTAAAACATACAAAAAGAATTGCATGCATATTAGTTCCCCATCAGTTGCACTGGACTTCTGACGTAACTAATCTAGGTTGGTTTTTGATGAGGGATGACTCTAAGACTGCTAAACATGCATGGAAAATAATAAAATAATTTTTTTATGATTTTTATAATTTTATTTGCAGACAATATTTCCAAAATAAAGTAAAAACTAGCGGAAATACTAGCAGTACTAAGAATCATCGGGTCGCAAGCAAACTCATGCAAACTAATGAAATATCAAGGACCCGAGAGTTGAGAAACTTCTGGTTTAGGATAGTTTATCTTCATTAAATAAGAAAATAAGAGTTGGGAAGGTTTCTTACCAGTCAGATATTTGAATTTGCAATTGTAGGGATCACGCGGCTCTCAGATTGAAGCATGATGAAGAAGCTTCAGTTCCTTGAATCAGATGGCTGATCTGGACTTGGTCTGAAGGCAAGGAAAGCCTCCTCTGAGGAGGTGAAACACCTCGAGGATCCTGCAAGTATCAAGGGTCAACCAAAACAGCAAATAAAAAATAAGAAAAGGAACTAGAGTATGGAAGGATTCGGGATTAGGGTTAGAAGATGGCAGTCAGGGATGAATAAGCTCCTGGTCTTGGATGGATGCTAGGGCTTCCAATCCTAGGGTGTGGCTGATCTCCAGGGATGCAAGAGGGTGCTACGGTAGCAGGGTTTTAATCTAGGAACATAAGGAGAGCACTCAAAGGAAGAACCGAGACTCAAACACAAGGCACTTAATCAAAATTTCAGCAAGGTTTATTCATAAGAAAAAGATGATTACAAGACGGTGAGGGGTGGGGTATTTATAGAGTTTCCATGCCCTCACTAACCATGGTTACACTTGGGTTACAAGTCCTCTTCAAAATTGGAGTACAAGTTCTTTCCTAACTAGGTTAGAATTACAAGGATTAAAGGGATTAGGAATTCTAGCTAGGTTAGAATAAGCTTGGTCTTCTCCTTCTTCTCTTCAACTTGGACTTGGTCAAACCTCTTTTGATGCCCACGCCTTGGGTTGTGGACCTTAGGGCTACAAGGGGAAGGTCGGCCATGGGCTTGGAAGGCTTGGGTTTGAGCCCCTTGGAAGCTGGGGTGCCTAGTTCCCTGGGCTGGCATATTCTCGGCATCAAAAGAGAATCTTGGTTCTCCTTGCTTGGGCTTTCTTCCTGGGCTTGAATTTGGAGGCCCGGAGTGCTGGGATAACCTAGTAAACATGGGATCGTGGCATATGAAATATTCTGAAAGCATCTGGAGGGAATCTGGCATTTGAAATGGCACCTGGAGAAAATCAAGGCACGTAGGTGTTGATTGAGCTCCCCTAAGCTGATGTAACTTCTTCCAGCTTTAGAATGAGGTCCGGTAGAACTCCAAAATAGCATAGCCTCCTCTCTTGTACAAGAAGTGAACTCATACTAGACTCCTACTGGTGTACAGGGCTCAATGTACTGGACTAGGTTGAGGGTTGAGACAAATCAACTAACCTCAACTTATTACATAACTCAACTCTAGTTGATTACAAAATTTGACACATGGCTAGGTATAACAAATAGGATCCAGTGATTTGTGTCTGATCTTGGTGTCCCCACCAATTCTCCTGGGGCAGGAGGAACTCGACCCCATCGAGTAAGGGTCAATTTGGCTCTTATAATGCTCGTGTAGGTCTGGGTTGAGGTGCTGCAGATCCTCATGGGTGATCCATGAGTCCTCAGATTCTGGCTGACCTTGCCACTGGACCAAGTACCACTGACAGTCTCTATCCTAGGTACCGATAGCTTGATCATCCATAGCTCTTTCAATCGTTTCCTTACTAAAAGTCCAAATTATATGTGGTTGCTCTGGGGTGGGTTCTCTCTCAAAAAAAGGGAGTGGCTCAAGGGGCTCACTAGGCATCACTGCTGGCTCCCTAGACTCTATAAGATCTGAGATGATGAAGGTGGAACTAATACCTAAATCAAGTGATATCTCAGGTACATAGTGATGCGGGACACAAACTCGATGTATCCCTGGATTATTTGGGAATGGGAAACAACTAAACAAACTAGGACTGTGGAAGGGCTAAGAAGCCTCCCGGGAGTAGGGTGACATTGAAACTAAAATCCTAAAATAGTTGATCTCTTTTGTTTTTATTTTTCTTGGTGGAGGTGGCAAAGAAATGATGGAGATGTGGGACTAGGAACTGAAACTCATAGCTTTGGGACTCACTCTAACGGTGAGACGCACATAGAAAGTCAAGGGTCAAAGCATAAAGCTACCCTCCCGAGGGATCAAAGCATAAAGCTGCCCTCCCGAGGGATCAAAGCACCAGCTACCCTGAGCTCTCATCGAGCCCATCATCCACGTAGTAGGGCTTTCATAGAGGCCTCTAGGGTGACTCTCAAAGGACACGAGGGGATAAAGAAGACGAGATAGGGGATAACTAGGGTGCTCGAACCCATCATCCACAAAGTAGGACTCTCACACCCCCCAACAAACCCATTATCCACATAGTAGGGAACGAAGGCAAATGGGCCTCAGCCCAGAACCAGAACCAGAACCAATGGAGAATCCAAAAATTTATATCAAAGTCATTCTTTACAGGGGAAGAGGGAGCCATTATATAGAAAAACCAAAACCCTCAATTTCTTAGCCTCCAAGAAAACTAAAAAAGGAAATAAATTACATCAAAATTCGTGTTGCATCAAAAGTGGTGCTGATCTTCTCTGAGAAGCATGTTGGCTTGATGATCTGTGCTGAAAAGCATGCTGCTCTAAAAACTGGAATGCTCTTAAATCCATGCAAACTCAAACTCACGACTGTGCGGAGGATAGACCACCCGATGGAGCACTGCCGGACGACCGGTGACTGGGAAGCAGGCGGCGGATGGGGCCGGCGGACGTCGAGCGACGGACGGCTGGTGGCGGGCTACAAGCGAGGCGGTGGCACGGGAATGGCACGGCATGCTGGGCATGCCGTTTGGTCTCCCACGATTATGGGAGACCTCCTGGGCGCCGGCATGGCCTCCGTCGGTCGAGCGAGCAGCGGACCGGCGATGGGCGGCAGCAGGCGGGCGGTGGCGCATGCGGGCGGCAGCGCATGCTGGTGGCAGTGCAAGTGGGTGGTGGTGCAGGTGGGTAGCGGTGCTGGGGCGGCACGGCACGCACGGCCATGCCGTTTGGGCTTCCCACAGGCATGGGGCCCAAAGATGCCGGCTAGGGCCCTCCAGTGGCTGGGCATGATCCGACGAGTGGTGGGCGGGCGGCCAATGGCATGCCGGCGGTGGTGGTTGTGGTGACCGTTGGTCTTCCCACGTCCGTTCATCTTCCACGGGTCTTGGGTGGCAGACGGCTTTTCCGGCGAGGGCGGGGCAGGTGGGCTCCGGCGGGTGGGCCAGCGAGGGCGACCGGGGTTAGGCGGCCCGGATCTGGGGCCGACGAGGTGGAGGCTAGGGTTTGGAAGATTTTTTAAAACTCACGGGAGAAGATGGAATAACATAGGAATAAAGCAGGAATAAGATCGGGATAAAGATGGAATAGCAGGAATAGGTGGAATAGCGGAATAGGGAAAATAAAATATCCGAGAAAATGGGAAAAAATAGAAAAAGAACCTGGACCTGCCCATGATCCCCATCATTCTCCTCGACCGTGAAGAACTCGACTCTGTCGAGTTCGAAAAAATGGAGCACACCCTAATGCACAACTTGCTCTGATACCAAAATTGATGCGGGACAAAGACTCGATGTAACCTTGGATTATTTGGGAAAGAGAAACAACTAAACAAACTAGAACCGTGGAAGGGCTAAGAAGCCTCCCGAGAGTAGGGTGACACTGAAACTAAAACCCTAAAATAGCTGATCTCTTTTGTTTTTAATTTTCTTAGTGAAGGCGGCGAAGGAAGGATTGAGATGGGGGACTGGGAATTGGAACTCATGGCCCTGGGACTCACTCTAACGGGGAGATACACAGAAAGTCAGGGGTCAAAGCATAAAGCTACCCTCTCGAGGGATCAAAACACCAGCTACCCTGAGCTCTTATCGAGCCCATCATCCATATAGTAGGGCTCTAATAGACGTCGCTAGGGTGACTCTCAAAGGACACGAGGGGATAAAGAAGACGTGATAGGGGATAACTAGGGTGCTCGAACCCATCATCCAAAAAGTAGGACTCTCACACCCCCTAACAAACCCATTATCCACACAGTAGGGAACGAAGGCAAATGGGCCTCAACCCAGAACTAGAACCAGAACCAATGGAGAACCCAACAATTTATATCAAAGTCATTCTTTACAGAGGAAGAGGGGCCCTTTATATAGAAAAACCAAAACCCTCAATTTCTTAGCCTCCAAGAAAACTAAAAAAGAAAAATAAATTACATCAAAATTTGTATTGCATCAAAAGTGGTGCTAATCTGCTCTAAGAAGCATGTCGGCTTGATGATCTGCACTGAAAAGCATGCTGCTCTGAAAATTGGAATGCTCTGAAATCCATGCAAACTCAAACTCACAGTCGTGCGGTGGATCGATCTCCCGACGGAGCACCGGTGACTAGGAAGCAGGCAGCGGACGGGGCCAACGGACAACGAGCAGTTGACGGCTGGCAGCGGGCTGTAGGCGAGGCGGTGGCACGGGAATGGCACGGCACGCTGGGCATGCCGTTTGGTCTCCCACGGCCATGGGAGACCTCTTGGGCACCGGCGTGGCCTCCGGCGACCAAGCGGGCGACGGACTGATGGTGGCGCTTGCAGGTGGTGGTGTAGGCGGGCGGCGGCGCTGGTGTGGCACGGCATGCATGGCCATGCTGTTTGGGCTTCCCACGGGCATGGGGCCCAAGGACGCCGGCAAGAGCCCTCCAGCGACCGGGCATGAGCCGACGAGCGATGGGCAGGTAGCTAGTGGCAAGCCGGCAGTGGCAGGCGATGGCGGCGGTCGTGGCGACCTTTGGTCTTCCCGCGCCCGTTCATCTTCCATGGGCCTTGGGCGGCGGACGGCTTTTCCGGTGAGGGCGGGGCTGGCGGGGGCGGCCGGGGGTCGGGCGCCCCGGATCTCAGGCCGGCGAAGCAGAGTCTAGGGTTTGGGAGATTTTTTAAAACTCACGGGAGAAGATGGAATAACATAGGAATAAAGTGGGAATAAGATCGGGATAAAGATGGAATAGCAGGAATATGGGAATAGCGGGAATAGGAAAAATAAAAAAAATTGAGAAAATAAGAAAAAAATAGAAAAAGAACTTGGACCTGCACTTGATCCCCATCACATTGCATTGGGTTCATTACTCTTCATTATCTTGGATGGGCTAGCTTCGCGAGCAGAAGATTCTTTACAATTATAAAATCCCCTACAAAATTCTTTATCTCTTTTGGGAATTAGCCAAGTTGTTGTTTAGTTCATTAGTTATGTTCAGCTTTTGACTAATTTCTATATGCATATGCTGTGTAGAGGGCAGTGCATTTATTGGACTCAACTAACACCTAATAGACTCGACTAAACATCCCTATCAAAGGACATTTTATTGGACTCTAAGAAAAAAAACCTAACAGACTATAGACTCATTAGGTTTGATCCTAGCATGGCATGCACATGAGAACTTACTATGTACTGCTACTAGGTTCCATAGGGTTCTCCTAAAGTAAGATACAAACATGACATGTATAATGAACGAATGCAACATGCAAACTTTTATAAAATGCAACCTAATAATAAAGAAAACAGAAGAAGTTTCTGAAAATGGTAGAAAATAAGAGGTGGGTTCAGGGTTAGTCTGATTGGGTGGAAAGTAAGAAAAGGGTTCGGGGTTAATTGGATAGACTAAGATATAAGAAGGGGTGTCAGGGATTAATCCTAAACTAATAAGGTTGACCTTAAGGGGTTGGTGTCTATCTACTGGGTCTGCCTTAGGAAGAATGGGTCACTAATTTCAGGGAAAAGATCTTCAATTGGGATCAAGGAAGTGACTTTATCTTGAGGGTACTGGGTGAGATAAGCCAAATCCTCAATAAACTCTTTTGGCTCAGGAAATTCAGGACTAGGCTTTACAATTGGATCCTCTTCTAAAGTCTCCTTTAATTGCTCTTCCATTGTAGCTTGGGTGTGATCTGGGTTATCTAACTCTAGGTCGGCCACTAACTGATTATGGTCTAAATTGGCTACTACTGGGGTATGGTCAGGGTTCTGGAATCTCCTATGGTTAGGCTCTTGGTATGGTTCCTAAGGTTGAACTCCCCTATGATTAGGCTCTACAAATGGTTCTTGAGTCTGGGTTATCCTAGGGTTGGGCTCCATAAAGTGGTCTGGGTTTTGTGCTCTCCTAGGGTTTTGAGAGGTAGAACCGGATGGGTCTGGTTCAAGTACAGCATTAAAACCCTGGGAGTGTTCTATGGTCCCTAATCTATTTTCTACCTGGTCTAACCTATCAGTTAATTGGTCAATCCTATGGGTTGCCTGGTTATTGGTTTGGGTTATTTGGTCAAATCTTTGGTTTATTTGGTTGAATCTATGGTTCATTTGGTTTTGGGATTGGGTCAATTAGATCATCTGGGTATTGGTTTGGTCAAGTTTATGGTTCAATTGTTCATTCATGGTTCTTATGAGTACTTCAAAACTGGACTCCATGGTTGAATTGGGCTGTGGTTTGGACTTTTGATATTGGGTTCCTAATCTTGTGGTCATGCAACGAATCAAACAATCAAAATTAAATGATGCAACCAAGCATGCAAATGAGAAGGAAAAAGCTAGAGTAATCTTGGGTTTCCTAGACCTAAAGCCAGAAACTGGGTGGGTCAGCTCAACTTACACTTAACCCAATAGCTAATCCTTCCACTGGCCAGGTAAGAGGTGGGAGTGTGGGAGGCCCCCCTGCTTTCATAAGGATCCAATTAAAAACCACAACACTACTTAGGTCGTTTGACTCTAGACCCCCAGCCTTAGACACCAGCTTTCAGTAATAGCTAAAGGATTACATGCACTAGTTGGCCCATATAGCTTGGACCCAACCGTTGATGTCTCCTAGCCCACTAGGGAAAATTAGATCTAATTGATTTTTATTAGGCTTAGGTTAGTATGATGATAGTTGTTTTGGGCCCAGGACAGGTGATGAAATCCTGCCCTGATCTGAGATAAAGAGTTGCCCTTAAGATTAGGTAAAGAATGATGGAAATTGATGGCCCTGATGAAATCTAAAATAATCAAAAAATAAAATATTCTTTTAATGATTTATGATGTGTCAAGTTAGGTTTAAGTTAACTGGGGTTATCAAACAAAGTTTGGCTTGGGATTGGGGGTTGGTAGTTGATTAGGTTAGGTTGAGTCAAGATGCAGAATGTAGCAGAAATCAGAAAAATTAGGGTTCAGATGATGCAGAATTTGATATAGATCTAGATGCAAAAAAAGTCAAAAAAATTTGAAATAGAGTATGGACAGTGATGATGAAACCTACCAAATTTCATGCAGAACAAAAATCATATTATGATGGAAATCCAAGGGTATTCGAACTACTGCAGTAATTATCAGAATTTTATTAGGGTTTTTAATATGCTGAATTTTAGAGAATTAAGTTTTCAGTAAAATTTATTAAAAATTTTGATAATTATTAGAATAGAACAGAGGACATGTAGTGCAAATTTCACAGAAAAATAAAAAGTTTAAGATGCCAAATCAGATGGAAACTAGATACCTATTGCAGTGGACAAAATGCAGAATTAGGGTTTGTAGATGCAAAGTAGATAAAAAACTATCCTAAACCTGCTCTAATACCAATCTAATGCAAGATGACTCTAAGATTGCTAAACATGCATGAAAAACAATAAAATAGTTTTCTTGTGATTTTTCTAATTTTATTTGCAGGCTAGATTTCCAAAATAAAGTAAAAACTAGCGGAAAGACTAGCAGTGCTAAGAATCGTCGGGACGCAGGCAAACTCATGCAAACTAATGAAACATCCAGGACTTGAGAGTTGAGAAACTCCTAATTTAGGATAGTTTAACTTTATAAAATTAAAAAATAAGAGTTGAGAAGGTTTCTTACCAGTCAGAGATTTGAATTTGCAATTGTAGGGATCACATAGCTCTCAGATTGAAGCCTGGATGAAGAAGCTTCAGTTCCTTGAATCAGATGGCTGATCTGGACCTGGTCTGAAGGCAAGGAAAGCCTCCTTTGAGGAGGTGAAACACCTCGGGGATCCTGCAAGCATCAGGGTTCAATCAAAACAACAAATAAAAAATAAGAAAAGGAACTAGAGTATGGAAGGATTCAGGATTAGGATTAGAAGATGGCAGCTGGGGAAGAAGAAGCTCCTGGTCTTGGACGGCAGCTAGGGCTTCCAATCCTAGGGCATGGCTGATCTCCAAGGATGCAAGTGGGTGCTAGAGCAGTAGAGTTTTAATCCAAAAACATAAGGAGAGTACTCAAAGGAAGAACCAAGACTCAAACACAAGGCAAATAATCAAAATTTCAACAAGGTTTATTCATAAGAAAAAAATGATTACAAGAAGAGGGGTGGGGTATTTATAGAGTTCCCATGCCCTCACTAACCATGGTTACACTTGGGTTACAAGTCCCCTTCTAAATTTGAGTACAAGTCCTTTCTTAGCTAGGTTAGAATTACAAGGTTTAAAGGGATTAGGAATCCTAACTAGGTTAGAATAAGCTTGGTCTTCTCCTTCTTCTCTTCAACTTGGACTTGGTCAAACCGCTTTGGACGCCCACTCCTTGGGTTGTGGACCTTAGGGCAGCAAGGGGAAGGTCGGGCATGGGCTTAGAAGGCTAGTCTTGGGCCCCCTGGAAGATGGGGCGCCTGGTTCCCTGGGTTGGCATATTCCCGGCATCAAAAGGGAATCTTGGTTCTCCTTTTTTGGGCTTGCTTCCTGGGCTTGAATTTGGAGGCCTGGAGTGCTGGGATAACCTGGTAAACATGGGATCCTAGTATATAGAATATTCTAGAAGCATCTGGAGGGAATCTAGCATCTGAAATAGCACTCGAGGAAAATCAGGGCACAATCAGGGCACCTGGGTGTTGATTGAGCTCCCCTAAGCAAATGTAACTTCTTCTGGATTCAGAATGAGGTATGGTGGAACTCCAAAATAGCATAGCCTCCTCTCTTGTATAAGAAGTGAACTCATACTAGACTCATACTGGTATACTGGACTAGGTTGAGACAAATAAACTAACCTCAACTTATTACATGACTCAGTTCTAGTTGATTACAAAATTTGACACAAGGCTAGGTAAACCAAATAGGATCTAGTGATCTGTATCTGATTGGTGGGGGACCCGAAACCCATCTGGTTTTTCTTTTAATTTTCTAGATTTTTTTTAGGTTTTTATACCTGCTATTCCGCCTATTCCTATTATCCCAGTTTTATTCCATATTTATCCCCATGTTATCCCAGCTTATTCCTTCTTCAACCTTTCATCTCCCGTAAAGTTTTTCTTTTTAAAAACATAGCCACCATCCCCTTCCCCCCATCCGGGTTACCCGACTCCGACCGCCCCCCCAGTCGGCCGCCAGTGTTCGCAGGTCTTCCCTCTCACCGGGGAACTGCCCTAGCTACCGGAGAGTTGCCAGAAAGCCCCCCAACACGCGAGGGAGACGAACCATCGTGCTGCCCACACCGTGCCACCGTGACGCCCCGCCGCCATCGCCCACCTGCCGCCCATCGCCCGCTGGCCCCCGCCCGGCCGCCGGAGACCCCGCCGGTGCCCTGCCGCCACCCACGGTCGCGGAAGGCGAACGGGCGCCCATGATGCCCCACGACACCCGTTCGCACCGCCATGCCGCCCGTCACCACCGCCCGCTGGCCCCCGCCCGGCCGGCCGGAGGCCTGGCCAGTGACAAGCCATCGTCCACGACGGCGGAAGGCGAACGGGCGCCCGTGATGCCCCGTGACACCCGTCTGTGCCACCGTGCCGCCCCATCGCCACCGCCTGCCGCCGTCGCGCCGCCCCACCCCACCGCCGCCTACCGGGCAGGTTGCCGGAGGATCCGGCCCCCCTGTTGCACGGCCCTGAAGACCCCCTATTGCTCGCCGTGAAGAGTTTCTTCATGCTTCTCAAATAAATCCAAAGATGTTCTACACGCTTCTTAAAGCAACTGGGAGAGGAGTTGTTTGCATGATTTTTGGAGCAATGCGAATTTCAAAGCGAAGGGGATTTCAAAATTCAAATAAAAGGGATTTATTTGGTATTTTTTTTCATGAATGTAAGTTGGGTTTAAAAAAGTGAAATTTGGGATTTTTGATTTTGAATTTGAATTCAAAATTAAGAGAGGATTTCAGGGGATTTTATTTTTAATTTTCAAAAGGGATATGGACATCTATAAATTCTCATACTCCTCTTGTAATAAAGTAGTTGAAAAATGAATTTTTGAGATTTCTTTTCCACTTGTTTGTGGTTCTGGGATGAGGCCCATTGCCTTCGTCCTTCGGGACGTCGAGGGGTGTGAGGCCCCAACTTGCCTTCGTCCTTCGAGACGTCGAGGGGTGTGAGGCCCTAGGTATCTCCATTCTCTCTCCCACCTTCATGTCTTTCTCTGCTTACTCTCGTGACCTTGAGATCCATCCAAGCGCCTCCAAGTATCAAGGAGGGTGTAATGCCTTAGAGGTGGATGGTCTCTTCGTTAGGGTAAGTCCCAAGGTCCATGAGTTCCAGTCCCAAGTCTCCCATCCCCATCCTTTCTTCGCCATCTCTGCCAAGAAAATTTGAAAACCAAAAGAGTCCGGCCATTTTAGGGATTTTCAGGGGTCGTTCTATCCTAGTCCCGAGAGGCTTCTTAGCCCTCCCACGATCCCTAGGTTGTTTAGGTCTTTCCCTTTCACAATAACCATGGGTTCTTTGTTTCCGTCCTGCATCAACTTGGTATCAGAGCCAGCAGCGGACTAGGATTTGCTTCATCGACAAACTCGACGGAGTCGAGTTCTTCGCGCTGTAGGAGAATGGTGGGGGACCCAAAACCCATATGGGTTTTCTTTTAATTTTCTAGATTTTTTTTTACATTTTTATCCATGCTATTCCACCTATTCCTATTATCCCAGTTTATTCCATATTTATCCCCATGTTATCCCAGCTTATTCCTTCTTCAACCTTTCATCGCCCATAAAGTTTTTCTTTTTAAAAAACTAGCCGCCATCCCCTTCCCCCCATCCAGGCTACCCGACCCCGGCCGCCCCCCCCCAGCTGGCCCCCGGTGTTCGCAGGTCTTCCCTCTCACCGGGGAACCGCCCTAGCCACCGGAGAGTCACCAGAAAGCCCCCCAATGCGCGAGGGAGACGAACCGTCGTGCTGCCCTCATCGTGCCGCCATGCCGCCCCGCCGTCGCCACCCACCTGCCGCCCGCCGCCCGCTGGCCCCCGCCTGGCCGCTGGAGACCCAGCTGATGCCCAGCCGCCGCCCACGGCCGTGGAAGGTGAACGAGCGCCCTTGACGCCCCACGATGCCCGTCCGCATCGCTATGCTGCCCAGCCACCGCCGCCCGCCTGCTGACCTGCTACCCGCCACCGCTGGCCCCTGCCCGGCCGGCCGGAGGCCTCGCTGGTGCCCAGCCACCGCCCACGGCCGTGGAGGGCAAATGGGTGCCCGTGATGCCCCGTAACGCCTATCCGTGCCACCGTGCTGCCCCGCCGTCGCCGCCCGCCCACCGGCGCGCCGCCGTGCCGCCCCGTCACCGCCCACCGGGCCGGTTGCCAGAGATCCGGCCCCCCTGTTGCACGGCCATGAAGACCCCCTGTTGTTCGCCGTGAAGAGTTTCTGCACACTTCTCAAAGCAACCCAAAGAAGTTCAACACGCTTCTCAAAGCAACTGGGAGAGGAGTTTGCATGATTTTTGGAGTAGCACAAATTTCAAAGCAGAGGCGATTTCAAAATTCAAATAAAAGGGATTTATTTGGTATTTCTTTTCATGAATGTATGTTGGGTTTAAAATAGGGAAATTTGGGATTTTTGATTTTGAATTTGAATTCAAAATCAAGGGAGGATATCAAGGAATTTTATTTTTGAATTTCAAAAGGGATATGGGCACCTATAAATACCCATACTCCTCTTATAATAATGTAGTTGCAAAATGAATTTTTGAGGTTTCTTTTCCACTTGTTTGTGGTTCTGGGCTGAGGCCCGTTGCCTTCATCCTTCGGGACGTCGAGGGGTGTGAGGCCCCAACTTGCCTTCTTCCTTCAGGATGTCAAGGGGTGTGAAGCTCCAGGTATCTCCATTCTCTCTCCCACCTTCATGTCTTTCTCTGCTTCCTCTCGTGACCTTGAGATCCATCCTAGCACCTCCAAGTATCGAGGAGGGCATAATGCCTTAGAGGTGGATGGTCTCTTCATTAAGGTGAGTCCCAAGGTCCATGAGTTCCAGTCCCTAATCTCCCATCCTCATCCTTCCTTCGCCATCTCTGCCAAGAAAATTTGAAAACCAAAAGAGTCCGGCCATTTTAGGGATTTTCAGGGGTCGTTCTATCCTAGTCCCGGGAGGCTTCTTAGCCCTCCCACGATCCCTAGGTTGTTTAGGTCTTTCCCTTTCATAATAACCATGGGTTCTTCGTTTCCATCCCACATCACTGATCCTGGTGTCTCCACCAGTTCTATCTAGGTTTGGTCATAGTCAACTAATTATGGGTCTTCTATAGGTGTATCTTCTTCTAGATCTTTAATAGACTCATCATCTTCATACTCCACCAAACTTGGATCAGCCTCATATACCTCTTCTTCTAGGTCATCCTGGTGAACCAATGGGGTAGTAGGAGGGGTTTGGCTAAAAAAAAACTGGCTAATAACTAGGGTAGCAAGGATGGGTTGACAAAGGGGTTCCTGATTAATACTAAGGTTCTGACTATGGGCACTGATCCTTGTGGGTTTAAGTTGACTAAGGAAAAGTGGACTAACACTGGGTCATATATAGGGGTACTAATCCTATTGGGCTCAGGCTAACTAAGGGTTATGGGTTCAGTCCTATGTGTTGACTCGAATTCCAAAGCTATGTGATAGGCATCATCTAGGTATCGAATTTGCCATCTAAACAGTTCCCATTGGATAACTCTACAAGGGCCAGCTTTAAACCTAGATATAATTTTAGACTCAGGTTCAATGTGTAACATGTCCCATAAAACTCATCAAATTGGTCAATGATTCAGACATAGTTTTGTTATCCTGTCTCAAATCTCACCACTGTACTAAAAGTTTGCAATCCTGGAATCTGGAGTCAGTGCATCTGGGTAAATAGAGGCTAGGGTAATAGGGACTGGAAGGGTAATAGGGTATGGGTTCTTGGTATGGGTCATGGTATGAGGTTCTCACAGGGTTGGGCTCTATGTATGGGTAATAGTATTGGGTTCCTATCCTAGTGGTCATGCAAACATTCAATCAATCAAAGTGAAATGATGCAACCAAGCATACAAGGGTTAGTACAATCTAGGGCTTGCTAGACCTAGAGTCAAAACTGAATGGGTCAGCTCAACTTACACTTAACCCAGCAACTAATCCTTCCACTGGCCAGGTAGGGGGTGGGGTGGTGGGAAGCTCCCCGTGCTTGTCACAGGGTCCTAATTATAAACCACCAGTCCACTTAGGTCGTTTGACTCTGGACCCCCAGCCTTAGACACCAGCTTCCAGTAATAGCTAAAGGATTAAATGCACTAGTTGGCCAAGACAGCTCGGACCCGACCTATTGGATGTCACCTAGCCTATTAGGGTAAATTAGGTCTATTAAATTTTAATTAGCCTTGGGTCAGTATGATGATGTTGGTTTTGGATCCAGGACAGGTGATGAAATCATGCCCTGATCTGACATAGTGAATTGCCCTTAAGATTAGGTTAATCAAATGATACACAATCAATAAGTCCTAATGCAAACAAAAATAATAAAAAAAATAAAATATTTTTTTATATTTTATGATGTGGCAAGTTAGGTTTGAGTTGATTAGGTTAGCAATCAAATTGGGCTTGGGATTGAGTGGTTTGGAAGTTGGTTAGGTTAGGTTTAGTCAGGTGTACAGAAATCACATAATCAGAAAATTAGGGTTCAGTTTGATGCAGAATTTGACATAGTTTTTGATGTAGAAAAAATATTAAAAAATTACATAATAGAAGATGGATGGTTATGATGATCTCTACAAAATTTTATGCAAAAAGAAATCATATAATGATGCAACTCCTAGGGTTTTCGGACTGGTGTAGAAATCTCAGGATTTTAGTTAGGGTTCTTACGATGCAGTAATTTTTGTATTTGTTTTTTTGATAAAAATAATTAAAAATTATTATAATTATTAAAACTAAACTTAGAACGTGTCATGGAAATTTCATAGAAAAATGAAATTCTTAAGATGATGAACTAGACCAAAACTCAGATATCTACTACAGATGATATAGGATGCAGAAAAATAGCAATGAATGTTTTTATAGATTTTTTGATGAAGATGCAACTATCCTAAACTAGCTCTGATACCAAACTGATACAGGATGATCCTAGGACTGATGAGAAATAGAAAACTAATTTTTTTTTAATTTTTTTTAGATTTTAATTCAGTGGCTAAAGACCTGAAAATAAGTAAAGAATCAGCAGGAAGACTAGTAATGCAAGAAAATATCATACCCGCAAAATAACTCATGAAGAATAATAAAGCCAGGACCCGGGAATTGAGAAACTCCTAGCTTAGGATAGCGTACCTATCACTAGATCAGAACTCAGGAGGGGAAAGGTTTTTATCAGGCGGCTATTATAGTTCCTTTGAAGAAGAGATCCCTCAACACTCTAGATGGTGCCTGGAAGAATAAGCCTTTGTTTCCCGAATCTGAAGACGATCTGGATCCGGTCTGAAGGCAAGGAAAGCCTCCTATGGGGAGGGAACACCTTCGGGATCCTGCAAGCATCAATGTTAGGCATGAAATAGGTGATCAATGAAAAGAAACAAAATATGAAAGAAAGAACAAGGAGAATCAGGGTTAGGGCTAGCAGTAGGGAAGAAGGAGCTCTTAATATGGGGCATCTTCAAGGCTTCTCTTCTTGGATGTGGCTGCTACTTGGAGGCTTGATTTGCTGCTACGCCATGGAGGATTCCAAGGTAGGGTGGTCCGCTAAGCAAGAGAACAAAGAACCAAAACCAAAGAACCAAAAACCAGAACATCATAAGCTAAACACCAAAATAACAGAGTTTTATTTCAAAAGAGTTGATTGAATACAAGAGGAGGAGGGGTGGGGTATTTATAAAGTTCTCATGCCCTCTTCTTATTAGGACTTCAGCCCTCTCCTAGTTAGGAAAGGTTTACAAGCTTTGAGTCGGAGAAGGACTACAATATTAACCTAGAACTAGGATTACAAAGTTGAATGAAATAAAAACTTGATTTTCTCCTTCCAATTAGACTCTTCCTCCTAGCTTGGACCAAGTCAACCATTAAGGATGCCTCTCCTTGGTGTTAGGGCTTCATGGACAACAATAATGGGCAAACAAGAGGCTAGGGTGCATGGGCTTTGGGCCCACTGGAAGCCTGGGATGCCTGGGCTAGCATATACCTGGAATCATGGTTGTGGACTGGAATATACCTAGAATCTTGGTTCTTATAAGATTCGGCCTGGTGCCTGGGCTATTTATTTTGGGCTGGGGTGCAGATAGACCTATGGAATCAAGGGTGCCCTAGTTTGGAAATATGCTCTGGCATCTGGAGAGGAATCTGGGCATCTAAATAGCATATGGAGGGCATCTAGGGCATCTGGATGGTATCCTGGACCCTGGGGTGTCCAACAAGGTCCAATAAGCTATTGTAATGGTCTCTAACTCCTTGATGGGGCCTGGTGGGACTCCAAAATTGGGTATCCTCCTCTCTTGTACATGAACTAGACTAGTGCGGGCACCAGACTCAGAAGAAGACTTCAGAGCTCCATCTGGATCTCTGATTAACCTTGCACGAAGAATTAGGGTTTTTGGTTTGTAATAAGAGTTGACTAGATCAACTCAATTTAGCTTGAGTCTACATTACCTGCATTTTATTTTGTTGAGTCATGTTGACTCAGTAGTGGACTAGGGTTTCAAACTGGGATGTTACACTTTTTTCCAAGACCAGGCAAGTGGACACCACACTCCCAGCCACATTCCCAGTCCAGGGGGCGCCATATCCACATCCAGCAGCTTTTGGTCCCCACTCCACAGATGGCAACTTCCTTCTCTCATGCGCTAGATAAAGAGAAGTCCACCAAGAGACCTCAAATCAAGGGGGCAGCCAAGACTTTCCCAAGAAACCCAAAGCAAAGAAGGGAAGAAATCATCTTGGAAGAGAATTTCAAGGGGGCGCCCACTACCTGCCAAAGACATCCAAAACAAAGATGGGAAGGACCTTGACTTAGGGAGGAAGAAAAGGAGGAGTCCAAAAGAGTTGATCCAGGGAAGGAAGAAAAATTTTCTTGAAGATCCAAGCAAGGTGGCGCCATCTACCTACCATTTATAACCCAAATCCATTTTTTTTGGTATTTTGGCCGACCATATGTGAAGGATTTGTCCTAATTTGTAGATCCCCTCCTTTAGTCCCACATGGGAAGATGTGAAACCCTCCTCCCTTGTAAAGCCTTATAAATTAAACCCCTCTTGTAAGTTTACAAAAATCAGATGAATGAAAGAAATTTTTTTATGAGCAAACTTGTGTTTTCTCTTTTCCGCACTTCCTTCGAGGTGTTGAGCTCCATGAGGGAGTAAATCTGGGTTCCCCTGGAACCTTGAGGAGGTGAGAGATCTCCAAAACCCCAAACCCTAGGTTAGCCACTCCACTCCCAAACCCTAGCCGCCATCACCCTTCTCTTTCCACCAAGCCTTAGTCTATTTCCCTTCTCACGGCCACCATCTCCAAGTCCAGGCCGACCACTAGCATCCGACTCCAGTCCAGATACTGTAGATCTACAACAATTCTAAGAGGAAGTCAGATCGGCCTCCAGGAGAATTCGATTTCAGCAACTTCGGCTTTCAAGTTCTTCAACCTGGTAAGATCTTTTCTTGAGTTTCTGAATTCCTTCACTTGTTCCTCTTCTTTCCCAGATCTTGAGTCCAGGAGAAGCCGACCAAACCACGAGACCAGTATTAGAGGATCCATTGTGAAGATAGCTGACTCCGAGGATCCCACAATCTGCTCGAGAGAGTTCTTCCACCAGAATCCTGAGAAGATCACTGTCTGGTTAGTAAACCATCTCTTCTCTCTATTTCTATTCTGTTGAAAGTTCAGAGCGAAACCCTAGGTCTGGGAGTTTCTCAACCCCCAGCGATCCGTTACTTCTGAACTACTCTGATAATTTAGTTTCTTCTAAATTGTGCTTTCAATCCTTACCTAGTTTCCCACAACGTAGTTTAGCTTTACTTTGAGTCGAAGCCAATTTCTAAAAAAAAATATTAAAAAAAAAGAAAAAAAAAAAGAATTAATCTTAATTTTACTTCCGCATACGCTTCTTTGTTCTTTGTTCTGCATCATTTTTGGTATCAAAGCTTCCGTTCTGCATCATTTTTGGTATCAGAGCCCTGTCTAGTGTTTCTATTTGATTACTTGTTTGAGTCTCTCTCTTTTACTTTGTCTGCTCGAAGTAGACTCCCCAGGACGTCCGGTCCTAGGAACGAAGCGAGGTGCAAACCTCCTCTTCCCATTCCACGGGGTGTTCCTAGGGCGTGTAGGGGATCCGTTGGGTTACAACTTCGTAGCAGAAATTGTAAACGGGGAAGTGCTCTATTTTTAGTCCATAATTTCTCTATTGTAGGAATTATTTCTTACTGCAGGTAACTCCAAATTCAGTGATTTTTGTTTTTCTGAAACTAGTATAATTGAAACTAATTTGCATAATTTTTTCATGATTTATTTGTTTCCGTGCAATTTTTGAGAATTAAATTACTGCAACTCTATTTTTGTATTCTGCAATCCATTTATTTTTGAGTGTTCATCTCTTAATTCAACTTAAGGGCGTTTGAGCATCTAAGATAAGGGGAGGAGTTGATAACCTCTCCTTAGCCCAAAACCACCACCCCTTCATTCGAACCTAAGCCTTTAATCTAAAGTTGATTAGACCTAATTTGCCCTAGTGGGCTAGGGACATCAACAAGTCGGGTCAAGGCTAGTGTTGAGTCAGTTTGTCTGGTTACTCTGTGTGTGCTTTGTACTCAGTGTCTAGAATGGTGGTTCAGGGATTCCATCTCGAAGGGCTTGTGTGCTGGTCCGCCTACCTGGCCAATCTCTGATTGGTGTCTAGGATTGGCATTCAGGGACCTAACACTCCCCTTACACCTGCCTGGCTGAGTCCTGAGTTACTACAGGCTAGCTTGCCACTCTGATTGGGCATCTAGTTTGGGCTCTAGGTCTAGTTAGCCCGTAGTCGTTCAGTTGAGTCTCATTTTGTGTGCTTGATTGCATCATGTCTACCCGGAATGGAGTACCCTACCAACCTGGTCAAACCCAACCTGATTTAGAGGCCATGGTTAGAAATCTTACCGAAAGTATGACCAAATTGAGTCAGGACATGAATGAGGGTTTTTCCCAGTTTAGGGATCGAGTCCAAGTACTTGAGAAACGTAGACATCAAAATTGGACCCCTGATCCAAAATTTAATAGGCCCTAACCTCACCCATGCCAGGAACCTAGGAGGACCTTATACCGTGATCCTGAGCATAACCTTAGGAAGCCTAACCATGATATCTATAGTGTGGATCGTGTCTATGAGAGGTCCTTACAATACTCTAGACCAGTCACTCAACAACCCAAGTCTTCTAGATCAAACCATTTAGATCCACACCCATGCCCAAGTAAGGTCTCTACTAGCTTGAAACCCAGTGTGACCCAGGTTCCTATATCTCAAGAATGTTTGTTTTGTGGAGAAAGAGGCCATAAATCTAGTCAGTGCCCATGCATAGGACTGGCTTGTGCACAGCTAAGTGGTAAGAATCCTAAGGATGACATTAATGAGGGAGAACCCAAGCCTACCAATGAGGAAGAACGGTTAGGTATGACAAGCCTAGAATCAGTTGACCCGATTACCACTGACCCGAAACCCATTGAAGATGGCATCGAGGAAGTATATGATGCTGGCTTGAGTCTAGTTGATGAATATGAGGGGGAAGAACTTGAAGAATGTGACATTGATACTATTGGTTCCTTACCTGAGGAGACCTTGGAAAACAACCAACTGGTAGGACCTAGTTCAGAAATTCAAGGGATTTGTGAGAACCAGGTTCCTTTAGTCAAATACCCCCAGGAAGAACTCGTAGTGTTAGCCCGAGCTATTAGTTCGTACCCTCTAATGACAGTCATTCTCCAAGTACCAATTGAAGATCTTTGCACTGAACTGTTTAAGTTTGCCCACCCTATGGTAGATCCTCTGCTTAGGATGACTGAATCAAGCCTCTTACAATTGGACCTTGTCCCATGCTCAGCCACTAAGGTCTCTCCCATAATCTCAGTTGGACATCCTTTTCTTGAGCGGATTGATTCACCCAGTCCTATAGAAGTCCTCCTTATGACCCCAGACCCCTTCCTTCGCATGACTGACCTACCCTTCTATAGAGTATACCTTTCCTCACCCATAGGTCAAATTTCAAGTCTTGAGGTCATCATCCATAGGCCCTTCCATGAATCATTCTCTAATCCATTTCTTGAGAAAGTGGATCATTATTTGCTTAGAGAACAAACCTTAACTGTTGCAATCACATGTCCTAGGCTACTCCCCGAACCATCTCTTGATCCATTCCTGGGAGTAGCAAACTTTTACTTTCGTAAGGATGACCAGTTGACACTCATAGATCACCATTCAAACCTTCAGGTCACCACCTTTAGTCAGCAGGTAATTCGTGACTCCGCCTCATATTTCCTCCCTTTCTCTAGGACTTCCAATGCTTCTTACACCATCCAAGTATACTTTGTCGAAGTCTTTAGAGTGAACCACGTGTCAGAACCTATTAGGTTTGCCACCTACTTCTGGAAGACCTTATGGCACCTACTAGGCACCCATGATAAGTTTTCATGCTCTGCATGCCATCCTCCGACCCAAGGTCAAACCTAGAGAGTCATAGTTTGTTAGGTTTAGACCTAGGGTTCCTTTGAATAAAGTCCATTCTTTAGGAATGCATCGTCAGTCGAGTTTAGGACATTGACTCAGATTTTGGTTTGATTGAGAGCACCAGGAATTAGGATTTGTATTTTGTTCAGGGCTGAAATTGCATTCAATGTTTCGATCAATAGGTCTATAGGCTAGAGTCCCTTTGAAATTGTTCATGGATACAAGCCTCACACACCACTTGATCTGATTTCACTATTAGCCCACACACACAAGTCTCTTGATTCACTTGCATAGCATGTAAAGGACTTGCATAAAGAAATTCATGCCAAAATAATTTTAAGTAATGAAACTTATAAGAAGTTGGCTGATTCTCAAAGGCGAGTCAAAACTTTTGTTGAGGGAGACTGTGTAATGATTAGGTTAAGGTCTGAACGGTTTCCTCCTGGAACCGTTAGAAAGTTACATGCTAGGGGAGCTGGACCATTTAGAGTGGTAAAGAGAGTAGGATCCAATGCCTATGTGCTCGAGTTGCCTCCAGAACTAGGCATTAGCTCCACTTTCAACATTACAGACCTAGTAGAGTATAGGGAGCCAACTGTGATTCCCAGTGAGGCTTTTGAACCTAATCCTGCTCTTGAGAGTGAACCTGACCCTGTGTGTCCACCAACAAATTGGCCTGTGAGGAAAGAGCAGATTGAAAAGATCCTAGATGATCAGGTTATCTCTACTCGTAACCGAGGATACCAAAGATACCTAGTTCGCTGGCTAGGAAGGCCAGATTCTGATGACTCTTGGATCTCCCGAGAAGAGTTACAAGAGCTGGACCCAGACCTCTTGGAGAGATACCAGAGCCAACTTGATCCATACTCGACAGGGTCGAGTTCCTCCCACCCTGGGAGAATTGGTGCGGGCACCAGACTCAGAAGAAGACTTCAGAGCTCCATCTGGATCTCTGATTAACCTTGCACGAAGAATTAGGGTTTTTGGTTTGTAATAAGAGTTGACTAGATCAACTCAATTTAGCTTGAGTCTACATTACCTGCATTTTATTTTGTTGAGTCATGTTGACTCAGTAGTGGACTAGGGTTTCAAACTGGGATGTTACACTTTTTCCAAGACCAGGCAAGTGGACACCACACTCCCAGCCACACTCCCAGTCCAGGGGGTGCCATATCCACATCCAGCAGCTTTTGGTCCCCACTCCACAGATGGCAACTTCCTTCTCTCATGCGCCAGATAAAGAGAAGTCCACCAAGAGACCTCAAATCAAGGGGGCGGCCAAGACTTTCCCAAGAAACCCAAAGCAAAGAAGGGAAGAAATCATCTTGGAAGAGAATTTCAAGGGGGCGCCCACTACCTGCCAAAGACATCCAAAACAAAGATGGGAAGGACCTTGACTTAGGGAGGAAGAAAAGGAGGAGTCCAAAAGAGTTGATCCAGTGAAGGAAGAAAAATTTTCTTGAAGATCCAAGCAAGGTGGCGCCATCTACCTGCCATTTATAACCCAAATCCATTTTTTTTGGTATTTTGGCCGACCATATGTGAAGGATTTGTCCTAATTTGTAGATCCCCTCCTTTAGTCCCACATGGGAAGATGTGAAACCCTCCTCCCTTGTAAAGCCTTATAAATTAAACCCCTCTTGTAAGTTTACAAAAATCAGATGAATGAAAGAAATTTTTTTATGAGCAAACTTGTGTTTTCTCTTTTCTGCACTTGCTTCCAGGTGTTGAGCTCCGTGAGGGAGTAAATCCGGGTTCCCCTGGAACCTTGAGGAGGTGAGAGATCTCCAAAACCCCAAACCCTAGGTTAGCCACTCCACTCCCAAACCCTAGCCGCCATCACCCTTCTCTTTCCACCAAGCCTTAGTCTATTTCCCTTCTCACGGCCACCATCTCCAAGTCCAGGCCGACCACCAGCATCCGACTCCAGTCCAGATACTGCAGATCTACAACAATTCTAAGAGGAAGTCAGATCGGCCTCCAGGAGAATTCGATTTCAGCAACTTCGGCTTTCAAGTTCTTCAACGTGGTAAGATCTTTTCTTGAGTTTCTGAATTCCTTCACTTGTTCCTCTTCTTTCCCAGATCTTGAGTCCAGGAGAAGCCGACCAAACCACGAGACCAGTATTAGAGGATCCATTGCGATGATAGCTGACTCCGAGGATCCCATAATCTGCTCGAGAGAGTTCTTCCACCAGAATCCTGAGAAGATCACTGTCTGGTTAGTAAACCATCTCTTCTCTCTATTTCTGTTCTGTTGAAAGTTCAGAGCGAAACCCTAGGTCTGGGAGTTTCTCAACCCCCAGCGATCCGTTACTTCTGAACTACTCTGATAATTTAGTTTCTTCTAAATTGTGCTATCAATCCTTACCTAGTTTCCCTCAACGTAGTTTAGCTTTACTTTGAGTCGAAGCCAATTTCTAAAAAAAAAAATATTAAAAAAAAGGAAAAAAAAAAAAAAGAATTAATCTTAATTTTACTTCCGCATACGCTTCTTTGTTCTTTGTTCTGCATCATTTTGGTATCAGAGCTTCCGTTCTGCATCATATACTAATACTAGACTCATACTGAAATACAGGACTCAATACTGGATAGGGTTGAGACACAATCAACTAGTCTTAACTTATTACAGGACTCAATCTTACTTGTTTACAAAATTGTAATACATGACTAAGGTTCTAAAAACCTTAATTAGTAAACCATATGGGATCCAGTGATTTATGTCTGATCCTGGTGTCCCCACCACATATACATTCATATCTCACATGTTCTCTCAACCCTGGGTCAAGCCCCTGACCCAACAAGACTCGGGGGCCCTGGGAACCAATAAACTAGCTCCCAAACCTGTGAGAACACCAATGATACATCATCAAACCCCTGGAACACCTCCAAGACCTCTGGAACATCTCCAGACACTGCTTGGCATGCCTCCAAGCTCCCAGGGATTTTCTCGAACATCCCTGCCATGGCCTTCCAAGTCTCTCCAAGGCTTGAGAGCACCACACAAAACCCTACAATCTCCAACTTGCTGGTCCCAAGATTTGGCAAACTTGGCAATGTCCTCTTGCACAACCTCGCTATAACTACTATCCTGACAGCCTCTTGTCCGGATCTCCTTACCTATACCAACACCCTTTAGCTGCTAAGCTCCCTTGGAGGCCTTTGGGATGACCTCCTCCTTAGCTGAAGATCCTTGCTTGTACCCTGGCACCACCATTGTAGCCTTCCTCCTGCCTGATAGTTGTAGCAATCTTTTCCTCGAACTTCCTTGGAGAGATCACAGTGAACCAGAATCGGCACTCGCTATAATTAGAGCTCTACCTGACACCATCTCCTCAGAGCCACGCCTTACTACCTGTGCACACTACTCCACCTGCCTTGGTGCACCCTTGGCGTTGATGCTAGGATATGCCAAAATCCCTGCACCTCCCACTCTAACCTCATGCTAAGTCCTGCTCCACCTATGAAGCCACCTCTTATCGGTGCTCCACCTGAGACTGAAGTCCCCTAATGCCACAGAATGAATTCCTGAGGCCAACCACTCAATGCTACCTTGCTGAGCCTGCCACTACACCTCGTACCCCGTCACTACCTCCTCGGACCCTTCGTATCCTGTGAACCCCTCCAAGACCATTTCGGATACACTACACCTCGCAGTCTCCTTCGAAATAAAGAGCTCATCTAACTCTTCCTTTGACCCAGTGATGAAACCCAGCAACCATCTCCATAGGCTACTGCATCATGTCCCAGCCTGTCTCTAGGCCAATCCTGCTATACTAGGACACTCCCGGCTGCACGATTCCCCTAGCACCCCCTAAGACATGTTCCCTCGATCTCCCTGAGCTGTCATCTCCATCAGCTCTAGTCTTTAAATTGATGTACCCCGATCTCCCTGAGATATCCATCTCCCAAGATCATCTCCAATCAAGCGGGATACCACACCCACGTACAGCTCCTTTATTGTTCCTTGAATTCTCCTCTCCAAATGCTTGAACAAGGCTTTTTGATAGAACCCCGCCCTGATACCAATTATTGAAATTCCTAGGCACTGATACCACTTATTGGGAATCTGGATCAGTGCCTACATAGCGAAAGAAACCTGTTCTTAGATTCATGATTCATAAGGAGATAGAAGAGAGACATATGCAGGAAAAATGAGAGATTGTATTCCTTGGAGAAGAACCTTGTTACAATAAACAAGAAACAGCACCCCCTCTCAAAATTGAGAAGCTTCTCGCCATCTCCTCTCAAGAATAAGAACCAAGATGGCATCTTTTCTTTGTGAACCAAGAAGCCTTATGACCCCTTCTCCAAAACCAGAAGCCTCCATGCCAAGAAGTCTCTCATGCCCAAGCCTAAGGCCGCAAGCCTT
The DNA here is from genome assembly GCA_021397845.1 of Areca catechu. Classification (NCBI taxonomy): domain Eukaryota; kingdom Viridiplantae; phylum Streptophyta; class Magnoliopsida; order Arecales; family Arecaceae; genus Areca; species Areca catechu. Next base: position 60,806,308 of record CM038050.1, read on the forward strand.
CTCACGCTCACGCCTCTCTCTCTCTCACCAAGAAGATGCCCCTTAGTCCAAACCATGAGAAGTCCTCATGGACTCCCCTATTGGACCGTGAGCCAAGCCCTATGGTCCAAGCTCTCACTTCCAATGCACACCGTCCTCTTCTTTATATAGAGTGGACGATGGTTTAGTTTCTGATTCTTAGTCTTCTTGGTCTTCTTGTTGGGCATAGACTTTTTGGGTTGTTAGGCTTCTTCTTCTTAGACCCAAACCGGTTAGGACTCCTTAGGTAGTTAGGTTTCTAAGTGATTACAACCAACCAACTAACCAACTAAGCTAACCTACTAATCAACTGAACCCCTTCTCACACCTAGGGGTAGCCAGCTAGTCCTGGACCCAACCCCATAACCCAACTGGGTTATGTTACAATCTCTCAAAAAACTCTCCCCAATAAGCTAATGTGAGAAAACACTCAAACCCGAGCCCATGTACACCCATGTCTCACATGTTCTCTCAATCCTAGGTCAAGCTCCCTAACCCAATATGACTTTGGAGCCCTGGGAACCTATAAATCAACTCCTAAACCTATGAGAACATCCATGAATACATCATGAATCCCCTGGAATACCTCCAGGACCTCTAGAATACCTTCAAAAACTGCTTGGCATGCCTCCAAGCTCCCAAGGATTGCCTCGAACATCTCTAACATGGCCTTCCAAATCACTCTGAGGCTTGGAAGCACCACACAAAACCCTACACCTGTGTCCATAGATCATGGCACATCTCTAGGAAGCAAGAGTTGTCCCCAAACTTAATTTAATAATAAAGCATAATAGAATGTAAATAAAGAATTACAAGAGAAGGAAAAGAAAGCATGATTCTTATTGCATATATAAAAATAAAAGAAGTACAAAAGAGTTTAGAACAATAGAACCATTCTATTTCATTATTTACAAGATCTCCTCTCCCCTCCCGAGACTTAGAGATCGGCTATGCATAGTGTCTGTAAGCATCACCTTCAATGGGAGGAAGATGATGAAGAACCCCCTACTATCCTCTCTCCCCTTGAAGATCTTACATCCAAAGAAAAAACAAAGAAAAATAGAAACAAAGGTGGCTGCCTCTCTCTTTGCTTGCTTCTTCACTCCCCCTCTCCCTTATGCGTCCTCAAGATCTTCTTTTTATAGGCCTCGAAATAAGCCATATCCCAATCCAAATATGTGTCAAAGTCCTTGTATAATTGGTTTTCAAGCTCCTAAATATTGGGCAAACCTAGGTGGGCCTTTGATAAATGCAGTTCAAAACTTTTCTAAACTACATTATGTAGAAAAAGGAGATAAAATAATTTTATCCAATATATTAATTTGATTAACACTGGCCCTGAACAAATCTTTATGCATATAGAGTAATACATGTATGAAGTCAAGTATGCAAATTGTGCGACTCATGGAACCATTCTATGAATCGCATAAAAGGGCACCGAAGAACATATCTTCAGACCCATGGGATAGGAGTACAAACCTTTTGCAAGGTGCCAATCACCATGAAAGGAGTATTCCAAAGAAGAGCACTGACTCTACGAGCAGCATAGATGTCCTGCCTCTACAGGTGATTCACACTGGGGTAAGGGGATTCTTCTCCTTCCTTCAAGGTACTAGCCTCTCCGGAAATAGTGTGGCAGTGATGGACTCCTTCTTCAACTCCTTGAAGAAACTGCTACTGAACAATGGTGGAACAAACCTGCCCAAGGACCCTTCATAGAATGCTCCATCCCAAACCATCAATAGAAGAAATGCACACAAGAACTCCAAAACCCAAACCTCACACTACCCAATCTCTCACGTAAGGCCAATCTCAAGTCAAGACAAGATCTATCTAAAGAAGGAAAAATGGCAAAGTCTCAACTTGAGAGTCCCAAGGAACATTTTCCTGTCAGCCCACCCAAAATAGCCTTTTAATAATGCCATGATGGGGAGATTGATGAGAGATTAATGGGAGGTTTGGAGTCTCCTGGAATTCCTGTAGGTTATGAGACCTCTGGAATTCAACAACTTGTGTGATTAAAACCCTGTAACACGAAGCATTAATTCCCATAATGATTATAGGGATTGATGTGGTGGGATCGCTGACGTTGAGAAACCGGCGGGTGCCATGTCAAGAAAGGATGCCGCGTCGGACGCTGCATCAACTCTCCAGCTCGAACTCCACCACCGAGCTGAGCTAAGCTCCCTCAAGACCACGAGCCGAGCTCTGTCCTCTGCCAGGTCGGGCCCACGAGCTCGGGATGCCTAGGTCGGAGCCGCATCCTGCCCTCCAGAGTGAGACCCTTGGAGGTTAGTGCCCTGTGGTCGAGATCGAGCTCAGCACTCACCCGCCAATATGGAGCCTCTCCGAGAGCGCACCCTCTGGACCGGGTCCACCTTCTTCCCTCCAGAGCGAGATACTCAAAGGTTAGTGCCCTGTGATCAAGGTCGAGCTCAGCACTCACCCGCCAATATGGAGCCTCTCCAAGCGCGCACCCTCTAGACTGGGTCCGCCTTCTACCCTCTAGAGCAAGACCCTTGGAGGTTAGTACACTGTGGTTGAGGTCGAGCACAGCACTGACCCGCCAATGTGGAACCTCTCCGAGCATGCGCCCTCTAGACCGGATCCATCTTTCACCCTCCGGAGCGAGACCCTCGGAGGTTAGTGCCCTGTGGTCGAGGTCGAGCACAGCACTCACCCGCCAATATGGAGCCTCTCTGAGCCCGCGCCCTCCGGACCGGGCTCGCACTCTGTCCTCCTCCACCAAGATGCCCCCGCAAGCTCGGAGCGTCTAAGTCGGAGTGAGCCCTGCTGTTCCAGCTCAACCCCAGCTCGGACGAGGTCCTCACCAGCCTAGAATGCTGGCGAGCCGCCCGAGGACTACATTGGAGTGCCTTCCAGGCTGTATTGACCACCTGTAACTGTCAGTTACACCAAAAAGGAAAGAAGCACCCCAATCGAGGCACCACACTCCTCACCAACTATCCGAATCACCCAAGAGAGGAAGCCAGCCAGGAGATTCGAATCCCATGGGCGGTGGCCCACCATTCAAGGCACTATCAGGTTTCCCGAAATGAGGTGACCAAGAGGAGTGTCGAAGTGCCTGACAACTCCCCTTATCATGAATCAGGAAAGGCTCCTCGGGACACCACCGCATGCGCTTGACAGCCCGACGGGGATCCCGAGACAAGCACCCAACGGTAACCTAGTTGCAACAAACTCAGAGGTAACACAACAATAACCATAACACACAAAAAAAGATACAAGCAAGAAAAAAAAAAGGAAGAAGAAGGGTGCAACCCCCCCAGGAAGAGGGGCATGGCACCATCAATACAAGCGCAAGCTCGACCAAGAGGGCAAAGCATCACAACCACCACCACAGTCGACGGGAAACGAGGGAAACAAGGAGAGGTGGATGAACAGGGAACCCCTCTGTCCCCGCTATCATTCTCCCCCTGCAACGTTTCCATCTTCACACACGTTTTTACTCCTCCTAGTGCAGAGTCCATTAAGAGGGGCCTGACTAGGAGGATCTGTTCCCATGGATCGTCACTGACTTGACCGTCGGAGTGCCCCCGCTGGAAATCCCGGCCTGGGTCACTAACCCTTATTTTGTAGGTCTGGGACCAGATGACCACCAGACAACTAGGAGAGCGCACTCCGGCGTCGGCAGTAGCTACAAGCCACGGCAATCCTGGCGGCAATAGATTGGCACGCTAGGTAGGGGGAGGGACAGGCGTGATTAAGTCCTCCACCTTTTTACATAGTAACACCCCATGGAAGAATGGTGATGACACGAGCTCGAAAGGCCTCTATCAGCCATGCAAGGGGTTCCCCCTTCTTAAGGGCACCCACGTCACCTTCCCCATCCCCTTCGGTGAAAGGATCCACTGATGAAGCCATTAGGCACGCAGTGAAAGCATGCCTGGGGAAGCATGAGCGCAAGCTGGCGGAGCTTTCCCGCCGGTTCGTCGGTAAGCAAGGCTCGACCAGCGAGCCATCGGGCTGTGATGCCCGCCACCCTTGAAGCCATTCACCGGCCATGATGAGATGAAGTAGTGTCGCCCTCACTGTGATCACAGCCATGACACCAGGGGAGCTGCACGCGCGTCCAAGGAAACCTGGGGGGCACGGGACCCTGAGAATGTACCCCCCATTGTGCTGGAAGGGAAATGGTAAATAAAGATATCGCAATCGTAAGGATGATGATCATGAACAACCACGGGCAGGCCCCTACAAGGTTGCCAAATCTCCATCATGAGGGGCCTGTCACCTCGAAGATCCCAATGGCGTCAGGCTCCCATAAAAGAGAAGGGTTCATGGCCCGTGAAGATGCCAACAACAAGGTAAGGTATCTTATCGATAATAATGATAATGATTTTTCCTTGCACGAGTATCCCTGTGTCTGGTAGGGAAGAATCAACGACACCCCCGAGCCCAGCTCCAGTATGTAAAACGATCTTCGGGCCACACAGCTCTAAACCTGAAGTGTCCCCGAGCCTAGCTCCAGGACATCAAACGATCTTCGGGCCATGCAGCTCTCAACCCGAAGCATCCCCAAGCCCGGCTCCAGGATGTCAAGGATCTTCGAGCCACGCAGCTCTCAACCTGAAGCATCCCCGAGCCTAGCTCCAGGATGTCAAAGGATCTTCGGGCCATGCAGCTCTCAACCCGAAGCATCCCCGAGCACGACTCCAGGATGTCAAGGATCTTCGGGCCATGCAGCTCTCAACCTGAAGCATCCCCGAGCCTAGCTCCAGGGTGTCAAAGGATCTTCGAGCCATGCAGCTCCCAACCCGAAGCATCCCTGAGCTGGTGGGGACACCTGAGATAACAGAATAAGACAGAGGCTTTTCAATCCTCTATAAATTGATCAATAATTTATGAGTCCATCTATAATAAGGGCTTAGCTCATCTGATCCATTTATGTTGTTATTTGAGTTTTTTGAGTTGTTATTTCAGTTCTGTACTAGTCAGCTCATGTTGAGCTAGTTCAGTCCAATGCTGGTCAGCTCAGGTTGAGCTAATTTTATTTTTTTTGAGTCCTATCCAAACGTACTGAAGACTCAAGACCACATCATACAAGTAAAGACCAAGTCCAACTAGATTGAAGACATGGAAGTTTATCCTAAGTCCAACCCAGCTTGAAGATTTGAAGACCCCAGAAAGAAAATCAGAAACCCTGATTCCTTGCAGATGCCCTCCAGATGCCCAGATTTCCTTCCAAATGCCAAAATATATTCATAGACCAAGGCATCCAGGATTTTAGAGGTCCATCTGCATCCTAGCCCAAAGAAATCTAGCCCAGGCGCCAAGCCCAAGCCCCTAAGAAGCAAGATACCAGGGAATATTCCTGCTACCTGGCTACCAAGCCACCCCAGATTCCAGAGGCCCAAACCCATGCACCCAGGCCCTTTGGGCTGGCCCCTTGCTGCTCTTAGAAGCCCAACACGCCCCCCTAGGTGTCCTTGGAGTGTTGTCCAAGTCAAGAGAAATTTTAGAGATTTTTTCTACCTAATGTTTCCTTATTTTCTAGCTAGGGTTTGAGAGGGAAAAGGATTCTCATGTAAAGACTAATGTGCCCTTACTTGGAGCCCAAGGTTAAGGGTCTATTTAAGGGACCCTAGCCTCTTGTATGAAGGGAGAAATTTTGATGAATGAAAACCTTGAGTTCTTCTATTGAGTTGTGTGATACCCTGCTGTGTGCATAAAGGGGTTTGTGAGAGTTTTTCTTCCCAGTGCTGCAATCATCTTCCTGCAGCCAACAAGCATCTCAGATCCCTGGATGCCCACTCCAAAAGAAGCCTTCCCTTGTAGTTTTTCCTTTGTTTTCTTGTTCTTTTGTGAGTTTTCTAAACCATGACAGGTTGTTTATAGGTCCTCGAGTTCCTACGAATCCAACGACTCCAGCCAAGCCTCAATCGGATCACCGTGCAGAAAGCCGGGTATTCGCGGGTCTTTGGCTCGATTTTCCAGGCCGCATCCATCGAGGAACGAGAGACCCTTTTGCTGCGATCTTCATAGACATTGTCATCTACACCCCCTCTACCTCCAGTAGTTTTATTGTAGGAGAACTTGCTCTAACCGAGGCTTCTCAGCCCCGGCGATCCTTCTTTTCTACTTTTCTAGGTCCTAATCTGCATGCTGATCTTCTAAAATTCATATAAAATTCTATACAACTTATTTTAATCTGAAATTCGGGAATTAAATACTAACCCCACATATAAAACAATAAAAAAAACTGCATGCATATTAGTCCCCCATCATTTGGTATCAGAGCATAGATTAGGGCTTATTTTCTATAATTTTTTAGTCCGTATATACTCTATTATTTTAATTATTTCTTCCTGATAAAAACTCTAAAAATTCTGAAATTTATTTTTGTGGATTCACCATAATCCACAGTAATGTTAATAATTTTTTCAGATTTTATTATGTCCTTTGAATTTTCTTCAAGCCATAATACAGCAAGCAAATTTTTGGCTCTATTTTTTTTTCAGCAAGACAAGTTTGGAAGTTTTAGGGTTTTGTTTAGCATCTTTTGCATATCTTTTAATTTTAGTATATTTCTTGCATATTAGGCCATGATTTTCAAGTTTTCTTCTATTTAAAAAAATACCAAAAAAAAAAAAAATTTACATATCCTTCAAAGATACCAAAACATCTAAACCCTAATTTGCATCCTCATCTACCTGCCATCATTGCATAATTTACTTTTAAGGGCACTCTTGCTATATCAGATAAGGGAAGGAGTTGATCACCTCTCCTTAGCCCAAACCACATCCCTTGCATTCAGTCCCAAGCCTTAACCTAAAATTAACTAGACTTAATTTGCCCTAGTGGGCTAGGGACACCAACTGGTCGGGTCTGGGCTATTGTTAGATCACTGTGTCAGATAACCTATATGTGCCTTGTGCTCAGTATCTAGAACGGTGGTTTAGGGATTTAATCCCGAAGGGCTTGTGTGCTGGTCCGCCTACCTGGCCAATCTCTGATTGGTGTCTAGGATTGGCAATCAAGGACCTAACATTCCCCTTACACCTGCCTGGCTGAGTACAGGGTTACTATAAGCTAGTTTGCCACCCTGATTGAGCATCTAGTTTGGACTCTAGGACTAGTCAGCTATAGTCGGTCTGATCGAGTATTGCATGAGCACTAGATCAGGAGTTTCATATCACCCACCTCCTTCACAAATGTCTGAACCCATGGAAAATTTACAAGCCCAAATAAAAGCCCTAGCTGATCAAATGGCCCAGATGGCTACCCAGATAACTACCCAGATGACTACCCAGATGACCCAGTTAACTCAGTCTGGTATTCAAACCAATGATAGAATTGACCATCTTGCCAGCAGGTTTGATCAGATAGAAGTCCGGGTAGGGACCCCAAAAAAAACCCATGGGTCACAGTCTGAGCCAGATCCTAATTCCCCGCAACCTAGAAGGACCCCAAACCCTAATCCATACCCTGAGGTCGAACCTAGGAGAGCCCCTCATCCTGACCCATACTATAACCCTCAGCCTAGGAGGACCCCAGACCTTGACCCATACCAAGAGGTCAAACCTAGGAGAGCCCCTCAACCTGACCCATACTACAATCCTGAGCCCAGGAGGACCCCAAACCTGATCCATATCTTGAGGTTGAAACTAGAAGAGGCTATCGTCATGACCCAATCCCTAAGGTTAGTCCTAGAAGACCCAATCAGGATTTTATAGACCAGGAAGATAGATCCTATTTACCCTCTCCCTATAAGCCTAGTATACCCACAACCTATAGATCTTATGACTCCAAATCCTATGAACCTAGAACCTATGAATCCATAACCTATGAACCTAGATCCTATGACTCTAGATTCCAAGATCATAGATCCTATGCACCCACACCATATGAGCCTATTAGACCCAACACCCAATATTCTGACCCATATAGGGAGTCCAACCCTAGGAGAACCCAGTATTCTGACCCATATATGGAGTCCAATCCTAGGAGGACTCAATATCCTAACCCATATAGAGAGCCCAACCTTAGAAGGACCCCATAGCATAATCCATCCTTAGAACCTGACCATAGAGCTGACCCAAAATCCTATGACCCTAGATCCTATAATCCCATGACCCATAGATCTGCACCCTTGTCCTATGAGCCCAGAGAACCCATAACCCCTAAGTATCAATCTAGTACTAGTCAGGTTTTCCTTAGTCAACTTGAACCCCATAAGATTAGCTCCCCTAAATATGAGCCCAGTAGTGAGCCACTACCCCTTAGGCAACCTAAACCTACTAGGATTAGTGTCCATAATCAGAAACCAGGACCTAGCCAATTTTCCCCTAGTCGACCTTCTCCAACCATTCCTGAGATTGACAAGGCTTACATTAACGCGAAAGTGTATGAAGCTGATGCAAACTTAGTGGATGAGTATGAGGGAGAAGAGGAGACACCTTTAGATGACCTAGAATTAGCTGACCCAATAGATACCCAGGTAGAAGCCAACATAGAGGTAGTTGACCTTGACCACATCCAACCTAAAGCTATAGTGGAAGAACAAATAGAGGAAGAGATCCTAGGTACTGCTACTAGAGCCTTACCTGAGGAAACCATAGAGGAGAGCCAAATTATAGAGTCTAGTCCTAAAATGCAAGAACCAGAAGAATTTATTAAGGACTTGATCTCTTTGAATCAGTACCTTCAGGATGAGCCTCCTCCTATAGTTCCCATTAAGGACCTCTTCCCTGAGATTTGTAACCATCCTTCCATTATGCAAACCCCATAGATATACCGCAACCTCGTAGGGTTCGCCTCATTAGTCTAGGATTAGTCCCTGACATGCCTTCTTTTATCGAACTTTATCCAACTAACCTTGAACCTTTTTCCCTACCCTACCAAACTACTTCTGAACCCACTTCCTATTTTCTGCCCTTTCCTGACACCTCCAGCATTTCTAGGATCATTAGATTGCATTTAGCTGAGATTAGCATACTGCATGCATTCATCATGCATGTTAGGTTTGCATCTTACTTCTGGCACACTCTTTGGAATTTGCTAGGAGTTCACTGTAAATTTTCATGTGCATGTCAAGCTATAATCAAACCTAGAGAACCTATAATCTATTAGGTTTAGATCCAAAGAGTTCAATAAAATTTCCTTCGATAGGAATGCATAGTCGAGTCTGTTAGGTGTTAGTTTGAGTCCTTTGCATCATCTTGTTAGGAGTCTGCATGTGCCTAGCATGTTCACCACCCGCACTAATATTAAACAAACTGGCTAATTCCCAAAGATGGATCAAAGAATTTATGTAGTGGATTCTATCTTGGTTAGGCTTAGGCCTAAAAGAAGCTTCAAGCTTGCAGAGCCAGACCTTTTAAAGTGATAGAGAAGGTTGGATCAAATGCCTAGGTGTTAGAATTGCCTTCGGATTTGGGCATTAGTTCTACCTTCAATATTACAGACCTGGTTGAGTATAGGGAACCGGCAGCGATACCTAGTGAGACCTTTGGACCTATTCCTTTTCATTGTGAGTGACCCTAACCTAGAGTGTCCACAAATAAATTTGGCCTGAGAGAGGAGAACGGATCGAGCATATCCTGGACAATCAAGCCATCACGACCCAGGGCCATGACTATCAACGCTTCCTGGTCTGATGGCAAGGCCGGCTAGAGTCAGATGATTCATCGATTTCTTGAGAGGACTTGCAATGCCTCAACCCAGACCTTCTCGAGAGATATGTGAGCCAGTCTGACCTTCACTCGACAAGGTCGAGTTCCTCCCACCCCGGGAGAATTGGTGGGGACACCTGAGGCACCAGAATAAGACAGAGGCTTTTCAACCCTCTATAAATTGATCAATAATTTATGAGTCCATCTATAATAAGGGCTTAGCTCATCTGAGTCCATTTTAGTTATTATTTGAGTTTTTTGAGTTGTTATTTCAGTTCTGTACTAGTCAGCTCATGTTGAGCTAGTTCAGTCCAATGCTGGTCAGCTCATGTTGAGCTAATTTTATTTTTTTTGAGTCCTATCCAAGCATACTGAAGACTCAAGACCACATCATACAAGTAAAGACCAAGTCCAACCAGATTGAAGACATGTAAGTTTAGCCCAAGTCCAACCACCAGCTTGAAGATTTGAAGACCCCAGGAGGAAAATCAGAAACCCTGATTCCTTGCAGATGCCCTCCAGATGCCCAGATTTCCTTCCAAATGCCAAAATATATTCATAGACCAAGGCATCCATAATTTTAGAGGTCCATCTGCATCCTAGCCCAAAGAAATCAAGCCCAGGCACCAAGCCCAAGCCCCTAAGAAGCAAGATACCAGGGAATATTCATGCTACTTGGCTACTAGGCCACCCCAGCTTCCAGAGGCCCAAACCCATGCACCCGAGCCCCTTTGGGCAGGCCCCTTGCTGCTCTTAGAAGCCCAACACGCCCCCCTAGGTGTCCTTGGAGTGTTGGCCAAGTCAAGAGAAATTTTAGGTATTTTTTCTACATATTGTTTTTTTTATTTTCTAGCTAGGGTTTGAGAGGGAAAAGGATTCTCATGTAAAGACTAATGTGCCCTTACTTGGAGCCCAAGGTTAAGGGTCTATTTAAGGGACCCTAGCCTCTTGTATGAAGGGAGAATTTTTGATGAATGAAAACCTTGAGTTCTTCTATTGAGTTGTGTGATACCCTGCTATGTATATAAAGAGGTTTGCGAGAGTTTTTCTTCCCAGTGCTGCAATCATCTTCCTGCAGCCAACAAGCATCTCAGATCCCTGGACGCCCACTCCAAAAGAATCCTTCCCTTACTATTTTTTCTTTGTTTTCTTGTTCTTTTGTGAGTTTTCGAACCCCTGATAGGTCGTTTACAGGTCCCCGAGTTCCTACGAATCCACGACTCCAGCCATGCCTCAATCGGATCACCGAGCAGAAAGCCGGGTATCTGCGGGTTTTTGGCTCGGTTTTCCAGGCCGCATCCATCGAGGAACGAGAGACCCTTTTGCTACGATCTTCACAGACATTGTCAGGTATGCCCTCTCTACCTCTAGTAGTTTTATTGTAGGAGAACTTGCCCTAACCGAGGCTTCTCAGCCCCGGCAATCCTTCTTTTCTACTTTTCTAGGTCCTAATCTGCATGCTGATCTTCTAAAATTCATATAAAATTCCCTACAACTTATTTTAATCTAAAATTTGGGAATTAATCACTCAACCCCACATATAAAATATACAAAAAAATTGCATGCGTATTAGTCCCCCATCTTGAGCCCAGCTCTAGGACGTCAAGGATCTTTGAGCCACGCAGCTCTCAATCTAAAGCATCCCTGAGCCAAGCTCCAGGGCATCAAAGGACCTTCGAGCCACGTGGCTCCCAATCTCAAGCATCCCCGAGCCTAGCTCCAAAATGTTAAAGGATCTTCGAGCCATGCAGCTCTCAACCTGAAATGCCCCCGAGCCTAGCTCCAGGACATCGAAGGATCTACGAGCCATGCATCTCCCAATCTCAAGCATCCCCGAGCCTAGCTCCATGACATCAAGGAACCTTCGAGCCAAGTAGCTCTCAGTCATTAACATCCCCGATCCCAGCTCCAGGACACCTAATCAAGATTGAAGCTCAGATCTCTGGCCAAGAAAACTTCGAGCTAGGCCACTCTAAAATCCCAAACATCTTCGAGCCCAGCTTTGAGATGCCAAGGGATCATGGGGCCAAGTAGCACCTAAAAATTCATTGAGCCTAGCTCCAAGGCACCAAAGACCTAAGCCAAGACCTCAGACAACCCCTGGGCCCGAGCCTAGCTCCATGTCCAGGAAGAACTCGAGCCTAGCTCCAAGACAATCAAGTCCGTTAGCCCTCTTCTTTGATCTCCCCACTCGAAAAGAAGACGAGAGGGGAAGGAAAGAAAGAGAACAAGAGGGGAACACGGCAAGCACCCTCTTCTCTGATCTCCCCACTCGAAAAGAAAATGAGAGGGGAAGGAAAGAAAGAGAACGTGAGGGGAGCACGGCAAGAACCCTCTTCTCTGATCTCCCCACTCCAAAAAAAAAAAAAAAAGAGAAAAGAGAAGGAAGAAGAAATGAAAAAAGGAGGGGGAAGTAGAGAAAGAGAACGAGAGGGGAACAAGTCGCCACTTCACAGTCAACAACATCCCCAAGCCCAGCTCCAGGATGCCTACTCAATATCGGAGCTCAGATCTCCAACCAAGAGAACCTCGAGCCATGCAGCTCTCAGTCAACAATGTCCTCGAGCCCAACTCCAAGATGCCTACTCAAGATCAAAGCTAAGATCTCTGACCAAGAGAACCTCGAGCCACGTAGCTCTTAGTCAACAACGTCCCCGAGCCCAGCTCCAAGATGCCTACTCAACACCAGAGCCTAGATCTCTGGCCAAGAGAAACTCAAGCCACGCAGCTCTCAATCAACAATGTCCCTGAGCCCAACTCCAGGATGCCTACTCAAGACCAAAGCTCAGATCTCCGGCCAAGAGAACCTCGAGCCACGCAGTTCTCAGTCATTAACGTCCCCAAGCCCAACTCTAGGATGCCTACTCAAGATCGAAGCTCAGATCTCCGGCCAAGAGAACATTGAGCCACGCAACTCTCAGTCAACAACATCCCCGAGCCTAGCTCCAAGATGCCTACTCAAGATCAGAGCTCAGATCTCTAGCCATGAGAACCTCGAGCCACGCAGCTCTCTATCAACAACGTCCCCGAGCCCAGCTCCAGGATGCCTACTCAAGATCGGAGCTCAGATCTTCAGATGGGGAACTAATATGCATGCCATTTTTTTTGTATGTTTTACATGTTGAGTTAGGTGATTAATTATCAAATTTCAGATCAAAATTATTTGTAGAGAATTTTGTATGAATTTTTGAAGATCAGCATGCAGATTAGGACCTAGAAAAGTAGCAAAGAAGGACCACCGGGGCTGAGAAGCATCGGTTAGGGCAAGTTCTCCTACAATAAAACTACGGAGGTAGAGGGGTGTACCTGACAACGTCTGTGAAGATCACAATGAAGGGGTCTCTCGTTCCTCGACGGATGCGGCCTGGAAAATCAAGCCAAAGACCCGCGGATACCCGGCTTTCTGCTCGGTGATCCGATTGAAGCTTGGCTGGAGTCGTTGGATTCGTAGGAACTCAGGGACCTGCAAACGACCTGTCAGGGGTTAGAAAGCTCACAAAGGAACAAGAAAACAAAGTAAAAACAGCAAGGGAAGGCTTCTTTTGGAATGGGCGTCCAGGATCTGGAGGGTTTGTTGGCAGTAGGAAGATGATTGCAAACACAGGGAAGAAGAACTCTCACAAACCCCTTTATGCACACAGCAGGGTATCACACCACTCAATAGAAGAACTCAAGGTTTTCATTCATCAAAAATTTTCCTTCATACAAGAGGCTAGGGTCCCTTAAATAGACCCTTAACCTTGGGCTCCAAGTAAGGGTACATAAGTCTTTACATAAGAATCCTTTTCCCTCTCAAACCCTAGCTAGAAAATAAGAAAATATTAGGTAGAAAAATCCCTAAAATTTTCTTGAATTGGTCAGGACTCCAAGGATGCCTAGGGTGGCATGTTGGGCTTCTAGGAGCAGCAAAAGACCAGCCCAAAGGGGCTCGGGTGCATGGGTTTGGGCCTCTGGAAGCTGGGGTGGCCTGGTAGCCAGGTAGCAGGAATATTCCCTGGTATCTTGCTTCTTAGGGGCTTGGGCTTGGCACCTGGGCTTGATTTCTTTGGGCTAGGATGCAGATGGACCTCTGGAATCATGGATGCCCTTATCTATGAATATACTTTGGCATCTAGAAGGGAATCTGGGCATCTGGAGGGCATCTGCAAGAAATCAGGGTTTTCTGAATTTTCCTCCTGGGGTCTACAAATCTTCAAGCTGGGTTGGACTTGTGCTATACTTTCATGTCTTCAATCTAGTTGGACTTGGAATTCACTTGTATGATATAGTCTTGAGTCTTCAGTATGCTTGGACAGGACTCAAAAAAATAAAATTAGCTCAACATGAGCTGACTAGCATTGGACTGAACTAGCTCAACATGAGCTGACTAGTACATAACTGAAATAACAACTAAAAATACTCAAATAACAACTAAAATGGACTCAGATGAGCTAAGACATTATTACAGATGGACTCATAAATTATTGATCAATTTATAGAGGGTTGAAAAAGCCTGTGTCTTATTCTGGTGCCTCAGGTGTCCCCACCAATTCTCCCGGGTGGGAGGAACTCGACCCTGTCGAGTGAAGGTCAGACTGGCTCACATATCTATCAAGAAGGTCTGGGTTGAGGCGTTGCAAGTCCTCTCGAGAAATCAATGAATCGTCCGACTCTGGCCGGCCTTGCCATCGGACCAGGAAGCGTTAATAGTCATGGCCCTGGGTCGTGATGGCTTGATTGTCCAGGATACGCTCGATCCGTTCTCCTCTCTCTCGCCAAATTTGTTTGTGGACACTCTAGGTTAGGGTCACTCACAATGAAAAGGAATAGGTCCAAAGGCCTCACTAGGTAGCGCTGCCGGTTCCCTATACTCAACCAGGTCTGTAATATTGAAGGTAGAACTAATGCCCAAATCCGAAGGCAAGTCTAACACCTATGCATTTGATCCAACCTTCTCTATCACTTTAAAAGGTCCGGCTCTGCGAGCATGAAGCTTCTTTTAGGCCAAAGCCTAACTAAGACAGAATCCACTACATCAAATTCTTTGATCCATCTTCGGGAATTAGCCAATTTGTTTAACATTAGTGCGGGTGGTGAACATGTTAGGCACATGCAGACTCCTAACAAGATGATGCAAAGGACTCAAACTAACACCTAATACACTCGACTTTGCATTCCTATCAAGGAAATTTATTAGACTTTTATGGGCCTAAACCTAAGAGACTATATGATGGGGGACTAATATGCATGCCATTTTTTTTGTATGTTTTACATGTTGAGTTAGGTGATTAATTACCAAATTTTAGATCAAAATTATTTGTAGGGAGTTTTGTATGAATTTTTGATGATCTGCATGCAGATTAGGACCTAGAAAAGTAGCAAAGAAGGACCGCCGGGGTTGAGAAGCCACGGTTAGGGCAAGTTCTCCTACAATAAAACTACTGGAGGTAGAGGGGTGTACCTGACAACGTTTGTGAAGATCGCAGCGAAGGGGTCTCTCGTTCCTCGATGGATGCGGCCTGGAAAACCGAGCCAAAGACCCGCAGATACCCAGCTTTCTGCTCGGTGATCCGATTGAGGCTTGGCTGGAGTCGTTGGATTCGTAGGAACTCAGGGACCTGCAAACGACCTGTCAGGGGTTAGAAAATTCACAAAGGAACAAGAAAACAAATAAAAATAGCAAGGAAAGGCTTCTTTTGGAGTGGGCATCCAGGGATCTGGAGGGTTTGTTGGCAGCAGGAAGATGATTGCAAACACCAGAAAGAAGAACTCTCACAAACCCCTTTATGCACACAGCAGGGTATCACACCACTCAATAGAAGAACTCAAGGTTTTCATTCATCAAAAATTCTCCTTCATACAAGAGGCTAGGGTCCCTTAAATAGACCCTTAACCTTGGGCTCCAAGTAAGGGCACATTAGTCTTTACATGAGAATCCTTTTCCCTCTCAAACCCTAGCTAGAAAATAAGGAAACATTAGGTAGAAAAAATCCCTAAAATTTCTCTTGACTTGGCCAACACTCCAAGGACACCTAGGGGGACGTGTTGGGCTTCTAAGAGCAGCAAGGGGCCGGCCCAAAGGGGCCCGGGTGCCTGGGTTTGGGCCTCTGGAAGCTGGGGTGGCCTGGTAGCCAGGTAGCAGGAATATTCCCTGGTATCTTGCTTCTTAGGGGCTTGGGCTTGGCGCCTGGGCTTGATTTCTTTGGGCTAGGATGCATATGGACCTCTGGAATCATGGATGCCCTTATCTATGAATATACTTTGGCATCTGGAAGGAAATCTGGGCATCTAGAGGACATTTGCAAGGAATCAGGGTTTCTGATTTTCCTCCTGGGGTCTTCAAATCTTCAAGCTGGGTTGGACTTGGGCTAAACTTCCATGTCTTCAATCTGTTGGACTTGGTCTTTACTTGTATGATGTGGTCTTGAGTCTTCAGTATGCTTGGATAGGACTCAAAAAAATAAATTAGCTCAACATGAGCTGACTAGCATTGGACTGAACTAGCTCAACATGAGCTGTCTAGTACATAACTGAAATAACAACTAAAAATACTCAAATAACAACTAAAATGGACTCAGATGAGCTAATCCCTTATTACAGATGGACTCATAAATTATTGATCAATTTATAGAGGGTTGAAAAAGCCTGTGTCTTATTCTGGTGCCTCAGGTGTTCCCACCAATTCTCCAGGGGTGGGAGGAACTCGACCCTGTCGAGTGAAGATCAGACTGGCTCACATGTCTCTCAAGAAGGTCTGGGTTGAGGCATTGCAAGTCCTCTTGAGAAATCTACGAATCGTCCGACTCTGGCTGGCCTTGCCATCGGACCAAGAAGCATTGATAGTCACGGCCCCGGGTCGTGATGGCTTGATTGTCCAGGATATGCTCGATTCGTTCTCCTCTCTCAGGCCAATTTGTTAGTGGACACTCTGGGTTAGGGTCACTCACAATGAAAAGGAATAGGTCCAAATGCCTTACTAGGTATCGCTGCCGGTTCCCTATACTCAACCAGGTCTGTAATATTGAAGATAGAACTAATGCCCAAATCCGAAGGCAAGTCTAACACCTAGGCATTTGATCCAATCCTTCTCTATCACTTTAAAAGGTCCGTCTCTGCGAGCATGAAGCTTCTTTTAGGCCTAAGCCTAACCAAGATAGAATCCACTACATCAAATTCTTTGACTCTTCTTCGGGAATTAGCCAGTTGTTTTAAGATTAGTGCGGGTGGTGAACATGCTAGGCACATGCAGACTCCTAACAAATGATGCAAAGGACTCATACTGACACCTAACAGACTCGACTATGCATTCCTATCGAAGGAAATTATATTGAGCTCTTTGGATCTAAACCTAATAGATTATAGGTTCTCTAGGTTTGATCCTAGCTTGACATGCACATGAAAATTTACAGTGAACTCCTAGCAAATTCCAAAGAGTATGCCAGAAGTAAGATGCAAACCTAACATGCGTGATGAATGCATGCAGTATGCTAATCTCAGCGAAATGCAATCTAATGATCCTAGAAATGCTGGAGGTGTCAGGAAAGGGTAGGAAATAGGAAGTGGGTTCAGAATTAGTTTGGTAAGGTAGAGAAAAAGGTTCATGGTTAGTTGGATAAAGTTGGATAAAAGACGGGGTGTCAGGAACTAATCCTATAATAATGAGGTTAACCTTACGAGGTTGAGCTATATCTACAGGGTTTGCATAATGGAAGGATGGGTCGCCAATTTCAGGGAAGAGGTCCTTAATGGGAACTATAGGAGGGGACTCATTTTGAAGGTATTGATTCAAAAAGATAAGGTCCTTAATAAATTCTTCTGGTTCTTATATTTTAGGACTATACTCTATAGACTCTCCTCTATGATTTCCTCAGGTAAGGCTCTAGCAGCAGTACCTAGGTTCTCTTCCTCTATTTGTTCTTCCACTATAGCTTTAGGTTGGATGTGGTCAAGGTCAATTAGCTCTGGGTTGGTTTCTACCTGGGTATCTACTGGGTCAGCTAATTCTAGGTCATCTAAAGGTGTCTCCTCTTCTCCCTCATACTCATCCACTAGGCTCACATCAGCTTCATACACTTCCGTGTTAATGTAAGCCTTGCGAATCTCAGGAATGGTTGGAAAAGGTCGGCTAGCAGGAAATTGGTTAGGTTCTGGTCTCTGATTATGGGTACTACTCCTAGTAGGTTCAGGTTGTATAAGAGGTAGTGGCTCACTATTGGGTTCATATTTAGGGATACTAATCCTATGGGGTTCAAGTTGACTAGGGGAAGCATGACTAGTACTAGGCTGATACTTAGGGGTTATGGGTTCTCTAGGCTCATAGGACAAGGGCGTAGATCTATGGGTCATGGGATTATAGGATCTGGGGTCATATGATTTTGGGTCAGATCTATGATCAGGTTCTAAGGATGGATCAAGGTATGGGGTCCTCCTAAGGTTAGGCTCTCTATATGGGTCAGGATATTGGGTCCTCCTAGGATTGGACTTCCTATATGGGTCAGAATACTGGGTTCTCCTTGGGTTGGACTCCCTATATGGGTCAGAATATTGGGTTCTCCTAGGGTTGGACTCCCTATATGGGTCAGAATATTGGGTGTTGGGTCTACTAGGCTCATAGGGTGTGGGTGCATAGGATCTATGATCATGGGATCTAGAGTCATAGGATCTAGGTTCATAGGTTATGGATTCATAGGTTCTAGGTTCATAGGATTTGGAGTCATAAGATCTATAGGTTGTAGGTATACTAGGCTTATAGGGAGAGGGTAAATAAGATCTATCTTCCTGGTCTATAAAATCCTGATTGGGTCTTCTAGGACTAACCTTAGGGATTGGGTCATGACGATGGGCTCTCCTAGGTTCAGCCTCAAGGTATGGATCAGGATTTGGGGTCCTCCTAAGTTAAGGGGAATTAGGATCTGGCTCAGACTGTGACCCATGGTTTTTTTCTGGGTCCCTACCCAGACTTTTAACTGATCAAACCTATTGGCAAGATGGTCAATTCTATCATTGGTTTGAATACGAGACTGAGTTAACTGTGTCATCTAGGTAGTTATCTGGGTAGCCATCTTGGCCATTTGATCAGCTAGGGCTTTTATTTGAGCTTGTGAATTTTTCATGGGTTCAGACATTTGTGAAGGAGGTGGGTGATATGAAACTCCTGATCTAGTGCTCTGCAAGACTCGATCAGACCGACTATAGCTGACTAAACCTAGAGTCCAAACTAGATGCTCAATCAGGGTGGCAAACTAGCCTATAGTAACCCTGTACTCAGCCAGGCAGGTGTAAGGGGAGTGTTAGGTCCCTGATTGCCAATCCTAGACACCAATCAGAGATTGGCCAGGTAGGCGGACCAGCACACAAGCCCTTCGGGATTGAATCCCTAAACCACTGTTCTAGACACTGAGCACAAGGCACACACAGGTTAACTTGACACAGTGATCTAACACTAGCCCGGACCCGACCAGTTGGTGTCCCTAGCCCACTAGGGCAAATTAAGTCTAGTTAATTTAGGTTAAGGCTTGGGACTGAATGCAAGGAATGTGGTTTTGGGCTAAGGAGAGGTGATCAAATCCTCCCCCCATCTGACATAGCAAGAGTGCCCTTAAAAGTAGATTATGCAATGATGGCAGGCAAATGATGCAAATTAGGGTTAGATATTTTTGGTTTTTTTTTTGGAGAATATGTAATTTTATTTTTTTTTTTTTTTTGGTATTTTGTTAAATAGAAGAAAACTTGCAAATTATGGCCTAATATGCAGGAAATATACTAAAATTAAAAGATATGCAAAAAATGCTAAATAAAACCCTAAAACTTCCAAACTTGTCTTGCTGAAAAAATAGAGCCGAAATTTGCAGGCTGTATTTCGGCTTGCAAAACATTCACAAGACATAATAAAAGCCCTAATCTAAGCTCTGAAAAATAAATTTCAAGTTTTTTGGAGTTTTTAACAGGGAGAAATAATTTAAATAACAGAGCATATACGGACTGAAAAATTGCAGAAAACAAGCCCTAATCTAAGCTCTGATACCAAATGATGGGAGACTAATATGCATGCCATTTTTTTTGTATGTTTTACATGTTGAGTTAGGTGATTAATTACCAAATTTCAGATCAAAATTATTTGTAGGGAATTTTGTATGAATTTTTGAAGATCAGCATGCAGATTAGGACCTAGAAAAGTAGCAAAGAAGGACCGCCGGGGCTGAGAAGCCTCGGTTAAGGCAAGTTCTCCTACAATAAAACTACTGGAGGTAGAGGGGTGTACCTGACAATGTATGTGAAGATCGTAGTGAAGGGGTCTCTCGTTCCTCGACGGATGCGGCCTGGAAAACCGAGCCAAAGACCCGCGGATACCCGGCTTTCTGCTCGGTGATCCAATTGAGGCTTGGCTGGAGTCGTTGGATTCGTAGGAACTCAGGGACCTGCAAACGACCTGTCAGGGGTTAGAAAATTCACAAAGGAACAAGAAAACAAAGGAAAAATAGCAAGGGAAGGCTTCTTTTGGAGTGGGCGTCCAGGGATCTAGAGGGTTTGTTGGCAGTAGGAAGATGATTGCAAACACCGGGAAGAAGAACTCTCACAAACCCCTTTATGCACACAGCAGGGTATCACACCACTCAATAGAAGAACTCAAGGTTTTCATTCATCAAAAATTTTCCTTCATACAAGAGGCTAGGGTCCCTTAAATAGGCCCTTAACCTTGGGCTCCAAGTAAGGGCACATTAGTCTTTACATGAGAATCCTTTTCCCTCTCAAACCCTAGCTAGAAAATAAGGAAACATTAGGTAAAAAAATCCCTAAAATTTCTCTTGACTTGGCCAACACTCCAAGGACACCTAGGGGGACGTGTTGGGCTTCTAAGAGCAGCAAGGGGCCGGCCCAAAGGGGCCCGGGTGCATGGGTTTGGGCCTCTGGAAGCTGGGATGGCCTGGTAGCCAGGTAGCAGGAATATTCCCTGGTATCATGCTTCTTAGGGGCTTGGGCTTGGCGCCTGGGCTTGATTTCTTTGGGATAGGATGCAGATGGACCACTAGAATCATGGATGCCCTTATCTATGAATATACTTTGGCATCTGGAAGGAAATCTGGGCATCTAGAGGGCATTTGCAAGGATCAGGGTTTCTGATTTTCCTCCTGGGGTCTCAAATCTTCAAGCTGGGTTGGGCTTGGGCTAAACTTCCATGTCTTCAATCTGGTTGGACATGGTCTTTACTTGTATGATGTGGTCTTGAGTCTTCAGTATGCTTGGATAGGACTCAAAAAAATAAAATTAGCTCAACATGAGCTGACTAGCATTGGACTGAAATAGCTCAACATGAGCTGACTAGTACAGAACTGAAATAACAACTCAAAATACTCAAATAACAACTAAAAAGGACTCAGATGAGTTAAGCCCTTATTACAGATGGACTCATAAATTATTGAACAATATACAGAGGGTTAAAAAGCCTCTATCTTATTCTGGTGCCTCAGGTGTCCCCACCACTGATGCTGAATAAAGAACAAAGAAGCGTATGCGAAAGTAAAAATTAAGATTAATTCTTCTTTTTTATATATATTTAAAAAATTGGCTTTGACTCAAAGTAAAGTTAAACTAAGTTGAAGGAAACTAGGTAATGATTGAAAGCACAATTTAGAAAAACTAGGTTATCAGAGTAGTTCAGAAGTAACGGATCGCTGGGGGTTAAGAAACTCCCAGACCTAGGGTTTCGCTCTAAACTTTCAACAGGACAGAAATAGAGAGGAGAGATGGGTTACCAACCAGACAGTGATCTTCACAGAATTTGGGGGAAGAACTCTCTCGGGCAGATTGTTGGATCCTCGGATTCGGCTATCTTCGCAATGGATCCTCCAATACTGGTCTCGTGGCTGGGTCGGCTTCTCCTGGACTCAAGATCTGGGAAGAAGAAAAACAAGTGATGGATTCAGAGACTCGGGGAAGGATTTACCAGTTCGAAGAACTTGAAGGCTGATGTCGCTGAGATCCGGATTCTCTTGAAGGCTGATTCGACTCCCTCTGGAAAGAGCTTTGGATCTGAAGTATCCGGACTGTAGCTGGATGCTGGTGGTCGGCCTGGACTTGGAGAGAGAGGCCGTGAGAAGTGGGATAGGCTAGGGATTGGTGGAAAGAAAAGAATGATGGGCGGCTAGGGTTTGGGAGTGGAGTGGCTAACCTAGGGTTTGGGTTTTGGAGATCTCACACCTCCTCAAAGTTCCTGGGGAACCCGGATTTACTCCCTCACGGAGCTCAACACCTGGTTGCAAGTGCGGAAGAGAGAAAACACAAAGTTTGCTCATAAAATTTTGGTTTCATTCATCTGATTCCTTTAAACTTACAAGAGGGGTTTAATTTATAGGACTTTACAAGAGAGTAGGGTTTTACATCTTCCCATGTGGGACTAAAGGAGGGGATCTACAAATCAGGATAATCCATACACATATGGCCGGCCAAGTTTCCAAAAAAATTGATTTGGGTTATAAAAGGAAGGTAGATAGTGCCTTCATGCTTGGTTCTTCAAGAGAGGATTTCTTTCCTTCCATGGCTCAACTCTTTTGGACTCCTCCTTTTCTTTCTCCCTAAGTCAAGGTCCTTCCCATCTTTGTTTTGGATATTTTTGGCAGGTAGTGGGCGCCTCCTTGAAGTTCTCTCCAAGAGAATTTCTTCCCTTTCATAGTTTGGTTCTTTTGGGAAAGTCTTGGGCCACCCCCTTGATTTGTGGACTCCTGGTGGATTTCTCCTCAATTGGCGCATGAGAGAAGGGAGCTGCTATCTGTGGTGTGGGGACCAAAGGCTGCTGGATGTAGATGTGGCACCCCCTGGACTCAGGCGTATGGCTGGGAGTGTGGCTGGGAGTGTGGCGCCCACTTGCTTGGCCTTGGGAGAAAATGTAACACCCCAAGTTGAAGCCCTAGTCCACTACTGAGTCAACATGACTCAACAAAATAAAATGCAGGTAATATAGACTCAAGCTAAAAATGAGTTGATCCAGTCAACCCTTATTACAAGCCAAAGAACCCTAATTCTTCGGGCAAGGTTAATCAGAGATCCAGATTGAACTCTGAAGTCTTCTTCTGAGTCTGGTGCCCGCACCAATTCTCCCAGGGTGGGAGGAACTCGACCTTGTCGAGTATGGATTAAGTTGGCTCTGGTATCTTTCCAAGAGGTCTGGGTCCAACTCTTGTAATTCTTCTCGGGAGATCCAAGAGTCATCAGAATCTGGCCTTCCTAGCCAGCGGACCAGGTATCTTTGGTATCCTCGATTACGAGGAGAGATAACCTGATCATCTAGGATCTTTTCAATCTGCTCTTTCCTCACAGGCCAGTTTGTTTGTGGATACACAGGATCGGGATCACTCTCAATAGCAGGATTAGGTTCAAAAGGCTCACTGGGAATCACAGTTGGCTCCCTGTACTCTACTAGGTCTGTAATGTTGAAAGTGGAGCTAATGCCTAGTTCTGGAGGTAACTCGAGCACATAGGCATTGGATCCTACTCTCTTCACCACTCTAAATGGTCCAGCTCCTCTAGCATGTAACTTTCTAACGGTTCTAGGAGAAAACTGCTCAGGCCTTAACCTAATCATTACATAGTCTCTCTCAACAAAAGTTTTGACTCATCTTTGAGAATCAGCCAACTTCTTATAAGTTTCATTACTTAAAGTTATTTTGGCATGAATTTCTTTATGCAAGTCCTTTACATGCTATGCAAGTGCATCAAGAGACTTGTGTGTGTGGGCTAATAGTGAAATCAGATCAAGTGGTGTGTGAGGCTTGTATCCATGAACAATTTCAAAGGGACTCTAGCCTATAGACCTATTGATCGAAACATTGAATGCAATTTCAACCCTGGACAAAATACAAATCCCAATTCCTGGTGCTCTCAATCAAACCAAAATCTGAGCCAAAGCCTAGTAAAGGGTCAAGACAACTAAACTAGACTAATGACGCATTCCTAAAGAATGGACTTTATTACAAAGGAACCCTAAGTCTAAACCTAACAAACTAAGGCTCTCTAGGTTTGACCTTGGGTCGGAGGAGGGCATGCAGAGCATGAAAACTTATTATGGATGCCTAGTAGGTGCCATAAGGTCTTCCAGAAGTAGGTGGCAAACCTAATAGGTTCTGACACGTGGTTCACTCTAAAGGCTTCGACAAAGTATACTTGGATGGTGTAAGAAGCATTGGAAGTCCTAGAGAAAGGGAGGAGATATGAGGTGGAGTCTCGAATTACCTGTTGACTAAAGGTGGTGACCTGAAGGTTTGAATGGTGATCTATGAGTGTCAACTGGTCATCCTTACGAAAGGAAAAGTTTGCTACTCTCAGGAATGGATCAAGAGATGGTTCGGGAAGTAGCCTAGGACATGTGATTGCAATAGTTAAAGTTTGTTCTCTAAGCAAATAATGATCCACTTTCTCAAGAACTGGATTAGAGAATGATTCATGGGAGGGCCTACAGATGATGATCTCAAGACTTGAAATTTGACCTATGGGTGCGGAAAGGTATACTCTATAGAAGGGTAGGTCAGTCATGCGAAGGAAGGGGTCTGGGGCCATAAGGAGGACTTTTACAGGACTGGGTGAATCAATCCGCTCAAGACAAGGATGTTCAACTAAGATTACGGGAGAGACCTTAGTGGCTGGGCATGCGACAAGGTCCAATTGTAAGAGGCTTGATTCAGTCATCCTAAGGAGAGGATCTACCATAGGGTGGGCAAACTTAAACAGTTCAGTGCAAAGATCTTCAATTGGTACTTGGGGAATGACTGTCATTAGAGGATACAAACTGATAGCTCGGGCTAACACTATGAGTTCTTCCTGGGGGTATTTGACTAAAGGAACCTGATTCTCACAAATCTCTTGAATTTCTGAACTAGGTCCTACCACTTGGTTGCTCTCCAAGGTCTCCTCAGGTAAGGAACCAATAGTATCGATGTCACATTCTTCAAGTTCTTCCCCCTTATATTCATCAACTAGACTCAAGCCAACATCATATACTTCCTCGATGCCATCTTCAATGGGTTTCGGGTCAGTGGTAATCGGGTCAACTGATTCTAGGCTTGTCATACCTAACCTTTCTTCCTCATTGGTAGGCTTGGGTTCTCCCTCATTAATGTCATCCTTAGGATTCTTACCACTTAGCTGTGCACAAGCCAGTCCTATGCATGGGCACTGACTAGAAACATGACCTACCTTATGGCACTTAAAACAAGCTATGGCTGTGCACTGGTTGGAGATATGACTGGGCTTCTGGCACTTAAAACAGATGATACTAGGGGTTCTCTGGGTGTCAGGTGCCTTATCTTTGTCCATGGGCCTAGGGGTGGGAATACCCTGATTAGGTTTGCTAGGGGTAACCTGGCTAGGTCCATTTCTTGGGATTGGGGCAGTAATCCTAGAAGGCATGGGTCCTCTCTGAAACTTCTCAGTGTTCAGTGCAATCTGATAGGCTTGGTCTAGGTCAGTAACCTCTCTCAGAAACAACTCTCTCTTAATGTCTTCCTTAAGTCCAGCCCTAAATCTAGACAAAGTGACCTCATGGGCTTCACTCACATCACATCTCATCAGGTATTCATCAAAGGTGGTTATGTAGTCTAAAACAGATCGGTTCCCTTGTTTCAAAGTCTGCCATTGGTCTAACAGATTTTGCTGGTATGAAATAGGTAGAAATTTATCTCTAAGCTTCTCTTTCATACCCTGCCAAGTGGTTATGGGCTCTACATTTCGTCTTCTAGTGGTCAGCTCAATGTTCACCCAGTATAACCTAGCTTGACGTATTAATTTAATCTTGGCAAACTTGAATTTCCTCTCCTCAGACATGGCATACCACTCAAAGTACTGGTCCATCTCATCCTCCCAATCAGAATACACCTTAGGATTTAAGCTACCATCAAAAGTGGGTGCATCTAACTTGATGTTCCTAATGAACCTATCATCTCTATCCTCAGGTTCTGGATCAGACCTCCTATGATTAGGTTCAGGATCTCGGTATAAAGGTCTTCTAGGCTCTTGGTGTGGGTGAGGTTGAGGCACATTAAAATCTGTGTCAGGAGTCCAGTTCCGATGCCTAGGTTCCTCTAGCACTTGGACTCGATCCCTAAGCTGGGCAAAATCCTCATGGACTTGTTCTTTAAACTGGGCAACAGTGGTAGTCACATCCTGACTCAGTTTGTTCATACTCTCAGTAAGAGCTCTAACCATGGCCTCTAAATCAGGTTGGGTTTGACCAGGTTGGTAGGGCACTCCATTCCAGGTAGACATGATGCAAGCAAACACACAAAATGAGACTCAACTGAACGACTACGGGCTAACTAGACCTAGAGCCCAAACTAGATGCCCAATCAGAGTGGCAAGCTAACCTGTAGTAACTCAGGACTCAACCAGGCAGGTGTAAGGGGAGTGTTAGGTCCCTGGATGCCAATCCTAGACACCAATCAGAGATTGGCCAGGTAGGCGGACCAGCACACAAGCCCTTCGGGATGGAATCCCTGAACCACCGTTCTAGACACTGAGTACAAAGCACACACAGAGTAACCAGACAAACTGACTCAACACTAGCCTTGACCCGACTTGTTGATGTCTCTAGCCCACTAGGGCAAATAAGGTCTAATCAATTTTTAGATTAAAGGCTTAGGTTCGAATGAGTGGGTGGTGGTTTTGGGCTAAGGAGAGGTTATCAACTTCTCCCCTTATCTTAGATGCTCAAATGCCCTTAAGATGAATTAAGAGATGAACACTCAAAAATAATTGGATTGCAGAACACAAAAATAGAGTTGCAGTAGTTTAATTCTCAGAAATCTCACAGAAACCAATAAATCACAGGAAATTTATACAAAATAGACTAAATTATACTAGTTTCAACAAAATAAAAATCACTGAATTTGGAGTTACCTGCAGTGAGAATTAATTCCTGCAACTGGGCAATTACGGGCTGAAAATAGAGCACTTCCCCGTTTACAATTCCTGCTACGAAGTTATAACCCAACGGATCCCCTACACGCCCTAGGAACACCCCGTGGAATGGGAAGAGGAGGTTTGCACCTCGCTTCATTCCTAGGACCGGACATCCTGGGGAGTCTACTTCGAGCAGACAAAGTAAAAGAGAGAGACTCAAGCAAGCAATCGAAACAGAAACCCTAGACAGGGCTCTGATACCAAAAATGATGCAGAACAAAGAACAAAGAAGCGTATGCGAAAGTAAAAATTAAGATTAATTCTTTTTTTTTATATATATTTCAGAAATTGGCTTTGACTCAAAGTAAAGTTAAACTAAGTTGAAGGAAACTAGGTAATGATTGAAAGCATAATTTAGAAAAACTAGGTTATCAGAGTAGTTCAGAAGTAACGGATCGCTGGGGATTGAGAAACTCCTAGACCTAGGGTTTTGCTCTGAACTTTCAACAGGACAGAAATAGAGAGGAGAGATGGGTTACCAACCAGACAGTGATCTTCATAGAATTTGGGTGGAAGAACTCTCTCAAGCAGATTGTTGGATCCTCGGATTCGGCTATCTTCGTAATGGATCCACTAATACTAGTCTCGTGGCTGGGTCGTCTTCTCTTGGATTCAAGATCTGGGAAGAAGAAAAACAAGTGATGGATTCAGAGACTCGGGGAAGGATTTACCAGTTCGAAGAACTTGAAGGCTGATGTCGCTGAGATCCGGATTCTCTTGAAGGCTGATTCGACTCCCTCTGGAAAGAGCTTTGGATCTGAAGTATCCGGACTGTAGCTGGATGCTGGTGGTCGGCCTGGACTTGGAGAGAGAGGCCGTGAGAAGTGGGATAGGCTAGGGATTGGTGGAAAGAAAAGAATGATGGGCGGCTAGGGTTTGGGAGTGGAGTGGCTAACCTAGGGTTTGGGTTTTGGAGATCTCACACCTCCTCAAAGTTCCTGGGGAACCCGGATTTACTCCCTCACGGAGCTCAACACCTGGTTGCAAGTGCGGAAGAGAGAAAACACAAAGTTTGCTCACAAAAATTTTGGTTTCATTCATCTGATTCCTTTAAACTTACAAGAGGGGTTTAATTTATAGGACTTTACAAGAGAGTAGGGTTTACATCTTCCCATGTGGGACTAAAGGAGGGGATCTATAAATCAGGATAATCCATACACATATGGCCGGCCAAGGTTCCAAAAAAAATTGATTTGGGTTATAAAAGGAAGGTAGATGGCGCCTTCATGCTTGGTTCTTCAAGAGAGGATTTCTTTCCTTCCATGGCTCAACTCTTTTGGACTCCTCCTTTTCTTTCTCCCTAAGTCAAGGTCCTTCCCATCTTTGTTTTGGATATTTTTGGCAGGTAGTGGGCGCCTCCTTGAAGTTCTCTCCAAGAGAATTTCTTCCCTTTCATAGTTTGGTTCTTTTGGAAAAGTCTTGGGCCGCCCCCTTGATTTGTGGACTCCTGGTGGATTTCTCCTCAATTGGTGCATGAGAGAAGGGAGTTGCTATCTATGGTGTGCGGACCAAAGGCTGCTGGATGTAGATATGGCACCCCCTGGACTCAGGCGTATGGCTGGGAGTGTGGCTGGGAGTGTGGCGCCCACTTGCTTGGCCTTGGGAGAAAATGTAACACCCCAAGTTGAAGCCCTAGTCCACTACTGAGTCAACATGACTCAACAAACTAAAATGCAGGTAATATAGACTCAAGCTAAAAATGAGTTGATCCAGTCAACCCTTATTACAAGCCAAAAAACCCTAATTCTTCGGGCAAGGTTAATCAGAGATCCAGATGGAGCTCTGAAGTCTTCTTCTGAGTCTGGTGCCCGCACCAATTCTCCTAGGGTGGGAGGAACTCGACCCTGTCGAGTATGGATTAAGTTGGCTCTGGTATCTTTCCAAGAGGTCTGGGTCCAACTCTTGTAATTCTTCTCGGGAGATCCAAGAGTCATCAGAATCTGGCCTTCCTAGCCAGCGGACCAGGTATCTTTGGTATCCTCGATTACGAGTAGAGATAACCTGATCATCTAGGATCATTTCAATCTGCTCTTTCCTCACAGGCCAGTTTGTTTGTGGATACACAGGATCGGGATCACTCTCAATAGCAAGATTAGGTTCAAAAGGCTCACTGGGAATCACAGTTGGCTCCCTGTACTCTACTAGGTCTGTAATGTTGAAAGTGGAGCTAATGCCTAGTTCTGGAGGTAACTCGAGCACATAGGCATTGGATCCTACTCTCTTCACCACTCTAAATGGTCCAGCTCCTCTAGCATGTAACTTTCTAACGGTTCTAGGAGAAAACCGCTCAGGCCTTAACCTAATCATTACATAGTCTCTCTCAATAAAAGTTTTGACTCATCTTTGAGAATCAGCCAACTTCTAATAAGTTTCATTACTTAAAATTATTTTGGCATGAATTTCTTTATGCAAGTCCTTTACATGCTATGCAAGTGCATCAAGAGACTTGTGTGTGTGGGCTAATTGTGAAATCAGATCAAGTGGTGTGTGAGGCTTGTATCCATGAACAATTTCAAAGGGACTCTAGCCTATAGACCTATTGATCGAAACATTGAATGCAATTTCAGCCCTGGACAAAATACAAATCCCAATTCCTGGTGCTCTCAATCAAACCAAAATCTGAGCCAAAGCCTAGTAAAGGGTCAAGAAAACTAAACTAGACTGACGACGCATTCCTAAAGAATGGACTTTATTACAAAGGAACCCTAAGTCTAAACCTAACAAACTAAGGCTCTCTAGGTTTGACCTTGGGTCGGAGGAGGGCATGCAGAGCATGAAAACTTATTATGGATGCCTAGTAGGTGCCATAAGGTCTTCCAGAAGTAGGTGGCAAACCTAATAGGTTCTGACACGTGGTTCACTCTAAAAGCTTCGACAAAGTATACTTGGATGGTGTAAGAAGCATTGGAAGTCCTAGAGAAAGGGAGGAGATATGAGGTGGAGTCTCGAATTACCTGTTGACTAAAGGTGGTGACCTGAAGGTTTGAATGGTGATCTATGAGTGTCAACTGGTCATCCTTACGAAAGGAAAAGTTTGCTACTCCCAGGAATGGATCAAGAGATGGTTCGGGAAGTAGCCTAGGACATGTGATTGCAATAGTTAAGGTTTGTTCTCTAAGCAAATAATGATCCACTTTCTCAAGAACTAGATTAGAGAATGATTCATGGGAGGGCCTACAGATGATGACCTCAAGACTTGAAATTTGACCTATGGGTGCGGAAAGGTATACTCTATAGAAGGGTAGGTCAGTCATGCGAAGGAAGGGGTCTGGGGCCATAAGGAGGACTTCTACAGGACTGGGTGAATCAATCCGCTCAAGACAAGGATGTTCAACTGAGATTACGGGAGAGACCTTAGTGGCTGGGCATTGGACAAGGTCCAATTGTAAGAGGCTTGATTCAGTCATCCTAAGGAGAGGATCTACCATAGGGTGGGCAAACTTAAATAGTTCAGTGCAAAGATCTTCAATTGGTACTTGGGGAATGACTGTCATTAGAGGGTACGAACTGATAGCTCGGGCTAACACTATGAGTTCTTCCTGGGGGTATTTGACTAAAGGAACCTGATTCTCACAAATCTCTTGAATTTCTGAACTAGGTCCTACCACTTGGTTTCTCTCCAAGGTCTCCTCAGATAAGGAACCAATAGTATCGATGTCATATTCTTCAAGTTCTTCCCCCTCATATTCATCAACTAGACTCAAGCCAACATCATATACTTCCTCGATGCCATCTTCAATGGGTTTCGGGTCAGTGGTAATCGGGTCAACTGATTCTAGGCTTGTCATACCTAACCTTTCTTCCTCATTGGTAGGCTTGGGTTCTCCCTCATTAATGTCATCCTTAGGATTCTTACCACTTAGCTGTGCATAAGCCAGACCTTTGCATGGGCACTGACTGGAAACATGACCTACCTTATGGCACTTAAAACAAGCTATGGCTGTGCACTGGTTGGAGATATGACTGGGCTTCTGGCACTTAAAACAGATGATACTAGGGGTTCTCTGGGTGTCAGGTGCCTTACCTTTGTCCATGGGCCTAGGGGTGGGAATACCCTGATTAGGCTTGCTAGGGGTAACCTGGCTAGGTCCATTTCTTAGGATTGGGGCAGTAATCCTAGAAGGCATGGGTCCTCTCTGAAACTTCTCAGTGTTCAGTGCAATCTGATAGGCTTGGTCTAGGTCAGTAACCTCTCTCAGAAACAACTCTCTCTTAATGTCTTCCTTAAGTCCAGCCCTAAATCTAGACAAAGTGACCTCATGGGCTTCACTCACATCACATCTCATCAGGTATTCATCAAAGGTGGTTATGTAGTCTGAAACAGATCGGTTCCCTTGTTTCAAAGTCTGCCATTGGTCTAATAGATTTTGTTGGTATGAAATGGGTAGAAATTTATCTCTAAGCTTCTCTTTCATACCCTGCCAAGTGGTTATGGGCTCTATATTTCGTCTTCTACTGGTCAACTCAATGTTCCCCCAGTATAACCTAGCTTGACGTATTAATTTCATCTTAGCAAACTTGAATTTCCTCTCCTCAGACATGGCATACCACTCAAAGTACTGGTCCATCTCACCCTCCCTATCAGAATACACCTTAGGATTTAAGCTACCATCAAAAGTGGGTGCATCTAACTTGATGTTCCGAATGAACCTATCATCTCTATCCTCAGGTTCTGGGTCAGGCCTCCTATGATTAGGTTCAGGATCTCGGTATAAAGGTCTTCTAGGCTCTTGGTGTGGATGAGGTTGAGGCACATTAAAATCTGTGTCAGGAGTCCAGTTCCGATGCCTAGGTTCCTCTAGCACTTGGACTCGATCCCTAAGCTGGGCAAAATCCTCATGGACTTGTTCTTTAAACTGGGCAACAGTGGTAGTCACATCCTGACTCAGTTTGTTCATACTCTCAGTAAGAGCTCTAACCATGGCCTCTAAATCAGGTTGGGTTTGACCAGGTTGGTAGGGCACTCCATTCCGGGTAGACATGATGCAAGCAAACACACAAAATGAGACTCAACTGAATGACTACGGGCTAACTAGACCTAGAGCCCAAACTAGATGCCCAATCAGAGTGGCAAGCTAACCTGTAGTAACTCAGGACTCAGCCAGCCAGGTGTAAGGAGAGTGTTAGGTCCCTGGATGACAATCCTAGACACCAATCAGAGATTGGCCAGGTAGGCGGACCAGCACACAAGCCCTTCGGGGTGGAATCCCTGAACCACCATTCTAGACACTGAGTACAAAGTACACACAGAGTAACCAGACAAACTGACTCAACACTAGCCTTGACCCGACTTGTTGATGTCCCTAGCCCACTAGGGCAAATTAGGTCTAATCAATTTTTAGATTAAAGGCTTAGGTTCGAATGAGTGGGTGGTGGTTTTGGGCTAAGGAGAGGTTATCAACTCCTCCCCTTATCTTAGATGCTCAAATGCCCTTAAGATGAATTAAGAGATGAACACTCAAAAATAATTGGATTGCAGAACATAAAAATAGAGTTGCAGTAATTTAATTCTCAGAATTCCCACGGAAACCAATAAATCACAGGAAATTTATGCAGAATATTTTCAATTATACTGGTTTCATCAAAATAAAAATCACCAATTTGAAGTTACTTGCAGTGAGAATTAATTCCTGCAACAGGGTAATTACGGGCTGAAAGCAGAGCACTTCCCCGTTTACAATTCCTGCTACGAAGTTATAACCCAACGGATCCCCTACACGCCCGAGGAACACCCCGTGGAATGGGAAGAGGAGGTTTGCACCTCGCTTCGTTCCTAGGACCGGATGTCCTGGGGAGTCTACTTCGAGCAGACAAAGTAAAAAGAGAGAGACTCAAGCAAGCAATCGAAACAGAAACCCTAGACAGGGCTCTGATACCAAAAATGATGCAGAACAAAGAACAAAAAAGCGTATGCGGAAGTAAAAATTAAGATTAATTCTTTTTTTTTATATATATTTCAGAAATTGGCTTTGACTCAAAGTAAAGTTAAACTAAGTTGAAGGAAACTAGGTAATGATTGAAAGCACAATTTAGAAAAACTAGGTTATCAGAGTAGTTCAGAAGTAACGGATCGCTGGGGGTTGAGAAACTCCCAGACCTAGGGTTTTGCTCTGAACTTTCAACAGGACAGAAATAGAGAGGAGAGATGGGTTACCAACCAGACAGTGATCTTCACAGAATTTGGGTGGAAGAACTCTCTCAAGCAGATTGTTGGATCCTCGAATTCGGCTATCTTCGCAATTGATCCTCCAATACTAGTCTTGTGGCTAGGTCGGCTTCTCCTGGACTCAAGATCTGGGAAGAAGAAAAACAAGTGATGGATTCAGAGACTCGGGAAAGGATTTACCAGTTCGAAGAACTTGAAGGCTGATGTCGCTGAGATCCGGATTCTCTTGAAGGCTGATTCGACTCCCTCTGGAAAGAGCTTTGGATCTGAAGTATCTGTACTGTAGCTGGATGCTGGTGGTCGGCCTGGACTTGGAGAGAGAGGCCGTGAGAAGTGGGATAGGCTAGGGATTGGTGGAAAGAAAAGAATGATGGGCGGCTAGGGTTTGGGAGTGGAGTGGCTAACCTAGGGTTTGGGTTTTGGAGATCTCACACCTCCTCAAAGTTCCTGGGGAACCCGGATTTACTCCCTCACGGAGCTCAACACCTGGTTGCAAGTGCGGAAGAGAGAAAACACAAAGTTTGCTCACAAAAATTTTGGTTTCATTCATCTGATTCCTTTAAACTTACAAGAGGGGTTTAATTTATAGGACTTTACAAGAGAGTAGGGTTTTATATCTTCCCATGTGGGACTAAAGGAGGGGATCTACAAATCAGGATAATCCATACACATATGGCCGGCCAAGGTTCCAAAAAAAATTGATTTGGGTTATAAAAGGAAGGTAGATGGCGCCTTCATGCTTGGTTCTTCAAGAGAGGATTTCTTTTCTTCCATGGCTCAACTCTTTTGGACTCCTCCTTTTCTTTCTCCCTAAGTCAAGGTCCTTCTCATCTTTGTTTTGGATATTTTGGCAGGTAGTGGGCGCCTCCTTGAAGTTCTCTCCAAGAGAATTTCTTCCCTTTCATAGTTTGGTTCTTTTGGGAAAGTCTTGGGCTGCCCCCTTGATTTGTGGACTCCTGGTGGATTTCTCCTCAATTGGTGCATGAGAGAAGGGAGCTGCTATCTGTGGTGTGGGGACCAAAGGCTGCTGGATGTAGATGTGGCACCCCCTGGACTCAGGCGTATGGCTGGGAGTGTGGCTGGGAGTGTGGCACCCACTTGCTTGGCCTTGGGAGAAAATGTAACACCCCAGGTTGAAGCCCTAGTCCACTACTGAGTCAACATGACTCAACAAAATAAAATGCAGGTAATATAGACTCAAGCTAAAATTGAGTTGATCCAGTCAACCCTTATTACAAGCCAAAAAACCCTAATTCTTCAAGCAAGGTTAATCAGAGATCCAGATGAAGCTCTGAAGTCTTCTTCTGAGTCTGGTGCCCACACCAACCACTATAGACTCTCTAGGTCTGACCCTAGTGTGGTGTGCACAAGAGTATTTACAATGGACTCCAAGCAAATGCCAGAGGGTATGCCAGAAGTATAATGCAAACCTAACATGCGTAATGAATGCATGCAGTACGCTAATCTTTGTTAAATGCAATCTAATAATCCTAGAAATGCTGGAGGTGTTAGGAAAGGGCAGAAAATAGGAAGTGGGTTCAGAATTAGTTTGGTAGGGTAGGATAAAAGGTTCAAGGTTAGTTGGATAAAGTTTGATATAAAAAGGAATGTCAGGGACTAATCCTAGACTAATGAGGCTAACCTTACGAGGTTGCGGTATATCTATGGGGTTTGCATAATGGAATGATGGGTTACTAATCTCAGGGAAGAGGTCCCTAATGGGAACTATAGGAGGAGGCTCATCCTGAGGGTACTGATTCAAAGAGATCAGGTCCTTAATAAATTCTTCTGGTTCTTGTATTTTAGGACTAGACTCTATAATTTGACTCTCCTCTTCGGTTTCCTTAGATAAGGCTCTAGTAGCAGTACCTAGGTTCTCTTCCTCTATTTGTTCTTCCACTATAGCTTTAGGTTAGATGTGGTCAAGGTCAACTATCTCTAGGTTGGCTTCTACCTGGGTATCTATTGGGTCAACTAATTCTAGGTTATCTAAAGGTGTCTCATCTTCTCCCTCATACTCATCCACTAGGCTCACATCAGCTTCATACACTTCCGCGTTAATGTAAGCCTTGCGAATCTCAGGAATGGTTAGAGAAGGTCGGCTAGCAGGAAATTGGTTAGGTTCTGGTCTCTGATTATGGGTACTACTCCTAGTAGGTTCAGGTTGTATAAGAGGTAGTGGCTCACTATTGGGTTCATATTTAGGGATACTAATCCAATGGGGTTCAAGTTGACTAGGGGAAGCATGACTAGTACTAGGCTAATACTTAGGGGTTATGGGTTCTCTAGGCTCATTGGACAAGGGTGCAGATCTATGGGTCATGGGATTATAGGATCTGGGGTCATATGATTTTGGGTCAGCTCTATGATCAGGTTCTAAGGATGGATCAAGGTTTGGGATCCTCCTAAGGTTGGGCTCTCTATATGGGTCAGGATATTGGGTCCTCCTAGGATTGGACTCCCTATATGGGTCAGAATACTGGGTTCTCCTAGGGTTGGACTCCCTATATGGGTCAGAATATTGGGTCCTCCTAGGGTTGGACTCCCTATATGGGTCAGAATATTGGGTGTTGGGTCTACTAGGCTCATAGGGTGTGGGTGCATAGGATCTATGATCATGGGATCTAGAGTCATAGGATCTAGGTTCATAGGTTATGGATTCATAGGTTCTAGGTTCATAGGATTTGGAGTCATAAGATCTATAGGTTGTAGGTATACTAGGCTTATAGGGAGAGGGTAAATAGGATCTATCTTCCTGGTCTATAAAATCCTGATTGGGTCTTCTAGGACTAACCTTAGGGATTGGGTCATGACGATGGGCTCTCCTAGGTTCAGCCTCAAGGTATGGATCAAGGTTTGGGGTCCTCCTAAGTTGAGGGGAATTAGGATCTGGCTCAAACTGTGACCCATGGTTTTTTTCTGGGGTCCCTACTCGGACTTTTAACTGATCAAACCTATTGGCAAGATGGTCAATTCTATCATTGGTTAGAATACGAGACTGAGTTAACTGGGTCTTCTGGGTAGTTATCTGGGTAACCATCTTGGCCATTTGATCAGCTAGGGCTTTTATTTGAGCTTGTAAATTTTTCATGGGTTCAGACATTTGTGAAGGAGGTGGGTGATATGAAACTCCTGATCTAGTGCTCATGCAAGACTTGATCAGACCGACTATAGCTGACTAAACCTAGAGTCCAAACTAGATGCTCAATCAGGGTGGCAAACTAGCCTATAGTAACCTTGTACTCAGCCAGGCAGGTGTAAGGGGAGTGTTAGGTCCCTGATTGCCAATCCTAGACACCAATCAGAGATTGGCCAGGTAGGCGGACCAGCACACAAGCCCTTCGGGGTTGAATCCCTAAACCACCATTCTAGGCACTGAGCACAAGGCACACACAGGTTAACTTGACACAGTGATCTAACACTAGCCCGGACCCGACTAGTTGGTGTCCCTAGCCCACTAGGGCAAATTAAGTCTAGTTAATTTTAGGTTAAGGCTTGGGACCGAATGCAAGGGATGTGGTTTGGGCTAAGGAGAGGTGATCAAATCCTCTCCCCATCTGACATAGCAAGAGTGCCCTTTAAAGTAGATTATGCATTGATGGCAGGCAAATGATGCAAATTAGGGTTAGATATTTTTGGTATTTTTTTTTGGAGAATATGTATTTTATTTATTATTATTATTTTTTTGGTATTTCCTTAAATAGAAGAAAACTTGCAAATTATGGCCTAATATGCAGGAAATATACTAAAATTAAAAGATATGCAAAAATGCTAAATAAAACCCTAAAACTTTCAAACTTGTCTTGCTGAAAAAAAATAGAGCCAAAAATCTGCAGGCTATATTTCGGCTTGAAAAAATTCACAGGCCATAATAAAATATGCAAAAATTAAAAAATTACTTTGAATTATTGTAAATCCAAGAAAATAAATTTCAAAGTTTTTGGAGTTTTTAACAGGGAGAAATAATTTAAAAACAAAGTATATACAGACTAAAAAATTGCAGAAAACAAACCCTAATCTAAGCTCTGATACCAAATGATGGGGAACTAATATGCATGCCATTTTATTTGTATGTTTTACATGTTGAGTTAGGTGATTAATTTCTAAATTTTAGATCAAAGTTATTTGTAGATAATTTTGTATGAATTTTTGAATATCAGCATGCAGATTAGGACCTAGAAAAGTAGCAAAGAAGGACCACCGGGGCTGAGAAGCCTCGGTTAGGTTAAGTTCTCCTACAATAAAACTATTGGAGGTAGAGGGGTGTACCTAACAATATTTGTGAAGATCATAGCGAAGGGGTCTCTCGTTCCTCGATGGATGCGGCCTGGAAAACTGAGCCAAAGACTCGCGGATACCCGGCTTTCTGCTCGGTGATCCGATTGAGGCTTGGCTGGAGTCGTTGGATTCGTAGGAACTCAGGGACCTGCAAATGACCAATCAGGGGTTAGAAAGCTCACAAAGGAACAAGAAAACAAAGTAAAAATAGCAAGGAAAGGCTTCTTTTGGAATGGGCGTCCAGGGATCTGGAGGGTTTGTTGGCAGCAGGAAGATGATTGCAAACACCGGGAAGAAGAACTCTCACAAACCCCTTTATGCACACAGCAGGGTATCACACCACTCAATAGAAGAACTCAAGGTTTTCATTCATCAAAAATTCTCCTTCATACAAGAGGCTAGGGTCCCTTAAATAGACCCTTAACCTTGGGCTCCAAGTAAGGGTACATAAGTCTTTACATAAGAATCCTTTTCCCTCTCAAACCCTAGCTAGAAAATAAGGAAATATTAGGTATAAAAATTCCTAAAAATTTTCTTGACTTGGTCAAGACTCCAAGGACGCCTAGTGGGGTGTGTTGGGCTTCTAGGAGCAGCAAAAGGCTGGCCCAAAGGGGCTCGGGTGCATGGGTTTGGGCCTCTGGAAGCTGGGGTGGCCTGGTAGCCAGGTAGCAGGAATATTCCCTGGTATCTTGCTTCTTAGGGGCTTTGGCTTGGCACCTGGGCTTGATTTCTTTGGGCTAGGATGCAGATGGACCTCTAGAATCATGGATGCCCTTATCTATGAATATACTTTGGCATCTGGAAGGGAATCTGGGCATCTGGAGGGCATCTGCAAGAAATCAGGATTTTCTGAATTTTCCTCCTGGGGTCTTCAAATCTTCAAGCTGGGTTGGACTTGTGCTATACTTCCATGTCTTCAATCTAGTTGGACATGGTCTTCACTTGTATGATATAGTCTTGAGTCTTCAGTATGCTTGGACAGGACTCAAAAAAATAAAATTAGCTCAACATGAGCTGACTATCATTGGACTGAACTAGCTCAACATGAGCTGACTAGTACAAAACTGAAATAACAACTAAAAATACTCAAATAACAACTAAAATGGACTCAAATGAGCTAAGCCCTTATTACAGATGGACTCACAAATTATTGATCAATTTACAGAGGGTTGAAAAGCCTCTGTCTTATTCTGGTGCCTTAGATGGCCCCACCATCTTCGGCTAAGAGAACCTCGAGCCACGCAGCTCTTAGTCAACAACATCCCCGAGCCTAGCTCCAGGATGCCTACTCAAGACCGGAGCTCAGATCTCCAGCCAAGAGAACCTCAAGCCACGTAGCTCTCAGTCAACAACATCCCCAAGCCCAGCTCCAGGATGCCTACTCAAGACCGGAGCTCAGATCTCCAACCAAGAGAACATCGAGCCATGCAGCTCTCAGTCAACAACGTCCCCGAGCCCAGCTCTAGGATATCTACTCAAGATCGGAGCTCAGATCTCCGGCCAAGGGACCTTCGAGCGAAGCAACTCTTAGTCAACAACGTCCCCGAGAAGCTCCAGGACGTCTAC
This sequence comes from Areca catechu, assembly GCA_021397845.1. Classification (NCBI taxonomy): domain Eukaryota; kingdom Viridiplantae; phylum Streptophyta; class Magnoliopsida; order Arecales; family Arecaceae; genus Areca; species Areca catechu. Next base: position 60,844,897 of record CM038050.1, read on the forward strand.
TCAAGACTGGAGCTCAGATCTCCTACCAAGAGAACTTCGAGCCAAGCAGCTCTTAGTCATTAACGTCTCCGAGCCCAGCCCCAGGATGCCAACCCAAGACCGGAGCTCAGATCTCCGGCCAAGGGACCTGCGAGCACAGCATCACTCAAGTGTCATGAACCTGTGCCCAGCTTGCCGATGTTGAAGTCTAATAACTCAACCCCAGGCAAGGTGAGGCCCCTCTCTCTGATCTCCCCACTTACACACAAAAGAAAGAAGAGGAAGAAAAAGAAGAAAGGTGAGAGAAAGAAAGAGAAAAAGAAGGGAAGAACCAGGCAAAGAAAACATATGTTAAAGAAACTCAAGTTTCATTGATTGAACACAAGTTACAAGTGTCTTGCAGGCCCCCGACATGTCGGGTGACCCTAACTAAGTACAAGAAACAAAAATACAAAATGGGGCAAAAAAGAAAAGGGGCTACTCCACGTCGGCCGGTTTCCCTACTGAGCTTGGAGGCTGAGAATTCCCGCCTTCAGGAGCTTCCGATCGAGCAGCCCTAACCTTGGATGGATCGGCCTTGGCTGACATTAGAGGCTCTAAGGCCATGGCTTCCGTAGCGGCCTCCTCGTCAAGCTCCGAATCTGAGGCTGAAGGATATCGGAGGCGGTTACGGCTCTTATCGAGGACAAGCGCCTCAACCCGGCCGCGTAAGAACATGAAGCCCTTGTAGAAGGAGTCCGACATCGTTTGCTGAACTTCGGCGATGAACTCCTCTAAGGCCTTGAATTTTGCAACGGCGCCCTTAGCACCCTTCTTGGCCTCAGCAGCCACCTTCCTTGACACGGTGGCCTCCACCTTAGCAGCCTCTACCGACCTGGCCACCTCATCTGCCGCCTTCTCGTTGTGGCAAGTTTCTCCCTCCCCGTTGCCAGCTCGGGAGATCTCCTTGTGCCGATCAGCTTCGGCACTGTACCAATTTTGTTTTTTCTCGATGATGGAGAGATCGTCTATGGCCTTCTTCGCACAGCCCCATTCCAGGTCATGGGCCTCTAAAAGCTTCTTTGCTCGCCCCTCGACATCGGCGAGCTGTTGCTCAAGGTCCTTGACCTTCAATTCAAGGGCCCTGTTCGCTCCGACCTTCCCCTTCATGTCAGCTTTCAAGGACTCGATCTCGACAACCTGTTGCCGCTCGAGATGCTCCCAGCTTTGGTAACAGCCCTTGATGTAGAGGGCCTCAGCATCGATCTGCACCAAGAAAAGAGGTCAGACCAAAATTGAAGAAAGAAGAAGAGAAAAGAAGAGAAAAGAAAAGAAAAGAAAAGAGAGGAAGGAACAGCTCACTGAATAGAGCTGAGGGAAGATGGCGCTGATGATTTCGGCCAGCCGCATCCTGGCCATGTCCTGTCGATTGCATGTCTGGATTGAGAAATCCATCATGCGCGCGGCCAGCTCGGGGCTCTGGAGGAATGAGCTCTTTGGCCCCATCTTGAAGGGGAGATGGCGTCGCCCCTCCTCCCTTCGACCTTGTACCGGAGTGGGTGGCCTCGTCCCGGTAACTACAGGGCCGCGAGGGGCAGGCTGAAAAGCTGGTGCCGGTGCAGGCGACACCTCGGTCATGACCCTGGTCACGGCCCGGACCTCCTCTTCCCTGGTATTGACAACAGGCGGACTTGGAGGGTGGTGGGGTTCTACAGCAGTAGCTGCGGCCCTCGCTTGGATCACTACTTCGGGCTCCACTGTAGGGGCCTCCCGGACTGGTCTGGGTGCCATGAAAGCTGCCCTCTCCACCAGTGCAGGAGCAGTGCGAGCCACCTCTGAACTCAGACCAGCTAAACCAACCGAGCTCAGACCAAGCATCACAGTGGGGGTAGCCACAGGAGTGCTCTCGCCCCAGGCTAGCTTCGACGAGGGCTACCCAGCCAGCCCGATCGGTGGCCTCTTCCGGGTAATCGCCAGCAGATCATTCTCGGAGAAAATCATTCTTGCATGCAAGTCACACAACAGTTAGAGTCTATGGGAAGTAGTGCAAGAAATGCAAATAAAAAAAAAAGAAAAGTTCAGGCCGAACTCACCCAACCCATTCGTTGGGTCGACCCCGGAGTCGGTGAGGTTCTGCTCAGATAACATGACCTCGAGAAAAGGAATCTGGGTAGTGCAAAGCTGCTCGTAATAATCCCGGTCAGCCGCATCAACCATAGAATTTCGGTTGAGGAACTTGTTCGAATCGCTCCAGACACAGTCGACCCCCTCAACCTCAACAAAGAAAAACTTTTCCATCCCCTGATGGAAGAGGGGAGCTCAAACTTGATGCCCTTCAGGCGGGAGGACAAGGACCACCACCCATCCTCAGTTGGGTGGCACTTCAGGGCGAAGAAGGCCCTGAATAAGAAAAATCGGGCAACGAACCCATGGAGGTAGTAGAGCATAATGAAAGAAAAAATAACCCTAATGGCGTTTGGCACTAACTGAGCAGAGACCAAATGGTAGTTGTCCAGGACGGACAGAAAGAAAGGATGGAAAGGAAACCGGAGACCCCCAGAGAAGGTCCCCTCATAAAAAGCAAGATGGCCCTGGCCACTGGAAGTGACCCGTTCCCCTGCATGAAGGATCATGAGCTGGACAGAAGGTGGGATACCATAGACATCCCGAACGGTTCTTAGTTCCCCGACGGTGATCGTCGAGGCGACCCCACCAGGACCCGTGGACTGAATGGACTCAGAAGGGGGAATAGAAGAAGGAGGTGGGGGAGAAGAACCGGACCCCAGTTCCCTGATGAGTACCGGACTAGGAGGACACCTCCTACTGAGCTCGTAGTGAGTCGCATCTTCCTCCCCGTCAGAAGAAGAAGAAGAAGACACTGGCCTCTGCTTGAAAGGATGGGCCTCGCCCTGATCAGTGGAAGGGCGGAAGCCCGAACCAAAACAGGACATCCTCAAGAACAAGGGGAATGAAGGACTCGAAGTGGGGGATGGAAGAGGAGACTCAACCTGAAGAAGACCCCAGGCCCGGAGAAAAAAACCCTATTCTAGCAGGGAGAGAAGGAAGAAGAAACTGACCTGGTTCCTTAGAAAACTCGGGGCAATTGGGAGGAAGAAGGAAGCTTGGGCGCAGCAGCAGCAGTCATGGAGAACAATCTTCAGGGATGAGTCAACTCGAACAGAACAATCTTCCTTGTTCTGTAGAGATGAGTCGACTTGAGCAAGAGACGAGTCGACTCGTTAGCCTGGGCAAAAAATAGTAACTCTAAAATTTGGAGCTTTTCAATTGAACTTTTCAAAATATTAGATCATACATCTTTTAGATCACATCTAAACATAGTAATGATCTACAAACATAGATTAAAACAATTTTAACCTATCAAATCCATCACTTTCTTCTTCATAAGGTTATAACGCTGTGGCACCCCTACACACCATAGGAGAACCCCAGTGAATGAGAAGAGATGGCCTTTAAACCATGCTTTTCTCCTATGACCGGACAGCCATGGCGAATCCACCTTAATCCAAGTACCACACGAAGGATATCAAGCCGATTTCATAGAAAAGTATTAAACTAAATATGCATTTAACCTGGCTCGATACCACTGTTAGGCGAACCCAGGTGGGCCTTTGATACATACAATTTAAAACTTTTCTTAACTACATGATGCAATGGAAGGAGATAAAATAATTTTATCCAATATGTTAATCTGATTAACACTGGCCCTACATAGATCTTTATGCATATAGAGTAATACATGTATGAAGTCAAGTATGCAAATTATGTGACTCTTGGAACCATTCTATGAATCACATAAAAGGGCACCGAAGAACATATCTTTAGACCCATGGAATAGCAGTACAAACCTTTTGCGAGGTGACAATCACCATAAGGGGAGTACTCCAAAGAAGAGCACCGGCTCTGTGAGCAGCACAGATGTCTTGCCTCTACAGGTGGTTCACACTGGGGTAAGGAGATTCTTCTCCTTCCTTTAAGGTGCTAGCCTCTCCGAAAATAGTGCGGCAGTGACAGACTCCTTTAAATCCTTGAAGAAACTGCTGCTAAATAATGGTGGAACAAAGCTGCCCATGGACCCTTCCTAGAAACCCTCTATTCCAAACCTTCAGTAGAATGTATGCACACAAGAATCCCAAAACCCAAAGCTCACATTACCCAATCTCTCACATAAGGCCACTCTCAGGTCAAGACAAGATCTGTCTAACGAAGGAAAAATGGTAGAGTCTCAACTTGAGAGTCCCAAGAAACCATTTCTTGTCAGCCCATCCAAAATAGCCTTTTATAATGCCATGATGGGGAGATTAATGAGTGATTAATGAGAGGTTTGGAGTCTCTTGGAATTCTTGCAGGTTATGAGATTTTTGGAATTCAGCAACTGGTGTGATTAAAATTCTATAATGCAAAGCATTAATTCCCATAACGATTACAGGGATTGATGAAGCATTTTTAGTTTTCAACAAAGTCCGTCAAATGAGTCAACATGCCTCAAGTTGACTCACCTCGAGTCGACTCTCCTCGGGTCGACTCGATTGGAAGTTTGACGACTCCTTGTCAAACAAGTCCGGAATGATTCCCAATCATTCCCAAGCCAACAAATCAAGAAGAAAATCCCATGGTGTTTGACCCCGTAGGTTCAAACACTAACCGGTAGCACAAGAATATTTTCAGTACCAGCCAAAGTCACCATCTAGTAATGACACCTGGCATCCGGATAAGTCAAAGGTTGCAAAGTAACAAGAACCTATCAAACATAGAATACCACAGAACTTATTCCTTTGATCTCCTAATGCTCTGGATAGCTTAAGGTTAAACTGCCTAACCCTAATTAGTCCATCTCAATATGTCTCAAACAAAAAGTTCTTGTAACTCCTTACAAGGAATGCTGGTGTGTGCACCAGGATCAGATAGAGGCTCCTCAACACTCTGTGGATATCTGATTAGGGTTTCAATTTATCGGGCCATGTAATAAGGCTTCAAGCCTATGCATTTTATTTTGAGTCATGAATTTAGTCTCAATTGCTTTTGTTTTAGTCATGTACCTTGATCAATTTGGTCAAGTTGTGTCTATGGGTCCTGTAATGATTCTAGTTCGAGTCTGTTTGAAGATTGGGCCCAAGCCAGAGTGGTCTTTGAGTCTAGTCCAATTGTAATGGGTCAAGCCATCTCTCAAGCCTTTAAAGATGCCACTTCAGCCCTTGGGTGCCACCTCATCCATCCCATGTGGCACCACATCACCTTGACAAGTGGGTGGCCAAGGCAAGCGGGAATGCTGATTTTTGTGGGTGCCATCCCTTGATATTTTCCTCCCTTCCCTCCCCCTATCAAGCCTCTTGATAAAGATTCATGGGCGGCCAATGGAAGGTCAATGGGAGTTGAAGATTGTGAAGACAAGTCCCTTGCTTCAAGCCCCCCATATCAAGCCATCTTCCCAAAATGCTTGGTCGGCCATGGAAGGTCCATACGAGTTAAAGATATGAGAAGATAAGTCCCTTGCTTCAAGCCCTCATATCAAGCTTTCTTCCCAAAATATTTGATCAGCTTTGGAATGAAAATCAAGAGTCCAAGGGTGCCAAGACAACCTCCATCTTCCAAGCCCAAAGTCAAGCCATGCCATCAAACACAATCAAGATATTTGTCGGCCAAAGGAGAAGAAAAAAATCTGAATTTGGGCACCCTTTTTCATAAAGCTTTGTGTTTTTCATTCAAATTTTGAATAGGTCTTAAGGTGCCTATATAGAGGACTTTATTCCCTCCCTTGTAATGCTAATTTTGATGAATGAAAAAAAAAATTTTGAGTGCTACTCTTCTTGTTCGTTGCCTTCATTGTCTAAGAATGTCGATCTCTGTGAGGGAGCGCCTTTGCCTTCGGGCATTGAGGGATGTGAGGCCCCAAGTTACCATCTCTTCCATGCAAGCCATCTTCCATCTTCGAGTTCAGAAACCGTCTGGTTGATCCATCTTGGCGCCTAACAAGAAGATCCTCCATCACCACCATCTTCAACCTTTCTTCCTTCATTGCTTCTTGTTTCTTGTTGACTCCTAACATTTCTCTTGATTGCTCGTAGGTCCCCTAGGTGCCACAGACACGGAGTCGGTCTCCCTTGCCTTCGTAATCTTCGGACGGATAGCCAGCGCATCCACAGGGTTGAAGGCTTGATCCTCCAAGCCATATCCGCGAGAGCGAGTGAACTCAGCATCGGGCGCATCAAAGCTTTACAAGGTTTGCTACCTTAAACTCCTAAGTTGGTATTGAACAAAGAGGTAAGTCCTACGGGGTTTCTCAATCCTGGGGTCCTCTTCTTATCATTGTTTAGAGACTTATTTGCTTGCATGAAGTTCTTACTGTCATAGAAACCCTAGATCTACTCTTGCTTGTCTTCGAGAATTCTTAACCTCATTTAAAAACCTAAAAATCATAAAAGAAAAATCACTTGCATCATTCCATCTCTAGTTAGTCCCACATCATCTAGAATCAAAGCATGGTAAGGACTTAGCATCTTCTAAAGTGCTTGGATTGGGTGCTTCACCATGGCCGCCCGGTCATAGGAAAAAGAAGGGCTGCAAGACCCTCACATCACATTCCATAGGGATTTTCTATGGCATGTAGGGGTGCCGATGTGATTGACCCTTGAAGGGGAACACAAGGAGATAGGTTTAGATCTATAAGAAAAAAAAGTTGTGCATCTTTGATTTCAGCATTTTAGAAATTCAGCATTCCCGTACATAGTCTGCTATTTTGATTATTCTACCTGTAGGAATGTCGGATTTTTGTGATTCTTGTTTTCCTAGATTTTGTATAATTAGAAGTATTGTTTAGAATTTTTTTAGATTTTACTTCTATCTGTAGAATTTCTACATGGCTGATTACCATCTAAAAATAATTCTGCTCTGAATTTTCAGTAAGTGCATCTCATCCCATTTTCATTTTCCATATAGTTTAATTTTGCATTTAGGTTCATAGTTTGTAATTTCCAGCATCTTATTTATGCTAGCATACATCAAAAAAAATCCAAAAAAAATAAAACTTAGGTACATTTCATTAGATCATTTGTATGTCATCATTTTTATAACTAACTTAAGGGCATCAATATCATAGGATAAGGGAAAAGGAGGTCATTACCTTTCCTTAGCCCAAAAACAACCACCCTTGTATTTCAAACCCAAACCTAATCTAAAATTTAGTAGCAACCTAATAGATTAGGGACATCAACGAGTTGGGTTTGACCATTTTAGGGAAGCTAGTTGCATACAACTCTTCAATTGGTACTGGGAAGCCGGTGTCAAAGGCAAGAGGTCTAGCATCAAACGACCTAAGCAGTGTTATGGTTCTTTAATTGGATCCTTGTGAAAGCAAGGGGGGCCTCCCACACTCCCACCTCTTACCTGACTGGTGAAAGGGCTAATTGCTATGCTGTGTGTCGACAACGTTGAACAAATTTGATTGAACTCCTATGTCTAGCAAACCCGTAGCACCTTTCACTATGTGTTGCATGTCGACTAGGTCAGGAGTCCCCTATCACCCCCATCATTCCCAATCAAGTGAACCCATGGAGAAGATCATGAGGATCAATTAAAGGTCATCATTGAACAGCTAGCTATGATGAAAAATAGGTTTGATGAGTTTGATAAATTTGTAACAAGGCTAGAAACTCTGGAGAGGACCCGGGAGCCTCACACTAAACCAAAGTTTGAATCACCTCCCCACCCTAGGAGATTTCCTCAACATGATTCCTCCTTAGAGGTTGAGTCCGGAAGAGTCCCAAACCCTAACCCAACCCGAGAGGTTCACCCTAGGAGACCCAATCAGGAGTTCATGGACTAGGTTAAAAGAGGATCTAGTAGCCTAAAGGAAAAGAAGCTAGAAGTCAACTTGATCAAGGCCAAAGAGTTAGAGAATGTGATGATTGAGGGAACCCTTGCCACAACCAAGATTTATGAACCAACCCAGAGAGAAGAACCTTCTGAAGAATTTCAGGGAGAAAAGATTGGGCCCATTAAGAATTTAAGTGAAGAAACCCCTGAGACTATTGAGGAATCCCAAGAAGAAATCCATGAATCAAGTTTAGTGGAGAAGTGTGATGAAGATGGGCCCAAGGTTGAAATCATTAAGGAATTAAAGGATAATGATCCTGAACTCACTATAGAATTTGAAGAAGAAATGACCGAGTCAGGATCAAACAAAGTCGATGAAAGTAAAGGTTCTCAAGTATTGCCCATAGAGAAGGTCCAGGAACAAGAAGTAGACATTAGTTTAGAGAACTTTCAAGAAAAACTTTCTAAAGACCTTCCTGATAACCTTCCACCTTCTAGGAGCACCCAACCTGTCCTAGAACTTGCACCTATAGGTCCACCTAGTACTAATCGTGAGGTTAGGACAAGCACACCCATAGAACAGTATTCATACATTAAGGTCAGTCTCTTTAGCTTTGAACCAGTCCCTGAGTGTCCTTCCTATTTTCTACCCGTTCCTGAGTCTACACATGTTTCTAAAGCCATTAGGTTACATTTTATTGAGATCACCAAGTTGCATGAACCCTTAGAGCTCATCCCATTTGCGACCCACTTTTGGAAGACCTTATGGCATTTGCTAGGAACCCATGATAAATTCTCATGTACATACCAAACCAGGGTCAAACCTAGAGAGTCAATAATCTGTTATGTTTAGGCCCTAGAGAGTCCAATAAAATTTCTCTCAATAGGAATACATAGTTGAGTCTACATTTTTCATCCTACTAAAATTTTGCATTTAGTACAAATTTTAAAATAATTTGGCTGATTCTTAAAAGCAAGCCAAAGAAAATAAAATAAGGGATTCTATAATGATTAGGCTTAGGCCTAAACAGTTCCCACCAGGAACTATTAAGAAACTTCATGCTCGTGGAGCTAATCCCTTTAGAGTGATAAGCAGAGTTGGTCCTAATGCCTATGTGCTTGAGCTACCCCTGAAATATGGCATTAGCTCGACTTTTAATATCTCGGACTTAGTCGAGTATAGGAAACCAGCAAACATACCCAACAAGCCATTTAGGCCTGACCTTTCAATTGAGAGCGAACACGTCCTAGAGTGTCCACCTCCAATTTTACCTGAGAGAGGAGAGTGGATCGAGCGTGTCCTAGATGATTAAGCTATCACTACCCGGGGCAAAGGCTATCATCATTACTTGGTCTGATGGCAAGGTCGACCAAAGTCCGATGATACGTGGATCACTAGGGAGGACTTGCAGCGCCTCGACCCTGACCTTCTGAAAAAGTACCAAAGCCAAATCCAGTCTTACTTGATAGGGTTGAGTTCCTCCCACCCCGGGAGAACCGGTGTGGGCACCAGGATCAAACAAAGGCACCTCAACCCTCTATGGATATCTGATTAGGGTTTCAATTTATCGGGCCATGTAATAAGGCTTCAAGCCTATGCATTTTATTTTGAGTCATGAATTTAGTCTCAATTGCTTTTGTTTTAGTCATATACCTTGACCAATTTGGTCAAGTTGTGTCTATGGTTCTTGTAATAATTCCAGTCTGAGTATGTTTAAAAATTGGGCCCAAGCCGGAGTGGTCTTTGAGTCTAGTCCAATTGTAATGGGTCAAGCCATCTCCCAAGCCTTGAAAGATGCCACTTCAGCCCTTGGGTGCCACATCATCCATCCCATGTGGTGCCACATCACTTTGACAAGTGGGCGGCCAAGGCAAGGGGGAATGATGATTTTTATGGAAGCCATCCCTTGATCTTTTCCTCCCTTCCCTCCCCTTATCAAGCCTCTTGCTAAAGAATCATGGGTGGCCAATGGAAGGTCAATGGGAGTTGAAGATTGGGAAGACAAGTCCCTTGCTTCAAGCCCCCCATATCAAGCCATCTTTCCAAAATGCTTGGTCGGCTGTGGAAGGTCCATAAGAGTTAAGGAAATGAGAAGACAAGTCCCTTGCTTCAAGCCCTCATATCAGACTTTCTTCCCAAAATATTTGATCAGCTATGGAAGGAAAATCAAGAGTCCAAGGGTGCCATGACAACCTCCATCTTCCAAGCCCAAAGTCAAGCCATGCCATCAAACACAATCAAGATATTGGTCGGCCAGAGGGTAAGAAAAAAAATCTGAATTTAGGCACCCCTTTTCATAAAGCTTTGTATTTTTCATTCAAATTTTGAATGGATCTTAAGGTGCCTATATAAAGGACCTTACCCCCTCCCTTGTAATGCTGATTTTGATGAATGAAAAAAAAGATTTTGAGTGCTACTCTTCTTGTTTGTTTCCTTCATTCTCTAAGAACGTCATTCTCTGTAAGGGAGCGCCTTTGTCTTCAGGCATCGAGAGAAGTGAGGCCCCAAGTTACCATCTCTTCCATGCAAGCCATCTTCCATCATCGAGTTCAGAGGCCATCTCGTTGATCCATCTTGGCGCCTAGCAAGAAGATCCTCCATCACCACCATCTTCAACCTTTCTTCCTTTATTGCTTCTCATTTCTTGTTGACTCCTAACATTTCTCTTGATTGCTCGCAGGTCCCCCAGGTGCCATAGACATGGAGTCGATCTCCCTTGCCTTCACGACCTTCAGACGGAAAGCCGACGCATCCGCAGGGTTGAAGGCTTGATCCTCTAGGCCGCATCCGAGAGAGCGAGTGAACTCGGCATCAGGCACATCAGAGCTTTACAAGGTTTGCTACCTTAAACTCCTAAGTTGGTATTGAACCAAGAGCTAAGTCCTAAGGGGTTTCTTATTCCCAGGGTCCTCTTCTTATCCTTATTTAGGGACTTATTTGCTTGCTTGAAGTTCTTATTATCATAGAAACCCTAGATCTACTCTTGCTTGTCTTCGAGAATCCTTAACCTCATTTAAAAACCTAAAAATCACAAAAGAAAAATCACTTGCATCATTCCATCTCTAGTTAGTCCCACATCAAATGCCCTGGTCAAGGTCTTTCTCAATTGAGGCATATTAAGCATTTAATCCAAATTATTTGGAGAGATCAATCATATCTTGATCCTACTACTGTTACATAAGTACTCGACTATACCCAGCAACCTTCCATCACCGGATTAGAAATTTAGGTAGTCCAGTACCTAAGCATAGTGAGTTGCTTACAAGCTGCCATAGTGATCTCAAGTCAAAGAAATAATTCATGTCCACATTCTAATACAAAACTTTTCTTTGGCAGAAAGAGAATCTCGCATGAGGGTCATGCTAAGAGGAGTGTCAAACACAAAACTTGATGTCATGCCAGCATCTCCATGCTACTTAGTTAAGAGGACAACCAATAGACATGACACCAATGACCTACTCTCGATACACCATCATCTTGAAATAGTGTGTCCTTTCATCACGAAGGAGTTTATGAACTACACGATACATCCTCTCTACATCGCATACAAGGTAGCTCAAAGGATATCATCATATAAAAGTTCAATTAGGAAGATGTCGTGTGATGACAACCAGAATAAACTTTTTAATCAATTCAATACTTCATATACATATACATGAGTTGCATAACTGTCTACAACCTAGATGATTGGCTTTAGGATACATAATTCCCAACACTAAAAGCTGCTATACCATCGATTCATCCTTAAAAAGTTAAAATTCCACTCATTATGCTGCAAATCATGCCCATCAACATCTCAAGCCCATTCAGATTTGATGCACGCCATCTAATTAAGCTAGCAGGTGATTATAGTCTGATGGATATCATGGAAAAGCATTTGGATCATGCTTCAACTCCTTCTCTCAGGAGGCAATGCTCCTAGCCATCGGATCCTTTCATAGAAGCAACCAATGCTGTTGGATCTTTACATTGGATGGTTGGGATCGAAGCCATGGATCACTCCTAGGGTAGTGATCACTATCGTAGGCGGTCAAAAATAATTCACCAACTCGACTCTATAGCTAGGATGAGTCGAGATCGTATCCTTAGGGACCTTAGGGCTAAGTTATGATTTAAAAAGAAAAGAAAAGTATTTCTCGTTATGCGAAAATAAAAATGAGCAAGAAAAAAACTACTCCTAAGGTGAAGCAAGTGAAAGGAAGTATTTAAAGAGAGGAAGAGTGATTATGCAGTGCCAAATTATATTTCTTTTGTAACCAAAATGTAATTGGCTTTAGAAATTTACTTGTCTTCCTTTGGCACACTCCGTACCCATAAATCATGGTGCATCTTCGGGAGGCACTAGGTATTCAACTATTTTTTTCTCGGTATGCCCTATATCCGTAATAGATCACGATGCATCTCCAGAAAGCAAGAGCTGTCCCTAACCTCAATCTAATATTAAAGCATAATAAAAGGCAAATAAAAGAGAAAAAATGGATATAGAAAAAAAATATACTCTTTTATTATAGAATGAGAAATACAAACAATTGAAGAACCAGCTCTTCCTCCCGCACTTCAACATTAACCCATTGTAAGCTGATCCCCTCATGTCCCCTTTTGCAATGCAAAGGCTCTTAGGGACTCCAGGGAGGAGTTGGAAGAGAGTGGAAACTCGGGAAGGAGTTGGAAGAGAGTGGAAACTAGGAAGAGAGTGGAAACAGGGAAGGTAGGGAAGATAGAATGTGAAACAAGGAAGGGAGAAAAGAATGGAAACTAGGAAGAGAGTGGAGCAAAAATAGGAAAATAGAATACGGAGCAAAGAAGGGAGAGAAGAGGGGGAAATATGGACTGATCCATCCCGTGATCGAGAGATTAGAAATTTATCGACAGTGAGCTCCTACCCAAATTCTATTTCACTGATCAACTAAACTCCACGATCCAACTGAATTCTGTTCCACTATTCCAACACTCCCAATGAAGTTCTATTCCAACTAAACTCACCAAACTCCATTGAGCTTCCAACTGAATCCAACAAGCTCCCAACTGCATTCTGTTCCAACCTCCAACAATATCCAATGAACTCCATTCAGCTCCGGACTACTCCAATGGAGGATTCACGTCAGTCAATAGCTAGGAAGATGGAAGAAGATTGGCTACAGCTCAAGAAAAAGTAGCAATGGCAACAACACAGGGAAGAAGGTGGTGATGACTTGGTGGCTCGAATCCATGGGAGATTGGCTGGTGATGTAGAAGGCTAGCAATGGGATCTCAGGTGGGAGGAAAGAGGCGCTATGGATGGGAATTATGTTTGACCATCGACTTGGACCTTGGATGGCTCGAACGGCTCAAAAATCAGTGTTGTTGGAGGTGGATGATGGCTTTTCCAACCTTAGGCACCTTCTTGGCAGTGAAGGAAGGAGCGCTGGCAACTTTTCCAGCATCAAATCAGCTTGGAAGAGTAGCGAGGAAGAAAAAGGAGGATAGCAACTTCCTGGCCATTTTTTTGGTCATTGGAGGCTTCTCCGACTAGTGAAAATCATGCCAGAGGCTTAGGCAGTGATGGGCAAGTAGCTCCGACAATTTTGGCTCAAAATGGGCTTCGCGATCCACAACTCTATTTCATGGACCATGACCATGGACCACAAGCCAAACCTTAGACCATACAGCCAGTCTATGGTGGACCCCGGCTATGCCAAAATTCATGCATTCCTTGATTAATTCTTCAAAACTCATTTCTGAGCTCGTTTCAAGTCCGATTTGAGTGCCATTTGCACCATTGGACTCCTAAAATTATGATCTTTATGTTGGCACTCTTCTTTCCTACAAATGACATATAAATATATCAATTTTAAATAAATAAAAAAAAATTAATTATTAAATTAATACTTTTATATGTGTATAATATAGTTATCACACTCCCCAACTTGAACTTTGCTCATCCTCGAGTAAAGTAGATAGATTAGCCATGTGTATCAACCCATCCTTGAATTGGATGTTAACCTAAGTAGCCCTAAAGGCAGATAATACTTGGTCAGACCATTACTGAGATACTTTATCGGATTATTAATTCAACTCAGTTAGTGGTGGGGTAGAGCACATAAAGATTTCTAGAGTTCTTTTTTTACTAGCTTTCCACCTTACTCTTTGAATCCTCTAACTTTTAGGGGTTTAGTTAAGTACCTTTTTGCTAGCTGCTTTTCCCTTTTTTTTTTTAGTATAGTGTCATGTCCTAGCCTCTTAAGTGTTAGTATTCTTCCCTTTTTATGCGAACCACAATGCTTACTTAGGTGAAGGGACCCAGTTACTCAGGGAGGTACCATTGCTTAACAGATTTTTTGACCTTCTCACCTTTTGATGCGAACCACAATGCTTACCTAGGCGATGGGGCCCAGTTACTTAGTAAGAGTTCATGTAAAGCTGTGAGACGGGACCAACTCCTTTTTCTTTTTTTTTTAAGAAAAAACTTTAGTATACTTGACCTTTTGATTTATACCCTCATAAAGTCGATTCTTTATTGAGATCAATAGTCAAAAAGTTTTGGAATTGCTCCAAGAAATTATTTATGATCTAAACCCTACCATTTATTAAGTTTTTTTAATAATTTATTCTTCAGCATCACTAGTATTATCTAGACCATTAATCAATCATTAATTAAGGTGCTTATTGAACTTCAATTAGAGATAATAATTAAGTATGCATAACATAATCATTTATAACCCTATTCGAAGATCTAAGCAAGTTAATTTTGTCTCCCCCCTAACTTAATCGACATTGTCCTCAATGCAGAAAGAAAATAAGGGGTATAATAGGAAAGAATACACCTGGGGTGAATGTGCTTTGGGAGTTGAAGAGGGCTTCATAAAGTAGCGGGTTCCTATTCTACCACCTAAGTTCCTATAAGTACAGTAAAAAAGAAAGATGAGATTGTTGGGTTGCCTCCTAACCAGCGCTAAGTTTAACATCTTCAGCTGGATGCTATGAGGGACTGTTACTGATATTGAATTTGGGTACGTCCCTCCAGATTTTTAGAAGACAGAACCAATCAAAAGGCCTTGTCATCATGGTAGAAAAATGTTCATAGAGTTTTTGACGATGATTATCCCTGATCTATAAAGTGTACCAAGCAAGCATGCTAGACCAAGATTTAAAAATTTTATAATAATTTGGTTTAAGATTAGGAAAGGATTATGTATGTTGGGTTGAGAGTGGGGGTGTGGGCTTGAAAATTTTTGTAACTTTAGAAAGATCTACCCTAATCCCTTCCTGATGGCACTTTGTCCTAGTTAATTGTAGGTTTGTCTCCACAGATAGATTTTGGAGGCAATCCTCGAAAGTAGTGCCAAATATAGTGAAATCAGCTATAAAATATTTAAGATCATTATCCCTCATTTTATAAACATCCCATCCAACATCTTATCTATGCATCTTTAGAACACCAACTATTGGATCTTCCTGATTAGAGATCACTAATAGGGTGTCAGTAGGTATGATAGGAAGTGGCTTCAATTCTAAATCGATGGTGATTCTAACAGAGGAGCTTTGGGGGCTAGGTGTTGGCTCATGCTGTGTATCGAATAGGTTATCCCTCCCTATTGGTTCAGACACCAAGGCTAGAAAGAAACGATAGGTCAATTCCACATCCCTGTGGATTATCTATGAATGATGTCCTAAGCCCAAGTCCCAAATCACTTGTAAATAAATCCTATGCCCCAATTTTAAAACCCTAATTTCAATATGGGGCTTAGTTATTTTTTAAAATTCTGTTATTTTGGCCTAGTTAGGTTTAATCCCAAACACTATTTACCAAATTAGACCTTTTTGTTTTAAGATTATGCCTTTTGATCAAATTGGGTTCCAATTGATCAAGTTGGGTTTAGAATTAGCCCTTTTAGTTAGTTGATTGAGTCCTATAATTAGTTATTTTATTGAGTCCTGTAATACAAGAGGGGACCCAAATCAAGATCTCACGTGACACCATGTGCTAGCCCAATTCAAGACATGTGCCAATTCATTCTTGGCACCACACCATCACATGCGCCACATCATACAATCTTGGATGCCCAAGCCACCTCACATGCCATATCACATGCCACCACATGCCATGACACATCACATGGTCGGCCACATGAGACCCATGTGGGGCGCCAATCAAGAAGTCCAACTTATTTTGATTCCAAGACATCCAGACATTAGATATCCAGACATCAGACATCTAGATATCCAAACATCTAGACATCCAGCCATCAAACATCAGGATATTCAGACATCATTTGAAATTTAAGCTTATCCAAAGGGGGTGCCCATGAATGAAATGAATTCTTTGTCACCCATTTAAAATCCAACCAAGTTGCCACTTTTAAGAGGAGTAAGTGGGAAGGATTCTACATCTCATGCCTCATCTTACTTTCCTTTTGTCACCCAAATTCAAGGGAGTGCCAAGGAGTCCATGGAAGATGGGAGTCTAATCTTATCTATCTACTTCAAAGGAATCCAACCTTATCTAACTTGTGTGGATTATCTTCATCCAATTTCAAATACAAGAAGATGCCAAGATGCAGAGATGGATTGACGCCAATCAAGAAAAAGGGAGATCACCAACTTCTCATAAATTGTCACCACTCCTATTTGAATTTAAGAGGACCAAGAAAGGACACCATCACATTAGCGCCTCTCCTTATTTTGTCGCACACTTTAATTCAAGAAAATTCACCCAAGTAGAAGAAGCCCAAGAAGAGATAAATTCCAAGAAGCCAAGATGCCCAAGACAGGATTCAAAGGTCTTTGATGCCCAAGGGAAACCAGTTCATGGAGTTTCTTGCTCTTTCAACTAGAACTCTATAATTTGTATCCCACACTCATCTTGTAATTGGTCTATAAATACCATCCCTAAACCCCCTTGTATGACATCTATTTTATGAATAAAGAGAGAAGTTTTTCTTCAATTCCTTTGCTGTGATGGCATCGCGGGGTGTGAGGCCTTGAATTCCTTTGTTCTTCAGAGCATCGCGGGGTGTGAGACCCTAGTTATCTAACTATCCATCTTCCATCCATCCAAAAAACCCTAAAATTGCCACCTTCTTTCTCTTCTTCCTTCCTTCCAAACTGATGCGGGATGACTCCAAGATTGCTAATCATGCAGGAAAAATAGTAAACTAATTTTTTTTGTGACTTTTATGATTTAGGTTTGTAGGCTAAACTCCCAAATAAAAGTAACAACTAGCGTAAAAGGTAGCAATGCATAGAACCATCATGATTGCAGGCAAACTCATGCAAAAATAATAAATTCCAGGACCTAAGAATTGAAAAACTCCCAGATTAGGATAGTTTATCTTCATCAAAATAGATATCAAGAGAACAGAAGGTTTCTTACCAGTCAGAGATTGAAAACTTTGTAGTGGAAAGGATCACTCACACTCTGATTGGAGCCTGGAAGAGGGGGAGGGGGAGGGTATTTATAAAGTTCCCATGCCCTCTCTAACTAGAGTTACACTTAGGTTAACAAGCCTTTTTCTAGTTAGATTACATGTCCTTTCTTAGCTAGGTTAGAATTACAAATCATAAAGCAAGTAGGAACATAAATCTTAACTAGGTTAGACTAGTCTTCTCCTTCTCACTTAATGACACCTCTTGGACTTGGTCAACACTTCAAGGATGCCTAGGGGGCGTGTTGGGCTTCTAGGATCAGCAAGGGTCCATCCCAAAGGGGCTTGGGTGCATGTGCTTGGGCCTTTGGAAGCTGGGATGGCCTGGTAGCATGGTAGCAGGAATATTCCCTGGTATCTTGCTTCTTAAGGGCTTGGGCTTGGCACCTGGGCTTGATTTCTTCAGGTTAGGATGCAAGTGGACCTCTGGAATCATGGATACCCTGGTCTGGAAATATACTCTGGCATCTGGAAGGGAATCTGTTCATTTGGAGGGCATTTGGAAGGAATCAAGGTTTTCAGAAGCTTTTTGGATCCTGGGTTATCACACAAAATTCAGAAGGCTGATGTAGTGGCCTCTGACTCCTAGATGAGGCCTGATAGAATACTAAAATAGGGTAACCTCTTCTCTTGTATAAAAGTTAGGCTCATACTGGACTCATAGCTGATGTACAGGACTTAATATATTGACTAGGTTAAGGGTTGCAACAAATCAACTAACCTCAACTTATTACAGGACTCAATCTTAATTGATTACAAAATTGTGACACATGACTAAGGTTCTAGAATTAAAACCCTAATCAATAAATCATATGGGATCAAATGATTTATGTCTGATCCTGGTGTCCCCTCCAATTCTTTCGAGGCGGGAGGAACTCGACCCCGTCAAGTGAGGGTCAATTTTGCTCAAGGAAGGTATGGGTTGAGGTGCTGCAGATCCACACCAACATTTCTCAAGTCCTCAAATTCTGGCCAACCTTGCCACCAGACCAAGTATCGCTGACAATCTCTATCCCAAGTACCGATAGCTTGATCATCCAGAGTTTGCTCAATCATTTTCTCACCAAAAGGCCAAATTGTATGTGGTCGCTCTGGGGTGAGTTCACTCACAAAGAAAGGGAGTGGCTCAAGGGGCTCCCTGGGCATCACTGCTGGCTCCCTAGACTCTATAAGTTCTGAGATGATGAAGGTGGGGCTAATACCTAAATCAGGTGATATCTCAAGTACATAGGCATTAGGTCCATTACTCTTCATTATCTTGGATGTGCTAGCTTCGTGAGCAGAAAATTCCTTTATCATCACATATTCCTCTGCATAAAATTCTTTATATTTCTTTTAAAAATTAGCCAAGTTGTTATTTAGTTTATTAATTATGTTCAGCTCTTAACTAATTTCATGATGCATATGTTGTGTAGAGACTAGTGTAGGTGTAGCTATGTGATTTAGGACCGTGAATTTTATTGGACTCAACTAATAACTATTAAACTCGACTAAACTTTCCTATCGAAGGAAATTTTATTGGACTTTCTAGGGTCTAACCTAATAAACTATAGACTCTCTAGGTTTAACTCTAGCATGGCATACAGATGAAAATTTACTATGTATGCCTACTAAATACCAAAGGATATACAAGAAGTAAGATGCAAACCTAACATGCACAATGTATGAATGCAGTATGCTTACTTCTATAAAATGCAAATGAATGGTTAAAGAAATATAAGAAAATTCATGAAAAGGAAGAAAATATGAGGTGGATTCAGGATTAGTCTGATTGAAAAAGGGTTCGGGGTTAATCAGGTAGACTAAAAGACAAGGTGTTTCTGGGATGAGTGCTATACTAATGAGATTTACCTTATGGGCCTGAGGCATATCTAAAGGGTCTACATAATGGAAGAAAGGATTGTTGATTTCAGAGAAGAGATCAATTGGAGTCAATAGAATGATTTCATCCTAAGGGTACTGATTCAAAGAGGTCAAGTCCTTAATAAAATTTTCTGGCTCATGAATCAAAGGACTGGGCTCTCTAATTGGGCTTTCTTCTAGTGCCTCCTCAGGTAGGATTCTAACAGTAGGATTGGGTTCCTCATGGTCTTCTTCCTTTAAGGGTTCTTCCACTACATGGTCAGCTAACTCTATGTTGGTTACTGTTTGGGTATGGCTAGGGTTAGCTAAATCTAGGTTTGCACATACTTGGGTATGGTCAGGTTCAACTAATGTTAGGTGGTCTTCTACCTGGTCATCTAATGATTCAGCTAACTCTATGTCTTCTATGGGGAACTTCTCTTCTTTCTCCTAGTACTCGTCCACTAAGCATGGGTCAGCCTCATATATCTCCTCTTCAATATCTTTTTGGTGAACCAGTGAGGTGGTAAGAGGGGGTTGACTAAGGGATATCTGACTAATACTAGGTTAAAATCTAGGAGTATTAATCCTATAGGGTTCAGGTCGACTGAGGGATAGTGGGTTACTACTAGGTTCATATCTAGGGACTATGGATTCCAGGGGATTATAGGGCAAGGGTTTAGCTCTATGGGCCTTGTCTAGGATTTCTATTTGGTCATCTAATGGACCAATCCTATGGATCATATGTTTAATGTATTGGGTCATCTGGTTAATATGGGTGGTTAATTGGGCAAACTGATTCTGGGATTGGGTGATCATCTAGTCAAACTAGTTTTGGGTTTGGGTGTGCATCTGGTCAAATCAGTCTCTGTTGGCTCCACCCAGTGATTTTGATGAATAACAAAGCATTGAGTGCATATTGTATTCTAATGAGGATTTCAAGTTGTGAGTTTTCAGGAAGAAAGCATCTCAAAATCTCAAAAACTTATGGTTTATGGCACGCAATGGCACGGAGCAATTCTCACAAATCCGGGCATCCTCTTCATTGAAAAAAGGCATCTAAATGTTTAAATATTATGTGTTTATGTTTTCTAGAATTATATTTATGTTTTCGAAGCATTTACACTTGAATCTGAGATTTTTCAATCTCAAGTGTCGACACCTGGAAAGTCAAGTGTCGACACTTCAGCATTTGGCACAGACAAAAATCCTTGGCACGCCAAGTGTCGACACCTATATCCAAGTGTCGACACCAAGTATCGACACTTAGGTTCCAAGTGTCGACTCAAGGCCTAAGAATTTTAAAAATACAGAACTTTGTAATATTGAGGATTTTTGTGTCAAGTGTCGACACCTGTGCATCAAGTGTCGACACTTGAATGTTCAAGTGTCGACACCCAGAGATCAAGTGTCGACACCTGACAGCCAAGTGTCGACACTTACAGCCTGACAGCTCTAACGGATCTATTTTTCTGGCTTGCAAAACTTGCTTTTCAAGCTCCAAACGGCTATTTCTGAGGTACCAACGGTCACAAACCATTTTTTGGAAGGTTCTTGGTGTATTTAGCCTCCACCAACCTCATTTTAAAGCAAGAGAAGTGTATTGAAGTGCATTCAAGTCTACTCAAAAACCAAAAAGCCAATATTCTCCCAAATACTTCACATCAAAAGCCTCTTATAGTTTGATTCCTTGAAAAGCCTACAAGCTCATCCTTATTTCATTCCAAAAGAGGCACTTTGAAGGAGATTCCAAGGAAGAGTGAAGACAAAGCATCCACTTGAGCTTCAAAGATTTCAATCTACTCTTGAAGAGAGTTTGTTGTAGTTTTAAATTGTATATCTGTTTTTATTGTGTTTTGACCTTGCTTTCAAGGGTGTCTTGAAAGAAGGTTATTGTGGTTTGTTGGTAAGCCTAAGTGACAAAACCAACTTAGGTTTTAACTTGTGAGCCTTATAAAAAACAAGTCGACTATAATCTAGTTTGGATTATAGTAAAATTTCCAAGTGTGGCTTGGGGAGTGGATGTAGGTTCTAGGTTTGCACCGAACCACTATAAACCTTGTGTTTGTGTGTGATTACTCTTTTCCTCTCTTGCTCTTTAATTATTGTTAACATCTTGCATTAAATTTATCATTGTTCACAAGCACCACTAGTCCCTCATATTATTATCTTAAGTTTTTAAAAGATCCAATTCACCCCCCCTCTTAGGCTCCATTTCTGGGCAACAGTCTCGGGTTTCGGTGTTCATTTGGGCAAAGTAGTCAGTCATGGCTTTCAGAAGAGCCTCAAATTTGGAATCCATGTCTGAATCGGTTTGTGGTGTGGACTTCTGGTATTGGGTTCCTAGTCTAATGGTCATACACTCAATCAAGCAATCAAGATGAAATGATGCGGCCAAGCATGCAAAATGGGTTAGTACTTTAAGGTTTCCTAGACCTAGAGCCAAAACTGAATGGGTTATCTCAACTTACGCTTAACCCAACAATGAATCCTTCCTCTTTTCAGGTAGAGGGTGGGAGTGTGGGAGGCCCCCCTGCTTTCACAAGGATCTAATTAAAAACCATAACACCACTTAGGTTGTTTGACTCTGGACCCTCAGCCTTAGACACCAGATTTCAGTAATAGCTACACAATTAAATGCACTAGTTGGCCCACATAGCTCAGACCTGACCCGTTGGGTGTCACCTAGCACTCTATGGCAAATTAGGTCTAATCAATTTTAATTAGGCTTAGGTCAGTATGCTGATAGTTATTTTAGGCCCAAGACAGGTGGTGAAATCCTACCCTGATGTTATATTGATTGCCTTTAAGATTAGATTAGAGAGATGATGGCATTCAATGGTCCTGATATAGTCTAAAACAATCAGAAAAATAAAAATATTTTATGTATATTTTATGGAATGAAAAATTAGGTTTTGGTTGATTAGGTTAGCAATCAAATTGGGCTTGGGAGTGGGGTGTGTGGAAGTTGGTTAGGTTTAGTTGAGTCAAGTGTGCAGAATTAGCAGAATTTTGGAAATTAGGGTTTCAAAAGATGCAGGTTTTCACATAGATATAGATGCAGAAAAAATTCAAAAAATTCTAGGACTGAGGATGGATGGTATTCATAAGCTCTACAAAATTTGATTCAAAAATAAAATCAAATGATTATGCAAATCCTATGGTTTTTGATCTGATGCAGAATTATCAGACTTTTAGTTAGGGTTCCTAATATACTGGATTTTAGAAAATTAGGGTATCAGTAAAATTAATTAAAAATTATGAAAATTATCAAGATAAAACAAAGTACATGAAATGCAATTTTTACAAAAATATAATTTTTCTATGATGTCAAAATATGATGAAACCTAGACACCTAATGCAGTGGACAGGATGTAGAAATTAGGGTTTGTGAATGCAAAGTAGATAAAAACTATCCTAAACCCGCTCTGATACCAAACTAATGCAGGACGACTCTAAGATTGCTAATCATGTAGGGAAAATAGTAAACTAATTTTTTTTATGATTTTTATGATTTAGGTTTGTAGGCTAAACTCCTAAATAAAAGTAAGAACTAGCATAAAGAGTAGCAATGCATAGAATCATCACGATCGCAGGCAAACTCATACAAAAATAATAAATTTCAGGACCTGAGAATTAAGAAACTCAAGGATTAGGATAGTTTATCTTCATCAAAATAGATATCAAGAGAAGGAAAGGTTTCTTACCAGTCGGAGATTGAAAACTTTGCAGTGGAAAAGATCACTCACACTCTGATTGGAGCCTGGAAGAATAAGCTTTAGTTCCTTGAATCAAATGGCTGATCTGGACTCGGTCTGAAGGCAATGAAAGCCTCCTCTAAGGAGGTGAAACACCTTGAGGATCCTGCAAGCAACAGAGGTCAATCAAAATAGCAATTAAACAAAGGAAGAAAAACTAGGGTTTCGAAGGAAACAAAATTAGGTTTAGGTGTGAGTGTCCTAAGGAAGAAGCAGTTGCTTGACTAGGGCAGCAGTTAGGGCATCTTCCTCTAGATGTGGCTGATCTCCTAGGATGTAGAAGAAAGCTAGGGCAGCAGGGGTTCGGCCAAGGGATACAAGGAGAGCACTCAATAATAAGAACCAAACACAAGAACAAGATAATGTCTCAAAATTTCAGCAAATTATATTCATAAAGGAAAATTTATTACAAGAGGGGGAGGGGTGGGGTATTTATAGAGTTCCCATGCCCTCTCTAAATAGGGTTACACTTAGGTTAACAAGCCTTTTCCTAGTTAGATTACATGTCCTTTCCTAGCTAGTTTAGAATTACAAATCATAAAGCAAGTAGGAACATAAATCCTAACTAGGTTAGACTAGTCTTCTCCTTCTCAATTAAGGACACATCTTGGACTTCGTCAACACTTCAAGGATGCCTATGGGGGCATGTTAGGCTTCTAGGAACAGCAAGAGGCTGGCCCAAAGGGGCTTGGGTGCATGGGCTTGGGCCTCTGGAAGCTGGGGTGGCCTGGTAGCCTGGTAGCAGGAATATTCCCTAGTATCTTGCTTCTTAAGGGCTTGGGCTTGGCTCCTGGGCTTGATTTCTTTTGGCTAAGGTGCCGGTGGACCTCTAAAATCATGGATGCCCTAGTCTAGGAATATACTCTGGCATCTAGAAGGGAATCTGGGCATCTGGAGGGTATCTTGAAGGAATCAGGGTTTCTGGAAGCATTTTGGATCCTGGGTTGTCACACAAAATTCAATAGGCTGATGTAGTGGCCTCTGACTCCTGGATGTGGCCTGATGGAACTCCAAAATAGGGTAACCTCCTCTCTTGTACAAAAATTGGGCTCATACTGGGCTCATAGCTGATGTACAGGACTCAATATACTGACTAGGTTGAGGGTTGAGACAAATTAACTAACCTCAAATTATTACATAACTCATTCTTCATTGATTATAAAATTGTGACATATGAATAAGGTTCTAGAATTAAAAGCCTAATCAGTAAATCATATGGAATCCAGTAATCTGTGTCTGATCCTAGTGTCCCCACCAATTCTTTCGAGGTAGGAGGAACTCGACCCCGTCGAGTGAGGGTCAATTTGGCTCAAGGAAGGTCTAGGTTGAGGCACTACAGATCCGCACCAGCATTCCACAATGATGCGAAACCTATATATGCATGCAATTTTATTTTTGTATGTTTTTAGTTTAAGTTGTGAATCTAAATCCCAAAGAGCAGACCAAGAATCTAAGTAGGGGAAACTATGCGAGATAAGAGACTAAAGCATGCAAGATAGGACCTAAAAGCAATAGAAAGAGAAGGATCGCCGAGGCTGAGAAGCCTCGGTTGGGCTAGTTCACCTACAATAAAGCTACTGGCAGTAGAGGGGGTGTACCTAGCAATGGAAGAAGCACCTGGTGCAGATCGTATGTGACGAGATCGCTCTCACTCCGGATGCGGCCTAGAAAACCAAGCCAGAGACCCGTGGATTCTCGGCTTTCTGCTCGATGGTCCGATTGCGGCCTAGCTGGAGTCATCGGATTCGTCGGAGTCGAGGGACCTACAAACGACCTTCCAAGGGTTAGAAAACACTATGGGGAAGAAGAAATAAAGGGAAAACAGCAAAGAGAAGTTTAGGATTGGAGTGGGCGGTTAGGGTTTTGAAGAGCAGGCTGGCGGCAGGAAGTAATCGAAGGACACCGGGAAGAGGAAGGGCTCACACAGACCCCTTAAGCACACAGCAGGGTAGCACACAACAATTGGAGAATCAAAGATTATTTCATATATCAAAATTAGTTCTTCATACAAGAGACTAGGGTCCTTTAAATAGACTCTTAGTCTTGGCCCCCAAGTAAAAATTAAAAAAAAGACATTACATATGAATTTGAATCCCCACCCAACTCTAGCTAAAAAATAAGGAAAAAATAGGTAGAATAAATCCCTAAAATTTCTCTCCCTTCTCTTTCCTTGGTCGGCCAAGGGAAGTGATCCTAGTGGCCGACCAAGGGTGGTGAGCATAAGTCCTTGGCGCCACCTTCTCCTCTCCTGGGCCTGGGCTGGCCCAGTTTGCTTCAGACTGCATTTTAGGGCTTCAAGGTCTCGGGCTTGTCTCCCAAGCTCCTGATTTCTTCTCTGAGGCTTGTAATTTCTTCTCCTAGGCCTTCTATGATTCTCATAGTTTTAGTTGGATTGGTCTTCACTTGGCTTGCTTGGTCCTCACTTGTATAAGTTATTACTGGACATGTAATGAACTTCAAAAAATGACTAACTCAACTTGAGCTGACTATTACAGGAATCAAGTGATAAAAAGAACTTAGATGAACTAAGCTTTATTACAAATGGACTTGAATATGACTAAGAAATCCACAGAGGGTTGAGAAGCCTCTGTCTTATTCTGGTACCTCTGATGTCCGCACCAATTCTCCCGGGGTGGGAGGAACTCGACCCTGTCGAGTGAAAATCAAGCTGGCTCACATATCTCTCTAGGAGGTCTGGGTTGAGGCATTGCAAGTCCTCTCGAGAAATCCATGAATCATCCGACTCTGGCCGGCCTTGCCATCGAACCAGGTAGCATTGATAGCCTCGATCCCGGGTCATTAAGGATTGATCGTCCATGATACGCTCGATACGTTCTCCTCTCTCAAGCCAATTTATTGGTGGACACTCTGGGCTAGGGTCACTCTCAATGGAAGGAATGGGTCCAAAGGCCTTACTAGGTATTGCTGTTAGTTCCCTATACTTAACCAGGTCTGCAATATTGAAGGTAGAACTAATGCCCAAATCCAAAGGCAAATCTAACACATAGGCATTTGGTCCAACCCTCTCTATCACTTTAAAAGGTCCAGCTCTACGAGCATGAAGTTTCTTAATGGTCTCGGGTGGGAACCGCTCAGGCGTAAGCCTAATCATGATAGAATCCCCTACATCAAATTCCTTGGCCCTTCTCCGGGACTTAGCCAGTTTCTTATATGTTTCATTGCTTAGATTAATTTTTTGGCTAATGTCCTTATGCAAGTCTCTAATATGCTATGCGAATGATTCTACAGACTCTGAGACTCGTGCATGAACAGGTAAAGGAATTAGGTCAATGGGGCGATTAGGCTTGTACCCATGGACTATCTCAAAAGGACTCTTGCCCGTTGTCCTATTCACTAAGCTATTGTAGGCGAACTCTGCTCTAGGCAACAATAGTTCCCAAGTTCCAATATGTTCACCTACTAGGCATCTAAGGAGGTTTCCTAAACTATGGTTCACCACTTCAGTTTGGCCATCTGTTTGGGGTTGGTAGGCTATAGAAAACTTAAGCTTGGTCCCTAACAGGTGTCATAGGGTTTTCCAGAAATAACTGGTGAACCTAACATCCCTATCATATATGTGTTGGGAAATGTGTCCCAAAGCCAATCGCCTGGGTTGTAGGCGGTTGTGCTGAGCATTGTATTTTTTCAATGAATTAATAAAATATTATTTTTGGCAGCTCATCATATATTGAATTTCCCTGAAATGAACTCTTTCCTATGTGATGAAGTCTTTAGGACTACACTGACTTCGATACAGAGAGGATGTATCGAGTGGTCCTTAAACCCGGTTCACAACCAAAGGATATATTGTACTGGACGGCAATATATCAAGTATAGGTTGTTGTAGTTCACATCGTTTGGTTGTCCTCTTGACCAAATGAGTGTGGTGACACTGATGTGATCTGCAGGTAGGATATATGTGATATCTCATTGAACGTGACTCTATGCAGTCCCTTTCTGCCAAAGGGATACTCACGATTGGATATGGGTATAAGTGTCCCACTAACTTGAGGTCATCACGGTAGCTTGCTAGCAACTCCCTGTGCTTTGGTGCCGAACTACCCGGATTTTTAATCCGGTGACGGAAGGTTTCTGGGTACAGGCAAGTACTTGTGGAGCAGTGATGGACCAAGATGGAATTGACCTGTCCTAACATTTTGGATTGAATGTCTCGCTGTATCTCAATTTAGCAAATCCTCGGCCGGGGTAGTCCTAGTGAAGAGTCACTGGGCTTGCGAGGTTGAGACACGTAGTCGACTGACACAGTCTGGGTTGGCAGCCCAATCTCAGTCGTCCTGAGCATTAGAGGTCAAAAGGATGAATTATACGGTAACCATATGCCAGAGGTTCGATAGTTTGCTCCCGCATCTTCGACCTATCCGGACGCCGGGACCCATTGCTAGATGGTTTCCTGTGCTGGTACTAAAAATTGTTCTAGTGCTATCGTTTAGGTTCGAACCTATGAGGTCACACGCCACAGAGGATAACTCTCTGATCCGGATACTGATTACGATTAGGAATCGTCTCGGTTTTATGGTCACAGTATTTTTGAGCACTCTTTTCCCCGTCTTGCCCTTGTCTGTGCCGACCAAAAAATGTTCCGGGTTGACCAGCTCTGCGCCAGGATTTTTCTGAATCAGTTTTGAACTGATTCGGAGTTCGTTTCGGCCTCCAATTGGTTGTGAACCAATTTTATTCCTTGAACCGGTTCAATTGGATTGAACCAATTGGTTTTTTTGGGATTGGACCGGTTTTGTTTGAACCAATGTTTTTCCTCTCCTTGAACCGTTTACACGGTTTACTTTTCGTTGGAATTTTTTCCAACCGCTGGGAGTGGAATTCCAAGCGTCAAATGAAGTTGGGCGTCCCTTCCTCTTCTCCACCTGTTGGCATTCACTCCTTTTCTTTTGTTGGTTTAATGGTTTTTAACATCGGTTAATGGCTTTAAACCTATGTTAATGGCTGTTAATTGGGATATATTGCAGCCCCTGCCTCTTGGCCTCCCCGCCTCTCCCTCTCCCTCTCCCATTGCAGCCTTTTATAAAAACCTTTGCAGCCCCTGTTTTCAGTGAGATGTTTTTCACCGTGTGAATTTTTTTAGCCGTGAAAAACCCTGGGTGTTTTTCTTTGAAAGGTTGTGAGATCCCTTGGGTGAGAGCTTAGTCTTATGCTCTTATAGGCTGGGTTTAAGAGCTTGTGAGGGAGAGAAACAAGAATTTTTTTTTCCCATCGTTTCAAGTGCTCAAAATCCCATTTCAGAAAAGCTCTGTTGCTGAAAACTCCTGTGACCGTGAACCATCTTCCGGCGGCTAGCACCACGCGTGGAGAGGGATCGGAGAGCCCCGGGCATGTCTCCCCTCTAGAGGGAGTATTCTTCTACTCCTCGGAGCAAACCACGCGAGCCGGGATCGCTCCTGTTGCCCGAAATCCAACGACGAAGACAGCTACTCTGTTCTGCTTCCATTTTCGTGCAGCAGACTTCGGCGAATTTTTACGATTTATTGGCTTAGTTTTTCTTGCAGAAACCAGTGCCAAATCGAAGAGGACTTCCTTAAGAATCTACAGCTCAAATTTGGAAGCGATCGGAGGTCCGGAAGGCAGCGTTCCGGGGACTTTTCGGAAGCCCTGTTTTCAGCCCAAGGTGGAAGACGACTGGAATAACTTTATTCCAGTTATTCCAGTCTATTCCAGGTTTATCCCAGATTTATTCCAGCTGAGAATAAGGTATGTTTTTGGGTTTTATTTTCGGTGCATGTGTAGATCTAGATTTATTAAAATATTTATAAATATTATATATCCTGTATCATGCCAATACATGCATCTTGCATATGCTAGATCCTGTGCAGAGTAGGTATTTTCCGTATTTTTTTAAAAATGTTTTAAAATATTATCTATTCCCTGTGCTGTTGCATGCTTAGCGTAGGCACCTGCAACCATATTTTTACTTTCAGTGGTATCAGAGCCAGGTTCTAGTGTAACATATCTTGATGCATGTATAGTAGATTAAATTGTTTAATCTACGGATTAGAGAGTACTTTTAGGAACCTAGTTGAGACCTTCACCATGGCCGTGTGTCTTTGACACGATGCGGGTCGTCTGTGTTGGCCTCTTCAGAAGGATCCTTTAAGGAAATCAAAAAGAAATTAAAATTATTTTATAACTTTGGCATGATCTATAATTTTGTTTTTTGAGTCATATAATATTTATAAAAGTATAAATCTAGATATGATGCATGATTTAAGATGTAAAATTGTTTTACATAGAGACTTAATTAAAAAATATTTTAATTAAGTATTTGGCTTAATAAAAATTTTTAGGTTTATGAAATCTAATAAAATTTGCATAAGCCAAATTGGGTTAATTGGGTTAGCTGATTAGTTGGGTCCATAACTGGGTTAGACCTAAGTTTTGTTGAATCGGATTAAAAGAAGATTAAACAAATGTTGTTTAAGGTCCTTCTTTAGAACTATCTAATAGTTAGATTAGTTGATCCGTTCATCTAAAATGGATCCAATTAGTGGCTCTGTGGACGCCCGAGTCTTTAGGCAAATCTGATCGGGTCTGGTAAACCGACTGGTGTCGAGGTAGGTTTGGCATTTGTAATCATTGTTGTATGAGGCTACCTCTTTCCTGGCCAACTTGGTTGGTGTCTAGGAAAGATGGTTAATGGCGGATACTCACCCATGATCTCACCTACCTGGCTAGTCGAGTCAACCAGAACTGATTGGAAATGCTCAATGACTCGAGTTAACCCATGTCACCCAGGTTGATCGGTCTGACTGATCAATAGGTGCCCATGGATCAATTGTTAATTTAATTCAACCCTCCTGGAATCTGATTGATTCAGTGGGAGGATGATCCATGTCCTTACCTTTTTCTTCTGTCACAAAAAAAAAAAAAATCCTCTAAAATTATTAGGTCCTTAAAAAGACTAAGTCAAGGAGTTGACAGTGTCTTAGCCTTCCATTAAGTTGGATAGAAATGTGTCTACTAGCTTGGTATGCATCGGCAGTTCCATAGAACGGGTGTACATCCGGCGACTGGAATTTCTATCTGATCGATGATGGTTCAGTGCAACCTCCTTAACGAGACCAGGTGGGCCGGCCATAGTCGGGCTTGGTCTTTAGTTAGCTGGAAGCATTAGATTAGTCATTTTAATGGTTGGACCTAACCAGAGACCCGCAATAGGAGGCCCCTAGGCCGATTGGGGTGTTCTCTGGGGCAAAATAAAATACTGAAAATTATTTAGGGAAACAATTGGTTTACGAACCTACCTTTAGGCTCGTATGGGTGAGCCGGCCAAAGTCGGGCTCATGCGTGGCCTATTGGATTTCAGTACCCACTTGAAAAAGTGTTTTCACGGATTGAAGTTAGAGGCTACCAATCTGAAAAATTAGTGGGAGAAACTTTTAGACTAAAGTCCAAGTCTTTTGGTTAATTTATTAATTCATATACTAATAGATCTTATTTTCTTTTCATATGTCTTCCAATTTATCACTCCGGTCACTTCTCGATAACGAGAAGTTAAAGGGTCACAACTTCGATAGTTGGTATCGAAAGTTGAGAATAGTTCTGGAGCACGAACGGATCCTGTATGTGATAACGGATCCGGCACCTGAAATCCCTCCCGCTAATGCACGGAGTGCGGTCAGAGATGCTTATCTGAAGTGGGTCTCTGATCGGACTACTGTCCGTTGCATTATGCTAGCGGCGATGAACGACGAGTTCACTCGCAAATTCGAGGAGGCCCAACCTGATGAAATCCTTCAAAAGTTGAAGGAATCCTTCGGCACCCCGGATGATGTAAAACGGTACAAAGTGTCTTGTGCCATCTACAACTCCAAGATGCCGAATGGCGGTTCAGTCACTGATCATGTATTGTACATGATCGAGCTGATTGAAAAACTGGGCAAACTCGGATGCCCCTTGCACGAGCAGCTCGGCAAGGATGCGATCCTGAATTCTCTTCCCTCCTCCTATCTTGACTTTCTTGATCATTATAGAATGAACAAGCCTGCAGTCAACTACCATGATCTTTTGGGGTTGCTGCAAACTTTCGAGAAAGACCACCAACTAAATAAGGGGGTGGTGAATTTAGTGGGAGGTAGTAGAGGTCGTCGTCCCTTTAAGAAAGGGAAGAAGAAAATAAATAAGAAGGGAAAGAAAGTGCAGAATGCTCCTGGCCCTAGTCAGATCAGGAAGTATAAGGCTGATCAGTCTTCTGCAGAGTGCTTCCACTGCAAGAAGAAGGGACACTGGAAGAGGAACTGTCCTCTTTATATTGCGTCCCTTGATCCGAACAGGCCGAGAAAGCAGAAGTCTGCTGGACAAGGTATTTATATGATAAGACCTTGTAATTACTCAATTGTTGATACTGCTAACTGGGTATTGGATACTGGTAGTCCAACTCATGTTTGTAATTCGTTACAGGGACTTCAAGTTAGCAGAAGATTTGAAGATGAAGAACAGTTTCTGAGCGTCGGGAATGGAAATCGTGTTCCAGTACTGGCGGTTGGAGTCCTGCGTCTTGTCTTTGAGTCTTGTACTGTCGAACTAGTCGACTGTCACTATTGTCCTAGTTTCATTATGTGCATAATCTATGTAGGCCTTTTGGCCAGTTATGGTTTTGAACTATCAATAAAAGGAGATTTTTGCAATGTTATTTTGAATAACTCTATTATAATGAAAGCTAGATTAAATAATGGCATATACGTACTATCAAGGCCTGTTAGTGTAATGTACACTTCTAGTAAACGCCCAAGGTTAGATAATGTCAACGATTTGTATCTTTGGCACTGTAGGCTAGGTCATATTAACCAAAATAGAATAAACAAGATGCGAGGAGATTGACTCCTCGAGGTCAGTGATTCTGAATCACTGCCCACTTGCGAATCCTGTTTACTTGGTAAAATGACCAAGTCACCTTTTACTGGAAAAGGTGAACGAGCTACAGAACTTCTAAGTCTAATACATACTGATGTATGTGGACCGATGACAGTTAGTGCTAGAAAAGGATACATATATTTCATTACTTTTACAGACGACTATTCAAGGTTCGGTTATGTCTTTTTAATAAGACATAAGTCTGAGTCGTTTGAAATGTTCAAACAATACCGTAATGAAGTAGAAAAGCAAACTGGAAAAAGTATTAAAACCCTTCGATCTGATCGAGGTGGCGAATATTTATCTGGTGCTTTTTTGACATATCTTGAGGAGAATGGAATTCTCTCTCAATGGACTCCTCCAGGAACACCACAGTTGAATGGTGTGTCCGAAAGGAGGAATCGAACCTTGTTGGACATGGTTCGATCCATGATGGGCTTTGCAACTCTGCCGCTATCCTTTTAGGGATATGCACTTCAGACAGCCTGTTACTTATTAAATAATGTTCCAAGTAAATCTGTTGTCTCCACTCTGTATGAGATGTGGAATGGACGTAAACCATCAATCTCACACCTTCGGGTCTGGGGTTGTCCGGCTTATGTAAAGCATTTAGACTCAGACAAACTTGGTCCTAGGTCTGATCGGTGTTTATTTGTTGGTTATCCTAAGGAAACCAAAGGGTATTTCTTTTACTTGGAGAATGAACAAAAGGTGTTCGTTGCTCTTAGAGCTATCTTTTTGGAAAAAGAGTTCCTTGGAGAAGGAACTATAGCCTCTATGATTGAACTTGATGAAGTTCAGCCAATAGAAGAACCTACACACTCTAAGGACATCGTAGAACCGGCTGTGATTGAATCACACCCAGAACCCATTAGGAGATCCGGTAGAATACCGCGTCAGCCGGACAGATACTATGGTTTCTTGGTCCGGGACGGCGATCCCATTGAGCTCGATGAGAACAA
Source organism: Areca catechu (assembly GCA_021397845.1). Taxonomy (NCBI): domain Eukaryota; kingdom Viridiplantae; phylum Streptophyta; class Magnoliopsida; order Arecales; family Arecaceae; genus Areca; species Areca catechu. The sequence goes on from CM038050.1 coordinate 60,877,535, forward strand.
TGAGGATCCGATCACCTATATGGATGCACTTCAGAGATCTGACTCTGAGGCATGGCTTGGAGCCATGCGATCCGAAATGGAGTCCATGGAAATCAACAATGTTTGGACATTGGTTGATCCGCCTGAAGGAATAAAACCCATCGGGTGTAAATGGATCTTCAAGAGGAAAAGGGGCACAGATGGGAAGGTAGAGACCTATAAAGCCCATCTGGTTGCCAAGGGGTATCGTCAGCGATATGGTATTGATTATGATGAGACATTTTCCCCTGTGGCAATGCTCAAGTCTATTCGGATCATGCTTGCTTTGGCAGCATATTTTGATTACGAGATCTGGCAGATGGATGTCCGAACCGCTTTCCTAAATGGGGAGCTGGAAGAAGAGGTGTATATGATACAGCCTGAAGGGAGCTGGAAGAAGAGGTGTATATGATACAGCCTGAAGAGTTTAAGGTGTGAACCTTACCAATTCCAATGATTTTACATTTACCATTATCACCAAAGGTCACACTCCCTCCATTCAAAGCTTCAAGAGAAGTGAATTGCTTCACATCTCTAGTCATATGCCTTGAGCAACCACTATCAAGATACCAAATTCGTTTGTTTTCCTTGGTTGCAAGACACACTTCTTCGTTATTCTGAAGTGCCATGAAGCAAAGATTTGCAATTTCAGTCTGCTCTTCTTCTGAACTGGAGTCTTCACTATCACTCCATGTGGCCATCATTGCTTTCTTAGTTTTTTCCTTGATTTCTTGAGGAGAGGACAATCAAATTTGTAGTGCCCAGGCTTCTTGCACTCGAAGCATATAGGTACTTTCTTCTCCTTTTCTTTTTCTTTCTCTTTTTCTTTTTCCTTTCCCTTTTCCTTGGAAACTTTGATGGGGACCCAAAACCCAACCGAGTTTCTCTTTTATTTTATTTTTTTTATTTTTTTAGTATTTTGAGATTTTTTAGGACCCAAAACCCACCTTAATTTTCTTTTAATTTTCTAGATTTGTTTAAAGTTTTTTATCAACGCTATTCTGCATATTCCAATTATCCTAGTGTTATCCCAGGTTTATCCTCGAGTTATTCTACTGTTATTCCTGTCTTCTTCCTCCTCCAAACCATCGTCCAGAATTCCATTTTTTTTGCCACCGGTCTTGGATCTGCCACGCCCGAGCCATCTCCACCGGCTCCAACCTCCCCATGTTGTGCCCTCTTCACCGCTCGGCCGCCCATGCTCACAACCGTCCGATCTTCGTGATCTGCACCCATGCCATCACGACCATCCCAAGGGAGTCGCCCGCCCGTCCACCTCCCGTCGATGCTCGTGGCCGTGTCCCACCGCCCGCCGGCCTCGCCCTTCGGGTAGATCTTCCTGGGGCCAGGCTCACGGTGGGTCTGACCACCGTGGGGGACCTCTGTAGGCCCGTTCATCCATTGGCACGATGCCCTCCCCGCCATGGTCCGCCGCCTTCCCCAACCGCCAAGTGCCGCCGCTGTCCCCAGCCGCCGGGTGCCACTGTGCCGCCCCGCTGCCACCGCACCTCCGTCCGTGAAGCCACGACTACAACCGGGAACCCCTCCGCTCGTCAAGACGGTCTCCATACCGTCTGCAACCATGAAGCCCATCTCCCAACTCCGTGTCGCATCCCACTCTCCTGCAACCACCGCCCAGCCGCAATCAATGCTATCAAATCTCGCTGGATTTGCCAGCTCGTCCGCCTTCCGCCCAGCTCGCGAGCTTGAGCCACGTCCTCACGCTGTGGCGCTCCAACCCCTCCGGTCCGTCCGCCTCACACATGAGTTCTGCCTCCAAATCCACCGGCCTCCTCCAAATTCGCTGGCCCGCATCCTCCACCTCGCCTGCGATCTCGACATGTGATCCCCTATTCCACGGTCACGGGAGAGAGAGAGAGAGACATGCACAGATTTTAGAGCAAAAAAATTGGCACAGATCTTAAAGCTACAAAATTTAGTTCTTTTTTTAAAATAAATAAATATATATATATATATAATAAAGTAAAATAAAATAAAATTCCCATGTATGAGTTCTAATGCCTATAAAAAGGCATCCCTTTTGTATTTATAGTTAATGAAATTGAATTTTTAAAAGAGTTGTTGTTCTGTCTCCGTTTGGAGTGGGCTGAGGCCCGTTTGCCTTCGTCCTTCAAGACGTCGAGGGGTGTGAGGCCCCAATGCCTTCACTCCAGTGAGAGCATCGAGGAGCGTGAAGCCGCTCCAAGTCATCAGTGTCGCCGTCCATGATGGCGGGGTGTGATCTCCAAGTCATCAGCGCCACCGTGCATGATGGCAGGATGTGATCCCAAATAAGGTATTCGCTGCCAAACAGCTGACGTGGGGCTCGAAGCCCTAAGTACCCTTTTCCCCTCCATCTCTCTGTTTCCCTTCGGATCTACATCCTGGGTTCAAGTTTCATTCCCGTTCCCCCTCCATATTTCCATCTTTCCTTCATCATCCCATCATGAAAATTGAAAATCAAAAGAGTCTGGCTGTTTTAGGACTTTCGGGGTCGTCCTATCCTAGTCCCGGGAGGCTTCTTAGCCCTCCCACGATCCTTGGTTTGCTTTAGATTTTTTTTTCCATTTCCGAATAACCCCAGGTTTCTTCGTGTCCGCCATTACTCCACATCAAATTGGTATCAGAGCTTTATTTCACATCAAAATTGGTATCAGAGCCACAGCGGACTAGGATTTGCTTCGTCGATAAACTTTACGGAGTCGAGTTCTTCGCACTGCAGGAGAATGATGGGGACCCGAAACCCAACCGGGTTTCTCTTTTTATTTTATTTATTTTATTTTTTTTAGGATTTTTGAGATTTTTTAGGACCCAAAACCCACTTTAATTTTCTTTTAATTTTCTAGATTTTTTTTAAGTTTTTTATCCCTGCTATTCCGCCTATTCCAATTATCCCAGTGTTATCCCAGGTTTATCCCCGAGTTATTCCACTGCTATTCCTGTCTTCTTCCTCCTCCAAACCAGCGCCCAGAATTCCATTTTTTTTGCCGCCGGTCTTGGATCTGCCACGCCCGAGCCGTCTCCACCGACTCCAGCCTCCCCGTGCTGTGCCCTCTTCCCCGCTCGGCCGCCCACGCTCACAGCCGTCCGATCTTCATGATCTGCACCCATGCCGTCATGACCGTCCCCTGGGAGCCGCCCACCCATCCACCTCCCATCGACGCCCGTGGCCGTGTCCCACTGCCCGCCGACCTCACCCTTCGGGTAGATCTTCCTGGGGCCAGGCTCATGGTGGGTCTGACCACCGTGGGAGACCTCCGCAGGCCCGTTCGTTCGTTGGCATGACGCCCTCCCTGCCATGGTCCGCCGCCTTCCCCAGTCGCCAGGTGCCGCCACCGTCCCCAGCTGCCGGGTGCCACCGTGCCGCCCTGCTGCCACCGCACCTCCGTCCGTGAAGCCACGCCTGCAACCGGGAACCCCTCCACTCGTCAAGATGGTCTCCATACCGTCTACAACCGTGAAGCCCATCTCCCATCTCTGTGCTGCGTCCCACTCACCCGCAACCACCGCCCAGCCGCCATCAATGCCATCAGATCTCGCTGGATCCGCCAGCTCGTCCGCCTTCCGCCCAGCTCACGAGCTTGAGCCACGTCCTCGCACTGTGGCACTCCAACCCCTCCGGTCCGTCCGCCTCGCACGCGAGTTCCGCCTCCAAATCCGCCGGCCTCCTCCAAATTCGTTGGCCCGCATCCTCCACCTTGCCTGCGATCTCGACATGTGATCCCCTGTTCCACGGTCATGGGAGAGAGAGACATGCACATATTTCAGAGCAAAAAAATTGCCACATATCTTAAAACTATAGGATTTAGTTTTTTTTTAAAAAAAATAAATATATATATATAAAATAAAATAAAATAAAATTTCCATGTATGAGTTCTAATGCCTATAAAAAGGCATCCTTTTTGTATTTGTAGTTAATGAAATTGAATTTTTGAAAGAGTTGTTGGTTCTGTCTCCGTTTGGAGTGGGCTGAATCCCGTTTGCCTTCGTCGTTCGAGACGTCGAGGGGTGTGAGGCCCCAATGCCTTCGCTCCAGTGAGAGCGTTGAGGAGCGTGAAGCCGCTCCAAGTCATCAATGTCGCCGTGCATGATAGCGGGGTGTGATCTCCAAGTCATCAGCGCCACCGTGCATGATGGCAGGATGTGTCCCAAATAAGGTCTTCGCTGCCAAACAGCTGACGTGGGGCTCGAAGCCCTAGGTACCCTTTTCTCCTCCATCTCTCTGTTTTCCTTCGGATCTACATCCTGGGTTCGAGTTTCATTCCCGTTCCCCCTTCATATTTCCATCTTTCTTTCGTCATCCCATCAAGAAAACTGAAAATCAAAAGAGTCTGGCTGTTTTAGGACTTTCGGGGTCGTCCTATCCTAGTCCCGGGAGGCTTCTTAGCCCTCCCACGATCCTTAGTTTGCTTTAAGTTTTTTTTCCATTTTCGAATAACCACAGGTTTCTTCGTGTCCGCCATTACTCCACATCAAACTTCCTCCTCTTCATGAATCTTCTAAATTTTCGGGCAAAGAGGGCTTCTTCACCTTCTTCATCATCATTAGACTCATCAATCGAGGATTCTTCTTGAACATTTGATTTAAAAGCGATCCCCTTCTTTTTATCCAAGTCCATTGATTTCTGTTTCAAGTTAAGCTCATAGGTCATGAGTGATCCTACTAGCTGCTCAAGTGGAAGCTTGTCTACATCTTTTGCCTCTTGAATTGTGGTCACCTTTGGATCCCACGACGTCGGTAGTGACCTAAGAATTTTATTCACAAGATCAGCATTAGATATGACTTTACCAAGACTCCTCATAGCATTTACAATATTTGTAAAACGAGTATAAATATCAGTAATAGATTCATTTTGTTTCATCCGGAACATCTCATATGTGTGCACTAACATATTGACCTTAGTGTTCTTTACTTGATCGGTACCCTCGTGGGTAACTTCAAGTATGTCCCATATTTCTTTGGCGGACATGCATGTAGATATCCTATTGAACTCACTAGGATCTAATGCACAATACAAGAGATTCATTACCTTAGCATTGATCTCGGATTGTTTATTATCATTTTCATCCCAATCCTCTTTAAGTTTTAGGATGGAAACACCATTAACCACCACTGAAGGAACATGAGGACCTTTATCAACTACTTTCCACAAATTGTAATCTATAGAATGCATATAAATTCTCATCCTAGTTTTTCAATAAGTGTAATTTGCACCATTGAAAAATGGAGGTCTGTTTGAGGCTTGTCCCTCAACTATACTAGTACCAATTGGGGTTCCCATAGATCTTTACTCAAGGTGGTAAAGCCTATATACTGAAAACAAGGCTCTGATACCACTTGTTGCCCAGAGAGCAACCCAAGAGGGGGGGTGAATTGGGTTTCAAAAATTTAAAGCTAAGCTTGATGAAACAAGTAGCAAACTCGACAAGACAAGATGTGCAAATCAATTCAACAAGGTACCGTGATTTAAGTGCAATGCTCTAATGTAAAAGTGTAGTGAAAATTAAAGGCAATAAGCGAAATGTAAAGAGCAAGGAGGAAAAGAACAAGCAATCACAAACACAACAATCTATAGTGGTTTGGTGCCAACAATGCACCTACATCCACTCTCCAAGATCCCCTTGAAAATTCACTATAATCCAATGATTACAGTTGATTAGTTTTTTGGGCTCACTAATCAAAACCTGACTTGTTTTTACAAGGCTCACAAGTCACAACCTCACTTGATTTTGCGGGCTAACCAAGAACCTAATTGGTTTTCACAAGGCTAACCAAAAATCTCCCTTGATTTTCCGGGCTAACCAAGAACCTTAGTGGTTTTGCTGGCTAACCACCAACCTAATTTGTTTTCAAGGCTTACCAATAACCTCACCTGGTTTTTCAATAGGTTAACCAATAACCTTTACAAGATAAAAGATGGAGAAATAAAGAACCAATGCAAACTTTCAATAAAAAGCAAATAAGTCGATGTAGTGTTGCTTTGCTCTTATTAAAGCCTTTTGAATGCCCAAGATTGAATGATCTTCAATCCACTTGATAGCTTTGAATGATTGGAAGGCTTCCCTTTGCTTGAGAGTGGTTGAGCTTTGAATGAATAGGAGTTAAGGCTCTTCTCTCTTCTTTTTTTTTTAAAATCTTTTTGGATATTCAATATATTACTTCTTGATTTGATTTGGAGCCTTTATATATCTTCCCAAGCCCTCAAAACTGAAATCTAGTCATTATACTTGAAAAACTAGCCGTTGGAGGGCATTTAGGAGAGTTCTGCGCTTGAAAAAACTAGCCGTTACTATTGTCAGAACTCCATGTGTCGACACTTCCTCTTCATGTGTCGACACATTAGGTCGACACATGTTCTTCTTGAGTCAACACAAGTTCAAAATGTTCCATTCAAATTCTCTGAAAAAATCAACTGAGTCGACACATTCTCAGTTGAGTCGACACATTAGATCCATGTGTCGACACATCAACTGTTCCTTCAACTTCTGCAAGTTTTGTGGCTTGAAATTCTCAAGCGATGTGTTGATCCATGTGTTGACACCTTGAGTCGATACATAAAGTTCATATGTTGACATATCATCTATGCCATTTGAAATTTCACTGCATACCAGCCGGAGTCGACACACCATCTTCATGTGTCGACACATCATGTCATGTGTCGACACCTTGAGTCGACACATAATCAAAAAAAGGTGCAGAAATTGCTGAACTTGTGCTGGAACATGTTTTCATTTGCCTTAGTCATCCATTCAACCAACTCTTTAAGTGTCCAAGTCTTGTTTTGTTCATTCATTCCATTCAAACTGGGTTCTTCAACATAATTGGGCTTCTTCAAATTTTGTGAGCATCCTTTCAATGAAAACACACTTAAAGCAAATCATTAGTCCTCAAATTATACTTAACTATTTTGCTTATCATCAAACTCAATTAGTGGAGTCAACAAAATGCTCCACGAGCAAACGGTCCTCCAGCAAACGATCTTCTAGATCAGGGAGTGCAGCCTCCCATGATAATGGTGGGGCAACAACAATCTGAAACCCTATTCAATAGGATAGAAGCCTTGATAGCACTGGTCCAGAATCTACAAGAAGCTACTGCCCAAGGGCAGCATCCACCACCAATTTTGTAGTCCAGCCATCAACCTGAAAAGGAAGAAGGTCGACATAGAGAAGTCACCCCCAATTTCTCACAAATCCGATCATCCCGTGACCGCTATGCCCCTCCACTAGATCGTCAAACAGAGGATCATGGTGAAAAGAAAAGAGTCAGATGCTCTCTTTCTATTTCCTCTAGAAGCTTTGCACCTGAAGAAGCTAGGCAAAGGAAGATCAATTATGAGTTCCAGCAGAAATTCAGATCTATGCAAGTGGAAATAGCTAGAATTTCGGATCTGAGAAGAAATGAGGAGGTTATCACTTTCAACTCCCAGCCCCCTTTTTCTGATCATATTATGAATGAAGTTATTCCTAAACACTTCAAGATCCCATAGTTAGAAGCCTATGATGGGACTTCAGATCCTCTCGACTATTTGGGAAGCTATAAAGCTCATATTATGGTGCAAGGAGCAACTGATGCTCTTTACTGCCTTGCCTTTCCCGCTAAATTGAAGAGATTGGCTCGAATGTGGTATTCGAGCCTGCCACCAAAGATGATCCACTCTTTTGCTGAACTGGAGCAGTAGTTCGTTTCACACTTCAGAATATGCCAGAAGATGCCATGCAACACAAATAGATTGTTTCTCCTCCAGTAGCATGAAGGAGAAAGTTTGAAGAAATTTGTCCATCGCTTCAATTCAGCCACATTGAAAATACCAAATTGATTGAGCATGTGGCCATGTCTGCCTTGAAGAAAGGCTTGAAGTCATCCAAGTTCACTTTTTTCCTGGACAAAAGATTTTCGGTGAGCTATGCTGAACTGTTGGCAAGAGCTCAGATGCATGCAGCCGCTGAGGAGCGAGCAGCAAGCTGAAGACTTGCAGAAGGGAGATACCCTTCCAAGAAGAAAAACACCAAAGGACCAAACATGCCACATCCTCCAATAATGCCTTAGTTCCCAAGCATAGTCTCAGAGCTAAACAGCAAAATAACCAGTTTGATGCCTATACCCCTCTCAAATTACCAAGAAAAAAAACTCTGCTAGAAATTGAGAAGGAAAAATACCTTCAAAGGCCACATCCCCTGAAGACATCTACAAAAGCAAGGGACAAAAGCAAATACTGTCAATTCCACCGAGATCTTGGTCACAACACAAAGGATTGCTTCCAGTTTCAGGATGCCATTGAAGACCTGATAAAAAGAGGATATCTGGGAAAGTACATCAACCATCCAGAATCTCAAGCCGAAGCAACTACCCTTTCAAGAATATTCGATGAAGCCGATCTACCACACAAAAACCAACTGATGGGAATGTTGGTATGCTTCATCAATCATCTACATGGAATGTCGAAGCCGAAGAGAATATCCCAAAAAGGTTCAAAGGAAAAATTCTATCACTTTTTCTGATGAGGATGTTCAAGGAATACAACTTCCATATAATGACCCTGTTGTGGTCTAGGTTGTTATTGCCAAATTTGATGTAAAAAGAATTTTAATTAATAATGGAAGTTCAATTGATGTATTGCTGTATGATACTTTTCTTCAGATGGAATTATCTGGATGTGAATTGCGAAGATATCTCATTCCTATAACTAGTTTTGGTGGAAATCAAGTTGGGGTTGAGGGTGAAACGGTCTTGCCCGTAACTTTTGAGTCCGAACCATTCCAAAGAACTCTTCCTATTAATTTTATTGTGGCTAGAATGTCTTCATCTTATAATGCAATCTTGGGGTGTCCAGCATTGAATAAATTCAGAACCATAGTCTCAACATACCACCTGTTGGTTTTGTTTCCTACCAGGACAGGTGTTGGAGAAGTAACGGGAGATCAAAGGATCGCTCACCAGTGTTTGATGATTCAAAATAAATAAGCAGCCAAGTCTTTAACACTTGACCAATTAGATCCAAGAGATGAATCTGAAGACTCTGGTGAACCAATGGAGAAAACACTTTTTGTGCCATTATCTGAAGACTACCCAACTAACCTTTTACAAATTGGCAGCTTGCTTAATGAGGAGTCCAAGGTAAAATTAATTTCTTTTCTTCCAGATAATGCTGATATTTATGCTTGGATAGCTTCTAACATGCCTGGAATTCTACCTGATATGATCACGCATCGCCTGGACATCTCTCCCAGCTATAAGCCTATTCAGCAAAAGAAGAGAAATTTTGCTCCTGAAAGGCAGAAAGTTATTGATGAAGAAGTTGATAAGCTACTTGAGGCTAAATTCATAAGAGAAGTCCAATATCCGAATTGGCTGGAAAATGTAATCATGGTGAGGAAATCAAATGACAAATGAAAAATTTGCATAGATTATACAGATCTCAACAAAGCATGTCCGAAGGACAGTTTCCCTTAGCCAAAAATCGATTAGTTAGTTGACGCTACGACTGGTCATCAGTTGTTGAGTTTTATGGATGCATTCTCAGGCTATAACCATATTCGAATGAATATTGGAGACGAAGAGAAGACTGCTTTCATAACAGAGAAAGGGCTTTACTTTTATAAAGTGATGCCATTTGGTTTGAAGAATGCTAGAGTAACTTTCCAAAGGCTCATCAATAAAGTCTTCAAAAATCAGATTGGGAGAAATATAGAAGCTTATGTTGATGATATGATTATGAAAAGTCTTTGTAAGTCTAATCACATTGTAAATCTAAAGGAGTCTTTTGATGCTCTCAAACATCATCGGATGAGGTTGAATCCAACCAAATATGTCTTCGGTGTAACTTCTGGAAAATTCCTAGGATATTTGGTCACCAAGCAAGGAATTGAAGTCAACCTAGAATAGATCTAGGCACTTCGGACAATGAGGCATCCCACTTGTACGAAGGAAGTTCAGAGGTTAACAGGAAGAATTGCTTCTCTAAGCCGGTTTATCTCCCGCTCTGCAGAAAGATGCTTACCCTTCATCAAGGTTCTTTGCCAGACTCAAAATTTTGAGTGAACAGTGTTGGGGTTTCCAGTGCACCGCAGCGGAAGTGTAATTTCAAAATGATGAAATTTGCACCGAAATCCCTTAGCCAAGATCTCCTTATTTCGAATTAAAACATACATACTAACATTCAAACATAGATTGTTAGAATTAGAGTACCAACCTGTAATCGCTAATTCCAACAAAGTTGATGTTGAAGGGGCTGATTGAATTCACCAGGCGTCCAAGTGTCCGCCCTCCGATGGTGATCCACACAGAGCAGTGATCAAGACAACTCTATCTTCTTTTCAAAGGTTCCTTCTATTGAATTCTTCTTCTTAGAACTCAATTGCTTGGATTATGGCTTGAATTCCTCCACACAAAGGCTTGCTTTCCTTTCCTTGACTCCTTCTCCTCCTTCCACCAAGACCTTGGCCCTTTAGACACCCTTGTCTTGAAGAAAAAGACCTTGTCCTAAGAGGACATAGGCTTGTCTTAAGTTGGAGGAGAAATTAAGACAATGATGTCTTAATGTATGAAAGAAAGGAAGAAACCAGAACTTCTTTCTTTCCTTTACCGTCGGAGACTTTTACTTTTATTCTTGTTCAGTAGCAGAGTTTCGACAGAGGTTTACTCTGTAGAGGAAACAATGCAAGAGCAAGAAAAAATAAAAGAGTCTTCAGGAGAGGAAGAAAAAAAAAATTATTACTCTTGTTCTGATTTTCCCGACCCTTTAAATAGAAATCAGATAGGCGCCTACACACCTCTCCGTAATCTCTTTCTCACGCCCTTTCCAATTTCTCACGCCCCATCCTCCCATCTCATGGCCTTCCAGATTAAATCCCACGGCTCTTCTTAAAGGAAAAACCGCGGTGTTTTAAAAGGAAGGAAGTCGCGACTTTTCATCTCCGAAGAGATGTTATTTCGCGCGCCCGAGAGGAGTTAGCGCTTTCTTTCTTTCTCAAAATCCCATCAGCCATTGGATTCTCATCCAAGGGGGGAGAGATGGTGCGCTAATCACTTAAGAAGGAGGCCGCCCAAATAAAAACATCGGAGAATTTATTTGGGGCGCGCCAAGAGTCCATGCGCCATGGACTCTTTCTTAAGGCGCGCCAAGAGTCCATATGCGCATGGACTCTTGGTGTTTGGCATGAAAAATAAAGGGGGCGGGTGGGGAGGCTAGCCAAGCTACATGGCTAGCCAATAGGGTTAGCCATATTCCCATTTTCTTAATTAGGGTCTAATTAGGTCCAATTAGAACCCAATTTGAACCAATCCGGAACCCTAATTCGAATCCGATCCGAATAGAAGTTAGGGCTTGCAACACCTGCTAGAGTGTTATCTTGCAAAGACGATTTAATTCCAAATTAAACTCTTGATCAATCCTCTTAAGTGTGTGACCCATTGGGTTCCACATCTAGCCAGCAGTGGGTTCGAATACAAGTTGACCTAATTTGATTAGAACTCTTTCTAATCGATTTAGGTCAATCCGGGCTTACCCGAATCGATCAATTAGGATTCTTCCTAACATGTGATCTTTGAACTTGATCAACCCACAAGACAAGATTGACGTCTAGCAACGTGTCATGTCTACCCGGAAGATATGGAAATTCTGGTGAAATACCAAAATTACCCTTCAGTAGAGAGTTACCGTACAATTAAATCTTTCGATCAGCCTGCACCCAAAATATAACTATGGATATGGATATATATCAAATCCAATATTATATTTATTTCTAGCTCAATCTTATAATGATGATTCGATTATCTTGATATTAGAAACCGTCTCTAATATCTTCACTTTGATCAAAGATTCCCTGAATCATCATGCGATTGTTGACTAGCTGGATGCAATCTCCTCTTACTAAGAGTGATCGATTCCTTGTTGACCCACTCATTACCTTCATATCCAATTCACCATTCCCAGTATTAATCTTGTGCATGACTCAGTGTCATGATTAGGATTGAACCAAAGAATGGGTTCATGTACATAAGGTACTTATGGCAGTCTCAGGTCAAAAGATTACTTGTACCACTCCCACTATGAGAACCTTCTATTGACATGTAGCTAAGACTCCATTAGATGTTCTCAAGTTGGATCATATCAGTGAACTCATTCTCCAATGAGCACCCACATCCCAGTATTAGTGTCATACACAAGTGACTGTGAGAGCAGTCACCCTTTCCAGTATACCCGGGATGTGCTAGTCTTATCGGAAAACCCTGATCCCCTACTCAAAGTTCCTTTGACTAGGAATACTTTAGATTAAGGTTTTAAGATTTTAGGTCTCACTGGTATGATCTCATCATAACCCTAAAATCATAGCCCTAATCTATGGGGTTCATCATATAATAAACACAGCGTATGATAAAATAATGCCTTTATTTAAAAAAATTGTCAATTACAATGGTTTGGGAGATACAACAGAGATTGGTTTGTAGGGCATATCCCTTTCAATCTCCCACTTGCACTAAAGCCAATCGCCTTTGAATCTTAATCCCATACATTCTAGGTGGCGATCAAAATCTCGCTGTGGTAGAGCCTTAGTGAACGGGTCTGCTACATTGTTCTTTGTATCAACTCTATCTATGTAGACATCTTGTCTCTCTACTATTTCTCGGACAAGATGGAAGCGTCTCAGAATGTGCTTGGACTTATGATGAGCTCTTGGTTCCTTAGCTTGAGCAACGGCCCCAGTGTTGTCACAGTAAAGTGGCACTGGGTTTTCAATTTGAGGAACAACACCCAACTCTGTGATGAACTTCTTCATCCAGACTGCTTCCTTGGCGGCTTCACTAACAGCTATGTATTCTGCCTCTGTGGTTGAGTCAGCTACAGTCTGCTGCTTGGTACTCTTCCAACTCACTGCTCCACCATTTAGGGTAAAAACATATCCCGAAATGGATTTGCTATCATCAGGGTCTGATTGAAAACTAGAATCAGAATAAGCTTCTAGTTTAAGATCAGAACCACCATAAACCAGAAAAATATCCTTAGTCCTTCTTAGGTACTTAAGAATATTTTTAACTGCTTTCCAATGATCCTCTCCTGGATCAGCCTGAAACCTACTGACAATGCCTAAAGCATATGCCACATCAGGCCTGGTACATAACATGGCATACATTATGGATCCTATTGCCGAAGCATAGGGTATAGAATTCATTCTATCTCTTTCTTCAGGTGTCTTAGGAGACATCCTTTTAGAAAGATGTATGCCTTGACTCATAGGAAGATAACCTCTTTTACTTCCTTCCATGCTGAATCTTTTCAGCACTAAGTCAATGTACCTAGATTGGGATAAACCTAGCATCCTCTTAGATCTATCTCTATAGATCTTAATACCTAGTATATAGGATGCTTCTCCCAAATCTTTCATGGAAAACTGGTTTGATAGCCAAACCTTGACTGATTGCAACATTGGGATATCATTCCCAATGAGGAGTATGTCATCTACATACAGAACCAAGAAGACTATGGCACTCCCACTAGTCTTCTTATAAACACAGGGTTCATCCACATTTTTGATAAAACCAAATCTTTTAATAGTTTCATCAAAGCGGATGTTCCAACTCCTGGAAGCTTGCTTTAATCCATAAATGGATTTCTTTAACTTGCATACTTGATTAGGTTTATTCTTTGAAATAAAACCTTCTGGCTGTGACATGTAGACTTCTTCCTCAAGGAAACCATTAAGGAATGCAGTCTTCACATCCATCTGCCATATCTCATAATCGTGGTATGCTGCTATAGCAAGTAAAATCCGAATTGATTTTAGCATGGCAACAGGTGAAAATGTTTCATCATAATCAATTCCCTGTTTTTGTCTAAAACCTTTAGCCACTAATCTGGCTTTATAGGTTTCAACTTGGCCATCAGCCCCAATCTTTTTCTTATAGACCCATTTACACCCAATAGGATTAACACCCTTTGGTGCATCAACCAAAGACCATACTTGGTTTACATACATAGAGTCTACTTCGGATTCCATGGCTTCTTGCCATTTATCTGAGTCAGTACTCAAGATAGCTTCTGTATAGGTCAGAGGTTCATCATTTTGAATGACTTGAGCTTCATTATTTTCAATAATAAACCCATACCTCTCAGGTGCCCGTGGCACTCTGTCAGACCTACGAGGAGGAGTTTTGTGTTCTGGTTCTGTCCTAACTATATGTTCTAATGGTTGAGAATTGTCTATCTGTATTTCTTGCACTTCTCCAAGTTCAATTATTCTACCATTGCCCTTTTCCAAAATGAACTCTTTTTCTAGAAAAGTGGCATGCCTGCTAACAAAAGTCTTTTGTTCAGTAGGATGGTAGAATAGATATCCTCTACCTTCTTTAGGATATCCTACAAATAGACATTTATCCGCTCTAGGTTCCAACTTATGTCCAAAATTTCTTTTAACATAAGCTGGACATCCCCATACCTTAAAATATTTAAGATATGGTTTCTTTCCACTCCAAATTTTATGGAGTACTAACAACGGATTTAGAAGGTACCTTGTTCAGAATATAAACAGCAGTTTCTAGGCCATGACCCCAGAAGGAAATGGGCAAATTTGTGAAGCACATCATGGATCGTACCATATCTAATAAGGTACGATTCCTCCTTTCAGCTATACCATTTAGCTGTGGTGTATAAGGAGGGGTCCATTCAGAAAGGATTCCATTAACTTTAAGATAGTCTAAAAACTCCATGGATAAGTATTCTCCTCCTCGATCAGAACGAAGAACTTTAATACTTTTCCCGGTTTGTTTTTCGACCATACTTTGATACTCTTTAAATTTATCAAAGGCTTCAGATTTGTGTTTCATAAGATACACATATCCGAACCTAGATAAATCATCTGTAAAAGTGATAAAATATGAGTATCCTCCTCTGGCCTGAGTTGTCATTGGACCACATACATCAGTATGTATAAGTCCTAATAACTCAGTTGACCTTTCCCCATGTCCAGTGAATGGAGTTTTTGTCATCTTACCCATGAGACATGATTCGCAAGTTCCTAATGATTCATACTCATAAGGATCAAGGAATTTTTCCTTGTATAACTTGCTAATCCTAGACTCATTAACATGACCAAGTCTATGATGCCAAAGTAAAGTATCATTAAAGTCTTTTCTTTTCCTTTTAGTATTGACATGAAAAATACTATCATTGGAAGAAAGAGTTAAGAGCCCATTGCTAAATATGCCAGAACAAATAATTTTATTAAATAACATTATTGAGCATCCAGTGCTCGTTACATCCATTACATATCCTTGTTTTAATAACAAAGGAATAGATATAATGTTCCTAATAATCTTTGGCATATAGTAACAATTCTCTAGCTCCAAGATCTTCCCTGAAGGCAACTTCAAAATATAGGTCCCTACAGCTTCTGCTTGGATGATATCACCACCAGCACCGTAGAGATTGAAGTCACCTTCCTTCAATACTTTAAGCTTGTGGAGGTCCTGCAAAGATTTGCATATATGGTAACCACAAGCGGTATCCAATACCCAAGTATTTGATATGGACGAATTTAATGTCAATATAGTATGTATCTCATACATACCTTTTGGTGCGTCTGCCGCACCAGGCTTCACAGTTGCAAGGTAAGCCTTGCAATTCCTTTTCCAATGTCCCGCTTTGCCGCAAAAGAAACAGGTTGACTGTTTTGAGGCCTTCTTTCCTTTCTTGTTCTTATTGATGCCACCCTTAGGGTTTAGTCTCCTGCTAAAACCCTTTTTGCCTGATTTCTTCTTATTGGTCTTATCAACAAGAAGAAGTGGAGCCTTTTCTTTCTTAACATGGCTCTCTGCTATTTTTAACATATTTAACAGCTCAGGCAAGGAAGTGTTCAATTTGTTCATGTGATAATTCAAGACAAACTGAGAAAATGACTCCGGGAGTGATTGCAGGATTAAATCCTGATTCAGCTCCCCATCCATAATAAACCCTAATTGACCTAATCTGGTGATTAAGTCAATTACCTTCAGAACATGATCCTGAACGGATGTACCCTCTGTCATCCTAGCATGGAATAACTGCTTAGATATTTCGTATCTAGCAGTTCTGCTTTGTTCTCCATAAAGCTCCTTTAAATTGAGCATTATGGATTGAGTATCCATGCTTTCATGCTGCCTCTGTAACTCATTGGTCATAGAGGCCAGTATGATACACTTGACAGTGAGGGAGTCATTCTGCCACATTTTGTATGTGGCCATATCTTCCTGTGTGGCATCATCCCCTAGTGGATTAAGACTAGGGGTATCAAGAATATAAGAAAGTTTTTCTGAACTCAGTACAATCTTTAAGTTTCTCAACCAGTCCACATAGTTTGGACCAGTCAATTTGTTGGTATCTAAGATGCTTCTCAGTGATAATGAAGATGCCATTTATCTACATTTAATTAAGAACAATACATAAGCAAACAACCATGAAATGACTTACATAATTAAATTAGGTCTTCAATTTAATTATGTCTCCCACTATTTTATCAAAAATCATAGCCCTCACTATGATAATCGAGAAGAACCCTGATCGGTTTTCTTAGTGAGATCGAGATCCTTATAATTTATAAAAGATCTTGCAGACAACACAACAAATCTTTTATAAGTTCAAAGGTAGGAAACTCTTCCAATTATATCTCATATAATTCTCAAAAATAACTTGGCCTCTAGAACATTATAAGTCTTGCAGAAAACACAACAAACCATAATGTTCTAGTTAAGTCAAGACCCTTTCATTTCTATACAGTCAATATTCAAAAATAATGCCCTTGTAGATAACACAACAAGGCATTATACTGAATATACTGTAAGCATATTTTGCACTAGACCAATATTATGTCAATCACCCTATTAGGTCTTGCAGATAACACAACAAACCTAATGTGGTTCATAACACAGTAATGATCCAGCATGAAGGAAGGCCAACATATAGCATTTTTTTTTTTTTTAACACTAAGCATATAAGTCAAGATTTAAATATAATCAAATCGGCCAGGCAAGTGGAAGAGATGTGGGAGTCCCCCCGTTGCTTTCTTAGACACCAATAAAAATTGGCCAGGTCAGTCAACGGAACCAATTAAAAACTACGATTCTCTTTACCTTCCCAGAACCACCTTTCTAGACACCGAATGATCAATTGTTCATCATGACTAGTGATGCTTATTAGTTAAATATGCTATGACTTAATATGATTTTAAGAAGAGGGCTTTATAAAATTGCCAGCACATTCTTACATAAAAATATATCATAATAATATCAATCTGATAAACATATATGTGCTAAGTGTGTCATCATACTAGGACAACCATTTACCACATAATGGATCCACCATTATGCCAGGGCAACCTTATTTCAGTATGATGACTTCAAAACTAATCATATCTCTATAATAATTAGGGTTTGAGTGAAAAACCCTAATTAGTGGCATACATCAAAATATTAATTATCATATATGCATTCCTTAAATTATGCTAAGTGTATCAGCATTCAAGGGTTTAAAACCCTAATTTCGATACTACAACAAAAATGCATATAAATAATTTTCATATGTTTTAACTGTAATAAGGATGGCTCTGATACCACTGTTGGGGTTTCCAGTGCACCGCAGCGGAAGTATAATTTCAAAATGATGAAATTTGCACCGAAATCCCTTAGCCAAGATCTCCTTATTTCGAATTAAAATATACATACTAACATTCAAACATAGATTGTTAGAATTAGAGTACCAACCTGTAATCGCTAATTCCAACAAAGTTGATGTTGAAGGGGCTGATTGAATTCACCAGGCATCCAAGTGTCCGCCCTCCGATGGTGATCCACACAGAGCAGTGATCAAGACAACTCTATCTTCTTTTCAAAGGTTCCTTCTATTGAATTCTTCTTCTTAGAACTCAATTGCTTGGATTATGGCTTGAATTCCTCCACACAAAGGCTTGCTTTCCTTTCCTTGACTCCTTCTCCTCCTTCCACCAAGACCTTGGCCCTTTAGACACCCTTGTCTTGAAGAAAAAGACCTTGTCCTAAGAGGACATAGGCTTGTCTTAAGTTGGAGGAGAAATTAAGACAATGATGTCTTAATGTATGAAAGAAAGGAAGAAATCAGAACTTCTTTCTTTCCTTTACCGTCGGAGAATTTTACTTTTATTCTTTTTCAGTAGCAGAGTTTCGACAAAGGTTTACTCTGTAGAGGAAACAATGCAAGAGCAAGAAAAAATAAAAGAGTCTTCAGGAGAGGAAGAAAAAAAAAATTATTACTCTTGTTCTGATTTTCCCGACCCTTTAAATAGAAATCAGATAGGCGCCTACACACCTCTCCGTAATCTCTTTCTCATGCCCTTTCCAATTTCTCACGCCCCATCCTCCCATCTCATGGCCTTCCAGATTAAATCCCACGGCTCCTCTTAAAGGAAAAACCGCGGTGTTTTAAAAGGAAGGAAGTCGCGACTTTTCATCTCCGAAGAGATGTTATTTCGCGCGCCCGGGAGGAGTTAGCGCTTTCTTTCTTTCTCAAAATCCCATCAGCCATTGGATTCTCATCCAAGGGGGGAGAGATGGTGCGCTAATCACTTAAGAAGGAGGCCGCCCAAATAAAAACATCGGAGAATTTATTTGGGGTGCGCCAAGAGTCCATGCGCCATGGACTCTTTCTTAAGGCGCGCCAAGAGTCCATATGCGCATGGACTCTTGGTGTTTGGCGTGAAAAATAAAGGGGGCGGGTGGGGAGGCTAGCCAAGCTACATGGCTAGCCAATAGGGTTAGCCATATTCCCGTTTTCTTAATTAGGGTCTAATTAGGTCCAATTAGAACCCAATTTGAACCAATCCGGAACCCTAATTCGAATCCGATCCGAATAGAAGTTAGGGCTTGCAACACCTGCTAGAGTGTTATCTTGCAAAGATGATTTAATTCCAAATTAAACTCTTGATCAATCCTCTTAAGTGTGTGACCCATTGGGTTCCATATCTAGCCAGCAGTGGGTTCGAATACAAGTTGACCTAATTTGATTAGAACTCTTTCTAATCGATTTAGGTCAATCCGGGCTTACCCGAATCGATCAATTAGGATTCTTCCTAACATGTGATCTTTGAACTTGATCAACCCACAAGACAAGATTGACGTCTAGCAACGTGTCATGTCTACCCGGAAGATATGGAAATTCTGGTGAAATACCAAAATTACCCTTCAGTAGAGAGTTACCGTACAATTAAATCTTTCGATCAGCCTGCACCCAAAATATAACTATGGATATGGATATATGTCAAATCCAATATTATATTTATTTCTAGCTCAATCTTATAATGATGATTCGATTATCTTGATATTAGAAACCGTCTCTAATATCTTCACTTTGATCAAAGATTCCCTGAATCATCATGCGATTGTTGACTAGCTGGATGCAATCTCCTCTTACTAAGAGTGATCGATTCCTTGTTGACCCACTCATTACCTTCATATCCAATTCACCATTTCCAGTATTAATCCTGTGCATGACTCAGTGTCATGATTAGGATTGAACCAAAGAATGGGTTCATGTACATAAGGTACTTATGGCAGTCTCAGGTCAAAAGATTACTTGTACCACTCCCACTATGAGAACCTTCTATTGACATGTAGCTAAGACTCCATTAGATGTTCTCAAGTTGGATCATATCAGTGAACTCATTCTCCAATGAGCACCCACATCCCAGTATTAGTGTCATACACAAGTGACTGTGAGAGCAGTCACCCTTTCCAGTATACCCGGGATGTGCTAGTCTTATCGGAAAACCCTGATCCCCTACTCAGAGTTCCTTTGACTAGGAATACTTTAGATTAAGGTTTTAAGATTTTAGGTCTCACTGGTATGATCTCATCATAACCCTAAAATCATAGCCCTAATCTATGGGGTTCATCATATAATAAACACAGCGTATGATAAAATAATGCCTTTATTTAAAAAATTGTCAATTACAATGGTTTGGGAGATACAACAGAGATTGGTTTGTAGGGCATATCCCTTTCAAACAGAGGACTGTAAAATTGCCTTTGACAAGCTGAAAGAGTACTTTGAAAATCCTCCCTTGCTCTCCAATCCTTGCAAAGAAGAGACACTTTACTGATACTTGTCAGCCACAAATGAAGCAGTTAGTTTGGTGCTAATACAAAGAGATACCAATCATTCACAGAAACCGATCTACTATACTAGTAAAGTGTTGCATGAAGCAGAAGTCCGATATCCCAGAGTGCAAAAGATTATTTTTTCTTTAGTGGTAGCAGCAAAGCATCTTCGGCCTTATTTCCAAGCCCATTCCATTGTGGTTCTGACAGATTAGCCTTTAAAAGCCATTCTTCGTTGTCCTGACACCTCAGGAAGGATAGCTAAATGGGCTGTTAACTTGGAAGAATTTGATATTGAATACCAGCCTAGGTCAGCAATGAAAGCATAGATTTTGGCTGATTTCATAGCAGAATGTACATGAAGATCTTGAGAGGACCAGCCAATAGCCGAAGAGGAATGTACCGAAGATGGTCCAGAGTTTGAATGGATGCTACATGTCGATGATGCTTCGAACGTCAATGGTTGTGGTACAGGTCTAATTTTGGCTAGACCAAATGGGCAAGTTATTGAATATGCTCTTCGGTTTTCTTTCTAAGCTTTAAATAATCAGGTAGAGTATGAAGCACTAATTACTAGGCTTAGAATCTCCCAAAAATTAGAGATCAAAAGAGTCAAAGTTTTTTCTGATTCATAACTGGAGGTGAATCAAGTAAAAGATGATTTTGAAGCCCGTAATCCAAACATGATCTAGTATTTAAAAAAAGTCCGAAGCCTGACATCTGGGTTGGAGCATTTTGAGATTATTCATGTACCAAGGACAAAAAATTCTCGAGCAGATGCTCTTTCAAGACTTGCAACCACTGCACCAGATTCTCTTGGGAAGACATATGTCGAATATCTTGAAGACCCCAGCATATCAGAATCCATAATTGAAGTATGTTAAGTTGAGCATGAACCTTCATGGATGGACCCTATTCTCAAATTTTTAAGAGAAGGCACCCTGCCCGAAGACAAGCTTGAGACTAAACGGCTTCGATGGATGGCCTCTCAGTATGTGATCTTGAATGAAACATTATATAAGAGGTCTTTCACATAGCCTTTGCTGAAATGCTTAGGACCATCCAATGCAGATTATGCACTCAAAGAAATGCATGAAGGGATATGTGGAGATTATCTAGGGGGCAGATCTTTGGTATACAAAGTAATCCATCAAGGTTATTGTTGGCCAACCATTCAAAAGGATTCTGCAGAGTTTGTCCGAAGATGTGATCACTATCAACGATACTCCAATGTACAAAGACGACCTGCAAATCAGTTAACTCCATTGACAGCTCCCTGGCCTTTTGCACAGTGGGGAATGGATATTCTTGATCCGTTTCCTCTAGCTTCTGGGCAGCAAAAATTTCTTATAGTGGCTATTGACTATTTCACAAAATGGGTCGAAGCTGAAGCATTGGCATAGATCACTGAAGCAAAAGTTGAAGATTTTGTGAGAAATTTTATCATCTTCCATTTTGGAATTCCTTATTCCATAATAACTAACAATGAAAGATAATTTGATAATCCAAGATTCAAAAGCTTCTGCACTCAGTATCACATTCTTCACAAGCTTACTTCGGTAGGACACCCCCAATGCAATGGAGAAGCTGAAGTAACGAACAGGACTATTCTTCATGATCTTAAAACCAGATTGAATGATGCTAAGGAGTCGTGGGCCGATGAATTGAACTCAGTTCTTTGGGCATACCGAACCACTCCCAGAATAGCTACTGGTGAATTTCCATTTCAACTATCTTATGGCACTGAAGAAGTCCTTCCTATAGATGTCTCTTTATAATCTTTGCGAATTGATCAGTATAAAGAGCCCGAAAATTCTGAACGTCGAAGAGTTGACCTGGATTTGCTACAAGGTACACGACTTCAGGCACAGTTGAAAATGGCTACATATCAGCAAAAAATTACAAGATACTACAACTCTCGTGTTAAAGAACGGACCTTTCATCTTGAGGATCTTGTTCTGCAAGGTTTGAAGTATCCAAGCCTACCGAATAGGATAAACTCTCTCCTACATGGGAAGGACCATACCGAGTCAAAGAGGTCATTCGACCCAGAACTTATCAGTTGGAAACTTTAGAGGGTACTCTATTGCCTCAGCCTTGGAATGTACAAAACCTCTGCAAGTACTATCAATAAAGATATTTATTCAAGATTACCAAAGGTAGATTTAACTATTCTATCTTCATCTTTTCTCTAAAAAGGTACAAGGATGATCTCCGTGATCTACCCTATGAAGTGCTAAGATAGGTTTAACCGGCCTGTCTTAATCTTCTTTTTCTTAAAAGAATAAGGATGATATCTGTGATCTACCCTACAAAGTGCCGAGTTAGGCTTAACCAATCCATCTTAATTAAAAAGGCATGAGGATGATCTCCGTGATCTACCTCACGAACTGCCGAGGTGGGCATGATCAGCCTGTCTTAATTCCATTTTTAAAAGGTATGAGAATGATCTTTGTGATCTACTCTATGAAATATCGAGGTGGGTCTGATCATCCTATCTTAATCCTTGATCAAAGGATATAAGGATGATCCAAGTGATCCATCCCACAAAAATGCCAAAGGTTAATCAACCTTTCATCCATGATGAAGATGCAGATGACCCACACGGTCTATTTTATCCTAAGTCAGAAGACTTAGTGAGTTTTCAAGTCCAAAGATTTGATATTATCATCCAAGAGATTCTTGTCTTAATTATCTGAAATTCTCTCAAGTCCAAAGACTTGGCTCTTATCTGGAGATTCGGTATTCTTCACAATTATATGAAATTATTCCTAAGTCCGAAGACTTAGCGTATGTTAGAGACTTGGCATCTTAAAATTTCGATCATTCTTATTTTAATATTATCATTCACTGTAATCTTGGATCAGAGTTGGAAATTTTGTTTCTTAAAAGATTATTATTCTAAGTCTGAGGACTTAGTATTATAATATACTTTGGAGCTTTCAATTATGTTCTAATCCAAAGACCTTTTACTTGAGACAATTTCCACTCACACATATATACATTCACAAAGAAATAGCTTGCTGAAATAGATTTTCATTAATGAGATGTTTACATTTCAAAATGATGGAAAAAAAAAGTTACAAATTATCCATTATTGAAGTGTCATTGGCTAGAGTAAGATCGATTGGACTGACCACTTCTTCAGCTGTCAGTGGTGCTTCAGGACCCTCTTATGATTCGGGATTATTCAGACCTTCAGGATCGAACAGTTGAATCCCCGCAATGTCCAAATCTGGGTAAAGATTTTGCACCTCCTTCACCCCGTCATTGAAGCCTCCCTTGAAACTGTGGGTCCCAGCTTCAATCATTTCGCTTTCAAAAGCTGAAGATGCCTTGTAATCTTCTACCGCCCTTCCCAGCTAATTTTTTAGAGTCTGAATCTCTGCAGCGGCCTCTTCGGTCTTCTTAGTAGCCTCTTTAGACTTCTGATGAGCTTCCTTAAGCAGAGCTTCCAAAGACCGAACTTTATTCTTTCTCTTCTTAAGTCTTGCCTCCTGCTCAGAATTCTTTGATTGGATCTTCTCTACGTCAGCTTTCAAGCTCTGAACCAAAATGTCACTTTGGGCAAGCTTCTCCTCCGAAGCTTGCCTTTGTTCCTCGACCTTTGTCTTTTCGGCCTCCGCTGCCTTCATTCTTTCCTTCATTCTTTTATAATTGTCTCTAAAGTCGAAGATGCTTTCTTCCATGACGATGATATCGTGGATCATCTGCATTAATAAACAGACAGGTTAGCAATAACAAATTTATGCTTTGAAAATACAATCAAATATTTACCTTCAGTGCGGATGAGAACACTGAGTCAGAGACATCTTCAATGCATCGGGACTTGGTATTGTCCCAATCTTTAGGTAGAAGCATGTGCTTCAATAGCTCCCTAGCCAGTTATGGGTTCTCTAAGCCCTCTACATCAAAAAAGATAGTGAAGTCTACGTTGCAGCCTCCTTCTGAAGAAGCATTCCACCTGGGATCGTCTTCAGATCGATATTTTGTTCTTTCTTTTCCTTTCTCCCTTAGAGTTGCAAATAAAGACTCCCTGTCAAATGTCACGTTGCACTGATCCGGAGTCATCATTGATCGAGGACTCTTCGAAGGGGGCATTCTCGAAGATGGACTCTTGGAAGGCTTAGGTGGATTTGGTGAAATGGGCGGTATCTCTTTATCCGATGTGGGCCTCATTGGAGGAGTGCTTGAGCCCTCTTCGGCTCTTCTTTTCTTTCGTACTTCGGATGTCGCTAGGACAGTCACTGCCCTCTTCCTGGAAGTTTGTTGAACTTTATTAAGTTGAGGCTTCATTGGTTCACCTGCAATCAAAAGATTTCATCATATATATATAAAAAAAAAGAAGAAGAAATAAAGAAGGATGGAGAGAAGGAAAATCCGAAGACCACTATCTCTATACCTATATTAGGACTTCACTGATATGGACTCGGTGAAGGTTTTCTTCCTTCAGCAATTCTTTAAATGAAGGAATTTCTAGCTCTGACAGAATTTCGAAGTCCTTGAGATCGGCTTTCAGAACTTTTTTTCCAGCGTTTGCATCCAAACGTGGAGTCTTCCGGTCAGCATTGAACCCCCAATTGGTATAGTATATGAAGAAAAAGCAAGGTTTCCGTCCATGTATTACACTGGGGGTCCCTTTTACTAATCTTTGGCCTGGCCGAGGACCTATGACCCACCACCCTTTACCGTGAAAATCCCTTTTCAGCATAAACAGAGAAGTAAATAGGGATGTCTTTGGCTCTATATTCCTAAATTTGCAAAGGACTAGGAACCCACAAATGTTCCTAAAGCTATTAGAAGTTAATTGAGCCGAAACTATTTGGTAAAGGTTAAAGACTTTTGTGAAGAAAGGGTGAAGTGGAAGCCGAAGACCGGCCTTAAGGTGGTCTTCGTATATAGCAATTGAATACATGGGAGGATTATCTATCATTTCTTCGGGTTTTGGAAGGATTATTTTGAAGGTCCGTGGAATATGAAAACGTCACCTAATATCTTCTATCTTAGCAAGTGAAAAAGAATTGGCAATGGAATCAGGTAATCTTTCTGGGCTCCTCTTCCTATCGGAACTTCTCCCCCTACTAGTTTCGCCTCCCAGCAAACCCCTACCAGTCCAACCTCTCGGCAAACTCCTATCAGTTTCCCTTTCTGGTGGTTCCCTATTGGTTTCACCCTCCAGTGAACCTTTCTAGAAGAAGGGTTCCCAACGGGTTCTGACATTGTAGAGAAGAAGAAAGGAGGAAGGGAAGAAGGACTTCTAACCTTTGAAAAAATAAAAATGGCGGATTGTAGAAGAAAATGGCGGACTGTAGAAGAAAATGGTGGACTGTGGAGCGCGAATGCAAGGAAAGTTCCTCTTCTAGAGTTCTCCTCCCTTTTATAGGTGAGATTACGAGGTTTCAAGGCGCTTCAAGAATCTCCTCGATCGTACACTGTATCAATAGCCTCGATTATGGGTACGATTTCATAATAATCATCTATTAATGAAGAGGTGACTGTGATCCGCGTGAAATGACGTGAATGGCTACGATGGCTTCTCAACTGTGATCAATCTCCAGATGATTGCCAGGTGTCCTGCCTTGGTATAATAAAAATTTTTTTCTAAAGAGATTTCTTAGAGTTTTCCAGATTCGAAACATTTCTTTTGAAATGGCAAAAGAGACGACGACATGTGTCTCCTCCACGTCTCTCGCACCACCAAACAGTTATTGCGAAAGACGTGCCAGCGTTTAACGCCATCATGATATGTCAGTTACCACTAAACGACAGATTTCAAATACTTCCATTTTTTAAAATTAAATCTGTTACAGCCGTGACAGTGACGTGGCCAGGCTCTGATACCGCCGAATGCGATCGAGCCACGTGGAGGTTTCTCCGGTCGAGTCAGCGCCACGTCTTCAAGACCAGGTTCGGCAAGACTACAGCGCCCAGCAATTTTCTAAGGCAAACTGCCCTCGCCGAGGTCGAGCTCGAATCGGAGTTCCTCTACCACCTCGATGGTGCCCAAGCCCGGAGGGGTCCGCCTAAGTGAGGTCGGCCAAAGCCAGGGGACCTCCTGCCACCTCGCCAGGTGTCCACCCAGGAGGGGTCCGCCTGGGCCGAGGTCGGCCGACCCTTCGCCCTTCGCCAGGTGGCCCCCCGGGGACGGGCCCACCTCGGCCGAGGCCAGGCGACCTCCTGCCACCTCGCCAGGTGTCCACCCAGGAGGGGTCCACCTAGGCCGAGGTCGGCTGGACCTTTGCCCCTTTGCCAGGTGGCCTCCCGGAGACGGGCCCACCTCGGCCGAGGCCAGGTGACCTCCTGCCACCTCGCTAGGTGTCCACCCAGGAGGGGTCCACCTAGGCCGAGGTCGGCTGGTCCTTCGCCCCTTTGCCAGGTGGCCTCCCGGAGACGGGCCCACCTCGACCGAGGCCAGGCGACCTCCTGCCACCTCGCCAGGTGTCCACCCAGGAGGGGTCCACCTAGGCCGAGGTCGGCTGGTCCTTCGCTCTTCGCCAGGTGGCCCCCGGAGATGGGTCCACCTCGGTCGAGGCCAGGCGACCTCCTGCCACCTCGCCAGGTGTCCACCCAGGAGGGGTCCACCTAGGCCGAGGTCGGCTGGTCCTTCGCTCTTCGCCAGGTGGCCCCCGGAGACGGGTCCACCTCAGCCGAGGTCAGGCCGCCCGTACGAAGAAGGTCTCAGGGAAGAGACGCGAGCCCCAAGGCCATCCCTCGGGCCGTACGAATCCCAGATGGCGCCCCGTACGGAGGGCGGCTGCACGTGGAACATCACTTGCATCGGCCCGACAAGTTCCACAGCCGAGGGGCACGATTCTGACAGAACAGGCCCTATAGATGGATGGAGCCCACGCTTGGAAAAGGGAGAGCGCTCTCGCTGGGCCCGAGGCCTGACCGGCCGCCTTACTAGCGCCGCCCTCCCTTTTTCTCTTCTGTCTTTGCCTTTTCCCTGCTGGGCTCGGCGGACGAGGTCGGAAAGCCGCCTGGCCCCCCTTCACCGAAAAGGAAAAAGAGAAAAGGACGGGGGAGGGGAGTCTCCCAGGAGGAAAAGACAAGCGCACAACGAAAGGAGATAAAGAGGGAGGAATCTGGGGACGACAATGTAAGCAAACAAGCCTGAGGACAAAGGAGAAGCAGCGGCAAAAGGCCTCGCTCCGGAGAGTGAAAACCAGAGATCCCGAGAGGGAATCACTGGGCGTGAGCTCGGCAAGGAGGCCCGGCCGAGATTCTGGTCCCCAGAGCGTCTCTCTCACCAGTAAACTCTCTAAGTCTGGAACCCTTTCGGGGGTCCGTCTGGAGAGTCTGTTCCTTCTCGTCGTCTACTGACTTGACCGTCGGAGCTCCCTCGCCGGGATCCCCGGCCAGGGTCTTCTAACCCCTTTTTTGCAGGTTAGCCGCAGCCAGGGAGGCTCCTTCGCCAGGCGGTCAGGAGGGATCGGCGGATCCGTGGCACGGGCGCGACGGTGGGAGCGGCAACGGATTGGCGCACCAGGTAGGGGGGCAGGACACCAAACCCGAGCGGGGGCCAGCTTTCTGCAGGTGTCGCGCTCTCTGACGATGGTGGTCACTCGTGGCCACGAGGCATCCACCAGCCGCATGGGGGAGGTTCACTCCCCTCCATGGGCCCGCAGCCCGGAGAGGGAGCTTCCGGCTCCCCCTCCTCTTCTACCACAGCCTACCCCAATGGACGGACCCCTTGCGGCTGTCATCCAGCAGCTGCAGTCCTTGACCTCAGCGGTCCGGCAGCTTCAGCATCAGCAGCGGTCCCTGGCCATGCAGCCGCAGCCAAGAACCCCCGCGGCCCGAGCCGCGGGGCAGCATGGGAGCCTGCGCTCCATCCAGGGCAGGCCATCCCATCCGAGGGCCGTCTCCAACCCCCGGGGGAGCCACCAAGCTCTCGCAAAAAGAAACTACTCCAGTTCGGAGGATCGCGAGAGTCGATCCCCGGCCGACGAGGCCGAAACGGCGCATCGCAGCAAGCGACGCCAAGGCCTGACTTTGCACCGAGACCGATCGGCGCCCCCTTCACTAGCAGCCTCGGTGGAAGACTCCACCGACGAAGCCATCAGGCGCCAAGCCGAGAGGTGCCTGGAGGAGCATGAGTGCAAGCTGGCGGAGTTCGCCCGCAGATTTGCTGACCTGCAGAACTCGTCGGCAGACCCGGCGGGCTACGACTCCCGCCCCCCTTTCTCTGAAGAAATCCAGGCAGAACCGATCCTAAAACGGTTCCGCATGCCGCAGGTGGATCCCTACGACGGGACCACCGACCCCCTGGACCATTTGGAGAGCTATAAAGCTCTCATGAGGGTCCAGGGTGCCACCGACGCTCTTCTGTGCATTGCTTTCCCGGCAACCCTCCGGAAGGCCGCTCGAGTCTGGTTCACCCGCCTCGAGCCAGGATCCATTTGCTCCTTCCATCAGCTGGAAGGAAGGTTCGTGGCATACTTCGACGCTTGTCGAAAGGTGCCGAGAGAGGTGGACAGCCTCTTCTCCATCCGCCAGCAGGACCAGGAGCTGCTCAGGGACTACATCACCCGGTTCAAAACCGCAGCTCTGGAGATCTACAGCTTGGACGAGCCCGTCGCCATGCTGGCTTTAAAGCGCGGGCTCAAGACGTCCCGCCTAACCTACTCCCTGGACAAGAAGCCACCCAGGACGTACTCCGAGCTCCTCCTCCGCGCCCACAAGTACATCCGAGCGGAGGAGGCCGACCGCACCCGTCGAGAGTTGGACGGGAAGACTCCGAAGAGGCCGCCCCCGAGAGAAACCCCGGGAGTTCGGAAGCCCGGGCCATCTGCCGACCCTTGCCCGAATCCAAGGTCGAGGGGCGAGGCCACTCCCGAGCGGAGGTACACCCCTCTCCTCGCACCTCGGACGAAGATCCTCATGGAAATCGAGGGCAAGCGCTACCTCCGCCGACCTCCTCCTCAGAACCCGAGAGCCGTCCGAGACAAATCGAAGTACTGCCAGTTCCACCGTGAGCACGGGCACGACACAGAGGAGTGTCGCCACCTGAAGCGGGAGATCGAGGAGCTGATTAGGAGGGGTTACCTCAGGAAGTTTGTCAAGAACGAGGCCCCCTCTGAAGGGCAGCCGCTCGCGACCTTGCCACCCGTCCCTGCGATCGACAACCGTCCAACGGAGAAGCCCGTGGGCATGATCTCGCACGGGTTTGGTCGAGCGATGAAGAGAGCCCGGGAAGTCGGGAACCCGGAGAATGTAATCCCCCCCAAGGGGGGGAAGCTAATGATAATGTAAACAACGATGCCATGGTGGTCGAGATGACCATCGCGAAGCATCCTGTACATCGAATCATGATGGATAGTGGAAGCTCGGCTGATGTACTTTTTTACGATGCTTTCTCTCGGATGAACTTATCCCCCGATCAGCTGAAACCGGTGCACACCCCCCTGGTAGGTTTTACGGGGGACTCCGTGGGGGTCAAGGGGGAGATCACTCTCCCGGTCACCGCCGGATCCCCACCCCGGCAGGCGACCGTCCTAATAACATTTACCGTCGTCAGGCTCCCCTCACCTTACAACGCCATTCTCGAGCATCCCGGGCTCAACCAACTGGACGCCACCATCTCCACGAGAAGGTTGTTGGTACAGTTCCCCATGCCTTCCGGGCTCGGGGAGATGAAGGGGACGACCCAGCCAGTCTCGCTCTGCCTTCAGATGGTCCCGGGCATCAGGGGTGCGGAGCTCGCCCATGATATCGATGACCTCGATCTGAGAGAGAAGGAACCCAGGGGAGGGCCCGTAGAGCACCTGCTGGCTTTTCCCCTCGGTTCGGATCCCTTGAAGACGGTGCAAGTCGGGGCCCAGCTCCCTGAGGAAGAACGAACCCGCCTGCTGGAGTTCCTCCGTGCCAACACTGACGTGTTCGCCTGGTCAGCAGCTGACATGCCGGGCATCCCGCCCTAGGTCATCATGCACAGGCTAAACGTGGACCCAAATTGCCGCCCGGTCCGCCAGAAGAAGAGAAGCTTCGCCATGGAAAGGCAGAAGGCGATCAACGAGGAAGTGGAGAAGCTCCTCGCCGCCGGTTTTGTGCGGGAGGTCCAGTACCCCAGCTGGCTGGCAAACGTGGTCATGGTAAGAAAGAGTAGTGGTAAGTGGAGGATCTGTGTGGATTACACTGACCTCAACCGAGCTTGCCCAAAGGATAGCTTCCCTCTTCCAAAGATCGACCAGCTGGTCGACACCACCTCGGGACATCGCCTCCTGTCATTCATGGACGCCTTTTCCGGATACAACCAGATCCGAATGAGCCCGGAGGACGAAGAGCACACCGCCTTCATAACTGACTGTGAAACTTTTTGCTACAGGATGATGCCATTTGGCCTCAAGAACGCGGGGGCAACCTACCAGCGCCTGGTCAATAGAATTTTCAAAGACCAGATCGGCTGTAACATGCAGGTGTACGTGGTGCGGGCACCAGACTCAGAAGAAGACTTCAGAGCTCCATTTGGATCTCTGATTGACATTGCCCGAGAAATTAGGGTTTGTAATAAAGGTTAACCTGGTCAACCAGTTTATTTATTTTATTTATTTCTTGAGTCACCATTTAAATTTTGTTGAGTCATGTTGACTCAGTGCAAGTCCCAATGTGGTTTCAATTTGGTCCAAAATGGTGCCACATTTGTCTTCCAATCAAACCAAGGTCCAAGCAAGTGGAGGCCACACTCCAAGCCACACGCCCAGCCACACTCCGAGCACACGCCAGGGTCCAGGTGGCGCCACAGAGGCATCCCAGTGTCATGGTCCCCACACCCAAAGAAGAAAAAATCAAATTGAAAGCTAATTTAAAGGAGGCACCCATACCTGCCTATTTTACCTAAGCAAAGAAGGAAGAAAACTTCTCTTGGAGAAGAAATCAAAGAAGGACATCCAATTGAAGTTCAAATCAAAATCAAAGAGCTTAACTTGGAGTGGAAGAAAAGAAGAAATGCCATAAGAAGAGGAGGACTCCAAATCCAAATCCAACTCCAAAGGAGGCGCCATAAAAATTCCAAAAAAAATTCCTTTATGGCCGTCCCAATTTTTTTTGAAGTCTTGGTCGACCAAGAGAGGGGGTTTTCTACCTAATCTAGAGGTTGGAAGAGTTTAGTCCCACATGGGAATTTGTACAAGCTAGGAGAGAATTTTAGGTCTATATAATAGACCTCTCTTTGTAACTTTGAAAAGGAATGAAGAAAATTATTTTTTTGCTATTCTCTTGTGTTGAGTGACCTAGGTTTCTCTTCTTCCGCACTATTCTAAGTGTTGAGCTCCGTGAGGGGGTAATCCGGGTTCCATAGGAGCCTTGAGGAGGTGAGAGATCTCCATCTTTATCCAAAACCCTAGGTTAGCCACTTGAAATTCCAAAACCCTAGCCACCCTTCATTATTTTCAATCCATCAAACCCTAGATCCATCCATCTCCCATGGCCTCTCTCTCTCTACAAGTCCAGGCCGTCCACCTTCATCCAGATCCAGTCCGGCTACTTCAGATCCAGAGCAAGTTCCAAGGAAAATCACATCAGCTTCCAGGAGAATCCAGTTTTCAGCAATTTCAATCTTCAAGTTCATCAACCTGGTAAAATCTTTCCTTGACTCTCTGATTCCATCAATTGTTTTTCTTCTCTTCCAGATCTTGAGTTCAGGAGAAGCCAACCCGCCAAAGGACCAGTATTGGAGGATCCATTACGAAGATATCTGAATCCGGGATCCAACAATCTGCTCGAGAGAGTTCCTCCACCAAAATCTGTGAAG
This sequence comes from Areca catechu, assembly GCA_021397845.1. Classification (NCBI taxonomy): domain Eukaryota; kingdom Viridiplantae; phylum Streptophyta; class Magnoliopsida; order Arecales; family Arecaceae; genus Areca; species Areca catechu. Next base: position 60,909,405 of record CM038050.1, read on the forward strand.
ATCATTGTCTGGTTAGATCACCCATCTCTCCTCTTTATTTCTGTTCTTTTGAAAGTTCGGAGCGAAACCCTAGGTCTGGGAGTTTCTCAACCCCCAGCGATCCGTTGCTTCTGAACTACTCTGATAATTTAGTTTCCTTAAAATTGTGCTTTCAACTATCATATTAGTATCTTTCAATGTTAGGTTAACTTTTCTTTGATTTGAAGCCAACTTCTACAAACATATAAAAACAACAAAAAAATTAGTTAATCTTAATTTACTTCCGCATCGCGTCCCTTTATTTGTTCTGCATCATTTTTGGTATCAGAGCCCAGTCTAGGGTTTCTGATTTGCTTGCTTGCTTGTTTTGATTGTTTTCTCTTTTTATTTTGTCTGCTCGAAGTAGACTCCCCAGGACGTCCGGTCCTAGGAACTAAGCAAGGCGCAAGCCTCCTCCTCCCATTCCACGGGGTGTTCCTAGGGCGTGTAGGGGATCCATTGGGTTATAACTTCGTAGCAGGGATTATAAACGGGGAAGACAATCTAGTTGCAGCCCGTAATTGCCCTGTTGTCTAAATTATTTCTCCCTGCATAAAACTCCGAATTGCATGATTTTTGATTCTTTGAAACCAGTATAATTGAACCTATTTTTCATAATTTTTCTGTGATTTATTGGTTTCGGTAAAAATTCTGAGCATTAAAATACAGCAACTCTATTTTTTTTGTGTTCTGCAATTCAATTCTTTTTGGAGTGATCATCCCATAATTTACTTAAGGGCAATTGAGCATCTAAGATAAGGGGAGGAGTTGATTACCTCTCCTTACCCCAAAACCACCATCCAATCATTCGAACCTAGACCTAATTTAAAATCAGTTAGACCTAATTTGCCCTAGTGGGCTAGGGACACCAATTGGTCGGGTCTAGGTTAGTGTTGAGTCAGTTTGCCGAGTTATTCTGTGTGTGCTTAGCACTCAGTGTCTAGAACGGTGGTTCAGGGATCCATTCCCGAAGGGCTTGTGTGCTGGTCCGCCTACCTGGCCAATCACTGATTGGTGTCTAGGATTGGCAATCAGGGACCTAACACTCCCCTTACACCTGCCTGGCTGAGTCCTGAGTTACTACAGGCTAGCTTGCCACACTGATTGGGCATCTAGTTTGGACTCTAGGTCTAGTGATCCAGTAGTCGATTTAGTCTAGTCTCATTTTGTGTGCTTGCTTGAATCATCATGTCTACCAGAAACGGAGTGCCATATCAACCTGGTCAAACCCAACCTGATTTAGAGGCCATGATCAGAACTCTTACTGAAAGTATGGCTAAAATGAATCAGGATATGACAAACACTGTGGCCCAGTTTAGCGCACAAATTCATGAGGATCTTACCCAACTTAGGGACCGAGTCCAAGTACTTGAAGAACCTAGACATCGAAATTGGACTCCTGACCCCGATTTTAATGTGCCTCAACCTCACCCACATCAGGAGCCTAGAAGGCCTTTATATAGAGATCCTGAACCTAATCATAGGAGGCCTGAACCAGAGCCTGAAGATAGAGATGATAGGTTCATCAGGAACATCAAATTAGATGCACCCACTTTTGATGGTAGTCTGAATCCTAAGGTGTATTCTGATTGGGAGGGTGAAATGGATCAATACTTTGAGTGGTATGCTATGTCTGAGGAGAGAAAATATAAGTTTGCCAAGATGAAATTAGTGCGTCAAGCTAGGTTATACTGGGGGAACATTGAGCTAACCACTAGGAGACGGAATGTTGAGCCCATAACCACTTGGCAGGGTATGAAAGAAAAACTGAGAGATAAATACCTACCCATTTCATACCAGCAAAACCTGTTAGACCAATGGCAAAACCTGAAACAAGGAAACCGATCTGTCTCAGACTACATAACTACTTTTGATGAATACCTAATGAGATGTGATGTGAGTGAAGCCCACGAAGTCACTTTGTCTAGATTTAGGGCTGGACTGAGGGAAGAAATCAAGAGATAACTATTTCTGAGAGAGGTTACTGATCTAGACCAAGCCTACCAGGTTGCACTGAACACTGAAAAATTTCAGAGAGGACCTATACCTTCTAGGGTTAGTGCCCCAATCCCAAGGAATGGACCTAGCCAAGTTATCCCTAGTAAACCTTTTCAGGATACTTCTACCCCTAGGCCCCTGGACAAAGGTAAGGCACCTGACACCTAGAGAACCCCTAGTTCAAATATCACCTATTTTAAGTGTCAGAAACCAGGTCACATTTCCAGTCAGTGTACTGCTATAGCCTGTTTCAAGTGTCATAAGGTAGGTCATGTGGCTAGCCAGTGCCCTCGGAGATCCCTTTACATAGAAGAGGGAGAGAATGATAATTCCGAGCCCAGTGAGGAATTTGAAGAAGAAGTTTATGAGGCCGGAATGAATTTGGTTGAGGAGTATGAAGGAGAGGAGGAACCCAATGAATCTGACCAATTAGGAGTTGTAAGATGCATCCTATCCCAGAATCTAGTTCAAGAGGATTGGCGTAGGACTAACATCCTACAGACTTTTCTTAAATTAGGGGATAAGGTATGTAAGATCATCATAGATAGTGGGAGCTGTGTAAATGCCATCTCTACTAGCACTGTCAAGATGTTAGGCTTAATCCCAGTTCCCCATCCCAACCCCTATAAGGTTTTTAGGGTAGATTCTACCTCCATACCCATCCAGTCTAGATGTCAAGTCCAAATCCAAATGCAATCTTATCATGAAAAGATTTGGTGCGATGTCTTACCCATGGGGGTGAGCAGTATAATTCTCAGAAGACCTTGGTTGTATGATCATGATGCCACCCTCTTAGGAAAATCCAATACCTGTGTCTTTAGTTTCAATGGGAAGAAGATTACGATCCATTCAGTTCCCCCTAAGGACAAGGTAACTAAAGGAGCCGGTAAGGTTAAGGAGATGAAAACTGGAGTGAACCTAATCAGTGCTAAGGATCTAGAACAAGAAATTCATAGTGGTTCACCCATCTGGATGTTGACTGCTAAGGAACTTAGACCTTCGGAACCCTCAGAGCCTCCTCAAGAAGTTAAACCTGTGTTAAAAGAATTTGAGGATGTCTTTCCCGAGGATTTGCCAGACCACCTTCCACCTCTTAGGGATATCCAGCATGCCATAGATCTAATCCCAGGAGCGACTTTGCCCAACTTGCCCCATTACAGGATGAATCCATCTGAGCATGAAGAACTGCAAAAGCAGGTTGGAGAATTATTGAGGAAGGGGTTCATTAGAGAAAGTCTTAGCCCTTGTGCAGTCCCAGCCTTACTGACCCCAAAGAAAGATGGCACGTGGAGGATGTGTGTTGACAGTCGTGCCATCAATAAAATTACAATCAAATATAGGTTTCCCATCCCTAGACTAGATGACATGCTTGATATGATGGCTGGTGCAATGGTTTTTTCTAAGATTGATCTCAGAAGCGGCTATCATCAGGTTAGGATTAGACCCGGGGATGAATGGAAAACTGCTTTCAAAACTAAGGATGGTCTTTATGAATGGGTTGTTATGCCTTTTGGGTTGTCCAATGCCCCTAGTACTTTCATGAGAATTATGACCCAGGTACTTAGAGCTTTCATAGGAAAATTTGTGGTGGTCTATTTTGATGACATCCTGATCTATAGTAAGACCCCAGCAGATCACCTAGGCCACCTTAGAGCAGTCTGCCAAGTTTTGAGGAATGATAGACTCTACGGTAATCTTAAGAACTGTGAATTCATGACTAGTAGAGTTATCTTTCTTGGTTTTGTAGTAACCCCTGACGGCGTGGCGGCCGATCCTGAGAAGATTAAGTCCATAGTAGACTGGCCAGAGCCAACCAATATGCATGAAGTTAGAAGTTTCCATGGCTTGGCTACCTTCTATAGGCGATTCATCAAGGGGTTTAGTACTTTAGCTGCTCCTATCACTGATTGTATTAGGAAGGGAGAATTTCATTGGACTAAGTCAGCCCATAAAGCCTTCCTAGATCTTAAGGATAAAATGACCCAGGCACCCATTCTGAGATTACCCGATTTTTCTAAAGTATTTGAGGTTGCCTGTGATGCTTCAGGTGTAGGAATAGGTGGAGTCCTAAGCCAAGAGAATCATCCCATAGCATTCTTTAGTGAAAAACTTAATGATGCTAAGCTTAGGTATTCTACCTATGATAAGGAATTTTATGCGGTGGTGCAAGCTTTGCATTACTGGAGACATTATTTGCTACCGCAGGAATTTGTACTATTTTCGGACCATGAGGCTCTTAGATTTCTGAACTCCCAAAAGAAGCTTAACCCTAGGCATGCTAAGTGGGTAGAATATATCCAGTCCTATACTTTTGTCCTGAAACATAAGGCTGGAGTTGAGAATAAGGTAGCTGATGCCCTTAGTCGCCGATCCCTGTTATTAACTTCTGTTAGAACTGAGGTCATAGGGTTTGAGCAAATCAAAGAGGAATATGAGTCTTGTCCGGATTCCACAACTGTGTATCAGGATCTAGTTCAAGGACCATCTAGTAATCACCAGGATTATACCCTTGTAGATGGTTTTTTGTTCTTCAAAAATAGGCTTTGCATCCCTAGAACTTCTCTTAGGAAATTTTTGATTTGGGAAATCCATGCTGGAGGTTTAGCCGGCCATTTTGGAAAAGACAAGACCATTCTAGCTATTGAAGACCACTTTTCTGGCCTAGCTTGAAAAGGGATGTAGCTAATATTGTAGCTAGATGTCGAACCTGCGCTGTTGCCAAACAGCGAAAACAAAACACTGGCCTTTATACCCCACTCCCTGTCCCAGATCGTCCTTGGCAAGATGTGAGTATGGATTTTGTGTTAGGTTTACCTAAGACCCAGAGGAGACATGATTCTATCTGTGTCGTAGTCGACCGATTCTCTAAAATGGCCCACTTCTTGCCTTGTTCCCAAACCTTTGATACGTCTAAGGTAGCCACGCTTTTCTTCAATGAGGTAGTTAGACTCCATGGCCTACCTAAGACAATCGTTTCAGATAGGGATGTCCGGTTCACCAGTTACTTTTGGAAGACCCTTTGGCATAAGTTAGGGACAAAACTTAAGTTTTCAACTGCCTATCATCCTCAAACTGATGGCCAAACTGAAGTAGTGAACCGTAGCCTAGGAAATCTGCTGAGATGTCTTGTTGGTGAAAACACTAGAAATTGGGATTTATACCTACCAAGGGCAGAATTTGCGTACAATGACTCGGTCAATAGGTCTACGGGTAAAAGTCCATTTGAAATTGTACATGGGTACAAACCTCACACACCTCTTAACCTAGTCCCTTTACCTGTCCACACTCGAGTCTCCGAATCTGCTAAGAATTTTGCACAGCATGTAAAAGACTTGCATAAAGAAATTCATGCCAAAATAAATTTAAGTAATGAAACTTATAAGAAGTTGGCTGATACTCAAAGGCGAGTCAAATCTTTTGTTGAGGGAGACTATGTGATGATTAGGTTAAGGCCTGAACGGTTTCCTCCTGGAACCGTTAGAAAGTTACATGCTAGGGGAGCTGGACCATTTAGAGTGGTAAAGAGAGTAGGATCCAATGCCTATGTGCTCGAGTTGCCTCCAGAACTAGGCATTAGCTCTACTTTCAACATTACAGACTTAGTAGAGTACAGGGAGCCAGCTGTGATTCCTAGTGAGCCTTTTGAGCCTAACCCTATCATTGAGAGTGATCCCGACCCTGTGTGTCCACCAACAAACTGGCCTGTGAGGAAAGAGCAGATTGAAAAGATCCTGGATGATCAGGTTATCTCTACTCGTAATCGAGGATACCAACGGTACCTGGTCCGCTGGCAAGGAAGGCCAGATTCTGATGACTCTTGGATCTCCCGAGAAGAATTACAAGAATTGGACCCAGACCTCTTGGAGAGATACCAGAGCCAACTTGAGCCTTACTCGACAGGGTCGAGTTCCTCCCACCCGGGAGAATTGGTGCGGGCACCAGACTCAGAAGAAGACTTCAGAGCTCCATTTGGATCTCTGATTGACATTGCCCGAGAAATTAGGGTTTGTAATAAAGGTTGACCTGGTCAACCAGTTTATTTATTTATTTATTTCTTGAGTCACCATTTAAATTTTGTTGAGTCATGTTGACTCAGTGCAAGTCCCAATGTGGTTTCAATTTGGTCCAAAATGGTGCCACATTTGTCTTCCAATCAAACCAAGATCAAAGCAAGTGGAGGCCACACTCCAAGCCACACGCCCAGCCACACTCCGAGCACACGCCAGGGTCCAGGTGGTGCCACAGAGGCATCCCAGTGTCATGGTCCCACACCCAAAGAAGAAAAAATCAAATTGGAAGCTAATTTAAAGGAGGCGCCCATACCTGCCTATTTTACCTAAGCAAAGAAGGAAGAAAACTTCTCTTGGAAAAGAAATCAAAGAAGGACATCCAATTGAAGTTCAAATCAAAATCAAAGAGCTTAACTTGGAGTGGAAGAAAAGAAGAAATGCCATAAGAAGAGGAGGACTCCAAATCCAAATCCAACTCCAAAGGAGGTGCCATAAAAATTCCAAAAAAATTCCTTTATGGCCGTCCCAATTTTTTTTGAAGTCTTGGTCGACCAAGAGAGGGGGTTTTCTACCTAATCTAGAGGTTGAAAGAGTTTAGTCCCACATGGGAATTTGTACAAGCTAGGAGAAAATTTAGGTCTATATAATAGACCTCTCTTTGTAACTTTGAAAAGGAATGAAGAAAATTATTTTTTTGCTATTCTCTTATGTTGAGTGACCTAGGTTTCTCTTCTTCCGCACTATTCTAAGTGTTGAGCTCCGTGAGGGGGTAATCCGGGTTCCATAGGAGCCTTGAGGAGGTGAGAGATCTCCATCTTTATCCAAAACCCTAGGTTAGCCACTTGAAATTCCAAAACCCTAGCCACCTTTCATTATTTTCAATCCATCAAACCCTAGATCCATCCATCTCCCACGGCCTCTCTCTCTCTACAAGTCCAGGCCGTCCACCTTCATCCAGATCCAGTCCGGCTACTTCAGATCCAGAGCAAGTTCCAAGGAAAATCACATCAGCTTCCAGGAGAATCCAGTTTTCAGCAATTTCAATCTTCAAGTTCATCAACCTGGTAAAATCTTTCCTTGACTCTCTGATTCCATCAATTGTTTTTCTTCTCTTCCAGATCTTGAGTTCAGGAGAAGCCAACCCGCCAAAGGACCAGTATTGGAGGATCCATTACGAAGATATCTGAATCCGGGATCCAACAATCTGCTCGAGAGAGTTCCTCCACCAAAATCTATGAAGATCATTGTCTGGTTAGATCACCCATCTCTCCTCTTTATTTCTATTCTTTTGAAAGTTCGGAGCGAAACCCTAGGTCTGGGAGTTTCTCAACCCCAGCGATCCGTTGCTTCTGAACTACTCTGATAATTTAGTTTCCTTAAAATTGTGCTTTCAACTATCATATTAGTATCTTTCAATGTTAGGTTAACTTTTTTTTGATTTGAAGCCAACTTCTACAAACATATAAAAACAACAAAAAAATTAGTTAATCTTAATTTACTTCCGCATCGCGTCCCTTTATTTGTTCTGCATCAGTACGTGGACGACATGCTGGTAATGAGCAAACCCGAGTCGGACCACATGGCTGACTTGGCGGAGACGTTCGGCAACCTCTGACGCCATCAGATGAAGTTGAACCCGGCGAAGTGCGCCTTTGGCGTCTCCGTCTGGAAATTCCTAGGATTTATGGTGACCCAAAGAGGAATCGAGGCCAACCCGGAGAAGGTCCAGGCCATCCTGGATATGGAGCAGCCCGCCTCCAAGAAGCAAGTGCAGCAACTAACCAGCCGAGTTGCGGCCCTCAGCCGTTTTATCTCCAGGTCGGCGGACCGCTGCCGTCCCTTCTTCAAGGTACTGAGGAAGATGAATGACTTTGCTTGGACCGAGGAATGCCAGCAGGCCTTCGAGGAGCTGAAGAAGACCCTCGCATCGCCACCGTTGCTGTCCAGGCCCGAGGAGGGAGAGGAGCTTATCCTCTACCTAGCGGTTACCCCGGAAGCCGTCAGCTCAGTCTTGGTTCGAACCGACGGCCACGGGGCCCAGCGGCCGGTGTACTATACCAGCAAACTTCTCCATGACGCGGAGCTCAGGTATTCTCGGCCTGAGAAACTTATTTTTGCGCTAATAATGTCTGCCCAGCGTCTCAGGCCTTATTTCCAAGCGCACCCCATCGCTGTCCTGACGGATCAACCGCTGAAAGCAGTGCTCAGCCGACCCGATACCTCGGGACGATTGGCAAAGTGGGCACTGAAACTCAGTGAGTTCGACATTACGTACAGGCCGAGGTCGGCCATGAAGGCATAGGTGCTAGCCGACTTCTTGGTCGAATGTGCAGGCTTGGGCAAGGAGCCCGAGGAATGCCCCTCAGGCCGGTCGATGGAGATAGGCACCGACGAGCCCGAAGAGGACACCTGGATCCTCCATGTAGACGGAGCCTCAAACTCCGGCGGGAGCGGGGCTGGGCTCATCCTTGCCAACAGCAACGGGGTCGTCGCCGAATGCGCACTCCGTTTCCAATTCCCCGCGACAAATAACCAGGCGGAGTACGAAGCACTTCTTGCCGGACTTTGAGTCTCCCGCGAGCTGGGCGTAACCAACCTCAAGGCTTTCACTGATTCCCAGCTCGTGGCGGGGCAGGTGTCCGGGGAGTACATCGCGCACGACCCCCAAATGGCGAGATACTTGGAGCTCGTCAAGGCGGGCGCGTCCAGATTCCGACGCTTCAACATCTTCCATATCCCCCGCGGGGAAAACGCCCACGCGGATGCTCTCTCTCGTCTGGCGACCCTGCCGGACACGATGCTGGGACGCGCCCATGTGGAGCGCCTTGAGATCCCAAGCCTCGAGGCACCGGTGGAGGTCCACCAGGTCGGCCATGAACCCAGCTGGATAGACAAGTACGCCGCATACATCACCAATGGCACCCTGCCGGAGGACCGCGAGGCGGCTCGCCTTATCAGGAAGAAGGCCGTGCGGTTCGTCTTGATGGACGGGCAGTTGTATCGAAGATCCTACTTCTACCCCCTCCTCAAGTGCGTAGGACCCACGGAAGCCAAGCTTGTGCTCTAGGAGATTCACGAAGGCGTCTGCGGGAACCACGTGGGGGGAAGGGCATTGGCATACAAGGCCCTCCGTCAGGGCTACTTCTGGGAGACGATGAAGGAAGACGCCGCCGACTTCGTGAAGAAGTGCGACCGGTGCCAGCGTCACGCCACGGTGCAACGGCAGCCCTCCAACCCAATCTCCCAGCTCTCAGCCCCCTAGCCGTTCGCCCAGTGGGGGATGGACCTCCTGGGCCCATTCCCGCCGGCGTCTGGACAGCGGAAGTTCTTGATAGTGGCCTTCGATTACTTCACGAAGTGGGTCGAGGCCGAACCCTTGGCGAGGATCACCGAAGCAAACATCGCCAAGTTCTTTTGGAAGTCCATCGTCTGCCGCTTCGGCCTCCCCCACACCGTGGTCACTGACAACGGGCGCCAGTTCGACTGCCGGGAGTTCGAAGAATTCTGCAGCGACCTCGGCATCAAGCATCACTTTACCTCGGTGGTGCACCCCCAGACCAATGGGGATGCCGAAGTCACAAACAGGACCATCCTTCAGGACCTCCGCACGCGGCTGGACCAGGCCAAGGGCAGGTGGGCCGACGAGCTCCCCAGTATCCTCTGGGCATAAAACACCACCCCGAGGATGGCTACCGACGAAACCCCGTTCAACCTCGTCTTCGGAGCCGAGGCAGTCATCCCGATCGAGCTCAGCCTACCCACACTGCGGGTGGAGCAATATGACGAGACAGAAAACCCAGCCAGGATGATGCTCAACCTTGACCTTCTCGAGGAAACGAGGGACAAAGCCCGAATTCGAATGGTGGTGTATAGGCAACGCGTGGCCAGGTATTACAACTCCCGAGTGCGGTCGAAGGTTTTCCGTCCCGGAGACTTGGTCCTCCGGCGCGGTGAAGCTTCCCAGCCACGGGAATGCGGCAAGCTCTCACCCAACTGGGAAGGCCCATATCAGGTGGCAGAGGCCCTCCCTCATGGCGCATACTACTTGGAGGAATTGGGAGGTGCCAGGTTCCCCCGGACGTGGAATGCCTCGAACCTGAGGATGTACTATCAGTAATGTAAGGTTCCCTGCTCCTGTAATAAAGTTCCCCCACTTCAAACACTACCTTCTCACTTCGACAAGAAAGCCTACGGCATCGGGTTCAGTCCGGAGATCCTGGGCTTCGGCCTGGAAGGTGGCGTAGAACCCAGTTCGCCCACGAAAGCCCGGAGAACAGCTTGGCAAGCCGCGCAAGGCTTGAGAAAGCCTGCGACATCGAGCTCACTCCGGAGATCCTGGGCTTCGGCCTGGAAGGTGGCGCAGAACCCAGTTCGCCCACGCAAGCCCGGAGAATAGCTCGGCAAGCCGCGCAAGGCTTGAGAAAGCCTGCGACATCGAGCTCACTCCGGAGATCCTGGGCTTCGGCCTGGAAGGTGGCGCAGAACCCAGTTCGCCCACGCAAGCCCGGAGAATAGCTCGGCAAGCCGCACAAGGCTTGAGAGAGCCTGCGGCATTGAGCTCAGTCCGGAGATCCTGGGCTTCGGCCTGGAAGGTGGTGCGGAACCCAGTTCGCCCACGTAAGCCCGGAGAACAGCTCGGCAAGCCGTACAAGGCTCGAGAGAGCCTGCGGCATCGGGCTCAGTCCGGAGATCCTGGGCTTCGGCCTGGAAGGTGGCGCGGAACCCAGTTCGCCCATGCAAGCCCGGAGAACAGCTCGACAAACCGTGCAAGGATTGGGAAAGCCTGCGGCATCGAGCTCAGTCCGGAGATCCTGGGCTTCGGCCCGGAAGGTGGCGCGGGACCCAGTTCGCCCATGAAAGCCCGGAGAACAGCTCGGCAAGCCGCGCAAGGCTTGAGAAAGCCTGCGGCATCGAGCTCAGTCCGGAGATCCTGGGATTCAGCCTGGAAGGCGATGCAGAAACCATGTCGCCTGCGCAAGTATGAAGGCGATCCCAAAGATGGGCCCGCTTAAGGCCTGCTCTGCCGCCACGCGATCCGGGAGGCCCCAACCTTCGATTTAAGTAATGGAAGGACCGGGCCTGCGATCGTTTCAGCATTCCATACCAACATCTCAAAAAAAAAAAAAAAGGAAAAAGAGGAGAACTCGAGGTTTTGTCAAACTAAGGCTTTCATTAATACAAGTGGCCAGTATAAGCTGGGAGTCCCGACAGCCCGGAGTCCCCAAAAAGAAAAAGGAAAAAACACGACTACGACGACGAAAGCAGGTAAGGAGGCGCCGGGCTCAGTGTGGTGCAGGGTCGGAGCCCTCTGCCGGGGGCGCAGGCGCTGCATCCTCGACTTCGGCGGCGGCCGGCTCTTGGGGCTGCTCCGGAGCCACAGCTTCGCTAGTCGACGGTGCCGCAGGAGTTGCGTCGGCCGCACCAGAGGCCCTGCTCTCGACTCCTTGCCTCCTGCCTCCGATCACCACCCCGCTAAGATCGAGCTCGGGGAAGAAGGCCCCCACCTTCTCCCGGCACATCCGGAACCCCTTCAGGAAGGAGTCCACGGCGGCCTCCCGGACCTCCGACGTGTACTCGTCGGAAGCCCGAAATTTCGGGATGGCTTCCTGTGCCTCCCGCTTCGCGGCCTCCAGGAGTCCGTTGATGTACGCACTCCGGTCCTTCGCCGCGCTCGCATCTCGCCGGGCCTCCTCCAGCTGGCGCTCCAGCCACTGGGAATGGGCCTACAGGCGGGCCTTCTCTGCCGCGTCCTCCTCCGTACGGCGCTGGTAGGAGATCCTCTCCTCCGACAAGGAGGCCTCCAGCTCCTTGTTCCGCCCCTCGGAACATGCCAGGTCGGACTGGAGGGCTTGGTTGTTGGCTCGCAGCTCGACCCCCTTCTCCATGAGGTCTTTGACATCGATCGCGAGCTTGCCGAGCTTCTTCTCCTTCTCGGCATCCCTTTGTGCATTCCCTACGAGGAAGTTCCTCAGTAGGAGAACGTCATTCCGATCTGCACCAACGAAAACAAACCAGGTTAGGAGAAAAGAAGTTAGATCTTGAAAGAACAGAAAGGAAGGAGCTCAGGCTTACCGTGAAGAGCTGCGGGAGAATCCCGAGCAAAGCATCTGCGTAGTCCGGCCGCCCCGGGCTCGACGGTCCGGGCGGTGGAGGCGTACTCCATGATCTTTTCCGCGAGCCCTTTGTCGCGGATGACCGAGTCCCGGTGGGTGATCACCGGTGCCGGAGCTGTCAGGCCGGGTCCTGTGCCGGCCGCCCCCTCAGCTGATTCCGCGGTCGACGGGCGGGGTGGCCACCGGCTGCGCTGTCGAGGCAGCGGCGACGACGGGACCGGCGCTGGACGGAGCTGCAGGCGGTGGAGCCCTCTCAGCAGCGGCGCCACCAGGTCGCGCAACCGAGGCGTCGGCGGCCCCGCCTGAGGCAACCTGGGCGGGGGAGCGGCGGCCATCGGGCTGGGCACGGTCGCCGTCACGACCTCCTGGCTCGCCTCCGTGCGAGCCCTCTTCGCCGTGGGCTCGTCCACCTCGACGACATCTCTCCGGGCTGCGCCCTCCAAAAGGCTCTCTAGTGAGAACTTCATCCCTGCAACACAAAGGAATAGGAAGTCAGCCGGCTCGGTCATGAAGAAAAAGGGAGCAGGAGTCAAAGTAGGGCCGAATCTCACCCGTCTCGCGGATGGGACTGATCCCGGCCTCAAAAAGATTCTGCTCCGAAAGCAGAATGTCGAGTGCCGGGACCACGTCGCTCAGGAGCTGGGAATAGGCCTCCTGGTTCGCCGACTCAACCCGAGAGTTCCGGTTCGGAGTCCGGTCCGGTTCACTCCAGGCCCAGTCGACATCTTCGACTGAGGCGAAGAAAAATCGGCTCTTCCAGCCCTTGACCGAGGAAGGGATGTCGAACCGGAGACACCTGGGCCGGGGCGAAATGTACCACCAGCCGTCATCGGGGGAGCACTTCTTCAGGGTGAACATGGCCCTGAAGAGGGAGAAACGGGCAACGAACCCGTGGAAGTGACAAAAGACAATGAAAGAGAAGATGACCGGATAGCGTTGGGAGCCAACTAGGTCGGGACAAGCCGGAAATGGCTGAGAAAAGAAAGAAAGAAGGGATGCAGAGGAAACCGAAGACCCCCGAGGAGGAAGTCTTCGTAGAAGGCTATGCGGCCAGGGCCACTCATGGTGACGCGCTCCCCGGACCGCGGAACAGACAGACGAATGGACCCCGGGATACCGTAAGCATCCCGGAGCAGAGAAAGATCGCCTTCGGTCATGGTGGAAGCATGACCGGAGGGACCAGCAAGAAGAGAAGGCGGAGCAAGAAGAGAACGAAGGAGCACGGCGGGAGCAACCGGGGGAGGCCGGATCCCCCTAGGGATGCCAATGGTGACACCCCCGGGTTGCAGATGCCGGCGGATCTCCTCCGGGATCGTCTCCTCATCTGAGGAGGAAGAAGATGGAGTCGTCGGCCGGGATGGACCGGCCTCGTCCGGGTTGGAAGAGACATGGCGACGGCGCGCCATGGAAAAGAGAAGGACGGAGGATCAAAGAGAAAAGAAAAAGAAAGAGAAGGAGGGGAGCCGGAGAAGATGAAGGCACTCACCAAAAATATGCCAGATGAGCGCAGGGCAACAGGAGTTAGCCTGCAGCAAACCGCCCACGAAGCAAGGGGAAAGGCCTCGTTCTGGAAAGTCCCCTCCCTTTCAAACTCAGCGGACAGCGGCCATACCCGTCATTCCGCCTCGGGCCACTAGACGATCGCCACGTGGGTGCACGCCCGACATCGACGCCTCGTTAGCAGAGCAACGGCCTCTGCCTCGAAGCGACGCATTTATTGCGGGCAAGTGGGCGACGCGTGGCGGCTCCCCATAGGTTTTCAACCGCATCGAGCCACGGCGACGAGGATCGTGGCAATTATGATGCAAGATCTTCGCCTCCCCACGTCATGTCTGCATTTAATCCCGACGTTCCGTTCTACGACGCCCCGACGGAACGGCGGGCTGGGGGGTAACTGTTACAGCCGTGACAGTGACGTGGCCAGGCTCTGATACTGCCGAATGCGATCGAGCCACGTGTAGGTTTCTCCGGCCGAGTCAGCACCACGTCTTCAAGACCAGGTTCGGCAAGACTACAGTGCCGGCAATTTTCTAAGGCAAACTGCCCTCGCCGAGGTCGAGCTCGGATCGGAGTTCCTCTACCACCTCGATGGCGCCCAAGCCCGGAGAGGTCCGCCTAAGTGAGGTCGGCCAAAGCCAGGGGACCTCCTGCCACCTCGCCAGGTGTCCACCCAGGAGGGGTCCGCCTGGGCCGAGGTCGGCCAACCCTTCGCCCTTCGCTAGGTGGCCCCCCGGGGACGGGCCCACCTTGGCCGAGGCCAGGCGACCTCCTTTCACCTCGCCAGGTGTCCACCCAGGAGGGGTCCACCTAGGCCGAGGTCGGCTGGTCCTTCGCCCCTTTGCTAGGTGGCCTCCCGGAGATGGGCCCACCTTGACCGAGGCCAGGCGACCTCCTGCCACCTCGCCAGGTGTCCACCCAGGAGGGATCCACCTAGGCCGAGGTCGGCTGGTCCTTCGCCCCTTTGCCAGGTGGCCTCCCGGAGACGGGCCCACCTCGGCCGAGGCCAGGCGACCTCCTGCCACCTCGCCAGGTATCCACCCAGGAGGGGTCCACCTAAGCCGAGGTCAGCTGGTCCTTCGCTCTTCGCCAGGTGGCCCCCGGAGATAGGTCCACCTCGACCGAGGCCAGGCGACCTCCTGCCACCTCGCCAGGTGTCCACCCAGGAGGGGTCCACCTAGGCCGAGGTCGGCTGGTCCTTCGCTCTTCGCCAGGTGGCCCCCGGAGACGGGTCCACCTCGGCCGAGGTCAGGCCGCCCGTACAGAGAAGGTCTCAGGGAAGAGGCGCGGGCCCCGAGGCCATCCCTCGGGCCGTACGAATCCCAGACGGCGCCCCGTACGGAGGGCGGCGGCACGCGGAACATCACTTGCATCGGCCCGACAAGTTCCACGGCCGAGGGACACGATTCTGACAGAACAGGCCCTATAGATGGATGGCGCCCACGCTTGGGAAAGGGAGAGCGCTCTCGCTGGGCCCGAGGCCTGACCGGCCGCCTTACCAGCGCCGCCCTCCCTTTTTCTCTTCTGTCTTTGCCTTTTCCCTGCTGGGCTCGGCGGATGAGGTCGGAAAGCCGCCTGGCCCCCCTTCACCGAAAAGGGAAAAAAGAAAAGGACGGGGGAGGGGAGTCTCCCAGGAGGAAAAGACAAGCGCACGACGAAAGGAGATAAAGAGGGAGGAATCTGGGGACGACAAGGTAAGCAAACAAGCCTGGGGACAAAGGAGAAGCAGCGGCAAAAGGCCTCGCTCCGGAGAGTGAAAACCAGAGATCTTGAGACGGAATCACTGGGCGTGAGCTCGGCAAGGAGGCCCGGCCGAGATTCTGGTCCCCAGATCGTCTCTCTCACCAGTAAACTCTCTAAGTCTGGAACCCTTTGGGGGTTCGTCTGGAGAGTCTGTTCCTTCTCGTCGTCTACTGACTTTACCGTCGGAGCTCCCTCGCCGGGATCCCCGGCCAGGGTCTTCTAACCCCTTTTTTGCAGGTTAGCCGCAACCAGGGAGGCTCCTTCGCCAGGCGGTAAGGAGGGATCGGCGGATCCGTGGCACGGGCGCGACGGCGGGAGCGGCAACAAAATCATTTTAAACTTGGGAGTGGGGGCAGATGTCATGATATCCCAGTTTTATTTTAATTAATTATTGAGTCATTCTTTGAACTAATTTCAATTTTTGGTTTATTGGTCAAATCAGTATACAAAGGAAAATGTCTCTTAGGCTTGATGAAGATTCTGATCTACAAAAAGATATTCTATCTTCGGCTTCATATCTTTATCTTAATCTGAAGACCATGCCTAATATCTTTTTATCTTCGGCTTCATATCTTTATCTTGGTCCGAAGACCATGCCTAATATCCTTTTATCTTCGGCTTCGTATCTTTATCTTGGTCCGAAGACCGTGCCTTTTATCTTTGGTTTGTATCTTTATCTTGGTCCAGAAGCCAAGCTTATTAACCTTATGTCTTCGGCTTTGTGCCTTTATCTTGGTCCGAAGACCATGCCTTTCAATTGGATGTCTTCGGCTTTATTCCTTCGACATAATCCGAAAAGCATATTATCCCGTATTCTGGATGGTAAGTGTTTATCTTTTGTTTCCCAAAGATACTTTTCTGAAGTGTATAACTAACATTTCCTTTAGGAGCGCCACTAAAGAGAATGTTAAACTCACTTCGAATCTATTCCAGAAAAGGAAGGCATTTTGAACATGTGGGCTTTTCCAATCCCAAAATAATTGAAGTCTGTTTTGGTTGTTGCAACCACCTACATGATCGAAATCCTCAGATTGGATAAGCTCCAAAACAATTGATTCTCTGATAGCCACTACTTACGGCCATGTGGTGGTTGTACTTGCCAACTCCCATAACCATAAGTAGTTACGTTGGAGCCTATAAATACTGGTAAGAGGGGACACTCGAGGTAAGTCTTTTTGGGCTCATTCAAGCAATTCAAATTCTTCTCTCTTCCCTCTCTGCTTTCACACTCTCCATTCTACTGCTGCCTGAGTTTCTTCTGACTTTGGCATCGGAGTGTCCCCCACAGGAAGATTTCCGGTCAAGGGATCTGTTTTGCAGGTTTCGGTCAATAACGATCCGACGAAAGAACCACTCCATCCGGTCAGCAGAGATTCAGCATCAACAATATTTTTTATTAAATATTTATTAAATTAGTGTAGTCTAAAATATATTTATGGATCTAGATATTTTTTAACTCGTCGATTATATGGTAGAGAAAAAATGGGTCTCGGATAAGATGCGGAGAAATCGCATTTTGTAAATACGATTTCAAAAACAAATCGCATTTACAAAATACAATTTCTCTTTAAAATTTAATAATATTTTTAAAAAATTTTAAAAATTATTAAAAATTAATAAAAATTTTTAAAAAAAAAAAATATAATAACATGATATTATAATAATATATTACAATATATTTTACATTATAATAACTATTTTATATTCTAAAATATAATAGATATATTATAAAAATAAATATATTATAATATATTTTAAAA
This sequence comes from Areca catechu, assembly GCA_021397845.1. NCBI lineage: Eukaryota > Viridiplantae > Streptophyta > Magnoliopsida > Arecales > Arecaceae > Areca > Areca catechu. Next base: position 60,926,544 of record CM038050.1, read on the forward strand.
TATAATAATATATTATAATTTAATAATATGATATTATAATTTAATATATTATAAAATAGTATATTTGTTGATATATATGTATCGATCATTGTGGTAGCGGTAGCATACCGAGTACCGTTGGCACAGCATGACGGGATATGATATCCATCGAGCAACGGGGCTATACATGATAGATGCAAGAGCTGCGGTGTCGATGCCAGCCCGGGCACCCACCTATCTATGTCCCTCGAGACCTGATCACGTCGCATGATGGGTTCAGCCACCAGGATGGCACGTAGCTCCACCACATGCTACATTCATTGATGCGACAAGGCTGACAGAGGCTATCGAGATAACAACTGTAGCTCAGCGCATCGATCGTATCGGACCTTACATACATTTAGCCGTCCAGTCACATCATGAGGCATTGGGTCATGTCATGCAACAGGTCCGGTTGCCATGGAGGTGCGATGCTCCACCGCATGCGACGCTCGTCGGTGCGGCAAGATTAATGGAGGCCATCGGGATGGCAGTCGTAGCTTAGCGCATCGGTGGTATCCGGCCTTGTTCACATGCAACAGCCCAGTTGCGCCTTGGAAGCATTCCTCCCGATCGCAATGCGCGATGGGTTCGGCCATTGGTGCTCGATTTTACTGCATGTAGCGCCTGTCAATACGGCACGACTGGTTGGAATACCCGGTAGCCTCCATCAACCTTGTTGCACAGATGAATGCAGCGTGTGGTGGAGCTACACGCCATCCTGGCGGTCAAACCCATCATGCAGTATGATTAGGTCTCGAGGGGCACAGGTAGGTGGATGCTCGGGTTCGCACCGACATCGCCGCTCTTGCATCCCGTCACCTCCGGTCCCGTTGCTCGATGGACATCCTATACTGTTGTGCTATGTCGACGGTAATCGGCATGCCACCGCCATGATCGGTACACGCACATCAACAAATATACTATTTTATAATATATAAATTATAATATCATATAATTATATTAATATATTTATTATAATATATTATTATATTTTAAAATATATTATAATATATTTATTTTATTATAATATATTTATTATATTTTAGAATAGAAAATATTTATTATAATAAAAATATTTTATAATATATTATTATAATATCATGTTATTATATTTTTTATTTTTTATTTTTTTATTTTTAAAATTTTTATTAATTTTTAAAATTTTTAAATTTTTTTAAAATTTTATTAAAATTTAAAGAGAAATATGATGTCAAAATCATTTTGAAATGGCATTTACAAAATGCGATTTCTCCACGTCTTTTTCGAGAACTTTTTTTTTCCTACCGTACAATCCACGTGTTAAAAAAATATAAATTTTTAAATATATTTTAAACAACACTAATTTAGTAAATATTTAATAAAAAATATTATTTAAAAAACAATCTTTCTAATCAGTGTGGTACCCCTTCACTGAGTGCTGAACACTTGAACCACTAAACCAAAGACCATGGAGCGAAGCAGACTGCTCAGTACGGCCATAGCATTGACTACAGCTTCTTAGATTTCCGCAACGTCCTCGTGTTAGCTTTACCTGGACAGTGACCCTAAAAAGAAGACAGAAGCGAAACTTCCTGGATTTTTTTTAAAATAATATAAAAAAAATTTAATTATAAAAATAGGTAATCCGTAAAATATTTACGGATTTAGATGGCACGTGAGAAAAACGTAGAAAAAAATAATAATAATAATACGTGGTATTTTGGTGGCCTGCATGGCCGAAAAAGACGAATTCACTTTAGAATTCGCCTTTTCAAAAGAGAAATTCACTTTAAAATTCGTCTTTTCAAAAGAGGAATTCACTTTAGAATTCATCTATTCCAAAAGAGAAATTCATGTTAGCCTTAATTTCGTTCTGAATTCGTCTTTTCAAAAGCCGAATTTAAGCCTGGTAGCCGGTCCCTGCTTTGACACGTGTCGATCGGGAGGTCTTACCGATCGACACGTGGCTTCGAAACCTGGGCGGTGGAAAGATGGATATGAATTTGTCTTTCCAAACGACGAATTCGCCTGAGAATTCGTCGTTCGAAAAGACGAACTCAGGCAGACCCTTATATAACTGTTCTTCCTTTTTTTTTTTTTTCGCTGTTCTTCCTCCGATTTTTTTTTTTTCCTTTCCGGTGGTCCCTCACCTCTCCGGTCCGATCCTATGATAAATTTTGTTTTATCTTCTTGTGGGGTCCTTACATTGAAGATCACTCTTGCTCATCCATTCCGGTAAGTTTTTTTTTTTTTTTTATTTTTTTAGTATTTAAATTTTATTTTGATTAATATTTTTTTTTTGTAGATATGATTGTTGGCTTTTGTTGGATGATCTAGATCTTGTTCTTCCATATTTCATTATCCGGATTCAAGATAATTTTTTTTTAAAATTTATAAATATTTGATTGTTTAAATTAAATTTTGTATATATTAATTTAAATTTGAATTAAATTTTTTATTACATATTTGAGTAATTAAATGTTATGTTTTGAATTTTTATGATAAATTTTTTCGACTTTATTATTTAATAATTTATATTATTATTTTATATTATTATTTTATGATAAAATATAATTTTTGCTTTAGAGAGAGTAATATCTTTGTTGTATTGTAATTTGATTTTTTTTCCAAGCTAAATTTATATTTTATAATTGTTATTAGGATTTTTAAATTACAAGTTACAATTATGTCTCATAATTGCTTATACTAGATTATATCATGTTTAATTTTCAACATGTAATTCACTATAAATAAATTATTCGATACAACTTGGTTAGGTCTATGATGACCAGATTACCATGAAACCTGTCACAAGGTTAGAAATGATTATATTAGATATTTTACAATTTCATCTATCTGTTGAATTAGTATTAGGCTAAAAGGACTAATCTAGGCATGTTCCCTTAATTTTAATTTGGATTGGATAATTATTTGGATTGAAAATTAAGAATCAATCTAGACTAGCTACATCTTTGCTTAATTTGAAAGTTGATGAGCATTATCTCTCATTTCCATTAATATTTGCTTAAGAGATGGAATTTATTTTCCATTCAGGTATATGCCAAACTAGTTAATAGACTAGACCTTTCACTTATGTTACGGGATGGTGCAAGTAAGATATATTTATGACTTGCATCATGGTAAGAGGATTTTTATTAGATTGGTAGGACTAATCCTGGAATAAAGACAATAGAGTATCATTTTGTACAATGAGATCCATTGATCACATTTGGATTATTTTTCTTGATAATATCTTGAATTCATCATTTTTAACATCAAAGATAAGCTATATGCTTGTTATTCTACGAGGGATGTATTAACAATTGCACGTGGATAGTGTTATGGTATGTACCCATACAGTACGATGATGGAAAATGATGTCACTGTATGTAATTGATTTTAATTGGTAGTTTAGTTAATTTACATTTTAATTCCTAGACATAACTTGTTAGGATTATTTACAAGGCCATTATAAAGGGTTTAGGTACAATTGCTTTATCACCTATTAGATCACCTATTCTTGTGTATTCTCAATTCAAATTAAAAAGGTTATAAGGTGATGATCGAGATCTGTTACGCCGTTCGGCTTGTCCCGGGTCGGACCGGCTTCGGGCGCCCGATCGGTCGACTTCCATGTAGAGTCCCACCCCATGGTGGCTGACCTGGGGGCTTCGCGGACTGGCGGGTGCCTCACCGTCCGCGCATTGCCCCTCTTCACGGCCCCGGTCGGCTCCTGGGATCCTGTCGATGGCTCCGGTTGGCTCCTGGGGTCCTTTCGATGGCGAGTCTAAAAAATTTATTAAAATTAAAAAAATATTTATTATTTCATGAATTAAAAAATGATATATATTTATAATGATTAATTAAATAATATGTAGTTCCAATTATTAAAATTTAAAAATTTAGTATTATATTTCAAAAATTAATTAATGGTTTAATTAATGTAAAAAAATAATGATATACTAAAAAATTTTTATTAAAAATTTGAATAAAATTTTTATTTAGTAATACTTAGTTATGAATAAAATTTGAAGTTTACATATTTGTAGTTTTTTTTTATTAAATAAATGTGTAGCATGAATTTTTATAGCATGTATTGTGTACATATTGATATCAGTGATGTAATTATGATGTAATTGTAATTGTATTTAAATGATTAATTATCATAAATTTTCTATATATATTTTTATAAAATTTGTATTTCATTGAACCGTAGACCCGTCAATTGCTTGATATGCATATTCTGTAGTATCCGTACATGTTTTTATACTTGTACAGATCTGAGAATTATGCATGTTGATCAATTGATTATCCAATTTGGACAGTTTGGGAATTGCAAATAATTTTACAGGTCAATTTATAGTAATCAAACGATGTGCAATGAAGGCCGAATGAAATTTCGATCATCATTTTCTTTTTGTTCTTCGCATACATAAATATTTGTATGTGGAGAACTAAGGGAAAATGCTGCCGAAATTTCATTTGGTCTTCATTGCATACCGTTTGATTACTATAAGTTGACCCGTAAAATTAATGCAATTCCTGAATGGGATAGGGCCTTCACCTAGTAGTTGATGATATGATGCATTCATCATGATAGACAAATAATTATGTTTTGAATTTTATTGTCATATTAATTATGTAATTTAATTAGTTTGTTAATGATATCAATATATGAGAAAGTTATTTCTAAATATATTTTGTTAATTAAACATGTAGGATATAATGGGAGAAAGAATCACAGCATTATGTTATATGGGTGGTTCTATGATTAATGGATCAAATGGAATTGAGTACAATTAGGGACCAAAAAAGGCAATTAGAATCAGTTCTGATATGACATTTCAAGAGTTGGAAAATAAAATATATAGAGTTCTCCGTATTGATAGAACTGGAAAAAAAGTTTTGATTATCTATAGATATCCACAAGTTATCTAGCCAACATTTGTAAAGTACGAACATGTTCCATTAACCGATGATGAAGACATGGAGATGATGTTTTCAACTATCGGTTCACATTCATGTATATCGGGTGCAGAGTTATATATAGATATCCAAACCATTGAAGCTCCTGAACCTGATTGCGAACATGATGATTACGAAGAAGCTGTTCGAAATATAGCACCCCACAGTGTAACTGAACATGTTCTATCATATAGTACTCCGAATATTGCAGATAATGAAGTAGAAAATATTGGCTCAGTTTTTACTGTAGATCCGTTACGTACGGTGGACAGTACTGTACCGGAAAGTAATATTAGAGAAGCATCAATATATACAGCTGCTGATGACAGGGTGCATGTCAATAATCAACTTTTTAGTGAGAATGATGATGAAAGTGAACATGACTTGGCTGACAAAGGTGACGAGGCCGGTACTTCACATCCAGTACGAAGTCCGGATGATACCACTATTCCAAATTATTCTACATTTGAAGCTCCATCTAGAACATTTACCCAGATTGATTGGAATGCTGCAAATATGTCAATGTATTATTCAACGCAGGAATAACATGTTATATAGCAAAGGAATGAGGAGTTACGTAAAGGACTTCGTTTTATAGATAAGGCAGAATTGCAGACTGCAGTAAAACAATATTCTGTTGAAAGACATCATGAATTTAAAGTTATTGAATCAAATCCAAATCTATGGCATGTCAAATGTAAGAGCAAAGATTCTGGTTGTCAGTGGATGCTGAGAGGTATTAAACGGCATAATTTTTTTGAGATCTCACGATATACCGGTCCTCATACATGCCTATCTGCAATGATGTCTCAAGATCATTCTGGTTTGGACTCCACTTTAATTGCTAATGAAATTCGGGACCTGGTTAAAGAAATTCCTACCATTGCTATTGTTGGACTTGGTACAGTCATAAAGAACAAATACAACTATACACCAAGTTATAGAAAATTATGGGATGCCAAACAGAAGGTGATAGCGATGCTGTTCGGAGATTGGGATATGTCATATCAATTGCTTCCGAAATGGTTGCATGCTGTACAAACATTTAATCCGGGTACCTGGGTTAAATTTATCAGCACTCCAACTGGTATACCAAATTGTGTCCAGTTTGATCGTATATTTTGGGCCTTTGCACCCTCGATTGAAGGGTTTAAGCACTGTCGTCCGGTCATAAGTATCGATGCTACTTTCATGTATGGAAAGTATAAGGAGAAATTGTTGATTACAACTGCTATTGATGGAAATAATCAGATCTTTCCACTTGCATTAGGTATTGTTGATGAAGAGTCAGCGGACACCTAGGATTGGTTTTTAGCTTGTATCAGAAATTGTTACAACACGTCAGGAAATTTATCTAATTTCTGATCGACATGCTGGTATACTTGCTGCAGTACAGAATGATTATCTGGGTTGGCAGCCACCGCATACTTATCATGTATATTGCCTGCGTCACGTGGCAAGTAACTTCAATTTAAGATTCCGTGATCCCAAACTAAAAGATGTGGTGAAAAGAGCTGGAATGCAAACGCAGCCTAGAAAATTCTATAAATACATGAGAAATATTGAGAAATTTAACCCAGAAGCTGTTCAATGGTTGAATGAAATTTCTTTAGCAAAATGGACACGTTCACATGATGACGGATGACGGTATGGGATGATGACAACTAATATATCCGAGTGTTTCAATGGAGTTCTGAAAAATGCTCGATTTCTTCCCATAACAGTATTGGTACAGTTGACTTTCTTTCGCCTTGTGTCATATTTTGAAGGCCGATGTATCCAAGCAATAGAGGCAATGGACAGAAATGAAAGGTTTACTCTTTTTGTTACGAGACATGTCATCTCCAACCAAGCCAAAGCGACATCGCATACCATTACCCGATTTGATAGAGCAACTGGCTTGTTCCAAGTCCAAACTGCTAGACGTGGACCGAACATGAACAAGGGTGATAATACACAGGTATTTATGATCTTTATGTATCATTGAAAATATGTTATTACGTTGTGTATATGCTGAATTATGATTTTTGATGCTGTAGGTTGTTCATCTTTCCAAGCAGACATGTACATGTCAGAAGTGGCAATGTTTTCATTTACCTTGTTCTCATGTCATGGCTGCTTGTGCACATGTTGCCATTGATTTTAAAATATACATTGATCGGTACTATACATTACACGATTATCATCGAACTTATATGCCACAATTTCAACCAATTCCTCATGAAGAATATTGGCCCCAGCAAAATGAACACGGTATCATTATACCTGATGCAAATAGGCTGTGACAGAAAGGTAGGCCACGATCCACGAGGATCAGAAATGATATGGATATAAGAGAAGCCGGCAACAAACGCAAGTGTACAATCTGTAAAGAAGAAGGGCATGGTAGGCGGTCATGTCCAAGGCTTCTACAAGCAGATTAGTTAAATTATATCAGTCATATTTTACAAATATTTTAATATATAGATTGTAATGTATTAGGCTAATCTTGTCATTGCTTTGTATTTTATTTGATGGATTGTAATATATGGATATGTTTTATTGTCTGATGTTTATAGCTTGTATATGGATTGATGTCCTTACTATGCATTAAATGGGCTTTGTGATTGATTTTCTTTGAGTTATCGCAGTTATGGATCCTGGTCCTTTTGATAGTAGTGTACTACATGGTCAGCCTTCACATAGATCATCTTTGGTCTGGGAGGGACAGGATGTTGTTTTGCACTGTCGACGTCGAGAGATGGTTATGCGCAGATCGATACCGCTCGATCGTCGTATTTTGTCATTGCTGATGCAGTCCGGATTCTACGGTCTAGCACGTGTTGGATTTATTAGATTGGACTGGCATTTGATCACTGCTCTCGTCGAGCGGTGGCGTCCGGAGACACATACTTTTCATTTTCCGCATGGAGAGGCGACCATCACCTTACAGGATGTTGCTATTCAGCTAGGTTTGCTAGTAGATGGTCTACCAGTGACGGGTAGTACACGGGTAGACTGGAGGCAGCTTTATCTTGACTTATTAGGGGTCGTCCCACCAGATGATAGATTGCATGGATCTCGACTGAGCTTGGTCTGGCTTACCAAACACTTCCAGGATTTAGCATTCGATGCGGATGAGGCAGCCATTCAGTGCTATGCTCGTGCATATATTTTACAGTTGATGGGTGGGTGCCTTTTTATGGATAAATCTGGGAACAACATGCATCTATTATTTCTACCTTTATTAGCGGATTTCGAGACAGCCGGACAGTATAGTTGGGGTAGCGCTGGACTCGCTTGGTTGTATAGAGAGATGTGCAGGGCGAGCCACAGAGATGTTACTGATATTGCTGGTCCGCTGTTGCTACTACAGTTATGGGCATGGGATAGAGTTCCGATTATTGCACCCCACAGATTACTTCGACAGGCTCCAGATCCGATGATCGATTTTGATGATGATGGAGCCGGTTTACCACAGGGACCATTAGGGATGAGGTGAGTTTGGAATTTACATAATATTTTTATGCCATGTATGAAATATATTATTTTAATTAATTAATTTAATTAATTTATTTTGTAGATGGAGAGATCTTTTTTTTGTCACACAGGTATCTATGCATGTGGTCTCTTCGTATCATTATTTACTTGATCGACTGCGACCCGATGAAGTAATAAATATTAAATTTTTGATAATGATTGTCTTGTTTTATTTGTTCTTGTTTAATAAATTATACTTTAAATTATTTATAAACAGGTCATATGGCAGCCATATACTGCCGCAATGATTGCACAGTTACCAGACTACTATCTACAGGGTCAGGAGATCTGGTGTAGTAGAGTGCCACTAGTATATTTTTATATAGTAGAGTGGCATTTACCCGATAGAATGATGCGCCAGTTCGGGATGCGACAGGTCGTGCCAGATCAGATTGATACGTTGTCTGCACTACATCGTATTGATATGAGAGGACGATCTGATCAGGATTGGTCCACCATTCATCGGGATTATATACAGTTATAGATGAGTCGTCATGACTATATTATACATGGCGATCCATTCGATGGTACCATGGATTATCACGATCCTTATATGCAGTGGTATCGTAGGATCACTCATCGATTCATCAGTCACAATGGTGCAGTATATGATTACATGGTAAGTAATTTAAATTTTATTATTTAAATTATAATATACGTTTAAATTTTGTCAAACTAATTAATTTTTTTATTTATAGGGTAGTAGTTTTGCGACGATACTTGAGCGTGCGACCTCCCCGGATATACATGATATATATCACTCTGCCCTCCATACTCTTGGCGAGCATGCACGGATTCCACTCCATGAGTTTTATCAGGAGGGAGACAGGGAGGATGAGACTCCTTCGCCTTATTATCCATTTGCATCTTCATCCGGAGCACCTCCGTCAGCTCATCACAGACGAGGTACGAGATGACATAGCACCTCTCCACATCCGATGCACGAGTTCCATCTACTTTGGATGTGGCATCACATTTTGATTATACTACTGCACCGGATTTCATGGGCTGGCAGCATGATTATTCCGGACATGGAGCATCATCGTCACATCATATATCTGCACAGCAGGCATCACATGATGTAGACCATGCTGTATATCAGGCCTCACACGATATAGAGCATGAGACAGAGCAGCATCAGCCACTTCCGATCCGTCGTCGTATACAGCCTGCACGCACTAGGAGACGGCCACCATGTGGGACCGAATAGTCATTTATTTTAGAATTTATTGTAATTCATGTTTTCTTGTTAATTTATATAAGAATTATTTATATAAGTGTTTATTTACATATGTGTTTATATGTGTTCTGGCCTAAAATAGACAAGCATTATTTATTTGTGTTGCCGATCTCGCCACCGCGCATGTAGCTTCAGAGCCGCTGATTTGATTAGACTGTCTCGTCCTGAGGTCTCCTGGCTCTCAGTCCTGTAAGACAAGGTCAGAGGCCCTGGCCGGGGGTCCCGGTGAGGGAGCTCCGACGGTCAAGTTAGAGAACGGCGAGAGTGACCGTCTCAGGGGGCCACCTGGCGAGGGAGCAAGGGGCCACCGGCTTCGGCCGAGGTGGGCCCTCGACACCTGGCGGAGCGGCAGAGAGGCGCTCGACTTCGGCCGAGGTGGACCCGTCTCCGGGCGCCACCTGTCGAAGGAGCGAGAGGGCCCTGACCGACCTCGACTTCGACCGAGGTCCATAAAATATTTAATGTAATTTGTTAAATAATATATTTAAAATATTTTAATTTAATAATAATAAATTTTTCCTTTTTTCAGTAAAATCGTGGAAGGATCCAACCCTCGGTCCTGTCACCATCCCGATTGCTAGTCCGGCTACCACCAGGATATGATCATCGGTCATGTCACCATCCCGATTGCCAGTCCGGCTACCATCAAGATCCGATCATCGATTCACCTACAGGTCCTGCTACCAGTGACCATCGGTCCACCTATCAGTCAATCCACATATCGGTCATGTAATTTTTTTATTAATTTTTTATTTTTTATAATAAAATTTTGATACATGGGTGTTTTTAAAATTTTTTTTAAAACAAATTCATTTTAATAACAAAATTTTTAATATAAAATCAATATTTTTAAAACACAAAATTCATGGATTTTTTTTTTTTTATCAATTTCTACATGAATTCGTCCTTTGTAAGGACGAATTCAATTCAATTGAATACGTCTTTCACAAAGACGAATTCAACTTAACTGGATTCGTCTTTTAAAAAGACGAATGCAATTAAATTGAATTCGTCCTTTCAAAGGATGAATTCATCCACGTCACCAACTTCACCAACATCGATAAATAAATTTTGCATTACCTATTTTTATAATTATTTTTTAAAAAAATATTATTTTAAAAAAATACTCAAACTTCCTACCCTCTAAAATTCACGGAATGGCATGGACTTCGGGCTTTGGAAGCGAGAGGGGAACTTTCTCGGCTTCTTCCCATGCATTCTGGGGTCTAATATCCGACCACAAGAGTCCACCAGTGAAGGACACAGCATGGGTGCCAGCAGCTCTCTTTCTCCACGATAACCTTTTAATAAAACAAATCTCAGGTACGTGGAGGTTTCCATGCCATCCCCCGAGGCTACCGAGAAAGAGAGATGGACTCACGGGACGCGCTGCATGAGCTGCCACCGTGTTAAAAGTTTCATGAGGGCAATGTTTGAGCTTCCTTCGTTTTTAGCCTAAAAGAGAGAGAAAGGACAAGGGCTGCATCGGCCAGCGAGCCTCAGCTGGACCACGCACGCGTCATGCATGGATTTGTAGTTTTGCTGATAGTCGATAAGCGTAAATGCATTGCTGTCTTGTAGCTAGGCATGAGTAAATACTAATTAATTTTTCAACCAACCTTTGCGACCGCCGATGTAGGAAGCTCAATGGCATGTGTGGCAAATAACCCTTTTTATTTATATATGCAACTTCTTAGTCAACATCAAACTCATGGAAGAACTGCAATTTTTGGTCAAGTGCATCGCAGAATGCGGTGCATCTTTAAATGACCGCTATCCAAAAATGAATGGCCACTAAACTTAAGGGTCCATGAATGCATGCATGCTTCATACTGTTTGACGACCATGTATCTGATGGCGGTTATCTTGAGATGCATCGCAATTTACAACATGACCCATACACAGTAAAAAATATTGATTTTATTAGTGTGATACCTGATACGGATCCCGTATATTTTGGGATCCGATTGATCTGTAATATTCCTTGTATATCATATGCATTTTAATAAATCAAGTGGAACCCCCTTTCATGGGATATCGGAGTTATTCCAAATATTAGAATCATCATGGTATCAGAGCCTCCGATCCACCTTTCTCTTCTTCATCGCTAATCCCTAAACCTCTTCATCATCCTTAATTCCCTCTTTCCAAATCTCTCATCCCTCTCCGATTAAAACGATTTCCCATAGCTTCCCCTGCTTCCCGACGTATGATCACCGGCACCTCTGCCATTGCTGTTGCCGCTGCAAGCACCTCCGAACGGTACCCATCACTGCCGCCGTAGCTGACCAGATCGGACACCATTGCTATAGCCATTGCTGCTGTGGTCGTTGCACTGAGGTTGCCTCGTCGCTGCCGCCGTTGCCGCTACGACCGTTGTGCCATCGTCACCGCTAGAAGTCTCCACCACCATTGCCATCGGATCAGACACAGCGTCAAGGTTCCACCAGTGCCGTTTCTCTTGCCAGCTGGCATCCTTCCCCCTGATCTCCTTCTTGATGTCCTAGGAGGAGCATTGGACAGTGGGATCTCCGTCGCCTCTTTCTTCTCTCAATCCTCTGCCAGCGCCGTTCTTCTTGACAGTCGGCTTCCTTCCCGTCGATTCCCTTCTTAATGCCCTAAGAGGAGGACCGGACAGTGGGGTTTCCCTAAGAGGTGCCGATTGGCTGTGATGAAGTATGGTATAATATATGGGCCATCAGCACACCGTGATTTTTGGTTGGCAAGGTTTATATGAAAAGGTTTATGTGACAGATCCCAGAGTATGACAGATCCTAGAGTATCAGTGGACCTCGGATACTAGATACTTATGAAGCATACCACTTGAGTGTTATCTCAAGTCAGGTTTTTTCCTCTCCCTCCTTGACTTTGAGTTCTTACAATTGTCTCTAGAACCAGTTTTTTTTGGTATGATGAATCCAACTACATTGACTTTGAATGACCTTGAAGTCCACTTAAATAAACTTATACATAGAGATATGGGTAATTATGGAGGAGACAATTTTAATTCTACTCTTCAGACCATCAATGTTAAACTAGATGGACCAGGAAACTATCTGAGTTGGTCCAGTCATGCTTGCCTCATCTTGGAGTCTAGAGATCTTGAAGGGTTTATTACAGGTGAGTTGAAAAGGCCTGATGGAATGGGAACTGATGCAAAGAGATGGAAGAATAATAATTCCTTGGTGTCAGCTTGGTTGTTGGGCTCTTTGACTCCATAGATGGCTAAGACCGTGGAGAAGTTAGCAAGTGCATATGAAATTTGGACTGCTTTGGTAATAATATATTCTCAATAGGGGAATACCATGCAAGCTCACAAAATACAATGTGAGTTTAAGGATCTGAAACAAGGAAGTATGTCTATTGTTGAGTATATATTTGAGATTAAAAGGCTATGGTCTGATCTAGATTTTTTTGATCCACTCTCTTTAGCTTGTTCCGAGGATGCTGAGGCTGTACAAAAATAGATTGATAGGCGAAGAATTGCTGATTTTCTTCATGACTTAAATCCTGAGTTTGAACACCGACGAGCCACCATACTTGCAGCCAAAGAGTGGCCGACTCTAGATGAGGCTATCTCTTCTATTGCCAGTGAAGAATCACAACTACAGACCATGTCTTCAACTTTTGGAGCTCCATCTAGATCTACCCTGTCTGCTGTTGGTTCTGCCCAATCCTCACAGCCATCATCTTCACGTGCTACTCGTGTTTCTGCCTCCATGCGTGACAAGATTTGTCACCATTGTCATCAGCTTGGTCATATTAGACCCTACTACCCTGAGCTTCGTAGTAAGACTCCAGGAGGTCGAGGAGGTGCTCATAGCGGAGGGAGAGGAGGTCATGGTGCTCGCAGCAATGTTTTTGCATATCAAACTACTGTGCCTAGGGATACCTCTATCCACACAGTTACTATTGATGTACCTGGAGATACTGCTACTCATACAATCACTAAAACTGCAGATGTGTTACAGGCCTTTCATCAGTTCAGATCCAATCTTGAAGCTTCTACCAATACTGTTTCTTCTAAAAATATTACTTCTTCCAGTCATAATGGTAACTTTGCTCATATAAGTCCAGACATACAAGGTATGGCATTTAGTTGTATTAGTCTTCATAATAATTCTTGGATTATAGATTTTGGAGCATCCAGTCATATGACTAGATCATCTAATAATTCATCTCTTACTCTCCTAGTATAATCAATAAGTCTGTGCATTTAGCTGATAGCTCAGTTTCTAGAATCTCTGGGCAAGGATCTATTCACTGTACACCGAGTTTACCTCTCGGTCTGTTCTACATATTCCAACATTTCCTGTTAACCTACTATCTATTAGTTCTATTACTCATGATCTTAAATGTTCTGTAACTTTCAATGAGCATAACTATGTTATTCAGGAAGCTTGAATAGGGAAGAGACTTGGGACTGGAATAATGCGTGATGGGCTGTATGTTCTTAAAAATGGCTGTTCAAAAGCTGGATACATGGCTGCTGCATGTGAGTCACAGAAGTCTAAATTATTGCTACTACATTACAGGCTTGGTCATCTTCCTTTTACTCTTATGGCACAGAATTTCCCCTCTGAGTTCAGTAACATCGACAAGCACCTCTTGGTTTGTGATGCATGTGAGTTTGCTAAACACGCACGTAGTATTTATTTAGTTTCAAGTAGTAGGAGTTATGTACCTTTTCAAATTGTTCATTCTGATGTATGGGGCCTATATGGAACAACTTTTATCTCTGGTCATAGGTGATTTGTGACCTTTATTGATTGTTATAGTAGAACAACATAGGTTTACCTAATAAAGAATAAAAATGAAGTTTTCTCTTGCTTAAAGGATTTTCATAAGATGGTCTTTACTCAGTATGCTACTGCTTTGAAAATTTTTCACTTGGATAATGGAACTGAATATGTGAATAAGGAGTTTGGTGAGAATTTGTCATCTCATGGTATTATTCATCAGACTACTTGTGTTAACACCCCTGCACAGAATGGAGTTGCTGAACATAAGAACAGATATTTATTAGAAGTGACTCGGTATTTATTGTTTACTATGAATGTGCCAAAGTTTTTATAGAATGAAGCTGTCCTTACCGTAGCTTACTTAATCAATCGAATGCCTCTTCGGGTGTTAGGGTATAAAATCCCTGTTGAATATCTCACCGGAGTGACTTCTTATATTGTACCTCCTCGTGTATTTGGTTGTGTTTGTTTCGTGCAGAATCATCGACCATCTATGGATAAACTTGATCCTTGGGCTCTAAAGTGTATTTTTGTCAGATACTCTCCAACCAAAAGGGGCTACAAGTGCTGGTGTCCTTCTAAACGGAAGCTCTTAATCAGTATGGATGTTACTTTTCGAGAATTCGAACCTTTTTATGGTGGCTCTTCTGATTTTTCCTCCTTACTCAAATCCTCTCCCAACTTAGGTATTCCTTGTACCGGTCGAGAGGGGGAGACCATATTGGATGTTTTTGATAATCCTATTATAGAGATCACCTCTATCCCTAATGTTCTTGATCAGAGGGATAATCCTGAGCCCAATACTCCTAATGATAACCAAAGGGATGATGCTGATGACACTCCAAATTATCTATCACTCCAACTCAAGAACAGCCCTACACGCATTCTCCAGAATCTCGATCCTCATCTCCTATTCCAGCTTCGTCTCCTTCGTCCTTGCCTCTATCTGAGATAAGTGGTAATATTTTTGACCCATATGTTGATTCTCCTTATGAGTTACCTATTGCTTTACGAAAAGCTCCTCGTTATGCTAGTCGTCCTATACGGTATAGGTATGATATCACTAACTTTGTATCTTATTCTTGTTTATCCCCCTCATATAATAGTTTTATAGCCTCACTGCATTCTATGTCTATACCTAATGACTGGAAGATGGCAAAAAAAGATCCTCGGTGGAAAGAAGCTATGTTAGAAGAAATGAGAGCTCTGGAAAAGAACATGACATGGGATCTTGTATCTCTACCAGCTGGAAAATAGCCGGTTAGTTGTAAGTGGATCTTTACTATAAAGCAGACTTCGGAGGGCACTGTTGAATGCTATAAGGTCAGATTGGTAGCTAGAGGCTTCATACAGATATATGGGATCAATTATGATGAAACCTTTGCTCCTGTGGCAAAGATGAATACTGTTAGAACCATTATCTCGTATGCAGCCAACTTCGATTGAAATTTATACCAACTAGATGTAAAAAATGCATTTCTACATGAAGAACTTCAGGAGGAGGTGTATATGCAGATTCCACCCGGCTTTGCCACAGCTCAAACAATTGAAAAGGTTTGTAGATTGAAACGATCTTTGTATGGGCTAAAACAATCTCCACGAGCTTGGTTTGACCGATTTAGGCAAGCTGTCATGTCAATAGGCTATCATCAAAGTAATGCTGATCACACGCTCTTCTTCAAGCAATCCTATAGACGAATTATACTTCTTATTGTCTATGTCGATGATATCGTGATTACTGGTAATGACATAAAGGAGATAGCATGTCTGAAGTCTCAATTAGCACAAGCATTTGAGGTCAAGGACATGGATAAACTATGGTACTTTCTCGGAATTGAAGTAGCATATTCTTCTAAGGGAATTTATCTTTCCCAAAGAAAGTATGTTTTGGATCTTTTGACTAAAATAGGAATGCTCGGATGTAGACCTGTAGCTACACCTATTGATCAGAATCATAGACTTATATCTAACTCTGGCACTCCAGTGGATAAGGATCGTTATCAGAGATTGGTAGGAAGGTTAATTTATTTATCCCATACCAGACCTGATATTGCCTTTGCTGTAAGTATGGTTAGCCAATATAGCATGATCCCCACTCAAATCATATGGAAGCAGTATATAGGATTCTTTGATACTTGAAGAATTATCCTGGAAGAGGGCTATTATATTCACGACATGGACACCTTCATATTGAAGGATATACAGATGTTGACTGGGCTGGTTCCATAGATGATAGACGCTCGACCTCTGGTTATTGCATATTTGTGGGAGGAAATCTTGTTACATGGCATAGCAAGAAATAAGATGTGGTGGCTTGCTCAACTACTGAGGCTGAATATAGAGCAATGGCACTTGGAGTTTGCAAAATACTATGGCTAAAAACCTTGTTAACAGAACTTCAATTACTTCATGATACTTCATTACTACTCTTTTGTGATGCCATTAACATAGCAAATAATCCTGTTTGGCATGATAGAACCAAGCACATTGAAATTGATTAGCATTTTATCAAGAAAAAGCTCACCTCCGGGGTCCTTCAGATCTTGCATGTTCGATCTTCAAATCAACTAGCTGAAGCTCTAACCAAGGGATTAAGTTTAAGTCATTTTACTTCTATTTGTACCAAGATGGGACTTATCAATATATTTGCCCCATCTTGAGGGAGAGTATTGGTGTGATACCTGATACGGATCCCGTATATTTTGGGATCCTATTGATCTATAATATTCCTTGTATATCATGTGCCTTTTAATAAATCGGGTGGAAGCCCCTCTCATGGGGTATCAGAGTTATTCCAAACATTAGAATCATCAAGTTGTTAGAATAAACTTTTACATACCCATCATTTTATTATTATTTTGTTAAAAAATATTGAAGGATATATACATGCTAGGAATTTTGTACAGTTTAAACTCTGAGGAATCCGTTGAGTGTAACACTGGGGAAGAGATGAGGTTATTTCATGCCACTAATGACTTGCATATCCATGACTTGAATATATGACAGAATTCTTTTTCTTTTTTATTCGCAAAAGGCCCGTAGAGCTATAATTATCTAGCAAAAATGTAACAGTTGATTATCTTCACAAAGAAGAAATCTTACATTTTCTGAATGAAGGAAATTCACAACAACCAGAACATATATTGGAGAATCCCACATAATTACAAAATACTGATTCCCATTCAAGATTATAATTCCATTAATGATGTCGATACCACGAAAAGAAAGAAAAAAAAAGACATACAAATATAATTTAAATAGACATACAAAGCTTCACCATAATAAACTAGGGCTGGAAATGGGCTGGCCCAAAAGCTCATTATTTGGAACTGGACTGGGCCAGCTCAATAAACTTCGGGCTGGCCTAAAATTGGTTCAGGCTTCGGACCAAATTTTAAGCATATCGGACTAGTCTTTGGGCTGTAAACTAGAGTCCATTTAATTTTTGGGCCAAAGGGATGCCCGGATTTGGTCTAAAAATTCTTAAAATGTAGACTTTGGGCCGGCCCATTTCCAGCCTTAATAAGAACATGCATTCTCAACTCCGTACAATGTTCTGTCAACAAGAAATTTCAAATTTCTCACAAAAGGCTCTTAAAAAAAATCCTCTCAAAGCTATCTTTGCCCCTACCTGGCTCTAGATCATTGAATTCTAGGACCTTCTCCCTTTTTTATGGAGCCCAAAAGAGATTTAAAAGATGTCAAATAGACTCCTAAAGGATCTCTAATGTTGTCTGCCCAGTAAAGGATGCAAAAAATCTCCTAAGTATGAAAATCATATGTAAATCGTAAAAAAAGGGCCGTGTACTGTGTGCTCCTGCGGGCACCATCTATGCGCCACATGCATGGGCCACATGTGCATCGCTCATCCACTAGCACACGCATGCCTGGGTCATGCACGGATGTGCTTTGGCCTAATCGAGGTGCCCCCAACAACCTACATCTCAACTTGATGTTCGGCCTCTATAAAATTTTGCAAGCTTATAAATGATCTCACTCTCATACCCTGGAAGAATACCTAGCTGCTCAAGGATGGGCAAATATGGAGTCAAGCCAGGTTGTTCGATCCCATCATCATGTATTATGACCTACCCTATCTAAGACATGCTCGGAATAGCCTCTTGTGGTAATAGGAACTTTACTTTGCAACATTACTTGTCATCCTCTTAAGTCTCTTGTTTTGTACCTAATTCACTTGCACATGGAACTCTATCTTGTGATGAGCTCCCACTCTGGAGCTCCATATCATGTTGAGCTCCCCTCGTACATGAAACTCCACCTCGCGCTGAGCTCTCAATCAAGAGGTAATATCCTTTACACTTCTTTTCTTTCAGAACAACCCTATTGCCATGTATGACCTTTGGGATTTTGTCATCAGCTCTCCATCTATAGTTGCTTGAATCTAGTTTGCTCGGTGAAATTAGATTTCTCCTGAAACTGGATATATATCGATCTCATCCAATTTCTTCATTGCTTTATTATGTGTTTGTAAGTTGATTATCCTAATATCTTTGATCGCATAGTTCGATCCATCCAATAGATAAACAATACTTTCACTGCTCTTTTGAGAGTCAAGTAGCTTCTCTCTGCAACTAACATAATACGAACAAGCCAAATCTAAAATCCATTAAGAGGAAGAAGTAGATATCTTATCGACACCAAAAGTGCCTTATCATATTCTTCAGCATCACTACCGTAGACCACCACCATAATAGCCTTCGTCCAATTTTTGAATTGTAGCAATCTATAACTCAATGTCCTAACTCATCATACTGGTAGCATCTAATCTTGCTCGAGTCCCTTGACTTGGATCTAGATCTCCCCTAATACGATCCTTTTCTACTTCATCCTCTGCCACCTCCATCTTGAGTCACTGCCAAGGCTAAATTATTGCTTGACTTGAAATTCGGTTCTCTCGTCTAAGAATCTCATTCTGGAAAAGTATAAAAGTAATTTCTTTCATCTTAATATTACTTTTTTTCATAAGAAAGTAGTCACCAAAGACTCAAAAGAAGGAGGAAGCGAAGAAAACAAGACCAGCCCTAGTTTTCTTCTCAACCTTCTCACTAATGCTGAGAAAATCAGTGAGGATCTTCTGCAAGTTGTTGAGATGCTCTTACACACTTTATCTCTTGTTCATCTACAACTTATAGAACTGCTTCCAAAGGAAGAGAGTATTGATAAGCAACTTCGTCATGTACATCTTCTTAAGTTTCATCTATATTGCCATTGAAAAAGTCTTATTGAGTACATGAATCACTATATCATCCACTAGGTATAAATAGATTGTGCTCATCATCTATATTTAGAGCTGCTTCCAACTTTTATCCTCACTCTTCACATGCATATCTACTCACTCATCAGTGACTATCTTGATACTATAGTTGTATTAGTAGTTCTTTGGCCTGCAGTGCCTTGGTCACTTATAATAGAATTGCTATAGTTTGACAGCACATAAATATGGTTCCTAGCCATTTAGGACCTTGTGATGTTCATTTGCTATAGTATATTTTCTATAGGAGTAAGGTGTGCACTTATAGGGATCTATCTATCTTAATAGTTGAGCAGTTCTATGCGACCTAAGAGATTGAGTATTTAAGTCTGTGGCCACAATAGTATGATAATGAAAAAGAGTTTTCATGGAATTCATGATCAAGCTCAAGTTGATTAAGTCTTGTATTTGATGGATGCTTAGGGTTTGATGAGTTTTTATGACTTGCATCCTATTAGGATTCTTGATAGAGAAACTTGATCACACGGTAACTACACCTACGGATTCATCTTTTTATTTTACTAGAATGCCACTACATACTGCTAGGTATTATGAAAACTCACTAGAATAGTTTTTGGATCAACGATCCTTGTTGGAATTAAGCTAGAATCATTTCAGTCTATCTAAAGAGTTTTGATGATACTATGATAGAGATCATAGTATATTTCACTACTAGATAAACCTGAGAGGTTACACACCAAAGGAGCTTGATCTGATTAAGAGCTTAGATCAAGACCAAATTATCAATTGCATTGATAATTTGAATAAATTTGTAAGAGTTACAAATTTAGAAACTACTAATTGTCAACACAATATACTTAATTGCAAGAGTTACAATATAATTAGACTCAATTAAATTATGGATCAAGTCCTAATTAATCTAAATCAAATTTAATTTAATTGAACTTGACCTAATTTAAGACTAATTGGATTTAATTATCTAAGTTGGACATGGATTGCAATCCTAATTTGAGTAGGATTGATGGTCTTTTCAAATTCGATTCAAATATGGTTCAAATTAGACTTGAATTGAATCCAAATTGAAGTTGAATTGAAATAGGTCACCTTGATCTGAATGAATTGAATTTTCTCTTAATTTGGCATGTGGAATTGATGTGGGGTGCTGATTTTGGTGCCCCCTCATTTGCATGCACAAGATAGGAAGAGGAGGCGTAAACTTGTGCCTCCTCTTTCTGTTTGGGACTCTTTTTCAAATATTTTGATAAAACTTATCCTAACCAAATTTTAAATGTGAAATGGAGTTGGTTTACATTGGTTTTATTAGATAATTGGTGTGGGGTTGAGGGAATTGTGCAATGTTTTAAGGAGAGGAAGAGTGGGGTTGATGCTAATAATTATTTTTTCTACTCTTGATATTTCTTGCTGCAAGTTTCCACTACCCCTCCTATTATTCTCCTTCCTTATTTCCATGTCCAAACTTTGAGAGAGAAAGAGTTTAGAGAGAGAGGATCAGGGAGAAGAAGAAAGTTCTTCTCCCGTTAGCATCCTTGAAGTTCTTCCTTGGTCTGCAAGAAGAGTTCATGATGCAACCTTTTCTTCAGCATTTAAAAGAAGGAAGTCTAGATTCAAGCCAAGAAATCATGCTTGCAAGGTGCTAGCACACTAGTAGCACTCAAGATTTGATCAACATCATGCTCAGTATGGATACCAATAGAGACCAGGCATGTGCATGGCTTTGACAGAAACTCCGGGAGTCCACCGGATCTAACCTAATTGAAAAGAAGGAAAGCACTTCAGGTAAGTTTGTTTTTCTTCTTTGAATTTTTCCTAATTTTAGATTTGAATATATGCTTTTAGTTTAGCATGTTGGATCGATTTGTTGGTGGTTTTGATTAGATCTACATGCTAAGATTAAAATGGTTTTAATATGTTTCCATTGCTAGGATTTTAGAAAACTTAATTTTTTAGCATGCTATAAATCTTCAAAACCTAACAATGATATCAGAGCCATAGCTTTCTAACATATATAAAAAAATCAGATCTAATTTCACTTCAGATCTGAAAGTTAAGGTTGATTAAAATTCATCTTATGCTAAAATAAGGTTATCTTGGTTTAAGGCTAACCCCTTATATTATAAATGTTGTCCTAGCACAAGATTGATATATTTAGAAAATTATTTCTGAAACATAAAATCAATAACTTGATATATGAATTTAAGATATATGAGATATGTTTTATTTATTGTTAGATCTAAAACTAAATGATTAATATTTGCATTGGACTAATATGAGATTGTCTTGGCATAAGGTTTACCCCTTATATTGCAAAGATTATCCTAGTACGATGTGACCCAATTTTTTGAAAAGTATTTTTCAAAGTATTTTAATCATTAATTTATATTTGATTTGAATGTATGAGATATGTGCTTTTTTTTTTATTTTAAATCTAATTTTACATATATGTGATATATATATGTTAATTGATCTTTAGATCTAAAACTTTATATATGAGATATATGGCATTAGGTTTAGATCTAAAATCATTTTAAGATCATAAACCATTAAATCATGCACTTAAATATAATCTAAGATATTTTTTTAAGTTCTAATTTTTTGTTTATGCATAAAGATATGGATGAACAATTAGGTCTAGTGATTAGACTACAATTAGGATCTTTGATTAGATCAGGTTAGAACCCTTTTTTGATTTTGAGCAGTTGATCGAATCTAATCAATGGTTGATTAGGGTTAGGTCAAAGGGACTTAAGATCGAGTTTAATTATAGTTGGTCACATCAACTCATATTTGTTGTGAATTGATTAACTCAAGATCTAATTTGGCTCAGTGAATTGAGCCCAAGTCACTAGGCTAATCTATTCAATTCTAATTGACCAATTGGTGTCTAAAGCAAGCCTTGACTGGTGGTTTTTAATTAGGACCATACTTACCTAGACAACTAGTTGGGATCTAAGCCAAGTATTGAATTTCCTCCCATCAATCTCACTTACTTGGTTAACTTGGTCGATTAAGTTTTGAATAAGCTTGCTTATTGATTCATATTCACCTATGCCGACTAGGTTTATCAGACATGTGATTGTATTGACCTGAACCTAGTTAGTTAGATATGAGATTGTGCTGACTAATTTATATGAGACCAAAACCCAAACCTTCCCATGAATATTTAGTCCTAGGTCTTCTGCCATTGTGGGAGTGCAAGCATTGATGGGGACATCAGATCAGACATAGACTTCAAACTTCAATTTATCCTCTAAGTCATGTGTTTGTCAGTTTTTATTAAGTCCTATAATGAAGTCCAAATTTTGTGAGTCCTGTAATAAAGTGAGCGAGTTAGATTCACTAAGTTAATGGAAGTTCCTTGTTTAGTCCATTCAGTCCTGTTTATCTGTTCAGTGAGTCCATTGTTTATTTAGGCCTATTTTGAGTCTTGTCAGTTAGGCCTTTTTGAGTCCATGTAATTTTTATTCAAGAGGAGGATCTTTGGATCCATACTTAAGTCACCAACCCAGCATCTGGATTTCTTCATGCTACCCAAGACCTCCAGGAGATGGTGCCCTAGCATACCAGGCCTTAGGCGCCTCAAGTCCATAAGATTTCATGAAGAAGTACCAACCTAGATTTTTATCCTTGGCACCCCAGTCCAAGGCCCATAGCAGTTGACGCCCCCCAGCCCATCATGAAGTTGGTGCCCCATATTTTGACCCAGTTCAAGATGCCCAAGGCTTTGACCTAGTCCAAGCCCAGCAAGAATTTCATACCAGTCCAAGCCCTTGGAGAAAAGTCAAAGCTTCCAAGTCCAAGAAGAAGTTGATGTCCAAGTTCTACAAGGATTTCAGTCTACCAATTCTATTCAAATTATGTACTTTTTATTCTACTCAACTTTATTCTCCTAATCCTATTCATACTGTGTACTCTTAGTTTGACAGGGAAAGGGCTGGATGAATTTATAAATACCCACCCCCTTCCCCTCTTGTAATCAATCTCTTATTCATGAAATAAACTCTGGTAAATTTTTCTTGTGATAACTTGTGTTCCTCTTTGAAAGTGTGTGTGTCAAACTTAAGTGTCCTAATTCCTCAAACCCTAGCCGCCCAAAGCATCCTTCTTCTAAGCCCTAAGAGACCCACCATTAGCCCTCTCCAAGATCCAGACGCCCAAGCTTCATCCAAGGCCGCTAGCCCTTGCAGCCTCTCTTCCGTCTGATCTTCTTCTTTCCATCATGTTTAGTATTTTTCTCATATTCTACATCACTAACCCCTGACATTTACAGGGTCCCTCCAGTGCCACGCCCTCTAGATGAATTCTTCCTTGCCCTCGAACGAAGCTGATAAAAGCAGGTGGATTTGCGGGAAAGTGACCGGATCATCTAGGCATCGATATGAGCGGAGCGATCTCTTCTACAGTAATTAAAAATCATTACGTGGTATGTTAAACCTAATTCCCATCTCTCCTTTTCTAATTTCTTGAAGTTGAACATGCTCCTAATAGGCCTTCTAAGACCTAGGATCCTTTACTTGTTTTATTTCGTTGATAGTTCTAGCATGTGGGTAGGAATTCTATCTGTTGCATGAAACCTTAACCTAGTCTTAGCTATTTTCGGGAACTAAATCTAAACAACCTCAGAAATCATTGCTCCTTTAATATGATTTTCTTATCCTTCTTATGTCATTCTTGTGCATGCATCATGTTAGAGTCCCGTCCCTCATCAAGCATCCTACTGGTGTTGATTGTTCTTGGTTGGTTATACTAATTTAGTTACACCAGGAAGATGCAACTACCCTATTAGCATGAGATATTCGAAGTAATGATCGGGTTGGATCCAATAACTCGGCATGGTGAGGGACTTTATGATGGCTTTACCCATGAATAAATGATGGGTTTGACTTAACGAATGATTGGACCAATAATCAACATGGTGAGGCTTCATGACTTAGAGACCGAATCACTGCAATATACTTGAGAAGCATTGGACAAGAGTTGTCCACTCATCGATATAGTATATCAATAATATCTTTCAAGTAAAATGCACGCATATCGATAGAATCATAGTATCTATTAGAAACCTTAGTCATGTAAGGATTTCTGCATCTCTACAGAGGAGTGTATGAGATCCGTGAAAATAGTGAGAATATAATTTATTTCTTAAAGTTCCTAAAATAAATTTTATAATCAAAGTACAAATATCTAATTTGAATCTCTACTATAGTATTTAGCCATGTCAGCCTCCAACCCTCTAGCTTGCATGCTTGAGTCCAACTGACTAATTGGCCTAAACCACAAGGACTGGTTTAAAAATCTCAAGATAGTCTTGAGCTCAAAAAGACCATCCAAGTGCTCGTCAATCGACAATACACGAGAAATGGATGGAGGATGATAACAAGGTAAAGTGTTATAGGCTAGCTTCTTTTTCAAATGAATTGCAGAGCCAGAGTCCCAAGCCCTCTAGCTTCTATTTAAATTGGTGCCAAGAGTCCCAAGCCCTTCAGACTCTTGGTAATTGGCATGGATAAGGCTATTTAGAGTTTAATTAGGCTATATCATTTAATGTCCTAATCTAATTCAAGTCTCACTCAAATTAGTTAGCCCAATTAGCAAGTAATTAAATCCAATCTAATTAGGTTAGGAGTTAGGCTAGCCAACATATGCTAGTATATTAATTAGCTAGCCAATTAGGATCTTATCATCCTAAAAAAATATAATTAACTTCTTTGATCAATTCCTTAGCATGTATGACCCTTTGGGCTCTACATCTAGCTAGCAATAGGTCTAGGTTCATATCGATTTAGTTTAATTAGAAATCAACTAATCAAATTAGGTTAAATCAAGCTAACCCTAGTTACCAATTTGAACCATATTTCAAATTGACTCATGAATTCACTTAATTTAATTCATGAAAACCTACAAGACAAGATTAATACCAAGTAACATGTCATGCCTATCTAGAAGATGAGAAATTTAGTAGAAATTATCAAATGCCATTTAGTGGCAAGTTACTATACAATTTAATCCTTTGATCTCCCTTTATTTCGAATAAGTGATAGGTATGAAAAATTGTCAAACCCTATACTTATTCAAATCTTGAATCACTAATAAAGACTCAACTGACGAAAGATTAGAGACCTTTTTCTAATTTCATCTTACTTTGATCAATCACTTCCTGAGTCATCATTTGATGATATTATATGGGATAAATACTTCTATTAATAGGAGTGATCAATTTTTTATTGATCTACTTATAACCTTCATACATAATTTACCAAATCCATGAACACCCCATATATGACTAAGTCATGAATGAGTATGAACCAAAATATGGATTCATGTTTACAAGATTCTATAGTGATCTCAGATCTAAAGATCCTTGCACAATTCCTACTAATAGAATCATCTTTTGATAAGTATGTAAGACTTCCATAAGATATTTTCATGATGGATCAATTCAGTGAACTAATACCTTGATGAGCACTTACATCCTTGTATTAGTGTTCCTATACAAGTGGTGTGAGACCAACTACTCTCTCCATTGAACATACATAGAATGTGCCAGTTTTTCTGAAAATATCGATCCCTGACTCGATAATCCTTCGACTAAGAATATTCTAAATTAAAATTTATAAATCTTAAATCTCACTATTATGAACTTTATCATAATCCTAAATCTATTGGTCTAATCTATGGGATTCATCATATTCTTAAAATAAAAAGATATAAGATACAACATATGATGAATCAAAATATCTTTTATTAATATAATATCATATATGAGTCAGAAGAACTTTATAGAATGTCCTTGTTATATAAGAAATATGATTGGTTTTTAGGACATAATTTTTTCAATTTCTTACTTGCACTAAATCCAATCATCCTTGTATTTAATTCTCATACAATCTAAATGGCAATCAAATAACTGTTGAGGTAGGGCCTTAGTGAATGGGTCTACTATGTTGTTCCTTATATCTACTCATTCTATAACCACATCTTGTCTTCCAATGATTTCATGTATGAGATGGAGGCACCTTAGGATGTGCTTGAACTTTTGATAAGTCCTTGGTTCCTTAGCTTGTCCAACATCTCGACTGTTATCATAATAAAGTGTTACCGATTGTTGTATCATAGGAACTATACCTAACCCCAAGTTGAACTTCTTTATCCAAACAGCTTCCTTCATGGCTTCACTAGTAGATATGTATTCTGCCCCAATAACTGAGTTAGTTACAGTTTACTACTTGGTACTTTTCTAACTCACCATACCTTCATACAGAATAAAGACATACCCTAATATGGATTTACTATCATCTAGATCTGATTGAAAACTAGAGTCAATATAGCCTTCTAGTTTTAAATCCGATCCTCCATATATTAAAAGAAAATTTAGTCCTTTTAAGGTACTTAAGAAAATTTTTCATAGCTTTTCAATGATCCTCTCCTAGATCGCTTGGAATTTGCTTGCTACGTCTAAGGCATAAGCAACATTAGGCCTAGTACATAATATGGCATACATGATTGATCTTACATCTAAAGCATATGGAATCCTATTCATCTTTTATCTCTCTTCAAGTATCTTAGGAGACATCTTCTTAGAAAGATGTATGCATTGACTCATAGGCAAGTAACCCCTTTTATTTTTTTCCATATTGAATCTTTTTAATACAAAGTCAATGTACCTAGATTGAGATAAGCCTAGTATCTTCTTATATGTATCTCTATAGATCTTTATATCTAGTATATAGGATACTTTTATCAAATCCTTCATAGAAAACCTTCATAGAAGATAATTGCATTCCCACTTGTCTTCCTATACACACATGGTTCATCCATATTTTTGATGAAACTAAATTCCTTGATTGTTTCATCAAGGTGGATGTTCCAACTCTTCGATGCTTGCTTTAATCCATAAATAGATTTTTTAAGTCTACATACTTGATTTGTTCTTCCACTTGAGACAAACCCTTCTGACTGTGATATATAGACTTCTTTCTCAAGATACCCGTTAAGAAAGGCAGTCTTGATATCCATTTGCTAGATTTTATAATCATAATATACGGTTATAGCAAGCAAAATCCAACGGACTTGAGCATAGCTACTTGCAAAAATGTTTCATCATAGTTAATTCTATATCTTTGTCTGAAACCTTTTACTACTACCGTAGCCTTGTAGGTTTCTACTTGGCCATCTACTTCAATTTTTTTTTGAAGACCCATTTGCACCTTATTGGATTTACTCCCTGAAGTGGATCAATCAAGGTCCAAACTTGGTTGGAATACATGGAGTCTATTTTAGATTTCATGGCATCATGCCATTTATTAGAGTCTTTACTCTTGACAGCTTCTATCAAGGTCATAGGATCATCTTGAATGATGTTGGCTTCATTATCATTTTCAATGATAAAGCCATATATGAGAGGTGCATCTCATACTCTCTCTGACCTATGAAGAGAAGGTGTGTGTTGTGGTGTACCTGATTAATAGATACTTGTGGTTGAGAAATTTTATGTTGATTATCTATAGGAGTAGGTTGTTGATCTTGAACTTCACTAAGTTCAAGTTTCCACTCATAGCCTCCTTCTTGGATAAATCTTTTCTCCAAGAAAGTGGCATGCCTACTAACTAAAACCTTTTGCTCAGGAGAATGATAAAAGAGGTATCCAATACCCTCTCAGGGATAACCTATGAACCTATATTTATCAGCCTTAGTATTGGGTCTCATGTGGTGCTTCCAAGGATCAGGGGACCAAGGCTAAGGCCAAGTTCCAACGATCATAATGTTGTCATGGAATTTCTAAGGCTAGTTTGGGCCCTAGGATGAAAGGTTGTTAGCCTTTCGGGTCTTGAGGTTCGGGAGACTTAGGTCTCAAGGGGCCAACTTGTATTGGACTGGTTTTGAGTCCAAAGTATATGTTCTTGGGCTGAGTCAAGGATATACTTGGGCTTGGAAAACTCAATTATGCATTAAGTTGGCCTATAAGAGTTTTAGGATTAGGTCATGGTAAGCTAATATATATATACTTTGTATATGGGGTTGATTGGAGCTATCATAATGAAATAACCTTTTCTCCCTTATATCCATCTTCTTCCTCCCTCTCTTTCTCTCTAGTTTGTCACTCTCTGTCAGGGTAATATCAGCATCCAAGCTGCTATACCCTAGGAAGGAGAGAATTCCTTAGTGCCTAGGGACTCCTAGTCCAAGTAGGAAATCTATCACCTAGCATCTTTGGAGTCTCCCCTATCTCTTCCCTTTTGGATTTTGAACAAGAGCTTTGGAGAGTTGAATTCTTACTGGTTGGAGGCCCCAAGAGAGGTGGTTTCACATTCATATCAAATTTTGAATGTTTGGGGCACTCTGAACAAGTTAGGAGATTTCTGTACAAGAAGGCTAAATTCCTGCTAGGCTGATTACTTCAATCCCCTATTGCTGCTACATCCAATATAATGTTCTAAGGTTGGTTGTTGGTAGAAGGTTCTCCACGTACCTGGAAACATCCTCCAATAAGTGGTATCAGAGCTCGAGTTGCGTGGAGTTTGTGGGAGATGTCAGAAGTTACAAATCTTCAATTGCTAAAATTTTAACAAGGGCCTGTCAAGGTACTTCTTAATCCTACGGTATTTTTTTTATTATTGTATGTTTAGATAGGATCCATCCATGAGTACCAGTATGAAGGTGGATTTTTAGAAGTTTGATGGGAAAGAAAACTTTTTCATATGGAAAGTTTGGGTTAAAGATCTCCTTGTCTACTTGGAACTGGATCAGGCTTTGGAGGAAAAGCCTGACTAGGTATCAGAGAAGCAATAGATGTCTATAAAAAGGAAGGCATGTGCGATGATCAGAAGGTGCTTGGCAGAAGTGGCTCTCTATTCTATGATAGAGGAGAGGACTCCGAAAGGTCTCTGCTCGAAGTTGCATATACTCTACATGGAGAAGAATATGTGTAACAAGTTGATGCTAAAGAAGTGACTCTACAGCTTTCGGATGCAGGAAGGTGAAAACATAGTAGATCACATTCAGAAGTTTGACTAGATGTGCAATGAGTTGCTGAATATTAGGGTCAAGTTTGAGGAGGAGGACAAGTTCTTGCTATTATTATGCTTGCTGCCCCCTTCCTTTGATGCTTTGGTTACTACGCTGTTGTACTGCAAGGAGATCCTAGAGTATGAAGACATGGTCTCGATATTGTATTCCAATGAGTAGAGGGAGAAGCTGACCAAAGGAATTCCCCAGGAGGACTTGGAGATTGGGGAAAGGTTCGGAAGAGGAAGAGAGAGGTCCAAGCAGAGAGGACGGTCAAAGTCCATAAGGAAGACCAAGAGCAAGAAAGATGCAAGGAGCTTTAAGTGCAATGAGACTGGGCACTTTTAGGAGGATTGTCCTCAATTGAAGAACAAGAAGGGAGACATAGGAGGATCGGATTTGGTGAGTGCCATGGCTGATAAAGAGGTGGAGGATGACCTCTTAGTGGTATCAGATGATCATAGATTGTACACAAATATATGGATCCTGGATTTAGCCTATTATCATCATTATACCCCGAATCGATCTTGGTTTCGACCTATACCAAGACCAATAATAGATGTGTGACACTTAAAGATGATCACTCATGCAAGGCTACTGGTATTGGGAGTGTACGAGTGAGGATGTTCGATGGGATTATGAGAATACTGACCAATGTCAAGCATGTTCCCGAGCTGAAGAAAAATCTGGTGTCACTGGGCTACCTGGAGTGATGCGGTTACAACTTCAGCAGTCAAGCCAGGAGTGGAGTACTTAATATCTCTAATGGATCCATGTTTGTGATGAGAGGTAGGAGGATGGACAATAATCTCTACAGGATAGAGAGGTCAGTTATGATGGGACAATCTGATACAGTAGCGGCAACACAAGACCCACAGGGAGACTATAGATTGTGGCACTACCACCTGGGCCACATGGAAGATCGTGGGATGAAGGAGCTGAGCAAGCATGGATCAATTCTAGATCTAGTTGGTGATGTGTCAGATATCTGTGAGCCATGCTAGATGGAAAAGCAGAGGAGGATCCACTTCAGCAGCAATTTAGCCAACCGTGTAGCTCCACTAGAGCTAATTCACATTGATGTATGGAGATCGTATCCAGTTTCAGCCAGAAACAGAGTGAGGTACTTCTTAACCTTGATAGATGATTTTTCAAAGAAACTATGGGTCTACTTCATGAGAGAAAAAATCAAAGGTCTTCTCAAAGTTCAAGGTATGGAAAGAAAAAGTTGAGAAGGAACAAGGTTGTAGTGTAAAGTGCTTGAGATCCGACGACAGTGGTGAGTTCACCAACAGGGAGTTCCAGCACTTTTGTGAGGAGTGAGGCATCAAAAGGCACTTCTCGGTCAAAGGGACTCCTTAGCAAAATGGCATGGCTGAGAAAATCAACCGAACCCTTATGGAGAACTCAAGATGCATGAGGCTGCAGGCAGGGCTTCCTAAGGCTGCAAGCAGGGCTTCCTAAGGCTGCAGGCAGGGCTTCCTAAGGCATCTGGGTTGATACGGTTGACATAGCCTACTATTTGGTCAATTGGTCACTGCATACAAAGTTAGATGGTAGTATTCCAGAGGAGAGATGGTCTGGAAGGAGGATTGGGCTTCGCCATCTATGTGTTTTTGGGTGCACAGTGTATGTGCACATCAGTGCACGGTGTATATGCACATCGGTGCTGGTGAGCATAGTAAGTTGGATGCCAAGTCAAAGAAGATGGTGTTCTTCGGGTATCCATGAGGAGTCAAGGGGTACAGGATGTGGGAACCCTTGGAGAAGAAGGTCGTCATTACTAGGGATGTGACCTTTGATGAGAGATCAGTTCTTTAGAGGTCAGGTGGCATGAAAGAGCAGCAAGAGCAGCAGGAGGTCCAGTAGGGCAGCGCTGGATAGCTTACCTCGTTTTCTATTTTGTAACTTGCAGGTGCATCTGGAAGATTGGACATTCAAATGGAGCACTCTCAAAGGGTGTCTCCACATGTGGAGAGAGCTTGAATGGATGATCAAGCCAGGAGGACCAACGGGAGCAGGCTGGACCTAGGAGAGATATCGGGGTTGCGCTGTACAAGTCCAAGAGGACCATCAGGCAACCTGGCCAGTATGGCTTTAGAGAGATAGTGTCATATACCCTGGTGACAGCCAATGGAGACCTATATACCTACGAGGAGGCTATGGAGAGCCCAGACAGAGAGAGGTGGGTCCAAGCAATGTCCGAGGAGATGTAGTCTCTCCATAAGAATGACACATGGAAGTTGGTGCAATTACCATAGGGGAAGGAACCCATAGGGTGCAAATGGGTTTGCCAATGCAAGGAGGGACCTTTGGAACAAGGAGGCAATAGATACAAAGCTTGTTTGGTTGCCAAAGGTTACTCACAGAGAGAAAAAATAGATTTCAGCGAGGTTTTCTCTCCCGTCGTTAAACATACTTCCATCAGGGTGCTGCTGAGCATCATAGCAGCTCAGGACTTGGAGCTGGAGCAGATGGATGTCAAGATAGTGTTTCTCCATGGACACTTAGAGGAGAGCATCTACATGGAGCAGCCATCAGGTTTCAGAGAACCAGGATCGAAAGAGAAAGTTTGTTAATTATAGAAGTCGTTGTGCGGGCTCAAGCAATCATCATGGTAATGGTACAAGTGGTTTGATACTTTTGTGAGGAACATTAAACTTTTCAGGTGCAATCATAACTATTGACTCCTGTCTTGATTTTGATGAATAACAAAATACTTAAGTATATTTGAGTACTAACAGTGTATTAAAAATGTGTTTATCAGAATAGGGCACTCATCAAAATTATGATATATTGAATGTTCAAAGCTTGTCATCTTGTTGAAGAAATCACTCTTTTTGATAGAACATCAAGTTAAATAGACCTTGATACATAAGAATAACCTTGAAAAACTCAAATCTTGAAGTTAGAGAAGTTTCAGTAGAGTTTCAGCTAGGTGTTAACTCATAGAAGCTTGAGTTGATACGCAGAAGAAGTTTCAGGTGGCATGCATGAAGTGTCGACTCATGAAGCTCAAGTGTTGACTCATGTGTCGACTAAAGGTCTGAGACCATAAATGATACAAAACATGCTGAATTCAAGTTTTTTCTCAAGTATCGACTTATGAAGATGAAGTGTCAACTCAAGTATCGACTCACTAGAAGAAGTGTCGATGCACTAGTGCATTCCAAAGAGCTTCAGAAAGTATTTTTGATCTAGTATCGACTCATGCATCAACTCATGACCTGAAGTGTCAACACTTGCAGGTTTGGATGAACAGTAATAGCTAGTTTTTTAAAGTGTAGAAACGATTTTTTTTTTTATCTCTAACGGCTATTTTCACCTCTCTAATGATCAAAAATGGTCATTTAAGGCTTGGAAAGGTATTTAAAGTGGACCAAACTAAAGAGGGAAGATAATAATGAGCAACCAATGATAATTTATAAAGAGTTCATTACTTTTGAGTGAAGTTGAGCCTTCAAGCATTCAAGAGCATTCAAGAAGCATTCAAGTCCATCCTTCAAGCATCCATTAAGGCTTTAAAAACTTGGGAACAAGCTTTCTCAATAGCAATCAAAGAGCTTTAAAAAGATATTTGCTTTATTTTTGAAATCTTATTGTACTTATACCTTGAACTTGATTTTATTGTTGTTCTTAGTTTCAAGTTGATTAAAACTAGTAGTTGGGTTGTTGGTGATGTTGACCCCATAAGTGATTTTGATGATAACCAAACATTGGAGCATGTATATTTATTTCTGACAACTCTTCAAGTGTTTTATAAGTTTTTGTAGGATGGATTAAATGTTCAAACTTCAACGTGTACACCTCTATTTTCTTGTTTGAGTTGTGTTGTAATGTGTTTTTGTAAAAATTAACCCAATGAAAAAACTAAGAAAAAATCATGTGAAAAGGGTTACTTCTGTGTGTATGTGTGCCTTGAAATTAGTTTTGAGTTGGTATACTTGAAAATGTAAAGAGTTGGTAAGAGTTTTTCTTTAAGTTCAAGTGTAAAAATCCTGAAGAAGATACTCAAGCTGACCCAACTTGTTGAAGAGCCGACTCCACATATTGGCACACAGCAAGGATTCTGGAATGCCAATCCGAGCCGACTCGAAGGTAACCAAGCTGACTCCAATGAATCCGAGTCGATTGGAATCAATCCGAGCCGACTCTTCTAGAGTCCCATTTCTGAAGATTTTTGAGAATAGCCAGGCGAGCCGACCCGAACCAGAAAGAGCCGACTCTGCCAGACCTAATTCTTAAAGCCTGAGAAAGCGAGCCGACCCGAACTGCATCGAGCCGACTCTTCCAGAGTGAGGATTTCCAAACTTAAGAATAAGAGCCAACCCAAGCTGAAAAGAGCCGACTCCTCGAGTTCAAGTTTTTCAAAGAAAGAAGTTTGAGCTGACCCGAGCTATCAAGACCCGACTCGTCCAAAGTGATGTTTTGTGCCTTGAGACAGAGCCGACTGCATTGAAGATTTGATGACTCGACCTATCGACTTGAAGGATCCAAGCCAGCTCGAAGGTATCCGAGCTGACTCGAACATCATTTTCAGGTATCTAATGGCTAGTTCCATAATTTATTTTTGAATGCCAAAAAGTGCTCCAACGATCACAAGTCACATCCCAACGGTCAAAAACATCTTTAACTGCCTTGGAGTGATAGAAGACTTTATATTTGAATGATTTGAATTTCCTTGAAGCAATGATTTAGAGAATTCTTCAAAGAAAAGAGAGCTTCATTGAATATCCTACCTACCAACAGCAAAAGAGCACAAGAGCATTAAAGCTAGTCTTCAATACTTCACCAACTCTGATATGAAGTTTGAAGCAATTTTGGGAAGAAGCCACTGAAGCAATTAAAGCTTATTTAAGTGCATTCAAGTGGACTTCCATGAAGCTACACCGGCAACTATCCGGCAAATTGTATTTGTCATTTTTGTTGCATTTCTTTCAATTCATTTTTTGAATTGTTGGGTTATTGGTGAGCTCGGTTGAAAAACCAAATAGGTTCTTGGTAAGCCTTGATAAAAACCAAGTGCTGGGTTCTTTGTGATCCTGGTAAAACCAAGTTAGGTTTCTTTGGTGAGCCTGTTAAAACCAAAGGATGTTGGATTTTCTTTGGTGATCCCGTAAAACCAAAGTGTAGAGATTTTGGATTGTGATCCTGTAAAACAATCCTACTGTATTCGGGTATGAATATAGTGAAAATCCCAAGTGGTATCTTGGGTAGTGGATGTAGGAGCTGGGTTGCTTCGATCACTATAAATTTGGTGTGTTTGTGTTGTGCCACTTTACTCCTTTTTAGATTCTACAATTTATAACTCTGTCATAGCACCTAACACCTTCTAAGGGATTTTTAATTGCACATTACTTGCTTTAAGTTTTTAAATTTTCAATTCACCCCCCTCTTTGGTAGCCACATGGGCAACAACTGGTATCAAACTAGTGTCTCTGAATACATAAGAGCAAAGATTGATGGCTCATCCAATGAGTACGTCCTTGGCAGAAGGCCAATCAAATAATAGACCTCCACTTTTCACTGGCACAAATTGCATATTGGAAAGCTAGAATGAAAATTTATGCTCAAGCAGTTGATTTTCAGTTATGGAAGGTCATTCTAAAGGGTCCTTATATCCCCATGACTAAAATTGATGGAGTGGACATTCCTAAACTTGAAGAGGATTGGGAAGAACATGACATGAAGATGGGCAAATTAAATGCCAAAGCCATGAACTTATTATATTATACTTTATATAGTAATGAATTTAATCGAATTTCTATTTGCTCTTCCATAAAAGAAATTTGGGATAAACTCGAAGCAACCCATAAAGGAATTTCTCAAGTGAAGTCTTCTAAAATTAATCTTCTTGTGCACAGTTTTGAACTATTTAAGATGGAACCGAATGAAACAATCTCTGCCATGTTCTTATGTTTCACTGACATTATTAATGGCTTAAAAAGTCTTGGCAGGGTATATACTAATGCAGATCTAGTGCAAAAGATACTGAGATCTCTTCCATAGAAATGGGATCCGAAAGTGGCTGCCATCCAAGAAGTAAAAGATTTGAATACTCTATTGCTGGATGAATTGCTAGGATCTCTCATCACACATGAATTGACCATGCAGCACCAAACTGAAGATGATCAAAAGAAGAAGAAATCAATCACCTTCAAAGCTACTATGGATTCTATAAAGGATGAAGAATCGAAAGAAGAAAGCTCCTCTACTAAAAGCGACATGGAAGACGAAGATGTTGCCATGGTCGTCAGAAAATTTAGAAGGTTCTTGGGAAGAAGAAAAGGAAGACACTTCAGAAAATTTAACAAGAACAAAGATTTCAGTAAGGAGAAGGATAAAGAAAAAGAAAAAGAAAAAGAAGTGCCCACCTGTTATGAATGCAAAAAGTCAGGGCACATCCGACCAGATTGTCCATTATTGAAAAAGGGCTCTAAGAAAAAGAAAAAGAAAACTATGGTAGCGACGTGGAGCGACAGTGAAGTGTCCTCATCAACTGAAGAAGAAGAGACCACGAAATCTACGAATCTATGTCTGATGGGTCTTGAAAATGAGGTATCATCCCCTGTGCTACAAATTGAATTTTCATATGATGAACTGAATTCAGCATTTCATGATTTACTTATTGAATTCAAGAAAGCTGGGGTTAAAGTTAAATCCTTGAAGAAACAAAATGATGTTTTATTAAAAGACAAGGATGAAATTTTTGAAAAGAATAACATTTTGCAAAAGGAATTGAATAACTTTTCTAAAAATGTTATTGTTTTGAATAATGAGAAAAATGCTTTAAAGGAGACCAACAGAATTTTAGTTGCCAAAAATGTAGATTTAAAAAGGGAGGTTGAAAAGCTTAAACCTTTAGTTGAAAAACTTACTTTGAGTTCTAATAAGCTTAAGCTAATTTTGAAAGAACAAAAGAATTCTAAAAGTAAAGCTAGAATTGGATTTAATGCTTTAAATGATAAAGGAATTTCAGCAACAAAATTTATATCTTCAAAAGCTTCAACTTCAAATGTTAAAATTGAAAAAGCTTTTCTATCAAAATCTATTTCAAATGGCTTGAAATATGTTCCTATGAATTCTATGCAAAAATCTTTCAAACCAAATATTTCTATCTCTGCATCTTTTATAGCTTCAAAGCATGCATCATTCAAAAATGATAAACTTATTTGTTATGCATGTCATAAATCTTATCAATGCAATTCATTGAAAAATTCCATGATTGGTGCATTGAAATATAAAACCATTTGGGTTCCAAAGGGAACCAATTTTGCTAACCCGGAAGGACCCAAGTTAGCTTGGGTACCAAAAATCACTCCTTGATTATTTTGCAGGATTGTCTTGTAGCCCACAAATTAAATAAAAGATGGTATCTTGACAGCAGCTGTTCAAAGAATATGACAAGTGATAAAGATTAGTTCATCACCCTACAAATGAAAGAATGAGGATTGGTTACATTTAGAGATAATGGTAAGGGGAGAATAATCAGAATCGGTAAGATCAAAATAACCCCCTGTACTTTCATTGAAGATGTGCTACTAGTAAATAAATTGAAGCATAATTTATTGAGTATTAGTCAATTATGTGATAAAGGATTCAAAGTTATCTTTGAATCATCTATGTGTATAGTAACTAACTCTCTTGATTCTAGCAATAAATTCTTTGGCCATAGACTTGGAAACATCTATGTGGTAGATCTAAATGATCTAACAATGTCCAGTAGTTCCGTCTAGTAGTAATGAATGCTAAGACCAAGGAGTCATGTTTATTATGGCATAGATGATTAGGTCATGCTAGCATGCATATAATTGCCAAATTAATCTCAAAGAATCTAGTTAGAGGTTTGCCACATTTTAAAGTAGATCTTGATTATGTATGTGATGCTTGTCAACTAGGCAAACAAACTAGAGAGAGTTTTAAATCAAAAAATATTATTTCAACAACCAGACCCCTTGAGCTACTTCACATGGACTTATTTGGACCAACTAGAGAAACAAGCCTAAGAGGAATAAAATACGGCCTTATGACTGTAGATGACTTTTCTATATTCACATAGATATTATTTATTGCACATAAAGATGAAACTTTTGATGTATTTAGAAAATTTCATAAGAAAGTTTCAAATGAGAAAAATCTTTTCGTTATTTCAATAAGAAGTGATCATGGAACTGAATTTCAAAATTAATTTTTTGATGAATATTGCACTAAGCACGGCATTGATCATAACTTCTCCGCTCCTAGAACACCATAACAAAATGGTATTGTTGAGAGAAAGAATAGGACTTTGAAAGAAATGGCCTGAACGATGTTATGTGAAGGTAATCTTCTAAGGTACTTTTGGGCAAAAGCGGTGAACACTGCCTGTTATATATTAAACCAAGTTTTAATACAACCAATATCAAAGAAAACCTCCTATGAGCTTTGAAATTGAAGAAAACCAAATATCAAATACTTTCATGTTTTTGGGTGTAAATGCTTTATGTTAAATAATGGCAAAGATAACCTAGGAAAGTTTGATGCAAAATTTGATGAATCTATATTTCTTGGTTATTCCTTACATAGCAAAGCATATAGAGTGTTTAATAAGAGGACTCTTACTGTAGAAGAGTCAATTCATGTTGTTTTTGATGAAGCTAATCCCTCACCATCTAGGAAAGATAGGTGCGTAGATAATGATGCATGTACTCTACAAAAGGAAATGGAAGATCTAAGCATTCAAGACAAGCCAACGCAAAATGGAAGTGAAACGGTAAGCAAGGATCATACTGATTTACCAAAGTAATGGAGGTATATAACTTCACATCCGAAAGATTTAATTATTAGTGATCCTTTTTATGATGTTAGGACTAGGTCAGTACATAGAGATGCACATGACTACCTAGCCTTTGTCTCTCAAATTGAACCACATAGTTTAGAAGAAGCTGAAACTGATCATAATTGGATGATGGCCATGCATGATGAATTAAACTAGTTTGAAAGGAATAATGTTTGGATACTAATTAGTAGACCTACAGACCATCCAATCGTAGGAACCAAATGGGTATATAGGAACAAACTAGATGAGAATGATAAGGTTATAAGAAATAAAGCAAGGTTGGTAGCAAAAGGGTACAATCAAAAAGAGGGTATTAATTTTGATGAAACTTATGCTCCCGTAGCAAGACTTGAGGCCATTAGATTACTTCTTGCATTTACTTGCTACATGAACTTGAAACTTTTTCAAATGGATGTCAAAAGTGCTTTTCTAAATGGATTTATTTTTGAACAAGTTTTTGTAGAACAGCCGCCATGTTTTGAAAATTATGCTTTTCCAAATCATGTATTTAAATTGAACAAAGCTTCATATGGTTTGAAACAAGTACCTAGGGCCTAGTATGATAGATTGAGCAAATTTTTACTTGAAAATAATTTCAAAAGAGTAAATGTTGACAAAACCCTTTTTATTAAAAACAAAGGAAACGATATGTTAGTTATATAAATTTACATTGATGATATTATATTTCGTGCAACTAATGAAAATCTTTGTAGAGATTTTGCTGAGCTGATGCAAGATGAGTTTGAAATGAGCCTTATGGGTGAGCTCAACTACTTCTTTGGATTACAAGTCAAACAAATAAAGGAATCTTTATAAACCAAGCCAAGTACATCAAAGAGATGATCAAGAAATTTGGCATGGAATCAAGCAAAGAGGCTAACACACCTATGAGCACTACCTGCAGACTAGACAAAGATGAAAGTGGATCCAATATTGACCAAAAGCTTTATAGAGGTATGATCGGATCCCTTTTATATTTGACAGCCAGTAGACTTGATATCTTGTACAGTGTATGTGTTTGTGCTAGATTTCAATGCAATCCTAAAAAAACACATATGCTTGCTGTTAAAAGAATTCTCAAATACTTGAAAGGTACAAATAATTTAGGTCTTTGGTATTCCAAAGAATCAACTTTGAACTTAATTGGTTTTTCTGATGCTGACTATGCTTATTGCAAAATTGATAGAAAGAGCACTAGTGGTACATGCCAATTTCTAGGGTTGAATTTAATTTCATGGCACTATAAGAAGCAAAACTCCGTAGCATTGTCCACTGCTGATTTAGAGTACGTTGCTGCTGGTAGTTGTTGTGCTCAAGTGTTATGGATTAAACAACAACTAGAAGACTTTGGTGTTACACTATTTAAAATTTCTATAAAATGTGATAACACAAGTACCATTAATTTGACAAAAAATCCTGTTCAGCATTCACGAACCAAGCACATTGAAATTAGGCACCATTTCATAAGAGAACATGTATTGAATAATGATATTATTCTTGAATACGTGCCAAATGAAAACCAACTTGCTGATATTTTTACCAAACCATTGAATTTTGATAGATTTACAATGATTAGAAGTGATTTAGGATTATGTGACCCTCTCTAGAAATACTCCCATAGTCTTGAGGACAAATATATAAATAACTTCTTAATTCAAATTTTGTTATAAAATGAGCTTTGATTGAAATCCAAAATTATTATTTTTGTGCTCCCTCTGCTCGAGCCGACTCGAGCAGATGAGCTGTTGGTCGAGCCTACTTGGATGTCGAGCCATCTCTTTTTAGTTCGAGCCATAGGGTTTGATTTTCCCGTTTTTACTCCTAAACCCTATTCTGTCTCTTTCTAAGAAACCTTCCAAATATACCTAACTTCCAAAAATAGCTTCGAAATTTGAATTTCTTCACTCTATGGTACCAAAAAGAGCTGTTAGGAAGAAATCAGGAAGAGTTAGTGAAGTAGCTCTGCAAGAAAGGAAAACGAAATTCCGAGAAGACCATGTTTCTCGGAATCCACCACAGTTTGAGGATGAGGCTAGCTCAGTTTCTCCCAGTCACCAAATCTCTCTAGGTATGAGACCAATCACCACTGGCAGATGGATTTTATTCGAATATCTGAAGGAGATAGGTTTTGTGATTGGTGATTTTATTGAAAATCAAGGATGGAGGAACTTGTGCTCCCTAGATGTTAAAACCTACCCAAACCTAGTGAGGATGTTTTATGAAAATTTAAGGTTTGGAGAGAACTTCATTGAATCTTTTGTTAAGGGAAGTAGGATAACTATATCTGCTGAAATTCTGGAAAGTGTTTTGGAAATTCCTTTTGAAGGCACAGAGTATTTAGTACTGAAAGACAGAACCAAGGCACTACAAATAGTTTTAGAGAGAACTGAGGTAAATGAAATAGGGATTCTCAAAGCAAGCATGTTATCTATTGAAATGAGAGTTCTACATAATTTTATTAGCAGGATCTTTTTACCCAGAACAGGACATTTTGATTGGGTTAGTGAAAGAGATCCGTGCTTTATGGAGCTTTTGATTAATGGTGATAAGATTAATCTGCCAACAATTATGATTTGCCAAATGAAGGAGGCAGTAAGAAAAGTTAAGGCTTGCCTTCCCTATGGAATGGTCCTATCACTCTTCTTTCAAAATGCAAATGTAGATTTGACAGGAGAGGACAGCAAGATACTACTCCATACTGATACATATACTACAAAAACTTTTTAAAGAATGGGATATTTGTTGTCAGATGGCACCTGGAGAAAGAAAACTGATGCCCCAGTAGTTGAAGAAACTGAAGAGATTCAAGAACAAGCAGAGTTATAGACTAGTGAAGGCACTACAATGCATATTCCAGAACCACAGCCCCAAATGGGATCTAAAGTCTAGATGGACTTCAACACCTCCTTTCCAGACATCTCAATACTAGATATGCCTGATATGCCATATGGTACAACTACTTTTACTCAGTCTATTGATGTTCCAATTCACAGTCAGACTACTACTGCTCCTGCTATAGACACTTCATTATTACAAGACTTCATGATACAGCAAATGAATAACATGACTAAAACTATAAAGTCCTCTATGGGTATAATGTTTAGAGAACTTCAAAAGTCAGTTGATGATAGACTAACTCAATTTGGAGGACAGATAGATGATCTGAAGAGAAGAATAGACACACTTGAAACCTCTAAGACTGCAACTGGTGCAACCGGAACTGATCTATAGCCAATCCTTCAATTGATTGCATCAACTTCTGAATCTACTAAAAACTCAGTCACTCAAGTTCTTGAAGCATATAGAACTGAAATGGACAACTTGAGAATCAGAATGGGGTCAGTTGAAGTAGGTAAAAGGATGGAGGAAGATTATACCAAAGGTATTGGTATAATTCGAAGTGAGTTTGGGAGATTGAGAGGATTAACAAAAGCATTTGCTAATGTTCAAGCCACAGAAATGTTTACATTGCTAAAGGAAGTGGCACAAATAAAGGAATAAATGGAAGATTTAGCTGCCTCTAGAAGCACAAAGAAAATAGAAGCATAACTGAAATCTCTGAACAGCTTCTTATGGAAAATGATGACTAAGATTGAAGAAATCCAAGCTGCTCAAAGTGCTCCTCCCTCTTCTTCTACACCTTTTCCTAGTCGATTTGCTCATCCTAGACAACCTGCTCCACACCTTAGGCCACAAGGAACCCATGATATACCATAATTTGTTGACCCAATTGCTTCTTTGCCACCTAGCATTCAGATTCCCGATCAACCTTCACATCCTAGAGTAGACTTAGATAGTGACTAAGTGTATTACTCTTCACTTTGTACTTTGTACTGAACTTCTTTAAAATGAAATAAAAAATAAACTTTTTGTCTCTTTAATTGTTCTACTTCTCTATGCAGATGAATGTTTATGTTCAATTGTTCATACAATGACTGATATTTTAATTAGAATTTCACGATGAATATGAGAAAGTGAAATTATCTCAATTTTAAATACTTTCTCATTCTATTTTAAAATCTAAGCTTATCTCCTACTCTACCTTTTTGATCGATTGACAAAAAGAGGAAGAAAGTTATGAAATTATTGCATGAAAAGGACGAAAAGGAGAAAATATATTCATGATTATATATTTGCTTTAATGCATAAAACTTGAAAGCTAAGCTCAAATTAAGCTCTGATACATCATGATACATATTTAAGAGGCTCTGATACATAATGATACATATTTTTGATACATAATGTTTTAAGTTTTGACTTTTAATAGCTCTGATGCTTAATGTTCCCTTAAAACATTTTGAGCTCTAAAAACACATCGAAAGTGAGCCAAAAACATGGAGTATCTTATTGAGGGGAAGATTACCTCTCTCTGTCCTAATTCTCCTTTCATTATTTGGCACTAATTCAAGTCAATTTGTTTTACTTGTTCTAATATACTTGCAAATATAATTATACAAGTAATTGTAAAGTGTTATATTGCTTTTTCATGCTCAGTATTTTGTCATCATCAAAAAAGAAGAGATTGTTGACCCCATAAGTAATTTTGATGATAACCAAACATTGGAGCATGTATATTTATTTTTGATAACTCTTCAAGTGTTTTACAAGTTTTTGTAGGATGGATTAAATGTTCAAACTTCAACTCCTACACCTCTGTTTTCTTGTTTGAGTTGTGTTGTAATGTGTTTTTGTAAAGAAGAACCCAATTAAAAAGCTAAGAAAAAATCATGTGAAAAGGGTTACTTCTGTGTATGTGTGCCTTGAAATTAGTTTTGAGTTGGTATGCTTGAAAATGTAAAGAGTTGGTAAGAGTTTTTCTTTAAGTTCAAGTGTAAATATCCTAAAGAAGATACTCGAG
Organism: Areca catechu; assembly: GCA_021397845.1. Taxonomy (NCBI): domain Eukaryota; kingdom Viridiplantae; phylum Streptophyta; class Magnoliopsida; order Arecales; family Arecaceae; genus Areca; species Areca catechu. Next base: position 60,969,942 of record CM038050.1, read on the forward strand.
CCGACCCAACTTATTGAAGAGCCGAATCCACTTACTAGCATGCAGCAAGGATTCTGGAATGCAGCAATCTGAGCTGACTCGAAGGTAACTGAGCAGACTCCAATGAATCCGAGTCGACTGGAATCAGTCCGAGCCGACTCTTCCAGAGTCCCATTTCCAAAGATTTTTGAGAATAGCCAAGCAAGCCGACCCGAACCAGAAAGTGCCGACTCTGCCAAACCTAATTCTTAAAGCCTAAGAAAGCAAGCCGACCCGAAATGCATCGAGCCAACTCTTCCAGAGTGAGGATTTCTGAACTTGAGAAGAAGAGCCAACCCAAGCTGAAAAGAGCTGACTCCTCGAGTTCAAGTTTTTCAAAGAAAGAAGTTCGAGCTGACCTGAGCTATCAAGAGCCGACTCATCCAGAGTGATGTTTTGTACCCTGAGACAAAGAGCCGACTGCACTAAAGATTTGGCGACTTGACCTATTGACTCGAAGGATCTGAGTCGACACGAAGGAATCCAAGCCGACTCGAACGTTGTTTTCAGGTATCTAACGACAAGTTCCAGAATTTATTTTTGAATGCCAAAAAGTACTTCAACGGTCACAAGTCACATCCCAATGGTCAAAAATGTCTCTAACTGCCTTGGAGTGATGGAAGACTTTATATTTGAAGGATTTGAATTTTTTTAAAGCAATGATTTAGAGAATTCTTCAAAGAAAAGAGAGATTCATTGAATATCCTACCTACCAATAGCAAAAGAGCACAAGAGCATTCAAGCTAGTCTTTAAGATAGGGAAGAAGCCACTGAATCAATTAAAGCTTATTCAAGTGCATTCAAGTGGACTTCCATCAAGCTGCACCAGCAACTATCTGACAAATTGAGTTTGTCATTTTTGTTGCTTTTCTTTCAATTCATTTTTTGAATTATTGGGTTATTGGTAAGCCCGGTTGAAAAATCAAATAGGTTCTTGGTGAACTTTGATAAAAACCAAGTGTTGGGTTCTTGGCGATCCTGGTAAAACCAAGTTAGGTTTCTTTGGTGAGCTTGTTAAAACCAAAGGGTGTTGGGTTTTCTTTGATAATCCCGTAAAACCAAAGTATAGAGGTTTTGGATTATGATCCTGTAAAACAATCTTACTGTATTCGGGTGTGAATATAGTGAAAATCCCAAGTGGTATCTTGGGTAGTGGACGTAGGAGCTGGGTAGCTCCGAACCACTATAAATTTGGTATGTTTGTGTTGTGCCTCTTTACTCCTTTTTAGCTTCTATAATTTATAACTCTGTCACAGCACCTAACACCTTCTAAGGGATTTTTAATTGCACATTACTTGCTTTAAATTTTTAAATTTCCAATTCACCCCCCTCTTAGGTAGCCACCTAGGCAATAGGTGAGCCTTGTAAAAACCAACTTGGGTTGTTGGTGAGTCTTGTTAAAACCAACTTGGGTTTTTGGTTAGCCTTGTGAAAACCAAGAGATTTCTGGTTAGCCTTATAAAAGCCAACTTTGGTTTTTGGTTAGCCTTGTGAAAATCAAGAGGTTGTTAGTGAGCCTTGTGAAAACCATCTAGGTTATTGGTGAGCCTTGTGAAAATCAACTAGATTTTTGGTTAGCCTTGTGAAAACCAAGAGATTTGGATTAGTAAGCCCATAAAACTAATTGACTGTAATCAAGTGGGATTATTGTGAAATACCCAAGTGGACCTTGGAGAGTGGATGTAGGTATTTTGGTATGCACCAAACCACTATAAATTATTATGCATTTATGATTATTTCTCTCTTCTTGCTTTTACTTCATTATTTTTGCTGCATTTTAATTATCAAGTATACATACACTTGAGATCACTAGCACCTTCATTGTTTTTGAATTGGCACTCACACTTGCAACAAGTTTTAAAAACCTAATTCACCCCCCCTCTTGGGATGCTTCGCTGTGCAACAAGTGGTATCAGAGCCATGTTCTCAGCTTTTAGGTCTAACTGCCTTGAGTTAAAGATCTATGGCAACCCGTTTAGGTTCTAGTGATGTTGAGGGTCAAGCCTCAAATAGACCACCCTTTTTAATGGCACAAATTACACATATTAGAAAACCCGCATAAAAATTTTTATGCATTCAATAGATTATAATCTTTGGAAGGTTATAGTAAAAGGTCCCCATATTCCTTCCATGATGGTTAATGGCATTTTCATTCCAAAACTAGAAGAGGATTGTGATGAAAATGATATTAAGCAATCAAAGCTTAATGCTAAAGCTATGAACTTGCTCAATTATGCATTGGATCCTAGTGAAATTAATAGGATATCCACATGCATATCCACAAAGAAAATTTGGGACACGCTTGAGGTTACTCATGAAGGTACCCATCAAGTGAAGAATACTGAAGTAAATATGCTTGTACATATATATGAAATATTTAGAATGGAGTCTAATGAATCTATAACTGATATGTATACTATATTTACCAATATTGTAAATGGTATAAGAAGTCTTAGGAAGGTTATGTCTAACGCTAACTTTGTAAATAAAATTCTCAGGTCATTGCCAACATCTTGAGATCCGAAAGTCAGCAATTCAAGAAGCTAAAGATGTTGAGACACTTTCCTTGGAGCAACTTGTCGGTCCACTCATGACTTATGAGTTGAACTTAAAACAAAAGGCAATGGATGCAGATAGGAATAAGAAGACCATTTCATTCAAATATACTACACCACATGAGTCTTCATGTGAAGAATCAGAAGAAAGAAAATGAGGATGAAGAGGCTCTAGTGGCAAAAAAATTTAGAAGATTCATGAGAAAGAAAAAGTTCTCATTCAAAAAGAAGCCACATAAAGGTGAGCCTAGCAAGGACAAAGGCAAATAAAAGGAAAAAGAGAAAGAGAAAGACCAACTTATTTGCTTTGAGTGTAAGAAGCCTGGACATTATAAATTTGATTGTCCTCTCCTTAAGAAATTCAAGAAGAAGTTTAAAAAGAAAGCAATGATAGCAACATGGAGTGATAGTGAAGACTCCAGTTCAGAGAAAGAACAACTAGAAGTCACCAATCTTTATCTCATGGCTCAAGAAGATGAGGTACAATCTGAACTTGAATCAGAATTTACTTTTGAAGAACTTAGAGATGGCTTTGATGACTTATGCATGAATACAAATTTCTGAAAATTGAAAAAAAAAAGTTGAAAAAGTATGCTAATTCATTTTCTCATGAAAACACCAATCTTGCAAATGAAAATAATGATTTAAAACTAAGATTGATGTTTTAGAAAAACAAGAATGCTCTATCATAAGAAATAGAAGTTTTGAAAAGACCCAAGACTGTTGTTACAAATAATGAACTTTTAAAGAAAAATAAAGACCTTAAGGTAGAAAATAAGAAATTCAAAGATGAGCTCGACAAAGTTAAATCTTTTGTCAAAAAATTTACATTTAGTTCTTAAAAGTTGAATTTATTATTGAACAATCAAAGAGCTGTATTTGATAAAGCTGAACTTGGTTACAAGCAACAAAAGAAATAAATTTTATAAAGAATTTTTTTGTTCCTGCATCATTTAATGTTACTTGTTTTAGTTGTAGAAAACTTGGATATAAAGCATATCAGTGTGACCTAAGAAAGTTAAATAATTTTAGAAAGGTTTGGGTTCCAAAAGGAACCACCATTAGTACTAATCTTAAAGGACCCAAGATGGCTTGGGTACCTAAAATGAAAACTTGATCTGTTTTGCAGGTGTGTCTTGCAACCAAAGAGAAGAAAAGATTATGATATCTTGATAGTGGTTGCTCAAGACACATGACTGGAGATGTAAAGCAATTCACATCTCTAGAGGCTCTAAATGGTGGAAATATGATATTTGGTGATAATGGTAAAGACAAAATCATCGATATCGGTAAAGTCCATATCACCCCCTCTATTTATGTTGATAATGTTTTACTTGTTGATGGATTAAAATATAATTTGCTTAGTATTAGTTAGTTTTACAATAAAGGCTATAAAGTAGTTTTTGAATCATCTCTTTGCATGGTATCTAGTCTTGATGATAATGGAGTAAAATTTACTGAAAATAGGAAAGGCAACATCTACCTCATTGATCTTGACAATTTATCTTTACAAGATGGTGAATGCCTAGTTACAATGAATGCCACAATTAATGAAAGTAGTTGGCTTTGGCATCGTAGATTAGGCCATGCAAATATGCATCTACTTTATAAATTATGCAAAAAGGATTAAGTTAAAGATTTACCAAAACTTAGATTTGAAAAAGATAAAATTTGTGAAGCTTGTCAATTTGGAAAATAAACAAGAACATCTTTTAAAACTAAATGAACGGTTTCAACTTCTAGGTCACTAGAACTACTCCATATAGATCTCTTTGGATCAACTAGGACCACAAGCCTAGGAGGCAAGAGATATGGACTAGTCATAGTGGATGATTTCTCTTGATTTACATAGGTTTTATTTTTATCACATAAAGATAAATCCTTTTTAGCTTTCATGAAGTTTTATTGTAAGGTTTCAAATGAAAAATGCACTTCTGTCATTTGTATTCGAAGTGACCATAGAACAAAATTTGAAAATCAAGATTTAAAAAATTTTTGTAATAAAAAATGCATTGAACACAACTTTTTTGTACCTAGAACACTTCAACAAAATGAGGTAGTAAAAAGAAAAAAATCAAACTTTCAAAGAAATGTCATGCACAATGCTTTGCAAAAATAATCTTCTGAGATATTTTTAGGTAGAAGTTGTTAATACTGCCTGTTATATTTTAAACCATGTTTTAATCAGACCAATTTTAAAGAAAACTCTATATGAGCTTTGGAAAGAAGGAAAACCTACTTTAAAGGTATTTTCGAGTTTTTGGTTGGCGATGTTTTATTTTAAACAATGAAAAAGATAATTTAGGCAAATTTGATACCAAGTTAGATGAAGGTATTTTTTTAGGACACTCTACATCTAGCAAGGCATACAAAGTTTTTAACAAAACAACCCTTGTAGTAGAAGAGTCCACGCATGTAGTATTTGAAGAACTACTAACAAGTCCTCTAGAAAAGAGAAAATTTTTGATGAAAGTACAGGTGTTGAAGGACTCAAGAAGCTGACTTTAGATGATTCCCTTCCAAAGAAAGTGAAGAAGATCAAAACAAGAAGAATGAAGAAGAAGCCACAAGATCTTCACCAAAGGATCTACCTAAAGAATGGAGGTATGCTCATGGACATCCTAAAAAATTAATCTTAGGAGATCCATCGAGAGGGGTAAGAACTAGATCCTCTATTAGAAATGAATGTGATTATATTGCTTTTGTATCTCAAATTAAACCTAAATGTATTAAAGAAGCTGAAAAAGACTCAAACTGGATGATTGCTATGCAAGAAGAACTAAATCAATTTAAAAGAAATAATGTTTGGATACTAATAGAAAGACCAACTAATGTTTTCATAATTGGTACTTAATGGGTGTATAGAAATAAATTTAAAAAAAATGGTATAGTAACTAGAATCAAGGCTAGACTGGTAGCTAAGGGTCATAATCAAGAAGAAGAAATTGATTTTAATGAAACTTTTGCTCTAGTAGCTAGACTTAAAGCTATTAGATTACTTTTAGCATTTGCATATTTTATGCATTTCAAACTATTTCAAATGGATGTTAAAAGTGTATTTTTGAATGGTTATATTACTGAAGAAGTTTTTATTGAACAACCACCAAGTTTTTAAAGTCATGCACATCCTGTCATGTTTTCAAACTACACAAAGCACTTTATGGTTTAAAGCAAGCCCCCAATGTATGGTATAAAAGACTTAGTAAATTCTTAATTGAAAATAGTTTTACTAGAGGTCATGTTGATACTATTCTATTTTTAAAGAAAAAGGCTGATGATCTTTTAGTAGTATAAATCTATGTGGATGATATTATCTTTGGTACCACTAATGAATCTCTTTATCAAGAATTTGTAAAGCTAATGTAGGGAGAGTTCGAGATGAGAATGATGAAAGAATTGAGCTACTTCCTTGAACTCCAGATTAAATAAACAAGTGAAAGGATCTTCATCAACCAAGCTAAATACATAAAGGAGATCTTGAAAAAGTTTGGGTTGGAGAAGACTAAACCTATTGGTACACCTATGAGCCCTTCATGTAAGATTGACAAGGATGAATCTGGTAAAAAAGTTGATCAAAAATTTTATAAAGGTATCATTGGATCATTACTGTACTTAACTCCACTAGACCAGATATTATGTTTAGTATACATATGTGTGCTAGATATCGGTCTAAGCCTAATGAATCATATTTATTGGCTATTAAGCATATGCTTAGATATTTATCTTGCACTATTGATACTGGATTATAGTACTCTAAGAATTCAGCTATTGATTTAATTACATATTCTGATACTGATTTTGCTGGCTATAAGTTAGATAGAAAAAGTACTTTTGGAACTTGTCAATTTCTTGGAGTTAATTTAATCTCTAGGTTTAGCAAGAAACAAAATTCAGTTGCACAATCTATAGCTGAAGCTGAATATATTACAACTGGAAGTTGTCATGCTCAAATCTTATGGATTAAACAACAACTCGAGGACTTTGGCATTAAATTAACTAAGATACCAATAAGATATGATAACACTAGTGCTATAAACTTAAATAAGAATCCAATTCAACACTCAAGAAGTAAGTACATTAAAATTAGACATCATTTTATTAGGGATCATGTTCAAAACAATGATGTTATGCTTGAATTTGTTTGCACTGAAATATAATTAGCTAATTTACTGACCAAGCTTGATGGGGACATCGCCATCATTGATCTCGAAGTAGCATATATCCCGGAGCAGCACAAATCTTGGAGCAGCATTAATTTGGAGCAGCATGAATCTTGATGTATATCCAGAATAAGTTGTTTTTAGGATCGAGTTTTAGTTTTTAGGATTTATCTTTATTTTGAAATTTGTTAGTTGGTTAGGATTGAGATATCTAGTTGTTAGGATAGGGATAGACCTCATCTTATCTTGTATTTGAATTTGAACCGATCTTATCTTTCTATCATATATTAAAATTCAAATGAGGGTTGGAAAGGTGGTGCGGGCACCAGGGCTAAAAGAAATCGATAGGTTGAACCCACATCTCTGTGGATCACCTGTGAGTAAAATCCTGAACCCAAACCCTTTTTTTTACCATGTAAATATTTATTTTAAGTTATGTTATTTTGGTTTAGTTAGGGTAAACCCTTTTTACCAACTGTAATTAAAGTTTTTTTTTATTTTTTAGCCTTTGGGGCCAAACCCCTTTTACCAAATTAGGGTTTGTATAAAAATTTCATTTATTGGTTGTGTTAAAACCTATTTTGGGCCAAACCCTATTTACCAGCTTAAGCCATTTTATTTTATTGGTTATGCCTTTTGATCAATTTGATCAAGTTGGGCTTAGAGTTGGTTATTTAGTTGAGTCATGTGATTTGTTATTCATTGAGTCCATGTAATTAGTTGAGTCATTGAGTCCTGTATTACAAAAGGGAACCCAAGACAACATCCCATGTGCACCTAATTGAAGACCCATGTGACCCCATGTGCTAGCCCAAGTCACAACCTCTTCTTGGCGCCACCTTTTCAAGGATTTGGACATCAACACATGTCATGTTTGGACATGTTTTTGGGACAACACTACTTGGCACTTCAACCAGGATAAGAGCACATGATATGTCTGAAATTTGCTTGCCATTAAGACAACACATTTGCCACATCATTTATATCTTGGTCGGCCTACGAGAGAGACTTAATTGGCACCCCTCTTTTTAAGATAAGTGTGAAGGACTCATCCTTGGCATCCCTCCTCTCAAATTAATTCATGCCAAAAGAATGAGAAGTTGGCCAAGCATTCCACTCCTTCTTGTCGCCTACTTCAAAGAGAGTTCCAAGATATCCATTCACTAAATGAAAGAGGTTCAAAGGTTCTCTACCATAGCATTTCACTCAAACAGGTTGGAAGTTGCTTAAGTCTCAAGAACTCAAGAGTCTCACCAAAACTCTTGAGTCTTTTTCAATCCAGACTGAGGAGTCCACTCACCTATAAATGTCTACATTATCCAGACTCTAGAGTCCAGCAAACAAGGCCAAGTGATGGAGCATCTTGACCCTACATCAAGCCATCTCACTAATCCACCACTTGGGTGCCCACTTTGGATGAGAAGCCTCAAGTTGTCGTCCACTTTGAAAAGAGTCCAGATCATCTCGGCAAACAAGAGTCCAGGCTACCTAAAGTAAGATTCTAGGAGTTGTAGTCCAAGGGAGAAAAAGACTAGTAGTTGTATCCCTTACACCATTGGTTGGGGGTCTGTAAATACCCCTCCAACCCCCCTGTAATTATCAATTATTATTCATTAATAAGAGTGTTATTCTATCAAAATCTTCTTCCTTTGCTATGAGCATCGCAGGGTGTGAGGCCCTTTTTTTGTTTTACGGAACATCGAGGGGTGTGAGGCCCTACCTATCCAACCGACCAGAAAATCAAAAAACTACCATTTCTAAACCTTTCCTTTCATTCTTTCTGTTTTCTTTGCTGCTTCTTAATTTGTGATTTTCATTGTTGAGTGTCACAGGTGATCAGGAGTCAAGATCAGGTGTTCTTGCCTCGGAACCAGCTTCGCCCCGGAAGATCGGAGCCCGGGATCGAGTTCTTTAAACCCTGCCATGAAGATCTTGAGAGTCCTGTCAAATCCGATTTGGAGGAGCATTTCTTTGTTGGTTAAATTGAACCATTTCCTTTCTCATTATTCTCTGACTCATAGATAGATAAATCCTAGTTTATGGTAATTTTTCAACCATCATGTTGGCTCCACCCAGTAATTTTGATGAATAACAAAACATTGAGTGCATATTGTATTCTAATGAGGATTTAAAGTTGTGAGTTTTCAGGAAGAAAGCATATCAAAATCTCAAAAACTTATGGTGTATGGCATGTAATGGCACGGAGCAATTCTCACAAATTCGAGCATCCTCTTCATTGAAAAAGGGCATCTAAATGTTTAAATATTATGTGTTTATGTATTCAAAAATTTTATTTATGTTTTCGAGGCATTTACACTTGAATCTGAAAGTTTTAAGTCTCAAGTGTTGACACCTGGACAGTCAAGTGTCGACACTTCAGCATTTGGCACAGATAAAAATCCTTGGCACACCAAGTGTCGACACCTATATTCAAGTGTTGACACCAAGTGTCGACACTTAGGTTCCATGTGTCGACTCAAGGCCTGAGATTTTTGAAATTACAGAACTCTGTAATATTGAGGATTTTTGTGTCAAGTGTCGACACCTGTGCATCAAGTGTCGACACTTGAATGTTCAAGTGTCGACACCCAGAGATCAAGTGTCGACACCTGACAGCCAAGTGTCGACACTTGCAGCCTGACAGCTCTAACGGATCTATTTTTCTGGCTTGCAGAACTTGCTTTTCAAGCTCCAAACGGCTATTTCCAAGGTACCAATGGTCACAAACCATTTTTTGGAAGGTTTTTGGTATATTTAAGCTCCACCAACCTCATTTTAAAGTAAGAGAAGAGAAGAAAAGTGTATTCAAGTGCATTGAAGTCTACTCAAAAGCCAAAAAGCCAATATTCTCTCTATACTTCACATCAAAAGCCTCTTCTAGCTTGATTCCATTGAAAAGCCTACAAGCTCATCCTTACATCATTCCAAAAAGAGGTACCTTGAAGGAGATTCCAAGGAAGAGTGAAGACAAAGCATCCACTTGAGCTTCAAAGATTCCAATCTACTCTTAAAGAGAGTTTGTTGTAGTTTTAAATTACATATATGTTTTTATTGTGATTTGACCTTGCTTTCAAGGGTGTCTTGAAAGAAGTTTATTGTGGTTTGTTGGTGAGCCAAAGGGATAAAACCAACTAGAGTTAACTTGTGAGCCCGAAGACAAAACAAGTGTTAAGGTTTGTTGGTAAGCCTAAGTGACAAAACCAACTTAGGTTTTTACTTGTGAGCCTTGTGAAAAACAAGTCGACTGTAATCTAGTGTGGATTATAGTGAAATTCCCAAGGGTGGCTTGGGGAGTGGATGTAGGTGCTAGGTTTGCACCGAACCACTATAAACCTTGTGTTTATGTGTGATTGCTCTTTTCCTCTCTTGCTCTTTAATTGTTGCTATCATCTTGCATCAAATTTATCATTACTCACAAGCACCACTAGACCTTCATTTTATTGTATTAATTTTTAAAAGATCCAATTCACCCCCCCTCTTGGGCTCCATTTTTGGGCAACAAGTGGTATCAGAGCACCGGTACTCTCTTGTAGGTCCAAGGATCTTGAGTAAAAGATCATGGCAGCCCCAATAGGAATGGGTATTGTTGAAGGACAAGCTTCAAATCGACCCCCACTTTTTAATGGCACAAATTATACATACTGGAAGACACGCATGCACATATTTATACAAGCTCTTGATTATAATTTGTGGAGAACAATTGTAAAAGGTCCTCATCAGCCTATAATGATGATTAATGGCATTCTCACTCCAAAAATGGAAGATGATTGGCGTGAGAATGACATTAAGCAAATTGAGCTTAATGCTAAGGCAATGAACCTTTTATTTTGTTCTCTTGATCCAAGTGAATTTAATAGAATATCAAATTGTCTCTCTACCAAGGAGATTTGGGATACACTTGAGGTTACCCATGAGGGTACACACCAAGTGAAAACCACTAAGGTCAACATGCTAATTCACACATATGAAATGTTTAAAATGGAACCTACTGAGTCTATCAGTGAGATGTATACTAGGTTCATAAACATTGTGAATGGCATGAGAAGCCTAGGAAAAATAATTTCTAATGGTGAACTTGTGAATAAACTTCTCAGGTCTCTACCAGCTTCATGGGATGCAAAGGTCACTGCCATTGAAGAAGCTAAGGACGTCAACACTCTTCCGCTGGAACAACTGCTGGGCTCCTTAATGACTTATGAGCTCTCTCTCAAACAAAAGAATGGAGAGGTGGACAAAAAGAAGAAGGTGATCGCGTTCAAATCTACTACTAGAGAGGACTCAAGCGAAGACTCCGAAGAAGATGACGAAGAAGATGAAACAGTTCCGTTAGCAAGGAAATTCAGAAGGTTCATGAGGAAGAAAAAGTTCGACTACAAAAAGAAACCTCTGAAAGGTGAGCTGAGTAAAGAAAAGGACAAAGAAAAGGAGAAGGAGCAGCCTACATGTTTTGAGTGTAAAAAACCCATGCATTTCAAGGTAGACTGCCCCTTATTAAAGAAAAGCAGAAGAAAGCTGAGAAAGAAAGCCATGATGGCAACCTGGAGTGAAAGTGAAGACTCCAGTTCTGAGGAAGAACAGCAGGAGGTAGCAAACTTCTGTCTGATGGCCGATCAAGAAGAGGTATATTCTGAAACCGAAAATGAATTTACTTTTGATGAGCTTCATGAGATTTTTGATGAACTTGTCATAGAATTTCAAAAGTTAAAGTCAAAACATAAAGATTTAAAGAAGCAAAATTTGGATCTAGCTAAAACAAATAACAACCTTTCAAATGAAAATGAATGCCTTCTTATACAAAATGAAAAATTAAATGATAAGATTATGGTACTTGAAAAAGAAAAGGATATCTTTAAAAAGAAAAGTGACTTACTTTCAAATAAAAACTTGTCAAAACAAAGGAAAGAAATTTTAATTGAAAACAAAAGATATAAATAAGAAATCGAAAAACTAAAACCTTTTGTAGAAAAATTTACTTACAGTTCTGAAAAATTGAATTTACTCTTAAATAACCAAAGAGCAGTATTTGACAAAGCAGGATTAGGATTCAGAACTCATAAGAAACAAAAACTCTTTAAAAATTTCTTTGTGCCTGCATCTTCATCCATTACTTGCTATACTTGTGGTATCAAAGGACATAAATCTTATATGTGCAACAAAAGAAAATTAAATAACACTAAGAAAGTTTGGGTTCCAAAAGGAACTAATGCCACTAACCAAAAAGGACCCAAGATGGCTTGGGTACCTAAAGTCTCCACTTGATCTTTATTGCAGGTATGCCTTGCAACCAACAAGAAAAGGATGTGGTACCTTGATAGCGGTTGCTCAAGGCATATGACAGGAGATGTGGAGCAATTCTCATAACTCACATATCAAAATGGTGGCAATGTAACTTTTGGTGATAATTAAAAGGACAAAATTATTGGTATTGGTAAAATCCATATCACCCCTACCTCTTATATTGGTAATGTTTTATATGTCGATGGCTTAAAACATAACTTGCTTAGCATTAGTCAGTTTTGTGACAAAAATTTTAAAGTTATTTTTGAATCTTCTTTGTGCATTGTTTCTAGTCTAGATGACAATGGCATTAAGTTCATCGGTCACAGGCATGACAACATTTATATGGTTGATCTTGATGATCTCCCTATTCAGAAAGGTCAATGTCTAGTGGCAATGGAAGCCAAGATCGATGAAACTAGTTGGCTTTAGCATCGTAGACTAGGACATGCAAGCATGCATTTAATTTCAAAACTTAGCAAAAAGAATTTAGTAAAGGATTTGCCTAAACTCAATTTTGAAAAAGATCAGATCTGCAGTGCATGTCAACTTGGAAAACAAATAAAATCTTCTTTCAAACCAAAAGGAGTAATCTCTACATCTAGACCTTTGGAATTGCTTCATATGGACCTCTTTAGTCCTACTAGAACATCTAGTTTGGGAGGTAAGAAGTATGGTCTAGTCATTGTAGATGATTTCTCACGATTTACATGGGTCATATTTTAGCACATAAAGATGAAACTTTTTCTGAATTTATTAGATTTCATAAAAGAGTTTTGAATGAAAAAGGTGTTTCAGTAGTATCCTTAAGAAGTGATCATGGAACCGAATTTGAAAATGCCGATTTTGATAAATTCTGTATTGAAACTAGAATTCATCACAATTTTTCTGCACCTAGGACACCTCAACAAAATGGGGTAGTAGAAAGAAAAAATAGAACTCTTGAAGAAATGGCACGCACCATGCTTTGTGAAAATGATTTACCTAGATATTTTTGGGCGGAAGCCATAAATATTGCATGCTATATTTTAAATCGAGTTTTAATTTGACCGATTTTAAAGAAATCACCTTATGAGCTTTGGAAGGGTAGAAAACATTCAATTCATTATTTTCATGTTTTTAGATGCCGTTGTTTCATCTTAAACAATGGTAAAGATAATTTAAGTAAATTTGATGCCAAATCAGATGAGGGAGTCTTTCTAGGCTACTCCACATCTAGTAAGGCATACAGGGTCTTCAACAGAATAACACTTGTTGTTGAGGAATCCATACATGTGGTATTTGATGAAACTAACCAAAAATCTTCAAGAAAAGAAGATGTACTTTTTGGTGAAATAGGTATCAAGAAAACTGAAGAAATAAACAACAATGAAGGGCTTACCAAGGAACAGAACGATGATCAAAACACTGAAGGAGATCAAGCACAAGGTGATGAAAATACATCAACTGTTGATCCATTACCAAAAGAATGGAGGTATGCTCATGGACACCCAAAAGAACTAATTATAGGTGATCCATCTAAAGGTGTAAGTACTCGATCATCCCTTAGAAATATTTGTGATTACTTAGCTTTTGTGTCTCAAATTGAACCTAAAACTATTGAGGAAGTTGAATGTGATAGTAATTGGATAAATGCTATGCAAGATGAACTTAATCAATTTAAAAGGAACAATGTTTGGACACTAGTGGATAGGCCTTCAAACATATCAATTATTGGTACAAAATGGGTTTTTCGAAATAAACTTGATGAAAATGGAATAGTAATTAGAAATAAAGCTAGACTAGTTGCCAAAGGATACAATCAGGAGGAAGGGATAGATTTTGATGAAACCTTTGCTCCTGTGGCTAGACTTGAGGCAATTAGGCTATTGTTGGAGTGAATTTGATCTCTTGGAGTAGCAAGAAACAGAACTCAGTTGCTCTATCTACGGCGAAAGCCGAATATATAGCACCTGGAAGCTGTTGTGCTCAAATCCTCTGGATCAAACAGCAACTCGAATATTTTGGCATTAAACTAACTAAGACACCCATAAGATGTGACAATACTAGTGCAATCAACCTATCTAAAAATCTTGTGCAACATTCAAGAAGTAAACACATTGAAATAAGACATCATTTCATAAGAGATCATGTACAAAACTCTAATGTAATTCTTGATTTTGTTTGTACTGATGATCAGTTAGCAGATGTATTTACCAAGCCTTTGAGTGAGGATAGGTTCTGTCTGATTAGAAGAGAGTTAGGTGTCATTGATCCATTCTCCTAGAACTCTCTTAATATCAATTATACCTAAATCCTAGAGCTCAAAATCTATTGATTAAAGCCCCAAAATTTTATCAAAATTTTTCCATTTTTTTAAAATTCTTTTCTGGATTTTATCGATTTTTTTGGCCAAGTGTCAACACTTGGAAATTATCAAGTGTCGACACCTGACCAAGTGTCGACACTTGACACATACGAAGTGTCGACACTTGCGAAACATATTTTGTTTTTAAAAGGACTAAACGAAGGTTTTGTATTTTTCTTTCCCTCGCCGATTTCTTGCAACAGTGGTCCCCTCTGTCCAAATCCTTCCTTCTACTCTCTAATCCATCACAAATCAGGTATTTCCCCCTTCTAATTTTATCTTATTTTTTCTCATTTTTGGTTTTGTCATTTTCAAACCAAACAACCGTGATTTGGATTTTTCGAGTATTTTTCATGAATCTAACCAGATTTTTGTGTGTTTTAGTAGATTCCTAAAACTCCATTTGAGGGAATAGTGATTCAAATGTATTTTTCTCGGATTTCCCTCATCTTTTGGCCGTTTTCATCCACTTTTTGCAAAAAACACTGTTTTATTAATTTTGGCCGAAATAATTTGGGTTTTCATCTAAATTAAACATACTAAATCCATTTATTGATAATTTAGAAAGGTTTTTTGTGATACATTTGCGACATTTTCGCCTATTTGCTAAAACCCTAAGTGTTTAGACCCAAATCCCATGGTTTTTGATTTTTAATTATTTTTCCAAAGATTTAAATGTGTTCTACCAAACAAAAATATTTTTCTACAAATATTGTTCGGAAGTTTGTCATTTAATCAAAATATATTTTCTACAAATATTATTTTTATAATTTTTCAAACGTTGTTGATTCTGATTTTCAAAACCTATTTGAATATTTTTCAAATCTCAACCTGTAGCCAGTCCCTTGTTCTAAGCCTTTCTTTCTTTTTTTTTTCCCTGGTCAGTTGGCTGTAATGGGTCCTAGGAAGAGACTTGTAGTTAGGGAGAGGCCCAGTCATGGTGTTGAGAGGAGGTCGAAGGCCAGATTTGATATAGCACAGCCGAGCAGTACAGCCACACTGAGCTCCCCCCTACAGAGAAGATGGCAGGGAAGTTAGTAGCTTCAGGGAGGAGAGTCGACTTGTAGTGTTTCGACAGGCACCACTTCAGCATTCGTCAGGTACTCACTGATGCAGGACTAGTACCATTCTGCACCATGAAGGAGAGGTACTATCCTCACCTAGTGAGGGAGTTTTATGGTGCACTAGACTGTCGACGACTACTGTGGATGACATCAGTCAGGGGTATTCAGATTTCATTGACAATGAGCTTTTGAGCCGTGTATGGAAGATACCCCGGAAAGGAGTCTGTACCTTTTCAGTGGATGATAGAGAGAGGCATTTAGGTGCATCCTTGAGAGAGAGGACATTCGCGGTATATCAGTAGTTACCGCGAACCAGTTGTCATTAGAGATGCACCTTTTGCACCATATCATTGCACGGATCCTACTACCGAAGACTGGGAGATTTGACTTCATCACCAAGAGGGAGTTGATGGTGATGACGAGTCATATTGAGAGGAGACAGATAGATATTCCATCCCTGATGCTCACTCAGATGTATGATGCTACTACTCAGCGCCGACACTGTTTACCATACGGCATGGCACTGACCCGACTTTTCAAAGCATGTGGAGTATCATTGGAGGGGGAGATCCCCAAGGAGATACTACACACAGATATGTACGACGAGAGGTCATTGCACCGGATAGGATACAGGTTAGTTGGAGGTCGATGGGTTCGCAGAGAGTCTGGCCAGGAGCCAGATGAGGAGGACGAGATTCGAGAGGCTAAGGCTGGACCATCTGAGCCAGTAGTTTTTCCTCCAGTCGATATCCCATTGACACGGACAGAGCACTTGTCTCCTGACACTTCGGCTCCTCCACCACCGTCTACAGGACTATCTTTTGAGGAGCATGCCAGAGCACAGTTCACAAAGATCAGAGGTGAAGTGACTCAGCTACGTAGCGAGGTCGAGCTTCTACGAGCACATACTACCTCGGAGCATGCTGAGATTCACAGATCCATGGAGGAGGGATTCTCTCGCATTGAGAGTCTGTTGAGATCCCTTATACCTCCTGTAGCCCTTACACTTGCATGATCTGATGATGATGACGATGATGATGATGATGACGACAATCACCAGAGCGACCATGCTGATTCTGATGAGGGTAGTGATCAGGATATTGATCGAGCTACAGAGGTTGTGGGCAGTGACAGCGATAATGTTGGCAGTGCCGATGCTTATGAGGTGGTCAGTAGATCCTCCTACTATACCAGCTCCTACTACTGCCTTGGTTGACTCCACACCAGACCTTATTGCGCCAACTGATCATCTTTCTCCTCCTTCCACTAGATCATCTAGGGTTGTACCTGCCTTTGGTCCTTCCGGCCGCACTAGGAGTTGTAGAGCTTTAGCACCTCCTAGGGCATTAGCCACCAGATCTAGGATCAGTGCTCCTTTCAGTCTTGATGTTCCATCTGATAAGGATTAGCCTCACAGATGTATGTTTTAGCTCTTGTGTTATATGTTTGATACTTATTTGACTCTGATGATATATGTATGTTTCAGCTCTTGCTGATGACTCAGCAAATTTTGTACTGAAAACTTATCTTATATATATATTTATGTTCAGTACTCTTTATTTGTGCTTCAATGAATCAATTTACTATTTTTTGGCTCTGATACTCTTTTATCATGGTATATTTTAGCTCTGATACTCTTTGATATTAGCATATTTTTGACTCTGATATCTATGATATGTGTTTCTCTACTATCTTTTTGTCGCCATGCTCATTGTGAGGGGGAAGAAAAATTCCCCTTTCTAATGATTGACAAAAAGGGGGAGAAAGAGTATTGATTTTATTGATGTATAAATTTGTTGAGAAAAAGGTGTTAATTCATAAATTTATTGAGAAATTATATTGATTGTGTTGATTTTTCACCTTGTAAGAATCTTTGAAGTTTACCTTAATAAGAAGTATCTAATTAAGGGGGAGATTGATTCTTCCTAACCATGAAGTTTTGCCTCTCTAATGGACTTAAATTCATATTCAAAAATTAAATGGTTAATATTTGAAATATGTTGTCTTTTTACTCAAGGTTTTGTCATCATCAAAAAGGGGGAGATTGTTGGCTCCACCCAGTGATTTTGATGAATAACAAAATATTGAGTGCATATTGTATTCTAATGAGGATTTCAAGTTGTGAGTTTTCAGGAAGAAAGCACCTCAAAATCTCAAAAACTTATGGTGTATGGCATGTAATGGCACGGAGCAATTCTCACAAATCCGGGCATCCTCTTCATTGAAAAAGGGCATCTAAATGTTTAAATATTATGTGTTTATGTATTCAAGAATTTAATTAATGTTTTCGAGGCATTTACACTTGAATCTGAAAGTTTTCAGTCTCAAGTGTCGACACCTGGACAGTCAAGTGTCGACACTTCAGCATTTGGCACAAACAAAAATCCTTGGCATGCCAAGTGTCGATACCTATATTCAAGTGTTGACACCAAGTGTCGAAACTTAGGTTCCAAGTGTCGACTCAAGGCCTGAGATTTTTGAAAATATAGAACTTTGTAATATTGAGAATTTTTGTGTCAAGTGTTGACACCTGTGCATCAAGTGTCGACACTTGAATGTTCAAGTGTCGACACCTGACAGCCAAGTGTCGACACCTGACAGCCAAGTGTTGACACTTGTAGGCTGACAGCTCTAACGGATCTATTTTTCTAGCTTACAGAACTTGCTTTTCAAGCTCCAAACGGCTATTTCCAAGGTACCAACGGTCACAAACCATTTTTTGGAAGGTTTTTGGTGTATTTAATCTACACCAACCTCATTTTAGAGTAAAAGAAAAGAAGAAAAGTGTATTCAAGTGCATTGAAGTCTACTCAAAAGCCAAAAAGCCAATATTCTCTCCATACTTCACATTAAAAGCCTCTTCTAGCTTGATTCCATTGAAAAGCCTACAAGCTCATCTTTACATCATTCCAAAAAGAGGCACCTTGAAGGAGATTCCAAGGAAGAGTGAAGACAAAGCATCCACTTGAGCTTCAAAGATTCCAATCTACTCTTGAAGAGAGTTTGTTGTAGTTTTAAATTACATATCTGTTTTTATTGTGATTTGACCTTGCTTTCAAGGGTGTATTGAAAGAAGGTTATTGTGGTTTGTTGGTGAGCCAAAGGGATAAAACCAACTAGGGTTAACTTGTGAGCCCGAAGACAAAATAAGTGTTAAGGTTTGTTGGTAAGCCTAAGTGACAAAACCAACTTAGGTTTTGACTTGTGAGCCTTGTGAAAAATAAGTCGACTGTAATCTAGTGTGGATTATAGTGAAATTCCCAAGGGTGGCTTGGGGAGTGGATGTAGGTGCTAGGTTTGCACCGAACCACTATAAACCTTGTGTTTGTGTGTGATTGCTCTTTTCCTCTCTTGCTTTTTAATTGTTGCTATCATCTTGCATCAAATTTATCATTACTCACAAGCACCACTAGACCTTCATTTTATTGTCTTAATTTTTTAAAAGACTCAATTCACCCCCCCTCTTGGGCTCCATTTCTGGGCAACACACCAAATCCTACTTTCCTAGTTAATTTATAGGTTTAGTTGCGGGTAGATAATTATAACTAGTTTCCTTCGCCGTCTCCTTCAAGTCTTCTTTTAAAATCTAAAAATATAACAAAAAAATTAGTTTCTATTTTTCTCTACTAATTAATTATTAATATCAGTAGTTTAATTTTAATTATCATCCCGCATCAGTTTTTGGTATCAAAGCAGGTTAAACTAGGGTTTAATCTCTCTTGTACTGATTTAGTTTCTCTTTAAGCACTCGGATCGGGTGCTTCACCATGGCCATCCGGTCATAGAAAAAAGTAGGGTTACAAGACCCTCACCTCCCATTCAAACAGGATTTTCTATGGCATGTAGAGGTGCCACTGTGAATTGATCCTTGAAGAAGAAAATAAAGAGATAGGCATATTTAGGGTTTATTTTCTACATCACATCATTCATAGTACATAGTTTGTTATTTTGATTGTTTATACATGTTGGTAATTCAAAATCATCTGATTCTTATTTTTCTGGATTAATCATAATTTATAGTATTTTTTATAATTTTCTCATGAATTATTTTGATCTGTAGATTTTCTTCTTGTCAGAATACTGCCTGAGAACCGATCTGCCCTGAATTTCAGCAATTCTAGTTTAGCGTTCTCTTTACATAGATCTTGCATATTTTAATTTCTTGCATCTTAGATATTTTTCTGCAAACTATATCTTTGTTGAAAGCAAAAGAACAAAATACAAAAAAATAATAATTAATTTTATTTTTTGTTATTTTAATTATTTTAGTTTGATTACATCTAGGGTTTCATCTTGTGTGTGCATCATCAATTAACCTAATCTTAAGGGCACTTGAGCATCTCAGATAAGGGCAGGAGCTCATCACCTATCCTGGGCCCACAACATCCTTCTTTGCATTAGAGCCTAACCCTAATTAAAACTTAGTTAGACTTAATTTACTTTAGTGAGCTAGGGACACCACAGGTCGGGTCTAAGTATTGTGGTAAGCTAGTGCACCCAATCCCTTGATTATCACTTGAATCTAGCATCTAAGGCTAGAGGTCCAGAGGAAAATGCTCTAAGCGGTTTCATGGTTTCTAATTAGGACCTTGCGAGAGCAGGGGGAGCCTCCCACGACCCCACCTCTTACTTGGCCAGTGGATAGGGTAATTATTGAATTGATTGTAATTTGAGTTAACCCATTCTACTTGAGCTCTAGGTTTAGGAAATCTTAGTCCGAGTTGAGTTTTGTGTGATTGTATTGCATGGCAACTAGGTCAGGCACACCATATCAGCCTACCCAAAATCAACCCAATCCACCCATGGACCCTAATATGGAAAATTTTATGAGGACTATAACTGATCAGCTTAAACAGCTCACAACCAGGTTTGATCAGGTGGAAGACAGACTAGGTAACCTTGAAGAATCCCATGCGACTAGATCAGATCCTGAAACACCTGGACCGACTCCCCTAGGTCAAAGCTCTGAGATGCCTAGACCCATTCCCCATATCCACGAGCCTAACTCACTGCCCCAGATCTAAGAGGTCAATATAGAGAACCTGCTAGAGCCCAACATAGGGAAATTACTCCTGACCCAATTCCTAGGCACCACACCCCTGATGTTAATGACCAGGAAGAAAGGATTCTTAGGAGCATTCGATTAGATGCACCCACATTTGAGGGTAGTTTAGATCCTAAGGTCTATACTGATTGGAAGAGTGATATGGACCAGTACTTTGAATGGTATGAAATATCGGAGGAGAGAAAGTTCAAATTTGCTAATCTTAGGCTAGTCCAACAAGCTAGGTTGTACTGGAAAAATGCAAAGCGATTGAACCGATAGAGAGGTGACTTACCTATAGACACATGGCGAGTAATGAAGGTAAAACTTAGGGAGAAATACCTACCATTCTCATATGAACAAAAATTATTATATCAATGGCAAAAACTAACTTAAAGAAATAGATTAGTAGCTGATTATATTGCCAAATTTGATGAGTTTGTTATGAGGTGTAGTATAATCGAATCCAAAGCTGTCACCTTGTCAAGGTTTAGAGCTAGTTTATATGAAGATATTCAGAAGGAGCTATTTTAAGAGAGGTTTGTGATTTAGATCAGGCTTACCAGATTGCTATCGATTGCGAACGATTTCAGAGGTGGCTTGTTACTAATTGACCTGAGCCAAATAGGTTCAATACCTCTGGGAGTAGACCTAACCCTAGCCGATCCATTCCTACCTCCCAACCAGCTTGTAGGGATGATAAAGGAAAGGCACCTATAGTCCAAAGAGATAAGAACCAGAACACAATATGTTTTAGGTGTCGTTAAATAGGTCATTTTGATGCTGATTGCCCAGTAAGGACTTTACATATAGGTGAATGAGAAGAAGAGAATCTGGAAAATATTAAAGAATTTGAAGAGAAAATCTATAAAGCTACGGAAGACTTGGTAGAAGAGTACGAAGGTGATGAAGAGCCCATAGAGTCATCTGACCTACTAGGTGTAGTTAGGTGTATTCTAGCTCAAACAAAGAAGAATGAGGACTGGTATAGGACAAATATCTTATAGACTTTCATTAAGCTAGGAGATAAAGTGTGTAAAACCATTATAAACAGTGGGACTTGTGTGAATGCAATATCTACTAATGCTATTAAGAACTTAGGCTTACCCACAGTGCCACTTCCTAGCCCATATAAGGTATCCTGGATTGATGCAACATCCATTCCTATTAGGTTACAATGCCAGGTCCCAATCCAAATTCAATCTTACCAGGAGAAAGTATGGTGTGATGTGATTCTAATGGGAGTTAGTAGTATCATACTAGGTAGACCATGGTTATATGATCATGATGCAACCCTCTTTGGCCGATCTAACTTATGTGCATTCAAACACCATGAAAAGAGAATTGTGAACAAGTCGACCCAACCCAAAGATAATACTAAAAGAGGGTCTAGTCATTTGAAAGAGAAAGAACCCAGATTGAACCTAATTACTGCTAAGGAGTTAGAACATGAAATCATTGAAGGTTCAATAGTCTGGATGCTGACTGCCAAAGAAGTTCATGATGAACCCCAAAATGAACATCCTAAGAAAATTTTAGATTTCCTACAAGAATTTAAGGACGTATTTCTAGAAGACCTCCCTGACTGTTTACCTCCATTAAAGGACATACAACATGCTATAAACTTGGTCCCAGGAGCTACCTTGCTGAATTTACCTCACTATAGGATTAATCCTACCGAGCATAAGGAATTTCATAGGCAAGTTGAGGATCTTCTTAGGAAAGGATTTATCAAGGAAAGCTTGAGCCCATGTGCTATTCCAGTCCTTTTGACTCCTAAAAAGGATGGCACTTGGCACATGTGTGTTGAGAGTAGAGCCATCAACAAGATTACAGTGAAGTATAGGTTTTCTATACCCCGACTCGATGACATGCTGACATGATGGCCGGTGCTACCATATTTTCAAAGATAGACCTTAAGAGTGGCTATCATCATGTTAGAATTAGGCCTAGGGATGAATGGAAGACTGCATTGAAGACCAAGGATGGCTTGTATGAATGGTTAGTGATGCCATTTGGATTATCGAATGCACCTAATACTTTTATGAGGATTATGACTCAAGTATTAAAATAATTTATTGGAAAATTTGTGGTAGTATATGTTGATGACATCCTCATATATAGTAAGAATAAGAAGGATCACTTAGACCATCTTCAACTGGTTTGTCAAGTACTTAGAGGAGATAATCTTTATGCAAATTTGAAGAAATATAGTTTTATGACTCCAAGGATTATTTTCCTAGGATTTGTAGTAACTACTGAAGGAGTATCGATGGACCCCAAGAAAATCAAATCCATAGTTGTATGGCCTATTCCTAAGAATGTTCATGATGTTCAAAGTTCTCATGGATTAGCTACTTTTATAGGAGATTTATTCGAGGGTTTAGTACGATTGTTGCACCCATTACAGATTTATTAAAGAAAGGAGCATTTAACTAGTCAAAAGAAGCCAATAGGGCTTTTGAAGATATTAAGAATAAAATGACCCAAGCCCCAATTCTAAGGCTACTTGATTTCTTGAAAGTCTTCGAGGTTGCTTGTGATGCCTCAGGGATAGGAATTGGAGGAGTCTTGAGTCAAGAGAATCACCCGGTTGCTTTCTTTAGTGAGAAATTGAATGATGCTAAGTTAAAATATTCTACTTATTATAAGGAACTATATGCGGTAGTTCAAGACTTAGGCATTGGCGACACTATTTGCTACCGTAAGAGTTTGTACTATATTCTGATCATGAAGCTCTTAGGTTCCTTAACTCGCAAAAGAAGTTAAATGCTAGGCATGGAAAATGGGTTGAACACATTCAAGCCTACACTTTTATTTTAAGACATCAATCGGGTGCTGATAATAAAGTTGCTGATGTGTTGAGCAGGAGATTTATGCTCTTGAATTATGTTAGTTCGAGAGTAGTTGGATTTGAGAAATTGAAGGATGAGTATGAGAACTGTGATGATTTTGGTGAAATCTATAAGGTAGTTAAGCAAGGACCGACTAGTTCATATAGTGAGTGCACAATTCAAGATGGGTACCTCTTTAGGGAGAGTAAGCTATGTATTCCAAACACTTCACTTAGAGACTTCTTGATTTGGAAAATACATGCTGGAGGTTTAGATAGACATTTTGGTAGAAATAAGATAATCTTAGTACTAGAAGACCAATTCTATTGGCCGAGTCTTAAGAGGAATGTTGCTCAAGTTATAGCTAGATGTAGAACTTGTGCTGTTACTAAACAACAAAAGCAGAACACTGGCTTATACACCCCTCTTCCTGTACTAGAATATCCATGGCAAGATCTTAGCATGGACTTTGTTCTTGGATTACCTAAGCCCTTAAGGAAAAATGATTCCATATTTGTAATGGTCGATAGGTTTTCAAAGATGGCACATTTCCTGCCTTGTTTCCAAATCTATGATGCTTCTAAGGTAGCCAAGCTATTTCTGAATGAAGTAGTTAGACTGCATGGTTTACCTAGATAATAGTTTTTGACAGAGATGTCTGATTCACCAATTTTTTCTGGAAAACACTCTGGCACTTATTAGGGACAAAACTTAAGTTTTCCACATCTTATCACCCTCAGACTGATGGCCAGACTGAAGTTGTGAATCAAAGTTTAGGAAACTTACTGAAAAGCTTAGTTGGAGAGCATACTGCCAATTAGGACCTATTACTGTCTAGAGCTGAATTTGCATATAATAGCTCAGTAAATAGGTCTACGGGAGAAAGTCTGTTTGAAATTGTTCATGGGTACAAACCTAGAAAACCTATAGACCTCATTCCTTTACCCATGCATGAACGTATACCTGAATCTACTGAGTCATATGCTGAACATATTAGAGAGTTACATAAAGAGATAAGTAACAAAATTAATGAAAGTAACGAATCTTATAAACATATGGCTGATACTAAATGAAGACTCAAAGAATACAAAGAAGGAGACTTTGTTATGGTTCGATTACGACCTGAACGGTTCCCACCTAGAGCCATGAAAAAATTGCATGCCCATAGTAGTGGACCATAAAAATAATTTAAAAAATTGGACCTAATGCCTACGTGCTTGAATTGCCACCTGAACTAGGCATTAGCTCTACTTTCAACGTTTTAGACCTATCGAGTATAGGGAGCCAACGTTAATTCCTAGTGAGCCATTTGGAACTAATCTAGTCCTTGAGAGTGAACCACCCAAGTGTGTCCACCTGCCATACCACCAGCCTGGAGAGACAAGATCGAGCAGATCTTGGATGACAAGATCATCGCTACCCGGAGCAAAGATTACTAGCGATATCTAGTTCATTGGCAAGGATGACCTAAATCTGATGATTCTTGGATCATCAGAAAGGACATGCAGAAAGTTGTCCCTGACTTACTAGAGTATTATAACAGTGGAGTTGACCCATACTCGATAGGGTCGAGTTCCTCCCACCTGGGAAGAATTGGTGAGGGCACCAGGGCTAAAAGAAATCGATAGGTTGAACCCACATCTCTGTGGATCACCTATAAGTGAAACACTGAACTCAAACCCTTTTTTTTACCATGTAAATATTTATTTTAAATTCTGTTATTTTGGCTTAGTTAGAGTAAACCCTTTTTACCAATTGTAATTAAAAATTTTTTATTATTTTTTAGCTTTTGGGGCCAAACCCCTTTTACCAAATTAGGGTTTGTATAAAAACCCCATTTATTGGTTGTGTCAAAACCTATTTTGGGCCAAACCCTATTTACCAGCTTAAGCCATTTTATTTTATTGGTTATGCCTTTTGATCAATTTGATCAAGTTGGGCTTAGAATTGATTATTTAGTTGAGTCCATGTAATTAGTTGAGTCATTGAGTCCTGTATTACAAGAGGGGACCCAAGACAACATCACATGTGCACCCAATTGAAGACCCATGTGACCCCATGTGCTAGCCCAAGTCACAACCTCTTCTTGGCGCCACCTTTTCAAGGATTTGGACATCAACAAATGTCATGTTTGGACATGTCTTTGGGAAAACACTGCTTGGCACTTCAACCAGGATAAGAGCACATGATATGTCTGAAATTTGCTTGCCATTAAGACAACACATTTGCCACATCATTTATATCTTGGTCGGCCTATGAGAGAGACTTAATTAGCACCCCTCCTTTTAAGATAAGTAAGTGTGAAGAACTCTCATCCTTGGCGCCCCTCCTCTCAAATTAATTCATGCCAAAAGTATGAGAAGTCGGCCAAGCATTCCACTCCTTCTTGTCACCTACTTCAAAGAGAGTTCCAAGGCATCCATTCACTAAATGAAAGAGGTTCAAAGGTTCTCTACCACAGCATTTCACTCAAACAGGTTGGAATCTGCTTAAGTCTCAAGAACTCAAGAGTCTCACCAAAACTCTTGAGTCTTCTTCAATCCAGACTGAGGAGTCCACTCACCTACAAACATCTATATTATCTAGACTCTAGAGTCCAGCAAACAAGGTCAAGTGATGGAGCATCTTGACCCTAAATCAAGCCATCTCACCAATCAACCACTTGGGTGCCCACTTTGGATGAGAAGCCTCAAGTTGTCACCCACTTTGAAAAGAGTCCATATCATCTCAACAAACAAGAGTCTAGGCTACCTAAAGTAGGATTCTAGGAGTTGTAGTCCAAGGGAGAAAAAGACTAGTAGTTGTATCCTTTACATCACTAGTTGGGGTCTATAAATACCCCTCCAACCTTCCCTTGTAATTAATCAATTATTGTTCATCAATAAGAGTGTTATTCTATCAAAATCTTCTTCCTTTGCTGTGTGCATCATGGTGTGTGAGGCCCTTCCTTTTTCTATGGAACATCAGGGGTGTGAGGCCCTACCATCCAGCTGACCAAAAAATTCAAAAACCACCATTTCTAAACCTTCCTTTTTTTTCATTCTTTCTTTTTTGTTTGATTCTTCTTAATTTGTGATTTTCATTGTTGAGTGTCACAGGTGATCAGGAGTCAAGATCAGGTGTTCTTGCCTCGAAATCAGCTTCACACGAAAGATCAGAGCCCGGGATCGAGTTCTTGAAACCTTGCTGTGAAGATCTTGAGAGCCTGTCAAATCCGATTCAGAAGAGTGTTTCTTCATTGGTAAAATCAAAACTTATTCCTTTCTCATTATTCTCTGACTTGTTGATAGTTAAATCCTAATTTATGGTGGTTTTTCAACCACCAAATCCTGCTTTCCTAGTTAATTCGTAGGTTTACTTACGGGTAGATAATTATAACTAGTTTCCTTCGCTGTGTCCTTCAAGTCTTCTTTTAAAATCTAAAAATATAATGAAAAAACTAGTTTCTATTTTTCTCTGCTAATTAGTTATTAATATCAGTGGTTTAATTTTAATTATTGTTTTGCATCAAAAGGTCTATAAATACCTCCCTCATTCCTTTGTAAAAGATGGGTTAATGAAGATGAGTTTTTAGGGAAGAGTGTTTCTTCGTTTTGCCTTCATAAAGGAGTTGGCGTGAGGCCCATCTTGCCTTCGCCTTCAGGCATTGAAGGGTGTAAGACCCTATGCCTTCGCTTTTGAGCGTTGATGGGTGTGAGCCCCTAGCTATCCCCTTCCCCGTCGAGTCCCCTCTATGGTCTTAAAGATTTTTTTTCATGGCCCTAGGTAGCGATTTGGGTGGGATGCCCTAGGCTCCACATGTAGAGAGATGGGTGGGATGCCCTAGGCTACATGTAGTGGAGTGGGTGAGATGTCCTAGAGGTGAGAGGTTTCTCTATGAGTGTGAGTCCCAAAGTCCATGAGAGTCCAAGTTTTTCTTACCTTCCATCTCCATTGTTCCTTCACCACCTCCCTACAAAAAAAATCAAAAACAACTAGTGGTACCCTAATCTTGGTGACTTCTAGGCTTGCCAATGATCCTACCCCCGATCCCGTTCCCTATTAGTTTTTGTATCAGAGCTAGAGAATTAGAGTATTTTCTTCTTCCTTCCTTAGCCTGTTATCAAACCAGCAATACACATCCTAAGCTCCCTCTGCCCGTGAAGCAACCCATTTCTTCTTATGCCTACCACCGTCGACAGAGCTACACACTCCATCAAACTGCCTTCCCAACGCCTTCCCAAGTTCCTCGTTCCCTATCGATCAACATCCACTACCACGCTTGAGCGAGGACTCCGCCCCATCTGTAGATGCCATCGCCGACCAAGTCCGACCCCTCCTCCATTTCCTTCAATCCGATTATGCCCGACAGCTCAGGAAAACCCAAACCCTAGGGTTTCTCAAAAACTCGCTAGGGTTCTTCCCTCTTCTCCCACTCTGCACTCTTTCCTGCCACGACCTCCTTCGTCACCATCCATCGCGCTGGCAACTCCATGCTCTCCATCACCCTATCCAAGGTCCGCCTTCCCCTCTCCCTCCCCTCCTCCTTAATCCTCCTTAAAACCTTAAAGCTCTCGCCTTTCCCCTCCCGGGACCTTGCTTCCCAATGCCTCTCCACCTCCTCTGCTGCCCTTAACTTCCAACGGCCGCCTCCATCCGACCACCATGCCTTCCCCACCGACCGTAGTGCTAATCCTGGCCATTGGCCCCCTCAGAACCACCAGCAGCCCCCATTCAGCCATCGCCTCCCCGTCGATAATCGCCTTCCCATGGATTACAGCCATCCCCCCCCCCATCAATGGTCCGCCACCTCTGGTTGCCCTCGGTGTGGCACCTCCTCCAGGTCCCATCGATCTCATGTCCCTTTGTAGAGAGGGGAAGATCAAGGAGGCTTCGACTTCTTAAACCAGGGCATCCACCTCTGCCGCCTACAACTGAATGAAACAGTCACTGCCATGCCATCCACCAAAACCCTTCTTCCCGTCCATGCTGCTGTCGCAAGTGAAGCCCGCCGGGAGTCCCTCCACTATTCCAGCCCCATCGATCCAAGGGAGGAAGAAGAAGCCGCATGGTCGTGAAAGCAGCTTCCATATGTCGACTCATATGTCGACTCAAGTATCAACTTAAGGCCTGAGACAAAAATGATACAGAACATACTGAATTCAAGTTTTTTCTCAAATATCGACTCATGAAGATGAAGTATCGACTCAACAGAAGAAGTATCGATGCACCAGTGCATTCCAGAGAGCTTCAAAATGCATTTTTGACCTAGTGTCGACTCATGTGTCGACTCATGACCTGAAGTATCGACACCTACAGGTCTAGATGAATAGTAATGGCTAGTTTTTTGAAGCGCAGAAATGGTCGTTTTTATCTCTAACAGTTATTTTCACCTCTCCAATGATCAAAAATGGTCATTTAAGGCTTGGAAAGATATTTAAAGTGGACCAAACTCAAGAGGAAAGAGAATAATGAGCAACTAATGCGAATTTATTAAGAGTTCATTGCTTTTAAGTGAAGTTGAGCCTTCAAGCATTCAAAAGCATTCAAGAAACATTCAAGTCCATCCTTCAAGTATCCATTAAGGCTTCAACAACTTGGGGACAAGCTTTCTCAACACCAATTAAAGAGTTTCAAAAAGATATTTTCTTTATTTTTGAAAGCTTATTATACTTTTACCTTGAACTTGACTTTATTATTGTTCCAAGTTTCAAGTGGATTGAAACTAGTGGTTGGGTTATTGGTGAGCCTTGTAAAAATTAACTTGGATTATTGGTGAGCCTTGTTAAAACCAACTTGGATTTTTGGTTAGCCTTGTGAAAACCA
Organism: Areca catechu; assembly: GCA_021397845.1. NCBI lineage: Eukaryota > Viridiplantae > Streptophyta > Magnoliopsida > Arecales > Arecaceae > Areca > Areca catechu. The sequence continues at coordinate 60,999,046 of CM038050.1, forward strand.
AGAGATTTTTGGTTAGCCTTGTGAAAACCAACTTGGATTGTTGGTGAGTCTTGTAAAAACCAACTAGGTTGTTAGTGAGCCTTGTGAAAACTAACTAAATTTTTGGTTAGCCTTATGAAAACCAAGGGGTTGTGATTAGTAAGCCCAGAAAACTAATCGACTATAATCAAGTGAGATTATAGTAAAATACTCAAGTGGACCTTAGGGAGTGGGTGTAGGTGTTTCGGTGTGCACTGAACCATTATAAATTATTATGTGTTTGTGATTATTTCTCTCTTCTTGCTTTTACTTCATTATTTCTTCTACATTTTAATTATCAAGCATACATACACTTGACATCACTAGCACCTTTATTATTTTTGAATTGGCACTCACACTTGCAATAAGTTTTAAAAACCCAATTCACCCCCCCTCTTAGGTTGCTTCGTTGGGCAATAATGACTCTTATGTATATGTAAGGACTCTTGATGATTTTTCTAGGATTTACTTACAATTGTATGTGGATAACATGCTGATGGCATGCAAGAGTAAGCAAACAGTGCAGCAACCGAAGGCAGCTTTGTCTCGAAAGTTTGAGATGAAGGATTTGGGACCTACGAAGAAGATCCTGAAGGTGAAAAGCACCTACACCAAGCATACAATATGCAGAAAAATAGGGCAGAAGGAATGTATTTTAAAATAATTTTAAAGCATGCACATCGGAAGGCTCGGTAGATAGATCTAAACGATTTATCGATCTGCCCGTAACAGGATCTAGCATAATGACCTAGCATGCAACACAACATCAAAGCAAGAGAGGAACACAAATATAAAAGTACCATACCTTTATAATGAGAGAAGCTGCAGAAGGAGGAGGGCGTTCAAGCCACACACGTGTCTAGCCTCTACAGGTAATCCACACCTGGGCTCGACTCTGATCAACTCCCTCGGAGTGCTAGCTCTTCGGGATCCTTGGGCCGATCTTCTTCTTTCGAGAAGACTAGGAGGAGAGCTGGAACCCTTTTCCAAGAGAACTCTCTTTCCAAGACCTAGCTAGAATGCTAGGATTCTCACAACCAATCCCTAGACATTTCACAACCCTTCTCTATCTTCCTCTCTCAAAGCTTTTCTCAAAAATTTGTTGCAGCCACAGAAATGATGTTCATTTGTAGGGGCAACAGGGAGAGGGAGAAAGTGGAAGGAGGAGAGATGAGGGGAGAGAACGGGGGGAGGATCATATCAAATGGATCCAACCCAAGAAGGTAAGTATAACTATCATACCAAAAAACCTTGGAGCCAAAACTAATTTGAATTCAAAATTCAAACCAGGTCAAAACTTGCCCCAAAATCCTTCCAAAAAATCTTCCTAGAACTTTGCTCGTCACAGGAAGTGTCCACTCATGAAAAGTGCCAAGTGTTGACACTCCACCAAGTGTTAACACCTGCAAAATTCCAAGTGTCAACACTTGGAATAAAGTCAATCATATTGACTTCAAGTGATGGCAAACGATTCTCAATCGTCAATTAGCTTTAAGATCAGATAGAAATCCTCTATGTTGCGTGACCCCATAGGTTTGAACACTAAGCCGGTAGCACTGGAATATTTTCAGTACCAGTCAAAGTCCTCATCTAGCAATGATACCACCTGTCCGGATAGGTTAAAGATGCAGAGCACCTCACAAGAACCTCTGGCATATGGTTGCCACATAATTCATCCCTTTGACCTCATAATGCTCAGGATGACCTAGGGTTCGACTGCTAACCCTAATTTGGTTTATCCAGATCATGTCTCAACCTCACAAGTTTTGTGACTCCTCACAAGAACTACCCTGGCCAAGGTTTGCTAAATTGAGACATAATGAGTGATTCACTTCAAACTATTTGGAGGGGTCAATTCCATCTTGATCCACCACCGCTTCATAAGTACTTGACTACACCCAGAAACCTTTCATCACTGGATTAAAAATCTGATGGGGACATCATCCTGCACGAATCTCGGAGCAGCATGAATCTCGGAGCAGCAAATAAATTTGAAAAATAAATTTAGGATTTATCTTTTATTTGAAATTTAAATTAGGATTTTGTTGGTTATGATTGAGATATGGATAGGCTTATCTTATCCTATCTTTTATTTGAAATTTAAATTAGGATTTTGTTGGTTATGATTGAGATATGGATAGGCTTATCTTATCCTATCTTGTATTTAAATTTGAGTTATCCCTATCCTGTATTCAAATTCAAATGAGGGTTATGGAGCTTATAAATAACCCCTCATTCCTATTGTAAAAAGGAGAGAAGAAATTAAATTTTTGGGATTTGGTTTGTCAGTTGGTTTGGCAGTTGTTGTTCAGGGCTATGGCCCATTATGTCTTCACCTGCGGGTGTTGATGTTGTCTTTGTCCTTCAAGACATCGTAGGGGCGTGATGCCCTAGTTATCCCCCCATCTTCGTTTTCCTCCACATTCTTTGAAATCCCCCTCATGGCTCCAGGAGTGACCTGGGTGGCAGGTGAAATACCCTGGGCTCCGCATGTAGTGAGATGGGTGGTAGGTGAGATACCCTAGACTGCATGTAGTGAGGTGGGTGGTAGGTATAATGCCCTAGAGGTGTGAAGTCTCTCTGTGAGAGTGGGTTTCAGGGTTCGTGGTAGTCCATCCTCGTTATCCTCCATCCCTATTTTTCCTTCGTCACCACCATAAAGAAATCAGAAAATAGAAAAAAAATAGGATACCCTAATCTTCGGTGACTTCTTAGCTCGCCGACGATCCTACCCCTATCCTGTGCCCCATCAACTTGGTATCAGAGCAGGAATGATGCGTGGAGCCAGAGGATGAGGGAAAAGTATGGTCTTGATACCTCCGAGTTCACATACAACCCAGCAGAGCGCAAACCCCGCTGAGCTTGACTCGACGGAGTCGAGTTCTCCCCACCTCAGGAGAATGATGGGGACATCATCCTGCACGAATCTCGGAGCAGCATGAATCTCGGAGCAGCAAATAAATTTGAAAAATAAATTTAGGATTTATCTTTTATTTGAAATTTAAATTAGGATTTTGTTGGTTATGATTGAGATATGGATAGGCTTATCTTATCCTATCTTTTATTTGAAATTTAAATTAGGATTTTGTTGGTTATGATTGAGATATGGATAGGCTTATCTTATCCTATCTTGTATTTAAATTTGAGTTATCCCTATCCTGTATTCAAATTCAAATGAGGGTTATGGAGCTTATAAATAACCCCTCATTCCTATTGTAAAAAGGAGAGAAGAAATTAAATTTTTGGGATTTGGTTTGTCAGTTGGTTTGGCAGTTGTTGTTCAGGGCTATGGCCCATTATGTCTTCACCTGCGGGTGTTGATGTTGTCTTTGTCCTTCAAGACATCGTAGGGGCGTGATGCCCTAGTTATCCCCCCATCTTCGTTTTCCTCCACATTCTTTGAAATCCCCCTCATGGCTCCAGGAGTGACCTGGGTGGCAGGTGAAATACCCTGGGCTCCGCGTGTAGTGAGATGGGTGGTAGGTGAGATACCCTAGACTGCATGTAGTGAGGTGGGTGGTAGGTATAATGCCCTAGAGGTGTGAAGTCTCTCTGTGAGAGTGGGTTTCAGGGTTCGTGGTAGTCCATCCTCGTTATCCTCCATCCCTATTTTTTCCTTCGTCACCACCATAAAGAAATCAGAAAATAGAAAAAAAATAGGATACCCTAATCTTCGGTGACTTCTTAGCTCGCCGACGATCCTACCCCTATCCTGTGCCCCATCAAAATCTCGGTAGTCCAGTACCAAAGTACAGTGAGTTGCTTGCAAGCTACCATGGTGACCTCAGGTCTGAGGGACACATATACCCATATCCCTTCACGAGCAATTCTTTGACAGAAGGGAGCTCCGCAGATGGTCACATTTAGTGAAATGTCATACATTTCACTTGCATGTCGCACCAGTGTCTTCACACTCCTTGGTTAAGAGGACAACCAATAAATGCAACATACAACAACCTACACTTGATACATTGTAGTCCTATAACAATGTATCCTTTAGTTGTGAACCACTTTAAGAACTACATGATATATCCTCTCTATAGCAAACAATGTAGTTCTAAGGACTCCATCATACAAGAGTTCATCTCAGAAAAATGTAAATATGATGAACAGCCAAAATAAATAACTTTTATTTATTAAAAGAATTTATATACAAATACAAAATAGCACAACCGTCTACAGCCTAGATGATTGGCTTTGGGACATAATTCCCAACATATCCTAGGTATGGAAATCTTCAGAGATTGGAATAAGAGGGTGCTACATTTATCTCATGGTGGCTACATAAAGAAGGTTTTGGAGAGGTATGGGATGAAGGAAACAAAACTGACAGAGCTACCTATAGCCAGACACTTCTGATCTCGAAGACCATGGCACCATAGACTGAGATGGAGGTTCAAGAGATGGAGAGGGTGCCATATGTCTCTGATGTAGGTAGTCTCATGTACACCATGGTGTGTTGTAGGCCAGATATCGCCCATGCAGTGAGTCGGTGAGCAAGTTCATGGCACAACCTAGTAGGGAGCACTGGTGAGCACTGAATGGAGTCTTCATGTACTTGGCAGACACAGCTGGAGTTGGCATCTGCTACAGACAATGAGGAGGTGCTAAGGGACACTCCAACATGTCCAATCAGGTTCGAGGGCTGATAGGAGATTTCGTGGATGTGGATCTCGGTGGAGATGTGGACACCCATCATTCGATGATAGGTTTCATATTTAGCATATATAGAGGTTCTATATCATGGAGATCCTACTTGCAACCTATTACGGCATCATCAACCACCAAGGTGGAGTATATTGAAGTTACAGAGGTAGCAAAAAAGGCCCTATGGCTGAAGGGTCTAGCATTAGAGATGGGCCTTGAACAGGAGGTTATCAGGGTGCACTGTGATAGCCAAAGTACACTTCTACTTGCACAGAACTCTATCTATCATTCTCGGACCAAGCACATCGATATCAGATACCATCGGATCAGAGAGCTCATGAAGGATGGAGAGGTGGAACTGATGAAGGTACACAACAAGGAGAACCCAGCAAATGCACCGACGAAGGTTCTACTACGAGATAGCTTTCGCAAGTGTGTGGCACTGATGCAGCTTATAGACAAGATGGAGTTGGATGAAGCCTTGAAGCACCAAGGTGGAGATTGTTGGGTCTCATGTTGTGCTTCAAAGGCTCAGGGGACCAAGGCTAAGGCCAAGGTCCAATGATCATGATGCTATCATGGAATTCTTAAGGCTAGTTTGGACCTTAGGATGAAAGGCTATTAGCCTTTCGAGTCTTGAGGTTCAGGGGACTTGGGCCTTAAGGGGCTAACTTGTATTGGCTAGTTTTAAGTCCTAGGTATATGTGATTGAGCTGAGTCAAGGGTATACTTAGGCTTGGGAAACTCAATTATGCATTAAGTTGGCCTATGGGAGTTTTAGGGTTAGGTCATGGTGACCTAGTATATATATATATATACTTTGTATATGGGGCTGATTGGAGCCATCATAATGAAATAACCTTTTCTCCCTGATATCCATCTTCTTCCTCCCTCTCTTCCTCTCTGGTTTGTCAATATCTATCAGGGTAATATCAGCATCCAAGTTGCTATACCCTAGGAAGGAGAGAATTCCTTAGCACCTAAGGACTCCTAGTCCAAGTAGGAAACCCAACACCTAGCATCTTTGGAGTCGCCCCTCTCTTTACCCTTTTAGAGTTCGACCAGGAGCATTGGAGGGTTAAATCCTCACTAGTTGGAGATCCCAAGAGAGATGGTTCCACATCCATATCATATCTAGAATGTTTGGGGCACTCTGAACAAGTTAGGAGATTTCTGCACAAGAAGACTGAATTCTTGCAATGCTAATTGCTTCAATCCTCTATTGCTGCCGCTTCCAATATAATGTTCTCAGGTTGGTTGCTAGTAGAAGGTTGTCCATGCACCTGGGAACGTCCTCCAACACCTAGCACTTAGCTTAAATTCAAACACATTTTAAACATAAGTAGGGCTATCCCAAGTCTTAAGATATTTAAGACTTGGCCTTTTACCTTTCCATAATTCATATAGAATGCTAGGTACTGATTTTGATGGTACCCTATTTAGTATATAGTTACAGTCTCTATGGAATAACCCAAAAAGAGGTATCCAACACCCTCTTTTTAATAACCAACAAACCTGCATTTATCAACCCTTGCACTTAGCTTATGTCCAAAGGTATTCTTGACATAAGCATGACAACCCCAAATCTTCAAATACTTAAGATTTGGTCTTTTATCATTCCATAATTCATATGGAGTGCTATTCATTGATTTAGATGGAATCTTGTTTAATATGTATGCAGCAGTATCTAGGGCATGTCCCCAAAAGGAAGTAGGAAGATCTGTGAAGCTCATCATCGACCTCACCATGTCTAACAAGGTGCGATTTTTCCTTTCTGCCACTTCATTTAACTGGAGTGTATAAAGAGGTGTCCATTTAGATATAATTCCTTTGTCCTTGAGATGGTTCAGAAACTCACCAGATAAGTATTCACCTCCTCGATCAGATTGAAGAGCTTTAATACTAAATCTAATTTATTTTTCAACCATACTCTGATATTCTTTAAACTTATCAAAGGCTTCGGACTTGTATTTTAAAAGATACACATGATCGAACCTTGATAAATCATCAATAAAAGTGATGAAATAAGAATATCCTCCTCTGGCCTGAGTTGACATAGGTCCACATACATCAGTATGTATTAGACCTAACAATTCAGTTACCCTCTCCCCATGTCCAATGAATGGAGACTTGGTCATTTTTTCTTTGAGACAAGATTCACAAGTTCCTAATGAATGAAAATCATCCGAGTCAAAGTAATTATCTTTGACTAACTTGTTTATCCTTGACTCACTGATATGACCCAATCGGCAGTGCCAGAGATATGTGACATTGTCATTATCTCTTTTCCTCTTCTTATCATCAATAAGAAAAATTTGTTCATTGAGTTGCAAAGTTAGAAGACCATTTATAAAACATCCATGTCCAAATACTTTATTATTTTGAAGAATAGAAAAGCCACTACTCTTTACATTTATTTCATATCCCTGTTGTAATAACACAGGTATGGAAATAATGTTTCTAACAATATCTGGTACATAGAAGCATTCTTCTAGCTTTATCACATTCCCTGAAGGTAATAATAGAAGATAGATACCCATAGCTTCAGCATGTATGGCTTCACCACTAGCCCCATGCAGCTTGAAGTCACCCCTCTTCAGGCTTCTAATTCTATGGAGTCCCTACAATGAATTGCATATGTGAGATCCACATGCGGTATCCAATACCCATAAATTAGAAATGGAAGCACTCAATGATAAATTAGTTTGTATCATGTACAAACCTTTAGATACACCACTTGCATCTTGCTTTACATTTGCAAGGTAAACCTTGCAGTTCTTCTTCCAATGCCCAATCTTGTAGCAATGGAAACAGGCTTCATTAGCCTTCTTAACTTTCTTATTCTTCTTTTGGATGCTCTTCTTAGGGTTGAATTTTCTGTTCATACCCTTCTTCATTTCTTGCTTCTTTCTATCAATAAGAAGCACCTGAGCCTTATCTCCTTTAGAGTGGCTCTCAGCTATCTTAAGCATATTAAGCAGCTCTGGCAATGAAGTATTCAGTTTGTTCATATGGTAATTAAGAACAAACTAAGAGAAGGAATCTGGGAGTGACTACAAGATCAAGTCTTGATTGAGTTCACCGTCCATGACAAACCCTAATTGACACAATCGAGTGATCAAGTCAATCATTTTTAGCACATGGGTTTGCACAGGTGAACCCTCACTCATCTGTACTTGGAACAACTGCTTCGATATCTTATATCGGGTAGCCCTACTTTGCTCTCCATAAAGCTCCTTTAGATTGAGCAATATGGACCGAGGTTCCAGACCTTCATGTTGTCTTTGGAGCTCATTACTTATCGAGGCCAACATGATGCACCTGACAGTTATACTGTCATTTTGCCACATTCTGTGTGTGGTAATTTCCTCTTCTGATGCACTCTCTCTGATCACAACTGGATCTGGAGAATCAAGTATATATAAAAGCTTCTCCTTAGTCAAAACAATCCTCAGGTTCCTTAGCCAGTCCACATAATTTGGACCGGTTAACTTGTTGGCATCCAAGATGCCCCTTAGTGATAAGTTTGAAGCCATTAAAATAAATATCCTACATTTAATTAAAGAACAATATTAGCAGACCACTCAATGATGACATTCATAACTAGATAAGGACTTTATATCTAATTATATCTTCCACTATTTTCTTTGAATACCATAACCCTCAACTATGGTAAGCGAGAAACCTTCCTGGTTTCCTTAGTGGGGTTGAGATCCTGATCCCTCATTAGTGCCTTGTGTCACACAACAAACACTAATGAGTTCAAAGGTAGGACAACCTTTCCAATTGCAACCCGTGCAATTCTCAACAATTATCTTTGCCTTTAAGACACTTTCTTGTGTCACATAACAAACTATAATGTCTTAGTTTAGTCAAACCATTCATTTCTATACAGCCATGATTGAACACTGTTGCCCTTGTGTCACACAACAAAGCAATAACTCCAATCATGCCATAAAGCACTAAGTGCACCAAGACAAATTTCATATCAAACCCTATAGTAGGCCTTGTGTCACACAACAAACCTACTATAGTCTTGACATGAATCTGTCTTAGCATGAAGGAAGGCATATTATAGCTTACTTAACCAATCAGCATTACCAAAATAGGGTTTAGATGTGACAAAATTGGCCAGGTGAGTGGGAGGGGTGAGGGGGTCCCCCCATTAGTTTCCTTAGACACTAATTAGATTGGCCAGGTCAGACAACAGAACCAATTAAAAAATCTCATTCCCTTTACCTTCCCAGAACCACTTGCCTAGACACTAATCGGCTAATCAAACCCAATTGGTTTTGCATCATGAATAAGTTTTTGCTATGACTAAATATAATTTTGATGAGGGATTTTGATGGTCTCAAAGTACATTCTAAATTATCATGATTACTATGCTTATACAATATATAAGCATGTAACATATCATCATAACATAACATGTTATGTTAAACAAGCATATTATAGCTAATATGCAAATCAAGGTATGATAGATACATAAAAATATCTTTCACCTCACTTGTTCATGGGATATGGCCACAGCGGCACCCCTACACGCCATAGGAGGCCCATTGAATGGGAGGAGAGGGCCTTTAAACCCTACTTAACTCCTATGACCGGACGGCCATGGTGACTAACCCAATCTAAAGTAGTTACTTGGTTCAATCAACATGCATAATTTCATACTTGACATAATATCATGCATTTCATAAAAAATTGAAATTAAACATATTACCCTAATATGTAAAATTTCATATAATTACATTATCATGTCATTTCATAAAGAAACCAGAAATCATGCATATGAATTTGGTCAGGTCGACTCGACAGGGTTCGGGTCGGCTCGGTAGTGGAATTTCATAAAACTCCAAAAATGGTTCATAATTGGTATGCCACAAGGATTAATTTGATACTACTATTGGGAATTCTCCCAGGGTACTGGGAATCATGCAGCATACGGAAGTGAATTTCAAAACTCTAAGCATGAAACTCTAATTGGCTAGAAAATCCTAATTCCCTGGAACCCCTTATGCAATACCAATTAATGAAACATAAATGGAGTCAAAAAAATATACCTGGATCGTTGAAATCCAATCCTTTCCATAAGGATCACAAGTGCAAGCCCTTCAACGGTGATCCACACGAGAATGGTACCAAGGAAGAATCCCTGCCAGGGTTACTTGCTTCAACAGAACTCTTAGGGCAGCCTTTGGACATTCGACCACTGTAGGATACCCTGTCCTACTTTAGGGCTCTCTGGATATTCTCCTAAACCTCTCTTGGTTTAGGTATAACCCTCCTCTATGACCCCTTAGGCTTATGTCCTAAAACAAAGCCTTGTCCTAATAGATAAGACTTTGTCTTAACAAGACAAGTCTTGTCTTAAAAGAAGGAGGAAGAGAGAGACAGAGAGAGACACTCAGACAAGACTCTCGATGAAGTTGGACTCATATTTCAGATATCTAAAGTATACTATATATTATTTTTTCTCTTCATCGAACACCCTTAAATAAAAACCAAAAGGGCATGAAAGCATCTCAAAGGTTCTTATCAGATATGGTTCTTCTTATCTGATAATACTCTTCAGGATTCAGGAGTCTTATCTGAGTTCTTTCCCTTTCCAGATTAACTCCCCATGTGCCATGTGACATCTAATGGTTATGAAGAAGCAAAGGAGGCATCCTTTCTTATTTGAAAACCATGGAATAAGCAGAGTTCTGAGAGTAGAAGGACTGCCTCAGAACCGTGCATAGATGAAGAGATGTGACTCTTCATCTGCGCGCCAACTTTTCATCTGCTTTCATGCCATCCTCTTACATTCTTTGACCGGTCAATAAACTCAAAGAGGCATGGGGATAATATGAGAAGGTGCCCCTGATTAGAAACACTCCAGTGTTTCATCTGTAGAAGGACTCTTGCCTTTCTGTGCCCCTGCTTCTTTCCCGCGCATGCCAAGTGGCACCAAGAGTCCCTGGCCCTAGGGAGTCTTCCATAAATCGGTCAAAAGGTCAAGATAAAATCAGATAAAGCTCTGATTTAATTAGCCCCACTTAGGACTCAGTCTAATTAACATTTTTCTTAATTAGGTTAGCCTAATTAGCAAGCAACCAGACCTAATCCAATTGGGTTAGGAATTAGGTTAGCCTGCACATGCTAGTGTGCAATATGGCTAACCAATTAGGATGCCATGACCCTAATTAAATCATAAATCACTTTCTTGGCAAAATCTCTATTGTGTGTGACCCATTGGGTTCCACATCTAGCCAGCAGTAGGTTTTAGGTTTGAGTCGATTCGATCTGATCGAACCCGATTGACCTAATTAGGTCAAATTAGCTCACCTAATTGTCCAATTTGAATCACACATCGAATTGACTCATGAAACCAAATCAATTGGTTCATGAAAACCTACAAGACAAGATTGACATCTAGCAACGTGTCATGCCTACCCGGAAGATGAAGAATTTGGTAATTACCAAAATACCCTTCAGTAGTAAGTTACCGTGTAATTCAATATTTCGATCTACCATTATCTCGATTAAGTGATAGGTATGGAAATATGTCAAACCCTAACACTTAATCATATCGAATCTCATCTTGATCATGAGGACTCAGCTGATGACTAATTAGAAACCAATTCTAATCTCATCCTGCTTTGATCAAAGGCTCCTTGAGTCACTCATTGAAGAGATTGCATAGGATAACATTTCCTCTTACTAGGAAAGATCGATTCCTTGTTGGTCCACTCACATCCTTCGTACACCTTCCACCATACCCAGAACACCCTGTACATGTCACAATGCCATGAATGAGTATGAACCAAAGTATGGCTTAGTATGCACAAGGAACCATGGTAACCTCAGGTCTAAAGATCACATGCACAACTTCTACTCTGGGATCTATCTTTTTGACAAGCTATAAGACTTCCATAAGATAGTCTCGATATGGATCAGTCCAGTGTACTCATACCCTGATGAGTACCCTTATCCTTGTATTAGTGTCTCTACACAAGTGGTTATGAGGTCAACCACCCTCATCAACTGAGCATACATAGGATAAGCTAGTCTTTTCGGATTCATCGATCCCTAAATCGATGGTCCAACAACTAGGAACATTTTAGATTAGGATTTATAGGAATTAGGTCTCACTGTTATTTTATCCTAACCCTAATTCTATTGCCCTACTCTAGGGTGTTCATTATAATCAACAAAAACATGACATAGCAGTATATGATGAATCAAAAGTCTTTATTAATATATCATACATGAGCTGGAAGTTTACAAAAAGGCCCTCATAATGATTGGCTCTTAGGGCACTTTTCCATCAATGTTGTATACACAACCTAATATAGCCTTTGCTATGAGTGTCACGAGCAGGTTTTGGTTGAATCTAGGTGAAGAGCATTGAACTGCTATGAAGAACATCCTTAAGTACTTAAGAAGAACTATGGATTTATTCTTAGTTTTTGGAAGAAGTTTTGAGTTATGAGTTAAGGAATACACTGATTTAGACTTTATGTTTGATCCTGATAATAAAAAGTCTATATTATGATGTGTGTTTTTTTGCAATGATGGTTTTACCAGCTGAAAGAGTTTAAACAACCCATCATTGCTAATTCTATTATGAAAGCTGAGTACATCACTATTCGAAAGTAGTAAAGCTTCTAGTACAAGAAGTTCATTATGGAGCTTGGAGTGATGCCATCCCCTTATACTGCAACAACAATGAAGCCATAGCACTCGCTAAGAAGCCTAGGTCTCATTAGAAGTCCAAGCATATTGAGTAGCAATTCCATATCATATGCAACTACCTCAAGAAGTACATCGAGGTACAAATAGTATACTCTATGGATAACTTGGCAGACCCATTGACAAAGTAGTTAAGCCAACAAAAGACTGAAGTCCACCTTAAGAAGATGGGATTTAGGTACATGGCCAATTAGCTATAGTATAAGTAGAAGATTATTAGATGTATGTCCTAGAAAACAAGTTGGCATGACATATTATATTATTTCTATGATATATTTTTATACTTGACTTACTGGAATTAATAAACTGATTATTTTTCTTTTCCATTCATATTTGATATATCTATGAATCATCCAAGGAGTTAATAGATAATAACACAAATTTTCAAGAGTTAAGAAATTGAGATATATGTCATTATAGATTAACTCTTAAATACTTCTAATCATTGGATCATCATAGGAATGATGGTTGATCCTTCAAGATTGGTACATGGATCGCTTCTCTTTAGAATAGACAAGTCTTGAAGGAGCACTGGAGCGAGAATGTAGGTGGTTGTTAGAGAGCAATGGTACTGAGCATGACCTAGAATGAAAAGTCATATAGATGCCTACTCCCTCATCAATAATTCTCTTGATGCTATAATCATGTGAGTAGTTCTTTGTCCTACATGCCTTGACCACTCATAATAGGGTTGCTATAGTTTGACAGTACATAAACATGGTCCCTAGCGAGTCTTGTGGTATTTGTTCACTATAGTAGATTCACTGTAGAAGTAGGATGTGCACTTATAGGAGATCTATCAGTCTTAGTAGTTGAAGAGTAGTTCTATGTAACCTAAAAGGCTAAGTTCTTAAGTCTATAACTATAATAGAATGATAATGGAAAAGAGTTTCTATAGGATTCATGATTGGGTGTAAGTTGATTAAGTCTTGCATATAATGTATGCTTAGGATTTGATGAGTTTCTGTAACTTGTATCCTATTGAGACTCTTGATAGAAAAATTTGATCACATAGTAACTATACCTATAGGTTCATCTTTCCATTCTACTAAGTTGCCACTATATATTGTTAGGTGTTATTGGTAGATTGTGAGAATTTACTAGTATCATTTGGGATTAATGATCTTTGTTAGGGTTGAGCTGGAATCATTCTAGTCCATCGAAAGAATTTCGATAATACTCTGATAAAGATCATGATATATCTCACTACTAGATAGAATAGAATCCAAGAGATCATATACAAAAGGAGCTTGACCTAATAAGAGCTTGGATCAAAATTAAATTATCAATTGGATTGATAATTTGAATTAATTTGTAAGAGTTGCAAATTTAGAAACTGCTAATTGTTAGTACAAGGGACTTAATTATAAAAGTTATTACATAATTTGGCTTAATTAATAAGTCCTAATTAATTTAAATCATATTTAATTTAATTAGGCTTGACTTAATTTAAGGTTATTTGGATTTAATTATCCAAATTGGACTTAAATTGGAATCCCAATTAAATTATAATTGATAGTTTTTTCAAATTTGATTCAAATCGGATTCAAATTGGACTCAAATTTGACATAATTTGAAGCTGAATCGAAATAGGTTACCTTGACCCAAACAAATTGGTTTTTTCTGCATGTGGAATTGAGGTAGGGCATGATTTTGGTGCCCCCTCATTTGCATGCATAAGATAGGAAAAGGAGGCACAAACTTGCTCCTCCCCTTTTTGTTTGGGTCTCTTTTTCGAATCTAATCATAAAACCTATATTTACTAAATTTCATGTTTGAAATGGAGTTGGTTTAGATTGGTTTTATCAAATAATTGGCATGTAATTAATAGAATTATGTGACATTTTTAGGAGAGGAAGAGAGGGGCTAGCACTAATAATTTTTTCTTCTCTTAATATTTCTTACTGCAAGTTTCCACCACCCCTCCTATTATTCTCCTTCCTTATTTCCACATCCAAACTCTGAGAGAGAGAGTTTAGAGAGAGAGGATTAGGGAGAACAAGAAAGTTCTCCCCTTGGCATCCTTGAAGTTCTCCCTTGATCTACATGAAGAGTTCATGCTATAGCCTTTTCTTCGGGATCTAGAAGAAGGAGATCCATATCCAAGCCAAGAAGTCACGCTTGCAAGGTACTAGCACACCAATAGCACTCAGGATTCGATTAGCATCACACCCCATGTCGATACCAGCAGAGGCCGGGCATATGTGTGGCTTTGATAGAAATCTCGAGAATCCACCAAACCTGATCTGATTAAAGAGAAGAAGGAAAGCACTTTAGGTATGTTTATTTTTCTTTAAATTTTTCCTAATTTTTTATCTGAATTTATACTTTTATTTTAGCATATTAGATAGATCCATAGGTGGTTTGATTAGATCTGCATGCTATGATTAAAATGGTTTTAATCTACATCTACTGTTAGGGTTTTAGAAACCTGAATTTTTTAGAATGCTATAAATCTTCGAAACCTAATACAAGAAGCCCTAGATCCCTCACAAAAAGTCTCTCAAAAAATCCTCTCAAAGCTCTCTTGGCTACTACCTGGCTCTCACTGAACTCCGAGGCTATCTCCCATTTTTATAGAGCTCAAAAGTGACTTAAAAGACATCAAAACTCCTAAAGGGCCTCTAATCATGTTTGCCCAGTAAAGGATGCGAAAAAATCTCCCAAGCATGGAAATCACCTGTAAATCATACAAAAAAGGATCGGGGACTGTGTCTAGCATGTGTGGACTACATCCTACATGTGTGGACTGCATCTTGCATGTGTGGACTACATCTCGCATGCATGGACCACATGGACCGTGCATCACGACCGATGGACCATGCACTCCTGTGGGCACCATTTATGTGCTGCATGTGCCCGCGTGCCCATGTGTGAGCATGCATGGGCCTAATCGAGGTGCACCTAACAATATAATTTTTATTGTGTAATTATACTGTCATGTTCCCAATCCAAGATTGTGAGCTAGGGATCGTGACAACTGCTATATGCTCATGGAAAACTCTTTTACGAGCATACAAGGTATCTCTTCACAATATCCTAAAGCAATAATAGAATAAATAATCAATAAATTTAGTACAAAATTTAACTAATTGAAATCAATTTTAATCTCTAACAAAATTTAATAGTATTCAAAGATCTTACATCAATCTTTAATAAAATTTCTGATCTAAAATAAGATATTGAGTTTCTACTTGTAATCACTCTCCCGAATCATATTTCCATGCCATCTTAATTCTCAAGATTTATAAAAATATTAAATATAAGATGATGAGTGATAGGATCGCGATGTTGTCAATAAGAAACCATGATTATCAGTTTAATTATTCAACTTTTAATTAATTAAAATTATGTAGAATATAGTGAGTCGAGTCGAATCCATGGAGAAGGTAGTGCTTATGATAATCTAAAATCTTCGATTTAAAAAAAAAATAGTTGAAGTCAGAAAAATAAAAATTAAAATGCAAAAAAAATTAAAACTCAGATACATTTAATCTGCTAATCAGATCTTAGCATATCTTGCAAGAAAGTAAAGGATATAAATTTAAATTGCATGAAAATAAACTTTGCATAAATTAAAACAAGAATCTAATTACAAAATATTAAAAATAATAATTAAATAATCTAAGAAATCAGTAACAAAGCATCCAAAGTTGATTGGCGTAGCCTCGTCAGGAAGTTCATTGATGTCACGCCACCTCCTTCTATCATACTCCGTGAAGCAAACTGGACTTCCTCTTCTTCTTCTCTTTGAATGTTGATCTAAAGATTAGTGTAGGCAAAAAGATGGCATATAAAATAGAGCTTTTCCTCTAAGAAACCTCAATCTTAGAGGCCAACTCATAATCCAAAGCTAAGCCTTCTATCCTGTACCATACTTCTCTCTCCAAGATGCTTTCTTCTATAGCCTAGGATCCTTTAAATAGAAGGAATTATATAGACTCCTTCACTCATGACCGTTGGATGGTTTGAAATCATGGTGGATCATGTTTCAACAAGCTACAATAGGTTGGAGTCTTCTTCAACTGTTCGATTAGCTACTTTGGATGGCTAGGAATTGTTGGCGTTAGTAGCCACGGATCGCACTTGGAACTTTCGAGCTCCTTTCTCCATTCGGGACTCATTTGAACTCTGATTTGCATGCCGTTTGATCTATTGAATTCTATAAATTGATCTCTTCATGTTGATAAGCTTTTGAATCAATAATCCAATCAATTTTCTTGGAGTTTGGAGTTTTAAATTTTTTTATCAATCTTAATATATGTGCCAAATAGGAAGAAACATGAATAAAACTTTTTATTAAATATTTTAATGGGTGTGTGTTACTTCGGCTCGATATCTACTTTTTATAATAATGCTCTAATTTCATCTTTTTCAAAGATATTTTAAAAATAGTTAATTTTACAAGAAGGTCCAGTTTAATTATAAAATTAGGATTTTTAGAACATGTTAGCACCTAAAATTACTTAGAATACATACAATAAATATATAAATATGTGATTTATCACAACCCCCCAACTTATACATTGCTAGTCCCTTAGCAATGTGATAGATATATAAGTATTAAATTATAACCATGTATCATTAAGAGCTTTCTTTACAAAAATAGATATAGGATTAAAAGTAAAAAGATCTAGTAAGTAGTACTAACTATGTATTGAGTTTCAGAAGTAAATTTTGAAGTCAGCATAATTAGAAATTTTCTTAGAATTCATCCAAATATCTACCGTACTTATATTTGTGATAACTAACTTAGCATTTTGGTGCCAACTTGCAAAGGATAAATGTTTCTTCGCTTATCATCTATTTTTGTTAATTTTCTATACACCCCCACATCAGGCTCATGAATGTAAGGTAGCTTTCACACTATCATTTTTTTTGAGTGTTGAGCATCATGGCTTTCCCTTCACCGTTTAACATGAACCTCCACACTTGACTTAGGTATAGAGACCTGGTTACCAAGCTTAGGACAATCCACATATACTCTTACATTTTGCACTTTTATTTCAGATAGGTAGCTCTTTCCTCAAATTCAAGATAGCTTTCACACTACCTAATTTTTTTTAAAGATAAGTAGCTCTTTCCTTAAATTCAAGTTTTTTTAATTGGGATGTATATCAATTACTAGTTTTTAGTGATAATTAAGTCCTCAATTGGCCTTATAGCCAATACTTACTTTATCTCATCAGTGTGCATGTGCAATCAAAAGTGCTAATAGCCTTTAAATGACCTAAGTAGGTCACTAAAAGTTTGACCATCTAGTCTACTCCTTAACTCGATACAATCATTAGCAAATACCTTCTAACTCTATTACTTTTTTTTAGTATATTTTGTTAAAGATTTTCTTTCTTGACACATGGTTTGTTCAAAATAAGATTTTTTTATTTTCAAGATTCTCAAGAAATTTTCAAAGATTTTTGAAAATTTTTAAAATTTTTAAAAATTTATCCCTACCCCCCAACTTAAATACCATTGTCCCAAATAATATAAATAAGTTAAAGAAATAAATTTAAACCATAAAGATAAAAAGAAGTATATAGGGATAGACGTTACTTGAGAAGATGAGCTTATCAAAAAGATAAAGGTTGCAATAATCAATTTAGATTGGATTTTTTAATTTTATTTCTAAGAGCATAAAATTGGGTTGCCTCCCAACAAGTGCTAAGTTTAACATCTTCAACCGAACATTATGAGGGAGTCCAGTGGATAATTAATTTTAATATGTCCTTCATGATATTAAAATGACAGGGCCAATCAGGAGGCCTTGTCATGATGACAGAAATAATTCATAGAGTACTTTATGATGATTAGCCTAAATCAATAAAGTAAACTGGGCAAACATATTATTTCAGGATTTAAAAATATTATTATAGTTTATATGATACTTAGGAAGGGATTGTGTTTGTTGGACCGAGATTGGAGGTGGTAGTTGATGGGGACATCAAGATCAGCTGTGCCCATATTTGTTCATCTTATCATGTATGCTATAAAAGGTCCATAAAAAGGCCCCTCCTCTTGTATTTTGAAAATAATGAGTGAATGAATGAATGAAGTTTGATGAACGAAAGTCTTTGAGAGTTTTTCTATTTGCATTTGCTCATTATGAGCATCGAGGGGTGTAAGACCCTACCTTGCCTTTGCTTTCAAGCATTGAGGGGTGAGAGGCCATAGTTATCTTCCACCTTCTTCTAGCTGACCACCATCAACCTCCTTCCCCCCCAAGCATCTAAGTTCTTCAAGCTGATATCTAGAGCTCCTCTACAAACCAAGAATCAAGCTACTACAACAACTACGGATCTATATCAACTTGGCTTGATCACAAGCCATCTCCTCTTTCTTTTCTTATATTTCTTTGCACTCTCTACATCTCTAACTTGAGTCCTTATTCTTTCTTTATGTTTGTAAATCCCTCAGGTACTAAGAGCTACAGAGGAGGTCCTCTTTGCCATCAAGAATCATCAAGCAGGAGCCTAGCATCAGGACCTTAGCCTCTTCATCCAAGTGCCTTTCCTAGAGTAGAGGGATCCAAAGATTCAATGAAGAGCAATCACTATTTAGTAACAAAAACTCACCCTTCTCTTTAGATATGATTTCTTGAATGTTTAGAGCATGTCCTAACATGGGGTTTCTTAGCCCTAGCGATCCTTCAATCTTATTTACTTTAAAGATAAACTTTGCAGGTTGTTTCTTATCCTCATATATATTTCCAATGCATGTTCTTGTTCTTCTCTCGGGAAAGCCATAAATCTGAAAATTGATCATCTTCAATCTATTACATCTTTAGTTTAGATTCATCCCCATCATGTCCCGCATCATTTTTTGGTATCAGAGCAGATCATTAGGACTTGTTCTTGCATCTTTAGCTTCATCAAATCTGCATGGTGCTGAAATTTCAGCTTGCTGAAATTTCTGCACAACATACATCTTTGCATCATTTTCCCTTCCATTAAAAATCCAAAAAAAAAAATCCTGATCGTAAGGGCACTTTCACTCTATTAGATAAGGGAGGGATTTGATCACCCTTCCTTGTCCCAAAACAACCACCCTTGCATATGAACCCAAGCCTAACGAGAATCAATTAGCAACCTAATAGCACTAGGGACACCCACGAGTTCAGTTCATAGTATTTTGGGAAAACTAGTTACACTCAATTTAGCATTTATGTCTTGAAGCTAGTGTCTAGGCTAGTGGTCCAGAGTCAAATGACTTAAGCGATGTTATGGTTCCTTAATTGGGTCCCTGCGAAAGCAGGTTGGCCTCCCACACTCCCACCTCCTACCTAGCTAGTGGAAAGTATAATTGTTATCTCGGTTGTGATTCAGTCGACTCACTTTACTTGGGCTTCTAGGTTTAGCAAACCCTAGTACGTTTTGTATGCTTGATTGCATTGACCACTAGATTAAGGGTTCAATATCAATGATGTCAACCCAATCCAGTCAAACATTGGAGTCTAATGTTGAAATCTTATTCAGGACCTTCATGGAACTGTGTGGCCACATGAACAAAAGGTTTGATCAAATGGAATTGAGTATTGAAAAGACCCATAGGACCCATGTTGTGCCTAGATCAACATCCTTCAATCTTAGAGTCCACCATCCCACCCCAAAACCAAATCATGATTTTATGGTCCAAAATGAGAGGGTCATTAGGGATCTTAGGTTAGAAGTACCTACATTTGAAGGCAGTTTTAATCCTAAGGTTTACATTGACTGGGAGGTAGATATGGATAATTATTTTAAGTGGGTGAAATGTTTGAGGATGAAAAGGTTAGGTTTGCCCAAATGCAACTATGGGGTCAAGCCAAGTCTTGTTGGCACAATGTTCAGGGGAAGATAGCATATAGGAGACACGAACCCATTAGGACTTGGAAAGAAATGAAGAACAAGCTTCGTGAAAGGTATCTCCCTACGTCTTTCTAACAAAATCTCCTAGACCACCTAGAAAGGTTGACCCAAGGTAAAGGATCAGTCATTAATTATATTAATAGATTTGAGTACCTAATGTGTTATATTGTGCATAAGGATCCATATGATACCCTAATCCGATTTGGAGAAGGTTTGAGGAAAGATATTTGAAGAGAATTGTTTAGACATGATATCTATAGTTTGGAGCAAGCCTACCAAATAGCCCAAAACTGTGAGAGGTCCTTAAGGAATGCTAGATCAAGTACTTTGGACCTAAATCTGGCCTCTGCTAGCTTGAGTCAAATCCCTATTTGTCTGACACCTAGTGTGAACCAGACTTTTGTTGGTCAACCCTCATCTATATCACCTCCAACCCAGAAAGATGATATTGAGAAGGAATTGGATATGGCCGAACCAGGATTAGTTGACTAGAATGAAGCCATACTGAAAGAACAATTAAAGAAAGAAGAATCAAAACCCATTGTAGAAGTGTATGAGGCTGACATGAGTTTAGCAGACAAATACGACGGAGAAGACTTTGATGAGGATAACTCTAGTACCTTACCTAAAGAAACCCTAGGAGAAGATAAAATTATAGAGCCTAGTCCTGAAGTATCAAAACAATAAGAAATTAGTGAGGACTTGGTTCCTATAAGTCAATACCCTCAGGAAGAGCCCACTCATTTAGCCCCAGCCCAAGATCTCATTCAGTATTCTTATAAAGAGTTCATTCCTCTAACCCCAGTCGATGACATTTTCTTGACTGACTAAGTCATCCTATCTTAAAGACCCTGCACTTGCAATGACCAAATTCTCCATCCTTCAAGTGGACCTTATGTCATCCATAGATCGATATTCAAATCTTAAGGTCATCCCTAGTAACCAAGGTCTATTTCATTCTTCCAATGGATTGTCCCAAGACTCCAATTCTTATTTCCTGCCATACCCTAAGGCTTCCAATGTTCCCCAAACTTTCCAATTATACTTTGTTGAGGTCATTCGGTTGTACTAGTTCTTTGAGTATGTTAGGTTTGCGACCTACTTTTGGAAGACCTTATGGCATTTGCTAGGAGTCCATTATAAATTTTCATGTGCATGCCAAACCAGTGTCAAACCTAGTGAGTCTATAGTCTGTTAGGTTTAGGCCCAAAGAGTCCAATAAAATTTCTCTCAATAGGAATGCATAGTTGAGTCTGCACTTTGTTAGGTATCAGTATGAGTCACAAGTACATTATGTTAGAGATCTACATTAAGCACTAATTTTGAAACAAAATGGCTAATTCCCATAATTGAACTAAGAACTTGTTGAGGAAAATCATGTATTGGTTAGGATACATACCCGTAGAGTTGGATACTTTAAAGTGACTAAGAAGGCTAGACCCAATGCTTAAGTTACTTGAGTTAGGCATTAGCTCTACTTTCCAAATCTCAGATCTGGCTGAGTATAGGGAACCGACAATGATACCCAGTGAGCCATTTGGACCTAATCCATTTTTGAGAGCGAACCCATCCCAAAGTGTCCACCACAAATTGGCCTAGAGAGGAAAGGATTGAGCATTCTGGATAACTAGGATTGTGACCCAGAGTAAAGGTTGCCAATGCCACTTGGTTCGTTGGCAAGGTTGACTGGAATCTGACTCATCGTTCACTTGAGAGGACCTGCAACACATTGACCTGGACCTCTTAGAGGAGTATTCGAGCCGACTTGACCCATACTCAATGGGGTTGAGTTTCTCCCACCTCGAGAGAATTGATGGGGACATCAGGACCAGACCAATTTTTTTTTGGGTTCCATTTGAATCTCAAAGTGATGTTCATTTGACTAAGTCTATGTAATCAAGTTCATATCAAGTTGTTGAGTTCAATTGCTGAGTCCAATTAATCAACTGAGTCCATTGAAGTCCTATAATAAAATCTAGTTGAGTTAATGAGTCCATGTAATTGGTCACGTTGAGTCATGTCAAGTCAAGTTGTCAAGAGGAAGACCAATTGAAGACCCAAGTCAAGACTTCAAGAAGGACCACTCATTCTTGCACCTCCACATGTCATGGCCTACAAGATCCAGCAAATTTGGCAAGGGATAGGTGCCAACACTCTTCATCCTTATCTCTTAGCATTCCAGATGGAAGGAAGTTGCCACCCCACCAGCAAACAAGGAAGTTATATGGCGCCTAAGCTTGGAGTGGTTCCCCCCTTCCCTTGTTTCATGGAGCCGCCCAATGCAAGAATAGAAAGTCAAGATAGCACCCCTTGTTTCTCTCCCCTTATTTCCATATACATCAAGCATAAAAGGAAGATATCTGGCACCCAATAGAAAAAGAAGGAGAAAAGATCCCACCTCCTAGTTTCATGCAACCACCCACTACATTTATGGAATATTCTTGGCGCCTCCTCTTTTCTCTCTTTACTATGTGGCCCCAAATCTCACCAAAGGAGGAAGTCTTCATCTAGCTCCATATATGGCTGACCAAAGGATGGAAGAAAGAAGATACGGCCCCACTCCATGCCCATCTTGTCACCCAAAGATCACCTGTACCCATATTTGTTCATCTTCTCATGTATGCCATAGGAGGTCCATAAAAAGGCCCCTCCTCTTGTATTTTGAAAATAATGAGTGAATGAATGAATGAAGTTTGATGAACGGAAGTCTTTGAGAGTTTTTCTATTTGCCTTTACTCATTGTGAGCATCGAGGGGTGTGAGACCTTACCTTGCCTTTGCTTTCAAGCATCGAGGGGTGAGAGGCCCTAGTTATCTTCCACCTTCTTCTAGCCGACCACCATCAACCTCCTTCCCCCCCCAAGCATCTAAGTTCTTCAAGCTGATATCTAGAGTTCCTCTACAAACCAGGAATCAAGCTACTACAACATCTACGGATCTACATCAACTTGGCTTGATCACAAGCCATCTCCTCTTTCTTTTCTTATCTTTCTTTGCACTCTCTACATCTCTAACTTGAGTCCTTATTCTTTCTTTGTGTTTGTAGATCCCTCAGGTACTAAGAGCTATAGAGGAGGTCCTCTTTGCCATCAAGAACCATCAAGCAGGAGCCTAGCATCGGGACCTTAGCCTCTTCATCCAGATGCCTTTCCTAGAGTGGAGAGATCCAAAGATTCAATGAAGAGCAATTACTATTCATTAACAAAAACTTACCCTTCTCTTTAGATCTGATTTCTTGAATGTTTAGAGCATGTCCTAACATGGGGTTTCTTAGCCCTAGAGATCTTTCAATCTTATTTACTTTAAAGATAAACTTTGTGGGTTGTTTCTTATCCTCATATGTATTTCCAATGCATGTTCTTATTCTTCTCTTGGGAAAATCATAAATCTGAAAATTGATCATCTTCAATATATTACATCTTTAGTTTAGATTCATCCCCATCATGTCCCACATCAGTAGTTTAAGAATATCTTCACTTATGAGTTGATCTACCCTACTCCCTTTCTCAGGTATGATGTGTTTGGTCAATATCCCTTCCCATTTTAAAACTAGGCACCTTTTCTAGATTAATATTACACCTGTCTCCATACATCGTTTTACTATCATGGAAAGAGTTTGGAGATAATTCTCAAGATTATTACCGAATACGAAGAAATTAATTAAAAAAAAATTTAAAATCATGATCCCTCATTTTATTAATATTCCATCTAATAACTTCTTGATGTACTTTTAGAATACCACTAAGTTGGGCTTCCTATGTAAATTTAATTGAGAAAGTTTCAATTGGTGCATCAAGATGTGGTTTCAGTTCTATATTAGGTGGTAATTCTAAGAAAGGAGATATTGGTGGGCTAGGTGATGGCTCTTATTATTCATCAATCCAAAGTATAATAGTTTCCAAGTAGGGTGTTTGTGTTAAGTTGTGAGTTTCCATGGTATACCCATATTCATTAGAATTGTCTACCTCGAACTGAGCTAGATAGGGATCTACTAAATCCTAAGAGAGAACCTTGGGGGTAGCTTCCTCTATTAAGTTATGTATTTATGGTTCTTGGAAAGTCTCAACTAATTCCATCATCGCATCTATTTGTTCTCCCATCCCATTGAAAGGCATGGACGATTCTAGGGCACTAAGGAATGGGACCATAGGTTAGTGGGGTAATAATGAAATTGGTTCATCCCATAAGTTCAATTTCTTCATATATTTTTTTACCTTTGCCAAATTATCTATATTGATCTTTATGGTTATGCAAAGTTGTTCTAAGACCAGTTCATTTCTGGGAGTCAGAGTTGATTATTCAGAAAAAAATAGAGGGTCATTAAAGTTTAAGCTAGGTATGGACTCTCTAGGTTACTCTCAGGTTGACTAGGTAGTTCACCTCCCTCCTCTCTATTAAGCTCAATTAATCATTGATCAATTTGATCTATTAGTTTATCGATAGATTGCTACTAGACTATAATTATTTATTGAAATCAAGCAAATCTATCGATATCCAGGTTGGTCTATATGAAAGGTCGGTATGATGCTTGCTAAACCTTCTCTTCAAATAATAGGCTATAATTAATTGAAGAAGGTTGATAATGTAGATAGGACTGATCATATAGGGTGTATTTATGAATATGGATCCTTGGGTTGTCGGGGTAATCACTTGGTATAGTTGTCATGAAAAATCTGGTTGACCCCCGAACCTGAATTATAGGTATTAAAGTATAGATTATTTTATAAGATATAGGCCATTTAGATTTAATCTTGATAAACTTGATCATATATAGACTCAAGAGGTTGGTACACAGTTGGGTATTCACTCTCAAAATGAGTGGGGCTTGAATAAACTTGGTGTGCCAGAAGAAAAAGTTTTCTACTATAAGGATTTATGCTCTTGGCACTAATTTAGTTCATTGGATTATTTTAATTATTCGAATATATAATCAGGATTTTAGATCAGAACAATCCTTGTTTATTTATATATTTACTTATTATTTTTTATGAGGAGTGGTAGACAAAAAAAGAAGAAAGATAGAAAAGAATTCTAAAGATGAGGACCTAAGGAGTCCTAAAGCTAAGAGAAAGAGAAAAGAATTAGTTAGAGTTTGATGTTATTTACAAACAAGTTAGAATAACATGGACTTTCTATCCTAGGGTTATCCTAAATCTAGATAGCTCCTAACTACCAAGGCCACCTTGGAGCCCTCCAAGTTAGAAACTAACTAATTAACTGGCCAGGTAATGGTACGATCAGTGGGGGGTCTCCCATTTCTTTTCTTAGACACCAATTAGATTAGCCAGGTTAGTCAATGAAATCAATTAAAAACCACCTTTCTTCAGGGCTACATCATTCTTGAATCCCTTTCCTAGATACCAGTCAATTAGCCAATCCTGATCTGGTCTAACTCTTCCAGGTGCCTTGTCCTATTGAGCTCGAGTTCCTTAAGGGCTAACATCTAGTTAATTTTAATTAACAAGCTTAGGTCGATACAAGATGTAGGGTAGTGGTTTGTGGGCCAAGGAAGGGCGATCAAATTCCCACCTTATATTATTTATGGATTATTTGCCCTTAAGATATTTCATAAAAATATGCAATGCAAAAACAGAAAGATATCCCAAACAAGCAATAATCTTTTAAGTTTTAATTAGTTACTCTATTTTAGTTAAGTATTGTATGTTGTTTTTATTTTTTTATGTTATGTTAATTTAAGCAATAGAAATAAAAGGTAGATTTTAATCTTGGTTAATTAGATGTGAAAAAAAAAAACTAAAATTAAGTTAAGCAAATAAAGTAGGTAGATATCCTATATTAAAGCAAAAAATCAAATCTAGTATTTAAGATAATTATTTAAAAGGTTAAATGATTTTTTCTTTTTTAGGTTCATTTGAAAAGAAACTTAAAAGGAATTTTTTTTTTCTTCTTTTTAGATTAGTTTGAAAAGGAAGAAATTAACTAAAAGTAAACAAAACTATTTTTTTCTTTTTATGTTAATTTGACAAGGAAGAAATTAAAAAAAAAGAATTTTTTTAAAGTTAATTTGAAAGGAAAGAAACTAATTGAAAGCAATTAAACATATTTTTATCTTTTTATATTATGTTAATTTAAGCAAGAGAAATAAAAGGTAGGTTTTAATTTTGGTTAATAAGATGAGAGAGAAAAAAGATTAAAATAGGTTAGGCTTATAAAGAAACTATAGATCTTATAATTATGGTAAGAAATCAAATCAGTATTTAAGATAGTTAATTAAAAAGTTAAGTAATTTTTTTTCTTTTTAGGTTAATTTAAAAAGGATGAAACTAAAAAAAGAATATTTTTTCCTTTTATGTTAATTTGAAAAGTTGAAAACTAATTAAGAGAAAGTAAATTAAAAAAAGAAATAAATCTAGGGTTAGGGTTGATTTTATCAAAATTATAGAACTTTTCTTCTCTTTTTTTTTGGTTTTTTTATCCATAAAAGAAAAAAGTTAGTAAAATGAATTTACAATAAATCAAAGAGATCAAATATATTAGCATTTATACCTTCCCTAACAATGGTATCAAAAACTTGATAAAATCATGATGTTGTTAGGACATCATGATTATCAATTTAATTATCCAACTTCTAATTAATTAAAATTACATAGAATATAGTGAATCAGGTTGAATCCACAAAGAATGCAGTGTTTATGATAATATAAAATCTTTGATTTAAAAAAAAAAGGAAAATTATTTGAAGTCGGGAAAATAAAAATTAAAAGTGCAAAAAAAATAGAACTTGGGTATATTTGATTTGCTAATCAAATCTTAGCATCTTCCTGCGAGAAAAGTAAAGAATATAAATTTAAATTACATGGAAATAAACTTTGCATAAATTAAAACAAGAATATAATTACAAAGTATTAAAAATAATAATTAAATAATCTAAGAAAGCTGTAACAAAGTATCTAAAGTTGATTGAACAGCCTTATCGGAAAGTTGGTTGATGTCACATTGCCTTCTTCCGTCGTTCTCCGTGGAGTGAACTAGACTTTCTTTTCTTTTTCCTCTTTGGATCTTGATATGAAAATTAGTGTAGGTGAAAAAATGGCATAGAAGATAGAGCTTCTCCTCTAAAAAATCATACTCTTAGAGGCCAACCTGTAATCCAAAGCTAAGCCTTCTACCCTATACCATACTCTCACTCCAAGATGCTTTCTTTATAGCCCAGGATCCTTTAAATAGAGGGAATTAGATAGACTCCAGTACTCGTAGCCATCGGATGGTTTAGAATCATGGTGGATCATTTTTTAGCAGGCCGCAATAGGTTGGAGTCTTCTTCAACTATTTGATTGGCTACTTTGGATGGCTAGGAATTATTGGCATTAGTGGCTATGGATCGTACTTGAAACTCCCGGGCACCTTTCTCCATTGGAGACTCATTTGAACTCCGATTGATGTGCCATTTGATTTGTTAGATCTTATAAATCGAGCTCTTCATATTGACAAGCTTTTTAATCAATAATCCAACCAATTTTCTTAGGTTTCAAAGTTTCAAAAATTTTTATTAATCTTAATATACCTCTCAAAGAGGAAGAAACACGAATAAAAATTTTTATTAAGTATTTTAATAGGTTTGTGGTGCTTTTGCTTGACATCTATTTTTTATAATTATGCTTTAATTTTATCTTTTTCAAAGGTATTTTAAAAAAGTTAATTTTGCAAGAAGGTCCAATTTAATTATGAAATTAGAAATTTTAGAAGATGTAAGCATCAATAATTACTTAAAATACATAAAATAAATATATAAATATTGGTGAGGGCACCAGGATCAGACATATTACTGGGCCCTATTTGGTTTACCTAGCCATGTATCAAATTTTGTAATCAACTAGAATTGAGTCCTGTAATAAGTTGAGGTTAGTTGATTTGTCTCAACCCTCAACCTAGTCCAGTACATTGAGTCCTGTACATCAGTATATGTCTGGTATGAGTCCACTTCTTGTACAAGAGAGGAGGCTATGCTATTTTGAAGATCCACTAGACCTCATTCTAAAGCTATAAGCGGTTATACCAGGCTTAGGGGAGCTCAATCGACACCCAGGTGCCCTGATTTTCTCCGGGTGCTATTTCAGATGCCAAATTCCATCCAGATGCTTCCAGAATATTCCATATGCCAGGAGCCCATGTTTTCCAGGTTATTCCAACACTCCAGGCCTTAAAATCAAGTCCAAGCAGCAAGCCCAAGCCCTTAAGAAGCAAGATTCCAGCCATATTCCTTGGAATATGCCAGCCCATGCGCCCAACCCCTGGAAGCCCACTTGGACCCCTCAAATTTTTGTCCAAGCCCATGAAAGAGGCATCCTTGATGCTGCCCCAAGGTCCAAAAATGAATTTTAGGAGTTTGACCAAGTCCAAGCCAAGTTGGGAGAGGAAAGAAGAGAAGACTAGGTCAAAATTCTAACCTAGATGGGATTTCAAGTCCTTTTAAAATTTTGTAATTCTAACCTAGCTCGGAAAGGACTTGTATTCCAATTTGGAAGAGGACTTGTAATCCAAGTATAACCATGGTTAGTGAGGGAATGGGAAATCTATAAATACCCCACCCCTTCCCCTCTTGTAAGCATCTCTTTTTTATAAATACAATTTGCTGAAATTTTGAGTTATTGCCTTGTGTTGATGTTTTGTTTTGATTCGTTGGTTTGTGTTTTTGTGTTTGGACGAACTCCTTGCTACCCTAGCTTCCTTCCATGCCTTAAATCACTGCCATCCAATCTTTCACACATCCAAGGAGGAGTGCCCTAGGCCACCAAGCAAGGAGATCTTCAACAAGCTTCAAACAGCCTAACTTCTAATCCCTAACCTGATTTCTTCTAAACCTAGTTTCATTTCTTTTTCTTACTTGCTATTTTGATTGACCCTTGACATTTTGCAAGATCCCCGAGGTGCTTCCCCTCCCCTGAGAAGGCCTTCTTTTCTACCCAAACCACCTAGATTCGCCATCAGATTCAAGGGAACCGAGGCTTCTTCTTCCAGGCTCCGATCAGAGTTGTGAGTGATCCCTGATACTTCTGAATTGTCATCTCTGACTGGTATGAACCCTTCCCTTCTCTAATTATCTAATTTAGATGAAGATAAACTATCTTAAACCAGGAGTTTCTCAACTCTCGGGTCCTGGCTATATCATTAGTTTGCATGAGTTCGCCTGCGACAAGTTGATTCTTAGAATTGCTGAATACCTACTAGTTCTTTACTTTGCTTTGAGAAATTAGCCATCAAACCTAAATCTAAAAATCAAAAAAAAAATTAGTTTACTGCTTTTACTTCATATTTATCATTCTTAGAGTCATCCCACATCAGTTTGGTATTAGAGCAGGTTTAGGATAGTTTTTAATTTGCTTTGCATTCACAAACCCTAATTCTGCATTCTGTCCACTACATTAGGTGTCTAGGTTTCATCTAATTTTGGCATCATAAACATTTTAATTTTCTATGAAATTTTCACTTCATGTCCTATATTCTATTCTAGTAATTATAAAGATTTTTAATTATTTTTAGTGAAACCATAAATCTCTAAAATTTGGCATAATAGGAATTCTAATAGAATCCTGATAATTTCTGTAGCAGTCCAGAAAACCCTAGGTTTGCATTATAATCTGATTTTCTTTTGACATGAAATTTGGTAGAATTCATCATCACCATCCATCCTCTATTCTAAATTTTTTTTTGAATCTTTATGCATCAGTATCTATGTCAAACTCTACAATAACTAAAACCCTAATTCATTGATTTCTGCTACATTCTACATCTTGACTCAACCTAACCTAATCAACTACCAAACCCCCAATCCCAAGCCAAACTTTGTTTGATAACCCCAGTTAACTTAAACCTAACTTGACACATCATAAATCATTGAAAAAAATTATTTTATTTTTTGATTGTTTTAGATTGCATCAGAGCCATCGATTGCCATCATTCTTAACCTAATCTTAAGGAAAACTCTCTATCTCAGATCAGGGCAGGATTTCATCACCTGTCTTGGGCCCAAAACAACCAACATCATACTAACCCAAGACTAATTAAAATTAACTAGACCTAATTTGCCCTAGTGGGCTAGGAGACATCAACAGGTCGGGTCCGAGCTGTGTGGGCCAACTAGTGCATTTAACCTATTAGCTATTACTGAAAGCTGGTGTCTAAGGTTGGGGGTCTAAAGTCAAACGACCTAAGTGGTGCTGTGGTTTTCAATTGGGTCCCTGTGAAAGCAGGGGGGCCCTCCCACACGCCCACCCCATACCTGGCCAGTGGAAGGACTAGCTATTGGGTTAGGTGTAAGTTGAGCTGACCCATTCAGTTTTGACTCTAGGTCAAGGAAATCCTAGATTATACTAGCCTTTTCTTTCTCTTTTGCATGCTTGGTTGCATCATTTCATTTTGATTGATTGATTTATTGCATGACCACTAGATTAGAAACCCAATATCAAAAGTCCAAACCTCATCCCAGCCCAGCCATGGAACCCACTTTGGAG
This sequence comes from Areca catechu, assembly GCA_021397845.1. Taxonomy (NCBI): domain Eukaryota; kingdom Viridiplantae; phylum Streptophyta; class Magnoliopsida; order Arecales; family Arecaceae; genus Areca; species Areca catechu. The sequence goes on from CM038050.1 coordinate 61,029,763, forward strand.
ACCATCCTAGCTCAACTTGCCCAAATGAATGCTCAAACCCAAGCCCAGCTTATCCAAATAAACCAGTCCAACACCCAAACCCAAAATCAGTTAGCCCAGACCCAAAATCAGTTAGCCCAAATAAATCGTAGGTTTGACCAATCCAATTCTAAGCTTGACCGAATGAACCAAAGATTCAACCAAGTAGGAACCCTAGGCAAGATCCATAGAGCTGAACCCCAGGAACCCATAGTCCCTAGATAACCCAGTAGTAACCCTTTATCCCTTAGTCAACCTGAACCCTATACGATTGATACCCTAGATTTGAACCCATAACCTTTAAACCCATATCCCATAGTTTACCCACCCCTGTTATCCCAAACCCTAGTCAATTTTCCATTAGCCAAACCCCTCTTACCACCCCATTGGTTCACCAAGATGACTTAGAAGAAGAAATATATGAGGCTGACCCAAGTTTGGTAGAGGAGTATGAAGATGATGAGTCCATAGGAGAATTAGAGGAAGACCCACTTATAGAGACCCAGGTAGAAGCCACCCAAGAATCAGTTGACCCTGACCATACCCAAGTAGTAGCCAACTAGATTTAGCTAACCTTGACGATAATCAGTTAGTGGCCAACCCAGAATTAGATAACCCAGATCACACCCAAGTTGCAATGGGAGAGCAATTAGAGGAGACTTTAGAAGAGGATCCAATTATAGAGCCTAGTCCTGAATTTCCTAAGCCAAAAGAGTTTATTGAGGACTTGGCTTATCTCACCCAGTACCCTCAAGATAAAGTCACTTCCTTGATCCCAATTGAAGATCTTTTGCCTAAAATTAATGACCCATTCTTCCATAAGGTAGACCTGGTAGATAGACACCAACCCCTTAAGGTCAATCTTATTAGTTTAGGATTAATCCCTGACACCCCTTCTTATATCCTAGTCTATCCAATCAATCCCAAACCCTTTTCCTGCCAGACTAACCCCAAATCCACCTCTTATCTTTTGCTTTTTCTTGAGTTTTCTTATATTTCTTTAACCATTCACCTGCATCATGTAGAGGTTTGCATGTTACATTCATTCCTTGCACATGTTAGGTTTGCATCATACTTCTTGCATACCCTTTGGCATTTACTAGAAGCACATAGTAAGTTTTCATGTGCATGTCATGCGAGGGTCAAACCTAATAAATCTACAGTCTATTAGATTTTGTCCCATAGAGTTCAATAAATTTCTTTAAAAAGGATGTCTAGTCGAGTCATTTAGGTGTCAATCTCGAGTCCAATAAAATTCACAGTCCAAACCCAATTGTCTGTACCTGCATTACCCTCTACATAGCATATGTATATGGAAATTAGTCAAAAACTGAACATAACTAATGAACTAACTAACAACTTGGCTAATTTTCAAAAGAGAGATAAAAAATTTTGCAGGGGATTTTGAAGTTGTAGAGAATTTTTTGCTCGCGAAGCTGGCCCATCCAAGATAATGAATATCTATGGACCCAATGCCTATGTGCATGAGATACTACCTGATTTAGGTATTAGCTCCACCTTCATCATCTCAGATCTTATAGAGTCTAGGCAGCCAGCAGCGATACCTAGCGAGCACCTTGAGCCTATTCCTCCCTTTGAGAGAGAACCCATCCTAGAGTGTCCATATACAATTGGCCAGATAGTGAGGAAAAGATTGAGAGAATCATGGACGATCAAGCCATATGTACCCAAAATCATGGCTATCAGAGGTATTGGTCCGGTGGAAAGGTCGGCCAGAATTTGAGGACTCGTGGATCACCCGTGAGGATTTTCAGCACCTCAACCCAGACCTACTTGAGCACTATGAGAGCAAAGTTATCCCATACTCGACGGGGTCTAGTTCCTCCCAACCCAGGAGAATTGGTGGGGGCACCAGGATCAGACAGATTACTGGGCCCTATTTGGTTTACCTAGCCATGTGTCAAATTTTGTAATCAACTAGAATTGAGTCCTATAATAAGTTGAGGTTAGTTTATTTGTCTCAACCCTCAACCTAGTCCAGTACATTAAGTCCTGTATATCAATATATGTCTGGTATGAGTCCACTTCTTGTACAAGAGAGAAGGCTATGCTATTTTGGAGTTCCACCAGACCTCATTCTAAAGCTAGAAGCGGTTACACCAGCTTAGGGAAGCTCAATCGACACCCATGTGCCCTGATTTTCCCCGGATGTTATTTCAAATGCCAAATTCCATCCAGATGCTTCCAAAGTATTCCATATGCCAGGAGCCCATGTTTTTCAGGTTATTCCAGCACTCCAAGCCTTAAAATCAAGTCCAAGCACTAAGCCCAAGCCCTTAAGAAGCAAGATTCCAGCCAGATTCCTTGGAATATGCCAACCCATGTGCCTAACCCTTGGAAGCCCACTTGGACCCCTCAAATTTTCGTCCAAGCCCATGAAGGAGGCATCCTTGATGCTGCCCCAAGGTCCAAAAATGAGTTTTAGGAGTTTGACCAAGTCCAAGCCAAGTTGGGAGAGGAAAGAAGAGAAGACTAGGTCAAAATTCTAATCTAGTTAGGATTTCTAGTCCTTTTAAAACTTTATAATTCTAACCTAGCTAGGAAAGGACTTGTATTCCAATTTAGAAGAGGACTTGTAAACCAAGTGTAACCATGGTTAGTGAGGGCATGGAAAATCTATAAATACCCCACCCCTTCTCCTCTTTTAAGCATCTCTTTCTTATGAATACAATTTGCTGAAATTTTGAGTTATTGCCTTGTATTGGTGTTTTGTTTTGGTTCTTTGCTTTGTGTTTTTGTGTTTGGACGAATTCCTTGCTACCCTAGCTTCCTTCCACACCCAAATCACTTCCATCCAAGACTTCACACATCCAAGGAGGAGTGCCCTAGGCCACCAAGCAAGAAGATCTTCAACAAGCTTCAAACAGCCCAGCTTCTAATCCCTAACCTGTTTCTTCTAAACCTAGTTTCCTTTCTTTTTCTTACTTGCTATTTTGATTGACCCTTGACATTTTGCAAGATCCCTGAGGTGCTTCCCCTCTCCTGAGGAGGCCTTCTTTGCTGCCCGAACCACCCAGATTTGCCATCAGATTCAAGGAAACTGAGGCTTCTTCTTCCAGGCTCCGATCAGAGTTGTGAGTGATCCCTGCTACTTTTGAATTGTCATCTCTGACTGGTATGAACCCTTCCCTTCTCTGATTATCTAATTTAGATGAAGATAAACTATCCTAAACCGGGAGTTTCTCAACTCTCGAGTCCTGGCTATTTCATTAGTTTGCATGAGTTCGCCTGCAACAAGTTGATTCTTAGAATTGCTGAATACCTGCTAGTTCTTTACTTTGCTTTGAGAAATTAGCCATCAAATCTAAATCTAAAAATCACAAAAAAATTAGTTTACTGCTTTTACTGCATATTTAGTATTTTTAGAGTCATCCCACATCAAATATGTGATTTATTAATGAGCTAGATAGCACATTAGTAATGAAAACTTCAACTAGATAATTCATATGTTAAGACAGGATGTGATAGTCAAAATACAATTTATTATTAATCAATTATAAACATAATCAAGTTTATTTTCAAAATATAAATTTAGTAATTTCACTATCATTCATATATTGATATACATATTCAAAATCTAATTCCAAATTAATGATATTCAATAATTCAATTCAAAATAAATTTTATTCAACTCATTAGCCTTTAACCGTGACCACACTTATACCCTATGGTGGGTCTAGAATACCATATTTATACCCTATGCCGGGCTAGAATACCATACTTATATCTTGTGGCTAAGCCAAAATGCTATGCTTATACACTATGGTAGGACCAGAAATAGAATCATGAGCTCAAAGTATTAATGTATAACTTCCAATTGGTAGGGTTCAAAACATAGTCAAGCTGGGAGTCCAAATTTGATTCATATCAAAATTCTGTTCACAAAATAATACATATTCTATAATCAATTCAAAATACACATATACGATATCAAATTAATAAACAACTATAATAATAGTTTGAGAAATATTCTTTCAAAATTTCATATTAATTTTCATTCAAACATGATTTCATTCATAAATCACATATAAATTGATTAATAATTTATTTGATAGGAAAAATAATATTATATAAATAAAAGATTTAGAAAAGGTGAATCATTACTTATCTTACATGTATTTCAATCAATCCAAATAATTAAAAATTTTATTTTCAAAATCTTCAATTGATTATATTATAGTATCCCATTACTAGACATTTTCTTATCTAGACAACTGTATCCCTGACTTTCGTAATTATGGTTGAGCCCTGATTTCTGCGAACTCAATGAGGACTTTTCAAGAGAAAAAAAGAGAATGAGAGATTTTTCTCTCCATTTGAGCAGCGATATTTGATAGGAAGAGAAGGGAAAGCCTCTTTCCTTTAAATAGAGCTAGAGGGGGAAATTTCCATCCTTCTCAGCTTAATTAACTCTGATCATAAGTCAAATAAGGAAGAAGTTTCCTTATAGGAGAAGACTCCTTCTTAAAGTCATCATCGACTTTGATTAGGAGTCCAACAAGGAAGAGGCTCCTAACAAGAGTCTATTTCTAGCTTTTTTCTTATGCTTTAAAATTTGTACGGAACATTCTTTAGGCTTAATTCTAGTGGCTAGGATGGTCAACATGTTAGGATATCACATTCTCCCCCATTAAAAAATCATTCTCGAAATTTTTCTTATCAAAGTCTTCAAAAAATATTGGATTACTTCAACCTCAAGTCATAATCAACTTCTAATTTCATGATCAAGTCTCTCATCATAATATATCTCAATTTTAATTATCATTTTGATCAGTTTAAAAAATAATTTAGACTACTAAACTTTTATACACACTCTGATTTAAATCTATCAACATATTTGTGTCAAATCTAAGTGTCTAAGTTATATCACAATTAACATAAATTATGATCCCAACATCTTTAATGTCCACCCACCTACACTCAAGTGTGATTCTATGTATCCTAATTTATTCACTTTTCCTCTGATATCATATTAATTATCATGCCTCTAATCCAAGAACGTGAGCTAGGAGTCACGACAACCGCCGAATACTTATGGAAAACTCTTTCCACAAGCATGTAAGGCATCTCTTCACGATATCATAAAGTAACAGTAAAATAAATAATCAATAAATTTAGTACAAAATTTAATTAATTGAAACCAACTTTAATCTCTCATAAAATTTAATAGTATTTAAAAATCTTACATCAAACTTTAATAAAATTTTGATTTAAAATAAGAATTGAAGTTTTGCTTGTAATCACTCTCCTTAATTATATTTTCATGCTATCTTAATTTTAAAGATTTATAAAACTAATAAATATGGGATGATGAGCTAAATAGCCTAGTAAGTAATGAAGACTTCAACTAAACCATTCATATGATAATATAAGACATGATAATCAAAATATAATTTATCATTAATTAATATACAAACATAATCAAATTTATTTTCAAAATAAATTTAGTAATTCAACTATCTTTCATATATTCATATACATATTTAAAATTTGTTTCAAAATCAATCAATATTCAATAATCCAATTCAAAATAATTTTCATTCAACTCATCAACCTTTAACCATGGCTCACTTATACCCTATGACAAGGTTGGAATACCACATTTATATCCTATGGTTGGGTCGTAATATGATACTTATCTTTATGGCTGGTCTAGAATACCATACTTATACCCTATGGCAAGGCCAAAAAGTAGAATCATGAGCTTAGAGTGCTAATGCATAACTCCCAATTAACAGGGTTTAAAATATAGTCGGTTGAGAGTCCAAATTTGATTCGTATTAAAACTCTTTTCACAAAATAATATAATTTCATAATCAAATCAAAATATACATATATGATATCAAATCAATAAATAATTATAATAATAGTTTAAAAAATATTTTATCAAAACTTCATATCAATTTTCATTCAAATATGATTTTATTCATAAATCACATATAAATCGATTAATAGTTTATTCGATATTCAAATAATGTTATATAAATGAAAAATCTAGAAAAGATGAATCATTACTTATCTCACACATGTTCCAATCAATCTAAATAATTCTAGAGATTTCTTTTCATAATTTTTAATTGATCATATCACAATATCCCATTGCTAGACATCTCTTTATCTAGACAACTATATCCCTGACATTTTTGGTGATGGTCGAGCCCCAATTTTTGCAAACTTAGTGAGGACTTTCCAAGAGAAGAAAAGGAGAACGAGATTTTTCCCTATGTTTGAGCCTTGGTCTTTGATGGAAAGAGGAGGGGAACCTTCATTCCTTTAATAAAGCTAGAGGGAAGAAATTTTAGTCCTTTTTTACTTTGATTCTAACTCTAATCAGGAGTCAAACGAGAAAGAAGGTTCTTAATAGGAAAAATCTCCTTGAAGTCATTCATTGGCTTTGATCAAGAGTCCAACGAGAAAGACAACTCCTAACACAAGTCTACTTCTAACCTTTTTTTATGCTTTAAAATTCATGAAAAACATTTTTGGGTTCAGTTATGATGGCTAGGCTGGTTAGCGAGGGCTAAGATATCATATATTATTGCCCAGCAAAATTACCCAAGAGAGGGGTGAATTAAATTTTTCAAAAATTAAAACTCCAGTATATGCTTCTTGTGGAGTGAAGGTGAGTAGAAATATGTACAAAAATTTAAATACTGAAAGTAAATGCAAGTATCAAGATGGCATACATAAACATAAGTGATTTTATAGTGGTTTGGTGCCCTGCACTTACATCCACTCTCCAAGACTTCCTCTGAAAATTTTCTATTATAATCTATCAAGATTACAACTGGATTATTTTACCAGACTCAAAATCCAAAACCCTCTACATATTGTTTTCTAAGGCTCATAATTTAAAAGCCCTCAAGCCAATCCATGGCTTAAATACACCTAACTTCAATCCCCAACTGGAGTAGGCAACAAAAGCAAGGGGACAATAAGAGTATAAAAGCTCCTTGAAAAGCAAGAATAAATACTTATATATAAAAGAGGGAGACTCCTAAAGTTTAAGGAATCTTCAATACTTGTCTCCTTGCTAGAAATAGCCAATGATTGATGGAATAACTTTAAGTGGTTGGAAGTAGGAACTCTCAAATCAAGACTTTTGGCTTTTTCTCTTAGATCTTGTCTTGATGGCACTTGAGATATTTTGAGTTTTGTTGTTGTTTTCAATGAGTTTGGTAGCTTTAAATATGCTTCCAAGGCCCAAATAGCTATTTCTAGCCATTAAAAAATAAAATGTAGCAATTAGGAATAAAAATAGGTTAATCTAAACTTTCTATAAAACTAGCTGTTATACTTGTCAACGGTCCTCGAGTTGACTTGGATCACTATCGAGTCAATTTGGATCACATCTGAGTTGGCTTAGTCCTCTATTAAGTAGACTCAATTTTTGTATCCAAAAAGTACCTTTCTATTTTTCACTATTGAATCGACTCAGATCTGTGGAGTTGACTTAGTTTGCATCTGAGTCGACTCAAATACCATTTGAGTTAGCTCACCAATTAACCTCCAAAACTCAACTTTCTATATAATTAGCTCATCCTTTCGAGTTGATTCAAGTTTCATCCGAATTGGCTCAGTAGCATGCTGGCTGAAACTCTCTTGTGCCAAGCTGAAACTCTTTTGATATTGGCTAAAACTTTGATTTTTCAAAAGATCTTTACTCCATGTCCCAACATACTATTTTTTACATGAAATTCATTGGATTTTCAATATATTTTGACCTTCAAAAACTTATGTTTCAAATTGATAATTATTATCCTTATCTTTTTCTGAAACATTACTCATACAAACTATTAATAATATTATATAGTCAAATATTTTGTTATTCATCAAAATTAATCATTGGGGCCAACAATCTTTTCCTTTTTGATGTGATGATAGAACTTTAAGTATATAAGTAAATGATATCATAACAAGTATAACACTCTTAAAAAGTAATTATAGTAAACTTGGAGTATTTTAAAATTATCAGAGCAAATTTTTTAAGGAATTAAGGTTTGAGTATCAGAGCAAGTGAATTACAAATTGAGTATTAGAGTGAATTATATGGATCAAAGCATATAATTTATATGAGTTATGAATTAAGTAGCAAAGCATGTATTAACAGAGCATGCAAGGAGTATCAAGGTATTCAAGTTGAGTATTAGTGCATGCTTTCACATTTATTTGATCATTGCTAACATATTAAAGAGTATCAAACAAAGTTTCATAGCAAAGTTTTAGAATAATAATATAGTTTCAAAGTATTAGAATATGGTTTATCAAAATATAGTAATATAACAGTATCAAAGCAAAATAATAGATAGTTTCAATATGATCGATATCGAAAATATCAGAGTCAAGATAATAAGTATCAGAGCAACTGAAATAATGAGTATCAGAGCAATATAGTTTCATATATTTTGATAGTATCAAAGTGATATATTATCATGAAAGTATTAAAGCAATATATTAACATGAAAAAATTAAAGCAAAAGTTTTTGAAAGTTTAAGTAATAGTATCAGAGTAATTTTAAAAATATAAAAATATTATGAAAGTATTAGAGTATTTAAATATACATGAAAGCATCAGAGCATTTTTCAAAAATATTAAGATATTTAGATATAAGTATAGGACTAGAATTAGGCTTAGGCTGGTCTAATGGGCTTTAGGTCGACTCAAAGTCAAGCTAAGCTTTGGACCAGGATCGAGATAGATTGGGCCAGGCTTGGGCCTAAGAATAGCCCATTCAATTTTTGGGCTGCTCGGGCTTCCCTTTGGCCTAGCCCAAACTTGGTCCAAACACAGGCCTGATCCCCGACCTGATCCCAGCTCGAGAGTATTTATGGCCCAACCCCTTGATCTCGGTCATCCACCTATACCTCTAGTCACTAGTATCAATCCTAGAGCCCAGGGCTCGGCCACAACCCAATTCATGAGTGGTGACCCAGTCACTGAGGTTTCGGAGGCAACACACCATCTTCGCCCACTTCTGGATCTGCTGGAGGATGGTGGTTGGCGATGTTGGGTGATTCTAGATTTGATCAGCCATACCGCTGACAAAGTCGAGTAGGAGATGGGCAGAGGGAAGGGGAGGAGGCATTGGCGGGGGGATCAAGGGAGCCTAGGCTAGGGTTCGGTGCAATCCTCCTCCCAACCTTCTTGAAGCAGTCTACCACCACCGTCATCCCCTATCCCTAGACCTTTCCCTCGCCCTCCTCCATAGCATCTCTATCACTTGCTCCACCCTCGAGACCTCCTCATTCCCCTCTCACACCCGCTACAACCCCGCCCTCACCACCAGGCTCTTCTTTGCCCACTTCACCGTTAGCCTCGCCACCTAACCCGCTCCTCTTTCCTTTTCCTCCACTGTGAACCTCCCCATCCTCCCTGATGACTTCGAGACCTGCATTGCCACCACCGAGGTTGCCCTCTGTGTCCAAGGAGTCATGCTCCTATGCCCTAATGACACCTACCCAAGATACTTTGCAGCATTTGCGTTGGCCACCACCACTTATCCTCCTCTCCGCTCATCCTCCTCTCTCTATCTCTCTTTCTGCGACACCCCAGGCCAATATCGCTTGTCCTCTTCTTTCCTCCTTCAAGCTGGCCCAATCGAGCTCGGGCTTGGGCTCAAGCCAGGCTCAGGACAAACTTTTTCAAAACAAATCAAGCCTAAGCCCTGTCTAAAGTTAAAAATTTTTTTGCAGGCCAGGCTTGGATAGGCACCTGGCCTGACCCGGTTCGGGCCAGTTCTAGCCCTATATAAGTACATAATAGAGAAGTATAAGTATCGGATCGAGAATTTTCTTATATCAGCTCAAGAGATTTTCAAGAATCAAGGCAAGAGTTTTCAAAAAATATGAAAAAAATAATTTATCTCATGTTATTTATCATTTTTATTTTTTTTTGCATTTTTCATTTTTCTCCTTTCTCCCCATTTATTATTATTTAGATTATTTCTTTTTTCTCTCTTCTTATCATCAACATCAAAAATAATTAGGAAAATATCTCTCCCTATGAAAATCAATTAAAGCAATCAAATAATATGAATGAAAATAGATGTCATCTATAGATAAATATAAGTTTTGCAATACAAATAGGTGTATGTCATACAAAAAATGAGACACACCAAAATATACACCATAATACAACAAAGTCAATATTGTGCAAAAACATAAGAAATAACACAGAGATTAGCCTAGGACATGACTAAGAACTAAGCTCCTAAAAGACTAATGCTGATCATTAGAATGGAGCTCTAAGGTGGCCATAGAACTAGAGGGATGAACTGTTTGGCTCTTGGTTCTAGTAGTTGGGCCTGTAGCAGGTGGTGGCCACCTAGCAGATCTATGATAAGTCTTAGTAACGGGAGCCAAAGGTCCTTGCTGGATAATGGGCTAAGGAGCATGAGGAGGAGATGTTTAAGGAATGGGCTGGCTCGACATAGCAATGGCCAAAGAAGAGGCAAAAGGTGATGCCAAGGCTGCTGCTACTTGCTTAAAGACTACCTCAGACAGGCAAGATATTATATGAACAACAATGCCAAAGTCCGTTGACTGAGATATCCTGAGTCTCTTAATAGCCAATTGAATCTCTCCAAAATCATCATCCAATCTTTTCATCAATCTATTAGAAACATCTAGTACTGAAGAGCCTTTGGGTAGCTGCTTAAGACATCATTGTATGTTTGCTATCTTAGACTGTAGCCCATCGACTCTGCCTAATAGTGTCTAAACCTCTACTCTAATAGAATTGGTAACTAACTCAGTGATCCTCTACACTAACATGTCATCCAATCTGCTCTATGGGCAAAGAGTGCCAGGACTCCTATGAGATGGAGCTGGGATGTTAGAAGATCTAGGTGTAGCCTCAAGTGCTTTTGGAGGAGATGAAGGCTCTGCTCTTTGTGTAGGAGACTCAGGTCACTCCTATCCTGATACTCTTCTAATTTAGTGCCCTTTAACCTTCTAATACCTTATCCTGTGTAGGGTTCGATCGTAGTACTCATCATAACACTGTAATTTCTTGAAAGACTCACCTTTAAGAGGAACTCCAAAATCCTTAAAAACTCTGGTAAGTAGCATCTCATAGGTTTAGACATGCCTTCACCCTCTTAGATGACTCTCTCATCTGTACTAACATCATCCTAGGTAGATTCATGGGGATGCTCTGAATCAAATGGTACATCATTGCTAGCTCTTTCTTTGAAACAAAGTCAAATCTACCTAGTCTTAGGAAGAAAGATCCTACTAACAATATGGTGTAACAGTCTCATATTAGTGGATAGGGCACCGGATATGATCTCACCTATCCTACCTACATTTAGTCCATCAAGTATGCTTCTTAAACCTACTTTTCGATCAACCAATCTATTAGCAATAATCCCTTTGATGGAATGCACAAGATATGACCTAAAGTAGCATCACTCATTGTGATCTCTATGCCTTTGATGGATGAAGAAATAACTCTCGACACTCTACTCAAGTTCCTGTAGAACTCTCTAACCAACCTTGGATAGGTCAAAATATTGAATTTTCAAAACTCTTCTGATCCTTGCCTCCTAATCCATTGCTAAAAAATAAAACCATTATCATCAAAGAACTTGAAATTACTCATCTTCCCATGGTCACAACCCTACCAGCCACTCTCTTGATTTAGGGAAGAGGAGAAGATGGTACCAATACTGGCATGGATGGCGAAGCCTCGGGTTGAGTCGATGGTGGAGCTTCTTCTCTAGCTGTTGTTGCTCTCCTTTACCTCTCCAAATCTTGAGAGGCATGCATCTGCTCAATTTTAGATCTTGATTGCTTCAACCATCAAGCAAGCACCTTCCTCAGACCCAAATCCTCATGGAAACAAGATAAAATCAAGGGAAAATGAAGAAAAAGTTGTATATATAGGGGATTTGGGATAGATAAAGAGTTTGGATGAAAGAATTCATTGTTCCTAAAGGGTTGAAGATGACCTAACTTCTTAAAATGGGGCCAGTAGGTCCTATTTTAAAAATGTCAAACCCTTACTAGAGTTGACTTAAAGAACCTATCGTGTCGACTCGGACTCAAGTCAACTAGGATTCAAGCTCGAGTCGGCTCAGATCTGGGTTAGAGAAAATTCGAAAAAATGGATCAAAAGTTATTCTAGAAGGGTTTCAAGGATGTTTTTGAGGATTCTAAGAGGGTCAAAATCATAAGAATACATCTATATAAGATTTGATCTTTAAGAAGTGAAGAAGAGATTCAGTCAAAGGATTCATAAATGCCAAATTCCCTTCTAATCATGCTAAACCTAACATCACTCAAGGGTTTGGTAAAGATGTTAGCTAACTACCTATTAGTATTAATAAAATCAAGCATTACATCATTAATTTGAACATGATCTTTTATAAAATGATGTCTTATTTCAATATATTCAGTTCTTGAGTGTTGAATTAGATTTTTAGTTAAGTTTATGGTACTAGTATTATTACATCTTATATGAATATTATTAAGTTTGATGCCAAATTCTTTAAGTTATTACTTAATCCACAAGATTTAAGCACAATAACTTTTAGTTATAATGTATTCAACCTCGGTCATAGACAATGCCACTGACTTTGTTTCTTACTAAACCAAGAGATTAACTCCAAAAAATTAACAAGTTTGACTAGTACTTTTTTTATCTAGTTAAATCTAGTAAAATTAGTATTTGAATATCCTTTAATTTAATGGATGATTATTTAGAATACCATAAACCAGCATTGGCAGTACTGAAAAGTATCTAAAATTTTTTTAATAGCTAGTAAGTGTGATTCCTTAGGATTAAATTGATACCTTGCATACATACATATACTGAACATTATATCAAGTCTACTAGTAGTAAGGTAGAGCAGTGATCCAATCATACTTTTATAAAATTTTTGATTTATGCTCTTACCTTTCTCATCCTTGCTAAGCTTATATGTTGAGCTCATTGATATACCAATTTTCTTGGAACTCTCCATCCTAAACTTTTTGAGTATTTTTCTTGTATACTTTGTTTGGTTGATGAAAATTCCTTTATTTGTTTACTTTATCTAGAATCTAAGGAAGAAGTCAAGTTCTTTCATCATGCTCATCTCGAACTCTCTTTATATTAGTTTGGCAAATTCTTGACAAGAAGCTCATTGCTAGCATCAAAGTAATACCATCTACATATATTTGAACCACTAGTAAATCATCATTTTTCTTTTTCAAAAATATAGTATCTACATTTCCTCTTATGATATTATTTTGAAGCAAGAATTTACTCAATCATTCATACTACACATGAGAAGTTTGTTTCAAACCATAAAAAGCTTTATGCAATTTATAAATATGATTTAGAAATTCATAATTTTCAAAACTAGATGGTTGTTCTACATATACTTCTTCAAGAATAAGATCATTTAAAAATATACTTTTAACATATATTTGATAAAGTTTAAAATTTATATAATACGTAAAAGCAAGTATAGCTTAATAGCTTCTAATCTAGATATAGGTACAAAGATTTTATCAAAATCAATTCCTTCTTCTTGACTATAATCTTTTGCAACTAACCTATCTTTATTTCTCATAACTTTACCATGTTCATCTCGTTTATTTTTGAAAACCCATTTAGTTCCAATAATAGGATAATCTATAGGTTTTTCTACAAGTATTCATACTTTATTTCTTTTAAATTGATTAAGTTCTTCTCTCATTGTATAAATTCATTTACTATCTCTTTTTAGTTTTTTCTATAGACATAGATTCTATTTGTTATATAAAAGCTAAATAATTACAAGAATCTCTTTAAGAGGATGAGTTCTTATTCCTTGAGATGGATTACCAATAACAAGATCTTTTAAGTGTTAATGAACATATCTCCACTCTTTGGATAGATCAATTTGTTTTTGTTGAGTCGCTTCTACTTCATCATCCTTCTTTTTTGGATCTTCATCTTTATTTTTAGGAAATGACTCCTTCAATATAAGGTCCTCCACTTTCTTGCTAAGTATACCTATATCATTATCTAAAGCATCTTTTTTCTTGAAGAATTTGTATTAGTTTCATCAAAATAACATAAATGGATTCATCAATAATAAGTATCCTTTTATTGATGACTCTATATGCCCTACTAGTTGAGGAGTGAACTAGAAAGATTCCTTTATCTGACTTGATATCAAAATTTTCTAAATTATCTTTACCATTATTTAGTATGAAATACTTACATCCACAAATATAAAAATAACTAATATTGGATTTCTTTTTTTCCCAAAGCTCATATAGTATTTTCTTTTAAAATTGGTCTAATCAAAAGACGATTCAAAATATAGCATGTTGTTTTTTTGTTTTCATCCAACAATATCTAGAGATGTTGCCTTTATATATATAGTATGTGCCATTTCTTCTAAAGTTTAATTTTTTCTTTCTACCACCCTATTTTGTTGAGATGTTCTAGGTACTGAAAAGTTATGTTCAATTATTCATTACAAAACTTTTTAAAATTTTGGTTTTCAAACTTGATTTCATGATCACTACGAATTGATACAATTGAAATATTCTTTTCATTTGAAACTTTTCGATAAAGCTTTGTAAAAGCTAAAAATATTTTATTTTTTATGCTAAAAAAATCTAAATAAATCTTAAAAATCATCAATGATGACAAATCCATATCACTTGCCACCAAGACTTGTAGTTCTAGTGGATCCAAATAAATCCATATGAAGAAGTTCTAAAGGTCTATTAATAAAATCATGCTTTTTAGTTTAAAAGAATTATAGATTATTTTCAAATTGGCATGCATCATAAATTTGATTCTTTTTAAACTTAAGTTTTGGCAAACCTTTTACAAGGTCTCTTTTAACAAGTTTTGAAATTAAATCTATACTTAAATAACCTAATTTTCTATGCCATAACCAACTAGTTTTATTATTTCTAGTATTCATTACAATTAGACATTGACCATCTTTTAGAGATAGGTTATCTAAATCTACTATATAGATGTTGCTATGCCTATATCCAATGAGTACTATATTATCTTCTATTGGACTAAATATAATGCATTTAGAAGATTTAAAAACTACTCTACAATCTCTATCACATAATTAACTTATACTAAGTAAGTTGTGCTTTGAACCATCTCCTAATAAAACACTTTTCAATAAATCTGGAAGGGGCAATCCATATTTTACCAATTCTATGAATGTGCCCTTTTTCATTATCTCCAAATGTTACTATTTCTTCTCGTTTGGCTTACAAAGTGATAAATTGAGTCTTGTTACCAATCATATATCTTGAGCACTCACTATCAAGATACCATCTTTTTTTTTCTTGGGCTGCAAGACACATCTATATAAAAGAATCGAGTTTTTGTTTAGATACCTAAGTCATCTTTGATCCTTTGGAGTTAGTCTTATTGGTTCCTTTCAGAATCCATTCTTTCTTGACAATTTTTTACTAATTTTTCTAAAATTACATAGATTTGCTTTATGTTCTATTTTACAATAACAATAACATGTAATGTTTGAAGTAGAACTAAGAGGAGATTTATCAAAGAAGTTTTTCAAATACTTTTGCTTACTTTGGATATTAAAACCTAATTGACTTTGTTAAAAATGGCTCTTTAATTATTTAAAATCATTTGTAATTTTTTAGAACTAAGAATAAATTCTTCAACAAAATGATTTTAACTTTTGCAATTCCTTTTTCAAACTTTGATTTCTTGCAAGACATTGTCTTTGTCTTTCAAAATACTTTCTTTTTGTTTTGATAATTCTTGCAAAACATTCTCTTTATCTTTTCAAATACTTTATTTTTATTTGTCATTTAGCATTTTATTTCTTCAATTCCTTGTCGATCTTACATAATTTTTTAAATTTAGCAAGAAAATCAATAAATATAGTTTGTAATTCATTATAATCTAAAGAATGTTTAGAAATTATCTCACTTTCTTGTACCACGAGATAAAGATTGGCTACTTCTTTAGTTTCTTCTTCTTTGGAGCTCGAGACTTTACTAACGTCCCATGTATCTATCAAAGATTTTTTCTTATATTTCTTGGCTTTTTTGAGTTGAAGGCAATCCATTTTAAAGTGACCGAGCTTCTTGTATTTGAAGAAAATTGGCTACTCTCTTTCCTTTTCCTTCTCTTTGTCCTTGCTTGCCTCACCCTTATAAGGCTTCTTCTTGTAGCTTAGCTTCTTCCTTCTCATCATCCTTTTAAATTTTTTTGCAACCATTGCCATCTCATTATCATCTTCTCTTCTGACTCATCACTTTCTCTTTCTTTATTCATTATAGACTTTAAAGTGATAATCTTCTTCTTTTTAGATTTCTCTTCATCCTTTTGTCTTATTGTAAGCTCATGAGTTATAAGTGATCCAATGAGTTGTTCAAGTAAAAGATTATCAAAGTCTTTCATTTCTTGGATGGTGGTAACCTTTGAATCTCATGATTTTGGAAGAGACCTAAGAATCTTTTGAACAAGATTACAAGTAGAATAAGTTTTGCCCAATTTTTTTAAACTATTAGTAATATCAGTAGAACGAGTATACATGGTAGTAATAATTTTGTTTGGCTCCATTTTAAATAATTCATACTTATATACAAGCATATTAACTTTAGTTTGCTTTACTTGGTTGGTATCTTCATAGATAACCTCTAACTCATCCCAATCTCCTTGATGGAGCTATAAGTAGAAATCCTATTAAATTCATTAGTATCTAATATACAATAAAGAATATTTATAGCCTTAGCATTAAATTATACTAACTTCATAACATGTTCATGCAATCCTTTTCAGGTTTGGGGACCTCTACTCCATTTACTCTAATGGTAAGTGTGTGTGGGCCATTGATTATCACTTTTCAAAGTTGATAATTAAGTGTTTGAATATAGATACGCATTCATACTTTCCAATACATGTAATTCATGCCTATGAATAAAGGAGGTATATTTGAAGATTGCCCTTTGATAATAGACGTACTTAGTTGGATTCCATTTGATCTTACTCTTGATTATTGGATCAAATATAGCTAAGTACCAAGCTCTGATACCACTTATTGCCTAGCTCGATAATCTAAGAGAAGGGGTTAATTGGATTTTTTAAAAATTAAAACTCATATATGTGCTATTTATGAAGTAAAGATAAGTAGAAATATGTGCAAAAATTGAAATTCTGAAAGTAAATACAAGTACCAAGATGGCACACATAAATACAAGTGATTATATACAAGTACCAAGATGGCACACATAAATACAAGTGATTATATAGTAGTTCAGTACCCCCAGCACCTATGTCCATCTTCCAAACCTCCCCTTGAAATTTTTTTAATATAATATGTCCAAGATTATGGCCATATTGTTTTACCAGGCTTACAATCCAAAACTCTCTATAGATTGTTTTCTAGGGCTCATAATCCAAAAGCCCTCAAGCCAATCCCTAGCTTTAACATACCTAATTTTAGTCTCCAACCGGAGTAAGCAACAAAATAAGAAGGAGATAATAAGAGTACAAAAGTTTCTTGAAAAAAGTAAGAATAAAATATTAATGTACAAAAGAAGGAGATTCCTAAAGTCTAAAAATCTTCAATATTTGTCTCCTTATTGGAAAGCCAAAGATTGATTAAATAACTTCTAGTGGTTGGAAGTAGGAGTTTTCAAATCAAGATTTTGGCTTTTTCTCCTTGATCTTAATGGTACTTGGAATATTTTGAGTTTTGTTATTGTCTTCAATAAGTTTGGTAGCCTTTAATAATGCTTCCAATGTCCAAATAGTTATTTATAGTTGATATGGCAAGATCGCTCGCATGGAGTACCCCTCGGATCTAGCTGGCAGCGAAGTTGGTAGACGTCGCCATGTCAGATCTCTTTTCAAGCTCTTTTACCAGGTGGCTCCCCAAGAGCGAGCCCACCTCGACCGAAGTCGAGCTCCCTCAGCTCCTTCGCCAAATGGCTCCCCAAGGTCAAACCCACCTCGACCGGAGTCGAGCTTCCTCAACTCCTTCACCAAGTGGCTCTCCAAGGGTCGAGCCCACATCGATTGAAGTTAAGCTCCCTCAGCTCATTCGCTAGGTGGCTCCCCAAGGGTCGAGCCCACCTAGGTCAGAGTCGAGCTTTCTCAGCTCCTCCGCCAGTGGCTCCCCAAGGGTCGAGCCCACCTCGACCAGAGTCGAGCTCTCTCAGCTCCTTCGCCAGGTGGCTCCCCAAGGATCGAGCCCACCTCGGCCGAAGTCAAGCTCCCTTAGCTCCTTCACGAGGTGGCTCCCCAAGAGTCGAGCCCACCTTGACCGGAGTCGAGCTCCCTCAGCTCCTTTGCCAAGTGGCTCCCCAAGGGTCGAGCCCACCCAGGTCATAGTCGAGCTCCCTCAGCTCCTCCGCCAGGTGGCTCCCTAAGGGTCGAGCCCACCTCGACCGGAGTCGAGCTCCCTCAACTCCTTTGCTAGGTGGCTCCCCAAGGGTCGAGCCCACTTCGACCAGAGTTGAGCTCCCTCAGCTCCTTCACCAGGTGGCTCCCCAAGGGTTGAGCCCACCTCGGTTGAAGTCGAGCTCGCTCCTCGAAAGCACCATGAAAAAGATGAAGGCATCAGTACCAATTTTGCCATCAAAGTTGGCACATCCAGTATGGTGCCCCAAAGCTTACGAGGTGCACCTACAATCGTTTGCACCATTTGGAGAGGAGTACCCCAATCGAGGCACCGGGTCCTACAACTGACCATATGTACCACTCGAAAGAAGAAGGCCATGTCAAGAACCTCAGACCTAAGGGTGGCTCCCATGGATCGAGGCCCTGCTAAATTCCTCCGTCATGATAACCCATCGAGAAAACAAGGCTTGCAATATAACTCCTTACTATAAGGAAAAATGACCTCGGGAGTACGGCCAATGGATGCCGTTGACCTTCGAGCATCCCCAGGAGGGGAAAAATAGAGGCAAGAAGTGGGGAGAACCTATGATCTAGAAAGAGCACCCAACGGGCGAGAGGAAGGAGGAGGCTAAGCAAGGAAAAGGAGGAGAAGGAGAGACAAGCATGGAGAGGGCACGGAGGCTACTGTGAAAAACTCCCTGAGAGAGTCCTGACGGACACGGCCATCATTGCTCGAGCCTTGCTCCTCTCCTACCCCTCCTACTCAATCCTTTACAAAAACTCTCCTCCAAGCATGGTGACTGAAGAGGGGTCTGCCTTGGAGGATCTATTCCTCTTTACCGTCCGTTGACTTGATCATCGGAGTGACACCCGCCGGGATCCCTGGCCCAAGTATTTAACTCTATTTTGCAGGACCGGGAATCACTGGATTTCGAGAAACGAGGCTGACATCCGGTTTCACATCCAAGCTACAAGACATGACGGTAAGGGCGACAACAGATTGGCACACCAGAAAGGGGGAGAGAGCCCCTGTCCGAACAAGCCCCCCGCAACTTTGAGAATAGCTCAACTCAAAGCATGGTGGTAACTTACATGCAAGAAGTCTCCACCAGCCGAGCAGGGATGCCCCTTCTCCTTTGGGCCCATATAGCCCAGAAAGAGAGCTTCCCTCTCTACCACAGCAATCCCCGACAAAGGGCTAGTATGCTACACTCGCCCAGTAGATGCAGGTTCTGGCCGTGGCAGTGAGGCAGCTGCAGCACCAGCAATGCTCCCTGGTCATCCAATCACAGCCAGGGACCCCTACGGCCCAAGCCACCAGCCCCCATGATAGCCTGCTCTCCATCCAAGATAGGCCATCACATCCGTAGGCCATAACTAATCCCCAAAGAAGTATCGAACCCCCATGAAGAGAAATCATTCTCGGTCGGCTAACCAGGAGAGCCGATCCCCGACAGATGGCAATGCCATCGTTAAACATGGCAAACACCACAAAGGTAAGGCTCCTCATTGCGATCATCTTCAACTGTCAACCCCATCTTCTCCAATGGCCTTAGTGGAAGGTTCCACTAACGAGGCCATTAGGCGCATGACCGAGAGGCACCTAAAAGAACAAGAGCATAGGCTGGTGGAGCTCTCTCACCAGTTCACCAACATGCAGGGTTCCTCTAAGGAGCCAACGGAGTATGATGCCTGACACCCCTTCTCCCGGGAAATCCGAGAGGAACCGATCCCGAGTTGATTTCATATGCCTCTAGTGGATCGCTACGATGGATCAACAATCCCCTGGACCACCTAGAGATCTATGAGGCTCTCATGAAAGTCCAGGGAGCGACGGATGTCCTCTTGTGCATCGCCTTCCCGGCCACCCTCCGGAAGGTCGCTCGAGTCTGGTTCACCCGTCTCGAGCCCGAAAGCATTGACTCCTTCCCATAATTGGAGAGGAAGTTTGTGGCCCACTTCGATGCCTGTCGGAAGGTGCCATGAGAGGTGGATAGCCTCTTCTCTATCAGGCAGCAAGATCATGAACTCCTGCAGACTACGTGACCCACTTCTGGTGCGGGCACCAAACTCAGAAGAAGACTTCAGGCTCCATCTGGATCTCTGATTGACATTGCCCGAAGAATTAGGATTTTCTGGTTTTGTAATAAGGGTTGACTTGGTCAACTCAATTTTAGTTTGAGTCTATATTTTCCTGCAATTTAAATTTTGTTGAGTCATGTTGACTCAATACAAGTCCTAGTAGTGGTCTAGGTCTTCTCCAAGGTGCCACATTTTCTCCAAGGACCAAGCAAGTGGGCGCCACACTCCCAGCCACACGCCAGAGTCTAGGAGGCACCACATCTCCATCCAGTGTGCCTTGGTCCCCACACCACAAGAAAGCAGGTCCCTTCTTTCATGCGCCACTTGGGGGAGAAATCCATCAAGATACCTCAATCCAAGGAGGAGCCAACTTCTTTCCAGATAAACCCAAGCCAGGATGGCAAGAATTTTTCTTGAAGAGAGGATCAAGGAGGTGCCCCACAATGTTCCATAAACACCCAAGTTATAAAGGGAACAGAGCATGTCTTGGAGAGAAAATCAAGGAGGCACCCAAAAGTTTCCTAAAGTGCCAAAGACATGAAGGAAGAAGCCTAAACTTGTGGAGCAAGACTAGGAGGTGTCCAAAGAGCCAAACCATGAAGGGAAAATCCTTGATTCATGGAGAGATACTAGGAGACACCCCCATAACCTGCCATTTGGAGCTGATTTTCAAGTTTTCTTGGAGTTTTTGGGCTGCCCACTCATGGAAGGAGTCTTGGGAAGAGAATTTGATGCCTAAAGTGTGGGTTAGTCCTATTAGTCCCACATGGGAAGTGTATGAAATTTTTTTTCTTTGTTATGTCTATATATTCAACTCTATGTAACTCTTGGAATCAGATGAATGAAACCAATTTTTTTAGTGAGCAAACTTTGTGTTTTCGCTCTTCCGCACTTGCATCCAGGTGTTGAGCTCCGTGAGGGAGTAAATCCGGGTTCCCCAGGAACCTTGAGGAGGTGTGAGATCTCCAAAACCCAAACCCTAGGTTAGCCACTTCTACTCCAAAACCCTAGCCGCCCACCATCCACTTCAATCCATCAAACCCTAGCTATCCCACCTCCCACGGCCTCTCTCTCCAAGTCCAGGCCGACCACCAGCATCCAGCTACAGTCCGGATACTTCAGATCCAAAGCTCTTTCCAGAGGGAATCGAATCAGCCTTCAAGAGAATCCGGATCTCAGCGACATCAGCCTTCAAGTTCTTCGAACTGGTAAATCCTTCCCTGAGTCTCTGAATCCCTCACTTGTTTTTCTTCTTCCCAGATCTTGAGTCCAGGAGAAGTCGACCAAACCACAAGATCAGTATTGGAGGATCCATTGCGAAGATAGCCGAATCCGAGGATCCAACAATCTGCTCGAGAGAGTTCTTCCACCCAAATTCTGAGAAGATCACTGTCTGGTTGGTAAACCATCTCTTCTCTTTATTTCTGTCCTGTTGAAAGTTCAGAGCGAAACCCTAGGTCTGGGAGTTTCTCAACCCCCAGCGATCCGTTACTTCTGAACTACTCTGATAATTTAGTTTCTTCTAAATTGTGCTTTCAATCCTTACCTAGTTTCCTTCAACTTAGTTTAGCTTTACTTTGATTCAAAGCCAATTCTGAAATTAAAAAAAAAAAAGAATTAATCTTAAATTTACTTCCGCATACGCTTCTTTGTTCTTTGTTCTGCATCAACTTCAAAGCCATCACCCTTGAGATCTATAGTTTGGACGAGCCCGTCGCCATGCTAGCATTGAAGAGAGGGCTCAAAACCTCATGCCTGACCTACTCCTTGGACAAGAAGCCACCGAAGATGTACTCTAACCTCCTCCTCTGCATCCACAAATACATCCATATCAAGGAGGCTGACTGTACCAGAAGGGAACTAGATAGGAAGCCTCCGAAGAAGCGACGCCGAGAGAAGCACCCAGGATGCGGAGACCTGGGTCGTCCATGGACTTTTGTCCGGGATCAAAGCCGAAGGGCGATCCCATCCCAGAGGAAACTTTCACTCCCCTCCTCGCTCCAAGGACAAAAATCTTGATGGAAATCGAGGAAGAGTGCTACGTACGCCGACCTCCCCTACTAAAGTCGTCAAGCATCATGATAGGACGAAGTATTATCAATTCCATCATGACCACAGCCATGACACTGAGGACTGCCACAACCTAAAAAGGGAAATCAAAGACCTGATAAGGAGGGGCTACCTTAAAAAGTTTGTGAGGGGCAAGGTCCCGATGGAGAGTCGGCCACTTGCAACTCTTCCCCCTGTCCCTACAGTTGACGATAGACCCACCGAGAAGCCTGTAGGTATGATATGTTGGAGAATAGAACGCACCCCCAAGAGATCCCGGAAGAGAGAGTCTATAAAATGTACTCCCCTTTATGAAGGAGAAAGGAACTGAGGAAGAAAATATAAATAATGATGTCGTCATGGTCAAAATGACCATTGCCAGGCATCCAATAAGATGGATTATGGTCGATAGTGGCAGCTCGACTATTATCCTTTTTTACGATGCTTTCTCCCAAATGAACTTGTCCTTTAATTGACTGAGACCAATGCACACCCCTCTCATGGGTTTTACTACAGATTCCATGGGAGTCGAGGGAGAGATTACTCTCCCCGTCATAGTCGGTTCACCACCCCAATAAAGTACGGTCATGATGACCTTCATTGTCATTAGGCTCCCATCACCTTACAATATAATTCTTAGCTATCCCGGGCTCAACTTACTTGATGCGGTCATATCCACCAAACGGTTGCTAGTGCAGTTCTCGACCCCCTACGGTGTGGGAGAGCTGAGGGGAGCACCTTAACCGGTACAACATTGCCTGTAGGCCATCCCCGGGGCCCGGAGAGCCGAGCATGACCCCGATGTCGACGACCTCGACCAAAGGGTGCAGACCCTAGGGGTGGCCCCATCGAATGCCTTTTGATGTATCCCCTCAGTTCGGACCCGTTGAAGACGGTGTAGGTAGGAGCCCAGCTACCAGAAGAAGAATGAGCTCGCCTACTAAGTTTCCTCCAAGCAAATCCGGATGTGTTCACCTGGACTGTGGTTGATATGCTGGGGATTCCCCTTGACATCATCACTCACTAGCTGAATGTTGACTCGAAGTGCCACCTGGTTCGGTAGAAGAAGAGAAGCTTTGCCTCAAAGAGGCAGAAGGCGATCAACGATGAAGTGGAGAAGCTCCTCACGATGGGTTCATTCATGAAGTACAGTACCCTAGCTAGTTGGCGAACGTGATCATGGTCAAGAAGAGCAATGAGAAATGGAGGATCTATGTAGACTACACTGACCTCAATCATGCTTGCCCTAAGGATAGCTTCTTCCTTTCGAAGATCGACCAACTCATGGACGCCACCTCAGGGCACTGCTTACTCTCTTTCATGGATGCATTCTCTGGGTACAACCAGCTTCGAATGCATCAAGAGGATGAAGAGCACACTGCCTTCATCACGGACCACGGGACTTACTACTACAGAATGATACCGTTCGGCCTGAAGAATGCTGGCACCATGTACCAAAGCTAGTCAATAAGGTCTTTAAAGACCAGATCGGTCATAATATGCAAGTTTATGTGGACAACATGCTCATTATGAGCAGGCCTTCTCGGACCATGTCGATGACCTGACGGAGACCTTTCACAACCTTCGCCTTCACCAAATGAAGTTAAACCCGGTGAAGTGTGCTTTTGGCATGGCAGCTAGGAAGTTCCTTGGCTTATTAGTCACCCAGAGAGAGATCGAGGCCAACCCAGAAAAAGTCCGAGCAATTCTTGATATGGAGCATCCCACCTCCAAGAAGCAAGTCAGTGCCTTACTGGCCATATAGCGGCTCTGAGCCGGTTCATCTCATGATCTGTCGACCGCTACCAACCCTTCCTCAAGGCACTACAAAAGGTGCATGACTTCACCTAGACAAAGGAGTGCCAGAAGCCTTCGAGAAGCTGAAGAAGACCCTGGCATCACCACCACTGGTCTCCTAGTTGAAAGATGGAGAAGAGCTCCTCCTATACATGGTGGTCACCCCGGGAGTTATCAGCTCAATCTTGGTCCGCACAAACGGGGACAGAGTCCAGAGGCCAGTGTATTATATTAGCAAGCTTCTCTGCGACACCGAGGTCAGGTATTCTCACTCTGAGAAGTTAATTTTTGTGCTAATCACGTCTGCCCAATGCCTCAGGCCTTACTTCCAAGCACACCCGATCATAGTTTTTGATGGACTAATCGCTGAAGGCCATACTCAGCCACCCCCAAAATATCTAGATGTTTGGCGAATTAGGCACTGAAGCTCAGCGAATTTGACATCACCTACCGACCGAGGTCATCCATGAAGGTGCAAGTACCGGCTGACTTCCTGATCGAGTGTGCAGGCCTAGGCGAGGAGCCAGAGGAGATCTCCAAGGAGCAACAGACGGGACCTAAATCAGAGGGGGATATCTAGGTCCTACATATGGATGGAGCATCCAATGCTGGGGGAAGTGGAGCCGGACTCATTCTCGCTAAAAGCGAAGGAGTCATCACTAAATGTGCACTCCATTTTCAGTTCATAGCCATCAACAACCAGGCAGAGTACGAGGCACTCCTTGCTGGACTGAGAGTCTCTCGCGAGCTGGGTGTACCCAACCTGAAAGTCTTCATCGACTCATAATTGGTGGCCGGGCAGGTCTCAAAGGAATTTGAGGCTCGGGACCCTCAAATATCAAAGTACCTGGAGCTGGTACATACAAGTGCAGTGGGCTTCAGATGCTTCAGCATCTCCCACATTCCACGTGGAGAGAATGCTTGTCCTGACACCCTCTCCCAGCTGGAGACCCTACCGGACTTGTCCTTGGGGCATGCTTATTTCGAGCATCTTCGAGTCCCAAGCTACGAAGTGCCCAGGGAAGTCTAGCAAGTCACCCCGGAGGCCAGCTGGATGGACAAGTATGTTAGGTACATCACCGACAGTACCTTGCCTGAAGATTGCATAGAGGCCAGCCTCATCAAGAGGAAAGCCACATGCTTTGTGCTGATGGACGGGCAACTCTACCGAAAGTCCTACTCCTATCCACTCCTGAGGTGCCTGAGACCCTCGGAGGTGACCTTCGTACTCCAAGAGATACATGAAGGCCTCTACAAAAATCATGTAGGCGACAGGACGTTGGTATACAAGGCCCTCCACCAGGGGTACTACTGGGAAACCATGAGAGAGGATGAAGCTGACTTCGTAAAGAAGTGTGACCGCTGCCAGTGCCATGCCAGCATGCAATGCCAACCGGTTGCACCACTCTCCCAGCTCTCTGTCCCTGGCCATTCACCCAATAGGGCATGGACTTCCTTGATATTTTTTCCTCCCTCACTCGGGCAGCACAAGTTCCTGATAGTTGCCATCGACAACTTCACCAAATGGGTCAAGGCCGAACCACTAGCACAGATCACAGAGGCCAGTGTCGTAAGTTCTTTTAAAAATCAATCATATGCCGCTTCAGACTCCCTCATACCATCATCATTGATAATGGACGGCAGTTCGACAATCGAGAGTTCAAGGAGTTCTATGATGGCCTAAACATCCATCATCACTTCACCTCAGTGGCCCACCCTCAAACCAACAGGGAGGCCGAGGTGACTAACCGAACCATCCTCCAGGGACTCTGAACCAGACTAGACCAAACCAAAGGTAAATGGGCCGAAGAACTTTCCAGTGTCCTGTAGGCGTACCACACAACATCCTGAACGGCCACAGTCAAGACACCCTTTAACCTCGTCTTCGGTGCAGAAGCCGTGGTCCCAGTGGAGCTATGTCTGCCTATATTGCGAGTGGAACAGTATGATAAGGCTAAGAGCCCAGCTCGACTCCTACTCAACCTAGACCTCCTTGAAGAAACAAAGAATAAGGCTCGACTCCAGATGGTAGCCTACCGGCAACGAGTGGCCTGGTATTACAACTCAAGGGTGAAGCCCAAGACCTTCCATTCGGGTGATCTGGTACTGTGGTGGGCAGAAGCCTTCTAACCTCGAGAATGTAGCAAGCTTTCTCCAAACTAGGAAAGCCCTTACAGAGTAGCCGAGGCCCTTAATCACGGGGCCTACTACCTTGCAGAGCTCGATGGAGCCTGATTTCCATGGACTTGGAATGCCAGCAACTTGAGGATGTACTACCAATGATATAAGGCTTCCTCTCATTAATAATAAAATTTTGTTTAGCATAATAGTTGCCTCTATCTCATAGGAATGCTTTCCCCTGATCCCAGGTCTGGCAATCGAAGATGGGAGGCGTAGGAGTCTAACAAACAATCCACTGGAACCCAGTTTGGCAGCACCATAAGCCCAGAAACTTACGAAGCCTGGCACCTCAAGACCGAAAACTCTTAAAGCCCGGCACCTTAAGCCCAGAAACTTACGAAGCTTGGCACCTCAAGACTGGAAACTCCTGAAGCCCGGCACCTTAAGCCAGGAAACTTATGAAGCTCGATACTTCAAGAATGGAAACTCCTAAAGCTAGGTACTTCAAGACCAGAAACTTCCGAAGCCCAGCACTTCAAGACTGAAAACTCTTGAAGCCCGGCACTTCAACATCGAAAACTCCTAAAGCCCGGCACCTTAAGTCCAAAGACTTACGAAGCCCGGTGCATCAAGACCGGAAACTCCTGAAGTTGGGAACCTCAAGATGGGAAACTCCAGAAGTCCCGCACCTGCTACCCTACTCACAGTCCTGAGATGTCGACCGGGAAACCCTATGAATCTCGCCATCTACCTCCTGGACTCATAGTTCGGCTCCTTAAACCAGGGAGCTTTCGAAGCCCTGCCTTCGGCCAAGAGCAGAGGTTAAATTTATCAATGAGGTCAAGCTCCCCACTGAAGTCGCACCCCGACTCCCGACATGGATGGAAGGACCTTCAAACAGGCCACCGGCCCCAGGCGGACACTCGGAGTCCTCTAGTAGGTGCCCCAGTTTAGCATAGATGACCCCCTTAGGGACTTCCAGATCCCTTCTAAGTCATCTACTATGATTAAGGCCTCCCAGAAAGGACTGAAGTTTGGAGCCCCCGATGGTTGGACCTAGACAAGACCTGAGTTCGTGAAACTGCAGGAAGATACATGAAGCACAAAAGGAACATAAGACAAAAATGCAGGGCCGAAGGACATGAAGAAAAGAGACTTCATTGCATAAAGGGTTTACAACTTGAAAGGACCCCCGATAGGATGGGCTATCCCAAAAAGAAAGTCAAAAGCCCTATCCTGAGTACAAAAGTTAAAGGAGTGAAGGGCCCCGGAAGGTCACTGCATTGACACTCCTTCCCAGGTCGGTGTGCCGGTGCGCAGGTATCCCCTTGGACCTCCACCGACATGGCCATCTG
The DNA here is from genome assembly GCA_021397845.1 of Areca catechu. Classification (NCBI taxonomy): domain Eukaryota; kingdom Viridiplantae; phylum Streptophyta; class Magnoliopsida; order Arecales; family Arecaceae; genus Areca; species Areca catechu. The sequence goes on from CM038050.1 coordinate 61,057,537, forward strand.
CTCGGTCGACTGCTCGACGGTCATTGCCTCTATTGCCCCCGATGAGGTCCCCACCTCTTCTGAGTTCTCTCCCTCATCGCCGATGACGATGCCCTCCAAGTTGAGCTCCGGGAAGATCGACGCCACCTTCTCCTAGCAGGCTTCAAATCCCTTTATGAAGGAGTCCACGATTGCCTGGTGGACCTCGTCATCGTACTCCTGAGAGGCCTAGAACTTGGGCACGGCCTCAGAGGCTTCCTTCTTAGCAGCCTCCATCAATGCTATTGCCCTATTTTCCTTCATGTCGGTCGCCGCCAACTCAGCAAGAACTTCATCCACTCGTACCTTGAGGGTTCGAGATTGCCCCTCCAGGTGGGACACCTCCATCGCATACTCCTCTATGCGGTGCTTCATTTGGGCATCTCTTCGACCAGGGATGCTTCGAGTTCCCTGATATGCCCCTCGACCCTGGACAGGTCATGTTGAAGGACTTCTTAGTCTCCCTCATCTCCTGCCCCTTCTCCATTAGAGTCTTCACGTTGGCTATGAGGGAGCCTAGTCGCTTATCCTTCTGAGCCTCCCTCTTCACCCAGTTGGTGCAAAAGTCTCGGAGTAGGAGCGCGTCAGCCCCAATCTGCACCGAAGAGAAGGTTAGTCCCAGTGACCCAATTGGAATATTAAAAAGCAAGACACTCACCAAGAAGAGCTAGAGAATTATGCCGAGTACGGTCACCGTGTAGTCCCTGCCTCCCCTCGCATGGCTGTCCCGGGGCTGAACGGAGTATTCCATCATCCTTTCTGCCAGGGTGAGGTATTGGATGACTGAGGCGTTCATCGGGACCCCCGTCAGCACATGCTAGGGTCCGGAGGGTGATAGTGCCAAGGCCACCTCGATGCTTGGTGGCACAGCCCGTGGAGGGACCCCGGCCACCAATGTAGGACTTGTAGCCATGGTCAGTGGCACAGGTGATGCAGCAGGCCACTCGTCTCTCCTCCCCTCCTCGACCTCGATGACTTCCGAGGAGGGTGCTCACTGCTATGGAGGCTTGGGAGCTGGATCAGCCACCCTTGCCTCTGAAGATAGAGTAGGCCCAAACCCCTGGCCGGGCTCCACCCGGGCCCTCCTCGGCAGAGTCTCCCTGGGCCCGGTCGAAGAGCTCCTTTTATGAGCGGACTCCATCAAATGCTCGGTCAAGTACTTCATTCCTGCAAGAAAGAAGGAAAGAGAGTCAGCCCCAAGTCAAAAAGCAAAAAGAAGAGAAGGGACACATCCAGTATAGACTCACCAAGTTCTCGGATCGGGCTGACCTCGGCCTCAAACAAGTTCTACTCTAATAACAGAATGTCGAGGGAGGGGAGCACATCACTAATCAACTGAGTGAATAGCTCCCAGTTTGCAGACTCCACTTGGGACTTACGGTTCGGGGACCAGTCCGGATCACTCCAGACCTAGTAAACACCCTCGACCGAGGCAAAAAAGTATCGGTTCTTCCATCCCTTGAAAGAAGTAGGGAGGTCGAACATGAGACACTTAAGCCAGTGCAAAAGAAACCACCACCCATCATCAGTGAGGTGGCATTTCAGGGTGAAGAGAGCCCTGAACACGGAAAAATGGGCAACGAACCCATGGAAGTGACAAAAATGATGAAGGCTGCAACAACCCTGATGGAATTAGGGGCCAAATGGGCTAAGACAAGGCAGAAGTTGCTAAGGAAGGAAAGGAAAAAAGGATGAAGAGGTAAATGAAGGCCCCCAACGAGGAACTCTTCGTAGATGGCAATCCAACCCAGACCACTCGAGACGGCCTGTTCCCCTGGCCCTGAAAGCAAGAGCCGGATAGAATCCGGGACCCTCTATGTCTCCCAGATTAGAGAAAGGTCCTCTTCGATCATCATTGAAGCGATGCTGAAAGGACCACTCGAAGCCGCTAGTGCCAGAGGAGTTGTAGCCAGAACAAAGGAAGAAGGAAGAACCCTAGGACTTCCTATAATGATCCTAGTGGGGCGCAGTTTCCTCTGGACCACAAAAGGACCTCATCCTCCTCATCGAAGGATGGAGTCCTCGACTGAGAAGGAACTACTTCGTTGGGATTGCTGGAGGATCGGAGGGTTCGACTCGAAGGAGCCATTCAAGGAAGAAAGACCAGGGGAATGGGAGACCTAAAAGGAGGTTTTGGCCTGCCTAAGAAAAAGGGAAGGACTCGAACACTACCGATTAAAAAGAAGAAGAAGAAAGAAGAAGAAAATGAAAGGAAGGATGCAGAGACTGACCTGTTGATCTTGAAGAGAGAGGATAACCAGGGAGGAGGAAACCCTGAACCACCGGCGAGCGCAAGAAGTTCGAAAGAGCGAGTTTGTGAAAAGTCTTCTCTCTTTTCAAAACAGATGGACAGCGACTGTATGCCCTTTTTGCATCTCCACCATCAGATGAGCGCCACATGTGGGGGACGGTCGGCGACGATGCTTCGATGCACTAAAAATTGCCTCAGGTCCGGCACCAGTAATTATGTTTCCTCGGACTCACGACGTAGCACCCGTGCATTGGACCTCAAGGCATGATCCACGAAGTGGTGGTGATTGTGGCAATAATGGCAATGGATTTTTGTCCTTCCATGTCAGCTCTGCATTTACTCCATCATCCCAGTCATGATGCTTCGATGGGACTTGAGAGTGGGGGGCAAATGATATGGCAAGACCACTAGCATGGAGTATACCTCGGATCTAGCTGGCAGCAAAGTTGGTAGACGTCGTTACATTGGATCTCTTTACGAGCTCCTTCGTTAGGTGGCTCTCCAAAAGTGAGCCCACCTCGGTCGAATCGAGCTCCCTCAGCTCCTTCACCAGGTGCTTCCCATGGTCCAGCCCACCTCGATCGAAGTTGAGCTCCCTCAACTCCTCCGCCAGGTGGCTCCCCAAGGGTCGAGTCCATCTCGATCGAAGTCGAGCTCTCAGCTCCTCCGCTAGGTGGCTCCCCAAAGGTCGAGCCCACCTCGGTCGAAGTTGAGCTCCCTCAGCTCCTTCGCCAGGTGGCTCCCCAAGGGTCGAGCCCACCGACGCAAGTCGAGCTCCCTCAGCTCCTATGCCAGGTGGCTTTCCAAGGGTAGAGCCCACCTTGGCTGGAGTCGAGCTCCCTCAGCCTCCTTCACAGGTGGCTTCCCAGGATCGAGCCCCCTCGGCTGGAGTCGAGCTCCCAGCTCCTTCGCCAGGTGACTCTCCAAAGGTTGAGTCCACCTGGCCGAAATCGAGCTTGCTCCTCGATAGCGCCATGAAAAAGATGAAGGCATCAGCACCAAGTCCGCCATCAAAGCTGGCACGTCCAGTACAGTGCCCCAAAGCTTGTGAGGTGCGCTTACCATCATTTGCACCAGTTGGAAAGGAGTGCACCAATCGAGGCACCGAATCCTACACCGACCATTTGTACCATCCAGAAGAAGAAGGCCATATCAGGAACCTTAGACCTGAGGGTGGCTACCCCCAGATCGAGGCCCTGCTAAATTTTCACAGCCATGATAACCCATCGGGAAAACAAGGCTCGCAACATAACACCCTACTATAAGGGAAAATGACCTTGGGAGCAAGGCCAACAGATGTCGTTGACCTTCGAGCATCCCCAAGAGGAAAAATCGAGGCAAGAAGCGGGAAAAACCTGTGGTCTAGAAAGAGCACCCAACAGGTGAGAGGAAGGAGGCTAAGCAAGGAAAAGGAGGAGAAGGAGAGACAAGCACAGAGAGGGTATAGAAGCTGTCATGAAAAACTTCCTGAGAGAGTCCCGACAGACATGGCCATCACGACTCGAGCCTTACTCCTCTCCTACCCATCCTACTTTATCCTTTACAAAAACTCTCCTCCAAGCATGGTGACCGAAGAGTGATCCACCTTGAGATCTGTTCCTCTTTACCGTCCATTGACTTGATCGTTGGAGTGCCCCCACCGGGATCCTCGGTCCAGGTCTCTAACTCTGTTTTGCAGGACCGGGAACCACTGGATTTCGAGAAATGGGATTGACGTTCGGTGCCACATCTGCGCGCTACGATGGTAAGGGCGACAACACTAGTCATTGGAGAATAAAATATAGCAATTAGAAACAAAACTGGATCAATATAAACTTTCTACAAAAATAGCCATTATACCTGTCAGTAGTCCTTGAGTTAACTCGGATTACTATCAAGATTCTATCACATCCGAGTTGGCTCAATCCTCTATTAAGTAGACTAAGTCTTCTTTCTTCAAAAAGTATCTTTTTGATTTCTACTATTGAGTCAACTTAGATCTATGGAGTTGACTCTGTTTGCATCCGTTTAACTCAAATATCATTGAGTCAACTCACCAGTTAGCCTTCAAAATTCAGTTTTTGTATAATTAGCTCCTATCGAGTCGACTCAAGTTTCATCCGAGTTGGCTTGACAGCGTACCGGCTGGAACTCTCTTGTGCCAGTTGAAACTCTTCCAATACGGGCTGAATTTTGATTTTCTAAAAATTTCTTGACTCCATGCCCCAACACATATTTTTATATAAATTTATTGGCATTCAATATCTTTTGACCTTCAAAATTTATGTTTCAAATTGATAATTGTTATCCTTAATTTTTCTTAAACATTAACTCATACAAATCATTAATATATTTATTCTCAAATATTTTGTATCATCAAATTAATTGTTGGAGCTAACATATATATTGATATCTCTTATCATATATATATATATGATTTTTCAACCTTGCTATATCATCAACTATCCTATTCTATAACCCTTACACATGGGCAATTGTATAATCTTTGAATCTCTTTTCTTCGAGAGAAAAGGCAATATTTTGTTGTATGCCAGGTATAGAGATTAGAAATATTAGACACAACCATCTTCATGACATTTAAGACAACCGGAAATTGGTATGCTTCAAAATATTAAAATGTGTACCATATTCTATCGGCAATCCTTATCGTATAGTTATCATTTGCATTATGAACAAAATGTCAATTGATGGGCACTATATATAGGTAGATTTGAGCACCCGCATTGATGTTTCTATTGTAGATGTAAATTTTAAAATTTTTGTCTAGAAACTTTAATATAAATATGTTTCTTACATTATACAAAAAAGGATTTTTGCATGTATGTGGAAGCCGTTTTTTCTTTTACTGTTTATCATCATTAAAAAATTGAAAAGTGCTTATAAGTCCTTCCAAAGTATTTAAAATGTGTAATATGGCCCAAGAAATATTCAAAGTTACATATACACTACTCTAAAATATAAATTACTTGTACAGCCTCGTGGTTTGATGTGTCATTTGAGTAAGAAATGATCGATGTTACATATTGTCTTATTATTCTATTATTTTCCAAGTAGTTTTTCCAAATACTATTTAACATTTCTTGCCTAATTTGCACTTCAAAAATTGACTATTAGTAAAAATTAATTTCAACTTTGGGTCAATCGAAGCAACCAAATGTCATGTTCGTTAGTCCGTACTTTTGATTGATTCAGCTATTGGTAGATTTGTTTTTGTAGTATGGTTGAATAAACATGGAAAAGTAAATTGTAGCGAAGAAGGGGGGACAGATAGATGCAGCAAATCAACTCACACAGAGAGTCACAAACTGGATATCCCTACCATTCCCCTATTCTTTTTATTCTTTTCTCTACTTCCCTTTCCTTCCTATTGTTCTCTTTCTCCGCATCGCTTTCTTTCTGGTTTTTTTTTTTTCTTTTATCATTTTTAATCAATTTTTTTTTTAAATCCTATCCATTTTCTTGTTACTCGCGCTACTCTCTTTCTGATTTTTTTTTTTTTTTTTTTTTTTTTTTTTTTTTTTTTTTTTTTTTGAGAAATTCTTATCAAACTCTCCACCCCATCCTTTCTTCAATTGAGCATGGTCTTTCATGGCGCATGGGATTGGCAACGGGACCAGCCTGACAATTCCGGCATCCCATAATGTTTGAAGAGTAGACGAAAAAGGAGATCTGGGAAGGATCAAGCATTTGGTTTTACCACAGTAATTTTTAAAGTTCCTTTTGTTATAGTCCGATAATAATTTACTACAGCAAACAGGGTTATCCCGACCCTTTTCTGCCGACGCTTCGGGGAAGCGTTGGGAAGAACTACAATCTGCCGACGGTTTTTGAAAGCGTTGGCAAAACTGAAAGTCCGCCGACGCTTTTAAGCGTCGGCAATTACCCGGAGTTTTACCGACGCTTTTAAGCGTCGCCGACCATCCCGCTGAAATCCGGGATATTTGCCAACGCTTATAAGAGTCGCCGGAGTCTGGGACCTTTGCCGACGCTTTTAAGCGTCGCCAGACTGGACATTTACCGACGCTTATAAGCGTCGCAGAGTCCAGGGAGCTTTGGCGACGCTTATAAACGTCGCCACAGTTTTTGACCTTTACCGACGCTTTTAAGCATCGCCGTACTATATATTTACCGACGCTTTTAAGCGTCGCGGAGTCCAGGAACCTTTCCCGATGCTTATAAACGTCGCCGGATCGTAAATTTGCCGACGCTTTTAAGCGTCGCCGAAGTCCGTGACCTTTGCCGACGCTTTAAAGGGTCGCCAAAGATTCCAGGACATTTGGCGACGCTTATAAGCGTCGCTATAGTTTCCTGCTTATTTAGCGACGCTTATAAGCATCGCTAGAGTCAGGACTTTTGGCGACGCTTAAAAGCGTCGCCGGACTCCAAGAAACCCCTCCCACCCAACCCTAATTTTCTTTGCAGCCGCCGCACCAACTCCCCCCCCCCCCCCCCGACTCCTCCTCACCCTCCCTCCCCGCCTCCTCCTTCTCCTCCTCCTCCCCCCCCCCCGCTCGGTCCACCGCCGAACCCCCACCCCCCCCCAACTCCTCCTCCTCCCCCCCCCTCCCCCACCCCTCCTCCTCCTCCTCCTCCTCCCCTCCTCCTCCTCCTCCCCCCCCCCGCCTCCTCCTCCTCCCCCCCCCCCACGCCACCGAACACCCCCCCTCCTCCTCCTCCTCCCCCCCCCCCTCCTCCTCCCCCCCCCTCCCCCCACCCACGCCACCGAACACCCCCCCCCCCAACTCCTCCTCCTCCCCCCCCCCTCCTCCTCCTCCTCGTCCTCCGCTCAGTCCGCCGACGTAGCAGCCGTCCGTGATCTCCCGTCGATCGAGCCGCTGCCGAACCCCCCCTCCTCCTCCTCCTCCGCTCGGTAAATTTTTTTTTTTTTCATCAATTTAGTCAGAATATGTAAAAGTTCTGTTTTCTCATAATATAGAAGAAATGTGCACCTGAGAAATTGGGGCTAAAATGAATGTTCCAATAATCTTTGCAAAACAGAATGTGATACCTTGATTTTCTGTGTGAATTAACATTTCTATGGTCAACTTGAAAGAATAATATGGGCCTGATCCTAGTCATACCATTCTAATATCTTTGTTCCATGGCACCTGTATGATTTTGAGGTATTATAGCATTGCTAACATGTTTGCTCATTCTTTTATCCCATAAGTTTCTGTATATCTTTTGTGAATTAGTTTGAGACATTGGGGAAATTTATTTCCAAAAAATTATAAGTTTGCTCGTGGAATTAATTAGTTGTTTCTTTAGGATCCCAGCTTATTGCATCAGATCCATACAACTTGTAGTTCATTTCTTGTTACATTTTATATTCGTGGTTTTGTTGCTAAGTCATTTTCCACGTAAGAAAGTTGCTAATGACACCTTTTTCATGTTAAAGGTTATGCAATAGCCTGTCTTTATCTCCTTGACCATTCAGAGAATTGTGGTGGATTACAGTTTTTATTAGTTATTTGTCTTTGACTTAAGCTCTCCTTGCTAGCCTAATCACTTTATAAGCTGCATAATAATTACAATTTGCACCAAAATGAGGACCTAACTATCTAAAGCTGCACTTATGTGGTGTTCTAAGGATGAATATAAACTATAGCTTCAATTCTGGCTGTTTTCCAAAAGCAGATGAGAGAAATTTATTTTTGAAGTGCAAACTTGCTCCAATCCAACCTTGATTTCTTGAGTTGGCTGGGTCAACCTAAATTTTAAACATGTACTTACTGTGGCTAGATCTGGTTCAACAGAATCCAAAACCTAATTTGATAAATTTGTAGCCTATCTAGAGCACAATTCTGTTAAGCGATGGCAAATGGGGAAAAAGGTTGGTTTAAGTTGCATCACTGAGAGACATAAGTATAAATACGCTAAACAAACTAGATATACAATTTTTTTGTAAATCGCAGAGCAATGAAGGAAGTTTTAGAAGTGTCATTTGATGAGCAGAGTGATAAAGGGTATAAAGTAGAGAATCTGAGAGAAAAATGGATTACGTGGTTAGCTGAATTGTCAAGGAGGAATATATTTTGTTTCTCTTTCATTGCAAAAATTTAATCTCCAAGGAACATGGTGGATGCAGGGAAGCCATGCCAACTTTTAGCAAGTAATCACTATTAAAATGGTCGCTGGAAAATATCCGAAATCATGGATCCACACCAAGTTGTAATCTTATTTCTGTCTCTTCAGTTTCTCATATGATTAATCTAAACTACATATCATCATCATAAAGAAGCATTTCATTTATCATAGATAACAAACATGAGGCAGTTTAGGTGCAATATTAATACTTCAGCATTACATTGCTCGAGCAAGCATATATTTGGTCCATACATAAATAAAACACGACACTCAGTCACACAATGATTCAATAACATAGAGACAACAAGCTGTCACATGCCCCATTGGCTTATTATGGCTTTTGCCATATAACGTCACCTCAGTGATGATTACTTCGATATCGAAATCTACTGCAACATTTTCGATAAGTTGTCCATGAATAACTCCATTTTTATATATTTCAATACCATTTGTAGTTTTGTTACGATCAATTATGATTTTTTATATATTTTTTTAAAAACTTGCATTGCATTGAAACATAGACCCATCAATTGATTAAAGTACATATTTTACACGATCCGTACAATTATTTAATTTTCGTACGGATGGCAGAAATATGTACAGTGGTCAATTGAATGTCCAGATTGGACAGTTTGAGAATTGCAAATAATTTTATAGGTGCTTACAGTAATCAAATGGTACAGATAGAGTTCCAGATATATTTCGGTTATCATTTCCTTTTAGTTCTCCTCAAACATATTTATTTGTATGGGGAGAACTAAGGGGAAATGCTGCCGAAATTTTTCTGGAACTTCTATTGCGTATCTTTTGGTTACTGTAAATGACCTATATAATTAATGCAATTCTTGAATGGGATAGGACCTCTTTACCTATTAGTTGGTGATAGGGTGCATTTAATAATACTGTAATTGATCTATTGAATAAACTTATTTTAAATTTGTTCTGTTCTTATAAATATTTATTTATTTCAGTTAGCTTTTTCTTATAATGGATAAGAGTTGGATAACTAAATCGAGGAATAGCAAAGAATATCTGGATGGAGTACAGAATTTCATTAAATTTGGTATGGAGAGAAGTAGTATCAGTGGGAAGATTTTATGTCCATGCCGAAAATGTGTAAATTCCAGTTCTCTATATCCAAATATTGTTGAAGAACATTTGGTATGGAATGGTTTTTTAAGAGGTTATACTGAGTGGTTTTTTCATGGAGAGTCAAGGTTACAATCTACATGTAACCAAACCTCTAACATGGAACATATACCTGATTTTGGATCAAGTAACCAACAGAAAAATCTTGCAAGAGATGATGATATCAGGGGTTTGCTGAGAGATGCTTTTGAATATGGTGCTCAACATCCTGGAGATTACAATGGAGAACAAGTAGCAGCTGGGTTTCCTGAGGATCCTATATTTACTGAATCTATACATGATGAAGAGCCGATACTCCCAACTAATGTTGGAACAGATCGTTATCAGAAGCTGATAAGAGATGCAGATCAAGAATTATATGCCGGTTGCAAGAACTTTTCAAAAATTTCTTTTCTTGTGCATTTGTTCCATATAAAATACTTGAATGGATGGTCTGGCAAGAGTTTTACTATGCTGCTCAAGTTGTTAAAGGATGCATTTCCTGAAGGTACTAGTTTACCAACATCTTGTTATGAGGCCAAAAAACTAGTAAAGGAATTGGATCTTGGATACGAAAAGATTCATAGCTGTCCAAATGATTGTATATTATATCGAGGAGAACATGCCGATCAAGAGTCGTGCCATGTGTGTGGATGTTCACGATGGACGAAGCAAAAAGAAATGAGAGTGAGGGATTAGATGAATTGGATGCAACATACATTAAACAAAAGCCAGCGAAGGTATTACGCTATTTTCCTCTTGTACCTAGATTGAAAAGGATCTATGCATCATCAAAGACAGCTTCGTTTATGAGATGGCATGATGAAAGCCGTACAAAAGATGGAATGCTGAGACACCCAGCAGATAGTTTAGCATGGAAAGCATTTGATAAGAGACATCCTGATTTTGCATCTGATGCTCGTAATGTCAGGCTCGATTTAGCTAGTGATGGGTTCAATCCATTTCGGACCTTAAGTTCTGTCTATAGCACCTGGCCAGTTGTACTGATTCCTTATAATTTGCCACCATGGATATGCATGAAACAGTCTTCACTTATTTTATCAATGGTCATTCCAGGTGATAAGGGTCCAGGTAATGATATTGATATTTTCTTACAACCTTTAATAGATGAATTGAAACAACTGTGGAAGGGTATCAGTGCAATTGATGCTTCGAATGGCCAAACATTCAATCTACGGGCAGCTCTATTATGGACTGTTAACGATTTTCCTGCATATGCTAATTTATCTGGCTGGAGCACTAAGGGACGAGTTGCATGTCCTTCTTGTGGTGAATCAACCCATTCAATTTGGTTAAAACATGGAGGAAAGTTCTGTTATATGGGACATCGTCGATGGTTGGAGGCAAATCATCCATTTCGATTTCAGAAGGATTTATTTGATGGTACCATAGAGTTTGGATCTGCTCCAATTCTACCTTCTGGTTCTGATATTCGTAGACAAATGCTTGGTATCAGACACAGTTATGGCAAGATGACAAAGTCCTCTAAAAAGCGAGGAAGAGATGATGTTGAGACTTCAGTACAAGAAGAAATATCGGAGGAAGTCAATACTTGCACCTTAGATACGGCAGTGTTCGAGGATCCGGATAATTTCTTTGAAGTTGAAAATGATGATGATATAATCACAGCAACTACCCATCAGCATACTAAACAATTATGGAAGAAAAGAAGCATATTCTTTGACTTACCTTATTGGGAGCATAATATACTCCGGCATAATCTTGATGTTATGCATATAGAAAAGAATGTCTGTGATAATTTGATTGGAACAATATTAAATCTTGATGGAAAGACTAAAGATAACATGAAGGCGCGTCTTGATTTAAAAGAAATGGGCATCCGACATGAACTTCATCTACAAGTGCTTGCAAATGATAGAACTTATATCCCTCATGCATGTTATACAATGTCTAGTCGAGAAAAAGATCTCTTCCTGACAGTTTTAAAGAATATCAAAGTTCCTGATGGATATGCCTCAAATATTTCACGATGTGTGAATCTGAAAGAGCGCAAAATTTCAAATCTTAAAAGTCATGATGGGCATATATTAATGCAAGATATTCTTCCATTGGCTTTAAGGTCGTCAATGCCAAAACAAGTTATTACGGTTGTTTTTCAGTTATCATCATTCTTCAAGGCATTATGTTCTAAGGTTCTTGATCCTCAGGAGCTTGATCAGTTGCAGTCTCAAGTCGTACTTACATTATGTCAGATGGAAAAGATTTTTCCTCCTGGATTTTTTACGATTATGGTTCATCTACTCATTCACCTAGCTTCGAAAGCTAAACTTGGTGGACCGGTACACTACAGATGGATGTACCCTATCGAGAGGTAAAGCTGTAAAACTTAAATTTTATAATTTATATAACTTTTTTATTATTTAATATGATATAAATATCATACTTTTTGAAGGTATCTTGTACGTTTGAAGGATTATGTACGAAACAAAGCCCATCCTGAGGGCTCAATAGCAGAGGGATATATTGCTGAAGAGTGTTTAACATTTTGTTCAAGATATCTCGAAGGTGTTGAGACTGTATTCAATCGACCTCAACGTCATGGTGATAATATGGAGAATACAGATATATACAAATTTGCATCATCCGGAAGATTTATAGGAAAAGCTGAAAGTATTGTTCTTGACCATAAATCCATGTCACAAGCACACCGTTATGTATTGCTACATAGTGACATAATATCTGACTATCGCAGGTTAGTCTATCTACACATGGATAATACTAAATATTAGACACAGTCAAACTTATATTTCATTGTCATGCAGTGAATTTTTATCTGTACAACGACAAGCCAATCATTCCACTCGTCCTAATCCAAGGATTGAACAAAGATGGTTGGTTGAGTTATTCCCTAATTGGCTTGCCAATCAGGTTAGTATATATAAGTCGTATAATAATTTTATATATTTTTAACATTGACTAAATGATCGATAATTGATATTATATTTTTTAGGTACCGGAACTGATGGAGAAAAATAGTTCAGCAGAATTAATTGCACTTGCCAGAGGTCCAAATTATATTGTGAACAAATATAATGGTTTTATTATAAATGGCTTTAAATTTCATACCAAGGAGCGCGAGAAACTTAGAAAAACTCAGAACAGTGGTGTTATGGTTGAAGCAGATGGAAAATCTTATTATGGTATACTTAAAGATATTTTGGAGTTGGATTATTATGGAAATTTTAAAGTTGTATTATTTCGATGCGATTGGGTGGATATAAATACACCGAGGGGTTTGAAAAAGGACTCAAACGGATTCGTACTTGCCAATTTTTCAAGATTGATACATACGGGTGTGTTATTGAAGGATGATCCATTTATCTTTTCATCTCAAGCTAGACAAGTTTTTTATGTACAAGACTCGAAAGATAAAGAATGGGCTACTATTATTAAGACAAAACCCAGAGACTTGTATGACATGGGAAAAAGGGTGGAAGAAGAAGATGATGATACTTACACTCAGTGTATGCCTTATAATATTGTACCGGATGATCATATAAATGATACAACCATTTTGGTTAGGTTGGATTCCGAGGAAGGTACAACTGGTTGATTATGACAAGTAAGTAGTTTGTAAGATGGTTTACATTTTTTGCATTGATGATTATGTTATCTTTTAAATTGCAATTCATTTCCGTTATAATTTGATTATAATGTTGACTGACTTGTTTTTAAATAATGCAGGTTAGGTACACCATGCCTCGAAGGAAGCGATTAGCAGATGTACAGATACAGTTTTCCCAGATCGAGGCTGGTACTTCTTCAGCACAACAGCCTGAGGGCAGTCGATCAGTTTCACATCGGTCTGATGGCAGTCCCTCTATTTCTGCACATCAGCCTCAGGACGACGTTATTCCCTCCGAGTCCGCACATCACGATCCTTCTATGGATCATCCTGATGACGAGCCTATCATCGATGATATACAGATACAGGGTACATAATTTAATAATTCTATCTCATTTCAATTCATGCATATGCAATAGTTTTGATATACAATGTTCTGTATTTTTTTTTTGTAGATGGATCCGGGAGACTCAGGCGTAGGCGAGGACCCACATTAGTCCGTGATGTGTGGCAGTTACCTGAGGGTGAGAGGATAGTGATAGAGTGCAACAAGCTAGGGCAGCCTATTAAGAAATCTGCTAGCTTGTTGACTAGCTTTCTGGGGACAGTAGCACGCCGTGGTCAGCTATGTCCTCTGAATTATTCGAAGTGGAACGACATGCTTCCTGCATATAAAATAGAAATGCTACGAGTTGTGCAGGTAAAAAAATTAATATATTATTTTATATCTTAGGTTTTTAATAATTGAATTGCTTTTTTCATTTAATATTTATTTTATTGTTTAATTAAATTGTAGAGCAAGTTCGTTCTTCCTTCAGATTCATCTGATTTTGTGCTTAAGTCTCTCAATCACAAGTGGAAAGAATATAGGGCGAAGTTGAAGAGAGACTACAAGCTAGAGGGTAGGACAGAGGAGCAGGTTGTAGCTACCTATCCTCCTGATGTTCACCCTCATCAGTGGATGGAGCTGGTGCACTATTGGTTCTCTGAGAGGGCACAGGTTGTGTAGCATCATCAAACACTTCGAAATTTATTAATTTTCACTTGTTATAATTATATTTATACAATATATAACATTGTTTTAATTTTTTTTGCAGACGTATTCTGATATTGGTAGAGCTGCACGAGCTGCTCAGTCTGTTCCTCACACAGCGGGGTCCAAGAGTTATGCACGGCTCAGGCATGAGTTTGTATGTTTCTCATCCCATAATACTAGTAGTATACTTTTAGTTTTAACATAATGTATCATCATGTATCATGCATGTGTCATGTATAATGATACGGGGATATAAGATGTGTTATTTTGAATTTTTTGTGTATTTTATTCTTTATATAGGCTGATCAGCAGGGGAGGGAGCCTGGTGAGGTGGAGTTTTATCGGATGACTCACGTTCACCAGGATGGCAGTTTTGTTCGGGACGAGTCCAGAGATATATATGTATTTTTTTATTTATGTTATATTATGATTTATATTTTATTTTTATTAAGTATTAATATATGTATTTTTTGTCAAATATAGAATAGGGCTACCTCTATGATATCCGAGCGTGCTGGCGAGGGTTCATCATCTACACAGAGCAGTCGCATCGAGGCCGAGGTATTCTCGGAGTTGATGGGACCAGAGCGTCCTGGACGAGTGAGGGGTTATGGGATTGGAGTTACCCCTACTCAGTTATCTGAGGTGCGTAGATATACTCGGGATACTAGAGAGAGTCATGATCAGTTACATGTTCGTCAGCTCCAGGAGGAGATAGCAGAGCTCCGACAGACACGTGATGCAGACAGAGCAGAGATGCAGACCATTAGGTCTCAGCTAGAGCATGTTACATCTGTGCTGCATATGTTCATGTCATCTCAGGTAAGTAATTATTTATTAATTTTGTATATATCTAATAATTGAGAATATATATAATATATGTATTATAATTCCTGATGTATATATTGCAGGTTCCTGGTGCATCTGCGAGCCGCAGACCTGACGACGACCAGCCTCCCACGGATCAGTGATGTTAGATGGTTTTTTTATTATTTATGTATGTCTTTTTGTTTATTTGAACTTGGATTGATATGTTTATATATATATATATAACTTTTTATATTTGGGTTGTATTTGTGTTTGTGTATGTTGGATGTGATATGTGATACAAGTTTGAATATTTTCATTTGTTTGTGTATGTTGGATGTGAGACAGGTTTGAATGTTTCTTTTTCGTAATGTATACAGGTTATGGGTTTGTATATATGGCTGTTTATTTTTTTTTTAAGAAAAAAATTTACCGACGCTTTAAAGCGTCGCTAAAACTAGAACTGGCGACGCTTTAAAGCGTCGCTAAAACTGGAACTGGCGACGCTTTAAAGTGTCGCTAGAATAAACCCTAGCGACGCTTGTGAAAAGCGTCGCTAGAACTGAAACTGGCGACGCTTTAAAGCGTCGCTAGATTTGGTGTCTAGCGACGCTTTAAAGCGTCGCTAATCGGCGACACTTTAAAGCGTCGCTAGGGTTTAGTATAGCGACACTTTAAAGCGTCGCTAAATACCGATGCTTTAAAGCGTCGCTAAAAGCCGATGCTTTAAAGCGTCGCTAGAATTGCGACGCTTTTCCCAAGCGTCGGTAAGTTGCGTCCCAATGCTTGCATAGGCGACGCTTTAACGACGCTTTACAAAACGTCGGGAGATTATTTAGCGACGTTTATAAGCGTCGGTAAAAGTCAAAAAAAGCGTCGGTAAAGCCCAGATTCACTGTAGTGTTTTGGGGACAGAAGTATGGTCAACTCATGATGGAACCATGCAGTCACGTCCATTGGCTGAAGGACACATTTTCATGTTTTTAGATGTCTCGTCCCCGCAAAGATTTGCATATGTTACTGGCTGGGCATTAACCAAATTAACTAAATACATCGCTGAGATGATAATCTGGTCAGTAAAAGGGTTACCTTACTATCAAGCGATTGCAGATTAAAGACATAATTTTATAGATAATTTGATTAAATTTAATTTTTTTTTTAAAATTTATCATAATTGATGTGAGTGAAAGAATATTACTTGGTGGGATGGAACCTGCGGGATAGCTACACCAAAATTTATCCCCATCACTTTTATTTATAAAAAAATAATACAAATGAAAGCTTAATAATAATAAGTGCATTCCGATTCTAATAAAATATTTATTTAAAGAAGAAATATTGTTATGATATCCCGGTTTTATGTTAATTAATTATTGAACCACTCTCTGAACCAATTTCAAGTTTTTCTCTTTTGGTTTATTGATCAAGTCAGCTGACAAAAGAAAACGGTCTTCGGCTTCATATTATTATCTCAGTCCGAAGACTTTGCCTAATATTTTGGCTTCGTATCTTTATCTATGATCCAAGAGATAAGTTATTTACTATCTTTGGCTTCGTACAATTACCTTGATCCGAAGACTTAGCCTAATATCTTTATCTATGATTTTAAGCCAAGTTTATCTACTCTATGTCTTCGACTTCGTAGAGTTACCTTGGTCCGAAGACTTAGCCTAACATCTTTATCTATGATTTTAAGCCAAGTTTATCTACTCTATGTCTTCGGCTTCGTACAATTACCTTGATTCGAAGATTTAGCCTAATATCTTTATCTATAGTTTTAAGCCAGGTATATCTACTCTATCTTCGACTTCGTACAATTATCTCGATCCGAAGACTTGACCTCCCAAGCAAATATTTCCGGCTTTATTCCTTCAATACAATCCGAAGGGTGTATGATCCAACGTTAAACTGTAAGTGTTTATTTTTGTTTCTTCCGAAATAGATTCCTCTGAAGTATATATCTAACATTCCCTTCAGGAAGCGCTACTAAAGAGAATGTTGAGCTTACTTCGGATTTATTCTTGAAGAAGGAGAATTCTGGGACATGTGGGTTTCTTGAACAAATAGTTGAAATCTGTTTTGGTTGTTGCAACCATCCACATGGTCCAAAATCTCAAATTGGATAAATTCCGAATGTAACTGTTTTTCCGACAGCCACTGCTTACGGTTATGAGGAGGTTGCGTTCGCCAACTCCCATAACCGTAAGTGGTTACGTTGGAACTTATAAATACTGATAAGAGGGGACACTCAGTAAAATTGGAGTTCATTTTTCTCTCTCGCATTTCGAATTTCCCTCTTACCTCTCTGCTTTCAAAACTCTCCATTCTACTGTTGCCTGAGCTTCTACTGACTTAGGTATCGGAGTGTCCCCCACCGAAAAATCTCCGGTCAGGGATCTGTTTTGCAGGTTCTGATCGACGGCGATCTAGTGGAAAGATCCATTCCATCCGATCAGCAGAGGTTCAGCATCAACAGATTGGCGTGCCAGGTAGGGGAAGAAGTTTGTTCCCTTTGTTCTAAAGGAGAGTTTCTGCTGGGCAAGAATGGTGAAAAGGAAAACCAAGAATGCATCTGCGAGTCAGGAGCAGCAGGCTCCTCCGTTAAACGGACCTCCGGTCAGCACTCTTCCGGCGGTTTAGGAATCACAGCCTCCTATGATAATGGTGGAGAAGCAGCAATTCGAAAGTCTGGTGAACAAGGTAGAGACCTTGACGGTGCTGGTATAGCATTTACATGAAGCTGCAGCTCAAAAACAATGCCCTCCCCCTATTCCGCAATCTAGTTGTCGACCTGAGAGGGAGAAGAATCAACGCCAAGAGATCACCCCTAGTTTCTCACAGATCTGGTCACCTTGTGGCTGCTACACCTCTCCGCCAAATCGACAAGCAGAGGATCATGGTGGGAAGAAAAGGGTCCAATGTTCTCCCTCTGTTTCTTCTGGAAGCTTTGTGCCAGAAGGTTCTAGGCAAAAGAAGATCAATCATGAGGTTCAAGAGAAATTCAAGGCTATGCAAGCACAGATAGCAAGAATTTCAGAACTTAGAAGGCATGATGAGGTTGTCACCTTCAACTCTCAGCCCCCTTTTTTGATGAAATTATGGATGAAGTTATTCCTAGGCATTTCAAGATCCCACAATTAGATGCCTACGATGGGACTTCAGACCCTCTCGACCATCTGGGAAGCTACAAAGCTCATATGATGGTGCAAGGAGCAACGGACGCTCTCTACTGCATTGCTTTTCCTGCTACTTTGAAGAAGTCTGCTCGAATGTGGTATTTGAGCCTGCCTCCAAACTCAATTCATTCCTTTGCTGAGTTGGAGCGGCAATTTATCTTGCACTTCAGGACGTGCCAAAAGATGTCGCGTAACACTAACAGTTTGTTTCTTCTCCAGCAACAAGAAGGAGAAAGTTTGAAAGGATTTATCCATCATTTCAATTCGGCCACTCTAGAAATTCTGAACTTGAATGAGCATGTGGCCAGTCTGCCTTGAAGAAAGGCTTAAAATCATCCAGGTTCACTTTTTCCCTGGACAAAAGATTTCCAATGAGCTATGCCGAGCTGTTGGCAAGAGCTCAGAAGTATGCTGCCGCTAAGGAGCACGCGGCAAGCCGAAAACTAGTGGAGGGGAGATTCCCTCCTGAGAAGAAGAGTGCTAGAGAATCAAACGCACCAACATCTTCTAACAACGCTTCAGTCTCTAGGTATAGTCCCAGGTCCAGACAGCAGAATAACCGATTCGATGCTTACACACCCCTCAACTTGCCTAGGGAGAAGATTCTGCTGGAAATTGAAAATGAAAAATATTTCCAAAGACCACGTCCTCTGAAGACACCTGCAAAAGCAAAGGATAAAAGCAAGTACTGCCGATATCATCAGGATCATGGCTATAACACCGAAGAATGCTTCCAGCTTTGGGATGCCATCGAGGATTTGATAAAAAGAGGATATCTAAAAAAGTATGTCAAATGCCCAGAGTCTCAAGCCGAAGCAACTGCCCTTCGAAGAATATCTGATGAAGTTGATTTGCCTCATCAAAAGCCAACTGGTGGAGACGTTGGGATGCTTCATCGGTCATCGGCATGGGATATTGAAGCTAAGAAAATGTCCCAAAGAGGTTCAAAGGAAAAAATTCAATCACCTTCTCCAATGAGGATGTCCAGGGTATACAACTTCCACATGATGACCCTGTAGTTGTCTCGGCAGTTATTGCCAAATTTGATGTAAAAAGAATATTGATTGATAAAGGAAGTTCAGTTGATGTGTTGCTATATGATGCTTTCCTTCGGATGGGATTGTCTGGACATGAATTACGAAGATCTCTCATTCCTATAACTGGTTTTGGTGGAAATCAAGTTGGGGTTGAAGGTGAAACGGTCTTGCCCATAACTTTTAGGCCTGAACCATTCCAAAGGACCCTTCCAATCAATTTTATTGTGGCCAGAACATCTTCAGCTTATAATGCAATCTTAGGGCGTCCGGCATTGAATAAGTTCAGAGCCATAGTCTCAACATACCATCTGTTAGTTCGGTTTCCTACCAGGACAGGCATTGAGAAAGTAAGAGAAGATCAAAGGATCGCTCACCGGTGTCTCATGATTCAAAACAAACAAATATCCAAGCCTTTGGCACTTGACCAGCTGGATCCAAGAGATGAATACGAAGACTCTGGAGAACCAGTGGAAAAAACACTTTTCATACCATTATCCAAAGATGACCCAACTAAGCTTTTGCAAATTGGCAGCTTACTTGACGAGGAGTCAAAGGTAAAACTAATTTTCTTTCTTCGAGATAATGCTGATATTTTTGCTTGGACAGCTTCAGACATGCTTGGAATTCTGCCTGAAGTGATTACGCATCACTTGGAAGTATCTCCCAATTACAAGCCAGTATGGCAGAAGAAGAGAAATTTTGCTCTAGAAAGGCAGAAGGTAATTGATGAAGAAGTTAATAAACTCCTTGAAGCAAACTTCGTAAGGGAGGTCCAATATCCGAATTGGCTAGCTAATGTGGTCATGATAAAGAAATCAAACGGCAAGTAGAGGATTTGTATAGACTATACGGATCTCAACAAAGCATGTCCAAAAGACAGTTTTCCTTTACCGAAAATCAATCAGTTGGTTGACGCTACAGCTGGTCATCAAATGCTGAGTTTCATGGATGCCTTCTTAGGCTATAATCAGATCCGAATGGATCCTGAGGATGCAAAGAAGACTGCTTTTGTTACAGAGAAAGGACTCTACTATTATAAGGTGATTCCATTTGGGTTAAAGAATGCTGGGGTAACTTTTCAAAGGCTTATCAACAAAGTCTTCAAAGATTAGATTGGAAGAAATATGGAAGCTTATGTTGATGATATGATTGTGAAAAGTCTTCATAAGTCTGATCACATCACAGATCTAAAAGAGTCTTTTGATGCTCTTAGACGTCATCAAATGAGATTAAATCCCACCAAATATGTTTTCGGTGTAACCTCTGGGAAGTTCCTGGGATACTTAGTTACCAAGCAAGGTATCGAAGTCAACCAGAGAAAATCCAAGCACTTCAGACAATGAGGCATCCCACTTGCAAAAAAGATGTTCAAAGGTTAACAGAGAGAGTTTCTCCTTTAAGCCGGTTTATCTCCCGTTCTGCAGAAAGATATTTACCCTTCTTCAAGGTTCTTCGCCAAACTCAAAATTTTGAATGGACAGAAGATTGTAGAATTGCCTTTGACAAGCTGAAAGAGTATTTGGAGAATCCCCCTCTATTCTCAAAGCCCTGTGAAGGAGAAACACTTTATTTATATCTGTCAGTTACAGATGAAGCAGTTAGTTCAGTTCTGGTACGAAGAGATGCCAATCATTCACAGAAACCGATTTACTACACTAGCAAAGTATTGCATAAATCTGAAGTCCGATATCCTAGGGTATAGAAAATTATCTTTTCTCTAGTGGTAGCAGCAAAGCATCTTCGACCTTATTTCCAAGCCCACTATATTGTGGTTCTGACAGATCAGCTTTTGAAAGCCATACTTCGTTGTCCTGATACCTTAGGTAGGATAGCTAAGTGGACTGTTAAATTAGGGGAGTTCGATATTGAGTATCAACCTAGATCAGCAATGAAGGCACAAATTTTAGTGGATTTTATAGTTGAGTGCACATGAAAATCTGAAGAGGATCAGCCAATAGCCGAAGATGAAGGATCCGAAGATAACTCAGAGTTTATTTGAATATTACATGTTGACGGTGCTTCGAACGCCAACGGTTACGGTGTAGGTTTAATTCTTGCTGGACCAAATGGGCAGGTTATTGAATATGCTCTTCGGTTTTCTTTTCAAGCATCAAATAATCAGGCAAAGTATGAAGCACTCATTGCTGGACTTAGAATCTCCCAAAATTGGAGATCAAAAGGGTCAAAGTTTTTTCCGATTCACAGCTGGTGGTGAATCAAGTGAAAGGTGATTTCAAAGCATGAAATCCAAATATGATCCAATACCTAGAAAAAGTCCGAAGCCTGACATCTGGATTGGAGTATTTGAGATTGTTCATGTTCCAAGGACAGAAAATTCTCGGGCAGATGCTCTTTCAAGACTTGCAACTACTACACCGAATTCTCTTGGGAGGACATATGTGGAATATCTTGAAGACCCCAGTATATCGAAATTTCCAGCTGAAATCTATCAAGTTGAACATGAACCTTCATGGATGGATCTGATTCTCAAGTTCTTAAAAGAAGGCGTATTACCCGAAGGCAAGCTAGAAGCTAAATGGCTTCGATGGACAGCCTCTCAATATGTTATCTTAGATAAAGCATTGTATAAGAGGTCTTTCACACAACCTTTGCTGAAATGTTTAGGCCCATCCGATGCAGATTACGCACTAAAGAAAGTGCATGAAGAAATATGTGGAGATCATATGGGAGGTAGATCTTTGGCATACAAAATAATCCGTCAAGGTTATTATTGGCCAACCATCCAGAAGGATTCTGCGAAATTTGTCCGAAGATATGATCATTGTCAGAGATATGCCAATATACAAAGATGGCCTGCTAATCAGTTAACTCCATTGATAGCTCCCTGACCTTTCGCACAATGGGGGATGGACATTCTTGGTCTGTTTCCTCCAGCTTCTAGGCAGCGAAAATTTCTTATAGTGGCTATTGATTACTTTACAAAGTGGGTCGAAGCTGAAGCATTGGAATAGATTACTGAAATAAAAGTTGAAACTTTTGTGAGAAATGTCATCATCTTCCATTTCGGGATTCCCTATTATATAATAACTGACAACGGAAGATAGTTTGACAATCCAAAATTCAGGAGCTTCTGCACTCAATATCACATTTTTCATAAGCTTACTTCAGTAGCACATCCTCAATGCAATGGAGAAGCTGAAGTGACAAACAGGACTATTCTTTATGGCCTTAAAACTAGATTAAATGATGCTAAGGGTTCATGGGTCGATGAGTTAAACTCAGTTCTTTGGGTATATCGAACTACTCCCAGAACAGCCACTGGTGAATCTCCATTTTATCTTTCTTATGGTATTGAAGCAGTCCTTCCTATAGAGGTCTCTGTGCACTCTCTTCGGATTGATCACTATGAAGAGCCCGAAAATTCTGAATGACGAAGAGTTGACCTAGATTTATTGCAAGGCACACGACTTCAGGCACAATTGAGAATGGTTGCATATCAGCAGAAAATGGCGAGATACTACAACTCTCATATAAAAGAACGGACCTTTCATCCTGACGATCTAATTCTACAAAAATCTGAGATATCCAAACCAACTGAGCAAGGTAAACTTTCTCCTACATGGGAAGGACCATACCGGATCAAAGAGGTTGTTCGACCTAGAACTTATCGGTTAGAAACTTTGGAAGGTATCTTATTACCTCGACCTTGGAATGTACAAAACCTCCGTAAATATTATCAATAAAGATTTCATTCAAGGTCATCAATATAGATTTAATCTGTCTATCTTAATTTTATTTCTTAAAGGCATAACGATGATTTTCGAAATTTACCATACGAAATGCCGAGATAAACATAACTAGCCTATCTTATTTCTCTCAAAAGGCATGAGGATGATCTCCGGATCTATCTCATGAAATACCGAGTTGGGCTTAAACCAGTCCATCTTTATCAAAAAGGCATGAGGATGATCTCCGGATCTACCTTGCGAAGTGCCGAGTTGGGCTTAAACCAGTCCATCTTAATCAAAAAGGCATGAGGATGATCTTCGGATCTACCTCACGAAGTGCCGAGTTGGGCTTAAACTAGTCCATCTTAATAAAAAAGGCATGAGGATGATCTCCGGATATACCTCATAAAGTGTCGAGATGGGCATAATCAGCCTGTCTTAGTCCTAATACGGAAAGGCATGAGGACGATCTTCGTGATCTACTCCATGAAATGCCGAGATAGGCCCGATCAACCTATCTTAATTCTTGCAGATATGAATGGCCTACGGTCTCTTTTATCCTAAGTATGAAGACTTAGTATATTTTCAAGTCCAAAGACTTGATTCTTATATGGTATTCTTTTATCCTAAGTCCGAAGGCTTAGTATATTTTTGAGTCCAAAGACTTGATTCTTATCTGGTATTCTTTTATCTTGAGTCTGAAGACTTAGTGTATTTTCAAGTCCGAAGACCTGATTCTTATCTGGTATTCTTTTATCCTAAGTCCGAAGACTTAGTATATTTTCGAGTCCAAAGACTTGATTTTTATCTGGTATTCTTTTATCCTGAGTCCAAAAACTTAGTGTGTTTTCAAGTCCGAAGACCTGATTCTTATCTAGTATTCTTTTATCCTAAGTCCGAAGACTTGGTATATTTTCAAGTCCAAAGACTTGATTCTTATCTGGTATTCTTTTATCCCAAGTCTAAAAACTTAGTATATTTTCAAGTCCAAAGACTTGATTCTTATCTGGTATTCTTTTATCCTAAGTCCGAAGACTTAGAGTATTTTCAAAGCTGAAGATTTGACTTGTCTGGAGATTTGGCTTTCTTTATAATTGTATAAAATTATTTTCTAAGTCTAAAGACTTAGTGTATTCTCAGTTATTCTTTTTTTCAGCATCTTATAATCTTGGATCGGATATGGAGATTCTGTTTTCCAAAAGATTATTATCTTAAGTCCGAAAACTTGGTATTATATGCTTCGAAGTTCTTAATTATCCGAAGACTTTATACTTAGAAATATTCCTATCCATCCACATGTAATTAAAAATTCTAGAAAGGATTCTTCATTGATAAAGATTCTTACATCCTTCCAAAAAGAGGAGAAAAGGGACAATTACAAGTTATCTACTTGGGCATCATCAATAAAATCAATAGGACCCACCGCCTCTTCGGTTGTTGTTGGTGCTTCAGGGTCCTTTTGGGGTTTGGGCTCATTCGGACTTCCAAGATCAAACAGTTGAATCTCTGAAATGTCCAAGTATAGATAAAGCTTCTGCACCTCCTCCACTCCATCGTTGAAGCCTCCTTTATAGCTGTGAGTCCCGACTTCAGTCATTTTGGCATCAAAGGCTGGAGATGCTTTGTAATCTTCTATCGCCCTCCCCAATTGATCCTTTAAGGATCGGATCTCTTCAGTAGCCTCTTCGGTTCTTTTAGAAGCCTCTTCGGATATTTGATTGGCTTCTTTAAGTAAGGCTTGTAGGGACCGAACCTTTTTCTTTCTCCTCTTGAACTTCACTTCCTGTTCGGAATATTTTGATTGGATCTTCGTCATATCAGTTTTCAGACTCCAAACCAGGGCTTCACTTTGAGCAAGTTTCTCCTCTATAGCTTGCTTTTCTTCTTTGGCCTTTACCTTTTCGGCCTTAGCTGCCTTTATTTTCTCCTTCATCTTCTTATAGTTGTCCCTATAGTCGAAGATGCTCTCCTCCATCAGGGTGATATCATACATCATCTGCATTGGCAAAGTGAAGAGTTAGCAACAATAAATTTATAATTTGAGGATGCAAAATCTAAAGCTTATCTTCAGTGCCGATGAGAATACTGAGTCTGAGACATTCTCGATACATCGAGACTTGGTGTTTTCCCAATCTTTGGGAAGAAGCGTACGTTTCAAAAGCTCCCTGGCCAGTTCGGAGCTCTCCAAGCCTTCTCTATTAGAAAAAACTATGAAGTCTACATTGCACCCTCCTTCTAAGGATGCATTCCACCTGGGGTCCTCTTCGGACCTATACTTGGCCCTTTCTATCCCCTTTCTCTTCGGAGGCGCAATCAATGTCTCTTTGCTGAAGGCCACATCGCGCTGATCCGAAGGCAGCATCGGAGGAGGAGGGCTGGGCCTCCTCGGAGATGGACTCCTAGCAGGTTCAGGAGCGCTTGGTATGGTGGGGGCTGCTTCAGATGCTTCTTCATCTGATATGGATCTTCCTGGAGTACTGGAGCCTTCTTTGGCTCTTTTTTCTTTCGAACTTCGGAAGTGGCTGGGACGGGCACCGCCCTCTTTCGTGAAGCCTATCAGACTTTCTTAAGCCGAGCCTTCATCGATCCACCTACGATCAAAGGAAAAAGTTATATCCATATGTATAAAAAAAAGATGAAGAGAAAAGGAAAAGTCTGAGGACTACTATTTCTATACCTAATATCGGGACCTCGCTGATATAGGCCCGGTGAAGGTTTTCTTCCTTCAGCAATTCTTTTAGTAAGGGGATCTCCGGCTCCGCTAAGATATAAAATTCCTTCGCATCGGATCTCAGGACTTTCTTCCCGGCGTTTGCATCCAAACGCGGAGTTTTCCAGTCTGTGTTAAATCCCCAATGGATATAGTATGCGAAAAAGAAGCTGGGTTTCCACCCATGTATGGCACTAGGGGTTCCTTTCAACAGTCTTCGGCCAGGCCGAGGACCTATGACCCACCATCCTTTGCCATGAAAATTCCTTTTCAGCATGAAAAGAGAAGTGAATAGGAAGGTCTTCGGCTGTACATTCCTAAGTTTGCAAAGAACTAAAAACCCGCAGATGTTCCTAAAACTATTGGGAGTTAGTTGAACCGGGACCACTTGATAAAGGTTAAAGATCTTGATGATGAAGGGATGAAGTAGAAGCCGAAGACTAGCTTTAAGGTGGTCTTCGTAAATGGCGATTAAATGCATAGGGGCCTTATCTACCCTCTCTTCGGGTTTTAGAAGAATGAGTTTGAAGGTTCGAGGGATATGGAAACGCTTCTTAACCTCTTCTATCTTGGCAAGCGTAAAAGAACTTGGAACAGAGTCAGGTGATCTTTCCGGACTTCTCTTTCTACCCGAACCACTCCCTCTACTGGTTTCGTCCCCCGGCGAACCCCTATCGGATCCAACTCCTGGTGGACTCCTCTCAGTTTCCCTTCCTGTTATTTCCCTACCGGTGCACCCCCCGGTGAATCTATGTTAGGAGAAGGGTTCCTACCAAATTCTGACATTGTGAAGAAAAAGAAAAAGGAGAAAGGAAGGAGGAAGAAAGGGTTTTCTAACCTTTGAGATAGTAGAAATGGCGAACTACGGTACAGGGCAGGGAGAAGGAGTGCGGAAGCAAGAAAAAATTCTTTCTGGGAGTTTCTTCCCCCTTTTATAGGTGAAAGTAGTGGGATTTCGAGGCGGTTCGGAGATCTGGTTGATCGTGCGCCGTATCGACGGTTTCGATCATGGGTACGGTTCTCCAAAAATTTTATTAATGAGATAAGCCATTACGATCCGCATGAAATATTGCTATTGGCTTTGATAACGCCAGCGATGTGATCGTGCTCCGGATGACTGCCTCGTGTCTGATCTCGATTAAATAAATATCTCTTTTTTGAGAATTTTCCAAGATTTTTTCTAGAATCGAGGTATTTTCTTTTGACACAGCCAATAATATGATGACACGTGTCGTCACTACGTTTTATCGCACCACCGGGCAGTTATGGCGAAAGACTTATCAGAATTTGATGTCATCATTACCTGACAGATACCGTTAGAGACATAATTAAGTTACTCCCATTCTTCGAAACTTAATCATTTCGAACTTGAAAGTGGGGGACAGTTGTTATGATATCTTGATTTTATGTCAATTAATTATTGGACCGCTCTCTAAACCAATTTTAAGTTTTTCTCTTTTGGTTTATTGATCAAGTCAGCTGACAAAAGGAAAGGGTCTTCGGCTTCATATTATTATCTCAGTCCGAATACTTTGCCTAATATTTTTGGCTTCGTATCTTTATCATGATCCAAGAGATAAGTTATTTACTGTCTTTGGCTTCGTACAATTACCTTGATCCGGAGACTTAGCCTAATATCTATATCTATGATTTTAAGCCAAGTTTATCTACTCTATGTCTTCGGCTTCGTATAGTTACCTTGGTCCGAAGACTTAGCCTAACATCTTTATCTATGGTTTTAAGCCAAGTTTATCTACTCTATGTCTTCGGCTTCATACAATTACCTTGATCCGAAGATTTAGCCTAATATGTTTATCTATGGTTTTAAGCTAGGTTTATCTACTCTGTCTTCGGCTTCGTACAATTATCTTGATCCGAAGACTTGGCCTCCCAGGCAAATATTTTTGGCTTTATTCCTTCAATACAATCCGAAGGACGTATGATCCCACGTTTAAACTGTAAGTGTTTACTTTTGTTACTTCCGAAATAGATTCCTCTAAGGTGTGTATCTAACATTCCCTTCAAGAAATACTACTAAAGAGAATATTGAGCTCACTTCGAATTTATTCTTGAAGAAGGAGGATTCTAGGACAGTGGGTTTCTTGAACAAACAGTTGAAATCTATTTTGGTTGTTGCAACCACCCACATGGTCCAAAATCTCAGATTGGATAAACTCCGAGTGTAACTGTTTTTCTGACAGCCACTGCTTACGGTAATAAGGAGGTTGCGTTCGCCAACTCCCATAACCATAAGTGATTACGTTGGAGCTTATAAATACTGGTAAGAGGGGACATTCAGAAGGATTGGAGTTCATTTTTCTCTCTCGCATTTCGAATTTCCTTCCCTCTCTACTTTCAAAACTCTCCATTCTGCTGTTGCCTGAGCTTCTACTGACTTAGGCATCGGAGTATCCCCCATCGAAAAATCTCCGGTCAGGGATCTGTTTTGCAGGTTCCAGTCGACGGCGATCCGGTGGAAAAATCCATTCCATCCGGTCAGTAGAGATTCAGCATCAACAAATATTTATATATGAATTTTGAAAATATATGCATATAAAAATCCTTAAATCCATTTATATGCATAGCACATCAAAAAATATATAATAATTATCGCTATTATGATATCACATTTTTATTTTTAATTATTAAGTCATTCTTTGAATCAATTTTAATTTTTGGTTTATTGGTCAAATCAGTATACAAAGAAAAATGTCTCTTAGGCTTGATGAAGATTCTAATCTACAAAAGGATATTCTATGTTTTTGGCTTCATATCTTTATTTTGATCCGAAGACCATGCCTAATATCTTTTTATCTTCGGCTTCGTATCTTTATCTTGGTCCGAAGACCATGCTTAATATCTTTTTATCTTCGACTTCGTATCTTTATCTTGGTCTGAAGACCGTGCCTTTTATCTTTGGTTTTGTATCTTTATTTTGGTCCAGAAGCCAAGCTTATTAACCTTATGTCTTCGACTTTGTACCTTTATCTTGGTCCGAAGATCATGCCTTTCAATTGGATGTCTTCGGCTCTATTCCTTTGACATAATCCGAAGAGCATATTATCTCGTATTCTGGATGGTAAGTGTTACAGTAGTAAACAAGATCCATTCGGCCCTGACACGCGTCCTCCTTGGAGGCTGGCGTGGCCACGTACTTCTCCACCTCGGTCAGGCACCTTTCCACCTCGACCCCACTTCGGCCATGTGGTGATTCAGCCCAGCTCGGCTCGGCCCCACTTCGACCATGTGGCAGTTCAGCCCAGCTCGGCTTGGCCCCACTTCGGCCACGTGGTGGTTCAGCCCAGCTCGGCTTGGCCTCACTTCGGCCATGTGGCGGTTCGACCCAGCTCGGCTCGGCCCCACTTCGGCCATGTGGCGGTTCAGCCCAGCTCGGCTCGGCCCCACTTCGGCCATGTGGCAGTTCAGCCCAGCTCGGCTCGGCCCCACCTCGGCGGGGAACCTCAGTACCTCGGCCTCACTTTGGCCGTCGAGTCCAGCTCGGCTCGACCACGGCACGCCCCTGACCGAATCCAGTCCCGCACCGCCCGAGCTCCAGCTCCGGCACTACACCGTCCAGGTGCCTCCGTGCCCAGCGCGGCACGATCCAGGAGCCTCCGAGCCCGGCGTGGCCCTCGTCAGGTCCGGTCCAGCCCGACGGCATCCTGGCAGCGTTCCGCGTGGCTCCGCCCGACCTCGCTCACGGCGTGAAGGCCGGCCCCCAGTTCGGCTCTGCCCTGATCTGACCAGTTCGGCCACTGCCCGCACGATGGACTAGCTCCCTCGCCTGCGCGCTCCAACAGCAGGGGAGGAGCCCGCCCGTCCGACCTCGTCGCCGCGCTCTAGCTCCGCCAGCATCCGGTTCATCGCCTCTGAGCCCGGCGCAGCACGCCCAGGGCAGCGCGACTCCGGTTTGCTCCGGCTCTGCACGGTCCGGCCCGGATCCGCCAGCGCTAGGGGCACGACCCTGCTCTTCTCCGGCTTCGCCCACCTCGGCAGGCCCCGCGTGCTTCCGTCCGGCGCCCAGCTCGCCCGTGAGAGGCCTCCGCCTCACCCCAGTTCGGCTCTGCCCTGATCTGACCAGTCCGACTCCGCCCTGATCTGACCAGTCTGGCTCCGCCCTGATCTGACCAGTCCGGCCACTGCTTGCACGATGGATTGGCTCCCTCGCTTGCGCGCTCCGGCAGCAGGGGAGGAGCCCGCCCGTCCGACCTCGTCGCCGCGCCCCAGCTCTGCCAGTGTCCGGTTCATCGCCTCTGAGCCCGGCGCAGCACACCAAGGGCAGCACGACTCCGGCTTGCTCCAGCTCTGCACGGTCTGGCCAGGATCCGCCCGCACTAGGGCACGACCCTGCTGTTCTCCAGCTTTGCCCACCTCGGCAGGCCCCGTGTGCTTCCGTCCGGCACCCAGCTCGCCCGTGAGAGGCCTCCGCCTCACCCCAGTTCGGCTCCGCCCGGTTTAGGGAGTAGTTCGGCATGATCGCAGGCAAGGCAGCGCTCTACGTGTCTCCGGCTCAGCTCGACCGGCATCCTGGTAGCGTCCGCGCGGCTCTGCTCGACCTCGCCCATGGCGTAGCTCGCCTCGGCCCTGCTCAGCCCGGCTTTGCCAGGTCCGGTGCTCCCACGTCCCTGGTCCGAGCGTTCCTCCCACAGCAGCTCCGGCATGCGTAATGCCCAGCTCGGTACGCCCACATGCCCACGTGCCCAGTTCGGCACGCCACTGTGGTGCCAGGTTCGGCGCGCCCGCATGGCGCCCAGTTCCATCCATACTTGCTCCGCACCCCAGCACGCCCGTGGTCCAGCTCTGCCCTCCCGCGGTCTGGTCTTGACCAGGAGCAGCATATGGGTCCGCAACATGTGGGTTCGCATCCATATGCATGGAGCCTTGCACTTCGCCTCGATCAGCATGCACGGGCCTTCGCGCGGTCCGCAATCTCGCATGGCGATCTGAAGTAGCATCCCAGCCAGCTCGACACTTCGACATTTCATCCCAGCTCGGTCGCTGGGTGCATCGCGTAGTTCGGCCTCATTCATGTGGACCCGGTGCGCTTCCCGAGGGCCCATCCACATGGGCCCGACGCTCTTCCATGGATCCCCCCTCCACGTGGGTCCTATGACATGCCGCCTGCAAAGAAAGGTTTGCATTTAAGTTTCCTAAGCTACCGTTTAAACTAACTAGTGAATAGTGCCACATCTGAGGCGCTGTGCTCCTCCACTAACCTCCTGAACCATCAAGAAGGGGGAAGTTGACCAACCTACCTAAGCCTCCCAGGCCTGCAGAAGCTTCGCAGGCCTATACCAAGAAGAACGTGCCCCTCTGAACACCAAGAGCCGCTCGTCTACATAAGAGCAGCGGGAAGAGGTAAGAGGGGTAAGAGACAACACACTCTTTTCATTCTTACATTATCTATCACCCTCTGGCAGCAGAGAGTCCCCCAAGCTCTCCGTCTCAGAGGTCCCTTATTTCCTTCGATCGTCCTGCTGACTTGATCGTCGGAGTGCCTTTGCTGGAATCCCCGGTGCAGGTCTTCCCTGTTTTGCAAGTATCGCCCAACGAAGGGACAATAAGGAGGAAGATTACTCCTAACCGGAGAGGCCCACAGGAGGGCCACTACAGTACCAAGCCCCTTTCATCCCAACTACAACTATGTTCCCCTTGATCATCTCCGACCAACAAGCCCGGTGATGCTGGCACGGAGCCCACTCACCTAGGCCACGTAAGAGCTACCGGCCATGGCGATCTAGGCGGCAACAGTAAGTGTTTATCTTTTTGTTTTCCAAAGAAACTTTTCTGAAGTGTATAACTAACATTCCCTTTAGGAGCGCTACTAAAGAAAATGTTAAACTCACTTCGGATATATTCCAGAAAAGGAAGGCATTTTGAACATGTGGGCTTTTTCGATCCCAAAACAGTTGTGTTACAGCCGTAACGATGACATGGCCGGGCTCAGATACCGTCAGATATGATCGAGCCACGTGGAGGTTTCTTCGGCCAAGTCAGCATCACATTGCCGAGGTCGAGCTCAGCCAGGCTACCTCGCCAGACGACTTCCCGAAACGTTACCGCCCTCGCCGAAGTCGAGCTTGGTTCGGGGCTCCTCCTGCCACCTCACCAGGCGTTCACCCAGGAGGGGTCCGCCTAGGCCGAGGTCGACCGCTCCCTCGCCCCTTCGCCAGGTGGCCCCCGAAGACGGGTCCACCTCAGCCGAAGCCAGGCGACCTCCCGCCACCTCACCAGGAGTCCACCCAGGAGGGGTCCACCCAGGCCGAGATCGGCCGATCCTTCGCCCCTTCGCCAGGTGGTCCCCAGAGACGGGTCCACGTCGGCCGAAGCCAGACAACCTCCTGCCACCTCGCCAGGTGTCCACCCAGGAGGGGTCCACCCAGGCCGAGGTCGGCTGATCCTTCGCTCCTTCGCCAGGTGGCCTCCGGAGACGAGTCCACCTCGGCCGAAGCCAGGCGACCTCCTGCCACCTCGCCAGGTATCCACCCAGGAGGGGTCCACCTCGGCCGAGGTCAGGCCGCCCGTACAGAGAAGATCCCAATGAAAGAGGTGCAGGTTCCAAGGTCGGCCCTCGAGCTGTGCGCATCACAGGCGGCGCCCCGTACGGATGGCGGCGGCATGCGAAACACCACTTACATCGACCCAACAGGTCCCGTAGTCGAGAGACGCGGTTCTGACAAGACAGGGCCCGTAAACGGACGGCGCCTACACTTAGGAGGGAGAGCGCTCTCATTGGGCCCGAGGTCTGACCGGCCGCCTTGCCGGCGCCACCCCCTTCTGTCTTTGCCCTTTCCCCGCTGGGCTCGGCGAACGAGGTCGAAAAGCCGCTTGGCCCTCAACACCAAAAGGGGAAAGAGAAAAGGATGGGAAGGGGAGCCCCCCCAGGAGGAGAAGAGAGGCGAACAGCGGGAGGAGATAAAAGGAAGGAAGCTGGGGACGACAAGGTAAGCTGATCGAGCTGGGGACAAGCAATGAACAGTGGCCAAAAGCCCCGCTCCAAGTGTGAGATCCAGGGTCCCGAGAGGGGATCACTTGGCGTGAGCTCGGCAAGGAGGGCCGGCCGAGTTTCCGGTCCCTATAGCACCTTTCTTGCTAGTAAATTCTCTGAGTCTGGGACTCCTTCGGGAGCCCATCTTGGAGAATCTGTTCCTTCTCGTCGTCTACTAACTTGATCGTCGGAGCTCCCTCGCCGGGATCCCCGGCCAGGGTCTTCTGACCCTCTCTTGCAGGTTCCCTCCAGCTAGGAGGCTCCAGGAGCCAGGCGGTCCGGTAGGATCGACGGATCCGAGGCACGGGCGCGGCGGCGAGATCGACAACAGATTGGCGCGCCAGGTAGGGGGGGCAGGACAACACCCCCTAGCGGGAGCCAGCTTTCTGTAGGTACCGCGCTCTCCGACAATGGCGGTCACTCGCGGGCGCGAGGCTTCCACCAGCCGTGTGGGGGAGGTTCCCCCCCCTCAAGGGGCCCACAGCCCAGAGAGGGAGCTTCCAGCTCCCCCTCCTCTTCCACCACAACCGACCTCAGCAGACGGGCCCCTCGTGGCCGTCATCCAACAACTGCAAACCTTGACCTCGGCGGTCCGGCAGCTTCAACATCAGCAGCGGTCTCTGGCCACGCAGCCGCAGCCAGGGACCCCCGCGGCCCGAGCCGCAGGACAGCATGGGAGCCTGCGCTCCATTCAGGGCAGGCCTTCCCATCCGAGGGCAGTCTCCAACCCCCGCGGGAGCCACCAAGCTCCCGCAAAAAGAAACTACTCCGGTTCGGCGGATCATGAGAGTCGATCCCCGGCCGAT
This sequence comes from Areca catechu, assembly GCA_021397845.1. Classification (NCBI taxonomy): domain Eukaryota; kingdom Viridiplantae; phylum Streptophyta; class Magnoliopsida; order Arecales; family Arecaceae; genus Areca; species Areca catechu. Next base: position 61,090,877 of record CM038050.1, read on the forward strand.
GAAGCCGAAACGGTGCATCGCAGCAAGCGGCGCCGAGGCCTGACTTTGCACCGAGACCGATCGGCGCCCCCTTCACCAGCGGTCTCGGTGGAGGACTCCATCGATGAGGCCATCAGGCGCCAGGCCGAGAGGCGCCTGGAGGAGCACGAGCGCAAGTTGGCGGAGTTCGCCCGTCGATTTGCCGACCTGCAGAACTCATCGGCGGACCCGGCGGGCTACGACTCCCGTCCTCCCTTCTCTGAAGAAATCCAGGCGGAGCCGATCCCAAAACGGTTCCGCATGCCGCAGGTGGATCCCTACGACGGGACCACCGACCCACTGGACCATCTGGAGAGCTACAAGGCTCTCATGAGGGTCTAGGGGGCCACCGATGCTCTTTTGTGCATCGTCTTCCTAGCTACCCTCCGGAAGGCCGCTCGAGTCTGGTTCACCCGCCTCGAGCCCGGATCCATTTGCTCCTTCCACCAGCTGGAAGGAAAGTTTGTGGCGCATTTCGATGCCTGTCGAAAGGTGCCGAGAGAAGTGGACAGCCTCTTCTCCATTCGCCAACAGGACCAGGAGCTGCTCCGGGACTACATCACCCGGTTCAAGACCGCAGCCCTGGAAATCTATAGCCTGGACGAGCTCGTCGCCATGCTGGCTTTGAAGCGCGGGCTCAAGACGTCCCGCCTGACCTACTCCCTGGATAAGAAGCCTCCCAGGACGTACTCTGAGCTCCTCCTCCGCGCCCATAAGTACATCCGAGCGGAGGAGGCCGACCGCACCCGTCGAGAGCTAGACGGGAAGACTCTGAAGAGGCTGCCCCCGAGGGATATTCCAGGAGCTCGGAAGCCCGGGCCGTCTGCCGACCCTCGCCCGAATCCGAGGTCGAGAAACGAGGCCATTCTGGAACGGAGGTTCACCCCTCTCTTCGCACCTCGGACAAAGATCCTCATGGAAATTGAGGGCGAGCGTTACCTCCGCCGACCTCCTCCTCAGAACCTGAGGGCTATCCGGGACAAATCGAAGTACTGCCAGTTCCACCGCGAGCACAGCCACGACACGGAGGAGTGTCGCAACCTGAAGCGGGAGATCGAGGAGCTGATCAAGAGGGGCTACCTCAGGAAGTTCGTCAGGAACGAGGTCCCCCCGGAGGGGCAGCCGCTCGCGGCCTTACCACCAGTTCCCGCGATTGATAACCGCCCGACGGAGAAGCCCGTGGGCATGATTTCACTTGGGGTCGGGCGAGTGGTGAAGAGGGTCCGGGAAGTCGGGAACCTAGAAAATGTAATGCCTCCCGAGGAGGGGAAGGATAATGAGAATGTAAAAAATGATGTCGTGGTGGTCGAGATGACCATCATGAAGCATCCTGTACATCGAATCATGGTGGATAGTGGAAGCTCGGCTGACGTGCTTTTTTACGATACCTTCTCTCAGATGAATTTGTCCCACGGTCGGCTGAGACCGGTACATACCCCCTAGTAGGTTTTACCGGGGACTCCGTGGGGGTCGAAGGGGAGATCACTCTCCCAGTCATAGCCGGATCCCCACCGCGGTAGACGACCGTCCTGATGACGTTCACCGTCGTCAAGCTCCCTTCACCTTACAACGCCATTCTTGGGCATCCCGGGCTCAACCAACTGGACACCGCAGTTTCCATGAAAAGGTTGTTGGTGCAGTTCCCCACGCCTTCCGGGCTCGGGGAGATGAAGGGGACGACCCAGCCGGTCCCGCATTACCTCCAGACGGTCCCGGGCGCCCAGGGCGCGGAGCTCGCCCCCGATGTTGACGACCTCGACCTAAGGGAGAAGGAACCCAGGGGAGGGCCCGTAGAACGCCTGTTGACTTATCCCCTCGGTTCAGACCCGCGGAAGACGGTGCAGGTCGGGGCGCAACTCCCCGAAGAAGAACGGACCCGCCTGCTGGAGTTCCTCCGCGTGAACGCAGATGTGTTCGCCTGGTCGGCGGCCGACATGCTGGGCATTCCGCCCGAGGTCATCACGCACAAGCTAAACGTGGATCCGAGCTGCCGCCCGATCCGCCAGAAGAAGAGGAGCTTCACCATGGAGAGACAAAAGGCCATCAACGAGGAGGTGGAGAAACTCCTCGCCGCCGACTTTGTGCGGGAAGTCAGTATCCCAGTTGGCTAGCGAACGTGGTCATGATAAGAAAGAGTAGTGGTAAGTGAAGGATCTGTGTGGACTACACCGACCTCAACTGAGCATGCCCGAAGGACAGCTTCCCTCTCCCAAAAATCGACCAGCTGGTCGACACCACCTCGGGACATCGCCTCCTATCATTTATGGACGCCTTCTGTGGATACAACCAGATCCGGATGAGCCCGGAGGACGAAGAGCATACCGCCTTCATAACCGACCGCGGAACTTTTTGCTACAGAATGATGCCATTCAGCCTCAAGAACGCTGGAGCCACGTACCAGCATCTGGTCAACAGGATCTTCAAGGACCAGATCGGTCGCAACATGCAGGTGTACGTGGACGATATGCTGGTAATGAGCAAACCTGATTCGGACTACGTAGCTGACTTGGCGGAGACTTTCGGCAACCTCCGACGTCATCAGATGAAGCTGAACCCGACAAAATGCGCCTTCGGCGTCTCCGCCGGGAAATTCCTATGATTCATGGTGATCCAAAGAGGAATCGAAGCCAACCCCGAGAAGGTCCAGGCCATCCTGGACATGGAGCAGCCCGCCTCCAAGAAGCAAGTGCAGCAACTCACCGGCCGAGTTGCGGCCCTCAGCCGCTTTATCTCCAGGTCGGCGGATCGCTGCCGTCCCTTTTTCAAGGTGCTGAGAAAGATGAACGACTTCACCTGGACCGAGGAATGTCAGGAGGCCTTTGAAGAGCTGAAGAAGACGCTCGCATCGCCACCGCTGCTGTCCCGGCCCGAGGAGGGGGAGGAACTCATCCTCTACCTAGCGGTCACCCCGGAAGCCGTCAGTTCGGTCCTGGTCCGGATCGATGACCAAGGAGTCCAGCGGCCGGTATACTATACCAGCAAACTTCTCCGCGATGCGGAGCTCAGGTATTCTCGGCCCGAGAAACTCGTTTTTGCGCTAATAGTGTCTGCCCAGCGTCTTAGGCCCTATTTCCAAGCGCATCCCATCGCTGTCCTAACGAATCAACCACTGAAAGCGGTGCTCAGCCGACCCGACACCTCCGGGCGATTGGCAAAGTGGGCACTGAAGCTCAGCGAGTTCGACATCGCGTACAGGCCAAGGTCGGCCATGAAAGCGCAGGTGCTGGCCAACTTCCTGGTCGAATGTGCAGGCTTAGGCAAGGAGCCCGAGGAAGGTCCCTTAGGCCAGCCGCTGAAGACGGGCCCCGACGAGCCCGGAGAGGACGCCTGGATCCTCCACGTAGATGGAGCCTCGAACTCCGACGGGAGCGGGGCCGGACTCATCCTTGCCAACAGCGACGGAGTCGTCGCCGAATGCGCGCTCCATTTCCAATTCGCCGCGACAAATAATCAGGCGGAGTACGAGGCACTCCTTGCTGGGCTGAGGGTCTCCCACGAGCTGGGCGTGACCAACCTCAAAGCTTTCACTGACTCCCAGCTCGTAGCGGGGCAGGTCTCCGGGGAGTACACCGCACACGACCCCCAAATGGCAAAATACTTGGAGCTCATCAAGGCGGGCGTAGCCAGATTCCGATGCTTCAACGTCTTCCACATCCCCCGTAGGGAGAACGCCCGTGCGGACATTCTCTCCCGGCTGGCAACCCTGTCGGACTCGATGCTGGACCGCGCTCACGTGGAGCGCCTTGAGACCCCAAGCCACGAGACCCCGGTGGAGGTCCATCAGGTCAGCCGTGAGCCCTACTGGATGGACAAGTACATCGAATACATAACCAGCGGCGCCCTGCCGGAGGACCGCGAGGCAGCCCGCCTCATCAGAAGGAAAGCCGTGCATTTCGTCCTGATGGATGGGCAATTATATCGAACATCCTACTCCTACCCCCTCCTCAAGTGTGTAGGACCCGCAGAAGCCAGACTCGTGCTCCAGGAGATTCACGAGGGCGTCTGTGGAAACCATGTGGGGGGCAGAGCATTGGCCTACAAGGCCCTTCGTCAGGGCTACTTCTGGGAGACGATGAAGGAAGACGCCACGGACTTCGTGAAGAGGTGCGATCGCTGCCAGCGTCACGCCACGGTGCAACGGCAGCCCTCTAACCCAATCTCCCAGCTTTCAGCTCCCTGGCCATTCGCCCAGTGGGGGATGGACCTTCTGGGCCCATTCCCGCCAGCGTCTGGACAGCGAAAGTTCTTGATAGTGGCCATCGACTACTTCACGAAGTGGGTCGAGGCCGAACCCTTGGTGCGGATCACTGAAGCAAACGTCGCCAAGTTCTTTTGGAAGTCGATCGTTTGCCGCTTCGGCCTCCCCCACACCGTGGTTACTGACAACGGGCGCCAGTTCGACTGCCGGGAGTTTGAAGAGTTCTGCGGCGACCTCGGCATCAGGCATCGCTTCACCTCGGTGGCGCATCCCCAGACCAATGGAGAGGCCGAAGTCACGAACAGGACCATTCTGCAGGGCCTCCGCACGCGGCTGGACCAGGCCAAAGGCAGGTGGGCCGAGGAGCTCCCCAGCATCCTTTGGGCATACCATACCACCCCGAGGACGGCAACCGACGAGACCCCATTCAACCTCATCTTCGGAGCCAAGGCGGTCATTCCGATCGAGCTCAGCCTACCCACGTTGCGTGTGGAGCAATATGACGAGACAGAGAACCCCGCCAGAATGATGCTCAACCTCGACCTTCTTAAGGAGACGAGGGACAAGGCCCGAGTTCGGATGGCGGCGTATAGGCAGCGTGTGGCCAGGTATTACAACTCCCGAGTGCGGTCAAAGTTTTTCCGTCCCGGAGATCTGGTCCTCCGGCGTGCTGAAGCTTCTCAGCCACGGGAATGCGGCAAGCTCTCACCCAACTGGGAGGGCCCGTACCGGGTAGCAGAAGCCCTCCCCCACGGCGCCTACTACCTGGAGGAGTTGGGAGGTGCCAGGTTCCCCCGGACGTGGAACGCCTCGAACCTAAGAGTGTATTATCAGTAATGTAAGGTTCACCACTCCTGCAATAAAGTTTTCTTGCTTCAAACGCTCTCTTCTCACTTTGTAGGGAAACCGGCGCATGGCCCTGAGTTCGGCACGCCCGATCATGGCCGACGGCCGAAGGAAGCGGGAAATCCTGGGCTTCGACCTGGAAGGTGGGGCAGAACCCAGTTCGCCCATGCAAGCCCGGAGAACAGCTCGGCAAGCCGCGCAAGGCTTGAGAAAGCCTGCGGCCTCGAGGTTCAGTCCGGAGATCCTGGGCTTCGGCCTGGAAGGTGGGACAGAACCCAGTTCGCCCATGCAAGCCCAGAGAACAGCTCGGCAAGCCGCGCAAGGCTTGAGAAAGCCTGCGACCCCGGGGTTCAGTCCGGAGGTCCTGGGCTTCGGCCTGGAAGGTGGGACACAACCCAGTTCGCCCACACAAGCCCGGAGAACAGCTCGGCAAGCCGTGCAAGGCTTGAGAAAGCCTGCAGCCCTGGGGTTCAGTCCGGAGGTCCTGGGCTTCGGCCTGGAAGGTGGGACAGAACCCAGTTCGCCCATGCAAGCCCGGAGAACAGCTCGGCAAGCCGTGCAAGGCTTGAGAAAGCCTGCGGTCCCGGGGTTCAGTCCGGAGGTCCTGGGCTTCGGCCTGGAAGGTGGGACAGAACCCAGTTCGCCCACGCAAGCACGGAGAACAGCCCGACAAGCCGCGCAAGGCTTGAGAAAGCCTACGGCCTCGGGGTTCAGTCCGGAAGTCCCGGGCTTCGGCCTGGAAGGTGGGGCAGAAACCACTTCGCCCATGCGAGCATGAAGGCAATCCCAAAGATGGACCCGCTCAAGGCCTACTCTGACGCCACGCGGTCCGGAATGTCCCAACCTCCGATCTGAGCGACGGACGGGACCAGGACCACACTCGTTCCGGCACTCCACATCAACATCCCAAGAAAAAAAGAAAAAGGGGAGAAGGGAGAGTGGGAAAGGAAGTGAATTCAAGACTTAGGCAAACAGAGTTTTCATTAATCCAAGAAGAAGTACAAGCTGGGAATCCCGACAGGCCGGGAGTCCCCAAGAAAAAAGAAGAAAAGTACAACAACAACAAAAGAAAATGAGAGGATAGGAGGCTCAGTTCCGTGCAGAGTCGGAGCCCTCGGCCTGGGTTGCGCGCTCCGCATCCTCGCCTTCGGCGGCTGCCGGCTCAGGGGGCTGCTCCGGGGCCACGGCCTCGTCGGTCGCCGGGGCCGCAGGCTTGGCATCGGCCGTACCGGAAGCTCCGCTCTCGGGTCCTTGCCTCCTACCTCGGAGCACCACCCCACTGAGGTCGAGCTCGGGGTAGAAGGCCCCTACCTTCTCCCGGCACATCCGGAACCCCTTTAGGAAGGAGTCCACGGTGGCCTCCCGGACCTCCGACGTGTACTCGTCGGAAGCCTTGAACTTCGGGACGGCTTCCTGTGCCTCCCGCTTCGCGGCCTCCAAGAGCCTATTGACGTACGCGCTCCGCTCCTTCGCCGCGTTCGCATCCCTCCTGGCCTCCTCCAGCTGGCGCTCCAGCCACTGGGAGTGGGCCTGAAGGCGGGCCCTCTCAGCCGCATCCTCCTCCGTGCGACGCTGGTGGGAGATCCGCTCCTCCGACAGGGAAGACTCCAGCTCCTTGTTCCGCCCCTCTGCGTGTGCCAGGTCTGTCTGGAGGGCTTGATTGTTGGCTCGCAGCTCGACCCCCTTTTCCATGAGGTCCTTGACGTCGGCCACGAGCTTGCCGAGCTTCTTCTCCTTCTCGGCATCCCTCTTCGCGTTCCCTACGAGGAAGTTCCTTAGTAGGAGAACGTCGTTCCCAATCTGCACAAGTGAAGCGATCGGGTTAAAAAAAAAAAAAAAAAAAAAAAAAAAAAAAAAAAAAAGAAAAGAAGAAGATCACTTGAGGTCACGGAGGATAGAAGAGCATGAGTTCGAGCTTACCGTGAAGAGCTGCGGGAGGATCCCGAGCAGAGTGTCGGCATAGTCCCGGCCGCCCCAAGCCCGGCGGTCCCGGGCTGTGGAGGCGTACTCCATCACCTTCTCCACGAGCCCTTTGTCGCGGATGACTGAACACCGGTGGGTGATCACCGGTGGTGGAGCCGTAAGGTCAGCTCCGGCGGCGACGGCCCCTCCAGCAGGAACCGCAGCTGACGGGGCGGCGGAGGACGCAAGCTGCGCCGTCGGAGCCGCGGCGATGATAGGGCCGGCGCTGGACGGAGCCGCAGGTGGCGGAGCCCCCTCGACGGCAGCATCGCCGGGTCTGACAGCTGAGGAATCAACAGCCCCGCCCCGAGACAGCCTGGGCGAGGGAGCAGCGGCCGCTGGACTAGGTGCGGTCGCCGGCGCAACCTCCTGACTCGCCTCGGTGCGGGCCCTCTTGGCCGCAGGCTCATCTACCTCGGGGACGTCTCTCTGGGCCGCGCCCTCCAGGAGGCTCTCCAGCGAGAACTTCATGCCTGCAACGAAGGAGAAGAAGGTCAGCCAACCCGGTTATAAAGGAAAAAGGATGCAGGAGTCAAGGGAAGACCGAATCTCACCCGACTCGCGGATGGGACTGATCCCGGCCTCTAAAAGATTTTGCTCCGAGAGCAGAACCTCGAGCGCCGGGACCACATCGCTCAGAAGCAGGGAGTAGGCCTCCTGGTCCGCCGACTCGACCTGGGAGTTCCGGTTCGGAGACCGGTCCGGTTCACTCCAGGCCCAGTCGACATCTTCGACCGAGGCAAAGAAAAACCGGCTCTTCCAGCCCTTGATAGAAGAAGGGAGGTTGAACCGGAGACACCTGGGCCGGGACGAGATGTACCACCAGCCGTCATCGGTGGAGTACCTCTTCAGGGTGAACATGGCCCTGAAGAGGGAGAAACGAGCAACAAACTCGTGGAAATGACAAAAAACTATGAAAGAAAAGATGACCCGGATGGCATTAGGAGCCAACTGGGCCGGAACAAGACGGAAATGGCTAAGGAAAGAGAGGAAGAAAGGGTGCAGAGGGAATCGAAGACCCCCAAGGAAGAAGTCTTCGTAGAAGGCTATGCAGCCGGGGCCACTCATGGTGACGCGCTCCCCGGGCCGTGGAACAAACAGATGGATTGATCCCGGTATGCCGTAGGCCTCCCGAAGCAAAGAAAGGTCGCCTTCGGTCATGGTGGAAGCATGATCGGAGGGACCGGCGGGAAGAAGAGGTGGAGCAGGAAGAAGAGGCGGAGCAGGAAGAGAGAGAAGCGGAAGAGCGGAAGCAATCGGAGGAGACCGGACCCCCCTGGGAATGCCGATGGTGACACCCCCAGGTTGCAGTCGCCTGCGGATCTCCTCCGGGATCGTTTCCTCCTCTGAGGAGGAAGAAGACGGAGTCCTCGGCCGGGACGGACCGGCCTCGTCCGGATTAGAGAAAACATAGTGACGACGCGCCATGACAAAGAAGGAAGAAACGAAGATTCAGAGAGAAAAAGGGAGAAGGGAACTAGAGAGAAGGATGGAGGCACTCACCGAAAATACGCCAAACGAACGCGGGGCAACGAAAGTTAGCCTGCAGCAAACCGCCCACGGAGCAAGGGGAAAGGCCTCATTCCGGAAAGTCCCCTCCTTTTCAAACTCAGTCGACAGCAGCCGTACCCGTCATTCCGCCCCGAGCCACTGGATGATCGCTGCGTGGACGCACGCCCGACACCGACGCCTCGTTAGCAGGGTAACGGCCTCTGCCTCGAAGCGACGCATTTATTGTGGGCAAGTGGGCGACGCGTGGCGGCTTCCTATAAGGCTTCGGGCGCATCGAGAAGCGGCGACGAGGATCATGGCAATTATGATGCAAGATCTTCGCCTCCCCACGTTATGTCCGCATTTAATCCCGACGCTCCGTTCTACGACGCCCCAACGGAACGGCGGGCTGGGGGGCAACTGTTACGGCCGTAACGATGACATGGCCGGGCTCAGATACCGTCAGATATGATCGAGCCACGTGGAGGTTTCTTTGGCCGAGTCAGCATCACATTGCTGAGGTCGAGCTCAGCTAGGCTACCTCGCCAGACGACTTCCTGAAACGTTACCGCCCTCGCCGAAGTCGAGCTCGGTTCGGGGCTCCTCCTGCCACCTCGCCAGGCGTCCACCCAGGAGGGGTCCGCCTAGGCCGAGGTCGGCCGCTCCCTCGCCCCTTCGCCAGGTGGCCCCCGAAGACGGGTCCAACTCAGCCGAAGCCAGGCGACCTCCCGCCACCTCGCCAGGAGTCCATCCAGGAGGGGTCCACCCAGGCCGAGGTCGGCCGATCCTTCGCCCCTTCGCCAGGTGGTCCCCGGAGACGGGTCCACCTCGGCCGAAGCCAGACGACCTCCTGCCACCTCGCCAGGTGTCCACCCAGGAGGGGTCCACCCAGGCCGAGGTCGGCTGATCCTTCGCTCCTTCGCCAGGTGGCCTCCGGAGACGAGTCCACCTCGGCCGAAGCTAGGCGACCTCCTACTACCTCGCCAGGGGTCCACCTAGGGGTGGTCTACCTCGGCCGAGGTCAGGCCGCCTGTACAGAGAAGATCCCAACGAAAGAGGCGCAGGTTCCGAGGTCGGCCCTCGAGCCGTGCGCATCACAGGCAGCGCCCCGTATGGATGGCGACGGCACGCGAAACACCACTTACGTCGGCCCGGCAGGTCCCGTAGTCGAGAGACGCGGTTCTGACAAGACAGGACCCGTAAACGGACGGCGCCTACACTTAGGAGGGAGAGCGCTCTCACTGGGCCCGAGGTCTGACCGGCTGCCTTGCCGGCGCCACCCCCTTCTGTCTTTGCCCTTTCCCCGTTGGGCTCGGCGAACGAGGTTAGAAAGCCGCCTGGCCCTCAACACCAAAAGGGGAAAGAGAAAAGGATGGGAAGGGGAGCCCCCCAGGAGGAGAAGAGAGGCGAACAGCGGGAGGAGATAAAAGGAAGGAAGCTGGGGACGACAAGGTAAGCTGATCGAGCTGGGGACAAGCAAGGAACAGTGGCCAAAAGCCCCGCTCCGAGTGTGAGATCTAGGGTCCCGAGAGGGGATCGCTTGGCGTGAGCTCGGCAAGAAGGGCCGGCCGAGTTTCTGGTCCTAATAGCACCTTTCTTGCTAGTAAATTCTCTGAGTCTGGGACTCCTTTGGGGACCCGTCTTGGAGAATCTGTTCCTTCTCGTCGTCTACTAATTTGACCGTCGGAGCTCCCTCGCCGGGATCCCCGGCCAGGGTCTTCTGACCCTCTCTTGTAGGTTCCCTCCAGCTAGGAGGCTCCAGGAGCCAGGCGGTCCGGTAGGATCGACGGATCCGAGGCACGGGCGCGGCGGCGAGATCGGCAACAAGTTGAAGTCTGTTTTTTGTTGTTGCAACCACCTATATGGTTAAAATCCTCAGATTGGATAAGCTCCAAAACAACTGATTCTCCGACAGCCACTACTTACGGCCATGTGGTGGTTGCACTTGCCAACTCCCATAACCATAAATAGTTACGTTGGAGCCTATAAATACTGGTAAGAAGGAACACTCGAGGTAAGTCTTTTTGAGCTCATTCAAGTAACTCGAATTCTTCTCTCTTCCCTCTCTGCTTTCGTACTTTCCATTTTACTACTGCCTGAGTTTTTTCTGATTTTGGCATCGAAGTGTTTCCGTCGAAAAATTTCCGATCAGAAAATCTGTTTTGCAGATTTCGATCAATAGCAATCCGGTAGAAGAACTATTCCATTCAATCGGTGAAGATTCAATATCAACTATCGTTATTTATAAAAGACGCATCTTAAAAAAAAAAGATTATATATATATATATATATATATATATATATATATATATATATATATATATATCAATTCCGTACGTACTAAATATCGATCCTTGGTATATCATGATTCAGTACGGTCCGAAACTAATTGCGGTTGCTTTGCATAGCCCAGGTAACACCCAGCCCGGATCGGACCTATCCCGTCCGATCAATTTCGGGTGATGTGATGGAAAGTCGCATGATATCCCGACACGTTGCAGTGTTGATTTGGACAAGACAATCGAACCTTCACTACCTTGAAGTGTACGCTGGAGGTCATTTGCTGTAGTCCATGTTGACACCTCAACGCTATTTTGGATAAGAGAAACCATTTAATTGGTTCGACTCGCTTGATTGCCGGAAGTTTTTATTTTTTTTAAAATATTTTTTTAAAAATATAATATTAAAAAATATTTTTTATAAAAAAGTTATTATAAATTAATTTATATTTAATTAAGTATTCTGAAAAATATATAAAATTCTATCATATTTTTAATATAAAAAAAATTATTCTATTTCACATATTATCGTTAATTAAAAATAAAAAATTATAATGATTAAGTATATTTTTGATTGATGGAGAAAGATTGATCTTATATGATGGAACAAATATTCATTTTAATCATAATTTTTTAAATGTTAAAAAATATTTTTTAAAAAATTAATTCCTATTCTATAAAAAAAATTAAAAATCTGTTCTATATCATTTTTTTGTAAAATATAAAAATTATATTTTTATAAGATATATTTTTTTATTTTTAATTTTTAATTTTTAATTTTGATTATAAATAAATATATATATATATTTCATTCCTCGCTTATCCGGCATCATCCTAATTTTCTGCAAATTAACCTCTGCATGACACACATGGCAGACCTTTCCGTTTCCTGGTATCGCACTGTTCCTAGAGACCACATCAAAATAAACATACAAGTTGGGATCTGCGCGTGCAATAAGAGGCAGGTCGAGCTTCCTACTCTATGTCATACCGGTCTCTGCCTCTTTTCTTATGGGTTGAAGGGATCCAAATCCGACAAAACGGACCACGAGGGCAAGAGAAAAACAAGTTTTTTTTAAAATTAATATTATTTTAATAAATATTTGTTAAAATAAAATATTATGCTAAAATATATGCTCGGTGCTGAGATGGAAGTTATGTAGAAATCGCATAACATATCTATAATTTTAAAATAAAATTGCATGACAACTTAGATGAAATTATACGTTTCAATTAAGATAATTTTGTACCAGATCTGGATAGAAAAATAGAAAAACAACAGCACCCGAGATAAAAACAATGGATGGAAAGAGAACGAACCTTTTCTTGGACCAAATCTGGACAGGAAACAGGAGAAGAAGAGTACCTGAAACAAAAAAAAAATAGATAGGACCGAAATAGAACAGGAAGAAAAAGAATGAAGATAAAAAATAGAAGATGCCGAAGTATAAATAAGAATACCTCGAATCGGTATAAAAGATCTTGATTGAAAAAATACGGATAGAATCCACAATTTCATTCAAAAATTATAACTGAAACCTACAATTTTAATGCCAAACATCTATAATTCCAAGCTCCTTCACACGTGGTCAAAAAAACTTAAATTGATAAATATATTTCTTTTTACCTAATTTTATAAATATTAATTAAAAAAATATTAGTTTAAAAAAAATTCAAAAGAAAGGTGCTTCCAACTTTTCTACATAAACGATCTCAGATTAAATATGTTAGGCATGATAGGTGGTGTTATATTCTTGAAGGTAGGACCACAGTGGGAGATGATAATTAAGATGCTGCCAGCTGTGATAGGCAAATTTTTATGCGACATGTCAAATTAAAGTGATCAGGACATGCGGTATCTTGGCAGGTAGCCCTTTGATAAGACGGTTTGTTTTTCTCTCTGTCATTTATTTTTAATAAATAATATACTCATGCACTGCCACATTAGCCTGCAACTGCGCTGTCGCTTCTGGGTTCAGATTATGCCTTATCGCATGCAAGAATGATTATTCTTCTTTCACGGCTTGGATCATTGGATCATGTACAAATTTTAAAACATTTTAAACATATGGATCTCAGCGTGACCATTATTGCATGATCCAAGTGACCGGTTCGCGGAAAAGAAAGAAATTTTTTTTTTGGATCGATACAACCCCTATCTCCTTGTATATCTTTAACATATGATACATATTGTTGCCTCACTTTAGCGGTAAACCAAGCAAAAATCTTAATTCTCGTTGGCATCGCTCCTTCCGCAAGTGTCTTGCTACGGGGCATCCCATCCTACCGTTATACAGGAAACGGAAGAAGAACCGGACCATGTATCCTTTCAGAAAAAGCGGATCCTTTTTTTTTTTTTGATAAAAAAAAAGGGTGAGGAGGGGGGGGGGGGCAAACCTCCCGCGTAGCTTCCCGCTTGGATCGGCCCCAACCCGTTAGATCTTTATTTGATTCGGATAAAAAATTTTTTGCGTACTCTCCCATCGATCGATAAGTACGTCAGTCTAGTCCCACTATAGCATCAGAGTTCAGCCGCTCCACTTTCCAGTCATGTATGATCAAAATTTTTTTAAAATTTAATCAAATTATCTACAAGATAATTTTTTAAATTCATAAACAATGAATATATATAAGAACGGGGTTACGCCTTAACCAAACTGTACTATCATCGTAGTGATAACGAGCCCCCTTCTTTAGTAAGCCGCTGCTGAAGGCCTCGGACACTCTTAGTACTCTTTAGAATGGTGAAACCAGTGGGTTTGTTCTTTAACTCCACTGGGCTGCCGTGACATCAACAAGGCCGTTCTATATAAACTGCCGCCATATTATATTATTGGTATTGCGTACTAGCCGAAGCCATATTCAAATGATGGCCTAGTTGAACTCCCAAAAGTTTCTCAATTCGTATCCCAAGGCCTCCAAACTCTTTTCTCTTGCACATTAGGTTACAAGTAGTCACTGCTCCACCTCGCCGCTAAGAAAACAAAGTATACGAAGCAGAAAGGAACCAAGAAAAGAACTGTGAATTCAAGATTTTTTTGAAGCATGTTACGTTGCAATGGAAAGATTTTGATTTTCTTTTTTTGATAATAAAAAGAATTCAAATTTCTACAACCATTTTTGCATGTAGGTTGAACGTAATCTCTTATTTGTTTCAGATGAGCTGAATACCGGATCAAGCTAATTCATACCAAGAGTATTTTCTTGATAATTCTTTTCCCTATTAGGTGAGCTAAATGCCACGAGCAAGGGTAAATTCCAAGCATGATAAAAAATTATATGACGAGCTGAAAATGAGACATGGCGGGAGCATGCATCCGTTGACAACCAATATGTACAGAGTAAGATAAATTCTAGATAAGTGCCAGATATTAAAGGGTGCCTATGTATTGTGGTATAGTGTAATATAGCAAAAGGATGTCATCAATAGAAGAGACTTTAGTGTAGAGTTTTGGATGCGTAACGGAAAGATAGAATTCAAAAATTTTACATAATGAAAAACATATCATCCAAGCCCTAGAATCCAAGATCAACTTGATGATATCAATTAAACATAAAATTAATAGAAAGTAATAGAAGCATAGTTGTGTTGGTTGATTAATTTTTATAAAGTATCCAAATTGTTGGGATATGTCGGTCCAAGCACAAGCCAACCATCGACTCGACCGGCTAAAGATATTTTTCCTGAACCATGCATTTTAAACCAAGATGTTCGGAAGAAACTGGGCAACTGGCGAGCAAGTCAAGATCGAAGAGCTTAACTCCATCCGAAAAGCAAGTCTACGACCCCTGCCGAAGATAGGGCCCCCGGTCCAAACCGAAATGTGATCTCCGCTGTCGACCGAAGACACAGTCTTCAGCTTACGATGAAGACATCGGCTTCGGCCTACGTCCAAGACAAAGTCTTCGATCTTTGCCGAGAGCGTAATCTCCGATCTATCTCGAAAGAGTCCGAAGATGAAGACATTTCTCCAATTCGACTACATATATTTTTCCAAGAGGGAAACCTGAAGACAGATCTCCGACCTATCTCAGGTCTCTATGAATACAATGAATGACGGTTACCATCGACTATCTCCAAGAGCGCGATCACGGCGTGTGACTCCAGCGGCAACGCACCCGGTCTGTCCAGAACTGTTTAGTAACCGTTCACGATTGCAAATTGAGGAGGAGTTAACTCTCCCATCATAATCGCTGGAGAAAGGACGGAATCGCAGGCCAGGCAACTCATTACAAATAACGGTAAGATGGGATGCTGCTGGTAAGGCACAAGATACTCCTGAAAACCTTAGAGTCTTTTCCTTCTCCATATGATCCTCCTCAGAATCTTCTCCATTCTATGGCTGGAGCTCGTCTCTGACTTAGGCATCGGAGTGTCCCCCACCAGAGCAACTCCGACCAGGGATTTGTTTTGCAGGTGAACCAGGGAGCGGGCCTACGATCCAGTAGCTCCTCCCGGTCGAAAAAGGGACTCTTTGCCAATAGATTGGAGCGCCAGGTAGGGGAAGGACGGTAGTTTAAAAATCCATTGTTAAGCTCCCTACCTTGTGAAAGATTGTGCCCTGAAAGCCAATTGAAATATTGTAATTTTGATCCCAAAATCAATGAATTGACATTTTATAAAGGCATTATTTTCATCATTTGCTGTGTCTTTTTGATTTTATGATGAACCCCATAGATTAGGGCTATGGTTCTAGGGTTATGATGAGATCATACCAGTGAGACCTAAAGCCTTAAAACCCTAATCTAAAATATTCCTGGTCGATGGGACATTGAGTTGGGGATCAATGTTTCCGGCAAGACCAGCACATCCTATATATGTTTTGTAATAAGGGTGACTGATCTCACAGTCACTTGTGTTTGACACTAATACTAGGATGTGAGTGTTCATTGGAGAATGAGTTCACTGAATTGATCTAGATTGAGAATATCTAATGGAACCTTATCTGTTTGTCAATAGATAATTCTCATAGTGGGAGTAGTGCATGTGGTCCTTTGACCTGAGACTACCATAGTACCTTATATACATGAATCCATACTTTGGTTCGCAGTCAATCATGACACTGAGTCATGCACGAGGTGATACTGGTTATGGTGGATTGTATATGAAGGTTGTGAGTAGGTCAACAAGGAATTGATCAGCCCTAGTAAGAGGGAATAGCATCCAGCTAATTTCAAATGATGGATTCAGGAAACCTTTGATCAAAGTATGAACATTAGAGTTATTTTCTAATGGTTCATTAATGAATCAACATTATAAAGATTGAGCTAGGGATGAATATGAAAATTGGATTTGACAAATATCCATATTCCTAATCATATTCGGGATGCAAGTTGATCAAAGGACTGAATTGCCCGGTAACTCACCACTGAAGGGTATTTTGGTAATTCCACCAAAATTCCACATCTTCCGGGTAGACATGATACGTTGCTAGACGTCAATCTTGTCTTGTAGGTATATGATTGAGTCATGGTAATTCAAATCAGTCAATTTGAATTAGATTCTAATTGACCGAGTCGAGCTAGTTTGAATTGACCTAAATCGGCTTAGTTGAGATCTAACCGAATTAAGTCAAATAGCACTCGGACCTACTGCTGGCTAGGTGTGGAACCCAATGGGTCACACACAAAAGAAAATTGATGAAGGATTTAATTTGGAATTAAATCATGTTTGCAGGATAAACACACTAGCATGTGTTGCAGACCAAATTTCTATTCGAATCAGATTCGAATTTGGTTCCGAATTGGGCTTAATTGGGTTCTAATTGAACCAGATTAAGGTCCAATTTAATTTTTAGGACATTGGGCTAACCCATGGCTGAACCCAAGTGAATTTAATTCACTGAGACCCTCTCTCCAAGCCGCCCCCTCCCTCTTCTCACCCGCGCGCGCCAAGAAAGAAAAGTCCACGTGCGTGGACTTCTCTTAAAATGCGTGAGAAACAAAACGTCGGAGAAAAAAATCTGAAAAGGGGCATTTTCAGATCCTTGTCTGGCGCCCTTGGATCTGGATCTGATGGCCAGAAAAATTTAAGAAAAGGATCCGTCGCTTTTCGGTCGCAAATCCGTCTCCAAAAGTCGCGATCCTTCCTGAAGTTTTTCCGAGAGTTCTCCTCGTCGGAAAAACGAAAATCAAATCAGAGAATCATGATTTTTGGTTAAGGGGATGCGTGAGGGATGAGGGATCGTGATCCCTGGGGTTTCAGAGGGTTGCGTTGTTTCGAGATGACACCCCTCTGAGATCTATAAATAGGGTTGGGGTTCTCGGGGGTTTTCACGCAACATAGTTCAGAGATCCAATTCCCTCACTTCCTCTCCAGAATACTCCTTCCTCTTGTTCTTGTTGGGTATTGTTTCCCTTACAGAGGTATCCTCTGTAGAAACTCTGACCCTAAACAAGAATAAGAAGAAGGTCTTGAACGGTAAAGGAAAGAACAGGGAAAGGATCTTTTCTTCTTTTCTTTCTTGAATTAAGACTTTGACTGTCTTAATTTTTTTTCTTCCAATTCAATTCAAGAAAAGGGATTCAAGAAAGGGAATTCTTGAAGAAAATTCAAGAAGAGGAAAGAAGGAAGAAAAGGAAATTTTCAAGAAAGAAAATTTCAGCCTAAAGGTCCAAGAATTGAATTCTTGAAAAAGAATTCAAGAAGAGGAACCAAGAAATAGAAATTTTGTCTTCATTGTTTTTCTGTGTGGATCACCATTGGAGGGTGAACATTTGGGCGCCTGGTGGAGATTCAGAGTTTGGATTTTGCGATACAGGTTAGTATCTTGATTTGAGATTAAATCTTATATAAACATCTTATATATTTTTAATTCTTTTAAGGAGATTTTGGGTTGAAGGTTTGGTGAAGATTTCATTAAGATAAAAATTTTTGAAATCTATGATTCCGCCTTGCCACCGAACCTTACAGTGGTATCAGAGCCTCCTTATAAAGATTAAAATATATATTCTGAATTTTAGATGCATTTTTATAAAAGTAAGATGAGATGTAATATATGTTTGTTATAATGTCACCAATTAGGGTTTTCACTCAAACCCTAATTGTTGTAGAGATATGCATAGAGATCTAGTCATCATACTGAAATAAGGTTGCCCTGGCATAATGGTGGATCCATTATGTGGTAAATGGTTGTCCTAGTATGATGACACACTAATCACATTTTTGTGTTAATTATGCATATATGTTTGAAGTATGCCACTAATTAAGGTTTTCACTTAAACCTTAATTTGCATAGAGATATGTTTAGCCTTCTAGTCATCATACTGAAATAAGGTTGCCCTGGCATAATGGTGGATCCATTATGTGGTAAATGGTTGTCCTAGTATGATGGCACACTATGGCACATATTTGCTAGAATGTGCTTTGTTTTAATAAACCCCTCTTTAACAACATATTAAGTTGTAGTGTCATATACCAAAAGCAAAAATAATCAATATGATTAGTTTATCATTCGGTGTCTAGGAAAAGTGGTTCATGATCGGTAAAGAGGACGTGGTTTTTAATTGGTTCCGTTGACTGACCTGGCCAATTCTTATTGGTGTCTAAGGAAAGCAACGGGGGGACTCCCACCACTCTCCCACTTACCTGGCCGGTATGATTAACTTAATTATTGATTAATATGCTCAGTGTAATATTCACTACATATGGCTTTCCTTCATGCCAAGTCATTATTATGTTATGATCCATATTAGGTTTGTTGTGTACACACAAGGCCTTTTCTTTATGGTGACTAACATAATTTTTCTTGGTACATTTGATGCTTATGGAATGATTTAATATAATACTTTGTTGTGTACACACAAGGGTATTATGATTAATATCATGACTATATAGCAACGAAGGGTCTGACTTAACTAAAATATTATAGTTTGTTGTGTACACATAAGACTATTAATATTTTAGAGGCCAAGATAAGTTGAGAATTGTATGAATTACAATTGGAAAGAGTTTTTCCTACCTTTGAACTTATATAAGATTTGTTGTGTACACACAAGGTCTCTTATAAGGAATTAGGATCTCAACCCCACTAAGAGAACCAATTAGGGTTTTCTCGATCATCACATTGAGGGTTATGATGCTTGATAAAATAGTGGGAGACATAATTAAGTTAAAGTCCTAATTTAATTATGTTTTGTCAACATTGATTGTCTGCTTATGTAATGTTGTTTGTTAATGTAGATTAAATGGCCTCTTCACTCTCACTCCGTAGCATTCTTGATGCAAATAAATTGACTGGACCAAACTATGTTGATTGGTTGAGAAACCTGAAGATAGTACTCAGCCAAGAAAGAATTTCTTATATTCTTGATACCCCAACCTTGGAACCATTAGGGGAAGATGCCTCGCAAGAGGATAAGACCACATATAACACGTGGCAAAATGACTCACTTACTGTCAAGTGTATAATGCTTGCCTCTATGACCAATGAGTTACAGAGGCAACATGATAGCATGGACACAAACTCCATATTGCTCAATTTAAAAGAACTTTATGGAGAACATAGTCGAACTGCAAGATATGAAATATCTAAGCAGTTATTCCGTACAAGGATGACAGAAGGTACATCCGTACAAGACCATGTATTAAAGGTTATTGACCTAATCACCCAATTGGGTCAATTGGGTTTTGTTATGGATGGGGAGTTGAATCAGGATTTAATCCTGCAGTCACTCCCAGAGTCATTTTCACAGTTTGTTCTTAATTATCATATGAACAAACTTAACACTTCCTTGCCTGAGCTGTTGAATATGTTAAAAACAGCAGAGAGCCATTTAAAGAAAAATAAGGCTCCACTTCTTCTTGTGGATGGTGTAAACAAGAAGAAAATAGGCAAAAAGGGTTCCAAGAGGAGGTTAAACCCAAAAGGGGGTATCAAGAAAAAGAAAGGAAAGAAGGCCTCCGGACAAATGACCTGCTTTCATTGTGGCAAGCCGGGTCACTGGAAAAGAAACTGCAAGGTTTACCTTGCAAGTCTGAAGCCCGGTGCTAGTAATGCACCAACAGGTATGTATGAGATACATGCAATTTTGTCATTAGACACTTCTAATTCAAACTCTTGGGTATTGGATACTGCTTGTGGTCATCATATCTGCAAATCATTGCAGGGACTATAGAACATTAGAGTTTTGAAGGAAGGCGACTTCGAGCTCTACGGTGCTGGAGGAGATTCCATCCAAGCAGAAGCTGTAGGGACTTATATGTTGAAGCTGCCTTCTGGGAAGATTTTAGAGTTAAAGAATTGTTATTTTATGCCTAGAATCATTAGAAACATCATATCTGTACCCTTGTTACTTAAACAAGGATATATTATGAATGTAATGAGCAGTGGCTGCTCAATCAGTTTTTCTAATGAAATAATATTTAATGGCATATTTTGCAATGGTCTCTTAACTTTATCTTCTGATGACAATATACTACATGTTAGTAATAAACGAAAAAGAGATGAAGTAAACAATACTTTACTTTGGCACTGTCGTCTTGGACATATTAGTGAGCAGAGGATTAACAAGTTATACAAGGAAAAATTCCTTAATCCTTATGACTATGAATCATTAGGAACTTGTGAATCATGTCTCATGGGTAAAATGACCAAGACTCCATTTAGTGGACATAATGAAAGGACAACAGAGTTATTAGGACTCATACACACTGATGTATGTGGACATATGACAACTCAGGCCAAGGGTGGATACTCATATTTCATCACATTCACTGATGACTTTTCAAGGTACGGATTTGTGTATCTAATGAAACATAAGTCCGAAGCTTTTGAAAAATTTTTAGAGTATCAAAGTATGGTAGAGAAACAAACGGGGAAAAGTATTAAGATCCTTCGATCAGATAGAGGAGGTGAATACTTATCCACCGAGTTTCTTGATCACCTTAAACAAAAGGGAATCATCTCTGAATGGACTCCTCCTTACACACCACAATTAAATGGTGTTGCTGAAAGGAGAAATCATACTTTATTAGATATGGTACGGTCCATGATGTGCTTCACAGACTTACCTGTTTCTTTCTGGGGATATGCCTTGGAAACAGCGGCTAATATTTTGAATAGAGTACCATCCAAATCTGTATCTGGCATTCCATATGAGTTATGGAGGGGAAGGAAACCCAATCTTAAGCACCTTAAGATATGGGGATGTCCAGCTTATGTCAAAAGAAATTTTGGACAAAAGCTTGATGCTAGAGCAGAAAAATGTCTATTTGTTGGATATCCCAAAAATAGTATAGGATATCTATTCTACCACCCTACTGAACAAAAGATTTTAGTCAGTAGGCATGCCATTTTTATGGAAAAGGAATTCATCCTACAAAAGGGCAGTGGGAGAAATATTGAACTTGAAGAAGTTCAACAAATAGATACATCTCAACAAAATCATAACATAGTTAGTATAGAACCTGAACACACCACTCCTATCCGTAAGTCTGATAGAGTGCGACATGCACCTGAAAGGTATGGATTCATTATTGAAAATAATGAAGCCCGAATCATTGATAATGATGAGCCTCTAACATATACGGATGCTGTCATAAGTAGTGACTCAGACAAATGGCTGGAAGCCATGAGATCCGAAATGGACTCCATGTATGTCAACCAAGTCTGGACTTTGGTTGATGCACCAGAGGGTGTTAACCCTATTGGATGCAAATGGGTCTATAAGAAAAAGATTGGGACAGATGGCCAAGTTGAAACTTATAAAGCCAGATTAGTGGCTAAGGGTTTCAGACAAAAACAGGGAATAGATTATGATGAAACATTTTCTCCTGTTGCCATGCTCAAATCTATTCGGATCATGCTTGCTATAGCAGCATATCATGATTATGAAATCTGGCAGATGGATGTGAAGACTGCATTCCTCAATGGTTTCCTTGAGAAAGAGGTTTATATGTCACAGCCAGAAGGATTTGTCTTGGAGACTAAACCTAATCAGGTATGTAGGCTAAAGAAATCTATTTATGGATTAAAGCAAGCATCTAGGAGTTGGAACATCCGATTTGATAAGACAGTCAAAGAATTTGACTTTATCAAAAATGAGGATGAACCTTGTGTGTACAAGAAGACTAGTGGGAGTGCCATAGTTTTCTTGGTTCTGTATGTAGATGACATACTCCTCATTGAGAATGATATCCCAATGTTACAATCAGTCAAGGTATGGTTATCTAAACAGTTTTCCATGAAAGACTTAGGAGAAGCATCTTATATACTAGGCATCAAGATCTATAGAGATAGATCTAGGAGGATGCTAGGTTTATCCCAGTCTAGGTACATTGACCAAGTGCTAAAAGGATTTAGCATGGAGGAAAGTAAAAGAGGTTACTTACCTATTGGTCATGGCATACATCTTTCTAAGAAGATGTCTCCTAAGACACCTGAAGAAAGAAATAGAATGAATTCGGTACCTTATGCTTCGGCAGTAGGGTCTATTATGTATGCTATGTTATGTACTAGGCCTGATGTGGCATATGCCTTAGGTATAGCCAGCAGGTTTCAAGCTGATCCAGGAGAGGATCATTGGAAGGCTGTGAAAAATATTCTTAAGTACTTAAGAAGAACTAAGGATATTTTTCTAATATACGGAGGATCTGATCTTAAACTAGAAGCTTATTCAGATTCTAGTTTTCAATCAGATCCAGATGACAGCAAATCTATATCTGGGTATGTTTTTACCCTTAATGGAGGAGCTGTAAGTTGGAAAAGTTCTAAACAGCAAACTGTAGCTGACTCAACAACTGAGGCAGAGTACATTGCTGTTAGTGAAGCTGCCAAGGAAGCTGTCTGGATGAAGAAGTTCATATCAGAGTTGGGCGTAGTTCCTGAGATTGAAGGTCCAGTATCACTTTACTGTGATAATACGGGGGCTGTTGCTCAAGCAAAGGAACCAAGAGCTCATCACAAATCAAAGCACATTCTGAGACGCTTCCATCTCGTTCGAGAGATTGTCGAAAGACAAGAAGTCTGCATTAAAAGGGTAGAAACGAAGAACAACATAGCAGACCCGTTCACTAAGGCTCTATCACAGCGAGAGTTTGATCGCCACCTTGATTGTATGGGGTTAAGATTTAAAGGCGATTGGCTTTAGTGCAAGTGGGAGATTGAAAGATTGTGCCCTGAAAGCCAATTGAAATATTGTAATTTTGATCCCAAAATCAATGAATTGACATTTTATAAAGGCATTATTTTCATCATTTGCTGTGTCTTTTTGATTTTATGATGAACCCCATAGATTAGGGCTATGGTTCTAGGGTTATGATGAGATCATACCAGTGAGACCTAAAGCCTTAAAACCCTAATCTAAAATATTCCTGGTCGATGGGACATTGAGTTGGGGATCAATGTTTCCGGCAAGACCAGCACATCCTATATATGTTTTGTAATAAGGGTGACTGATCTCACAGTCACTTGTGTTTGACACTAATACTAGGATGTGAGTGTTCATTGGAGAATGAGTTCACTGAATTGATCCAGATTGAGAATATCTAATGGAACCTTATCTGTTTGTCAATAGATAATTCTCATAGTGGGAGTAGTGCATGTGGTCCTTTGACCTGAGACTACCATAGTACCTTATATACATGAATCCATACTTTGGTTCGCAGTCAATCATGACACTGAGTCATGCACGAGGTGATACTGGTTATGGTGGATTGTATATGAAGGTTGTGAGTAGGTCAACAAGGAATTGATCAGCCCTAGTAAGAGGGAATAGCATCCAGCTAATTTCAAATGATGGATTCAGGAAACCTTTGATCAAAGTATGAACATTAGAGTTATTTTCTAATGGTTCATTAATGAATCATCATTATAAAGATTGAGCTAGGGATGAATATGAAAATTGGATTTGACAAATATCCATATTCCTAATCATATTCGGGATGCAAGTTGATCAAAGGACTGAATTGCCCGGTAACTCACCACTGAAGGGTATTTTGGTAATTCCACCAAAATTCCACATCTTCCGGGTAGACATGATACATTGCTAGACGTCAATCTTGTCTTGTAGGTATATGATTGAGTCATGGTAATTCAAATCAGTCAATTTGAATTAGATTCTAATTGACCGAGTCGAGCTAGTTTGAATTGACCTAAATCGGCTTAGTTGAGATCTAACCGAATTAAGTCAAATAGCACTCGGACCTACTGCTGGCTAGGTGTGGAACCCAATGGGTCACACACAAAAGAAAATTGATGAAGGATTTAATTTGGAATTAAATCATGTTTGCAGGATAAACACACTAGCATGTGTTGCAGACCAAATTTCTATTCGAATCAGATTCGAATTTGGTTCCGAATTGGGCTTAATTGGGTTCTAATTGAACCAGATTAAGGTCCAATTTAATTTTTAGGACATTGGACTAACCCATGGCTGAACCCAAGTGAATTTAATTCACTGAGACCCTCTCTCCAAGCCGCCCCCTCCCTCTTCTCACCCGCGCGCGCCAAGAAAGAAAAGTCCACGTGCGTGGACTTCTCTTAAAATGCGTGAGAAACAAAACGTCGGAGAAAAAAATCTGAAAAGGGGCGTTTTCAGATCCTTGTCTGGCGCCCTTGGATCTGGATCTGATGGCCAGAAAAATTTAAGAAAAGGATCCGTCGCTTTTCGGTCGCAAATCCGTCTCCAAAAGTCGCGATCCTTCCTGAAGTTTTTCCGAGAGTTCTCCTCGTCGGAAAAACGAAAATCAAATCAGAGAATCGTGATTTTTGGTTGAGGGGATGCGTGAGGGATGAGGGATCGTGATCCCTGGGGTTTCAGAGGGTTGTGTTGTTTCGAGATGACACCCCTCTGAGATCTATAAATAGGGTTGGGGTTCTCGGGGGTTTTCACGCAACATAGTTCAGAGATCCAATTCCCTCACTTCCTCTCCAGAATACTCCTTCCTCTTGTTCTTGTTGGGTATTGTTTCCCTTACAGAGGTATCCTCTGTCGAAACTCTGACCCTAAACAAGAATAAGAAGAAGGTCTTGAACGGTAAAGGAAAGAACAGGGAAAGGATCTTTTCTTCTTTTCTTTCTTGAATTAAGACTTTGACTGTCTTAATTTTTTTTTTTCCAATTCAATTCAAGAAAAGGGATTCAAGAAAGGGAATTCTTGAAGAAAATTCAAGAAGAGGAAAGAAGGAAGAAAAGGAAATTTTCAAGAAAGAAAATTTCAGCCTAAAGGTCCAAGAATTGAATTCTTGAAAAAGAATTCAAGAAGAGGAACCAAGAAATAGAAATTTTGTCTTCATTGTTTTTCTGTGTGGATCACCATTGGAGGGTGAACATTTGGGCGCCTGGTGGAGATTCAGAGTTTGGATTTTGCGATACAGGTTAGTATCTTGATTTGAGATTAAATCTTATATAAACATCTTATATGTTTTTAATTCTTTTAAGGAGATTTTGGGTTGAAGGTTTGGTGAAGATTTCATTAAGATAAAAATTTTTGAAATCTATGATTCCGCCTTGCCACCGAACCTTACACCTTGAAAAAGGGGAAGTAAGAAATTTACGATGGCAAGAGGAAAGACTCAGATTGCCTCAATGAGTCGAAGTCGTGCTCCATCCCAGAGGGGTGCATCCCCAGAAGAGAATGACATTCCACCTCCCATAATTGTAGTGGGACAGCAGTAGTTCGAAGCTCTCCTGAACCAGGTCACTAACCTCACAGCTATGGTTCAGGACTTCCACGATAGAGCTTTCTAGGTGGGGCATTTGCCAGCCACCTCCAGACACAGCTCTCGATCCCGGAGGAAGAGAGCCCCTTGAGAGGGGTCCAGGAATGCCCAAGCTCAGGAATGCCCATCCTCGACCCTCCATCCTCGACCCTCCCCTGAAGGCCGAAGTTCAGGAATGCCCAAGCTCACTGATTCCCTGCAGAGAGGGAAAAGGCCTAGGCAAACTTCCTCTCCTTCTTCTAAAAACTCTACTCCTATAGAGAAAGCACTGAAGCAGGTTCTCCCCGATTATGATGGAAAGTTTAAAGCCATCGAATAAAAAAGGTCGAGAATTTGGGAGCAAAGGGATCACAACAATCTAGCAGTGTGTGATCTGCGCCCCCTTACACCAATTGCATCTTGGCCGAAGTTGTTCCTCGGCACTTTAGGGTTTCCCAGATGGAACCCTACGATGGCACCTCTGATCCTTTTGATCATCTTGACAGTTTTAAGATCCATATGATGATCCAAGGAGCTTCGGACATGATGTACTGCCTCGCGTTCCCGGCCACCTTAATGAAAGCTACTCAGATGTGGTACTCGAGCATACGTCAGTTACCATCGATTCCTTCTCCGAGTTAGAAAAACTATTTATCTTACATTTCAGGACTTGTCGCAAGACCCCCCAAAATATGGATACGCTGTTCCTCCTTCACCAGAACGAAGGAGAAAGTCTGTGAGATTACATCTCCAGATTTAATGCGGCCATGCTCGAGATCCCCGATTTCAACAAGCATGTGGCCATGTCTAACTAAAAAAGGGGCTTCATTCGTCCAGGCTCACCTTTTTCCTAGACAAGAAGTTTTCCAAAAGCTACACTGAGCTTCTGTCGAGAGCTCAGAAATATGCTGATGTCGAGGAGCAAGCGGCAAACTGATGACTGGTCGAAGGGAAGCCCCCTTCAAAGAAGAAAAACAACAGGGGACAAGGTCCCATACTTCCAACAACAACAACAACAACAAGTATGCCTACCATCGAAGGAGTCCTCCCAGGCCCAGAGCATCGGGCGGGAGATTCGACTCCTATACCCCCATCAACCTCTCTCAAGAAAAAATCCTCTTGGAGATAAAGAAAGAAAACTATCTCCAATGGCCACGTTCCATGAAGGCGTCCTCTTCCGCGAGGAACAGGAACAAAAACTATCGATTCCACCGGGACCACAATCATAATACTGAAGAATGCATCTAGTTGAGAGATGCTATATAGGATCTCATCAAGAGAGGATACCTGGGGTGGTACATTGATCGCCAAGGACCTTGGTCAGAAGCTACTGTTCCCCAACCGGCTCCTGAAGAGGCTGAATTGCCAAACCAGAGGCCCACCAATGGAGGCATGGGCATGATACATCGATCTACCAACTAGAGAAGAGACGAAGATGATGCCCTTAAGCGGCTCAAGGACAAGAACGCCATCCTCTTCTCCGACGATGATCTCACGGGAGTTTGGCTTCCACACGATGATCCAATTGTAATTTCGGCCGTTATGGCCAATTACGATGTAAAACAAATTTTGGTTGATAATAGAAGTTCGACCAATGTCTTGATCTACGATGCATTCTCTCATATATGTTTACATAGAAGTGAACTATGATGATCTCTTATACCACTCACTGGCTTCGGAGGCAACTAGGTCGATGCCGAGAGAGAAATAGTACTGCCTATAACTCTCAACACCGAACCTCGATAGAAGACACTATCAATCAATTTCACGATGGTCCGAACCCCTTCGGCCTACAATATTATCCTGGGAAGGCATGCTCTAAACAAATTTCAGACCATGGTGTTGTCTTACTACCTCCTGGTATATTTTTTCACCATGAATGGCATCGAAGAAGCCCAAGGATATCAAAGAACGGCACGACAATGCCTGATGATCCAGGATAAGCACTCTAATGATCCTACAACTTGGGATCAGTTTGATCCGAGAGAACCGACTACAGATTCTGGTGAACCCATGGAGAGAACTATTTCGGTGCCTTTGACTAAAGAGGATCCCACCAGGGTCGTGCAGATCGAAAGTATGCTTGATGAGAAAACCAGAACAGAGCTGATCTATTTTCTCAGAGATAATGTTGATGTCTTTTCCTGGTCGGCTTCAGACATACCAGGAATTCTAGCCGAAGTGATCACTCATCGACTAGAAGTTGCTTCTGAATATAAGCCGGTCCGGTAAAAGAAGAGGAGCTTTGCCCCCAAAAGATAGAAGGCAATAGATGAAGAAGTGAGCAAGCTCCTCAAGGTAGGGTTCGTCCGGGAAGCCCATTACCCCGAGTGGTTGGCCAATGTGGTAATGGTAAAGAAAGCTAGTGGCAAGTGGAGGATCTGCATCGACTACACAGACCTCAACAAGGATTGTCCAAAAGATAGCTTTCCTCTTCCAAAGATTGACCAACTGGTCGATGTCACCGTCGGCCATCAACTGTTAAGCTTCATGGACACTTTTTCTATATACAACCAGATCCGAATGGATCCCTAGGATGAGGAGAAGACAACCTTCATCACCGACAAAGGTCTGTATTGCTACAAAATGATGCCATTTGGACTCAAGAATACCGGGGCAACATTTTAGAGATTAATCAACAAGGTGTTCAAGGAGCTGTTGGGGAGAAACATGGAAGTCTATGTTGACAACATGATCATCAAGAGCCTCCTTAAAAAAGATCACATCAAGGACCTGGAGGAATAGTTAGCGCTCTGTGGCGTCATCGCATGATGCTAAATCCAATGAAGTGCGCCTTTAGGATTACTTCGAGAAAGTTTTTGGATTTCCTCATTACCAAGCGGGGGATTGAAGCAAACCCTAAGAAAATCCATGCCCTCAAAGACATGAGGCATCCATCCTACAAGAAGGAAGTTCAATAGCTGACAGGGAGGATTGCTTCCTTAAGCAGGTTCATATCTCATTCAGCCGAGAAATGCCTTCCCTTCTTCAAGGTACTTCGGTAGTCTCGAGGTTTCAAGTGGATCGAAGACTGTCATGCTGCCTTTGAAGAAAGAAGTACTTAGAGACCCCACCTCTACTTTATAAACCTCAAGAGGGGGAGGTGCTCTACTTATACTTTTTCGCTTCAGATGAAGTAGTCAGTTCAGTCCTCGTCCGAAGAGAAGAAGACGGCTCCCACAAGCCGATCTACTACATCTGCAAAGTCTTGTATGATGCTGAAATGAGGTATTCAAAAATGTAGAAGCTGATTTACTCTTTAATAATTACAACAAAGCGACTATGGCCTTACTTCTACACCCACGCCATCGTGGTCCTAACTGATCAGCCTCTTAAGGCCATCCTCCGATCCCCAGACACTTCAGGAAGGATAGCCAAGTAGGCTGTGAAACTAAGTGAGTTCGATATTAGTTTCTAATCCTGATCGACTATGAAGGCCCAAGTGCTCTCCGATTTCCTGGCTGAATGCACCTGGAAGTCCGAAGACGAAGTGCCTCCAGTAGAAGAGGAAATCTCGAAGGACACAGAGTCTATTTGGGTACTCCATGTGGACGGAGCCTCCAACTCCGCTGGGTGTGGAGCCGGTTGAAAGGATTATGCCCTATAAGCCAATATTTGTATCTCCCAGACCATTGTAAATTGACAAGTTAATAAAGGCATTAATTTTTCATCATTCGCTGTGTCATTATATGATGAACCCCATAGGTTAGGGCTATGGTCCTAGGGCTATGATGAGATCATACCAGTGAGATCTAAGGCCTTAAAACCCTAATCTAGAATATTCCTAGTCATAGGAACCCTGAGTTGGGGATCAGGGTTTCCGGTAAGACTGGCACATCCTATGTATGCTGAAAAGGGTGACTGCTCTCACAGTCACTTGTGTAGGACACTAATACAAGGATGTGGGTGCTCATTAGCGAATGAGTTCACTGAATAGATCCAGTTTGAGAACATCTAATGGAGCCTTAGCTGCTTGTCAATAGATGTTTCTCATAGTGGGAGTTGTACAAGTAGTCCTATGACCTGAGACTGCCATAATACCTTATGTACATGAACCCATGCTTTGGTTCAATCTCATTCATGACACTGGTGTTGGGAATTGTGTCCCAAAGCCAATCGCCTGGGTTGTAGGTGGTTGTGCTAAGTACTGTATTTATTTTATGAATTAATAAAATTATTATTTGGCAGCTCATCACATATTGTATTTCCCTAAAATGAACTCTTTCCTATGTGATGAAGTCCTTAGGACTACAATGACTTCGATACAGAGAGGATGTATCGAGTGGTCCTTAAACCCGGTTCACAACCAAAGGATATATTGTACTGGACGGCAATATATCAAGTATAGTTTGTTGTAGTTCACATCGTTTGGTTGTCCTCTTGACCAAATGAGTGTGGTGACACTGATGTGATCTACAGGTGGGATATATGTGATATCTCATTGAACGTGACTCCGTGCAGTCCCTTTCTGCCAAAGGGATACTCACGATTGGATATGGGTATAAGTATCCCTCTGACCTGAGGTCATCGCGGTAGCTTGCAAGCAACTCCCTGTGCTTTGGTGCCGGACTACCTGGATTTTTAATCCGGTGATGGAAGGTTTCTGGGTACAGGCAAGTACTTGTGGAGCAGTGATGGACCAAGATGGAATTGACCTGTCCAAACAGTTTGGATTGAATGTCTCGCAGTATCTCAATTTAGCAAATCCTCGGCCGGGGTAGCCTTAGTGAAGAGTCACTAGGCTTGCGAGGTTGAGACACGTAGTCGACTGACTCAGTCTGGGTTGGCAGCCCAATCTCAGTCGTCCTGAGCATTTGAGGTCAAAGGGATGAATTATACGGTAACCATATGTTAGAGGTTCGATTGTTTGCTCCCGCATCTTCGACCTATCCGGACGCCGGGACCTATTGCTAGATGGTTTCCTGTGCTGGTACTAGAAATTGTTCTAGTGCTACCGTTTAGGTTCGAACCTATGAGGTCACACGCCATAGAGGATAACTCTCTGATCCGGATATTGATTACGATTAGGAATCGTTTCGGTTTTATGGTCACAGTATTTTTTAGCACTCTTTTCCCCGTCTTGCCCTCGTTTGTGTCAACCGAAAATTGTTCCGGGTTGACCAGCGCTGCGCCAGGATTTTTTCTGAATCAGTTTTGAACTGATTCGGAGTTCGTTTTGGCCTCCAATTGGTTGTGAACCAATTTTATTTCTTGAACCAGGTTCAATTCGATTGAACCGTTTGGTTTAAAGGGATTGGACCGGTTTTTGGTTGAACCGGTTTCCACCTTGATTTCTTTTCCACCTTGGACCGTTTTACACGGTATTCGGAAAGGAAGGCCAAACGAATGGAAATTTTTTCCAAACGTTTGAAAGGCCATTGCACTCCCATGCTGGGCGTTTTTCTCTTCTCCCTCCCCTTTGGTTAAAGGCCTTAATCCCTTGTTTATGGCATTTAATTGGGTTAACCGATGAAGCCTCTCCACCTCACGTCGCTCCACCTCCTCTTCTCCCTCCCCTTTGGTTAAAGGCCTTAATCCCTTGTTTATGGCATTTAATTGGGTTAACTGATGAAGCTTCTCCACCTCACGTCGCTCCACCTCCCTCTCCCTCCCAGCAACCTATTTTAACCCCTTGCCATCTCCTGTTGTTTGGTGGTGAATTTTTCAACGAGGGAGAAGTGAAAAATCCCAGCGTATGAGGAGCCAAAAAGAAAAGCAAGGTGTTCTTTGAGTGACCCCTGTTATAGAGCTTGGATACACTAGGATTTGGAGTGTGTGAGGGAGAGAAACAAGGCATCAATCCTCTCTTCAAACTGCTCAAAAATCCCTGCTGCAGCAATTCTGTTTTGCTGCAGCAACCTGTGACCGTGAACCCCTCTTCCGGCGGCTAGCACCATGCGTAGAGGCGGATCCCAGAGTCCCGGGCATGTCTCTCCTCTAGAGGGAGTACCACTCTACTCCTCGGAGCAAACCTCGCGAGCCGGGATCGCTCCAATTGCCCGAAACCCAACGACGAAGATAGCTACTCCGTTCTGCTGCCATTTTCATGCAGCAGACTTCGGCGATTTTTTACGATTTATTGGCTTAGTTTTTCTTGCAGAAACCAGTGCCAAATCGAAGAGGACTTCCTTAAGAATCTACAGCTCAAATTTGGGAGCGATCGGAGGTTTGGAAGGCGGCGTTCCGGGGACTTTTCGGAAGCCCTATTTTCAGCCCAAGGTGGAAGACGACTGGAATAACTTTATTCCAGTTATTCCAGTCTATTCCAGGTTTATCCCAGACTTATTCCAGCTGGGAATAAGGTATGTTTTTGGGTTTTAATTTCAGTGCATGTGTAGATCTAGATTTATTAAAATGTTTATAAATATTATATGTCCTGTATCACGCCTATACATGCATCTTGTATATGCTAGATCCTGTGCGGAGTAGGTATTTTCCGCATTTATTTTAAAAATATTTTTAAAATATTTACCTGCTCCCTGTGCTGTTGCATGCTTAGCGTAGGCATCTGCACCACAATTTTTCCTTTCAACTGGGTCATGCACAAGGTTGATGCTGGGTGTGGTGAATTGTATATGAAGGAAATGAGTAGGTCAACAAGGAATTGATCACTCCTAGTAGGAGGAGATTGCATCCAGCCAAATTAGGTCAGATGATGATTCAGGAAATCTTTGATCAAAGTACAGATATTAGAAATGATTTCTAATATCAAATTAATTGAATCATTAGTGTATGACTGAGCTGGGAATGAGTATAAACTGGATTTGACATGATTCCATATCCATAGTTATATTCGGGATGCAAGATGATTGAAGGATCGAATTGTACGGGAACTTTTCACTGAAGGGTAGTTTTGGAATTACACCAGAATTTCCATATCTTCCGGGTAGACATGACACGTTGCTAGACGTCAATCTTGTCTTGTGGGTTGATCAAATTAAATGATTTAATTGGATCACTAATTAGGAGGAGTCCTAATTGACTGACTCGAGTTAGCTCGATTTGACCTAAATCGATTAGAATGAGTTCTGATCAAATTAGGTCAACTTGCACTCGGACCCACTGCTGGCTAAGTATGGAACCCAATGGGTCACACACTTAGGACAGATAATCAAGGTTTTAATTTGGAATTAAATCTCGTTTGCAGATGAACACACTAGCATGTGTTGCAAACCATGGCTT
The DNA here is from genome assembly GCA_021397845.1 of Areca catechu. Classification (NCBI taxonomy): domain Eukaryota; kingdom Viridiplantae; phylum Streptophyta; class Magnoliopsida; order Arecales; family Arecaceae; genus Areca; species Areca catechu. The sequence goes on from CM038050.1 coordinate 61,123,494, forward strand.
CTACTTGAATCGGATTTGAGTTAGGGTTCCGATTTGGTCTTTTTTAGATCCAAATTCCTTCCGGTTTGAATCTAATTGAAGATTCAAGACTTTGGGCTAATAATAGGCTAGCAATTGGGCTAACCTAAGAGGCTAAACCCCTTTCCCACATCGCCTAAGCCCTTTCCCTTCTTTTCCCACGCGCGCGCGCGCAAGGAGAAGAGTCCACGCGCGCGTGGACTCTCTCCAAGCGGCGTTTCTGCGTGAGAAAAGAAAGGAAGTCGACGTCTTTTGGCTGATGAGGCGTGGATCAGAGTCCACCTAGGCGTGGACTCTTCAAAAATAGAATTACCGTGAAAAAAGAAAAGGAAAAACACCGAAGGGGCGCGACTCTTCTTTCTGCGCGCGCCCTTCTGTGTTTTTCGCGATCCTTCTTCGCGTCTTCCCATCCCAAAGGCCGTGAGATTAATCCCAAGGGCCGTGAGATAAAGGGAAAGGACGTGAGAAGGGAGAGAGGGATGTGAGAGGATGATTAACAGGTGAGAAGGTGCCTCTCTGTCGCCTATTTAAGGAGAAGACTTCACCGTGAAAATGATTCCAGTTTTTCTACGGCGAAGCCTTGCTTCTTTTTCCCTCTCCCTCTCCAGAAGATTGTTTCCCCCTCCTCTCTTTCCTCTTTGATTTCTTTACAGAGCCTAGGCTCTGTCGAATCTCAGAACAGAAGGAGAGTAAGAGAGAGAAACTCTCCGACGGTAAAGGAAGAAGGCGCCTCTCCTTTCTTTCTTTCTTACATTAAGACAATCTTGTCTTAATTCTCTTCTCCCTCCAAGACAAGCCTTGTCTTATTTTAGGACAAGGGCTTATTCTTAAGACAAGAGTGTCTTAAGGGGCCAAAGTTGCTAAAAGACTAGGAGAAGGGTAAGAGAGAAGGTTTAGTCCCAGTTTGGCTAGAGGAGTCCTAGCCAATAGCCCATATATCAAGTTCTTGGGGTAGAACTTGATTGGAAGGAACCCAATCAAGGAGTCACTGTCTTGATCATCTGCCCGTGTGGATCACCATCGGAGGGCGGACAAGTGGACGCCTGGTGTGTTCAAAAGGTTACTCAATTTGGAGTTTATTTCTACATCAGACTGGAAATAGCAATCTGAGGTTAGTATCTAAACTATGTTTAAATTTGGACATGCATGTAGTTACAGTTTTTAATTGCTAATAAGGAGATTTTGGGATTAGGGTTCGGACCTGATTTCATAAAATTTTGAAATCCACACTTCTGCACTGGTTCCCGAACCCAACACCGGTCTCATACTAGCTGAACTGGATGGCCACATGGTGGAATACGCTCATCAATTTTCCTTCTGTGCTTTGAATAACCAGGTTGAATACGAAGCCCTGCTTACAAGACTTCGGATTGCCAAGAATTTGGGAGTTCAGAGACTCCAGGCTTTTTCGGAATCCCAGTTGGTAGTAAACCAAGTTAAAGGAGAAAATGAAGCTAGAGATCCCACCATGATATAATACCTGAAAAAAGTACAAATCATATCTTCTCAACTAGAGTACTTCGAAATCATTCATGTTTCTCGATCGGAGAACTCTCGAGCAGATGCATTGTCTCGACTTGCTACCACAACCCTAGAATCCCTTGGTTGCACCTTCGTTGAATACCTTGAAGTTCCAAGCATAGCCGAAGGAGCTGTGGAGGTGCACCAGATTGAGACCAAACCAAGCTGGATGGATCCCATCATCAAGTTCTTAATCGAGGACGTGTTGCTGGAAGATAAAGCAAAGGCCAAAAAGATCTGCTGGATGGCATCCCAATATGTCATCCTCGATGAAACTCTCTACAAGAGGTCATTCTCTCAGCCTCTGCTGAAATGCTTCGGACCGTCAGGCGCTAACTACGCCTTGAGGGAGGTCCATGAAGGGATATACGGAGATCACTTGGGGGGCAGATCCTTGGCTTATAAAATTATACGCTAGGGATACTATTGGCCCTCCATCCAAAAGGATTCAGCCAACTTCGTGCGGAAATGTGATCAATGCCAAAGGTATGCCAATATACAGAGGCAACCAGCGAGTCATTTGACCCAACTGACAGCACCTTGGCCCTTTGCCTAATGGGGAATGGACATTCTTGGCCCATTCTCATCGGTATCCAGGCAGAAGAAGTTCCTTCTCGTGGCAATTGACTATTTCACCAAATGGGTCGAAGCTGAACCATTGGCTCACATCATGAAGGGCAAGGTCGAGAGCTTTGTCAGGAATTCCATCATATTCCGGTTTGGAATTCTGCATACAATTATCACTGACAACGAGAGACAACTCGACAATCCGAAGTTTAAAGACTTTTGTGCTCGGTACCATGTGCAACATAGGCTGACTTCCGTCATCCACCCGCAGTCCAATGGAGAAGCTGAAGTAACTAATTGGACTATTCTCCATGGCCTGAAGATAAGGTTGAATGCTACTAAGGGACTCTGGGCCAAAGAGCTGACCTCCATTCTCTGGGCATACAGGATGACCCCGAGAATAGCTATTGGCGAATCGCCGTTCAACCTGGCATACGGTACCGAAGCTATTCTCCCTATCGAAGTCTCCCTCCAATCTCTGAGGATCAACATATATGAAGAGCCTGAAAACTCTGATCACAGAAGAGTAGACCTGGATCTACTACCGGTATCAGGCTCCAGGCCCAAATGAAAATGGCGACATACCAACAAAAGGTCGCCAAATATTACAACTCCAGAGTAAAGGAACAGCTTTTCTACACGGGGGACATGGTGCTGCGAAGAGCTGAAATATCCAAGCCAACTGAGTAGGGCAAACTTTCTCCCAACTAGGAAGGGCCGTACCAAGTTGAAGAAGTCATACATCCGGGAACGTATCGACTCAAGACCTTGGATGGTAAAATTCTGTCCCGGCCATGGAATGTACAAAACCTTCGCAAGTACTATTAATAAATAGACCCCAAAATCTTTTGTTCAAATCTGTTCAACTTTGAATGGCCCGTTGCACCAACTGCATGACAACGGTATGAACAGCCCAATCTAAGGAATCGGCCCAACAGTGCAAAGGAGAGTCTGATCCACTCACCTTATTGGTATGCTCGCCGAGCGCGATAGACGGCCCAATCAGGCTGCTAAAATGATCAAAGGCACAGGGACGGTTTATATAACCTACCCTACGATAAATCCGAAGACATGCCGGGACGGGCCTAATCAGCCTACCTTATACCAAAGAAGGTGCAGGAATAGTTTTTATAGCCTACCCTATGGTATATCTGAAGACACGCTGGGGTGGGCCTAAACAGCCTACCTTAATCATAACAGGAATGCACAGGGAAGGCCTAGACGCCCTACCCTATGGTAAATCCGAAAATGTGCTGAAGTGCAAATATATCGCTTATCCTATCAACAGTAAACACTTGATGAGATGGCCCAACCGATCTCACCCCTTCTGCAGATCCTAAATGTTCTGAGAAATTTACACCTTCGACATGTCATAAGGTCTGCATTCAACAGTATGACAAGTCACAGAAGAAGTATGGAAGAAGTTGGAACACTTCATTTTATTTTAAATTTTTACAAAAAAAAAAGAGAGAAAGAGGAAAAGAAAGCAAAGAGCACTGCAGATAAAGGGAAAGTGGATCTAGAGATTGCCAGCCAGCCCTTTCCCATGTCGACGGGAGGCAACAAAGCCCTGGAAGAAGGATGGAGAGGCTCCAGCATTCCCCTCAAAGTCAGACTCCGATTCTTCTTCGAAGTCAGAATCAAACTCGTGAACAGGGAAAGAGATGGAAGGCCTAATATTTTCCAAGCCCTTCAAATTGAAGAACTTGAAAGCCTTGTCCCGATGCTCCCGGAACCCCCGGTGGTACAAATCCAAAATCGCCTCTGCAACTTCATCCTTGTAGGCGGAAGAAGCCATAAAGTTTGAGATGGCCTTGGCCACCTTCTTCCTAGCCTCCTCCCTCTCTGTAGTGGCTACCTCAACTTGTGCCTTGGCCTCCACCAGGCAGTCCTCCAAGACCCGGATTTTCCTCTCCAGGTGAACAATGACCCCTTGCGGGTCATCATTGTCGCCTCTCCGGGGGGCCTTAGAACTAGGCTCACCCTTGGATAGCGTCTCGGAGGCTCTCTTCATTGCCCCCTTCTTAAGTTCGGGAATGTTGAACTTCATTCTGATAGTATGCTGGAGAAGGAAGGGCAATTCCCAAAATGGGATTCTGAAATTTTGATGGCACCGGGAGAGACAGGGTCCTATTTAAAAAAAACCTGCACCCACGAACGGCCACAGGAAAATGTGCTCCACGCCTTTTCCCAGGCACACCAAAGGATACCACGTGTCATGATGACACCTCAAAACCCAGGTGACCGCCTGGGAATGGTATGAACGCCAATAACTGCTCTCGAGGATGGCAACTGTCGGCGCTTTGAATCCAGAATGGTCTTCGTCGCATGATGATGACATTAATGGCCTCCCCTCAGAAAGGGAGGATATGGCGGCACCTGGGATGCACGGAGATGCGACCGTTCGAATATTTATGCTCTCGACATGGACAACAAAGATCATGCTCAATATTTTTCCATCAATGGCCAATGGGAAGATGACACCTGTTTGCCATGTCCTCTCCAGAGTAGAAGAAATGATTGCAGTGAGTAACTGGCATCAACCAAACCTAATCGAGGTCAATCATCGACAACGGCATCCCAATATTACTTTGAAATTCATTTTCGACGCCAACCTCAAATCAAATAGCCTTTGGCTCACCCATCAACCAGAAAGGATCAAACCAAAACGAACCAATTTAAAAAACCAAAGTTTCTTATTTCAAGGATGAAAAACTACATCCAAAAGGAGGATATTACAAATAGCTGGGAAAAGGAGAAATTACAACAAAATTACATCTTGTCAGCCTCTCTGGCAGTCAAAACAGGAGTAAGGGTCAATGCTTTCTCAAGCTGGGCCCTCGAGGCTACAGATTCATTCTCTGGAATGGCGAGCAAGGAGAAGTCCATGCCAAGGTAAATTTTCTTAAGTTTACCTAGACAATCGGCATAACCTGAGGAATATCCTTCCAACACTGCCTTGCTTGTCTCGTCTCTAAACACATGGGAAGCCCTGTAAGCTTCAATAGCCCTGGAAGATCTCTCTTCAGCCTGTGCAGCCCTTTGGACGGCCGCCAAAAAGTTTGTCTTCAGTTCCTCAACCCTCCTCTCCGATTTGACCAGACGAGACTTCGACTCCTCAGCATCTCGTAGCACCTTCCTTAGCAACAATTCAAGAGAGGCAACCTTCTTCCTTCTCTCCTGTGCAATGATCGCCACCTCAGCCGCCTGTGCCTAAATGGTATTCATCTATCTCTTCAAAACATCATTAGAGGCGACGGCCCTATCCCTCTCTTCTTCTGTAGTAGCTCGAAGCTTCTCGGTGGCATCCTTTTCAGCTACGGCTAAGGCCATCTAGCTTCGGAGGCCTTCGCCATAACCAATGGATTCACGAGCACCTTTCTCCAATAGAGAAAGGTTGCAAGAAATCTACAGAGCAAGGGGCACCTATGAAATCAGTTCAATCAACGAATGCGGATAGGTGGCGCACATGATTAAAGGTTACCTACTATATTCCAAGAAAGAGGGCAGGTAAGGGATCCCCGGATTCCACCTTCCCGGTTCCACTCACAGGGGTATCACACCCCCCTGGCCCCTTTCCTCCTACGACTGGGGCTACTGGCTTAATATCTTTAGCATGAGGGGGAGCCCCACCAACATCTTGAGGGCTCGATCTCATAGATGGTCTAGCCGCCATGACCCTCCTAGGAGTAATTGGCTCCTGAAGAAGAACCTATCTCTATAGGTTCATTGCTCTTGGCCTTGGCACACGGCAGCGCCAGCACGTATCTTTGCCTTCGATCTGATCTCCTCACTTGAAAACCTCTCATTGGTTTCCCTCTGGCTGCTCGCCTGAGCTGCGCAAGGTTTGGCCTCATGGCACAACAAACCCTCAGAGCGGCGCAAAAAGGAAAGAGCATAAATGGCATTGCCTGATGCGAATGGCAGATGATCCAAGGGTATCGAGACTAGCGAAATTCGAAAGCCCTCATTCGCAATGGTTTCCTAGGTGTGCCATGCGCAGGAGCCCTAATGGGTCAGAGCCTCAACTAATATGCTGGAAGGACCATTGAAAGGCTGCAACCATGACGATCCCTATTCCCACATGTAATTACCATCGACTTGATCACCACTACCTCTCCAAGCAATGACATGGCAGTCAGCACTCCTGGTAAACCGGTAAGTTAAAGGTTTTCTTTACATGGATACCTCTTTATCTGCTTTGCAGCTTAAAAGGAGAAGCTTGCATTTGCGAGAAAAGACTCCACAAAGGGCAATGTGATTCAAATCATCATCAAAAACCAACAACATTACTTAAACCAAGTTTAAAGATGCAATACAGAATACATGAAAAAGGAAAAGCTACTTGTTAATTCAGAAGAGTTTGCCAGTTACATGCCAGAGGAAAGAGGAAAAGAGATACAATGCCATACAGATCCCTAAGGATCGGCCGGAAGAGATTCAGCATCGCAAGATTGGAGCAGCCTATCAATTTGCGCAGAAAGGGTTTCCTCAACTTAGGCTAGGTCCAGAGAGTCTCCAACCTGGGCCCCCTCTTCAGCCTGGATACCCTCTTCAGCCTGGGCTCCCTCTTCAGCCTGAACTCCATTGTCGACTTGGATCGGAGTTACATCCAAGTCTTCGACTGCGATGTGAACTTCTTTCCTTAGGCTTGGCACCTCTTCGACTTCTTCGGCTTGGACCAAAATTATGCCCGGACCCTCGACCACGATTGGGATCTCCTCCCTTGGGCTTGACATCTCTTTGACCTCCTCTACAGCCTCGGCCTCCTCCTCCTCTTCTTCTTCCACTATGTCAAAAGTAGGGATACTAGAAAGATCAAGATTAGGGAAGACCCTACTGACCTTGGCAAGTCCATCGTTGAAGCCATGTTGATAGCTGTATAAAGTCACTTCGTTCATTTCCTCTTGGAACTATGAGGACTTCCTAAAATTAGCTACAGCTCTATCCACCAGCTCTTTCATGGCTTCAAACTCTCTCCAGGCCACTTCAGACTCCCTCCTAGTTGCTTCGGTCATTTCCTCTTGGAACTACGAGGACTTCCTAAAATTTGCTACAGCTCTATCCACCAGTCCTTTCATGGCTTCAAACTCTCTCCAGGCCACTTCGAACTCCCTCCTGGCTGCTTCGGACTCCAAGGCTGCCTCTTCGACTCTTAAAGATGTCTTTTTGGCTCTTAAAGATGCCTCTTCAACCCTCCTGGTTACCTCCTCAGCCACCTTGGTCAGGCCATTCATCCTCTCCTGATTCTTCTTGGCAGATTGTTCCAAGGAGTCAATTTATTTTTTATTCTTCCTCAACTCTGCACCTTGTCCCGTGATTGTCAAATGAGCACTCTTCAGCTCGCCCCTCAGGCCACGAACTTCAGCATCCACATGAGCAAGCCAGTTCTTCATGGACTACTTTAGTTCTTTGGTCACCTCCTTCTCGGCCTTGGCCACGTGGAGTTCCTCCTTTAGGCCATGGAGGCTATCAACGTTCCCCAGGCCCTCCTTCATGAAAGTGATGTCGTAGACTAGCTATGTCAACAAAATAAGATCACAGACCGAACAACCCTTTGGACAAAGAAAAGATAATGAAGATCTCACCTGTTGCAAGGAGGAGAAGGCAGAATCATATATTCTGGCGAGGCTTCGACATCAGACGACTGCCAGATCATGAGGCAGCAGAGTATCCTTTAGCACCCACCTAGCCATGGTGGGGACTAACAGACACCCCATGGGGGAAAGCTCCGAAGAGTTAATGGGATGGCTCCCAGCTAGAGAAGCCTCCTGAACAGGCTCCTTCTCGACTTGCGGTGCCTTGCCCCAATTCACCACAGGGGGGCAAGGTGGTGGCACGTCAACCATCAGAGACGGACTCTCCCTAATTTGAACTGAAGAGATAGCCGCCGGCAAAGGTTCAACTAGCTGAGGCCCTATTGGGACCTCCATCATCGACACCCCGTCTCCCCCAGAGGTTCCTCTGGAGGATAAAGTTCTTATACTCCTCTCAGGATCATCCCTTTGATCCTTCTTCCAAGCCTTCGATCTTAAAGGAGGAGCCTGAGCTGTCCTTTTCTTGGAGGATTAGCAGAGCCAGCCCAAGTTAGGCTTCATTCCACCACCTGCAAAAAGAAAAATCCCTCTGAGTCAACTGGACTACAAAAGAGATGAAGGAGAAGAGGTGAAAAACTTACACCATTTATACCTAATGCAAGGAATTTGTTGATCCCTGCATGATGGAGATTCCTCTCCTCAAATAATTCATGGATAGGAACGGCCTCCAAATCAGTCAGTAAGTCATAATCAGACTGATCGGCCGCCAAAACAATTTTTCCTTTGTTGGCAGCTAAGCGCGGCTCCTTCCACTCGCTGTTGAAACCCCACAGTTTGACAGACAACATAAAAACAAAGTTGGGCTTCCACCCATGGATGGTGCTGGGCATATCCTTGATGATCTTGCAACCAGGCCGAGGACCGATCACCCACCATCCATGACCATGAAAATCCCTCTTGAGAATAAAAAGGCCAGTAAACAAATTGATCCCGGGGTTCACATTGGCTATGTGACACCGGACCAAAAATCTATAAATTTCTAAATACTATTTGGAGTCAACTACGCAGGCACTACTTGGTACAGGCAAAAAATCTTGATGAAGAAGGGATGTAGAGGAAATTGAAGGCCAGCCTTCAAGTGGTCTTCGTATACAGCCAGACACCCAGCAGGAGGTTGGTTCACCCGTTCCTCAGATGTGGGAAGGATTAAAGGGAACCCTTCAGGAACATGATAGCATTCTCGAAGGTGGACAACCTTTTTCGGTGAAACAGAGCTGGGAACTAACTTCGGACTCACCCCATTATCGGCTCCCGAGGACCTGACCTTTTTCTTTTGGATTCCTACAGTCTCAGCCATGATAAAAGAACGAGACAAAGAAACAAAAGGAAGATTCTACCTGCGGAAGGGACTGATGTCCAAGAATGGAGATGATGCAGGATGACTCTAAGATTGCTAAACATGCAGGAAAAATAGTAAAATAATTTTTTTTTAATGATTTTTATAATTTAATTTGTAAGCTAAATTTTTAAATAAAAGTAAGAACTAGCAAGAAGAAGAGCAATGCATAGAATCATCGTATCGCATGCAAACTCATGCAAAATAATAAATTCCACGACCCAAGAATTGAGAAACTCCTAGACTAGGATAGCTAATCTTCATCAAATCAGAAATTAAAAGAAAGGAAGGATGTTACCAATCAGTGATTTGAAGAACTTTCGATGAAGAGATCACACAACACTCTGATTGGAGTCTGGATGATGAAGTTCGGTTTCCTTGATTAGATGGCTGATTTGGATGGTTCCGGATGCAAGGAAAGCCTCCTCTGGAAAGGTGAAACATCTCGGGGATCCTGCAAAATGTCAAGGGTCAATCAAAATAGCAAGTAAGAAAAGGAATGGAAACTAGGTTTAGAAGGAATCAGGTAAGGGATTAGAAGCTGGGCTGTTTGAAGCTTGTTAAAGATCTCCTTGCTTGGCAGCCTAGGGCACTCCTTCTTGGACGTGTGAAGGCTTGGATGGCAGTGAGATAGGGCATGGAAGGATGCTAGGGTAGCAAGAAAACACAAACACAAACCAAAGAACCAAAAAAACAAAGTAACACAAGCTCGTAAGCTCAAAATAAATTCATCAAGGTTTTGATATCATGAATAAAAGTTGCTTACAAGAGGGAGAGGGGTGTGGTATTTATAGAGTTCCCATACCCTCTAACTAGGGTTACACACTTGGGTTATAAGTCCTCTTCCAGATTTGAATACAAGTCCTTTCCTAGCTAGGTTAGAAAAATAAATCCCCATTAGGTTAGGAATTGACCTAGTCTTCTCCTTTTTCCTTCATGCTTTGACTATTCCACTCAAGGACACCTCTTGGACTTGGTCAACACTTCAAGGATGCCTAGGAGGGCATGTTGGGCTTCTAGGGGCAGCAAGGGGCCGGCCCAAAGGGGCTTTGGTGCATGGGTTTGGGCCTTTGGAAGCTGGGGTGGCCTGGTAGCCTGGTAGCAGGAATATTCCATGGAATCTTGCTTTTTTAGGGCTTGGACTTGGCACCTGGGCTTGATTTCCTTGGGCTAGGATGTAGGTAGACCTCTGAAATCATGGATGCCTTGGTTTAAAAATATGCTCTGGTATCTAGGGAGGAATCTGGGCATCTGGAGGATATCTGGAAAGAATCAGGGTTTCTGGAAGCATCTTGGATCCTGGGTTGTCACACAAGATCCAATGGACTGATGTAGCGGCCTCTGACTTCTAGATGTGGCCTAGTGGAACTTTAAAATAGGGTGACTTCCTCTCTTGTACAAAAATTGGGCTCATACTAGATTCATAATTGATGTACGGGACTCAAAATACTGACTAGGTTGAGGGTTGAGACAAATCAACTAACCTCAACTTATTACAGGACTCAATCTTAATTGAGTCCTGTAATATTCAAAACTTTGACACATAACTAATTAAACCATATAGGATCCAGGAATCTCTGTCTGATCCTCGTGTCCCCACCAATTCTCCCGGGACGGGAGGAACTTGACCCCGTCGAGTATGGGTCAATTTGGCTCAAGGAGGGTCTGGGTTGAGGCACTGTAGATCCACACCAGCATTCCACAAGTCCTCAGATTCTAGCTGACCTTGCCACCATACCAAATATCGTTGATAGTCTCTATCCTGGGTACCGATGGCTTGATCATCCAGAGCTCTCTCAATCATTTCCTTACCATAAGGCCAAATTATATGTGGTCGCTCTGGGATAGGTTCTCTCTCAAAGAATGGGAGTGGCTCAAGGGGCTCACTGGGTATCACTACTGGCTCCCTAGACTTTACAAAGTCTGAGATGATGAAAGTGGAGCTAATATCTAAATCAGGTGATATCTCAGGCACATAGGCATTGGGTCCACTACTATTCATTATTTTGGATGGGTCAGCTTCGCGAGTAGAAAATTCTTTGACAGTCACAAATCCTTTGTAGAAAATTCTCTCTCTTTGGGAATTAGTCAAGTTGTTATTTAGTTTATTAGTTATGTTCAACTTTTGACTAATTTCATGATGCATATACTGTGTAGAGGCTAGTGTAGGTGTGGACAGGTATATTGGGTCTGTAAATTTATCGGACTCAAGACTAACACCTAATAGACTCGACTAGACTTCCCTATCAAAAAAAATTTATTGGACTATATGGGCCTAAACTTTAACAGACTATAGGTTCTCTAGGTTTAACTCTGGTTTGGTATGCACATGAAAATATGACATGAGCTCCTAATAGATGTTAGAGGGTCTTCCAGAAGTAGGAAGCAAAATGACAGACTCAATGAATGAATGCAATATGCAAACCTCTGTAAAATGCATATGAATGGTTAAAGAAACATAAGAAGATCAAGAAAAGGGTAGAAAATAAGAGGTAGGTTTAGGGTCAGCTAGATAGGGTAAGAAATAAGAAGATGGTTTAAGGTTAGTTGGATAAAGTAGAATATAAGAAGGGATATCAGGGATTAATCCTAGACTAATGAGGTTAACCTTATGGGGTTGATGTCTATCTAAAGGGTTTGCATAATGGAGGAAATGGTCATTGATTTCAGGGAAGAGATCATCAATGGGAACTACAGGATGGGATTCTTCTTGAGGGTACTGATAAGCTAAATCCTTAATAAAGTCATCTGGTTTAAGAAATTTAGGACAGGGCTCTATACTTGGGCTTTCATCCAATGGCTCCTCAGAGAAGAGTCTAATAGTAGAGTTGGGTTCTTCATCCTTTAGCTGCTCTTCCTCTACAGTTTGGATGTGGTCAGGGTCTACTGGGTCAACTGGTCTTGGGTTGGCCTCTACCTAGGCACCTACTGGGTCAACTAATTCTATGTCTTCTATAGAAAACTCCTCTTCTTCTTTCTCATACTATTCCACTAGGCTTGGGTTAGCCTCATATATCTCCTCTTCAATATCATTCTGGTGAACTAATGAGGTGGTAAGAGGGGGTTGACTAAAGAAAAATTGACTAATACTCGGTTCATCTCAAGGGATACTAATCTTATGGGATTCAGGGTGACAAGGGAAAAAATGATTGGCACTAGGCTGATTCCTATGGACTATGAGTTCTTGAGGTTTAGCTCTATAGGTCTTGCCTAGGGTTCCTACTTGGTCATCTAATGGATCAATCCTATGGGTTAATTGATTAAGCCTATCAATTGTTTGGGTGTTCGTTTGGGTCATTTGGTTGAATCTATGGTTCATTTGATTTTGGGATTGGGTCAATTAGGTTATCTGGTAATTGGTTTGGTCAAGTTTAGTATTAATTTGGGCATTGGATTGGTTTAGTTGGGCAAACTAGTTTTGAGATTGGGTATTGGCTTGGTTCATTTAGGTAGTTAACTGGGCAAGCTGGTTCATGATGGCTTCAAAATTAGGATCCATGGCTGAGTCGATTTGGGGTTTAGACTTATGGTATTGGGTTCCTAATCTAGTGGTCATACACTCAATCAAGTAATCAGAATGGAATGGTGTAGCCAAGCATGCAAAATAGGTTAGCTTAATCTAGGGTTTCCTAGACCTAGAGCTAAAACTGGGTGAGTCAGCTCAACTTACACTTAACCCAGCAGCTAATCCTTCCACTGGCCAGGTAGGGGGTGGGGTGGTGGGAGGCTCCCCTTGCTTGTCACAGGATCCTAATTATAAACCACCACTCCACTTAGGTCATTCGACTCTGGACCCCCAGCCTTAAACACCAGCTTTCAGTAATAGCTAAAGGATTAAATGCATTAGTTGGCCCACACGATTCGGACCCGACCTGTTGGTGTCACCTAGCCCTCTAGGAAAAATTAAATCTAGTTAATTTTAATTAGGCTTGGGTTAGAATGCTGGTAGTTGTTTTGGGCCCAGGACAGGTGATGAAATCCTGCCCTAATGTTAGATAGAGAAATGCCCTTAAGATTAGTTTAAGAAGATGATGAACATTCAATGGTCCTGATGCAATAAAAAATAATCAAAAAAATAAAATATATATTTTTTAAAATTAATTTATGAGATATCAAGTTAGTTTTAAGTTAATTGGGGTTAGCAAACAAAATTTGGCTTGGAATTGGGGGTTTGGAAGTTGATTAGGTTAGGTTGAGTCAAAATGCAGAAATAGCAGAATTCATGATATTAGGGTTTCAACCGATGCAAAATTTGACATAGATTTTGATGCAGTAAAAAATTAAAAAAATTATAAAGAAGAGGATGGACGATGATGATTCTACCTACCAAATTTCATGAAGAAAAAAAAATCAAATGATGATGCAAATCCTAGGGTTTTCAGACTGTAGCAGAAATATCAGAATTTTTGTTAGAGTTTCTAATATGCCGAGTTTTAATGATTTAGTTTTTTTTTATAAAATTAATTAAAAATTATGATAAAATAGAGTGCTAAACATAAAACAATGCATGCAAATCTCATGGAAAAATAAAATCCCTAGGTGGTCAAAATCAGATGAAAAACATGAACTTAATGCAGTGCACAGGATGCAAAAAATTAGGGTTTGTGATTCTGATGCAGATGCAAGCTATCCTAAACCCGCTCTGATACCAAACTAATGCAGGATGACTCTAAGATTGCTAAAAATGCAAGAAAAAAAATAAAAATTTTTTTTTTATGATTTTTATAATTTAATTTGTAAGCTGAATTCCCAAATAAAAGTAAGAACTAGCAAGAAGAAGAGTAATGCATAGAATCATCATATCGCAAGCAAACTCATACAAAATAATAAATTTCAAGACCCGAGAATCGAGAAACTCCTAGATTAGGATAGCTAATCTTCATCAAATCAGAAATTAAAAGAAGGAAAGGATGTTACCAATCAGTGATTTGAAGAACTTTCAATGAAGAGATCACACAGCACTCTGAATGGAGTCTGGATGATGAAGTTCGGTTCCCTTGATTAGATGGCTGATTTGGATGGTTCTGTATGCAAGGAAAGCCTCCTCTGGGGAGGTGAAACATCTTGAGGATCCTGCAAAATGTCAAGGGTCAATCAAAACAGCAAGTAAGAAAAGGAAAGGAAACTAGGTTTAGAAGGAATCAGGTTAGGGATTAGAAGCTAGGCTATTTGAAGCTTATTGAAGATCTCCTTGCTTAGTGGCCTAGGGCACTCCTTCTTGGATGTGTGAAGGCTTGGATAGCAGTGAGATAGGGCATGGAAGGATGCTAGGGCAGCAAGGAAACACAAACACAAACCAAAGAACCAAAAAAATAAAGTAACACAAGCTCACAATCTCAAAATAAATTCACCAGGGTTTTGATATCATGAATAAAAGTTGCTTACAAGAGGGAGAGGGGTGGGGTATTTATAGAGTTTCCATGCCCTCTAACTAGGGTTACACACTTGGGTTATAAGTCCTCTTCCAAATTGGAATACAAGTCCTTTCCTAGCTAGGTTAGGAAAACAAATCCCCATTAGGTTAGGAATTAACCTAGTCTTCTCCTTTTTCCTTCATGCTTTGACTATTCCACTCAAGGAGACCTTTTGGACTTGGTCAACACTTCAAGGATGCCTAGGAGGGCATGTTGGGATTCTATGGGCAGCAAGGGGCGGGTCCAAAGGGGCTTGGGTGCATGGGTTTGGGCCTCTGGAAGCTGGGATGGCCTGGTAGCCTGGTAGTAGGAATATTCTATGGAATCTTGCTTCTTTAGGGCTTGGGCTTGGCACTTGGGCTTGATTTCCTTGGGATGGGATGCAGGTGGACCTCTGGAATCATGGATGCCTTGGTTTAGGAATATGCTCTGGTATCTAGGAAGGAATCTGGGCATCTGGAGGATATCTGGAAAGAATCAGGATTTCTGGAAGCATCTTGGATCCTGGGTTGTCACACAAGATCCAATAGACTGATGTAGCGGCCTCTGACTCCTGGATGTGGCCTAGTGGAACTCCAAAATAGGGTGACCTCCTCTCTTGTATAAAAATTGGGCTCATACTGGACTCATAATTGATATACAAGACTTAAAATACTGACTAGGTTGAGGGTTTAGATAAATCAACTAACCTCAACTTATTACAAGACTCAATCTTAATTGATTACAAAATTTTCAAAACTTTGGCACATAACTAATTAAACCATATGGGATCCAGGGATCTGTATCTAATCCTAGTGTCCCCACCAGGAGAAAGCTGGGCCAAAACTGAAAGTGCAAGGTTGAAGAAGCTTCCTCAGCCGGACTTTTTCTCCCTCTCACAAAAAGACAGAGGCTTCAAGGTGACATCTCGATAAACGGAACCATTTTCTTAAACCTGCTATGAATGCTCAAGATGGTTGTGCAACCCCAAAATGGCTCTAAGCTAATTTGACATGGAATAGACCAAAGGTCATAATCCGCATAAATCATTGGCCAAGGTGGAGCGCACTTCTCATCCAAGGGACAGGGAAAAGCCACGATCGACGCTCAAATCCCAGCCAAAAGATTGGTTGAACCATCGCACAGCAATAAAAGGAGAGACAGTCCCAGGTTCACCCGCTCCTTTTTCACATCCCAATCAGGGGATGACAGCTGTCCATCACCTGATTCTCGAATCAGCCGGTAGTTATGGTAGATGGTCCAATCAGAGATTTTGTGATCATCCATTGCACCATCCCCTAAGAGGAAAATGACAAACCAGTAATACTCTCACTCCTCGAGATAAATCTTCACTTCGAAAATTGAGAGTAGGGGGCAATTGTTAGGATATGTCGGTCCAAGCATAAGCCAACCATCGACTTGACCGTTTGAAGATATTTTTTCCTAACCATGCATTTTAAACCAAGGTGTTCGGAAGAAACTAGGCAACTGGTGAGCAAGTCGAGATCGAAGCACTTAACCCCATCCAAAAAGCAAGTCTACGGCCCCTATCGAAGATAGGGCCCCCGGCCCAAACTAAAGTGTGATCTTTGCTGTTGATCGAAGACACAGTCTTCGGCTTATGACGAAGACATCAGCTTCGGCCTACATCCAAAACAAAGTCTTCAATCTTTGTCAAGGGCGTAATCTCTGATCTGTCTCAAAAGAGTCCGAAGATGAAGACATTTCTCCAATTCGACTACAGATATTTTCCCAAGAGGAAAATCTGAAGATAGATCTCCAATCTATCTCAGGTCTCTACGAACACAATGAATGATGGTTACTATCGACTATCTCCAAGAGCACGGTCACAACGCGTGACTCCAGCGGCAACGTCCCCGGTCTATCCGGAACCATTTAGTAACCATTCATGATTGCAAATTGAGGGGAAGGAGTTAACTCCCCCATCGTAACCACTGGAGGAAGGATGGAACCATAGGCCGGGCAACTAATTACAAATAACGGTAAGAGGGATGCTACTGGTAAGGCATAAGATACTCCTGAAAACCTTAGAGTCTTTTCCTTCTCTATCTGATCCTCCTCAGAATCTTCCCCATTCTGTGATTGGAGCCCGTCTCTGACTTAGGCATCGGAGTGTCCCCCACCGGAGCAACTCCGGCTAGGGGTTTGTTTTGCAGGTGAACCAGGGAACGGGCCTGTGATCTAGTAGCTCCGCCCGGTCAGAAAAGGGACTCTATGCCAACACAAATGTTTGCCCTCCGACATTAGTTCACATAGGAACCGACCAAGGACTAAATCCTATCAACCCTTGCCGTTGAATTATTTTTCCAAAATTGAGCCCTTCTCAAGGATTCACTAGATCCCTATTCTTTTTCTATTTAACTCTTCCTCATTTTCTCTCCTCGCTTGCTTGAATTTTTACTACACTTGTCATAACTAATGGAAAGTTTCTTTTAAAGACCCTCATATAAGTCTTATTTATAGATAGAGAAGAGATCCACCAGAATAAAGTGCCTCTTGATCACACACCCTATTTAAAATATCGCAACACTTACGAAGAGATGTCTTGATGCAAAAGGACTCATGATGAGAACATCACCCAGCACAAATCCTGGTGCACATTTTTGAGCAGATATTTATTTTTCTTTCATTTTACCTGGGTGTATGGAGATTGGACATATTATTTTTATTTTATTATTCTTGTATCCAATTGATGCACGGATCTCATAGCATGAACATTAAATTAGTCTAGAGTTTATTTTAGATTGATTTGAGTCTTAGAATTTTGCTTTATCTGGTCTCCAGTCTGTTGGAGAGTCCTAAAGTTTTGGTCTTCAATTTGTGGAGGACTAGGGCCTATATAAAAAAGTCTCATGTATTATTTGAAGATTGACAAAAATATTGAATAAAAATATTTGAATTTTTCGATTCCCTTCTTCCTCTCCTTCTTCTTCCTCCTTTCCCTCCCGGCTATTTTGTTCTTCTCCCGCCCTCTTCTTCTCTCTTCTTTCTCTTCTTCCTTGGTCGTCTTCTTCTTCTCTCTTCTTATTTCTCTTCTCTTTCTCATCTATTTCTTCTCCTTGGTCCCTCTCTCTCTTCATCTTGTTATCTTCTTCCCGCTATCCCAAGCAATCTGGAAGTTAACAACACTCGAACACCCCTCATGGCACCGACAGGCCAAGCTCCTCCCTCCACGACACCGACGCCATCTCCAACCTATAGAAGCCCGAACCAGTTGACTGACAGAGGACCAACTCCATCCACTGCTCCCTACCTCCGCCCGTACTACTCTTAGCCGAATCCCATCACTCATAACTGTCGTGCTGCCCCTTTTTCCCCACCGCACCATCACCAAATGCCGGAACAGAGCCATCCCACCTTCTTCCCATGCCACTGCCTTCATTCCGGTGACATCACCACCTCCCTTTCATTCAGATAGCCCACGATCCAAACCCCATCAACTCGTGGAATAGAGCCATGGAATCAAGCCTTTGCACCATCAGACCTCCCTCCCTCCGGTGATCTCTTCGAGACCATCGATAATTGTCTCCTCCTTTGTCCATGACATCTCTCTCCAATGCCGAGCCTAGCCATCCTCTCCAAAGCCAATCCCTATTTAGAACAGTCAGAGAAGCAAGGTCGGGACTTCTTAGCCGACTTCAAGCTAAAAGGAGAAAAAAAGAAAAAAGAAAAGAAAAAAAAATTGGAAAAAAATTGGGTTTTAAAATCAACATTTTGGGCTTCACATTGTTGAGTTCCCAAACATGCTAATCACATGGTGCACGATCGAAGAGTCTGCATGCATTGCAGAGAAATTATAGAAGACCGCACCAACTAAAATTTTGGATTTATTGAATTAGATCTAACCTTGTTCTATTTTGAAAAAAACTATGACTGTAATTATTAACTTTTGGTGTTCTAGGTCCAAGAACTTTACCAGACTCTCTATTTAGCCAAGATCACAATCCAACTTGGTCAATGCCTCCTCTTCCAGTTTCGACCACGATCAAGTTTGTAAGCATCCTTTCCACTTAAATAAATTTAATGATATTGGTAAAAAGCTGTTTTCTTTAATTTTATTAGATTTGTATATTAATTGCTTGTGCTTAGCCTAAACTTATGGGTAGTTTTTCAATCTTCCATGATCCTATTTTTTTAAGATTTAGGACTTTCATCATTGCTTATAATTATTTGAAAAAACTCAATTATAGCTTAATCCCTTCCATATTCATAAAAAAAAGCTAATTCTAATTTATAATTTTAGCTTGCTAATAATTAAATAATAATAATAATAATAATTGCATTAGCCCCATATTTGCATCCCTAGATCAGGCTATCCTGCATCCCTATATTTGCATTGCATTTATATAAAAAAAATTTCTACATTTTTTAGTATTTAGTATATCTTGCGCACTCTTTAGTATTTTAGAAAGTCTCATCCATAAAAAATTCTAAAAATTATAAAATTTACTATGTTAGAAAATATACTCATAGCCGAATAATTCTACAATTGTGGATTCCTAAAACTGCTTTAAAATCTATGCCAGATTTGGAATTAAATTTTCAACCTCTGTTTTGAAATTCTGTAACTTGAAATTTTGGACAACCTCTATTTAAACCTAAAATCCTGTTTCTAGGAGAGTCAAAAAATTATAAAATTGATGTCCCTAAAATCTAGACTCGAATTAAAAAATTTCTATGTGTAAAAATTTGAAAAACTACTTTAGGATTCATGCCAGTTTGATCAAGAACTTCTGATTGCGTGCACAAAAATCTGCAGTCTGCAAAACTATACAACATCTATTCTTTTGACAATTTCCGTTGATAGGATTATCAAAAAATTATAAAATTTGTAGTTATGAAAACTAGACTTGAAAAGGAAGAAATCTGTGTTTGAGAATTTTAAAATTAACTCCTAGATTAGAACTAAATTTCTCTGAAATACTAGTCATTATATTTTGAAAATTCAATAGAGAGCTTGATTATGATCCTTGTCGTGACCCTTGCATGACCACTAGGTCAAGAGGATAATACCATTCTGAATCTCTAGAATTAGATAATAAGATAAATCCTAACCAAATAACTGCATTTTTTCAAGTCCTTAATAAAAAATTGATAATCTGACTATCCTTTGTCAGAAGAATATATTAAGAATAGAAAATTTGGAAGATAACCGAGCTAATAATGATCAAATAAGAAATACCCTTCTTAGGGCTATAGCACAACAAGAAATCCAAAATTTTAATGGGGATAAAAATCCATCAATTCGACATCAACAAGATTTTGTTGAACAAGATGAACGAATTTTGCATAGTATTAAAGTTGAAGCCTTGAGTTTTGTGGGTTGATTAGATCCCAAAGAGTATATTTATTGGAAAGTAGATATGGACCAGTATTTTGAGTGGTATGATATGTCCAAAGAAAGAAAAACTAGATTTGTTAAAATGATATTATTAGGTCAGGCTAAAATATACTGGACTAATATTGAGCGATTAGCCATGCATGGAAGACATGAATCTATTAGGACCTGAGTTGAAATGAAAGATAGACTTCGTGAAAGGTACCTACCCACTTCTTACCACCAATGTCTCCTTGATTAGTGGCAATGACTGACCAAGGGTAATAGGCTTGTTAGTAAATACATCTCTAAATTGATGAATATCTTATGAGGTGTAATGTGATTAAAGATCCCTCTGTCACTCCATCTCGATTTTGAGCTAGATTAAGAGATGATATTCAGAGTGAACTATTTATGCAAGAAGTTTATAGTCTAGAGTAGGCTTACCAGTTTGGCTCAAGATTATGAAAGATTTCATAGGACATCAGTTACCCATCAAATTGAATATCAAACTCCTAGAATATTAGGACCAAGATAGTAATAATCAGACCTCTACCACTCATTCGTCGTAAATAGCACCACTGTATAGGAAGGATGATAAAGAAAAAAGCTATTTCAAGAGAGATTCCCCGAGCTAATAGTTCCAAGATTCAATGTTTTATGTTTAATGAGTTAGGTCACTATACGAGTTAATGTCCCTCGAGAGCTTTATATATTAAGGAGCCTGAAGTAAAAAATATTAAATATAAACATGAGGGAGAAATTTATATTATTGATCAGAGTTAGCAGACACCTATGAAGAATATAATACCACCCAAGAGGAACCTTAATCATTTCTTACATTAGAAAATAGACTTAAAGTGATTAGATATGTACTCACTGAGCCTAAAGAAATAGAAGATTGGAACAACACTGGTATTCTTCATACCCTTGATAGTCAAAATGATAACATGTGCAAGGAAAACATTGTTAGTAGTAGCTGCATTGATACCATCTCTTTTAAAGTCCAAGATTTAGTACCTATGGTTCACTCGAGTTCATATGATATGACTTGGACAAGTACTCCATCTATTTCTCTTAAGCATAGGTATTTATTGAATCATATTTATCCCAAAGAATTCTATATTATAGTACATGTCCTTAAGTTTTGGAGGCATTATTTGCTTCCATGAGAATTATCCCGTATTCAAACTACAAGACCTTTAGGTTTTATAATTCACAAACAAATTTAACTTGAAAATCTAGAAAGTGGTTTGAGTTCCTTCAAGCCTACACCTTTGTCATATGGTATAAAGTAGATGTAGATACCGAAGCTGATGTATACATCTTATCGATAGTAAGTTATGGACTTTAACAAAGAAAAATATACCTAGACTTAAAAAAATAAAATAATAAAGTAATAATATTATTATACACTTATTACTCATGCATGTTAGGATATTTGAATCAACCAAAGCATTTGCATAGCATGTAAAAGATCTGTATAAAAAAATTATTAAAAAAATTAATGTCAGTAATTAGATATATAAATAATTAGTTGATTCACATCGACGAGCTCATAAATTTTGATATAGGAGATTATGTTATGATACAAATTATATTATAACAATTTCCTTTTGGAATTGTTAAGAAACTATATGCCTGAGGAGGTCTTTTTAAGATTTTAAAAAAACTGGAATCAAACACATATTATGTATGTTGCCACCTGGATTGTCATGGCTCATAGCTCCGGTGTGTCAGGTTCCTCCCACCGTGCGCTCGGCCTCCGGCCTCGTGAATCGGCTCCCTCCATCAGGCAGACCTGCAAAATGGGGGAGACCTGGGTCGGAAAATTCGGCGAAGACACTCCGACGATCAAGTAAGTGGGATGATCGAGAGGAACAGAAGACCTTTGAGGTAGAGAGCTTGGGGAACTCTCTGCTTCTAGAGGGTGATAAAAATGGAAGATAAATGGAAGATAATGCAGGATTGAAGAGAGTTTGTCATCTCTTACCCCCCTTACCTTTTCATGCTGGTCTTATGCAGATGAGCGACTCTTATTATTTGGGGAGGCGTGCTGGTCTTGGTATAGACCTGTGAGGCTTCTGTTGGCCTGAGAGGTTTAGATGGATCGGTGAACCTCCTTCTTCTAGGTGGTTCAGGAAGTTGGTGAAGGAGCACAGTGCCTTGGATGGGGCAATCCTTCCTGATTGGTGTAAACTGTGTGTTGTTCAGGTAGCTTTTCCCAAGAGGGGGGTGAATTAGAAATTACAAAATTTCTTGTAAGTATGTACACAAGTAATTCCTTTTAGTGGTTGAGCGTTGTGCTAATCAGAGAATAAGTGCAGAAGCTGAAAAGTAAGTAAAGCACAACACAAACAAAACAAGTTTAGAGTGGTTCGGAGTAACCCAGCTCCTACGTCCACTACCCAAGTTCACCACTCGAGATTTTCACTATATCCCCCAAATCGGAATAAAGTCAAATTATTTTTCAGGCTCACAATCCCAACCTCTACACTTTGGTTTTTAAACCGGGCTCACCAAAGAAACCCACACTAGGTTTCAAGAGGTTCACCTAGAACCTCTACACTTTGGTTTTAAGTAGGCTCACCAAAGAAACCTATTTGGTTTTTACAACCGGGCTCACCAATAACCCAAGTATTCTAAGAATAGAATGAAAAGCAACAGAAATAACAAACTAGGTTGTCTGGTGGTTGCCAATGCAGCTCTAGTTGATGCAGAACGAAAGATCTGATACCAAAAATGATGTAGAACAAAAAAGATGATGCGATGCGGAAGTAAATTAAAATTAATATATATATATATTTTAATATATTTTCAGAAGTCGGCTTTGACTCAAAGGAAAGATAAACTAATGTTGAAAGAAACTAAGAAATGACAGAGAGCACAATTAAAAGGAGTGGATTATCAGAGTAACTCAAAAGTAGGATCGCTGGGGATTGAGAAACCCCCAGATCTAGGGTTTGCTCTGAGTTTCAACGAAACAGACAAAGTGAGAAGGGAAGGTTCTTGTTACCTAGCAGTGATATCTCTCGTTGCTTCAATTGGAGGACACTCTCGAGCAGATTGTAGGATCCTTGGAGATGGGGTATCTTCGCAATGGATCCTCGGATTGTAGTCCTATGGCAAAGTTGGCCTCCTTCTCGAACTCAGGATCTGGAAGAAGAAGAACAAAAGAAGAACCAGAAACTCAAAGAAAGACACTGACCTGAGGACTTAATGAAGATTGTTGGATGTAGAAGTTCCGGAGATCTTGATACTGATCTGACTCTCATTTGAACTGTCTCTGTAGTTGAAACAGTTGATCTGAACCTGGATGCTGGTGACCGGCTTCGATGTGGAAGAGAGGGGCCGTGGGATGAAGATGGAAAATTAGGGTTTGGTGGTGGTGGAGTAGAGATGGGTGGACTAAGCTAGGGTTTTGGGGTTGGAGATCTCACACCTCCTCAAGGTTCCTAGGGAACCCGGATTTACTCCCTCACGGAGCTCAACACTTGAATACAAGTGCGGAAGAGAGAAACACAAAGTTGCTCACACAGAAAATTTGGTTTCATTCATCTTCTTTTTTTCAAGCTTACATGGGGGTTTAATTTATAGGCCATTACAAGAGAGTAGGGTTTTACATCTTCCCATGTGGGACTAAAGAAGGGGATCTTCAAATTAGGATATCAATCCCTACTCATATGGCCAGCCAATTAATTCCAAAGTTGATTGAAGCTTCAAAAAAGGAAAGTGGGTGGCGCCTCCTTGTCTTGACCTCCAAGAAAATATTTTTTTCCTTCTATTCTTGGCCTTATTTGGAAGTGTTTGGGCGCCTCTTAACCTTGCCCTCCAAGAGAAAATTTGTTGCCTTTTATATCTGGCTTTAGTTGGAATGATTAGGGCGCCTCCTAACCTTGCTTTTCAAGAGAAATCTCCTTCCTTCCATGGCTCAACCCTTTTTGGATACCTCCTTTTCTTTCTCCCCAAGTTATGTCTTTTTCTAACTTTGTTTTGAGTATTTCTGGCAGGTAATGGGCGCCTCCTTGAATTCCTCTCCAAGAGAATTTCTTCCCTTTCATAGTTTGGTTCTTTTGGGAAGTCTTGGGCCGCCCCCTTGATTTGTGGATCCCTGGTGGATTTCTCCTCAATTGGCGCATGAGAGAGGGGAGCTGCTATCTGTGGTGTGGGGACCAAAGCATGCTGGATAGAGATGTGGCGCCCCCTGGACTCAGGCGTATGGCTGGGAGTGTGGCTAGGAGTGTGGCGCCCACTTGCTTGGCCTTGGGAGAAAATGTAACACCCCAGGTTGAAGCCCTAGTCCATTACTGAGTCAACATGACTCAACAAAATAAAAACATAGGTAATACAGACTCACGCTAAAATTGAGTTGATCAAGTCAACCCTTATTACAAGCCAAAAAAAACCCTAATTCTTCGGGCAAGGTTAATCAGAGATCCAGATGGAGCTCTGAAGTCTTCTTCTGAGTCTGGTGCCCGCACCAATTCTCCTAGGGTGGGAGGAACTCGACCCTGTCGAGTATGGATCAAGTTGGCTCTGGTATCTCTCCAAGAGGTCTGGGCCCAATTCTTGTAATTCTTCTCGGGAGATCCAAGAGTCATCAAAATCTGGCCTTCCTTGCCAGCGGACCAGGTATCTTTGGTATCCTCGATTACGAGTAGAGATAACCTGATCATCCAGGATCTTTTCAATCTGCTCTTTCCTCACAGGCCAGTTTGTTGGTGGACACACAGGGTTGGGTTCACTCTCAAGAGCAGGATTAGGTTCAAAAGGCTCACTGGGAATCACAGCTGGCTCTCTATACTCTACTAGGTCTGTAATGTTGAAAGTGGAGCTAATGCCTAGTTCTGGAGGCAACTCGAGCACATAGGCATTGGATCCTACTCTCTTCACCACTCTAAATGGTCCAGCTCCTCTAGCATGTAACTTTCTAACGGTTCTAGGAGGAAACCGTTCAGGCCTTAATCTAATCATTACATAGTCTCCCTCAACAAAAGTTTTGACTCGCCTTTGAGAATCAGCCAACTTCTTATAAGTTTCATTACTTAAATTTATTTTGGCATGAATTTCTTTATGCAAGTCCTTTACATGCTATGCAAGTGCATCAAGAGACTTGTGTGTGTGGACTAATAGTGAAATCAGATCAAGTGGTGTGTGAGGCTTGTATCCATGAATAATTTCAAAGGGACTCTAGCCTATAGACCTATTGATAAATATTATATGCAAATTTAGTCCTGGACAAAATACAAATCCCAATTCCTGGTGCTCTCAATCAAACCAAAATCAGAGCCAAAGCCTAGTAAAGGGTCAAGAAAAACTAAACTAGACTGACGACGCATTCCTAAAGAATGGACTTTATTCCAAAGGAACCCTAGGTCTAAACCTAACAAACTAAGGCTCTCTAGGTTTGACCTTGGGTCGGAGGAGGGCATGCAGAGCATGAAAACTTATTATGGATGCCTAGTAGGTGCCATAAGGTCTTTCAGAAGTAGGTGGCAAACCTAATAGGTTCTAAGGAGTCTTGCAACCTAGAGATCTCAGTAAAGTGTAATCCTATAGCTCTAGAAACATGAGAAGATTCTGGGAAGGGTAGGAAATAAGAATCAGAGTTTTGAGGTGGCTTATCAGAAACAAGAAACAAACCTTGGTTATTCAGGATGACCTTAAAATGAGGACATTGTTCTATAGGTGCACTCATCCAAATCTCATGATTTGCTCTAGGAGGGTCTACAAGTGCAAGTTCTAGGGTAGGCTAGGTGCTCCTAGAAGGTGGAAGGTTATCAGGAAGGTCTTTGGAATGTTTATCTAAAAAGTCCTCTAAGCTACTGTCTTTTTCTTGTTCTTGGACCTTCTCAATGGGCAATTCTTGTGAACCCCTTCCTTCTTCACACTTCTCTATCAGATTTGACTCAGGGGTGTCTTCTTTGGATTCCTCAATGAGTTCAGAGGTATTCTCACTTAAACTCTCATTGGGTGCAATTTCCTCTTCCTGAACTTCCTCAAAAGGGTCTTCTCTTAGGGTTAGCTCCTGAATTCCTTGAGTGGCAGGGGTCCCCTCAATAACCCCATCAGGTAGGAGTTGGTTAATTGAATTATCGGGAGAGATATCCTCAAATTCTTCTTCTTCATATTCATCTATCAAACTTATGTCAGGCTCATATATTTCTTCCTCAATCTCACTGAAAGGTTCTAATCTATTCTCCTTTGATTCCTCTTTAAGTACGGCTCTAGTCAGGTCAACTAATTTTGGGATGGCCATGCCTAACTCCTTCTCAGTGTTATCCTTCTGGTCAAGAGGTGACACAAGTGGGAATTGACAAACAAAAGTCTGGTTCACTACGGGTGTCGGATCAATCAGAACTTGACTCAAGTTGGTAGAGGTTGGCTTTAAGTCCAAAGTACTTGATTGGTTATATCTTAAAGACCACTCATAGTCTTGGGCTTCTTGGTAGGCTCGGTCTAACTTATTGGTCTTTTCAAGGCATAGCTTCCTATAAATGTCTGGGTGTAACCCAACCCTAAACCTCGATGTGATCTGAGCTTCGGTCTCAATGGTATTGCATTTCATGTCATACCACTGGAAGTCCTCGATATATTTAGACACAGGCCTATTACCTTGTCGCAATTGGTACCATTGGTCTAAAAGTCTTTTCTCATAGGATCTACCTAGGTACCTATCTCTCAACTTACTTCTCATATCTCTCCAAGTATATATTTCCTCTTTTCTTTGATAACACTCATGCTCAATAGCATACCAATGCGACCTAGCATGTTTGGTGAACTTGGTTTTGGCCGACCTAATTTGTCCTAATTTCGATATGTTAGTGCACTCAAAATACCGATCCATTTGTTCTTCCCACTTAATATATGTCTCTTGTCTTCCATCAAAAGTGGGTGCATAAGGTTCGGTGTTCCTAACAAGTCCCTTTTCTGAGTCAACCAAGTATGGATATAGGCTCCTAGGGTTATGCTCGGGATCACGGTATAAGGTCCTCCTAGGCTCCTGGTATGGGTGAGGTTGGGGCCTATTAAATTTTGGATCAGGGGTCCAATTTTGATGTCTATGTTTCTCAAGTCCCTGGGCTCGGTCTCTAAACTGGGCAAAACCCTCATTCATATCCTGACTCAATTTGGTCATACTTTCGGTAAGAGTTCTAATCATGGCCTTTAAATCAGGTTGGGTTTGACCAGGTTGGTAGGGTACTTCGTTCCGGGTGGACATGATGATGCAAGCAAGCACACCAAATGAGACTCGACTGAAATGACTACGGGCTAATTAGACCTAGAGCCCAAACTAGATGCCCAATCAGAGTGGCAAGCTAGCCTGTAGTAACTCGGGACTCAGCCAGGAAGGTGTAAGGGGAGTGTTAGGTCCCTAATTGCCAATCCTAGACACCAATCAGAGATTGGCCAGGTAGGCGGACCAGCAAACAAGCCCTTCGGGATAGAATCCCTGAACCACCATTCTAGACACTGAGTACAAAGCATACACAGAGTAATTAGACAAACTGACTCAACATTAGCCTAGACCCGACTTGTTGGTGTCCCTAGCCCACTAGGGCAAATTAAGTCTAATAAATTTTAAATTAGGCTTAGCATCGAATGAATGGGTGGTGGTTTTGGGCTAAGGAGAGGTTATTAACTCCTCCCCTTATCTTAGATGCTCAATTGCCCTTAAGATGAATTAGGAGATGATCACTCAAAAAAAAAACTGAAATGCAGAAACACAGAAACAGAGTTGCTGTAATTTAACTCTCAGAAATTTCACGGAAACCAATAAATCACAATAAAATTATGTAAAATAGTTTCAATTATACTGGTTCCAGAAAAATAAAAATCATACAATCTGGAGTTATCTGTAATGAGAAACAATTCCTACAACAGAGTAGTTACGGACTGAAAATAGGGTGCTTCCCCCGTTTACAATTCCTGCTACGAAGTTATAACCCAACGGATCCCCTACACGCCCTAGGAACACCCCGTGGAATGAGAAGAGAAGGTTTGTACCTTGCTTCGTTCCTAGGACCGGACGTCCTGGGGAGTCTACTTCGAGCAGACAAAGTAAAAAGGAGAGAGACTTAAAACAAGCAAGCAAAACAGAAACCCTAGACTTGGCTCTGATACCAAAAATGATGCAGAACGAAAGCTCTGATACCAAAAATGATGCAGAACGAAAGATTTGATACCAAAAATGATGTAGAACAAAAAAGATGATGCGATGCGGAAGTAAATTAAAATTAATATATATATATTTTTAATATATTTTCAGAAGTCGGCTTTGACTCAAAGGAAAGATAAACTAATGTTGAAAGAAACTAAGAAATGACAGAGAGCACAATTAAAAGGAGTGGATTATCAGAGTAACTCAAAAGTAGGATCACTGGGGATTGAGAAACCCCCAGATCTAGGGTTTGCTCTGAGTTTCAACGAAACAGACAAAGTGAGAAGGGAAGGTTCTTGTTACCTGGCAGTGATATCTCTCGTTGCTTCAATTGGAGGAAACTCTCGAGCAGATTGTAGGATCCTTGGAGACGGGGTATCTTCGCAATGGATCCTCGGATTGTAGTCCTATGGCAAGGTTGGCCTCCTTCTCGAACTCAGGATCTGGAAGAAGAAGAACAAAAGAAGAACCAGAAACTCAAAGAAAGACACTGACTTGAAGACTTAATGAAGATTGTTGGATGTAGAAGTTCCGGAGATCTTGATACTGATCTGACTCTCATTTGAACTGGCTCTGTAGTTGAAACAGTTGATCTGAACCTGGATGCTGGTGACCGACTTCGATGTGGAAGAGAGGGGCCGTGGGATGAAGATGGAAAATTAGGGTTTGGTGGTGGTGGAGTAGAGATGGGTGGACTAAGCTAGGGTTTTGGGGTTGGAGATCTCACACCTCCTCAAGGTTCCTAGGGAACCCGGATTTACTCCCTCACGGAGCTCAACACTTGAATACAAGTGCGGAAGAGAGAAACACAAAGTTGCTCACACAGAAAATTTGGTTTCATTCATCTTCTTTTTTTCAAGCTTACATGGGGGTTTAATTTATAGGCCATTACAAGAGAGTAGGGTTTTACATCTTCCCATGTGGGACTAAAGGAGGGGATCTTCAAATTAGGATATCAATCCCTACTCATATGGCCGGCCAATTAATTCCAAAGTTGATTGAAGCTTCAAAAAAGGAAAGTGGGTGGCGCCTCCTTGTCTTGACCTCCAAGAAAATATTTTTTTCCTTCTATGCTTGGCCTTATCTGGAAGTGTTTGGGTGCCTCTTAACCTTGCCCTCCAAGAGAAAATTTGTTGCCTTTTATATCTGGCTTTAGTTGGAATGATTAGGGCACCTCCTAACCTTGCTTTTCAAGAGAAATCTCCTTCCTTCCATGGCTCAACCCTTTTTGGATACCTCTTTTTCTTTCTCCCCAAGTTATGTCTTTTTCTAACTTTGTTTTAAGTATTTCTGGCAGGTAATGGGCGCCTCCTTGAATTCCTCTCCAAGAGAATTTCTTCCCTTTCATAGTTTGGTTCTTTTGGGAAGTCTTGGGCCGCCCCCTTGATTTGTGGATCCCTGGTGGATTTCTCCTCAATTGGCGCATGAGAGAGGGGAGCTGCTATCTGTGGTGTGGGGACCAAAGCCTACTGGATGGAGATGTGGCACCCCCTGGACTCAGGCGTATGGCTGGGAGTGTGGCTAGGAGTGTGGCACCCACTTGCTTGGCCTTGGGAGAAAATGTAATACCCCAGGTTGAAGCCCTAGTCCATTACTGAGTCAACATGACTCAACAAAATAAAAATGCAGGTAATACAGACTCACGCTAAAATTGAGTTGATCAAGTCAACCCTTATTACAAGCCAAAAAAAATCCTAATTCTTCGGGCAAGGTTAATCAGAGATCGAGATGGAGCTCTGAAGTCTTCTTCTGAGTCTAGTGCCCGCACCACTAGTGAAGCTCAATTGAATGCTCTTCAATGCACTTCAATGGCTTCCTTGCTTTCTTCAAAAGTTGCTTCAAGCTTCTTATAAAAGTTGGTGAAGGCTTGAAGACTGACTTTAAAGCTCAAGTTCTCTCTCTTCTTACTTCAATAAATGTTCAATAAATGTTCAACAACTCATTAGTCTCTTTTAGGATGTTCTCATACCTCATTTATAGAGACTTCAACTGCCTTCCCTTGATTTTGAACGTTGTAGACTGTTGGGAAGTGACAGGTTACCATTGGAGCACTTTGGGATTCAAACTCAGAATTCTGGAACTAGCCATTGGGAGGAGACCCCGTCATTCCAGTCGACTCGGACATCTTCGAGTCGGCTCGGATCAGCTTCGGGTCGGCTGGGTTGAATACCAGTCGGCTATGTTCCACAGTCGAAAAAGTAGTTCACTTTGGACAAGTCGGCTAGGCTGAAATCCAATCGGCTCGAATCCCTGAGGTTCTCAGAACATTCTCAACCAAGTTCTAGACGAGTCGGCTGGGACTTGGTGCCAGTCGGCTGGGTCTGTGTGCCAGAGATTTTCTTTCTTATGCTAGTGCCAGAGTCGACTGGTTCCTCCATCCAGTCGGCTCGAAATTAGTTCTTCACCCATACCAATTCCAATTCTCCAGAACTTACATCCCAAGCTTTGAAGACTTCCTTAAGTTCTTCTTACAACAATATCAAGAGAAAATGAAGCTTGAAAACTAGTAGAAGTAACCCTTTATCTTTGATTCAAATAGGAAATTTTTGTTGGATTCTTCTTTACAAGATTCTACTTACTTACAACTCAACACAAAGAAATAAAGATTGTAGGGTTTAAAAAATATGTCAAAGTAGTCGTCCTACAAAAACTTGTCAACCATTTGAAGAGTTGTTAGATAACCAAATATATGCTCCACTGTTTTGTTATCATCAAAATCACTTCAGGGTTCAACAATCTCCCCCTTTTTGATGATGACAAAATACTAGGCATGAAAAAAAATCTATTCTATTCACAAGTATAGATGTATATCATAGTAAGCATTTATACTTGTTTGTCGTATCACAATATTAACTATATTCTCAAATGAGTATCAATGTATGGTATACAGTTATACCCAAAGCCAATTCTATAAAATGTAAGTGTCAGAGAATAAGTACTTCTGTGTATTAAGCAACATTAAGCATTGACAGTTAGATGTAATTAGTAGAGAACAGAATATGAATCATTGAAGCAAATTAAACATGTATTTCTCCCCCTTTTTATAAAATTTCTAATCAATGTAAAATTTCTCTCCTTTTTATCGTTTATTTGAATACTTTAGTAGAAAAAATATGCAATATTCATTAAGCTCCCCCTGTCTAATTAACTTTAGCAGCTCTATTCCAATTCTATTAAGTTTCTTCTTTCATGCACTTTATTGTATATTTGTATAATAGTTCTCCCCCTTTTTGTTATCAAATCAAAAAGTTATGTAATTAAGCTCAGATTTTAAGCAGATTGAGATTGTATTAAGATTTGTTTGAGATAATTTCACTTTCTTAAATTAGAGAGAGAATCCTATTAAAAAAAAATTAGAGAGTTTTAACAAGATAAAAGAAGTACACATGAGTCCAAAAGGATATTCATTGCATTTCTATTAAAGATTTAGTACAATAAACATTACACAATCTTCAAAAAGTTTCTAAAAAGTACAGAAAATACCAAAGACCTACTCACTATCAGATTCTTCCTTAGGTACATTGATAGGCATACTTGCACCATATCAAGAAGCAGGTCTAGGAGGTCTACTAGAAGATGCATGAGGTGGAGGTGCTCTAGGATGGTGAGAAGTGGTAGGACCCCTAGAGGAAATAGGAGAAGGATCATATAGAGGTCTAGTCCTAGCAGTGACCTCCAAGGATCTAACAGTGCCACAGATTGAAACCATCTCCATCCATATTGCACCAAGTTGCTGTTCCTTGTCCTTGAGGCTTGTAGGTACCTTGTTCACAGCCTCTTTCATTTCACCAATTTCTTTTTGCATTGTTACAAGTTCAGAAGCTTGGACATTAGCAAAAGCTTCAGCATATCCTCTAAGTCTTCCAAGTTCTGATATGATAATCCTAATGCCTCATGTGTAGTCATCTGCCATTTGTGTTGTTTCTGCAATTGTTCCCAAAGTGCATTTGGCTTCATTCAACTCAGTTCTATACTCACTTAAGGTTGCATCAACTAAATTCTTTATGGCTTCAGAACTAGAAGAGATAAGGTCTAGGATAGGTTGAAGCTCCACTTGAGGTGCAGATCTTGAAGTTTCTATTGCTTCAACTTTTCCTTGCAAATTTGTAACATGTTCTTCTAGTTTAGAAAGTCTACTATCCATTGACTGTTTTAGATCACCAAAAAGTGAAGTGATAGTTCCTGTCAGTGAATCAGTCAACGTCTTCATCTGATCTTCAATTTGACTTTGGATGTTTGGAGGATGTGAAGCTACAAGAGTGAAGTCAGGTAAAGGAATATCAGCTGTCATGAACTAAGATGCAGGCATATCAAATTCTGGGAAAGGTGTATCAGTCTCTTCACAAGTGGCAGCAGGTTCAGGAATGAGAGACTCTTGTTTAGGTGCAGGTGCAGTGGAGGTTCCAGCTTCAACAGTAGCAGTACCAGCAGTTTCTTTAATTTCTTCTTCTTCTTCTCCACTGCTCGAACTACCAATTGCCCTGATATTGGTTCCTTTCTTTCTCCAAACACCTTCAACTAGAATGTAACCCATTCTTTCTTGTGACTTGGAAGTATAGATATCAGTGTGGTGCAGTTCAACTCCATCCTCACCTTCCAAATTCACTCTTTGAGACTTGAACAGCAGGGTTAACATCATTCCATAAGGTAAGCAGGCCTTAGCCTTTCGATAGTCTCCTTCATTTGCATAATGATAATGTGAGATAAATTCACAGGAGTCTTTTCTATGATGTGTTCCATAAGTCATAGGTCCTTCTCAGTTATCCAATTAAATCTTCCAGTCCTTTGCACAATTATCCTATAAATAAAATAATGCAATAGCCTTATTTCAAGAGATAAAGTGTTGGCAAAGATAGATTCAATTCCACTGACATCTTCCTTGTTTAGGATAGTCCTCAAGGCCTTTTCTCTATCCTCAATTACTAGGTAGCTCACTCCATTAGTAGGTAAATCCAGTAGACTGTGCAGAACTTCTTCATTGATAAACACTCTTCTTCCTTTAATTGTAGATTCAACATGATTTGTACCTACTCTTAAATTTTCATAAAATGTCTTAACAAGTGAGGGGTAGGTTCTTTCATTTAGAGAGCAAAACTTTCTCCAGCCCTGATCCTCAATTAGGTCACCAATCTTCAACCCTATCTCCTTAATAAATTCAAAGTTGATACGATGGCCAGAAGTTACTGGTCTTGGGGACACTGAAGGGATTTGACATGGAACAATGGGAGCAGCCCTTGCAGGTTCTTTCTCAAGTTCTTCATGATGTATAGTGGTAGTCAGCTCTTCTTGATGCCTCTTAGTTCTTCTTTCCCTTTCCACAGATGGAGCAGCTTGCAAGGAGCATTTCCCGGTAGCACGTTTAGGAGCCATTGCTAGAAAAGAGGAAGAAAGGAGAGATTGGAGAGCTTAGAAGGGAGAGAGGAATATTTGGAATAGGATTAGGAGAGGGACGAATGGTTAGAAAGATGAGTTGGAGGTTAGAAAGCTCGGAAAGGGGTTTAAAATCCAAAATAAAAACTTAGGCGCGATAATCCAGTCGACTTGAAAAAGCCCTAGAGAGGCTCGAGCCGGCTAGGCCAGAACTCGCCCAAAACACACAGAGAATCCAGTCGACTCGATTTAAGAACCAGTCAACTCGAACAGGGAAATCAGGTTTTAGAAAATTTAATCACAAACCTAAGAGATTTTTGGAGAAAATTTCTAAGGAAATTTAGGCTCTATGATAGAGAATGAAATCAGGAGGTTCTCTAGATGATGTTTCCTTAAATTTGAAGGAATTAGATGATGGGGACATCGCTAGCATGGATCCCGGAGCAAGCAC
Organism: Areca catechu; assembly: GCA_021397845.1. Taxonomy (NCBI): domain Eukaryota; kingdom Viridiplantae; phylum Streptophyta; class Magnoliopsida; order Arecales; family Arecaceae; genus Areca; species Areca catechu. The sequence goes on from CM038050.1 coordinate 61,157,246, forward strand.
GAATCCTGGAGCTGCACGAATCTCGGAGGATATCCAGAATAAATTAACTTGGGTTTATCTTTTTGTTTGAAATTTAAATTAGGATTTGGTTGGTTAGGATTTAGATATGGATAGGTTTATCTTATCCTATCTTGTATTTGAATTTGAGTCATCCTTATCTTTTTATCCTGTATTCAAATTCAAACGAGGGTTGGACAGGTCTATAAATACCACCCTCAGTCCTTTGTAAAAAGTAAAGTTTTTGGAGTTTAGTCAAGTTTTGGGAATGAAAATGAGTTTTAGAAAAGAGTGGTTTTTTTATTTCACTCCATGAGGAGAGGGTGTGAGGCCCAACCCCAGGACATGATGTGAGGTCATGCCCAGTTATCCCCCTTCCCATTCCATCTTCTCTATCCCCTCGTGGCCTTTGAGATCCATCCTAGCGCCTCCATGTATCGAGGAGGGTGTAATATCCTAGAGGTGAGAGGTCTCTTCGTTAGGGTGAGTCCCAAAGTCCATGAGATCCAGATCCCTATCCTACATCCCCACTATTCCTTCGCCACCCCTAGAGAAAAAAATACCAAAAAAAATAGTACCATAATTTAGATGACTTCTAGGCTCACCAACGATCCTACCTATCCCTGTCCCTCATCAATTTTGGTATCAGAGCCCAGAAAATTAGGGTCCCTTCATATCATCCCATCCTAGATTTTCTTTTTATTAGCCATCTTTCCCCTCCCTAGATTCAAAAAAAAAAAAAAAAAAAAACCAAAAAAAATAGTACCCTAATTTAGGTGACTTCTAGGCTCACCAACGATCTTACCCATCTGTCCCCCATCAATTTTGGTATCAGAGCTAGAAAATTAGGGTACATTAGTATCTTTCCAAATTTTCTCTTACCAGCCATCCTACCCTTCCGAGATTAAAAAAAAAAAAAAATCAGATCTCCCAACCAGTGTCTTCCCTCTCCTGTGATCCATTGCCCACTGCCACCGTCGCCTAACCACAGTCCCCCCACCTTCTCCGGTGAACTACCGCAGCCACCGCATGCCCATCTTCCCCTCCGATCTGGTCATCCCCAAGATCTGCAATCGCCTCAGCTGGCTCGTGGCTGTCCACAGCAGCGTTCTCGTCTTCTTCCGCTAGCCTCCCATGGGTGCTCCCTGCAGCCTGCACCACCACCACATCCTCTTCGACAAGTATCACCCCGGGTACTTCGGCAAGGTCGGCATGCGCTACTTTGACTGTGAGTGCTTCTCGATCCCGTGGATGAGCTCGGGTTTCCGGCTCAAAGCTCTGGACTTCCTCGTGCGGTCTCCATCTATCTCACCTCGTAGACGTCTGGACCTCACTGGCCCGCACCATGGTTCGCCTCACCAAGAGCTTTCCCACCGACAGACTCATCTGATCGCCCATCATCTCCGGATCCGCCCGGAGTCGTCTCCACTGTCCGCCTTCTTCTCCAGAGCCTGATCTGACCCCACAAGTCGCTTTCCAGAGCAGAGAACCCTGGCTACCAGTCCCCCGTCGCAACCGGTGGCATCGACACAGGTGGATCCCGAAAAGGAAAGACCATCGAACCAATCTCCGCTGCCCTCGCCACCCCCTCCACCGTCTCCCAGAGCTTTCATACGATCTTCTGGTTCTAAGCTCTCGCATGCCGTCTCATTGCTCATCAGCATCCTCATCGCCGTCCGAGGACCACCCATCCAGATCCGATCACCGGCCCTCATCGATGCCCATGGTGCCCAGATCGAGCTGCTTCTCCCAGGCCGAGCACCCCCCCTCCTCTCTGCCTCCCGTGAAGCCTGACGTCGTCGCCACCGGTGCCCTCCACCCCCTCGAGGCCATACGCTCCGCCTCCTCCTCTGGCCAACACCCAATCCCGCCGGAAGACCCCCCCATGACTTAATTGGCACCGGCCGAGGCCATCCTCCGCCCCTCCATCGGCCGCCTCCCCTCCGGCTTCTCCGACGGTCCCCACACCTTCGGGCTCTCCCACCGGTGCCCCGTCCACCAACCTCACCACCTTGCCGACTGAAGTCCCCTCCACCCCGGGGGAGAGAGCACCACCATCGCATCTGTTGGATCTCGGTCGCTGGTGCAGTCGCCGTTGCTGGAGGAGAACCCATATTCTGGTTTTTCGCACGCCTGTCAAAGCAAAAAAAAAAAAAAACCCTGGCACGATCGTGAAAGCAGCATCCTACTCACGCTTCTCAGGGCAAAGCCGGCTTCCTTGCCGATTTCAAGCTGCATGGATTTCAAAGTTGCACGATTTTCAATGTTGTACAATTCTCGGAGCTGAACAAATTTCAGAATAGAGCTCCTTTAATTGATTGGATTCGGTATCATCAATGTCCCTCTTGATCCTAACTCAACGGAGTCGAGTTCTCCCCAGCTCAGGGGAATGATGGGGACATCGCCAGCATGGATCTCGAAGCAAGCACGAATCTTAGAGCTGCACGAATCTTGGAGGATATCCAGAATAAATTAACTTGGGTTTATCTTTTTGTTTGAAATTTAAATTAGGATTTGGTTGGTTAGGATTTAGATATGGATAGGCTTATCTTATCCTATCTTGTATTTGAATTTGAGTCATCCCTATCTTTTTATCCTGTATTCAAATTCAAACGAGGGTTGGACAGGTCGATAAATACCACCCTCAGTCCTTTGTAAAAAGTAAAGTTTTTGGAGTTTAGTCAAGTTTTGGGAATGAAAATGAGTTTTAGAAAAGAGTGGTTTTTTTATTTCACTCCGTGAGGAGAGGGTGTGAGGCCCAACCTCAGGACATGATGTGAGGTCATGCCCAGTTATCCCCATTCCCATTCCATCTTCTCTATCCCCTCGTGGCCTTTGAGATCCATCCTAGCACCTCCAAGTATCGAGGAGGGTGTAATATCCTAGAGGTGAGAGGTCTCTTCGTTAGGGTGAGTCCCAAAGTCCATGAGATCCAGATCCCTATCCTACATCCCCACTATTCCTTCGCCACCCCTAGAGGAAAAAATACCAAAAAAAATAGTACCCTAATTTAGATGACTTCTAGGCTCACCAACGATCCTACCTATCCCTGTCCCTCATCATTAGATTAAAGAATTTAAAAAGAATCACAAAGTCCTAATTCACTTCTAATTAGTTCAAATCTGTCTTGATTAAGAGGCTTAGTAAATATATCAGCTAATTGATCTTCAGTAGGAACAAAATCAAGCACTATATCACCATTTGAAACATGATCTCTAATAAAATGATATCTAATTTCATTGTGCTTGGTTCTAGAGTGTTGAATTGGATTCTTTGTCAAATTGATAGCACTTGTGTTATCACATTTAATTGAAATTTTAGATTGTGATACACCAAAGTCTTCTAGTTGTTGTTTAATCCATAACACTTGAGCACAACAACTACCAGCAGCCACGTACTCTGCCTTAGCAGTGGACAAGGCTACGGAGTTTTGCTTCTTACAGTGCCATGAGATTAAATTCAACCCTAGAAATTGGCATGTACCGCTAGTGCTTTTTCTATCTATTTTACAACCAGCATAGTCAGCATCAGAGAATCCAATCAAATTCAGGGTAGAATGTTTAGAATACCAAATTCCTAAATTACTTGTTCCTTTCAAGTATTTAATAATTTCCTTAACAGCAAGCATATGTGTTTCTTTTGGTGATGACTGAAATCTAGCACATACACATACACTATATAATATGTCAGGTCTACTTGCAGTCAAATATAATAAGGATCCAATCATACCTTTATATAGCTTTTGGTCAACATTGGATCCATGTTCATCTTTGTCCAATCTACAAGCTAGGCTCATGGGTGTGCTCATTGATTTGCTGCTCTCCATACCAAACATTTTGATGATTTCTTTGATGTATTTGGCTTGGTTGATGAAGATGCCTTCCTTTGTTTATTTTACTTGAAGTCTAAGGAAGTAGTTTAGTTCGTCCATTAAGCTCATTTCAAATCTCCCTGCATAAGCTTAGCAAATTCTTTACATAGAGATTCGTTAGTTGCACAAAAAATGATATCATCAACATATATTTGTACAACTAAGATATCATTACTCTTCTTTTTGATAAATAAGGTTTTATCTACATTTTCTCTTAAAAAATCATTTTCAATTAAGAAAGTACTAAGTCTATCATACCAGGCTCTAGGTGCTTGTTTCAAACCATACAATGCTTTGTTTAATTTAAATACATGGTTTGGAAATGTGTGATTTTTAAAACCTGATGGTTGTTCCATAAAAACTTGTTTAGAGATAAAACCATTAAGAAATGCACTCTTTACATCAATTTGAAAAAGTTTGAAATTCATGTAGCAAGCAAATGCAAGTAGTAATCTAATGGCTTCTAGTCTTGCTACAGGTGCATAAGTTTCATTAAAATCAATACCTTCTTCTTGGTTATATCCCTTAGCCACTAATCTAGCTTTGTTTCTTATTATGTTTCCTTGTTCATCTAATTTATTCCTATAGATCCATTTGGTACCTATTATTGGATGGTCAGTAGGTCTATCTACAAGTGTCCATACCCTATTCCTTTCAAACTGGTTTAATTCATCATGCATTGCCATCATCCATTTTGGGTCAGTCTCAGTTTTTTCTAGGCTATTGGGTTCTATTTGTGATATAAAGGCTAGGTAATCATGTGCATCCTTATTTGCAGACCTAGTCCTAACACCATGTGAATGATCTCCTATGATTAATTCTTTAGGGTGAGATGTTACATACCTTTAGTCCCTCGGTAGATCGGTGTGATCCTTACTTACCGTTTCTTCTCCGTCTTGAGTGTCTTTATCTTGAATGCTCAAGTCCTCCATTCCTTTTTGCAATATACCAGCATCATTATCTATACACTTTTCTTGTCTAGAAGGTGTAGGGTTAGTTTCAATAAATACAACATGTATTGACTCTTCAACAGTAAGAGTCCTTTTATTAAAAACCCGATATGCTTTGCTATGTAATGAATAACCTAGGAATATTGCATCATCAGCTTTAGAATCAAATTTTCCTAAATTATCTTTTCCAATGTTATGCACAAAGCATTTGCATCCAAACACATGAAAATAACTGATATTGGGTTTTCTATCATTCCAAAGCTCATAGGGGGTTTTCTTTAAAATAGGATGGATCAAAACATGGTTTAAAATATAACATGCAGTGTTCACCGCTTCTGCCCAAAAGTACTTTGGAAGATTGCCTTCGCACAACATTGTGCGAGCCATTTCTTCCAATATCCTATTTTTCCTCTCTACAATACCATTTTGTTGAGGTGTTCTAGGAGCGGAGAAGTTGTGATCAATGCCAAATTCAATACAATAATCTTCAAAAAAATCAATTTTAAAATTCAGTTCCATGATCACTTCTAATTGAAATTAAAGATACAAATTCAGTTCCATGATCACTTCTAATTGAAATTAAAGATAAGTTCTTTTGATTTGAAACCTTTTTATAGAATTTTCTGAAAACATGAAATGTTTCATCTTTTGAAGCAATAAACAAAATCCAAGTAAATCTTGAAAAATCATCTACTATCACAAGAGCATATTTCATACCTCCTAGGCTTGTGGTCCTAGTAGGTCCGAAAAGGTCCATGTGAAGTAGTTCAAGTGGTCTTGTTGTAGAAACTATATTCTTTGATTTAAAACTCCCCCTGGTTTGTTTACCCATTTGGCATGCATCACAAACATGATCGAAATCAACTTTAAACTTAGGCATGCCTCTAACAAGATCTTTAGAAATCAATTTGGCAATAGTGTACATACTAGCATGACCTAGTCGTCTATGCCATAGTAAACATGACTCTTTGGTCTTAGCATTCTTTGCAACTAGACTGGGGCTACTTGATATGGCAAGATCATTAAGATCTACCACATAGATATTTCCAAGTCTATATCCAATGAACTTATTGCTAGAATCTAAAAAGTTAGTTACAATACACATAGAAGATTCAAAGACAACCTTGAACCCTTTATCACATAATTGGCCTATGCTTAAAAGATTATGCTTCAACTTGTCTACTAGCAAAACATTTTCAATAAAAGTGATGGAAGTTATTTTGATCTTACCAATACCGATTATTCTTCTTTTGCCATTGTCTCTAAAGGTGACCATACCTCATTCTTTCATTTCAAGGGTGATAAACTGGTCCTTGTCACATGTCATATGTCTTGAGCAGCCACTGTCTAAGTACCACCTTTCTTCAATTTTTGGGCTGCAAAACATTCCTGCAAAACAATCAATGAATTCTTTTAGGTACCCAAGCTATCTTGGATCCTTGCAGGTCAGCAGAGGTGGTTCCTTTGGAAACCTAGATTTTTCTTACATTCTTATGGACATTTCTAGAATTATTGCAGTCAAAAGCTTTATGACCTATTCTTTTGCAAACATGGAATATAACTTTAGAGTTTTTAATAAAAGCAAAATTAGAAGTTCTAAAAGTTGATGCAGTTGATGCAGATTTTGAACCTTTTAAAATATAATCATTTTTGCTCAAGTTCTTAGGAACATACAATAAAGATTTTGAAGTCGAAACAGTTTTTGGTGCGGCCAAAGCTTTTTGAGATAATACGTTTTGAACTGGTACTTTAGAATTCACAAAGGTAGTTGCTGAAATCCTATTCATAATAGAAGTTTTAAAACTAATTCCAGCTTTGTTTCCTGAAATTTGTTATTCTTTTAAAATTAACTCAAGCTTATTTGAAGATAAAGTAAGTTTTTCAACTAATGGCTTGAGTTTTGTAACCTCCTTTTTCAGTTCAATATTTTTAGAAAATAAATCATTGTTTTTCCTTTCACATGAGAGATTTTCATTTTTCAGCTTTTCATTTCTTTCAGAAAAGTCATGCTGTTCTTTTTGCAACAAAAGGTTCTTTTCTGAAATTTTATTTTTCTGTTTGCGTAAAGAGTCATTTATATTTTTCAATGATTTTATCTTTACTCTAGCTTTCTTAAATTCAGATAATAGATCATGAAAAGCATAATTTAATTCATCAAATGTAAATTTAGTGCAATTGCTAGGGGATGTTACCTCATCTTCGAGACCCATTAAATACAGATTTGCAGCCTTGGTGGTCTCTTCTTCTTCAGACGAAGATGATTCTTCACTATCGGACCATGTGGCAACCATGGCAATCTTCTTCTTTTTCTGTCTGAATGATTTCTTCAATAGAGGACAGTCTGGATGAATGTGCCTCGGCTTCTTGCATTCATAGCATGTGGGGAATACTTCTTTATCTTTCTCTCTGTCCTTTTATTTTTCTTTTCCATAATCCTTCCTATGAAATTTTCAATTGAATCTTCCTTTCTTCCTTCCCATGAACTTTCTAAATCTCCTCATAACCATTGCGATATCATCATCTTCTAGGTCATCATTGGAGGAGGTGCTTTCTTCTTCAGACTCTTCATCATCCTTCTTTGATTCGGTAGCAGCTCTGAAGGCTATAATTTTCTTTTTCTTCTATTCATCTTCAGTTATGTGCTGCATAGTCAACTCGTGGGTGATGAGTAATCCCAGTAGTTCATCCAGCAGTACTGTGTTGAGGTCTTTGGCCTCTTGGATTGCTGTCACTTTGGGATCCCACTTGTCAAGTAAAGATCGGAGTATCTTCTGAACTAGATCAGCATTTGAGTATACCCTGCCAAGACTCTTCAAACCATTAATAATATCTGTAAATCTAGAGAACATGGCAAAAATTATTTCAGAAGGTTTCATTTTAAACAGTTCATAGTTATGAACTAAAAGATTTATCTTTGAGGTTTTCACTTGGTAAGTTCTCTCATGGGTCACTTCAAGTTTGTCCCATATTTTCTTTGCTGAAGAGCAAGTGGAAATTTGATTGAACTCATTTGCATCCAAAGCACAGTATAGTAAATTCATTGCTTTGGCATTCAATTCCCCCACTTTCATGTCATGATCATCCCAGTCCTCTTCAGGATTAGGGATGTCCACGCCATCAACTTTGATCGTGGGAATGTGTGGCCCTTTTAAGATAACCTTCCATAATTGAAAATCAACAGCTTGAATGTAAATTTTCATTTGTGCTTTCCAATAAGAGTAATTAGTGCCTGTGAATAGTGGAGGTCTATTTGTTGACTGGCCTTCGGCTAAGGATGTACTCATGGGATGAGCCATCATTCTTTACTCGAGTAATCAGAGACACTGCTCTGATACCAGTTGTTGCCCAGGTGGCTTTTTCCAAAAGGGGGGTGAATTGGGAATTACAAGATTTCTTGCAAGTATGTGCACAAGTAATTCATTTTAGTGGTTGAGTGTTGTGTTAATCAGAGAATAAGTGCAGAAGCTGAAAAGTAAGTAAAGCACAATACAAACAAAACAAGTTTAGAGTGGTTCGGAGCAACCCAGCTCCTACATCCACTATCCAAGTTCACTACTCGGGATTTTCACTATATCCCCCAAACCGGAATACAGTCGGATTATTTTTCATGCTCACAATCCCAACCTCTACACTTTGGTTTTTAAACAGGGCTCACCAAAGAAACCCACACTAGATTTTCATAAGCTTACCTAGAACCTCTACACTTTGATTTTGAGTAGGCTCACCTAAGAAACCTATTTGGTTTTTACAACCGGGCTCACCAATAATCCAAGTATTCTAAGAATAGAATGAAAAGCAACAAAAATAACAAACTAGGTTGTCTAGTGGTTGCCAATGCAGCTATAGTGAAGCTCAATTGAATGCTCTTCAATGCACTTCAATGGCTTCCTTGCTTTCTTCAAAAGTTGCTTCAAGCTTCTGATAAGAGTTGGTGAAAGCTTGAAGACTAACTTTAAAGCTCAAGTGCTCTCTCTTCTTACTTCAATAAATGTTCAATAAATGTTCAACAACTCATTAGTCTCTTTTAGGATGTTCTCATATCTCATTTATAGAGACTTCAACTGCCTTTCCTTGATTTTGAACGTTGTAGACCATTGGAAAGTGATAGGTTACCGTTGGAGCACTTTTGGGATTCAAACTCAGAATTCTGGAACTAGCCATTGGGAGGAGACCCCGTTATTCTAGTCGGCTCGGACATCTTCGAGTCAGCTCGGATCAGCTTCGGGTCGGCTGGGTTGAATACCAGTCGGCTAGGTTCCACAATCAAGAAAGTAGTTCACTCTAGATGAGTCGGCTAGGCTGAAATCCAGTCGGCTCAGATCCCTAAGGTTCTCAGAACATTCTCAACCAAGTTCTGGATGAGTCAGCTGGGACTTGGTGCCAGTTGGTTCGGTCTGCATGCCAGAGATTTTCTTTCTTGTGCTAGTGCCAGAGTCAGCTGGTTCCTCCATCCAGTCAGCTCGAAATTGGTTTTTCACCCAGACCAATTCCAATTCTCCAGAACTCACATCCCGAGCTTTGAAGACTTCCTTAAGCTCTTCTTACAATAATATCAAGAGAAAATGAAGCTTGAAAACTAGTAGAAGTAACCCTTTATCTTTGATTCAAATAGGAAATTTTTGTTGAGTTCTTCTTTACAAGATTCTACTTACAACTCAACACAAAGAAATAAAGGTTGTAGGGTTTAAAAAATATGTCAAAGTAGTCGTCCAACAAAAACTTGTCAACCATTTGAAGAGTTGTTAGATAACCAAATATATGCTCTAATATTTTGTTATCATCAAAATCACTTCAGGGTTCAACACTGTGACTTGGGGACTTTAATATAGCCCTCCTTGTAGGAGACGCACTGCAGGTCTGGCAGAAATGGTGATTTTACGTGTCGAGGCTGCCATCCAGGTTTTTTTCATACCTGTACTTTGCAAAGCATACCTGGAATGGTGTCAGATGGGTCGTGGCATGCGTATCGAGATGATGCAGGTGAATGCCCTCCATGCACACGGTTCGAGGTGAGCGATGCGAGGCATGCAAGAGTCTTTGCATGTGCATGGATCAAGGGGCGGCATGCAGAGTCTCTCCATGCACGCGGAACCCCACCGAAGCTGGGCACGCGGGTGTGCCAGACTGGACCGGCCTTCACGCGGGCAGAGTCGAACTGGGAGCCCGACTCCACGTGGGTGGAAGGTGCTACACCGGGCACTGCCAAACTAGGCACATGGGCATGCCGAACTAGGCACGCGGGCATGCCGGACTAGGCACCATGCACGCAGGGCATCTAGACTAGGGCAGATTGGTGCTGAATCGTGCCACGCTTCTGTGGGCATGGTCAGACTGAATGGAGGCACGCCGGATGGAGCCATGCATGCCGGATTGGACCGGAGAGCTCCACTTCGGAGTTGCGAGCAGGACTCCGTGCTGGCGGAGCCAAACTAGCTTGGGTGTCCTGCCGGGCTGAGCACGTGGGCTGAGGAGTACCGGTGTGCGCGTGCAAGCCGGATGGAGCCGGACTGGAGCTGGGTGCGTCGCGGGTGGAGGCGAAGCCAAAGTCGACCGGGCACCTGGACTGGGCATGGAGGTGAGGTGCCCTGGCATGGGCGAAGCCGAGGTGCGGACCCCTGCGGGCGACCGGGCACCGGAGCGGGCGGAGCCGGGGTGGTCGCGCATGCCGGACCGGAGTTGGGTGTGCCGCGGGCGGAGGTGGAGCTAGAGTTGACCACGGGCAAGACCCTGGCACGGGCTTGGTGCCCTGGGCAGAGCTGAGGTGCGGACCTTTATGGGAGACTAGGCATCGGAGCGGGCGGAGTCGGGGTGGTCGCGCATGTCGGACCGGAGCTGGGTGCGCCGTGGGCAGAGGCGGAGCTGGAGTCGACCGTGGGAGAGACCCTGGCACGGGCTTGGTGCCCTGGCACAAGCATGTGGACTGTGGCGCAGAGGTGTAGCCGGACTGGCACGTGGGCGGAAGGACCCCGTGCAGGCATGCCTAGCTAGAGCTGGGCATGCCGCAGGTTGAAGAGCTAGACCGCAGGCATGCCGCGAACGAAAGGACTCCACGAGGGCATAGCAGAGGCAACCTCGGGCATGCTGTGGGTGTGCCACGGGCGGAAGGACTCCGCGCGGGCGGAAGGACTCCGCACGAGCGGAAGGACCTCGCGCGGGCTTGCCGAGCTGGACCGACATAGGCTGAGATGCCAAGATGAATGGCCGAGATGGGGCCGAGGTGCCAACCTGAGCTGAACTGTCACTGGACTTCGTGCTTGGCCAAAGTGAGGCCAAGGTTGATGTGGGGCAGAGCGGCGGGGAGGATCGCTGGTGAGCGTAGAAGTCACCAGGAGATTAGGGCTTGCACTCAAGAACAAGGAATCAAGGCATCACACCCACTCCAATCTGGAGAAAAACTTAAAACTCAACCAAAATAAATTTTTTTTAATTTGTATTCATGAGAAGATGTTTAGTACAAGAGGGGAGGGGAGGTATTTATAGATTCATCCCAGGGTACATTACTTGAGGGCAAAGAAACCCTGACTTATGGGCTAAGAAACCCTGGTGGACCTGGTCAACAGTGAGCCTCTATCTTGGACTGGAGCTCTCTCTTGCGGGCCTGGCAGCATGAAAGGGCCCAAGTGCATGAAGGCCAGCTATGGTTGGGGGGGTCTGGTGAATCTCTGGGTCTGCTTGCTCTCCTCTTGACTTGAACGACTCAACTGGACTCTTGACTTGAAACAAAAGACTCACAGGACTAACGGGACTCAATTGGACTCACATGTTCCACTTTATTACAGGACTCAATTGGCTCACTTTGACTAAAGTGACACATGACTATATAAAATAAAATAAAATAGACTCTCGGTCCCCATCATTCTCCTGTGGTGGGGAGAATTCGACTCCGTCGAGTCAAGCTCAGTGGGGCTTTGATGGAACCGAATCCAAGCATATCAAAAGGCAAACCCATAAAACAGATACAATCAAATAAATCCAAAAATATCCAAATAAACTTGAAATAAAGAGGGGCTCTAGGAACTGTGCCACTCTAAAATTGGTGCTGCTCTGAAATCTATGCAACCCTGAAGATCGTGTAGCTCTGAGGACTGTGCACTCTGAGGAGTATGCAACATACAGCTTTGAGATCCCTATGGTCCTGCTCTAAGATTTGTGCAGAACTTAAAGTCAACATTAGAGAACGTGAACTGCTTTCATGTTCGTGCCAACAGTAGCAGGGTTCCTTCTTCTCCACGGACCAAAGCTGGAACGGAGCAAGGGGTGGTCTTCTGGCCGGATCTCATAGGCGATGGCACTGGAGGGTAGGCAGCAGCGCGGGGAGGCTTTGCCGGCGGGCTTCGTTGGCAACTGCACTGAGAACGACGGGGTTGCTTCCTCATGGACCGCTGCAGGGTGGAGTAGGGGAGGAAGTCCGGTGGGGCTCGTCGGAATTGGTGTCGGGCGTTCGGTGGCGGTGGGGGCACCGGCGTTCAGTGGCGGTCGGGGCACGGGCAGTAGGGGGCATCCCAGGTCTTGACGGGGCAAACACCCCACCTGCCGGCATCCCAAGCCTCTGCATCCTGCGAGTAGAGCCAAAAAATTGATGCGGGACACAGACTCAATGTAACCCTTGGTTATTTGGGAAAGGGAAACAACTAAACAAACTAGGACCGTGGGAGGGCTAAGAAGCCTCCCGGGACTAGGGTAACACTGAAAACTAAACTCCTAAAACAGCTGATCTCTTTTGGTTTTCAATTTTCTTGGTGGAGGCGGCGAAAGAAGGATGGAGATGGAGAACTGGGAACTGGAACTCATGGCCCTGGGACTCACTCTAATGGGGAGACACACACAGAAAGTTAGGGATCAAAGCATATAGCTACCTTGAGCTCTCATCGAACCCATCATCCACATAGTAGGGCTCTCATAGAGGCTGCTAGGGTGACTTTCAAAGGACATGAGGGGATAAGAAGATGGGATAGGGGATAACTAGGGTGCTCGAATCCATCATCCACATAGTCGGGCTCTCACACCCCCTAACGAACCCATTATCCACATAGTAGGGAACGAAGGCAAACGTGCCTTAGCCCAGAACCAGAACCATAACCAATGAAGAACCCAAAAATTTATATCAAAGTCTTAATTATTACAGGGGGAGAGGGGGCCTTTATATAGAAAAACCAAAACCCTCAGTTTCTTAGCCTCCAAGAAAACTAAAAAAGAAAAATAAATTACATCAAAATTCGTGTTGCATCAAAAATGGTGCTGATCTGCTCTGAGAAGCATGTCGGCTTGATGATCTGCGCTGAAAAGCATGCTGCTCTGAAAATTGGAATGCTTTGAAATCCATGCAAACTCGAACTCACGGCCATGCAGAGAATCGATTTCCAGACTGAGCACTGGTGGATGGCCGATGACCGAGAAGCAGGCGGCGGACGGCGAGCGACGGATGGCTGGCGGTGGGTTGCAGGCGAGGTGGTGGCACAGGAATGGCACGGCATGCTGGGCATGCCGTTTGGTCTCCCATGGCCGTGGGAGACCTCCTGGGCACCGGCGTGGCCTCCGGTAGCCGAGCGGGCGGTGGACCGACAGCAGGCAGGCGGTGGTGCATGCGGGCGGTGGTGCATGCGGGCAGCGATGCAAGCGAGCGGCGGTGCAGGGGCGGCACAGCGTGCACAACCATGCCGTTTTGGCTTCCCATGGGCATGGGGCCCAAGGATGCCAATGATGGCCCTTCTGTTGCCGAGCGTGAGCCTGCGAGCGGTGGGCGAGCGGCCGGTGGTAGGCCGGTGGTGGCAGGTGGTGGCGGCGGTGGCAATGGCGACCGTTGGTCTTCCTGCGTCCGTTCATCTTCCACGGGCCTTGGGCGGCGGACAACTTTTCTTGCTAGGGCGGGGTCGACGGGTGGGCCTGCGGGGGTGGCCAGGGGTCGTGCGGCCCGGATCTGGGGCCGGCGGGGTGGAGGCTAGGATTTGGGAGATTTTTTAAAACTCACAGGAGAAGATGGAATAACATATGAATAAAGCGGGAATAAGATCAGGATAAAGATGGAATAGCGGGAATAGTGGAATAGCAGGAATAGGAAAAATAAAAAAAATATGAGGAAATAGGAAAAAATAGAAAAGAACCTGGACCTATCCTGGATCCCCATCAGAGGTGGGGCCGAGGTGCCGACCTGGCCGATCTCCTCGTAGATCAAGCGGATCCACCGTCTTCTTTGGATGGGAGACTTGGGGATAACCATGAAGCATGTGGCCATGTCAGCCACCAAGGAGGATGTCATGTCAGTGCCGAATGGATTTTTTTTACTACTATAATAGATAGCCCCACTACTTGAGTCCAAAATGTCAATGTTTTGGATAAAGGGAGTACCATTATCCATTCGGTTCTGCGCCTCAGCGGGCTCTGTAGTGGCTACAAGAAGTCAATCGCTAGATGGAACTGAACTTACCTGGGGTTAGCCGTTGATCTTTAAAAGCCTAGTTGAAGGCATCGAGTCTGGCCACCTCTTCATGAATGGGGAGTGGCCTGTAAAACAAAGTAGAAGGTGGTGTTTCTGAATCTTACTTGCTTGTAGGTGCTTCGACCTTAGGTTAGTTGCGTTATAATGGTGCTAGTACTTCAGTCCGACTCTTCTTTGACCAGATAGAAGATGGTGCCATGAAGGAAGAGGTTGGTGAGGTGCACAACTTGGATGCACACATATATGACCGGCCATGTAGTTGATGTGGCCAAGCTCAAAGCATCCCTCGGAACCTTTGATGAAGGCATAAAAGTTGCTGGACGATGGGAGCCATCCTGGCTGAAGAACTCAAGGAGCAGGAGTTCGACTCCAGCCAGATGCTCGACCTCGGGGGAGCCACCCTGGGGAAGGAACTCAAGGAGCAGGAGTTTGACTCCAGCTAGATGCTCGACCTCGGGGGAGCCTTCCTGGGGGAGGAACTCAAGGAGCAGGAGTTTGACTCCAGCCAGATGCTCGACCTCGGGGGAGCCATCCTGGGAGAGGAACTCAAGGTGGAGGAGTTCGACTCCAGCCAGATGCTCGACCTCGGGGGAGCCATCCTGGGGGAGGAACTCAAGGAGCAGGAGTTCGACTCCAGCCAGATGCTCGACCTCGGGGGAGCCATCTTGGGGGAGGAACTCAAGGAGCTAGAGGGGGAGTAGTACAATGCATGCACTTGTAAACTTTGTACCTTTCAATGCTTGTGTTGCATGGAGTGACTGGATCATTATTTGCATCAGGCTTGCATGGAGTAGAGGATGAAATCCCACTCTGTCTTTGTATGGTGTACATGAGGTGACGGGGCCTTCCCCTCTTCCATCTTTTGGGAACCGCACCTTGTCGCTGCCTTCCTTCAGCTTGGCTTGATGAGGAACTTCAGAAGCTTCCTGGCTTTGGTGCGGGACTTCTGGCACTTCCCTTCTTAAGGCACCGGGGTTTCCGGTCTTGAGGTGCCAGGGTTTCTGGGTTTCCATTCGGATTGAACTCCAGGCTGTTGTGCCAAAATGGATTCCGGGCTTTCATCCAGACTGGATTTCATGCCGGAACTGGGTTTCGTGGCATCTTCTAGACCGAACTCTGGAAATTCATGCCGGAACTGGGTTCTGTGGCATCTTCCGGACTGAACTCCGGGATTTCATGCCGGAACTGGGTTCCGTGGCATCTTCCGGACCATACTCCGGGATTTCATGCTGGAATTGGGTTTCATGGCATCTTCCAGACTGGACTCCGGGGTCTCATGCCAGAATTGGGTTCCGTGGGATCTTCCGAACCATACTCCAGGATTTTGTGCCGAAATTGGGTTCCGGGCTTCCATCCGGACTGAACTCCAGGCTTTTATGCCGGAACGGATTTTGGGCTTTCATCCAGACTAGACTTCGGGATTTCATGGCGGGACTGGGTTCTGAGGCATCTTCTGGATCGAACTCCTTGATTTTGTCAAGAATTATTGCGAGCAGTGACAGGCTCTAGTGAACCATAGTGCTTGCCCTTGATGGTAGTATAGGAGCCTTTCCTGTAGAACTGAAACATAGTTTTTCATGTTTGTAAATATAGCGGAGAAAAGAGTTACCTATTGAGCTTCGATCATGAAAAATATATTTCTTCCTTGAGAATGCTAGAATTAAATTCGCCAACCACCATTTCAGGAGAGAATGGGACTCTCTTACATGGCAGAAGATAGGTCTGTTGCATGGGAGCATGAAGCTCCGTTGCATGGGGGAGAGCTCTGTTGCATGGGAGAGAGCTCCGTTGCATGGGAGGAATGAGATCCTGTTGCATGGGAGAGAGCTCCGTTGCAAGGGAGGAATGAGATTCTGTTGCATGGGAGAGAGCTTCGTTGCATGGGAGAGAGCTCCATTGATGATGACGTAGGAGCTCTTCCTGCAGGACTAAAATATAATTTTTTACGTTGCAAAAATGATGGAAAAAGAAGTTACCTTAGGAAAGAATAGGACTCCTCTGCATGGAAGAAAACTCCGTTGCATAGGAGGAATGAGATTCTATTGCATGGGAGATAGCTCTGTTGCATGGGAGAGAGCTCCATTGATGATATCATAGGAGCTCTTCCTGCAGGACTGAAACATAGTTTTTTACGTTGCAAAGATGATGGAAAAAGGAGTTACCTTAGGAAAGAATAGAACTCCTCTACATGGGAGAATATATCTCTGTATGGGGGAAGAGGACTCCGTTGCATGGGAGAGAGCTCCGTTGCATGGGAGAGAGCTCCATTGCATGGGAGCAGAGGACTCCTTTGAATGGGAGAAGAGAACTCCGTTGAATGGGAGAAGAGAACTCTGTTGCATGGGAAGTGCCTGGTGTTTGACAAGACCACGAGTATGATACTATGATTAGACCCTTTTTCCTTCTCCTCTTCTCTTCTTCTTCCTTTTTCTTTTTCCTTTTTTTTCTGGAACCTATGCTGCCAGCCACCCATGGCATTGGCATGGGTTTGAACATTCCTCGCCTGATCTTGCCGGAAAATAATAATGTTTCCTTCAGGCTCGATTGGAACCTTTTCTCGAGACCACTCCCTAGAGTCCTGAGAGAGGGGGGAAGCATCCGTGTCCCCATCCTCATGCCCCCAGTCTGCCCCCGAGGGTATAGGACGAAGGTGGCTACTATTGTCCACCTGTTGAAGAGCATTGATCTGCTCCCCTTCCTGGTGCGCCAATCTGTTGCCACCTGGATCGTCGTGGCCTGTAGCTCCGGTGCATCGGGTCCCTGCTACCGTGTGCTCGACCTCCGACCTCATGAATCGGCTCCCTCCATCGGGTGGACCTGCAAAACAGGAGAGACCTGGATCGGGAATTCCGGAGAAGACACTTCGACGATCAAGTCAGTGGGATGATCGAGGATAACAGAAGATCTCTGAGGTAGAGAGCTTAGGAAACTCTCTGCTTCCAGAGAGTGATAAAAATGGAAGATAAATGAAAGATAATGCAGGACTGAAGAGAGTTTGTCATCTCTTACACCCCTTACCTCTTCATGCTGGTCTTATGTAGACGAGTGACTCTTGTTGTTTGGGGAGGCATGCTGGTCTTGGTATAGACCTGTGAGGCTTTTGTTGGCTTGAGAGGTTTAGATGGATCGGTGAACCTCCTTCTAGGTGGTTCAGGAAGTTGGTGAAGGAGCACAGTACCTTGGGTGGGGCACTCCTTCCCGATTGGTGTAAACTATGACCTGGGGGCTTTAATATAGCCCTCCTTGTAGGGGACGCACTGCAGGTCTGGCAGGGACGGTGATTTTACGTGTCGGGGCTACCATCCAGGTCTCTTTCATACCTGCACTTTGAAAAGCATACCTGGGATGATGTCAGATGGGTCGTGGCATGCAGATCTAGAAGATGAAGGCGAAGGCCCTCCGTGCACATGGTTCAAGGTGCACGGTCGAGGCATGCAAGAGTCCCTGCATGCACATGGATCAAGGCATGCAGAGTCTCTCCATGCACGCGGAACCCCACTGGAGCTAGGCACACGGGTGTGCTGGACTCGACCGGCCTTCACACGGGCAGAGCCGGCTTGGGAGTCGAACTCCATGCGGGTGCCGGGCGCTGCTGGATTGGGCGCGCAGGCGCACCGAACTAGGCATGCGGCATGCGGGCATGCCGGACTGGGTGCCATGCATGCCGGTTATCTAGACTGGGGCGGACTGGTGCTGAATCGTGCCATGCTTTTGCAGGCATGGTCAGACCGAACGGAGGCATGCCTGATGGAGCCAGGCATGCCGGACCGGACCGAGAGCTCTGCTTCGAAGATGCGAGCAGGACTCCGTGCGGGCAAAGCCAAACTGGCATGGGCATCCTGCCGAGCTAAGCACGCAGTGGAGGAGTACTGGTGTGCGGGGGCAAATCGGATGGAGCTGGACTGGAGCTGGGTGCACTGCAGGCGGAGCCAGAGCCGGAGTCGACCGGGCATCTGTAATGGGCACGGAGGTGAGCTGCCCTGGCACGGACGAGGTGCCCTAGCACGGGCGGAGCCGAGGTGCGGACCCTTGTGGGCGATCGAGAGCCAGAGTGGGTGGAGCCAGGGTGGTCGCGTGTGCTGGACTGGAGTTGGGTGTGTCACGGGCGGAGATGGAGATGGAGTCGACTGCGGGCGAAACCCTGGCACGGGCTTGTTGCCCTGGGCGGTGCTGAGGTGCGTACCTTTGCAGGCGACTAGGCACTGGAGCGGGCAAAGCCGGGGTGGTTGCGTGTGCCGGACCGAGTTGGTTGCACCGTGGGCGGATGCGGATCCAGACTGGCATGGGCGTTTGGACCGTGGCACGAAGGTGGAGCCAGACTGGCACACAGGTGAAAGGACCCTGTGCGGGCATGCTGAGCTGGAGCTGGGAATGCCGCAAGCGGAAGAGCTGGACCGCGGGCGTGCCACGGACGGAAGGACTCCGCACGGGCGGAGCAGGGGCAACCTCGGGCACGCCATGGGCATGCCACGGGCGGAAGGACTTTACACGGGTGGAAGGGCCCCGTGTGGACTTGCCGAATTGGACCGGCATGGGCTGAGATGCCGAGGTGAATTGCCGAGGTGGGGCCAAGGTGCCGACCTCAGCTGAACTGCCACTGGACTTCGTGCATGGCCGAAGTGAGGCCAAGGTGGCGAAGTACATGGCCGAGGTGGGGCCTAGGTGCCGACCTGGCCGATCTCCTCGTAGAACAAGCGGACCCACCATCTTCTTTGGATGGGAGACTTGGGGATAACCGTGAAGCATATGTCCACGTCAGCCACCAAGGAGGATGCCATGTCAGGGCTGAATGGATTTTTTTACTACTATAATAATGGATCTACCATCAGATTATAATATTAGCACTACTTTTAATGTATCAAATCTAATAAAATATAGAGAACAAATATCAATACCCAGCGATCCTTTTGAACCTAATTCCTTTGATGAGAATGTATCCCTATCCAAGTATCCACAACTAAGAGTTTCTCGAAAACATGATTAGATTGAAAAGATTTTGGATGAGCAGGTCGTTTCTACCATGAGTCATGGATATTAGAGGTATCTGATAAGATGGCAAAGCTGACCTGAGTCTAAGAATATATGGATTACCCGAGAATTACAGCAGATTGATCCTGATATTCTTGAGCATTACCAGAGCAATATGGAGCCTGACTCGATGGAGTCAAGTTCTCCCAGCATAGAGGAATGATGAGGACATCATTCAACACAGATCTTGATGCACATCTTTGAACATATATTTATATTTTTTTTCTTTTATCTGAGTGTATAGAGATTGGGCATATTATTTTTATTTTATTATTCTTGTATCTAGCTCATGTATGGATCTCAGAGCATAAACAATAGATTACTCTAGAGTCTATTTTAGATTGAACTAATTGTTTTAGATTAATTTGAGTCTTAGAATTTTGTTTTATCTGATCTCCAATATGTTGGAGAGTCCTAGAATTCTGGTCTCTAATTTGTGGAGGACCATGGCCTATATAAAGAAGTCTCATATATTATTTGAAGATCAACAAAAATATTGAATAAAAATATTTTGGGTTTCCCAACTCCCTTCTTCCTCCTTTCCCTCCTGACTATTTTTTCCCTCTTCTTTTTCTCTTCCTGGGTCTTGTTCTTCTTCTCTCTTGTTCTAATTTCTCTTCTCTTTCTCCTCTATTTTTTCTCCTCGGTCCCTCTCTCTTTATCTTGTTATCTTTTGCCTGCTATCCCAAGCAAACTAGAAGATAACACCACTTGAACACCCCTCACCGCACCGACAGGCCATCTCCAACCTACAGAAGCCCGAACCAACTGACTAATGGAGGATCGACTCCATCCACTATTCCCTACCTCCGCTCGTATCACTCTCAGCCAAATCGCATCTCCCATGACTGCTGTGCCGCCCCTTTTTTCCCACCGTGCTGTCACCAATTGCCAGAACAGAGCCTTCCCACCTTCTCCTCGTGCCACCGCCTTCATTCTGACAACGTCGACACCTCCCTTTCATCTGGATAGCCCATGATCTGAATCCCATCAATCCATGGAATAGGGTCATGGAACTGAGCTTTCGCATTACCGGACCTCCCTCCCTCCAGTGACCAATCCTCTTTGAGACCATCGGCAATTGTCTCCTCCTTCATCCACATCTCTCCCCAACACTAAGCCCAGCCATCCTCTCCGAAGCCGACCCCTGTTCAGCACAGTTAAAGAAGCAAAGTTGGCCTTCTTTGCCGACTTCAAGCTAAAAGAAGAAAAAAAAAAGAAAAAGAAAAAGAAAAGTGAAAAAAAAGGGTTTTAAAATCAATATATCGAGCTTCACACCATTGAGTTTCCAAGCATTCTGATCACACGGTGCATGATCAAAGAGTCCGCATGCTTTTCAAAGAAATTCCAGAAGACTGCACCAATTATAATTTTGAATTTATTGAATCAGATCTAACCTTGTTCTATTTTAAAAAAATTCTGATTGCAATTATTATCTTTTGAGTTTTCAGGTCCAAGAACTTTGCCAGACTTGCCATCTAGTCAGGATCGTAACCCGACTTGGTCAATGCCTCTCTTCTAGTTTTAATCACAATTAAGTTTGTGAGCAACCTTTCCACTTAAATAAATTTAATTGATATTGGTAGAGAGTTGTTTCCTTTAATTTTACTTGATTTAAATATTAATTGCTTGTGCTTAGCCTAAACTTATGGGTAGTTTCTTAATTACCTATGAACCTATTTTTTAAGATCTAGAGCTTTCATCGTTGCTTGTAATTATTTGAAAAAAATTGTTAATAGCTTAATCCCTTCCATATTCATAAAAAAATAACTAATTTTGATTTATAATTTTAGTTTACTGATAATTAAATAATAATAATAATATTTGCATTAACCCCATCTTTGCATCCCTAGATCAGGCTATCCCATATCAACTCAAATAGGGGCATGTGATGGCTTAGGGATGTGCCTATTCTCTGATGAATTTCGGGGAGGTTGCTTGAGAGAGAAGGTTATCAGAAAGAAGATTTGCTTGAAAGGATTTCTTAGCACCTATTTGATCAATTGACCTCCATGTCATCCCTTATGGGTGTGGACTCTGGTCAAGCACCATCAGATGGCATGAAGGAGAGAAAGAATAGGCACCAAAGTAATTGATCCAAAGCATAAGGACTTTAAGTCTTTACCAAATGCTGGTGCCAACCATAGATGATGCCAAGGGAGAGAGAGTCCCAGGGAATTAAGACTCTTACCTTTCAGCATGGATAAGCCAAGAGGTACCAATATCTAGCAAGCCGTCGTATAGAATGATATAATCATGAGTCCTACTCAATTGGGTTAGCTAAAAACAAGAGTTTAATAAAATTTACTATTGATTAAGGAGTTAGGATTAGCTACATCCACTAGCATGCTAATAATTAACCCAATTCGGATTCATAAATCCATAATCTAATCCAATTAGATCCTTGAGGAATTTCTTAAGTATGTGACCCATTGGATTTCTCATGTAGCTAGCAGTAGGTTCAGGAACATGTTGACCTAACTTAATTAGAACCTTTCTAATTATTTTAGGTTCAATACATGTTAACCTAAGTACATCAATCAAAACACCTCCTAATTGATTCATAAATTAAACTCTTTACTTCATTAAAACCTATAAATCAAGATTAACATCTTGCAACATATCATGACTAAAAAGAAATGAAATTCTGATGAAAATACCAAATACATTTTAGTGGTAAGTTACCGTATAATTCAATCCTTCAATCATACTTCACCGGAATATGCCATGGATATGGAATTATGTTAAGTCCAAATACATATTCAAATATTTTTTAATCTACTAATAAAGACTCGATTGATGAAATATTATAAATCTTTTCTAATTTTTATTCTATTTTAATTAAAAACTTCCTGAATCATTATTTGACAAGATATTATAAAATATTTTTTTCTTACTAGGAGTGACTGATTCCTTGTTGACCTATTCATAATCTCAATATAACTCTATCATATCCAAAATAATCCACACATGTCTTAAAAAGTCATGCTAAAATATGGACTAAAATATAGATTCATATATACAAGGTATTGGGATGATCTCAGATTTATAGATCACTTACACTATTCCAACTAGAGAACCATCTTTCAACATGTAAGTAAGAGTCAATAAGATGCTCTCTTTGTGGATCAATTCAGTGAACTCATTCTTCAATGAGCATCCATATCCTTGTATTAGTATCTCTACATAAGTGATTGTAAGATCAATTATCATCTTCTTTGAGTATAGATAGAATATACTAGTCTTATCGGAATTACTAATCCTCGACTCAATGATTCTATGATTGAAAATATTTTAGACTAAGACTTTGAGTTTTAGGTCTGATTGGCATGATTTCATCATGGTCCTAAAATCATTATCCTAATCTATGAAATTCATTATAATATTAAGATAATAGATGTAGCAAATGATGAATCTTAATGCCTCATATTATTAATAAATAAATAATATTATATACATGAATAGAAAGATAAAATAGAATAGTTCTATTGCATTATATACGTAATTGGCTCGTAGTGCATTATTCTTTCAATCTCTCACTTGCACTAAAGCCAATCATTCTTATACCTAATTCCCCTATAATCAAGGTGGCAATCAGACTATTGTTGTGACAAGGCTTTAGTGAATGGATATATTATATTGTTCTTAGTATTTACTTGTTCTATAACCACATCTTGTCTCTCGATAATTTCTTGCATAAGATGGAAGTGCCTTAAGATGTTCTTGGATTTCTAACAAGACTTCAATTCTTTTGCTTGAGCAACAACCTTAGTATTATCACAATAAAGTGGCACAAACTACTCAATATTTTAAACCATATCCAACTCGGTGATGAACATCTTCATCCAGATAGCTTATTTAGCAGCTTCACTTATTGCAATGTACTTTGCCTTAGTAATTGAGTTAGCTACATTATATTGCTAAGAACTCTTTCAACTTATTGCACCTCCATATAAAGTAAATACATATCCTAAAATAAATTTGCTATCATCAAGATCAAATTGAAAGCTAAATTTGTATATCCTTCTAGTTTTAAATCTATATCATCATATATCAGAAAAACATCTTTAGTTCTTCTTTAGTACTTAAAAATGCTTTTCATAACTTTCCAATGATCTTCTGGATTAGCTTGAAATCTATTTATTATGCCTAAAACATAAGTTACATTAAGCTTGGTATAAAGCAAAGCATACATATAATAGATCCGATAGCCGAAACATAATTTCAGGTATCTTGGGAGACATTAATTTAAAGAGATGTATGTTATAACTAATTGATAAGTAATCTCTTTTACACCCATCTATATTGAACCTCTTCAACCCAAGATTTATGTTACTAGACTGGGACAAGCCTAGTATCCTCTTAAATCAATCTCTATAAATCTTTATACCAAGTATTAAGATGTTTCATCCAAACTTTTTATGAAAAACTTCTGTGATAGCCAAGTTTAGACCAATTGTAACAATATCATTTCCAATGAGAAGTATGTCATATACATATAAAACTAAGAAGATAATGGCTCCCCCACTAAATTTTTTATACATACATAATTCATCCATATTTTTGATAAAGCCAAACTATTTAACTTTTACATCAAAATAGATATTCTACATGGATTTCATATCAAAATAGATGTTCTAACTCCTCGATGCTTGCTCTAATTCATAAATGAATTTTTTTAGCTTACATATTTGATTTACCCTTCCACTAAAGATAAAAACCTTTGGCTGATACATCTAAACCTCCTTTTCAAGATATCCATTAAAGAAAGTGATAAATGCAGTAATGAGGACATAGAAGCACTAAAATTGCTAATAATTGATCCAATTTTTATAGAATTTGATACTTATTTTCTACTTTTGTAGATAATTAGGAGATTGGGCTCAAAGAATAAAAATACTAAATTGACTTGGATCTAAATGCACTAGAGCACCCACTTTGAGGTAAAGAAGAAGATCTATGGGTCCAAATTGGGGTGTCAATTCTTGAAGATCCAAGACACTCTATCTAATATCTAAGAAGTATTGACTTGAAGATCAAGGGCCAAGAATTCAAGAGGATCTCTTGCATAGATCCAAATGTGAATGCGACATAAAGATTAATAGATGAGAAGCAAGCCCCCCATCCAATGGCATTTCTTTCTCATGCCATCCCTTTTCCAAATATTTTCATCACATGCTACCTCCCTCTTTTTTCATAAATAATGTTGCCCAGGTGGATTTTCCCAAGAGGGGGGTGAATTGGGAATTACAAATTTCTTACAAATTTGTGCACAAGTAATTCCTTTTAGTGGTTGAGTGTTGTTGTAATCAGAATTAAGTACGGAAGCTGAAAAGTAAGTAAAGTACAATACAAACAAAACAAATTTAGAGTGGTTCGAAGCAACCCAGCTCTTACGTCCACTACCCAAGTTCACCACTCGAGATTTTCACTATATCCCCCAAACCGGAATACAGTCGGATTATTTTTCTAGCTCACAATCTCAACCTCTACACTTTGGTTTTGAAAGGGATCACCAAAGAAACCCAACACTAGGTTTTCACAGGCTCACCTAGAACCTCTACACTTTGGTTTTAAGTAGGCTCACCAAAGAAACGTATTTGGTTTTTACAACCGAGTTCGCCAATAACCCAAGTATTCTAAGAGTAGAATGAAAAGCAACATAAATGACAATCTAAGTTGTCTGGTGGTTGCCAATGCAGCTCTAGTGAAGCTCAATTGAATGCCTTTCAATGCACTTAAATGGCTTCCTTACTTTCCTTAAAAGTTGCTTCAAGCTTCTGATAAGAGTTGGTAAAGGCTTGAAGGCTGACTTCAAAGCTCAAGTACTCTCTCTTCTTACTTCAATAAATATTCAATAAATGTTCAATAACTCATTAGTCTCTCTAAGGATGTTCTCATATCTCATTTATAGAGACTTCAACTACCTTCCCTTGATTTTGAATGTTGTAGACTATTGGAAAGTGACAGGTTACTGTTGGAGCACTTTTGGGATTCAAAATCAAAAGTCTGGAACTAGCCATTGGGAAGAGACCCCGACATTCCAGTTAGCTCGGTCATCTTCGAGTCGGCTCGGATCAGGTTCGGGTTGGCTGGGTTGAATACTAGTCGGCTAGGTTCCACAGTCGAGAAATTAGTTCACTCTAGACAAGTCGGTTAGGCTGAAATCCAGTCGACTCGGATCCCTAAGGTTCTCAAAACATTTTCAACCAAGTTCTGGATGAGTCGACTAGGACTTGGTGCCAGTCGGCTAGGTCTGCATGCCAGAGATTTTCTTTCTTGTGCCAGTGCCAGAGTTGGCTGGTTCCTCCATCCAGTCAGCTCGAGATTAGTTCTTCAGCCAGACCAATTTCTATTCTCCAGAACTCACATGCCATGCTTTGAAGACTTCCTTAAGATCTTCTTACAACAATATCAAGAGAAATTAAAGCTTGAAAACTAGTAGAAGCAATCCTTTATCTTTGATTCAAATAAGAAAATTTTTTGTTGGGTTCTTCTTTACAAGATTCTAATTACTTACAACTCAACACAAAGAAATAAAGGTTGTAGGGTTTAAAAAATATGTCAAAGTAGTCATCTTACAAAAACTTGTCAACCATTTGAAGAGTTGTTAGATAACCAAATACATGCTCCAATATTTTGTTATCATCAAAATCACTTCAGGGGTCAACAATCTCCCCCTTTTTGATGATGACAAAATACTAGGCATGAAAAAATCTATTCTATTCACAAGTATAGATGTATATCATAGTAAGCATTTACACTTGTTTGATGTATCACAATATTAACTGTATTCTCAAATGAGTATCAATGTATGCTATACAGTTATACACAAAGCCAATTCTATAAAATGTAAGCATCAGAGAATAAGTTCTTGTATGTATTAAGCAACATTAAGCATTGACAGTTAGATGTAATTAGTAGAGAGCAGAATAGTAATTATTGAAGCAAATTAAACATGTATTTCTCCTCCTTTTTATAAAATTTCTAATCAATGTGAAATTTCTCCCCCTTTATCATTTATTTGAACACTTCAGCAGAAAAGGTATGCAATATTCATTAAACTCCCCATGTCTAGTTAACTTTAGCAGTTCTATTCCAATTCTATTAAGTTTCTTCTTTCATGCATTTTATTGTATAATAGTTCTCCCCCTTTTTGTCATCAAATCAAAAAGTTATACAATTAAGCTCAGATTTTAAGTAGATTGAGATTGTATTAAGATTTATTTGAGATAATTTAACCTTCTCAATTTAGAGAGAGAATCCTATTTAAAAAATATTAGAGAGTGTTAACAAGATAAAAGTACACACATGTGTCCAAAAAAATATTCATTGTATTTCTATTAAAAGATTCAGTACATTAAACATTACACAATCTTCAAAAAGTTTCTAGAAAGTACAGAAATTACCAAAGACCTACTCACTATCAGATTCTTCCTTAGGTACATTGATAGGCATACTTGCACCATACCAAGAAGCAGGTCTAGGAGGTGTACTGGATGATGCATGAGGTGGAGGTGCTCTAGGATGGTGAGAAGTTGTAGGACCCCTAGAGGAAATAGGAGGAGGATCAAATAAAGGTATAGTCCTAGCAGTGATGTCCAAAGTCCTAATAGTGCCACAGAGTGAAACAATCTCCATCCAGATTGCACCAAGTTGATTTTCCATGTCCTTGAGGCTTGTAGGTACCTTGTTCACATCCTCTTTGACTTCACCAATTTTCTTTTGCATTGACAAAAGTTTAGAAGCTTAGACATTAGCAAAAGCTTTAACAGATCCTCCTAGTCTTCCAAGTTCTGATATGATAATTCCATTGCCTTGTGTGTAGTCATTTGCCATTTGTCTTGTTCTACAATTGTTCCCATAGTGCATCTGACTTCATTGAACTCAGTTCTATACTCATTTAAGGTTGCATCAACTGATTTATTTATAGCTTAAGAACTAGAAGAAATAAGGTCTAGGATAGGTTGAAGTTCCACTTGAGGTGTAGATCTCGAAGTTTCTATTGCTTCAACTTTTCCTTGCAAACTTGTAACATGTTCTTCCAGTTGAGATAGTTTACTATCCACTGACTATTTTAGATCACCAAAAAGTAAAGTGATAGTCCCTGTCAGTGAATCAGTTAAAGTCTTCATCTGATCTTCAATTTGACCTTGGATATTTGGAGGATGTGAAGCTACAGGAGTGAAGTCTGGTAAAGGTATATCAGCTATCATGAACTCAGGTGCAGGCATATCAAATTCAGGGAAAGATGCATCAGTCTCTTCAAAAGTGGTAGCAGGTTCAGGAATGAGAGATTCTGGTTCAGGTGCAGGTGCAGTAGAGGTTTCAGCTTTAGCAGTAGCAATATCAGCAGTTTCTTCATTTTCTTCTTCTTCTTCTTCACTGCTTGAACTACCAATTACCCTGATATTAGTTCCTTTCTTTTTCCAAACACCTTCAACTTGAATGTAACCCATTCTTTCTAGTGACTTGGAGGTGTAGATGTCAGTATGGTGCAAATCAACTCCATCCTCACATTCCAAATTCCTTAGCCTTTCTGATAGTCTCCTACTTTGCACAATGATAATATGAGATAAATTCACAGGAGTCTTTTCCATGATATGTTTCATAAGGCACAGGTCCTTCTCACTTACCCAATCAAACCTTCCAGTCCTTTGCAAAAAGATCCTACTAATGAAATTATGCAATAACCTCATTTTAAGTGATAAAGTATTGGCAAAGACAGTTCCAATCCCACTGACATCTTCCTTATTTAGGATAGTTCTCAAGGCCTTTTCTCTATCTTTAATTACTAGGTATTTCACCCCATCAGTAGGTAAATCCAGTAGATTGTACAGAACTTCTTCATTGATAAAAACTCTTCTTTCTTTAATTGTAGACTCTACATGATCTGTACCTACTCTCAAATTTTCATAAAATTTTTTAACAAGTGAGGGGTAGGTTCTTTCATTTAGAGAGCAAAATTTTCTCCAGCCCTGATCCTCAATCAAATCACCAATCTTCAACCCTATTTCCTTAGTAAATTCAAAGATGATACGAAGGCCAGAAGTTACCAATCTTGTGGACATTGAAGGGATTTGACTTGGAGCAATTGGAGCAGCCCTTGCAGGTTCTTCCATAAGTTCTTCATGATGAATAGTGGTAGTCGGCTCTTCTTGACACCTCTTCATTCTTCTTTCCCTTTCCATGGAGGGAGCGACCCGTAAAGAGCATTTTCTGGTAGCATGTTTAGGAGCCATTGCTAGGAAAGAGGAAGAGATGAGAGAATGGAGAGCTTAGAAGGGAGAGAGGAATATTTGGAATAGGATTAGGAGAGGAATGGACTATTAGAAGGATGAGATGGAGGTTAGAAGGCTTGGAATTGGGTTTTACGTCCCAACATAAAAAACTCAGGCGCGATAATCCAGTCATCTCGAAAAAGCCCTAGAAAGGCTCAAGCCGGCTAGGCCAGAACTTGCCCAAAATACACAGAGAATCCAGTCGACTCGATTTAAGAACCAGTCGACTCGAACAGAGAAATCAGGTTTTGAAAAATTCAATCACAAACTTGAGAGATTTTTGGAAAAAATTCCTAAGGAAATTTAGGCTCTATGATAGAGAATGAAATCAGGAGGTTCTTTGGATGATGTTTCCTTAAATTTGAAGGAATTAGATTAGAGAATTTAAAAAGGATCACAAAGTCCTAATTCACTTCTAATTAGTTCAAACCTGTCTTGGTTAAGTAGCTTAGTAAATATTTCAGCTAATTGATCTTGAGTAGGAATAAAATCAAGCACTATATCACCATTTGAAACATGATCTCTAATAAAATGATGTCTAATTTCAATGTGCTTGGTTATAGAGTGTTGAATTGGATTCTTTGTCAAATTGATAGCACTTGTATTATCACATTTAATTAGAATTTTAGATTGTGATGCACTAAAGTCTTCTAGTTGTTGTTTAATCCATAACACTTGAGCACAACAACTACCAGCAACCATGTACTCAGCCTCAATAGTGGACAAGGCTACGGAGTTTTGCTTCTTTCAGTGCCATGAAATTAAATTCAACTCTAGAAATTGGCATGTACCGCTAGTCCTTTTTCTATCTATTTTATAACCAACATAGTTAGCATCAGAGAATCCAATCAAATTCAAGGTAGAATGTTTAGAATACCAAATTCCTAAATTACTTGTTGCTTTCAAGTATTTAATTATTCTCTTAACAGCAAGCATATGTGTTTCTTTTGGTGATGACTGAAATCTAGCACATACATATACACTATATAATGTCAGGTCTACTTGCAGTCAAATACAATAGGGATCCAATCATACCCCTATATAGCTTTTGGTCAACATTGGATCCATTTTCATCTTTGTCCAATCTGCAAGCTGGGCTCATGGGTATGCTCATTGATTTGCTACTCTCCATACCAAACTTTTTGATGATTTCTTTGATGTATTTGGCTTGGTTGATGAAGATGCCTTCCTTTGTTTATTTTACTTGAAGTCCAAGAAAGTAGTTTAGTTCGCCCATTAAGCTCATTTCAAATTCTCCCTGCATAAGCTTAGCAAATTCTTTACATAGAAATTCATTAGTTGCACTAAAAATGATATCATCAACATATATTTGTATAACTAAGATATCATTATTCTTCTTTTTGATAAATAAGGTTTTATCTACATTTCCTCTTGAAAAATTATTTTCAATTAAGAAAGTGCTAAGTCTATCATACCAGGCTCTAGGTACTTGTTTCAAACCATACAATGCTTTATTTAATTTAAATACGTGGTTTGGAAATGTGTGATTTTTAAAACCTGGTGGTTGTTCCTCAAAAACTTATTCAGAGATAAAATCATTAAGAAATGCACTCTTTACATCAATTTGAAAAAGTTTGAAATTCATGTAGCAAGCAAATGCAAGTAGTAATCTAATGGCTTCTAGTCTTGCTACAGGTGCATAAGTTTCATCAAAATCAATACCTTCTTCTTGGTTATATCCCTTAGCCACTAGTCTAGCTTTGTTTCTTATTATGTTTCCTTGTTCATCTAATTTATTCCTATAGACCCATTTGGTTCCTATTATTGGATGGTCAGTAGGTCTATTTACAAGTGTCCATACCCTATTCCTTTCAAACTGGTTTAATTCATCATGCATTGCCATTATCCAGTTTGGATCAGTCTCAGCTTCTTCTAGGCTATGGGGTTCTATTTGTGATATAAAGGCTAGGTAATCATGTGCATCCTTATGTGCAGACCTAGTCCTAACACCATGTGAAGGATCTCCTATGATTAATTCTTTAGGGTGAGATGTAACATACCTCCAGTCCCTCGGTAGATCAGTGTGATCCTTACTTACCGTTTCTTCTTCGTCTTGAGTGTCTTTATCTTGAATGCTCAAGTTCTCCATTCATTTTTGCAACGTACCTGCATCATTATCTATGCACTCTTCTTGTCTAGAAGGTGTAGGGTTAGTTTCAATAAATACAACATGTATTGACTCTTCAACAGTAAGAGTCCTTTTATTAAAAACCCGATATGCTTTGCTATGTAATGAATAACCTAGGAAAATTGCATCATCAGCTTTAAAATCAAATTTTCTTAAATTATCTTTTTCATTATTATGCACAAAGTATTTGCATCCAAACACATGAAAATAAATGATATTGGGTTTTCTATCATTCCAAAGCTCATAGGGGGTTTTCTTTAAAATAGGACGGATCAAAACGTGGTTTAAAATATAGCATGCAGTGTTCACCGCTTCTGCCCAAAAGTACTTTGAAAGATTGCCTTCGCACAACATTATGCGAGCCATTTCTTCCAATGTCCTATTTTTTCTCTCTACAATACCATTTTGTTGAGGTGTTCTAGGAGCGGAGAAGTTATGATTAATGCCAAATTCAGTACAATAATCTTCAAAAAATTGATTTTCAAATTCAGTTCCATGATCACTTTTATTTGAAATTAAAGATAAGTTCTTTTAATTTGAAACCTTTTTATGGAATTTTTGAAAACATGAAAGGTTTCATCTTTTGAAGTAATAAACAAAACCCAAGTAAATCTTGAAAAATCATCTACTATCACAAGAGCATATTTCATACCTCCTAGGCTTGTGGTCCTAGTAGGTCCGAAAAGGTCTATGTGAAGTAGTTCAAGTAGTCTTGTTGTAGAAACTATATTCTTTGATTTAAAACTCTCCCTAGTTTGTTTATCCATTTGGCATGCATCACAAACATTATCAAAATCAACTTTGAATTTAGGCATGCCTTTAACAAGATCTTTAGAAATCAATTTGGCAATAGTATGTATGCTAGCATGACCTAATCGTCTATGCCATAGTAAACACGACTCTTTGGTCTTAGCATTCATTGCAACTAGACTAGGGCTACTTGACATGGCAAGATCATTAAGATCTACCACATAGATATTCCCAAGTCTATGTCCAATGAACTTATTGCTAGAATCTAAAGAGTTAGTTACTATACACATAGAAGATTCAAAGACAACCTTGAAGCCTTTATCACATAATTGACTTATTCTTAAAAGATAATGCTTCAACTTGTCTACTAACAAAATATTTTCAATAAAAGTGAAGGGAGTTATTTTGATCTTACCAATACCGATTATTCTCCCTTTGCCATTGTCTCCAAAGGTGACCATGCCTCCTTTCATTTCAAGGGTGAATAAACTGGTCCTTGTCACCCGTCATATGTTTTGAGCAGCCACTATCTAAGTACCACCTTTTCTTCAATTTTTGGGCTACAAGACATTCCTGCAAAATAATTAATGAATTCTTTTAGGTACCCAAGCTACCTTGGATCCTTGCAGGTCAACAGAGGTGGTTCCTTTGGGAACCCAAATTTTTCTTACATTCTTATGGACATTTCTAGAATTATTGCAGTCAAAAGCTTTATGTCCTATTCTTTTGCAAACATGGCATACAACTTTAGAGTTTTTAATAAGAGCAGAATTAGAAGTTCTAAAAGTTGATGCAATTGATGCAGATTTTGAACCTTTTGAAATATAAGCATTTTTGCTCAAGTTCTTAGTAACATACAATTAAGATTTTGAAGTTGAAACAGTTTTTGGTGCAGCTAAAGCTTTTTGTAATAATATGTTTGAACAGGTACTTTAGATTTCACAAAGGTAGTTGCTGAAATTTCATTCATAATAGAAGTTTTAAAACCAATTCTAGCTTTGTTTCCTAAAATTCGTTGTTCTTTTAAAATTAACTCAAGCTTTTTGAAGACAAAGTAAGTTTTTCAACTAATGGCTTGAGTTTTTTAACCTCCTTTTTCAGTTCAATATTTTCAGTAATTAAATCACTGTTTTTCCTTTCACATAAGAGATTTTCATTTTTCAGCTTTTCATTTCTTTCAGAAAAGTCATGCAGTTCTTTTTGCAATAAAATGTTCTTTTCTGAAATTTCATTTTTCTGTTTGAGTAAAGAGTCATTCATATTTTTCAATGATTTTATCTTTACTCCAGCTTTCTTAAATTCAGATAATAGATCATAAAATGCAAAATTTAATTCGTCAAATATAAATTCAATGCAATTGCTAGGGGATCTTACCTCATCTTCGAGACCCATTAAACACAGATTTGCAGCCTTGGTGGTCTCTTCTTCTTCAAACGAAGATGATTCTTCACTATTGGTCCATGTGGCAACCATGGCTTTCTTCTTCTTTTTCTGTCTGAAGGATTTCTTCAATAAAGGATAGTCTGGACGAATGTGCCCCGGCTTCTTGCATTCATATCATGTGGGGGCTACTTCTTTATCTTTCTCTCTATCCTTTTCTTTTTCTTTTCTGTAATCCTTCCTATGGGATTTCCAGTTGAATCTTCCTTTCTTTCTTCCCATGAACTTTCTGAATCTCTTCACAACCATTGCAATATCATCATCTTCTAGGTCATCATTGGAGGAGGTGCTTTCTTCTTCAGACTCTTCATCATTCCTCTTTAATTCGGTAGCAGCTCTGAAGGCTATAGTTTTCTTGTTCTTCTTTTCATCTTCAATTCTGTGCTGCATAATCAACTCGTGGGTGATGAGTGATCCCAGTAGTTCATCCAGTGATAATGTGTTGAGGTCCTTGGCCTCTTGGATTGCAATTACTTTGGGGTCCCACTTGTAAGGTAAAGATCGGAGTATCTTCTGAACTAGATTAGCATCTAAGTATACCCTGCCAAGACTCTTCAAACCATTAATAATATTTGTAAATCTAGAGAACATGGCAGAAATTATTTCAGAAGGTTCCATTTTAAACAGTTCATAGTTGTGAACTAAAAGATTTATCTTTGAGATTTTTACTTGGGAAGTTCCCTCATGGGTCACTTTGAGTTTGTCCTAGATTTCCTTTGCTGAAGAGCAAGTGAAAATTCGGTTGAACTCATTTGCATCCAAAGCACAGTATATTAAGTTCATTGCTTTGGCATTCAATTTTTTCATTTTCATGTCATGATCATCCCAATCCTCTTCAGGCTTAGGGATGTCCACGCCATCAACTTTGATCATGGAAATGTGTGGCCCTTTTAAGATGACCTTCCATAATTGAAAATCAATGGCTTGAATGTAGATTTTCATTCGTGCTTTCCAATAAGAGTAATTAGTGCCTGTGAATAGTGGAGGTCTATTTGTTGACTGGCCTTCGGCCAAGGATGTACTTGTGGGATTAGCCATCAATCTTTACTCGAGTAATCAAAGACACTGCTCTGATACCAGCTGTTTCCCAGGTTGCTTTTCCCAAGAGGGGGTGAATTGGGAATTACAAAATTTCTTAAAATTATGTGCACAAGTAATTCCTTTTAGTGGTTGAGTGTTGTGTTAATCATAATTAAGTGTGGAAGCTGAAAAGTAAGTAAAGCATAACACAAACAAAATAAGTTTAGAGTGGTTCGGAGCAACCCAGCTCCTACATACACTATCCAAGTTCACCACTCGGGATTTCCACTATATCCCCCAAACCAGAATACAGTCAGATTATTTTTCAGGCTCATAATCCCAACCTCTACACTTTGGTTTTGAAAGGGATCACCAAAGAAACCCAACGCTAGGTTTTCACAGGCTCACCTAGAATCTCTACACTTTGGTTTTAAGTAGGCTCACCAAAGAAACCTATTTGGTTTTTACAACCGGGTTCACCAATAACCCAAGTATTCTAAGAGTGGAATGAAAAGCAACATAAATGACAATCTAAGTTGTCTGGTGGTTGCCAATGCAGCTCTAGTGAAGCTCAATTGAATGCCCTTCAATGCACTTTAATGGCTTCCTTGCTTTCCTTAAAAGTTGCTTCAAGCTTCTGATAAGAGTTGGTGAAGGCTTGATGGCTGACTTCAAAGCTCAAGTGCTTTCTTTTCTTACTTCAATAAATATTCAATAAATGTTCAACAACTCATTAGTCTCTCTAAGGATGTTCTCATACCTCATTTATAGAGACTTTATCTGCCTTCCCTTGATTTTGAATATTGTAGACTGTTGGGAAGTGACAGGTTACCGTTGGAGCACTTTTGGGATTCAAAATCAGAAGTCTGGAACTAGCCATTAGGAAGAGACCCCGACATTCCAGTCGGCTCGGTCATCTTCGAGTCGGCTCGGATCATGTTCGGGTCGGCTAGGTTGAATACTAGTTGGCTAGGTTCCACAGTCGAGAAAATAGTTCACTCTGGACGAGTCAGCTAGGCGAAATCCAGTCGGCTCGGATCCCTGAGGTTCTCAGAACATTTTCAACCAAGTTCTGGATGAGTCAGCTGGGACTTGGTGCCAGTCAACTGGGTCTGCATGCCAAAGATTTTCTTTCTTGTGCTAGTGCCAGAGTCGGTTGGTTCCTCCATCCAGTCAGCTCGAGATTGGTTCTTCAGCCAGACCAATTTCTATTCTCCAGAACTCACATGCCAAGCTTTGAAGACTTCCTTAAGATCTTCTTACAATAGTATCAAGAGAAATTAAAGCTTGAAAACTAGTAGAAGCAACCCTTTATCTTTGATTCAAATAGGAGAATTTTTTTTTGGGTGCTTCTTTACAAGATTCTAATTACTTACAACTCAACACAAAGAAATAAAGGTTGTAGGGTTTAAAAAATATGTCAAAGTAGTCGTCCTACAAAAACTTGTCAACCATTTGAAGAGTTGTTAGATAACCAAATACATGCTTCAATGTTTTCTTATCATAAAAATCACTTCAGGGGTCAACAAATAAACACCATAAAAAAGGAAAATATGTGGTCCCTATCTTTGATTTACTCCAAAACAAAAGCTCCAAATCTCTCCATCCAATTTCATGAATCATTCAATCATAGCCATTTATTTTTTTCTCTCCCACAAATCACTATTCTTTTCTTTTGTCCCTTATTACCTACACAAGAAATCCTCCCCTTCCCTAATGCCTATAAATAAATCCCAATATTTCAAAAATGGGGCATCCAATAGATCAAGCTCTAGGATCCATAAAGCCATCAATCTCTCATTTTAAACAAACCCTAGCTATCTGCTTCCATCTTTCTCTTCTTCTTGGTTCTTAAGCCACTTTGTTCCTATTTTCTTCTATCTTTCCAACACACTAGAAGGAGAGTTAGCGAGGAGGAGGTTTGGCCAAAGCCAAAGAGAGGAAGAGAGCCAGACGGGAGATAATTTTGCAGAGAAGTGTGTGGGATTAGATCCTAGTTTAGGTATTTTTATCCTTGATTTTAATTTTTGTTTTGAATCCAACTCCAAGTCCTGTTAATGGCTTAGGAGTTAAGAGTTTATCATAGAAGCAAAATTTATTTTCCAGCAATAAATATTTGCTTCTTTATTTTATTGTTTCCTTCTTTATGCAAGTTAAATTTTGCAACTTTTAATTTCAGCAATTTAAGATAGTTTACTTTCCTCGCAATCTCCTTTTAATTTTTGTCATCTTTTATTTTCTATAATTTAATTCCAGCATTATAGTTTCATTCCCTTTATATATTTAATTTTCTATAGTTAATTTCTAGGAAATAACATAGCATTTCTTTCAAAGTTTCAACTCCTTTCTTAGCATCTAGCCACATCATCTCAAGCTAAGCATCCCTCTAGGGTTTGCGATGAAACTAGACCATGGTTATAAGCTGTTTTCTTTTGATTTCCTTTTATGCTTTTGATTTTTAAAGGGTCCTTTTACTTTCATCCTCTTTTGCTAAGAGACATGATAAATTATAATTGGATTAAAGTTTCTTTATAGTTCATGCTTGATTTGGTATAAGAAAAGATAATAAATAGAAGGCTGAACATTATTTTTATAAATTTTTTTCTCCTCTTCCTTGTGGAAAAGCTTGATGGACTATAGTTGGGCAAAAATCACTTCATAGCCCATACTTGGATAATACAAGAGAAACAGTTGAAGGAAGATTTAAAGTCCTCAACTCTTTCTTGCTGTGCAACCTTGATAAGTCATAGTTGGATTAGATTCCTTCATGGCCTATGCTTGGATCAATACATGAAAGGAAAGTCTCTTGTTTAGGATGAGACAAAATATTTGATGGATCATAGTTAAGTCTCTTCATAATTCATGCTTGATCATGCTTTGCACCCTAATAAGAATACTTCAAAGACATCATACAAGAAATCATCGAAAAGGCTATCTCAACCAGTGGTTTAGTAGATTCAAAAGCCTTAGATCTTTTAGATAATATACTTCTACAATTGTTTCCTTTATTGCTCCAGTAGTAGGTAACAAACAATCTCTATAACTCCTTTAAGGCTTACTTGAGCAAGAGTTTGAACACACTTCAAATGCCAAATCTCTCATGGGATTGATCCATAATTGCCGAACATGCTACTTTGCATATCGTGCACTTATGATTAATTTTAAGACACATTAGAAAGCAATATTTAAATCTATCTACTTCGCCATTTACTCCATTTTTTTCTTAAAGATCCATTTGCAATCTATCAAGATTATATCCTTAGACACATCAACCAAAGTCCATACTTTGTTGGTATACATGGAGTCCATTTTGGATTTCATAGCTTCAAGCTATCTATTAGAGTTCCTACTCATGATTGCTTCCGAATAGGTTAAGGGATCATTAGTTTTAATGATGTGGGTCTCATTATTCTCAATGACAAATCTATATCTTAGAGGTACATTTTACACTTTATTTGACCCTCGAAGAGGATGTATATGTTGCGGATGTACCTCATTAGTGGGTACAAATGGTTTGAGGATCAACTTGTAGACTATCCATAGGTTGTTGTAGAATAGTTTGTAAGTCTTAATCTTCTCCACGTTCAACTATCCTTTCATTACCCCCTCTTGGTAAACTCTTTTTACATGAAAGTGGCATGCCATTGATAAACACCTTTTGTTTAGTAGGATAATATAAGTAGTATCTCATACTCTCTTTAGAATAACCTACAAACCTACACTTATTTGATCTAGCACTTAGCTTATGTCCAAAATTTTTTTTGACATAAGCAAGGCAATCCCATATCTTAAAATATTTAAGATTAGGCATTTTTCCTTTCCATATCTTATATGGAGTGCTTGTAATATATTTGGAATGTATCATGTTCAACATATAAGCTGTAGTTTCTAGGATATAGCTCCAAAACAAGATTGGAAGGTCCATGATGCATATCATGGACTATACCATATCTAATAAAGTATGATTCCTCCTTTCTATAATATCATTTAATTATGAAGAATACCTTTTTCTTTAAGGTGATCAAGAAATTTACTAGTTAAGTATTCACCTCCTCGATCAGATCGAAAAACTTTAATGCTCTTTCTAGTTTGTTTTTCAATCATACTTTGATACACCTTAAACTTATTAAAAGCTTCAAATCTATAATTCATTAAATCCATACATCCAAATCTTGACAAATCATTAGTAAAGGTGATGAAATAGGATTATTCTTCTCTAGTTTGAGTTGTCAATGGCTCATAAATTCTATATGTATGAGACCTAACAACTAACTTTTCTCCATATCCAGTAAATAGAGTTTTGGTTATCTTATCAATGAGATAAGCTTAACAAGTTCCAAATATTTCAGAAAATATAAGGATCAAAGAATTATTTGTATAACTTGTTTATCCTTGACTCACTAATATGGCCAAGTCAACATTGCCAAAGTGTTGCCCGGGTGGCTATCCAAGAGGGGGGTAAATTGAAAATTTAAAAATTTAACACAGATAATGTGCAATTAAAATTCCTTTTTAAAGTGTTGTGTGTTGTGATTAAAAATTAAATGCAGAAGCTAAAAGAAATCAGAGAATCACAATACAAACACATAAGGTTTATAATGGTTTGGAGCAACCCAGCTCCTACGTCCACTACCCAAGATACCACTTGGGATTTCTACTATATTCACACCCGAATACAGTAGGATTGTTTTACAGGATCACAATCCAAAACCTCTACACTTTGGTTTTAACGGGATCACCAAAAAAATCCAACACCCTTTGATTTTGAACAGGCTCATCAAAGAAACCTAACTTGGTTTTACCAGGATCACCAAGAACCCAACACATGGTTTTACCAGAATCACCAAGAACCCAGCACTTGGTTTTTATTAAGGCTCACCAAGAACCTATTTGGTTTTTCAACAGGGCTCACCAATAACCCAATAATAATTTAATAAAATGAATTGAAATAAAATGCAACAATAAATGACAAACTCAATTTGCCGGATAGTTGCCGGTGCAGTTTGATAGAAGTCCAATTGACTTGCACTTGAATAAGCTTTAATTGCTTCAGTGGCTTCTTCCAAAATTGCTTCAAACTTTAGATCAGAGTAGGTGAAGACTTGAAGGCTTGCTTGAATGCTCTTGTGCTCTCTTTCTTTTTGGTAGGTAGGATATTCAATGTAGCTCTCAAAACTTTGAAGAATTCTCTAGTTCTTTTTTTTCAAGGAAGTTCAAATCCTTCAAATATAAGGTCTTCCATCACTTCAAGGCAATTCTAGCCATTGTAGACCATTGGAAAGTGGTTTGTGACCGTTGGAGCACTTTTTGGCAGTCAAAAATAAATTTTGGAACTAGCCGTTGGATACTTGAAAGCGATGTTCGAGTTAGCTCGATTCCTTCAAGTTGGCTTGAATCCTTTGAGTCGATAGGTCGAGTCACCAAATCTTCAGTGCAGTCGGTTCTTGATAGCTCGGGTCGGCTTGAAATTATATCGTTGAAAAACTTGAACTCGAGGAGTCGACTCTTTTGATCTTTGGTTGGCTCTTCTTCTCAGGTTTTGAAATCATCACTCTGGAAAAGTCGGCTCGTTGCAGTTTAGGTCGGCTAGCTTTCTCAGGTCTTCAATATTAGGACTGGTAGAGTCGGCTCTTTCTGGTTCGGGTTGGCTCACCTCGCTATTCTCAGAATCTTCAAAAACTGGACTCTAGAGGAGTCGGCTCGGACATATTCCAATCGACTCGGATTCACTAGAGGTGGCTCGGTTACCTTTGAGTCGGCTTGGATTGCTGCGTACCAGAATCCTTGCTGCGTGCCATGAGGTAGAGTCGGCTCTTCAACATGCTGGGTCGGCTCGAGTATTTTCTTCAAGATTTTTATAATTGAACTCAAAGAAAAACTCTTACCAACACTCTTACAACTTTTCAATCATACTAACTCAAATTAATTATAAGGCGCGCACACACAGAAGCAACCCTTTTTACATGATTTTTTCTTAGCTTTTTCATTGGGTTCTTCTTTATAAAAATAAATTACAACACAACTCAAACAAGAAACAAGGTGTAGGAGTTGAAGTTTGAATAATTAACTCATCCTACAAAAACTTGTAAAACACTTGAAGATTTGTTAGAAATAAATGTACATGCTCCACTATTTGGTTAACATCAA
Organism: Areca catechu; assembly: GCA_021397845.1. Lineage (NCBI taxonomy): Eukaryota > Viridiplantae > Streptophyta > Magnoliopsida > Arecales > Arecaceae > Areca > Areca catechu. Next base: position 61,197,315 of record CM038050.1, read on the forward strand.
AATCACTTATGGGGTCAACAATCTCCCCTTTTTGGTGATGACAAAATACTGGGCATGAAAAATTCTTTATACTTGTATAAAAGTGTTTGAAGGTAAATATCCATATGTATCAGAGCTAATTAAGTTTGTAAATAAGTATCAGAGCTCAAGAAATGATATTATTGTATATCATCAAGATATTAACTTTTCATGCTTCATAATATTATGATTAGCACAAAACATGGAGTATCAGAGTTTTGAAAAAAATCTGACAGAATTAAGATCAATTTATAGAGCAATAGCAATCAGAGCATTAAGATTAAGTAGCAATCAGAGCAAAACCATTCAAGAGAATCTCCCCCTTTCTCTAGGTTTTAAAGTAATTAAGCATTAGGTTCTTTTGAATACCATCACTTTTGTGCTCCCCCTTTTTCATTCTTTTTAAGTACTTTAAGAACAATTTGTAGGAAGCTCAACATACATAAGAGAATTTTCATGACAACACATTTCTCCAACACATTTCTCTCCCATTTTGTCAATCAATCAAAAAGGTGATTTCAAATAAAGCTCAGATTTTGAAATAGATTGAGAAAGTCTTTAATATTTATTTAAGATAATTTCACTTTCTCAAATTGGAAATTCTAATTAAATATTCATCATAGTTGTATCAAAGCATTGTATCAGATAGTATATGACAACAAAGAAAATTGCTAAAAGATCTTTCATTTCACTCAGAATATTGCGATACAAAGTGAGAAGGAAAGTACATTCATATTGTAAAAGATAAAATGTAAAACATTAACAAGGTCAGAATTACAACCAAAAGACTAGCCAAATAACCTATTCTTCTTCTTCTTCATTAGAAGAAGAGAAGCCTACCTCTATAACCTTATCAGAGGTCTTATGATGCGGGACTAATATGCATGCAATTCTTTTGTATATTTTATATATGGGGTTAGGTGATTAATTCCCAATTTTCAGATCAAAATTAGTTGTAGGGAGTTTTGTATGAATTTTTGAAGCCACGCATGCAGATTAGGACCTAGAAAAGTACTAAAGAAGGATCACCGGGGCTAAGAAGCCTCGGTTAGGGCAAGTTCTCCTACAATATAATTACTGGAGGTAGAGGGGGTGTACCTGACAACGTCTGAAGCACCCGGTGAAGATTGCAGTGAAGGGATCTCTCGTTCCTTGATGGATGCGGCCTGGAAAATCGAGCCAATGACCCGCGGATACCTATTTTTCTGCTCGGTGGTCCGATTGAGGCTTGGCTGGAGTCGTTGGATTTGTAGGAACTCGGGGACCTGCAAACGACCTATCAGGGGTTAAAAAACTCAAAGGAGATCAAGAAAATAGAGGAAAATAGCAAAGGAAAGAAAGTTTTGGAGGGCGTTGGAAGGATGGTTGGCGGCAGGAAGATGGTTGCAAACATCGGGAAGAAGAACTCTCAAACCCCTTTATGCACACAGCAGGGTAATCACACAAAACAATAGAAGAACTCAAGGTTTATTTCATATCAAAAATCTCCCTTCATACAAGAGGCTAGGGTCCCTTAAATAGACCCTTAACCTTGGGCTCCAAGTAAGGGCGCATAAGTCTTTACATAAGAATCCTTTTCCCTCTCAAACCCTAGTTAGAAAATAAGAAAACATTAGATAGAAAAAATCCCTAAAAATTTTCTTGACTTGGTCAACACTCCAAGGATGCCTAGGGGGGCGTGTTGGGCTTCTAGGAGCAGCAAGATGCCGGCCCAAAGGGGCTCGGGTGCATGGGTTTGGGCCTCTGGAAGCTGGGGTGGCCTGGTAGCCAAGTAGCTGGAATATTTTCTGGTATCTTGCTTCTTAGGGGCTTGGGATTGGCACCTGGGCTTGATTTCTTTGGGCTAGGATGCAGATGGACCTCTAAAATCATAGATTCCTTAGTATATGAATATATTTTGGTATCTAGAAGGGAATCTGGGCATCTGGAGGGCATCTACAAGGAATTAGGGTTTTCTGAATTTTTTCTCCTGGGGTCTTCAAATCTTCAAGCTGGGTTGGACTTGGGCTATACTTCCATGTCTTCAATCTGGTTGGACTTGGTCTTCACTTGTATGATGTGGTCTTGAGTCTTCAATATGGTTGAATAGGACTCAAAAAAATAAAATTAGCTCGGCATGAGCTGACAACATTAGACTGAACTAGCTCAACATGAGCTGACTAGTACAGAACTGAAACTCAAAAGACTCAAATAATAACTAAAATGGACTCAGATGGGCTAAGCCCTTATTACAAATGGACTCATAAATTATTGATCAATTCATAGAGGGTTGAAAAGCCTCTGTCTTATTTTGGTGCCTCCGGTGTCCCCACTAATTCTCCCGGGGTGGGAGGAACTCGACCCTGTCGAGTGAAGATCAAGCTGGCTCACATATCTCTTAAGGAGGTCTAGGTTGAGGTGCTACAAGTCCTCTCAAGAAATCCTCGAATCGTCCGACTCTGGCTGGCCTTGCCATCGGACCAGGAAGCATTGATAGTTACGGCCCGGGTCATGATGGCTTGATCATCCAGGATACGCTCGATCCGTTCTCCTCTCTCAGGCCAATTTGTTAGTGGACACTCTGGGTTAGGGTTACTCACAATGGAAAGGAATAGGTTCAAAAGCCTCACTAGGTATCGCTGCCGGTTCCCTGTACTCAACCAGGTCTATAATATTGAAGGTAGAACTAATGCCCAAATCCGAAGGCATGTCTAACACCTAGGCATTTGATCCAACCTTCTCTATCACTTTAAAAGGTCCGGCTCTGTGAGCATGAAACTTCTTTTAGGCCTAATCCTAACCAAGATAGAATCCACTACATCAAATTCTTTGATCCTTCTTCAGAAATTAGTTAGTTTGTTTAAAATTAGTGTAGGTGGTGAACATGCTGGGCACATGCAGACTCCTAGCAAATGATTCAAAGGACTCATACTAACACCTAACAGACTTGACTATGCATTCCTATAGAAGAAAATTTTATTGAACTCTTTGGATCTAAACCTAACAGATTATAGGTTCCTTAGGTTTGATCCTAGCTTGACATGCACATGAAAATTTACAATGAACTCCTAGCAAATTCCAAAGAGTGTGCCAGAAGTAAGATGCAAACCTAACATGCATGATGAATGCATGCAGTATGCTAATCTCAGTTAAATGCAATCTAATAATCCTAGAAATGCTGGAGGTGTCAGGAAAGGGAAGAAAATAGGAAGTGGGTTTAGAATTAGTTTGGCAGGGTAGGGAAAATGGTTCAAGGTTAGTTGGGTAAAGTTCGATATAAGAAGGCATGCCAGGGACTAATCCTAGACTAATGAGGTTAACCTTACGGGGTTGCGATATATCTACGGGGTTTGTATAATGGAAGGATGGGTTATTAATCTCAGGGAAGAGGTCCTTAATGGGAACTATAGGAGGAGGCTCATCCTGAGGGTACTGATTCAAAGAGATCAGGTCCTTAATAAATTCTTCAGGTTCTTGTATTTTAGGACTAGACTCTATAATTTGGCTCTTCTCTATGGTTCCTCTGGTAAGGCTCTAACAGTAGTACCTAGGTTCTCTTCCTCTATTTGTTCTTTCACTATAGCTTTTGGTTGGATGTGGTTAGGGTCAACTACCACTAGGTTGGCTTCTACCTGGGTATTTACTAGGCCAACTATTTCTAGGTCATTTATAGGTGTCTCATCTTCTCCCTCATACTCATCCACTAGGCTCACATCAGCTTCATACACTTCTGCATTAATGTAAGCCTTGTCAATCTCAGGAATGGTTGGAGAAGGTCGGCTAGGGGAAAATTGGCTAGGTCCTGGTTTCTGATTATGGACACTAATCCTAGTAGGTTCAAGTTGCCTAAGGGATAGTGGCTCACTACTGGGCTCATATTTAGGGGTGCTAATCCTATGGGGTTCAAGTTGACTAAGGGAAACCTGACTAGTACTAGATTGATATTTAGGGGTTATGGGTTCTCTGGGCTCATAGGACAAGGGTGCAGATCTATGGGTCATGGGATTATAGGATCTGGGGTCATAGGATTTTGGGTCAGCTCTATGGTCAGGTTCTAAGGATGGATCATGGTATGGGGTCCTCCTAAGGTTGGGCTCCCTATATGGGTCAGGATATTGGGTTCTCCTAGGGTTGGACTCCCTATATGGGTCAGAATATTGGGTTCTCATAGGGTTGGGCTCTCTATATGGGTCAGAATATTGGGTTCTCCTAGGATTGGACTCCCTATATGGGTCAGAGTATTGGGTTTTCCTAGTTTCAGTATCATAATAAGGGTCATGGTAAGGGGTTCTTCTAGGTTCAGTATTTAGTATGGGTCAGGCTAAGGGGTTCTCCTAGGTTCAACCTCTCGGTATGGATCAGGGTTTGGGGTCCTCCTAGGTTGAGGATTGTAGTACGGGTCAGAATAAGGGGCTCTCCTAGGTTCGACCTCATGGTATAGATCAGGGTTTGGGATCCTCCTAGGTTGAGGGGACTCGGGATCTGGCTCAGACTGTGACCCATGGGTTCTTTGTTTGGTCCCTACATGGCCTTCTAACTGGTCAAACCTATTGGCAAGATGGTCAATTCTATTGTTGGTTTGGGTACCAGACTGAGTTAACTGGGCCATGGATTGGGTTAGTTGCTCAGTGAGTGCTTTTTTTGGGCTTGCAAATTTTCCATGGGTTCAGACATTTGTGAAGGAGGTGGGTGATATTAAACCCCTAATTTAGTGCTCATGCAAGAATTGATTAGACCGACTACAGCTGACTAGACCTAGAGTCCAAACTAGATGCTCAATCAGGGTGGCAAACTAGCCTATAGTAACCCTGTACTCAGCCAGGCAGGTGTAAGGGGAGTTGATGGGGAACTAATATGCATGCAATTTTTTTTGTATGTTTTACATGTTGAGTTAGGTGATTAATTCCCAAATTTTAGATCAAAATTATTTGTAGGGAATTTTGTATGAATTTTTGAAGATCAGCATGCAGATTAGGACCTAGAAAAGTAGCAAAGAGGGACCGCCGGGGCTGAGAAGCCTCGGTTAGGGCAAGTTCTCCTACAATAAAACTACTGGAGGTAGAGGGGTGTACCTGACAACATCTGTAAAGATCGCAGCGAAGGGGTCTCTCGTTCCTCGATGGATGCGGCCTGGAAAACCGAGCCAAAGACCCGCGGATACCCGGCTTTCTGCTCGGTGATCTGATTGAGGCTTGGCTGGAGTCGTTGGATTCGTAGGAACTCAGGGACCTGCAAACAACCTGTCAGGGGTTAGAAAGCTCATAAAGGAACAAGAAAACAAAGTAAAAGCAGCAAGGGAAGGCTTCTTTTGGAGTGGGCGTCCAGGGATCTGGAGGGTTTGTTGGCAGCAGGAAGATGATTGCAAACACCGGGAAGAAGAACTCTCACAAACCCCTTTATGCACACAGCAGGGTATCACACCACTCAATAGAAGAACTCAAGGTTTTCATTCATCAAAAATTCTCCTCATACAAGAGGCTAGGGTCCCTTAAATAGACCCTCAACCTTGGGCTCCAAGTAAGGGTACATAAGTCTTTACATAAGAATCCTTTTCCCTCTCAAACCCTAGCTAGAAAATAAGGAAATATTAGGTAGAAAAATCCCTAAAAATTTTCTTGACTTGGTCAAGACTCCAAGGATGCCTAGGGGGGCGTGTTGGGCTTCTAGGAGCAGCAAAAGGTCGGCCCAAAGGGGCTCGGGTGCATGGGTTTGGGCCTCTGGAAGCTGGGGTGGCCTGGTAGCCAGGTAGCAAGAATATTCCCTGGTATCTTGCTTCTTAGGGGCTTGGGCTTGGCACCTGGGCTTGATTTCTTTGGGCTAGGATGCAGATGGACCTCTGGAATCATGGATTCCCTTATCTATGAATATACTTTGGCATCTGGAAGAGAATCTGGGCATCTGGAGGGCATATGCAAGAAATCAGGGTTTTCTGAATTTTCCTCCTGGGGTCTTCAAATCTTCAAGCTGGGTTGGACTTGTGCTATACTTCCATGTCTTCAATCTAGTTGGACTTGGTCTTCACTTGTATGATATAGTCTTGAGTCTTCAGTATGCTTGGACAGGACTCAAAAAAAATAAAATAAGCTCAACATGAGCTGACTAGCATTGGACTGAACTAGCTCAACATAAGCTGACTAGTACAGAACTGAAATAACAACTCAAAAGACTCAAACAACAACTAAAAAAAGGACTCAGATGGGCTAAGACCTTATTACAGATGGACTCATAAATTATTGATCAATTCACAGAGGGTTGAGAAGCCTCTGCCTTATTCTGGTGCCTTTGGTGTCCGCACCAATTCTCCCGGGGTGGGAGGAACTCGACCCTGTCGAGTGAAGATCATACTGGCTCACATATCTCTTGAGAAGGTCTGGGTTGAGGTGTTTCAAGTCCTCTCGAGAAATCTACAAATCATCCGACTCTGGCTGGCCTTGCCATCGGACCAGGAAGCGTTGATAGTCATGGCCCTGGGTCGTGATGGCTTGATTGTCCAGGATACGCTCGATCCGTTCTCCTCTCTCAGGCCAAATTTGTTTGTGGACACTCTAGGTTAGGGTCACTCATAATGAAAAGGAATAGGTCCAAAGGCCTCACTAGGTAGCGCTGCCGGTTCCCTATACTCAACCAGGTCTGTAATATTGAAGGTAGAACTAATGCCCAAATCCGAAGGCAAGTCTAACACCTAGGCATTTGATCCAACCTTCTCTATCACTTTAAAAGGTCCGGCTCTGCGAGCATGAAGCTTCTTTTAGGCCTAAGCCTAACCAAGATAAAATCCACTACATCAAATTTTTTTGATCCATCTTCGGGAATTAGCCAGTTGTTTTAACATTAGTGCGGGTGGTGAACATGCTAGGCACATGCAGACTCCTAACAAGATGATGCAAAGGACTCAAACCTACACCTAGCAGACTCGACTAAAGAGATTTATTAGGTCTTAACTACCACTTGGGCATGGGGGCATGAGTCGTGGTTGATGGATGACATGCAGAAGAAAATTTGCTAGTAACTCCTAATAAGTGCCAGAGGGTCTGCCAAAAGTAGGTAGCAAATGGGATGGACTCTATGGATCCTTGCAACCTAGTAACCTCAACAAAATGTAACCTAATAGTTCTAGACACATGAGAAAACTCAGGAAATGGTAGAAAATAGGAAGTGGGTTCAGAATTACTCTGGTAGGGTGGAGAAAAAGGTTCTGGGTTAGTTGGATAAAGTAGAATCAAAGAAGGCATGTCAGGGACTAATCCTAGACTAATGAGGTTAACCTTATGGGGTTGCGATATATCTACGGGGTTTGTATAATGGAAGGATGGGTTATTAATCTCAGGAAAGAGGTCCTTAATGGGAACTATAGGAGGAGACTCATCCTGAGGGTACTGATTCAAAGAGATCAGGTCCTTAATAAATTCTTCTGGTTCTTGTATTTTAGGACTAGACTCTATAATTTGGCTCTCCTCTATGGTTTCCTCAGGTAAGGCTCTAGTAGCAGTACCTAGGTTCTCTTCCTCTATTTGTTCTTCCATTATAGCTTTAGGTTGGATATGGTCAAGGTCAACTAGCTCTGGGTTGGTTTCTACCTGGGTATCTACTGGGTCAGCTAATTCTAGGTCTACTAAAGGTGTCTCCTCTTCTCCCTCATACTCATCCACTAGGCTCACATCTGCTTCATACACTTTCGCGTTAATGTAAGCCTTGTGAATCTCAGGAATGGTTGGAGAAGGTCAGCTAGCAGGAAATTGGTTAGGTTCTGGTCTCTGATTATGGGTACTACTCCTAGTAGGTTCAGGTTGTATAAGAGGTAGTGGCTCACTATTGGGTTCATATTTAGGGATACTAATCCTATGGGGTTCAAGTTGACTAGGGGAAGCATGACTAGTACTAGGCTGATACTTAGGGGTTATGGGTTCTCTAGGCTCATAGGATGTAGGTGCATAGGATCTATGATCATGGGATCTAGAGTCATAGGATCTAGGTTCATAGGTTATGGATTCATAGGTTCTAGGTTCATAGGATTTGGAGTCATAAGATCTATAGGTTGTAGGTATACTAGGCTTGTAGGGAGAGGGTAAATAGGATCTATCTTCCTGGTCTATAAAATCCTGATTGGGTCTTCTAGGACTAACCTTAGGGATTGGGTCAGGATGATGGGCTCTCCTAGGTTCAGCCTCAAGGTATGGATCAGGGTTTGGGGTCCTCCTAGGTTGAGGTGAATCAGGATCTGGCTCAGACTGTGACCCATGGTTTTTTTCTGGGGTCCCTACCCGGACTTTTAACTGATCAAACCTATTGGCAAGATGGTCAATTATATCACTAGTTTGAATACGAGACTGAGTTAACTGGGTCATCTGGGTAGTTATCTGGGTAGCCATTTGGGCCATTTGATCAACTAGGGCTTTTATTTGAGATTGTAAATTTTCCATGGGTTCAGACATTTGTGAAGGAGGTGGGTGATATGAAACTCCTGATCTAGTGCTCATGCAAGACTCGATCAGACCGACTATAGCTGACTAGACCTGGAGTCCAAACTAGATGCTCAATCAGGGTGGCAAACTAGCCTATAGTAACCCTGTACTCAGCCAGGCAGGTGTAAGGGGAGTGTTAGGTCCCTGATTGCCAATCCTAGACACCAATCAGAGATTGGCCAGGTAGGCGGACCAGCACACAAGCCCTTCAGGATTGAATCCCTAAACCACCGTTCTAGACACTGAGCACAAGGCACACACAGGTTAACTTGACACAGTGATCTAACACTAGCCTGGACCCGACCAGTTGGTGTCCCTAGCCCACTAGGGCAAATTAAGTCTAATTAATTTAGGTTAAGGCTTGGGACCGAATGCAAGGGATGTGGTTTTGGGCTAAGGAGAGGTGATCAAATCCTCCCCCCATCTGATATAGCAAGAGTGCCCTTAAAAGTAAATTATGCAATGATGGCAGGCAGATGAGGATGCAAATTAGGGTTTAGATATTTTTTTTTTGGTATTTTTGGAGAATATGTAAATTTTTTTTTGGTATTTTTTTAAATAGAAGAAAACTTGCAAAACATGGCCTAATATGCTGGAAATATACTAAAATTAAAAAATATGCAAAAATTGCTAAACAAAAACCTAAAACTTCCAAACTTGTCTTGCTGAAAAAACAGAGCCGAGAATTTACAGGAAGTATTTCGGCTTGAAGAAAATTCACAGGCCATAATAAAATCTACAAAATTTTTTAAAATTACTGTTAATTATTATGAATCGAGGAAATCAAATTTCAGAATTTTTAGAGTTTTTATCAGGGATAAATAATTAAAATAACAGAGTATATATGGACTGAAAAATTGCAGAAAATAAGCCCTAATCTAAGCTCTGATACCAAATGATGGGGAACTAATATGCATGCAATTTTTTTTGTATGTTTTACATGTTGAGTTAGGTGATTAATTCCCAAATTTCAGATCAAAATTATTTGTAGGGAATTTTGTATGAATTTTTGAAGATCAGCATGCAGATTAGGACCTAAAAAAGTAGCAAAGAAGGACCGCCGGGGCTGAGAAGCCTCGGTTATGGCAAGTTCTCCTACAATAAAACTACTGGAGGTAGAGGGGTGTACTTGACAATGTCTGTAAAGATTGCAGTGAAGGGGTCTCTCGTTCCTCGATGGATGCGGCCTGGAAAACCGAGCCAAAGACCCGCGGATACCCGGCTTTCTGCTCGGTGATCCGATTGAGGCTTGGCTGGAGTCGTTGGATTCGTAGGAACTCAGGGACCTGCAAATGACCTGTCAAGGGTTAGAAAGCTCACAAAGGAACAAGAAAACAAAATAAAAACAGCAAGGAAAGGCTTCTTTTGGAGTGGGCATCCAGGGATCTGGAGGGTTTGTTGGCAGCAGGAAGATGATTGCAAACACCGGGAAGAAGAACTCTCACAAACCCCTTTATGCACACAGCAGGGTATCACACCACTCAATAGAAGAACTCAAGGTTTTCATTCATCAAAAATTCTCCTCATACAAGAGGCTAGGGTCCCTTAAATAGACCCTTAACCTTGGGCTCCAAGTAAGGGTACATAAGTCTTTACATAAGAATCCTTTTCCCTCTCAAACCCTAGCTAGAAAATAAGGAAATATTAGGTAGAAAAATCCCTAAAAATTTTCTTGACTTGGTCAAGACTCCAAGGATGCCTAGGGGCACGTGTTGGGCTTCTAGGAGCAGAAAAAGGCCGGCCCAAAGGGGCTCGGGTGCATGGGTTTGGGCCTCTGGAAGCTGGGGTGGCCTGGTAGCCAGGTAGCAAGAATATTCCCTTGTATGTTGCTTCTTAGGGGCTTGGGCTTGGCACCTGGGCTTGATTTCTTTGGGCTAGGATGCAGATGGACCTCTGGAATCATGGATGCCCTTATCTATGAATATACTTTGGCATCTGGAAGAGAATCTGGGCATCTGGAGGGCATATGCAAGAAATCAGGGTTTTCTGAATTTTCCTCCTGGGGTCTTCAAATCTTCAAGCTGGGTTGGACTTGTGCTATACTTCCATGTCTTCAATCTAGTTGGACTTGGTCTTCACTTGTATGATATAGTCTTGAGTCTTCAGTATGCTTGGACAGGACTCAAAAAATAAAATAAGCTCAACATGAGCTTACTAGCATTGGACTGAACTAGCTCAACATAAGCTGACTAGTACAGAACTGAAATAACAACTCAAAATACTCAAACAACAACTAAAAAAAGGACTCAGATGGGCTAAGACCTTATTACAGATGGACTCATAAATTATTGATCAATTCACAGAGGGTTGAGAAGCCTCTGCCTTATTCTGGTGCCTTTGGTGTCCGCACCAGGAGTGTTAGGTCCCTGATTGCCAATCCTAGACACCGATCAGAGATTGGCCAGGTAGGCGAACCAGCACACAAGCCCTTCAGGATTGAATCCCTAAACCACCGTTCTAGACACTGAGCACAAAGCACACACGGGTTAGCTTGACACAATGATCTGACACATAGTCCGGACCCGACCAGTTGGTGTCCCCAGCCCACTACGGCAAATTAAGTCTAGTTACTTTTAGGTTAAGGCTTGGGATCGAATGTAAGGGATGTGTTTTTGGGCTAAGGAGAGGTGATCAAATCCTCCCCCATCTGATATAGCAAGAGTGCCCTTAAAAGTAAATTATGCAATGATTGCAGGTAGATGAGGATGCAAATTAGGGTTTAGATATTTTTGGTATTTTTGGAGAATATGTAAATTTTTTTTTTGGTTTTTTTTTAAATAAAATAAAACTTGCAAATCATGGCCTAATATGCTGGAAATATACTAAAATTAAAAGATATGCAAAAGATGCTAAACAAAACCCTAAAACTTCCAAATTTGTCTTGCTGAAAAAACAGAGACGAAAATTTGTAGGCTATATTTCGGCTTGCAGAAAATTTACAGGCCATAATAAAATCTGAAAAAAATTTTAAAATTACTGAGAATTATGATGAATCCAGAAAAATAAATTTTTGAATTTTTGGAGTTTATTTTAGGGAGAAATAATTTAAATAATAGAGCATATATGGACTAAAATATTGCAGAAAATAAGCCCTAATCTAAGCTCTGATACCAAATGATGCGGGACTAATATTTTTGCAATTCTTTTTGTATGTTTTATATATGGGGTTAGGTGATTAATTCCCGATTTTTAGATCAAAATTAGTTGTAGGGAATTTTGTATGAATTTTTGAAGCCATGCATGCAGATTAGGACCTAGAAAAGTACTAAAGAATGATCGCCGGGGCTAAGAAGCCTCGGTTAGGGCAAGTTCTCCTACAATATAATTTCTGGAGGTAGAGAGGGTGTACCTGACAATGTCTGAAGCACTCGGTGAAGATTGCAGTGAAGGGATCTCTCGTTCCTCGATGGATGCGGCCTGGAAAACTGAGCCAATGACCCGCGGATACCCGGCTTTCTGCTCGGTGGTCCGATTGAGGCTTGGCTGGAGTTGTTGGATTCGTAAAAACTCGGGAACCTGCAAACGACCTATCAGGGGTTAGAAAACTCAAAGGAGATCAAGAAAATAGAGGAAAATAGCAAAGGGAAGAAAGTTTTGGAGGGCGCTAGAAGGATGGTTGGCGACAGGAAGATGGTTGCAAACACCGGGAAGAAGAACTCTCAAACCCCTTTATGCACACAGCAGGGTAATCACACAAAATAATAGAAGAACTCAAGGTTTATTTCATATCAAAAACCTCCCTTCATACAAGAGGCTAGGGTCCCTTAAATAGACCCTTAACCTTTGGCTCCAAGTAAGGGCACATAAGTCTTTACATAAGAATCATTTTCCCTCTCAAACCCTAGTTAGAAAATAAGGGAACATTAGGTAGAAAAAATTCATAAAAATTTTCTTGACTTGGTCAACACTCCAAGGACGCCTAGGGGGGCTTGTTGGGATTCTAAGAGCAGCAAGAGGCCGGCCCAAAGGGGCTCGGGCGCATGGGTTTGGGCCTCTGGAAGCTGGGGTGGCCAGGTAGCCAGGTAGCAGGAATATTCCCTGGTATCTTGCTTCTTAGGGGATTGGGCTTGGTGCCTGGGCTTGATTTCTTTGGGCTAGGATGTAGATGGACCTCTAAAATTGTGGATGCCTTGGTATATGAATATATTTTGGCATCTAGAAGGGAATCTGGGCATCTGGAGGGCATCTGCAAGGAATTAGGGTTTTCTGAATTTTTCCTCCTGGGGTCTTCAAATATTCAAGCTGGGTTGGACTTGGGCTATACTTCCATGTCTTCAATCTGGTTGGACTTGGTCTTCACTTGTATGATGTGGTCTTGAGTCTTCAATATGGTTGAATAGGACTCAAAAAAATAAAATTAGCTCGACATGAGCTGACTAACACTGGACTAAACTGGCTCAACATGAGCTGACTAGTACAGAACTGAAACTCAAAAGACTCAAATAATAACTAAAATGGACTCAGATGGGCTAAGCCCTTATTACAGATGGACTCATAAATTATTGATCAATTCATAGAGGGTTGAAAAGCCTCTGTCTTATTTTGGTGCCTCCGGTGTCCCCACCATCTTAGTTTTTACGGGTTTAAACCTTAAATCCCTGAATCTAGTTCTAACAGGGGCTCTAAATGTCTTAGTCTTCTTGGTTTTGGGTTTCTTCTTGGTCTCAACATGTTTAGGTTTGATTGAGGGAAGATCAGATGAAGTAATAGGAGCAGGAGTCTCAAGTGACTCCTTGAAGATCTGTATAGGAGTATCTTCAGCAGCAACTGATTCTTTATGTGATAGCATCAAGATACTTCTGATTTCTTCTTTAAAATTCTCCATTTCCTTTTCAATTTTTTCCTGGTGAAGCTTCTATTCAGATCTCATTTCCTGCAAGCTTGCATTAATTGTATTTTTCATTTCATCAATTGCAAAATTCATGTGATCTGTTAATAAACTTGAAATTGTTTCCATCTTCTGAAATATTAGCTTCTTGAGGTCAGATGGAGTAATCATTGTACCTTCAGATCTTTCTTCAACAGCAGTAGCTTCATCATCTTTTGAAGAAGTAGCAGCAACCTGACTAGACACTTTCTTTATCCATATTCCTTCCTGTAGCTTGTAACCCATTCTTTTCAGTGAATTGAAGGAGTAAGTGTCAAAGTGATGTAGTGGCTTGCCTATCTCATTGGTTAAGTCAACTCCAGCTTCTTCGAACAGTAGAGTGAAGACCATACCGTAATGTAGGCAAGCTTTGGCTTTCCTGGCTACTTCAGTCATTTGAATCATCATTATGTAGGGAAGATTGAGAGGCTTTTCTTCTATTAGATGTCCCATAAAGGTCATTTCTTACTCACTGACCCAATCAAAGCGACCGATCTTTGGAAGAAATATTCTACTGACCATATTATGTAGAAGCCTCATTTCCTTCAACAGTAAGTTGGCTTGAACATGCTGAACGGAGCTCATGTCTTCTTTCTCCAAAATAAGCTTTAATATGTGTTCTTTGTTTGGTAGAGTAAGCTCAGTGGCACCGTCCATAGGCATCTATAGAAAGTTTTCCAACTTCTCTTCATCCACGATGATCTTGATTCCCTTAACTGTTGATTCCAAATGAAATTCTTGAAGAACTATATTTTCATAGAAGATCCGTACCAGTAATGGATAGGTTAAGATGTCCAAAGAATAGAATTGTTTCCAACCCTGACTTTCTATCCATCTTCCGATCTTCATTTCCATCTCTTCTAGGAAGGAGAAATCTATTCTTCTTCTGCAAGTGACAGGCCGGTTTGCCATTAAGATAATCTGTGCAGTAGGAGAGGGAGTTTCTTCTTCTTGTTGCTCAGGAGTAGACATTTTCCTCTTTTCTGTTTTCCCTTTTTCATCTTCACTGTGTGTGCTTGATTCACCAACTTGAAGAATCTTCCTTGCAGATCTTCGAGAAGCCATTGCAGTGAAATTTAGGAAATTTAGGTTCTAGGGAATGAATTTTGCAAGTTTGGTAAAGTTTTTGAGAGGAGTAGAGTGTGTTTGAAATAAAATGAATGGAGTGAAGTATAGGAAAATACAGCTCGAAACTACTCAAATAGCGATTTCCTGACTTTCGAGTCGGCTCACCCAACCCTAGAAAAATCCGAGTTGGCTCGACCAAAGCAAACTTAGAAAAATCAGAACATCGAGTCGGCTAGGCAAAGACTTAGTCGGCTCGACCAAGCAATAGGTAAAGAACTCAAACATTCGAGCTGGCTCGACCAGAGCAAGATTGCTCGAGTCGACTCGAACAGAAACTTTCCACAAAAAATGAAATGATTCAGAAATTGAATTTGATAAAATGAAAGTCCAAGGAAAGTTGCTCAATAATTATGAATAAATGTAGGAGGTTTTCTAGATAATTCTGTAGGGTTCGGTGGCAAGGCGGAATCATAGATTTCAAAATTTTATCTTAATGAAATCTTCACCAAACCTTCAACCCAAAATCTCCTTAAAAGAATTAAAACATATAAGATGTTTATATAAGATTTAATCTCAAATTAAGATACTAACCTGTATCGCAAAATCCAAACTCTGAATCTCCATCAGGTGCCCAAATGTTCACCCTCCAATGGTGATCCACACAGAAAAACAATGAAGACAAAATTTCTATTTCTTGGTTCCTCTTCTTGAATTCTTTTTCAAGAATTCAATTCTTGGACCTTTAGGCTGAAATTTTCTTTCTTGAAAATTTCATTTTCTTCCTTCTTTCCTCTTCTTGAATTTTCTTCAAGAATTCCCTTTCTTGAATCCCTTTTCTTGAATTGAATTGGAAGAAAAAATTAAGACAGTCAAAGTCTTAATTCAAGAAAGAAAAGAAGAAAAGATCCTTTCCCTGTTCTTTCCTTTACCGTTCAAGACCTTCTTCTTATTCTTGTTTAGGGTCAGAGTTTCGACAGAGGATACCTCTGTAAGGGAAACAATACCCAACAAGAACAAGAGGAAGGAGTATTCTGGAGAGGAAGTGAGGGAATTGGATCTCTGAACTATGTTGCGTGAAAACCCCCGAGAACCCCAACCCTATTTATAGATCTCAGAGGGGTGTCATCTCGAAACAACGCAACCCTCTGAAACCCCAGGGATCACGATCCCTCATTCCTCACGCGTCCCCTCAACCAAAAATCATGATTCTTCGATTGGATTTTCATTTTTCCGACGAGGAGAACTCTCGGAAAAACTTCAGGAAGGATCGCGACTTTTGGAGACGGATTTGCGACCGAAAAGCGACGGATCTTTTTCTTAAATTTTTTTTGGCCATCAGATCCAGATCCAAGGGCGCCAGACAAGGATCTGAAACATCTCTTTTCAGATTTTTTTCTCCGACGTTTTTTCTTTCTCACACGTTTTAAGAGAAGTCCACGCGCGTGGACTTTTCTTTCTTGGCACGCGTGGGTGAGAAGAGGGAGGGGGCGGCTTGGAGAGAGGGTCTCAGTGAACTAAGTTCACTTGGGTTCAGCCATGGGTTAGCCCAATGTCCTAAAAATTAAATTGGACCTTAATCTGGTTCAATTAGAACCCAATTAAGCCCAATTCGGAACCAAATTCGAATAGAAATTTGGTCTGCAACACATGCTAGTGTGTTTATCCTGCAAACATGATTTAATTCCAAATTAAGTCCTTCATCAATTTTCTTTTGTGTGTGACCCATTGGGTTCCACACCTAGCCAGCAGTAGGTCCGAGTGCTATTTGACTTAATTCGGTTAGATCTCAACCAAGCCGATTTAGGTCAACTCAAACTAGCTCGACTCGGTCAATTAGAATCTAATTCAAATTGACTGATTTGAATTACCATGATTCAATCATATACCTACAAGACAAGATTGACGTCTAGCAACGTATCATGTCTACCCGGAAGATGTGGAATTTTGGTGGAATTACCAAAATACCCTTCAGTGGTGAGTTACCGGGCAATTCAGTCCTTTGATCAACTTGCATCCCGAATATGATTATGAATATGGATATTTGTTAAATCCAATTTTCATATTCATCCCTAGCTCAATCTTTATAATGATGATTCATTAATGAACCATTAGAAAATAACTCTAATGTTCATACTTTGATCAAAGGTTTCCTGAATCCATCATTTGAAATTAGCTGGATGCTATTCCCTCTTACTAGGGCTGATCAATTCCTTGTTGACCTACTCACAACCTCCATATACAATCCACCATAACCAGTATCACCTCGTGCATGACTCAGTGTCATGATTGACTGCGAACCAAAGTATGGATTCATGTATATAAGGTACTATGGTAGTCTCAGGTCAAAGGACCACATGCACTACTCCCACTATGAGAATTATCTATTGACAAACAGATAAGGTTCCATTAGATATTCTCAATCTGGATCAATTCAGTGAACTCATTCTCCAATGAACACTCACATCCTAGTATTAGTGTCAAACACAAGTGACTGTGAGATCAGTCACCCTTATTACAAAACATATATAGGATGTGCTGGTCTTGCCGGAAACATTGATCCCCAACTCAATGTCCCATCGACCAGGAATATTTTAGATTAGGGTTTTAAGGCTTTAGGTCTCACTGGTATGATCTCATCATAACCCTAGAACCATAGCCCTAATCTATGGGGTTCATCATAAAATCAAAAAGACACAGCAAATGATGAAAATAATGCCTTTATAAAATGTCAATTCATTGATTTTGGGATCAAAATTACAATATTTCAATTGGCTTTCAGGGCACAATCTTTCAAATTCATCCTTAGTTTTAAAGGAAATCAAGTTATTTAAATCTAGAAAGGATCACAAAGCCCTAATTCTCCTCTAAGCAATTCAAATCTATCCTGATTTAGTGGCTTAGTACAAATGTCAGCTAATTATTTTTCAGTAGGGATAAATTCTAGTTCAATGTCACCATTCAAAACATGGTCTCTAATAAAATGGTGTCTAATCTCTATGTGCTTTATTCTAGAATGCTGAATAGAATTTTTGGTTAAATTTAAAGTACTTGTGTTATCACACTTGATAGGAATTTTGTATTGTATAACACCAAAGTCTTCTAGTTGTTGTTTAATCCATAATACTTGTGCACAACAACTCCCTATAGCAACATACTCTGCCTCGTATTAGAAAGTGCTACCGAGTTTTGTTTCTTGCAGTGCCATAAGATTAAATTCAATCCTAGAAATTGACATGTGCCGCTAGTACTTTTTCTATCAACTTTACAACCAGCATAATCAGCATCAGAAAATCCAACTAAATTTAAAGATGATTGTTTTGAGAACCAAAGACCTAGATTACTTATACCTTTCAAATATCTTAATATTCTTTTAACATCATGCATATGTATTTTTTTAGGATTATATTGAAATCTAGCACATACACATACACTATACAAGATATCCAGTCTACTAGTAGTTAAATATAATAAGGATTCGATCATACCTCTATATAGCTTTTGGTCAACATTAGATCTGTTTTCATCTTTGTCCAATTTGCAAGATGGGCTCATGGGTGTGCTTATTTGTTTGTTTGTCTCCATACCAAACTTCTTGATTATTTCCTTGGTATATTTGGCTTGGTTAATGAAGATTCCTTCCTTTGATTGCTTTTCATGAAGTCCGAGGAAGTAATTAAGTTCACCCATTAGGCTCATTTCAAATTCTTCCTGCATTAGCTTAGCAAATTCTTCATAAAAATTTCATTAGTTGCACTAAATATAATATCATCCACATAAATTTGTACAACTAATATATCATTATTTTTCTTTTTGATAAAAAGAGTTTTATCAACATTTTCTCTTAAAGAATTATTTTCAATTAAGAAAGTGCTAAGTCTATCATACCAGGCTCTAAGGGCTTGTTTCAAACCATATAAAGCTTTATTGAGTTTAGACACATGGTTTGGAAAAGCCTGATTTTCAAAACCTGGTGGTTGTTCTATAAAAACTTGTTCGAAGATAAAATCATTTAGAAATGCACATTTTACATCCATTTGAAAAAGTTTAAAATTTATGTAGTAAGCAAATGCAAGAAGTAATCTAATGGCTTCTACTCTTGCTACAGGTACATAGGTTTCATTAAAATCAATATCTTCTTCTTGACTATATTCCTTAGCCACTAACCTAGCTTTGTTTCTAATGACATTTCCTTGTTCATCTAATTTATTCCTATAGACCCATTTGGTTTCTATGATTGGGTGGTCTTTAGGTCTATCAACTAGTGTCTAAACCTTATTTCTTTCAAACTGGTTCAATTCTTCATGCATAGCTAACATCCAGTTTGGATCAATTTCTGCTTCTTCTAAAGTATGAGGCTTTATTTATGATACAAAGGCTAGGTAGTCATGTGCAGACCTAGTCCTAATACCTTGAGAAGGATCACCAATAATTAATTCTTTAGGATGGGAAGTAGCAAATCTCCATTCAGTTGGCAGATCGGTATGATCCTTACTTACTGTTTCTTTTCCTTCTTCAATTGGTCTTTCTTGAATGCTCATGTCTTCTATCTCTTTTTGAATAGTACCTGTATCATTGTCAATACACTCATCTTTTCTAGATGGTGAAGGGTTAGTTTCATCAAAGATAACATGCGCTGACTCTTCAACAGTAAGAGTCATTTTATTAAATATCCTATATGCTTTGCTGTGTAGTGAATAACCAAGGAAAATTGCTTAATCAGATTTAGCATCAAATTTTTCTATATTATCCTTACCATTGTTAAGTACAAAGCATTTGCATCCAAACACATGAAAATAATTTATGGTAGATTTCTTTTCATTCCAAAGCTCATAGGAGGTTTTCTTCAAAATAGGATGGATTAAAACATAGTTTAAAATATAACAAGCAGTGTTCATCGCTTCTGCCCAAAAGTACCTTGAAGGATTACCTTTATATAACATTGTTCGGGCCATTTCTTCCAAAGTCCTATTTTTTCTCTCTATAACACCATTTTGTTGTGGTGTTCTAGGAGTGGATAAGTTGTGATCAATACCGTTTTCAATGTAATAATCATCGAAAAATTAATTTTCAAATTCAGTGTCGTGATCACTCTTAATTGAAATTATAAAACAATTTTTCTGATTTGAAACTTTTTTTGTGAAATTTTCTAAATACCTTGAAAGTTTCATCTTTGTGAGCAATAATCAAAACCCATGTAAATCTGGAAAAATTATCTACAATCACAAGGGCATATTTCATACCTCCTAGGCTTATGGTCCTAGTTGGTCCAAATAAATCCATGTGAAGTGGTTCTAGATGTTTAGAAGTTGAAATCGTATTTTTGGATTTAAATCTCCTCCTAGTTTGTTTATCCATTTGGCATGCATCACAAACATGATCAAAATCAACTTTAAACTGAGGCATGCCTCTAACAAGATTTTTGGAAATCAACTTGGCAATAGTATGCATGCTAGCATGACCTAATCTTCTATGCCATAATAAACAAGACTCCTTGGTCTTAGCATTCATTGCAACTAAACTGGAACTACTAGTCATGGCTAGATCATTTAGATCTACCACATAGATATTTCTAAGTCTATGTCCAATGAATTTACTACTAGAATCAAGAGAGTTTGTTACATATACATAGATGATTCAAAGATAACCTTGAAGCCTTTATCATAAAATTGATTAATACTTAATAAATTATGCTTCAACTTATCTACTAGCAATACATTTTCAATGAAAGTACAGGGGGTTATTTTGATCTTACCAATTTCGATTATTTTTCCCTTGCCATTGTCTCCAAAAGTAACCATATCTTTTTTCATTTCCAGGATGATGAACTGATCCTTGTCACCCGTCTTATGTCTTGAATAGCCACTATCAAGATACCATCTTTTCTTCAATTTCTGGGCTACAAGACATTCCTGCAAGAAAATCAAGGAGTTCTTTTAGGTACCCAAGCTAACTTGGGTCCTTGCAGGTTAGCCGAGGTGGTTACTTTGGGAACCCAAATTTTTCTTGATCTATTGTGGACATTTCTAATAGTATTGCAGTTGAAAGCTTTATGTCCTATTTCTTTGCAAGCAAAATATTTGATTCTAGAATTCTGAAAGGATTTATACTTTGAATTTCTAGTTGCATGAAGTGCAGAAATAGTAGGTTTTGTAATTGAGTTTTTTGGAACATACAAAGTGATTTTTGAAATGGAAGTAGAACCTTTTGTCACAAAAGCTATATGAGAAGTAAACTTGGGAACAAAATCTTTTTGTTTCACAAATGTAGTTGCTGAAACATAATTTGAATTTGAAGCATTAAAATCTATTTCAGCTTTATTACCAAAAATTCTTTGATCTTTAATGATCAACTCAAGCTTGTTAGAAGATAAAGTTAGTTTTTCAACAAGTGGCTTGAGTTTTTCAACCTCCTTTTTTAGCTCATTGTTTTCTTTCAACAAAATATTATTTTTGTCATGAAACTCACTATTTTTAGTTTTCAACACATTACATTTTTCAGAAAAGATATGAAGTTCTTTTTGCAATAAAATATTCTTTTCTAAAATCTTCTCTTTTTCTTTGAGTAAAGAATCTTGATATGCTTTAATGATCTAATATTTACTCTTGCCTTTTTAAATTCAGAAAAAAGATCATAAAATATGAAATATAACTCATTAAATGTAAATTCAATTTGAGTGTCAAGAGAAGTTATCTCATCCTCGAGACCCATTAGACATAAGTTAGATATTTTCATGGTCTCTTCTTCTTCAGCTGAAGTGGAGTCTTCACTGTCACTCCACGTGGTAACCATCGCTTTCTTTTTCTTCTTTTTGAAAAATTTCTTTAGTAGTGGACAGTCCGGACGAATGTGCCCTGGTTTCTTACATTCATAGTAGGTAGGGACTTGTTCCTTATCTTTATCTTTGTCCTTGTCCTTTTCTTTTAAATGTTCTCCTCGTTTATAGAATTTTCTGTTGTATCTTTTTTTCTTCTTTCCCATAAACTTTTTGAATCTCCTCACAACCATTGCAATGTCTTCATCTTCAAGATCATCTTCAGAGGAGGTAGAGTCATCTTCCATCTCTTCATCATCCTTTG
Organism: Areca catechu; assembly: GCA_021397845.1. Taxonomy (NCBI): domain Eukaryota; kingdom Viridiplantae; phylum Streptophyta; class Magnoliopsida; order Arecales; family Arecaceae; genus Areca; species Areca catechu. The sequence continues at coordinate 61,218,785 of CM038050.1, forward strand.
ATTCTAATGCAGCCTTGAATATAATTATTTTCTTCTTTTTATGATCATCATCTGTTCTATGCTGCATGGCTAGTTCATGTATGATGAGAGAACCCATTAGTTCATCCATGGATAAAGTGTTCAAGTTTTTAGCTTCCTAGATGGCAGTAACTTTAGGGTCCCATTTATCAGGAAGTGATCTCAATATCTTCTATACTAGATCAGCATTTGAGTATACCCTGCCAAGACTTTTCAAATGTTAATAATATTTGTAAATCTAGTATACATGGCAGAGATATTTTCATTAGGCTCTATTTTAAACAATTCATAATTATGCACTAAAAGATTAATCTTTGAAGTTTTCACTTGAGAAGTTCCTTCGTGGGTCATCTCAAGTTTATCCCAAACTTTCTTTGCTGAAGTGCAAGTGGAAATTCGATTAAACTCATTTAAATCCAAAGCACAGTAAAGCAAGTTCATGTCTTTGGCATTCAATTTTCCTAATTTCATGTCGTGTTCATTCCATTCCTCTTCAGGCTTAGGGACATCCATGCCATCAATTTTAATCATGGGAACATGTGGTTTTTTAAGAATGACCTTCCATAATTGAAAATGAATAGCTTGTATATAAATGTTCATTCTTGCTTTCCAATAAAAATAGTTTGTGCTTGTGAAAAGTGGAGGTCTATTAGTTGACTGGCCTTCTGCCAGGGATGTACTCATGGGATGAGCCATCAATCTTTACTCTAAAGTAATCAAACACACTGCTTTGATACCAGTTGTTGCCCAGGTGTCTACCCAAGAGGGAGGTGAATTGGGAATTTAAAAATTTAACGCAAATAATGTGCAATTAAAATTTCTTTTCAAAGTGTTGTGTGTTGTGATTAAAAATTAAATGCAGAAGCTAAAAGAAATCAGAGAATCACAATACAAATACACAAGGTTTATAGTGGTTCGGAGCAACCCAGCACCTACATCAACTATCCAAGAACCACTTGGAATTTCCACTATATTCACACTCGAATACAGTATGATTGTTTTACAGGATCACAATCCAAAACCTTTACACTTTGGTTTTAACAGGATCACCAAAGAAAACCCAACACCCTTTGATTTTGAACAGGCTCACCAAAGAAACCTAACTTGGTTTTACCAGGATCACCAAGAACCCAACACTTGATTTTACCAGGATCACCAAGAACCCAACACTTGGTTTTTATAAAGGCTCACCAAGAACCTATTTGGTTTTCAACAGGGCTCACCAATAACCCAACAACAATTCAATAAAATGAATTGAAATAAAATGCAATAATAAATGACAACCTCAATTTGTCGGATAGTTGCCGGTGCAGCTTGATAGAAGTCCACTTGACTTGCACTTGAATGAGCTTTAATTGCTTTAGTGGCTTCTTCCAAAATTGCTTCAAGCTTCAGATCAGAGTCGGTGAAGACTTGAAGGCTTGCTTGAATGCTCTTGTGCTCTCTTTCTTTTTGGTACATAGGATATTCAATGTAGCTCTCAAAACTTTGAAGAATTCTCTAGTTCTTTTTTTTCAAGGAAGTTCAAATCCTTCAAATTTAAGGTCTTCCATCACTTCAAGGCAATTTTAGCCATTGTAGACCATAGGGAAGTGGTTTGTGACAGTTGGAGCACTTTTTGCCATTCAAAAATAAATTTTGGAACTAGCCGTTGGATACCTGAAAGCGATGTTTGAGTTAGCTCGGATTCCTTTGAGTCAGCTCGGATCCTTCGAGTCGATAGGTTGAGTCACCAAATCTTCAGTGCAGTTGGCTCTTTGTCTCAGGGCACAAAACTTCTCTCTGGACTAGTCGGCTCTTGATAGCTCGGGTCGGCTCGAAATTATATCTTTGAAAAACTTGAACTCGAGGAGTCAGCTCTTTTGATCTTTGGTTGGCTCTTCTTCTCAAATTCTGAAATCATCACTCTGGAAGAGTCGGCTCATTGCAGTTCGGGTCAGCTCGCTTTCTCAAGTCTTCAAAATTAGGTCTGGTAGAATCGGCTCTTTCTGGTTCGGGTCGGCTCACCGGCTGTTCTCATAAATCTTCAACAACTAGACTCTGAAGGAGTCGGCTCAGACATATTCCAGTCGACTCGGATTCACTGGAGTCAGCTCGGTTACCTTTGAGTCAGCTCAGATTGCTGCATACCAGAATCCTGGCTGTGTGCCATGAGGTAGAGTCAGCTCTTCAACATGTTAGGTTGGCTCGAGTATTTTCTTCAGGATTTTTATAATTGAACTCAAAGAAAAACTCTTACCAACACTCTTACAACTTTTCAATCATATCAACTCAAATTAATTCTAAGGTACACACACACAAAAGCAACCCTTTTTACATGATTTTTTCTTAGCTTTTTCATTGGGTTCTTCTTTACAAAAACAAATTACAACACAACTCAAACAAGAAACAAAGGTATAGGAGTTGAAGTTTGAACAATTAACTTATCCTACAAAAACTTGTAAAACACTTGAAGAGTTATTAGAAATAAATGTACATGCTCCACTGTTTGGTTATCATCAAAATCACTTATGGGGTCAATACAAAGATATGTGACATTCACATCTTTCTTTTTTCTTATTTTCATCAACATAAAAAATATGATCATTGAGTGATAGAATAAGAAGACCATTATCTGTATATGCATTGGCATAAAAATTACTAGAATGAAAAAAAGAGCAACTTTTTTCCTTTCCATTTCTTTCAAAGCCATGTTCTAACAATAAAGGTATAGAAATAATATTTAAAATAATTTTTGGCATGTAGTAACAATTTCCTAATTCTAATACTTGCTCGAAGGTAATTTTAATAAATAGGTTCTAGCTTTAACATGGATGCACTCTCCACTAGCATCGAAAAGCTCGATGTCATTTTTATTCAACCTTCTAATTCTCCTAATCCTTGCAACAATTTACATAAGTGATAACCACAGGCGATGTCCAATACCCAAGAATCTTAAGCTAAAAAAACTTAATAAAACATTGAAATGTATTATATACAAACCTTTAGATGCAACATTTGTATTATGGTTCACAATTGCAAGATAATTCTTGCAATTTATCTTCCAACGCCCATCTTTGTCGTAATGGAAACAAGTACTATTGGTAGATACATTATTTTCCTTATTTCTTTTAAAGATGCTACTCTTAGAGTTTAACCTTTTATGTTTCTTTGAACCCTTTTTGCCAACTTTCTTCTTGGAGATCTCATCCACAAGAAGAAAAGGAGTTTTTCCACTCTTGAAATGGCTCTCAACTATAGTAGCTTTGGCTGATTGTATTCAGTTTGCTCATATGATAATTAATGATAAATTATGAGAATGAATTAGAAAATAATTGTAAAATCAAATCCTAATTGAATTCTCTATCCATAAAAAATCCTAATTAACTTGATCAAGTGATCAAGTCAATGATCTTGAGCATATGGGCTTGTATGAATGTGCCCTCACTTATCCTTCCATGGAACAACTACTTTGATATCTCATATTTGGTTGTCCTGTTCTACTCATCATGTAACTCTTAACATTGAGAAGTATGGATTGAGGATCTATACTTTTATGTTGCCTTTGCAATTTATTTCTCATAGAGGCTACCATAATGCATTTAATAATTATGCTATCATTCTGTCATATTTTAAATGTAGCTATTTCCTTCTTTATAGCATCATCCTTGATCAGAACAAGAACAAGATCAAGAGATTCAAGGATATAAGAGACTTTTTTCTAGATGAAAACAATTCTCAAGTTTCTTAACTAGTCCATATAGTTTGGTCTAGTCAGCTTATTAATATCCAATATGCCATGCAATGAAAGTAAAGATGCCACAATGCAGAATGAATCAATAGAAATACAGAAATAACATAAGCAGACTACTCATGATGACATGCATAACTAGAGATCTTTTGTTTAATTGTCTCCCACTATTTTTTAATGAATGCCATGGCCCTTTCTTATGATAAACAAGAAATCCTATTAAGTTTCTTATCAGGGTTGAGATCTCAATTTTTCATAAAAGCCTTGTAGATAGTACAACAAATATTTATAAGTTCAAGGATAGGAAACTCTTTTCAATTGTATTTTATGTAATTCCCAACAATTCTTGTCTCTAAAATACTTATAGCCTTGTGGATAGCACAACAAGCTATAATAGTTTAGTTAAGTATTATCCCTCTTTCCCAAATAGTCATACTTGAATAATGCTACCCTTGTGGATAGCACAACAAGATAGCACTATCAATTATGCCATAAGCATCATTATGCACTAAGACAACATCATATCTATCTCCATAGTAAGTCTTGTAGAAAACACAACAAATATACTTTAAGTTTTGATATACTCTATTGACTTAGCATAAAGGAAGGTATGGGTTGTGTTGTCAACACTTCACCATTATAACTTAATTTTATAATTATGATGGATTTTTGGTCTCAAGGATATCTTAACATGAAACTTTATATACTACTAATAATTAAACATATAACTACATGTGTTATCCAAAATTTGGTATTATTCATAAATGAATCATGATATTAATGAGCTCTTGGGTCATTTAGGGTTTTTGGTTCAATGATTAGATCAAATAACATCAAATTGTTAATCGGGCACTCCTCTTGGCCTTGATTGAAAATCCCAAAACCTTGGATGATTGAGTCATCATCAAATCATGACAAATTATGAATAAATCAAATCTATATTATAACCTTTGAGTGAATCAATTAGGGGTGGCTCTGATACCATTGTAGGGATTTAGATGTGCAGTGGAAGGATGTATTTCAAAAATTTTATATAATGAAAAACATATCAACTGAATCCTAGAACCCAAAATCACCTTGATAATTTTAATCAAACATGAATTTAACAGAAAGTAATAGAAACATTCCTGTGTTGGTTGACTAATTTTCACAAGGCATCCAAGTGTTTGCCGTCTAATGTTAGTCCACATAGGAACTAACCAAGGACTCACTCCTATCAACCCTTGTAGCTGAATTCTTTATCCAAAAATTACATTTGCTTCTCCAAGATCAAAACTTTCTCAAGGATTCATTAGATCTCTCTTCTTTCTCTCTTAAACACTTCCTTCTCCTCTCCTCAATTATTAGAATGTCCACTAGACTTGTCATACAAGTGATGGAAAATTATTTTTAAAGACCCTCAAATAAGTCCTATTTATAGGCAAAGAAGAGACCCATTGGAATAAAATGCATCTTAAACACACATTCCATTTAAAATACCGCAACACTAAAGAAAAGATGCCTTAAGGTGGAAGGACTCTAATAGGGGTGTTAGATGGCTTAGGGATGCACCTATTCTCCAATGAATTTCGAAGAGGTTGCTTGAAAGAGAATGTCATCGAAAAGAAGCTTTGTTCAGAAGGATTCTTAGATGCCTATTTGATCAACTGACCTCCACATCATCCCTTGGGGGCATGGACTCTAGTCAAATGCCATCAAATGGCATGAAGGAGAGAGAGAGAGAGAGAGGAGGTGCTAAAGAAACTGATCCAAAGTAGGACTTTGAGTCCTTATCCAATATTGGTGCCAACCATAGATGGTGCCAAGAGAGAGAGTCCTAGAGAACTAAGACTTTTATCTTTTGGCATGGAGAAGCCAATGATGCCAATATTTGGCAAGCCCTCTTATAGCATGACCTAATCATGAGTCCTACTTAATTGAGTTAGCTAAAAGCAAAGGTTTAATCAAATATACTATTGATTAAGGAGTTAGGGTCAGCTACATATGCTATCATGTTAATAACCCTCTTAGGATTCATAAATCCATAATCTAATCCAATTAAATCCTTAATCAATTCCTTAAGTGTGTGATCCATTGAATTTCTCATCTATGTAGTAGTAGTTTTAGGTACATGTTGACCTAACTTAATTGGAACCCTTTAATTATTTTAAGTCCAATATATGTTAATCCAAGTACATCAATCATAACATCTTCTAATTGATTCATGAATTAAATTTTTTAATTTATTAAAACCTATAAGTCAAGACTGAAATCTAGTAATATGTCATGACTATCAAGAAGATGTAAAAATTTGATAAAAATATCAAAACACCCTTCAATGACAAGTTAACGTGCAATTCAATCATTCGATCATATCTCATCTCGAATATGCCATGGACATAAAATTTTATGAAGCCCAAATATATATTCATATGTTTCTCAATCTACTGGTGAAGAATCATTAATAAAATATTAGAAACCCTTTTTTTTATTTTTATCCTACTTTGATCAAAAACTTTCTGAGTTATCATTCGATGAGATGCCATAGAATGTTATTTCCTCTTATCATGAGTGACTAATTCCTTGTTGACCTATTTACAACCTCCATGTCCACTCCACCATGTCCAAAACATCCTACACATGTCTTAGAAAATTATGCTAGAACATGAACCAAACTATAGATTTATATATACAAGGTACCATGATGACCTTAGGTCTAAAAATTACTTGCACTACTTCTACTAAAGAATTATCTTTTGACATATAAGTAGGACTCCACAAGATGTTCTCTTCGTGGATCAATTTAGTAAACTCATTCTTCAAAAAGCATGCATATCTTTTTATTAGTATCTTCATACAAATAATTGTAAGATCAATCATCATTCCTTTAAACATACATAGGATGTACTAGTCTTACCGGAATAACTAATCTCCAACTTAATGATCCTATGATTGGAAATAATTTAGACAAAAACTTTTAAAGTTTTAGGTATTACTAGTATGATTTTATCATGGCTCTAAAATCATTATCCGAATGTATGGAATTCATCATAATCTTAAAATAACAAGTTGTAGCAAATAAGAAAATATAATACCTTATATTACAAATAAATAAACAATATCATATATATGAATAGAAAGATAAAATAAAATAGTCCTATTACTTTGTACAAGCAATTGATTTGTAGGGGACTATTCTTTTATTTAGTAGCTAATAATAGCTAATATTCAGACATGCCTTATGAGTAAAAACTTCTTTTGCAAGTTTTGATTTTGAAAGACTAACGGTTCAAGATGTAGGCATGGCTTCAGTGCCTAAAGAGAAATGTAATGGATTTCAATCTTTTATAGTAAACTCAAAGGCAAATGCTATTAATAAAATGATCAAGAAGATTAGAGTTATGACTAGTAAGCATGATTAGAAAAATAGAGCCTCTTCTATTATATAAAACATATAGAAAAGGATTGGTGTAAATAAAATCTGGATGAAGAAGATGATAACTAAAATGATCAAACTAGGAATGTGGGGCTTACTTGATTATGTACAATGTTCAATAAAGTTTGTGGACCTGAGTTGGTTTGGATGGATTAAGAAAGCTTAGGAACTACTCCATCTGTACTAGCATCTTCAAATGAGCATGCAAGAAGCATTTTTTACATCTTAGTGACATTTACGATTCAGTGAAAAATATAATTACAAAACTTAGATTCATGAGAGCCAAGCTGAAGAAATGGAGCAAAGAAAGTAATGATAATATCATCAAAAGAATGACAGCATTTAAGGAAAGTTACTTTGGAAACAAAGATCAAGTTACTTTGGAAACAAAGATCAAGAACACAATGGTTATAAGCTGGTGACTAAACACCAAATTCTTCCACACAATGGTTAGAAATAGAAAGCAAAAACAAAATTATTTTTCAAGTTGAGCATCATGGTTGATGTGGCTAAGCGCCAATATGGCACCAACATGGCACCGGTGGGGATCTTGATCGAGTTGAGCCTTGAATCGAATAGAGCCCCAGGATGGCTAGAGCTCCTAACCGAGTTGAGCCTCGGTGCAAGTAGAACCTTAGACTGGCTAGAGCTCCTGATGAGGTTGAGCCTCGACCCGAGTAGAGCTCCAGGCCGGCTAGAGCTCCTGACTGAGTTGTGCCCTGGGCCAGTTAGAGCTCCTAGTCGAGTTGGACTCCAGGTCAAGCTGGGCCACAGACCAAGGCGAACCTCCCGGTAGGTTGTGGTGCGCAACGGATCGACAAAGGTTGCAATCCCCAACAGAACATGTACGGCTCGCCATATCCTAATGGCCCAAGTAGAATCCCAGGCCGGCTAGAGCTCCTGATCGAGTTGAGCACCGACCCGAGTAGAGCACCAGGCCGGCTAGAGCTCCCGGCGGAGTAGGGCTCTAGGCAGGCTAGAGCTCCTAGTCGAGTTGGACTCCAGATCAAGCCGGGTCATAGACCCAAGAGAACCTCCTGGAAAGTTGTGGCGGGCAATGAATCGATAAAGGTTGTAATCCCCAACGAACATGTATGGCTCGCCGGATTCTAACGCCACTATAGTAGAATCCTGACAACAACGATTCAGGATCATGATGTCGCCACCTCCTCTGTCAAATCCGTTGCAGTAGTTAGAGTGGTACACTCCAAAAGGGAGTGCTCTGCCAAGCTTCCAAGCTTCGTAGGAGAGTGCTCTACCAAGCTTTCAGACTCCATAGGGGAGTGCTCTACCAAGATTTCAGATTCCATAGGGGAGTGCTCTACTAAGCTTTCATATTCTATCCCATGGCAACATCTTCTATATAGATAAAAGGGACATCTAGCCAAGGTGAGGGAAAGCTGCCCCCCGCTCACTTATAAAGAAATTCTCATCCTTCTCTCCACGATAGCCTAGGCTACCATGAAAAAATGCTGTTGTCCTTAGTCGCCATACTAACTTGAGCGTTAGAGTGTCCCTGTCGGTATCCCCGGTCCGGGTTTCTCTTACAGGCCCAACCCTCCAGGTTTGAGGCATGAGTGTGTAAGCCAATCTTTTCCAGGGCACCAGACATGACCTCCAGAACCTTTAGAGTTGCAAGCGAAGGCAATCTAAGCAGCAACAGATTGGTGAACCAGGTGGGGATACGTCTCATTGCAATGATTCTATGATTGTAACACATGCTTATGAAGCCTCTGTTAGCTATGTTGAGAATCCATCCCACCATGGCAACCGGCATAGTCAGGAGATGGAGCTCTTGGTTCCACCATCTCTACCGTCGATAGATCAGCAGATTGCCGCATTGGCATAACAAGTCTAGATGTTGGCCATAACAGTCTAATGACTACAATATCGACATCATTCCATGGTGACAAAGCAATAGCCAAGAACCCTCGCGGTCCCTGTTGGCGCTGCTCATGCCAGTCTCTGGTCCTTTCATGGAGGGCCATCGTTTGTGCGGGCGACATCTTTTCCATGCTCTGAGCATCACCCTCAAGGGAGCCATCGCTCGTCTCGAGGGGGGGAACCACGAGGCCATTCAGCCGATCAAGAGGCTTGCCCTCCAATCATGGACTTGTAAGATAAAGAAGCGCAGTTGCAGGTGCCTACGCTAAGCATGCAAAGCAGGGAGCAGGCTAGAATTTTAAAAATTTAAATTCATAACAGAAAAATACCTGCTTCGCACAGGATCTAACAAATTTCGGATGCATGTATAGGCAATACTAGGCATGTTCAAGAGCATATAATATTTATAAACAATTGAAAAACCTAGATCTATACATGCATGAAGAATAAAATAAGAAACTATACCTTATTCCTGCCTGGAATAGCCTTGGTATAAAGCTGGAATTGCTGGGATAACAGGAATAAATTTATTCCTATTGTCTTCTACTTCCAGCACATTGACAGGTTGCTTCTTTTCTCCAAAAACTGCAGCAAAACAACAGGGGATTTTGCCAACGAATTGATCTCCCTTCCAACACCAAAAGCTAGGGAACAAGATGGTTGGTCTTCCTTCAAAAGGGAGAAGATGATTCAACGTTTTGGTGCCCTTCCTTTAAACCAAAAACAGCACCAGAATTTCAGCAACCTGAAAAACCTGCAACCTAAAAAACAGAGCACAAAAACAGCTGCAAAGAGGTTGATCCGGCTTCCAAATGCTCACTTGAACACTCTCAAGAGGGGGAACACGCCAGGGGCTAGCTCAGATCCGTCTCTCGGTCGATGCTAGTCGCCGGAAGACATGGAACGGTGGGAGGGAAGAAGGAAGAAAATAGAATTTCTGAAATTGTTTTTCAGCAAAACAGAGTTCCTTCTTTCTTCAATTTTGAGCACCAGAAAACAGGGATAAAGGGTTGTTCTCTCTTCCTTTTACTCACCAAAACCCAGCCCTCAAATTCACCGGTGGAAAGGGAAAGAAAATATCCAAGGAGGAAGAACTCTCATAGGTTTCTAACCTCTCACACGGTGATGAAGCACTGCAGAAAAAATTGGGAGTGCTAGAAGAGTTTAAAGGCTGCAGGGAGAAGAGATAATGGAGAGGGAGGGAGGCCAAGAGTTCACCGGCTGCATTCAACCCAAATAACAGCCATTAAAACAATAAAATGGGGTTTAAGGTTAGCGGGTGGAGGGAGATGAGAAGACGCCGATTGGGCTTCCACTGCTAGGAATACATCTAGCGAGAAATCAGCATGTAAACGGTCATTGGAAGAAAAAACAATGGTTCAAATAATTTTGGTTCAAATCAATTAAACCCAAAGGTTCAAAAGAAAAACCGGTCCAAGCCAATAAACTAGATTGGCTCAATCCCAAAATTTTCGGTTCAATCTAATTGAACTGGTCCAAGCCCAAATAAATTTAGTTCAATTGGTTCACAACCAATTGGAGGCCGAATTTAGCTCTGAATCAGTTCAAAACTGATTCAGAAAAATCCTGGCATAGACCTGGTCAGCCCGGAACAATTTTTGGTTGACGCAAACAAGGGCAAGACCGGGAAAAGAGTGCTCAAAAAATACCGTGACCATAAAATCAAGATGATTCCCAATCGTAATAGGTATCCGGATCAGAGAGTTATCCTCTGTGTCGTGTGACCTCATAGGTTCGAACCTAAACGGTAGCACTGGAACAATTCCAGTACCAGCATAGGAAACCATCTAGCAATGGGTCCCGGCATCCGGATAGGTCGAAGATGCGGGAGCATATTATCAAACCTCTGGCATATGGTTACTGTAGAATTCATCCCTTTGACCTCTAATGCTTAGGACGACTGACATTGGGTTGCCAACCCAGACAGAGTCAATCGACAACGTGTCTCAATCTTGCAAGCTGGTGCGGGCACCAGACTCAGAAGAAGACTTCAGGGCTCCATCTGGATCTCTGATTGACCTTGCCCGAAAAATTAGGGTTTTCTGGTTTTGTAATAAGGATTGACTTTGTCAACTCAATTTTTTTTTTGAGTTTGTATTTCCCTGCAATTTAAATTTTGTTGAGTCATGTTGACTCAGTACAAGTCCTAGTAAGAGGTCTAGGTCTTCTCCAGGGTGCCACATTTTCTCCCAAGCCCAAGCAAGTGGGCGCCACACTCCCAGCCACACGCCAAAGTCCAGGAGGCGCCATATCTCCATCCCAGTTTCTTGGTCCCCACACCCAAGGGAGCAAGAATTTTTCTTGAAGCCAAAATCAAGGAGGCACCCCATATATACCTTAAAAGGCCAAGCTAAACGAGGAAAGAGGCATTTCTTGGGGAGCACTTCAAGGGGGCGCCCAATCCATGCCTAAAAAGACCAAAGCAAAGTTGGGAAGAGCCATGACTTGGGGAGAAAGAAAAAGAGGTGTCCAAAAGAGTTGAGCCATGGAAGGAAAAGATTTTTCTTGAAGAGCAAGGCTAGGAGGCGCCACCTACTTACCATTTGGAGCCACCAATCAACACTTATGGAAGCTCTTGGCCGGCCATATGAGAAGGATTTGATTCTACAAGCCTAATTTGAAGATCCATCCTATTAGTCCCACATGAGAAGATGTAAAACCCTGACCTCTTGTAAAGACCTATAAAATAAACCCCTCTCGTAAGTTTTAGAAAAAAAATGATGAATGAAATCAATTTCTGTGTGAGCAACTTTGTGTTTCTCTCTTTCGCACTTGTATTCAGGTGTTGAGCTCCGTGAGGGAGTAAATCCGGGTTCCCTAGGAACCTTGAGGAGGTGTGAGATCTCCAACCCCAAAACCCTACCAAAATCCTAGGTTAGCCACTTCAATTCCAAACCCTAGCCGCCCATCATCTTCTTCATTCCACCAATCATCCAAACCCTAATCTACCTCATCATCTCATGGCCCCTCTCTTCCAAGTAGAGGTCGGCCACCAGCATCCAGGTCCAGATCGGCTACTTCGAATATAGAGCAAATCCCAGAGAAAGTCAGATCAGCATCCAGGAGAATCAGGATTTCAGCAACATCAATTTTTCAAGTTCTTCTTATCTGGTAAATCCTTTCTTTGAGTATCTGGTTTCTTAACTTGTTCTTCTTCATTCCCAGATCCTGAGTTCAGGAGAAGCCAACTCTGCCAAAGGACCAGTATTGGAGGATCCATTGCGAAGATATCTGAATCCGAGGATCCAACAATCTGCTCGAGAGAGTCCTTCCACCAAACTCTGTGAAGATCACTGCCTGGTACATAACCCTTCCCTTCTCTTTATTTCTGTCCTGTTGAAAGTTCAGAGCGAAACCCTAGGTCTGGGAGTTTCTCAACCCCCAGCGATCCTTTACTTCTGAACTACTCTGATAATCTAGTTTCTTTGAATTGTGCTTTAAATTATTTTTTAGTTTCTTTCAATTTAGTTTAACTTTCATTTGAGTCAAAGTCGACTTCTGAAAATATTAAAAAAAAAACAAAAGAAATTAGTCTTAATTTACTTCCTCATCGCATCATCTCTTTTGTTCTGCATCACAAGCCCAGTGACTCTTTACTAGGGCTACCCCGGTCGAGGATTTGCTAAATTGAGATACTACGAGACATTCAATCCAAACTGTTCGGACAGGTCAATTCCATCTTGGTCCATCACTGCTCCACAAGTACTTGCCTGTACCCAGAAACCTTCCATCACCGGATTAAAAATCCGGGTAGTCCGGCACCAAAGCACAGGGAGTTGCTTGCAAGCTACCGTGATGACCTCAGGTCAGAGGCCTCAGGTCAGAGGGACACATATACCCATATCCTATCGTGAGTATCCCTTTGGCATAAAGGGGTTTCACGGAGTCACGTTCAATGAGATATGATATATCCCACTTGCAGATCACATCAGTGTCACCACACTCATTTGGTCAAGAGGACAACCAAACGATGTGAACTGCAACAACCTATACATGATATATTACTGTCCAGTATAATATATCCTTTGGCTGTGAACAAGGTTTAAGGACCAGTCGATACATCCTCTCTATATCGAAAACAGTGTAGCCCTAAGAACTTCATCACATGGAAAGAGTTCATTTTTAAGGAAATACAATATGTGATGAGCTGCCAAATAATAATTTTATTAATTCATAAAATGAATAAAATACTCAGCACAACTGCCTATAACTCAAGTGATTGGCTTTGGGACACAATTCCCAACAACTTCCACTTGTACTAAAGCCAATTAGAGGAGTATCTTATACCCATTTCCTATTTACAATAGTCGAACTCTTTGATTCCAAGGGCTTTAGTGAAGGGGTCGACTAGATTTTCTTTTCCATCGATCTTCAGAAGATTGATGTCACCTCGCTCCACGATTTCTCGTACGAGGTGGTAGCGCCGCAATATGTGCTTGGTGCGGTAATGAGCTTTAGGCTCCTTAGCTTAAGCAATGACTCCAGTGCTGTCACAGTACACCGGAACAGGACCATCTAGGGAAGGTGCCAACCCTAGCTCTTGAAGGAATTTCCACAACCACACAGCTTCCTTTGCTGCATCTGATGCTGCAATATATTCTGCTTCGCATACCGAGTCTGCAACAGTTGCCTACTTGGAACTTTTCCAGCAGATCGCTCCTCCGTTCAGGGTAAATACAAACCCTAACACACTCTTGCTATCATCTCTATCTGACTGGAAACTGGAGTCAGAATACCCCACAAGTTTCAAGTCAGGTTCTCCATAAATCAGCCATTGATCTTTAGTATTTCTTAAATACTTAAGGATGGTCTTAACCACCTTCCAATGCGCCTCACCTGGGTTAGACTGGTATCTACTCACTACTCCTAGTGAGTATGCCATATCTGGTCTAGTACAAGTCATAGCATACATGATAGAGCCTACTACAGAAGCATAAGGTACTCTACTCATGCGCTCTCTTTCCTCAGGAGTTGTCGCACAATCCTTCTTGGAAAGAGTAATTCCAGAACCTATCGAAAGATAGCCTTTCTTGGAATTTTCCATGCTGAAGCGTTTCAGCACGGTGTCTATGTACGTAGACTGGGACAGTCCCAAAAGCTTCTTAGATCTATCTCTATAGATCTTCATACCTAGTATGTAAGGAGCTTCACCCAAGTCCTTCATGGAGAACTGAGATGATAACCAGACCTTTATTCCTTGTAATGCTGTGACATCATTCCCGATTAAGAGAATGTCGTCAACATACAGTACTAGGAATACAATCACAGAACCATTAACCCATTTATAGATGTACGGTTCTTCTCCGTTCTTAATGAAGCCGTACGATTTGATACATCTATCAAATCGTAAGTTCTAACTTCGAGATGCTTGCTTGAGTCCATAAATGGACCTCTGCAATTTGCATACTTTTGATTCATCTGTGGATGTGAACCCTTCAGGCTGTATCATATACACCTCCTCTTCTAGCTCCCCATTTAGGAAAGTAATTCGGACATCCATCTGCCAGATCTCGTAATCAAAATATGCTGCCAAAGCAAGCATGATCCGAATAGACTTGAGCATTGCCACAGGGGAGAATGTCTCGTCATAATCGATACCATATCGCTGACGATACCCCTTGGCAACCAGACAGGCTTTATAGGTTTCTACCTTCCCATCTGCGCCCCTTTTCCTCTTGAAGATCCATTTACACCCAATGGGTTTTATTCCTTCAGGCGGATCAACCAATGTCCAAACATTGTTGATTTCCATGGACTCCATTTTGGATCGCATGGCTCCAAGCCATGCTTTAGAGTCAGATCTCTGAAGTGCATCCATATAGGTGATCGGATCCTTATTGTTCTCATCGAGCTCAATGGGATCGCCATCCCGGACCAAGAAATTGTAGTATCTGTACGGCTGATGTGGTATTCTACCAGATCTCCTAATGGGTTCAGGGTGTGAGTCAATCACAGCCGGTTCCACGATGTCCTTAGAGTGTGCAGGTTCTTCTATTGGCTGAACTTCATCAAGTTCAATCTTAGAGGCTACAGTTCCTTCTCCAAGGAACTCCTTTTCCAAAAAGATAGCTCTAAGAGCAACGAACACCTTTTGTTTATTCTCCAAGTAGAAGAAATACCCTTTGGTTTCCTTAGAATAACCAATGAATAAACACCTGTCAGACTTGGGACCAAGTTTGTTTGTGTCTAAACATTTTACGTAAGCTGGACAACCCCAGACCCGAAGGTGTGAGATTGAGGGTTTACGTCCATTCCACATCTCATACGGAGTGGAGACAACAGACTTACTTGGAACATTATTTAACAAGTAACAGGCTGTCTGAAGCGCATATCCCCAAAAGGATAGCGGCAGAGTTGCAAAGCCTATCATTGATCGAACCATGTCCAACAAGGTTCGATTCCTCCTTTCGGACACACCATTCAATTGCGGTGTTCCTGGAGGAGTCCACTAAGAGAGAATTCCATTCTCCTCAAGATATGTCAAAAATGCACCAGATAAGTATTCACCACCTCGATCAGATCGAAGGATTTTAATACTTTTTCCAGTTTGCTTTTCTACTTCATTACGGTATCATTTGAACATTTTAAACGACTCAGACTTATGTCTCATTAGAAAGACATAACCGAACCTCAAAAAGTCGTCTGTAAATGTAATGAAATATTTGTATCCTCCTTTGGCACTAATTGACATCGGTCCACATACATCAGTATGTATTAGACTTAGGAGTTCTGTAGCTCGTTCACCTTTTCCAGAAAAAGGTGACTTGGTCATTTTATCAAGTAAACAGGATTCACAAGTGGGCAGTGATTCAGAATCACTGACCTCGAGAAGTCCATCTCCTCGCATCTTGTTTATCTTATTTCGGTTAATATGACCTAGTCTATAGTGCCAAAGATACAAATCATTGACATTATCTAACCTTGGGCGTTTGCTAGAAGTGTACATTACACTAACAGGCCTTGATAGTACATATATGCCATTATTTAATCTAGCTTTCATTATAACACCATTATTCAAAATAACATTGCAAAAATCTCCTTTTATTGATAGTTCAAAACCACAATTTGCCAAAAGTCCTACAGAGATTATGCTCATAATGAAACAAGGACAATAGTGACAGTCGACTAGTTCGACGGTACAAGACTCAAAGAAAAGATGCAGGACTCCAACCGCCAGTACTGGAACACGATTTCCATTCCCGACCCTCAGAAACTGTTCTCCATCTTCAAATCTTCTGCTAACTTTAAGTCCCTGTAATGAATTACAAACATGAATTGGACTACCAGTATCCAATACCCAGTTAGCAGTATCAACAATTGAGTAATTACAAGGTTTTATCATATACATACCTTGTTCAGCAGACTTCCGCTTTCTCGGCCTGTTCGGATCAAGGGATGCAATATAAAAAGGACAGTTCCTCTTCCAGTGTCCCTTCTTCTTGTAGTAGAAGCACTCTGCAGAAGACTGATCAGCCTTATACTTCCTGGTCTAACTCGGGCCAGGAGCATTCTGCACCTTCTTTCCTTTTTTATTCATTTTCTTCTTCCCTTTCTTAAAGGGACGACGACCTCTACTTCCTCCCACTAAATTCACCACCCCCTTATTATGTTGGTGGTCTTTCTCGAAAGTCTGCAGCAACCCCAAAAGACCATGGTAGTTTACTGTAGGCTTGTTCATTCTGTAATGATCAAGAAAGTCAAGATAGGATGAGGGAAGAGAATTCAGGATCTCATCCTTGCCGAGCTGCTCGTGCAAGGGGCATCCGAGTTTGCCCAGTTTTTCAATCAGCTCGATCATGTACAATACATGATCAGTGACTGAACCACCATTCGGCATCTTGGAGTTGTAGATGGCACAAGACACTTTGTACCGTTCTACATCATTCGGGGTGCCGAAGGATTCCTTCAATTTTTGAAGGATTTCATCAAGTTGGGCCTCCTCGAATTTGCGGCTAAACTCGTTGTTCATTGCCGCAAGCATAATGCAATGGATAGTAGTCCGATCAGAAACCCACTTCAAGTAAGCGTCTCTGACTGCACTCCGTGCATTTGCAGGAGGGATTTCAGGCACCGGATCCATTATCACATAGAGGATTCGTTCATGCTCCAGAACAATTCTTAACCTTCGATACCAAGTATCAAAGTTATGACCCTTCAACTTCTCATTATCGAGAAGTGACCGGAGCGATAAGTTTGAAGACATCTGAAAAGAAAACAAGACCAAATTAGTTTATGAATTAATAACTTAACCAAAAGACTTGGACTTTAGTCTAAAGGTTTCTCCCACTAATTTTTCAGATTGGTAGCCTCTATCTCCAATCCATGAAAACAACATCTTTTCAAGTGGGTACTGAAATCCAATAGGCCTTACATGAACCCGACTATGGCCAGCTCACCCATACGAGCCTAACGGTAGGTTCGTAAACCAATTGTTTCCCTAAACAATTTTCAGTATTTTATTTTGCCCCAGAGAACACCCCAATCGGCCTAGGGGCCTCTTATTGTGGGTCTCTGGTTAGGTCCAACCATTAAAATGACAAATCCAATGCTTCCAGCTAACTAAAGACCAAGCCCGACTAAGGCCGGCCCACCTGGTCCCGTTAAGGAGGTTGCACTGAACCATCATCGATCAGATAGAAATTCCAGTCGCCGGATGTACACCCGTTCTATGGAACTGCCGATGCACACCAAGCTAGTGGACACATTTCTATCCAACTTAATGGGAGGCTAAGACATTGTCAACTCTTTGACTTAGTCTTTTAAGGACCTAATAATTTTAGAGGATTTTTAGTTGTGACAGAAGAAAAGAGACAAGGACATGGATCATCCTCTCACTGAATCAATCAGATTTCAGGAGGGTTGAAATAAATCAACAAATGATCCATGGACACCTAAAGATCAGTCAGACCGATCAACCTGGGTGACATGGGTTAACTCGAGTCATTGAGCTTTTTCAATCAGTTCTGGTTGACTCAACTAGCCAGGTAGGTGAGATCATGGGTGAGTATCTGCCATTAAACATCTTTCCTAGATACCAACCAAGTTGGCCAGGAAAGAGGTAGCCTCATACAACCATGATCATAGATGCCAAACCTACCTCGACACCAGTCGGTTTACCAGACCCGATCAGATTTGCCTAAAGACTCGGGCGTCCACAGAGCCACTAATTGGATCCATTTTAGATGAATGGATCAACTATTCTAACTATTAGATAGTTCTAAAGAAGGACCTTAATCAACTTTTGATTAATCTTCTTTTATCCGGTTCAACTAAACCTAGGTCTAACCCAGTTAAGGACCCAATTAGATAACTAACCCAATTAACCCATAATGGCTTATTCGAGTGTTTTAGATTTCATAAACCTAAAAGATTTTAACAAGCCAAAGATTTAATTAAAATAATTTTTAATTAAGTCATAATGTAAAACATTTTTACATAACCAAAAAACATGCATCATATCTAGATTGATCTTTTATAAACATTACATAGCCCAATAGAAATTAACAAACATGCCTAACATGTATTTGAATTAAAACAATTTTAATTCCATGATTTCCTTAAAGGATCCTTCTGAAAAGGCCAACACAGACGAACCGCATCGTGTCAAAGACACACGGTCATGGTGAAGGTCTCAACTAGGTTCCTAAAAGTACTTTCAAATCATACTTTCTGATTTACAATTTCAAAGATTAAACATTTCAATCAACTATACATGCAGTCAAGAAATGCTACAACAGAACCTGGGCACTCTGATACCACTGTAAGATAAAGAAGTGCGGTTGCAGGTGCCTACGCTAAGCATGCAAAGCAGGGAGCAGGCTAGAATTTTAAAAATTTAAATTCATAGCGGAAAAATACCTACTCCGCACAGGATCTAACAAATTCCGGATGCATGTATAAGCAATACTAGGCATGTTCAAGAGCATATAATAGTTATAAACAATTGAAAAACCTAGATCTATACATGCATGAAGAATAAAACAAGAAACTATACCTTATTCCTGCCTGGAATAACCTTGGTATAAAGCTGGAATTGCTGGGATAACAGGAATAAATTTATTCCTGTTGTCTTCTACTTCTAGCACGTTGACAGGTTGCTTCTTTTCTCCAAAAACTACAGCAAAACAACAGGGGATTTTGCCAACAAATTGATTTCCCTTCCAACACCAAAAGCTAGGGAACAAGATGGTTGGTCTTCCTTCATAAGGGAGAAGATGATTCAACATTTTGGTGCCCTTCCTTTCAACCAAAAACCGCACCAGAATTTCAGCAACCTGAAAAACCTGCAACCTGAAAAACAGAGCACAAAAACAGCTGCAAAGAGGTTGATCCGGCTTCCAAATGCTCAATTGAACACTCTCAAGAGGGGGAACATGCCAGGGGCTAGCTCAGATCCGTCTCTCGGTCGATGCTAGTCGCCGGAAGACATGGAACGGTGGGAGGGAAGAAGGAAGGAAACAGAGTTTCTAAAATTGTTTTTCAGCAAAACAGAGTTCCTTCTTTCTTCAATTTTGAGCACCAGAAAACAGGGATAAAGGGTTGTTCTCTCTTCCTTTTACTCACCAAAACCCAGCCCTCAAATTCACCGGTGGAAAGGGAAAGAAAATCTCCAAGGAGGAAGAACTCTCACAGGTTTCTAACCTCTCACATGGTGATGAAGCACTGCAGAAAAAATTGGGAGCGCTAGAAGAGTTTAAAGGCTGCAGGGAGAAGAGATAACGGAGAGGGAGGGAGGCCAAGAGTTCACCGGCTGCATTCAACCCAAATAACAGCCATTAAACCAATAAAATGGGGTTTAAGGTTAGCGGGTGGAGGGAGATGAGAAGACGCCGATTGGGCTTCCACCGCTAGGAATACATCCAGTGAGAAATCAGCGTGTAAACCGGTCATTGGAAGAAAAAACAACGGTTCAAATAATTTTGGTTCAAATCAATTAAACCCAAAGGTTCAAAAGAAAAACTGGTCCAAGCCAATAAACCAGATTAGTTCAATCCCAAAATTTTCGGTTCAATCAAATTGAACCGGTCCAAGCCCAGATAAATTTAGTTCAATTGGTTCACAACCAAATGGAGGCCGAATTTAGCTTCGAATCAGTTCAAAACTGATTCAGAAAAATCCTGGCGCAGACCTGGTCAGCCTGGAATAATTTTTGGTTGATGCAAACTAGGGCAAGATCGGGAAAAGAGTGCTCAAAAAATACCGTGACCATAAAATCGAGACGATTCCCAATCGTAATCGGTGTCCGGATCAGAGAGTTATCCTTTGTGGCGTGTGACCTCATAGGTTCGAACCTAAACGGTAGCACTGGAACAATTCCAGTACCAGCACAGGAAACCATCTAGCAATGGGTCCCGGCGTCCAGATAGGTCGAAGATGCGGGAGCATATTATCGAACCTCTAGCATATGGTTACTGTATAATTCATCCCTTTGACCTCTAATGCTCAGGACGACTGAAATTGGGCTGCCAACCCAGACTGAGTCAGTCAACAACGTGTCTTAATCTTGCAAGCCCAGTGACTCTTTACTAGGGCTACCCCGGTCGAGGATTTGCTAAATTGAGATACTGCGAGACATTCAATCCAAACTGTTCGGATAGGTCAATTCCATCTTGGTCCATCACTGCTCCATAAGTACTTGCCTATACCCAGAAACCTTCCATCACCGGATTAAAAATCAGGGTAGTCCGGCACCAAAGCACAGGGAGTTGCTTGCAAGCTACCGTGATGACCTCAGGTCAGAGGGACACATATACCCATATCCTATCGTGAGTATCCCTTTGGCATAAAGGGGTTTCACGGAGTCACGTTCAATGAGATATGATATATCCTACTTGCAGATCACATCAGTGTCACCACACTCATTTGGTCAAGAGGACAACCAAACGATGTGAACTGCAACAACCTATACATGATATATTGCTGTCCAATACAATATATCCTTTGGCTGTGAACAAGGTTTAAGGACCAGTCGATACATCCTCTCTGTATCGAAAATAGTGTAGCCCTAAGGACTTTATCACATGGAAAGAGTTCATTTTTAGGGAAATACAATATGTGATGAGCTGCCAAATAATAATTTTATTAATTCATAAAATGAATACAATACTCAGCACAACTGCCTACAACCCAGGCGATCGGCTTTGGGACACAATTCCCAATAGGACTGCGATGGTCCCTCTTGCCACTGGCATCGTTGCGAGAGGGGGTTACAGTGCAAGCTCCCCCGGTCTCCCTCAGCATCCCCTCCTATAGCTTTCGAGGGGTCCATCGACGAGGCCATCTGGTAGAAAGCTGAGAAGCACTTGGAGGAGCATAAGTGCAAGCTAGTCAACCTTTCTCACTAGTTTGCCAACCTCCAAGGGGCTGCCCATGAGTTGGTGGGCTACAACACCTGTCCTCCTTTCTCCCGCAGAATCTAGGAGCCGATCCCCAATCGATTTTGCATGCCTCAACTAAATCCTTATGATGGGACCATGGATCCCTTTGATCAACTCAAGAGCTATAAGACCCTTATAAGAGTCCATGAGGCAACTGACGCCCTTCTATGCACTACCTTCCTAGCCATGCTCCACAAGATGGCTCTAGTTTGGTACTCCCATCTTGAGCCAAGGAGCATTGACTCCTTCAAGCAATTGAGAAAATTCATGGCACACTTGAACGCTTACCAAAGGGAGTCGTGACAGGCTGACAGTCTCTTCTCAATCCACCAGTAGGACCAGGAGTCCCTTAAGGACTATGTGACCCACTACAAGGTGGCCATCCTGAAAATATACAACCTGGACAAGACCATCGCCATGCTAGCTTTGAAAAGGGGGCTCATGACCTCTCGGTTCACTTACTCCCTCGATAAAAAACCTTTGAAGACCTATTTGGAGCTCCTCACCCATGTTTAGAAGAACATCTACATATAGGAGGTTGACCACACTTAAAGGGGACTCGACAGGAGGCCTAAGAAAAAGTGGCCCCAGGGAGAGCCAAGCAAGTCCTAGGAGAAGAAGGCCATCTCGATCTACCGAGAAGGCCCCAAGCCAAAAGATATCTCTGACAGGGATAGGAAGTATGCCCCTTTCCTCACCTCGAGAACAAGGATCTTAATGAAGATTGAGGGTGACTGCTACTTGCATCACCCTCCTTCATTGAAACCATTGGGAAACTATGACAAGACTAAGTACTGCTAGTTCCACCATAACCACGGCCATGATATCGAGTGCCATTACTTGAAGAAGGAGATCGAAGAATTGATCTGGCACAGCTACCTTGAGAAGTTCATCAAGGATGGAGTCCTGTCTAGAACCCAAGGCATCAAGGTCCTCCATGCTAGCATTAACAACCAGCCCATAGCGAAGTTAATTGGAATGATTGCCTAGGGAGCAGGACGAGGTCCAAAGAGGGCTAGGGGGAGGGAAAATTTGAAGATTCAATGTTTTAAGTATAATGAACTAGGTCACTATACGAGTCAATGTCCCTTAAGAGCTTTATATATAAAAGAGCTAGAAGAAAAAAATATTAAGGATGAACTTCGGACTCCCTTATACAATCATCATCGACCACGGATGGCAGTTCGACGATCGAGAGTTCGAGGAGTTCTGTGATGGCCACAACATCCGCCATCGATTCACCTCGATGGCACACTCTCAAACGAATGAAGAGGCCGAGGTGACCAACCGGACCATCCTTCAATGACTCCAGACCAGGCTTCACCAGGCCAAAGGTAAATGGGCCGAAAAATTCCCCATTGTTTTGTGGGTATACCACACCATGCCCAAAATGGCCACAGATGAGACATCCTTTAACCTCGTCTTCGATGCGGAAGCCGTGATCCCGGTGGAGCTAAGTCTACCCACATTGCGAGTGGAGCAATACAATGAGGCCGAGAACCCAGCTTGGCTCCTACTCAACCTCGACCTCCTTGAAAAAATAAGGGATAAGGCTCGACTCTAGATGGTGGCCTACCGGCAATGGATGGACCGGTATTACAACTCCAAGGTGAAGCCGAAGATCTTTCGCCCAGCGATCTAGTACTGCGGCGAGCAAAAGCCTCCCATCCTAAAGAATGCAGCAAACTTTCTCCGAACTGGGAAGGCCCATATAGAGTAGTTGAGGCCCTTCCTCACGGGGCGTACTACCTCACCGAGCTTGATGGGGCCCAATTCCCTTGAAGTTGGAATGCCAGCAACTTGAGGATGTACTACCAATGATGTAAGGCTTCCTCTTATCAATAATAAAATTCTTTTTTGCACAATAATTGTCTTTGTCTCACAGGGATGCTTTCACCTGACCCAGTGATGGAGACATCCATAATAAGAATATATACTTTAATTAACTCACTTTATTTTTGCAGCTATAGTCAATAAAGTTTTCGAAGCAAGTTATAAATTTTCTTGAAACATGTTCATAAGCCAAATTTTCTTGAAGCATGATTTGGCTCATAAACCAACACATGGAAGAAGCCCATTAATTTTCTTGAAGCATGTTCATCAGCCAAATTTTCTTGAATCATGATTTAGCTATAAGCCAACACATGGAAGAAGCCCATTCGGCTCAAGCCCAAAGCATGATGGAGGGTGTCCTCTTCAAGTCCAAGACCAACCATTCAAGCCTCTTCAAGACCAAGCCCAAGTCCAATTCATGCCAAGATTTGAAGCACATGGGGGAACAACTCATCAAACAACCTTGGGGTAGAAGGAATTACACTACATCAAGAGTTTTATGGAAAACATAAAGATTCCTTCCACTACCCCAACAATATTTGACATGTGGGATGCCATAACTTATGACACCTAAGCCTCCACATCAACATTTGGAAGCCACATTAGGATCTTCTAGATGCCACATGTCAAAGTGGTTGTAACTTTCTACCAATAATTTATTTTTAATTAAAACCACTTACCTAAAAATTGTTGGAGCCAACTAAGCTATCCTTATCCCCTCCTCTCCACCCTTGGATGAAATTTCTAGCATTCAAGCCTATAAATAAGGTTCCTAGGCTCTCATTGTATTCATTCTATGCTATGATTTGAATTAATGAAAGGATTGTTTCTTTGTGTTCTAGTTTTCTTGAGTTCTTATTTGGAGTGAAAGCTTTCTAGCTAGTTTGAGTGTGTAGATCCTTATCCAATGAGAGAATGAGAGTTTTTTAAGTTTGAGTTTGAGAGTGAAGAGTGATTTTGCAAGGAGTAAAGGATGGGCCGTACATTGATCGATCTATGATCAAGCTCCAAGTCCCAAGCCGCCAGCCACTTTCTTCTTCTTCCTTTTTTTTTCTTTATTTCATTCCAACTCCAATTCTTCTTCCATGTCTAATCCCAAATTTTTTTGTAGGTTCTTTCAGGTTCCTAGGTCAAGGATGAAGGTCTCTATGCCATGGATCAAGGCCAAGGTGAGTCTCAAAGTAGAGAGTGCCAATCTTGACTTCTATGCCTCAATCCTTGAGTGATGAGAGCTCCTTCTTCCACCAAATAATTAGCCACCATTGTTGGTAGGAAAACTCTTCCGAAGCTTCATTAGATCTGATCATTTGAAGGTTAACTTGCCCTAGTAGTGATGGTTTCCTTGCCATGAAGATCCTAATCCTTATTTTGAACTAGATCTACATTGCGGGTCTTCAAAATTAGATCAACTAGTCTCCTTATGAAAATTCTTTTCTTGGGTTAATTTAGTCCATTTATTTGATAATTAATTACTTAAGTTTGCTTGTTGGTTAGCTTGCTAAAACTCTCCATTCATCATTTTATTTTTGTCCCCCATCACCCAGGTCTGGCAACCAAAGATCGGAAACTCTTGAAGCCTGGCACCTTAAGACCAAAAACTCATGAAGCCCGGAACCTCAAGACCAGAAACTCATGAAGATCGGCACCTCAAGACTGGAAACTCATGAAGCTCGGCAACTCAAGACTGGAAACTCATGAAGCCCAGCAACTCAAGATCGAAAACTCTTGAAGCCCGGTAACTCAAGACTAGAAACTCATGAAGCCCGGCACCTCAAGATCGGAAACCCCAGCACCTCCAGATCGAAAACTCCTAAAGCCTAGCACCTCAAGATGGGAACTCCAAAAGTTCCACACTTGTGGCCTAACTCACAGTCCTAAGACGTTAGTCGGGAAACCCATGAATCATGCCATCTATCACCTGGACTCACAGTTCAGCCCCTTGAACCAGGTAGCTCTGAAGCTTCGCATTCAAACCAAGAGCTGAAGTCAAACTCCTCTTTGAGGCCAAGTTCCTCCCTGAAACCAAGCTCCTGGCTGAAGTCAAGTTCCCCACTTAAACTGCACCTCAACTCCCAGCATGAACGGAAGAATCCTAAATAGGCTGCCGGCCCCGGGCGGGAGCCCGGAGTCTTCCGACAGGTGCCCCAGCCCAGCATGGATGACCCCTTTGGGGACTTCTAGATCCCTCCTAAGTCATCTGCAATGACCAAGGCCTCTAAGAGAGGCCTGAAATTCAAAGTTCTGGATGGCTGGGCCCAAACAAAACCTAAATTTGTGAAATTGCAAGAAGACACATGAAGTGCAAAATAAACAGAAGATCAGAATACAAGACAAGAAGACTTGAAGAAAGGAAACTCCATTCCATAAAAGGTTTACAACTTGGAAGGACCCTCGACAGGTCGGGCGATCCCAAAAATAAGGTTAAAAACCCTATCCTAAATACAAAAGTAAAAGGGGAAGGCCCCTGGAAGATCACTCCAACATCGGCTCCTTCCCAGGTTGGTGCGCCGGTGCATCGGTATCCCCCTGACGACCCCCGATGCGGTCATCTACTCGGCCGACTCCTCAATGGCCACTACCTCCATTACCTCTGACTGAGCCCCCACCTCTTCTAGCTGCTCTTCGGTGCCACCGATGACGATGCCCTCCAGGTCAAGCTACGGGAAGATTGAAGCCACCTTCTCCCGGCTGGCCTCAAATCTCTTGATGAATGAGTCCACGGCCGCCTTGTGGACCTCATCATCAAACTCTTATGATGCCCGGAACTTAGATACGGCTTTGAGGGCCTCCTTCTTGGCAGCTTCCATCAATGCCAAAGCCCCCTATTCCTTGTCATTAGCCGCTGCCAACTAGATAAGAACCTCATCAACCTGAACCTTGAAGGTCCGGGATCACCCCTCTAGGTGGGATATCTCTGCCACAAACTCTTCTGCATGGTGCTTTGTACGCACCTTCTCCTTGGCCAAGGATGCCTCGAGCTTCTTGATGCACCCCTCGGCCCGGGACAGGTCATGTCGAAAGAACTTATTGGTTTCCTTTATCTCCTACCCCTTCTCCATTAGGGCCTTCACATCAACCACGAGGTTGCCCAGCCGCTTCTCCTTCTCGGCCTCCCTCTTCACACAGTCAGTGGAGAAGTCTCGAAGCAGGAGCACGTTAGTTCCGATCTATGCCAAAGAAAAGAATTAGCCCCAGTGACCCGATTAGAATAAAAAAGAAAAAGAAAAGAAAAGAAAAGAAGAAGCAAGGAACTTACCAAGAAGAGCTGGGAAATGATGCCGAGTAAGGCCGTCGAGTAGTCCCTGCCTCCCTTCATGTGGCGATCCCGGGGCTGAATGGCATACTCCATCATCCTTTCCGCCAAGACTGGGTCTCGGATGATCGAGGCATTCATCAGGATCCCCGTCGATGCATGCCGGGGTCCGGAGGATGACTGTGCCGAGGCCTTCTCAGCATTTGATGGTGAGGATAGTGGGGGGATCCCGACCATTGCTGTGATGCTTGCCGCCATGGTCGATGGTGGAGGAGGCAAAATGGGCCACTCATTTCCCCTCCCCTCATCGACCTCGACGATCTTTGGGGAGGGGGCTCACTACTGTGGGGGCCGAGGAGCTGGAGCAACTGCCCTCGCCTCCGAAGATAGAATGGACCTGGACCCCCGACCGGTCTCCACCCAGGCCCTCTTCAGTGTAGTCTCCCTGGGCCCGATCGAGGAGCTCCTCTTATGGGCGGATTCCATCAAATTCTCTACCAAGTACATCATCGCTGCAAGGGAAAAAGGAAAGAGAGTCAACCCCAAGTCAAAAAGCAAAAGGAAGTGTGGGACACGCCTAGTGGAGACTCACCTAGTTCTCGGATCGGGCTAACCCCGACCTCAAACAAATTCTTCTTCGATAACAGAATGTCGAGGGAGGGGAGCTCATCACTGATCAACTGGGAGAAGACCCCCCAACTGGCAGACTCTATATGAGAGTTATGATTTGGGGACTGGTCTAGATACTCCAAATCCAATCAATGCCCTCGACCGTCTTAAAGAAATATTGGTTCTTCCACCCATTGTTCGAAGTGGGGAGGTCGAACCGGAGGCACTTAGGCCGGGGGGAAAGAAACCACCACCCGTCATCAGTAAGGTGGCATTTCAGGATAAAAAAAGCCCTGAACAAAGAAAAATGGGCAACAAACCCGTGGAAGTAATAGAAGACAATGAAGGCTACAATGACCCTAATGGCATTGGGAGCTAACTAGGCCGACACGAGGCAAAAATAGCTAAGGAAAGAGAGTAAAAAGGGGTGAAGAGGAAAACAAAGGCCCCCAGCAAGGAACTCTTCGTAAAAGGCAATCCGACCTGGACCGCTCGAGGTGGCCCATTCCCCTGGCCTCGGGAGCGAGAGCTAGATGAAATCCCAGTCTAGGTACATAGACTTAGTGTTGAGGAGATTCAACATGGATGCAAGTAAGAAAGGTTACTTTCCTATAAGTCAAGGCATACATCTCTCTAAGAAAATATCTTCTAAGATGTCAAAAGAAAGAGAGAGGATGGCTATGATTTCTTATGCTTCGGCTGTAGGATCAATTATATATGCTATGCTATGTACCAGACCTGATGTTGCTTATGCCATGGGCATAGTGAGCAGCTTTCAGACAGATCCAGGAGAGGATCATTGGAAAGCTATGAAAAATATTCTTAAGTACCTAAGAAAGACTAAAGATATTTCTTTAGTATATGGAGGATCTGAATTGAAACTAGAAGGCTATATAGATTCTAGTTTCCAATCAGATCCAAATGAAAGCAAATTAACATCAAGATATATCTTTACCCTGAATGGTGGTGCAGTGAGTTGGAAGAGTACAAAGCAGCCAATAGTAGCTAACTCAGTCATTGAGGCAGAATATATAGCTGCGAGTGAAGCCATGAAGGAAGCTGTTTAGATGAAGAAATTCATCATGGAATTAGGCGTGGTTCATGAAATATAACAGCCAGTGCCGCTATACTGTGATAACACTGAAGCTGTTGCACAAGCAAAGGAACCAAGGTCTCACCATAAGTCAAAGCACATTCTAAGATGGTTCCATCTCGTTCGAGAGATAATAGAAAGACAAGATGTTGTCATCGATCGAGTTGATACAAAGAACTATATAGCATACCCATTTACTAAAGCATTACCCAAGCAGCAGTTAGATCGCCACTTAGATAGTATGGATATAAAGTATAAGGATGATTAGCTTTAGTTTAAGTGGGAGATTGAAAGAAAAGTGCCCTAAAAGTTAATCATTATAAGGGCATTTTTGTAATCTTTCAACTCTTGTATGACATTATATTAATAAAGGTATTTATTTTCATCATATAATGTTGTATCTTATTTATGGATTATGATGAACCCCATAGATTAGGGCAATGAAATTAGAGTTATGATAAAGATCATAACAATGAGACCTAAGTTTCTATAAATCCCAATCAAAATGTTCCTAGTCAATGGACCATCGATTCAATCGATGAATCCGGTAAAACTAGCTTATCCTATGTATGCTCAATTAATGAGGATGGTTGGTCTCACAACCATTTGTGTAGAGATACTAATACAAGGATAAGGGTGCTCATCAGGGTATGAGTACACTGAACTGATCTGCACCGGGACTATCTTATGGAAGTCTTAATGCTTGTAAAAAGATAGGTCTTAGAGTAGGAGTTGTGCATGTGATCTTTAGACCTGAGGTCACCATGGTTCCTTGTGCACACTAAGCCATATTTTTGGTTCATACTCATTCATGACATTGAGTCATATACGGGGTGTTCTGGGTATGGTGGAAGGTGTACGAAGGATGTGAGTGGACAAATAAGGGATCAATCATTCCTGGTAAGAGGAATTGTTATCCCATATAATCTCTTCGATGAGTGACTCAAGGAGCCTTTGATCAAAGTAGGATGAAATTAGAAGTGGTTTCTAATTAGTCATCAGTTGAGTCCTCATGATCGAGCTGAGATTCGATATGACTAAGTGTTAGGGTTTGACATGTATCTATACCTATCACTTAATCGGGATAATGGGAGATCGAAAGATTGAATTGCATGGTAACTTTCTGTTGAAGGGTATTTTGGTACTTTCTATCAAATTTCACATTTTCTGGGTAGGCATTATACATTGCAAGATGTCAATCTTATCTTGTAGGTTTTCGTGAACCAATTGGATTGGTTTCATGAGTCAATTCGATGGATAATTCGAATTGGACAATTAGGTGAGCCAATTTGACCTAATTAGGTCAATTGGGTTCGATTGGTTCGAATCGGCTCAAACCTAAACCTACTGCTGGCTAAATATGGAACCCAAAGGGTCACACACATTAGGGAGTTGGCCAAGGAAGTCATACATGGTTTAATTAGGGTCATGGCATCCTAATTGGTTAGCCAGATTACACACTAGCATGTGTAGGCTAACCCAATTCCTAACCCCAATTGATTTGGGTCTAGTTGCTTGTTAATTGGACTAACCTAATTGAGGGAAACCTACATTAGGTTGAGTCCTTATTAGGGCTGCCTAAACCAGGCTTTATCTTGTTTTTATTTGGACATTAACATGGTTTATTGAAGAGTCCTGGGTGCTTAGGACTCTTGGCACCTCTTGGCGCGCGCGGGAGAAAAGAGTGCGCGCAGAAGGACTGAGAGTCCTTCTACAGATGAAACTTTGGGAGTTTCTTATCTGGGATGCCTCTTCAAATAATCTTCATGCCCTTTTTGTTTTGGTTGATCGATTAAAAGGGGACAAAGTGGCGGCATGAACTGGGAAGAAGTCAGCGTGCGCAGATGAAGAGTCGCGTCTCTTATCTATGCACAGTTCTGAGACAGAGTCCTTCTGCTCTCAGGATTCCTCTTCTGTGATTTCAAGACAAGAAAGACACCTCCTTTCCCTTGAGTTCGGTACATTCCATGTGGCATGAGGAGAGATCATCTGGAGAACTCAGATAAGACTCCTGAGTCCTGAAGAGTCTTATCAGATATGAAGAGACATATCTGATAAGAAATGTTAGGATGCTTTTCACGCCCCTTAAATTTTGATTTAAGGGTGTACGGTGAAATGAGATGTTGTTGTTCAGTCTTCCAGAATTGGAGTCCAATTTCACCGATTGTTCTGTCTGAGTGTCTCTCTCTCTCCCTCCCTCCTTCTTTCTTTAAGACAAGACTTGTCTTATTAAGACAAGGTCTTTTCTACTAGGACAAGGCTTTGTTTTAGGACATAAGCCTAAGGGGTCCTAGAGGAGGGTTGTCCTAAAACCAAGAGTGCTTTAGGAAAGTGTTCATAATGCCCTACAGTGGGACAAGGTGTCCTACAGTGGTGAAAAATCCAAAGGCTTGAGAAAGAGTCCTACTCTAGCAAGCAACTTCAAGAAAGAGTTCTTCCTTGGTTCAATTCTCGTGTAGATCATCGTTGGATGGCTTATACTTGTGAGTCTTGTGGAAAGAAGTGGAAAACAGCATTTCAGGTATGTTTCTTGTACTTTATTTATGATTCATTAGTTGATATTATCTAAGGGGATCCGGCAATTAGGGTTTCTTCTAGCTAGTTAGGTTTGCATGCTAGAATTTTTATTTTAAAATTTACTTCTGCATGTAGCATGATGACCTTGGCTCCCTAAAAGTCCCATCAATGGTATCAGATCCACCCTTAGTACATTCAATTATGTATCTTTTGAAGTTCATGAACATCCACATTCAAGTTGACCCGAACCTTATTCGAGTCGACCCGACTAGAAATCGAGTCGACCCGAAACCTATCAAGTCGACTCTTCCAAAATTATGTTTGTATGCATATTAGAATTAATATGTTTGGTTTCTTTTTATCATGAAAATAGCATGATATTATGCATATTGTTGATCAAATGCATCGTTATAACAAGTTTTAACCTAGTAACTGCTTTGGATTGGGTTAGTCACCATGGCCGTCCGGTCATAGGAGCCAAGTAGGGTTTAAAGGCTCTCTCCTCCCATTCAATGGATCTCCTATGGCATGTAGGGGTGCCGCTGTGGCCATATCCCATGAAAAAG
Organism: Areca catechu; assembly: GCA_021397845.1. Lineage (NCBI taxonomy): Eukaryota > Viridiplantae > Streptophyta > Magnoliopsida > Arecales > Arecaceae > Areca > Areca catechu. The sequence goes on from CM038050.1 coordinate 61,250,101, forward strand.
TGAGGTGAACGGGATATTGAAATATCATGCTATGATATAATTGCTATGTAATCATGCAATGTTATGCATATGCTGGATTGATATGCTTTATGTTTATACTTGTTGTTATGAACATTATTGATATGATAATTTAGGATGTGTTTGAGACCATCAAAGTCCTTATTAAAAATCATATTTAGTCATAGTATAAACTTAATCATGATGCAAAACCAATTAGGGTTATGATCAGCCAGTTGGTGTCTAGGCAAGTGGTTTGGGAAGGTAAAAGGATTTAGGTTTTTAACTGGTTCTGTTGTCTGACCTGGCCAATTCAATTGGTGTCTAAGGAAAACAACGGGGGGACCCTCTCACCCCTTCCACTTACCTAGCCAATTTGGCCATATCTAAAACCTTAATTTGGAAATGCTAATTGATTAAGAATACTATAATTTGCCTTCCTTCATGCTAAACAAAATGTATGTCAACACTATAGTAGATTTGTTGTGTACATACAAGGCCTACTTTAGGATTTGATATGAAATTTATCTTAGTGCACTAGGTGCTTTATAGCATGATTAGAATTGTTGCTTTGTTATGTACACACAAGGGCAACATTATTCAATCATGGCTATAGAGAAATGAAGTGTCTAACTAAACTAAGACATTATGGTTTGTTGTGTACACACAAGGCCATAAGTGTCTTAGAGAAAAGTTTAATAGTTGAGAATTTCATAGATTGCAATTGGAAAGGAAGTCCTATCTTTGAATTCATGAGTATTTGTTGTGTACACACAAGGCATTCATAAGAAATTAGGATCTCAACCCCACTAAAAAAACCAATAAGGTTTCTCGCTTACCATAGATTGAGGGTTATGGTATTCGAAGAAAATAGTGGGAGACATAATTAGATATAAAAGTCCTTATCTAATTGTGAATGTCATTTTCGATGGTCTGCTGATATTGTTCTTTAATTATATAGGATATTTACATAATGCTTCAAATTTATCACTACGGAGCATTTTAGATGCCAACAAGTTAACCGGTCCCAATTATGTGGACTGGCTGAGGAACCTGAGGATTATACTGACTCAGGAGAAGCTTTCCTATATTCTGGATTCTCCGGATCCTGAGATGATTAGAGAGGATGCTTCAGAGGAGAAAATTGCCATACATAGAATGTGGTAAAATGACAGTACTACTGTCAGGTGCATCATGTTGGCCTCGATGAGCAACGAGCTCTCGAGGCAACATGAAGGTATGGAACCTCAGTCCATATTGCTCAATTTAAAGGAGCTATATGGAGAGCAAAGTAGGGCTGCTCGATACGAGATATCGAAGTAGTTGTTCTGTGCATGGATGAGTGAGGGTTCATCTGTACAAACCCACGTATTGAAAATGATTGACTTAATCACCCGATTAGGTATATTAGGGTTGTCATGGATGGTGAACTCAATCAGGACTTGATCCTACAGTCACTTTTAGATTCCTTCTCTCAGTTTGTTCTTAATTACCATATGAACAAACTGAATACTTCATTGCCAGAGCTGCTTAATATGCTTAAGACAACAGAGAGCCATTCAAAAGGAGACAAGACTCATCTTCTTCTAGTTGATGGAAGAAAGAAATAGGCAAAGAAGAATGGTTTGAAAAGAAAATTCAACCCCAAGAAGAACTTCCAGAACAAGAAGAAAGCTAAGAAGGCTGATGGAGCCTGTTTCCACTATGGCAAGCAAGGGCACTGGAAGAAAAATTGCAAGATATATCTTGCAAGTGTGAAGCAAGATACAAGTAGAGCATCTAAAGGTTTGTACATGATACAAACAAATTTATCATTGAGTTCTTCAAATTCTAATTCATGGGTATTGGATACCGCATGTGGATCTCATATCTGCAATTTATTGCAGGGACTCCACCAAATTAGGAATTTGAAGAAAGGTGTCTTCAAGCTACATGGGGCAAGTTGCGAGGCCATTTATGCTAAAGCTGTGGGCACCTGTATCTTATTATTACCTTTGGATAATATGTTAAAGTTAGAAGAATGTTACTACATATCCAATATTATAAGAAATATTATTTCTATACCCTTGTTATTACAACAAGGATATGAAATAAATGTAAAGAGCAGTGGCTACTCTATTCCTCAAAATAATAAAATATTTGGGCATGGTTGTTTCATTAATGATCTTCTTACTTTGGAACTTAATGATGAAATACTTATTATTAATGATAAGAAGAGAAAGAGAGATAATGTCAATGTCACATATCTGTGGCATTGCCGGTTAGGTCATATTAGTGAGTCAAAGATAAACAAGTTAGTCAAAGATAATTACTTTGACCCTTATGATTTCCAATCATTAGGAACTTGTGAGTCTTATCTCAAAAGAAAAATGACCAAGTCTCCATTCACTGGACATGGAGACAGGGTAACTAAGTTACTAAGTCTTGTGCATACTGATGTATGTGGACCTATGACAACTCAAGCCAAAGGTGGATATTCTTATTTCATCACTTTTATTAATGATTTATCAAGGTTTGGTCATGTGTATCTTATGAAACACAAGTCTGAAGCTTTTGATAAATTTAAAGAATATCAAAGTGATGCAGAACAAGAACTCTGATACCAAAAATGATGCAGAACGGATATGTGGAATGCGGAAGCAAATTAAAATTAATGTATATTTTTATTTTTTTTTTTATATATTTTTGGAAGTCGGCTTTAACTCAAATGAAAGTTAAACTAAATTGAAAGAAACTATATAATAATTGAAAGCACAATTCAAAGAAACTAGATTATCAGAGTAGTTCAGAAGTAAAGGATCGCTGGGGGTTGAGAAACTCCCAGACCTAGGGCTTTGCTCTGAACTTTCAACGGGACAGAAATAAAGAGAAGGGAAGGGTTATGTACCAGGCAGTGATCTTCACAGAGTTTGGTGGAAGGACTCTCTCGAGCAGATTGTTAGATCCTCGGATTCGGATATCTTCGCAATGGATCATCCAATACTGGTCCTTTGGCAGAGTTGGCTTCTCCTGAACTCAGGATCTGGGAAAGAAGAAGAACAAGTTAAGGAACCAAATACTCAAAGAAAGGATTTACCAGATAAGAAGAACTTGAAAAATTGATGTTGCTGAAATCCTGATTCTCCTGGATGCTGATTTGACTTCCTCTGGGATTTGCTCTGTATTCGAAGTAGCCGATCTGGACCTAGATGCTGGTGGTCGGCCTCTACTTGGAAGAGAGGGGCCGTGAGATGATGAGGTAGATTAGGGTTTGGATGATTGGTGGAATGAAGAAGATGATGGGCGGCTAGGGTTTGGAATTGAAGTGGCTAATCTAGGGTTTTGGTAGGATTTTGGGGTTGGAGATCTCACACCTCCTCAAGGTTCCTAGGGAACCCGGATTTACTCCCTCATGGAGCTCAACACCTGAATACAAGTGCTGAAGAGAGAAACACAAAGTTCCTCACACAGAAATTGATTTCATTCATCATTAAATTCAAGAGTTACATAGAGTTGAATATATAGACATAACAAAGAAATAAAATTTTATACATTTCCCATGTGGGACTAATAGGACTAACCCACACTTTAGGCATCAAATTCTCTTCCCAAGACTCCTTCCATGAGTGGGCAGCCCAAAAACTCCAAGAAAACTTGAAAATCAGCTCCAAATGGCAGGTTATGGGGGTGTCTCCTAGTATCTCTCCATGAATCAAGGATTTTTCCTTCATGGTTTGGCTCATTTGGACACCTCCTAGTCTTGCTCCACAAGTTTAGGCTTCTTCCTTTCATGGCTTTGGCACTTTTGGAAACTTTTGGGAACCTCCTTGAATTCCTTCCCAAGACATGCTCTCTTCCCTTTTATAACTTGGATTTTTATGGAACATTGTGGGGCACCTCCTTGATCCTCTCTTCCAGAAAAATTCTTGCCATCCTGGCTTGGGTTTATCTGGAAAGAAATTGGCTCCTCCTTGGATTGAGGTATCTTGATGGATTTCTCTCCCAAGTGGTGCAAGAAAAAAAAGGAACTTACTTCTTGTGGTGTAGGGACCAAAGACACTGGATGGAGATGTGGTGCCTCCTGGACTCTGGCGTGTGGCTGGGAGTGTGGCGCCCACTTGCTTGGGCCTGGAAGAAAAAATGTAGCACCCTGGACCTTGACTTGACTGAAAAAAAAAAAAGTGGCACCAACTTGGAGAAGACCTAGACCACTACTAGGACTTGTACTGAGTCAACATGACTCAACAAAATTTAAATTGTAGGGAAATACAGACTTAAGACTAAAATTGAGTTGACCAAGTCAACCCTTATTACAAAACCAGAAAATCCTAATTCTTTGGGCAAGGTCAATTAGAGATCCAGATGGAGCCCTGAAGTCTTCTTCTGAGTCTGGTGCCCGCACCAATTCTCCCGGGGTGGGAGGAACTCGACCCTGTCGAGTATGGATCAAGCTGGCTTTGGTATCTCTCCAAGAGGTCTGGGTCCAATTCTTGTAATTCTTCTCAGGAGATCCAAGAGTCATCAGAATCTAGCCTTCCTTGCCAGCGGACCAGGTATCTTTGGTATCCTCGATTACGAGTAGAGATAACCTAATCATCCAGGATCTTTTCAATCTGCTCTTTCCTCACAGGCCAGTTTGTTGGTGGACACACAGGGTCGGGATCACTCTCAATAACAGGATTAGGTTTCAAAGGCTTACTAGGAATCACAGCTGGCTCCCTATACTCTACTAAGTCTGTAATGTTGAAAGTAGAGCTATTGCCTAGTTCTGGAGGCAACTCGAGCACATAAGCATTGGATCCTACTCTCTTCACTACTCTAAATGGTCCAGCTCCTTTAGCATGTAACTTTCTAACGATTCCAGGAAAAAACCGCTCAGGCCTTAACCTAATCATTACATAATCTCTCTCAACAAAAGTTTTGACTCGTCTTTGAGAATTAGCCAACTTCTTATAAGTTTCATTACTTAAAGTTATTTTGGCATGAATTTCTTTATGCAAGTCCTTTACATGCTATGCAAGTGCATCAAGAGAGTTGTGTGTGTGGGCTAATAGTGAAATCAGATCAAGTGGTGTGTGAGGCTTGTATCCATGAACAATTTCAAAGGGACTCTAGCCTATAGACCTATTGATCGAAACATTGAATGTAGTTTCAGCCCTAGACAAAATACAAATCCCAATTCCTGGTGCTCTCAATCAAACCAAAATCTGAGCCAAAGCCTAGTAAAGGGTCAAGAAAAACTAAACTAGACTGACGACGCACTCCTAAAGAATGGACTTTATTCCAAAGGAACCCTAGGTCTAAACCTAACAAACTAAGGCTCTCTAGGTTTGACCTTGGGTTGGAGGAGGGCATGCAGAGCATGAAAACTTATTATGGATGCCTAGTAGGTGCCATAAGGTCTTCCAGAAGTAGGTGGCAAACCTAATAGGTTCTAAGGAGTCTTGCAACCTAGAGATCTCAGTAAACTGTAATCCCATAGCTCTAGAAACATGAGAAGATTCAGGAAAGGGTAGGAAATAAGAATCAGAGTTTTGAGGTGGCTTATCGGAAACAAGAAACAAACCTTGGTTATTCAGGACGACCTTAAAATGAGGACATTGTTCTATAGGTGCACTCATCCAAACCTCATGATTTGCTCTAGGAGAGTCTACAGTGCAAGTTCTAGAATAGGCTGGGTGCTCCTAGAAGGTGGAAGGTTATAAGGAAGGTCTTTGGAATGTTTATCTAGAAAGTCCTCTAAGCTACTGTCTTTTTCTTGTTCTTGGACCTTCTCAATGGGCAATTCTTGTGAACCCTTTCCTTCTTCACACTTCTCTACCAGATTTGACTCAGGGGTGTCTTCTTTGGATTCCTCAATGAGTTCAGGGGTATTCTCACTTAAACTTTCATTTGGTGTAATTTCCTCTTCCTGAACTTCCTCAAAAGGGTCTTCTCTTAGGGTTAGCTCCTGAATTTCTTGAGTGGCAGGGGTCCCCTCAATTACCCCATTAGGTAGGAGTTGGTTAATTGAATTATCGGGAGAGATATCCTCAAATTCTTCTTCTTCATATTCATTTATCAAACTTATGTCAGGCTCATATATTTCTTCCTCAATCTCACTAAAAGGTTCTAATCTATTCTCCTTTGATCCCTCTTTAAGTACGGCTCTGGTCGGGTCAACTAATTTTGGGATGGCCATGCCTAACTCCTTCTCAGTGTTATCCTTCTGGTCAAGAGGTGACATAAGTGGGAATTGACAAACAAAAGTCTGGTTCACTACGGATGTCGGATCAATCGGAACTTGACTCAAGTTGGTAGAGGTTGGATTTAAGTCCAAAGTACTTGATTGGTTATATCTTAAAGACCACTCATAGTCTTGGGCTTCTTGGTAGGCTCGGTCTAACTTATTGGTCTTTTCAAGGCATAGCTTCCTATAAATGTCTGGGTGTAACCCAACCCTAAACCTCGATGTGATATGAGCTTCGGTCTCAATGGTATTGCATTTCATGTCATACCACTGGAAGTCCTCGATATATTTAGACACAGGCCTATTACCTTGTCGCAATTGGTACCATTGGTCTAAAAGTCTTTTCTCATAGGATCTATCTAGGTACCTATCTCTCAACTTACTTCTCATATCTCTCCAAGTATATATTTCCTCTTTTCTTTGATAACACTCACGCTCAATAGCATACCAATGCGACCTAGCATGTTTGGTGAACTTGGTTTTGGCCAACCTAACTTGTCCTAATTTTGATATGTTAGTGCACTCAAAATACCGATCCATTTGTTCTTCCAACTTAATATATGTCTCTTGTCTTCCATCAAAAGTGGGTGCATAAGGTTCGGTGTTCCTAACGGGTCCCTTCTCTGAGTCAACCAAGTATGGGTATAGGCTCCTAGGGCTAGACTCAGGGGCAAGATCATGGTCATAGGCTCTTAGATCAAACCTCCAATGATTAGGTTCAGGATCCCTGTATAAAGGTCTCCTAGGCTCTGGGTATGGGTGAGGTTGGGGTCTACCAAATTCTGAGTCAGGGGTCCAATTTCGGTGCCTAGGCTCCTCAAGTACCTGGGCTCGGTCTCTAAACTGGGCAATAGTATCAGTCATATCCTGACTCAATTTGGTCATACTTTCGGTAAGAGTTCTAATCATGGCCTCTAAATCAGGTTGGGTTTGACCAGGTTGGTAGGGTACTCCATTCCGGGTGGACATGATGATGCAAGCAAACACACCAAATGAGACTTGACTGAAACGACTACGGGCTAACTAGACCTAGAGCCCAAACTAGATGCCCAATCAGAATGGCAAGCTAGCCTGTAGTAACTCGGGACTCAGCCAGGCAGGTGTAAGGGAGTGTTAGGTCCCTAATTGCCAATCCTAGACACCAATCAGTGATTGGCCAGGTAGGTGGACCAGCACACAAGCCCTTCGGGACGTAGTCCCTGAATCACCATTCTAGACACTGAGTACAAAGCACACACAGAGTAACCATACAAACTGACTAAACCCTAGGCTGGACCTGACCAGTTGGTGTTCCTAGCCCACTAGGGCAAATTAAGTCTAATAAATTTTAAAATTAGGCTTAGAATCGAATGAATGGGTGTTGGTTTTGGGCTAAGGAGAGGTTATCAACTTCTTCCCTTATCTTAGATGCTCAATTTCCCTTAAGATGAAGTAGGAGATGATCACTCAAAAAAAAAAAATTGAATTGCAGAAATACAGAAACAGAATTGCTGTAATTTAACTCTTAGAAATTTCACAGAAACCAATAAATTACAGTAAAATTATGTAAAATAGTTTCAATTATACTGGTTCCAGAAAAATAAAAATCACATAATTTGGAGTTATCTACAATGAAAACAATTCCTGGAACAGGATAGTTATAGACTGAAAATAGAATGCTTCCCCCGTTTACAATTTCTGCTACGAAGTTATAACCCAGCGGATCCCCTACATGCCCTAGGAACACCCCATGGAATGGGAAGAGGAGGCTTGCACCTCGCTTGGTTCCTTGGACCGGACGTCCTCGGGAGTCTACTTTGAGCAGACAAAGTATAAAAGAGAGACACTCAAAACATGCAAGCAAGTCAGAAACCCTAGACAGGGCTCTGATACCAAAATTGATGCAGAACGAGAACTCTGATACCAAAAATGATGCAGAACGGATATGTGGAATGCGGAAGCAAATTAAAATTAATGTATATTTTTATTTTTTTTTATATATATTTTTGGAAGTCGGCTTTGACTCAAATGAAAGTTAAACTAAATTGAAAGAAACTATATAATAATTGAAAGCACAATTCAAAGAAACTAGATTATCAGAGTAGTTCAAAAGTAAAGGATCGCTGGGGGTTGAGAAACTCCCAGACCTAGGGTTTCGCTCTGAACTTTCAACATGACAGAAATAAAGAGAAGGGAAGGGTTATGTACTAGGCAGTGATCTTCACAGAGTTTGGTGGAAGGACTCTCTCGAGCAGATTGTTGGATCCTCGGATTCGGATATCTTCACAATGGATCCTCCAATACTGGTCCTTTGGCAGAGTTGGCTTCTCCTGCACTCAGGATCTGGGAAAGAAGAAGAAGAACAAGTTAAGGAACCAGATACTCAAAGAAAGGATTTACCAGATAAGAAGAACTTGAAAATTTGATGTTGCTGAAATCCTGATTCTCCTAGATGCTGATCTGACTTCCTTTGGGATTTGCTCTGTATTTGAAGTAGCCGATATGGACCTGGATGCTGGAGGTCAGCCTCTAATTGGAAGAGAGGGGCCGTGAGATGATGAGGTAGATTAGGGTTTGGATGATTGGTGGAATGAAGAAGATGATGGGCGGCTAGGGTTTGGAATTGAAGTGGCTAACCTAGGATTTTGGTAGGATTTTGGGGTTGGAGATCTCACACCTCCTCAAGGTTCCTAGGGAACCTGGATTTACTCCCTCACGGAGCTCAACACCTGAATACAAGTGCTGAAGAGAGAAACACAAAGTTCCTCACACAGAAATTGATTTCATTCATCATTAAATTCAAGAGTTACATAGAGTTGAATATATAGACATAACAAAGAAATAAAATTTTATACATTTTCCATGTGGGACTAATAGGACTAACCCACACTTTAGGCATCAAATTCTCTTCCCAAGACTCCTTCCATGAGTGGGCAGCCCAAAAACTCCAAGAAAACTTGAAAATCAGTTCCAAATGGCAGGTTATGGGGGTGTCTCCTAGTATCTCTCCATGAATCAAGGATTTTTCCTTCATGGTTTGGCTCATTTGGACACCTCCTAGTCTTGCTCCACAAGTTTAGGCTTCTTCCTTTCATGGCTTTGGCACTTTTGGAAACTTTTGGGAACCTCCTTGAATTCCTTCCCAAGACATGCTCTCTTCCCTTTTATAACTTGGATTTTTATGGAACATTGTGGGGCACCTCCTTGATCCTCTCTTCAAGAAAAATTCTTGCCATCCTGGCTTGGGTTTATCTGAAAAGAAATTGGCTCCTCCTTGGATTGAGGTATCTTGATGTATTTCTCTCCCAAGTGGTGCAAGAAAAAAAAGGAACTTACTTCTTATGGTGTAGGGACCAAAGACACTGGATGGAGATGTGGCGCCTCCTGGACTCTAACGTGTGGCTGGGAGTGTGGCGCCCACTTGCTTGGGCCTGGGAGAAAAAATGTGGCACCCTGGACCTTGACTTGACTGAAAAAAAAAGTGGCACCAACCTGGAGAAGACCTAGACCACTACTAGGACTTGTACTGAGTCAACATGACTCAACAAAATTTAAATTACAGGGAAATACAGACTCAAGACTAAAATTGAGTTGACCAAGTCAACCCTTATTACAAAACCAGAAAACCCTAATTCTTCGGGCAAGGTGATGGGGAACTAATATGCATGCAATTTTTTTTGTATGTTTTACATGTTGAGTTAGGTGATTAATTCCCAAATTTCAGATCAAAATTATTTGTAGGGAATTTTGTATGAATTTTTGAAGATCAGCATGCAGATTAGGACCTAGAAAAGTAGCAATGAAGGACAGCCGGGGTTGAGAAGCCTCGGTTAGGGCAAGTTCTCCTACAATAAAACTACTGGAGGTAGAGGGGTGTACCTGACAATGTCTGTGAAGATCGCAGCGAAGGGGTCTCTCGTTCCTCGATGGATGCGGCCTGGAAAACCAAGCCAAAGACCCGCGGATACCCGGCTTTCTGCTTGGCGATCCGATTGAGGCTTGGCTGGAGTCGTTGGATTCGTAGGAACTCAGGGACCTGCAAACGACCTGTCAGGGGTTAGAAAGCTCACAAAAGAACAAGAAAACAAAGTAAAAACAGCAAGGGAAAGCTTCTTTTGGAGTGGGCGTCCAGGGATCTGGAGGGTTTGTTGGCAGCAGGAAGATGATTGCAAACACCGGGAAGAAGAACTCTCACAAACCCCTTTATGCACATAGTAGGATATCACACCACTGAATAGAAGAACTCAAGGTTTTCATTCATCAAAAATTCTCCTCATACAAGAGGCTAGGGTCCCTTAAATAGACCCTTAACCTTGGGCTCCAAGTAAGGGTACATAAGTCTTTACATAAGAATCCTTTTCCCTCTCAAACCCTAGCTAGAAAATAATAAAATATTAGGTAGAAAAATCCCTAAAAATTCTCTTGACTTGGTCAACACTCCAAGGATGCCTAGGGAGGCGTGTTGGGCTTCTAGGAGCAGCAAGGGGCCGGCCCAAAGGGGCCCGGGTGCATGGGTTTGGGCCTTTAGAAGCTGGGGTGGCCTGGTAGACGGGTAGCAGGAATATTCCCTGGTATCTTGCTTCTTAGGGGCTTGGGCTTGGCACCTGGGCTTGATTTCTTTGGGCTAGGATGTAGATGGACCTCTAAAATCATAGATGCCTTGGTATATGAATATATTTTGAAATCTGGAAGGGAATCTGGGCATCTGGAGGGCATCTGCAAGAAATCAGGGTTTTCTGAATTTTCCTCCTGGGGTCTTCAAATCTTCAAGCTGGGTTGGACTTGGGCTATACTTCCATGTCTTCAATCTAGTTGGACTTGGTCTTCACTTGTATGATATAGTCTTGAGTCTTCAGTATGCTTGGACAGGACTCAAAAAAATAAAATTAGCTCAACATGAGCTGACTAGCATTGGACTGAACTAGCTCAACATGAGCTGACTAGTACAGAACTGAAATAACAACTAAAAATACTCAAATAACAACTAAATGGACTCAGATGAGCTGAGCCCTTATTACAGATGGACTCATAAATTATTGATCATTTACAGAGGATTGAAAAAGCCTCTATCTTATTCTAGTGCCTTAGGTGTCCCCACCAATTCTTCCGGGATGGGAGGAACTTGACCCTGTCGAGTGAAGGTCAAACTGGCTCACATATCTCTCGAGAAGGTCTGGGTTGAGGCGTTGCAAGTCCTCTCGAGAAATCCATGAATCGTCCGACTCTGGCCGGCCTTGCCATCGGACCAGGAAGCATTGATAGTCATGGCCCTGGGTTGTGATGGCTTGATCGTCCAGGATACGCTCGATCCGTTCTCCTCTCTCAGGCCAAATTTGTTTGTAGACACTCTAGGTTAGGGTCACTCACAATGAAAAGGAATAGGTCCAAAGGCCTCACTAGGTAGCGCTGCCGGTTCCCTATACTCAACCAGGTCTGTAATATTGAAGGTAGAACTAATGCCCAAATCCGAAGGCAAGTCTAACACCTAGGCATTTGATCCAACCTTCTCTATCACTTTAAAAGGTCCGGCTCTGCGAGCATGAAGCTTCTTTTAGGCCTAAGCCTAACCAAGATAGAATCCACTACATCAAATTCTTTGATCCATCTTCGGGAATTAGCCAGTTTGTTTAACATTAGTGCGGGTGGTGAACATGTTAGGCACATGCAGACTCCTAACAAGATGATGCAAAGGACTCAAACTAACACCTAATATACTCGACTTTGCATTCCTATCGAAGGAAATTTATTAGACTTTTATGGGCCTAAACCTAAGAGACTATAGACTCTCTAGGTCTGACCCTAGTGTGGTGTGCATAAGAGTATTTACAATGGACTCCAAGCAAATGCCAGAGGGTATGCCAGAAGTATAATGCAAACCTAACATGCGTAATGAATGCATGCAGTATGCTAATCTCTGTTAAATGCAATCTAATAATCCTAGAAATGCTGGAGGTGTCAGGAAAGGGCAGAAAATAGGAAGTGGGTTCAGAATTAGTTTGGTAGGGTAGGAAAAAAGGTTCAAGGTTAGTTGGATAAAGTTCGATATAAGAAGGCATGTCAGGGACTAATCCTAGACTAATGAGGCTAACCTTACGAGGTTCCGGTATATCTATGGGGTTTGCATAATGGAATGATGGGTTACTAATCTCAGGGAAGAGGTCCCTAATGGGAACTATAGGAGGAGGCTCATCCTGAGGGTACTGATTCAAAGAGATCAGGTCCTTAATAAATTCTTCTGGTTCTTGTATTTTAGGACTAGACTCTATAATTTGGCTCTCCTCTTCGGTTTCCTTAGGTAAGGCTCTAGTAGCAGTACCTAGGTTCTCTTCCTCTATTTGTTCTTCCACTATAGCTTTAGGTTGGATGTGGTCAAGGTCAACTACCTCTAGGTTGGCTTCTACCTGGGTATCTATTAGGTCAGCTAATTCTAGGTCATCTAAAGGTGTCTCCTCTTCTCCTTCATACTCATCCACTAGGCTCGCATCAGCTTCATACACTTCCGCGTTAATGTAAGCCTTGTCAATCTCAGGAATGGTTGGAGAAGGTCGGCTAGGGAAAAATTGGCTAGGTCCTGGTTTCTGATTATGGACACTAATCCTAGTAGTTTCAGGTTGTCTAAGGGTAGTGGCTCACTACTGGGCTCATATTTAGGGGTGCTAATCCTATGGGGTTCAAGTTGACTATGGAAAACCTGACTAGTACTAGATTGATATCTAGGGATTATGGGCTCCCTAGACTCATAGGATAAGGGTGCAGATCTATGGGTCACGGGATTATATGATCTGGGGTCATAGGATTTGGGTTCAGCTCTATATGTCTTGGGTCTACTAGACTCATGGGATATGGGTTCGTAGATTCTAGAGTCAGAGGATTTGAAGTCATAAGATCTATAGGTTGTGGGTATACTAGGCTTATAGGATGTGGGTAAATAGGATCTAGAGTCATAGGATCTAGGTTCAGTATCATAGTATGGGTCAGGCTGAGTGGCTCTCCTAGGTTCAACCTCATGATATGGTTCAGGGTTTAGGGTCCTCCTAGGTTCAGGATTATAGTATGGGTCAGGCTGAGGGGCTCTCCTAGGTTCAATCTCTCGGTATGGATCAAGGTTTGGGGTCCTCCTAGGTTGAGGATTGTAGTACGGGTCAGGATAAGGGGCTCTCCTAGGTTCGACCTCATGGTATAGATCAGGGTTTGGGATTCTCCTAGGTTGAGGGGACTTAGGATCTGGCTCAGATCGTGACCCATGGGTTCTTGCTATGGTCCCTACACGGCCTCCTAACTGGTCAAACCTATTGGCAAGATGGTCAATTCTATTGTTGGTTTGGGTAGCAGACTGAGTTAACTGGGTAGTCATCTGGGCCATTTGATCAGCTAGGGCTTTTATTTGGGCTTGTAAATTTTCCATGGGTTCAGACATTTGTGAAGGAGGTGGGTGATATGAAACTCCTGATCTAGTGCTCATGCAAGACTCGATAAGACCGACTATAGCAGACTAGACCTAGAGTCCAAACTAGATGCTCAATCAGGGTGGCAAACTAGCCTATAGTAACCCTGTACTTAGCCAGGCAGGTGTAAGGAGAGTGTTAGGTCCCTGATTGCCAATCCTAAACACCAATCAGAGATTGGCCAGGTAGGTGGACCAGCATACAAGCCCTTCAGGATTTAATCCCTAAACCACCGTTCTAGACACTGAGCACAAGGCACACATAGGTTAACTTGACACAGTGATCTAACACTAGCCCGGACCCGACCAGTTGGTGTCCCTAGCCCACTAGGGCAAATTAAGTCTAATTAATTTTAGGTTAAGGTTTGGGACTGAATGCAAGGGATGTGGTTTTGGGCTAAGGAGAGGTGATCAAATCCTCCCCCCATCTGATATAGCAAGAGTGCCCTTAAAAGTAAATTATGCAATGATGGCAGGCAGATGAGGATGCAAATTAGGGTTTAGATATTTTTTTTGGTATTTTTTTGGAAAATATGAATATTTTTTTTTTGGTATTTTTTAAATAGAGGAAAACTTGCAAATCATGGCCTGATATACTGGAAATATACTAAAATTAAGAAATATGCAAAAACTCCTAAACAAAACCCTAAAACTTCCAAACTTGTCTTGCTAAAAAAAATAGAGCCAAAATTTGAAGTCCCTATTTCGGCTTGCAGAAAATTCACAGGCCATAATAAAATCTGAAGAAATTTTTAAGATTACTATGAATTATGATAAATCCAGGAAAATAAATTTCATAATTTTTGGAGTTTTTAACAGGGAGAAATAATTAAAATAACAGAGTATATATGGATTGAAAAATTGGAGAAAACAAGCCCTAATCTAAGCTATGATACCAAATGATGGGGAACTAATATGCATGCAATTTTTTTTGTATGTTTTACATGTTGAGTTAGGTGATTAATTCCCAAATTTCAGATCAAAATTATTTGTAGGGAATATTGTATGAATTTTTGAAAATCAGCATGCAGATTAGGACCTAGAAAAGTAGCAAAGAAGGACCGCCGGGGCTGAGAAGCCTCGGTTAGGGCATGTTATCCTACAATAAAACTACTGGAGGTAGAGGGGTGTACCTGACAACGTCTGTGAAGATCGCAGCAAAGGGGTCTCTCGTTCCTCGACGGATGCGGCCTGGAAAACCAAGCCAAAGACCCGCGGATACCTGGCTTTCTGCTCGGTGATCCGATTGAGGCTTGGCTGGAGTCGTTGGATTCGTAGGAACTCAGGGACCTGCAAACGACCTGTCAGGGGTTAGAAAGCTCACAAAAGAACAAGAAAACAAAGTAAAAACAGCAAGGGAAGGCTTCTTTTGGAGTGGGCGTCCAGGGATCTGGAGGGTTTGTTGGCAGCAGGAAGATGATTGCAAACACCGGGAAGAAGAACTCTCACAAACCCCTTTATGCACACAGCAGGGTATCACACCACTCAATAGAAGAACTCAAGGTTTTCATTCATCAAAAATTCTCCTCATACAAGAGGCTAGGGTCCCTTAAATAGACCCTTAACCTTGGGCTCCAAGTAAGGGTACATAAGTCTTTATATAAGAATCCTTTTCCCTCTCAAACCCTAGCTAGAAAATAAGAAAATATTAGGTAGAAAAATCCCTAAAAATTCTCTTGACTTGGTCAACACTCCAAGGACGCCTAGGGGGGCGTGTTTGTCTTCTAGGAGCAGCAAGGGGCCGGCCCAAAGGGGCCCGGGTGCTTGGGTTTGGGCCTCTGGAAGCTGGGGTGGCCTGGTAGCCAGGTAGAAGGAATATTCCCTGGTATCTTGCTTCTTAGGGGCTTTGGCTTGGCACCTGGGCTTGATTTCTTTGGGCTAGGATGTAGATGGACCTCTAAAATCATAGATGCCTTGGTATATGAATATATTTTGGCATCTGGAAGGGAATCTGGGCATCTGGAGGGCATCTGCAAGAAATCAGGGTTTTCTGAATTTTCCTCCTGGGGTCTTCAAATCTTCAAGCTGGGTTGGACTTGGGCTATACTTCCATGTCTTCAATCTAGTTGGACTTGGTCTTCACTTGTATGATATAGTCTTGAGTCTTCAGTATGCTTGGACAGGACTCAAAAAAATAAAATTAGCTCAACATGAGCTGACTAGCATTGGACTGAACTAGCTCAACATGAGCTGACTAGTACAGAACTGAAATAACAACTAAAAATACTCAAATAACAACTAAAATGGACTCAGATGAGCTGAGCCCTTATTACAGATGGACTCATAAATTATTGATCAATTTACAGAGGGTTGAAAAAGCCTCTATCTTATTCTGGTGCCTTAGATGTCCCCACCAATTCTCCCGGGGTGGGAGGAACTTGACCCTGTCGAGTGAAGGTCAAACTGGCTCACATATCTCTCGAGAAGGTCTGGGTTGAGGCGTTGCAAGTCCTCTCGAGAAATCCACGAATCGTCCGACTCTGGCCGGCCTTGCCATCGGACCAGGAAGCATTGATAGTCATGGCCCTGGGTTGTGATGGCTTGATCGTCCAGGATACGCTCGATCCGTTCTCCTCTCTCCGGCCAAATTTGTTTGTAGACACTCTAGGTTAGGGTCACTCACAATGAAAAGGAATAGGTCCAAAGGCCTCACTAGGTAGCGCTGCCGGTTCCCTATACTCAACCAGGTCTGTAATATTGAAGGTAGAACTAATGCCCAAATCCGAAGGCAAGTCTAACACCTAGGCATTTGATCCAACCTTCTCTATCACTTTAAAAGGTCCGGCTCTGCGAGCATGAAGCTTCTTTTAGGCCTAAGCCTAACCAAGATAGAATCCACTACATCAAATTCTTTGATCCATCTTCGGGAATTAGCCAGTTTGTTTAACATTAGTGCGGGTGGTGAACATGTTAGGCACATGCAGACTCCTAACAAGATGATGCAAAGGACTCAAACTAACACCTAATATACTCGACTTTGCATTCCTATCGAAGGAAATTTATTAGACTTTTATGGGCCTAAACCTAAGAGACTATAGACTCTCTAGGTCTGACCCTAGTGTGGTGTGCATAAGAGTATTTACAATGGACTCCAAGCAAATGCCAGAGGGTATGCCAGAAGTATAATGCAAACCTAACATGCGTAATGAATGCATGCAGTATGCTAATCTCTGTTAAATGCAATCTAATAATCCTAGAAATGCTGGAGGTGTCAGGAAAGGGCAGAAAATAGGAAGTGGGTTCAGAATTAGTTTGGTAGGGTAGGAAAAAAGGTTCAAGGTTAGTTGGATAAAGTTCGATATAAGAAGGCATGTCAGGGACTAATCCTAGACTAATGAGGCTAACCTTACGAGGTTCCGGTATATCTATGAGGTTTGCATAATGGAATGATGGGTTACTAATCTCAGGGAAGAGGTCCCTAATGGGAACTATAGGAGGAGGCTCATCCTGAGGGTACTGATTCAAAGAGATCAGGTCCTTAATAAATTATTCTGGTTCTTGTATTTTAGGACTAGACTCTATAATTTGGCTCTCCTCTTCGGTTTCCTTAGGTAAGGCTCTAGTAGCAGTACCTAGGTTCTCTTCCTCTATTTGTTCTTCCACTATAGCTTTAGGTTGGATGTGGTCAAGGTCAACTACCTCTAGGTTGGCTTCTACCTGGGTATCTATTAGGTCAGCTAATTCTAGGTCATCTAAAGGTGTCTCCTCTTCTCCTTCATACTCATCCACTAGGCTCGCATCAGCTTCATACACTTCCGCGTTAATGTAAGCCTTGTCAATCTCAGGAATGGTTGGAGAAGGTCGGCTAGGAAAAAATTGGCTAGGTCCTGGTTTCTGATTATGGACACTAATCCTAGTAGTTTCAGGTTGTCTAAGGGGTAGTGGCTCACTACTGGGCTCATATTTAGGGGTGCTAATCCTATGGGGTTCAAGTTGACTATGGAAAACCTGACTAGTACTAGATTGATATCTAGGGATTATGGGCTCCCTAGACTCATAGGATAAGGGTGCAGATCTATGGGTCACGGGATTATATGATCTGGGGTCATAGGATTTGGGTTCAGCTCTATAGGTCTTGGGTCTACTGGACTCATGGGATATGGGTTCGTAGATTCTAGAGTCAGAGGATTTGAAGTCATAAGATCTATAGGTTGTGGGTATACTAGGCTTATAGGATGTGGGTAAATAGGATCTAGAGTCATAGGATCTAGGTTCAGTATCATAGTATGGGTCAGGCTGAGTGGCTCTCCTAGGTTCAACCTCATGATATGGTTCAGGGTTTAGGGTCCTCCTAGGTTCAGGATTATAGTATGGGTCAGGCTGAGGGGCTCTCCTAGGTTCAATCTCTCGGTATGGATCAAGGTTTGGGGTCCTCCTAGGTTGAGGATTGTAGTACGGGTCAGGATAAGGGGCTCTCCTAGGTTCGACCTCATGGTATAGATCAGGGTTTGGGGTTCTCCTAGGTTGAGGGGACTTAGGATCTGGCTCAGATTGTGACCCATGGGTTCTTGCTATGGTCCCTACACGGCCTCCTAACTGGTCAAACCTATTGGCAAGATGGTCAATTCTATTGTTGGTTTGGGTAGCAGACTGAGTTAACTGGGTAGTCATCTGGGCCATTTGATCAGCTAGGGCTTTTATTTGGGCTTCTAAATTTTCCATGGGTTCAGACATTTGTGAAGGAGGTGGGTGATATGAAACTCCTGATCTAGTGCTCATGCAAGACTCGATCAACCGACTATAGCTGACTAGACCTAGAGTCCAAACTAGATGCTCAATCAGGGTGGCAAACTAGCCTATAGTAACCCTGTACTTAGCCAGGCAGGTGTAAGGAGAGTGTTAGGTCCCTGATTGCCAATCCTATACACCAATCAGAGATTGGCCAGGTAGGCGGACCAGCACACAAGCCCTTCAGGTTTGAATCCCTAAACCACCATTCTAGACACTGAGCACAAGGCACACATAGGTTAACTTGACACAGTGATCTAACACTAGCCCGGACCCGACCAGTTGGTGTCCCTAGCCCACTAGGGCAAATTAAGTCTAATTAATTTTAGGTTAAGGCTTGGGACTGAATGCAAGGGATGTGGTTTGGGCTAAGGAGAGGTGATCAAATCCTCCCCCCATCTGATATAGCAAGAGTGCCCTTAAAAGTAAATTATGCAATGATGGCAGGCAGATGAGGATGCAAATTAGGGTTTAGATATTTTTTTTGGTATTTTTTTGGAAAATATGAATATTTTTTTTTGGTATTTTTAAATAGAGGAAAACTTGCAAATCATGGACTAATATACTGGAAATATACTAAAATTAAGAAATATGCAAAAACTCCTAAACAAAACCCTAAAACTTCCAAACTTGTCTTGCTAAAAAAAATAGAGCCGAAAATTTGAAGGCCCTATTTCGGCTTGCAGAAAATTCACAGGCCATAATAAAATCTGAAGAAATTTTTAAGATTACTATGAATTATGTTAAATCAAGGAAAATAAATTTTAGAATTTTTGGAGTTTTTAACAGGGAGAAATAATTAAAATAACAGAGTATATATGGATTGAAAAATTGCAGAAAACAAGCCCTAATCTAAGCTCTGATACCAAATGATGGGGAACTAATATGCATGCAATTTTTTTGTATGTTTTACATGTTGAGTTAGGTGATTAATTCCCAAATTTCAGATCAAAATTATTTGTAGGGAATCTTGTATGAATTTTTGAAAATCAGCATGTAGATTAGGACCTAGAAAAGTAGCAAAGAAGGACCGCCGGGGCTGAGAAGCCTCGGTTAGGGCATGTTATCCTACAATAAAACTACTGGAGGTAGAGGGGTGTACCTGACAACGTCTGTGAAGATCGCAGCGAAGGGGTCTCTCGTTCCTCGACGGATGCGGCCTGGAAAACCAAGCCAAAGACCCGCGGATACCCGGCTTTCTGCTCGGTGATCCGATTGAGGCTTGGCTAGAGTCGTTGGATTCGTAGGAACTCAGGGACCTGCAAACGACCTGTCAGGGGTTAGAAAGCTCACAAAAGAACAAGAAAACAAAGTAAAAATAGCAAGGGATGGCTTCTTTTGGAGTGGGCGTCCAGGGATCTGGAGGGTTTGTTGGCAGCAGGAAGATGATTGCAAACACCGGGAAGAAGAACTCTCACAAACCCCTTTATGCACACAGCAGGGTATCACACCACTCAATAGAAGAACTCAAGGTTTTCATTCATCAAAAATTCTCCTCATACAAGAGGCTAGGGTCCCTTAAATAGACCCTTAACCTTGGGCTCCAAGTAAGGGTACATAAGTCTTTACATAAGAATCCTTTTCCCTCTCAAACCCTAGCTAGAAAATAAGAAATATTAGGTAGAAAAATCCCTAAAAATTCTCTTGACTTGGTCAACACTCCAAGGACGCCTAGGGGGCGTGTTGGGCTTCTAGGAGCAGCAAGGGGCCGGCCCAAAGGGGCCGGGTGCTTGGGTTTGGGCCTCTGGAAGCTGGGGTGGCCTGGTAGCCAGGTAGAAGGAATATTCCCTGGTATCTTGCTTCTTAGGGGCTTGGGCTTGGCACCTGGGCTTGATTTCTTTGGGCTAGGATGTAGATGGACCTCTAAAATCATAGATGCCTTGGTATATGAATATATTTTGGCATCTGGAAGGGAATCTGGGCATCTGGAGGGCATCTGCAAGAAATCAGGGTTTTCTGAATTTTCCTCCTGGGGTCTTCAAATCTTCAAGCTGGGTTGGACTTGGGCTATACTTCCATGTCTTCAATCTAGTTGGACTTGGTCTTCACTTGTATGATATAGTCTTGAGTCTTCAGTATGCTTGGACAGGACTCAAAAAAATAAAATTAGCTCAACATGAGCTGACTAGCATTGGACTGAACTAGCTCAACATGAGCTGACTAGTACAGAACTGAAATAACAACTAAAAATACTCAAATAACAACTAAAATGGACTCAGATGAGCTGAGCCCTTATTACAGATGGACTCATAAATTATTGATCAATTTACAGAGGGTTGAAAAAGCCTCTATCTTATTCTGGTGCCTTAGGTGTCCCCACCAATTCTCCCGGGGTGGGAGGAACTTGACCCTGTCGAGTGAAGGTCAAACTGGCTCACATATCTCTCGAGAAGGTCTGGGTTGAGGCGTTGCAAGTCCTCTCGAGAAATCCATGAATCGTCCGACTCTGGCCGGCCTTGCCATCGAACCAGGAAGCATTGATAGTCATGGCCCTGGGTTGTGATGGCTTGATCGTCCAGGATACGCTCGATCCGTTCTCCTCTCTCCGGCCAAATTTGTTTGTAGACACTCTAGGTTAGGGTCACTCACAATGAAAAGGAATAGGTCCAAAGGCCTCACTAGGTAGCGCTGCCGGTTCCCTATACTCAACCAGGTCTGTAATATTGAAGGTAGAACTAATGCCCAAATCCGAAGGCAAGTCTAACACCTAGGCATTTGATCCAACCTTCTCTATCACTTTAAAAGGTCCGGCTCTGCGAGCATGAAGCTTCTTTTAGGCCTAAGCCTAACCAAGATAGAATCCACTACATCAAATTCTTTGATCCATCTTCGGGAATTAGCCAGTTTGTTTAACATTAGTGCGGGTGGTGAACATGTTAGGCACATGCAGACTCCTAACAAGATGATGCAAAGGACTCAAACTAACACCTAATATACTCGACTTTGCATTCCTATCGAAGGAAATTTATTAGACTTTTATGGGCCTAAACCTAAGAGACTATAGACTCTCTAGGTCTGACCCTAGTGTGGTGTGCATAAGAGTATTTACAATGGACTCCAAGCAAATGCCAGAGGGTATGCCAGAAGTATAATGCAAACCTAACATGCGTAATGAATGCATGCAGTATGCTAATCTCTGTTAAATGCAATCTAATAATCCTAGAAATGCTGGAGGTGTCAGGAAAGGGCAGAAAATAGGAAGTGGGTTCAGAATTAGTTTGGTAGGGTAGGAAAAAAGGTTCAAGGTTAGTTGGATAAAGTTCGATATAAGAAGGCATGTCAGGGACTAATCCTAGACTAATGAGGCTAACCTTACGAGGTTCCGGTATATCTATGGGGTTTGCATAATGGAATGATGGGTTACTAATCTCAGGGAAGAGGTCCCTAATGGGAACTATAGGAGGAGGCTCATCCTGAGGGTACTGATTCAAAGAGATCAGGTCCTTAATAAATTCTTCTGGTTCTTGTATTTTAGGACTAGACTCTATAATTTGGCTCTCCTCTTCGGTTTCCTTAGGTAAGGCTCTAGTAGCAGTACCTAGGTTCTCTTCCTCTATTTGTTCTTCCACTATAGCTTTAGGTTGGATGTGGTCAAGGTCAACTACCTCTAGGTTGGCTTCTACCTGGGTATCTATTAGGTCAGCTAATTCTAGGTCATCTAAAGGTGTCTCCTCTTCTCCTTCATACTCATCCACTAGGCTCGCATCAGCTTCATACACTTCCGCGTTAATGTAAGCCTTGTCAATCTCAGGAATGGTTGGAGAAGGTCGGCTAGGGAAAAATTGGCTAGGTCCTGGTTTCTGATTATGGACACTAATCCTAGTAGTTTCAGGTGTCTAAGGGGTAGTGGCTCACTACTGGGCTCATATTTAGGGGTGCTAATCCTATGGGGTTCAAGTTGACTATGGAAAACCTGACTAGTACTAGATTGATATCTAGGGATTATGGGCTCCCTAGACTCATAGGATAAGGGTGCAGATCTATGGGTCACGGGATTATATGATCTGGGGTCATAGGATTTGGGTTCAGCTCTATAGGTCTTGGGTCTACTGGACTCATGGGATATGGGTTCGTAGATTCTAGAGTCAGAGGATTTGAAGTCATAAGATCTATAGGTTGTGGGTATACTAGGCTTATAGGATGTAGGTAAATAGGATCTAGAGTCATAGGATCTAGGTTCAGTATCATAGTATGGGTCAGGCTGAGTGGCTCTCCTAGGTTCAACCTCATGATATGGTTCAGGGTTTAGGGTCCTCCTAGGTTCAGGATTATAGTATGGGTCAGGCTGAGGGGCTCTCCTAGGTTCAATCTCTCGGTATGGATCAAGGTTTGGGGTCCTCCTAGGTTGAGGATTGTAGTACGGGTCAGGATAAGGGGCTCTCCTAGGTTCGACCTCATGGTATAGATCAGGGTTTGGGGTTCTCCTAGGTTGAGGGGACTTAGGATCTGGCTCAGATCGTGACCCATGGGTTCTTGCTATGGTCCCTACACGGCCTCCTAACTGGTCAAACCTATTGGCAAGATGGTCAATTCTATTGTTGGTTTGGGTAGCAGACTGAGTTAACTGGGTAGTCATCTGGGCCATTTGATCAGCTAGGGCTTTTATTTGGGCTTGTAAATTTTCCATGGGTTCAAACATTTGTGAAGGAGGTGGGTGATATGAAACTCCTGATCTAGTGCTCATGCAAGACTCGATAAGACCGACTATAGCTGACTAGACCTAGAGTCCAAACTAGATGCTCAATCAGGGTGGCAAACTAGCCAATAGTAACCCTGTACTTAGCCAGGCAGGTGTAAGGAGAGTGTTAGGTCCCTGATTGCCAATCCTATACACCAATCAGAGATTGGCCAGGTAGGCGGACCAGCACACAAGCCCTTCAGGATTGAATCCCTAAACCACCGTTCTAGACACTGAGCACAAGGCACACATAGGTTAACTTGACACAGTGATCTAACACTAGCCCGGACCCGACCAGTTGGTGTCCCTAGCCCACTAGGGCAAATTAAGTCTAATTAATTTTAGGTTAAGGCTTGGGACTGAATGCAAGGGATGTCGTTTTGGGCTAAGGAGAGGTGATCAAATCCTCCCCCATCTGATATAGCAAGAGTGCCCTTAAAAGTAAATTATGCAATGATGGCAGGCAGATGAGGATGCAAATTAGGGTTTAGATATTTTTTTGGTATTTTTTTGGAAATATGAATATTTTTTTTTTGGTATTTTTTAAATAGAGGAAAACTTGCAAATCATGGCCTAATATACTGGAAATATACTAAAATTAAGAAATATGCAAAACTCCTAAACAAAACCCTAAAACTTCCAAACTTGTCTTGCTAAAAAAATAGAGCCGAAAATTTGAAGGCCCTATTTCGGCTTGCAGAAAATTCACAGGCCATAATAAATCTGAAGAGATTTTTAAGATTACTATTAATTATGATAAATCCAGGAAAATAAATTTCAGAATTTTTGGAGTTTTTAACAGGGAGAAATAATTAAAATAACAGAGTATATACGGATTGAAAAATTGCAGAAAACAAGCCCTAATATAAGCTCTGATACCAATGATGGGGAACTAATATGCATGCAATTTTTTTTGTATGTTTTACATGTTGAGTTAGGTAATTAATTCCCAAATTTCAGATCAAAATTATTTGTAGAGAATCTTGTATGAATTTTTGAAAATCAGCATGCAGATTAGGACCTAGAAAAGTAGCAAAGAAGGACCGCCGGGGCTGAGAAGCCTCGGTTAGGGCATGTTATCCTACAATAAAACTACTGGAGGTAGAGGGGTGTACCTGACAACGTCTGTGAAGATCGCAGCGAAGGGGTCTCTCGTTCCTCGACGGATGCGGCCTGGAAAACCAAGCCAAAGACCCGCGGATACCCGACTTTCTGCTCGGTGATCCGATTGAGGCTTGGCTGGAGTCGTTGGATTCGTAGGAACTCAGGGACCTGCAAACGACCTGTCAGGGGTTAGAAAGCTCACAAAAGAATAAGAAAACAAAGTAAAAACAGCAAGGGAAGGCTTCTTTTGGAGTGGGCGTCCAGGGATCTGGAGGGTTTGTTGGCAGCAGGAAGATGATTGCAAACACCAGGAAGAAGAACTCTCACAAACCCCTTTATGCACACAGCAGGGTATCACACCACTCAATAGAAGAACTCAAGGTTTTCATTCATCAAAAATTCTCCTCATACAAGAGGCTAGGGTCCCTTAAATAGACCCTTAACCTTGGGCTCCAAGTAAGGGTACATAAGTCTTTACATAAGAATCCTTTTCCCTCTCAAACCCTAGCTAGAAAATAAGAAAATATTAGGTAGAAAAATCCCTAAAAATTCTCTTGACTTGGTCAACACTCCAAGGACGCCTAGGGGGCGTGTTGGGCTTCTAGGAGCAGCAAGGGGCCGGCCCAAAGGGGCCCGGGTGCTTGGGTTTGGGCCTCTGGAAGCTGGGGTGGCCTGGTAGCCAGGTAGCAGGAATATTCCCTGGTATCTTGCTTCTTAGGGGCTTGGGCTTGGCACCTGGGCTTGATTTCTTTGGGCTAGGATGTAGATGGACCTCTAAAATCATAGATGCCTTGGTATATGAATATATTTTGGCATCTGGAAGGGAATCTGGGCATCTGGAGGGCATCTGCAAGAAATCAGGGTTTCTGAATTTTCCTCCTGGGGTCTTCAAATCTTCAAGCTGGGTTGGACTTGGGCTATACTTCCATGTCTTCAATCTAGTTGGACTTGGTCTTCACTTGTATGATATAGTCTTGAGTCTTCAGTATGCTTGGACAGGACTCAAAAAATAAAATTAGCTCAACATGAGCTGACTAGCATTGGACTGAACTAGCTCAACATGAGCTGACTAGTACAGAACTGAAATAACAACTAAAAATACTCAAATAACAACTAAAATGGACTCAGATGAGCTGAGCCCTTATTACAGATGGACTCATAAATTATTGATCAATTTACAGAGGGTTGAAAAAGCCTCTATCTTATTCTGGTGCCTTAGGTGTCCCCACCATTCTCCCGGGGTGGGAGGAACTTGACCCTGTCGAGTGAAGGTCAAACTGGCTCACATATCTCTCGAGAAGGTCTGGGTTGAGGCGTTGCAAGTCCTCTCGAGAAATCCACGAATCGTCCGACTCTGGCCGGCCTTGCCATCGGACCAGGAAGCATTGATAGTCATGGCCCTGGGTTGTGGGCTTGATCGTCCAGGATACGCTCGATCCGTTCTCCTCTCACCGGCCAAATTTGTTTGTAGACACTCTAGGTTAGGGTCACTCACAATGAAAAGGAATAGGTCCAAAGGCCTCACTAGGTAGCGCTGCCGGTTCCCTATACTCAACCAGTCTGTAATATTGAAGGTAGAACTAATGCCCAAATCCGAAGGCAAGTCTAACACCTAGGCATTTGATCCAACCTTCTCTATCACTTTAAAAGGTCCGGCTCTGCGAGCATGAAGCTTCTTTTAGGCCTAAGCCTAACCAAGATAGAATCCACTACATCAAATTCTTTGATCCATCTTCGGGAATTAGCCAGTTTGTTTAACATTAGTGCGGGTGGTGAACATGTTAGGCACATGCAGACTCCTAACAAGATGATGCAAAGGACTCAAACTAACACCTAATATACTCGACTTTGCATTCCTATCGAAGGAAATTTATTAGACTTTTATGGGCCTAAACCTAAGAGACTATAGACTCTCTAGGTCTGACCCTAGTGTGGTGTGCATAAGAGTATTTACAATGGACTCCAAGCAAATGCCAGAGGGTATGCCAGAAGTATAATGCAAACCTAACATGCATAATGAATGCATGCAGTATGCTAATCTCTGTTAAATGCAATCTAATAATCCTAGAAATGCTGGAGGTGTCAGGAAGGGCAGAAAATAGGAAGTGGGTTCAGAATTAGTTTGGTAGGGTAGGAAAAAGGTTCAAGGTTAGTTGGATAAAGTTCGATATAAGAAGGCATGTCAGGGACTAATCCTAGACTAATGAGGCTAACCTTACGAGGTTCCGGTATATCTATGGGGTTTGCATAATGGAATGATGGGTTACTAATCTCAGGGAAGAGGTCCCTAATGGGAACTATAGGAGGAGGCTCATCCTGAGGGTACTGATTCAAAGAGATCAGGTCCTTAATAAATTCTTCTGGTTCTTGTATTTTAGGACTAGACTCTATAATTTGGCTCTCCTCTTCGGTTTCCTTAGGTAAGGCTCTAGTAGCAGTACCTAGGTTCTCTTCCTCTATTTGTTCTTCCACTATAGCTTTAGGTTGGATGTGGTCAAGGTCAACTACCTCTAGGTTGGCTTCTACCTGGGTATCTATTAGGTCAGCTAATTCTAGGTCATCTAAAGGTGTCTCCTCTTCTCCTTCATACTCATCCACTAGGCTCGCATCAGCTTCATACACTTCCGCGTTAATGTAAGCCTTGTCAATCTCAGAATGGTTGGAGAAGGTCGGCTAGGAAAAATTGGCT
Source organism: Areca catechu (assembly GCA_021397845.1). NCBI lineage: Eukaryota > Viridiplantae > Streptophyta > Magnoliopsida > Arecales > Arecaceae > Areca > Areca catechu. The sequence continues at coordinate 61,276,928 of CM038050.1, forward strand.
AGGTCCTGGTTTCTGATTATGGACACTAATCCTAGTAGTTTCAGGTTGTCTAAGGGGTAGTGGCTCACTACTGGGCTCATATTTAGGGGTGCTAATACTATGGGGTTCAAGTTGACTATGGAAAACCTGACTAGTACTAGATTGATATCTAGGGATTATGGGCTCCCTAGACTCATAGGATAAGGGTGCAGATCTATGGGTCACGGGATTATATGATCTGGGGTCATAGGATTTGGGTTCAGCTCTATAGGTCTTGGGTCTACTGGACTCATGGGATATGGGTTCGTAGATTCTAGAGTCAGAGGATTTGAAGTCATAAGATCTATAGGTTGTGGGTATACTAGGCTTATAGGATGTGGGTAAATAGGATCTAGAGTCATAGGATCTAGGTTCAGTATCATAGTATGGGTCAGGCTGAGTGGCTCTCCTAGGTTCAACCTCATGATATGGTTCAGGGTTTAGGGTCCTCCTAGGTTCAGGATTATAGTATGGGTCAGGCTGAGGGGCTCTCCTAGGTTCAATCTCTCGGTATGGATCAAGGTTTGGGGTCCTCCTAGGTTGAGGATTGTAGTACGGGTCAGGATAAGGGGCTCTCCTAGGTTCGACCTCATGGTATAGATCAGGGTTTGGGGTTCTCCTAGGTTGAGGGGACTTAGGATCTGGCTCAGATCGTGACCCATGGGTTCTTGCTATGGTCCCTACACGGCCTCCTAACTGGTCAAACCTATTGGCAAGATGGTCAATTCTATTGTTGGTTTGGGTAGCAAACTGAGTTAACTGGGTAGTCATCTGGGCCATTTGATCAGCTAGGGCTTTTATTTGGGCTTGTAAATTTTCCATGGGTTCAGACATTTGTGAAGGAGGTGGGTGATATGAAACTCCTGATCTAGTGCTCATGCAAGACTCGATCAGACCGACTATAGCTGACTAGACCTAGAGTCCAAACTAGATGCTCAATCAGGGTGGCAAACTAGCCTATAGTAACCCTGTACTTAGCCAGGCAGGTGTAAGGAGAGTGTTAGGTCCCTGATTGCCAATCCTAGACACCAATCAGAGATTGGCCAGGTAGGCGGACCAGCACACAAGCCCTTCAGGATTGAATCCCTAAACCACCGTTCTAGACACTGAGCACAAGGCACACACAGGTTAACTTGACACAGTGATCTAACACTAGCCCGGACCCGACCAGTTGGTGTCCCTAGCCCACTAGGGCAAATTAAGTCTAATTATTTTAGGTTAAGGCTTGGGACTGAATGCAAGGGATGTGGTTTTGGGCTAAGGAGAGGTGATCAAATCCTCCCCCCATCTGATATAGCAAGAGTGCCCTTAAAAGTAAATTATGCAATGATGGCAGGCAGATGAGGATGCAAATTAGGGTTTAGATATTTTTTTGGTATTTTTTTGGAAAATATGAATATTTTTTTTTTTGGTGTTTTTTAAATAGAGGAAAACTTGCAAATCATGGCCTAATATACTGGAAATATACTAAAATTAAGAAATATGCAAAAACTCCTAAACAAAACCCTAAAACTTCCAAACTTGTCTTGCTAAAAAAAATAGAGCCAAAAATTTGAAGGCCCTATTTCGGCTTGCAGAAAATTCACAGGCCATAATAAAATCTGAAGAAATTTTTAAAATTACTATGAATTATGATAAATCCAGGAAAATAAATTTCAGAATTTTTGGAGTTTTTAACAGGGAGAAATAATTAAAATAACAGAGTATATACGGATTGAAAATTGCAGAAAACAAGCCCTAATCTAAGCTCTGATACCAAAGATGGGGAACTAATATGCATGCAATTTTTTTTTTATGTTTTACATGTTGAGTTAGGTGATTAATTCCCAAATTTCAGATCAAAATTATTTGTAGGAATTTGTATGAATTTTTGAAGATCAGCATGCAGATTAGGACCTAGAAAAGTAGCAAAGAAGGACCGCCGGGGCTGAGAAGCCTCGGTTAGGGCAAGTTCCTACAATAAAACTACTGGAGGTAGAGGGGTGTACCTGACAACGTCTGTGAAGATCGCAGCGAAGGGGTCTCTCGTTCCTCGACGGATGCGGCCTGGAAAACCAGCCAAAGACCCGCGGATACCCGGCTTTCTGCTCGGTGATCCGATTGAGGCTTGGCTGGAGTCGTTGGATTCGTAGGAACTCAGGGACCTGCAAACGACCTGTCAGGGGTTAGAAAGCTCACAAAGAACAAGAAAACAAAGTAAAAACAGCAAGGGAAGGCTTCTTTTGGAGTGGGCGTCCAGGGATCTGGAGGGTTTGTTGGCAGCAGGAAGATGATTGCAAACACCGGGAAGAAGAACTCTCACAAACCCCTTTATGCACACAGCAGGGTATCACACCACTCAATAGAAGAACTCAAGGTTTTCATTCATCAAAAATTCTCCTCATACAAGAGGCTAGGGTCCCTTAAATAGACCCTTAACCTTGGGCTCCAAGTAAGGGTACATAAGTCTTTACATAAGAATCCTTTTCCCTCTCAAACCCTAGCTAGAAAATAAGAAATATTAGGTAGAAAAATCCCTAAAAATTCTCTTGACTTGGTCAACACTCCAAGGACGCCTAGGGGGGCGTGTTGGGCTTCTAGGAGCAGCAAGGGGCCGGCCCAAAGGGGCCCGGGTGCTGGGTTTGGGCCTCTGGAAGCTGGGGTGGCCTGGTAGCCAGGTAGCAGGAATATTCCCTGGTATCTTGCTTCTTAGGGCTTGGGCTTGGCACCTGGCTTGATTTCTTTGGGCTAGGATGTAGATGGACCTCTAAAATCATAGATGCCTTGGTATATGAATATATTTTGGCATCTGGAAGGGAATCTGGGCATCTGGAGGGCATCTGCAAGAAATCAGGGTTTTCTGAATTTTCCTCCTGGGGTCTTCAAATCTTCAAGCTGGGTTGGACTTGGGCTATACTTCCATGTCTTCAATCTAGTTGGACTTGGTCTTCACTTGTATGATATAGTCTTGAGTCTTCAGTATGCTTGGACAGGACTCAAAAAAAAAATTAGCTCAACATGAGCTGACTAGCATTGGACTGAACTAGCTCAACATGAGCTGACTAGTACAGAACTGAAATAACAACTAAAAATACTCAAATAACAACTAAAATGGACTCAGATGAGCTGAGCCCTTATTACAGATGGACTCATAAATTATTGATCAATTTACAGAGGGTTGAAAAAGCCTCTATCTTATTCTGGTGCCTTAGGTGTCCCCACCAATTCTCCCGGGGTGGGAGGAACTTGACCCTGTCGAGTGAAGGTCAAACTGGCTCACATATCTCTCGAGAAGGTCTGGGTTGAGGCGTTGCAAGTCCTCTCGAGAAATCCACGAATCGTCCGACTCTGGCCGGCCTTGCCATCGAACCAGGAAGCATTGATAGTCATGGCCCTGGGTTGTGATGGCTTGATCGTCCAGGATACGCTCGATCCGTTCTCCTCTCTCCAGGCCAAATTTGTTTGTAGACACTCTAGGTTAGGGTCACTCACAATGAAAAGGAATAGGTCCAAAGGCCTCACTAGGTAGCGCTGCCGGTTCCCTATACTCAACCAGGTCTGTAATATTGAAGGTAGAACTAATGCCCAAATCCGAAGGCAAGTCTAACACCTAGGCATTTGATCCAACCTTCTCTATCACTTTAAAAGGTCCGGCTCTGCGAGCATGAAGCTTCTTTTAGGCCTAAGCCTAACCAAGATAGAATCCACTACATCAAATTCTTTGATCCATCTTCGGGAATTAGCCAGTTTGTTTAACATTAGTGCGGGTGGTGAACATGTTAGGCACATGCAGACTCCTAACAAGATGATGCAAAGGACTCAAACTAACACCTAATATACTCGACTTTGCATTCCTATCGAAGGAAATTTATTAGACTTTTATGGGCCTAAACCTAAGAGACTATAGACTCTCTAGGTCTGACCCTAGTGTGGTGTGCATAAGAGTATTTACAATGGACTCCAAGCAAATGCCAGAGGGTATGCCAGAAGTATAATGCAAACCTAACATGCGTAATGAATGCATGCAGTATGCTAATCTCTGTTAAATGCAATCTAATAATCCTAGAAATGCTGGAGGTGTCAGGAAAGGGCAGAAAATAGGAAGTGGGTTCAGAATTAGTTTGGTAGGGTAGGAAAAAAGGTTCAAGGTTAGTTGGATAAAGTTCGATATAAGAAGGCATGTCAGGGACTAATCCTAGACTAATGAGGCTAACCTTACGAGGTTGCGGTATATCTATGGGGTTTGCATAATGGAATGATGGGTTACTAATCTCAGGGAAGAGGTCCCTAATGGGAACTATAGAGGAGGCTCATCCTGAGGGTACTGATTCAAAGAGATCAGGTCCTTAATAAATTCTTCTGGTTCTTGTATTTTAGGACTAGACTCTATAATTTGGCTCTCCTCTTCGGTTTCCTTAGGTAAGGCTCTAGTAGCAGTACCTAGGTTCTCTTCCTCTATTTGTTCTTCCACTATATCTTTAGGTTGGATGTGGTCAAGGTCAACTACCTCTAGGTTGGCTTCTACCTGGGTATCTATTAGGTCAGCTAATTCTAGGTCATCTAAGGTGTCTCCTCTTCTCCTTCATACTCATCCACTAGGCTTGTATCAGCTTCATACACTTCCGCGTTAATGTAAGCCTTGTCAATCTCAGGAATGGTTGAGAAGGTCGGCTAGGAAAAATTGGCTAGGTCCTGGTTTCTGATTATGGACACTAATCCTAGTAGGTTCAGGTTGTCTAAGGGGTAGTGGCTCACTACTGGGCTCATATTTAGGGGTGCTAATCCTATGGGGTTCAAGTTGACTATGGAAAACCTGACTAGTACTAGATTGATATCTAGGGATTATGGGCTCCCTAGACTCATAGGATAAGGGTGCAGATCTATGGGTCACGGGATTATATGATCTGGGGTCATAGGATTTGGGTTCAGCTCTATAGGTCTTGGGTCTACTGGACTCATGGGATATGGGTTCGTAGATTCTAGAGTCAGAGGATTTGAAGTCATAAGATCTATAGGTTGTGGGTATACTAGGCTTGTAGGATGTGGGTAATAGGATCTAGAGTCATAGGATCTAGGTTCAGTATCATAGTATGGGTCAGGCTGAGTGGCTCTCCTAGGTTCAACCTCATGATATGGTTCAGGGTTTAGGGTCCTCCTAGGTTCAGGATTATAGTATGGGTCAGGCTGAGGGGCTCTCCTAGGTTCAACTCTCGGTATGGATCAGGTTTGGGGTCCTCCTAGGTTGAGGATTGTAGTACGGGTCAGGATAAGGGGCTCTCCTATTCGACCTCATGGTATAGATCAGGGTTTGGGGTTCTCCTAGGTTGAGGGGACTTAGGATCTGGCTCAGATCGTGACCCATGGGTTCTTGCTATGGTCCCTACACGGCCTCCTAACTGGTCAAACCTATTGGCAAGATGGTCAATTCTATTGTTGGTTTGGGTAGCAGACTGAGTTAACTGGGTAGTCATCTGGGCCATTTGATCAGCTAGGGCTTTTATTTGGGCTTGTAAATTTTCCATGGGTTCAGACATTTGTGAAGGAGGTGGGTGATATGAAACTCCTGATCTAGTGCTCATGCAAGACTCGATCAGACCGACTATAGCTGACTAGACCTAGAGTCCAAACTAGATGCTCAATCAGGGTGGCAAACTAGCCTATAGTAACCCTGTACTTAGCCAGGCAGGTGTAAGGAGAGTGTTAGGTCCCTGATTGCCAATCCTAGACACCAATCAGAGATTGGCCAGGTAGGCGGACCAGCACACAAGCCCTTCGGATTGAATCCCTAAACCACCGTTCTAGACACTGAGCACAAGGCACACACAGGTTAACTTGACACAGTGATCTAACACTAGCCCGGACCCGACCAGTTGGTGTCCCTAGCCCACTAGGGCAAATTAAGTCTAATTAATTTTAGGTTAAGGCTTGGGACTGAATGCAAGGGATGTGGTTTTGGGCTAAGGAGAGGTGATCAAATCCTCCCCCCATCTGATATAGCAAGAGTGCCCTTAAAAGTAAATTATGCAATGATGGCAGGCAGATGAGGATGCAAATTAGGGTTTAGATATTTTTTTTGGTATTTTTTGGAAATATGAATATTTTTTTTTTGGTATTTTTTAAATAGAGGAAAACTTGCAAATCATGGCCTAATATACTGGAAATATACTAAAATAAGAAATATGCAAAAACTCCTAAACAAAACCCTAAAACTTCCAAACTTGTCTTGCTAAAAAAATAGAGCCAAAAATTTGAAGGCCCTATTTCGGCTTGCAGAAAATTCACAGGCCATAATAAAATCTGAAAAATTTTTAAATTACTATGAATTATGATAAATCCAGAAAATAAATTTCATAATTTTTGGAGTTTTTAACAGGGAGAAATAATTAAAATAACAGAGTATATACGGACTGAAAATTGCAGAAAACAAGCCCTAATCTAAGCTCTGATACCAATAGATGGGGAACTAATATGCACGCAATTTTTTTTTTATGTTTTACATGTTGAGTTAGGTGATTAATTCCCAAATTTCAGATCAAAATTATTTGTAGGGAATTTTGTATGAATTTTTGAAATCAGCATGCAGATTAGGACCTAGAAAAGTAGCAAAGAAGGACCGCCGGGGCTGAGAAGCCTCGGTTAGGGCAAGTTCTCCTACAATAAACTACTGGAGGTAGAGGGGTGTACCTGACAACGTCTGTGAAGATCGCAGCGAAGGGGTCTCTCGTTCCTCGACGGATGCGGCCTGGAAAACCGAGCCAAAGACCCGCGGATACCCGGCTTTCTGCTCGGTGATCCGATTGAGGCTTGGCTGGAGTCGTTGGATTCGTAGGAACTCAGGGACCTGCAAACGACCTGTCAGGGGTTAGAAAGCTCACAAAAGAACAAGAAAACAAAGTAAAAACAGCAAGGGAAGGCTTCTTTTGGAGTGGGCGTCCAGGGATCTGGAGGGTTTGTTGGCAGCAGGAAGATGATTGCAAACACCGGAAGAAGAACTCTCACAAACCCCTTTATGCACACAGCAGGGTATCACACCACTCAATAGAAGAACTCAAGGTTTTCATTCATCAAAAATTCTCCTCATACAAGAGGCTAGGGTCCCTTAAATAGACCCTTAACCTTGGGCTCCAAGTAAGGGTACATAAGTCTTTACATAAGAATCCTTTTCCCTCTCAAACCCTAGCTAGAAAATAAGAAATATTAGGTAGAAAAATCCCTAAAAATTCTCTTGACTTGGTCAACACTCCAAGGATGCCTAGGGGGGCATGTTGGGCTTCTAGGAGCAGCAAGGGGCCGGCCCAAAGGGGCCCGGGTGCATGGGTTTGGGCCTCTGGAAGCTGGGGTGGCCTGGTAGCCAGGTAGCAGGAATATTCCCTGGTATCTTGCTTCTTAGGGGCTTGGGCTTGGCACCTGGGCTTGATTTCTTTGGGCTAGGATGTAGATGGACCTCTAAAATCATGGATGCCTTGGTATATGAATATATTTTGGCATCTGGAAGGGAATCTGGGCATCTGGAGGGCATCTGCAAGAAATCAGGTTTTCTGAATTTTCCTCCTAGGGTCTTCAAATCTTCAAGCTGGGTTGGACTTGGGCTATACTTCCATGTCTTCAATCTAGTTGGACTTGGTCTTCACTTGTATGATATAGTCTTGAGTCTTCAGTATGCTTGGACAGGACTCAAAAAATAAAATTAGCTCAACATGAGCTGACTAGCATTGGACTGAACTAGCTCAACATGAGCTGACTAGTACAGAACTGAAATAACAACTAAAAATACTCAAATAACAACTAAAATGGACTCAGATGAGCTGAGCCCTTATTACAGATGGACTCATAAATTATTGATCAATTTACAGAGGGTTGAAAAAGCCTCTATCTTATTCTGGTGCCTTAGGTGTCCCCACCAATTCTCCCGGGGTGGGAGGAACTTGACCCTGTCGAGTGAAGGTCAACTGGCTCACATATCTCTCGAGAAGGTCTGGGTTGAGGCGTTGCAAGTCCTCTCGAGAAATCCATGAATCGTCCGACTCTGGCCGGCCTTGCCATCGGACCAGGAAGCATTGATAGTCATGGCCCTGGTTATGATGGCTTGATCGTCCAGGATACGCTCGATCCGTTCTCCTCTCTCAGGCCAAATTTGTTTGTGGACACTCTAGGTTAGGGTCACTCACAATGAAAAGGAATAGGTCCAAAGGCCTCACTAGGTAGCGCTGCCGGTTCCCTATACTCAACCAGGTCTGTAATATTGAAGGTAGAACTAATGCCCAAATCCGAAGGCAAGTCTAACACCTAGGCATTTGATCCAACCTTCTCTATCACTTTAAAAGGTCCGGCTCTGCGAGCATGAAGCTTCTTTTAGGCCTAAGCCTAACCAAGATAGAATCCACTACATCAAATTCTTTGATCCATCTTCGGGAATTAGCCAGTTTGTTTAACATTAGTGCGGGTGGTGAACATGTTAGGCACATGCAGACTCCTAACAAGATGATGCAAAGGACTCAAACTAACACCTAATACTCGACTTTGCATTCCTATCGAAGGAAATTTATTAGACTTTTATGGGCCTAAACCTAAGAGACTATAGACTCTCTAGGTCTGACCCTAGTGTGGTGTGCACAGAGTATTTACAATGGACTCCAAGCAAATGCCAGAGGGTATGCCAGAAGTATAATGCAAACCTAACATGCGTAATGAATGCATGCAGTATGCTAATCTCTGTTAAATGCAATCTAATAATCCTAGAAATGCTGGAGGTGTCAGGAAAGGGCAGAAAATAGGAAGTGGGTTCAGAATTAGTTTGGTAGGGTAGGAAAAAAGGTTCAAGGTTAGTTGGATAAAGTTCGATATAAGAAGGCATGTCAGGGACTAATCCTAGACTAATGAGGCTAACCTTACGAGGTTGCGGTATATCTATGGGGTTTGCATAATGGAATGATGGGTTACTAATCTCAGGGAAGAGGTCCCTAATGGGAACTATATGAGGAGGCTCATCCTGAGGGTACTGATTCAAAGAGATCAGGTCCTTAATAAATTCTTCTGGTTCTTGTATTTTAGGACTAGACTCTATAATTTGGCTCTCCTCTTCGGTTTCCTTAGGTAAGGCTCTAGTAGCAGTACCTAGGTTCTCTTCCTCTATTTGTTCTTCCACTATAGCTTTAGGTTGGATGTGGTCAAGGTCAACTACCTCTAGGTTGGCTTCTACCTGGGTATCTATTAGGTCAGCTAATTCTAGGTCATCTAAAGGTGTCTCCTCTTCTCCTTCATACTCATCCACTAGGCTCGCATCAGCTTCATACACTTCCGCGTTAATGTAAGCCTTGTCAATCTCAGGAATGGTTGGAGAAGGTCGGCTAGGGAAAATTGGCTAGGTCCTGGTTTCTGATTATGGACACTAATCCTAGTAGTTTCAGGTTGTCTAAGGGGTAGTGGCTCACTACTGGGCTCATATTTAGGGGTGCTAATCCTATGGGGTTCAAGTTGACTATGGAAAACCTGACTAGTACTAGATTGATATCTAGGGATTATGGGCTCCCTAGACTCATAGGATAAGGGTGCAGATCTATGGGTCACGGGATTATATGATCTGGGGTCATAGGATTTGGGTTCAGCTCTATAGGTCTTGGGTCTACTGGACTCATGGGATATGGGTTCGTAGATTCTAGAGTCAGAGGTTTGAAGTCATAAGATCTATAGGTTATGGGTATACTAGGCTTATAGGATGTGGGTAAATAGGATCTAGAGTCATAGGATCTAGGTTCAGTATCATAGTATGGGTCAGGCTGAGTGGCTCTCCTAGGTTCAACCTCATGATATGGTTCAGGGTTTAGGGTCCTCCTAGGTTCAGGATTATAGTATGGGTCTGGCTGAGGGGCTCTCCTAGGTTCAACCTCTCGGTATGGATCAGGGTTTGGGGTCCTCCTAGGTTGAGGATTGTAGTACGGGTCAGGATAAGGGCTCTCCTAGGTTCGACCTCATGGTATAGATCAGGGTTTGGGGTTCTCCTAGGTTGAGGGGACTTAGGATCTGGCTCAGATCGTGACCCATGGGTTCTTGCTATGGTCCCTACACGGCCTCCTAACTGGTCAAACCTATTGGCAAGATGGTCAATTCTATTGTTGGTTGGGTAGCAGACTGAGTTAACTGGGTAGTCATCTGGGCCATTTGATCAGCTAGGGCTTTTATTTGGGCTTGTAAATTTTCCATGGGTTCAGACATTTGTGAAGGAGGTGGGTGATATGAAACTCCTGATCTAGTGCTCATGCAAGACTCGATCAGACCGACTATAGCTGACTAGACCTAGAGTCCAAACTAGATGCTCAATCAGGGTGGCAAACTAGCCTATAGTAACCCTGTACTTAGCCAGGCAGGTGTAAGGAGAGTGTTAGGTCCCTGATTGCCAATCCTAGACACCAATCAGAGATTGGCCAGGTAGGCGGACCAGCACACAAGCCCTTCAGGATTGAATCCCTAAACCACCGTTCTAGACACTGAGCACAAGGCACACACAGGTTAACTTGACACAGTGATCTAACACTAGCCCGGACCCGACCAGTTGGTGTCCCTAGCCCACTAGGGCAAATTAAGTCTAATTAATTTTAGGTTAAGGCTTGGGACTGAATGCAAGGGATGTGGTTTTGGGCTAAGGAGAGGTGATCAAATCCTCCCCCCATCTGATATAGCAAGAGTGCCCTTAAAAGTAAATTATGCAATGATGGCAGGCAGATGAGGATGCAAATTAGGGTTTAGATATTTTTTTTGGTATTTTTTGGAAAATATGTATATTTTTTTTTTTGGTATTTTTTAAATAGAGGAAAAATTGCAAATCATGGCCTAATATACTGGAAATATACTAAAATTAAGAAATATGCAAAAACTCCTAAACAAAACCTTAAAACTTCCAAACTTGTCTTGCTAAAAAAACAGAGACGAAAATTTGCAGGCCCTATTTCGCTTGCAGAAAATTCACAGGCCATAATAAAATCTGAAAAATTTCAAAATTACTGTGAATTATGATAAATCCAGGAAATAAATTTAAGAATTTTTGGAGTTTTTAACAGGGAGAAATAATTAAAATAACAGAGTATATACGGATGAAAAATTGCAGAAAACAAGCCCTAATCTAAGCTCTGATACCAAATGATGGGGAACTAATATGCATGCAATTTTTTTTGTATGTTTTACATGTTGAGTTAGGTGATTAATCCCCAAATCTCAGATCAAAATTATTTGTAGAGAATTTTGTATGAATTTTTGAAGATCAGCATGCAGATTAGGACCTAGAAAAGTAGCAAAGAAGGACCGCCGGGGCTGAGAAGCCTCGGTTAGGGCAAGTTCTCCTACAATAAAACTACTGGAGGTAGAGGGGTGTACCTGACAACGTCTGTGAAGATCGCAGCGAAGGGTCTCTCGTTCCTCGACGGATGCGGCCTGGAAAACCAAGCCAAAGACCCGCGGATACCCGGCTTTCTGCTCGGTGATCCGATTGAGGCTTGGCTGGAGTCGTTGGATTCGTAGGAACTCAGGGACCTGCAAACGACCTGTCAGGGGTTAGAAAGCTCACAAAAGAACAAGAAACAAAGTAAAAATAGCAAGGGAAGGCTTCTTTGGAGTGGGCGTCCAGGGATCTGGAGGGTTTGTTGGCAGCAGGAAGATGATTGCAAACACCGGGAAGAAGAACTCTCACAAACCCCTTTATGCACACAGCAGGTATCACACCACTCAATAGAAGAACTCAAGGTTTTCATTCATCAAAAATTCTCCTCATACAAGAGGCTAGGGTCCCTTAAATAGACCCTTAACCTTGGGCTCCAAGTAAGGGTACATAAGTCTTTACATAAGAATCCTTTTCCCTCTCAAACCCTAGCTAGAAAATAAAGAAATATTAGGTAGAAAAATCTCTAAAAATTCTCTTGACTTGGTCAACACTCCAAGGACACCTAGGGGGCGTGTTGGGCTTCTAGGAGCAGCAAGGGGCCGGCCCAAAGGGGCCCGGGTGCATGGGTTTGGGCCTCTGGAAGCTGGGGTGGCCTGGTAGCCAGGTAGCAGGAATATTCCCTGGTATCTTGCTTCTTAGGGGCTTGGGCTTGGCACCTGGGCTTGATTTCTTTGGGCTAGGATGTAGATGGACCTCTAAAATCATGGATGCCTTGGTATATGAATATATTTTGGCATCTGGAAGGGAATCTGGGCATCTGCAAGAAATCAGGGTTTTCTGAATTTTCCTCCTGGGGTCTTCAAATCTTCAAGCTGGGTTGGACTTGGGCTATACTTCCATGTCTTCAATCTAGTTGGACTTGGTCTTCACTTGTATGATATAGTCTTGAGTCTTCAGTATGCTTGGACAGGACTCAAAAAATAAAATTAGCTCAACATGAGCTGACTAGCATTGGACTGAACTAGCTCAACATGAGCTGACTAGTACAGAACTGAAATAACAACTAAAAATACTCAAATAACAACTAAAATGGACTCAGATGAGCTGAGCCCTTATTACAGATGGACTCATAAATTATTGATCAATTTACAGAGGGTTGAAAAAGCCTCTATCTTATTCTGGTGCCTTAGGTGTCCCCACCAATTCTCCCGGGGTGGGAGGAACTTGACCCTGTCGAGTGAAGGTCAAACTGGCTCACATATCTCTCGAGAAGGTCTGGGTTGAGGTTGCAAGTCCTCTCGAGAAATCCATGAATCGTCCGACTCTGGCCGGCCTTGCCATCGGACCATGAAGCATTGATAGTCATGGCCCTGGGTTGTGATGGCTTGATCGTCCAGGATATGCTCGATCCGTTCTCCTCTCTCAGGCCAAATTTGTTTGTGGACACTCTAGGTTAGGGTCACTCACAATGAAAAGGAATAGGTCCAAATGCCTCACTAGGTAGCACTGCCGGTTCCCTATACTCAACCAGGTCTGTAATATTGAAGGTAGAACTAATGCCCAAATCCGAAGGCAAGTCTAACACCTAGGCATTTGATCCAACCTTCTCTATCACTTTAAAAGGTCCGGCTCTGCGAGCATGAAGCTTCTTTTAGGCCTAAGCCTAACCAAGATAGAATCCACTACATCAAATTCTTTGATCCATCTTCGGGAATTAGCCAGTTTGTTTAACATTAGTGCGGGTGGTGAACATGTTAGGCACATGCAGACTCCTAACAAGATGATGCAAAGGACTCAAACTAACACCTAATATACTCGACTTTGCATTCCTATCGAAGGAAATTTATTAGACTTTTATGGGTCTAAACCTAAGAGACTATAGACTCTCTAGGTCTGACCCTAGTGTGGTGTGCATAAGAGTATTTACAATGGACTCCAAGCAAATGCCAGAGGGTATGCCAGAAGTATAATGCAAACCTAACATGCGTAATGAATGCATGCAGTATGCTAATCTCTGTTAAATGCAATCTAATAATCCTAGAAATGCTGGAGGTGTCAGGAAAGGGCAGAAAATAGGAAGTGGGTTCAGAATTAGTTTGGTAGGGTAGGAAAAAAGGTTCAAGGTTAGTTGGATAAAGTTCGATATAAGAAGGCATGTCAGGGACTAATCCTAGACTAATGAGGCTAACCTTACGAGGTTGCGGTATATCTATGGGTTTGCATAATGGAATGATGGGTTACTAATCTCAGGGAAGAGGTCCCTAATGGGAACTATAGGAGGAGGCTCATCCTGAGGGTACTGATTCAAAGAGATCAGGTCCTTAATAAATTCTTCTGGTTCTTGTATTTTAGGACTAGACTCTATAATTTGGCTCTCCTCTTCGGTTTCCTTAGGTAAGGCTCTAGTAGCAGTACCTAGGTTCTCTTCCTCTATTTGTTCTTCCACTATAGCTTTAGGTTGGATGTGGTCAAGGTCAACTACCTCTAGGTTGGCTTCTACCTGGGTATCTATTAGGTCAGCTAATTCTAGGTCATCTAAAGGTGTCTCCTCTTCTCCTTCATACTCATCCACTAGGCTCGCATCAGCTTCATACACTTCCGCGTTAATGTAAGCCTTGTCAATCTCAGGAATGGTTGGAGAAGGTCGGCTAGGGAAAAATTGGCTAGGTCCTGGTTTCTGATTATGGACACTAATCCTAGTAGTTCAGGTTGTCTAAGGGGTAGTGGCTCACTACTGGGCTCATATTTAGGGGTGCTAATCCTATGGGGTTCAAGTTGACTATGGAAAACCTGACTAGTACTAGATTGATATCTAGGGATTATGGGCTCCCTAGACTCATAGGATAAGGGTGCAGATCTATGGGTCACGGGATTATATGATCTGGGGTCATAGGATTTGGGTTCAGCTCTATAGGTCTTGGGTCTACTGGACTCATGGGATATGGGTTCGTAGATTCTAGAGTCAGAGGATTTGAAGTCATAAGATCTATAGGTTGTGGGTATACTAGGCTTATAGGATGTGGGTAAATAGGATCTAGAGTCATAGGATCTAGGTTCAGTATCATAGTATGGGTCAGGCTGAGTGGCTCTCCTAGGTTCAACCTCATGATATGGTTCAGGGTTTAGGGTCCTCCTAGGTTCAGGATTATAGTATGGGTCAGGCTGAGGGGCTCTCCTAGGTTCAACCTCTCGGTATGGATCAAGGTTTGGGGTCCTCCTAGGTTGAGGATTGTAGTACGGGTCAGGATAAGGGGCTCTCCTAGGTTCGACCTCATGGTATAGATCAGGGTTTGGGGTTCTCCTAGGTTGAGGGGACTTAGGATCTGGCTCAGATCGTGACCCATGGGTTCTTGCTATGGTCCCTACACGGCCTCCTAACTGGTCAATCCTATTGGCAAGATGGTCAATTCTATTGTTGGTTTGGGTAGCAGACTGAGTTAACTGGGTAGTCATCTGGGCCATTTGATCAGCTAGGGCTTTTATTTGGGCTTGTAAATTTTCCATGGGTTCAGACATTTGTGAAGGAGGTGGGTGATATGAAACTCCTGATCTAGTGCTCATGCAAGACTCGATCAGACCGACTATAGCTGACTAGACCTAGAGTCCAAACTAGATGCTCAATCAGGGTGGCAAACTAGCCTATAGTAACCCTGTACTTAGCCAGGCAGGTGTAAGGAGAGTGTTAGGTCCCTGATTGCCAATCCTAGACACCAATCAGAGATTGGCCAGGTAGGCGGACCAGCACACAAGCCCTTCAGGATTGAATCCCTAAACCACCGTTCTAGACACTGAGCACAAGGCACACACAGGTTAACTTGACACAGTGATCTAACACTAGCCCGGACCCGACCAGTTGGTGTCCCTAGCCCACTAGGGCAAATTAAGTCTAATTAATTTTAGGTTAAGGCTTGGGACTGAATGCAAGGGATGTGGTTTTGGGCTAAGGAGAGGTGATCAAATCCTCCCCCCATCTGATATAGCAAGAGTGCCCTTAAAAGTAAATTATGCAATGATGGCAGGCAGATGAGGATGCAAATTAGGGTTTAGATATTTTTTTTGGTATTTTTTTGGAAAATATGTATATTTTTTTTTTGGTGTTTTTTAAATAGAGGAAAACTTGCAAATCATGGCCTAATATACTGGAAATATACTAAAATTAAGAAATATGCAAAAACTCCTAAACAAAACCCTAAAACTTCCAAACTTGTCTTGCTAAAAAAAATAGAGCCGAAAATTTGCAGGCCTATTTCGGCTTGCAGAAAATTCACAGGCGATAATAAAATCTGAAGAAATTTTAAAAATTACTGTGAATTATGATAAATCCAGAAAATAAATTTCAGAATTTTGGAGTTTTTAACAGGGAGAAATAATTAAAATAACAGAGTATATAAGGATTGAAAAGTTGCAGAAAACAAGCCCTAATCTAAGCTCTGATACCAAATGATGGGGAACTAATATGCATGCAATTTTTTTTGTATATTTTACATGTTGAGTTAGGTGATTAATTCCAAATCTCAGATCAAAATTATTTGTAGAATTTTGTATGAATTTTTGAAGATCAGCATGCAGATTAGGACCTAGAAAAGTAGCAAAGAAGGACCGCCGGGGCTGAGAAGCCTCGGTTAGGGCAAGTTCTCCTACAATAAAACTACTGGAGGTAGAGGGGTGTACCTGACAACGTCTGTGAAGATCGCAGTGAAGGGGTCTCTCGTTCCTCGACGGATGCGGCCTGGAAAACCAAGCCAAAGACCCGCGGATACCCGGCTTTCTGCTCGGTGATCCGATTGAGGCTTGGCTGGAGTCGTTGGATTCGTAGGAACTCAGGGACCTGCAAACGACCTGTCAGGGGTTAGAAAGCTCACAAAAGAACAAGAAAACAAAGTAAAAATAGCAAGGGAAGGCTTCTTTTGGAGTGGGCGTCCAGGGATCTGGAGGGTTTGTTGGCAGCAGGAAGATGATTGCAAACACCGGGAAGAAGAACTCTCACAAACCCCTTTATGCACACAGCAGGGTATCACACCACTCAATAGAAGAACTCAAGGTTTTCATTCATCAAAAATTCTCCTCATACAAGAGGCTAGGGTCCCTTAAATAGACCCTTAACCTTGGGCTCCAAGTAAGGGTACATAAGTCTTTACATAAGAATCCTTTTCCCTCTCAAACCCTAGCTAGAAAATAAGGAAATATTAGGTAGAAAAATCTCTAAAAATTCTCTTGACTTGGTCAACACTCCAAGGACCTAGGGGGGCGTGTTGGGCTTCTAGGAGCAGCAAGGGGCCGGCCCAAAGGGGCCCGGGTGCATGGGTTTGGGCCTCTGGAAGCTGGGGTGGCCTGGTAGCCAGGTAGCAGGAATATTCCCTGGTATCTTGCTTCTTAGGGGCTTGGGCTTGGCACCTGGGCTTGATTTCTTTGGGCTAGGATGTAGATGGACCTCTAAAATCATAGATGCCTTGGTATATGAATATATTTTGGCATCTGGAAGGGAATCTGGGCATCTGGAGGGCATCTGCAAGAAATCAGGGTTTTCTGAATTTTCCTCCTGGGTCTTCAAATCTTCAAGCTGGGTTGGACTTGGGCTATACTTCCATGTCTTCAATCTAGTTGGACTTGGTCTTCACTTGTATGATATAGTCTTGAGTCTTCAGTATGCTTGGACAGGACTCAAAAAAATAAAATTAGCTCAACATGAGCTGACTAGCATTGGACTGAACTAGCTCAACATGAGCTGACTAGTACAGAACTGAAATAACAACTAAAAATACTCAAATAACAACTAAAATGGACTCAGATGAGCTGAGCCCTTATTACAGATGGACTCATAAATTATTGATCAATTTACAGAGGATTGAAAAAGCCTCTATCTTATTCTGGTGCCTTAGGTGTCCCCACCAATTCTCCCGGGTGGGAGGAACTTGACCCTGTCGAGTGAAGGTCAAACTGGCTCACATATCTCTCGAGAAGGTCTGGGTTGAGGTGTTGCAAGTCCTCTCGAGAAATCCATGAATCGTCCGACTCTGGCCGGCCTTGCCATCGGACCATGAAGCATTGATAGTCATGGCCCTGGGTTGTGATGGCTTGATCGTCCAGGATATGCTCGATCCGTTCTCCTCTCTCAGGCCAAATTTGTTTGTAGACACTCTAGGTTAGGGTCACTCACAATGAAAAGGAATAGGTCCAAATGCCTCACTAGGTAGCGCTGCCGGTTCCCTATACTCAACCAGGTCTGTAATATTGAAGGTAGAACTAATGCCCAAATCCGAAGGCAAGTCTAACACCTAGGCATTTGATCCAACCTTCTCTATCACTTTAAAAGGTCTGGCTCTGCGAGCATGAAGCTTCTTTTAGGCCTAAGCCTAACCAAGATAGAATCCACTACATCAAATTCTTTGATCCATCTTCGGGAATTAGCCAGTTTGTTTAACATTAGTGCGGGTGGTGAACATGTTAGGCACATGCAGACTCCTAACAAGATGATGCAAAGGACTCAAACTAACACCTAATATACTCGACTTTGCATTCCTATCGAAGGAAATTTATTAGACTTTTATGGGCCTAAACCTAAGAGACTATAGACTCTCTAGGTCTGACCCTAGTGTGGTGTGCATAAGAGTATTTACAATGGACTCCAAGCAAATGCCAGAGGGTATGCCAAAGTATAATGCAAACCTAACATGCGTAATGAATGCATGCAGTATGCTAATCTCTGTTAAATGCAATCTAATAATCCTAGAAATGCTGGAGGTGTCAGGAAAGGGCAGAAAATAGGAAGTGGGTTCAGAATTAGTTTGGTAGGGTAGGAAAAAGGTTCAAGGTTAGTTGGATAAAGTTCGATATAAGAAGGCATGTCAGGGACTAATCCTAGACTAATGAGGCTAACCTTACGAGGTTGCGGTATATCTATGGGGTTTGCATAATGGAATGATGGGTTACTAATCTCAGGGAAGAGGTCCCTAATGGGAACTATAGGAGGAGGCTCATCCTGAGGGTACTGATTCAAAGAGATCAGGTCCTTAATAAATTCTTCTGGTTCTTGTATTTTAGGACTAGACTCTATAATTTGGCTCTCCTCTTCGGTTTCCTTAGGTAAGGCTCTAGTAGCAGTACCTAGGTTCTCTTCCTCTATTTGTTCTTCCACTATAGCTTTAGGTTGGATGTGGTCAAGGTCAACTACCTCTAGGTTGGCTTCTACCTGGGTATCTATTAGGTCAGCTAATTCTAGGTCATCTAAAGGTGTCTCCTCTTCTCCTTCATACTCATCCACTAGGCTCGCATCAGCTTCATACACTTCCGCGTTAATGTAAGCCTTGTCAATCTCAGGAATGGTTGGAGAAGGTCGGCTAGGGAAAAATTGGCTAGGTCCTGGTTTCTGATTATGGACACTAATCCTAGTAGGTTCAAGTTGTCTAAGGGGTAGTGGCTCACTACTGGGCTCATATTTAGGGGTGCTAATCCTATGGGGTTCAAGTTGACTATGGAAAACCTGACTAGTACTAGATTGATATCTAGGGATTATGGGCTCCCTAGACTCATAGGATAAGGGTGCAGATCTATGGGTCACGGGATTATATGATCTGGGGTCATAGGATTTGGGTTCAGCTCTATAGGTCTTGGGTCTACTGGACTCATGGGATATGGGTTCGTAGATTCTAGAGTCAGAGGATTTGAAGTCATAAGATCTATAGGTTGTGGGTATACTAGGCTTATAGGATGTGGGTAAATAGGATCTAGAGTCATAGGATCTAGGTTCAGTATCATAGTATGGGTCAGGCTGAGTGGCTCTCCTAGGTTCAACCTCATGATATGGTTCAGGGTTTAGGGTCCTCCTAGGTTCAGGATTATAGTATGGGTCAGGCTGAGGGGCTCTCCTAGGTTCAACCTCTCGGTATGGATCAAGGTTTGGGGTCCTCCTAGGTTGAGGATTGTAGTACGGGTCAGGATAAGGGGCTCTCCTAGGTTCGACCTCATGGTATAGATCAGGGTTTGGGGTTCTCCTAGGTTGAGGGGACTTAGGATCTGGCTCAGATCGTGACCCATGGGTTCTTGCTATGGTCCCTACACGGCCTCCTAACTGGTCAAACCTATTGGCAAGATGGTCAATTCTATTGTTGGTTTGGGTAGCAGACTGAGTTAACTGGGTAGTCATCTGGGCCATTTGATCAGCTAGGGCTTTTATTTGGGCTTGTAAATTTTCCATGGGTTCAGACATTTGTGAAGGAGGTGGGTGATATGAAACTCCTGATCTAGTGCTCATGCAAGACTCGATCAGACCGACTATAGCTGACTAGACCTAGAGTCCAAACTAGATGCTCAATCAGGGTGGCAAACTAGCCTATAGTAACCCTGTACTTAGCCAGGCAGGTGTAAGGAGAGTGTTAGGTCCCTGATTGCCAATCCTAGACACCAATCAGAGATTGGCCAGGTAGGCAGACCAGCACACAAGCCCTTCAGGATTGAATCCCTAAACCACCGTTCTAGACACTGAGCACAAGGCACACACAGGTTAACTTGACACAGTGATCTAACACTAGCCCGGACCGGACCAGTTGGTGTCCCTAGCCCACTAGGGCAAATTAAGTCTAATTAATTTTAGGTTAAGGCTTGGGACTGAATGCAAGGGATGTGGTTTTGGGCTAAGGAGAGGTGATCAAATCCTCCCCCCATCTGATATAGCAAGAGTGCCCTTAAAAGTAAATTATGCAATGATGGCAGGCAGATGAGGATGCAAATTAGGGTTTAGATATTTTTTTGGTATTTTTTTGGAAAATATGTATATTTTTTTTTTGGTATTTTTTAAATAGAGGAAAACTTGCAAATCATGGCCTAATATACTGGAAATATACTAAAATTAAGAAATATGCAAAACTCCTAAACAAAACCCTAAAACTTCCAAACTTGTCTTGCTAAAAAAACAGAGCCAAAAATTTGCAGGCCCTATTTCGGCTTGCAGAAAATTCACAGGCCATAATAAAATCTGAAGAAATTTTAAAATTACTGTGAATTATGATAAATCCAAGAAAATAAATTTAAGAATTTTTGTAGTTTTTAACAGGGAGAAATAATTAAAATAACAGAGTATATACGGATTGAAAAATTGCAGAAAACAAGCCCTAATCTAAGCTCTGATACCAAATGATGGGGAACTAATATGCATGCAATTTTTTTTGTATGTTTTACATGTTGAGTTAGGTGATTAATCCCCAAATCTCAGATCAAAATTATTTATAGAGAATTTGGTATGAATTTTTGAATATTAGCATTCAGATTAGGACCTAGAAAAGTAGCAAAGAAGGACCGCGGGGGCTGAGAAGCCTCGGTTAGGGCAAGTTCTCCTACAATAAAACTACTGGAGGTAGAGGGGTGTACCTGACAACGTCTGTGAAGATCGCAGCGAAGGGGTCTCTCGTTCCTCGATGGATGCGGCCTGGAAAACCAAGCCAAAGACCCGCGGATACCCGGCTTTCTGCTCGGTGATCCGATTGAGGCTTGGCTGGAGTCGTTGGATTCGTAGGAACTCAGGGACCTGCAAACGACCTGTCAGGGGTTAGAAAGCTCACAAAAGAACAAGAAAACAAAGTAAAAACAGCAAGGGATGGCTTCTTTTGGATTGGGCGTCCAGGGATCTGGAGGGTTTGTTGGCAGCAGGAAGATGATTGCAAACACCGGGAAGAAGAACTCTCACAAACCCCTTTATGCACACAGCAGGGTATCACACCATTCAATAGAAGAACTCAAGGTTTTCAATCATCAAAATTCTCCTCATACAAGAGGCTAGGGTCCCTTAAATAGACCCTTAACCTTGGGCTCCAAGTAAGGGTACATAAGTCTTTACATAAGAATCCTTTTCCCTCTCAAACCCTAGCTAGAAAATAAGGAAATATTAGGTAGAAAAATCTATAAAACTTCTCTTGACTTGGTCAACACTCCAAGGACGCCTAGGGGGGCGTGTTGGGCTTCTAGGAGCAGCAAGGGCCGGCCCAAAGGGGCCCGGGTGCATGGTTTGGGCCTTTGGAAGCTGGGGTGGCCTGGTAGCCAGGTAGCAGGAATATTCCCTGGTATCTTGCTTCTTAGGGGCTTGGGCTTGGCACCTGGGCTTGATTTCTTTGGGCTAGGATGTAGATGGACCTCTAAAATCATAGATTCCTTGGTATATGAATATATTTTGGCATCTGGAAGGGAATCTGGGCATCTGTAGGGCATCTGCAAGAAATCAGAGTTTTCTGAATTTTCCTCCTGGGGTCTTCAAATCTTCAAGCTGGGTTGGACTTGGGCTATACTTCCATGTCTTCAATCTAGTTGGACTTGGTCTTCACTTGTATGATATAGTCTTGAGTCTTCAGTATGCTTGGACAGGACTCAAAAAAATAAAATTAGCTCAACATGAGCTGACTAGCATTGGACTGAACTAGCTCAACATGAGCTGACTAGTACAGAACTGAAATAACAACTAAAAATACTCAAATAACAACTAAAATGGACTCAGATGAGCTGAGCCCTTATTACAGATGGACTCATAAATTATTGATCATTTTAGAGGGTTGAAAAAGCCTCTATCTTATTCTGGTGCCTTAGGTGTCCCCACCAATTCTCCCGGGGTGGGAGGAACTTGACCCTGTCTAGTGAAGGTCAAACTGGCTCACATATCTCTCGAGAAGGTCTGGGTTGAGGTGTTGCAAGTCCTCTCAGAAATCCACGAATCGTCCGACTCTGGCCGGCCTTGCCATCGGACCATGAAGCATTGATAGTCATGGCCCTGGGTTGTGATGGCTTGATCGTCCAGGATATGCTCGATCCGTTCTCCTCTCTCAGGCCAAATTTGTTTGTAGACACTCTAGGTTAGGGTCACTCACAATGAAAAGGAATAGGTCCAAATGCCTCACTAGGTAGCGCTGCCGGTTCCCTATACTCAACCAGGTCTGTAATATTGAAGGTAGAACTAATGCCCAAATCCGAAGGCAAGTCTAACACCTAGGCATTTGATCCAACCTTCTCTATCACTTTAAAAGGTCCGGCTCTGCGAGCATGAAGCTTCTTTTCGGCCTAAGCCTAACCAAGATAGAATCCACTACATCAAATTCTTTGATCCATCTTCGGGAATTAGCCAGTTTGTTTAACATTAGTGCGGGTGGTGAACATGTTAGGCACATGCAGACTCCTAACAAGATGATGCAAAGGACTCAAACTAACACCTAATATACTCGACTTTGCATTCCTATCGAAGGAAATTTATTAGACTTTTATGGGCCTAAACCTAAGAGACTATAGACTCTCTAGGTCTGACCCTAGTGTGGTGTGTATAAGAGTATTTACAATGGACTCCAAGCAAATGCCAGAGGGTATGCCAGAAGTATAATGCAAACCTAACATGCGTAATGAATGCATGCAGTATGCTAATCTCTGTTAAATGCAATCTAATAATCCTAGAAATGCTGGAGGTGTCAGGAAAGGGCAGAAAATAGGAAGTGGGTTCAGAATTAGTTTGGTAGGGTAGGAAAAAATGTTCAAGGTTAGTTGGATAAAGTTCGATATAAGAAGGCATGTCAGGGACTAATCCTAGACTAATGAGGCTAACCTTACGAGGTTGCGGTATATCTATGGGGTTTGCATAATGGAATGATGGGTTACTAATCTCAGGGAAGAGGTCCCTAATGGGAACTATAGGAGGAGGCTCATCCTGAGGGTACTGATTCAAAGAGATCAGGTCCTTAATAAATTCTTCTGGTTCTTGTATTTTAGGACTAGACTCTATAATTTGGCTCTCCTCTTCGGTTTCCTTAGGTAAGGCTCTAGTAGCAGTACCTAGGTTCTCTTCCTCTATTTGTTCTTCCACTATAGCTTTAGGTTGGATGTGGTCAAGGTCAACTACCTCTAGGTTGGCTTCTACCTGGGTATCTATTAGGTCAGCTAATTCTAGGTCATCTAAAGGTGTCTCCTCTTCTCCTTCATACTCATCCACTAGGCTCGCATCAGCTTCATACACTTCCGCGTTAATGTAAGCCTTGTCAATCTCAGGAATGGTTGGAGAAGGTCGGCTAGGGAAAAATTGGCTAGGTCCTGGTTTCTGATTATGGACACTAATCCTAGTAGGTTCAGGTTGTCTAAGG
Organism: Areca catechu; assembly: GCA_021397845.1. Taxonomy (NCBI): domain Eukaryota; kingdom Viridiplantae; phylum Streptophyta; class Magnoliopsida; order Arecales; family Arecaceae; genus Areca; species Areca catechu. The sequence continues at coordinate 61,300,397 of CM038050.1, forward strand.
GGTAGTGGCTCACTACTGGGCTCATATTTAGGGGTGCTAATCCTATGGGGTTCAAGTTGACTATGGAAAACCTGACTAGTACTAGATTGATATCTCGGGATTATGGGCTCCCTAGACTCATTGGATAAGGGTGCAGATCTATGGGTCACGGGATTATATGATCTGGGGTCATAGGATTTGGGTTCAGCTCTATAGGTCTTGGGTCTACTGGACTCATGGGATATGGGTTCGTAGATTCTAGAGTCAGAGGATTTGAAGTCATAAGATCTATAGGTTGTGGGTATACTAGGCTTATAGGATGTGGGTAAATAGGATCTAGAGTCATAGGATCTAGGTTCAGTATCATAGTATGGGTCAGGCTGAGTGGCTCTCCTAGGTTCAACCTCATGATATGGTTCAGGGTTTAGGGTCCTCCTAGGTTCAGGATTATAGTATGGGTCAGGCTGAGGGGCTCTCCTAGGTTCAACCTCTCGGTATGGATCATGGTTTGGGGTCCTCCTAGGTTGAGGATTGTAGTACGGGTCAGGATAAGGGGCTCTCCTAGGTTCGACCTCATGGTATAGATCAGGGTTGGGGTTCTCCTAGGTTGAGGGGACTTAGGATCTGGCTCAGATCGTGACCCATGGGTTCTTACTATGGTCCCTACACGGCCTCCTAACTGGTCAAACCTATTGGCAAGATGGTCAATTCTATTGTTGGTTTGGGTAGCAGACTGAGTTAACTGGGTAGTCATCCGGGCCATTTGATCAGCTAGGGCTTTTATTTGGGCTTGTAAATTTTCCATGGGTTCAGACATTTGTGAAGGAGGTGGGTGATATGAAACTCCTGATCTAGTGCTCATGCAAGACTCGATCAGACCGACTATAGCTGACTAGACCTAGAGTCCAAACTAGATGCTCAATCAGGGTGGCAAACTAGCCTATAGTAACCCTGTACTTAGCCAGGCAGGTGTAAGGAGAGTGTTAGGTCCCTGATTGCCAATCCTAGACACCAATCAGAGATTGGCCAGGTAGGCAGACCAGCACACAAGCCCTTCAGGATTGAATCCCTAAACCACCGTTCTAGACACTGAGCACAAGGCACACACAGGTTAACTTGACACTGTGATCTAACACTAGCCCGGACCCGACCAGTTGGTGTCCCTAGCCCACTAGGGCAAATTAAGTCTAATTAATTTTAGGTTAAGGCTTGGGACTGAATGCAAGGGATGTGGTTTTGGGCTAAGGAGAGGTGATCAAATCCTTCCCCCATCTGATATAGCAAGAGTGCCCTTAAAAGTAAATTATGCAATGATGGCAGGCAGATGAGGATGCAAATTAGGGTTTAGATATTTTTTTTGGTATTTTTTTGGAAAATATGTATATTTTTTTTTTGGTATTTTTTAAATAGATAAAAACTTGCAAATCATGGCCTAATATACTGGAAATATACTAAAATTAAGAAATATGCAAAAACTCCTAAACAAAACCCTAAAACTTCCAAACTTGTCTTGCTAAAAAAAACAGAACCGAAAATTTGCAGGCCCTATTTCGGCTTGCAGAAAATTCACAGGCCATAATAAAATCTGAAGAAATTTTAAAAATTACTGTGAATTATGATAAATCCACAAAAATAAATTTTAGAATTTTTGGAGTTTTTAACAGGGAGAAATAATTAAAATAACAGAGTATATACGGATTGAAAAATCGCAGAAAACAAGCCCTAATCTAAGCTCTGATACCAAATGATGGGGAACTAATATGCATGCAATTTTTTTTGTATGTTTTACATGTTGAGTTAGGTGATTAATTCCCAATTTCAGATCAAAATTATTTGTAGAGAATTTTGTATGAATTCTTGAAGATCAGCATTCAGATTAGGACCTAGAAAAGTAGCAAAGAAGGACCGCCGGGGCTGAGAAGCCTCGGTTAGGGCAAGTTCTCCTACAATAAAACTACTGTAGGTAGAGGGGTGTACCTAACAATGTCTGTGAAGATCGCAGCGAAGGGGTCTCTCGTTCCTCGACGGATGCGGCCTGGAAAACCAAGCCAAAGACCCGCGGATACCCGGCTTTCTGCTCGGTGATCCGATTGAGGCTTGGCTGGAGTCGTTGGATTCGTAGGAACTCAGGGACCTGCAAACGACCTGTCAGGGGTTAGAAAGCTCACAAAAGAACAAGAAAACAAAGTAAAAACAGCAAGGGAAGGCTTCTTTTGGAGTGGGCGTCCAGGGATCTGGAGGGTTTGTTGGTAGCAGGAAGATGATTGCAAACACCGGGAAGAGGAACTTTCACAAACCCCTTTATGCACACAGCAGTGTATCACACCACTCAATAGAAGAACTCAAGGTTTTCAATCATCAAAAATTCTCCTCATACAAGAGGCTAGGGTCCCTTAAATAGACCCTTAACCTTGGGCTCCAAGTAAGGGTACATAAGTCTTTACATAAGAATCCTTTTCCCTCTCAAACCCTAGCTAGAAAATAAGGAAATATTAGGTAGAAAAATCCTTAAAAATTCTCTTAACTTGGTCAACACTCCAAGGATGCCTAGGGGGGCGTGTTGGGCTTCTAGGAGCAGCAAGGGGCTGGCCCAAAGGGGCCCGGGTGCATGGGTTTGGGCCTCTGGAAGCTGGGGTGGCCTGGTAGCCAGGTAGTAGGAATATTCCCTGGTATCTTGCTTCTTAGGGGCTTGGGCTTGGCACCTGGGCTTGATTTCTTTGGGCTAGGATGTAGATGGACCTCTAAAATCATAGATGCCTTGGTATATGAATATATTTTGACATCTGGAAGGGAATCTGGGCATCTGGAGGGCATCTGCAAGAAATCAGGGTTTTCTGAATTTTCCTCCTGGGGTCTTCAAATCTTCAAGCTGGGTTGGACTTGGGCTATACTTCCATGTCTTCAATCTAGTTGGACTTGGTCTTCACTTGTATGATATAGTCTTGAGTCTTCAGTATGCTTGGACAGGACTCAAAAAAATAAAATTAGCTCAACATGAGCTGACTAGCATTGGACTGAACTAGCTCAACATGAGCTGACTAGTACAGAACTGAAATAACAACTAAAAATACTCAAATAACAACTAAAATGGACTCAGATGAGCTAAGCCCTTATTACAGATGGACTCATAAATTATTGATCAATTTACAGAGGGTTGAAAAAGCCTCTATCTTATTCTAGTGCCTTAGGTGTCCCCACCACAAGGTCAATCAGAGATCCAGATGGAGCCCTGAAGTCTTCTTCTGAGTCTGGTGCCCGCACCACAAAGTATGGTTGAAAAACAAACTAGACATAGTATTAAAGCTCTTCATTCTGATCGAGGAGGTGAATACTTGTCTAGTGAGTTTCTAAACCATCTTAAAGATAAAGGCATAATCTCTGAATGGACTCCTCCTTATACACCCCAGTTAAATGGTGTGGTAGAAAGGAGAAATCGCACCTTGTTAGACATGGTAAGGTCCATGATGAGCTTCATAGATCTTTCCATTTCCTTCTGGGGACATGCCCTGGAAACTGCTGCATATATTTTGAACAGGGTTCCATCTAAGTCAGTAAGTAGCACTCCATATGAGTTATGGAATGGCAAAAGACCAAGTCTTAAGTACTTAAAGATTTGGGATTGCCATGCTTTTGTCAAAAATAACTTTGGACATAAGTTAAGTGCAAGGGTTGACAAATGTAGATTTGTTGGTTATCCTAAAGAAGGTATTGGTTACCTCTTTTATAATGCTACTGAGCAAAAAAATTTTGTCAGTGGGCATGCTACATTCTTGGAGTAAGAATTTATCCAAGAAATAAGTAATAATTCTTCACTTGAGTCATGTGAAGAATAGAACCAACAACCTATTGAGTCTTCAAATGAAATTCCTTAACCAGAAGTTCTTGTAGATCAAGAACAACCACTATACACACCTCCTATCCGAAGGTCAGAAAGGGTGCGGGGAGCACCTCTAAGATATGGCTTTGTCATCGGGGATGACAATGAAGCCAGTATTATTCAGGATGATGATTCTGTGACCTATTCGAAAGCTGTTGAGAGAAAAGACTCCGACAAATGGCTAAGTGCCATGAAATCTGAAATGGATTCCATGTATTCCAATCAGGTTTGGATCTTGGTAGATCCACCTAATGGAATTAACCCAATAGGGTGTAAATGGGTCTTCAAGAAGAAGATAGAAGCAGATAGTCAAGTAGAAACCTACAAGGCCAAGCTGGTAGCAAAAGATTTTAGACAAAAACATGGCATTAACTATGATGAAACCTTTTCTCCAGTAGCCATGCTCAAATCCATTCAGATTTTGCTTGCTATAGTAGCATACCATGATTATGAAATCTGGCAAATGGATGTCAAGACTGCTTTTCTCAATGGAAACCTTGAGGAAGAAGTCTATATGACACAGCCAGAGGGTTTTGTCTTAAGTGGGAGACCAAACTAGATATGCAAGTTAAAGAAGTCTATTTATGGATTAAAGCAAGTGTCAAGGAGTTGGAACATCCGTTTTGATGAAACAATCAAGAGTTTTGGTTTTGTCAAAAATAAGGATGAACCATGTGTGTATAAGAAGACAAGTGGGAGTGCACTTATTTTTTTGGTCTTGTATGTTGATGATATACTGATCATTGGGAATGATATCCCAATATTACAATCGGTTAAAACTTGGCTATTATCAAAGTTTTCCATGAAAGATTTGGGAGAAGCATCCTATATACTAGGTATAAGGATCTATAGAGATAGATCTAAAAGGATGTTAGGCTTATCCCAGTCTAGGTACATAGACTTAGTGTTGAAGAGATTCAACATGGATGCAAGTAAGAAATGTTACTTGCCTATAAGTCAAGGCATACATCTCTCTAAGAAAATGCCTCCTAAGATGTCAGAAGAAAGAGAAATGATGGCTATGATTTCTTATGCTTCTGCTGTAGGATCAATTATGTATGCTATGTTATGTACCAGACCTGATGTTGCTTATGCCTTGGCATAGTGAGCAGGTTTCAGGCAGATCCAAGAGAGGATCATTGGAAAGCTGTGAAAAATATTCTTAAGTACTTGAGAAGGACTAAAGATATATTTCTAGTATATGGATGATCTGAATTGAAACTAGAAGGCTATACAGATTCTAGTTTCCAATCAGATCCAGATGATAGCAAATCAACATCAGGGTATTGAAAGGAAAAATTGTGGTGCAGATGCCTACGCTAAGCATGCAACAGCACAGGGAGCAGGTAAATATTTTAAAAATATTTTTAAAATAAATGCGGAAAATACCTACTCCGCACAGGATCTAGCATATACAAGATGCATGTATAGGCGTGATACAGGACATATAATATTTATAAACATTTTAATAAATCTAGATCTACACATGCACCGAAATTAAAACCCAAAAACATACCTTATTCCCAGCTGGAATAAGTCTGGGATAAACCTGGAATAGACTGGAATAACTGGAATAAAGTTATTCCAGTCATCTTCCACCTTGGGCTGAAAACAGGGCTTCCGAAAAGTCCCCGGAACGCCACCTTCCGAACCTCCGATCGCTCCCAAATTTGAGCTGTAGATTCTTAAGGAAGTCCTCTTCGATTTGGCACTAGTTTCTGCAAGAAAAACTAAGCCAATAAATTGTAAAAAATCGCCGAAGTCTGCTGCACGAAAATGGCAACAGAACGGAGTAGCTGTCTTCGTCGTTGGATTTCGGGCAATTGGAGCAATCCCGGCTCGCGAGGTTTGCTCCGAGGGGTAGAGTGGTACTCCCTCTAGAGGGGAGACACGCCCGGGACTCTGGGATCCGCCTCTACGCACGGTGCTAGCCGCCGGAAGAGGGGTTCACGGTCACAGGTTGCTGCAGCAAAACAGAATTGCTGCAGCAGGGATTTTTGAGCAGTTTGAAGAGAGGATTGATGCCTTGTTTCTCTCCCTCACACACTCCAAATCCCAGTGTATCCAAGCTCTATAACAGGGGTCACTCAAAGAACACCTTGCTTTTCTTTTTGGCTCCTCATACGCTGGGATTTTTCACTTCTCCCTCGTTGAAAACTTCACCACCAAACAACAGGAGATGGCAAGGGGTTAAAATAGGTTGCTGGGAGGGAGAGGGAGGTGGAGCGACGTGAGGTGGAGAGGCTTCATCGGTTAACCCAATTAAATGCCATAAACAAGGGATTAAGGCCTTTAACCAAAGGGGAGGGAGAAGAGGAGGTGGAGCGACGTGAGGTGGAGAGGCTTCATCGGTTAACCCAATTAAATGCCATAAACAAGGGATTAAGGCCTTTAACCAAAGGGGAGGGAGAAGAGGAAAACGCCCAGCATGGGAGTGCAATGGCCTTTCAAACGTTTGGAAAAAATTTCCATTCGTTTGGCCTTCCTTTCCGAATACCGTGTAAAACGGTCCAAGGTGGAAAAGAAATCAAGGTGGAAACCGGTTCAACCAAAAACCGGTCCAATCCCTTTAAACCAAACGGTTCAATCGAATTGAACCTGGTTCAAGAAATAAAATTGGTTCACAACCAATTGGAGGCCAAAACGAACTCCGAATCAGTTCAAAACTGATTCAGAAAAAATCCTGGCGCAGCGCTGGTCAACCCGGAACAATTTTCGGTTGACACAAACGAGGGCAAGACGGGGAAAAGAGTGCTCAAAAATACTGTGACCATAAAATCGAAACGATTCCTAATCGTAATCAGTATCCGGATCAGAGAGTTATCCTCTATGGCGTGTGACCTCATAGGTTCGAACCTAAATGGTAGCACCAGAACAATTTCTAGTACCAGCACAGGAAACCATCTAGCAATAGGTCCCGGCGTCCGGATAGGTCGAAGATGCGGGAGCAAACAATCGAACCTCTAGCATATAGTTACCGTATAATTCATCCCTTTGACCTCAAATGCTCAGGACGACTGAGATTGGGCTGCCAACCCAGACTGAGTCAGTCGACTACGTGTCTCAACCTCGCAAGCCTAGTGACTCTTCACTAGGGCTACCCCGACCGAGGATTTGCTAAATTGAGATACTACGAGACATTCAATCCAAACTGTTTGGACAGGTCAATTCCATCTTGGTCCATCACTGCTCCACAAGTACTTGCCTGTACCCAGAAACCTTCCGTCACCGGATTAAAAATCCAGGTAGTCCGGCACCAAAGCACAGGGAGTTGCTTGCAAGCTACTGCGATGACCTCAGGTCAGAGGGACACTTATACCCATATCCAATCGTGAGTATCCCTTTGGCAGAAAGGGACTGCACGGAGTCACGTTCAATGAGATATCACATATATCCCACCTGTAGATCACATCAGTGTCACCACACTCATTTGGTCAAGAGGACAACCAAACGATGTGAACTACAACAACCTATACTTGATATATTGCCATCCAGTACAATATATCCTTTGGTTGTGAACCGGGTTTAAGGACCACTCGATACATCCTCTCTGTATCGAAGTCAGTGTAGTCCTAAGGACTTCATCACATAGGAAAGAGTTCATTTTAGGGAAATACAATATGTGATGAGCTGCCAAATAATAATTTTATTAATTCATAAAATAAATACAGTACTTAGCACAACCACCTACAACCCAGGCGATTGGCTTTGGGACACAATTCCCAACAACTCCCACTTGTACTAAAGCCAATCAGAAGAGTATCTAATACCCATTTCCCATTTACAATGGTCAAACTCTTTTATTCCGAGGGCTTTATTGAAGGGGTCGGCCAGATTTTCTTTTCCATCGATCTTCAGAAGATTGATGTCGCCTCGTTCCACGATCTCTCGTACGAGGTGGTAGCGCCGCAGGATGTGCTTGGTGCGGTGATGAGCTTTTGGCTCCTTAGCTTGAGCAATGGCTCCAGTGCTGTCACAGTACACCGGAACAGGACCATCTATGGAAGGTGCCACCCCTAGCTCTCCAAGGAACTTTCGCAACCACACAGCTTCCTTTGCTGCATCTGATGCTGCAATATATTCTGCTTCGCATACCGAGTCTGCAACAGTTGCCTGCTTGGGACTTTTCCAGCAGACCGCTCCTCCGTTCAGGGTAAATACAAACCCTGACACACTCTTGCTATCATCTCTATCTGACTGGAAACTAGAGTCAGTGTACCCCACAAGTTTCAAGTCAGGTTCTCCATAAATTAGCCATTGATCTTTAGTATTTCTCAAATACTTGAGGATGGACTTAACCACCTTCCAATGCGCCTCACCTGGGTCAGACTGGTATCTACTCACTACTCCTAGTGAGTATGCCACATCTGGTCTAGTACAAGTCATAGCATACATGATAGAGCCTACTGCCGAAGCATAAGGTACTCTACTCATGCGCTCTCTTTCCTCAGGAGTTGTCGCACAATCCTTCTTGGAAAGAGTAATTCCAGAACCTATCGGAAGATAGCCTTTCTTGGAATTTTCCATGCTGAACCGTTTCAGCACGGTGTCTATGTACGTAGACTGGGACAATCCCAAAAGCTTCTTAAATCTATCTCTATAGATTTTCATACCTAGTATGTAAGAAGCTTCACCCAAGTCCTTCATGGAGAACTGAGATGATAACCAGACCTTTATTCCTTGTAATGTTGCGACGTCATTCCCGATTAAGAGAATGTCGTCAATATACAGTACCAGGAATACAATCACAGAACCATTAATCCATTTATAGATGCACGGTTCTTCTCCGTTCTTAATGAAGCCGTACGATTTGATACACCTATCAAACTGTAAGTTCCAACTTCGAGATGCTTGCTTGAGTCCATAGATGGACTTCTGCAATTTGCATACTTTTGATTCATCTGTGGATGTGAACCCTTCAGGCTGTATCATATACACCTCTTCTTCCAGCTCCCCATTTAGGAAAGCGGTTCGGACATCCATCTGCCAGATCTCGTAATCAAAATATGCTGCCAAAGCAAGCATGATCCGAATAGACTTGAGCATTGCCACAGGGGAAAATGTCTCGTCATAATCGATACCATATCGTTGACGATACCCCTTGGCAACCAGACGGGCTTTATAGGTCTCTACCTTCCCATCTGCGCCCCTTTTTCTCTTGAAGATCCATTTACACCCGATGGGTTTTATTCCTTCAGGCGGATCAACCAATGTCCAAACATTGTTGATTTCCATGGACTCCATTTCGGATCGCATGGCTCCAAGCCATGCCTCAGAGTCAGATCTCTGAAGTGCATCCATATAGGTGATCGGATCCTCATTGTTCTCATCGAGCTCAATGGGATCGCCATCCCGGACCAAGAAACCATAGTATCTGTCCGGCTGACATGGTATTCTACCGGATCTCCTAATGGGTTCTGGGTGTGATTCAATCACAGCCGGTTCTACGACGTCCTTAGAGTGTGTAGGTTCTTCTATTGGCTGAACTTCATCAAGTTCAATCTTGGAGGCTATAGTTCCTTCTCCAAGGAACTCCTTTTCCAAAAAGATAGCTCTAAGAGCAACGAACACCTTTTGTTCATTCTCCAAATAGAAGAAATATCCTTTGGTTTCCTTAGGATAACCAACAAATAAACACCGATCAGACCTAGGACCAAGTTTGTCTGAGTCTAAACGCTTTACGTAAGCCAGACAACCCCAGACCCGAAGGTGTGAGATTGATGGTTTACGTCCATTCCACATCTCATACGGAGTGGAGACAACAGATTTACTTGGAACATTATTTAATAAGTAACAGGCTGTCTGAAGCGCATATCCCCAAAAGGATAGCGGCAAAGTTGCAAAGCCCATCATGGAGCGAACCATGTCCAACAAGGTTCGATTCCTCCTTTCGGACACACCATTCAACTGTGGTGTTCCTGGAGGAGTCCACTGAGAGAGAATTCCATTCTCCTCAAGATATGTCAAAAAAGCACTAGATAAGTATTCGCCACCTCGATCAAATCGAAGGGTTTTAATACTTTTTCCAGTTTGCTTTTCTACTTCATTACGGTATCGTTTGAACATTTCAAACGACTCAGACTTATGTCTCATTAAAAAGACATAACCGAACCTTGAAAAGTCATCTGTAAAAGTAATGAAATATTTGTATTCTCCTATAGCACTAACTGTCATCGGTCCACATACATCAGTATGTATTAGACTTAGAAGTTCTGTAGCTCGTTCACCTTTTCCAGTAAAAGGTGACTTGGTCATTTTACCAAGTAAACAGGATTCACAAGTGGGCAGTGATTCAGAATCACTGACCTCGAGAAGTCCATCTCCTCGCATCTTGTTTATCCTATTTTGGTTAATATGACCTAGCCTACAGTGCCAAAGATACAAATCGTTGACATTATCTAACCTTGGACGTTTGCTAGAAGTATACATTACACTAACAGGCCTTGATAGTACGTATATGCCATTATTTAATCTAGCTTTCATTATAATAGAGTTATTCAAAATAACATTGCAAAAATCTCCTTTTATTGATAGTTCAAAACCACAACTGGCCAAAAGGCCTACAGAGATTATGCACATAATGAAACTAGGACAATAGTGACAGTCGACTAGTTCGACAGTACAAGACTCAAAGACAAGATGCAGGACTCCAACCGCCAGTATTGGAACACGATTTCCATTCCCGACGCTCAGAAACTGTTCTCCATCTTCAAATCTTCTGCTAACTTGAAGTCCCTGTAACGAATTACAAACATGAATTGGACTACCAGTATCCAATACCCAGTTAGCAGTATCAACAATTGAGTAATTACAAGGTCTTATCATATAAATACCTTGTTCAGCAGACTTCTGCTTTCTCGGCCTGTTCGGATCAAGGGACGCTATATAAAGAGGATAGTTCCTCTTCCAGTGTCCCTTCTTCTTGCAGTGGAAGCACTCTGCAGAAGACTGATCAGCCTTAAACTTCCTGGTCTGACTCGGGCCAGGAGCATTCTGCACCTTCTTTCCCTTTTTATTTATTTTCTTCTTCCCTTTCTTAAAGGGACGATGACCTCTACCTCCTCCCACTAAATTCACCACCCCCTTATTAAGTTGGTGGTCTTTCTCGAAAGTCTGCAGTAATCCCAAAAGACCATGGTAGTTGACTGCAGGCTTGTTCATTCTATAATGATCAAGAAAGTCAAGATAGGAGGAGGGAAGAGAATTCAGGATCGCATCCTTGCCGAGCTGCTCGTGCAAGGGGCATCCGAATTTGCCCAGTTTTTCAATCAACTCGATCATGTACAATACATGATCAGTGACTGAACCGCCATTCGGCATCTTGGAGTTGTAGATGGCACAAGACACTTTGTACCGTTCTACATCATCCGGGGTGTCGAAGGATTCCTTCAACTTTTGAAGGATTTCATCAGGTTGGGCCTCCTCGAATTTGCGACTGAACTCGTCGTTCATCGCCGCTAACATAATGCACCGGACAGTAGTGCGATCAGAGACCCACTTCAAATAAGCATCTCTGACCGCACTTCGTGCATTAGCGAGAGGGATTTCAGGTGCCGGATCCGTTATCACATACAGGATCCGTTCGTGCTCCAGAACTATTCTCAACTTTCGATACCAACTATCGAAGTTGTGACCCTTTAACTTCTCGTTATCGAGAAGTGACCGGAGTGACAAGTTTGAAGACATCTGAAAAGAAAATTAGACCTATTAGTGTATGAATTAATAAATTAACCAAAAGACTTGGACTTTAGTCTAAAGGTTTCTCCCACTAATTTTTCAGATTGGCAGCCTCTAACTCCAATCCGTGAAAACACTTTTTCAAGTGGGTACTGAAATCCAATAGGCCACGCATGAGCCCGACTATGGCCGGCTCACCCATACGAGCCTAAAGGTAGGTTCGTAAACCAATTGTTTCCCTAAACAATTTTCAGTATTTTATTTTTGCCTCAGAGAATACCCCAATCGGCCTAGGGGCCTCCTATTGCGGGTCTCTGGTTAGGTCCAACCATTAAAATGACTAATCCAATGCTTCCAGCTAACTAAAGACCAAGCCCGACTATGGCCGGCCCACCTGGTCCCGTTAAGGAGGTTGCACTGAACCATCATCGATCAGATAGAAATTCCAGTCGCCGGATGTACACCCGTTCTATGGAACTGCCGATGCACACCAAGCTAGTGGACACATTTCTATCCAACTTAATGGGAGGCTAAGACACTGTCAACTCCTTGACTTAGTCTTTTTAAGGACCTAATAATTTTTAGAAGATTTTTTTTTTTTTTTTTGTGACAGAAGAAAAAGGTAAGGACATGGATCATCCTCCCACTGAATCAATCAGATTCCAGGAGGGTTGAATTAAATCAACAATTGATCCATGGGCACCTATTGATCAGTCAGACCGATCAACCTGGGTGACATGGGTTAACTCGAGTCATTGAGCTTTTCCAATCAGTTCTGGTCGACTCGACTAGCCAGGTAGGTGAGATCATGGGTGAGTATCCGTCATTAACCATCTTTCCTAGACACCAACCAAGTTGGTCAGGAAAGAGGTAGCCTCATACAACCATGATCACAAATGCCAAACCTACCTCGACACCAGTCGGTTTACTAGACTCGATCAGACTAGCCTAAAGACTCGGGCGTCCACTAAGCCACTAATTGGATCCATTTTTGATGAACGGATCAACTAATCTAACTATTAGATAGTTCTAAAGAAAGACCTTAAACAACTTTTGTTTAATCTTCTTTTAATCCGGTTCAACTAAATTTAGGTCTAACCCAGTGATGGACCCAACTAATCAGCTAACCCAATTAACCCAATTTTGGCTTATGCAAATTTTATTAGATTTCATAAACCTAAGTTTTTTTTTTTTTTTATTAAGCCAAATAATTAATTAAAACATTTTTAATTAAGTCTCTATGTAAAACAATTTTACATCTTAAATTATGCATCATATCTAGATTTATACTTTTATAAATATTATATGACCCAAATGACAAAATTATAAATCATGCCAAATTTATAATTTTAATTTCTTTTTAATTTCCTTAAAGGATCCTTCTGAAGAGGCCAACACAGACGAACCGCATCGTGTCAAAGACACACGGCCATGGTGAAGGTCTCAACTAGGTTCCTAAAAGTACTCTCTAATCCCAAGATTAAACAATTTAATCTACTATACATGCATCAAGATATGTTACTCTAGAACCTGGCTCTGATACCACTGAAAGGAAAAATTGTGGTGCAGATGCCTATGCTAAGCATGCAACAGCACAGGGAGCAGGTAAATATTTTAAAAATATTTTTAAAATAAATGCGGAAAATACCTACTCCGCACAGGATCTAGCATATACAAGATGCATGTATAGGCGTGATACAGGACATATAATATTTATAAACATTTTAATAAATCTAGATCTACACATGCACCGAAATTAAAACCCAAAAACATACCTTATTCCCAGCTGGAATAAGTCTGGGATAAACCTGGAATAGACTGGAATAACTGGAATAAAGTTATTCCAGTCGTCTTCCACCTTGGGCTGAAAACAGGGCTTCCGAAAAGTCCCCGGAACGCCGCCTTCCGAACCTCCGATCGCTCCCAAATTTGAGCTGTAGATTCTTAAGGAAGTCCTCTTCGATTTGGCACTGGTTTCTGCAAGAAAAACTAAGCCAATAAATCGTAAAAAATCGCCGAAGTCTGCTACACGAAAATGGCAGCAGAACGGAGTAGCTGTCTTCGTCGTTGGATTTCGGGCAATTGGAGCAATCCCGGCTCGCGAGGTTTGCTCCGAGGAGTAGAGTGGTACTCCCTCTAGAGGGGAGACACGCCCGGGACTCTGGGATCCGCCTCTACGCACGGTGCTAGCCGCCGGAAGAGGGGTTCACGGTCACAGGTTGCTGCAGCAAAACAGAATTGCTGCAGCAGGGATTTTTGAGCAGTTTGAAGAGAGGATTGATGCCTTGTTTCTCTCCCTCACACACTCCAAATCCCAGTGTATCCAAGCTCTATAACAGGGGTCACTCAAAGAACACCTTGCTTTTCTTTTTGGCTCCTCATACGCTGGGATTTTTCACTTCTCCCTCGTTGAAAACTTCACCACCAAACAACAGGAGATGGCAAGGGGTTAAAATAGGTTGCTGGGAGGGAGAGGGAGGTGGAGCGACGTGAGGTGGAGAGGCTTCATCGGTTAACCCAATTAAATGCCATAAACAAGGGATTAAGGCCTTTAACCAAAGGGGAGGGAGAAGAGGAGGTGGAGCGACGTGAGGTGGAGAGGCTTCATCGATTAACCCAATTAAATGCCATAAACAAGGGATTAAGGCCTTTAACCAAAGGGGAGGGAGAAGAGGAAAACGCCCAGCATGGGAGTGCAATGGCCTTTCAAACGTTTGGAAAAAATTTCCATTCGTTTGGCCTTCCTTTCCGAATACCGTGTAAAACGGTCCAAGGTGGAAAAGAAATCAAGGTGGAAACCGGTTCAACCAAAAATCGGTCCAATCCCTTTAAACCAAATGGTTCAATCGAATTGAACCTGGTTCAAGAAATAAAATTAGTTCACAACCAATTGGAGGCCAAAACGAACTCCGAATCAGTTCAAAACTGATTCAGAAAAAATCCTGGCGCAGCGCTGGTCAACCCGGAATAATTTTCGGTTGACACAAACGAGGGCAAGACGGGGAAAAGAGTGCTCAAAAATACTGTGACCATAAAACCGAAACGATTCCTAATCGTAATCAGTATCCGGATCAGAGAGTTATCCTCTATGGCGTGTGACCTCATAGGTTCGAACCTAAACGGTAGCACTAGAATAATTTCTAGTACCAGCATAGGAAACCATCTAGCAATAGGTCCCGGCGTCCGGATAGGTCGAAGATGCGGGAGCAAACAATCGAACCTCTAGCATATGGTTACCGTATAATTCATCCCTTTGACCTCAAATTCTCAGGACGACTGAGATTGGGCTGCCAACCCAGACTGAGTCAGTCGACTACGTGTCTCAACCTCGCAAGCCTAGTGACTCTTCACTAGGGCTACCCCGGCCGAGGATTTGCTAAATTGAGATACTACGAGACATTCAATCCAAACTGTTTGGACAGGTCAATTCCATCTTGGTCCATCACTGCTCCACAAGTACTTGCCTGTACCCAGAAACCTTCCGTCACCGGATTAAAAATCCAGGTAGTCCGGCACCAAAGCACAGGGAGTTGCTTGCAAGCTACCGCGATGACCTCAGGTCAGAGGGACACTTATACCCATATCCAATCGTGAGTATCCCTTTGGCAGAAAGGGACTGCACGGAGTCACGTTCAATGAGATATCACATATATCCCACCTGTAGATCACATCAGTGTCACCACACTCATTTGGTCAAGAGGACAACCAAACGATGTGAACTACAACAACCTATACTTGATATATTGTCGTCCAGTACAATATATCCTTTGGTTGTGAACCGGGTTTAAGGACCACTCGATACATCCTCTCTGTATCGAAGTCAGTGTAGTCCTAAGGACTTCATCACATAGGAAAGAGTTCATTTTAGGGAAATACAATATGTGATGAGCTGCCAAATAATAATTTTATTAATTCATAAAATAAATACAGTACTTAGCACAACCACCTACAACCCAGGCGATTGGCTTTGGGACATAATTCCCAATAGGTATGTCTTCACTCTGAATGGTGGTGCAATGAGTTGGAAGAGTACAAAGCAACCAACGGTAGTTGACTCGGTCACTGAGGCAAAATATATATCTACGAGTGAAGCTGCGAAGGAAGCTGTCTGGATGAAGAAATTCATCATGAAATTGGATGTGGTTCCTGAAATACAACAGCCAGTGCCGCTATACTGTGATAACACTAGAGCTGTTGCATAAGCAAAGGAATCGAGGTCTCACCATAAGTCCAAGCACATTCTAAGACGGTTCCACCTCGCTCGAGAGATAATAGAAAGACAAGATGTCGTCATCGATCGAGTTGATACAAAGAACAATATAGCAGACCCATTTACTAAAGCATTATCCAAGCAGCAATTAGATTGCCACTTAGATAGTATGGGTATAAAGTACAAGGGCGATTGGCTTTAGTGCAAGTGAGTGATTGAAAGAAAAGTGCCCTAAAAGCCAATAATTATAAGAGCATTTTTATAATCTTCCAACTCTTATATGACGTTATATTAATAAAGGCATTTATTTTCATCATATACTCTGTGTCTTATTTATGGATTATGATGAACCCTATAGATTAGGACAATAAAATTAGGGTTATGATAAATATCATAACAGTGAGACCTAAGTTCCTATAAACCCTAATCAAAATGTTCCTAGTCAATGGACCATCGATTCGGGGATCGATAAATCCGGTAAGACTAGCTTATCCTATGTATGCTTAGTTAATGAGGATGGTTGGTTCACAACCATTTGTGTAGAGACACTAATACAAGGATAAAGGTGCTCATCAGGATATGAGTACACTGAACTAATCCACACCAGAACTATCTTATGGAAGTCTTACTGCTTGTCAAAAGATAGGTCTCAGAGTAGGAGTTGTGCATGTGATATTTAGACCTGAGATCATTATGGTTCCTTGTGCACACCAAGCCATATTTTTGGTTCATACTCATTCATGACATTGAGTCATGTACGGGGTATTCTGGGTATGGTAGAAGGTGTAAGAAGGATGTGAGTGGACCAACAAGGGATCGATCGTTCCTGGTAAGAGAAATTGTTGTCCTATGTAATCTCTTCGATGAGTGACTCAAGGAACCTTTGATTAAAGTAGGATGAGATTAGAAGTGGTTTCTAATTAGTTATCAGTTGAGTCCTCATGATCGAGCTGAGATTTGATATGACTAAGTGTTAGGGTTTGACATGTATCTATACCTATCACTTAATCAGGATAATGAGAGATCGAAAGATTGAATTGCATGGTAACTTTCTGCTGAAGCATATTTTGGTACTTTTCACCAAATTCCACATTTTCTGGATAGGCATGATACATTGTTAGATGTCAATCTTGTCTTACAGGTTTTCATGAACCAATTGGATTGGTTTCATGAGTCAATTCGATGGATAATTCGAATTGGATAATTAGGTGAGCCAATTTGACCTAATTAGGTCAATCGGGTTCGATTGATTCGAATCGACTCAAACCTAAACCTACTGCTTGCTAAATGTGGAATCCAAAGGGTCACACACATTAGGGAGTTGGCCAAGGAAGTCATACATTGTTTAATTAGGGTCATGGCATCCTAATTGGTTAACCAGATTACACACTAGCATGTGTAGGCTAACCCAATTCCTAACCCAATTGATTTGGGTCGAGTTGCTTGTTAATTGGACTAACCTAATTGAGAGAAACCTACATTAGGTTGAATCCTAATTGGGGCAGCCTAAACCAGGCTTTATCTGGTTTTTATTTGGACATTAACCTGGTTTATTGAAGAGTCTTGGGGGCTTAGGACTCTTGGCGCCTCTTGGCACGTGCGGGAGAAAAGAGTGTGTGCAAAAGGACTGAGAGTCCTTCTGCAGATGAAACTCTAGGAGTTTCTTATCTGGGATGCCTCTTCAAATAGTCTCCATGCCCTTTGGTTTTGGTTGACCAGTCAAAAGGGGATAAAGGGGCGGCATGAACTGAGAAGAAGTCAGCGCACGTAGATGAAGAGTCGCATCTCTTCATCTACACACGATTCTGAGGTAGAGTCCTTCTACTCTCAGGGTTCCTCTTGTGTGGTTTCAAGATAAGAAAAGATGCCTCCTTTCCCTTGAGTTCGGTACATGCCATGTGGCATGAGGAGAGATCATCTAGGGAAGTCAAATAAGACTCCTGAGTCCTGAAGAGTCTTATCAGATATGAAGAGACATATCTGATAAGAAATTTTAGGATGCTTTTCATGCCACTTAAATTCTTATTTAAGGGTGTATGTGTTGGTTTTCTCCCAGGAACAAGAAATTATAATTAAACAAGCATCAGCAACCTATCGCAGCTGAAGCAAATATAAAAATAATTTATATCTAATCATGCAATTAATAAATAAATCTAATTTATTTATCATAAATTTCTAACATGCTGCATAACATGAGAAAAATATTAGATCTGAAATAAAAATTATTTTAAGTACAAAATACTTACCTGGATCACTATTCGGGCCTGCTCTGAAAAGCATGCAGATCTGCTACTGAAAAGCCAGGATTCTATCAGAGCTGTGCAATCACCCGACCTTTGCTAGTATCCACATGAAGCTCTTACAACGGAATTGTAGAGGGCACCGGATTACTAGATCCTTGCAGCCCTCTCCTCTTTCAGCAAATCATCTGCTTTAAAAATTATGCCAATCCGAATCCAGACCGATAAAGCTTTTGTCTTGCAATTAGAGTGCAAGCCTTGGACCCCTTTTTCTTTTCTTTTTCTTTTGTAGAAGACCTCTCAACACTCTTGAAGATCACAAGGAAGAAAAGAAAAAATCAAATAAAGGGAGAAGAATAGTTGAAACCAGGAGAGAGACTCTCTGGTGTTCATAGCCAAGAGAAGAAAGGCGTCCCAAAAAAAATCATGGTGGAAGGAAATAATTCTTCATGCCAAAAGTAATCTCACATGGTCGGCCACTTTTCTTCTTATTTAAATTTAAGTTCTCCCAACCCATAAAAATAAAAGACCGGTGTTTTAATTTCAACCAGTTGAAATTTAAGAGGAGTGAATGAGAAGGACTCCTCCTTCTCATATTCCTCCATGCCAAACATGAATTAGCGCCCACCTATTTCACACCCCTCTTTTCTTTTGTCGCACAAAATAAATTGGGGCCCACTTAGGCATGTGGAGGGAGGGGGAAACATGGAGAGAGTCCTAGTCTAATTGGACTCTAGGTTTTTATCCAAACGAAGTGATTTTACAGTCAAACTGAAGCCGATTTTAAATCCGATCGAACCATTTCGAAGCAGACATTGACCTGAATCAATTAGGATTAATTAATTGAGTCTAACTCAATTAAATTAAATCTAATTTAATTTAACTAACAATTAATCCATAATTAATTAGTTGTAACATTTATAATTAGGTCAAATATTAATTGTAACACTTACAATTAAGTCCAAATTGATTTGCTGATTGGTTACTTGAGCTCCTGATGTGTGTAATCTCTCAGGTCCTATCCTGTCTAGTGATGAGACATGCTATAATCTCCATTATACATCATCGAAACTCCTTTCGATGGACTGAAACAATTTCAGCTCAACCCTAATTAGGATCATCAATCCGAGAATGATCCTAACAAGTTCTCATAATCCACCAGTGATACCTAGCAGTATGTAGTGGCAACCCAACAGAATAAGATTGGAATCCCTAGGTATAGTTACCATATGATTTGGTTCCTCTATCATAATCTTGACATGATGTTGGTTACGGATACTCATCAAACCCATCAGTCATATGCCTAACCTAATCGACTCAAGTCCAATTGTGATACTAATGAAAACACCTTTTCATTACCATCCTGCTATGGCCATAGACTTCTGGACTTAGTCTCATTAAGCTTGCATAGGATTATACCTTACTACTAAGGCTAATAGATCCCTACAAGTGAACCCTACTCCTACAATAAACTTACTACAGCCAACGAACACCGCAAGGTCCCGTATGAATAGGAACCATGTGATTGTGCTGTCAAACTACAACAACCTTATCGTGAGTAGTCGAGACACTCTAGGTCAAGAAACTATTCACACAACTACAGCATCAGGAAGTTATTGACGAGTGAGTAGTCATCTGTATAACTTCCTATACTTAGTCATGCTCAGTACTGTTAATCTCTATCAACTACCTACACTCTCACTCTAGTGTCACCATACTATAGGTCAGAGACTCATCTATCCTTAAAAGGGAAGTAATCTGTGCACCGATTTTAATGGATCAATCACCATCCTCTTGATATTCCAACAATCGGGAGCATTTAGGAATTAATCTAAAAAGACACATGTCTCAGATTCTCAACTCTTAAGAATATGTGTCATTGTCCATTAACTCCATGGACGATTCATAGACATAATAATATGAATAAAACTAATGCCCTTTATTAATAAAGAAGAATTAAGTACAAAGTTAATACCCTAAAAATTATAATGTGTCAAGCCAACATGGCTTTCAAGGCATACATCTAACAATCTCCCACTTGCACTAAAGCCAATTGGCTACATATCTAAGTCCCATTTTCTCAAAGTAGACTTCAGCCTTCTGTTGGCTCAAAGTCTTAGTCAGTGGATCTGCCACGTTGTTCGTAGAGTCTACTCTGCATACCTCAACATACTTCTTATTGAGGTAGTCGCGTATGATATTTAATCACCGCTCAATATGCTAAGACTTCTAGTGAGACCTAAGCTTCTTAGCAAGAGCTATTGCACCATTATTGTCACGATATATGGGGATGGCATCAGATGGCATCACTCCAAGCTCCGTAACAAACTTTTTGTACCAGAAGGCTTTTTTTGCAGCTTCAGAGGCAACGATGTACTCTACTTCCATTGTTGAATCTGCTATGATGGGCTGCTTGGAACTTTTTCAACTTGTTGCCCCACCATTGCACAAAAACATAAACCCTGATGTAGACCTTCTATCATCAAGATCAGACATAAAGTCTGAGTCTGTATATCCCTTTATCCCTAATTCTGAACTCCCTCCAAAGACTAAGAACAAATCTTTAGTTTTTTTCAAGTACTTAAGAATGTTCTTCACAGCTATCCAGTGTTCTTTACTTGGATTCAACTGATATCTGCTCGTGACACTCATAGCAAGAGCTATATCAGGTCGAGTACACAACATGACATACATAAGGCTTCCAATTGCCGAAGCATATGGAATATTGCTCATGCGTTGAATCTCTTCAGGTGTGTTGGGACACATTTTCTTGGAGAAATTAATGCCATGCCGAAGAGGTAACAATCCTCTTTTAGAGTTCTCCATGCTGAACCTTTTCAGCACTTTTTCTATGTACAATTTTTGTGAAAGGCCAAGCATCCGATTAGATCTATCTCTATAGACCTTAATCCCAAAAATATAAGATGCTTCACCTAAGTCTTTCATAAGGAATTCCTTAGATAACCAACTTTTGATCGAAGTCAACATGGAAATATCATTCCCTATAAGGAGGATGTCATCCATGTATAATACGAGGAATGTCACTGCCCTCCCTCTGGCCTTCCTGTAAATACATGGCTCATCCTCATTTTTGATAAAATCAAACGATTTGATTGCATCATCAAAATGAGTATTCCAACTCCGAGAAGCTTGCTTCAATCCGTAGATTGATCTATACAGCTTGCAGACCTTATGATCTTCATCATTGGAAGTGAAACCCAAAGGCTGCTCCATATAGATATCTTCCTCAAGATATCCATTCAGGAATGCAGTTTTCACATCCATCTGCCATATCTCATAATCATGATATGCTACAATTACAAGCAATGTACGGATGGACTTCAGCATAGCTACTGGTGAAAAGGTATCATGATAGTCAATGCCTTCACGTTGACTATACCCTTTCTCCACCAACCTTGCTTTAAAGGTCTCTACCTTACCATCTGCACCTATTTTTCTTTTGTAGATCCATTTACAACCAATAGGTACAATACCCTCTGGTGGATCCACTAAGGAACAAACTTGGTTAGAATGCATTGAATCAATTTCTGACTTCATAGCATTCAACCATTTCTCGGAGTCGATGTCTAACATCGCCTTATCATAAGTCTTAGGATCAATCAATTGATCCTTGTCCCCAACAAGAAACATTTTCTTTAAATCCTCTGTAAGCATACCCAAGTACCTTTCAGGAGGTTTGGAGACTCTAATAGACCTACGAGGTGGAAGAGTATTTATGTGTATTGGTTGATTGGCTTCGATCTGATCTCTAGCTAGTTTCTCTTCAGAGACTTTCTCATCAAGCTCAATTAACCTCCCACTACCACCTTCCTGAATAAACTGTTTTTCAAGAAATGTGGCATGTCTACTCACAATCACATTATGATATTTTGGAAGGTAAAAATAATATCCTAAAGTTTCTTTAGGATATCCTATAAATCGAGCTTTCACAGATCTTGATTCCAACTTGTTCGCCATTAGTCTTTTGACATAGGCTGGACATTTCCAAATCTTGAAATGAGCAAGACTTGGTTTCTTACCATGCTAAATTCCATATGGTGTGGTAGGAACAGATTTAGATGGAACCCTATTTAGAATGTAAATTGAAGTTTGTAAGGCATCTCCCCAAAGAAACAAAGGTAAGTCAGTGAAGCTCATCATGGATCGGACCATATCTAATAATGTCCTTTTTTCCTCTCAGACACCCCATTATGCTGAGGTGTACCAGGTGGAGTCCATTGTGAGACTATGCTATTGTCCTTAAGATAACCTAAAAATTCCCTACTGAGGTATTCTCCTCCTCGATCTGATCGAAGAACCTTAAGGATTTTACCTGTTTGTTTTTCTACCTCATGTCTGAATTTCTTAAACTTTTCAAAAGCTTCAGATTTGTGTCTCATAAGAAACACATAACCATACCGTGAACAATCATCAGTGAAGGTTATGAAGTAGTAAAAACCATCCCTGGATTGCACATCAAATGGACCACACACATCAGTGTGTACCAGGACTAGTAATTCTGTGGCCCTCTCCCCATGTCCTATAAAGGGTAACTTGGTCATTTTACCTTGAAGACATGACTCACAAGGTGGGTATGATTCAGAATTAACTGAATCTAGGATCCCATCTCTTTCCAGTTTATTAATTCTGTCCTCACCTATATGATCGAGCTTTAGGTGCCACATATATTTTTTATTTAGGTCATCTCTAGGACGTTTATGTCCTATGGCATTCACTTTAATTTTCTCGTTAATGTTCAAAGATGCATCGACATGCAAATGATAGAGACTGTCAATTAAAATAGCTTTTGCAACCAATTTATTTCTCAAATAAATACTATAAAAGTCTTTATTGAATATAAATTCAAATCCTTCCATGGTAGCACAGAGATAGAAATCAAATTTTTACTAGCTCTAGGCACAAAATAACAGTCACTAAGAACTAATCTAAATCCTAAAGGTAACACCAAAAAATATGATCCAATGGCTTGAGCAGCAACTTTTGCTCCATTTTCGACACGTAGGACCATCTCACCTTCTCTCAGCATTCTAATTCTTTCCAGACCCTGCATTGAAATGCATATATGAGCACTAAAGCCAAAGTCTAAAATCCAACTGGAAGTAGATGAAACTGTTAGGTTAGATTCAATAACGAGTATAGGCTTACCTTCAGAAGGCACATCCTCCTTCTATTTCTTTAGGCTTTCCTAGTAGAGAGGACAACTCCTTTTCCAGTGGCCATCTGTGTTACAGTGGAAACATTTTCCTTTGCTAACTTTGGCTTTCTTGGGAGTGTCCTTCTTCTATTTGCTTTTCTTCTTCTGCTTCTTTGCAGCTTTCTTCTTCTTCCAAGTAGACTTTCTTTCGGAAGAAGACTGCTCCACAGAGAAAACAGAGTCCCTTGAACTCTTCAAGGTCCCCTCATTGATTACCAGCATGTTCAATAATTCAAACAAAGTATAGTTCAACTTGTTCATATTATAGTTCATAACAAATTGAACATATGAACTAGTCAAGGATTGGAGGATCAAATCCACCTGAAGCTCCTTATGAATAAGAATGCCGAGCTTCTCAAGCTGTTCGATGTCCTTGATCATTGTCAAACAATGATCGTGCATTGACTGCCCTTCACACATCTTGTTGTTGAAAAGCCTTTTCGACACTTTAAAGCATGCAATCCAACTTTGTTCATCATATAACTCTTGTAGGTGAATCAGAATCGATTTAGTAGTTGGCATATCCTCATGTTGGCTCTGCAATTCATTTGACATTGAGGCCAACATATAACACTTAACCTTATTATCATCTTCCATCCATTTCTCATATTCAGTCGTCTGACGAGTACTTGGATGGTCAGGTAAGACAGGGGGTTCCTGGTCAAGCACATAGCCCAACTTCTCATAACTCAAAATAATTTTGAAGTTTCTCAACCAATCTTTAAAATTGAGGCCAACTAGTCGGTTTGTCA
Source organism: Areca catechu (assembly GCA_021397845.1). Classification (NCBI taxonomy): domain Eukaryota; kingdom Viridiplantae; phylum Streptophyta; class Magnoliopsida; order Arecales; family Arecaceae; genus Areca; species Areca catechu. Next base: position 61,324,347 of record CM038050.1, read on the forward strand.
CTAGAATATGGACTAAGGGATTTGAAGCAGACATGGTTAACTGCAAGAGTAAAAGATTCAAATTAGATGCTTTATACTTAATTATAAAAATTATTCTAGGGTCTTTAAGAAATAATTTTAGAACTCCCACTATTTTCTCGAATCTCTCACACTCCCCGTGGAGATGTGAAAACCCTGCAACTTTAGATTTTTAGTGGGTGCTACGGTCCCATCGATGTGTAGCACCTCACCGTATCCGGTTATTGGTAACACGCAACACCAATAAGTGGCCAACTCTTGTCCAATGTATCTAATACAAGTTGTAGCTCTTGGTCTCAAAATCATGGAATCTCAACGCGTGCCCATTTATTGGTCCAATCATTAGTTAAGTCTGACCCACCATTCCTACTAGACAAAGCCATCATTGAGTCCCTCAACATGCCCATTTATTGGGCCCAACCCCATCAGTGCCTAGCAACATCTCATGCCTAATAGGGTGGTTGTATCTTCCCGATGCAACTAGACCACTGTAACCGGCCAAGAATAATCAACACCAGTTGGACACTCGCACACCTACAATGATGGAAGACCTATGACTTAGTATTTATTGGGAGCTTAGGTTCAGGTCTCTTCTAAATTGATCGGCCAAATCATGACAAACCAATTACATTCAGTCAGCACAATCTCATGTCTGACTAAAATTACATTAGATCAGCATAATTTCATGTCTGACTTAATATAACCAGCATGGGTGAACTCAAATCAAAAGTGACCCTTTTGAAAACTTAATCAACCAAATTGGCTAGGTCAGTTTGATCCATGGGAGGGTTCTGCCAATATACCCTCTTTATGCCAAACTAGTTGGTTAAGAAAGAGTTAGCCCCAATTAGCAAACCATGATTGAAACCTTCCTTAGACACCAATTGACTGACAAGATTCAATTAGGTCATCTAATGATTTGGGCTCATCACTGAGCCAAATTAGGTCTTAACTTATCGATTCACTATAAAATGAATCGATTTGACCAGACTACATCTAAAACCATTTTTTAGCACACTTGACCTAACCCAAATCATCAGTTAAGTCACTTGCTCAAAATCATATTAGGGTTACTAGTTGATCTAATCAAGCCCTAATCACGTAGCCCAATCTCTAGACCTAATTTGTTCAACCCAAATCCTTATGCACCTAACTTTATATTCTTGATCAAATCAATTTTAAAATTAGGTTTAAGTGCATGACATTAATAGCTTATGATCATAAATCATATAAAGATCTAAACCCTAATTTTGTGCATCTCATACAACAACATACATAGTCATAAATCGATCAAAACCCTTTTGAAAACCCTTTTTTAAAACTGGTATACATCAAAGAAGGATAACCTTTACACTATAGGGGGTAAACACTATAGCAGGACACCATTATATCACTTTGTGCAACCTTTGATCAATTTAATTTTAGATTATTAAATTAAATTTCAGATCTAAAAATTATGATTTTAATTTTAAAACATAAAATTCTATGCTAGAACAATCTCATGTTCAACATAGATCCGAAAAATCATAATCTTTCTAACTGATCTGAATATTTTTCAGATCTAATTCCCATGCATGCATGTTAAAGAGAGAACCGCGAGCTTTGATACCCCTGTTGGTTTTCTCCCAGGAACAAGAAATTTGTTGCCCAGTAAGCAACCCAAGAGTGGGGGTGAATTGGATCTCTAAAAATTTAAAGCTATGCTTAATATCACAAGCTACAAACTTTACAAAACAAGATATGCAATTCAATTGAACAAGGTACTATGATTTGAATGCAATGCTCTAAAGTAATAGTGTAGCGGAAATTAAAAGCAATAAGCAAAAATATACAGAGCAAGGGGGGAGAGATCAAGCAATCACAAACACCACAAGCTATAATGGTTCGGTGCCAACAATGCACCTACATCCACTCCCCAAGACCTCCTTGGGAATTCACTATAATTATAAGATTACAGCCAATTAGTTTTTCAGGCTCACTAATCAAAACCCGACTTATTTTCATAAGGTTCACAAGTTAAACCTTACTTGGTTTTATGGGCTAACCAAGAACCTAATTGGTTTTTACAAGGCTAACCAATAACCTCCCTTGGTTTTCCGGGCTAACCAAGAATCTTAGTAGTTTTGCGGGCTAACCACCAACTTAATTGGTTTTCCAAGGCTTACCAATAATCTTCTTTGGTTTTGCAATAGGCTAACCAAGAACCCTTATAAGATATGAAGTTTAGAAACAAATAACCAATGTAAGCTTTCAAAAGAAAAGCAAATAAGTCGATGTAGCTCAATGTAGTACCGCTTTGCTCTTGTTGAAGCCTTTTGAATGCCCAAGTATGAATGATCTTCAATACTCTTGATGGCTTTGAATGCTTGGAGGCTTCCTTTAGCTTGAGAATGGTTGAAACTTGAATGAATAGGAGTTATGACTCTTCTCTCTTCTTTTCTCTTCAAACTCTTAATGGTATTCAATATTCTTGTGTTTAAATTTGATTTGAACCATATAAATACCCTCCCAAGGCCTTAAAGCCGAAATCTAGCCATTACACTTGAAAAACTAGCCGTAGGGGACATTTGGGATGAGTTCTGCATTTGAAAAAACTAGCCATTATTATTGCCAGAACTCCATGTGTCGACACTTCCTCTATTGAGTTGACACATAAGGTCTACACATGTTCTTCTTAAGTTGACACTTAGTTCAAAATGATCCATTCAAATTCTCTGAAAATCTCAGTTAAGTCGACACCTTGAGTCGACACCTTGTATTCATATGTCGACACTTCAACTGTTCCTTCACCTTCTGCAAGTTCTATGGCTTGAAAGTCTCAGGCGATGTGTTGATCCATATGTTGACACTTTAAGTCGACACATAAGGTCCATGTGTCGATACTTGATCTGTGCCATTTGAAACTTTGTAGCGTAACGGCCTAAGTCAACACCTCATCTTTATGTGTCGATACTTCATGTCATGTGTCGACACCTTGAGTCGACACATCTCTGAAAAATCATAGAAGATGCTAATTTTGAGCTGGAACAAGTTTTTATTTGGCTTTCACATCCATTCAACCATCTCTTGAGTGTCCAAGTCTTGTTTTGTGCAATCTTATCATTCAAACTTGGTTCTTTAACATAATTGGGCTTCTTCAAATTTTGTGAGCATCCTTTCAATGAAAACACACTTAAAGCAAATCATTAGTCCTCAATTTATACTTAACTGTTTTGCTTATCATTAAAATTAATTAGTGGAGTCAACAATCTCTCCCTTTTTGATGATGACAAAACCCTTAAGTATAAATTGCTTTACAAGTAAAGCTTTAAGAGAATTTAACAAGGTGCACAATATTGAAAGCATTAAGTAAATCAACATTACTTGCACTAAAGATATGATCATTCAAAATGCAAGTAATAGTATTTGTGCTTATTACAAAGATAGAGAGTATCGGAACTTAGTCAGAACTTTGAGCTTGATATTTATTTAAATGCACTGAGAACATATATCATGATACTCTATAATGAAAATTCCAGCAATTAACAAGGCTCCCCCTGAATCAATGATTGATAACAACATTTGTAAGAATCTTTTCAAAACATTGAAAGAGGGGTTTCAAGAATTAAACTCACTTTGAGTTTGAGCATAAAGTAAAGCTCCCCCTTTCTTAAGGAATTTTGTAAATGATTTTCAGGTTTTTCAAAAATACTCAAAATTAAAAGTTACTCCCTCGTTAGTTTTGAGAAGTAAACACATTTATACTTAAATCTCACTAAATTACTCCCCCTTTTTGTTATCATTAAAAATATAGAAAAATAATTACAAGATATATCATAGAGTTTATAAATTCATTTTCGAAACTACTCACTCTTTTTCTTTAGGAAATACATTCAATAAAGAGTGAAGACATAGAATTATAAGAGCAATTCAAGATATAATATTCAATCTCATCAAACACAAAGATAAGAGGAATTCAAAAGTGTTTCATATATGCAAAGAACTTGTACATCAAGTACATAACAAAGGTAAAAGTATATATAAGCATAAAAGTAAATTATCTAGAAGTACATCAAATTCCTAAAAAATATAAAATAAGTCCTAATCCTCATCCATCGACTCATCAGAAGATGAATCAATCTTGGTGGGGACACCGGAGGCACCAGAATAAGATAGAGACTTTTCAACCCTCTATAAATTGATTAATAATTTATGAGTCCATCTGTAATAAGGGCTTAGCCCATCTGAGTCCATTTTAGTTGTTATTCGAGTCTTTTGAGTTATTATTTTAGTTATGTACTAGTCAGCTCATGTTGAGCTAGTTCAGTCCAATGCTAGTCAGCTCATGTTGAGCTAATTTTATTTTTTTGAGTCCTGTCCAAGCATACTGAAGACTCAAGACTATATCATACAAGTGAAGACCAGGTCCAACTAGATTGAAGACATGGAAGTATAGCCCAAGTTCAACCCAGCTTGAAGATTTGAAGACCCCAGGAGGAAAATTCAGAAAACCCTGATTTCTTGCAGATGCCCTCCAGATGCCTAGATTCCCTTCCAGATGCCAAAGTATATTCATAGATAAGGGCATCCATGATTCCAGAGGTCCATCTGCATCCTAGCCCAAAGAAATCAAGCCCAGGTGCCAAGCCCAAGCCCTAAAGAAGCAAGATACCAGGGAATATTCCTGCTACATGGCTACCAAGCCACCCCAGCTTCCAGAGGCCCAAACCCATGCACCCGAGCCCCTTTGGGCCGGCCTCTTGCTGCTCCTAGAAGCCCAACATGCCCCCCTAGGCATCCTTGGAGTGTTGGCCAAGTCAAGAAAATTTTTTAGGAATTTTTTCTTCCTAATGTTTCCTTATTTTCTAGCTAGGGTTTGTGAGGGAAAAGGATTCTTATGTAAAGACTTATGTGCCCTTACTTGGAGCCCAAGGTTAAGGGTCTATTTAAAGGACCCTAGCCTCTTGTATGAAGGGAGATTTTGAAATATAAAATAAACCTTGAGTTCTTCTATTGCTTTGTGTGATTACCCTGCTGTGTGCATAAAGGGGTTTGAGAGTTCTTCTTCCCGGTGTTTGCAGCCATCTTCCTGCCGCCAACCATCCTTCCAGCCCCCTCCAAAACTTTCTTCCCTTTACTGTTTTCCTTTGTTTTCTTGATTTTCTCTGAGTTTTCTAACCCCTGACAGGTCGTTTGCAGGTCCCCGAGTTCCTACGAATCCAACGACTCCAGCCAAGCCTCAATCAGACCATCGAGCAGAAAGCCGGGTATCCGCGGGTCTTTGGCTCAATTTTTCAGGCCGCATCCATCGAGGAACGAGAGATCCCTTCACTGCGGTCTTCACCGGGCACTTCAGATATTGTCAGGTACACCCCCTCTACCTCCAGTCTTATTATTGTAGGAGAACTTGCCCTAACCGAGGATTCTCAGCCCCGGCGATCCTTCTTTAGTACTTTTCTAGGTTCTAATCTGCATGCTTGGCTTCAAAAATTCATACAAGATTCTCTACAACTTATTTTGATCTGAAGTTCGGGAATTAATCACCTAACCCCATATATAAAACATACAAAAAGAATTGTATGCATATTAGTCCCCCATCATTTGGTATCAGAGCTTAGATTAGGGCTTGTTTTCTGCAATTTTTCAGTCCGTATATTCTCTATTTTTTAAATTATTTATCTCTGATAAAAACTCCAAAAATTATGAAATTTATTTTTTTGGATTCATCATAATTCACAGTAATTTTAAGAATTTTTGTAGATTTTATTATGGCCTGTGAGTTTTTTTCAAGCCAAAATACAGCCTGCAAATTTTTGGCTCTGTTTTTTTTTCAGCAAGACAAGTTTGGAAGTTTTAGGGTTTTGTTTAGCATTTTTTGCATATCTTTTAATTTTAGTATATTTTCTGCATATTAGGCCATAATTTGCATGTTTTCTTCTATTTAAGAAAATACCAAAAAAAAATACATATTCTTCAAAAATACCAAAAACATCTAAACCCTAATTTGCATCCTCATCTACCTGCCATCATTGCATAATTTACTTTTAAGGGCACTCTTGCTATATCAGATGGGGGGAGGATTTGATCACCTCTCCTTAGTCCCAAACCACATCCCTTGCATTCGGTCCCAAGCCTTAACCTAAAATTAACTAGACTTAATTTGCCCTAGTGGGCTGGGGACACCAACTGGTCGGGTCCGGACTATGTGTCAGATCATTGTGTCAAGCTAACCCGTGTGTGCTTTGTGCTCAGTGTCTAGAACAGTGGTTTAGGGATTCAATCCCGAAGGGCTTGTGTGTTGGTCCACCTACCTGGCCAATCTCTGATTGGTGTCTAGGATTGGCAATCAGGGACCTAACACTTACCTTACACCTGCCTGGCCGAGTACAGGATTACTATAGGCTAGTTTGCCACCCTGATTGAGCATCTAGTTTGGACTCTAGGTATAGTCAGCTATAGTCGGTCTGATCGAGTCATGCATGAGCACTAGATCAGGGGTTTCATATCACCCACCTCCTTCACAAATATCTGAACCCATGGAAAATTTGCAAGCCCAAATAAAAGCACTCACTGAGCAACTAACCCAATCCATGGCCCAGTTAACTCAGTCTAATACCCAAACCAACAATATAATTGACCATCTTGCCAATAGGTTTGACTAGTTAGAAGGCCGTGTAGGGACCATACAAAGAACCCATGGGTCACAGTCTGATCCACATCCTGAGTCCCCTCAACCTAGGAGGACCCCAAACCCTGATCCATACCATGAGGTCGAACCTAGGAGAGCTCCTCATCCTGACCCATACTATAATCCTGAACCTAGGAGGACCCCAAACCTTGATCCATTCCGTGAGGTTGAACCTAGGAGAAACCCTCAGCTTGACCCATACTATAATCCCGAGCCTAGGAGGACTCCAAACCCTGATCCATACCTTGAGGCTGAACCTAGGAGAGACCATCATCCTGACCCAATCCCTGAGATTCGTCCTAGAAGGACCAATCAGGAGTTTGTAGACCAGGAAGATAGATCCTGTTTACCCACATCCTATAAGCCTAGTATACCCACAACCTATAGATCTTATGACTCCAAATCCTATGAACCTAGAATCTATGAATCCAGAACCTATGAACATAGATCCTATCCATCCACTCCCTATAAACCTAGTATACCCACAGCCTATAGATCTTATGACTCCAAATCCTATGACTCTAGAACCTATGAGTCCATATTCCATGAGCCTAGTAGACCCAACACCCAATATTCTGACCCATATAGGGAGTCCAACCCTAGGAGAACCCAATATCCTGACCCATATAGGGAGCCCAACCTTAGGAAGACCCCATACCATGATCCATCCTTAGAACCTGACCATAGAGCTGACCCAAAATCCTATGACCCCAGATCCTATAATCCCATAACCCATAGATCTACACCCTTGTCCTATGAGCCCAGAGAACCCATAACCCCTAAGTATTAGCCTTGTACTAGTCAGGTTTTCCCTAGTCAACTTGAACCCTATAGGATTAGTACCCCTAAATTTGAGCCCAGTAGTGAGCCACTACCACTTAGGCAACCTGAACCTACTAGGACTAGTGTCCATAATCAGAAACCAGGATCTAAGGCTGATAGATCCCTACATGTGAACACCCTACTCCTAAAATAAACTTACTACAGCCAACGAACACCGTGAGATCCCGTATGGATAGGAACCATGTGATTGTGCTGTCAAACTACAGCAACCTTATCATAAGTAGCCGAGACACTCTAGGTCAAGAAACTATTCACACAACTACAGCATCAGGAAGTTATCGACGAGTGAGTAGTCATCCGTATAACTTCCTGTACTTGATCACGATAAATACCGTTGATCTCTATCAACTACCGGCACTCTCACTCCAGTATCACTACACTGTAGGTCAGAGACTCATCTACCCTTAAAAGGGAAGTGATCTATGCACCGATTTTAACGGATCAATTACCATCCTCGTGATATTCCAATAATCGATAGCATTTAGGAGTTAATCTATAAAGACACATGTCTTGGATTCTCAGCTCTTGAGAATATGTGTCATTGTCCATTAACTCCATGGACGATTCGTAAACATAATAATATGAATAAAACTAATGTCCTTTATTAATAAAGAAAAATTAAGTACAAAGTTAATGCCCTAAAAATTACAATGTGTTAAGCCAACATGGCTTTCAGGGCATACATCTAACAGTATGGTGAAATGAGATGTTGTTGTTCGGTCTTCCAAAATAGGAGTCCAATTTCATCGAGAGTTCTGTCTGAGTGTCTCTCTGTCTCTCCCTCCCTCCTTCTTTCTTTAAGACAAGACTTATCTTGTTAAGACAAGGTATTTTCTACTAGGACAAGGCTTTGTTTTAGGACATAAGCCTAAGGGGTCCTAGAGGAGGGTTGTCCTAAAACCAAGAGTGCTTTAGAAGAGTGTTCATAGTGCCCTACAGTGGGACAGGGTGTCATACAGTGGTGAAAAATCCAAAGGTTGCAGAAAGAGTCCTACTCTAGCAAGCAACTTCAAGGAGGAGTTCTTCCTTGGGTCAATTCTCGTGTGGATCACCGTTGGAGGGCTTATACTTGTGAGTCTTGTGGAAAGAAGTGAAAAATAGTGTTTCAAATATGTTTCTTGTACTTCATTTATTATTCATTAGTTGATATTGTCTAAGGAGATCCAGCAATTATGGTTTCTTCTAGCCAGTTAGGGTTTTCATACTAGAATTTTTGTTTTTAAATTCACTTCCGCATGTAGCATGATGACCTTGGCTCCCCAAAAAATCCCATCAGCACGAAGCTAGGAGAACCGGAGATCTAAAAAGAGGACCCAACGAGCAAGAAGAGGTAAGCACGGGAAAGGGTGGAGAAGGAAAGACAAGCGAGAGGAGACACAAAGGCTTCTAGAAAAGGCTCTCAAAGAGAGTCCTAATGAGCATAGCAGTCCTAGCTCGAGTTTCGCTCCTCTGCAACCACTCCTACTCTATCTTTTACTGAAAACTCTCTTCCAAGCATGGTAACCAAACAAGAATCCACCTTGGGGGATCTATTCTTCTTTACCATCCACTGACTTGATCATTGGAGTGCCCCCACCAGAATTTCCAGCCTGGGTCTCTAACTTGATCTTGTAGGACCAAGAACCGTTGGATTTCGAAAGATGGGGCTAGCATCCAGTGCCACATCAGAGTTGCAGGCCATGATGGTGAGGACAACAACAATATATATTGGTAAATTCTAAACATTTCCTTCCATAATTAAAAATATAGTTAGATATTTGTTATAAATGTTGCATCAATTACTTTGAAAATTTATTTAAATGTTTAATTAGAATCAAGTTTAGACTTATAGTCATTGATTATGATCATGAACTTTTTGATGTTGATGAATTTCATGCTGTCATGATTAACCATGTGATTATAAGACCTTCACTTGATTTTGATTAATGTATCTCAAATTACTTTATGAAAATGTTTTTAAAGTTACATATTGCTTTGAAAACTATTTCAACTAATTAATTAGAATCAAGTTTAGACTAATAATCATTTGTTGTGATCATAAACTTTTTGATGTTGATGGATTTTATGCTCTCATGATTAAACTCGTGATTATTAGACTTTTACTTGATTTTGATTAATATAGTTTTAAACTATTTTCAAGTAAAATGTGGTAATGAAATGTATACACTTTTGTATCCATGCGTAGACTAGAAATAACTTGGAACAAATATAGAACTTGTAGTTAAGGGTCACATTTAAGAAAAAGGTATGCACATTGATAAACCCTTAATCCGGTAGCTAGACTTGATATCATATTACTTCTAGCATTTGTATGGATATCAAATCATTTCAAATGAATTTGAAATCTTATTAAATTGAATCTTTAAAATGTCAACCTTCTATATTTTGAAAATCTTGTATATCTTGAAAATTCAAATCTTTGATTTCAGACTTAGTATTTATATTCATATATCAAATTATCTAAAATTATGACGCTTGTGCTTTCATATTTTATTCCTCAATAAATGCATATTTTTAAGGAGGAATAATATTTAGGGAGAGCATCCAAAGAATTGTTGTCATATATAATACTTTCAATATTTTCTTGATATCATGCTTTATTTATATTGCCCTATTATTCCTTCTCCTTAGATTCAAATCTATTTTCTTTGAGGGAAGTTACATTCAAATGCTATAAAGATTTATATTTTGTATGTGTATGTCATTTATTATGGTATCATGTTCAATTGGTATTATATTTAATTAGTATCATATATTGATTTTGATGATTCACTTGCTATTCTTTCACCTTCATTCCTATTTTGTATTGCCTTTCACCCTTTTTTATGATGACAAAAAGGGGGAGAAAAATGTTAAGTATGAAAAGGAGAAGATTTGATAAACATGAAAAATTATATGAGAAATGAAAGAAAATGCAAAAGGGGAGAAGAAAGCAAAATATTTTAATCTTAAGGGAAGAATAAGCAAGGGGAAGAATGTTTAAAAATTTCTTGAATGATTTTTTAAAAATATTTTTAAAATCATATTTTGAGGGGGAGCTTGATACTCATTGATTTTGAGCTTATATATTTATCTTATTATTAATATTTTTAAGCTTATCCTATTCATATACTTAAAGATTTTGTCATCATCAAAAAGGGAAAGATTGTTGACTCTGGTCTTGATTTTGATGATTGATAAAATACTTAAGTATATATGAGTATTAATTATATTTTTAAGTGTGTTTATCAAATCTTAGTACTCATCCATGTTGAATGAAGAAATGCTTGTATTTCAGTTGAAGAAGTCCTTCAAATTCATGGAATTTCAACTTATAAAGATTTTGGAATATAAGGAAGACTTGGAAGGACTTAAAGTTTGATTTTGGAGAAGTTTTGACAAGTTTTAGCACTGGCACACTCAAGTGTCGACTCATGAAGGTGTCAAAGTATCGACTTAAGTTTCGAGAACAAGAAAAATACATAACTGTGTCAATCCAGAATTTTTGCCTTGAGCTGATCCAAGTGTCAACTCACAGAAATCAAGTGTTGACTCATGAAGAACTCAAATATCGACTTACCAGATTCAAGTGTCGACCTTGGAGTAACGACTAGTTTTTCAAAAGTGCAGAATTGATTCCAACTTGCTTCAAATGGCTAGTTTTTCATCTCCAACGGTCATCTATGGTTTGAAGAACTATATAAACACCAAAAATCAAATGGAGAAGCAATCCTTTGGTGAGATCATTGAATATCCTTCAAGGATTCAAGAGTTGAGTGTTTAAAGCCTTCAAGCTTCCAAAGATAAGAGAGTTGATCCAAGTCCACAACATCAAGCTTCATTCAAAGGCTTCAATAAATTGAAGACAAGCTTCTTCAACATCATCCAAGGGCTTCGAAGAAATACTTCCTTTACTTTAGAAAGCTTTATTGTATTCTTTACTTTCATTCTTACATTATTGTATCAAGATTTTTTGTGAGCCTTAGAAAACCAAAGAGATTGTTGGTTAGCCTTTGTGTAAAACCAACATAGATTGTTAGTGAGCCATAAAATTGTTAGAGGTTGTTGGTTAGTCTATGTTATAAAACAAACAAGGGAATTTGACTTATGAGTCTGGAAAAATAAGTTGGATTTTGATTAGTGAATCCGAAAAATTTATCAACTGTAATCTTGGTGATTATAATGAAATACCCAAGAGAAACTTGTGGAGTAAATGTAGGTACCTTGGAGTGTACCGAAATACTATATATTCTTATGTTTGTAATTACTCTTATTTATTGCTTATTTACTCTTGCATTTATTTTGTTAATTCTATTGCATATTTTCATTAAGAACACAAACAATTTGACAAAATATAAGCACTTGATTTGAATTGGCACATACTTATTTTATATCCATTTAAATAGTTTAAATATTTTTTAAAATCTAATTCATCCCCCTCTTAGGTTGCATCATCACTGGGCAACAATTGGTATCAGAGCCCGGAATCGAAAATTGTTGGTATCTAAACTTTGTGCTTTGTAAAGAATCCAACGATTTTGAGTTAAAAGATCATGGTAGCCCTAGAAGGTACTTGTTTTGCTATAGAACATACAACTAATAGACCACCATTTTTTAATGGTACTAATTATACTTTTTGAAAAACTCGCATGCGCATCTATATTCAATCTATTAGTTATTATCTTTGGAAAGTTATAGTTAATGGTCCTCATATTTCTTTTATTTTGGTTAATAGCATTTCCATTCCAAAGCTCGAGGAGGATTGGAATGAATATGATATTAAGAAATATGAAATTAATGCTAAAGAAATGAACTTGCTTTATTATGCATTGAACTCTAATGAATTCAATAAGATCTCCACATGCACATCGATAAAGGAGATGTGAGATACACTTGAAATTACTCATGAGGGTACTCTTCAAGTGAAAAGTACTAAAATTAATATGCTTGTTTATTCTTTTGAAATATTTAAAATGTTGTATTTTGAATCTAAATCTAATATGTATACTAGATTTATGAATATTATTAATGAATTGAAAAGTCTTGGCAAAGTACATACTAATGACGATTTGGTTAATAAAATTCTTAGATCTTTACCAATATCATGGGATCCAAAGGTAACGGCAATCCAAGAAGTCAAAGATATTGATATCCTGTCTTTGGAGGAGCTTATTGGTTCACTCATGACCCATGAGTTGAATTTATGGCACAAAGAAGTGGTTGCTGATCAAGAGAAGAAGAAGATAATAGCCCTAAGGCCAAAAAAAAATTCAAGGTAATGATGGCAACTTGGAGTGATAGCAAAGATTCAAGTTCGGATGATGAACAAAAAATTGTTAATCTTTGCTTCATGGCAAATGAGGAAGAGGTATGTGCTAAAAATGAATATGATTTTATCTTTGATGAATTACATGATGCATGTAATGATCTTGTGCATGAATACAAAGTATTAAAAATTGAGCACAAGAAATTAAAAAGAAATGTAGATTCTTTTTCTCTTAAGAATACCAATCTTGCCAATAAAAATCATGATTTTAATATAAAGATTAATATTTTAGAAAATGATAAGAATAATCTTTCTAAAGAAAAAAAAATTTAAAAAAAAAAAATTGATTTGAAATATTTATGTAATAAGTTTTCAAATAAGAAAAATATTTTATTGAATGAAATAAAAATTCTAATAAAGCCCAAGATTTTTGTATCAAATGATGAGTTTTTAAAGAAAAACAAAAATCTTGAGTAGAAAAACAAGAATTTCTATGTTGATGCATCCTCTAATCTGACTTGTTTTAAATGTTGTAATATTGGGCATAATGCATATCCTTGTAAATTAAAAAAAAATTGGTTTAAAAAAGAATCATATTTACTAATCCTAAAGGATCCAAGAAAGTTTGGGTACAAAAATTATCCACCTAGTTTATTTTGCAGGAGTGTCTTGCAGCCCAACATGAAGAAAGGAAGTCTTTGAAAGGTGGCTATACAAGACAATACAAAGAGTAGACAAGCTATATTTTGGACTAAATGGTAAAGGAAGGATTATACATATTGATAAATTCTAAACATTTCTTTCCATAATTGAAAATGTAGTTAAATATTTGTTATAAATGTTACATCAATTACTTTGAAAAATTATTTTAAATATTTAATTAGAATCAAGTTTAGACTTATAGAACTTTTTATTATTGATGAATTTCATACTATCATGATTAAACTTGTGATTATAAGACCTTCACTTGATTTTGATTAATGTATCTTAAATTACTTCATGAAATTTTTTTAAAGTTGCATAATGCTTTGAAAATTGTTTCAACTGATTAATTAGAATCAAGTTCAGACTAATAGTCATTGGTTGTGATCATGAACTTTTTGATGTTGATGGATTTTATACTCTCATGATTAAACTCGTGATTATTAAACTTTCACTTGATTTTGATTAATATAGTTTTAAACTATTTTCAAGTAAAATGTAGTAATGAAATGTATACATTTTTGTATCCATGCTTAGATTAGAAATAACTTGGAACAAGTATAGAATTGGTAGTTAAGGGTTACATTTAAGAAGAATGTATGCACATTGATAAACCCTTAATCCGGTAGCTAGACTTGATATCATATTACTTCTAGCATTTGTAAGGATATCAAATCATTTCAAATGAATTTGAAATTTTATTAAATTGAATCTTTAAAATGTTAACCTCCTGCATTTTGAAAATCTTGTATATCTTGAAAATTCAAATCTTTGATTTCAGACTTAGTATTTATGTTCATATCTCAAATTGTCTGAAATTATGATGCTTGTGCTTTCATGTTTTATTCCTTAATGAATGCATATTTTTATGGAAGAAAATATTTAGGGGGAGCATCCAAAGATTTGTTGTCATATATGATGCTTTCAATGTTTTCTTGATATCATGCTTTATTTTTATTGCTCTTTATTCCTTCTCCTTGCATTCAAATCTATTTTCTTTGAGGGAAGTTACATTCAAATGCTATAAAGATTTATGTTTTACATGTGCATGTCATTTTTGTGGTATCATGTTCAATTGGTATCATATTTAATTAGTATCATGTTGATTTTGATTATTTACTTGTTATTCTTTCCACCTTCATTCTCATTTTGTATTACCTTTCATCCTTTTTCATGATGACAAAAAGGGGGAGAAAAATGTTAAGTATGAAAAGGAGAAGATTTGATAAACATGAAAAATTATATGAGAAATGAAAGAAAATGCAAAAAGGGGAGAAGAAATCAAAATGTTTTAATCTTAAGGAAAGAATTAGCAAGGGGGAGAATGTTTAAAAGTTTCTTGAATAATTTTTTGAAAATATTTTTAAAATAATATTTTGAGGGGGAGCTTGATACTCATTGATTTTGAGCTAACATGTTTATCTTATTGTTAATCTTTTTAAGCTTACCCTGTTCATATACTTAAAGGTTTTATCATCATCAAAAAGTGAGAGATTTTTGACTCTAGTCTTGATTTTGATGATTGACAAAATACTTAAATATATATGAGTATTAATTATATTTTTAAGTTTGTTTATCAGATCTTAGTACTCATCCATGTTGAATGAAGAAATGCTTGTATTTTAGTTGAAGAAGTTCTTCAAATTTATGGAATTTCAAGTTATAAGGACTTTGGAACATAAGGAAGACTTGGAAGGACTTAAAGTTTGATTTTGGAGAAGTTTCAGCAAGTTTCAGCACTTACTCAAGTGTCGACTCATAAAGATGTTAAAGTGTCGACTCAAGGCCTGAGAACAAGAAAAATACAGAATTGTGTCAATCCAAAATTTTTGCCTTGAGTTGACCCAAGTGTCAACTCATGAATAACTCAAGTGTCGACTCACTAGATTCAAGTTTCGATACTTGGAGTAACGACTAGTTTTTCAGAAGTATAGAATTGATTCCAACTTGCTTCAAATGGCTAGTTTTTCATCTCCAATGGTCATAAATGGTCATCTATGGTTTAGAGAGTTATATAAACATCAAAAATTAAATGAAAAATCAATCCTTTGGTGAGATCATTGAATTTCCTTCAAGTTGAGTGGTTCAAGCCTTCAAGCTTCCAAAGATAACAGAGTTAATCTATGTCCACAACATCAAGCTTCATTCAAAGACTTCAGTAAATTGAAGACAAGCTTCTTCAACATCATCCAAGGGCTTCAAAGAGATACTTGCTTTATTTTAGAAGACTTTATTGTATTCTTTACTTTCATTCTTACATTGTTGTATCAAGGTTTTTAGTGAACCTTAGAAAATCAAAAAGGTTGTTGGTTAGCCTTTGTGTAAAACCAACATAGGTTGTTAGTAAGCCCGTAAAACTATCAGAGGTTGTTGGTTAGCCTAAGTTATATAACCAACAAGGAAAAGACTTGTGAGTCCGGGAAAACAAGTTGGGTTTTGAGTAGTGAGCCCGAAAAACTAATCGATTGTAATCTTGGTAATTATAGTGAAATACCCAAGAGAAACTTGGGAAGTGGATGTGGGTGCCTTAGAGTGCACCGAAATACTATATATTCTTTTATTTGTGATTGCTCTTATTTATTATTTATTTACTCTTGCATTTACTTTATTAGTTTCGTTGCATATTTTCATTAAGCACATAAATACTTTAGCAAAATATAAGCACTTGATTTGAATTGGCACATACTTGTTTTATATCTATTAAAATAGTTCAAGTAATTTTTAAAACCTAATTCACCCCCTCTCTTGGGTTGCATCATCACTAGGCAACACCATCCTCTATGTCAGGTGGCCAGAGGTCTCCCTGATGGCCTACCTCTTTGGGGGCCTCCCGTCCAACTCCCTCCTAGCACGATCCGCCTTCTCGATGCAGATGTACTTTTGCACCTGGAGGAGGAACTCCAAGTATGTCTTTGGGGGCTTCTTGTCAAGGGAGAGGTGAAGCGGGAGGTTTGCAGCCCCCTCTTTAGGGCTAGCATGGCGACGAACTCATCGAGGTTGTAGATCTCAAAGGCGACGGTCTTGAACTAGAAAATGTAGTTCCAGAGGAGTTCTCAATCCTACTATCGAATCGAGAAGAGGCTATCGACCTCACGCGATGCCTTCCTGCAAGCATCGAAGTATGCCACGAACTTCCTCTCCAACTGAGGGAAGGAGTCTATACTTTTATGTTTGAGTCTGGAAAACCAGACCCGAGAGGCCTTTCGTAGAATGGCTGGAAGGAAATACAAAGGAGGGCGTCGGTGGCCCCCTGGACCCTTATGAGGCCTTGTAACTTTCCAGGTGGTCCAGGGGTTGGTTGTCCCATCGTATGGGTCAACCTGTGGCATACAAAACTGACTGGGGATCGGCTACTCTAGGATTTTTTTAGAAAAGGGTGGATGGGTATCATAACCCGTGGGCTCACTGGGGGAGCCCTGAACTTCCACAAACCAATGGGCCAGATTTGCCAGCTTACACTCATGCTCCTCGAGGTGCCTTTCTGCTTGGTGGTGGATGGCCTCGTCAAATGACCCCTCGACGAAGGATGCCGGGGGTGAGGGAGGGCCGGAGTGGAGGAACTCATGCCTGAGTTCCCAGCCATGCCGGTGCTACTAGCACAAGGGTGCACAGTCATCCGAGGTCAAGGAGTGGCTCCCCCGATCGGTCAAATCACACTGTGGCTGCTTGCCACCTTCCTGGTGGGCCTCTCGAAGGGGATGTCGCATGCAGTGGCTCCTCCTGGAAGGACCACAGGCTAGTATGGGGATCAGCTATGCGAGCTACCAGAGTCCCTGGGTACTGTTGTGTTTCTAGGGAGCGATGCTTCTGGTGGAGCTGATGCATCACCGCAGCCAGGAGATAGACCTGGTGGGTGAGTGCGGTGTACTAGGAGTCCACCAAAGGTGGCTGTGATGGAGCGAGATGCTCCCCATATGGCCATTGGTCGCTATGGCAAGGGGGTCCCCCGCTTGACTGGCGGGGGCTTCACGGGCTTGCATAGTCACCATCGGACTGTAGGTGTCCGCGTGTTCTTTCTTGTTATGGGAGGGATGATGCTTTCTTCAGGCAACCGTCCCCCCTACCTAGCGTGCCAATCTATTGCTGCCAAGATTGTCATGGCCAGTAACACTAATGCATTGGTTTCCCACTGGATGCTTGGCTCCCCGCCTCACGGTCAGCTCACCCTCTCGCTCGGGGGTCCTACAAGATAGAGAAAACCTTGGGATGGGGATTCCAATGAAGGCACTCCAACGATCAAGTCAGTGGGACGATCGAGAAAAATAAAAACCTCTATAGTAGAGAGCTTGAGGGACTCTCCATGTTCGAGAGGGTGATAAGAGAAAAGATAATGCCAAAATGAAAGTCTGGTATTTTTTCCTTGCTTTTGCTTTGGCTTACCTTTACTTACCTTTTCATGTGGGTCTTATATAGGTGAGTGGCTTCTTGTTGGCTTCCAGGTTCCTTCCTTCGAAGCATGCTTTTCATTGCCTACTGTCACCTCTCTGTCAAGCCAGTTCTATGCCTGAGCCTTGAGCCATAACGAGATGTTGCCATTTTGAAGGAGGCCTCCCGGATACCGCAGCGCCTAGGATCCAGGTGCTCTGTTATGGAAGTCATAGTCTTCTAGTTATGCAGTCGTCGATGTGTTGGCACATTGCTAGGCTGGGAGCCTGGTGTTGTCCGGATTGTACAGATCATGCGCACGGCACGCCGTAAGGGGCCTGCACCCATGGCAGGGCATGCGCCACCTCTTGGAGGCTGTACATGATCAGGTATACCCTCATCTTCGTTTTGAATTCTGACCTCTCCCCCTCTTTCTGCCTTTGGTAAAAACCCACACTCCTATTGGTAGGAGGGTCCACTTCGGAGTGGTGGACTCGACCTCGACCGGGAGCTGACCTCAAATGGGGGCCCGGCCAATAAGCCCTACCTCGGGTAGGAGCTAACCTCGATAGGGTGGTCTATTCTAGAAGCATGAGCTCGACTCCGACTGGGAGCTGTCCTCAGCCAGAGAGCATGCCTTGGAGGGATGGACTTGATCTCGACCGGGAGCTAACCTCGGATGGGGGGCCCGTCCAATGAGCCTTACCTTGGCTGGGAGCTGACCTCGGCAGGATGGTCCGCCTCAATTCTTCATCATATAGCCTTGCCCAGGTGGCGGGTCTCTTGCCATCATGGCCATCCACAAGCTCCACATCAACGGATATCGCCATATCAATCCACAGGCTCCACGTCAGTGGATGTTACCATATCAAATCCAAATAGAGCTTGAAGTGATCTGGCATTTCTTTCTAGCTATGGTGTCCTCACCAACTCTCTTGCGGTGGGAAGAACTCGACCCTGTCGAGTATGGGTCAACTCGGCTCTGGTAATGCTCTAGTAAGTCTGGGTTTATTCTTTGCAGATCCACTCGAGTGATCCATAAATCATCAGATTCCGGTCTATCTTACCATCGAGCTAGGTAACGTTGATAGTCTTTACTCCTAGTAGTGATAGTTTTGTCATCCAAAATCCATCCAATCCTATCTCTTCATTCTGGTAATTTGGCTAGTGGACACTCAGGGGTAGGGTCACTCTCAAAAATGGAATCATACCCAAATGGCTCACTAGGTATCATTATTAGCTCCTTATACTCAACAAGATCTAATACATTGAAGGTTAGACTAATACCTAATTCAGGTGGTAACTCTAATATATAGGCATTAGATCCAATTTTCTTTAAGATCCTGTATGGTCCTGCACTATGGGCATATAATTTCTTCATGGTTCTAGATAGGAACCATTCAGATCGAAGCCTGATCATGACAAAGTCTCCTTCATTAAACTCTTTAAATCTTTTATGTGAGTTAGCCATATGCTCATATGATTCATTACTCGTTTTAATTTTGTTACTTATTTTTTTATGCAATTCCCTAATTTGCTGTGCATATGACTCAGCAGATTCAGAAATGTGTGCATGCATGGGCAATGGAATAAGGTCAAAAGGTTTTCGAGGTTTACACCCATGAACAATCTTAAAAGGACTTTTTCTAATGGACCTATTAACTGAACTATTATAAGCAAACTCAGCTCTAGACATCAATACGTCCTAATTTCCTATGTTCTCTCCTACTAAACATCTTTATAGATTCCCTAGACTTCGATTCACTACTTCAGACTGGCCATCGATTTGGGGATGATAAGTAGTGGAAAACTTAAGTTTAGTCCCTAACATATGCCAGAGGGTTTTCCAGAAATAATTGGTGAATCGCACATCCCTATCGGATACTATGGTCTTGAGTAAGCCATGTAATCTGACTACCCGTCTAGGAAAAGCTTAGCTACTCTAGAAGCATCAAATATTTGAGAACAGGGTATAAAATGTGCCATCTTAGAAAACCTATTGACCACAACAAAGATAGAATCATGTCTTCTCATGGTCTTAAGCAATCCTAGAACAAAGTCCATGCTAAGGTCTTGTCAAGGGCAATCATGCACTGGTAAAGGGGTATAAAGACCAGTGTTTTGCTTTTGCTATTTTGCAACATCACAAGTTCTACACCTAGCCACAACTTGGGCAACGTTCTTCTTAAGACTCAGCCAATAAAATTGATCCTCAATTGCTAAAATAGTCTTATTTCTTCCAAAATATCTAGCTAGGCCTCCAACATGGGTTTCCCAAATTAAAAACTCTCTAAGGGATGTCCTGGGGATACATAATTTATTCTCCTTAAAAAGATAACCATTTTGTAGGGTATATTTGCTATACAAACTAGATGGTCCTTGCATAATCACTTTATAAATCTCACTAAAGTCAGGACAAGTCTCGTATTGATCCTTTAACTTATCAAATCCTACGACTTCAGTACTAACATAGTTCAAAAGCATAAAGTGATGACTAAGTGCATTAGCAATTAGATTCTTAGTACCCACACGGTGTTTCAAGACAAAAGTATAAGCCTGGATATACTCTACCCACTTACCATGCCTAGGATTTAATTTTTTCTTTGAGTTAAGGAATCGGAGTGCTTCATGGTCTGAGTAAAGAACAAACTCCTACGGTAGCAGATAGTGTCTCCAATACCTTAGGGCTTGGACTACCACATATAATTCCTTATCAAAAATTGAATACTTCAATTTAGCATCATTTAGTTTCTCACTAAAATAGGTTACTGGGTGATTCTCCTGACTTAAGACACCTCCTATTCCAACTCCTGAGGCATCACAAGCAACTTCAAATACCTTCAAAAAGTCAGGTAGCCTTAAGATTGGTGCTTGAGTCATTTTTTTCTTGATTTCTAGGAAGGCTCTATCAACATTCTTGGTCCACTCAAAGGCTCCCTTCCTAATACAATCAGTAATAGGTGCTACAATGGTGCTAAACCCTTTAATAAATCTCATATAGAAGGTGGCTAGTCCATGGAAATTTTGAATATCATGTACATTCTTAGGTATAGGCCACTCAACTATGGACTTGATCTTCTCAGGATCAGTAGACACTCCTTCCGGGGTTACCACAAAACCTAGAAAGATGACTCTAGTAGTCATGAAACTACACTTCTTGAGATTGGCATACAAGTTTTCTTTCCTAAGAGTTTGACACACTTGTTGGAGATGGTCTAAGTTATCCTCCTTAGTTTTACTATATATGAGGATATTGTCAAAATAGACTACTACAAATTTTCTAATAAAAGCTTTCAAAACTTGGGTCATGATCCTCATAAAAGTACTAGGGACATTTGACAGGCAAAAAGGCATCACTAACCATTCATATAGGCCATCCTTAGTCTTGAAGGCTATTTTCATTCATCCCCGAGTCTGATCCTAACCTGGTGATAGCCGCTCTTAAGGTCGATCTTTGAAAAGATAGTTGCTCCGACCATCATATCTAACATATCATCCAAACAAGGAATAGGAAAATGGTATTTCACTATTATCTTGTTAATGGCATGACTATCAACACGCATCCTCCAAGTGCCATCTTTCTTCGGGGTTAAATGGGCTGGAGCTGCACATGGGCTAAGAATCTCCCTAATAAATCCTTTTTTGGAGAAGATCTCCAACTTGTCTTTGTAATTCTAAATGCTTTGTAGGATTCATCCTATAGTGTAGGAGGTTTGGTAGGGTGGCTCCTGGAACCAAATCTATGGCATGCTGTATGTCCCTTAATGGTGGCAGATGATCAGGGAGGTCTTCAGGAAACACGTCTTGAAATTCCTTCAAAAACTCTATAATTTAGTTAGGGTGTTCCTGTTGGGGTTGGTCAAAAACTTCCTTAGTGGTCAAAATCCAAACTGGCAATCCTTCGGTAATCTCATGCTCTAGTTCCCTAGCAATGATCAAGTTTAGTCCTGGCTCCTTCTCCCTCAGATTGCTAGACCCTCTCTTGATGTTATCCTTAGGTGGGGTCAAATTTATGATGATCCTTTTACCATGGTGATTAAAGGAACATGAATTGGAATGATCGTAAAAGGTAGCATCATGGTCATACAACCAGGGTCTTCCTACGATAATGCTGCTAACCCCCATTGGGAGAACATCACACCAAACTTTTTCTTGATATGAATGGAACTGGACTGTAACCTGACATGTCAATCTAATAGGAATAGAGGTTGAATCAATCCAAGATACCTTATAGGGGTTGGGATGTGGCACTGTAGGTAAGCCTAAGTTTTTGACTGCATTTATAGAAATGGCATTTATACAGCCCCCACTATTTGTGATGATTTTGCAAATTTTGTCCTTTAACTTAATGAAAGTATGTAGGATGTTAGTCCTACGCCAGTCCTCATTCTTCTTAGTCTGTGACAACATACACCTAACAACTCCTAAGAGATCAGGTGACTCTAAATCTTCCTCATTTCCTTCATATTCTTCTGCTAAATCGGGTTCAGCTTCATATATCTCTTCTTCACATTCCTCAATAGTTTCAGGATCTTCTTCATCAAGCTCACCTATGTGTAAGGTTCGTACAGGACATTTACAAGCAAAGTGGCCAACCTTATGATACCTATAGCATTCTACATTCCAGTTCCTATCCCTTTGTACTTCATGTGCCTTACCTTTATCATCCTTATGAGCTAGTAGAGTGATAGGTTTGGGTCGATTGTTAGGAAATTGGCTTGTACTTGACTTACTTCCAGGAGTACTAAACCTATTGGGCTCGAGTCGGTAGGTAATGGGTCTCCTCTGAAATCTTTCACAATCCCTAGCAACCTGATAGGCTTGTTTTAAATCATTGACTTCCCATAGAAATAACTCCCTCTGAATCTCCACATGTAGTCCTGCTCGAAACCTAGACAATGTGAGTGCCTCAAACTCAACTACACTATACCTCATAACAAACTCATCAAACTTGGCTATATTCTTGGACATGGATTTGTTACCTTGGGTCAAATTCTGCCATTGGTCTAATAGTCTTTGCTCATAGGACAAGGATAGGTATTTCTCCCTAAGTTTAATCTTCATAGCTCTCTATGTAACTATGAACAAATCTCCTCTTTGACGATTAAGTCTCTCAATATTTCTTTAATACAATCTAGCATGTCTGATTAATCTAAGTTTAGCAAAGTTGACCTTCCTCTCCTCAGACATCTCATACCATTCAAAATACTGGTCCATGTCACTCTCCCAATCAGTATACACCTTAGGGTCTAAGTTTTCATTAAATGTAGGGGCATCTAGTCTAATGTTCCTAAGGGCTCTGTCCTCTTGGTTATTGACATCTTGGTAGAGTCACCTAGGATTAGGTTCAGGGGTGAGTTCATGACGTTGGGCTCTTGGACCTATGGGAGTGGATCTAGGTAACTCAAGATCAGGGTGAGTCATATGGGATTCTTCTAGGTTACCCATTCTTTCCTCCATTTGGTCAAACCTAGTGTTGAGCTACCTAAACTGTTCAGTCATAGTCCTCGTTAAAGCTTCCAGATTTGGGTCCATGGTGGGACTGGTTTGGGTCTGGGGCTATTGATATGGAGTTCCTGCTCTAGTGGTCATGCAATATAATCCTAGCTTCTAGGGCTCTTAGACCTAGAAGTTCACTATAGCATGAATCGACTGAGCAATAATCAAGATTGTAGGTACTCTTTCAACTGGCCAAGTAAGAGGTGGGACCATGGGAGGCTCCCCTCACTTTCATGAGGTCCTAATTAAAAAACCATAAATTTACTTAAGGCATTTGCCATTGGATCCCTAGCCTTAGACACCAATATTCAGAAGCACACATAGAATCAATTACTATAATGGCTCAACATGTATATGAACCTGACCTGCGGGTGTCCCTAGTTTTTAAGTTGCTACTCAATTTTAGATTAGAGCTAGGACAATGCAAGATGAGGTTAGTTGTTTTGGGCCAAGGAAAGGTGATGAAATTCTTTCCTTATCTTATGATATCATGCCCTCAAAATGATTTCAGATAAGATGAATGCACAACTAATCAAACTAGTTAATAGTATAAGATAAACTCAAAATTTAAACTTTATCTTTCAATTTTAAAGATTGGATTTCAGATTTAATCTTTTTAAGTTTTTTTAAAAAAAAGTTCAGATTTTAGATTTTAAATTTCAGAATTTTTTTTTTTTTTTGGAAGATTAGGTTGAATAGTTTCAGAATTCTAAATGTGCAAGAATCTTATCCTAAGTTGTGCTTAGAAGATTAACATGCAATCTTTCAAGCAAATAGCAAATCAAACAAACATACACTAAGCACAACGGATTTTCAATATCGAGTTATCACGTCCGACCATAGCTTATTACTCCCATGGGTCGTGATAGTATACTTTCGTATACCTGCTCAGGAGGCATGATTTCCTTTCACCAGAAAGTACTAAGAAAAACAATGCAACCTTTTTTTTAAAAAAAAATTCAGATCTGAAACATATGAGAGAAGATTACAGATCTAATTTATAATCTGGCTATATCACTTAAAATAATGCAAAAGAAACTAAGATCTAAAGAGCTAATGATAAGCTTTCCAGATCTAATGCTAGAATGATGCAGAAATTTTAGCAACTAAATATATGTCCTAGTATAACCTATGGCTCTGATACCAAAGTTGATGCGGGATGGGTATGAAGCTAATCTAATGCTTTTAAAAATCTATATTATTTTAGATTAATAAGCATTAATGGTAGAAAACTCAGGTAAAGCTTTAACATATATAATAAAGAAAACATTTAGATTGTTTACCAAATACTCGTAATGTAAATCACATACATTCAATAAAAGAAAGTAGGATCTGATGATTGAGAAACCATCCTAGAACTAGGATTTCCTTGCTTCAACTAATCAGATCTAATGATATTCGGATTAGTTTCATTTACCAATAGCATTTTATCTCTCCTTTATAGCAGATCTAGATTCAACTCTCAAGACTCGCGGTAGGATTCCAAACTTCAGTTCCTTCGGAGCAGATCTTCCTATAGATGGTTGTATGGCAAGGAAAACCTCCTCTCTAGATTGCGAACACCAGGGATCCTGCAAAAGAAGAGATTAGTGGCATGGGAAGGAGATGGAAATTTGAGAGAAAAAAGGGAAAGAGAGATAGGGTGGCTTGGATCTTGGATATGGATTGGATGATGATGATGGTGCCTTGGCTTCTTGATACGGGACTTCTTGATCTTGAATCTAAGATGGATATGGAAGATAACCTAGGGCCTTGCATCCTAGGAAAAGGACTAGGACCTCACGCCCAACACTGAATGCCCTCACAGCAATGATGGAAGAAAACTCAATTCATTCAATAATAGATTTTCTACAAGGGGGGATGGGGTGTTATTTATAGACCCCTTACATAGTAGCAAGATAGGATTGAAATGCTTTTGAATGACGATAAAGTTTATTGAAAAGATAATGTCGGACTCTCATCAAACTAACTCCTTTGAATTTGAAATAGGCAGGCACTCCCTTGAAGTTGAACTCCTTCATGATTTGGGCAACAAAATGAGAAGGGCACTACATGCTTCATGAAATGTTGGGCGACAAAAATGAGATGGCATCCTTCTTGGCATTGAAATGAGATTTCTTGATAAGATAAAGCTCTTTTGAGTTGGGTGCCCTTCTTGTTGTTGAAGGAAAAGCAACATGAGCATGCATGGAAGAAAAAAATATTTTAAAATAATTTTAAAATAAGTACAGTAGAAGGCTTGGTAGATCAATCAAAACGATCTACCAATCTACTTGCAACAGGAACAAGTATGATCATGTAGCATGCAAAAGACATCATATGCAGGAAAAAAACCCAAAAGCATAAGGATACCTTACCGTTATACCTTTAGGAAGAGGTTATGAAAAGCCCTTGAGCCACACACGTGTCTGGCCTCTATGGGTAGTTCACACCAGGACTCGATTCTGATCAACTCCCTTAGAGTGCTAGCTCCTTGGGATCCTTAAGGCCGATCTACTTCTTCTTAGAAGACAAGGAGGAAAGGTGGAACCGTTCCTAACAAGCTCTCTTCCTAAGACCTAGCTTGAGTGCTAGGTAGTCAAACACCCAAAACCCTAGTCCTCCCAAGCCCCTTCTCTTTTCCCTCTCAGAATTTCAGCAATCTTATTCAACAAGAAAACTCCTTTTTTTTCTCTCTACCAGCTGCCCCTAAAACAATCCTTATTTATAGAGGCAGCCATGAGAGGGAGAAAGAGGAAAGTGGAGTGAATAGGGGAGAAGGTCAAGGGCCATATTAAATTGGCTCTAAGCTCATAAGGCAAGAATGACCATCATTTTATGAAAGCTTGGAGCCAAAACCAGCCATAATTTGAAATTCGAATTAAGGTCAAAACCTTCAAAAGAATGACCATCATTCCATGAAGTCTTGGAGCCAAAACCAACCAGAATTTGAAATTCGAATTAAGGTCAAAACTTTTCAAAAATTCTTCCTAGAATTTATGCTCATTATAGCCAAGTGTCTACACTTCCTAGTGTCGACTTTCTAAGTGTTGACACTTGCAAGTGTTGACACCTCCAAGTGTCGACACTTGGAACATGGTCAATCATATTGACCTCTAGTGACAGCAAACGATTCTCAATCATCGATCAACCTTTAGATCAGATAGAAACTCCTGTGATGTGTGACCTTATAGGTTTGAATACTAAGTCGATAGTATTGGAACACTTCCAGTACCAGTCAAAGTCATTATCTAGCAATGATACCCGATGTCCAGATAGGTCGAAGATTGCATAGCAACTTTCTAGAACCTCTGGCATATGGTTACCGCATAACTCATTTCTTTGACCTCAAAATGCTCAAGATGACCTAGGATTTGACTACCAACCCTAACCTGGTACATCCAGATCATGTCTCAACCTTACAAGTTCTGTGACTCCTCATAAGAACTATCCTGGCCAAGGTTTTGCTAAATTGAGACATAGTGAGTCATTCACTCCAAACCATTTGGAGGGGTCAATCCCATCTTGATCCACCATCACTCTCAAGTACTTGACTGTACCTAGAAGCCTTGCATCACTAGATTAGAAATCCAGGTAGTCCGGTATCAAAGTACAGTGAATTGCTTGCAAGCTACCATGGTGACCTCAGGTTTGAGAGACACATATACCCATATCCCTTCACGAGCAACCCTTTGGCAGAAGGGAGCTCCGTAGTTGGTCATGTTTAGTGAGATGTCATACATTTCACCTATATGTCACATCAGTATCTTTACACTCCTTGGTTAAGAGGACAACCAATAAATATGACATACAATAACCTATAGTTGATACATCACCATCCTATAACAATGTATCATTTGGTTGTGAACCAGTTTAAGAACTACTCGATATATCCTCTTTATATCAAATATAATGTAGTTCTAAGGACTCCATCATACAAGAGTTCTTTTCAAGAAAATAAACATATAATAAATAGCCAAAAGAATAACTTTTATTCATTAAAAAATTCATATACAATTACAAAATAGCACAACCATCTACAGTCTAGACAATTGGCTTTGGACACAATTTTCAACAACTCCCACTTGGACTAAAACCAATCAGTACAGAATCTTACTCCCATTTTTCATTTACAATTGTCGAACTCTTGAACTCCGATGGCTTTAGTAAAGGGGTCGGCCAGATTCTCCTTTCCATCGATCTTCTGAAGGTCAATGTCACCTCGTTCTACGATCTCTCATACAAGGTGATAGCACCGCAGAATGTATTTTGTGCGGTGATGAGACTTTGACTTTTTGGCTTGAGCAATGGCTCTAGTGCTATCACAATACACCAGAATAGGACAATCCAAGGAATGTGCCACTCCTAGCTCACCAAGAAACTTTCACAACTACACTGCTTCTTTTGCTGCATCCAATGCTGCAATGTATTCTGCTTCGCATACTGAGTCCGCCACAGTAGGCTTCTTGGAACTTTTCCAGTAGATCACTCCCCCATTTAGGGTAAAGACAAATCCTGACACACTCTTGCTATCATCCCTATCTGACTGAAATCTGGAATCAGTATACCCCATAAGTTTTAAGTCAGGTTCTCCATAAATCAGCCATTGGTCCCTAGTATTTCGTAAATACTTAAGGATGGTCTTTACCACTTTCTAATGAGCTTCACCTGGGTCGGACTAGTATCTACTTACTACGCCTAGTGAGTATGCCATGTCTCATCTATATATGTCATGGCATACATGATAGAACCCACTGCCGAAGCATACGGGATTCTACTCATATGCTCTCTCTCCTCAGGAGTTGTCACACAATTCCTTTTAGAGAGAGCAATTGATGTGGGACTAAGGGATGCTAAGATGCATGCTGATGATTTTTCTTTTTGTTATTTTAAGTTTTAATGGATTTAAGGATTCTTTAAGATAAGCAAAGAGCAGATCTAGAGATTCTAAAATGACAAGAACTTTCTAGCATTCAACATAGCCTCTAAACAAAGATAAGGAGAGGACCCCGGGATTGAGAAATCCCATAGGACTTAGCTCTTAGATCAATATCTACTTAGGAGTTTACGGATGCAAACCTTGAAAAAACTCTGATGCACCCGATGCCGAATTCACTCACTCTCACAGATGCGGCCTGAAGGATCAAGCCTTCAACCCTGCGGATTCGCCGGCTTTCCGTTTGATGGTCACGAAGGCAAGGGAGACCAACTCCATTGTCTGTGGCACCTGAAGGACCCACAAGCACTCAAGTGAAGGGTTAGAAATCATCAAGAAGCAAGTAAGAAATGAGAGAACAAAAGTTGAGAGTGGTGGTGGAGGAGGTTCTTCTTGCTAAGCGCCCAGGTGGATCATCTAGATGGCATCCAAACTTGAAGGTGGGAAGGTGGCTTGTGCAGAAGGATAGTAACTCAGGACCTCTCACCCCTCGATATCCCGAAGGACAAAGGCGCTCCCTCTCAGAGTTCCTAGTCTAGAAGACAAGGGCTAAAAGAATAACTTCTCAAACATTTTTAAATTTCATCAATAATAACCCATACAAGGGAGGGGTAAGGCCCTTTATATAGGCACCTTAAAATCCATTCAAATTAAAATGAAAAAATTATGAGGCTTCATGAAGAGGGCGCCCTGATGGGGACATCAAAACCCATCCAGGTTTTGCTCTTCTTTTTTCATGTTTTTCTTTTATTTTAGTTTAAAAATATTTATCCCAACTATTTCACCTATTCCTGTTATCCTTACTTTATCCCCATTTTATTCTCGACTTACTCCATGTTTATCCCTATCATCTTCTTCCTCCTAGACAACTCCCAGAATGCCATTTTTTTCTCATTTTTTCATCCCGTTCGTCCTGGATCCTCCATGCCCAACCTCCGGCGCCACCCCCGACGGCCGTCCACCTTCCCCCGATGTCGATCTCCTCATGGGAACACTGGCAAATCCCACGAATCACCCATGACCATTCCCCCCCATGCAGCTCCTCCCATGGCCGTCCACCCATGCCGCACTCCTCTCCGTCGCCCCGCTCTCCCGCTCTACCCCCATCCGCGCCATCTCCTCAGCCCCACCCTCTGCTTGGAGTCATCCTCAACCGGCCCATGGAGCTCCTCCCTGCTGCCGTCACGTACCACCGCCATGCCACCACCATGTCGTTGCCTCCCCAGCCACCGGCCATGCCACCTCCTTCCCCTGGCACCGGTGAAGTCTCCTAAAGACCCTCTTCTCCGTTCACCCCCTGTTCCATGGTCACAGAGAGGATTTGTTTTCTATACGGATCTCAAAGTAGCAAAAAATAGCTTTGCACGTATCTCAGAGCAGCACACTTCTTAGAGCAAAAATTTTTTGCACAGTTATCAAGTCACATAGATTTCAGGGCAGGTGTTGATTTTAGTGAATCCAGATTATGCCTAATTTATTTATTTTAAATCTGGATGTACGAACCAGTTGGGAAGTTTTTTTATAAATTAGTTTTAGATTAGGATTAGTTTTATTTTCTACCATATATGGAGGATTGTATTTAGTTTCTATTATGTTTTCAGGCTACAAACAAAGCAGGTTTGGGATGTCACCTTTTTTTGGGCTGCATGTCTTGTATTCTTTACTTGGACCCCAAGTTTTGTAAGCCTATATAAAGGCACCTCCTCTCTTGAATAAAAATGATGATGATGATGAATATGAGTTTTTAAATCATGAGGCCCGTTTTTCCTTCACCTGCAGGTGTCGAGGGGTGTGGGCCCTAGTTATCTTCTTCCTAGCTGAGTTCCCTCTATGATCTTGGAGCTTCTCCTTCACGGTCCCAGGTAACGATTTGGGTGGGATGCCCTAGGCTCCGCATGTAGTGAGATGGGTGGGACGCCGTAGACTACATGTAGTGGGGTGGGTGAGATGCCCTGGAGGTGCGACGTCTCTCCGTAAAGGTAAGTCCCAAGTCTATAGAGTATCCATCTTTCTTGCCCCCACATATTTTTTCCGCCTTCTTGACCCTAATCACATGAGACTTCTCAACTCTCCAATGATCCTCCTAGCCCCCCATTTTATCCCGCATCATGCCCAAATTCTGATTTCTTCTTCTCTTGGTTGACCAAGGTCTTGTTTGCTTGATGGCGTGGCTTGATTTGGGGCTTGAAAGATGGAAGTTGTCTTCTTGATTTGAGTTGGCACCCTTTAGGTCAATGCATTTCTTCCATAGCCGACCAAGCACTTTGGGAAGAAGGCTTGATATGGGGCTTGAAACAAGGATCATGTCTTCATTTCCCATTGACCTTCCTTGGTCGCCCATATCTCCTTTAGAAAGAGGCTTGATAGGGGGAGGGAAGGGAGGAAAGGATCAAGGAATGGCACCCACAAATTTAGCATTTCCTTCTTACCTTGGCCGTCCACTTGTCATGATGATGGGTGCCACACGGGATGGATGAGGTGGCACTCAAGGGCTAAGGTTGCATCCTTCAAGGTGTGGGAGATGGCTTGACCCATTAATAATTGGACTAGACTCAATGACCACTCCTTTTTCAAATTGGCTTGGGCCTAATCTTCAAGTAGACTCGGGCTTGGACCAATTCAGCTAAATACAGGGTTTATTGATCTTGCTTGACCACATTGGCCAAGGAACAAGACTAAAACAAAAGTACATGACTCAAAATAAAATTGCCTAGGCTCGAAGCCTTATTACAGAACCCAATAGACTAAAACACTAATCAGAGGTCCACAGAGAGTTGAAGAGCCTCTGTCTGATTATGGTACCCACACCAGTTCTCCCGGGGTAGGAGGAACTCGACCTTGTTGAGTAAGGGTTGGCTTGGCTTTTATACTTCTTTAGAAGGTCAGGGTCGAGGTGTTGCAAGTCCTCTCGGGTAATCCATGAATCATCAAACTCCGATCGACCTTGCTATCGGACCAAGTAATGCTGATAGCCTTTGCCCCGGGTGGTGATAGCTTGATCATCCAGGACACGCTCGACCTGCTATCCTCTCTCAAGTCACATTGGTGGTGGACACTCTAGGTTGGGTTCGCTCTCAAATGAAAGGTTAGGCCCAAATGGCTTGCTGGGTATGTTTGCTGGTTCCCTATACTCGACTAAGTCTAAAATATTGAAAGTTGAGCTAATGACATAATCCGGGGGTAGCTCAAGCACATAGGCATTAGGGCCAATTCTCCTTATCACTTTAAAGGGGCCAGCTCCACGAGCATGAAGTTTCTTAACAGTTCTTGATGGAAACCGTTCAGGCCTAAGCCTAATCATTACAGAATCCCCAATTTCAAACTCTTTGGCTCGTTTCTGGGAATCAGCCAAACTTTTGTATGCATTATTACTTAGATTAATTTTCTAGCTAATTTTCTTATGCATGTCCCTAATATACTGTGCAAATGATTTGACAGACTATGAGACACATGCATGGATAGGTAGGGGAATTAGATTAAGAGGTTGGTTAGGTTTGTATCCACTGACAACCTCGAAAGGACTTTTTCCGGTGGTCCTATTCACTGAACTGTTGTAGGCAAACTCAGCTCGAGACAAGAGAAGATCTCAATTTC
The DNA here is from genome assembly GCA_021397845.1 of Areca catechu. Lineage (NCBI taxonomy): Eukaryota > Viridiplantae > Streptophyta > Magnoliopsida > Arecales > Arecaceae > Areca > Areca catechu. The sequence continues at coordinate 61,356,195 of CM038050.1, forward strand.
CAGTGTGTTCGCCTATCAAACATCTTAATAGGTTCCCTAGGCTACAATTGACTACCTCAGTTTGACCATCAGTCTACGGGTGGTAGGTAGTAGAAAACTTGAACTTGGTCCCTAGTAAGTGCCAAAGGGTCTTCCAGAAATAACTAGTGAAGCGGACATCTCTATTAGATACCATGGTTTTGGGAAGGCCATGTAACTTAACCACATGCTCAAGGAAGAGCTTGGCCACTTTGGAAGCATCTAGGACCTGGGAGTAGGGTATGAAATGGGCCATTTTGGAGAATCTATCAACCACTACACAGACTGAATCATGCTTCCTTGCGGTCTTAGGAAATCCTACCACAAAGTCCATGCTAAGGTTTTGCCAAGGATGACTAGGCACAGGCAAAGGGATGTACAGGCTAGTGTTTTGCTTCTATTATTTAGCAACAGCACAAGTTCGACACCTGGAAACAATGTTGGCTACATCATTCTTGAGGCTCGACCAAAAGAACTGGTCTTTTACTGCTAAAATGGTCTTTTCCCTACCAAAATGACCAGCTAGGCCTCCTGCATGGGTTTCCCAAACTAAGAAATCTCTAAGTGAAGTCTTGGGAATGCACAACCTATTTTCTTTGAAGAGGTAACCATCCTGGAGGGTGTACTCACTATGGGCACTAGATGGTCCTTGTTTCTTTGACTGGAAGATCTCATCGAAGTCAAGACAGGACTCGTATTGCTCTTTTAATTGATCAAATCCTATAACCTCAGTCCTAACAATATTCAGCAACAGGGCACGACGGCTAAGGGCATCAGCTATCTTATTCCCAATACCAGCACGATGTTTAAGCACAAAGGTATAGGCTTTGGATGTATTCTACCCACTTAGCATGCCTAGGATTCAACCTTTTCTAGAAGTTTAGGTATCGAAGTGCTTCATGGTTAGAATATAGGACGAATTCCTGATGTAGCAGGTAATGCCTCCAGTACCTAAGGGCTTGAACGACTGCATAAAACTCCTTATCATAAGTTGAGTACTTAACTTTGGTCTCATTGAGTTTCTCCCTAAAGAAGGCCACGGGGTGATTTTTCTGACTAAGTACTCCTCCAATGCCAATTCTCGAAGTGTCACAAGCAACCTCAAAAACCTTGGAAAAATCAGGCAATCTTAGGACAAGTGCTTGTATCATTTTGTCCTTGATTTCAAGGAAGGCTTTATCTACAAATTTGGTCCATTAAAAGCCTCCCTTCCTAATGCAGTCGATGATGGGTGTTATGATAGAACTAAATCCCTAAATAAATCTTCTATAAAATGTGGCTAGGCCATGGAAACTATGCATATTGTGGACACTAGTAGGGACTGGCCACTCAACCATGGATTTAACCTTCTCAGGATCAGCTGAGACTCCTTCAGGGGTGACTACAAAATCTAGGAAGATAACCCTATTTGTCATGAACTCGCACTTTTTAGGATTGGCATAAAGGCTATTCTCCCTAAAGGTTTGGCAGACTAACTTAAGATGGTTAAGGTGGTCCTTCTTAGTCCTGTTGTATATCAAAATGTCATCGAAATATACCACCAAGAATTTTCCAGTGAACTCTTTCAGGACTTGGGTCATGACCCTCATAAAGGTGCTAGGTACATTAGATAGTCCAAAAAGCATCACTAACCATTCAAAAAGGCCAACCTTGGTCTTAAACGCCATCTTCCACTCATCCCCGGGTCTAATCCTAATCTGATGGTAGCCACTCTTAAGGTCTATCTTAGAAAAGATAGTGGCTACGGCCATCATGTCAAGCATGTCATCCAAATGGGGGATGGAAAACCTATGGTTCACCATGATTTTGCTGATGGCTCTGCTATCCACACACATTCTCTAGGTTCCATCTTTCTTAGGGGTCAGCAATGCAGGGACTACACAGGGACTTAAACTCTTCCTAAGGAAACCCTTCCTAAGCAACTCTCCCACTTGTTTCTAAAGTTCTTGGTGTTCGGTGGAAAACATCCTCAAACTCTTTCAGAACCTTAACTACTTCTTGGGTGGTGGGGATACCAAGATCAGACATAGATCGCTGGATCTCATATGGTTTACTTAGTCATGTGTCAAAGTTTTGAAAATTTTGTAATCAATTAAGATTGAGTCCTGTAATAAGTTGAGGTTAGTTGATTTGTCTCAACCCTCAACCTTAGTCCAGTTTTGAGTCCTATACTTTAGCCATGAGTCTAGTATGAGTTCAAATTTTGTACAAAAGAGGAGGTTACCCTATTTTGGAGACCAGGCCATATCTAGGAGTCATAGACCACTACATCAGCTTATTGGATTTTGTGACACCCTAGGTCCAAAATGCTTTTCAAAAATCCTGATTCCTTCTAGATGCTTTCCGGATGCCCAGATTCCCTCCAGATGTCAGAGTATATTCCTAGACCAGGTCATATCATGCAACCAAAGGTCCATCTATGCCTAGCCTAGGAGAAATTAAGCACATGCACCAAGCCCAAGCCCTTAAGAAGCAAGATTCCAAGGAATAATCCTCACTTGGTTGACTTGGTCCAAGCGTTGGTTGAAGACCAGGTCAAAGCATGAAGGGAGAAGGAGAAGGCTAGTCTAACCTAGTTGGGATTTGTCTTCCTAATTATTTTAAGACTTGTAATCAAATTAGGAGAAGACTTGTTAACCCAAGTGTAACCCTAGTTAGGAGAGGACTTGGGAAACATTTATAAATATCCCACCCCTCTCCCTCTTGTAAGCAACTTTTATCTCATGAATTAAATCTTTGCTGAAATTTTGGTTAAAGAACTTGTGTTCTTGTGTTGGTGTTGGAGTTTTTGTATTTTTTTGGTTACTTTATGTGCCCTAATCATCCTTTCTGCCCTAGGGCACTCTTCCTTTGGGCGTGTGAAGCCTTCATACAAACCCTGATTCAGATTTCCTTTAAACCTTAGCTTCCTTTCTTTTTATTAATTGCTATTTTAATTGATCCCTGATGCTTGCAGGATTTTCGAGGTATTTCTCACCTCCCCAAAGGAGGCTTTCCTTGCCTCCAGGATCATCCAAATCAGTCATCGAATTCAAGGGAACCGAGCTTCATCATCCAGGCTCCAATCAAAGTGCTGTGTGATCTCTTCATCAGAAGTTCTTCAAATCACTGATTGGTAATATCCTTTCCTTCTCTTGATATCTGATTTGTTAAAGATAAGCCATCCTAAACTGGAAGTTTCTCAATTCCTAGGTCCTGACTTTCATTATCTTGCATGAGTATGCCTGCGATCATGGCGATTCTTTGCATTGCTACTCTTTCTGCTAGTTCTTGCTTTATTTTGAGAATTTAGCCTACAAATTTAAATTATAAAAATCATAAAAAAATTAGTTTACTATTTTTCCTACATCTTTAGCAATCTTAGAGTCATCCCGCATCATTAGGGGTGCTCTATTTGGGTCGGCTTATGACTCTCTTTGGTGGCCAAAATCCAAACAGGGGCTCCCTCAGCAATCTCTTTCTTTTATTCCTTAGACTTGATCAGGTTGACTCTAGGTTTTTTTTTCTTAAGGTTACTCGATCCTCTTTTAACCTGGTCCTTAGGCTGAGTTGGACTGATTGTAAATTTCTTTCCATGGTGGTTAAAGGCACATGTATTGGTTCGATCATAAAGGGTGGCATCATGATCATAAAGCCAGGATCGACCTAGGATAATGCTACTGACGTCCATGGGAAGGACATCACACCAAATCTTTTCTTTGTATGACTGCAATTTAATCATGACTTGGCATCTAGACTTGATGGGTATGGAAGTTGAATCTATCCAGGAGACCTTATAAGGGTTGGGATGAGGAACTGGGGTCAATCCTAGGGATTTGACAGTACTTAAAGAAATGGCATTGACGTAGCTCCCACTATCAATTATGATCTTACACACCTTATCCCCTAACTTGACAAAGATTTGTAGGATATTAGTCCTACGCTAATCTTCTTGCACTATGTTTTGGATAAGGATGCATCTAACTAATCCTAAAAGGTCTTCAGACTCAAAAAATTCTTCCTCTCTCTCATATTCTTCCAATAGTTGATCTTCTACCTCATAGACTTCTCCTTCTAGTTCAGCAATGGGTTCTAGTTCATTTTCAGCTGGCTCTTCTTTGAGTAGGGCTTTAGAGGTGCACTAGCTAGCATAATGCCCTGATTTATGGCATCTAAAACATATGACTTGGGGATTGGGGTTCCTCCGGACTTCAATAGATTTACCATTATCCTCTCTATTGAAATGGGGTCGGCTCGGGTCGGGTCGGCTCGGACTGGGTCGGCTCGGGTTAGGTCAACTCGGGTCGGGTCAGCTCGGACTGGGTCGACTCGGGTAGACTTAACTATATCCTTGGTTACATCCTAGGATTTGACTAGGGTTCCTAAAGGGTTCAGGTCTACGATAGGTGGGTGTCCTTTGGAAACACTCACAATTTCTCGTAATTTGGTAAGCATGCTCCAAATCATTGACCTCTCTAAAGTAAAGTTCCCTCTGGTTATCTGGGTGTAGGCCAGCCCTAAACCTAGACAGGGTCACAGATGCTGATTCATCAACATTACATCACATGACATACTCATCAAACTTTGTGATGTATTCGGCCACACTCTTGCTCCCTTGACTCAAATTCTGCCATTGGTCCAATAATATCTGAATGTAAGTTAGTGGTAGGTACTTCTCCCTAAGCCTAGCTTTCATGTCCCACCAAGTTGTTATGGGTTCTTGTCCTCTTTGCCCTACCATCCTCTCAACACTATTCCAAAATAACCTAACCTGGCGAACCAACCTAAGTTTGGCGAATTTAAACTTCATCCTTTCCGTCATAGTGTACCAATTGAAGTATTGTTTTATGTCCTCCTCCCAATCTATGTACACTTTGGGAACTAGACTGCCACCGAAGGTAGGTGCTTCTAGCTTAATGCTTCTAATGGCCCACTCTTCATGGTCTATGATCTCCTGATTGGGTCTCCTAGGGTGGATCTCTTGGGCTGGGTTAGGATGTGGGACTCTCCTGGGTTCAGCCACTAAGGAAGGATCATGTTGAGGGTATTTCCTAGGATGGAAAGGTGACTCAGACTCAAGTTCAGAGGATGGTCTCTTGCTCTTCTCTAGGGCTCCAATTCTGATTTCAAACTCATCAAACCTTTTGTTCAACCTAGCTAAATGTTCAGTGATGACCTTTAATGGATTATTGTGGTCATTCTCCATGGGTTCACTTGATTGGGAGTGATGTGAGTGATAGGGGACTACTAACCTAATCGACATGCAACACACAATGAATGGTGCTACGGGTTTGCTAGACTTAGGAGTTTAATCACAATGAGTCAACGTAGAAGACACACAGCACAATCAACTAGCCCTTTCACCGGCCAGGTAAGAGGTGGGAGTGTGGGAGGTCCCCCTTGCTTTTGCAAGGATCCAATTAAAGAACCACAACACTGCTTAGGTCGTTTGATGCTAAACCTCTTGCCTTAGACACCAGCTTTTCGGTACCAATTGATGGATTGCATGCACTAGCTTTCCCAAAGTGGTTAAACCCGACTCGTGGGTGTCCCTAATCTATTAAGTTACTACTAGATTTTAGATTAGGTTTGGGTTCGAAATGCAAGGGTTGTTGTTTTTGGACTAAGAAAAGGTAATGACTTCCTACCCTTATCTTATGATATCGATGCCCTAAAGTTAATTATGAAAATGATGGCATATAAATGATCTAATGAAATATATCTAAGTTTTTTTTTGTGTTTTGAATTTTTGATGTATGATAGCAGAAAATAAGATGCTAGAAATAACAAAATATGAACCTAAATGCAAAATTAAACTATATGAAAAATGAAAGTGTGATGAGATAAACTTGCTGAAATTTCAGAACAGATTTGTTCTCGGGTAGTATTCCAGACTGTAGAAATTCTACAGACTGCAATAAAATCTAAGAAAATTCTAAAAAATACTTTCAAATATATAGAATCTAGAAAAATAAAACTCACAAAAATCAAAGGTCTTACATGTAGAAACAACTAAAATAACAAACTATGTACTGGGTTGCTAAATTTCTAAAGATGCTGAAATCAAAGATGCAAAACTTTTTTCTTAAGCATCTAAACCTATCTCCTTGTGTTCCCCTTCAAAGGTCAATCACATCGGCACCCCTACACTGATAGAAGTTCTCCCAGGGTGCCGAGGATCATGCGGCATGCAGAATTGACTTTCAAAATAAAATTTCATAGCATGATACCCTAACATGTATAACATGTATAGAAAACCCTAATTCCCAGGAACCCCTTGGGCAATTACAACTAATGAATCATCAAATAATAGTCAAGAAAAATACCTGGATTGCTGAAATCCAACTTTTTCTACAAGGCTCACAAGCGCAAGCCCTCCAACGGTGATCCACACAAAACTCAGACCAAGGAAGAACTCCTTCAAGTTGCTTGGAGAAGTGGAACTCTTTTGATAGCCTTTGGTCTATTGACCACTGTAGGATACCCTGTCCTACTGAAGGGCACTCAAAACACTGTCCTAAACTACTGTAGGATCTAGGATTACCCTCCTCTAGGATTCTACAGGCTTATGTCCTAAAACCAAGCCTTGTCCTAGTGTAGAAGAACTTGTCTTAACAAGACAAGTCTTGTCCTAAAACAAAGAGGGAGGGAGAAAGTGGAAGAACACTCTGACTCTCGAGAAAATAAAACACACAGACTCTCAGAAGACCGAAGTCCATATTTCTCATTTCACCGTACCCCTATTTATAATCCTAGATGGGGCATGAAATGCATCCCGACAATACTTATCAGATATGAAACATCATATATGATAAGACTCTTCGGGAATGGAGAGTCATATCTGTGTTCTTTCACTTACCAGATCAATCCCCATCGTACCATGTGTCAAATATCGGTTTCTAAGATAGGGAGACACCTCTTCTAATTTAAAGTAATGTGAGGCTTGAAGAGTTTCAGAGGCAGAAGGACTCCGCCCTCTGTTGTGCCTGCGCATATGAAGAAGCACCACTCTTCATGTGCGAGACACCTTTCACACCTCTTCAAGCCATCCCTTTAAACTTTAAAATGCTATTAGACTTATTAAGACCATGGGGATAAAATGAAGAGGTGTCTTTCTAATGAAACTCTTAGTGTCTCATCTACAGAAGGACTCTTAGTCCTTCTGCGCGCCACTTATTCTCCCGATGATGGGGGACAAGTGCGTAGGATCGTTGGTGAGCCTAGAAGTCACCTAGATTAGGGTACCACTATTTTTTTGGTATTTTTAAGGGTAAAGGGTGGCGAAGGAATAGTGGGGTTGGAAGACAGGATTTGGAACTCATGAACTTTGGGACTCACCCTAACAAAGAGACCTCTCACCTCTAGGGCATTACACCCTCCTCGATACTTGGAGGTGCTAGGATGAATTTCAAAGGTCACGAGGGGATAAAGAAGATGGAATGGGAAGGGAGATAACTAGGGCATCATGCCCATGCCCGAAGGCGAAGGATAGAAGAATCACTCTTCTAAAAAACTCAAATTTTTTCTTCAAAAACTTTTTTTTACAAAGGACTGAGGGTGGTATTTATAGACCTATCCAACCCTCATTTGAATTTGAATACAGGATAAAAAGATAGAAATGATTCAAATTCAAATACAAGATAGGATAAGATAAGCCTATCCATATCTAAATCTTAACCAACCAAATCATAATTCAAAATTCAAAAGATAAAGATATATCCTAAATAAATTTATTAAAATATGTGCTACTCTGAGATCAGTGCTGCTCCAAGATCGATGCTGATCTGGGATCGGTGTTGCTCCAGGATTAGTGCTGGCAATGTCCCCATCATTCTCCTGAGGTGGGGAAAACTCGACTCCATCGAGTCAGGTTAGCTCAGGATGCACATGACCAATGCAGACTTTGCATTCACGTTCGTGCGGGCTTCATCTTCAACACGGAATGCTGAATGGTGGAATAGGGGTTGTCTTCCGAGGAAGGGAGTCTGGCGAGCTTCGTCGGCAATGATGGTGGTGGTACTGGCGGTGGTCATCGGATCTTCTGGACGGGCCGAGGGATCTCTCCGAATGGGATAGAAGGAGGCAGATGATGAGGGGGACGGCGAAGTGGATCCATCGTCGAGGGCTTTTGTTCATAGCAATGGGGTCAGGGAGGTCCCTTGAATGAACCTGCTCTCCACTCCGAAGCAGCAGCACTCTCCATAGCCGCGGCAAATTGATTTTAGCGGTGGAGCGACTTCGAGGGCTTTCGGAGCACTCACTGCCCGATTGGGTGCAATGGGGTCGGAGCATCCGGATGTGGAGGCTTCGTGCAAAGAAGAACGACTGGGGGCAATGGACAAGCGGAGACCATGAAAGAGAAGCCGAAAGCCCGTGAATGGGAGAGAAGAGCCTCTCAATCATGTCGAAGCTAAGCGCCAGAGCAAGGAGAAGCTCAACCAAAGGTTTTATGCTCTCAGAGCCATGGTATTGAACATCTCTAAGATGGACAAGGCCTCTCTTCCCGGAGATGCCATAGCCTACATTACCAAACTCCAGAAGAATCTCGAGGAAATGGAAACTGAGAGGGAGCGGTGGCCGGAATCCAGATCGAGGCATGGGCAGGGTCCTGAGATCGATGTCCAGGCTGTGCATGATCAAGGCGAGCTTTAGGGTAGTCGACGTCGACGGCGGCTGCAGAGTTTGTCGGTGTCCTCGGCAGCTTCTGGGGCAGGGAGGAGATCCGATGGAGCCAGCACAGGCACGAAGAAAAGGGAGGAGTTCAGTCACTGGGCTTGGCATTGTCTAGGAACTAAGAAGATAGCTGGCGATGGCGTCCGAGGATGTCTCGGGCAGTGGCGATGTGGAAGATCTGAGAGATTTGGGGAGAAGGTCGATCACAGGCATAGGTGAGCATGATCGCGTCTGGTGTGGGCACCAAACTCAGAAGAAGACATCAGGGCTCCATCTGGATCTCTGATTGACCTTGTCCGAAGAATTAGGATTTTCTGGTTTTGTAATAAGGGTTGACCTGATCAACTCAATTTTGAGTCTGTAATTTTATCATTTCAATTTTTGTTGGGTCATGTTGACTCAGTCCAAGTCCAAGGCCCAGGTAGGTGTCATTCCCTTTGCCATAGGGCACCATATTTTCCAGCTACAAGTGGGTGCCACACTCCCTGCCACATCTCCATCCAGTGTACCTTGGTCCCCATGCCTCAAGTAAGCAGGTTCTTTTTCTTGCACCACTTGGGGGAGAAATCCATCAAGATACCTCAATCCAAGGAGAAGACAACTTCTTTCCAGATAAACCCAAGCTAGGATGGCAAGAATTTTTCTTGAAGAGAGGATCAAGGAGGTGCCCCACAATGTTCCATAAAAATCCAAGTTATAAAAGGGAAGAGAGCATGTCTTGGGGAGAAAATCAAGGAGGCACCCAAAAGTCTCCAAAAGTGCCAAAGCCATGAAAGGAAGAAGCCTAAACTTATGGAGCAAGACTAGGAGGTGTCCAAATGAGCCAAACCATGAAGGGAAAATCCTTGATTCATGGAGAGATACTAGGAGACACCCCCATAACCTGCCATTTGGAGCTGATTTTCAAGTTTTCTTGGAGTTTTTGGGCTGCCCACTCATGGAAGGAGTCTTGGAAGAAAATTTGATGCCTAAAGTGTGGGTTAGTCCTATTAGTCCCACATGGGAAATGTATAAAATTTTATTTCTTTGTTATGTCTATATATTCAACTCTATGTAACTCTTGAATTTAATGATGAATGAAATCAATTTCTTTGTGAGCAACTTTGTGTTTCTCTCTTCCGCACTTGTATTCCGGTGTTGAGCTCCGTGAGGGAGTAAATCCGGGTTCCCTAGGAACCTTGAGGAGGTGTGAGATCTCCAACCCCAAAACCCTAGCTTAGTCCACCCATCTCTACTCCACCACCACCAAACCCTAATTTTCCATCTTCATCCCACGACCCCTCTCTTCCACATCGAAGCCGGTCACCAGCATCCAGGTTCAGATCAATTGTTTCAACTACAGAGCCAGTTCAAATGAGAGTCAGATCAGTATCAAGATCTCCGGAACTTCTACATCCAACAATCTTCATTAAGTCCTCAGGTCAGTGTCTTTCTTTGAGTTTCTGGTTCTTCTTTTGTTCTTCTTCTTCTAGATCCTGAGTTCGAGAAGGAGGCCAACCTTGCCATAGGACTACAATCCGAGGATCCATTGCAAAGATACCCCGTCTCCAAGGATCCTGCAATCTGCTCGAGAGTGTCCTCCAATTGAAGCAACGAGAGATATCACTGCTAGGTAACAAGAACATTCCCTTCTCACTTTGTCTGTTTCGTTGAAACTCAGAGCAAACCCTAGATCTGGGGGTTTCTCAATCCCCGGCGATCTTACTTTTGAGTTACTCTGATAATCCACTCCTTTTAATTGTGCTCTCTATTATTTCTTAGTTTCTTTCAACATTAGTTTATCTTTCCTTTGAGTCAAAGTCGACTTCTGAAAATATATTAAATATATATATATATTAATTTTAATTTGCTTCCGCATTGCATCATCTCTTCTTTTGTTCTGCATCATTTTTGGTATCAGAGCTTTTGTTCTGCATCATTTTTGGTATCAGAGCCCTGTCTAGGGTTTCTATTTTGCTAGCTTGTTTTGAGTCTCTCTCTTTTTACTTTGTCTGCTCGAAGTAGACTCCCCAGGGCGTCCGGTCCTAGGAATGAAGCGAGGTGCAAACCTTCTCTTCCCATTCCACGGGGTGTTCCTAGGGCGTGTAGGGGATCCGCTGGGTTACAACTTCGTAGCAGGAATTGTAAACGGGGGAAGCGTTCTGTTTTCAGTCTGTAACTACCTTGTTGTAGGAATTGTTTCTCATTGTAGATAACTCCAAATTATATGATTTTTATTTTTCTGGAACAAATATAATTGAAAATATTTTACATAATTTTACTGTAATTTATTGATTTCTGTGAAATTTCTGAGAGTTAAATTATAGCAATTCTATTTCTGTGTTTCTGCAATTCAGTTTTTTTGAGTGATCATCTCCTAATTCATCTTAAGGGCAATTGAGCATCTAAGATAAGGGGAGGAGTTGATAACCTCTCCTTAGCCCAAAACCACCACCCATTCATTCGATCCTAAGCCTAATTTTAAAATTTATTAGACTTAATTTGCCCTAGTGGGCTAGGGACACCAACAAGTCGGGTCTAGGCTAATGTTGAGTCAGTTTGTCTAGTTACTCTGTGTGTGCTTTGTACTCAGTGTCTAGAATGGTGGTTTAGGGATTCTATCCCGAAGGGCTTGTGTGCTGGTCCGCCTACCTGGCCAATCTCTGATTGGTGTCTAGGATTGGCAATTAGGGACCTAACACTCCCCTTACACCTGCCTGGCTGAGTCCCGAGTTACTACAGGCTAGCTTGCCACTCTGAATGGGCATCTAGTTTGGGCTCTAGGTCTAGTTAGCCCATAGTTGTTTCAGTCGAGTCTCATTTGGTGTGCTTGCTTGCATCATCATGTCCACCCGCAACGAAGTACCCTACCAACCTGGTCAAACCCAACCTGATTTAGAGGCCATGATTAGAACTCTTACCGAAAGTATGACCAAATTGAGTCAGGATATGAATGAGGGTTTTGCCTAGTTTAGAGACCGAGCCCAGGGACTTGAGAAACGTAGACATCAAAATTGGACCCCTGATCCAAAATTTAATAGGCCCCAACCTCACCCATGCCAGGAGCCTAGGAGGACCTTCTACCGTGATCCCGAGCATAACCCTAGGAGCCTATATCCATACTTGGTTGACTCAGAAAAGGGACCTGTTAGGAACACCAAACCTTATGCACCCACTTTTGATGGAAGACAAGAGACATATATTAAGTGGGAAGAACAAATGGATCGGTATTTTGAGTGCACTAACATATCGAAATTAGGACAAATTAGGTTGGCCAAAACCAAGTTCACCAAACATGCTAGGTCGCATTGGTATGCTATTGAGCATGAGTGTTATCAAAAAAAAGAGGAAATATATACTTGGAGAGATATGAGAAGTAAGTTGAGAGATAGATACCTAGGTAGATCCTATGAGAAAAGACTTTTAGACCAATGGTACCAATTACGACAAGGTAATAGGCCTGTGTCTAAATATATCGAGGACTTCCAGTGGTACGACATGAAATGCAATACCATTGAGACCGAAGCTCATATCACATTGAGGTTTAGGGTTGGGTTACACCCAGACATTTATAGGAAGCTATGCCTTGAAATAACCAATAAGTTAGACCGAGCCTACCAAGAAGCCCAAGACTATGAGTGGTCTTTAAGATATAACCAATCAAGTACTTTGGACTTAAAGCCAACCTCTACCAACTTGAGTCAAGTTCCGATTGATCCGACACCCGTAGTGAACCAGACTTTTGTTTGTCAATTCCCACTTGTGTCACCTCTTGACCAGAAGGATAACACTGAGAAGGAGTTAGGCATGGCCATCCCAAAATTAGTTGACCTGACCAGAGCCGTACTTAAAGAGGAATCAAAGGAGAATAGATTAGAACATTTCAGTGAGATTGAGGAAGAAATATATGAGCCTGACATAAGTTTGATAAATGAATATGAAGAAGAAGAATTTGAGGATATCTCTCCCGATAATTCAATTAACCAACTCCTACCTAATGGGGTTATTGAGGGGACCCCTGCCACTCAAGGAATTCAGGAGCTAACCCTAAGAGAAGACCCTTTTGAGGAAGTTCAGGAAGAGGAAATTATACCAAATGAAAGTTTAAGTGAGAATACCCCTAAACTCATTGAGGAATCCAAAGAAGACACCCCTGAGTCAAATCTGGTAGAGAAGTGTGAAGAAGGAAGGGGTTCACAAGAATTGCCCATTGAGAAGGTCCAAGAACAAGAAAAAGACAGTAGCTTAGAGGACTTTTTAGATAAACATTCCAAAGACCTTCCTGATAACCTTCCACCTTCTAGGAGCACCCAGCCTATCCTAGAACTTGCACTTGTAGACCCTCCTAGAGCAAATCATGAGGTTTGGATGAGTGCACCTATAGAACAATGTCGTCATTTTAAGGTCGTCATGAATAACCAAGGTATGTTTCTTGTTTCCTATAAGCCACCTCAAAACTCTGATTCTTATTTCCTACCCTTCCCTGAATCTTCTCATGTTTCTAGAGCTATGGGATTACACTTTACTGAGATTTCTAGGTTGCAAGACTCCTTAGAACCTATTAGGTTTGCCACCTACTTCTGGAAGACCTTATGGCACCTACTAGGCATCCATAATAAGTTTTCATGCTCTGCATGCCCTCCTCTGACCCAAGGTCAAACTTAGAGAGCCTTAGTTTATTAGGTTTAGACCTAGGGTTCTTTTGGAATGAAGTCCATTCTTTAGGAATGCATCATCAGTCTAGTTTAGATTTTCTTGACCCTTTACTAGGCTTTGGCTCAGATTTTGGTTTGATTGAGAGCACCAGGAATTGGGATTTGTATTTTGTCCAGGGCTGAAATTGCATTCAATGTTTCGATCAATAGGTCTATAGGCTAGAGTCCCTTTGAAATTGTTCATGAATACAAGCCTCACACACCACTTGATCTGATTTCACTATTAGCCCACACACATAAGTCTCTTGATGCACTTCAATATCATGTAAAGGACTTGCATAAAGAAATTCATGCCAAAATAACTTTAAGTAATGAAACTTATAAGAAGTTGGCTGATTCTCAAGGACAAGTCAAAACTTTTGTTGAGAAAAACTATGTAATGATTAGGTTAAGGCCTGAGCAGTTTTCTCCTGGAACCGTTAGAAAGTTACATGCTAGAAGAGCTGGACCATTTAGAGTAGTGAAGAGAGTAGGATCCAATGCCTATGTGCTCGAGTTACCTCCAGAACTAGGCAATAGCTCTACTTTCAACATTACAGACCTAGTAGAGTACAGGGAGCCAGCTGTGATTCCCAGTGAGCCTTTTAAACCTAATCCTGTTATTGAGAGGGATCCCGATCCTGTGTGTCCACCAACAAACTGGCCTGTGAGGAAAGAGCAGATTGAAAAGATCCTGGATGATCAGGTTATCTCTACTCGTAATCGAGGATACCAAAGATACCTGGTCCACTGGCAAGGAAGGCCAGACTCTGATGACTCTTGGATCTCCCGAGAAGAACTACAAGATTTGGATCCAGACCTCTTGGAGAGATACCAGAGCCAACTTGAGCCTTACTCGATAAGGTCGAGTTCCTCCCATCCCGGGAGAATTGGTGCGGGCACCAGACTCAGAAGAAGACTTCAGGGCTCCATCTGGATCTCTAATTGACCTTGCCCGAAGAATTAGGGTTTTCTGGTTTTGTAATAAGGGTTGACCTGATCAACTCAATTTTGAGTCTGTAATTTTATCATTTCAATTTTTGTTGGGTCATGTTGACTCAGTCCAAGTCCAAGGCCCAGGTAGGTGTCATTCCCTTTGCCATAGGGCACCATATTTTCCAGCTACAAGTGGGTGCCACACTCCCTGCCACATCTCCATCCAGTGTACCTTGGTCCCCACGCCTCAAGTAAGCAGGTTCTTTTTCTTGCACTACTTGGGGGAGAAATCCATCAAGATACCTCAATCCAAGGAGAAGACAACTTCTTTCCAGATAAACCCAAGCTAGGATGGCAAGAATTTTTCTTGAAGAGAGGATCAAGGAGGTGCCCCACAATGTTCCATAAAAATCCAAGTTATAAAAGGGAAGAGAGCATGTCTTGGGGAGAAAATCAAGGAGGCACCCAAAAGTCTCCAAAAGTGCCAAAGCCATGAAAGGAAGAAGCCTAAACTTGTGGAGCAAGGCTAGGAGGTGTCCAAATGAGCCAAACCATGAAGGGAAAATCTTTGATTCATGGAGAGATACTAGGAGACACCCCCATAACCTGCCATTTGGAGCTGATTTTCAAGTTTTCTTGGAGTTTTTGGGCTGCCCACTCATGGAAGGAGTCTTGGGAAGAAAATTTGATGCCTAAAGTGTGGGTTAGTCCTATTAGTCCCACATGGGAAATGTATAAAATTTTATTTCTTTGTTATGTCTATATATTCAACTCTATGTAACTCTTGAATTTAATGATGAATGAAATCAATTTCTTTGTGAGCAACTTTGTGTTTCTCTCTTCCGTACTTGCATTCCGGTGTTGAGCTCCGTGAGGGAGTAAATCCAGGTTCCCTAGGAACCTTGAGGAGGTGTGAGATCTCCAACCCCAAAACCCTAGCTTAGTCCACCCATCTCTACTCCACCACCACCAAACCCTAATTTTCCATCTTCATCCCACGGCCCCTCTCTTCCACATCGAAGCCGGTCACCAGCATCCAGGTTCAGATCAATTGTTTCAACTACAGAGCTAGTTCAAATGAGAGTCAGATCAGTATCAAGATCTCCGGAACTTCTACATCCAACAATCTTCATTAAGTCCTCAGGTCAGTGTCTTTCTTTGAGTTTCTGGTTCTTCTTTTATTCTTCTTCTTCTAGATCCTGAGTTCGAGAAGGAGGCCAACCTTGCCATAGGACTACAATCCGAGGATCCATTGCGAAGATACCCCGTCTCCAAGGATCCTACAATCTGCTCGAGAGTGTCCTCCAATTGAAGCAACGATAGATATCACTGCTAGGTAACAAGAACCTTCCCTTCTCACTTTGCCTGTTTCGTTGAAACTCAGAGCAAACCCTAGATCTGGGGATTTCTCAATCCCCAGCGATCCTACTTTTGAGTTACTCTGATAATCCACTCCTTTTAATTGTGCTCTCTGTCATTTCTTAGTTTCTTTCAACATTAGTTTATCTTTCCTTTGAGTCAAAGTCGACTTCTGAAAATATATTAAAAAAAATATATATTAATTTTAATTTGCTTCCGCATCGCATCATCTCTTCTTTTGTTCTGCATCATTTTTGGTATCAGAGCTTTTGTTCTGCATCAGTGTCGGCCATCTGGCACTCACTGATCAGTCTTGTTCTCCGAGCTGGAGGAGTTGTCGATGATGGTGACCGGGATGCGATCGGGGTAGTAGTCGGTTGGAAGGCGGGTAGGGGGCAGGACGTGGGGAACGTTCTTGGGGGAGGTCTCGATGGCTACAGAGATGATGGGACTGGACCTGCCGGTGCCAGGGTCACCGATGGCGAGGATGCGGACGCTAGTGCAACCGCCAACGATCGCGATGTTGTTCTCCATATGAGGAAGGGGAGAAGGGGGCGTCGATCGCTGGTGCGCGGACGGAGGGTTGGGCGGAGACTCAGCCATAATGGATCTGGGGCTGAAATCGGTGCCAGGGGTTCGTCGACTGATGGAGGATCCGGTGGAGGCACCGGTCCGAGGAACTTTGGTTGCAAAGAAAGATGGTGGCTGTGAGTAGTGGAGCAAGAACAGGAAAGATGGAGAACGGCGAAACCGATGGGGAAATCTAGGTCCGGGGGAATCTAAGTTTGGGAAAGAAACGTACCCTAATCTGATCTAAAGCTCTGATACCAAAAATGATGGGGGACAAGTGCATAGGATCGTTGGTGATCCTAGAAGTCACCTAGATTAGGGTACCACTATTTTTTTGATATTTTTAAGGATAAAGGGTGGCGAAGGAATAGTGGGGTTGGAAGACAGGATTTGGAACTCATGAACTTTGGGACTCACCCTAACGAAGAGACCTCTCACCTCTAGGGCATTACACCCTCCTCGATACTTGGAGGCACTAGGATGAATTTCAAAGGTCATGAGGGGATAAAGAAGATGGAATGGGAAGTGGTATAACTAGGACATCATGCCCATGCCCGAAGGCGAAGGACAGAAGAATCACTCTTCTAAAAAACTCAAGTTTTTTCTCCAAAAACTTTTTTTTACAAAGGACTGAGGGTGGTATTTATAGACCTGTCCAACCCTCATTTGAATCTGAATACAGGATAAAAAGATAGAAATTATTCAAATTCAAACACAAGATAGGATAAGATAAGCCTATCCATATCTAAATCCTAACCAACCAAATCATAATTCAAAATTCAAAAGATAAAGATATATCCTAAATAAATTTATTGAAATATGTGCTGCTCCAAGATCAATGCTGCTTCGAGATCGGTGCTACTTCGGGATCGGTGCTGCTCTAGGATTAGTGCTGGCAATGTCCCCATCACCCGAGTGCGCCAAAAGGCGCCAATAGTCTTTCCCTTTCCATTTAGTCCACCCAAAGTATCAAATTAACTTGGTCAAACATATTCAATATGGGTGTCATTGGAAAGGGCATCAAATAAGCTTTCTGACCATATATTTTATTTTCATATCAGAAGTCTATAGGCCCTTCTGCGCCCTTTTGAAGTTAAGGTATCATTTAGGTACCAAGAGTCTCATGCCATTGGGACTCTTCATATATGGCACCTAAAATGCCCTTAAGTCCAAATTAAAATCAGATTAAGCTCTGATTTGGCTAGCCCCACTTAGGACTCAACCTAATCTAGGTTTCCCATAATTAGGTTAGCCCAATTAGCAAGCAGCCGAACCCAATCCAATTGGGTTAGGAATTAGGTTAACCTACATATGCTAATATGTAATCCGGCTAACCAATTAGGATCCTATGACCCTAATTAAATCATGAATAACTTTCTTGGCCAAGTCTCTATTGTGTGTGACCCATTGGGTTCCACATCTAGCTAGCAGTAGGTTTAGGTTTGAGCCGATTCGATCCGATCGAACTCGATTGACCTAATTAGGTCAAATTGGCTCACCTAATTGTCCAATTCAAATCACACATCGAATTGACTTATGAAACCAAATCAATTGGTTCATGAAAACCTATAAAACAAGATTGACGTCTAGCAACATATCATTCCTACTTGAAAGATGAAGAATTTGATGAAAAATATCAAAATACCCTTCAGTAGTAAGTTACCATGCAATTCAATCTTTCAATCTCCCATTATATCGATTAAGTGATAGGTATGGATAGATGTCAAACCCTAACACTTAATCATATCAAATCTTAGCTTGATCATGAGGACTTAGCTGATGACTGATTAGATTCCCCTAATCTCATCCTGCTTTGATCAAAGGCTCCTTGAGTCACTCATCGAAGAGATTGCATGGGATAACAATTCCTCTTACTAGGAATGATCGATTCATTGTTGGTCCACTCACATCCTTCGTACACTTTCCACCATACCCAGAACACCCCGTACATGTCGCAATGGCATGAATGAGTATGAACCAAAGTATGGCTTAGTGTGCACAATGAACCATGGTGACCTCAGGTCTAAATATCACATGCACAACTTCTACTCTGGGATCTATCTTTTGACAAATAGTAAGACTTCCATAAGATAATCCCGGTGTAGATCAGTCAAGTGTACTCATACCTGATGAGCATCCTTATCCTAGTATTAGTGTCTCTACACAAGTGGTTGTGAGATCAACCACCCTCATCAACTGAGCATACATAGGATAAGCTAGTCTTTTCGGATTCATCAATCCCCGAATCAATGGTCCAACAGCTAGGAACATTCTAGATTAGGATTTATAGAAAATTAGGTCTAACTGTTATGAACTCCATCATAACCCTAATTCCATTGCCCTACTCTATGGGGTTCATCATAATCAATAAAAACATGACACAGTAGTATATGATAAATCAAATGCCTTTATTAATATGAAAGTATGTCATACATGAGTTGGAAGTTTACAAAAAGGCCCTCATAATGATTGGCTTTTAGGGCACTTTTCTATCAAACTCCCACTTGCACTAAAGCCAATCTCCCTTGTATTTTATGCCCATACAATCTATGTGATGATCTAACTGCTGCTTGGCTAAAGCTTTAGTTAATGGATCTGCTATATTGTTCTTTGTGTCAACTCGTTCAATGATGACATCTAGTCTTTCAATAATCTCTCGAACGAGGTGGAACCATCTTTGAATGTACTTAGACTTGTGATGAGACCTCGGTTCCTTAGCTTGTGCAACAGCCCTAGTGTTATCACAGTATAATGGCACTGGTTGTTGTACATCTGGAAACACACCCAATTCCATGATGAATTTCTTCATCCAGACATCTTCCTTCGTGGCTTCACTAGCAGCTATGTACTTTGCCTCAGTGACTGAGTCAGCTATTGTTGGCTGCTTTGTACTCTTCCAACTCACTGCACCACCATTCAGGATAAAGACATACCCCGATGTGGATTTGTTATCATCTGGATCTAATTGAAAACTAGAATCTGTATATCCTTCTAGTTTCAACTCAGATCCTTCATATATTAGAAAAATATCTTTAGTCCTTCTCAGGTACTTAAGAATATTTTTCATAGCTCTCCAATGATCCTCTCCTGGATCTTCCTGAAACCTGCTCACTATGCCCAAGGCATATGCAACATCAGGTCTGATACATAACATGGCATACATTATCGATCCTACAACCGAAGCATAAGGAATCATAGCCATCCTCTCTCTTTCTTTTGATGTCTTAGGAGACATTTTCTTAGAGAGATGTATGCCTTGGCTTATAGGTAAGTAACCTTTCTTACTTTCATCCATGTTGAATCTCTTCAACACTAAGTCAATGTACCTGGATTGGGATAAGCCTAACATCCTTTTGGATCTATCTCTATAGATCCTTATACCCAGTATATAGGATGCTTCTCCCAAATCGTTCATGGAAAATTTTGATGATAGCCAAGTTTTAACTAACTGTAACATTGGGATATCATTTCCAATGATCAGTATGTCATCCATATATAAAACCAAGAAAATAAGTGCACTCCCACTTGTCTTCTTGTACACACATGGTTCATCTATATTTTTGATAAAACCAAATCCTTTGATTATTTCATCAAAATGGATGTTCCGACTCCTCGATGCTTGCTTAAGTCCATAAATAGACTTCTTTAATTTGCATACCTGGTTTGGTCTCCCACTTGAGACAAAACCTTCTGGCTGTGACATGTAGACTTCTTCCTCAAGGTTTCCATTGAGGAAAGCAGTCTTTACATTCATTTGCCAGATATCATAGTCATGGTACGCTGCTATTGCAAGCAATATCCGAATGGACTTGAGCATGGCTACTGGAGAAAAAGTTTCATCATAGTCTATACCATGCTTTTGTCTGAAACCTTTTGCTACCAGTCTAGCCTTGTAGGTCTCAACTTGACAATCTTCTCCAATCTTCTTCTTGAAGATCCATTTACATCCAATTGGGTTAATTCCTTCAGGTGGATCTACTAGAGTCCAAACCTCATTGGAATACATAGAGTCCATTTCATATTTCATGGCACCAAGCCATTTGTCCAAGTCTTTACTCTCGACAGCTTTTGAATAGGTCACAAGATCATCATCCTGTATGATACTAGCTTCATTGTCATCCCCGATAACAAAGCCATATCTGAGAGGTGCTCCCTGCACCCTCTCTGACCTTCAGAGAGGAGGTGTGTATTGTGGTTGTTCTTGATCTATAAGAACCTCTGGTTGAGGAACTTCACTTGAAGGCTCATTGGTTTGTTGGTTCTGTTCTTCATATAACTCAAGTGAAGAACCACTACATCCTTCTTGGATAAACTCTTGTTCCAAGAATGTAGCATGCCTACTGATAATTATATTTTGTTCAGTAGCATTATAAAAAAGGTATCCCATACCTACTTTTTGATGGGGGATGGGGGACAGGGGTAGGATCGTTGGTGACCCTAGAAGTCACCTAGATTAGGGTACCACTATTTTTTTGAATTTTTTTTGTAAGGGGTGGTGAAGGATATAATGGGGTTGGAAGACAGGGTTTGGAACTCATGGACTTTGGGACTCACCCTAACGAAGAGACCTATCACCTCTAGGGCATTACACCCTCCTCGATACTTGGAGGTGCTAGGATGAATCTCAAATGTCAAGAGGGGATAAAGAAGATGGAATGGGAAGGGGTTTAACTAGGGCATCACGCCCATGCCCGAAGGCGAAGGCAAGAAGAATCACTTTTCTAAAAACTCAAAAAAAATTTTTCTCAAAAATTTTTTTTTCTTACAAAGGATTGAGGGTGGTATTTATAGACCTGTCCAACCCTTATTTGAATTTGAATATATGATAAAAAGATAGAAATGATTCAAATTCAAACACAAGATATGATAAGATAAGTCTATCCATATCTCAATCATAACCAACAAAATCCTAATTCAAATTTCAAATAAAAGATAAATCCTAAATTTATTCTAGATATGCTCCGAGATTCGCATGGCTCCAAGATTCGTGCTTGCTCTGGGATCCATGCTGGTGAGGTCCCCATCATTCCCTTGAGGTGGGGAGAACTCGACTCCGTCGAGTCAGGGTCAGAATCCAGCTTCAAGAGATTATTATTTTTATTTATTATTATTTTTAATTTTTTATTCTCCTCTACTTTAAAATTTGTGTAGCTTTGAAAATTGTGCAGCTTTGAGATATGTGCCTTCTTTGAGATCCGTGTAACTCCAAAATTATGCAACTTTGAGAACCGTGCAGGATGTGAAGTCGGCAACAGGGGCAGAAGTTGCCTTCATGATCGTGTGCTGGAGCTTCTTCTTCTCCCTTCTCCATGGATCGTAATCTGGAACAAGGGAGCCTCGTAGAGGGCAGTCCGGCGGGCATTCGCCGGTGGCGGCGCTGGGGCGGAGATGGCGGCTGATGAGGAACTAATTTGCATGCAATTTTTTTATATGTTTTATATGTGGGGTTGAGTGATTAATTCCCAAATTTCAGATTAAAATATGTTGTAAGGAATTTTATATGAATTTTAGAAGATCAGCATGCAGATTAGGACCTAGAAAAGTAGAAAAGAAGGATCGCCGGGGCTGAGAAGCCTCGGTTAGGGCAAGTTCTCCTACAATAAAACTACTGGAGGTAGAGGGATGTACCTGACAATGTCTGTGAAGATCGCAGCAAAAGGGTCTCTCGTTCCTCGACGGATGCGGCCTGGAAAATCGAGCCAAAGACCCGCGGATACCCGGCTTTCTGCTCGGTGATCCGATTGAGGCTTGGCTGGAGTCGTTGGATTCGTAGGAACTCAGGGACCTACAAACGACCTGTCAGGGATTAGAAAACTCACAAAGGAACAAGAAAGCAAAGGGAAAACAGCAAGGGAAGGCTTCTTTTGGAGTGGGCGTCCAGGGATCTGAGATGCTTGTTGGCAGCAGGAAGATGATTGCAGCACTGGGAAGAAAAACTCTCGCAAACCCCTTTATGCACACAGCAGGGTATCACACAACTCAATAGAAGAACTCAAGGTTTTCATTCATCAAAAATTAGGGTTTCATACAAGAGGCTAGGGTCCCTTAAATAGACCCTTAACCTTGGGCTCCAAGTAAGGGCACATTAGTCTTTACATGAGAATCCTTTTCCCTCTCAAACCCTAGCTAGAAAATAAGGAAACATTAGGTAGAAAAATCCCTAAAATTTCTCTTGACTTGGACAACACTCCAAGGACACCTAGGGGGACGTGTTGGGCTTCTAAGAGCAGCAAGGGGCCGGCCCAAAGGGGCCCGGGTGCATGGGTTTGGGCCTCTGGAAGCTGGGATGGCCTGGTAGCCAGGTAGCAGGAATATTCCCTGGTATCTTGCTTCTTAGGGGCTTGGGCTTGGCGCCTGGGCTTGATTTCTTTGGGCTAGGATGCAGATGGACCTCTAAAATCATGGATGCCTTGGTCTATGAATATATTTTGCCATCTGGAAGGAAATCTGGGCATCTAGAGGGCATCTGCAAGGAATCAGGGTTTCTGATTTTCCTCTTGGGGTCTTCAAATCTTCAAGCTGGGTTGGACTTGGGCTAAACTTCCATGTCTTCAATCTGATTGGACTTGGTCTTTACTTGTATGATGTGGTCTTGAGTCTTCAATATGGTTGAATAGGACTCAAAAAAAATAAAATTAGCTCGACATGAGCTGACTAACACTGGACTGAACTAGCTCAACATGAGCTAAATAATTACAAGACTTAAATGAAACAACTCAGCTGGACTAAGCTTTATTACAGTGGACTCGAATGTTATTTAAGTAATCCA
Source organism: Areca catechu (assembly GCA_021397845.1). Classification (NCBI taxonomy): domain Eukaryota; kingdom Viridiplantae; phylum Streptophyta; class Magnoliopsida; order Arecales; family Arecaceae; genus Areca; species Areca catechu. The sequence goes on from CM038050.1 coordinate 61,379,172, forward strand.
CAGAGGGTTGAGAAGCCTCTGCCTTATTCTGGTGCCTTTGGTGTCCGCACCAGTGGCTCGAATGGCGGTGGTCATCGAATCTTCTAGACGGGGAAGGCAGAGGCTTAGGTGGCTATGGAGGCTCCGATCCGAGGAGCTTTGGCCATAGAGGAAGAAGACGGTCGCGAGCTCAACTAGCACAGGGTGGAGGGGATGGCTTTCAGGGAGCAATCCGGTGGGTGATGGAATTGGTGACCAGACGATGGAGGAAAGGGCTTTGCCAGAGACCGCAGTGGTTGCGACAGCAGGGGCGTCAGCGGACCTGTGGCACAAGGAGGCTTGCAGGGAGGCTTCAGACAGGATCTCCACCGGTGTTCTCGAAGGAGCCGTCGCCGGAGAAGGGGCGGCACGGAGATCTGGACTGGAGGATGAAGCTGCTTCCGTTCGGTTGCAGGCTATGGAGGTGGTCGGCTTCTTCATGGAGCATTGCGGGGTGGAGCAGGGAAGGCAGTCCGGTCGGGACGGGTGGACTTGGATGGGTGAAGGTCGGGCGAAGGCTCATCGATGGATCCCCAATCATTGGTTGCTGGCGATGGAGGTGGTGCCGGCATTCCCTGTTGGAGGTGGAGGAATGGGGCTTCGGGCAGTAGCATCGGTGAGCTTGATCCCGCGGGAGGCGAGGACACCGAGCTTGGTAAGGGCAATTGCCCTGGCGATGGGTGTTCGCGGCAGCAAGGAGATGGGCGGAGCATCTGGAATATGTGGCTGTCGGCGACTCCGGGTGGCAGACTAGGTCTCCGGCGGAAAAGAGAGAAGGACCTCAAGGACGTGGAGTGGGGCAGGTGGAAGCGAGGGATCGCCGACCCTGGGATCCGGTGAAGGGAGATGAGGGGGACGCGGCAGTGGCGGCGGGCTCGATGCAGTGGCCTCGGGCGGGATGGCGGAGGTGGCGACTTCAGCATCCTTGATCTTTTGCTTGGGAGGAGAGCGATCGGAAGGCTCTGGATGAAGGATCGTGGCAGCTGCATGCGAGGGAATATGAGGGGCTCGACACGGTGGCCTTGTGCGGGACAGCGGAGGTGACAACTTCTTCTTCCCCGGTCGGTGACTAGGAGGGGAGGAGACGACAGGGGCATTGGGTGGGACGGGGATGAGGTCCTCGTCGATGGGGAGGAGGGGTTCGTCGGTGGCAGCACGGTGTTGGTGGGGTGTGGGATGAGTCACGGAAGGGAAGGCTCTGGTTGGAGAACTGTTTTTTTTTTTTTTTTGAATTGGGAAGGGTGGGACGGCTGGTAAGAGAAAATTTGGAAAGATACTAATGTACCCTAATTTTTCTAGCTCTGATACCAAAATTGATGGGGGACAGGGATAGGATCGTTGGTGAGCCTAGAAGTCACCTAGATTAGGGTACCACTATTTTTTTGAATTTTTTTTGTAAGGGGTGGTGAAGGATATAATGGGGCTAGAAGACAAGGTTTGGAACTCATGGACTTTGGGACTCACCCTAACGAAGAGACCTCTCACCTCTAGGGCATTACACCCTCCTCGATACTTGGAGGCGCTAGGATGAATCTCAAAGGTCAAGAGGGGATAAAGAACATCAATGGGAAGAGGGATAACTAGGGCATCACGCCTATGCCCTAAGGCGAAGGCAAGAAGAATCACTCTTCTAAAAACTCAAAATTCTTTTTTCTCAAAAAAAAATTTTTTCTTACAAAGGACTGAGGGTGGTATTTATAGACCTGTCCAACCCTCATTTGAATTTGAATACATGATAAAAAAATAGAGATGATTCAAATTCAAACACAAGATAGGATAAGATAAGCCTATCCATATCTCAATCATAACCAACAAAATATTAATTCAAATTTCAAATAAAAGATAAATCCTAAATTTATTCTGGATATGCTCCGAGATTCGCATGGCTCCAAAATTGGTGCTTGCTCTGGGATCCATGCTGGTGAGGTCCCCATCACTTTTGGGTAACCAACAAATCTACACTTGTTAGCTCTAGCACTTAACTTATGTCCAAAGTTATTCTTGACATAAGCATGACAACCCCAAATCTTCAAATACTTAAGACTTGGTCTTTTGCCATTCCATAACTCATATAGAGTGCTAGTTACTGACTTAGATGGAACCCTGTTTAATATATGCGCTGCAGTCTCCAGGGCATGTCCCCAAAAGAAAATGGGAAGATTTATGAAGCTCATCATTGACCTCAGCATGTCCAATAAGGTACGATTTCTTCTTTTTGCCACTCCATTTAACTGGGGTGTATATGGAGGGGTCCATTCAAAAATAATGTCTTTGTCTTTTAAATGTTTAGGAACTCACTAGATAAGTATTCTCCTCCATGATCAGACTGAAAAGCTTTAATACTAAGTCCAGTTTGTTTTTCAACCATACTCTGATATTCTTTAAACTTATCAAAGGCTTCGGACTTGTGTTTCATAAGATACACATGACCGTACCTTCATAAATCATCAATAAAAGTGATGAAATAAGAATATCCTCCTCTAGCCTGAGTTGACATAGGTCCACATACATCAGTATTTACTAGACCTAACAATTCAGTTGCCCTTTCTCCATGTCTAGTGAATGGAGACTTGGTCATTTTTCCTTTGAGATAAGATTTACAAGTTCCTAATGATTGGAAATCATTAGAGTCAAAGTAATTATCTTTGACCAACTTGTTTATTCTTGACTCACTGATATGACCCAATCAGTAGTGCCAGAGATATGTGACATTATCATTATCTCTTTTCCTCTTCTTATTATCAATAAGAAAAATATTATCATTGAGTTGTAAAGTTAGAAGACCATTTACAAAAGACCCATATCCAAATATTTTATTATTATGAAGAATAGAGTAGCCACTGCTCTTTACACTTATTTCATATCCCTGTTGTAATAACAAGGGTATAGAAATAATATTTCTAATAATATCTGGTACATAGAAGCATTCTTCTATCTTTATTACATCACCCGAAGGTAATAAAAAAAGATAGGTACCCACAGCTTAAGTATGTATGGCTTCACCACTTTCTCCATGCAGCTTAAAGTCAACCTTCTTCAATCTTCTAATTATGTGGAGTCCCTGCAACGAATTGTATATATGAAATCCACATGTGGTATCCAATACCCATGAATTAGAAGTGGAAGCACTCAATGATAAATTAGTTTGTATCATGTACAAACCTTTAGTTGCTCTACTTGCATCTTGCTTCACACTTGCAAGGTAAACCTTGCAGTTCTTCTTCTAATGCTCAGTCTTGCCACAATGGAAATAGGCTCCATCAGCCTTCTTAGCTTTCTTGTTCTTCATCTGGATGCTTTTCCTAGGGTTGGATTTTCTCTTCATTGCCTGCTTCTTTCTATCAACAAGAAGCACATGAGCCTTATCTCCTTTAGAGTGGCTCTCAGCTATCTTAAGCATGTTGAGTAGCTATGGCAATGAAATGTTCAGTTTTCTCATATGGTAGTTGAGAACAAACTGAGAGAATGAATCTGGGAGTGATTACAGGATCAAGTCCTGATTGAGTTTACCATCCATGACAAATCCTAATTGACCCAATCGAGTGATCAAGTCAATCATTTTCAGCACATGGGTTTGCACAAGTGAACCCTCATTCATTCGAGCACGGAACAACTGCTTCGATATCTCGTATCGAGCAGCCCTATTTTGCTCTCCATATAGCTCATTTAAATTAAGTAATATGGATTGAGGTTCCATGCCTTCATGTTGCCTCTGGAGCTCGTTGCTCATTGAGGCCAACATGATGCATCTGACAGTTGTACTGTCATTTTGCCACATCCTGTATATGGCAATATCCTCCTCTAATGCATCCTCTCTGGTGCGGGCACCAGACTCAGAAGAAGACTTCAGGGCTCCAACTGGATCTCTGATTGACCTTGCCCGAAGAATTAGGGTTTTTCTGGTTTTGTAATAAGGGTTGACCTGATCAACTCAATTTTGAGTCTATAATTTTATCATTTCAATTTTTGTTGGGTCATGTTGACTCAGTCCAAGTCCAAGGCCCAGGTAGGTGTCATTTCCTTTGCCATAGGGCACCACATTTTCCAGCTACAAGTGGGTGCCACACTCCCTGCCACATCTCCATCCAGTGTACCTTGGTCCCCACGCCTCAAGTAAGCAGGTTCTTTTTTCTTGCACCACTTGGGGGAGAAATCCATCAAGATACCTCAATCCAAGGAGGAGCCAACTTCTTTCTAGATAAACCCAAGCCAGGATGGCAAGAATTTTTCTTGAAGAGAGGATCAAGGAGGTGCCCCACAATGTTCCATAAAAATCCAAGTTATAAAAGGGAAGAGAGCATGTATTGGGGAGAAAATCAAGGAGGCACCCAAAAGTTTCCAAAAGTGCCAAAGCCATGAAAGGAAGAAGCCTAAACTTGTAGAGAAAGACTAGGAGGTGTCCAAAAGAGCCAAACCATGAAGGAAAAATCCTTGATTCATGGAGAGATACTAGGAGACACCCCCATAACCTGCCATTTGGAGCTGATTTTCAAGTTTTCTTGGAGTTTTTGGGCTGCCCACTCATGGAAGGAATCTTGGAAAGAGAATTTGATGCCTAAAGTGTGGGTTAGTCCTATTAGTCCCACATGGAAAATGTATAAAATTTTATTTCTTTGTTATGTCTATATATTCAACTCTATGTAACTCTTGAATTTAAAAATGATGAATGAAATCAATTTCTTTGTGAGCAACTTTGTGTTTCTCTCTTCCGCACTTGTGTTCAGGTGTTGAGCTCCATGAGGGAGTAAATCCGGGTTCCCTAGGAACCTTGAGGAGGTGTGAGATCTCCAACCCCAAAACCCCAAAACCCTAGGTTAGCCACTTCAATTCCAAACCCTAGCCGCCCATCATCTTCTTCATTCCACCAAGCATCCAAACCCTAATCTACCTCATCATCTCACGGCCCCTCTCTTCCAAGTAGAGGCCGACCACCAACATCCAGGTCCAGATCGGCTACTTCGAATACAGAGCAAATCCCAGAGGAAGTCAGATCAGCATCCAGGAGATTCAGGATTTCAACAACATCAATTTTTCTCAAGTTCTTCTTATCTGGTAAATCCTTCCTTTGAGTATCTGGTTCCATAACTTGTTCTTCTTCTTTCCCAGATCCTGAGTTCAGGAGAAGCCAACTCTGCCAAAGGACCAGTATTGGAGGATCCATTGCGAAGATATCCGAATCCGAGGATCCAACAATCTGCTCGAGAGAGTCCTTCCACCAAACTCTGTGAAGATCACTGTCTGGTACATAACCCTTCTCTTCTCTTTACTTCTGTCCTGTTGAAAGTTCAGAGCGAAACCCTAGGTCTGGGAGTTTCTCAACCCCCAGTGATCCTTTACTTCTGAACTACTCTGATAATCTAGTTTCTTTGAATTGTGCTTTCAATTATTATATTTTCTTTCAATTTAGTTTAACTTTCATTTGAGACAAAGCCAACTTCTGAAAATATATATATATATAAAAATACATTAATTTTAATTTGCTTCCGCATTCCACATATCCATTCTGCATCATTTTTGGTATCAGAGTTTTCATTCTGTATCAATTTTGGTATCAGAGCACAGTCTAGGGTTTCTGTTTTGCTTGCTTGTTTTAAGTCTCTCTCCTTTTTACTTTATCTGCTCGAAGTATACTCCCCAGGACATCCGGTCCTAGGAACGAAGTGAGGTGCCAACCTCCTCTTCCCATTCCATGGGGTGTTCCTAGGGCATGTAGGGGATCCGTTGGGTTACAACTCCGTAGCAGGAATTGTAAACGGGGGAAGCACCCTGTTTTCAGTCCGTAACTATCCTATTGCAGGAATTGTTTCTCAGTGCAGATAATTTGGAATTGTATAATTTTTATTTTGTTGGAACCAGTATAATTGAAGCTATTTTACATAATTTTCCTGTGATTTATTGGTTTCCGTGAAATTTCTGAGAGTTAAATTACTGCAACTCTGTTTTTGTGTTCTGTAATTCAATTATCTTGAGTGAACATCTCCTAACTCATCCTAAGGGCATTTGAGCATCTAAGATAAGGGGAGGAGTTGATAACCTCTCCTTAGCCCAAAACCACCACCCACTCATTCGATCCTAAGCCTAACTTTAAAATTTATTAGACTTAATTTGTCCTAGTGGGCTAGGGACATCAACAAGTCGGGTCAAGGCTAGTGTTGAGTCAGTTTGTCTAGTTACTCTGTGTGTGCTTTGTACTCAGTGTCTAGAATGGTGGTTCAGGGACTACGTCCTGAAGGACTTGTGTGCTGGTCCGCCTACCTGGCCAATCACTGATTGGTGTCTAGGATTGGCAATTAGGGACCTAACACTCCCCTTACACCTGCCTGGCTGAGTCCCGAGTTACTACAGGCTAGCTTGCTACTCTGATTGGGCATCTAGTTTGGGCTCTAGGTCTAGTTAGCCCGTAGTCATTCAGTTGAGTATCATTTTATGTGTTTGCTTGCATCATCATGTCTACCCGGAATGGAGTACCCTACCAACCTGGTCAAGCCCAACATGATTTAGAGGCCATGGTTAGAACTCTTATCGAAAGCATGAACAAATTGAGTCAGGATATGACTGATATTGTTGCCCAGTTTAGGAATCCAGTCTGTGAGGATCTTACCCAGCTTAGGGATCGAGTCCAAGTACTTGAGAAACGTAGACATCAAAATTGGACCCCTGATCCAAAATTTAATAGGCCCCAACCTCACCCATGCCAGGAGCCTAGGAGGACCTTATACCGTGATCCCGAGCATAACCTTAGGAAGCCTAACCATGATATCTATAATGTGGATCGTGTCTATGAAAGGTCCTTACAATATTCTAGACCAGGCACTCAACAACCCAAGTCTTCTAGATCAAACCATTTAGATCCACACCCATGCCCAAGTAAGGTCCCTACTAGCTTGAAACCCAGTGTGACCCAGGTTCCTATATCGCAAGAATGTTTGTTTTGTGGAGAAAGAGGCCATAAATCTAGTCAGTGCCCATGCATAGGACTGGCTTGTGCACAGCTAAGTGGTAAGAATACTAAGGATGACATTAATGAGGGAGAACCCAAGCCTACCAATGAGGAAGAAAGGTTAGGTATGACAAGCCTAGGATCAGTTGACCCGATTATCACTGACCCGAAACCCATTGAAGATGGCATCGAGGAAGTATATGATGCTGGCTTGAGTCTAGTTGATGAATATGAGGAGGAAGAACTTGAAGAATGTGACATCGGTACTATTGGTTCCTTAACTGAGGAGACCTTGGAGAGCAACCAAGTGGTAGGACCTAGTTCAGAAATTCAAGAGATTTGTGAGAACCAGGTTCCTTTAGTCAAATACCCCCAGGAAGAACTCATAGTGTTAGCCCGAGCTATCAGTTCATACCCTCTAATGGCAGTCATTCCCCAAGTACCAATTGAAGATCTTTGCACTGAACTGTTTAAGTTTGCCCACCCTATGGTAGATCCTCTCCTTAGGATGACTGAATCAAGCCTCTTACAATTGGACCTTGTCCCATGCCTAGCCACTAAGGTCTCTCCCGTAATCTCAGTTGAACATCTTTGTCTTGAGCGGATTGATTCACCCAGTCCTGTAGAAGTCCTCCTTATGACCCCAGATGCCTTCCTTCGCATGACTGACCTACCCTTCTATAGAGTATACCTTTCCGCACCCATATGTCAAATTTCAAGTCTTGAGGTCATCATCCATAGGCCCTTCCATGAATCATTCTTTAATCCAGTTCTTGAGAAAATGGATCATTATTTGCTTAGAGAACAAACCTTAACTGTTGCAATCACATGTCCTAGGCTACTTCCCGAACCATCTCTAGATCCATTCCTGAGAGTAGCAAACTTTTCCTTTCGTAAGGATGACCAGTTGACACTCATAGATCACCATTCAAACCTTCAGGTCACCACCTTTAGTCAACAGGTAATTCGAGACTTCATCTCATATTTCCTCCCTTTCTCTAGGACTTCCAATGCTTCTTACACCATCCAAGTATACTTTATCGAAGTCTTTAGAGTGAACCATGTGTCAGAACCTATTAGGTTTGCCACCTACTTCTGGAAGACCTTATGGCACCTACTAGGCACCCATGATAAGTTTTCATTCTCTGCATGCCATCCTCCAACCCAAGGTCAAACCTAGAGAGCCGTAGTTTGTTAGGTTTAGACCTAGGGTTCCTTTGGAATAAAGTCCATTATTTAGGAATGCGTCGTCAATCTAGTTTAGTTTTTCTTGACCCTTTACTAGGCTTTGGCTCAGATTTTGGTTTGATTGAGAGCACCAGGAATTGGGATTTGTATTTTGTCAGGGGCTGAAATTGCATTCAATGTTTCGATCAATAGGTCTATAGGCTAGAGTCCCTTTGAAATTGTTCATGGATACAAGCCTCACACACCACTTGATCTGATTTCACTATTAGCCCACACACACAAGTCTCTTGATGCACTTGCACAGCATATAAAAGACTTGCATAAAGAAATTCAGGCAAAAATAAATTTAAGTAATGAAACTTATAAGAAGTTGGTTGTTTCTCAAAGGCGAGTCAAAACTTTTGTTGAGGGAGACTATGTAATGATTAGGTTAAGGCCTGAACGGTTTCCTCCTGGAACCGTTAGAAAGTTACTTGCTAGAGGAGCTGGACCATTTAGAGTGGTGAAGAGAGTAGGATCCAATGCCTATGTGCTCGAGTTGTCTTCAGAACTAGGCATTAGCTCCACTTTCAACATTACAGACCTAGTAGAGTATAGAGAGCCAGCTGTGATTCCCAGTGAGCCTTTTGAGCCAAATCCTGCTTTTGAGAGTGATCCCGACCCTGTGTATCCACCAACAAACTGGCCCGTGAAGAAAGAGCAGATTGAAAAGATCCTGGATGATCAGGTTATCTCTACTCGTAATCAAGGATACCAAAGATACCTGGTCCGCTGGCAAGGAAGGCCAGACTCTGATGACTCTTGGATCTCCCGAGAAGAATTACAAGATTTGGATCCAGACCTCTTGGAGAGATACCAGAGCCAACTTGAGCCTTACTCGACAAGGTCGAGTTCCTCCCACCCCGGGAGAATTGGTGCGGGCACCAGACACAGAAGAAAACTTCAGGACTCCATCTGGATCTCTGATTGACCTTGCCCGAAGAATTAGAGTTTTTCTGGTTTTGTAATAAGGGTTGACCTGATCAACTCAATTTTGAGTCTGTAATTTTGTCATTTCAATTTTTGTTGGGTCATGTTGACTCAGTCGAAGTCCAAGGCCCAGGTAGGTGTCATTCCCTTTGCTATAGGGCACCACATTTTCCAGCTACAAGTGGGTGCCACACTCCCTGCCACATCTCCATCCAGTGTACCTTGGTCCCCACGCCTCAAGTAAGCAGGTTCTTTTTTCTTGCACCACGTGGGGGAAAATCCATCAAGATACCTCAATCCAAGGAGGAGCCAACTTCTTTCCAGATAAACCCAAGCCAGGATGGCAAGAATTTTTCTTGAAGAGAGGATCAAGGAGGTGCCCTACAATGTTCCATAAAAATCCAAGTTATAAAAGGGAAGAGAGCATGTCTTGGGGAGAAGCCAACTCTGCCAAAGGACCAGTATTGGAGGATCCATTGCGAAGACATCCGAATCCGAGGATCCAACAATCTGCTCGAGAGAGTCCTTCCACCAAACTCTGTGAAGATCACTGTCTGGTACATAACCCTTCTCTTCTCTTTACTTCTGTCCTGTTGAAAGTTCAGAGCGAAACCCTAGGTCTGGGAGTTTCTCAACCCCTAGCGATCCTTTACTTCTGAACTACTCTGATAATCTAGTTTCTTTGAATTGTGCTTTCAATTATTATATAGTTTCTTTCAATTTAGTTTAACTTTCATTTGAGACAAAGCCGACTTCTGAAAATATATAAAAAAAAAAATATATTAATTTTAATTTGCTTCCGCATTCCACATATACATTCTGCATCATTTTTGGTATCTGAGTTTTTGTTCTGCATCACTCTCCGATCAACACTGGATCCGGAGAATCAAGTATATATGAAAGCTTCTCCTGAGTTAATACAATTCTCAGGTTTCTCAACCAGTCCACATAATTTGGATCGGTTAACTTGTTGGCATCCAAGATGTCCCTCAGTGATAAGTTTGAAGCCATTATTTAAATGTCCTACATTTAATTAAAGAATAATATTAGCAAACCACTCAATTATGATATTCATAATTATATACGGACTTTATATCTAATTATGTCTCTTACTATTTTCTTCAAATACCATAACCCTCAACTATGGTAAGTGAGAAACCTTCCTGGTTTCCTTAGTGGGGTTGAGATCCTTATTCCTCACAAGTGCTTTGTGTGTACACAACAAACACACATGAGTTCAAAGATAGGACAACCTTTCCAATTGCAACCCGTGCAATTCTTAATAATTATCTTTGCCTAAGACACTTATGGCCTTGTGTGTATACAACAAACCATAATGTCTCGGTTTAGTCGGACCCTTTATTTCCATATAGCCATGATTAAATAATGTTGCCCTTGTGTGTATACAACAAAGTAACATATCCAAACATGCTATAAAGCACTAAGTGCACCAAGACAAATCTTATATCAATTCCTAGAGTAGGCCTTATGTGTACACAACAAACCTACTATAGTTTTGACATAAATTTGGCTTAGCATGAAGGAAGGTAAATTATAGTATACTTAACCAATTAGCATTACCAAATTAAGATTTAGATATGACCAAATTGGCTAGGTAAGTGGGAGGGGTGAGGGGGTCCCCCCATTGCTTTCCTTAGATACCAATTAGATTGGCCATGTCAAACAACGGAACCAATTAAAAACCTCATTCCCTTTACCTTCCCAGAACCACTAGCCTAGCACCAATTGGCTGATCAAACCCTAATCGATTTTGCTTCTTAACTAAATTTTATACTATGACTAAATATGATTTTTGATGAGGGCTTTGATAGTCTCAAAACACATTCTAGAACTATCATGATAATAGTGTTTATTACTGTAAGTATAAACATAAATATGATAACCAAGTTTATAACAAATATAAACACAATGCATATCAATATGCATTAAATTTTATATTGACATAATATCATACATATGAACATGATCGAGTCGACTCGATAAGGTTTGGGTCGGCTCAGTAGTGGAATTTAATCAAACTCCAAAATTATTCATAATTGGAATGCCACAAGGATGGCTCTAATACCACTGATGGAAATCTTCCAGGGTGCCAGGGATCATACAGCATGTGAAATTGACTTTCAAAATAAAATTTCATAGCATGATATCCTAACATGTATAGAAAACCCTAATTCTCAGGAACCTCTTGGGCAATTACAACTAATGAATCATCAAATAATAGTTAAGAATGTTGCCAATCTCGTCACCGCGCCTGTGGCTTCGGAGCCGCCGATCCGACTAGACCGTATTGCCCTTGGGATCTCCTGGCTCGATCAAACCTACAAGGCAAGGTTAGAAACCCTGGCCGGGGATCCCGGCGAGGGAGCTCCGACGGTCAAGTTAGTAGACGGCGAGAGGGAACAGAGTCTCTGAGACAGGCCCCCGAAGGAGTCCCAGACTTAGAGATCGTGCTAGCAAGAAAGGTCCCAGAAAGAATAGAAACTCGGCTGGGTCCCTTCACCGAGCTCACGCCAAAGGTCCCCTCTCGGGATCTTGGATCTTGCTCTTGGAACGGAGTGTCCAGCCTTTGTTTCTTGCTTACCTTGTCATCTATTCTCTCCTTCCTTTTATCTCCTCCTGTCACCTTCTCGTTTTTCGCCCCTGGGAGGCTCCTTTGTCGCTTTCACCTCCTCCCCTCTGTCTCTTTCCCTTTCCCCTTCTGGATCAAAGAGCAAGGCGGCTTCCCGGCCTTGCTTGCCGAGCCTAGCGAGGAAAGAGTAGGGGAGGGGGGCGCTGGTCAGACTGCCGACCAGACCTCGGGCCGAGCGTGAGCGCTCTTCTTCCCAGGCACCGACGAAGCCCGTTATTGGGTCCTGTTTTGTCAGGACCTCGCCTCTCGACTGCGGGACCTATCGGGTCGATGTAAGCGATGTTTCGCGTGTCACCACCGACCGTACGGGTGCTGTCTTCGAGGTGCGGTGCGCACGGCTCGAGGGGCAATCTTGGAGCTCGTGCTCTTGCTCCTTGGAAACTTCTACGCATAGGTTGGCCTACCTCGACCGAGGTGGGACCATCTCAGGGTGCCACCTGGCAAGGGAGCAGGGAGGCTGCCGGCTTCAGCCGAGGTGGACCCCTCCTGGGTGGACACCTAGCGGAGCGGCAGAGGGGTGCTCGACTTCGACCGAGGTGGTCCCGTCTCCAGGCGACACCTGGCGAAGGAGCGAGGGGCCCGGCTTGACCTTGACCGAGGTGGGACCGTCGGAGGGTGCCACCTGGCGAGGGAGAGGGGAGGCCACCGGCTTTGGCCGAGGTGGACCCCTCCTGGGTGGATACCTGGTGGAGCGGTAGAGGGATGCTCGACTTCAGCCGAGATGGTCCCGTCTCCGGGTGACACCTGGCGAAGGAGCGAGGGGCCCGGCTTGACCTCGACCGAGGTGGGACCATCTCAGGGTGCCACCTGGAGAGGGAGCGGGGAGGCCGTCGGCTTCGATCGAGGTGGACCCCTCCTGGGTGGACACCTGGCGGAGCGACAGAGGGTGCTCGACTTCGACCGAGGTAGTCCTGTCTCCGGACGACACCTGGCGAAGGAGCGAGGGGCTCGGCTCGACCTCGACCGAGGTGGGACCGTCGGAGGGTGCCACCTGGCATGGGAGCAGGGAGGCCGCCGGCTTCGGTCGAGGTGGACCCCTCCTAGGTGGACACCTGGCGGAGCAGCAGAGGGATACTCGACTTCGGCCGAGGTGGTCCCATCACCGGCGACACCTGGTGAAGGAGCGAGGGACCCGGCTCGACCTTGGCCGAGGTGGAACCGTCTAAGGGTGCCACCTGGCGAGGGAATGGGGAGGCCGCCGGCTTCGACCGAGGTGGGCCCCTCCTGGGTGGACACCTGGCGAAGCGGCAGAGGGGCGCTCGACTTCGGCCGAGGTGGTCCCATCTCCGGGCGACACCTAGCGAAGGAGCGAGGGGCCCGGCTCGACCTCGGCCGAGGTGGGACCGTCGGAGGGTGCCACCTGGCGAGGGAGCGGGGAGGCCGCCGGCTTCGGTCGAGGTAGACCCCTCCTGGGTGGCCACCTGGCGGAGCGACAGGAAGGCCTGGACCGACCTTGACTTCGGTCGAGGCGGAGTCACACCTGATTTTGCCAAAAAACTCCACATGGCTCGAATCACGCCCAGCAAAATCTGAGGCATGCCATGTCATCGTTATGGCCATAACAGTTGCCCCCCATCCCCCCATTCCGTTAAGGCGTCATGGAACGGGACGTGGGGGTTTAATGCGGAGATGATGTGGGAAAGGCGAAGATCTCGCGCCATGATTGCCACAATCCTTGTCGCCGTTTCTCGGTGCGCCCAAAGCCCTATAAGGGGCTGCCACGTGTCGCCTATTCGGCCATAATTAATGCGTTGCTTCGAAACAGAGGCCGTTTCCCTGCAACCGAAGCATTGATGTCGGGCGTGCGTCCACGCGGCATCCATCCGATGGCCCAGAGCAGAATGATGGGTACGGATGCTGTTGATTGAGTTTGAAAAGGAGGGGACTTTCCGGAAAGAGGCCCTTTCCCTTGCTCTGTCGACGGTTTGCAGCAGGCTATCTCCCACTCCCCCGCGTTGCACAGTGCATTTCAGTGAGTGCTTCTATTTTCTTCCTCGCTCCGTCCCTTTCCTCTAGCATCCTTTCTTCACCATCTTTTTTCCCATGGCGCGCCGCCGCCATGTTTCGTCTAACCCGGATGAGGCCGGTCCGTCCCGGTCGAGGACTCCATCGTCTTCCTCCTCGGAAGAGGAAGTGATCCTGGAGGAGACCTGCAGGCGACTCCAGCCTGGGGGCATCACCATAGGCATCCCTAGGGGTCTTAGGTCTCCCCCCGTAGTGTCTGCCCATCCTATCTCTTCTCTTCCTCCTCCGGCCCTTCCTTCTGTCGATCCCTCCGGTCACGTTTCGACGATGACCGAAGGTGACCTTTCCTTGCTCCGGGAGGTCTATGACATCCCGGGGTCAATCCATCTTTTTCATCCGCGGCCTGGGGATCGCGTCATCTTGAGTGGCCCCGGCCGCATAGCTTTCTACGAGGACTTCCTCCTTGGGGGTCTTCAGTTTTCTCTGCACCCCTTCTTCCTTTCTTTCCTCAACCATTTTCGTCTGGTCCCAGCCTAGTTGGCTCCCAATGCCATCCGGGTCATTTTCTCCTTCATCATTTTCTGTCACTTCCACAGGTTTGTTGCCCGTTTCTCCCTCTTCAGGGCTCTGTTCACCCTGAAGCGGTACTCTACTGATGACGGCTGGTGGTACATCTCGCCCCGGTCTAGGTGTCTCCGGTTCGACCTCCCTTCTTCCATCAAGGGTTGGAAGAACCGATTTTTCTTTGCCTCGGTCGAGGATGTCGACTGGGCCTAGAGCGAACCGGATCGGTCTCCGAACCTGAACTCCCAGGTCGAACCGGCGGACCAGGAGGCTTACTCCCAGCTACTGAGCGATGTGGTCCCCTCGCTCAATGTTCTGCTCTCGGAGCAGAACTTGTTCGAGGCGGGGATCAGTCCCATCCGGGAGCCAGGTGAGGCTCAGCTTTTCTCTTACTCCGCCTTTCCACCCTTCTTCTCTTCTTCTTTTAACTAGGCTGACCGATTTTCTTTCCATTGCAGGCATGAAGTTTTCTCTGGAGAACCTTTTAGAGGGTGCGGCTCAGAGGGACACCACCGAGGGAGACGAGCCTGCAGCGAAGAGGGCCCGCACCGAGGCGAGCTAGGAGGTCGTGTCGGTGCTCGTGCCTGGTCCAGCAATCGTAGCTCCCCTGCCGAGGCCGCCTCAGGCCCGGGCCACCGATGCTCCAGTCGTCCGCCCTGACGGGGCTGCCGAAGAGGGAGGCCCATCGGCAGCGGTTCACCTCCGGGCAGGCCCCATCATCACTGCAGCCCCGACGGCGCCGCCCGCGACTCCAGCTGCCCCACCGGTGGCAGTCCCACCCGGGGGTCGGTCACCCCTGCCGCCGATCTGACCACTCCGTCGCCAGCAATCACCAACCGGTGCTTCGTGATCCGCGACCAGGGGCTCGCGGAGAAGGTGATGGAGTTCGCCTGCACCTCCAGGGATTGCCGATTTCGGGGTGGCCGGGACTATGCCGATGCTCTGCTCGGGATCCTCCCACAGCTCTTCATGGCAAGTCTGAGCTCGGATCCCTCTCCTTTTCGATTCCAATCAACTCTTTACTAACCCACTCTCCTTTTTGTGTAGATTGGGACCGACGTGCTCCTGTTGAGGAACTTCCTCGCAGGGTATGCCAAGGACGCTGAGAAGGAGGAGAAGCTCGGCAAGCTCGCGACCGACGTGAAGGACCTCATGGAGAAGGGGGTCGAGCTGCGGGGAAGCAACCAGGCCCTTCAGTCGGACCTGGCACGTGCCGAGGGGCGCGTCAAGGACCTGGAGTCCTCTCTGTCCGAGGAGAGGATCTCCAACCAGCGATGCACGGAGGAGGACGCGATGGAGAGGGCTCGCCTCCGAGCTCATTCCCAGACACTGGAGCGCCAGCTGGAGGAGGCCCGGCGGGAGGCGAGTGCAGCCAAGAAACGGAGCGCCTACATCAATGGGCTCCTGGAGGCCTCGAAGCGGGAGGCGCAGGAGGCCGTCCCGAGATTCTGGGCCTCCGACGAGTATGTCTCGAAGGTCCGGGAAGCCGCCGTGGACTCCTTTTGAAGGGGTTCCAGGTGTGTGCCGGGAGAAGGTGGGCTCCTTCTACCCGGGCTCGACCTCATCGGGTGGTGCTCGGGGGTAGAAGGCAGGAGCCCACCAGCGAGGCCCCAGTTATGACGGGTGATGCGGCTGCAGCTCCAAAGCGGCCCTCCGAGCAACCAGTTGCCAACGGCGAGGAGGGAGAGCGCGCACGCCAACCTGAAGATCCCGCCATCACACCGAACTAGGCCTTCAGTTGTATTCTCTTTTCCTCTTTTTTTTTTTCTAAGGACTCCCGGCCTGTCGGGACTCCTTTGTTGTAGAACCTTTTCGAAGCAATGAAAGCCTCGATTTTGCTAAGTCCCGACCTCGTCTTCCTTTTCTCTTTTCCTTCTTCTTTTTTTTGTGTCTTGTCGAGGTGTTGGTGTCGAGTGCCGAGACGAGGTCCTGCGGCTCGATCTGGGCTGAGTCCGCGGGGGACTGGGTCCCATCCAACATTCATATCAAAGTTCGGAGCTTCCGAATTGGGCGACAGCAGAGCAGGCCTTGCGCGTGCCCTTCGGGCTTGCCGGGCCATCCTTTGTGATCGTGCTGGCGAGCTGGGCTCTACCCCGCCTTCCAGACCGAAGTCCGGGACTTTCGGATTGAACCCCGGGGCTGCAGGCTTTGTTCAAGCCTTGCGCAGCTTGCCGAGCTGTTCTCCGTGATCGCGTGGGCGAGCTGGGCTCTGCCCCGCCTTCCAGACCAAAGTCCGGGACTTCCGGACTGAACCCCGGGGCCGTAGGCTTGTTCAAGCCTTGCGCAGCTTGCCGAGCTATTCTCCGTGATCGCGTGGGCGAGCTGGGCTCTGCCCCGCCTTCTAGACGAAGTCCGGGACTTTCGGACTGAACCCCGGGGCCACAGGCTGTTCAAGCCTTGCATGGCTTGCCGAGCTGTTCTCCATGATCGCGTGGGCGAGCTGGGCTCTGCCCCACCTTCCAGATCGAAGTCTGGGACTTCTGGACTGAACCCCAGGGCCGCAGGCTTATTCAAGTCTTGCGCGGCTTGCCGAGCTGTTCTCTGTGATCGCGTGGGCGAGCTGGGCTCTGCCCTGCCTTCCAGACTGAAGCCCGGGACTTCTCGCTTTCTCGGGTCTCCAGCCATGGCCATGTTTGCCGAGCTCAGAGCCATGAGCTATTTTCCTACGAGGCGAGAAAAAGCGTTTGAAGCAAAAGAATTTTATTGCAGGAGTTGGAGGAACCTTACATCATTGATAATACATCCTTAGGTTCGAGGCGTTCCACGTCCGAGGGAATCTGGATTCTCCCAATTCCTCCAGGTAATAGGCCCCATGAGGGAGGACTTCCGCTATCCTATACGGGCCTTCCCAGTTCGGGGAGAGCTTCCTGCACTCTCGAGGCTGAGAAGCTTCGGCGTGCCGGAGCACCAGATCTCCGGGGCGAAAGGACATTGGCTGCACCTTGGAGTTGTAGTACCTGGCCACTCGCTGCCTGTACGCCACCATTCGGAGTCGAGCCTTGTCCCTTGTCTCCTCAAGGAGGTCCAGGTTGGGCATCATCCTGGCAGGATTTTTCGCTTCGTCGTACTGCTCCACATGCAGGGTGGGTAGACTGAGCTCAATCAGGATAACTGCTTCAGCTCCGAAGATGAGATTGAATGGAATCTCGTTGGTGGCCATTCTCGGGGTGGTGTGGTACGCCCACAGGATGCTCGGGAGCTCTTCTGCCCACCTGCCTTTGGCCTGATCCAGCCTCGTTCGGAGGCCTTGTAGAATGGTCCTATTCGTGACCTCGGCTTCCCCGTTCGTTTGTGGGTGAGCCACCGAGGTGAAGCGATGGTGGATGCCGAGGTCGCTGCAGAATTCTTCAAACTTCCAGCAATCGAACTGACGCCCATTATCAGTGATCACGGTGTGGGGGAGGCCGAAACGGCAGATGATTGACTTCCAAAAGAACCTGGCGACATTTGCCTCAGTGATCTGTGCTAAGGGTTCGACCTCAACCCACTTCGTGAAGTAGTCGATGGCCACGATCAGGAACTTCCGCTGTCCGGATGCCGGTGGAAATGGTCCTAGGAGGTCCATTCCCCATTGGGCGAATAGCCACGGAGCTGAGAGCTGGGAGATTAGAGTAGAGGGCTGCCATTGCACCACGACGTGCCGTTGGCACCGATCACACTTCTTCACGAAATCGGCGGCGTCCTCTTTCATTGTCTCCCAGAAATAGCCTTGACGGAGAGCATTGTAGGCTAGCGTTCTGCCCCCCACATGGTTCCTGCAGATGCCTTCATGAATCTCTTGGAGAATGAGTGCGGCCTCCACGGGTCTCAGGCAAAGAGGGGATAGGAGTAAGACCTTCGATACAGTTGCCCATCCATCAGGACGAACCGTGCGGCCTTCCTTTTGATAAAGCGGGCCGCTGCACGGTCCTCTGGCAAGGTACCACCGGTTATGTACTCGGCATACTTGTCCATCCAGCTGGGCTCACGGCTGACTGTTGGACCTCCATCGGGATCTCGTAGCTCGGGGCCTTGAGGTGCTCTACATGAGCGCGACCCAGCATCGAGTCCGGTAAGGTTGCCAACCAGGAGAGAGTGTCCGCACAGGCATTTTCCCCACGGGGATATGAAAGATGCTGAAGCGCCGGAATCCGGCTGCGCTCGTTTTGACAAGCTCCAAATACTTCGCCATTTAAGGATCGTGCGCAGCATATTCTCCGGAGATCTGTCCGGCCACCAGCTGGGAGTCAGTGAAGTCTTCGAGGTTGGCTACGCCCAGCTCGAGGGAGACTCTGAGCTCGGTGAGGAGTGCCTCGTATTCTGCCTGGTTGTTGGTTGTTGCGAACTGGAAACGGAGTGCACATTCGGCGATGACCCCACTGTCGTTGGCGAGAATGAGTCCGGCTCCGCTCCCGTCGGAGTTCGAGGCTCCATCTACATGAAGGATCCATGCATCCTCTTCGGGCTCCTCGGGGCCCGGTTTCAACTGCTGGTGCGGGGAGTCCCCCTCTGGCTCTTTGCCTAGGCCCGTGCACTCGACCAAGAAGTCGACCAGTACTTGCGCTTTCATGGCCGACCTCGGCTTGTAAGTGATATCGAATTCGCTGAGCTTGAGTGCCCACTTCGCCAATCACCCCGATGTGTCGGGTCGGCTGAGTATCGCTTTCAACGGCTGATCTGTCAGGACGGCAATGGGATGCGCTTGGAAATAGGGCCTGAGGCGGTGAGCAGACACTATTAACACAAAAACGAGCTTTTCAGGCTGGGAATACCTGAGCTCCGCATCACGGAGAAGTTTGCTGGTGTAGTACACCAGCCGCTGGACTCCCTGGTAGTCGGTCCGAACTAGGACCGAGCTGACGGCCTCCGGGGTGACCGCCAGGTAGAGGATGAGTCCTCTCCCTCTTCGGGCCTGGAAAGTAGTGGGGGCGATGCAAGCATCTTCTTCAGCTCTTCAAAGGCCTCCTAGCACTCCTCAGTCAAGGTGAAGTCGTTCATCTTCCTTAGCATTTTGAAAAAGGGTCGTCTGCGGTCGGCCGACCTGGAGATGAACCGGCTCAGGGCGGCTATCCGGCCGGTGAGTCACTGCACTTGCTTCTTGCAGACGGGCTGTTCCATATCCATAATGGCCTGGACCTTCTCTGGGTTGGCTTCAATCCCTCTCTGGGTTACCATGAATCCCAGGTACTTCCCGGCGGAGACGCCGAAAGCGCACTTCGTCGAGTTCAGCTTCATCTGATGAAGTCAGAGGTCGCCGAAGGTCTCCACCAGGTCGGCAACATGATCCGAGAGGGGCTTGCTCATTACCAGCATGTCGTCCACGTACACCTGCATGTTGCGGCCGATCTGGTCCTTAAAGACTTTGTTGACCAATCGCTGGTACGTGGCCCCGACGTTCTTGAGGCCAAATGGCATCATCCTGTAACAGAAAGTTCCGCCGTCGGTGATGAAGGCGGTGTGCTCTTCATCCTCCGGGCTCATTCGGATATGGTTGTACCCGAAGAAAGCATCCATGAAAGATAGGAGTCGATGCCCCGAGGTGGTGTCGACCAACTGGTCAATCTTCGGAAGAGGGAAGCTGTCCTTTGGGCAGGCTCGGTTGAGGTCGGTGTAGTCCACACAGATCGTCCACTTACCACTGCTCTTCTTCACCATGACCATATTTGCCAGCCAGCTGGGATACTGAACCTCCCGCATGAAGCCGGCGGTGAGGAGTTTCTCCACCTCCTTGTTGATGGCCCTCTGCCTCTCCGTGGCAAAGCTCCTCTTCTTCTGGCGGACTGGGCGGCACCTTGGGTCCATG
Organism: Areca catechu; assembly: GCA_021397845.1. Lineage (NCBI taxonomy): Eukaryota > Viridiplantae > Streptophyta > Magnoliopsida > Arecales > Arecaceae > Areca > Areca catechu. Next base: position 61,399,248 of record CM038050.1, read on the forward strand.
TTCAGCCTGTGCATAATGACCTCAGGGGGAATGCCCGGCATGTCAGCCGCAAACCAGGCAAACACGTCCACGTTCATGCGGAGGAATTCCAGCAGGTGGGTCCGTTCCTCCTCCGGGAGTTGGGCCCCCACCTGCACCTTCTTCAGAGGGTCCGAATCGAGGGGATAAGTCAACAGGCGCTCTACAGGTCCTCCCCTGGGTTCCTTCTTTCTTAGATCGAGGTCGTCGACGTCGGGGGCGAGCTCGGCGCCCCGGGCACCGGGGACCGTCTGAAGGCAGTGCGGGACTGGCTGGGTCGTCCCCCTCATCACCCCAAGTCCGGAGGCTGTGGGGAATTGCACTAGCAACCGCTTCGTAGAAATCATGGCATCCAGTTGGTTGAGCCCCGAACACCCGAGGATCGCGTTGTAAGGCGAAGGAAGCTTGATGACGGTGAACGTCAACATGACTATGGTCTACCGAGGTGGGGATCCAGCGGTGACCGGGAGAGTGATCTCCCCTTCGACCCCCACCGAGTCCCCGGTAAAGCCTACCAGGGGGTGTGCACCGGCCTTAGCTGATCATGAGACAGATTCATTTGGGAGAAAGCATCATAGAAAAGCACGTCAGCGGAGCTTCCACTATCTACCATAATTCGATGTACAGGATGCTTCGCGATGGTCATCTCGACCACCACAGTATTGTTGTTTACATTTTTGTTTTCACTCCCTTCTCTGAAGGGGGGACATCCTCTGGGTTCCCGACCTCCCGGGCTCTCTTTGCAGCCTGCCCGATCCCACATGAGATCATGCCCACTGGCTTCTTCGTCGGACGGTTGTCGATCGCGGGAACCGGGGGTAAGGCCGCGAGCGGCTATCCCTCCACCGGGACCTCGTTCCTGATGAACTTCCTGAGGTAGCCTCTTTTGATCAGCTCCTCGATTTCCCACTTCAGGTTGCGACACTCCTCCATGTCATGGCCATGCTCGTGGTGGAACTGGCAGTACTTCGACTTGTCTCGGGTGCCTCTTGGGTTCTGAGGTGGAGGTCGGCGGAGGTAGTGCTCGCCCTCAATTTCCATGAGGATCTTCGTTCGGGGAGCGAGGAGGGGTGAACCTTCACTCCGGGGTGGCCTCGCCCTTTAGCCTCAGATTCGGGCGAGGGTCGGCAGATGGCCCGAGCCTCCGGGCTCCTGGAATATCCCTCGGGGTCGGCTTCTTCAAAGTCTTCCCGTCTAGCTCTCGGTGGGTGCGGTCGGCCTCCTCCGCTCGGATGTACTTGTGAGCATGGAGGAGGAGCTCGGAGTACGTCTTGGGAGATTTTCTATCCAGGGAATAGGTAAGGCGGGACGTCTTGAGCCCGCGCTTCAAAGCCAGCATGGCAACGGGCTTGTCCAAGCTATAGATCTCCAGGGCAGCGATCTTGAACCAGGTGATGTAGTCCCGAAGAAGCTCCTGGTCCTGCTGGCGGATAAAGAAGAGGCTGTCCACCTCTCTCGGCACCTTCTAACAAGTGTCGAAGTGTACCACAAACTTTCCTTCCAACTGATGAAAGGAGCAAATAGATCTGGGCTCGAGGCAGGTAAACCATACTCGAGTGGCCTTCCGGAGTGTAGCGGGGAAGGCAATGTACAAAAGAGCGTCCGTGGCCCCCTGGACCCTCATGAGAGTCTTGTAGCTATCCAGATGGTCCAGAGGGTCGGTGGTCCCATCGTAGGGATCCACCTGCAGCATGCGGAACCGGCTCGAAATCGGCTCCGCCTGGATTTCTTCGGAAAAGGGGGGATGGGAGTCGTAGCTCGCCGAGTCTGCCGAGAAGTTCTGCAGGTCGGCAAATCGGCAGGCGAACTCCGCCAATTTGCGCTCGTGCTCCTCCAGGCGCCTCTCGGCCTGGCGCCTGATGGCCTCGTCGGTGGAGTCTTCCACCAAGGCCGCTGGTGAAGGGGGCGCCGATCGGTCTCGGCGCGGGGTCTTGCCTTGGCGTCGCTTGCTGCAATGCATTGTCTCGGCTTCGTCGACCGGGGATCAACTCTCGTGATCCGCCGAACCGGAATAGTTTCTTTTCGCGGGAGTTTGATGGCTCCCACGGGGGTTGGAGGCTGCCCGTGGTTGGGATGGCCTACCTTGGATGGAGCACAGGCTCCCGCGCGGCCCCGCAGCCCGAGCTGCGGGGGTCCCTGGCTGAGGCTGCGTGGCCAGGGAGCGCTGCTGATGTTGTAGCTGCCAAACTGTCGTAGCCAAGGTCTGCAGCTGCTGGATGACGGCCGCGAGAGGTCCGTCCACCGAGGTCGGCTGTGGTGGAAGAGGAGGGGGAGCAGGAAGCTCCCTCTCCGAGCTGGGGGGCCCCTGAGGGGAGGGGATCTCCCCTACTGGCTGGTGGATGCTTCGCGTCCACGAGTGACCACTATGGTCGGAGCGCGCTTCGTTCTCAGAAAGCAAGCTCCCAGTGGGGTGTGTTGTCCTGCCCCCCTACCTGGTGAGCCAATCTGTTGCCGATCTCGTTGCCGCGCCTGTGGCTTCGGAGCCGCCGATCCGACTAGACCGTCTCACCCCTGGGGTCTCCTGGCTTGATCAAACCTGCAAGGCAAGATCAGAAACCGTCTCACCCCTGGGGTCTCCTTTGGAAAGAGGCTTGATAGGGGGAGGGAAGGGAGGAAAGGATCAAGGAATGGCACCCACAAATTCAGCATTCCCTTTTTGCCTTGGCCGCCCACTTGTCATGATGATATGGTGCCACACGAGATGGATGAGGTGGTGCTCAAGGGCTGAGGTGGCATCCTTCAAGGCATGGGAGATGGCTTGACCCATTAATAATTGGACTAGACTCAATGACCACTCCTTTTTCAAACAGGCTGGGGCCCAATCTTCAAGTAGACTCGGGCTTGGACCAATTCAGCTAAAAATAGGGTTTATTGACCTTGCTTGACCACGTTGGCCAAGAAACAAGACTAAAACAAAAGTACATGACTCAAAATAAAATTGCCTAGGCTTGAAGCCTTATTACAGAACCCAACAGACTAAAATCCAAGTCAGAGATCCATAGAGAGTTGAGGAGCCTCTGTCTGATTCTGGTGCCCACACCAGCAATTCTAGTGCCTATCGAGAGATAGCCTTTCTTGAAATTTTCCATGCTGAACCACTTCAACACTATGCTGATGTATGTAGACTGGGACAGTCCTAGAAGCCTCTAAGATCTATCTCTATAGATCTTCATACCTAGTATGTAAGAGGCTTCACCCAAGTCGTTCATAGAGAACTGAGATGACAACCAGACCTTTATTCCTTATAGTGCTGGGATGTCATTCCCGATTAAGATAATGTCATCCACATACAACACAAGGAAACAATCACAAAACCATTAACCCATTTGTAAATGCAAGGTTATTCTCCTTTCCTAACGAAGCCATACGAGTTGATACACTTATCAAATCACATGTTCCAACTCCATGATGCTTGTTTCAGTCCATAAATGGACCTTTGAAGCTTGCACACCTTTGACTCGTTTGTGGATGTGAACCCTTCAGGTTGTATCATATACACTTTCTATTCCAGCTCACCATTCAGGAATGCTGTTCGGACATCCATTTACCAGATTTCATAGTCAAAGTGGTGGGGACACAGAGGCACCAGAATAAGATAGAGGCTTCTAAACCCTCTGTGGATTATTTAGTAGTATTTGAGTCTAATTTGTAATAAGGGCTTAGCCAATTTGAGTTGTCATTTTTATTATTTGAGTCATGTACCAGTCAACTTATGTTGAGCTAGTTTTCTTTTTGAGTCCTGTATATGTTAGCCCAAGTCCAATGAGGACTCAATACCAAGCCAGTACAAGTGAAGACCAACCCAACTTGAAGTTATGAAGACCATGGAAGGCCCGGCAGGAAAAATTCAAAGCCCTGGAACTGTGGAGAGTAGCCTGGAGCCATGGACTAAAGCCTAAAGCAAAATGGGCCAGCCAAAGCCCATGAGAGAAACCAAGGGGCGCCACTTTCTTATGCTTACCACCCCTTGGTCGGCCACTTAGGGTCACCTCCTTTGGCCGACCAAGGCAAGAAAGAGAAGAGAAATTTGAGGGAAAGAGGGATAAGGAGTTTCCCTGTTTTCTAGCTAGGGTTTGGGTGGGAATGAAATTGTAATGTAAAGACCTTTATATCCTAACTCGGGGGGCAAGCTTATGAGTTTATAAAAGAAGCCCTCCTCTCTTGTATGAGACACTTTTGAATGAATATTATTGAGTTTTTATATTTGCTGTGTGCTTTTTGCTATGTGGTAAGGGGATTCTATGTGAGCCCCTCCTTCCTCCTTGTCTCCTGCGCCCAACCTCCAGCCTCCATCAAACCCTAGAAGCCTCTTCTCCAAGCCTTGGCTGCCCACATCAAAACCTCTCTTTTCCTTGCTATTTTAAATTTATTTCTTCATCCTTGCTTTGTTTTCTAACCCTTGACAGGCGATTCGCAAGTCCCTTGAAGCCTACGAATCCATTATTCCAGCCGAGTGGCGATCGGATCACCGGGTTGAAAGCCGAGAAACTGCGGGTCTTTAGCTTGATCATCCAGGCTGCATCCAGGAGCGAGAGTGATCTCTTCGCATATGATCTTCATCAAGTACTTCAACCATTGTCAGGTATACCCCCTCTAATTTCCAGTAGCATTATTGAAAGGGAACTAGCCCAACCGAGACTTCTCAGCCTTAGCAGTCCTCTTTTCTATTACTTTTTAGGTTCTATTTTGCATGTTGTTGCTCCTTATTTTGCATAGAACTCTCTACTTAGATTCTTTGTCTGATCTTTGGGATTTAGATACATAACTTAACCTATAAAAATACAAAAATAATTATGCATGCATATTTAGTTCCTCATAATTAGGTATTAGAGCCTGTTTGGGCTCTGTTCTCTTTGAATATTCGGATTGGGTGCCCACCATGGCCGTCCGGTCATAGAAGACAAGTAGGGCTGCAAGACCCTCTCTTCCAAATTGAAGGAATCTCCTATGGCATGTAGGGGTGCCGCTGTGATTTGACCCCTGAAGAAGAAAACAAAGAGTCCATTAGGGTATTTTTGCATCTCGGCCTTCTCGGTACTTAGTCTGCTGTTTTAATTATTTCTATTAGTAAAAAACTCAAAAAAATCTGATTTTTATTTTTCTAGATTTACTATAATTGAAATTATTTTTTAGAGTTTTCTCAAGAATTATTTTTGTTTGTAAATGTTTTGTCAGCTATAATACCGCCTGAGAATGGTTCTGTCCTATTTTTCAGCAAAGCCAATTTTGGCAAGTTTAGGGTTCTTTTAGTATAATTTTTGCATATCTTAAATTTTTGGCATGTTTCCTGCATATTAGATCATTATCTATAAATTATGTTTCTAATTTAAAAAAATACCAAAATAAGAAAAAAATTACATATACTCTTAAAACACCAAAAATAATTGAAACCCTAATTCGCATTTTTATCTGCCTGCCAACATTTGCACAATTAATTTAAGGGCATCAATATCATAAGATAAGGGAAGGAGGTCATTACCTTTTCTTAGTCCAAAAACCACCACCCTTGCATCTGAACCCAATCCTAATTATAATCGAGTAGACTTAATTTGCCCTAGAGGGCTAGGGACATCAACAGGTCAGGTTCAACCATTGTGGGACGACTAGTGCACCCAATTTATCTCCTATTACTAGACGCTGGTGTCTAGGCTAGAGGTATAGTATCAAACGACTTAAGTGAATCGATGGTTCCTTAATTCGGTCCCTGCAAGAGCAGGGGGCCTTCCCCCATCCCACCTCTTACCTCGCCAGTTAAAGGACTAGGAGTTGAGTTGTGTGTAAGTTAAGTCAACCCATTCTGAATGGACTCTAGGTCTAGGTACCCGTAGTCAAGTTAGTGTTGAGTCTCGCATGTGCACTAGATCAGGAGTCCCATTTCATCCACCCCCCATAACTGGCTAAATCCATGGATAATCTTGAAGCCCAAATTAAAGCCCTTACTGAGCAGGTAGCCCAATCTTTCACCCAGGTGAATCATAGATTTGACCAAGTAGATGTTCGGATAGGAACCCTAGAGAAAACCCGTGGACCTAGACTAGATCCAAACATGAACCACCTTTACCCACACTACCCAAATTATATGAACCTAGAACCTATGTACCCAAAACCTATGAACATAGATCCTATGCACCCACTCCCTATAAGCATAGTAGACCCATGACCTATAGATTCGAACCCATAGACCATCAACCGGAAGCCCATAAGGCTAGTATCCCTAGATATGAGCCCAGTAGTAATCCACTACAATGCACCCACTCCCTATAAGCCTAGTAGACCCATGACCTATAGATCCAAACCCATAGACCATCAACCGGAACCCCATAAGGCTAGTACCCTTATATATGAGTGGTGCGGGCACCAGACTCAGAAGAAGACTTCAAAGCTCCATCTGGATCTCTGATTAACCTTGCCCGAAAATTAGGATTTTTGGTTTGTAATAAGAGTTGACTAGATCAACTCAATTTAGCTTGAGTCTACATTACATGCATTTTATTTTGTTGAGTCATGTTGACTCAGTAGTGGACTAGGGTTTCAACCTGGGGTGTTACATTTTCTCCCAAGACCAAGCAAGTGGACACCACACTCCCAGCCACACTCCCAGCCATACGCCTGAGTCCAGGGGGTGCCATATCTACATTCAGCAGCCTTTGGTCCCCACTCCACAGATAGCAGCTTCCTTCTCTCATGCACCAGATGAGGAGAAATCCACCAAGAGTCCACAAATCAAGGGGGCGGCCAAGACTTTCCCAAGAGAACCAAAGTAAAGATGGGAAGAAATTTTCTTGGAGAGAACTTCAAGGAGGCGCCCACTACCTGCCAAAAAAATCCAAAACAAAGATGGGAAGGACCTTGACTTAGGAAGGAAGAAAAGGAGGAGTCCAAAAGAGTTGATCCATGGAAGGAAAAAAATTCTCTTGAAGATCCATACAAGGAGGCGCCATCTACCTGCCTTTTATAACCCAAATCAAATTTTTTGGTACTTTGGCCGACCATATGTGTATGATTTTTCCTGATTTGTAGATTCCCTCCTTTAGTCCCACATGGGAAGATGTAAAACCCTACTCCCTTGTAAAGCCTTATAAATTAAACCACTCTTGTAAGTTAAATCAATCAGAAGAATGAAGCCAATTATTTTTTAGCAAACTTTGTGTTTTCTCTCTTCCGCACTTGCATCCAGGTGTTGAGCTCCGTGAGGGAGTAAATCCGGGTTCCCCAGGAACCTTGAGGAGGTGTGAGATCTCCAAAACCCAAACCCTAGTTTAGCCACTCCACTCCCAAACCCTAGCCGCCATCACCCTTCTCTTTTCACCAAGCCCTAGTCTATTCCACTTCTCACGGCCACCCTCTCCAAGTCCAGGCCGGCCACCAGCATCCAGCTCCAGTCCAGATACTTCAGATCTACAGCAATTCTAAGAGGAAGTCAGATCGGCCTCCAGGAGAATCCTGATTTCAGCCACTTCAGCTTTCAAGTTCTTCAACCTGGTAAATCTTTTCTTGAGTATCTGAAATCCATCACTTGTTCCTCTTCTTTCCCAGATCTTGAGTCCAGGAGAAGCCGACCAAACCACAAGACCAGTATTGGAGGATCCATTGCGAAGATAGCCGACTCCGAGGATCCCACAATCTGCTCGAGAGAGTTTTTCCACCAAAATCCTGAGAAGATCACTGTCTGGTTAGTAAACCATCTCTCCTCTCTATTTCTGTTCTGTTGAAAGTTCAGAGCGAAACCCTAGGTCTGGGAGTTTCTCAACCCCCAGCGATCCGTTACTTCTGAACTACTCTGATAATTTAGTTTCATCTAAATTGTGCTTTCAATCCTTACCTAGTTTCCTTCAACTTAGTTTAGCTTTACTTTGAGTCAAAACCAATTTCTGAAATTAAAAAAAAAAAAAAGAATTAATCTTAAATTTACTTCCACATACGCTTCTTTGTTCTTTGTTCTGCATCATTTTTGGTATCAGAGCCCTGTCTAGGGTTTCTGTTTTGATAGCTTGTTTTAAGTGTCATAAGGTAGGTCATGTTTCTAGCCAGTGCCCTCGTATATCCCTATATATAGAAGAGGGAGGAGAAGAGAATTCCGAGCCTAATGAGGAGTTTGAAGAAGAAGTTTATGAGGCCGGAATGAATTTGGTTGATGAGTATGAAGGAGAGGAAGAATCCACTGAATCTGACCACTTAGGGGTTGTGAGATGCATCCTGTCCCAGACTAAAGTTCAGGAAGATTGGCGTAGGACTAACATCCTACAGACTTTCCTTAAACTAGGGGATAAGGTTTGTAAAATCATCATAGATAGTGGGAGCTGTGTGAATGCCATTTCTACTAGCACTGTCAAAATGTTAGGCTTAACCCCAGTCCCCCACCCCAACCCCTATAAGGTTTCTTGGGTAGACTCTACCTCTATACCCATCCAGTCTAGATGTCAGGTCCAAATCCAAATGCAATCTTATCAAGAGAAGATTTGGTGTGATGTCTTGCCCATGGGGGTGAGCAGTATAATTCTTGGAAGACCTTGGTTGTATGATCATGATGCCACCCTCTTAGGAAAATCCAACACCTGTGTCTTTAGTTTCAATGGGAAGAAAATCACAATCCATTCAGTCCCTCCTAAGGACAAGGTAGCTAAAGGAACTAGTAAGGTCAGAGAAATGAAGACTGGAGTGAACCTAATTAGTGCCAAGGATCTAGAACAAGAGATTCATAGTGGTTCACCCATTTGGATGTTGACTGCTAAGGAACTTAGGACTCCTACACCCTCAGAGCCTCCTCAGGAAGTTAAGCCTTTATTAGAAGAATTTGAGGATGTTTTTTCTGAGGATCTGCCAGACCACCTTCCACCTTTTAGGGATATTCAGCATTCCATAGATTTAGTCCCAGGAGCTACTTTACCCAACTTGCCCCATTATAGGATGAATCCATCGGAGCATAAAGAACTGCAAAAGCAGGTTGGCGAATTGTTGAGGAAGGGGTTCATTAGAGAGAGTCTTAGCCCTTGTGCAGTCCCTGCACTTCTAACCCCGAAAAAGGATGGCACGTGGAGGATGTGTGTTGACAGTCGTGCCATCAATAAAATCACAATCAAGTATAGGTTCCCCATCCCTAGACTAGATGACATGCTTGATATGATGGCCGGTGCCATGGTTTTTTCTAAAATTGATCTCAAGAGCGGCTATCATCAGGTTAGGATTAGACCAGGGGATGAGTGGAAAACAGCCTTCAAAACTAAGGATGGTCTCTATGAATGGGTTGTTATGCCTTTTGGGTTGTCCAATGCCCCTAGTACTTTCATGAGGATTATGACCCAGGTACTTAGAACTTTCATAGGGAAGTTTGTAGTGGTCTATTTTGATGATATCCTGATCTATAGTAAGACCCCTGCAGATCACCTAGGCCACCTTAGATAAGTCTGTCAAGTTTTGAGGAATGATAGTCTCTACGGTAATCTCAAGAAGTGTGAATTTATGACCAGTAGGATTATCTTCCTTGGATTTGTTGTAACCCCTGATGGCGTGGCTGCCGATCCTGAAAAAATTAGGTCCATAGTAGAATGGCCAGAGCCGACCAGTGTGCATGAAGTCAGAAGTTTCCATGGCTTGGCTACCTTCTATAGGCGATTCATCAAGGGGTTTAGTACCGTAGTTGCTCCTATCACAGACTGCATCAGGAAGGGAGAATTTCAGTGGACCAAAGCAGCCCATAAAGCCTTCCTAGATCTTAAGGATAGGATGACCCAGGCACCCATTTTGAGACTACCAGACTTTTCAAAGGTATTTGAGGTTGCCTGTGATGCTTCAGGAGTAGGTATAGGTGGAGTCCTAAGCCAAGAGAACCATCCCGTAGCATTCTTTAGTGAAAAACTTAATGATGCTAAGCTTAGGTATTCTACATATGATAAGAAATTTTACGCGGTAGTGCAAGCTTTGCGTTACTGGAGACATTATTTACTACCGCAAGAATTTGTGCTGTTTTCGGACCATTTGGCTCTTAGATTCTTGAATTCTCAGAAGAAGTTTAACCCTAGGCATGCTAAGTGGGTAGAGTATATCCAGTCCTATACTTTTGTTTTGAAGCATAAGGCTAGGTCTAAAAATAAGGTAGCTGATGTCCTTAGTCGTCGATCTTTGTTGTTGAATTCTGTTAGGGCTAAAGTCATAGGGTTTGAGCAAATCAAAGAAGAATATGAGTCGTGTCCGGATTTCAAGACTGTATACCAGGATCTAACTCAAGGACCATCTAGTGAACATAAGGATTATTCCCTTTTAGATGGCTTTATGTTCTTTAAGAATAGGCTTTGCATCCCTAGAACCTCTCTTAGGGAATTCTTGATTTGGGAAACTCATGCTGGAGGTTTAGCTGGCCATTTCGGAAAAGATAAGACCACCCTAGCTATTGAAGACCATTTTTTCTGGCCTAGCTTAAAAAGAGATGTAGCACACATTGTGGCTAGGTGTCGGACCTGCGCTGTTGCCAAACAGCGAAAACAGAACACTGGCCTTTATACCCCACTCCCTGTCCCAGATCGTCCTTGGCAAGATGTGAGCATGGACTTTGTGTTAGGTTTGCCTAAGACCCAGAGGAGGCATGACTCTATCTGTATTGTAGTAGACCGATTTTTCAAGATGGCCCATTTCTTGCCTTGTTCCCAAACATTTTGATGGGGAACTAATATGCATGCAATTTTTTTTGTATGTTTTACATGTTGAGTTAGGTGATTAATTCCCAAATTTCAGATCAAAATTATTTGTAGGGAATTTTGTATGAATTTTTGAAGATCAGCATGCAGATTAGGACCTAGAAAAGTAGCAAAGAAGGACCGCCGGGGCTGAGAAGCCTCGGTTAGGGCAAGTTCTCCTACAATAAAACTTCTGGAGGTAGAGGGGTGTACCTGACAACGTCTGTGAAGATCGCAGCGAAGGGGTCTCTCGTTCCTCGACGGATGCGGCCTGGAAAACCGAGCCAAAGACCCGCGGATACCCGGCTTTCTGCTCGGTGATCCGATTGAGGCTTGGCTGGAGTCGTTGGATTCGTAGGAACTCGGGGACCTGCAAACGACCTGTCAGGGGTTAGAAAACTCACAAAGGAACAAGAAAACAAAGGAAAAACAGCAAGGGAAGGCTTCTTTTGGAGTGGGCGTCCAGGGATCTGAGATGCTTGTTGGTAGCAGGAAGATGATTGCAGCACTGGGAAGAAGAACTCTCGCAAACCCCTTTATGCACACAGCAGGGTATCACACAACTCAATAGAAGAACTCAAGATTTTCATTCATCAAAAATTCCCCTCATACAAGAGGCTAGGGTCCCTTAAATAGACCCTTAACCTTGGGCTCCAAGTAAGGGTACATAAGTCTTTACATAAGAATCCTTTTCCCTCTCAAACCCTAGCTAGAAAATAAGGAAATATTAGGTAGAAAAATCCCTAAAATTTTTCTTGACTTGGTCAAGACTCCAAGGACGCCTAGGGGGGCGTGTTGGGCTTCTAGGAGCAGCAAAAGGCCGGCCCAAAGGGGCCCGGGTGCATGGGTTTGGGCCTCTGGAAGCTGGGGTGGCCTGGTAGCCAGGTAGCAGGAATATTCCCTGGTATCTTGCTTCTTAGGGGCTTGGGCTTGGCACCTGGGCTTGATTTCATTGGGCTAGGATGCAGATGGACCTCTGGAATCATGGATGCCCTTATTTATGAATATACTTTGGCATCTGGAAGGGAATCTGGGCATCTGGAGGGCATCTGCAAGGAATCAGGGTTTCTGATTTTTCTCCTGGGGTCTTCAAATCTTCAAGCTGGGTTGGACTTGGGCTAAACTTCCATGTCTTCAATCTGGCTGGACTTGGTCTTCACTTGTATAATATAGTCTTGAGTCTTCAGTATGCTTGGACAGGACTCAAAAAATAAAATTAGCTCAACATGAGCTAACTAGCATTGGACTGAACTAGCTCAACATGAGCTGACTAGTACAGAAGTGAAATAACAACTAAAAATACTCAAATAACAACTAAAATAGACTCAGATGAGCTAAGCCCTTATTACAGATGGACTCATAAATTATTGATCAATTACAGAGGGTTGAGAAGCCTCTGCCTTATTCTGGTGCCTTTGGTGTCCGCACCACATTTGATGCGTCTAAGGTAGCCACCCTGTTCTTTAATGAGATAGTTCGACTCCATGGCCTACCCAAGACCATTGTTTCAGATAGGGATGTTCGGTTCACCAGCTATTTCTGGAAAACCCTTTGGAATAAGTTAGGGACAAAACTTAAGTTTTCAACTGCCTATCATCCCCAGACTGACGGCCAAACCGAAGTAGTGAACCGTAGTTTAGGCAATCTGCTAAGGTGTCTTGTTGGTGAAAACATTAGGAACTGGGATTTGTACTTACCTAGAGCTGAATTTGCATATAATGACTCGGTCAATAGGTCTATGGGTAAGAGTCCATTTGAAATTGTGCATGGTTACAAACCCCACACACCTCTTGACCTAGCTCCTTTACCAGTCCACACACGGGTCTCTGAGTCTGCCAAAGTTTTTGCACAGCATATAAAAGACTTGCATAAAGAAATTCAAGCCAAAATAAATTTAAGTAATGAAACTTATAAGAAATTGGCTGATTCTCGATAGCGAGTCAAAACTTTTGACGAAGGAGACTATGTAATGATTAGGTTAAGGCCTGAACGGTTTCCTCCTAGAACCGTTAGAAAGTTACATGCTAGGGGAGCTGGACCATTTAGAGTGGTAAAGAGAGTAGGATCCAATGCCTATGTGCTCGAGTTGCCTCCAGAACTAGGCATTAGCTCCACTTTCAACATTACAGACCTAGTAGAGTATAGGGAGCCAGCTGTGATTCCCAGTGAGGCTTTTGAACCTAATCCTGCTCTTGAGAGTGAACCTGACCCTGTGTGTCCACCAACAAATTGGCCTGTGAGGAAAGAGCAGATTGAAAAGATCTTGGATGATCAGGTTATCTCTACTCGTAATCGAGGATACCAAAGATACCTGGTCCGCTGGCTAGGAAGGCCAGATTCTGATGACTCTTGGATCTCCCGAGAAGAGTTATAAGAGCTGGACCCAGACCTCTTGGAGAGATACCAGAGCGAACTTGATCCATACTCGATGGGGTCGAGTTCCTCCCACCCTGGGAGAATTGGTGCGGGCACCAGACTCAAAAGAAGACTTCAGAGCTCCATCTAAATCTCTGATTAACCTTGCCCGAAAAATTAGGATTTTGGTTTGTAATAAGAGTTGACTAGATCAACTCAATTTAGCTTGAGTCTACATTACCTGCATTTTATTTTGTTGAGTCATGTTGACTCAGTAGTGGACTAGGGTTTCAACCTGGGGTGTTACATTTTCTCCCAAGACCAAGCAAGTGGACACCACACTCCCAGCCACACTCCCAGCCATACGCCTGAGTCCAGGGGGCGCCATATCTACATCCAGCAGCCTTTGGTCCCCACTCCACAGATAGCAGCTTCCTTCTCTCATACGCCAGATGAGGAGAAATCCACCAAGAGTCCACAAATCAAGGAGGCGGCCAAGACTTTCCCAAGAGAACCAAAGTAAAGATGGGAAGAAATTTTCTTGGAGAGAACTTCAAGGAGGCGCCCACTACCTGCCAAAAAAATCCAAAACAAAGATGGGAAGGACCTTGACTTAGGGAGGAAGAAAAGGAGGAGTCCAAAAGAGTTGATCCATGGAAGGAAAAAAATTCTCTTGAAGATCCATACAAGGAGGCGCCATCTACCTGCCTTTTATAACCCAAATCAAATTTTTTGGTACTTTGGCCGACCATATGTGTATGATTTTTCCTGATTTGTAGATCCCCTCCTTTAGTCCCACATGGGAAGATGTAAAACCCTACTCCCTTGTAAAGCCTTATAAATTAAACCCCTCTTGTAAGTTAAATCAATCAGATGAATGAAGCCAATTATTTTTAGCAAACTTTGTGTTTTCTCTCTTCCGCACTTGCATCCAGGTGTTGAGCTCCGTGAGGGAGTAAATCCGGGTTCCCCAGGAACCTTGAGGAGGTGTGAGATCTCCAAAACCCAAACCTTAGTTTAGCCACTCCACTCCCAAACCCTAGCCGCCATCACCCTTCTCTTTCCACCAAGCCCTAGTCTATTCCACTTCTCACGGCCACCCTCTCCAAGTCCAGGCCGGCCACCAGCATCCAGCTCCAGTCCAGATACTTCAGATCTACAACAGTTCTAAGAGGAAATCAGATCGGCCTCCAGGAGAATCCTGATTTCAGCCACTTCAGCTTTCAAGTTCTTCAACCTGGTAAATCTTTTCTTGAGTATCTGAAATCCATCACTTGTTCCTCTTCTTTCCCAGATCTTGAGTCCAGGAGAAGCCGACCAAACCACAAGACCAGTATTGGAGGATCCATTGCGAAGATAGCCGACTCCGAGGATCCCACAATCTGCTCGAGAGAGTTCTTCCACCAAAATCCTGAGAAGATCACTGTCTGGTTAGTAAACCAACTCTCCTCTCTATTTCTGTTCTGTTGAAAGTTCAGAGCGAAACCCTAGGTCTGGGAGTTTCTCAACCCCCAGCGATTCGTTACTTCTGAACTACTCTGATAATTTAGTTTCATCTAAATTGTGCTTTCAATCCTTACCTAGTTTCCTTCAACTTAGTTTAGCTTTACTTTGAGTCAAAGCCAATTTCTGAAATAAAAAAAAAAAGAATTAATCTTAAATTTACTTCCGCATACGCTTCTTTGTTCTTTGTTCTGCATCAATGAGCCCAAAAGTAATCCACTACCCCTTAGTTAATCTGAACCCACTAGGAGTAGTGCCCATAATCAGAAACTAAGACCTAGCCAATCTTTCCTTTGCCGACTCTTACCTACCATCCCACTGGATCACAAGAGTGACAGTAAAGTGGAAGTGTATGTAGCTGATGTGAGCTTAGTGGATGAGTATGAGGGAGAAGAGGAGACATCTCTAGAAGACCTAGAATTAGTTGACCCCGTAGGTACCCAGGTAGAAGCCAATCTAGTGGGGGCTCTAGGATCAGATACAGATTACTGGGCCCTATTTGGTTTACCTAGCCATGTGTCAAATTTTGTAATCAACTAGAATTGACTCCTGTAATAAGTTGAGGTTAGTTGATTTGTCTCAACCCTCAACCTAGTCAGTATTTTGAGTCCTGTACATCAATTATGAGTCTAGTATGAGCCCAATTTTTATACAAGAGAGGAGGTCATCCTATTTTGGAGTTCCATCAGGCCACATCTAGGAGTCAGAGGCTGCTACATCAGCCCATTGGATTTTGTGTAACAATCAAGAATCCAAGATGTTTCCAGAAACCCTAATTCTTTCCAGATATCCTCCGGATGCCCAGATTCCTTCCCATATACTAGAGCATATTCCTAAACTAGGATATCCATGATTCCAGAGGTCCACCTACATCCCAGTCCAAAGAAATCAAGCCCAAGTGCCAAGCCTAAGCCCTTAAGGAGCAAGATTCCAGGAAATATTCCTACACCAGGCTACCAGGCCACCCCAGCTTCCAGAGGCCCAAACCCATGCACCCAAGCCCCTTTGGACTGGCCCCTTACTGCTCCTAGAGGCCCAACACGCCCTCCTAGGCATCCTTGAAGTGTTGACCATGTCCAAAGAGGTTTGACCAAGTCCAAGTTGAAGAGAAGAAGGAGAAGACCAAGTTTATTCCTAACCTAGTTGGGATTTCTATTCCTTTTAAACTTTGTAATTCTAACCTAGCTAGGAAAGGACTTGTATTCCAATTTGGAAGAGGACTTATAATCCAAGTGTAACCATGGTTAGTGAGGGCATGGGAATTCTATAAATACTCCACCCCTTCCTCTCTTGTAAGCATCATTTTCTTATGAATAAACCTTGCTGAAATTTTGTAAAATTGTCTTGAGTTTGAGTTTTGGTTCTCTCTTTGAGTGCTCTCCTTGTGTTCCTGGATTGATACCCTGCTACCCTAACATCCCTTGGCATCCCTAGAGTTCAGCCACACCCAAGGAATAGGAGTCCTTGCTGCCGTCCAAGCCCAAGAGCTCCTTCTTCCCCGACTGCCAGCTTTAAGCCCTAATCCTAAATCCCTTCAAACCTAGTTCCTTTTCTAACTTTTATTTGCTGTTTTGATTAACCTTTGATGCTTGCAGGATCCCCGAGGTGCTTCCCCTCCCCTGAGGAGGCCTTCTTTGCTGCTCAGACCTCCCAGATCAGCCATTAGATTCGAGGGAAACAAAGCTTCTTCTTCCAGGCTCCGATCAGAGTTGTGAGTGATCTCTTCTGCTACTGATATTATCATCTCTGACTGGTAAAAACCCTTCCCTTCTCTTATCATCTAATTTGCTTGAAGTTAACTATCCTAAGCTATGAATTTTTCAATTTTTAGGTCCTGTCTTTTAGTTATCTTGCATGATTCAGCCTGTGACAAGTTGATTCTTAGAATTGCTGAATACCTGCTAGTTTTTTACTTTGCTTTGAGAAATTAGCCATCAAACCAATATCTAAAAATCACAGAAAAATTAGTTTACTACTTTTACTATATATTTAGCATATTTAGAGTCATCCCACATCAGTTTGGTATAAGAGCGGGTTTAGAATAGTTTTTTATTTGCTTTGCATTCATAAACCCTAATTCTGTATTCTGTCCACTGCATTAGGTGTCTAGGTTTAATCTAATTTTGGTATCATAAACATTTTATTTTTCTATGAAATTTTCACTGCATGTCCTCTGTTCTGTCCTAGTAATTATCAAAATTTTTAATTATTTTTACTGAAACCCCAAATCTATAAAATTTGGCATAATAGGAACCCTAATAGAATTTTAATAATTTCTATAGCAGTCCAGAAAACCCTAGGTTTGCATTATCATCTAATTTTTTTTCTGCATGAAATTTAGTAGGCTTCATAATCACCGTCCATCCTCTACTCTAGATTTTTTTAAAAATTTTTTATGCATCAAGATCTATGTCAAACTCTGCAATAACTGAAACCCTAATTCACTAATTTCTGCTACATTCTGCATCTTGACTTAACCTAACCTAATCAACTACCAAACCCCCAATCCCAAGCCAAACTTTATTCGATAACCCTAGTTAACTTAAACCTAATTTGACACATCATAAATCATTAAAAAAATATTTTATTTTCTGATTGTTTTAGATTACATCAAGGATATCGATTGCCATCATTCTTAACCTAATCTTAAGGGCAACTCTCTATCTCAAATCAGGGCAGGATTTCATCACCTGTCCTGGGTCCAAAATAACCAACATCATACTAACCCAAGCCTAATTAAAATCAACTAGACCTAATTTGCCCTAGTGGGCTAGGAGACATCAACAGGTCAGGTCTGAGCTATGTGGGCCAACTAGTGCATTTAACCTTTTAGCTATTACTGAAAACTGATGTCTAAGGCTGGGGGTTCAGAGTCAAATGACCTAAGTGGTGCTGTGATTTTTAATTGGATCCCTGTGAAAACAGGGGGGCCTCTCACACTCCCACCCCCTACCTGGCCAGTGGAAGGATTAGCTATTGGGTTAGGTGTAAGTTGAGCTGACCCACCCAGTTTCTGGCTCTAGGTCTAGGAAACCCTAGATTATACTAGACTTTTCTTTCTCTTTTGCATGCTTGGTTGCATCATTTCATTTTGATTGTTTGATTTATGCATGACCACTAGACTAGGAACCCAATATTAAAAGTCTAAACCTCAACCAAACCCGACTATGGATTCCAATTTGGAGGCCATCCTAGCCCAGCTTACCCAAATAAACCAATCCAACACCCAAACCCAAAATTAGCTTGCCCAAATAGACCGTAGGTTTGACCAATCTGATACTAAGCTTGATCAAATGAATCAAAGATTCAACCATGATGGGGATCCAAGATAGGTCCAGGTTCTTTTTCTATTTTTCTTATTTTCTTGGGTTTTTTTTATTTTTCTTTTTCCAGATAATCTAGGTCACATCGATCCCGTTCCCCATCAATTTGGTATCAGAGCGAGTTGTGGATTAGGGTGTGCTCCATTTTTTGAACTTGATGGAGTCGAGTTCTTCACGGTCGAGGAGAATGATGGGGATCCAGGGCTCTTACATAGATGTGCTAGGGTTTGGAAGATTTTTTAAAACTCACAGGAGAAGATGGAATAACATAGGAATAAAGCAGGAATAAGATCGGGATAAAGATGGAATAGCAAGAATAAGTGGAATAGCGGGAATAGGGAAAATAAAAAAATCCAAGAAAATAAGAAAAATAGAAAATGAACCTGGACCTGCCCTGGATCCCCATCATTCTCCTCGACCGCGAAGAATTCGACTTTATCGAGTTTGAAAAATAGAGCACACCCTAATCCATAACTCGCTCTGATACCAAATTGATGCGGAACACAGACTCGATGTAACCCTAGATTATTTGGAAAAGGGAAACAACTAAACAAACTAGGACTATGGGAGGGCTAAGAAGCCTCCCGAGACTAGGGTGACACCGAAAACTAAAATCCTAAAACAGCTGATCTTTTTTGTTTTCAATTTTCTTGGTGGAGGTGGTGAAGGAAGGATGGAGATGGGGGACTAGAAACTGGAACTCATGGCCATGGGACTCACTCTAACATGGAGACGCACACAGAAAGTCAGGGATCAAAGAACATAGCTACACTGAGCTCTCATCAAACCCATCATCAACATAGTAGGGCTCTCATAAAGGCCGCTAGGGTGACTCTCAAAGGACATGAGGGGATAAGAAGATGGGATAGGGGGTAACTAGGACGCTCGAACCCATCATCCACATAGTAGGGCTCTCACACCCCCCAACGAACCCATTATCCACATAGTAGGGAACGGAGGCAAACGGGCCTCAGCCCAGAACCAGAACCAGAACCAATAAAGAACCCAAAAATTTATATCAAAGTCTCTTCATTACAGGGGAAGAGGGGGCCTTTATATAGAAAAACCAAAACCCTCAGTTTCTTAGCCTCCAAGAAAACTACAAAAAGAAAATAAATTACATCAAAATTTGTGCTACATCAAAAGTGGTGCTGATCTACTTTGAGAAGCGTGTCGGCTTGATGATCTATGCTGAAAAGCGTGTTGCTCTGAAAACTGGATTGCTTCGAAAGTCGTGCAAACTCAAACTCATGGCCGTGCTAAGGATCGATCTCCCGACTAAGCACCGAAGGACGGCCGGCGACCGAGAAGCAGGCAGCGGACGGGGCCGGCAGATGGAGAGCGGCGGACGGCTGGCGATGGGTTGCAGGCAAGGCAACACAGGGGGGCACGGCATGCCCTGTGTGTGCCGTTTGGTCTTCCCATGGCGTGGGAACTCCTAGGCACCGGCGAGGCCTCCGGTGGCCGGGCCTTGGTCGACGGACGGCGGGGTGGCAGAATAGCGGCAGGCAAGTGGCAGCGGCGACGTCAGGCGGCGAGCAGTGGCATCACATGAACGGACGCGTCCTTCCATCTCCCCACGGGCCGTGGGGCCCTGGGCACCAGCGAGGGACCCACCGACAGCCGGCGAGCCAGCGAGCACCGGCGGCGGCAGCGATGCAAGGTGGCACGGCTGCACGTGGGTGGACGGACGCCTCCCACGTCCGTTCGTCTTCCCATGGGCGTGGGCGGTGGCGGGCGGCTTTTCTGGCGAGGGCGGGGCCGGCGAGCACCGGCGGCAGGTCGGCAGGACCGGCTGGGGGTCGGGCAGCCCAGATCTAGGGGGCGGCGGGGTGGCGGGGCGGCAGCTTGGGTTTGGGAGATTTTTTAAAACTCACGGGAGAAGATGGAATAATGTAGGAATAAAGCAAGAATAAGATCGGGATAAAGATGGAATAGCAGGAATAAGTGGAATAGCGAGAATAGGAAAAATAAAAAAAATTTGAAAAAATAAGAAAAATAGAAAAAGAACCTGGACCTATCTTGGATCCCCATCAAATCAAGTGGACCAACAATTTGAACAAACAACCACTAGGATCAACCAATTAACCAATAGGCTTAACCAAGTTGAGAACCGACTAGAGACTATAGTGAAAACCCTAGAGTCTAACACTGAACCAGACCTAGATTCCATCCCTTCTACCCCTCATAATCCTAGAAGAGTCCAAACCCATGAACCCTTTGTAGAACATAACCCTAGGAGACCCCAGAATCAGGATCAATTTAGGGAGCCTAACCATAGGGGAAACCAACACCAAGATCAATATCATGACCCCAACCATAGGAGACCCAATCTTGAGGACCAAAATCAAGATGATAGGCTTCTTAGGAGCATCAAGATAGATGTACCTACCTTCAATGGCTGCCTAGATTCAAAGGTCTATATAGATTGGGAGGGAGGTATGGATAGGTACTTCAAATTTTATGCCTTGAATGATGAGAAAAAGTATCAATTTGTCCAGCTCAGGCTAACTGATCAAGCTAGGTTATACTAGGACCAAGTAGAAAGACTCAATAATCAGATAGGCAACTTACCCATTACCACCTGGGAAGCCATGAAATTAAAGCTTAGGGCTAAGTATGTTCCCCCATACTATCAGCAATGTCTCTTAGATCAATGGCAAAAATTAAAACAAGAGACCAAATCTATGAGTGAATACATAGTCCAATTTGATGAGTGCGCCCCTAAGATGCAGCATAGATGAACATAAGTCAGTTATCCTCTCTAGGTTTAGGAATGGTCTCAGGGAGGAAATCTAGAAGGAGCTGTACCTTAGGGATGTTGATAGCATGGCCCATGCCTATCGTGTAGCTGAAAACTTTGAAAGGTTCCAGAAAGCACCTGTAGTTAGGAAACCTGAGCCCTTTAGGTCCAACACTCCTAGCTTTAGGTCCAACCAAAACCAGTTCTACCCAAACCGACCCAGTTAAAACTAGACTCGCCCCAACCTTAACCAAAGTCGACCAAACCCAAACCTAAGTCGACCTAAACCCAATCCAACCCATCCCAACCCTAATCCACCTTGTCCTAACCCAAGTCCGAGTCAGGCTAGCTCAAGTAACTTTGCATTTTTAAGGAATGATAAGGGTAAGGCACAAGTTTTTCAGAAGAACCAAAGCCCCTGTCCCAATGCTTGTTTTAGATGCAATAAGGTATGTCACTTTGCTAGCCAGTGTCCCACCAGGTCTTTGCACATAGGGGATCTTGTAGAAGATGAGCCTAAACCCAATGAGGAAGAAAAGGAAGAGGTCTATGAAGCTGAACCAGACTTAATTGAAGAATATGAAGGAGATGAGGAGGACTTTGAACAAACAAACCTCGCAGGGATAGTTAGATGCATCTTGTCCCAGAATAAAACCCAGGAATATTGGCGTAGGACCAATATCTTACAAACTTTAGTGAAAATTGGAGACAAGGTATGTAAAATAATCATAGATAGTGGGAGCTATGTGAATGCCATATCCCATAAGGCTATCAAAACCCTAGGCTTGCACCCAGTTCCTCACCCAAGCCCTTATAAGGTATATTGGATAGATTCCACCTCTATACCCATTAAATCCAGATGCCAAGTCCAACTCCAGCTTCAATCCTATCAAAATAGAGTGTGATGTAATGTTATGCCCATGGAGGTAAGTAGTATCATCCTAGGATGGCTATGGCTTTATGATCATGATGCCACTCTTTATGGCCGAACTAATGCTTGCATGTTTACTTTCCATGGGAAGAAGATCACCATAAGCCCCACCCCACCTCAGGAGTTAATTAAGAAAGGATCTAGCTCACTTAAGGAGAAAAAGTCTGGAATTAACCTAATCACTACAAAAGAGCTAGAGAAGGAGATACATGAGGGCACTACTGTATGGATGTTAGCCATGAAGGAAGTATCTGATCCTATTGTTAGAGAGTACCCTCAAGAGGTCAAGGGAGTCTTGAATGAATTTAGTGACATATTTCCTGAAAATTTACCAGACCACTTACCACCTCTTAGGGATGTCCAACATGCAATTGATTTAGTCCCAGGAGCTACCTTGCCCAACTTACCTCATTATAGGATGAACCCAGCTGAACACTTAAAGCTTCAAAGACAGGTATGTGAGCTTCTTAGAAAAGGGTTTATTAGGAAGAGCCTAAGTCCTTGTGCTGTACCAGCCCTATTAACCCCTAAGAAAGATGGCACGTAGAGAATGTGTATTGATAGCTGTTCCATAAATAAAATCACTATGAAGTATAGGTTTCCCATCCCCCGCTTGGATGATATGTTGGATATGATGGCAGGAGCCACAATCTTTTCAAAGATAGACCTTAAGAGTGGCTACCATCAGGTTCGAATTAGACCTAGGGATGAATAGAAAACAGCTTTTAAAATGAAAGATGGTCTATATGAGTGGTCCGTAATGCCTTTTAAATTATCCAATGCCCCTAGCACTTTCATGAGAATTATGACCCAAGTCCTTAGGATGTTCATAGGTAAATTTGTGGTAGTATATTTTGATGACATCCTGATTTATAGTAAAACCAAGGAGGATCATATAGAATGGTGCGGGCACCAGAATCAGAAGAAGACTTCAGGGTTCCATCTGGATCTCTGAATGACCTTGTCCGAAGATTAGGGTTTGTAATAAGGGTTGACCTGGTCAACCAGATTATTTTATTTCTTTGAGTCTGCATTTCATTTTGATGAGTCATGTTGACTCAGTCTAAGTCCAAGTCAAGTCCTGGTTGGCGCCATTCCCTAGGGCATCATTTTTTCTTCCAAGGCCAAATGCAAGTGGATGCCACACTCCCAGCCACACTCCCAGGACCAGTTAGCACCACATTTCATCCCAGTGTCCCTGGTCCCCATGCCCAAGAGAGCAAGAAAATTTTCTTAGGAGAAGTCAAGGAAGGCGCCCACAAGCTGCCAAAAGTAACCAAGCTAAAGGAGCAGGGGATTTTTCTTGGAGAGGACTTCAAGGTAGGCACCCACACCTGCCTAAAGTACCTGGCTATGAATGGAAGGAGCCTAGTCTTGGGGAGAAAGACTACGAGATGAGTATTTTCTTCCAAGAAAGAGCAAGTCATGGAAGGAAAACCCAAGACTTAAGGAGAAGAACTATGAGGTGCCCCACATACCTGCCATATAAAGCCATCACCTTGCATTTGAGGCCGCCCACTCCAAGGAAAGAAGCCTGGTCAGTCAAGGGAAAGTTTTTCATGCTTAGGATGAATGTTTAGTCCCGCATGGGAAGTAGTGTAATTTTTTTTCTCTTGCAAGGTCTATATATCGGACCCTTATGTAATCTTTTGATTAGAATGAGTAAATGAAATCTTTTCTTGTGTTGAGCAACCTTGTGTTCTCTTCTTCCGCACTTCTTTGAGTGTTGAGCTCCGTGAGGGAGTAAATCCGGGTTCCATTGGAGCCTTGAGGAGGTGAGAGATCTCCAAAGTTACCAAAATCCTGACCCGCTTTCATCCCTGGCCGCCAACCCTAATTTCCTTTCATCATCCTAGCCGCCAACACCCAAATTCCTAAACCCTATTCCCACTTCATTCAAGGCCGCCATCTCCTTCTCCAAGCCACCGCCCACTATATCAAGGTCCTAGGTCCTTTTCATCTGCAAGCCGCCGCCCGACCAGCCAAACCCTAAATCCACTCCATCTTCCACCGCCACTCCATACTATTCCCTCATCTTCAAAGTTTGAGCAGTCCGAAACTATCCCAGGTAAAGGTCTCTTCCTTGAGTTTCTTACATCCTTATCTTGTTGTTCATCCTTTCCAGATCCAGAGTATGAGAAGAAGGCCAACCTTGCCATAAGACTACAATCCGATGATCCATTGCAAAGATACCCCGTCTCCAAGGATCCTACAATCTGCTTGAGAGTGTCCTTCAATTGAAGCAAAGAGAGATATCACAGTCAGGTATAAAACCTTCTCTTCTCTCTTCGTCTATTTCTTGAAAGAGGAGTAAACTCTAGGTCTAGGGGTTTCTCAATCCCCAGTGATCCTACTTCTTTATTACTCTGATAATCTACTCTTTTGAATTGTGCTTTCTTTCAGTGCATATTTTCTTTCAATATTAGTTAGCCTTGTTTTTGAGTCAAGCCAACTTCTAACAAAACACAAAAAAAAAAAAAAAAAAAAATAGTCTTAATTTACTTCCGCATCGCATCATCTTATTTGTTCTGCATCATTTTGGTATCAGAGCCCTGTCTAGGGTTCTTGCTTGTTTGATTATTTTTTCGTTCCTTTTTACTTTTGCTGCCTGGAATAGACTCCCCTGGCTGTCCGGTCCTAGGAACAAGCGAGACGCAAGCCTCCTCCTCCCATTCCACGGGAGGAAGTTTTGCTCTCTAAATGAAAGAACCTACCCCTCACTTGTTAAGACATTTTATGAAAATTTGAGAGTAGGTACAAATCATGTAGAGTCTACAATTAAAGGAAGAAGAGTTTTTGTCAATGAAGAAGTTCTGCACAGTCTACTAGATTTACCTACTGATGGAGTGAAATACCTAGTAATTAAGGATAGAGAAAAGACCTTGAGAACTATTCTAAATAAGGAAGATGTCAATGGGATTGGAACTGTCTTTGCCAACACTTTATCTCTTGAAATGAGGTTATTGCATAATTTTATTAGTAGGATATTTGTGCAAAGGACTGGAAGATTTGATTGGGTAACTGAGAAGGACCTATGCCTTATGGAACATATCATAGAAAAGACTCCTGTGAATTTATCTCACATTATCATTATGCAAATGAAGGAGACTACCAGAAAGGCTAAGGCCTGCTTACCTTATGGAATAATGTTAACCCTGCTATTCAAGTCCCAAAGAGTGAGTTTGGAAGGTGAGGATGGAGTTGAACTGCACCACACTGATATCTACACTTCCAAATCACTAGAAAGAATGGGTTACATTAAAGTTGAAGGTGTTTGGAGAAAGAAAGGAACTAATATCAGGGCAATTGGTAGTTCAAGCAGTGAAGAAGAAAAAGAAGAAATTGAAGAAACTGCTGGTACTGCTACTGTTGAAGCTGGAACCTCCACTGCACCTGCACCTGAACAAGAGTCTCTCATTCCTGAACCTGCTGCCACTTGTGAAGAGACTGATACACCTTTCCCAGAATTTGATATGCCTGCATCTGAGTTCATGACAGCTGATATTCCTTTACCTGACTTCACTCTTGGAGCTTCATATCCTCCAAACATCCAAAGTCAAATTGAAGATCAGATGAAGACGTTGACTGATTCACTGACAGGAACTATCACTACACTTTTTGGTGATCTAAAACAGTCAATGGATAGTAGACTTTCTAAACTAGAAGAACATGTTACAAATTTGCAAGGAAAAGTTGAAGCAATAGAAACTTCAAGATCTGCACCTCAAGTGGAGCTTCAACCTATCCTAGACCTTATCTCTTCTAGTTCTGAAGCCATAAAGAATTTAGTTGATGCAACCTTAAGTGAGTATAGAACTGAGTTGAATGAAGCCAAATGCACTTTGGGAACAATTGCAGAAACAACACAAATGGCAGATGACTACACACGAGGCATTAGGATTATCATATCAGAACTTGGAAGACTTAGAGGATCTGCTGAAGCTTTTGCTAATGTCCAAGCTTCTGAACTTGTATCAATGCAAAAGGAAATTGGTGAAATGAAAGAGGCTGTGAACAAGGTACCTACAAGCCTCAAGGACAAGGAACAGCAACTTGGTGCAATATGGATGGAGATGGTTTCAATCTGTGGCACTGTTAGATCCTTGGAGATCACTGCTAGGACTAGACTTCTATATGATCCTTCTCCTATTTCCTTTAGGGGTCCTACCACTTCTCACCATCCTAGAGCACCTCCACCTCATGCATCTTCCAGTATACCTCCTAGACCTGCTTCTTGGTATGGTGCAAGTATGCCTATCAATGTACTTAAGGAAGAATCTGATAGTGAGCAGGTCTTTAGTATTTTCTGTACATTTTGGAAACTTTTTGAAGATTGGGTAATGTTTATTATTCAAAATCTTTTAATGGAAATACAATGAATATCCTTTTGGACACATGTGTACTTCTTTTATCTTGTTAACACTCTCTAATATTTTTTTAAATAAGATTCTCTCTCTAATTTGAGAAAGTGAAATTATCTCAAACAAATCTTAATACAATCTCAATCTACTTTAAATCTGAGCTTAATTGCATAATTTTTTGATTTGATGACAAAAAGGGGGAGAACTATTATACAATAAAGTGCATGAAAGAAGAAACTTAATAGAATTGGAATAGAACTGCTAAAGTTAATTAGATAGGGGGAGCTTAATGAATATTGCATATCCTTAATGAATATTACTGAAGTGTTCAAATAAATGATAAAAAGGGAAGAAATTTCACATTGATTAGAAATTTTGTAAAAAGGGGGAGAAATACATATTTAATTTGCTTCAATGATTTATATTCTGCTCTCTACTAATTACATCTAACTGTCAATGCTTAATGTTGCTTAATACACACAAGCACTTATTCTCTGATACTTATATTTTATAGAATTAGCTTTGTGTATAACTGTATAGCATACATTGATACTCATTTGAGAATACAGTTAATATTATGATACGTCATACAAGTATAAATGCTTACTATGATATTCATCTATACTTATGAATAGAATAGATTTTTTCATGCCCAGTGTTTTGTCATCATCAAAAAGGGGAAGATTGTTGACTCCTGAAGTAATTTTGATGATAACAAAATATTGGAGCATATATTTGGTTATCTAACAACTCTTCAAATAGTTGACAAGTTTTTGTAGGACGACTACTTTGACATATTTTTTAAACCCTACAACCTTTATTTCTTTGTATTAAGTTGTACGTAATTAGAATCTTGTAAAGAAGAACCCAACAAAAATTTTCTATTTGAATCAAAGATAAAGGTTGCTTCTACTAGTTTCAAGCTTTAATTTTTCTTTATATTATTGTAAGAAGATCTTAAGGAAGTCTTCTAAGCTTGGCATGTGAGTTCTGGAGAATTGGAATTGGTCTGGGTGAAGAACCAATCTCGAGCCGATAGGATGGAGGAACCAGCCTACTCTGGCACTGGAACAAAAAAGAAAACCTCTGGCATGCAGACCTAGCCGACTGACACCAAGTCCCAGCTGACTCGTCTAGAACTTGGTTGAGAATGTTCTGAAAACCTCAGGGATCTGAGCCGACTAGATTTTAGCCTAGCCGATTCATCCAGAGTGAGTTATTTTCTCGATTGTGGAACCTAGCCAACTGGTTTTCAACCCAGCCGACCCGAACCTGATCCGAGCTGACTCGAAGATGTCCAAGCTGACTAGAATGTCAGGATCTCTTCCAACAACTAGTTCCAAAATTTTGAGTTTGAATCCTAAAAGTGCTCCAACGGTAACCTGTCACTTCCTAACGGTCTACAATGTTCAAAATAAAGAAAAGGCAGTTGAAGTCTCTATAAATGAGGTAGGAGAACATCCTTAGAGAGTCTAATTTGTTATTGAATATTTATTGAACATTTATTGAAGTAAGAAGAGATAACACTTAAGCTTTGAAGTCAGTCTTCAAGCCTTCACCAACTCTTATCAAAAGCTTGAAGCAACTTTCAAAGAAAGCAAGGAAGCCATTGAAGTGCATTGAAGAGCATTCAATTGAGCTTCACTAGAGCTGCATTGGCAGCCACCAGACAACTTAGTTTGTTATTTATGTTGCTTTTCATTCTACTCTTAGAATACTTGGGTTATTGGTGAGCCCGGTTGTAAAAACCAAATAGGTTTCTTTGGTAAGCCTACTGAAAACCAAAGTATAGAGGTTCTAGGTGAGCCTGTGAAAACCTAGTATAGGTTTCTTTGGTGAGCCCAATTTAAAAATCAAAGTGTAGAGGTTGGGATTGTGAGCCTGTAAAACAATCCGACTATATTCTGGTTTGGGGGATATAGTGGAAATCTCGAGTGGTGAACTTGGATAGTGGACGTAGGAGCTGGATTGCTCCGAACCACTCTAAACTTATTTTGTTTGTGTTGTGCTTTACTTACCTTTCAGCTTCTGCACTTATTCTTTGATTAACACAACACTCAACCACTAAAAGGAATTACTTGTGCACATATTTGCAAGAAATTTTGTAATTCCCAATTCACCCCCCTCTTCGGAAAAGCCACCTGGGCAACAGAGCCGATGGTCACCATAGGATGGTCAATGTTAGATGATTATAAAAGGGGGAGTGGTCCTTCACTGGAATTGAAGGTTAAATGGGACGAAGGAGTTCAATGATAGCTCTATCCTACTCGAGGAGCAATGATGCAGGACAAAAATGAAACAATGAATGGAGAGTTTTAGCAAGCTAACCAGCAAGCAAACTTGAGCAATTAATTATCAAATAAATGGGCTAAATTAATCTAAGGAAAGAATTTTTATAAAGAGACTAGTTGATCTAAGTTACAACACCCGCAATGTAGATCTAGTTTAAAACAAAGATTAGGATTTTCATGACAAGGAAACCATCACTACTAGGACAAGTTAACCTTCAAATGATCAGATCTAATGAAGCTTAGGAAGAATTTTCCGATCAACAATGATGGCTAAAATATTTTAGTGGAAGGGTTCACACAACACTTTAGGAAAGAGGATTAGATGGTAAGACTAGAACTCCTTCAACATATGAACTTACCTTGCACTTGGATCATGATAATAAACTTTTATCATCAACTCGAATCTCTGAGAGAACTTGCAATGAACCAGCAATAAGGGCATAGAAACAGAGATGGAAGGAAATAAATCAAAGGAAAACAAAGGAAGGGATGTTTGGGAATGGCTTGAAGCTAGGCGGCAAGCTCTTCTCTTCTTCCTCTTGGTACACACCTCAAAGACCTTGGAAGGGCTTCTTTGAAGTATCAAATGGGCCTCTTACCCTCTCCCTCAAGGAGTGACCTAGCTCTAGGACCAGGGAATGAAGAAAACTAGCTAGATTAAAGGGCATCTCACCCTCTCCACACAAAGAAACTAGACTAGAATTCAAGAAGAAAACCAAACTCGATATCATCTCAATTTCATTTCTAAATGGAATTAATACAAGAGGGGAGGCTTAGCCCTATTTATAGGCCAAAGAATCTCCAGAAAATTCATCCAAAAAAAGATTAAAATATAACTAATCCATAGATTAGTTATACTGAGCACTAGATTAGGTGGCCTTAACTAAAATTGGTTACAACTTCCAACAACAAATGGTTAAAAATAAATTTTGGTTGCCACAAACTTCGAAGTGGTGCCTTCTTAGCTTGCCATGTGTCATCAAGGATTCTTCCATGTGTCTATAATAAAAGTGATCTTCTTAGTGGTGGCATGAGATGTTTCCACATGGCATCCAAGGATGCTTCAAAGTGTAATCAACATGGAACTTCCAAATGTCATAAGGGATGGCATCCAAGACTCTTCAAGTGTGCTTCAAGTGGTGCTTCAAGTGGTTGCTCCAATAAACTCTCAAGTGGCAAATAAAAAAGGCTTGATGATCTCCTGAGTGGCATAGAAAAATTACTTGATAGAGTGGTAGTGTCGGCCCCAAGGACATGTTGAGTCAACTCAAGGTGCATAAAGTGTCGGCTCAAGGATAGGTTAAGTCGACTCAAGGTACATGAATCGACACTTGAAAATTGAGGCTCTCCTTCTTGAGTCAGCTCATGGAAGTAGCTTCTTTAAAAATGAATTAGTTGAGTGCTGGGGCTTTCTTTTAACCATATTTTAGCTTCCATGAGGTGGATTTGCTTTCTCCATGGGTATATTAATTAGAAGACCTTCATAGCTGCAAGATTTGCTTGAAATTTATTTGTCTTTGTTTGATGTCCCCATCAATTCTCCCGGGATGGAGAGAAACTCGATCCTGTCGAGTATGGATCAATTTGACTTTGGTAATAGGCTACTAGGTTTGGACTGTTCCTTTGAAGATTCTCTCTAGTGATCCATGAGTTTTCTAATTTAGGTCGACCTTGCCAATGAACTAAATAGTGTGGATAGTCCTTGTTTTGGATAATAATAGTCTTATTATCTAAATTTGCTCATTCCTATCTCACTGATTTGGGTAGTAGGGCTGGTAGACACTCAAGGGTTGGTTCACTCTCAAAATTGGATTAAGTCCAAAAAGACTCATTAGGTATCATAGTTGGTTCCTTGACCCTACTAGGTCTGAAACATTGAAAGTGGAACTTATACCAAAGTCAGATGGTGATTTAAGCATATGAGTATTAGGTCCAAATTTCTTTGGTATTTGAATAGGACCTACACCACAGGTTTGCAACTTTTCATGTAGTCTTTTCATGAAAACTTTTAAGAAAATTTAGCCATATGCTAGTTAATTCCATTGCTCAAATTTGCTTACTAATCATGCTATGCACATGACTCTCACAGTCATGGACATTTATGCATGGAAAGGTCAAATAACATCAGATGACAAAAGACAAACACATATAACACTAAATGGAAAAAGACATACAAATAACTTCAAATGACAAAACAAAAATGACACCAAAAATAAAACAAGCTCAAATGGACTTTATATCTATGGACTAAACTTTATTGTTGGGCTAGGAAATAAAAGTTCCTAATTTTCAATATTCATCTAAATGGCTTTGAAGACTCTGGCACACAACTACAGGTAGGTGGCAGTGAATCTTAATTTGGTGCCTAATAAATGCCATAATGTCTTCCAAAAGTAACTGTTGAATATTACTAGGACCAGATCAATGGTATGGTGGATGTCCCAGCTTAGTGGACTAGGATTGGGAATGTTCCAGAAGGGTGAATCAGGCTCAGGGCAACTATCAAGGAATACATATTGATAATCCTTTAACGATTCTATAATTTCTTGGGTTTGATCCTTTGGAATTGGTTCTAGGTTTTCTCTGATGGTCAATACCCTATTAGGTGATCCTTGGTTCTACAATTTCTTGGGTTTGATCCTTTAGAATTAGTTCTAGGTTTTCTCTGATGGTCAATACCTCATTAGGTGATCCTTCATTAATCTCTAGACGTAAATCCTCAACATTGATTAATTATGGGTCCTCTATTATCTCCTCGAATTGCTCTTCATGATTTTATCCCTAGATTAATTATTAATTGAATTAAATTTGATTTAATTTAATTGAGTTAGACTTATTTAATTGATCCTAATTGAGTTGGATCAATAGCCTTTTCGAAATGGTTCGATCGAATTTAAAATTGGCTTCGATTTGACTGTCAAATCAATTTATTTGGATCATGACTTAGAGTCCAGTTGGGCTGGGACTCTCTCTCCTTGTCTCCCCTTATCTCCACATGCCATAGTGGGCCCCAAGTGCTTTGTGTGACAAAGAGAAGTAGGCATGAAAAATAAGTGGGCGCAAAGATGTTATGATGTGAAGAGAAAGAAGGGAGGAATCCTCTTTTACTCCTCTTAATTTTCAACCAGTTGAAATAAAACACCAGTATTTTGTCTTGGAGGATTGGGAGAACTTATTTATAAAAAGGGGAGAGAGGTTGGCTGACTAACACACTTTTATTATTGTCATCAAAAGCTTCTCTCTTGGATGTGATTTTCCTCTTGGGCATCATCTACGGTGAGTCTCTCTCTTAGGGCGCCAAGTTCTCCTCTCCCTTTTATTTATTTTTTCCTTCCTTGTGTGAGATCTAGAGAGATATTCTACAAGAGAAAGAAGAAAGAAAGAGGTCCTATATCTTGCAAATCTCAGTTTGCAAGATACAAGCCAGTTTAAGAAAAGTCGGTCCATATTCGGATCGGCATAGTTTTTAAAGTGGCTGATTTGTTGGAAGAGGAGAGGGCTGCAAGGATCTAGTAGTCCAGTGCTTTCTATGACTCAGTTACATTAGCTCTATGTGGATACCAGTAGAGGTCGAACGATTGCACGGCTCCGGTAGAATCCCGATTTCAATAGCGGATCGGCATGTTTTTCAGAGCAGGACAGGATAGCGATCCAAGTAAATTTTTATGTTCAAATAATGTTATTTTTAGATCTGACATTTTTCTCATATATTACAGCATGTTAGGAATTTATGATGAATAAATTAGATTTATTTATAAATTACATGTTTAGATATAAAATAATTTTTATATCTACTTCTGCTGTGTCAGGCTTTTAAAATCCTGGCTTTATGGAATATACTATTCCTGGGAGAACTCCAACACCATGAACCCCAGAAACTTTTCAGTTATGATTCTGAAAGCACACTTGGTGGGATTCAGCTTTATCTGGTGGGAGTGAAGGCTTCCGAAGGCTTTCGCTAGGTTGGTGATGTGGTCCGACTCCGGGCCGCTCATGACAAGCATATCATCAATGTACACCTGCATGTTACAACTAATCTGGTCCTTGAAGACCTTATTGACCAGACGTTGATACGTGGCACCCACATTCTTGAGGCCGAACGACATCACCCTGTAGTAACATGTACCTCTGTCAATCACAAATGCCGTATGCTCCTCATCTTTCAGATGCATTCGGATCTGATTATATCCAATGAATGCATCCATGAAGTTGAGGTATTTGTGACCCGAGGTCGCATCCACCAACTGGTCATTCTTGGGGAGTGGGAAGCTATCCTTCGGGCATGCCTGGTTGAGATCGGTGTAATCCACATAGATCCTCCACTTTCTGGATGCTTTCCTGACCTTTACCACGTTAGCGAGCCAGTCAGGATAGCATACCTCACGGATGAAGCCTACCATGAGCAATTTCTCGACCTCTTCATTGATAGCCTTTTGTTGCTTCGGGACGAAGCTCCTCTTCTTCTATCGGACCGAGCGATGATTGGGAGTGACATTCAGCCTGTGAGTGATCACCTCCGATGCGATGCCGGGTATGTCAGCAGCGATCCAGGCAAAGATGTCTGCGTTGGCCCGTATGAAGCCAAGCAAGCGAGATCTCTCTTCTTCAGGCAGCAGAGCACCCACCTGCACCATTCTTGAGGGATCCTCCCCCAAAGGAAAAGATAGCAAGGGCTCACTTGAACCACCCTTGGGCTCTAGGTCTGCCGGATTTGATTGGTTGATCAGCATGCTCGGACTGGCACCTCGAGGTCCCGAAATGGCCTGCATGTAGTGTGAAACCGGCTAGCATGACCCTCTCATCTCCTTGATCCCCAACAGGGTCGAGAACTGGACAAGGAGATGCTTGGTGAAAATGGTGGCATCGAGCAGGTTGAGTCCAGGATGCCCTAAGATGGCGTTGTAAGGCGAGGGAAGCCTTTTGATGGTGAAGGTTGTCAGCACTGTACTCTACCGGGATGGATTTCTGGCAGTTATTAGGAGGGTAATCTCTCCCTCAACTCCAACTGAGTCCCTAGTAAATCCCACCAAGAGTATGAATACTGGCTTTATTTGGTCAGCAGATAAATTCATCCTTGCAAAAGTATCATAAAAAAGGATATCTGCTGAGCTTCCACTATCAATCATAATTTTCTTTATAGGGTGCCTCGCTATCATCATCTCGATGACAACAGCCTCATTATTGGGGTTGTCCACCCCAGCAAGACCCTCTCCTATGCAAGGGAGTACATTATCGCTCTCCTCTCTTTCCCTAGCCCTCTTCGGGGTTTTTCCTGCTTTCCAGGATATCATCCCAACTGGCTTCTCAGTGGGGTGATTGTCGATGGTGAGAGGTCGGGGCTCTTTGCTCTAGTCCGCCGGGGGTGCCCCTCCCTTTATGTACTTATCGAGGTAGCCATGCTTAATCAACTCTTCTATCTCCCTCTTTAGATGGCAGCATTCCTCAAAATTATGGCTGTGCTCCCATTGGAAGCGGCATTAATAGGACCTATCATGTCTAGTGGATGCCCTCAAGGGAGGAGGATGGTGCAAGACGTGCTCGTCCTCGATCTCCATCAGGATCTTCATTCTGGGGGCAAGGAGAGAAGT
This sequence comes from Areca catechu, assembly GCA_021397845.1. Classification (NCBI taxonomy): domain Eukaryota; kingdom Viridiplantae; phylum Streptophyta; class Magnoliopsida; order Arecales; family Arecaceae; genus Areca; species Areca catechu. The sequence continues at coordinate 61,433,031 of CM038050.1, forward strand.
GAACTTTTCTTCCTTTATGGGGTCGTTCCTGGGTCTTGGTCCCGATCGCTAGGCCGGTGCCATCTTCTGAACCGGGGGAGCGGATGCATCCTCGATGGCCTGCCTCTTTAGGGGCCTCCTGTCCAGCTCTCTTCTGGTGCGGTCTGCCTCCTCAGTGCAGATGTACTTCTGCACCCGAAGGAAGAGCTCCACGTAGGTCTTCGGAGGCTTCTTATCAAGGGAGTAGGTGAAGTGGGAGATCTGCAAACCTCTCTTCAGGGCCAGCATCGTAACTGAATCATCGAGATTGTAAATCTCCAAGGTGGCGATCTTAAACTGGGACACATAGTCCTGGAGGAGCTCTCGGTCCTGCTGCCAGATCGAGAAGAGGCTATCAGCCTCACTAGCACCTTCCTGCATGCATCGAAGTGTGCCACGAATTTTTTCTCCAGTTGGGGGAAGGAATCGATGCTCTCAGACTCTAGTTTGGAGAACCAGACCCGAGCGGCCTTTCATAGGGTGGCTGGGAAGGCGATACAGAGGAGATGATATGGGATAGATAAGGGATAGGATCGTTAGTGAGCCTAGAAGCCACCTAGATTATGGTACTGCTACTTTTTTTGGATTTTTTTTCTAGAAATGGTGAAGGAACAATGGGGATGGAAGACTTAAGGTTTGGAACTCATGGACTTTGGGACTCACACTAATGAAGAGACCTCTCACCTCTAGGACATTCCACCCACCTCGATACTTGGAGGCGTTAAGATGAATCTCAAAGGACATGGGGGGTTAAAGAAGATGGAATCAAGGAAGGTGGATAACTAGGCATGACCTATCATCATCAACTGGGATTGGGCCTCGCACCCTCTCCTTACGGAGTGAAAGAAAAGAATCTCTCTTTTCTAAAAACTCATCTTTATTGACCAAACTATTTTTTTACAAAGGATTGAGGATGATATTTATAGACCTTTCCAACCCTCATTTGAATTTGAATACAAGATAAAAAGATAGGGATGTTTCAAATTCAAATACAAGATAGGATTAGATAAGGCCTATCTATATCTCAATCATAACCAACCAAATCCTAAATCAAATTTCAAAATAATTGATAAGGATAAATCCTAAACTAATTTATTCTAGATATGCTCCGAGATTCATGCAGGTCCAAGATTCGTGCTTGCTTCGGGATTCATGTTGGCGATGTCCCCATCATTCTCCTGAGGTGGGGAGAACTCGACTCTATCGAGTTTGGGTCAGAGGGGACTTCGATGGAACCAAATCCACTCAAAACAAAAGTGGCTCTGCTCCGAGAATCATCTAGCTCTGAAATTGGTGTAGCTTTGAACTCCATGTGACTCTGAAACTCATGCAACTTTAGAATCCGTGCGGCCAGCATTGAAGTCGGCAACAAGGAGGGCAACTGCATGCAGTTAATTCACATTCATGCGATGAAGCTTCTCCTCCATGGATTCAAACTAGGAACAGGGAAGGAATGGCAGGCTTCACTGGCATTTTCGATAGAACCGGTGGGACGGGCATCGTCCGGATCTGCGGCATAGTGAGTTATGAGCGATGGTTGACGAAGCGGTTGAGCATCTCGAACTCGACATACTTGAGCCAAAGGGTGTGGTTGCAGTAGTCAACCTCGAGGGCATGCTCCTAGATGAAGTGGGTACGGGCAAAGTCCTTCTGCGACTCCTCCTAGGTGGCATACTTGACCCAAACGCTAGTGTGCCATCAGACGTGGCGGATTTGGCCTCAAACTCCTTGCACTTGCAGAGTCGATAATTAGAGAGCTCATAGACATCTATGATCTTTTGCTTGGGAGGTTGGATCTCGGGTTCCTGTCGCTCCCAGGCCTCTCGGAGGATCTGCTCGGTGGTGATCTGAATTGGGGCCGAAGTCTTGTTCTTCATGCGAGTCGGACTTAGGAGCTTCACCTTCGTGTCGTGCTTCGTCAGGAAGCCCAAGTTTGGATCAGCATCCTTTGCTGATGCCATCCTTCTTTCGTCGATCTCTCTCTCTTTTCTCTGCTTGCTTTCAACTTATGTTTTCCCTGGTTTTTCCTCCACCTTTTTTATCCATCCTCAGGAAATCTTGGTTGCATGGGAAGCTTAGAGTGGCCAAACAGGGAAGCTCAAATGGCATAGGGTTTGCTGGAGGCGTGGGAGTGGATCCAGAGGGGTTGAGTAGGGTGATCTCTCGGGTGGAGGCGGGGCATTCGAGGAGAAAGGCCGAGGAAGGGGTGAAGAGCGAGCGGACGTCAGAGCCAAGGGCGAGGAGGTCAGGGGCGTTCTCAAAGAAGGCGAGGAGATGGAAGGAGGGCTCGTCAACAGCTAGGGTGGCTCCGAAGGGCTGGATATGGCCGCCACACTAGATCCTAGAGAGGTACGCCATGATTTGCTATTTCGGGATAGATTGCGACGGCATCACCGTGGGCACCGACTTGGAGTAATTGAAGGACTTACCCGACTCACCGGACCGCTCGAAGATAGATCTTGATGGATATCTCAGTGATGGTGGGTGCTATTGATGAGAAGATCGGTTGAGCGACTTAGTGGTCGAAGGGATCTGTGATTGGGTGATGGCAGTAGGGGCATCGGTAGGATGATGGACAGGCTTGGTGGTGGCCAAAGAGGTTGGCAGCAAGCAAAAAATAGGGGAGAGAAAGAACGGCGGGCTGATGAGGGGGATCTGGGATGATGAATCATACCCTAATTTTCTGGCTCTGATACCAATTTGATGTGGGACAGATGGGGGGGTAGGATCGTTGGTGAGCCTAGAAGTCACCTAGATTAGGGTACTACTACTTTTTTTGGATTTTTTTCTAGGGATGGTGAAGGAATAATGGGGATGGAAGATTTAAGGTTTGGAACTCATAGACTTTGGGACTCACACTAACGAAGAGACCTCTCACCTTTAGGGCATTCCACCCACCTCGATACTTGGAGGCATTCGGGTGAATCTTAAAGGACATGGGGGATTAAAGAAGATGGAATCAAGGAAGGGGGATAACTAGACATGACCTATCATCATATCCTGGGATTGGGCCTCGCACCCTCTCCATACGGAGTGAAAGAAAATAATCTCTCTTTTCTAAAAACTCATCTTTATTGACCAAACTGTTTTTTTACAAAGGATTGAGGGTGATATTTATGGACCTTTCCAACCCTCATTTGAATTTGAATACAAGATAAAAAGATAGGGATGGTTCAAATTTAAGTACAAGATAAGATAAGATAAGATAAGGCCTATCCATATCTCAATCATAGCCAACCAAATCCTAAATCAAATTTCAAAATAATTGATAAGGATAAATCCTAAACTAATTTATTCTGGATATGCTCTGATATTCGTGTGATTCCAAGATTCGTGCTTGCTTCGGGATCCATGCTGGCGATGTCCCCATCAGGAGAGCATCGGTAGGCCCTTGGACCCTCATAAGCGCCTTATAACTATCCAAGTGGTCCAAGGGGTCGGTCGTCCTGTCATAGGGGTCGACCTGTGGCATACAGAACTGGTTGGGGATTAGTTCTTCTTGGATTCTCTCATAGAAGGGAGGACGGGTATCGTAACCCGCGGGCTCACTGGGGGAGCCCTGAACTTTCACGAACTGGCGGGCCAGATTTGCCAGTTTGTGCTCATGCTCTTCGAGGTGCTTCTCCACTCGATGGTGGATGGCCTCGTCTATCGATCCCTCGATGAAAAATGTCGGGGGTGAGGGAGGGTCAGCGTGGAGGAACTCTCACTTGAGCTCCTAGCCATGCTGACGTCGCTGGTGCGAGGGTGTCTAGTGGTCCGAGACTGGGGAATAGCTCTCCCAGCCAGTCGGACCATGCTGCGGCCGCTTTCTGTTCGCCTGATGGGCCTCCTGGGGGTGGGACGCTGCATGCAGTGGCCCCTCCCAAAAAGATCGAAGTCTAGTATGGGGATCGGCTGCGTGGGCCACCAGAGTCCCTAGTTGCTGCTAAGTCTCCAGGGACCGATGCTTTTGGTGGAGCTGATGCACCGCTATAGCCAGGGCATGGACCTGCTGGGCCAGTGCAGCAATCTGAGGATTCATCAGAGGCGGCGGTGGTGGAATAGGGAGTCCTTCTCCGTGCACTGATTGCCATGGTGGGAGGGGTCCCCCGCCCGGTCGACGGAGGCTTCACGTGCTCGAGTGGTCACCATTGGACATGGGTTTTCATGGATGTCTTCCTCGCAACAGGCGGGGAAACCTGGTATCTAACCAATCAATTTTCTCCACGATCCCCTACCTGGTGCGCCAATCTATTTCCGCCAAAATCGTCATGGCCCGTAGCTCTGACGTGTCGAGTTCCCGTTAGGCACTCGCTCCTCTTCACGTCTGGCTCCCTCGTCCGGAGATCCTGCAAAATAAAGGAGATCCATGCTAGGAATTTCGACGGGGACACTCCGATGATCAAGTCAGTAGGATGATCGAGGGAAATGGAACCTCTGTTGCAAAGAGCTTGGGGGACTCTCCACATCGAGAGGGTGAATAGTCAAGGAAAATGAGACTCTATAAAAAGATAATGAAAGAGCAAGAGAATACCTGTTGCTTACCCTTTTTTACTTACCTCCCCCATCGATCTTATATAGATAGGGTGGCCCAGACCATTTCTGAGGCTTTCTGTCATTCGCTGTCGCTGTTGGAATTCTCCCAGGAACAAAATATTGCATTAAATCATGAATCAAAAGCCTAATGCAGCGGAAGTAGACATAAAAATTACTTTATATCTAAGCATACAATTTACAAATAAATCTAATTTATTCAAAATAAATTCTTAAACATGCTATAACAGATGAAAAAATATCATATCTGAAAATAAAATTATTTTGAACAAAAATAACTTACCTAGATCGCTATCCTGGCCTGCTCTGAAAACTGTGCTGATCTGCTTTTGTATCTAGGTTCTACCAGAGCTGCACAAATGCCCGGCCTCTGCTGGTATCCACACATAGCTCGCGCAACTGAGTCGTAGAGAGCACTGGACTGCTAGATCCATGCAGCCCTCTCCTCTTTCAGCAAATCATATATTTTAATAACTGTGCCGATCCGAAACTGGACCAGTTTCTTCAAGAACTAGCTTATATCTTGCAAACTTAGATTTACAAGACCTTGGACCTCTTTCCTTCTTATTTCTCTCACGATGAACTCCTCTCCAGACTCGTGAAAAGAAGAACTAGACTTCATAGAAGGAAGAAGAAAAATACCTAAAAGGAAGAGGACACCCCAAGAGAGAGATCCTCTGGAGTTGACGCCCAAGAGGAAGATGTTCATGCCAAAAGGACAAGCTCTCTTGGTTGGCCACCCCTTCTCCCCTTTTATAAATCACTTCTCCCATCCCTCTAAGCCAAAAGACTAGAGTTTAATCTAAACTGGTTAGATTTTAAGAGGAGTAGAAGAGGACTCTTCCCTCTCTCATGGTTTCCATGACAAAAACTCTTTGCGCCCTCCTAGCTTTCACGCCAATCCCTCTTGTCACACATAGCTTTGTCGCACAAAATATAGGACCCACAAGTTGGCATGTGGAGACATGGGGAGATAAGGAGAGAGAGTCCCAGTCTAACAAGACTCTCAGTTATGGTCCAAATAAATTGATTTGATAGTCAAATCGAAGCCAATTTTAAACCTAATCGAACATATTTCGAAAAGGCTATTGACCCAACTCAATTAGAATCAATTTACTGAGTCTAACTCAATTAAATTAAATCTAATTTAATTCAATTAATAACAAATCCATAATTTATTAATTGTAACATTTATAATTAGATCCAAATGTACTAAAATTGTCAAATTTAGTAATATTTTAATTTGTTGAATAGTTACTTAAGCTTCTAATGTATGTGATCCCTCAGGTCCTATCCTATCTGGTAACGAGACATGCTATATTCTCCATTATACATCATCGAAACTCCTTTCGATGGACAAAAATAATTTCTGCTCAACCCTAATCAGGATTATCGATCCGAGAATGATCCTAATGGGCTCTCACAATCCACCAGTGATACCTAGCAGTATGTAATGGCAACCTAGCAAAATAAGATTGGAATCCCTAGGTATAATTATCATATGATTCGGTTCCTCTATCAAAAATTCTGACATGATGTTAGTTACGGATACTCGTCAAACCCAACAGTCATGTGATTAACTTAATTGACTCAAGTCCAATTGTGATACTAATGAAAACACCTTTTCATTATCACCCTGCTATGGCTATAGACTTTTGGACTTAGTCACATTAAGTTGCATAGGATTATTCCTTACTACTAAGACTGATAGATTCCTACAAGTGAACACCCTACTACTACATAAACTTACTACAGCCAACGAACACCACAAGGTCCCGAATGGATAGGAACCATGTGTTTGTGTTGTCAAACTACAGCAACCTTATTATGAGTAGCTGAGACACTCTAGGTCAAAGAACTATTCACACAACTACAGCAACAGGAGGTTATTAACGAGTGAGTAGTCATCCGTATAACTTTCTGTACTTGGTCATGCTCAGTACTGTTGATCTCTATCAACTACTTGTATTCTCACTCCAGTGTCACCACACTATAGGTCTGAGACTCATCTACCTAGAAAGGGAAGTGATCTGTGCACCGATTTTAACGGATCAATCACCGTCCTCGTGACATTCCAATAATCGAGAGCTCTTAGAAGTTAATCTATAAAGATACATGTCTCAAATTCTCAACTCTTGAGAATATATGTCATTGCCCATTAACTTTACGGACGATTCATAGACATATCAATATGAATGAAACTAATGCCCTTTAATTAATGAGAAAAAATAAGTGCAAAGTTCATGTCCTAAAAATTACAATGTGTCAAGCCAACTTGGCTTTTAGGGCATACATCTAATAGTCGCCTCCCTATCGGGTAGGTTCTTCAGGGGAGAGCCTTCCACCATGAGCATTTTCGTTTCATGGGGGACCATCGGAGTGTCGCAGGGCTCGGGGCCTTAGTGGAAACCCTTCTTGGAAAGGTGTAGGCTCCCTATTGTAGAGGTTATGGTCTTCCAGTCATGCGGTCGTTGACGTGGTGGCATGCTATAGGACAGGGAGCTTGGTAGAGCTTACATCGTGCAGGTCATGTGCAGGGTGCGTCACAGGGCCTGCATTTATGGCAGGGCATGCGCCACCCTCCAGGGGTTGTGAATGATTAGGTTCTTCTATGATTTTGAATCTTCTACTGGTGCCCCTGATGAGGGACAAAGGGGTTGGACCGTTGGTGAGCCTAAAAGTCACCTAAATTAGGGTACTATTTTTTTTTGGTAATTTTTTTTTCTAGAGGTGGCGAAGGAATAGTGGGGATATATGATAGGGATCTGGATCTCATAGACTTTGCAACTCACCCTAACAAAGAGACCTCTCACCTCTAGGGCATTACACCCTCCTCGATACTTGGAGGCACTAGGATGGATCTCAAAGGCCACGAGGGGATAGAGAAGATGGAATGGGAAGGGAATAACTGGGCATGACCTCATATCATGTCCTGGGGTTGGGCCTCATACCCTCTCTTCACGGAGTGAAATAAAAAAATAACTCTTTTCTAAAACTTATTTTCATTCCCAAAACTTGACTAAACTATATTTTATAAATGACTGAGGGTGGTATTTATAGACGTGTCCAACTCTTATTTGAATTTTAATACAAGATAAAAAGATAGGAATGATTCAAATTCAAATACAAGATAGGATAAGATAAGCCTATCCATATCGAAATCCTAACCAACCAAATCCTAATTCAAATTTCAAATAAAAGATAAATTCTAAATTTATTCTGAAAATGTTTCGAGATTCGTACGGCTCCAAGATTCGTGCTTGCTCCGGGATTCGTGCTTGCTCCGGGATTCATGCTGGTGAGGTCCCCATCATTCCCTTGAGGTGGGGAAAACTCGACTCCGTCGAGTTAGGCCGGCTCTAGGATGCACATGACCTGTAGATTTTTTTTTTTTTAAACTCAACCCAAATTAAAATAAACGAGCTTATTCCAATCAGGAATAGGGCTGGGATAAGTATGGAATAGCAGGAATAGTGGGAATAGCTATTCCCATCTTCTTTCAACACCAGATCGTCGAATTTTCTTCTTGCACGCTTCTTGGAATAGGAGCTTTGCACCGGACGGAAGGAGGTGTTCAGGCGAGATCTCCGAGGAGAGATGGTTCGAAGAAGAGGCCGGCGTCGGGGACACCCGGAATTGCTGCGGTGAGCCCAAGGAGCAGGGAGGTGAACCGAGCTCGGGGATGACCGGATGAGGGTGGTTGGGTGACGGTGGACCGGAAGGAAGGTGAGCCTGGGGCTATCTTCGTTGATGGCAAAACAGTGGCTTCGTGGAACAGGGGAGCTGGGCGTCAGGGCGATCCGGAGAAGAAGGCATCGGGGCGATCCGGAGGGACGAAGTCCGATGGAGCTTCAGTTGTTAACGAGGTCGAGGCCATCGGGGAGGCCATGGAGGGTCTTGTTGTGCAATTTTCGGGTGTAGACCTTGTTGCTCTCCGCCTAACGCTGCTTTTCCAACGATTCTCTCAAGATACCAGTTTTGAATCCTGATCGCAATGGGATGTGTTGCCCAGGTGGCTTCGCAAGAGGGGGTGAATTGGGATTAAAAACTTTTTGCAAGTATGTGCACTTGAAATTCTTTTAGTGTAAAGGTGAAGTGAAATATGCAAAGCGGAAGTAAACAAATTAAAGCAATTAAACAATAAAAGCACAATCACAAACACCAAGAAGTATAGTGGTTCGGAGCAACCGGCTCCTACATCCACTACCTAAGGACCACATGGAATTTCCACTATATCTCCCAACCGAAATACAGTCGGATTATTTTACAAGGCTCACAATCTAAACCTATACACTTTGGTTTTACCGGGATCATCAAAGAAATCCAAACTCCCTTTGATTTTACACGGGATCACCAAAGAAAACCAAAACACTTGGTTTCAAACCGGGAAAACCAAGAACCCAAACTTAGGTTTTACAAGGTTCACCTAAAACCTTCAACTCTCTCTCTAGATACAGCCCCTTGCTGTTCTAAGAGAGCAAACCAAGATAAAGAATGTAAAATGAGCAACTACAACAAACCAAAGTTATTTTGATGCTGCCGATGAAGATCAAGGCGAAGTCAAGCTTTAAATACACTTCAATGCTCTTCAAAGCTGCTTCTTCCCTTCTTTAAAGAGTGGATTCAATGATGGAGTGGAGTTGGTGAAGCTTTGAATCTCACTTGAATGCTCTTTAAGGTAGGTGAAGGAATAACTTGGAAGCTCTTCTTTTTCTCAAGCATATTCAGCAATAAATCTTCATTAATTTTTTAATCCTTCAAAATGATCCCCTTTATAGTTTTTCAAGTGATATGGCCGTTGTAGGGCCTTGAAAATCGTGAAATGGCCGTTGGAGGTGATTTGGTACTCAATTTTCAAATTCTGTAGCTAGTCGTTGAAGTGCAGACAATGGCTCTACGAGCCGACTCGAGCTCCAGGAATCAGCTCGAAATCTCAGGAATGCTAAAATCAAAGTTCTGTAGGAGTCGGCTCTTGGCTTCATGCTTTTATTCTTGACAAACATGCATACCTGAGTCTGCTCTTGATTTGGGAGTCTGCTTTAGGTCTCAGAACTTTAAAAACTATACTTCTGTAAGAGTCGGCTCTTGAGCTGGGAGTCAGCTCTTAGTTTTGAAACTCTGAATTCTGCCTTCGTGCCATGCCGTCTTGAGTCGGCTCTTACAAGTCTTTAAAATTTGCTTCAAGCTTCTTAAAAATTTCATCATTGAAATAACTAGAAGCTACTTTACATGCTTTATCAAATTATTTACACTTTTAAGCCCATTTTTTCATGATTAGAACATTCATAACTAAGGGCATTTACAAACTCAATTGAATTTCCTTAAGTAAATTTGAATACCATTTTAAAACCAAGGTAATTCATTCCTGCAAAAACTTCTTAAACATTTGTAAAGAGTTAGTATCAAATACATGCTCCAATATTTTGTGATCATCAAAATCATTCCAGGGGTCAACAATCTCCCCCTTTTTGATGATGACAAAACACTGGGCATGATAAAAAAAATGAGATCACTTTACAATTGCAGTATTTTCAAGTCTATACGTATCATGTAGGTTAGGTATCAGTGTATCAATACAATGTGTCAAAATGTATCAAATGTTCATGACTGAATACCAAATATTATGTATCAAGTGTATCGAAACATGAGTTTTCATATGTATCACAACATAATGTATCGATACATGATGTATCAAAGGTATTATCTATATAAAGTGTATCGAAACTTATAAAATTTTCAGCCTTTTGAAGTCAACTTAAGTTTCATCAACTTTCTATGAATCAAACATTCATTTCATCAAAATTTCATAACATTCAATTATCCATATAGCTTTTGTAACCAATTTTTGAATAATTTTCATGAATTCAATAGCAATTTTCAGAAATCAATAGCAATTTTCATGCCCAAACATACATAGTCTGCATTCTCTCCCTTTTTGTCATCAACAAAAGGTAGATGAGAAATAGAGAAACATTCACAACATATATTCATAATAAATGAGAAATATTGATTCAATCATAAAAAAGGTATGTATATGAGAATGTATCAAGACAAGTGAATTATAGATATATAAAGTAAGTCAATACATAGTGTATGTGATACTTTACAAACGTGCCACGGCACAACAAAATAGTATCACATAACCAAGTACAACAACAAAAAGTCTCACAAGATAAAACCTAACCATCGGAAAGAGGTGCTAGGACCACTGTTAGATTCTTCCTCATCAGAGGAGGAACCGACCTCTAAAATACCTGGACTAGGCTTGAATTTGGGAAACCTAGGGCGGAGATCCCTAATTCTAGTCCTAGTGGGTGTGGAAGTCCTAGTAGCCTTAGATTTAGGTTTAGGTTTGGTTTTTGATTCAGATGAAATGAAGATGGGTGTAGGTCTGGCAGTAGGTGGATCAAGAGATAGGGCCAATGTGCTGGTGGAAGAAAGTATCTGAGTGGCCGGCGTCACTCCAATATCAATAGATCCAGCTGCCTCTATAGGATCCTGAGGCTTACCAACAATAGGTGTGTCATGATATGGTGCCTCGTGCAGCGTGCCCCTGTCCCTGCTCAGCATGTGTCCCAGTACAATGCTGGTACCAGTCGCTGTGCCGGTAGCTGTGCCAGTAGAAGTGCCAGTAGAAGGTCCATGCAGGCTGGCTGCTGATAACTGCCTCAATATAACCATGATGTCATGAAAACCCTGCTGCATCTCAAACTGTAGAGAAGTGATCCTCCGATCAATATCAATCCTGAGACTAGAAATCTCCTCTAAAACTCTATGGAGTCTATCATCAGTGTCAGCTCTAGCAGCAGTAGGAGTCTTGATAGGTGAATGTGGTGAAGCAGGAGCTGGCTTGGAAGGCCCAGCCTCATCTGTATGTCCTCAGCCTGCTCACCAAGACCCTGTGTAGCCTGAATGTCATCATCTGAGTCCTTAGAGTGTGCTACAGGAACTCCTGAGGTCTTCCTGATCTAGTTCCCATCAACCTTGACAAATCCCATCCTAGTTAGGGATTTCACAGTATACTTGTCGGTGTGCAGCAATAATCGATAATCCTCCCCAATAAGATCTATGCCTGCCACCTGAAACAACAAGGTGAAAACAATCCCGTAGGGTAAACAGGCTCGTGCCCTACGCACAGCCTCTCTCATCTGTGAGATCATAATGAATGGAAGGTTGAGGGGCTCCCCCTCAATCAGTCGCCTCATAAAGACCAGATCTCGCTCACTAACCCAGTCAAATCTGCCCGTCCTGGGTAGGAAAATCCGATTAATAATGTTGTGCAACAGTCTCATCTCCAATGAGAGCTGATTTGCACATACATGAATAACTCCTTTTACATTGGATCTTTCCAAAATAAGTCTGAGAGTCTTCACCTTTTCCTTCATTACCAAATAACAGTCCCCTTCTTTAGGAATATTCAACAAATTTGACAATTTTTGCTCATTTATCTCAATTAGTTTCCCTTTTACTGTTCCTTCAATGTGAAAAGATCCTAGGGACATATTTTCAAAGAACTGTCTAACCAAATTTGGGTAGGTCGGAACATTTAACTGACAAAGCTCTTTCCACCCCTGTCCTTCAAGCCACATTCCAATGTTTAACTGTTCTTGCTCAATAAAATTGAAATCAATACACCTACCAGGTGTCACTTGATGATTTCCCATAGGAATGATCTATCGGGGTGCTGGAACAGTTTCTTCTTGCTCTGGTTGCTGCTCTTCTTATGGAAATGAAGTGTCTAAATGCCTTTTGCTCCTCCTTTCATCTGCTGCAGTCCGAACAACCCGAGTTGCCTTCTTTGCCACCGCCTTGCGAGGCCCCATTCTCTAAGGGTTGAGGATTCTAGAAGGTAGAAAGGATTTTGGAGAGGTTTTTTGGTGAGAAGGGAAGAGTCGGCTAGAGAGGAATGGTTGAAATTTGGAAAGAGTGGTGAATAAGGAAAGTTTGAAACCCTATTTAAAAATATTCGGTCCGTCCTGCGAGTCGGCTCGCCAGAATGCTAAGAGTTCGAGTCAGCTCGAGCTAAAATCCATTCTAAAATTCAAAAAGGATCAAAATCAATTTCCTAGGGTTCCTAGAGTCCAAATTAGGTTACCAAATGCTCTAAAGAGAATTTTGAAATTTCTAGATAATTTTTCCCTAATTTTCAAAAGTTAGATCAGATTGATTCAAAATGGATCACATAACCCTAATTCTCCACTAATTTTCTTAAATCTATCTTGACTCAAAGGTTTAGTGAAAATGTCCGCTAATTGGTCTTCAATAGGTACAAATTCAAGTTCAACAACATTATTCAAAACATGATCACGAATGAAATGATGTCGAATTTCAATGTGCTTAGTTTGTGAGTGCTGAATTGGATTTTTTGATAAGTTAATAGCACTAGTATTGTTACATTTAATAGGAATTTTAGATTGGATAATACCATAATCTTCTAGTTGTTGCTTGATCCATAGCACTTGAGCACAACAGCTTCCAGCAGCTACATATTTTGCCTCAGCAGTAGATAAAGCTATAGAGTTCTGTTTGCAACAGTGCCAAGAGATCAAGTTAACACCTAGAAATTGACAGGTGCCACTTATGCTCTTTCTGTCTATTTTGCATCCTCCATAATCAGCATCAGAATAACTAATTAGTTTCAGTGATGTGTGCTTAGAATACCACGGACCTACATTACAAGTGCCTTTCAAGTATTTAATAATTCTCTTAACAGCTGTAATGTGTGATTCTTTAGGATTAGATTGAAAACGTGCACACATACAAACACTAAATAATATATCAGGTCTATTTGCTGTTAAATAAAGTAATGATCCAATCATACCTCGGTACAGCTTTTGATCAACATTTGTGCCATTCTCATCTTTGTCAAGTCTACATGCAGGACTCATTGGTGTTACAATTTCCTTGTTTGATTCGATGCCAAATTTCTTGATTATTTCTTTAATGTACTTGGCTTGGTTGATCAGAATACCTTCTTTAGTTTGTTTAATTTGAAGTCCAAGAAAGTAACTTAATTCGCCCATCAAGCTCATTTCGAATCTCCCTGCATTAGCTTAGCAAAGTATTGATACAAAGATTCATCAGTAGATCCAAAGATAATGTCATCAGCATAAATTTGAACAACCAAAATATCATTTTTCTTTCTTTGAATAAACAATATGATGTCAATACTACCTCTAACAAATTCATTTGCAATTAAAAATTTGCTCAATCTATCATACCAGGCTCTAGGTGCCTGTTTCAGACCATATAAAGCTTTATTCAATTTAAAAACATGATTTGGGAAAATATGATCGATAAAATCGGGAGGTTGCTCAACAAAAACTTCTTCAGATAAAAGATCATTTAAAAAAGAACTCTTTACATCCATTTGAAATAACTTGAAATTCATGAAACATGCATAAGCTAGTAATAGTCTAATAGCTTCTAATCTAGCTACCGGTGCATAAGTTTCATCAAAATCTATTCCTTCTTCCTGATTATATCCTTGTGCAACCAATCTAGCCTTATTTCTAACTACATTTCTATTTTCTTCTAGTTTATTTCTGTAAACCCATTTAGTGCCTATAACAGGATGATCATTGGGTCTTTCAACTAAGGTCCAAACATTATTTCTCCTAAATTAGTTTAATTCATCATGCATTGCTAACATCCATTAAGATTAGTTTTGGCTTCTTCTATATTATGAGGTTCTACATGAGAAACAAAAGTAATTAAATCATGTCCATCTCTATGTGCAGATCTAGTTTTAACACCTTGAGATTGGTCTCCTATAATTAATTCATTATGGTGTGAGTGTACATACCTCCATTCTTTAGGTATATCATCATGCTTTTTACTCACCTCTTCTTCTTGTGGTTCACTTGATTGTTTGTCTTTAAGATTCAAGTCTTTCATTCCAGGCTCTAGTGTACCTGCATCATCATCAATAAAATCTTCCTTTCTCGAAGATGTAATGTCAGATTCATTAAAAACAACATATATAGATTCTTTAACAGTTAAAGTTCTTTTATTGAAAACTCGATAGGCTTTACTATTTAAAGAGTAACCAAGAAATATAGCCTCATCAGATTTTGCATCAAATTTTTCAAGATTATCTTTTCCATTGTTGAGAACAAAACATTTACATCCAAAACATGAAAATATTTGATATTAAGTTTTCTATTATTCCAAAGCTCATAGGAGGTTTTTCTGATAATAGGTCTAATTAAAACTCTGTTTAAAATATAGCATGCTGTATTAACTGCTTCTGCCCAAAAGTATTTTGGAAGATTTCCTTCACAAAGCATTATTCTGGACATCTCTTCCAAAGTACAATTCTTTCTTTCTACAACACCATTTTGCTGTGGTGTTCTAGGTGCAGAAAAGTTATGATCAATACCATGCTTTGTGCAAAAACGATCAAAATATTGATTTTTAAATTCAGTGCCATGATCACTATGAATTGAAATAACAGATAAGTTTTTCAAATTTGTAACTCTTTTGTAAAACTTTTTGAATACATTAAAAGTATCATCTTTGTGTGCAATAAATAAAATCCATGTGTATCTAGAAATGTCATCTACAATCACAAATCTATATTTCATACCACCTAGGCTAGTAGTCCTAGTAGGTCCAAATAGGTCCATGTGAAGTAGCTCTAAAGGTCTAGAAGTTGAAACTATATTTTTAGATTTAAAACTCCCATTCACTTATTTTCCTAACTGACAAGCATCACAAACATAATCAAAATTAACTTTAAACTTAGGCAAACCATTGACTAAATCTTTTGCAATCAATTTAGCTATTGTGTCCATACTAGTATGACCAAGTCGCCTATGCCATAGTAAACTTGATTTCTTACTCTTATCATTCATTGCTACAAGACTTGTATTACTAGACAAAGCTAGATCATTAAGATCTATCACATAAATATTATCAAGTCTGTGTCCAATGAACTTAGTACTCGAGTCAAGTGGATCAACTACTATACACATTGATGACTTGAAGAATACATTATACCCAATGTCACATAGCTGACTAATACTTAAAAGATTATGCTTTAATTTTTTTACAAGTAATACATTTTCAATAAATGTAGAAGGAGTAATTTTGATGTTACCAATTCCGATTATCCTTCCTTTTCTATTATCCCCAAATGTTACCATTCCACCATCCTTCTGTTATAGGGTGAAGAATTGATCAACATCACCCGTCATGTGTCTTGAACAGTCGCTATCCAAATATCATCTTTTCTTTGTGCTTGTGGCTACAAGACATCCCTGCAAAATAATCATTTAATAGATTTAGGTACCCAAGCTCTCTTAGGTCCTTGCAAGTTAGTGGAAATAGTTCCTTTTGGAACCCAAACTTTCTTAATTTTTCTTTTGTCATTGTATTTCAAATGACATTCAAAAGCTTTATGACCAACATTATTACATGCAAAGCATACAATTCTTGAATTTGAATAATAACTACGAGAAGATGCAAGTTTAGGTCTAACATGTTTAGAACTAATAAATTTATGAGCATATGAAGTAGAAGCAGAAAAAGTATTTGAAATAAAGCCTTTATAATCAATTCCAAATCTATTATTTGTTTCTTTTTGATCTTTCAATATTAACTCAAGTTTGTTAGAACTTAGGGTTAACTTTTCAACTAAAGGTTTCAATTTTTGAACTTCTTTCTTTAGGTCATCATTTTCATTTTTTAAATCCTTATTTTATCAAAAAGTTCTTCTTTTTCAATTTGAACAATCTTAAGTCTTTCACAAACCAAATTTAGTTTTCTTTGTAAGATTTTGTTCCTTTCACAAGATTCATTTTTATCATTTTCAAATACATCACATTTATTTTTCAAATCTCTTAATTTCAAACCAGCTTTTTTGTATTCTATCAATAATTCGCAAAAAGCATTATGCAATTCATCATAAGTGAATTCTAAATTAGGTTCAGAAGTACTTACCTCATCCTCCAAACCTATAAGATAGATTTGCGATGTTTTTGTTGTCTCTTCGTCCTCTTCAGTAGATGTGGTATCATCACTGTCACTCCAAGCAGCTAGCATTGCTTTTTTCTTTTTTCTAGGGAATATCTTCTTCTTTCCTTCAGTGCAATCAGGACGGATGTGTCCTGATTTCTTACATCCATAGCAGATAGGTACTTGATCTTTATCTTTCTCTTTATCTTTTTCTTTGTCTCTTTCCTTTTCTTTTCCAAAGTTACCTTTTCTGTAGTGCTTTCTCCATCTATTCATTTTTCTTCTGCCTATAAATCTTTTGAATTTCCTCATAACTAGGGCAATTTCATTACTTCCTAGATCATCATCATCTGATGAATTAGATTCTTCATTATTGTCTTCCTTAGTTGCTTTAAATGCAATGGCTTTCTTCCTTTTTGTATCTTCTTCAGTCCTTTGTTGCATAGCCAGTTCATGAGTGATTAAGGAACCAAGCAGCTCATCTAGTGACAGTGTATTTAGATCTTTTGCTTCTTGAATTGCTGTCACTTTGGCTTCCCATTTATCTGGCAAAGATCTTAAGACTTTTTGGACAAGGTCAGCATTGGAGTAAGTTCTGCCTAAACTCTTGAGACCATTTATAATATCAGTAAAACGAGTATACATGGCAGATATAGTCTCACTAGGATCCATCTTAAACAACTCATAATTATGTACAAGCAAATTAATTTTAGATGTCTTAACTTGAGAAGTGCCATTGTGTGTGATTTCTAATTTGTCCCAAATTTCTTTAGCAGAATTGCAAGTTGAAATTCTGTTAAACTCATTTGGGTCCAAAGCATAATATAATAGATTCATAGCTCTGGCATTTAACTCAGCTAGTTTCATATCATTTTCGTCCCAATCCTCTTCTGGCTTGGGAACCTCTACACATTAACTTTAATTGTGGGTGTGTGAGGCCCTTTCATGATAATTTTCCAAAGATGAAAATCTATGGCTTGAATGTATATCTTTATTCTTGCCTTTCAATAAGTGTAATTAATTCCGGTGAAAAGTGGTGGTCTATTTGTAGATTGACCTTCGGCCAATGAAGTGCTCATGGGATGTGCCATATGTCTTTACTCTAAGTAACTTTCAGAGACTCTGCTCTGATACCACTTGTTGCCTAGGTGGCTTCCCAAGAGGGGGGTGAATTGGGATTAAAAACTTTTTGCAAGTATGTGCACTTGAAATTCTTTTAGTGTAAAGGTGAAGTGAAATGTGCAAAGTGGAAGTAAACAAATTAAAGCAATTCAACAATGAAAGCACAATCACAAACACCAAGAAGTATAGTGGTTCGGAGCAACCGGCTCCTACATCCACTACCCAAGGACCACTTAGAATTTCCATTATATCTCCCAACCGGAATACAGTCGAATTGTTTTACAAGGCTCACAATCCAAACCTATACACTTTGATTTTACCGGGATCACCAAAGAAACCCAAACTCCCTTTGGTTTTACACGGGATCACCAAAGAAAATCCAAACACTTGATTTCAAACCAGGAAAACCAAGAACCCAAACTTAGGTTTTACAAGGTTCACTTAAAACCTTCAACTCTCTCTCTAGATATAGCCCCTTGCTATTCTAAGAGAGCAAACTAAAATAAAGAATATAAAATGAGCAACTACAACAAACCAAAGTTGTTTTGATGTTGCCGATGAAGATCAAGGCGAAGTCAAGCTTTAAATACACTTCAATGCTCTTCAAAGCTGCTTCTTCCCTTCTTCAATGAGTGGATTCAATGATGGAGTGGTGTTGGTGAAGCTTTGAATCTCACTTGAATACTCTTTGAGGTAGGTGAAGGAATAACTTGGAAGCTCTTCTTTTTCTCAATAATATTCAGCAATAAATCTTCATTAATTTTTTAACCCTTCAAAAATGATCCCCTTTATAGTTTTTCAAGTGATATGGCCGTTGTAGGGCCTTGGGAATCGTGAAATGGCCGTTGGAGGTGATTTGATACTCAATTTTCAAATTCTGTAGCTAGTCGTTGAAGTGCAGACAACGGCTCTATGAGCCGGCTCGAGCTCCAGGAGTCGGCTCGAAATCTCAGGAATGCTAAAATCAAAGTTCTGTAGGAGCCGGCTCTTGGACTAGGAGTCGGCTCTTGGACTAGGAGTCGGCTCTTGGCTTCATGCTTTTATTCTTGACAAACATGCATACCTGGAGTTTGCTCTTGATCTGGGAGTCTGCTCTAGGTCTCAAAACTTCAAAAACTATACTTCTGTAAGAGTCAGCTCTTGAGCTGGGAGTCGGTTCTTAGTTCTGAAACTCTGAATTCTGCCTCCGTGCCGTGCTGTCTTGAGTCGGCTTTTACAAGTCTTTAACATTTGCTTCAAGCTTCTCAAAAACTTCATCATTAAAATAACTAGAAGCTACTTTACATGCTTTATCAAATTATTTACACTTTTAATCCCATTTTTTTCATGATTAGAACATTCATAACTAAGGGCATTTACAAACTCAATTGAATTTCCTTAAGTAAATTGGAATACCATTTTAAAACCAAGGTAATTCATTCCTGCAAAAACTTCTTAAACATTTGTAAAGAGTTAGTATCAAATACATGCTCCAATATTTTGTGATCATCAAAATCATTCCAGGGGTCAACAGGATGGCTTTGGACGGAGACCACGGTCGATGGCAGCTGGAATAATAGAAGTGGATGGATGCTTCGGATGGCTCGAGGGGCCTTGGCTTGGGTTTTTGAGTGGCGGTGAAAGGTGTAGGGTTTTGATGGATTTTTTTTAATGGGATGGAATGGACGGAGGACGGAAAGGATGGGAGAAGGGGGAGGGTTGGCCGGCAGCGGTGGAGGCACCTCGGTCGGTGATGATGGAGGTACGTAGGAAAGTGGTCTCTTCGGTGGTGTCGGATGGGAGGTAGGAAAAAAAAATAAAATAAAATAAAACAAGTTCAGTGACGGGAAAGTGGAGGGACTGACTGGAGCTAGTGGGAGAGAAGGAAATTTGAGGTACCCTAATTTTTCTGGGCTCTGATACCAAAAATTGATGAGGGACAAAGGGGTAGGACCGTTGGTGAGCCTAGAAGTCACCTAAATTAGGGTACTATTTTTTTTTGGTAATTTTTTTTCTAGGGGTGGCGAAGGAATAGTGGGGATGTATGATAGGGATCTAGTTCTCTTGGACTTTGGGACTCACCCTAACAAAGAGACCTCTCACCTCTAGGGCATTACATCCTCCTCGATACTTGGAGGTGCTAGGATGGATCTCAAAGGCCACGAGGGGATAGAGAAGATGGAATGGGAAGGAGATAACTGGGCATGACCTCACATCATGTCCTGGGGTTGGGCCTCACACCCTCTCCTCATGGAGTGAAATAAAAAAATAACTCTTTTCTAAAACTTATTTTTATTCCCAAAACTTGACTAAACTATTTTTTACAAATGATTGAGGATGTTATTTATAGACATGTCCAACCCTCATTTGAATTTGAATACAATATAAAAAGATAAGAATGATTCAAATTCAAATACAAGATAGGATAAAATAAGCCTATCCATATCTAAATCCTAACCAACCAAATCCTATTTCAAATTTCAAATAAAAAATAAATCCTAAATTTATTCTGGATATGTTCCGAGATTCTCACGGCTTCAATATTCGTGCTTGCTCTGGGATTCGTGATGGTGAGGTCCCCATCAACTCCCTCCTTATACCGCTGGCGGGAACCTTGACTCCTGCTGGATGGGGGGTGAAGCCCTACTTCGTGGGCTTGGCTTTTGGGAAGCATGAGCTCGACCCCAGCTAGGAGCTGGCCTTGATAAGAGGGCTTGTCTTGAGAGCATGAGCTCGACCCCAGCTGAGAGCTGGCCTCAATCGGAGGGCTCGCCCTATGAGCACGACCCCGATTGGAAGTTGACTTCGGTATGAGGGCTCGCCTTGAAAGCATGAGCTCGACCCCAGCTAGGAGCTGGCCTCAGTCGTAGGACTCGCCTTATGAGCACGACCTTGACTAGGAGCCGATCTCGATAGGAGGGCTCGTCTTGGGAGCATGAGCTCAATCCCAGCCAGGAGCTGGCCTCAGTCGGAGGGATCGCCCTTTGAGCACGACCCCGACTGAGAGCTGCCTCAACAGGAGGGCTCGTCTTGGAAGCATGAGCTCGACCCTAATCGGGAGCTGGCCTCAATTAGAGGGCTTGCCCTATGATCACGACCCCAACCCCGACTGGGAGCTGACTTCGACAGGAGAGCTCGTCTTGGGACTTTACCTGGCCACCATGCCCAAGTGGCGGGTCCTTTAGCAGCGTGGCCGCCTAAGTGCTCCACGTCAGCAGATGTACTACATCAAGCATTAAATGTACCTTTGAATGACAAAAATGCCTTTCCTTTATGACACTCGTTTGTAAACATGATGTCATAATCTTATTCATAAAATATCATAAAGTTGAGAATATTTTCATCATTGAAAAATTTAAACTTCAAATTTTTTAATGCTAAAAATATCTTCAGTCTTATGACATTCCATGAACAACGTTATGATATCCTGTTTACAAATGAGTATCATAAATAAAGAATATTCTTTTATTTAAAATTTTTAATAAAAAATAAACTGTAAATATTAAATAAATATTTGAATGATGAAAATGGTCTTCTTGTATAACACTTATTTGTAAATAGAATATCATAATCTTATTCATAAAATATCATAAAATGAGAAATATTTTTGTTATTAAAAATTTTTAAATTTATTTCAATGATATAAATATCTTCAACTTTATAATACATATGTGTCATAACCTAAGTAAAAGATATCATGATCCAAATCAATAAATACCATAATTTTATTATAAAGAGAGAATATTTATATTATTTAAAATATTTAAAAAATAAAATTATGGTATCGAATGTGACTTGAAAAATGTGAATTATATGGTTCAAACGGGATGTATTTTTTCGAACGCGATGTACAAAGACTTTCTCTACCGTTCGGACTCGTTTGAGATCTCGAAATGCCTTTGATTGCTTCTGAAAATTTCCCCACCATTCATTTTGCCGAGAGATAAGCCGATTTCTCGATCGCTTATTATCCGACTGAGATAACGGACATCTCAGGCACCGGTGTCACGGCCTCCACCGAGCGTCGGCAGGCCAGATCTGGAAGCCCTAAATTCGCTCGAGTCCACACGAAGGAGAGCACCGCAATTGCAAAGTTTTCCTGTCTATGTCCCCCTAACTGATCTGTGGGTTTTCGTTTCGAAGGTTATGGTCCTGCTCCAGGCGTCGCCGGTCCACCTCCTTTCCCTTCTCCGCACTCTTGGGTACCAACAGATAATTTTTTAAACAATTTTTTTAGTAATTTCTTGGAGTAGCTCATCCTGGATTTAGTATGATTCTCTGATGGAGTACAGATTAAAGTTAGCAAGTCAGTAGAGAATTTCGGCCCGATAAATTTTGTTCAGCCATCTGTAAAGAAGTTTAGTATCTTTTTCCCTGTTTCTGGTCATGCTGCTGCTCTTGCAAATCGTCTTTGTTTTCAGAATAGAAAGTTGATTTATTTTCCTATTTTTTTTCTAATTATTGTTCTTTCCTCTTTTGAAAGTTTAATTTGATTAAGTTTGAGGAATATGAAATGTTGCTGGCAAATTACCCTACGCTAGGCTACGACGTTGCCCAAGAATCTCTCAGCCTTCTCCGATACGGATGAGGTGTTGCTTCCGGCATCTCTCAAGCGGAGACATGCAAGAACAGGCCTTTAACCAGTGGTAATTAACAGAAACTCTTCGATGCTCAAGTCATGAAGAAAAATGAGCTACAATAGCTGGGAGCGATAATTGGGGGGAGACTGAATGAGTATGAAAGAGGGATGAAAGTGGTGTTACCTAGCCAGGAATCCTTTTTATCAATTTATAAAGTTATGCAGGATAACTGATTGCCGTTAAGGAGATAATCTCATTTGAAATGTATAATAAACTTCAGGTAGGATATTTGAATCTTGTTTCCTGGAATTTTTTCTGTTAGGATTATGATTATTGCAGTGTTCTATCCTCCACGACCTCCACAGGGTGGCTGAAGTTTGTCTACTTGTGTCATTTACTCAAATGTCATGGAGTTCAAGTATCAGGATGGTTTGCTTGGTTTCGAGGAAGAGAGGGCCTGGATACTATTCTGTCATGCCCAACTAAGTCTACTTGGATGCTTAGTCGGATCGAGCATTTATTTGGTGGGTGCATGTGAATGTAAATTAGGCATGGCTGTCCGTAGTCTCTCGATATAGTATTACAGTTACTTGGTGTCATGGCTGACTTAGTCCTCTTCAAGTTAGTCGGTTGCTGGCTGGGATGCTAGTTAGTAGCCATCTCAATCTCTGTTGGTGATCTGGTGGGTATCCCGAGGCCAAGCGTGTAGTCGCCACAATACATGCCCCTCACTCTCGAGTCCAGAGCATTACCGAATAATTTTATCGAACATTACCGTCTTTGGATGAAGGGAGTAACTACTCCATTGGCCTTGAGAGTTGGATAGATCTTTTCATCCTTTGGATGTTTATTGGTACCTTCTAAACCATCGCCATCTATTTTGTCGCCTCGATCGTGTGAAAGAGGAAATAATTGCACAGCGCTCAAAAGGACTGTGCCAAAACTCCTGGAACGGCTTGGCTGATGTATCCGATCTTCTTCGGCTAGCAGGGTGATGCTATGTCGCCTGGCAGCCACAGGTTTTAAATGATTCGTGTGGAACCTGGGATCAAGAGTTAATTGGCTAGTGGCAATTTTGAAGTGGTGCGGCACTACCTGATAGGGAATAGGCCAAAATCTGAGGGCTATGGCCAGAATTAGGGCTTTGATTCTGACCGTCGAAATGGTTATAATTAGAACTTTTTTGCTATCGCTTTTCTATTACTATGCTTTCAAATTTTGCATAGAGAAACTAGAGAGAAGGGAAAGTTTGGCTCTAGCTCCTTAGAGACCTAGTTCCCAGTGGTCTCCTTGCTTAGTTTTTTTCATTGCTCTTTCTCCAAGCTTTTCTTTTTAAAGATCCGGTAGAACTTCTGTAGGGGTGCTTCTTCCTTTCTTGTTGCTCTGGTCCTTTGTCTTCTACCTTTGCTCAGCTCTTGAGGTGAAGGATTTTCTTGTAAATTTTTCTTGACCGTTTTACTTTTCTTGATCTTCTCACCCTTGAAGTCTAGAAGATGTTGTCCGAGGACGAGACTTGGGGCTCGTCTTAGGTTGGGGGTTCCAGTAATCGAGAGATCATCTTGGCTGGCCCGTCGGTAGAGGTTCCCACCTTAACCGAAGCCGAAATCCTCCAGATATGCGAAAGGTTCAACCTCCCAAGTAGGTTTCATGCTCATGCCCCTAGACTGGAGGATTGAGTAACCTCTTACTCGGTTGACCGAATAGCTCTGTATGAAGAATCCCTTCATGCTGGGCTTTAGTTTCCTCTTCATCATTTCTTTATAAATATTCTTGATTTTTATCAAGTCGTCTCGGCCCAATTGGCATTGAACTCCTGATTTCTTTCTTGCTTCCTCATCCTTTGCCATTTCTTTGCTATCCAGTCCTGAGTATTTTCATTTAGGGCTCTTTTTATGTTGAAGAGGCACCCTAAGGTGTGGGGCTGGTAGTTCATCAGCCCCTATCATGGGCATGCCTTCATCTGTGGCCTCCCCTCATCCATTCATAGCTGGAAGGAGAGGTTCTTCTTTATGTCCTCCGACCAACCCTAGGGGAGGAGTTGGACCTGATGGGAGCCGAGTCTTTCCCCAAACAAGAACAACCAAGTCCTCGAAGCCAATGAAGAGGACTTCCACAAATTGAGTGGCGAGGAGTTTACTCTTTGAGAGCTTTTGATGAAGGAGAATCTTTGTCGTGTTGGGGTGGGCCCCAGTGACTCTTGGTAAGCCTTTCTCTGACAATCTCTTTTCTTGTGTTTTTAAAAATTATGGTTAAGTAACTTACTCGTCTTGCAGTCATGAAGAAGCTTCGACGCCATAACCAAGGGGCTCGGTGCAGAGAGGAGACCCTGCCATTGCGGGCAGAAATGAGTCGGCAGTCGCTGCTATTGTCGCACAGTCCTTTGAGAGCTGACTTTGGGGCATCCATCTCTGGCTCCAGCTCCAACTCCCTCAGCACCAGTTGCAGCCACACCCCCGAGGGCAGTGACTCATCCGGCCTCTTCGATTCCCATGGTGACCGGAATTTACAAGGGGAAGGCCCCTCTGCAACACCCCTCGGGGACCCATGTCGACGTCATCCACGACAGGGAGGGTGATGAGCATGCACACCGAACCAACATCTGTGCAGGTGACTCTGCCTTGTACAACTCCTACATAGCTTGGGAGTTGTCTAAAATAATGCTCCTCCCATGGGATATAATAGAGGAGCAAAGGGATCGTTCTATGGATGGCATCATCGCCGGCCTCTTCCCAACATTAGTCAGGGTAAGTTCGTCTTATCTCTTTCTTTTTCTTCCTTCGATCGATCGATGTGTACCTGATTAACTACCTTGGTATTCTTTTGTTGTGCAGCTTATCCATGATGCAAATGCCATTTGGATAGGGTTTCATACCTTCACCAAAATTCATTGCTCCTTGACCGTGTAGTTGAGGGAGATGGAGGCCAAAGTGGAGGGCTGCAACAGGGTCATCCAGGCCGCCTTGGAGCGCAAGTGGAGGCTGAAAGTGGAACTGGTTGGCCTCCAAACTTTTTCAGAGATTGCCACCCAGGAGCTGGAGGCCCGAATAGCAGAGAAAAAAAGTTGCTTGCAGAGAAGCAAGCACAACTAGCTGAGGTGGAAGCCCAGCTTGTACAAATGAAGATCTCCTCTGCTCGGTGGAAGAGAAGGCTGAGGTGGCCGAAGAACAAGTGACCACTGTTGCAACCTAGGCGGTGCATGAATACAAGGAGTCGAAAGATTTCGAGGATGATGCCACCATGACTAGAACAAATGCTTATGTCTTTGGCTTCACTGACTGCCAGGACGTGGTTGCTTAGGCCTACCCCGAGTTGGACCTAAGCCACATTTTGGCACCCGAGAAAGAAGGCAGAGCAGAAGAGCAAGGAGAAGAAGTGGTTGATGGAGCAACTCCTGAAGAACCGGCTGCTGCTCCCGAAGCTACAAGACTTGGAGAATTTCTCTTCCTTTTGTAGTCTTCTATACTTGGATTTTGGTAGTTGATTTTTGTAATACTTGTTCAGTATTAATGAAAATTTAGTTTTTCTTTTCAATACTATGTTTTGATTGAATGCTCCTGATTTTCGCTAGGTAACTTAATTGGATAAATGACTTTGAATCGAATAACAACTTTAATGCGCAGTAGTTAAATAAGTTACTTGATAGATAGGACTTAGGAATCTCACCAACTGTAGGAAGTCGGTTGCTATTTGATAGTCCAGCTTGACGATTGAGTATTGGTCGATCGCCCTAGAATCTGTCCAAAGTAACTTACAAATGTGAGTAAATTTTTGCCATGTTTTTCTATCAGGAAAAGGGCCTTAGCCAAATGTCTTCACATTGCGAACCTCCCGAATATAGGAATATGACTTTTGATTGTAGGGCTTGGTGCATCCTGCCTAGATGTAGAGGGTTAGTCACCACTTGAATGTGCCTATGCCTTCCTCGAGATGAATGAGTATCAGTCGCTGGGGGAGATGATGGACCATTTGTCAACCGATTATCGAGCGACCGGAGGGGAGTGAGCCCCCGAGTGAGTTGGAGGCACGGGGGTGCAACCATCTGTCGATTAGTTGTGAAGCGACCGGAGGGGAGTGAGACCTCGAGTAAGAATGGGAGTAAGATTCGTATAAGAATGAGAGTAAGATTTGAATAAGAATGTGATAAAATCCAAGATGGAGGTTGTGAATGCAGCCATCTTCGACTGGATGTTAGTCGGTTAGGTGGGAGTGAGATTCAAGATGGAGGTGTGAGAACGTAGCTATCTTCTTCAATTAGATGTTAATCGATCGGATGGGAATGAGATCCAAGATGGAGCTATGAGAATGCAGCTATCTTTTTCGATCGGGTATTAGTCAGTCGGATGGAAATGAGATCCAAGATGGAGGTGTGAGAACGCAACCATCTTTTTCGACCGAGTGTTAGTCGGAATTCAAGATGGAGATATGAGAATGCAACCATTTGCTTTGATCGGGTGTTAGTCGATCGAAGGACTCAACAAGCTTCATCGGACTTGATGTTGGATGACTAAGAGTTTGAACATCAAGACAAGACCTATAGGAACATTACTCAAGAAAATTTCTTTGTATTATCGAATGAAAATTGTTACATCGAAGGACTCAACAAGCTTCATCGGACTTGATGTTGGATGCCTAAGAGTTTGAACATTAAGACAAGACCTCTAGGAAATATTACTCAAGAAAACTTCTTTGTATTATCGAATAAAAATTGTTACATTATTGGCAATATATTCGGAGATTTTCGGCATTCCAAATTCGAGGGATGTGTGTTGATCCTGGGAATGATTTTGATGATTACAAAATATTGGAGCATGAATACTATACTAACATTTTTCAAATTGTTAAGAATGTTTTTGTAGAGAGCTTTCCAATGAACATTCTTCAATTGACAACTTTAAAGATTAATTTAAATAGTTTGAGTTCACATGTATTATTAATCCCTTATACCAATTGGGATGTCTAATGAGCTTTTATGTTACTTGAGAAGTTTCTTGAGTTCATTTATATCTTTAAACATTCGTCATTTTAAGGGATTCTTTGTATAATGAGAGGATTAGAGAGATAATGTCTGTAGTTGGCAGGGTTCTCGGCATCGGTACTGGAAGCCGTACCGGTGGGAGGTC
The DNA here is from genome assembly GCA_021397845.1 of Areca catechu. Classification (NCBI taxonomy): domain Eukaryota; kingdom Viridiplantae; phylum Streptophyta; class Magnoliopsida; order Arecales; family Arecaceae; genus Areca; species Areca catechu. Next base: position 61,460,344 of record CM038050.1, read on the forward strand.
GGTACAGTACGGTCCGTACCATACCGTACCAGCAGGTATATCGACCCTTTTTTTTAAATATAAAAACATTCTCCCCCTCCCAAAAAAGCATTTAAAACATAAAAATGACCTGAACCTGGCTGAACCGAGCCCGTACCAGGGTGAACCGACCGGTTCGTACCGGTACGGAAATCAATTTTTTTTAATTTTTTCAACGGTCCGGATGTCAGATCGTTTTAATAGGCTGAACCGTACCGGCTATTAGTCGGTATGGTATGGTACACCCCGTACCGGATGATACGGGATGGTACCGCGATCCCTGGTAGTTGGTAGTGCTTGAGTGGGTTAGAAAGGTCTTGTATATTATTAGAAGTCATTAGAAAACCTTTGGAAGTATAGAAGAGCTAAATTATTTCAAATTTCTAAAGATTTGGAGATCTGGCTGAATGAATCGGCTCGCCCTGAATGAGCCAACTCTGGCATGGCACGGTGATTGATATTGAGAATATGAGCTGACTCCTGTTCTATGAGCTTCTCTCATAAGTAAAGTAGAATAGTGAGATTTCGAACGAGCCTTCTCTTTCGAGAATGACAGCCGATTTTCATAGCCAATTTAGATGAGCTAATTCGTGACCTACAAGTCTTCTCTCTCAGGATAATAGAAACCTAGATTTCTGGTCACTAAGAAAATGAGCCGAGTCATACTAGGTGAGCCGACTTGGATCCCATAAATTATAACAGTAGCTGCTAATTCCAGAACTTGCAAAATTCAAATTCCAAGGATTCTAACGGCCATATTTCATTTCTTAACGACTCTAAAGGACTAGAAATGATTGGGAACCAATGGGAAAACTATTAAGAGATATAAATTCTTGGATTGAAGTAAAAGAAACAATAGCCTTTGAGAATATTCTTTCAATCATTGCAAACAAGTGAAACTCAAGTATTGTCACTTGAAAACTTAAGAGAAGCATAACTCCTTTCTGTCTACCCTCTTGAGGTATTAAGTGAAGAACAAAAGAGAGCATTGAAGAGCAACCTTTGAAGCCTTTGAGTAACTATATATCAAGCTTCAACTGCAACACCCAGCCTTTTTTGGAGTTTGTTTTTTTTGTTGCTCTATTTTGAGTTGATTGTTTTATGTTGTTACAAGTCCAGCAGGGGGCTGAGACTTGTGGATTGGGTTTAGATTTTGATTGGTTGATCTTGAAAAACTAATTGGATTGTTTGTGAGCCCGGGAAACAAATATTATATTGGGTTTTGGATTATGAGCCTAGTGTAAAACAATCCGGCTATATTCTTGCAAGAATATTGTGTAAATCTCAAGAGATCCTTGGATAGTAGACGTAGAAGCCGGGATTGCTTTGAACTACTATAAATCTCTTGTATTTGTGTGCTTGCTTATCTCTTATATTCTCCTATTTAGCTTCCGCACTTCACACAATACTTGAATCACATATTGCTTTGATTTTCAAAAGTCATATAACTGTTTTAATTTTTGTAAAATTCAATTCACCCCTCTCTTGGATTGTCGATCCGGGCAACAAGTGATATTAAAGCCATGTCTCAGTGCCGCTAATTCAACGATTAGAAAAAAAGATCATGGCAATCCATATGAGCACTTCATTAGCCAAAAGACAATTTAGTCATAGACCTCCACTCTTCAATGGCACTCACTATACTTATAGGAAGGCTAGAATGAGTATTTATATTCAAGCCATAAATTTCTAATTGTGGAGAGTAATCATGAAAGGTCCTCACACACCCTCACACACCCACTGAGAAAGTTGATGACATTGATATTCCAAAAGTGGAAGATGAATGGGATGATCATGACATGAAGATGGCTGAAATAAATACAAAAGCCATGAACCTCTTGTATTGTGCGCTAGATCTAAATAAGTTTAACCGGATTTTCACTTGCAATTTTGCAAAAAAAATTTAGGATAGACTTTAAGTCACACATGAATGCACAAACCAAGTTAAAAACTTAAAAATTAACTTGCTCATGTACAACTATAAATTGTTCATAATAGAACCACTGACACCATTTCTAAAATATTTACAAAGTTTATTGATATTATTAACGGTCTCAAAAATCTTAGTAGGATATATTTTAACAGTGATTTAGTTGAAAAAGTCCTTCGACCTTTGCCGGACAAGTGGGATCTTAAGGTCACTGCTATTCAAAAAGTAAAGGATCTCAACAACTTATCTTTGGAAGAGCTTCTTAGATCGTTGATAACATATAAACTAAATATGAAGCGCCGCAGCGATGAGAAAGGTAAAAAGATGAAAACAAATCTCCCAAAGCTGCAACTAAAGGAGAAAAGAAAGAAGAAAGTCCTTCATCCGAAGAAGAATTAAGAGATGAGGAGATGGCCCTTGTGATGATAATTAAAAAATTTATGGGCAATGATAGATCAAAATATTGAAGGAGACGCTTGGCTAAGGAGGAGCTAAGAAAAAGATAAAGAAAAGGATAAGGATTAACAGCCCATTTGTTATGAATGCAAGAAACCGGGACATTATCGAACGGACTGCCCTATGTTGAAAAAGATCTATAAGAAGAGAAAGAAAAGAAAGCAATGGTTGCTATATGGAGCAACAATGATGAGTCAAGCTCTAATGAAAAAGAAGAGCAAATGAAATCAGCCAACCTTTGTTTGATGGCTTTAGAAAATGAGGTATACAATGAACCCAATAATGAATTCATATTTGATGAATTGCATACTGCTTTTTATGACTTGTAAAATTAAAAAAAACTGGTTTGAAAATTAAATCTCTCAAGCACTCAAATGGTATTTTACAAAAAGAGAAAGATGATGCTTTAAAGAAAAATAACAACTTACAAAGAGAATTAAAAGAAGTTCTTGAAAGTAACAAGGCTTTACAAAAAGGAAAAGAAGAGCATTTTAAGAAACTCAAATTTTTAAAAGAAGAAAATGAAACTTTGAACAAGGAAGTTCGAAAGCTTAAACCCTTGGTTGACAAACTTACTTTGAGTTCAAATAAACTTGAGGTAATCCTTAAAAATCAAAGAGAATCCAATGATAGAGTTGGAGTTGGATACAATTTAAATTATATGAGCAGATTTTCTGTAACTCAATTTTTAGCAACAAAGTTTCTTGCTACTAAATTTTCAGCACCTAAACTTTTGCAAAAGATCAATGTTATTTGTTTATGCTATGATGGAACTAGGCACAAAGCTTATGAGTGCAGCCTAAGGAAGAAAAATGGAAATAAAGTAAAAAAAATTTGGGTTCTTAAAGGAACCATGGTAACTAACCTCAAAGGATCCAAGAAAACTTGAGTACCTAAGAAAGTTACTTGATCTATTTTACAGGGATGTCTTGTAGCCCAAGGATCAAAAAGAAGATATTATTTGGATAGTGGCTGTTCAAGGCATATAACGGGTGACAAGGAATAATTTCACACCCTAGAAAAGAAAGGTGGCATAGTAACCTTTGGAGATAATGATAAGGGGAGAATTATTTGGATTGGTTAGATCAAAATCATCCCTTTAACATTTATTGAAAATGTATTTCTAGTAGATTAATTGAAGTATAACCTATTGAGTATTAGTCAATTATATGACAAAGGTTTCAAAGTTTTGTTTGAATCTTCAATGTGTATAGTTACTAGTTCTTTTAATTCAAGCATCAAATTTATAGATTGACTTGGAAATATATACATGGGAGACTTAAATGATCTAGCCATAAAGGGTAGTACAAGTCTAGTGGCCATGATTGTTAAAATCAAGGAAACTAGTTCGTGTTGGTATAGAAGACTTAGACATGCTAGCATGCATACTTTATCAAAATTAATCTCTAAAGATTTAGTTAAAGGTTCACCAAAACTGAACTTTGAAAATGATCATGATGTTTGTTAATTTAGTAAACAAATTAGAGAGAGTTTTAAATCTAAAAACTTGGTTTTAATATCTAAACCTTTAGAGTTATGTATGTGATATTTGTTAATTTGGTAAACAAACTAGAGAGAGTTTTAAATCTAAAAACTTGGTTTTAATATCTAAACCTTTAGAGTTACTACACGTGGACTTGTTTGGACCAACTAGGACTACAAGCTTAGGAGGTAAGAAATATGGACTTGTCATAGTGGATGACTTTTCTAGATTCACTTGGACATTATTTTTGGTACACAAAGATGAGGCATTCACTGTTTTTCAAAAATTTCATGGAAATGTTTCAAATCAAAAAATCTTTTAATTACTTCAATAAGAAGTGATCATGTCATAGAATTTGAAAATCAGTATTTTGTAATGAACATGTCATTGATCATAACTTCTCGGGTCCAAGAACATCAAAACAAAATGGTATTATGGAGAGAATAGAACATTGGAAGAGATAGCTCGAATCAAGGTCCGCTGAACCGGTATCGGGACCCGTACTGGTTGGCAGGCGGTAAGGTACGGTCCGTACGGTACTGTACCTACATGCCAAATTAAAAAAAAATAATCTTTCTCCCCCCTCACCGAACTGAACCGGGCCGAATCGAGCTCGAACCGACCCGAACCGGGCGGTTCGTACTGGTACGGTACCGTACTATACCGGTATGGAAATTTTTTTTATTTTTGTCAACGGTCCGGTGTTCGAACCGTTTTTTGGTGGCGAACCGTACCGGCTCTTGGCCGGTACGGTACGGTATACCCCGTACCGGGCGGTACGGGACGGTACCGTGAACCATGGCTCAAATAATATTAATGTGAAGTCAATCTTCCAAAATATTTTTGGACTGAAGCTGTGAACATTGCATATTACATTCTTAACCATCCTCTTATTAGACCTATTCTAAAGAAAATTTTCTATGAACTTTAGAATGATAGAAAGCCTAATATAAGCTACTTTCATGTATTTGGTTGTAAATGTTTTATCTTAAATAATGGAAAAGATAATCTTAGAAAATTTGATGTAAAATTTGATGAAGGTATTTTTCTTGGTTATTTGATTTCAAGTAAAGCTTATAGAGTTTTCAATAAAAGGATTTTAACTGTAGAAGAATATACCCATATCATTTTTTATGAAACTAATCATTCACTTTCAAGAAAGGAAGAGTACATAGACAATGATGTAGGTACATTGAATGAAGGAATAAAGGACTTGAGCCTAAAAGATAAACAAGTTAAAGAAGAGAAGGAAAAGGTTAGCAAAGAGCATGATGACCTGCTTAAGGAATGGAGGTATGTACATCACCAACCTAAGAATTTAATAATAGGCGATCCCTTACTAGGTATTAAGACAGATCCTCATTTAGAAACACTTTTGATTATCTTGCATTTGTTTCTTAAATTGAACCCAATTGTATAGAGGAAGTTGAAAATGATCCAAATTAGATGATGGCTATGCAAGAGATGTTGAACTAATTTGAGAGGAATAATGTTTGTACTTTAGTTAGCATACCTAAGGAATATCCAATTATAGGTACTAAATGGATATTTACGAATAAACTAGATAAAAAAGGAAATGTTGTTAGAAATAAAGCAAGATTAGTGGTCAAGCGATATAATCAAGAAGAAGGAATAAATTTTGATGAAACATATACACCCGTAGTAAGATTAGAGGCCATAAGACTTTTGCTTGCACTTGCTTGTCATATTATATTCAAATTATTTCAAATGGATATTAAAAGTGCTTTTCTAAATGGTCATATTTTCGAAGAAGTTTATGTAGAGCAACCTCTTAGATTTGAAAGTCGTAAGTTGTCTATCATGTTTTCAAACTGAACAAAGTTTTGTATGGTCTTAAGCAAGCTCTTAGAGCTTGGTATAAAAGACTTAGCAAATTTATGTTTGAAAACAGTTTCACAAAGGGTGTAGTGTAGATACAACATTGTTTATTAAGGAAAAAGATGATGAAATATTAGTTGTATAGATTTATGTAAATGATATAATATTTGGTGCAATTAATAAAGACCTTTGTCAAGAATTTGCTTAGTTTATGCAAGATAAATTTGAAATGAGCATAATGGATGAGCTGACATTCTTCCTTGGACTTTAAATTAAACAAACAAAGGAAGGAATATTCATCAACCAAACCAAGTATATCAAGAAACTGCTAAAGAGGTTTGGGTTGGAATCTATTAAAAAAATTGGCACACCAATGAGCCCAACCTGCAGGCTTGATAAAGATGAAGATGGAAATAACATTGATCAAATGCTATATCGAGGTATGATTGAATCTTTTCTATATTTAATTGCTAATAAACCCGAAATTCTATTTAGTGTATGTATATGTGCTAGATTTTAATCTAATTTAAAAAAATCACATATGCTTGCTGTGAAAAAAATCATAAGATATCTTAAGAGAACATCTAATTTAGGATCAAGAATTCAGGTCTCGGCGGGACATCCCACGGGACACCGGGATGGGGTATTATTCCATGTGTCGGGACAGGACATCCCGTCAGCATCCCAGAGTCTCAATCGAGATACATTGGGACATCCCCTGTCTCAAGTGTCGGGACGGGGCGGGACGCCGACGCATCTGGTTCCAAGAAAAATTCGGGACAGCCCTGTCCCACGGGATTTAAAACCTTGCCTAGGATTATGGTATTTCAAACACATCTTTAGATTTAATTGATTATTCTGATGCTGATTATGATGGTTGTAAAATTGATAGAAAAAATACTAGTGAAATATACCAATTTCTAGTATTGAACTTGTTGACTCTGGTCTTGATTTTGATGAATGACAAAACACTTAAATAATTTAAGTACTAATGTATGATAAAAGTATTTATCAGATTCAGGTACTCAAGATTTAAAAGCTTGTCATTTAGTTAAAAAAGCCATGGATTTTTAAGTTATAAGGGCTTTGGATCATGAGGAAGATCTTGAAGAGCTCACAATTTAAATTTGGACAAGTTTCAGCATCAACACGCCAAGTGTCGACCCAAGTATCGACTCACAGGTTGACTTACGGCCTGAGATAGAAAAAAACAGAACATGCTGATTTCTGAATTTTTGCCTTGAGCTGATTCAAGTATTGACCTAAGTGTCGACTCAAGGTGTTGACTCATAGGTCAACTCATGAACAAATCAAGTGTCGATACTTAGAGTAATGGCTAGTTTTTTCTGAAGTATAGAACTTTCCAAACTTGTTTCTAACGGCTAGTTTTCTCTCCAATGGTCATAAACGGTAATTTAAGGTTTGGAGAGCTATTTAAACACCACCAAGCTCAATGGAAAGAAGAAAAATGGATTGATTGAGAGAATCCTTTGAAGATCCAATTGAAAATACTTTAAGGATTCAAAATGTAGACAGTTGAGCCTCCAAGGATTGAAAAATGAGAAGAAGCTTCCAAGTTCTCATCTTCAAGCATCCTTTGAAGCTTCAACAACATGGAGACAAACTCAACATCAATCAAGTGCTTCAACGAAATATCTGCTTTTTGTAAGAAAGCTTTTATATTTTCATTATCATACTTGTGCTTGTATTGCTTACTAATTTCAATGGAATTTAAACTATTATCTACGTTGTTGGTGAGCCCATATGATGAAAACCAACAAGGATTTTGACTTGTGATCCTGTGAAAACAAGTTGGGTTGTTGGTTAGCCCAAAAAATCATCAAGGTTTGTTGGTGAGCCTTTGTGTTAAAATCAACGGAGGTTTTTGATTAGCCTTTGTGAAAAATCAAGAAGGTTGTTGGTGAGCCTAAGTGATAAAACCAACAAGGGGTTTTGACTTGTGATCCCTGGAAAACAAGTTGGGTTTTAATTAGTGAGCCCAGAAAACAATCGGCTGTAATCAAGGATGATTTAGCGAAATTCCTAAGGGGAGCTTGGAGACTGGATGTAGGTGCCTTGGAGTGCACCGAACCATTATAAATTTATTGTGTTTTAGATTGCTTGCTTTTCTTTGTTATTGCGTTGCATTTACATTATTATTTTCGTTGCAAACTATCAATGCTCGCAAACACTTGTTTTGAATTGGCACATATTACAAAAGTTTTTTAAAATCCAACTCAACCCCCTCTTGGGTTGCATCATCACTGGGCAACAAGTGGTATCAGAACTGCGTCTCCATGCCATTAATCTCACGATTAAGAGAAAAGATCGTGGCAGCCCAAAATTATATGTTTTTCATTCAATTTTGAATGATATTTATATCTTTCACGAGTTTATTAATTGTCTATCTTGTTCCTTATTATATGCATAGGGGAGTAACATTCATGGAGAGCAAGATTTGTTTCATTATTTTTTAGATCATATGTTGAGAGGGAGTTTTATTTTTGAATCATTTGCTCAAATACTCCTATTCTTTAAAGATTTTGCACTATCACTCACATTTTTTTTTAAATCTAAATTTGTTTTGATATTTATAGTAAATTGTTCTTGTACTTATTGCAAATCATTTAAGTTTATCATGTTTATATACTTAAAAGTTTTGTCATCATCAAAAAAGGGGAGATTGTTGATTTCTTGTCTTGATTTTGATGAATGACAAAATACTTAAGTATATTTGAGTACTAATATGTGTTAAAAATATTTATTAGATTCAGATACTCAAGATTCAAAAGCTTGTCATTTAGTTAAAGAAGCCATAAATTTTCAAGTTATAAGGGCTTTGGATAATGAGGAAGATCTTGAAAGCTCACAATTTAAATTTGGACAAGTTTCAGACCGACACGCCAAGTGTCGATCCAAGTATCGATTCACAGGTCGACTCAAGGCCTGAGACCAAGAAAAAGACAGAATGGGCTGATTTCTGAATTTTTGCCTTGAGTTGACTCAAGTGTTAACCTAATTATCGACTCATAGAGGTGTTGATCCAAGTGTCGACTCATAGGTCAACTCATGAACAAATCAAGTGTTGACACTTGGAGTAACGATAAGTTTTTTGTGAAGTACAGAACTTTCTAAACTTGTTTTTGACGGCTAGTTTTTTCTCTCTAATGGTCATAAATGATAATTTAAGGTTTGGAGAGCTATTTAAATATCACCAAGCTCAAGGGGAAGAAGAAAAATAGATTGATTGAGAGAGTCCTTTGAAGATTCAATTGAAAATACTTTAAGGATTCAAAATGTTGAGAGTTGAGCCTCCAAGGATTGAAAAGTAGGAATAAGCTTCGAAGTCTTCATCTTCAAGCATCTTTTGAAGCTTCAACAATAATATGGAGACAAGCTCCACAACATTAATCAAGTGCCTCAACGAAATATCTGCTTTTTGTAAGAAAGCTTTTATATTTTCATTATCATACTTGTGCTTGTATTGCTTACTAGTTTTAATAGAATTGAAACTAGTATCTAGGTTATTGGTGAGCCTATATGATGAAAACTAACAAGGATTTTGACTTGTGATCTCGTGAAAACAAGTTGGGTTGTTGGTTTGCCCAGAAAACCATCAAGGTTTGTTGGTGAGCCTTTGTGTTAAAACCAATAGAGATTTTTGGTTAGCCTTTGTGAAAAACCAAGAAAGTTGTTAGTGAGCCTAAGTGATAAAACAAACAAGGGGTTTTGACTTGTAATCCCAGGAAAAAAAGTTGAGTTTTGATTAGTGAGCCCGGAAAACTAATCGGCTGTAATCAAGGATAATTTAGTGAAATTTTCAAGGGGAGCTTGTAGAGTGGATGTAGGTGCCTTCGAGTGCACCGAACCACCATAAATTTATTATGTTTGTGATTGCTTGCTTCTCTTTGTTATTTGCTTTGCATTTACATTATTATTTTCGCTGCAAACTATCAATGTTCACAAATACTTGTTTTGAATTGACACATAATTACAAAAAAAATTTTAAAATCCAATTGATCTCCTCTTGGGTTGCATCATCACTGGGCAACAAGTGGTATCAGAGCTACGTCTCGGTGCCATTAATCTCACGATTAAGAGAGAATATCATGGCAGCCCAAAATTATATATTTTTCATTCAATTTTGTATGATATTTATATCTTTCATGAGTTTATTAATTGTCTATCTTATTCCTCATTATATGCATAGGGGAGTAACATTCATGGGGAGCAAGATTTGTTTCATTATTTTTTAGATCATATGTTGAGGGGGAGCTTTATTTTTTGAATTATTTGCTCAAATATTCTTATTCTTTAAAGATTTTGCACTATCACTCACATTTTGTTTTAAATCTAATTTTGTTTTGATATTTATAGTAAATTGTTCTTGTACTTATTGGAAATCATTTAAGCTTATCATGTTTATATACTTAAAGGTTTTGTCATTATCAAAAAAGGGAAGATTGTTGACTCTGATCTTGATTTTGATGAATGACAAAATACTTAAGTATATTTGAGTACTAATGTGTGTTAAAAGTATTTATCAGATTCGGGTACTCAAGATTCAAAAACTTGTCATTTAGTTAAAGAAGTCATGGATTTTCAAGTTATAAGGGCTTTGGATTATGAGGAAGATCTTGAAGAGCTCAAAATTAAAATTTGGACAAGTTTCAGCACCGACACGCCAAGAGTCGACCCAAGTATCGACTCACAGGTCGACTGACTGGTCGACTCAAGGCCTGAGACCAAGAAAATGATAGAATGGGCTGATTTCTGAATTTTTGTCTTGAGCTGACTCAAGTGTCGACCTAAGTGTTGACTCACAGAAGTGTCGATCCAAGTGTCAACTCATGAACAAATCAAGTGTCGACACTTGGAGTAATGGCTAGGTTTTTTGGAAGTGCAGAACTTCCCAAACTTATTTCTAACGGCTAGTTTTTTCTCTCTAATGATCATAAATGGTAATTTAGGGTTTGGAAAGCTATTTAAATACCACCAAGCTCATGGGGAAGAAGAAATATGAATTGATTGAGAGAATCCTTTGAAGATCCAATTGAAAATATTTTAAGGATTCAAAATGTTGAGTGTTGAGCCTCCAAGGATTTAAATGTGAGAATAAGCTTCCAAGTCCACATCTTCATGCATCTTTTGAAGCTTCAACAACAATATGGAGACAAGCTCAACAACATCAATCAAGTGCTTCAACGAAATATCTACTTTTTGTAAGAAAGCTTTATATTTTTATTATCATACTTGTGCTTGTATTGTTTACTAGTTTCAATAGAATTGAAACTAGTATCTAGGTTGTTGGTGAGCTTATGTGATGAAAACTAACAAGGGTTTTGATTTGTGATCCCGTGAAAATAAATTGGATTGTTGGTTAGTCCGGAAAACTATCAAGGTTTGTTGGTGAGTCTTTGTGTTAAAATCAACGAAGGTTTTTGGTTAGCCTTAGTGAAAAACAAAGAAGGTTGTTGGTGAGCCTAAGTGATAAAACCAACAAGAGGTTTTGACTTGTGATCCCGGAAAAACAAGTTGGGTTTTGATTAGTGAGCCCGGAAAACTAATCGGCTGTAATCAAGGGTGATTACAGTGAAATTTTCAAGGGGAGCTTGGAAAGTGGATGTAGGTGCTTTGGAGTGCATCGAACCACTATAAATTTATTATGTTTGTGATTGCTTGCTTTTCTTTGTTATTTGCTTTGCATTTACATTATTATTTTCGCTGCAAACTATCAACGCTCACAAACACTTGTTTTGAATTGTCACGTAATTACAAAAAAAAATTTAAAATCCAATTCACCCCCCTTTTGGGTTGCATCATCACTGGGCAACAAGTTGTATCAGAGCTGCGTCTTGGTACCATTAATCTCACGATTAAGAGAAAAGATCATGGCAGCCCAAAATTATATGTTTTTCATTCAATTTTGTAAGATATTTATATCTTTCATGAGTTTATTAATTGTCTATCTTGTTCCTCATTATATGCATAGGGGGTAACATTCATGGGGAGCAAGATTTGTTTCATTATTTTCTAGATCATATGTTGAGGGGGAGTTTTATTTTTGAATTATTTGCTCAAATACTCTTATTTTTTAAAGATTTTGCATTATCACTCATATTTTATTTTAAATCTAATTTTGTTGTGATATTTATAGTAAATTGTTCTTGTACTTATTGCAAATCATTTAAGTTTATCATGTTTATATACTTAAATGTTTTGTCATCATCAAAAAAGGAAAGATTGTTGACTCTGGTCTTGATTTTGATGAATGACAAAATACTTATATATATTTGAGTACTAATGTGTGTTAAAAGTGTTTATCAGATTCAGGTCTTCAAGATTCAAAAGCTTGTCATTTAGTTAAAGAAGCCATGGATTTTCTAGTTATAAGGGTTTTGGATCATGAGGAAGATCTTGAAGAGCTTAATTTAAATTTGGACAAGTTTCAGCATCAACATGTCACGTGTCGATCTAAGTATCGACTCATAGGTTGACTCACAGGTCGACTCAAGGCCTGAGACCAAGAAAAAGATAGAACGGGCTGATTTCTGAATTTTTGCTTTGAGCTGACTCAAGTGTCGATCTAAGTATCGATTCAAGGTGTCGACTTACAGAAGTGTCGACCCAAGTGTCGACTTACAGGTCAACTAATGAACAAATCAAGTATCGATACTTGGAGTATAGGTTAGTTTTTTATGAAGTGCAGAACTTCCCAAACTTGTTTTTAACGGCTAGTTTTTTCTCTCCAATGGTCATAAACTGTAATTTATGGTTTGGAGAGCTATTTAAACACCACTAAGCTCAAGGGAAAGAAGAAAAATGGATTGATTCATAGAATCCTTAGAAGATCTAATTGAAAATACTTTAAGGATTCAAAATGTTGAGAGCTGAGCCTCTAAGGATTGAAAAGTGAGAAGAAGTTTTCAAGTCTTCATCTTCAAGCATCCTTTGAAGCTTCAACAACAACATGGAGACAAGCTCAACAAAATCAATCTAGTGCCTCTTTGTAAAAAAGCTTTTATATTTTCATTATTATACTTTTGCTTGTATTGCTTATTAGTTTCAATATAATTGAAACTAGTATCTAGGTTGTTGGTGAGCCTATGTGATGAAAAGCAACAAGGGTTTTGACTTGTGATCCCGTGAAAACAAGTTGGGTTGTTGGTTAGCTCGGAAAACCATCAAGGTTTGTTGGTGAGCCTTTGTGTTAAAACCAACGGAGGTTTTTGGTTAGCCTTTGTGAAAAACCAAGAAGGTTGTTGGTGAGCCTAAGTGATAAAACAAATAAGGGGGTTTTGACTTGTGATCCCGGGAAAACAAGTTGGGTTTTGATTAGTGAGGCCGGAAAACTAATCGGCTGGAATTAAGGGTGATTTTGTGAAATTTCCAAGGGAAGCTTGGAGAGTGGATGTAGGTGCTTTGGAGTGCACCAAACCACTATAAATTTATTGTTTTTATGATTGCTTACTTCTTTTTGTTATTTGCTTTGCATTTACATTATTATTTTCGCTGCGTACTATCAATGCTCACAAACACTTATTTTGAATTGGCATATAATTGCAAAATTTATTGTGTTTGTGATTGTTTGCTTCTCTTTGTTATTTGCTTTGTATTTATATTATTATTTTCGCTACATACTATCAATGCTCACAAACATTTATTTTGAATTGGCACATAATTGTAAAAAGTTTTTTAAAATCCAATTCACCCCCCACTTGGGTCGCATCATCACTAGGCAACAGAATTTAATCTTATGGCACAGTAAGAAACAAAACTCTGTAGCACTATCCATTATTAAGGCAGAATACATAGCTGTAGGGAGTTGTTATATTCAAGTGTTTTGGATTAAGCAACAACTTGAGGATTTTGATGTTAAACAAACTAAAATTTCAATTAGATGTGATAATACTGGTGCTATTAATTTGACAAAGAATCATATTCAGCATTCTAGAACAAAACATAGAAATTAGACATTACTTTATCAAGGATCATGTTCAAAATTGTGACATTGAGTTATAATTTATTTGTACTGAAAAATAAATAGCTGACATATTCTTTAAACCACTTAGTGCTGATAGATTTTCGATGCTTAGAGGTGAGTTAGGGCTATGTGATCCATTTTAAGATTTTTACTTGAAAATTTTCAAAAATTAAAAAAATTTTTCTAGAGCCAATCCTACTTAATTTTGAGTGTGCAACCTATTTTAGTAATTAGAGAATCCAAAAATTCTTTCATGAGCTTTTTGAACCCAAAAACCTTTGTTTTGCTCGAGCCGACTCGAGCTAACCTGTAACTGTGAGAGCCGCCTTGAATGTTTGAAATCTATTTTTTATATAACACCTAGACATCCTTTTAAACTTTACCTTTCTACTGTTTAACCGAGCCATTCTAACCCGTTCCATAGTCCATTACTGCTCAAAATCCTAGGGGACCGTTGTTTGACCTAATCCAACTAAATCCAAGCAAGATGGGATCTCGAAAAAGGCTAGCCTATAAAAGGAAGAGGATTGGAGGATCTTTCATAGCTGGACGTTGATCGAAGCATAGAAATGACGAGCCGGCCCCTTCGGTTCCACCACCTCGACCGGTCGTCTCAATGACAAATCGATCTGTGACCACAGGACGAAGAGTCTTTGAATTTCGGACCCAAAGCATCTCAGAATAGGGGATTGGATCAGAATTCAAGGCTGGGTAAGATTTTGTTCTTTGAATGTACCAACCTATCCGTCTCCTGTTAGATCTTTCTTTGAAAACTTAAGGATAGTGACTTCTTAGATTTTATCCACTGTAAAGGGTGTTTTAATCATATTGGATGAGGCTAGATTGGCCCGTTTGCTAAAGATGCCCAGGGAAGGTAGATGCTATCTGCATTTAGATAAAAAGTTTGGATAGCTTGAGGACAATACTAGAGAGGAGAGATGTTAGACATGTTGGAAATCTTCTAGCCATTCAACTTTTTCTTGAAATGAGACTGCTCCACAATATGGTTAGTAGAATCTTTTTTTCAAAAATAAGAAGATTTGACTGGGTTACCGAGAGAGATGTAGCCTTTATGCATTTTATGATTGAAGGGCAATCCATTAACCTACTATTTTTGATGCCCTCATAAATTAAGGAGGTAGCTAGGAAGAGTAAAGCTTGCCTACCCTATGACATGGTGTTCACTTTTATTTTTGAAAAGTTTGATTTTGATGTTACTGGTGGGATGCTAGGAGGCTTCTTCACACTGACTGGTATAGTGATAGATCACTTCACTGTATGGGGTATCCAAAGTTAATGGAAAATGGATAAAGGAAGTCTCAGGTCAGAGGTCCGCATGTTCAGACACTTCAGATGAGAATTTTGCTGTTGCTGGTGACGATGATGATGTGGATGATGATGATGAGGTTGAGGCTGAGACACATGGAGTTGCTGGACCCTCCATTGGAGAGTCATCAAGGCAGCTAGCTAGCCCGAGGACACCTACTGGACCTTCAGCCGTAGGTCCTATTCCACCTACCTCTTCTACTGGGGTTACTATGGAGCACTTAGTTTGCCGATGGCTTGACCACCTAGATTAGCTCCATGTTCTCTGATTTCAGACAGGACTTCACTTGCAGCTATCAGGATCTGAGAGCGGATTTCACTCGCAACTATTAGGATCTGAGAGAGGCAGGAGCTCATAGAGGATGAGACTGCTCACTCTTAGAGTTGAGGTTATTGAGCAGAGGCATTCAGGAGAGAGCCTAGTCCACAGAGTTTACAAGCCGAGGGTTGACATGCAGAGGATGAGAGGTGATGCTAGCCAGTTTGCTAGAGAGCAGGATGAGAGGTCTATTGCCATACAGTAGGGAATTTACCTACTGGAGTAGCTGGGGAGTGTTCTACTTAGGTTTACTGGATCTAGATCTGCCTTTGGTCCATCTTATAGTCAGACACCAACAAGAGCACCACAACCTTCTTCCAGTCAGGCACCTAGGCCACCCTTCACTACTACTGTTCGATCAGGCATATGTTTCCCTCCTATACTTAGAGTTGGACCTACCGCGAGGACTCGCCATTCCCACGGTCCACCTCCGATCCATCCATCTAGGATTGTTGCACCTTTCACCATGGACATTCTAGACGAGAGCGACGATGATTAGATCTTAGGACTTTATATGTATTAGGCTATATGTTTGTTTGGATCATTAGAATCCAATTCTTTGTCATACATTATCTTGATGCTACTCATATTATAGTGAACATTTTGTGAACAATTTGCTGATATGTTTATCAAACTTCTATTATGATATAACTTTTATCTTTCCATGTCTATGCTGTGATTTGTGGTATCATAATATTTTGGCACCCTCTTTGTTGATGACAAAAAGGAGAGGAGAATGAGCATGAGCATTAGTTAAATGTACGAGGAAAAGTAAGGGCATATGCATGAGACTATACATAATACTAAGATTAAGGGGGAGAATTATTATGTACGTTAGTAATATATGACTGAAACTTTGAAGGGGAGCATTGTGTTGATAAAGTTTAAGATCTTATATGCTATGATGAAATCCTTATATCCTTAATTCATGTCTTGGTATGCTTTTTAATAAATACTGAAACCTAAGATTCATACTTAGATACGTATGCTCTGATATTAATTTTTACAAACTCAAGATGCCACGATGCATAATTGATACATCAATGTTTTCCGATACATGTAAATTCAAAGTGTTACGAATTGATACATTTTATAAGATTTCACTAATACTCTGACCAAGGTTCCTGGTATCAGTACCGGGACCCGTATCGGTGGCCGATCAGTACGGTACGGTACTGGTACCATATCGTACCGACATACGGTACGGAGGAGCATGCCGGTTCATACCGGCACGTCCATTTTTTTTTTTTGATTTTGCATCTTGGATTTTGGGTTTTTATGATTTTTTTTTTTTTTTTAAGGGTTTAGTGTTTAGGACCTTTAGTGCTTGGAATTTAGAGTTTAAGATATGTCCGACTTCAAGGTTTAGGATTTAGGAATTAAAAAATGCTATTTCATTAATTTTAATTGAAATAAGATATAAAATGATAATTAAACTAAGATTCTCAGCAATTAATGAAAGTGAAATATAACATAAATATATAATTATATACCAATGTCTAGAATCGGATAGAGTGTCGATATCCATAAATATAGGGATCATTTATATACTCTATAGGAAGATTAGTATATCCCTCCATCCAGGCAGCATGATACTTCTCTAGGGTTATTCCAGGAGATATACGTGATGGATCATAACTTATCGCAGATCCCTTGCTGATGTTCCGACTCTGAGAGCTATCCAGAGACTGATGATATGGCAGTGCAGGGGTCCATCCAAATATACAGCAGCAAAATCAGATCCATGAGATGCTCCGGGTTGCATGGGATAATAACCACTGAAAGATGACGTCTCAGATGCACCATATGGATCATATGAACCAAAAGCTACCGGTAGCTGCGGATAAGAGGATCCTGAATATGAGGATGACTTTGATACATCCATGGATCCTACTCCACGTGTAAGAGCTACAGCTGCATCGTATCCCAAACGATCTCGCGGAGCCCGTCACCTATATGGAATTGTATCATCACGGGGTCTACCAAATGGTACTCCATGATTTGTATCCTGTATGGCATGGTTAAACTGTGACTCCCCAATAAATTGAATATGAATAGATGGCTGCGACTCTATCCTCCGGCCCCTTCCTGATTACTAGATTCTTCACTATCTGAAGCACTATCATCACTCTCTTTGGTATCTGAATTTAAATAGATTGAGTGCTCCGATGGAGATGCAACTGTCTTTCCTTTTGCTCTGTCTCTGGACTGAATAGATGGCGGGGAGGGATGATGTACTATATCTGCTGGAGCTCTGTGAGGAATATGGCTTGTTGCCCATTGTCCAGCATCTATCCTAGCCTTGCTAGCTCAAAACTAGCTGGTCGAGGAGGCGATCCTGGCTCATCAAGCTCTGGCTATTGCTGCTGACTCATATCCACCCAATCATTGGATCTTCATCATCATCAATATATGAACTTGCAGTGAGATCAGGATATTTCAATTCTACTTCTTCCCAAATATACTTTAGCCTCAACCTTAAATTATAGTATATATACACATGATTGTTGAGGCATTTCTGTTTCAGACGGTTCCTCTGCTTGGAGTGGATAAGGCCAAATATAGATCAGTTACGTTCATATCCACTAGATGACACTGTCTGGCAGAGGATCTTAACTGCAAGAACCTTCAGATTTTTAGTAGATCCACCAAAATGCACCTATCATTCAGCTGCAAAAGACATTATGTCATTTAGAATTTTAGATTTGACAAAATAAAAAACTCAATCATAATATAATATTATACTTACTCCTTAGTAGTACCCACCAGGATTCATCTTTGATTTACTTCTGATTGCTACAGTGGATCCAAATGAATCTGTGTCATCCCTAAAAAATTGTCTACCAGAAAAAAATTTTGTTATCATGTGCTACTTGTTGAAATTAATGCTAATAAATATCACTCAATAATTTCAACCTAACTTCTTCTAAGCATATAGCAGCGATATCTGGATCGGGCTCCATCTTATAAATAACATTGCGTAGGGTAGACATAAGATCTTTATCCATAGCAATGTCCGGTATGGAGTCTGAAATCTCGAATTCAGATAGTAAGCTGCACATATTTTAAGAATTAGTCAAGCGTACTTGTACAAATCTAATTGAATTTATATTTTTAGGGACTTCATAAATTACTGCATACCTGCTAGATGCAAATCCGAACTCATTTGATAACTCTATCGTCCATCAATAATCTGGATATATTCATATGCATGTGATGGATCTGTTTCCTGGATCTTTTTTTTATCCTTTGCATCATGAAATACAAGAAGCTTATCTGAGCATACCTTTCGAAGTCCATGACACGAAGTACCTCATATAGGGGCTTGATAGCCTCCACTACCTCTCAGCCCGCTGCCAGAATGTCTGTCTCGTCACTAAATTTTTCATATTACTTTTCTCGGTATTTGCCATGTCATATCTGCTTTGCTGCCACTCCTGATTGATAATCATCTAACACAGCTCTACTTTCATGTCAAGAAGACTATCAAGTGCAATATAATTAGTAGCAAACCGTGTGATCCTTGGTCTCAATATTTTCTTCCTGTAAAGCTCATCAATGATAATATCCATGTTTGGTTATATATAAATCTGATGATAGACTGCTAGCTCAACAATCTTATGTACCCTGCGGATTTTTTCAATATCCATCAACATGAGGTCTATACAATGTGCAGTACAAGGGGTCCAGAAAATATGTGGTCGCCGTTGCATTAAGATCTGCCCTGTGGCCCCGTATTGTGGTCCATTATCTGTGATGACCTGCATGACATTATGCTCTTCCACCTGATCAATCACCCTCTCCATTAATCTGAGAATATAACTGGCGTTGTGCATCAGATCTGAAGCATCAACAGACTTTTGAAAAAAGTCTTTTCATCACAATAAGTTAAGAAATTGACGATGCTTCGTCTAGTAGGACCAGTCCAACCATCACACATCACTGTCAACCCATACACGGGCCACTTGCTCTAATGTGAGGATATCCATCCTTCTAGCTCCTTATTGCTGTTCAGAAGCTGACCATAGATATTCCTCGATCCTGTAGAGGATCTACACCTGCACTAGTAGCCTATATAGATGAAATAATAGAGCGTTAATATGGATTGTCTACTGCATGTGCTGGGATATGACAAATGAAATTAGAAGGAGATGACCCGCCACATATCCTTATCCTTTTTAAGCATTGTATCAATTCTCTGTTACTTAGAATCTCTACTGGGAAAGGCATGTGGATCGACATCATGGATAGTGGCTCCCTCTGAAATATCTTTGGAAGACTTCCTTCTACTGTCAAATGCTTCCAACATAGATGCAATACGGCTGGTGCCTCTCCTGACGGGCTCTCTGACTGTGGTCCTCCTAATCTGTCTTAAACTCTCCTGCAACACTAGCAGAATCGGATCCCGATCCCGACTCAAAAGCTGATGGTCCAAATCATTTTATATGCCTGGCTGTCTCCTCCAGTTGCCTCTGTTTATACAGGCTCGCTTGAATAGCAGCCTCTATCTGTGCTTCCTCATCAGAAGGAATATATGCTCCCTTTGATTCCCTGGAGTAGTCAGGTGGTTCTGCGGCTCTGCGTTCCACCTTTGCCTTCTTCGTTGCTGCTCTTTCCTTCCTAGCTTTGAAATCAGCAAGGTGTCTCTTCATCAACTGACGGACCTCCTGTGGACACTGCCGGCATGCAGATATATTAGGATAGCCGCCAGTTAAGTGCTGCTTCAACCTTGTTATCACCATCTTTGAATTCAGTATTGCACCATTTACATCTTCAGTGATGCCGACCCGAGAGCATCTCTCCATGCAACCAGCCAATGTCACGCTTCGGATCCTTCTTCCTCTTTGATGGATCCATACCTGAATATTTAAATTACATATAAGGTCAATAATAATATTTATTAATTAATATTTTATTTACCTAATTTTTTAAATTTAAATTATTTTTTAATTTTTTAATTTAAAAAATTTTAAAAAAGTTTTGATCTTAGATTTATATAGGATTCTATCATACATGCTACATATATTTTTTTAAGATCCTATAAATGCATTAAAAGTCAATTTTTTTCAATTTAAGACCTAGAGTACTATTCATAAGATGCATCAAAACTTGGATAAAATGACATGAAATTTATAGTGAGAGTAGCTTACAAGCTCTAGATTACTAATTTATAATTACAATTTTTTTTTACTAATTATTTTTTACTTAAATTTTTAATCCGAAATTAATTTTTAATTTAAAAAATTGTATATTTAACAAAAAATCAAGATCTTAGTATCATTGTGTAGATCTATCATATTAGATCTATCACATACTCTAAAATCATAGCCAACAAAAAAATTTGATAGCATTATTTTTTAATTTTTGTTTTGCATGGATTTTAACAAAAAAAAGATGGGAGGGAAATAGAGGAAATGAAAGCTATACGTACCTTGATTTCACCTTTCTCTTCAATTTTTGGATGTCCGATTGTGTTAAAATGGGGGGATTTTTTTTTTGGATCGTTGTCGTTTGAAAAACGAACATGGAGAGCTCTCAGGAGCTCTTTGTTCCTTATAACTCAAAAGCCAACATAGTTGGCTTCAGAGATTCCCCACACCCCACTCACATGGCTATAGTAGCCATGTGAGGAAAGCAAAAAAAAGTCCCGAATCGGTTCGAACTGGGCCGAACTGGTCCCGAATTGGCTGACCGCCCGGTTCAGGACTGGTTCGACCCAATTCTTGGCCTATTCGGTTCAGTACAAGTTATTATTTTTATTTTTTAAGGTCGGGAATCGTTTTTTATAACCGAACCGTGCTGGCCAGCCATCGGTCCAATTCGGTACGTCCCGAACCGACCGGTTCGACGAACCTTGACTTTGACACTTTGATACATTTACAATTCTGATACATTACATTGTAAAGTTTATATATATATATTAGTTTAATATACTTTTTTACATTGTAAAGCTTTTAACTTTCTGTTCAATGTTTTGTCATCATCAAAAAGGGAGAGATTATTGACCTCGGGAATGATTTTGATGGTTATAAAAAGTTGGAGAATGAATACTATATTAACTTTAAATTGTTAAGATGTTTTTGTAGAGAGCTTTCCAAAGAACATCCTTTAATTGACAACTTTATAGATTAATTTAAATAGTTTGTGAGTTTATATGTTTTGTTAATCCCTTGTAACAATTGGGATGTCTAGTGAGCTTTTATGTTACTTGAGAAGTTTCTTTAGTTCATCCGTGTCTTTAAACATCCCCAAGTCATTTTGAGGGATTCCTTGTATCATGAGAGAATTAAAGAGAATGTTTGTAGTTGGTAGTGCTTGAGTGGGTTAGAAATGTCTTGTGTATTATTAGAAGTCATTAAAAGACCTTTAAAAGTATGGAAGAGCCAAACTATTTCAAATTCTTGAATATTTGGAGATCTGGTTGAATGAGCTGCTTGTCCCCAATGAGCTGACCTAGCATGGCACGGTGATTGATACTGAGAAAATGAGACGACTAATGTTCTACTAGCCTTCTTTCACAGGTAAAGCAGAATAGTGAGATTTCAAACAAGCATTCTCTCCAAATACGAGCTTTCTCTCTCAGGAATGATAGAAAGTAAATTTTTAGAGTCAATTCAGATGAGCCAACTTGTGACCTACGAGCCTTCTCTCAAAATAATAGAAATCTGGATTTCTGGTCACTAAGGAAATGAATCGACTTGTACCAAGCGAGCCTACTCGGATCCCACGAACTGTAACAGTAACAGCTAGTTCTCGAACTTGCAAAATTCAAATTTCAAGAATTCTAGCGGCTATATTTTGTTTCCTAACGACTCTAAATGGCTAGAAATGATTGTGAACTAATGGAACAACTCTTGAAGAGATAAATTCTTAGATTGAAGTAAAAGAAACAACAACCTTTGAGAATATTCTTTTAATCATTGCAAACAAGTGAAACTCTAATACTGTTAGCTGGAAACTCAAGAGAAGCATAACTCCTTTCCACCTACCCTCTTGTGGCATTAAGTGAAGAACAAGGAGAGAATTGAAGAGCAACCTTTGAAGTCTTTGAGTAGCTATATATCAAGCTTCAACTGCAACAACTCAGCTCTTTTTGGAGTTTGTTTTCTTTGTTGCTCTGTTTTGAATTGATTATTTTGTGTTGTTACAACTTTAGTAGGGAACTAAGACTTGTGGATTGGATTTAGGTTTTGATTGGTTGACCTTGGAAAACCAATTAAGTTGTTTGTGAGCTTAGGAAACAAACATTATATCGATTTTGGATTGTGAGCCCACTGTAAAACAATCCGACTATATTCTTGCTGGAATATAGTGTAAATCCCAAGAGATCCTTGGATAGTGGACATAGGAGCTGGAATCGCTCCAAACCACTATAAATTTCTTGTGTTTGTGTGCTTGCTTGTCTCTTACATTTTCTCATTTAGCTTCTATACTTTACACAATACTTGAATCACATATTGCTCTGATGTTCAAAAGGCACATAATTGTTTTCATTTTTGTAAAATCCAGTTCACTCCCCTCTTTAGTTGTCAGTTTGGGCAACAATGGGCATCCCGTCAAGGTCTTCTATCCTGTAAGCTTCTCGCTGAAGGGTTTCAATCACTTGGTAAGGTCCTTCCCAGTTTGAAGATAGTTTACCTTGCTCGATGAGCCATGAGACTTCCACACGTCGTAGTATGAGATCTCCTGGACAAAAAGTCTTCAACCTTACTTGAGAGCTGTAGTACCGAGCAACTTGTTGGTACACTGACATCCTCAGGTGGGCCTGGTTTCGAGTTTCCTCTAGTAGGTCAAGGTTAGCTCTTAATCAGCTTGAATTGCTTGATTCGTCGAAGTATTCTATCCACATGGTTGGGAGTCCAATCTTGACTGAGATCACTGCTTCAGTGCCAAAGGTTAAATTAAAGGGAGTCTTGTTAGTTGATGTCCGAGAAGTTATATGGTATGTCCATAGTACTCTGGGTAACTCCTCCGTCCATCTATCTTTGGTTTTGTCTAGCTTGTTCTCGAGCCCTTGAAGGATAGTTTGGTTTATGACTTCCACCTCCCCATTTGATTGAGGATGCTTGATAAATCGATGTTGGATGTGGAGTTTGGCATTGAAATCTCTGAATGCTTTATTATCAAACTATCGACGATTGTCAGTAGTGACAATAACGTGGGGAAGTCCGAATTGGAAGATGATGAACTTCTAGAATAAGTTCTTGACCTTGCTCTCGGTGATGTGCACTAAGGATTCTGCCTCTACCCATTTGTTGTAGTCGATGCCAACGATGAGAAACTTTCGTTGGCTAATTGCTTGGGAAAATGGATCAAGTATGTCCATGCTCCATTGGGCGAAGGGTCAAAGAGAAGAGAGCTGAGTCAGTTGACTTGCTGGTCGCTGCTAGATGTTGGCGTATCATTGGTATTTGTTGCATCTTCAAACAAGCTCCATGGCATCTTTTTGCATGGTGGGCCAGTAGTATCCCTGCCTTAAAGCTTTGCAGATCAGGGATTTATTCTCAGATGATTCTCGTAGATTCTTTCATGGACCTTCTGAAGTACATAGCCAGTTTTAGTGGATCATAGGCACTTAAGTAATGGGATTATAAGTTATAACATCTATACCCTTTTTTGGTTCGGAAATATCTGATGAAGATGCATTTAATAGTTCTAGGAAATAACTTGTTTGGGACATTATGTAGATGAACAAAGCAACAATAGCCAAAAACTCTAGGTGGAATTGAAAAGATATTCTCTTTGAGAAAGATAATTTGGAAGGGAGATTTTTCATTCAGAACATACAAGGGAGTATGATTAATCAGGAAATATGTAGTAAGAAGTGCATCACCCTAGAACATCTTAGGAATAGATGTATGAAATAGGATTGCTCGAGCTATTTCTAAAAGATGACGGTTTTTATATTTTGCTATCCCATTTTGTTGAGGGATTTAAATAAAAGAGATTTGGTGAATAATACCATGATTTTGATAGAAGGTTGCCAATTCAATTTGAACATACTCCAAAGCATTATCAATTCTAAGAATCTTGATGGAGATACTAAATTGAGTTTTTATTTCATTATAAAAGGAGATAAATACATCAAGCATCTTAGATATGCTTTTCAAAAGATAAAGCTGTCATCCGAGAATAATCGTCTATGAATGTTAATGATGATCATAGATAGAGGAGATCCGTAATGGATTCCAAATATTAGAATGGATGACATCAAATGGTGCAGAACTCCTAGACCTAGTACTCTTAGGATATGATTGATATGTGTGTTTGTTCAGTAGACAAGCTTCACACTCAATAATAGATTTACTGTACATGGAAAAAATCATTTGATAGAGAATACAAATAGATGGATATCCTAGACGAGCGTGCTATTGAAGGGTAGATAAATCATAAGTAGAAGTAGAAGTGGCAGCAATACTTTGAGAAATAGATCTCCTAAATTTATCAAAATAATAGAGTCCTTTCTCATGGCCTTTTCCAACCGTCCTCTTCATCTTAATATCCTGGTAACATAAGTGTCGGAAAAAAGTCATACTACATCCTTGAAATTTAGTAAGTTGAATAATAAATAATAAGCTAATAGGAAATTTAGGAATAAATAGAACAGAGGACACGAGAAGAGAAGATGACAAGGAGATGTTACCATATCTAGTTACAATGGGAGTGGATCCATTAGCCAGATACATATTACGATAGGTAAGACTTGGATTAATAGAGGAAAATAGTGTTAGATGTATGCCCTAAAAGCCAAGTTGGCTTAACACATTGTAATTTTTAAGGCATGAACTTTGTACTTAATTTTTTTTATAAATAAAAGGGTATTAGTTTCATTCATATTTATGTCTATGAATCGTCCATGGAGTTAATGGACAATGACACATATTCTCAAGAGTTGAGAATCTGAGACGTATGTCTTTATAGATTAACTCCTAAAAGCTCCCGATTGTTGGAATATCACGAGGATGGTGATTGATCCGTTAAAATCGGTGCACAGATTACTTTCCTTTCTAGATAGATGAGTCTCTGACCTACAGTGTGGTGACACTGGAGTGAGAGTGCAGGTAGTAAATAGAGATCAACGGTACTGAGCGGACCAAGTACAGGAAATCATACGGATGATTACTCACTCGTCAATAACTTTCTGATGCTGTAGTTGTGTGAATAGTTCTTTGACTAAGAGTGTCTCAGCTATTTACAATAAGGTTGATATAGTTTGTCAGCTCAAACACATGGTTCCTATTCATTTGGGATCTTGCGGTGTTTGTTGGCTGCAGTAAGTTTATTATAGGAGTAGGGTGTTCACTTGTAGGGATCTATCAGCCTTAGTAGTAAGGAATTATCCTATGCAGCTTAATGAGACTAAGTCCAGAAGTCTATGGCCATAGCAGGGTGATAATGAAAATGTGTTTTCATTAGTATCATAATTGGACTTGAGTTGATTAAGTTAAGCATATGACTGATGGGTTTGATGAGTATGCATAACCAATATCATGTCATGATTTTTGATAGAGGAACCGAATCACATGATAACTACACATAGGGATTCCAATCTTATTCTGTTGGGTTGTCACTACATACTGCTAGATGTCACTGGTGGATTGTGAGAGTCCATTAGGATCATTCTCGGATCGATGATCCTGATTAGGGTTGAGCAAAAATTGTTTCTGTCCATCGAAAGGTATTTCGATGATGTATAATGGAGATTATAGCATATTTCATTATCAGACATGATAGGACCTGAGGGGTCACACACATTAGGAGCTTAAGTAATCAATAA
The DNA here is from genome assembly GCA_021397845.1 of Areca catechu. NCBI lineage: Eukaryota > Viridiplantae > Streptophyta > Magnoliopsida > Arecales > Arecaceae > Areca > Areca catechu. The sequence goes on from CM038050.1 coordinate 61,486,476, forward strand.
GCAAATCAAAATGTTATTAAATTTGACAATTTTATTACATTTGGACCTAATTATAAATATTACAATTAATAAATTATGGATTAATTATTAATTGAATTAAATTAGATTTAATTTAATTGAGTTAGACTCAGTTAATTGATCCTAATTGAGTTGGGTCAATAGCCTTTTCGAAATGGGTTCGATTGGATTTAAAATTGGCTTCGATTTGACTGTCAAATCAATTTATTTGGACTATGACTTAGAGTCCTGTTGGACTGGGACTCTCTCTCCTTGTCTTCCCATGTCTCCACATGCCAACTTGTGGGCCCAAGTATTTTGTGGAACAAAAAAGAGGTGGCGTGAAAGCTAGGTGGGCGCTAAAGTGTTTTAGTGTGAATGAATTATGAGAGGAGGAAGAGTCCTCTTCTACTCTTAAAACCTAAACCAGATTAGTTTAAACTCTCTTTTTGGCATGGAGTTAGAGATGTGATTTACTGTAAGAAATAAAAGAAAGGGGGTGGCCGACAAAGTGCTCCTTTTTGGCGTGAAAAAATCTTTCTTTGGCGTCAATACTAGAGAGTCTCTCTCCTGGGGCGTCAAGTTCTCCTCTCCCATTTAGATTGTTTTTCTTTCCTTGTGTGAGATCTGGAGAGGTTCTTCACAAGAGGAAGAAGATAGAAAGAGGTCCAAGGTCTTGCAGATCTAAGTTTGCAAGATAAAAGCCAATTCAAGAAGCCGATCCATATTCGGATCGGCATAATTATTAAAGCACTAGATTTGCTGAAAGAGGAGAGGGTTGCAAGGATCTAGCAGTCCGGTGCTCTCTACGACTCGGTTATGCGAGCTTTGTGTGGACATCAACAGAGGCTAAGTAATTGCGTGGCTCCGATAGAACCCCGGCTCAAAAGCGGATTGGCACAGTTTTCAAAGTTGGCCAAGATAGCGATCCAGGTAAGTTATTTTTTCTTAAAATAATTTTATTTTCAGATCTAAAATTTTTCTTATCTATTAAAGCATGTTTAAGAATTTATTATGAATAAATCAAATTTATTTATAAATTGCATGTTTAGATATAAAATAGTTTTTTATATCTTCTTCCGCTGCGTAAGGCTTTTGATTCCTAATTTAATACAATATACTGTTCCTGGGAGAACTCCAACAGTGATATCAGAGCCATGGTTCTCCTTTCTTTAACATGCATGGATGAGAATCAGATCTGAAATATATTCAGATCAGAAAGTTAGATGATGATTATTTCAGATCTATGCTGAATATAAGACTATTCTAATATATAATTGTTATGTTTTGAAAACTGTTTTCAAAATTAAAATCATAATTTTTAGCTCTGAAATTACATTTTATAATCTGTAAATTAATTGATCAAAGGTTGCATAAAGTGATTATAAGGTTGTCCTCCTTTGATGTAAATCTGTTTTTGAAAAAGGGTTTTGAAAAGGTTTTGATCAATTTATGATTACATATGTGATGTATTGTTAAGCATGTTTTAGATCTATTTAATTACATTACATGTAGTTTAATTACATGATCTAACATGTTGATGTATGCGATGCACCAAATTAGGTTTAGATCTTAAATTTATATCATGATCATAAACCATTAAGTCATGCACTTGAATCTATTTTAAAATTGATTTGATCCAGAAAATCAAATTAGGTGCATGAGGGTTTGGGTTGAACAAATTATGTCTAGTCACCTTAAAATTATTTTTAGATGATGTCTGGTCAGATCGATTCATTTGATTGTGAATCGATAAGTTAAGACTTAATTTTGCTCAGAGATGAGCCCGGATCCCTAGATTGACCTAATTGAATCTTATCAATCAATTGGTGTCTAAGGAAGGTTTTGATCATGATTTTTAATTGGGGCTAACTCTTTTTCAACCAACTAGTTTGGTAGAAAGAGGGTATATGACAGAACCCTCCCATGTATCAAACTGACCTGGCCAATTTGGTTGATTAAGTTTTCAATAGGGTCACTTTTGATTTGAGTTCACCCATGCTAGCTATTTTAAGTCAGACATGAGATTGTGTTGACTTAATGTATTTGGTCAGACATGATTTGCCCGATCAATTTAGAAGAGACCTGAACCTTAGCTCTCCATAAATATTAAGTCTTGGGTCTTCCACCATTGTAGGTATGCGGGTGTCCTACTGGTGTTGATTATTCTCGGCTGGTTACAGTGGTCTAGTTGCATCGGGAAGACACAACCACCCTATTAAGCATGAGATGTTGCTAGGCACTGATGGGGTTGGATCCAATAAATGAGCACGTTGAGGGACTCAATGATGACTTTGTCTTGCAGGAATGGTGGGTTTGACTTAACTAATGATTAGACCAATAAACGGGTACGTTGATGTTCCATGATTTAGAGACCAAGATGCTATAATTTGTATTAGATATATTGGACAAGAGTTGGCCACTTATTGGTGTAGCGTGTTACCAATAACCGGGCACGGTGAGGTGCTGCACATCGATGGGACCGTAGCACCCACTAGAAACTTAGAGGCGTAAGGTTTTCGCATCTCCACGGGGAGTGTGAGAGATCCGAGAAAATAGTGGGAGTTCTAAAATTATCTTTAAATACCCTAGAATAATTTTATAATTAAGTATAAACATCTAATTTGCATCTTCTACTCTTGCAGTTAATCATGTCTGCTTCAAATCCCTTAGCACGTATTCTAGAGACAAACCGACTTGTAGATTTTAATTTCAAAGATTGGTTGAGAAATATCAAAATTGTTTTGAGTTCTGAAAAGTTGGGCTATGTGCTTGACCAGGAACCCCCTATTTTACCTGACCATCCAAATGCTCGTCAGACAACTGCACATGAAAAATGGATGGAAGATGATAATAAGGTTAAGTGTTACATGTTGGCCTCAATGTCAAATGAATTGCAGAGCCAACATAAGGATATGCCAACTGTTAAATCGATTCTGATTGACCTGCAAGAGTTATATGGTGAACAAAGTCGGATTGCACGCTTCGAAGTGTCGAAAAGGCTTTTCAACAACAAGATGCGTGAAGGGTAATCTATCTACGATCATTGTTTGTCAATGATCAAGGACATCGAATAGCTTAAGAAGCTGGGCATTCTTATTCACAAGGAGCTTCAGGTGAATTTGATCTTCCAATTCTTAACTAGTTCATATGCTCAGTTTATTATGAACTATAATATGAACAAGTTAAATTACACCTTTCCTGGATTAATGAACATGTTGATAAGCATTGAGGGGACCCTGAAGAGTTCAAGGGGTTCTGTTTTCTCTGTGGAGCAGTCTTCCTCCAAAAGAAAGTCTACTTGGAAGAAGAAGGAAAACAAACAGAAGGACACTCCAAAGAAAGCCAAGGTCAGCAAAGAAAAATGTTTCCACTGCAATACAGATGGCCACTGAAAAAGAAATTGTCCTCTCTACCTGGAAAGCTTAAAGAAATAGAAGGAGGATGCACCTTCTGAAGGTAAGTCCATACTCGTTATCAAATCTAACCTAACGGTCTACTTCTAGTTGAATTTTAGACTCTAGCTCTAGTGCTCATATATGCATTTCAATGCAGGGTTTGGAAAGAAGTAGAATGCTAAGAGAAGGTGAGATGGTCCTACGTGTCGGAAATGGAGCAAAAGTTGCTACACAAGCTGTTGGATTATATTCTTTATTGTTACCTTTAGGGTTTAGATTAGTACTTAGTGACTGTTATTTTCTGCCTGGAGCTAGCAGAAATTTGATTTTTGTCTCTTTGCTAGCACAGGAAGGATTTGAATTTACATTCAATAAAGACTTTTGTAATATTTATTTGAGAAATAAATTGGTTGCAAAAGCTATTTTAATTGACAGTTTCTATCATTTGTATGCCGATGCATCTTTAAATATTAACGAGAAAATTAAAGTATATGCCATAGGACATAAACGTGCTAGAGATGAATATATGTGGCATCTAAAGCTCGGTTATATAGGTGAGGACAGAATTAACAAACTGAAAAGGAATGGGATCCTAGATTCAGTTAATTTTGAATCATATCCACCTTGTAAGTCATGTCTTCAAGGAAAAATGACCAAGTTACCCTTTATAGCGGCCATAGAATTACTTGCCCTGGTATACACTGATATGTGTGGTCCATTTGATGTGCAGTCCAGGGGTGGTTTTTACTACTTCATAACCTTTACTGATGATTGTTCACGGTATGGTTATGTGTTTCTTATGAGACAAATTTGAAGCTTTTGAAAAGTTCAAGGAATTCAGACATGAGGTAGAAAAACAAACAAGTAAAATTCTTAAGGTTCTTCGATCAGATCGGGAAGGTGAATACCTTAATAGAGAATTCTTAGGTTATCTTAAGGACAAAGGCATAGTTTCATAATGGACTCCACCTGGTATGTCTCAGCTCAACGGGGTGTTTGAGAGGAGAAACAGACATTATTAGATATGGTCCGATCTACATATGGTGTGGTAGGAACATATTTAGATGGAACTCTATTAAGAATATAGATTGAAGTTTATAGGACATATCCCCAAAGAAGATTTGGCATGGTATGAAACCAAGTTTTGCTCATTTTAAGATTTGGTGATGTCCAGCCTATGTTAAAAGACTAATGACGGATAAGTTGGAATCTAGATCTGTGAAAGCTCGGTTTATAGGATATCCTAAAGAAACTTTAGGATATTACTTTTACTTTCCAGAAGATCACAATGTGATTATGAGTAGACATGCCACATTTCTTGAAAAACAGTTTGTTCAAGAAGGTGGTAGTAGGAGGCTAATTGAGCTCGATGAAAAAATCTCTGAAGAGCAGCCAGCTAGAGATTAGATCGAACATAATCAACCAATTCATATAAATGCTCTTTCACCTTGCAGGTCTACTAGTCTCCAAACCTCCTGAAAGGTATTTAGGTATGCTTACAGAGGATATAAAGGAAATGTTTCTAGTTGGGGACAAGGATCAATTGATTGATCCTAAGACTTATGATGAGGCGATGTCAGACATCGACTCCGAGAAATGGTTGAATGCTATGAAGTCGGAAATTGAATCAATGCATTCTAACCAAGTATGGTCCTTAATGGATCCACCAGAGGGTATTGTACTTATTGATTGTAAATGGATCTACAAAAGGAAAATATGTGCAGATAGAAAGGTAGAGACCTTTTAAGGCTAGGTTAGTAGCAAAAGGATATAGTCAACGTGAAGGCATTGACTATCATGAGTTATGACACCTTTTCACCAGTAGCATGCTGAAATCCATCCATACATTGCTTGCAATTGCAGCATATCATGATTATGAGATATGACAGATGGATATGAAAATTGCATTCCTGAATGGATATCTTAAAGAAGATATCTATATGGAGCAGCCTTTGGGTTTCACTTTTAATGATGAAGATTAAAAGGTTTGCAAGCTGCATAGATCAATCTATGGATTGAAGCAAGTTTTTCGTAGTTGGAATACTCGTTTTGATGATGCAATTAAAGCATTTGATTTTATCAATAATGAGGATGAGCCATGTGTTTATAGGAAGGCCAGTGGGAGGGCGGTGACATTCCTCGTATTGTACGTGGATGACATCCTCCTTATAGGGAATGATTTTCCCATGTTGACTTCGGTCAAAAGTTGGTTATTAAAGGAATTCTCTATGAAAGACTTAGGTGAAGCATCTTATATTTTGGGGATTAAGGTCTATAGAGATAGACCTATTCGGATGCTTGGCCTTTCACAAAAATTGTATATAGAGGAAGTGCTGAAAAGGTTCAGCATAGAGAACTCTAAAAGAGGATTGTTATCTCTTTGGTATGGCATTAATCTCTCCAAGAAAATGTGTCCTAACACACCTGAAGAGATTCAATGCAGAAGCAAGATTCCATATGTTAATTGGAAGCCTTATGTATGTCATGTTGTGTACTCGACCTGATATAGCTTTTGCTGTGAGTGTCACGAGCAGATATCAGTCCAATACAGGTGAAGAACACTGGATAGCTGTAAAGAACATTCTTAAGTACTTGAGAAGGACTAAAGATTTGTTTTTAGTCTTTGGAGGGAGTTCAGAATTAGAGATAAAGGGATATACAGACTCAGACTTTATGTTTGATCCTGATGATAGAAAGTCTACATCAGGGTCTGTATTTTTGTGCAATGGTGGAGCAATTAGTTGGAAAAGTTCCAAGTAGCCCATCATAGCAGATTCAACAATGGAAGCAGAGTACATCGCTGCCTCTGAAGCTGCAAAAGAAGCCTTCTATACAAAAAGTTCGTTGTGGAGCTTGTAGTGATGCTATTTGATGCCATCCCTATATATTGTGATGATAATGGTGCAATAGCTCTTGCTAAGGAGCCTAGGTCTCATCAGAAGTCTAAGCATATTGAGCGGTGGTTTCATATCATACGCGACTATCTCGAGAAGAAGTATGTTGAGATGCGAAGAGTAGATTCCACGGACAACGTGGCAGACCCATTGACTAAGCCTTTGAGCTAATAAAAGGCTGAAGTCCACCTTGAGAAGATGGGACTTAGATATATAGCCAATTAGCTTTAGTGCAAGTGGGAGATTATTAGATTATGCCTTAAAAGCTAAGTTGGCTTGACACATTATAATTTTTAGGGCATGAACTTTGTACTTAATTTTTTTATAAATAAAAGGGCATTAGTTTCATTTATATTTATGTGTCTATGAATCATCCATGGAGTTAATGGACAATGACATATATTCTCAAGAGTTGAGAATCTGAGGCATGTCTTTATAGATTAACTCTTAAAAGCTTCCAATTATTGGAATATCACGAAGACGGTGATTGATCCGTTAAAATCGCTGCACAGATCACTTTCTTTTTTGGATAGATGAGTCTTTGACTTACAGTGTGGTGACACTGGAGTGAGAGTATAGGTAGTTGATAGAGATCAACGGTACTGAGCGTGACTAAGTACAAGAAGTCATACGGATGACTACTCACTCGTCAATAACTTCCTGATGCTGTAGTTGTGTGAATAGTTCTTTGACCTAGAGTGTCTCAGCTACTCACAATAAGTTTGCTATAGTTGGTCAGCACAAACACATGGTTCCTATTCATTTGGGACCTTGCGGTGTTTGTTGGCTGCAGTAAGTTTATTATAGGAGTAGGGTGTTCACTTGTAGGGTTCTATCAGCCTTGGTAGTGAGGAATAATCCTATGCAGCTTAATGAGACTAAGTCCAGAAGTCTATGGCCATAGCAAGGTGATAATGAAAAGGTGTTTTCATTAGTATCACAATTGGACTTGAGTTGATTAAGTTAAGCATATGACTGAAGGGTTTGACGAGTATGCATAACCAACATCTTGTCGGGATTTTTGATAGAGGAACCGAATCACATGATAACTACACCTAGGGGTTCCAATCTTATTCTGCTGGGTTGCCACTATATACTGCTAGGTGTCATTGGTGTATTGTGAGTCTATTAGGATCATTCTCGGATCGATGATCCTGATTAGGGTTGAGCAGAAATTGTTTCTGTCTATCGAAAGGTATTTCGATGATGTATAATGGAGATTATAGCATGTCTCATTACTAGACAAGATAGGACCTGAGGGGTCACACATATTAGGAGCTTAAGTAATCAATTAGCAAATCAAAATTTTACTAAATTTGATAATTTTAGTATATTTTGACCTAATTGTAAATGTTACAATTAATAAATTATGGATTAATTATTAAGTGAATTAAATTAGATTTAATTTAATTGAGTTAGACTCAGTTAATTGATCCTAATTGAGTTGGGTCAATAGCCTTTTCGAAATGGGTTCGATTGGGTTTAAAATTGGCTTCGGTTTGTTATCAAATCAATTTATTTGGACCATGACTTAGAGTCCTGTTGGACTGGGACTCTTTCCTTGTCTCCCCATATCTCCACATGCCAACTTGTGGGCCCAAGTATTTTGTGCAACAAAAGAGAGGTGGCGTGAAAGCTAGGTGGGTGCTAAAGTGTTTTGGCGTGAATGAATTATGAGAGGAAGAGTCCTCTTCTTCTCCTCTTAATACCTAAACCAGATTAGTTTAAACTCTCTTTTTGGCGTGGAGTTGGAGATGAGATTTACTGTAAGAAATAAAAGAAAGGAAGGGGGTGGCCGACAAAGTGCTTCTCCTTTTTGGCATGAAAATTTTTTTCTTGGGCATCAATACCAGAGAGTCTCTCTCCTAGGGCGTCAAGTTCTCTCCCTTTTAGATTGTTTTTCTTTTCTTGTGTGAAATCTGGAGAGGTGTTCTTCACAAGAGGAAGAAGATAGAAAAAGGTCCAAGGTCTTGCATATCTAAGTTTGCAAGATAGAAGCCAATTCAAGAAGCCGGTCCAGATTCGGATCGGCACAATTATTAAAGCACTAGATTTGCTGAAAAAAGAGAGGGCTGCAAGGATCTAGCAGTCCGTTGCTCTCTACGACTCGGTTACGTGAGCTCTATGGGGATAGCAGCAGAGGCTGGGTAATTGCGCGGCTCCGATAGAACCCTGGCTCAAAAGCGGATCGGTACAGTTTTCAAAGCAGGCCAAGATAGCGATCCAGGTAAGTTATTTTTGCTTAAAATAATTTTATTTTCAAATCTGAAATTTTTCTCATCTATTAAAGCATGTTTAAGAATTTATTATGAATAAATCAGATTTATTTATAAATTGCATGTTTAGATATAAAATAGTTTTTTATATCTTCTTTCACTACGTTAGGCTTTTGATTCCTGATTTAATGCAATATACTATTCCCGGGAGAACTCCAACAAGTAGGTCCTTTATACCTGTCATGTGTAGTGGTTCTAGAGCCAATGATCTAATGAGATGAAGATGAGGTGGCACATAGACTGACTTGCTGTACCTGAATGGACAATTTATGCTGCAAAATTCTGAGATGTAGATATTTGAGTCTGAAGGCCTTAAATGATTTTGTTTAATTACTCCTTGGTAATATAGTCAGGACTAGATTCCATCGAATTATTACCTAGAGCAGGATAGCCACCAATAGAGTTGGAAAGATCTCCCTCGGTAACAGGATTTGTCCAAGAGGGTTTCCCATGTAATTTCTAGTATTTATCTACCATATGATTATTCTGATGATAATGGAAACAAACATGAGAAGATCCACTAGACCTGCCTTGGCCTCTGCCTTTGGCTTTGCCACCTTAGCCAGGTGAAGAAGTTATCCCAACAAGAGCAGAATTATCCTGGAGAGGAATGGAGGAAAGTTTTTCTTGATTCTTAGCCACGCGCTATAATCGGTAGAGGCTTCATTCATAGAAGGAATAGAGGATTCAACCAATATTTGACTCTGATTAGATGTAATTCTAGATTCAGCCCGTGTAGGAAGATGGGGACATACAATTCAGATCTCTGTTGTTTTAATTCTTCCGGATTACTAGTCAAAGGTTAATACAAATTGAGCTCATCTGTAATGCTTTTGATATTGCTAAAATACTCTGTTAAAGATTTGTCTCCTTGGAAGCTGTTGAATGTCCTCTTATAAAGATAAAAAATGTGTTTTTAATTCTTTTCTTGAGCAAAGGTAATTTTCAGGTCTTACCATAAAGATTTTGTAGTATCATGAAACATAAAAGTAGCAATATTTTGTTCCATGCTATTCCAAGCCAAATGATTACCTGATCATTTTCTTTCCTCCATTGCTTCCAAGCTGGATGAGTAGTGTCTGGAGGATCATCATAGATATAATAAGTCTATCTTTAGCACTCAAGAATTTTTTTATCACCTTTGACCATAGCAAGAAGTTGGACATCCCAGCAAATTTAATGATAGTGATTTGTGATACTGAGATACCTCATGTTGCTGGATAGATGGTTAAATGAAGGATGAGGTAGGCTTATCATGAGCTATAGTCTTCACAGTAGAGAATAACAATAACCCAAAAGCAAGTACTCCAAAGGTCCAAGAGTTTTGCATGGGATGAGAAGATCATCTAGAAATTTAGAGCCAGCGGTAGAAAAAACTCAGAGGATATAAACTTGATTAAACAAGCAGTAACATAAGGCTCTCAATTAGATATGTGAGACTAAGAGAAATGGTAACACAAGAGGTGGTGGAAGACTAGTGGCAGTAGAAAAAAAAAAGTAAAATGGCACCAAGAAGAGCCAAGCGGTAGTATAAAAAATCCAGTCAGGGAAGTAGCAGCAGAAAAAAATCAGTACCAATTTCTTTTTGGAGATGACAATTAGAGATTTTTTGGAGAGGAAGAAGTGGAGCGGCAGTAGGTTTTTGGTGATGAAGGCTCAGGTTTGGGGATGGTGGCTAGGACTCTTTAGAAGCTAGGGTTTTGGAGTATGGTGGCTAGGGTTTCTTTCTATTTTTTTTAAGTTGATGGGACGGCTAAAGCAGAGAAAGAGGATGAGACAACATGTTTTTTTCTGATGGTTAGGGTTTCTTTCTCTTTTTTATGAGTTGATGGGTGGCTAGAGAATAGAAAGAGGAAGGGAAAGCGGCAACATAGCAGCAGCAGGTGGTTTTTTTGGAGCAATCAGCAACAAGTTTTTCTTTTTTTTTTGTATTGGAGAAAAGGGCAGCTAGGGTTTTGGAGGGAAGGCAACAATTGCAGCAAAGAAGAAGAGGGAAGAGAAAAGAAGGGGCGGCTAGAGAGAGGAGGGGAGAAGAGGGGGGCGGCAAGGAACCTGCTGTCATACCATGTTGAAAAGAAATTGCCGACCTGACCTAAACAATTAGGTGAAAAGGTCTTTATATAGGCAACATAAATAAAATAGCTTTCTAAGTTATTCTTTTCATAACATAATAACATAATAATTACTCAAGGGTAAGATAGGTAAAGTGAGAAATAATATAAAATAACTAAATCTCAACATTCAGATTTGGAGGGGCCAATCCCCATCTTTTATCCTATACCCACCCCACCACTCGATGGCTGACACCAGTGAAATTGAACCCCTTGCCCCCTTGCTAAAGTAGCAGATAGTGATGCCATTCAAGCAAGTGCTCAACTATGTTATTTTCTATTATATGGAAGTATTTTTTTTATATATACAAGAACATATGCTATCTAGCTCTATTTCAATGATTCTTCTTTCTTTTACTTAAGTTAAAAGAGGGTATAAATGATAAACATAATCGTCAATAGGTCAAGGCCTCTGAAATGACAGTTATCACAATGCTTTACAAGAATTACCATAAACAAGTAAATACAATATATTTCATAGAAGTAACCCTTTTTATATAGCATATATAAGATATAACATTTCATAAATAGCCTCTTGATCTCCTTAGACATATGAAAGAGAAATGCTAGAACTCAATGTGTTTGTCAGTAAAAAAAAATCTTTGAATAATTCAAAAAATAAATAATATATATGTGCATGTGTTTGCAATTAATTTAGTTTTAGATCTCTTACATTCAATTCAATATTAGCTTTAGCCTAAAATTATTGAAACTACACAAATGAAGTATATATATATATAGGTCAACTAGGCTCCGACTAGATTTGGAGCCGGTCAAGTTCCCTACCATTCGATCCGCACAAATCTCTAAGCAGCAAGCCAAAAAGTTAATAGTCACTTTTCTATCCATTTAGATTTGTGTTTATTATGTTTATTTTGTTTGTATTTATTTTGAACTTGTTTATGTTTATTTTGGAAAGGTTTGTGTTTATTTTAAAGGGGTTTGTTTGTGCCTATTATATCCAAAGTTTATGTTTATCCAGGAATGTTTGTGTTTATTGTAGGAAAACAAAAAGTGGTTGTCCCGTCTACATTAATGGTTCAACAATAAATACAAATGCTTCAGAAAAATTACAAACTTTGGATTGAATAAATATAAATCTTTTCAGAAAAAAATACAAATATGTCTGGAATAAATATAAACAAGGAATACCGAACTGGTACCGGGTCCCATACGGGTCACTGACCGGTATGGTATGGTACCGTACCAGGCCCATAAAATTTTAAAAAAACCTCTTTCCCTCTCCATGGCTAATTGTTTGACCTGAATCAAGCCTGAACTGTACACGAACTGGACAGAACTGGGCCTAAACCGAGCGGTACGTATCGGTATGGTATGGTAGAATTTTTTAAATTTTTTTCAACGATCCTTGGCCGGTACGGTATGGTATGCCCCGAACTGGATGGTTTGGGACGGTACCGCTGTCCTTGAATATAAATGAGTTTAGAACAAGGTCCGCTGAACTGGTACTGGGACCCGTACTGGTTAGCGGGTGGTACAGTACTGTACGGTCCGTACCGTACCGGCATGTGTACCGACATGCCAAATTAAAAAAAGAAACAATCTTTCTCACTGAACCGACCCTACCCGAACCGGGCTGAACCGAGCCCGAACCGACCTAAACCGGGCGGTTCGTACCGGTACGGTACCGTATCGGTATGGGAAAATTTTTATTTTTTTTCAACAGTTTGGTGTCCAGACCGTTTTTTAGTGGTGAACCGTACCGGCTCTTGGCCGATACGGTACGGTACGCCTTGTACTGGGCGGTACGGGACGGTACCGCGAACCATGGTTTAGAATAAATACAAATAGAATAAATAAAAATGCTTCAGAATAAACAAATTTTTTCATCTACATTAATGATGCATTAATGGTTGCTAGAACTATTAATGATGATGGGACAGCTCACTTTTTCGTCTCTTAATAATAAACACAAATGCTCCAAGATAAACACAAATTTTGGATAGAATAAATACAAACTTTTTTATAATAAATATAAATGAGTTTAGAATAAACATGAATAGAATAAATAGAAATCCATAATAAATACAAACTCTGCATAATAAACATAAATTCTTTAGAATAAATACAAACTTTTCCATCCTCATGGCATGTTGAATTCCATTCCATTAGCATTAACGAACTATATTGTTGCCCAGTAAGCAACCCAAGAGGGGGGTGAATTGGGTCTCTAAAAATTAGAAATTACTTGATGCAATGCAATCCAATCCAATTCAACAATTAATTATGCAAGGTACTATTAATTCAAATGTAATGCTCTTAAATAAAGGTGCAGCAGAAATAAAGAGCAATGAAAGAAAAGCAAGTAGATAGATCAATCAACCACAAAGACCAAGAAATATAGTAGTTCGGTGCTATCCAATGCACCTACATCTACTCTCCAAGATCTCCTTGGGAATTCACTATAATCACACCCGATTACAGTTGATTAGTTTTGCGGGCTCACTAATCAAAAACCCAACTTGTTTCACAAGGCCAACAAGTCAAAATCTCACTTGGTTTTACGGACTAACCAAGAACCTAATTGGTTTTCAAAGGCTAACCAATAACCTCCTTTAGTTTTCCGGGCTAACCAAGAACCTAAGTGGTTTTGCGGGCTAACCACCAACCTAATTGGTTTTCAAAGACTCACCAATAACTTCATTTGGTTTTACAATAGGCTAACCAAGAACCCTTACAACAAATAAAGTTTAGAAGTAATGAGACAGTAAGCTTTCTAAAACAAAGCTGTATCTCTTTGAAGTTCGATGTAGAAGTGCTTTGAACTTGTTGAAGCCTCTTGAATGCTCAAGAATGGTTGATCTTTAATGCTCTTCAAGGATCTTGAATGCTTGGAGGCTTGCTTTTGCTTGAGAGTAGTTGAATCTTCAAAGAATAGGAGTTAAAGCTCTCTTTTCTTCTCTCTTCTCAAAACTCTTTAATGGTCTTTAATAAACTTCCATAGATTTAAATTTGATTTGATTTGGAGTATATAAATACTTTCCTAAGGCCTCAAATCCCGTTTCTAGCTGTTAGACTTGAAAAAGTAGCCGTTGGAGGGCAAAATGGGCGAGTTCTGCACTTGAAAAACTAGTCGTTACTGTTGTCAGAACTTTGTGTCGACACTTCAGATTGTGAGTCGACACTTGAACTTCTTTAGTCGACACCCAATTCAAATATCTCCAATATGATTCTCTGGAAATCTCAGATGTGTCGACACTTAGTTGAGTCGATACCTTGAGTCGACACCTTGCTTCCATGTGCCGATACTTCAGCTGTTCTTCATTTTCAGCAAGTTCTATGGCTTGAAAATCTCAGGTAATGTGTTGATCTATGTGTTGACACTTTGAGTCGATACTTTAGGTCCATGTGTTGACACTTCAGCCGTGCCATTTGAAACATCATTGCGTACCGGCTTGAGTCGACACTTCACTTCCATGTATCGATACTTGGTATCATGTGTCGATACTTTGAGTCGACACCTCATTGAAAACTTCCCAGAAAAGGCTGAACTTGAGCTGAAACATATTTCCACTTTAACTTAACCATCCAATCAAGCAATTCTTGAGTTTCCAAGTCCTCTTTGAGTAATCCTTTTCATTCAAACTTGGCTTCTTCAAATAATTAAACTTTTTCAAATTTGTGAGCACATTTTTCAATAAAAACACACTTCAAAGAAATCATTAGTTCTCAACTTATACTTAACCGTTTTGCTTATCATTAAAATCAATAACGGAGTCAACATATATTTTTTTATTAATTTTTTAAACTCTAGTGTAGAGAAAAGTGGTTATTAACCCCTTTTTTTGCTGCATGGATCTCTGTGCAGATCAGATGGTGGGGAGGTCGACCGGATTTGACTCCAAATCGTGTCGATCTTATTCTATTCTCTCTCTCTATGTGTGTATATATATATATATGACAAACTACTCTAAAATATTGTGTAATAACTTTTTTGACTTCTTTTGTTTTCATCTATTTTTAAATTTTAAATTAAATTTTAATTTTTCACTAAGATGTCAAAACTTGCAAAACTTGGAATAGAACTTTGAAGTTGCTGAACTGCTGAAACTTGAACTCCACATGCATAGTCAGCCTAAATTGAGACTAACTTTATTTTTGTTTTGGTAAGTAAAAGGGATAAGGGGGGTTAAACCCGGTGTAGCTATCCCTGCAGGCTCCTGTCCCGCCAGGTAATGTTTGATACAAGGCACTTAGATTTTCGTAACCTTTCCTCACCTATAAGTGAGTACGTCGAGACTAACTTTTCAAACCTTGCTCTGGATAAAAGAAAAAGGATTTTCCTGATCTAAGCTTTTTTGGGACAGTGAATCAAGGACTCGTTGGCCTAGTGGATTCTAAAGGCACCAACACTCTTATTTCCCTTCTTCACCTTCCTTATACCCTTCTTTTCTTTTTTCCCTTCCTCCCATCCTCTCGTCATCATACTCTGTTTTACCCTTCATATGTGATGCTTATAATGCTTACTCCTATTTTATTAAATTCCATTTAGTTGTTACCTCCAAATGCCTTAACTTTGTTGTTGGCATGGACTGCCTGACTTTTTGGGTGAAAACATTTCTCTATTGTCACTTAATCTCACTTCGTGTTGATCACCCTGTTGTTCCTTTCCTTTTTATTTCTACCACCCCACCTGACCCTCTTCCCTCAACAAATGCTCTTGCCCTCACTCTGCGTACCACTATTGTTGCTCCTCCATTGATTAATTCTTTCCTTGTTTTTTTCCCTTATGCATTGCTACCTTCAATGCCAACTTTGAACAACATATTTGCTTCTAATTCCCTTCTAGCCTTTCCTCCAATATCTTTTGTTTGCCTTACCCTTGGTGCATTTTCATTACCTCCCAAAACATCACCATTAATTTTGGTTATTTGCTTAATTCTTATTAGCTCATATCTTGGGTTCCTTATATCTTTTTCTGCAGATTGAAAGGGATATCATGTTTTTCATTGTTGTCCAATTTATCTTATAATCTGTAATCTCATTGCCATAATCTTATTTTATTTGTTTGTCCATGATATCAATTTTTTTGCTTTCTTCTCTGCCATAGGAGATACTCCTTTCCAGGGGAAAAGTTTCAAACATGTCTGAGTGAGACCACATCCAACAAAAAAGTTATTTCTACGCAACTTCTATCCTGTTTTGCTGCTTCAATTATGTTCCTCTCTACACAAAACCAGGTACAAATGTAATCTTTTCCATTTCTACAACCATTTTTAAGCAAAGCAACTTGTTCAATTTGGCCTGCAGTGGCAGGAATAAATCGTAGTGAAATTGGATATTGTATGGTCATTATCATTTGTCAGACCTAATGTAACCTTCATGATGAATCCTTATCTCATATACATAGAGCAGAATTGTTATCAGACCTACAAGTGATTCAGATACAAATTTTCATGTGTAAATTTGTATAAATTTAGTATGTCAGAGGAGGAATTCTATATAAGGAATCATTGCAAATAATAGCATTTCAGGAACCAGAATAGCAGATATTTTCTGTGAACAACTAGACATTGTATAGGCAGGGGATCAGAAAACAAAAAATATATTATGATGTCATATACTTGTTTCTGCTGATCAGGCTGTTGCTGCAGAATCCATCCATCACCAAAGTTTATTCCAGATTGCAATGGCCACAAATAATGATTTGATGTTAAAATCAGATAGCATGCCAGATGATGGAAATGGGATGCTAATGATGAGGGGCATGACAGCTAAGAATTTTGATCCAGTTAGATATTCTGGAAGATGGTTTGAAGTAGCTTCACTTAAGCGTGGATTTGCTGGCCAAGGACAGGAGGACTGCCACTGCACACAGGTAAACACATGTTATGGTACTACTCTATTATGCAATAGCAAGGATTCACTAAATTTTTCAACTAATAGCAAGGATTCACTAAATTTGCAGGGCATATACATGTTTGATGCTCAGACGCCATCTATCCAAGTGGATACATTCTGTGTCCATGGCGGTCCTGATGGTTATATTACTGGAATAAGGGGAAAGGTTCAATGCCTTTCAGAGGAGGATATGCAAAAGGCCGAAACTGATTTGGAGACGCAAGAGATGATCAAGGAAAAATGCTTCCTTCGTTTTCCCACACTACCATTTATACCTAAGGAGCCCTATGATGTGATTGCAACTGACTATGATAGTTTTTCTCTTGTTTCTGGGGCTAAAGACAAGAGTTTCATTCAGGTAAAAGTATTTTGATCTAGGAGGCATGATATATTATACTCTATGTTACATTGGCTCAGGTTTGTCTAAGCACCAGATCCTTTTCAATATTTAAAAATATCTTCTCATGGAGTACTGTTCAAATGTCATAGCAATGTCCATTTTCAAGTGTTGGGTGCAGATGCTGTAGGCTAAATTGAAGTCATGTACTCTTCATATGTTGGTATCATTTTTGCATGCACATATGAATATAAAATGGTTATGTTTAATTTCTCTATGTGATGGTTCATATGTTCACTGTTAGTATGTGACAGATAAACATAGTTGAATGTTTTAATCTCTATGTGGCACTTCAATAGAATCAATATCACAGTTAATATAAGATGAGCAAGATGAAAAAACAAAGAGAAATCTTAAATAAATATATGTACCTTATGATCTGATTAGACTTGTATAACCATTGGTATGCTTCAAGTGCACTAATGATCATCAATGTGAGATATGTGTATGCAGCTTCTATGATTTTTCTACTAATGTAATTTAATAAGCCGACTGCTAATGGGCTCTCAAAGTTGCTGGCTTCTCTTTTGTCATGCTTCTTTAAGTACCCATGAACAAAAGAAAACTCACTTGGGTTGAATGCCTATGATTACAAACTTCTCCTTCATTTCTCTGACTCCTAAAATAGGATTACTTAGAAACCTAATAAGCTTGTTTCTCTCCTTTATTTTACTGATCATTAGAAAATAAATTCTTATTCACTTCCTATGCATGGCATCTTTTCTAAAGCTCTCTCTAAGCTTCCTTTCCTAGTTTGGACTCCTTATTCTATAGCCAAGTCCTTAATATTTCCCTTCTGTGACTGCCACAAGAGTGCCTCTGGGAGGTCAATAGTTGGTACTTGGTAGTAATGTGAAGCCCTTAAAAGTGACTGGCTGGTATTTCTTTTCTCATTGATTTTTTTTCCCTTAAAGAAGGAAATTTTAGGTGGCTGGTTAAGAAGTCTTTACGACATAATCTTTTAATGAAACTTTTTAAGGCTTCCCCGCTTAATCTTGACTATCCATCTTGTACTCCATAAATGAAGAGGCTTTGGTCTTTTGAATGAAACATCAATTAATCAACCTAAATCATCGATTGCTTTGGTTAATGTTGATCTCTTTGATCGGTGCTTCCTTATAGATAGATTGTTTTGTTGGAATAAAAAAACTTAGATGATCTATGTAATTTTAGATGGCGGATGTCCTTCCTATGGTGAGATGCTGGATCTCCATCAACACTGATGTTCTAAGTCAGGTCATACGTTAAGATGCTTGTTGCTCTGAGTTATGCCAGGAATCCTTTTTTTTTTTCTTTTCTTGCATGGAGGATCATTACCTCAGCCACTAGGTCTCTGACTTTGAGAATATGGTTTGATATTTTGGTTGTTGTGGTTCGTACCCATCATATGTACCATATTGCCTAAGCTGCACCCAAGCTGCTCAAACTGACCTAGGATTATGTAGTGAAAGGCAGGTTGAGGTCAATTCTTTTCAAACCTATCTTAACCTGGCATGGAATTGAGCAATACCACTTGGTACCGTTGGGATGTCTAAAATAGCTCGTGTTGCAACCTTCACTACAATTTGAAGGTGGTAATGGAGTTAGGGAGAACGAGACTGTATAGAAGATTGACATAGAGTCAAAAGCTTTGTTTTCGATTTGTAGGGATATAAAATTATTCTGGCAAGGGAAATCTTCTCCCTCCCTTTTTACATTATTTTTTCAAAATACTGAGAGCAATTTTGCTTTTCATTGAAAAAATCATGGGAGGATTTTGTCAAATGAGGATGCATGTTATTTAATCATTAGCATAAATCTAGGACCAAAATCAATGTATTCTGTGGTTTTAAGTTGACTTCCAAAATCTACTAAAAATTATGTAAATCTGAAATAATTGAAAAAGGGTCGTACGAAGGTGTACCATCCATACTTAGCATACCATTTGATACCATTTGATAATTGAAATAATGCACCCATTGATTGGGAATGCCCTAGACCTTGATATTTTGAACCTTGATCAAGACTGAGCTGTATAATCTAACTTAGATGAGTCCTAGCTAATAGTTTGGACTTGTACCTAAAATTATATCATGACAAAATATGAGCAGATTTATTCTCCAATCACTTTGCTCCTGGTGCCTATGGCTGTAATTTGTGGATTTCCAATTCAACATGAAATGAAGAATTCATATTCTTCTCATTACATCATGAATTTTGCATATAGCCATTCTTTCGGGCCTCCTAAGCATGTTTGCTGTTTTCCCCAAGCATTTGAATTCTAGTTTGAGAAGTTTAGTTAGGGAGCAGTGGCAGCGAGGTTGTCATAGGTGGCTGCATAGGTGCCTAGGTGGTCCGATCTTGGCACTTGGGCAACCTCACCTCCTAGGTATGTAGCACTTTCTAGGCTGCTAGGCGAGGTGGTCATCCAAGCATCCATGTTGGTGCCTAACCATCTATGGGCCACTTTTCTATAGGAGAGATGTCTACTTATAACACTATTGATCACTTTAAATTCCAAATATCATTCTTCTTATATATTGCAAGTTTTATGTACTATCTAGTAAATTGGGGTATATTTAATTAGCCTTTGAGTATATTTATTAAAGTGCTTTAAAGACCACACTTGTAGATCATTGCCATCCATATTGGAATTCCTCCATCCAACTAATGGTAACCCTTCCTCAACTGCACCCTCAAGCTATTTTTGGCAATTATAACATATTCTCTAACATATTGTTGATGCTAGATCATATTATAAGTAGCTTAGCTAGTTAATAACCTACCATTTATGACTATGATGTTCTTTAAAGTGTTCTCTATGAATCAAATACATGTGTTTGAGATAGTTTGATCGCACAAGGCTATGTTCATTTATTAATTTCTAGTGACTTTTTGATTGTAGTAATCTACTTGGCTGCCTAGGCATTCCATCTAGGAATTTTAGGGGATCATCTTCTAGGGTGTCACGCACCGGCATGATGCCCAAGCTAGGCATATGACAGATGGCCGCATATCCTTAGGGTTTAATCCCATTGAATATGCAAGGCCTAGCTTTTAACTTTCAAATCTTTCAAAATACTGGAATAAGTCAAACTCATCAAAACTTCCTCCAATTTTCAAGCTTCTCACAGCATGATTTCAAGCCCCAATTATTCTATAGCATTTAAAAAAAAAAGAAAAATATAATGAGCTACACGAGTCTAGTAAGTTATCATAACTTCTAGTTCATAAACTATAAAATTTAATATTTATTCATAGAACATAAGCCAATGAAATAAGTCAAATCAATCAAAATAAAATTTTTATAAAGCACAATATGAAATTTTTATAAAGCACAATTGACAACAATATATTTTTCAAAACAAAACAACCAAGGATGGCCATCCCCTCATACTTCACTCTCTAGTCCCTCTGACTATGGCCACGATCAGCCCGTGGCTAGCCTCGAAAGAGACTATATCCTGACTACACATATCGCCCGATAGTTATGTACCAGTGATCACCCCACTAGAGGCCCGGAAGGTATCTAGCTCTGATCTCACACGAGAAATCATGCATCCTCAGTATGTGCCAGCGATCACCCTGCATGGTTAAAACCAAAAGGAAGCTAGCTTCTGACTACGCATACCGTCCATTGATTATGTACCAATGATCGCACCACTAGAAGCTCGGAAGGAGACTAGGTCCTAACTTATGTGATCATAGTCAGATTAGAGAGTATAATAACAAACAAACATGTTTTTCAAAGCATAACAACCAACAGCAGCATGTTTTTCTATGCAAATTAATATAATTATTTTTAAAATAAATGTATATATATAACTCATTATTTTGCTAAAACATGCCCATGCGTAGCATAAAGAACTCATTTGATAAAATTAACAATAATTAAATCCTTAAATCAAATCAAACATAGTAAAATATACTAGGATAGAGATAACTTACAAAAAATTGATTCTATCAGGAACACGGGACTCGAGCCCTAGATCCTCTACACTCTCTTGCTGCTAAAAGCAATGAAGGCTCCTTTAATTAATGCACAATTAAATTGATTTCACAAAACTTATTTATTTATTTTTGCTCTTTCTCTTCTCTCTCATCTTTCTCTCTCCTCTCTCTCTCCTCTTTTCTCTCTCCTCTCTCTCTTCTTACTCTCTTATCTTTCTCTCTCCTCTTCCCTCTCCTCTCTCTCTCTTTTTTCTTCTTTTTCTTTTCTTATTTTTTTTCTTTTTTTATTCCTTTCCCTTCCCCTGCCCCCTTCTTGGTTTGGCCCAATAGACCTCCCATGGTTCTTGGAAACCATGGGGGGGTGGAGAACGGGGAGAGGGCTCATTGGCTTGGCTGGACGGAGGGGGTCGGGCAGCGCGGCCACCGGCGACCATTCGGCTCAAGGAAAATCGGAAGAATCCATTAGCGACCGTTCGGCTCACCAGTGTTTGACAAAACCTTCGGCTACTCACCGGACAGGAGGAAGACGGCGGTGAAAGTCCGATCTTCATTGATTTGAAGTGGTTTAGGGAGAGAAGTATAGCTTGGGTTTAGAGGAGATCAATCTTGTTTTCTCATTGTTGACTCTGGTCTTGATTTTGATGATTGACAAAATGTTTAAGTATATATGTGTACTAATTATGTTTTAAGTGGCACGCTTCAGAGGTCAACACCTGATCAGAGGTCGACCACCAGAGGTCGACACCTTGTCAAAGGTCGACCACCAGAGGTCGACTCATGAAGAAAAGAAAAGTTCAGCAAGGCCGGCACGGCAATATTTTAGTGGCACGCTCCAGAGGTCGACCACCAGAGGTCAACACCTGTCCAGAGGTCGACACCAGAGGTCGACTCATAGCCTGAGAATTCAAACTGGGCAGAACTATGGTTTTCTGGATTTTTGCCTAAGATAAACTGGAGGTCGACTCATGAGGTCGACACTTGATCCAGAGGTCGACTCATGAGGTCGACTCATGGCATAACGGCTAGTTTTTCTGAACTTTTGATTTGATTTCTAACGGCCATAAACGGCCATATTTTTGATTCTAACGGTCTTGTGGAGTTGTTTCAGCTTGAATGAAGTATTTAACCTCCACCAAACTTCAAAAAAGACATGGAGACAGTGAAAAGGATTAGAGTGAAAGTAAAAAGCCTTCAATCAATTCCAAGCCAAAAAGAGAGAAATCCAAAAGATTCCTTAGCCAAAAGCTTTCCATCTTTGAGGAATCCAACTTTCAAGAGTTTGGCATTTAGTGAGGTCCAAGATTCCAAGAGAAAGGCTTGAAGAGTCTCCATCAAGAGCTACATCGAATTACCTTTTGCTCAAAAAGGAGTTTGTATTGTTTTTATTCATTGTATTCATATTCTATTTGTGGTAGGCTAGTTTCAAGGGAATTTGAAACTAGTGTGAGGTTTGTTGGTGAGCCAATTGATAAAACCAACTAGGGTTGCTTGTAAGCCCGAAGCCAAAACAAGTGTGTGAGGTTTGTTGGTGAGCCAATTGATAAAACCAACTAGGGTTGCTTGTAAGCCCGAAGCCAAAACAAGTGTGTAAGGTTTTGACTTGTGAGCCTGGTAAAACAAGTCGGCTGTAATCTTAAAATTATAGTGGAAATTCCCAAGTAGAGCTTGGGGAGTGGATGTAGGTGCTAGGTGCACCGAACCACTATACTTCTTGTGTGTTTGCATTGCTTTACTCTTTATCTTCTTTTGCTCTTTAATTGTTGTTTTATTTCATTGCTTCCGTTGCACAATTACTTGAGCACTATCACTCTTCACCTTTGAACTGGATAGCACATATATTGCTTTAATTTTTAAAATACCCAATTCACCCCCCCTTTTGGGCACCATATCTGGGCAACAAGTGGTATCAGAGCTCGGTGCTCTGATTGAAAATCTAACGATTTTAAGCCAAAGTTCATGGTAACCCTTGTAGGTATTAATGTTAGACCACCATTTTTCAATGGCATAAATTACATATTTTGGAAAACTCGCATGCGCATCCATATTCAATCTATTAGTTATCATCTTTGGAAAACCATTATTAGTGGTCCTCATATTCCTTCCATTTTGGTTAATGGCATTTCCATTCCAAAGCTCGAAGAGGATTGGAATGAATATGACATTAAACAAATTGAACTCAATGCTAAAGCAATGAACTTGCTTTATTGTGCATTGGACTTAAATGAATTTAATAGAGTTTCTACATGCACATCAGCGAAGGAAATATGGGACACACTTGAAGTTACTCATGAGGGTACTCTTCAAGTGAAGAACACTAAAATTAATTTGCTTATACATTCTTTTGAAACTTTTGAAATGATGCATTATGAATCTATATCTGATATGTTTTCAAGATTTATGACTATTATTAATGAATTAAAAAGTCTTGGCAAAATCTATACTAATGCTGATTTGGTGAACAAAATTCTTAGATCCTTGCCAAAATCATGGGATCCAAAGGTGACGGCGATCTAAGAAGCTAAAGATGTAGAAACCTTACCTTTGGAGGAGCTTATCGGTTCACTCATGACCTATGAGCTGAACTTATGGCAAAGGATAGTGGAAGCTGATACAGAAAAGAAAATAATAGCTCTCAAGGCCAAAAGAAAATTCAAGGCAATGATGGCAACTTGGAGCGATAGCGAAGATTCAAGTACGGATGATGAAGTTGCCCATCTTTGTTTCATGGCAAATGAGAAAAAGGTATGTGCTAAAAATAATTATGATTTTACCTTTAAAGAATCACATGATGCATCTAATGATCTTGTGCATGAATACAGATTGCTAAAAATTGAGCACAAGAAATTAAATAGGCATGTATATTCATTTTCTCTTGACAACACCAATCTTGCAAATAAAAATGATGATTTAAATGCCAAGATTGATATTTTGAAAAATGAAAAAAATAATTTTTCTAAAGAAAAAGAATTTTTAGAAAAAGAAAATGTTATTTCAAAAGATTTATGTAAAAAAGTTTTTAATGAGAAAAATATTTTGATTGAGGAAAAGAAGCAAAAACTCTTGAAGAACTTCAATATTCCAGCTTCTTTCAATTCTTCTTATAAATGTGGTTTCAATGCTTATCCTTCTAGAAAAGTTTGGGTTCCAAAAGGAACCATAATTACTAATCATAAAGGACCCAAGAAAGTTTGGGTACCAAAAATGTCCACTTAATTTGTTTTGCAGGAATGTCTTGCAACCCAACATGAAGAAAGGAAGTTCTTGAAAAGAGGTTGTACAAGACAATTTAAAGAAGTGGACAAGCTATATTTTGGACTAAATGGTAAAAGGAAGGATTATGTATATTAGTAAATTCTAAACATCTCCTTCCATAATTAAAATTGTAGATTAATTTTTATTGCATCAATTACTTTGAAAAATTATTTTAAATAGTTAATTAGAATCAAGTTTGAACTTATCATCATTGGCTATGATCATGAACTTTTTGGTGTTGATGAATTTCATGCTATCATGATTAAATCTATGATTGTAAGACCTTCACTTGATTTTGATTAATGTATTTCATAAAAATACTTTTAAAGATGCATATTGATTTGAAAAATGTTTTAATTGATTGATTAGAATCAAGCTTAGACTAATAATCATTTGTTGTGATCATGACCATTTTGATGTTGATGGATTTCAAGCTCTCATGGTCAAACTTGTGATTATTAGATCTTCACTTGATTTTGATTAATATAGTTTCTAAATTATTTCAAGTGAAATGCTATGATTTATATGTTTTTATTTTTGGCATCTATGCATAATCTAGAAATGATTTGGATCAAGTATAGAACTAGTAGTTAAGGGTTACTTTTAAGAAGAAGGTATGCTTATTGACAAACCCTTGCTCTAATAGCTAGACTTGATATCATATTACTTCTAGCATTTGTATGGATATCAAATCATCTTAAAATGAATTTGAAATAATGCTAAACGTTTTTATGCGATATAAATGCTTTGTATTTTGAAAATCATGAATATCTTGAAAAATTTCAAATCTTGATGCATAAGCTTTCATGTTTTATTCCTGAAATAAATGCATATTTTAAAGGAGGAATAACATTCAGGGGGAGCATCCAAAGATTTGTTATCATATTTGATGCTTTGAATATCTTGTTGATATCATGCTTTGCTTATATTGCTCCGGTACTCCTTGTTTTCAAATCTAATTCTTTGGAGGAGTTACATTGAAATGGTATCATATTCTATTGGCATCAAAATTTTTTTTATAAGAATTCCTAGTAACCGCTTCGGATTGGGTTAGTTACCATGGCCGTCCGGTCATAGGAGATAAGTAGGGCTTAAAGACCCTCTCTTCCCATTCAACGGGCTCTCTTATGACGTGTAGGGGTGCCGCTGTGACCTTATCCCATGAACAAGTAAGGCGAATGGATAATATACATCAAATCATTTCTTGCATGTGCTTACATTCTTTGGTATCTTGTTCAATTTATATCATATTCAATTGATATCATAAATATTTGATTTCATGCATTGATTTTGATGACCTACTTGCTATTCTTTCCAACTTCATTCCCACTTTGTATTGCCTTTCAACCTTTTTCATGATGTCAAAAAGGGGGAGAAAATTGTTAAGTATGATAAGGGGAAGATTGGATAAACATGAAAAATCTTTTGAGAAATAAAAGAAAGTGCAAAAGGGGGAGAAGAATGTAAAATATTTTTAGGAAAGAACTAGTAAGAAGAAGAAATTTTGAAAATTTTAAATTTTTTTTTGCATATTTTAAAAAATATTTTTGAAGATTTTTTGGATCATATTTTGAGGGGGAGCTTGGTGCTTATTGTTTTGAGCTTACATGTTTATCTTATTGTTAATCTTTTTAAGCTTACCCTATTCATATACTTAAAGGTTTTGTCATCATTAAAAATGGGGAGATTGTTGACTCTGGTCTTGATTTTGATGATTGACAAAATGTTTAAGTATATATGTGTACTAATTATGTTTTAAGTGGCACGCTTCAGAGGTCAACACCTGATCAGAGGTCGACCACCAGAGGTCGACACCTTGTCAAAGGTCGACCACCAGAGGTCGACTCATGAAGAAAAGAAAAGTTCAGCAAGGCCGGCACGGCAAAATTTCAGTGGCACGCTCCAGAGGTCGACCACCAGAGGTCAACACCTGTCCAGAGGTCGACACCAGAGGTCGACTCATAGCCTGAGAATTCAAACTGGGCAGAACTATGGTTTTCTGGATTTTTGCCTAAGATAAACTGGAGGTCGACTCATGAGGTCGACACTTGATCCAGAGGTCGACTCATGAGGTCGACTCATGGCATAACGGCTAGTTTTTCTGAACTTTTGATTTGATTTCTAACGGCCATAAACGGCCATATTTTTGATTCTAACGGTCTTGTGGAGTTGTTTCAGCTTGAATGAAGTATTTAACCTCCACCAAACTTCAAAAAAGACATGGAGACAAAGTGAA
Source organism: Areca catechu (assembly GCA_021397845.1). NCBI lineage: Eukaryota > Viridiplantae > Streptophyta > Magnoliopsida > Arecales > Arecaceae > Areca > Areca catechu. The sequence continues at coordinate 61,512,829 of CM038050.1, forward strand.
AAGGATTAGAGTGAAAGCAAAAAGCCTTCAATCAATTCCAAGCCAAAAAGAGTGAGAAATCCAAGAGATTCCTTAGCCAAAAGCTTTCCATCTTTGAGGAATCCAACTTTCAAGAGTTTGGCATTTAGTGAGGTCCAAGATTCCAAAAGAAAGGCTTGAAGAGTTTCCATCAAGAGCTACATCGAATTACCTTTTGCTCAAAAAGGAGTTTGTATTGTTTTTATTCATTGTATTCATATTCTATTTGTGGTAGGCTAGTTTCAAGGGAATTTGAAACTAGTGTGAGGTTTGTTGGTGAGCCAATTGATAAAACCAACTAGGGTTGCTTGTAAGCCCGAAGCCAAAACAAGTGTGTGAGGTTTGTTGGTGAGCCAATTGATAAAACCAACTAGGGTTGCTTGTAAGCCCGAAGCTAAAACAAGTGTGTAAGGTTTTGACTTGTGAGCCTGGTAAAACAAGTCGGCTGTAATCTTAAGATTATAGTGGAAATTCCCAAGTGGAGCTTGGGGAGTGGATGTAGGTGCTAGGTGCACCGAACCACTATACTTCTTGTGTGTTTGCATTGCTTTACTCTTTATCTTCTTTTGCTCTTTAATTGTTGTTTTATTTCATTGCTTCCGTTGCACAATTACTTGAGCACTATCACTCTTCACCTTTGAACTGGATAGCACATATATTGCTTTAATTTTTAAAATACCCAATTCACCCCCCCTCTTGGGCACCATATCTGGGCAACACTCATGGATAAACTCGGTTGATCGAGAGTCCATCTCAGTCCTGATGGTCCTCCGGCCATCTTCCCCCTTCCTACGGCATCTCTTCGAATCCTTCGGCAATCTTCTTGATCGAGCAGGTATCCCTTGTTTCGGCCCCCTTTTTTTTGTTTTGAACTGAAGTCGGCATGACTTGCCGACTTTGGCCCAAAATGGCCCAAAGGTCAGGATTTCACATAGGGCCATGTAAGCACTTTGATAACTTTTGTAGTGGTTGGTTTTGGCGATAGTGTTGATGGGTGTGCCATGTTTGTCCATGAGTAATACATGGATTTAATTGTCTAACTATATGCTGACATGATTATTTAGCAATAATGTCAAGTAAACAATCAATGAGTAGAAGGGTTTTGGAAGCAAATTTTGAGTACTTGGGATCAAAAAATCCCTTGAAGGACCAAGAATTAAAGCATGAGTGAAGAGATGGTCAAATTTGTGCACTAGCTTTATAATAACAAACCCTAATGAAATTGAACTAAAAACATATGAGTCATAATTTAAGCTTTCATTTGAATGAAAAATGTATCAAAAGGTTTGCTAGTGTTGTGGCCAAACCCTGCTCTTGGAACTTCGTCGGTGCCTAGTTATCCCGCTGCCTTCTCTAGTGAGATGCACTCCTGGAGCTCCGCGCTTCTTGCAGAGGAAGTCCCTCTTGACCGGTGGTTATTGGTGGAGGATCTTATGATGTTTAAGTTAGTGAAGGATTTGGGCAACAATGGAGTAGAGAGAGATGGCGAGAGACTGAATGAATGTTTGAGAGTGGTAAGAATGCATTCTTGTCAGGAGTCTCCTCTTATTTACAGTTACTTGGGATAATTGATTTTTGTTGGGAGGTAACCTCTTTCGGTTGAGCATAACAATTTTCTATTGAGGCCAACCTCTTTCTATTGAGAGTGGTAGCTTTTTGTTAGAGAATAACAACTTCTTGCTATGACAGTTGTATTCCGTTCGCCCTTGTGGTGAGGACACGAGCCAGGAAGAGGAAGCAAACCTTTTCCAATTCAATTTGGATCACCAATGAGTAAGTCCATGTGTTCTTCACAAAGAACACTCGAGTCCCAGTTGTTTTGAGTTTGTAATTAAGTCAAATTGAGTTGTAATTTGATCAATTAGGGTTGTTGAGTTACCAATTGAGTCCATTGAGTCCATCAATTGGTTTAAGAGTCTTGTAAATAGCATTAATTTGCTTTATTTGGTGAATTGTCCATTTTGAGTCCTGTAATTAGTGCTTGAATAAGTCAAGATCATAAGTACCCAAGATCCAAGTCATCATCACTTTGGTGGATCAATTCTAGGTCAAAAAAGGGTTGTCCAAATTTTTCACCGGACATCCGGACATCGAGACATCCTGACATTTGGACATCAAGACAAAGTCATCCTTATCCAAGAGAGGCGCCCCATACCATTTATTTTTTATCGCCCATTTCAATTTCAAGGAGGCGCCCATTTAAGAGTAAAGCAGGACTTTGCTTTTCATCTGGCGCCCCCCCTCTCATTGTCACCCATTCCACTCCAGATGACGCCCATACCAAGGATTAGTTCAAATTTAAATGGGAGAATCCAAGATTAGATGGAGTCATCCACATTTCAAAGGGAGCCTTATCCTTATCCAAATGCCTTTTTCTCACGCCAAAAGGATTCACGCCCAGATGAATGTGCGCCATCTGCTTTCTTCCTTTCTTGACGCCGATTCCAAGATAGCCAGCCTATTTGAAGTTTGAAAGAAATCCAAGATTACAAGAGAATTCAAATTCAAAGTGTCCTAAGATAAGAGATGAAATTTGAAGATCAAATGGAAGCCCCCTCATCCAAACTTCTTTCAAATTCAAGGAAGGATTTTAAACTCAAATTCAAGCATCAAAAGGACTTCTTATCTCATGTTGCCGACCAAGGAAGATTAAAAATCAGATTAAGAAGGATTTCATGCCAAGAAGTGGAGAGGATTAGCGCTAAAATTAAGAAAGGATTAGGGCCATCTCACATCTTAATTTTGTCGCACAAGCCAGAAGCCTTCATCTCATCTCAAGTTGTCGCCCAAGTCATGAAAAGCCAATTCAAATTTTAAATTCAAGGAAGATGCCAAGAAGCCAAGGAATATTTGAAATTCAAATTTGTAATTTAAATTCAAATAGAGTCCTATGTTATCTTCATATGTGAAAAACCTATAAATAGGACCCCATACTCCCCTTGTAATTTATTATTCATTCATGAAATAAAGATGCATTCTTTCTTCCACAAAGCTGGGTTAGGCTTTAGTATTTTTCTCTAAGGGCGGGGAGGTCCTTAAGAGCTCAAGACAGGGAGGTCCTTGAGATCTCAAGTTGGTGAGGTCCTTGAGTGGAGGTTCTGCCGGATTTGACAAACTGCTACTGATCTTCTTCAAGCTCTATGCATCCAATCCTTCATTTTTTTTCATTTTGAATCTGATTTACTTTATTATTAAAGTCTTGTTTGCTGCCTTCTCTGCAGATCCTAGGTGTTCAAGGACTTTAGAGGATGGATCCTTTGCTTCTGAACCGAGATCTGACGATAGATCTGAAATCTGGAGTCCCGATCTTCATCCTGCTACAAGATTTGAGCGACCAAGCAGCCGATCTATCCCGAGTCAAAGAGAATCTCCATTGGGGTTGGCAACCAATCCTTTCTCATTAGATTTGGTAGTTGAAGTATGGAATAACCTAATCTTAGATGGTTTCCTAGCTATCGGGTCCTTATTCTTTATAGCTTGCGGATCAGATTGCGGGTAAGTAGTTAGTTACTTTCTTTAATCTCTTTAGTTTGTTATGTTTAGTTGCTTTACTGCAATGATCATTGCTCTTTAAAACATCTTAGACTAAAATTAGATCATCTTACATCGTATCGCATCGTTCCGTATCATCTTATTGGTATCAGAGCATTAGGCTAGATTAGGGTTTCATGCTTGTTGAATTCTCTTTAAGTATTCGGATCGGGTACTTTACCATGGCCGTCCGGTCATAGAAAAAAGTAGGGGTGCAAAATTCTCACATCCTATTCAAAGGAGATTTCCTATGGTGTGTAGGGGTATCGCTGTGAATTGACCCCTGAAGAAGAAAACGAAGATAAATGCATCTTTAGGGTTAATTTTCTGCATCCCATCCATTCCGGTACATGCTCTGTTATTTTAATTGTTTCTGCATGTAGGAAGATCAAAAAATTCTGATTTTTATTTCATTGGATTTGTTACATTTGATTTTTTTCTGGTATTTTCTTAGGATTTAATTCGGTCTGTAGAATTTCTGCAAGCCTAATTACTGCCTGAGAACATTTCTGTTTCAGAATTTTAGCATATAGTTTAAATTCCATAAAAGTTTAATTTCTGCAATTTAAAATTTAAAATCCAAATCTGAAATCAAAACTTAAAATTTGAAATTTAAAGTTTAAATTTTGATTTGCTAGTGTTATCTTATCTTATCTTGATTGTGCATCCATTTTACTTGAAAATACTTAAGGGCAAGCAATATAACATAAGGGAAGGATTGCGATCCTTTCCTTAGCCCAAAACAACCAACCCCATTTGCATAGTCCTAAGCCTTAATTAAAATCGAGTAGCACTTAAAGCTAGGGACAGCAACAGGTCGGGTTTTATATACGTGTTAACCCATTGTAGTAGTCACTTCTGTGTGTGCTTTTGAGAATTGGTGTCTAAGGCTAGAGATTCGGAGCCAAACGCCCTAAGCGGACTGGTGGTTTTTTAATTAGGACCTCACGAAAATGAGGGGAGTCTCCCACCACCTCACCTCTTACCTGGCCAATTCGAGGAGTTATTACAGTCTTGGTTATTACCTTGACTAAGCACTATATTGGCCCTTAGGTTTTGGAACCCTAGACTTAGGTTGATTTGTATTGTTTGCACTGCATGACTGCTAGGATAGGTACCCCATACCAAGATCAACAGACTCAAGCCAGTACATCTGCATCTATGGATTTCAGTCCAGAAAGCCTGATACGTACTTTGACTGAACAGTTTAGGCATACTTTGACTGAACAGTTTAGGCAGTTGAGTGGTAGGCTAGACCAAATTGAGCATAGAATGGGAACCCTTGAGGAATCTCATGTGTCTCAGCCATACATTACGCCTCCTAGACCCACTCCAATTCATATTTTTAGAGCCCAACATCTTGATCCTATTCCTAATCCAAATCCTAGACGCCCAACTCAGGATGAAACTGAAGAAGATAGAGCCTCTAGGAATGTCAAATTTGATGCACCTACGTTCGATGGGAACTTAGATCCTAAGGTCTATACGGATTGGGAGAGCGACATGGATCAATATTTCGAATGGTATGAAATATCGGAGGAGCGAAAGGTGAAATTTGCAAGGTTCAAGTTAGTTTGACAAGCACGATTGTATTGGGGTAATACTGAGAGATTGACCCTTCAGAGAGGACATATGCCCATAGTTACATGGAGGGATATGAAGGACAAGTTGAGAGAGAAGTATGTGCCATTAACATATCAACAAAGGCTATTGGATCAATGGCAGGACTTGACCCAAGTTAGTAAGACCGTGACCGAGTACATTGCCAAGTTCGATGAGTTTGTTATGTGATGTGGTGTAGTCGAGTCAGAATCTGTGATACTATCCATGTTTAGAAAAGGCTTGAATGAGGATATTAGAAGGGAACTTTTCTAAGGGAAGTACATGATTTTGAACATGCTTACCAGGTTGCTAGAGACTGTGAACGATTTCAAAGAAGACAACCTGTCTATCGACCTGAACTCAATAGGTTTAGTAACCCTAGAAATAGGTCAAGCCAAGTTCCTGTTAGTCGGCCTAGTCAACCCACACCAGTAGGTCGAATGGATGATCGAGGAAAGGTACCAATTGGTCAAGTGGATGATCGAAGATAGGCACCAATAGGTCGTATGACAGAGAAAGAGCACCTGTAGTATATGGAGAAGGAAGTCAGAATGTAGTGTTATAGGTGTCATCAGGTTGGCCATTTTGCTAACAAATGCCCTGTACAGAACCTACACATGTGTGAGATGGGAGAAGAAGAGGAACCTGAAGCAGCTAAAGAGTGTGGAGGGGAAGTATATGAAGTTGAGCTTGATTTAGCAGAGGAGTATGAAGGTAATGAGGAGGAAATAGAGTCACCTGACCTTGTAGGAGTTGTTAGGTGTATTCTAGCTCAGACCAGGAAGAACGAGGACTGGCATAAGACCAACATCCTGCAAACCTTCATCAAATTAGGGGACAAAGTATGTAAGATCATTATAAACAGTGGGAGTTGTATCAATGCCATTTCTACCAATACAGTCAAAAGTCTAGGTTTACTTACAGCACCCCATCCCAACCCCTATAAGGTTTCATGGATTGATGCAACCTCAATTCCCATTAAGTCGATTTGTCAGGTCACAATCCATTTCCAGTTATACCAAGAGAAGGTCTGGTGTGATGTGTTACCAATGGGAGTCAGTAGCATAATTTTGGGAAGATCCTGGTTATATGACCATGATGTTACCCTATTTGAAAGATCAAATTCTTGTTCCGTTAATTATCAGGGTAAGAGGATAGTCATAAAATCAACCCCACCCAAGGATAACATTAAGAAGGGGTCCAGTAATTTGAAAGAAGAGAAGCCAGGATTGAACCTAATTACTGCTAAGGAAATGAAAAAAGAAATCATTGGAGGTGCACCCATTGGAGTTTTAGTGGTTAAAGAGACACCTAAACCTGAACACCCTAAGAAAGTTGTAGAGCTTTTGAAAGACTTTCAAGATGTGTTTCCTAAAGACTTGCCAAATGAACTACCACCATTAAGGGACATCCAACATGCCATAGATCTAGTCCCAGGAGCTACATTGCCAAACCTCCCACATTATAGGATGAACCCTACAGAATACTTAGAGATGCAAGTAGGGGAGCTTTTTCAGAAAGGATTCATTAGGGAGAGAGAGTCTTAGTCCTTGTACAGCTCCAGCCTTGTTAACCTCCAAGAAAAATGGCACTTGGAGGATGTGTGTCGACAGTAGAGCCATCAACAAAATCACTGTTAAATATAGGTTTCCAATTCTCTGTTTGGACGATATGTTAGATATGATGGCCGGATCAACCATTTTCTCGAAGATTGATCTTAAAAGTGGCTATCATCAAGTTAGGATCAGAATTGGGGATGAATGGAAAACAGCCTTTAAGACTAAGGATGGTTTGTACGAATGGTTGGTAATGCCTTTTGGCTTATCCAATGCTCCTAGCACTTTTATGAGGATAATGACCCAAGTATTAAGAGCCTTTATAGGAAAATTTGTGGTTGTATACTTTGATGATGTCCTCATATACAGTAAGACAAGGAAGGATCACTTAGACCATCTTTATCTAGTGTGTCAGACACTTAGGAAAGAGAACCTGTATGCCAATCTTAAGAAGTGTAGCTTCATGACTACTAGGATAGTCTTTTTAGGTTTTGTAGTGACCCCAGAGGGAGTGTCTGCTGATCCTGAGAAGATCAAATCAATAGTTGAGTGGCCCATACCTAGGAATATCCACGATGTCCGTAGTTTTCATGAATTAGCTACCTTCTATAGAAGATTTATCAAAGGATTTAGCATCATTGTGGCACCGATTACAGATTGCATTAGGAAGGGAGCCTTTAAGTGGACCAAGAATGCTGATAGAGCCTTCCTAGAGATAAAAGAGAAGATGACACAAGCCCCGATCTTGAGACTTCTTGATTTTTCTAAAGTATTTGAAGTTGCTTGTGATGCTTCGGGTGTTGGCATAGGAGTACTTAGTCAAGAGAATCATCCCGTAGCCTTTTTTAATGAAAAATTAAATGAGGCTTGTTATATCCCTCTCATCCAGGCCCATTAAAGGCCCAAGGCCCATCAAGGCCCATTAAGGCCCAAGGCCCACCAAGGCCAACCACTTCGGCTATTCTGTTATTCGGTTATTCGGTTATGTGGTTACAACCATATTTGGTTATTCTGTTATTCGGTTACAACCATATTCTGTTATTCTGTTATTCGGTTACAACCACCTCAACAATATTCGGTTATCACAACCTCTATAAATAGGGTAAGAGGGGACACTCCAAGGGTAAGCAAGGTCTGAGGCCACTCCACTCCACTCCACTCATTTTCTTTTCCATCTATGCTATTATTGAATTCTCCATTCTGTTGATGCCTAGACCGCCCACTGACTTGAGCGTCGGAGTGTCCCCCGCCGGAAATCCGGTTCGGGGTCTTTTGCAGGTACTCGGGAGCGGGATCAGGAGCGCGAGCGGGATGCTCGACGCTGCCGAAGTTTCAGCCCAGGTGATCTAGCGGCGACAGATTGGCGCGCCAGGAAGGGGACGTTGTTCCCTTGGAAAAGAGAATTCAAAAAAAAAAAAAAAAAGGGCATGAGCTCGAATGGATAGGGAAGCGACCGTGGCACCCTCCTCCCACCACCGGATCTGATATTCTCGGCGATGAGAGGAAGTCCGTGGGGCTGGTCGCCGTCAGCCACTGCGGTGGAGATGCGGAAGTGCCAGATCTAAGCTTACGAGATCAAGAAGGCCCAGCTCCTTCGGGTCAGCCTCTGCCCCAGCCACCAGCACCATCATCGACGACGAGGGCCACCACGGCATCTCCAGCGGAGAGCACCGCTGTATCTCTATCGGCACCCTTTGCTCGGCATGGATTGGTGTCGCAAGACGACCACAAGCCCTCATCCCTGCCTCAGCATCAACGACCAGCTGAAAAATCCGGGGAGCAACAGTGCCACCACCAACGCCATGGCCATTGCCATCATCCTCCTCTGCGCCCATAGGAACTTGGCGATAAGGGAGTTCATCCCATACGTGAGCAGTTACGGAATCATCCACACCAAGAACATCAGTGGCGAAGGAGGAGCCCCTCAAGTTCAAGGGCAGCGTCACCGCCAACCTCGATCGTGCCCTCGCCTCCTGGACTATCACCCCCGGCCGCGACCCCTGTGGCGACTTCGCCGGCGTCACCTGTGACACCTCTGACGCCGTCGAAAAAATCCTTGTCCACAACGCCTCCCGAATCAGCTTTATTTTTGTGTTTCCACTCAACAGCTTCCTGAATGGGGAGCGCATCCATATCAGCCCTGATAGCAACAAAGGGAGGACCTCCTGTGCCGATGGTGGCGACGAGGCCGGTCAGTGCCATCGGGAAAAGGTATTCCACCCCCATGCCGTCCAGCTGCTCCCGAATCAGCTTGCCCGTCTCCACCTCATACGCCAGCTCCGGGTTCTCGTGGATCCTCCTCCGAACCGCCTTCAACCACTCCATCGTCTACGGCCTCCTCGCCAGCACCATGCCTAGCTCACCGTCAACGAGGACGGCATGGGGCATCTCCTCTGTCTTGGCAAGAAGGGCCAGGCGGATGGCGGAGAGAACGCCTCCCGTGCAGACCTCCATCTTTCAGAGCCCCACCTCGGCCTACGTCCGGTTTGAAGCCGGGAGTGTGGAGCCGGCCCACCACCGCACCTTTGGCCACAACCTGGTGGTCATCAAGGGAAAGAAGAGGGCATTTCCCGCTTGTCGGCGCCGCAGGAGAGCTGGCAGCGATCACCAAGATCCGATGGCGGGGAGGCGTCGGATGTCCGATCCGGAGGATCAGGCTCTCTTCCGGTGGGAAGAGGACGGAGGACTTCAGCAAGATCGCCCGTGCCCACCTCCCGGTGGTCATCCGGTCGGCTACCGCCGACGACGTCACCTCCGCGATCCTCATCGCCACACGCTCTCCCCACCTCACCGTCGTCGCCCGCTCCGTCAACAGCCAAGTGATGGCCTCGTCCTCGACATGCGCTCTCTCGGTGCACACCCGTGGAGCTCGTTCGTGCATCAGCCGTCGCAGGCGGCTGTCCCGCCATCGACGTGCCCGGCGGGGCGCTGCTGCTGATGGCCCAGATAAGCTATCATAACTGGTTTCTTACTTATTTCTCTTTGGTCTTTTGGGCTCGTATCGTATCAGGGACCTTCTGGAGTTCGCCGGAAGCCAGAGGGTCTGAACTAGCTACCATGCCGGTGATTCTGCAACTTCACCGGGGTTCACATGGAAATCACACAGCTATACAAGAAAATTCCGAAAGTGAGGGGTTTCTGCTCGTGAGATGTATCTTTATGCTGTGGTCTTGCCTGATTCGCCATGAGGATGAGGTCATTACTTGCTTGAAGTACCTTGGATGAGGTGGCAAGCCAGGTTCAACACGGAAGCCCTTTATTAGATCATTGCCATCAGTTTCTTCCTCGAAAAGGGTCCCCTCTTCTCCGGTGGATAGCATGCTCACCTTCAGTATCAAGCAGCTTTAAATTGGGATCCTTGTCTTCTATTAGTGGACACAGGTTCATCTTTATCAAGAATTTGGTGTCAAGTTTGAGGCACCAAGAATACAAACTCTGTGACCTCTTAAATCCAGCCTTAGCTCATCCCCAGCTTTGATATCAATATGTGGGAGCATGATCTAACGAGAATCATGACTCTCTGGAACTGAAGCTTTCCTCCGCCTTGATAAAGAAGGTTGAACGCTCCCATAAAGACCCACAATGATCCAAGGCCCATGAAGGCCCGTAAAGTCATTCAAGGAAGATAAAGTATGGGCCATGTCTATTGGAATAAAAAAATCTGATAACTTGACAGCCTTGAAGAAAGGTATGGAGAGCCTCCGAGATGAACCATCATATCACTCAGACCTCTTTCATTTATCAAAGGGTTCTCCATTTCATTGTTCGAACTCTACTAACTTAAATTGAGGAGTGTCTCCTATCGGAGAAATCCCAATAAGAAAATTTGTTTTGCAGGAACCTCTAAAAATCGATATTTTGTTCAAGGCTGATATTGATATTTTTTTAAAAAATGACCAGCCTATGGCCAGTCTCTTCTTAAATGGCCAGTGTCTTCTTAAATGGCCAGCCTATGGCCAGTCTCTTCTTAAAATAGCCAGTATTTTCTTAAAGGCTGATCAATGCCCAAGAGGTCCGAGGTCAATCTATGCTCAGGGCCCATGGAAAGGCTCACTGAAGCCTATCTTATTAGGGCCCACTGAGGTCCATGGAGAGGTTCACTAAAGCCTATCTTATCAGGGCCCACTGAAGCCCAAGGGAAGGCTCACTGAAGCCTATCTTATTATCAAAAGCATGAAGATAATCTCCGGATCTACCTCACGAAGTGCCGAGTTGGGCTTAAAATAATCCATCTTAATCAAAAAGGCATGAGGATGATCTCCGGATCTATCTCACGAAGTGCCAAGGTGGGTATGATCAGCCTGTCTTAATTCTATTTCTAAAAGGCATGAGAATGATCTCCGTGATCTACTCTACGAAATGCCGAGGTGGGCCCGATCAGCCTATCTTAATCTTTAATTAAAGGGCATAAGGATGATCTACGCGATCTACCTTACGAAATGCCGAGGTGGGCCTGATAAGCCTGTATTATTCTTTATCAAAAATTTAGAAATGATCCATATGGTTTACACTACTATAAATTTGATGAAGTGCCAAAATTGCCCAATCTTTATTCAGGGATGACCTACATGGTCTATCTTGCGGCAAATCCGATGACGCATCAAAGTGCATCTAAATTAACATATATTACTCAGCAACTTATTGATGATCTGACACGCCTATCATATTCTCTATCACTATCAATCAGCAGCTTATTGATGATCTGACTTGTCTATCTTATTCTCTATCAAAGGCAGATCTAATTGGCCAACTGACAAAGTGCAAAGGCTATTATTTATTACTCCCTTCACTGAAAATGAAGTCAGAACAGTTCACTAGCAACATTTTTCAGCTCGGGAGTGGGGGGCTGTGTTATATCCCTCTCATCCAGGCCCATTAAAGGCCCAAGGCCCATCAAGGCCAACCACTTCGGTTATTCTGTTATTCGGTTACAACCACTTTGGTTATTCGGTTATGTGGTCACAACCATATTTGGTTATTCTGTTTTTCGGTTACAACCACTTCGGTTATGTGGTTACAACCATATTCTGTTATTCTGTTATTCAGTTACAACCACCTCAACCATATTCGGTTATCACAACATCTATAAATAGGGTAAGAGGGGACACTCCAAGGGTAAGCAAGGTCTGAGGCCACTCCGCTCCACTCCACTCATTTTCTTTTCCATCTATGCTATTATTGAATTCTCCATTCTGTTGATGCCTGGACCGCCCACTGACTTGAGCGTCGGAGTGTCCCCCGCCGGAAATCCGGTCCGGGGTCTTTTGCAGGTACCCGGGAGCGGGATCAGGAGCGCGAGCGGGATGCCCGACGCTGTTGAAGTTTCAGCCTAGGTGATCTGGCGGCGACAAGGCTAAATCCAAGTACTCAACCTACGATAAAGAGTTTTATGCGGTAGTACAAGCGTTGAAATATTGGAGACATTATTTACTTCCACAGGAATTTGTTTTGTACTCTAACTATGAGGTACTTAGGTTTCTAAACTCTTAGAAGAAATTAAATCCAAGAAATGCTAAGTGGGTAGAGTATCTCCAGTCTTATACTTTCGTGTTGAAGCATCGAGCTGGTTTAAAGAATAAGGTTGCAGATGCCCTTAGTCGTCGATCAATGTTGTTGAATTGTGTCACTACTGAGGTTGTTGGATTTGACAAGCTCAAGGAGCAGTATGAGTCTTGTCCAGATTTTGGAAAAATCTATGAGAAAATCAAGCAAGGACCATCTAGTTTGGATAGTGATTATACTTTGCGAGATGGTTATCTTTTTAAGGAAAATAAGCTTTGCATACCTAGAACATCCCTTAGGGAATTTCTAATTCGGGAGATCCATGCTGGAGGCTTAGTAGGACATTTTGGAAGAAATAAGGCTATTCTGGCAATGGAGGACCAATTCTTCTGGCCAAGTCTTAAGAGAAATGTAGCTCAAATAGTGGCTAGGTATAGAACTTGTGCTGTTGCGAAGCAGCAAAAGCAGAACACTGGTCTCTATACTCTTTTGCCTGTGCCCGACTGCCCTTGGTAAGATCTAAGTATGGACTTTGTTCTAGGTTTACTTAAAACCATGAGGCGACACGATTCCATCTTTGTCGTGGTTGACAGATTTTCCAAACTAGCACATTTCATTCCTTGTTCACAAATATTCGATGCCTCTAGAGTCGCCAAACTTTTTCTAGATGAGGTGGTCAGATTATATGGTTTACCCAAGATAATTATGTTTGACAGGGATGTACGGTTCACAAGTTATTTCTGGAAAACCCTCTGGCATGTGTTAGTGACTAAGCTGAAGTTTTCTACTACTTATCACCCTCAAACTGATGGCTAGACTGAGATAGTGAACCGAAGTCTAGGAAACTTGTTAAGATGTCTGGTAGGGGAGAATAAGGGTAATTGGGACCTATTACTGTCTAGAGCTGAGTTTGCCTATAACAGTTCAGTCAATAGGTCTACTGGTAAGAGTCCTTTTGAGATTGTACATGGGTACAAGCCACGAAAGCCTTTAGATTTGATTCCATTATCCATGCATGCCCGCATTTTCGAATCAGCCAAGTCATTTGCACATGTCAAAGCATTGCATAAAGAAATCAATAACAAAATTAAAAAGAGCAATGAATCATATGAGCACGAGGCTAATTTACATAAGAGATTTAAAGAGTTTAACGAAGGGGACTTCGTCATGATCAGGTTACGACTTGAACGATTTTCAGTCGGAACCATGAAAAAACTACACGCCCGTAGTGCTGGACCGTATAGGATTATAAAGAAGATTGGACCTAATGCTTATATGCTAGAATTACCATCTGAGTTAGGTATTAGTCCGACCTTCAATATATCTGATCTAGTCGAGTTTAAGGAACCAATGGTGATACCTAGTGAGCCATTTGAGCCTGATCCCACCTTTAAGAGTGACCCTATCACAGAATATCCACCAGCCAAATTACCAGAGAGGAGAGAAAAGATTGAGCAGATCATGGATGATAAGATCATAACTACTAGAAATAAGAACTACCAAAGATATCTGGTTCGTTAGCAAGAGAGACCTGAGTCTGAGGATTCTTGGATCACCAGAGTGGATCTTCAAAAGTTGAACCCTGACTTGCTAGAACATTACCAGAGCCGAATTGACCCATACTCGACAGGGTCGAGTTCCTCCCACCCTGGGATAATTGGTGAGGACACAAGAGCCAGGAAGAGGAAGTAAACCTTTTCTAATTCAATTTGGATCACCAATGAGTAAGTTCATGTATTCTTCACAAAGAACACTCGAGTCCCAGTTGTTTTGAGTTTGTAATTAAGTCAAATTGAGTTGTAATTTGATCAATTAGGGTTGTTGAGTTACCAATTGAGTCCATTGAGTCCATCAATTGGTTTAAGAGTCTTGTAAATAGTATTAATTTGCTTTGTTTGGTGAATTATCGAATTTGAGTCCTGTAATTAGTGCTTGAATAAGTCAAGGGGTGTCATAAGTATCCAAGATCCAAGTCATCATCATCTTGGTGGATCAATTTTAGGTCAAAAAAGGGTTGTCCAAATTTTTCACCAGACATCCGAACATCAGGACATCCAGGCATTGGGACATCCGGACAGTTGGACATCAAGACAAAGTCATCCTTATCCAAGAGAGGCGTCCCATCCTATTTATTTTTCATCGCCCATTTCAATTTCAATGAGGCGCCCATTTAAAAGGAGTAAAGCAGAAGGACTCTGCTTTTCATCTGGTGCCCCCCCTCTCATCGTCGCCCATTCCACTCCAGATGACGCCCATCCCAAGGATTAGTTCAAATTTAAATGGGAGAATCCAAGATTAGATGGAGTCATCCACATTTCAAAGGGAGCCTTATCCTTATCCAAATGCCTTTTTCTCATGCCAAAGGATTCACGCCCAGATGAATGTGCGCCATTTGCTTTCTTCCCTTCTTGACGCCAATTCCAAGATAGCCAGCCTATTTGAAGTTTGAAAGAATTCCAAGATTAAGGGAGAATTCAAATTCAAAGTGTCCTAAGATAAGAGATGAAATTTGAAGATCAAATGGAAGCCCCCTCATCCGAACTTCTTTCAAATTCAAGGAAGGATTTTAAACTCAAATTCAAGCATTCAAAAGGACTTCTTATCTCATGTTGCCGACCAAGGAAGATTAAAAATCAGATTAAGAAGGATTTCACGCCAAGAAGTGGGGAGGATTAGCACCATCTCACATCTTAATTCTGTCGCACAAGCCAGAAGCCTTCATCTCATCTCAAGTTGTCGCCCAAGCCATGAAAAGCCAATTCAAGGAAGATGCCAAGAAGCCAAGGAGTATTTGAAGTTCAAATTTGTAATTTAAATTCAAATGGAGTCCAATGTTATCTTCATATGTAAAAAACCTATAAATAGGACCCCATACTCCCCTTGTAATTTATTATTCATTCATGAAATAAAGATGCATTCTTTCTTCCACAAAGCTGGGTTAGGCTTTAGTATTTTTCTCTAAGGGCGGGGAGGTCCTTAAAAGCTCAAGGCGGGGAGGTCCTTGAGATCTCAAGTCGGTGAGGTCCTTGAGTGGAGGTTCTGCCGGATTCGACAAGCTGCTACCGATCTTCTTCAAGCTCTACGCATCCAACCCTTCCTTTTTTTCCATTTTGAATTTGATTTACTTCATTCTTAAAGTCTTGTTTGCTGCCTTCTCTGCAGATCCCAGGTGTTCAAGGACTTTAGAGGACGGATCCTTTGCTTCCGAACCGAGATCTGACCGTAGATCTGAAATCTGGAGTCTCGATCTTCATCCTGCTGCAAGATCTGAGCGACCAAGCAGCCGATCTATCCCGAGTCAAAGAGAATCTTTATTGGGATCAGCAACCAATCCTTTCTCATTAGATTTGGTAGTTGAAGCATGGAATAGCCTAATCTTAGATGATTTCCTAGCCATCAGGTCCTTATTCTTTATAGCTTGTGGATTAGATTGCGGGTAAGTAGTTAGTTACTTTCTTTAATCTCTTTAGTCTGTTATGTTTAGTTATTTTACTGCTATGATCATTGCTCTTTAAAACATCTTAGACTAAAATTAGATCTTGCACCGTATCGCATCGTTCTGCATCATCTTGTCTCTTTCTCGGATGCTTCGGAAGGTGGTGTCAATGGACGATTTAAGCCCAGTGTTCATGCCTGGAACTCATCGAGGGAATGGCACTCTTGCCTTGCCTATTGCTGACCATGGTAGCCTTAACATTGTATTCCAGCATGCCCGATTAAGTCTACTTGGGCATTTAGTTGGGTCCCAGTAATTACTTGGTGTGCATTGAGTGATGTCATGTCGGTCGGGCCTAGTCATTTGTAGCTTCTCGATCTTAGAGTTGTAGCTACTCGGTGTAGTGGCTGACTTAGTCATTTCCTTTTTAGTCGATGGCCCTATTTTTCCTCGAGGTCGAATAAGTAGTTGCCATAATGGTTAGATTTTAAGAGATGTACTATAAAAGGGGCATTATATTTGGTGGAATTGATACCATGCAAACTTGTACCTACATGTATGTGGTCAACAGTGTTTAGTCCAACTTATAAGCTTAAGCTTTGGGTTGAATTTTAACATGGTGTTAGAGATAGCCTTTCCTTCTAACTAACCAATCCTTCTATGCTCCCACTAGCTACTACATGTGTTACCACTCTTCAAGTTCTCCACATAAGTAGGGGCGTTGGGAAACATTCCCACATCAGGTATGAGTAGGACCTCGATTTGTCTAACATTGATATGATCCTTTCATATCATAGTTATTAAACTTAGACTAGAGACCTAGCAAGTTTTAGTTCACCAGGTCACCTATATGACCATCGAGTCAATTGGTCAGATCAGATTTATAATAACATATATTAAAATTTTAAAATATAAAATATTTAGATATAATATAAAAACAATATGTATAAGTATTGATAAATTTTATACTTTAAATACTAGTCTTTAAGTCACAAGCATCTATATTCTACACTACTTTTTAATTGCAGTATAAATAGAAAATAATCATGAGATTTTTTAAATGTATAAAAAATATAATATATAAAATATGCAAAACTTATTGATTTTTTATTTATTATAAATAATAAAGTGTTGAAAACATTTTTTAAAATTAAAAAACATGTAATAATCCATGTCATTCATCCTTATAAATTACATAAAGCGAATCTACACTTTCTAAAAATAAACAAAATTTTATTTTTTAAAGATAAATTAGACTTGTATAGTTTAGTTTCACTTAATGTATGTGGTAATTTATAATATTATGAAAAAGACTAACATGTTGCCCTAGAAAATATTCCCAATCACCAATACACATTACTATATTTTTCATGATTTTTAGTTTAATTAATAGTTATTTAAGTAATTAAATACTTAAAAATTACATTATTGACATTAGAACGAGAAAATTGTTGAATTACTTTGCAAAATATGTATGCGTTATCCATATAGACTAGTAATCTTTCATATTTTTTATGATTTTTAATATATTTTTAATTAAGTCTTAAATAATACATTAGTATTTAATTATAAAATATCTAAATTTTAATTTTATTTTAGATTAATAAAATTACTGGTCCTCTATATACGAGAAAAACATTTTTAGATCCTATTTGGCTAAGCTTTTGGAGTGTCAGAAAGTACTTTTTGACCATCTAAAAGTATTTTTGGATGATATAGTAATATTTGATAAAAAATCATGAAATTATTTTAGCTTTGCCAGAAAGCTGAAAATATCTACTTGAAAAAAAGCTCCATTATGGAGCTTCTTTCCAAAAGTGCTTTATGGCTAATATCAAAAAAATATTTTGATTTAAATGAAAATTTGGATTACTAAAATACCCACCAATAAAATCTCATCATTACATCTTATAACATATCATATTATATTATTATACTATAAATATAATATAATATAATATTATATTTAAATTAGTATTATGATATATTATAAATATATAGTATAATTTATTATAGTATTATTATATTATAAAAATATAATCTAATATAATAATATTATAATATGGTATATTATAATCTATTACTAGATTAGATTGTAATCTATTATATTATATTACATTAAAATTGTAATAATATTATATTATAGTATAATATTATATTATTTTTGTATTACATTATATGATAATAATATTACACAATATAATAATCTTTATATTATAAACATATAATAATTTATTATAATATTATTATATTATAACAATAATATAATATAATAATATCTAATAATATTATAATATTAACATATTATAATATAATATGTTATATTATAATATTTTATTAGATTAGATTATAATCAATTATATTATATTATATTATATATTATATTATGATTATAATAATATATATATGTATATATATATGTACGCGTATATACATATATGTATATATGCATATATTATGTATGTGTATATATATGGTTCAAGATCAAGTTGCACGTGGTGGAACTCTTTTATAGCTTCACTATTTTGATCAGGATAATGGAAGTCCTACATTGATGATTTGAGTGTATCGTCCACCTTTAAATTACTTGCATACTAAAAATCATGTGATTTGGAGGTCCCTAGTCTATGTATAATATTGTCCAGATAGATAACAAAGAGAGGTGAATTAGATTTTTCAAAAATTTTTACATACGTAAACAATTCTTCAATGAAACTAATCTAAACTTAATTATGCATTGTGAGAATGAAATAAATATTTGTAGCAAAATAAGTGATAAATCAATGCACAAGACAAGAGCAAGTATATGTAACACAAACACAATAATTTATAATGGTTCGACGCCAAACTCAGCACCTACATCCACTTTCTAAATTTTCTAACATGGAATTTCACTATAACCCTCCTAATTACAGTACGATTGTTTTAACCGGTTCACAATCAACCTAGCCGATTGTTTTAGCGGGCTCAACCAATCTAGTTGATTTTGCATAGCAAATCAATCAAAACCTTCCCAACTAAGTCACCTCTAGACTTAGTCAATACAACGTTCAATTATAAACTTGGATAAGCCTATCCCACAAGTTTCTATTCCAAGAAACTTGCAAAGAAACAATATACAATGAAAATTGGAAAGAACAAGTAAGAGCACAAAAAGAAGAAAACTCATTGAAGCTCGGTTGAAGTTGACAATGAATGCTTATTGAAGCTTGAACTTCTTTTCTTCAATCAATGAGAGGCTTCTTTGAAGATTGTTGTGGATGCACTCAAAGTAGCTCACTCAATAAATGCTCTTGATTACTTTCTTTTGGACTTGCTTAAGGATATATAAAGCTCTCACTAAGAACTGAAGTTTTTCTCTTTTCTATTCACTTGGCTTTCTTTCCAATTGAATTTTGGGCCTTAAATTGCTTTAATTTTTGTTGAAGTGTACTAGCCATTGGAGTGGTCAAACTAGTTGGAGTGAAAATTTGCATGTTTGGAGTTGTTAGAAAAACTAGCCATTAAGCTGTTCTTGTAGAGGAGTTGACTCGGCTGGCTCACGGGTTGACTCATGTAACAAGTAGTTTTGGCAGCCCTCTATTTTTGGCTTGTAGCTTTTCAGGGTCGACTCGTGAATGTCTGGGATCGACTCTACTGCAAATTCTTCTAAAACACTTCAAATGCTTCTCCATGCTTCTTTAACCTTTCAAATTTATTAAGCTCCCTATAAAAGAATAACTACTTTAAGAACACAAAATCATTAGTATCATATGATACTCAAATATTTTGTAGTCATCAAAATCAATCCATTAGGTCAACACATAAATTGTTAATAAAACATATTTTCTTTCATCTTAGTTCAACTATCTGATTTGACTTGATGAATTGGCTAGAGTTCTCTAAATCATATGACTTTTTGGTGTATAAGCAGTTTAGAGATAGTAAATCATAGACTTGGATTAGCAATATGGGACCCTCATCATCAAATTCAAAAAAGTATAACTCTAAAGAATTACTGTAGGCTAACTTGATCGAAACCCATATACACCTTCATACATACATATATGTATATGCATATAGTTGGTTGGATGAAGTAGAGAGGTCCATTTGGAATATTTTGATGCATTCTTCATGATTTAAAGAAAAATTTTTGTAGAACAACAATAAAGCCTATATTTTCTAGCTTGCTTGCACAATAAAGAAATAGGAAAACAAGGATTGTAGAAGCAATAAGAATATTTGGATGGATACATGGTTAAATTAGAAATTATATATTGAGGAGCTATAGGACTGGTGCAATTTAAGATAAAAACAATGGAGAGTTTATTGAGATGGTATGGGTATGTACGACAAAGATTTAATGTGTCTTTAGCATGGAGAATTACTTTAATTTGTTTGTGCAAGATGCTAGAAAATGAAGAGAAGGCTCAAGGTGACATGGATGGAGGTTGTTTATTTGGATTCATGGATATTCACCCTTCTGCCTTTTCTATATGAATATTTTACAAGTCGTTCTAAATATTGAATTTTGCTGTGTTATGTGTTTATAATTTTTGATGAAATTCTCTATGCTTGTGATTTCCCCACTTCCTAAAGTTATGTTAGTTATTACAAAGTCTTGACTCTTCAAAATAAACCCAATTCGGAACTGTGGCTATCCTTGCTTGATAGCAACATGTTGTAAAGAAGGTTGTTCATAAGATTAATGAAATGGTAGTAAACTGATATGAAATGATGTGGTGCAAGCTTTCACAACCTCAAAGCATTTCTGATGTTCTGAAAGCAAATTCCTTGTGTGATGTACTGTTTGTTAAAATTAACATGGTCATATGCATTACCTAGTAATACTTTTAATTCTTGAGAACATCAGACCGCAATTTGGAATTAGATTACATGTACTTTTCCTACTTTTCACTGTATTGCTCCTTGTGTAAATCTTGCTGTCTTGTAATGCTATTTGGTACAAATTTTCTGTGGTTTTGTAAGTTGTGCCATGTAACTGGAGGAGATGCTAACATGTGAAAGTCTTTGAAATCAGATTTATTCAAGGGTGCCTCTTCCCGGACCAGAATTCATAGAGAAATACAAAATGTACTTGGCAAATTTTGGGTATGATTCTAGCAAGATCAAAGATACTCCACAGGACTGTGAGGTGATGTCCTCTAGTCAGCTAGCTCTCATGATGTCAATGTCAGGAATGAAGGAGGCTCTTACAAACCAGTTTCCTGATCTAGAATTAAAGGCACCTGTCGAGCTGAACCCATTTATAAGCATTTTTGACACCTTGAAAAAGCTTCTTGAACTCTACTTCAAGTAGCTCCAAAATATTGACCAATATTTTCGTATGTATTTGAGTGATTATACTGTAAGTATATTCTTCTAATTGATGCTTTGTTGTAGTGCCAAGTGATCATTGGAATCTTGTAATGCAATTTGTTTTTGATGTTCTTTCTGTTGGGGTGCTTGATTTTCCACGATGATTATTTTAAGTTCCTTCTGGAGTT
Organism: Areca catechu; assembly: GCA_021397845.1. Classification (NCBI taxonomy): domain Eukaryota; kingdom Viridiplantae; phylum Streptophyta; class Magnoliopsida; order Arecales; family Arecaceae; genus Areca; species Areca catechu. The sequence continues at coordinate 61,533,960 of CM038050.1, forward strand.
TGCTAAAGATTTTTCAGTGATAAAAGCAGGTAATTTTGGAATTCACGGGCTTCTGTGATAATGCATGTATATTTCACTTTATACAGAGTTCCAGACATTCTATCCAATATGGAGATGGTTTACATTGGACAAATCACTGTTTGGATCATATAGTGTAAGTGAAATATACACTATAATAAGTCAATAAGTCACATGGCAGCAGCCCCTACTATAATATAGCGTAAGTTTTATATGTTATATTTAGTCTATTTTAAGTTATAAATTGGGCATGTTTATTTAGTGCAGATATCAAGGTCTAAGTTTGATACTTCCATGCATTAGTATTATTCTAGATGCTACATTTTTTTAAAAAAAATTATCGATACTTGTTCACTTTATTTGCAACTACATTTAAATGCTATTTTCCACCAAAAAGAATTTTAAATGAGTTTAAAAGGATCTAATATCCATTACTAGACCAGGCTTTCAAAATCTATTGCTGCATGTCCGCTTTTCTCTAGTTTCCCTGCATATGTGGTCTAAAGGCTTTATATTCTTAATGTGCTTATGACCTTCTTAATATCAAATTATATCTCCAAAAATGTCTTATATCATGAGATTTCAGTATGTTCCTTTGACTTCAAATTCTTCCCATATTTTCTGATGCATTGCCAACACTATTAAGATCTGCATGAAATAAAAAGGATCAGTTCATTTTGCTTCCTTGGTGTTTTAAACTATTAAGGTCTCATCAATTTGCAAATCTGTTTTGCCCAAAGAATTGCATGTTGAAATTGGTCCTATATACTGTAATTAATAATGAATGTAAAGACTACATTTATCGTATATTTCTATCTTAAGGTTCTTAACCAATCGAAAACATGAAGCATTGCATATTCTAGCTTCGGGAATCATATACTTATAATTCTCTCTTTAGGTTGACTATGCATGTAATTCGTGTCTTAGAAACTGTTCGTCTTTAGCTCTTCATCTTAGTGCTTTAAATCCAAAAATGGGTTCCTTGTGAAAGCTGTGACATTTGATAGTGGTTTCTATTGACCCTTGAGGTTGTTCTGATGCACTCAGTCTTTCATTGTCAATCTAGCTTTATACCTGATTTATTTCAACTTTGTCTATGAATTTTATTCAGCTTTGCCCTATGCTTTATTATATTGCTTATGATTAACTGTTCAAAAATTAATTTTGTGGTTGTATTTCTATTTTCTCACATTGTATAGGACCGTGCCTCTGGTTCAATTACTTGTTATCTTGTGGAAACGTGTTAAGACACCTCATTTTTTGATGGATGCAATTGTAGTATCAGGAAATGTGATCAGTTGAGGTCAAGTCTTGACCATTGATTTTTGTTGAGTGAATAAACACACCAAATTTGCAAATAGTAAATAAGAAAAAAAAACCTTTTCAATTATTGGATATTGTCATCAATAAATTGATCTTTTTCTGAAGTTTTACAATGTTTAGAAAGTGAGTCTCAATGAATTATTGCTAGAGCTAAAAGATATTGTCATATATCTAAAACTAGGAACTATGAATACCTTCTCTTAGGAAAGTGCAACAATGCTAATCCAAAAATGGTCTGATGCCTTCATGAAACAGGCTAAACCTCCTGTCAATAAAATAAGGCCATGTGAATTTGCTTGAATCTCCCAATTTACCCCTCCAAATGAGTCTTCTAAATAAAACATAGTTCCTACAAATGTGCCATAACACTAGGAAAAATGTGGCAGCCAATCAACTGATTAATTAGATAGATCTTCTCTAGGTTAGGTATAATTAGACTTGATGTGGCAGTTGTTTCAAATTGAGGATAAAGTGATGAAGAGCCATTTGAAATGGTAGTATGGAGGCGCAACAAAGACCAAGTGATATCTATCCATTTGGTAAGTAGAGGTGTTCAGAAGGCTGAAGGTTCAATGCATGGGGAATTGCAAAGACATTTTTGGAACAACTTGCATAATTATCTTGATAGTATTGGCATATTTTACTAGGAATTAATTTCTACAAAAGATACTATTGTGAACAAATCTTCACTCCTGGAACTTCGGTGGTGTCAAATGGTCCCACGGCCTTCTCCAGTAGGGTGTGCTCTTGGTGATCTGCTTTTTCTACAAGGAAAGTCTCTTGATCGGTGGTTTTGGCAGGGGATTCTCCGATGTTCAAGTTAGTGAAGGATTTGGACAATGGCGGAGTCAAAAGAAATGGTGAGAATGTGCAAGAACGATTGTGGACGACAAAAGCATTATCTATCAGGAGTCCCCTCATATTTATTTATAATTACTCGGGATAAGTGAATTATGTTGGAAGATAATCTCCTTTGGTTGAACATAACCTCTTCCAGTAAGATACAATATTTTGTTAAGATTTTAACATCTTTTGGTTAGAGTAACACTTCTTGTCATGACAACTGTCTCATCTGTGCCTCTTGTTCAAGCATCGTGGACTCCCAGCATTAGTGCACCTTGCTTGTTGTTGACTGTAGTAGCCTTGATATTATATCCCGACGTGCCTAACTAAGTCTGCTTTGGCAGTTAGTTGGGTCCAAGTAGTTACTTGGTGAGTGCACTGGAGGGATATCATGTCAATCAGGCTTATAGTCATTTGTAGTATTTAGAATTTGGATGCCATGATTGCTTTGTATGGTCGCTGACTTAGTTGTCATCTACTTAGTCGGTCACCTAGCTATTCTTCGAGGCCGGATAAATAGTTGCTATAATAGTTGCCTCCCACTCTTTAGTCCAAAATACCATCGAGTAACTTTTTTGGTTTTTATCATTCTGGGTGAAGGGGTAGTCACTTCTTTAGCCTCAATAGTTGAGCAGCAGATCTTTTTGTTTCTCAGTCATTCATTGGCTCTTTAAAAATCATCGCCTGCTATCTTGTCATCTCGATCATGGTTGAAAAGAAAAAAGTATTGGTGCAGCATTCGAAAGAACTATGCATTAACTCCTTAAATAGTTGGTGATTTGATCATTTTTTCTTGGTCAGTCAGGTTGTACCATGTGGCCTGATAGCTGCAATCTTTAAATGGTTTGTGCAAATCTCGGCATGGAGAATTAATTGGCTAGTAGCAATTTTGAAGCGGCATGATGTTGCTCGGCTTGGATTACACCACGTGTCATGATTTGGTGGTTTCAGTCAAATTCTAGTTTTAACCTTAGCTATTCAAGTCAGGTATAAAGGAGGTCCCTTATCATTGTTACAAGGATTCTAGCTTGCAAAGAGAGAGAGAGAGAGCAAAAGGAAGGAGAGAATCTTTGCTTGGGCTTCCTGAAGATTGACTGTTCCTAGGTTGGTCTTGTTACTTGCCAAGTTGGTCTTGTTACTTCCTTGCCTTCTTCGTTATTCTTTCTATTAGGAAATGTATCATAATATCAAACTCTTGTAGATGGTTAATTTTGTATATAAATTATTATAAGTAAATTTTTTTTGATAGTTCATCACATTGTATCTTCCTATAATGAGCTTTTGTATGATGGAATCCTTAGAACTACATCTTATACAATAAAGAGAGGATTTATCATGTAGTTCTTAAAACTATTCACGATCAAATGATATATTGTTATAGGATTATGATGTATCAAGTATAGGTTGTTGTGTGCCATATGGGTTGGTTGTCCTCTTAACCAAGGAGTTTGGAGATACTGGTATGTGGTGTGGATACCAGGACCAGAAAATATCGACAGGTTGAATCCACATCCCTGTTGATCACCTGTGAATAAAGCCCTGGACCCAATTCCTTTTACCATATAAATATTTTATTTTATTTTCTATTATTTTGGGTTAGTTAGGGTTAGCTTTTTTTACCAACTGTAATTAGGGTTTTGTTATTTAGCCTTTTTGACTAAACCCTTTTTACCACATTGTTCAAAACCCAATTTATAAGTTGTGTCAAACCTTGGTTACCAATCTATTCTTTTTGTTACATAAGGTTAAGCCTTTTGATCAATTGATCAATTGGGCTTTAGTTATTTGGTTTGAGTCCTGTAAAAATTAGTTATTGAGTTCTGTATTACAAGGGGAACCCAATTGACGACCCATGTGCATCCAATTGAAGACCCATGTGTATCCAATTGAAGACCAATGTGCTAGCCTAAGACAAGCCATGTGCTAGCCCAAGACAACCCATGTGCTAGTCCAAGACAAGCCATGTGCTAGGCCAAGTCAATTTATTTTTGGCACCATCTTTGCTAGATTTTTGGACATCACTGCTACATCACCAGGGGACATCAGCACATGTCATGTTTGGACATGGCATACCACTTCATTTTGGGATAAGAATACACTCCATATCACACTTCTTTAGCCGGCCCATGTGAGAAGGATTTAGCGCCAACATGAGAAATATTTGGTGCCTCCTTTTTAAGATGAGTAAGTGTGAAGGACTCCTCTTAATTGGTGCCTTTCATCTCAAATATTTCATGCCAAAAGCATAGAAATCGACCAAGCAATTTCAAAGGAGTTTCAAAATATTTGCTCATCCAAGTGGAGAAGGTTGGAAGGTTTTCTTACTTCAAGAGTTTTGATAAAATAAGGTTGAAAGCTGCTTAAGTTCTTAGGACTCAAGAGTCTCACCAAAACTCTTTAGTCTTCTTCAATCCAAACTGAAGAGTCTACTCACATACAGAAGTCTAGATCAGCCCAACAAGCAAGAGTTCAAGATGCCCAGAAGTAGGACTCTAGGAGTTGTATTCCAAGGGAGCACAAGTCTAGTCTTTGTCCCTTACAACACTGGTTATGAATCTATAAATACCCCATTAACCCCCCTTATAATTAATTATTCATTCATCAATAAAGAAATTCTGCCAAATTTTTCTTCTTTTGCTGTGTGCATCGCGGGGTGTGAGGCCCTTTTTTTTTTGTTCTTCGGAACATCGCGGGGTGCGAGGCCCTACTTATCCAGCCAACAAGAAGATCCATCTACTACCTCTAACCCTTCTCTTTTTTTTTCCTTTCCCTTACTGCTTCTAACCCAAGATTCCTTTGCTGAGTGTTTTGCAGGTGACCAAGAATCTAGATCTGGTGTTCTTGCCTCGGAACCAGCATTGCATGAAAGATCAGAGCCTGGAAATGAAATCTTGAAACCTTGTCGCTACGATCTTGAGAGTCCTACTAGACCTACATCGAGAGAGCGATCTTCGTTGGTACAACTGAGCTTATTCCCTTCTTGTTATTTTCTGAATTATTGAAAATAAATCCTAGTTTTGGTGGTTTCTCAACCACCAAGTCTTGCTTTTTAATTGCTTTATAGGTTTACTTGTGTGAATAATTGACTTGATTAGTTTCCTTTACTGTCTCCTTTGAGTCTAATCACATGATTTAACCAACTAAAAATCAACTCTAAGTCCAACTTGATCAAATTGATCAAAAAGGCATAACCTCATGCAACAAAAAGAATAAATTTGGTTAACAAGGTTTGTCCCAATAGGGTTTGACACAACTGATAAATGGAATTTTTATACAAACCCTAATTGGTAAAAAGGGCTATACCCAACTAAACCTATATAACAAAATTTAAAATAAAATATTTATAGTTGGTAAAAGGGATTGGGTTCAGGACTTTATTCACAGGTGATCCACAGGGATGTGAGTTTAACCTGTCGATATTTTCTGGCCCTGGTATCTATACCAGTATGCCATGACATGTATGAGACTAGACATGGCATTTCATTAGAGGTAGTGAGCATATACTAGTCTAACCTAGGTGAGGCCCATTGGAAGGTTATAAAGACAATCCTTAAATATTTGAGAAATACTAAAGACCAATTGCTAGTTTATTGAGAACTTGACTTAAAACTTATGGGGTACATTGACTTTAGTTTTCAGTCAGATAGGGATGATAGCAAAAATAAGTCAGGTTTTATTTTTACCCTGAATAGTGGAGCAATTTGCTGAAAAAGTTTCAGGTAGCTTACCATGGTAGACTCGGTTTGCGAGGTGAAGTATATTGCGGCATCCAGTGGTGCAAAGGAAGTTTTGTGGTTGTAGAAGTTCCTTAGCGAGCTTAAAGTGGCACCCTTCCTTGATGGTCCAGTTACCTTGTATTGTGATAGCACTAGAGCCATAGCTCAAGCTAAAGAGTTGAAGTCCTATCAGTGCACTAAGCATATTCTACGTCACTATTACCTTGTATGGGAGATTGTGGAACAAGATGATAGCTACCTTCAGAAGATCGATGGAATGGAGAACCTGATCGACCCATTTACTAAAGCTCTCGAAATAAAAGAATTTGATAATCATAAATGAAAGATAGGTATTAGATACAGTTTCGACTGGCTTTAGTCCAAGTGAAAGTTATTGGAAAATGTGTTCTAATATCAATTATTTAACTTGTAGATGGTTGATTTTATATATGAATTATTGTCAATAAAAGTTATTTTGGTAGTTCATCATATTGCATCTTCCTGTAATGAACTCTTTTATGATGGAGTTCTTAGAACTGCATTATTACACGATAAAGAGAGGATTTATCATATGGTTCTTAAACTTATTTGGGACCAAATGATATATTATAGGACAATAATATATCGAGTATAGGTCATTATGTATCATATGGATTGATTGTCTTCTTAACCAACGAGTATGGAGACACTAGTATGGCATATAGGTGAAGTATAGGATATTTCACTGAATGTGACCCACCAGTCACTATACTTTGGTGCTAGACTACTTGGATTTCTAATCCAACGATGAAAGGTTTTTAGGTGCAATCAAGTATTTATGGAGTTAGTGTGTGAGTCAAGATGAGATTGACCTCTCTAAATGTTAAAGTGAATGTCTCATTATATTTTCAATTCAGCAAAACCTTGGCTAAAGTAGTTCTTATGAGGAGTCACAGGACTTGTAAGGTTAAGACACTTTGTGGATGAACTGTTTAAGGGTTGGCAGTTAAATCCTAAATTCATCCTGAGCATTAAGGGTCTAAGGGATAAATTATATGATAACCATATGCTAGAGGTTCCCGATTATTGCTTTGCAACTATTGACCTATCCGGACATCGGGTATCATTGCTAAATGGTAATTTTGATTGATACAGGAAGTATTCCTTTGCTACTGACTTAGTGTTTGAACCTATAGGGTCACACACAATAGGAGTTTCTACCTGATCTAATTGCTGATCAACGATTGTGAATCATTCCTGGACCAATTATCAATATGATTAATGATTGTCCTTGAGTCAACACTTTAGTGAGTCGACACTTGGGTGAGCCAACTCTTGAGATTTTTTCAAGTGTCGATTTATTTGTGTTGCAAATGTTATGACAAGTTTATTCACTAAAGGTTAGCAAATTATAAAAGAATAAATTAGCAATTAGATTGTTGGTTAGCTCAATTTGATTGAGTTATGAGATTTGGATCAAAATCTAATGGATTTGGTTTGAGCTCAAGTTGACTCCAATTAGATTGGATCACACTCATGCACCCTAGCCCTATTTGAATTTGAATTATGAATTCAAATTTAAATTGGTTCTTTAGTTTAAATTCAAACTTAAATTTTGAATTTAACTTTGAATTTGAACTTAAATTTTGAATTAATTCAAGTTGTTGACACCACTTTCCCCTTATCTCTCCCTGACCTCCTAACTTCCCTATCCATGCTTACCTCCTAACCTCCCTTGGGTGCCTATTCATAATGGGGTTCATGGTGGGCATAGGAGGGGGCTAAGGCTGGATGAAAAAATGTTTTCCACCTAAGGAAAAAAGGGGTTTGGGATGAAAGAGAAAATGATCTTGGGTAAGAGCTACTTAGTGTTTTTACTAGGTTTGGAAAGTGAGGAAGATTAGAGAGTTTAGTTTATTCCACCACTTTTTCCACATTTTCATTCCTTCCTAGAGTTCTTATCTCCTGGAGTGACCCAAAATCTTGAAGAAGAAAAGATCAGGCTTTGAGGTCTCAAAGAGGAAATAGCACTCCAAAGAGACTGGTCAGGACAATACTCATATGTGGATCATATGTAGAGGCCAGACATTCTATATGGCTTGTAGAATCTTCATTTCACAACCTTTCTACTGCGATGACTATCAACCCTTTGCAAAGGTAAAGTATTACATAGCTATGATCTATGCAAGATGGTTTGTATCATTTAATATTTTCAGCTTTGTTATTATATGCATCATTATCACGTCATGATCCTGTTTATGTAGGCTATTTATAAATATGACCTAATGCATGTGTAGATTAATTAGATTAATCTAGTTGTTTCCATTGCTTATTAGTTTCAAAAAATTTGATAATGCATGCATAAAATAGGCTAAGTTTTCTAACATTAGAATCAACTACTTGATCCCTATTTTCCATGAAGAACACTTCTACTACATCTCCTATAAGCATGCCTAAGACCTTTTAGGAGGATGGGAGACTCTATTAGACTTACAAGGTGGTGGAGGTGGAGCTACACTAACTGGCTTAGCTAGAATAGGTTCTATAGTCCGCTGCTCAACAAAAACCTTCTTTTTGAGCTCAATTTGCCTCCCCCTGCCACCATCTTGGATAATATTTTTTCAAGAATATAGCATTTTGGTTCACAATCACATGTGATCCTCTAGGTAGTAAAAATAATATCATAATGACTCTTTAGGATACCCAACAAAGTAGGCTCTATTAGACCTAGCCTCTAACTTATCTGCCTATTGCCTTTTAACATGGGCTAGACATCCCCAAATCCTGATGTGACTAAGACTTGTTTTTTATCGTGCTATATCTCATATGGTATGGTAGAAATGAATTTAGAAGGAACCATATTCAATATATAAATGGCAAAAAGTAAGGCTATTGGAAAAAGTATCCTAAAACCAATTATTTGATTGTAGATAGTTAAGCTATCTTGTAAATATATATGAATTATTAATAAAATAAATATTATTTTTGGTAGTTCAATACTATTTATCATCTTTCTATGAACTATAATATGTTGAAATCTTTAGAACTACATTGATTTGATAAAGAATGATTTATCGAGTAGTTCGTAAATCAGTTTGTGATCAAATGATACGTTGTTACCTAGGATGACAATATTTATCAAGAATAGATCATTATGTGCCATATAGGTTGGTTGTCCTCTTAACTAAGGAGTGTGGAGACACTAGTATAGCATGCAGGTGAGTGTAAGAATATATCTCATTAAACAGTGACCAACTTTATGGAGTACTCTACTGTTAAGAGTATCTCGCAGAAAGAGTATGGGTATAGTGTCCTTTTGACCTAAGACTATCATTGTGACTTGGTAAGCAACTCACTATACTTTGGTACCAAACTACCTGGATTTTTAATAATTTACGTTATACAAATATTATAAATAAATAAATTATTAATTATTAATTAATTTTTGAAGGATTGATTAGCAATTGGATTGCTAATTGGTTTAATTTGATAAAATGACAAGGTTTAGGTCAAGTCCAATTGAATTGGATTCATTTGGGTTTAGGCCTAAACTCTTCCCTTGCACCACAACCTTCCTCATACCAAATGATTTTTTGTGTGATGAATCTCCATGCCATTTTGTGATTAGCACCCTCCCTCTTATCCATTCTAATTAGGATTAAGGTTATTTGAATTTAAAAGGAGTTTTAAGATTAAATAAGTTAGAGTTTGAATGGATCTAAACTCTAGACCTTATCTTTATCTAGATAGGACTCCTAACCTATCCCGCTTCTCTCCTTCTCCATGCTAATTTTAAATGAATTTTTTTTTTGATATTATGTGAAAATATGATAGGATTACCATGAAGAAAAAAATAGAGGAGGCCACCAAAAATAATGAGAGAGATTGGCATGGAAAAGGGTTTGGCATGAGAGTTCTTTTCCTTGGCACTAGGGAGAAGAGAAAAAGAGAAAAACAAAGAAAAATAAGAAAAAAATATTTTGGATTTTTTCTTTTCTTCCATAATCTGATCTTCCTCATCCTACATTTTCTCATCTTCTTGGAAAATTTGGAAAACAAAAGTTTTCAGATCAGCCATCCATAGCCTTCACACAGAACTAGCACTCTAGGGAAGGTGATCCCTTGGGACTTCATGTGGACTACTTGTAATGGCCAGACATCTTGTGCAGCTGTGAGATGACATCTTGTATATCTACCATGCAATATCAGTAGCAACGTTCATCGACCCATGACCAGGTATGGGATCCGATCCCATATATGCTTGTATATTAGATCTATGTCATGCATTGATCTCATCGAAGCATGCTAATTTTATTTTCAGCATCTTTGTTCAATTTATATCTTGTCTTGATCCTCTAGGATAGGTTTTTAAAAATATTCTAATGTATGATTTAGTAATTAAAATTATTTTAATCAATTTTTACTTTTATTATATTTTTAAAAAACCATGCATGAAACCCTACCCTGGTTTTCTAATAGTAATATTAGAGCCCCAAGTTCTTGGCATGATTTGATCAGATATAGATTTGAATCTTGATTCAAGTAACTGCTTCGAATTGGGTTGATCTCCATGACCATCCGATCATAGGAGAAAAGTAGGATTTAAAGGCCCTCTCTTTCCATTCCATGGAATCTCCTATGGCATGTAAAGGTGTTGCTTGTGGTTATATTTTATGAATAAGTGAAGTAAAAGGATAATTTTATTAAAATTATTTTGATAATTTATATTCAAATTCTAATAGTTTAATCTTGATTATTTTATTGCTATTGATTTGAAATTAAGTTATTTACATCAGATTTTATGTTTATAATATAAATTATAAATTTAATTTCAGTAATTGTACTAAAGTATGCAGTCTAGATCTAAAATTATTTTATTTGTATGGATGCATATAAAAATATTTAGATTTGATTTTATCAAAATAAATATTCATTAATTGCTAGAAATAAGAGTTGATTAGTTCTAGAATTATGAATTAATGATCAAAAATCAATCCATAAAACTTGGATTTTTGGGTTAGCTCGAATTAGGTTAAATAATTGGGTTAGACCTAGGATTAGAATTTGATTAATATGGACCTTAGAGAAATTGATTTAAATTAACCAAAGTTAATTAGGATTAGGTCAAAGAGTCTTTAAATCAATTCTATAGAGATAGGTTGATCAAGTCCCCATTATCAAATGGACCTAAATTTAGCTCAGTGGTCAGACCCGAGTCACTAGGCTAATCTAATCGAAATCAATGAACTAATTGGTATCTATGGTAAGTTTGGTATTTGATCATGGTCATTAATTAGGGCTACCTCTTACCTGGCTAACTATGTTGGTATCTAAGAAAAGAGATTAATGGTGGAACCCTCCCATTGATCTCACTTACCTAGCCAATTGGTCAATTGGATTTTAATTAGATAGCTCATCGATTCGAGCAAACCCATGCTAGTAAGGAAGATCAGTTTGACTGATCTTGATGCCCTTGGACTAATGTGATATGACCCTTATCACTAACTTGATGAAGTCAATGGGAAGATTGTTGATTGGTCCATATCTTCTTCTCTTTTCTCTACTTAATCTAATTAAATTCTTTAAAATTATTAGGTCCCTTAAATGATAAAATTATGGAGATAATTAAGTCATAGCCTCCCATTAAGAGAGTGGTAATGAGTTCAATAGTTAAAAGATCATTGGAGGTTCAAAGACCTGGTGCTTATCTAACTATTGGAATTATTATTCATATTATGATGACTTAGTCATTTCTTTTTAAATGATGTTCAGATGGGTCGGCCAAAATTAGTCTTGGCCATCATTGGCTAGAAGCACTTAGTCCTGTCATGTTAATGGTTAGACCTAACTAGGGCTTCCAATGATGGCCCAAAGGCTTACAGATTAATTCCTGGGATAAAATTATTACCAAAAACTTTATAGAAATAATTAGTTAAGAACCTACATTTGGATGTATATGGATGAGCTAGCTAAAGTCAGGTTCATGTGCAGTCTATTAGATTCTAGTACATGCTAAAAAATTGGTGCAATTCCTCGAATTGGAGGTAGAGGTTACCAATTTGATCAAAATAGTGGAAAAATCTTTAGACTAAAGTCCAAGTCTTTAGGATTAAATGATTCATATATTAATTAGGTTTGTTCTCTTTTCAGATTAATATGCTCACCACTTTATCACTCCATTCATTATTAGACAAAGAAAAACCAATAGGACCTAATTTCAATAGTTGGTATCAAAAGCTAAAAATAGTCCTAGAGCACGAACGGATCTTGTATGTGCTGATAGATCGGACACCTGTGAGCCTACTCAAAATGTTCATGGTGTAGCTCGAGACACTTATTAGAGGTGGCTCAGTGACCGAACCATGGTCCGTTGCATTACATGGGCATTTATGAATGATGAACTAAATCACAAATTTGAGGATGCTCAACCTGAGGACATGCTTCAAGTGTTAAAAAAATCTTTCGACACTCTCAATGATATTGAAAGGTACGAAATATCTTGTAACATTTTCAACACTAGGATGAGGGAAGGGGTGTTAGTCACTGATCATGTATTGTACATGATTGAACTGATTGAGCTCCTGAGAAAACTTGGATTTCCCCTACATGAACAGCTGGGGAAGGATGCGATGCTCAATTCTTTAATGAAGTCCTACATTGACTTCCTTAATAATTATAAAATGACTAGGCCTATAGTCAACTACCATGGTCTATTGGGGTTACTACAGACCCATAAAAATGATTATCAGCTCCATAAGGGATTGGTGAATGTAGTGGGATGTTTAATAGTGCATCATCCCTTTAAAAAAGGGAAGAAGAAAAATAATAAAAAGGTGCATAGTGCTCCCATGACTTAGCTAGGTTAGATCAAGAAGTTCAAATATGACCAGACTCAAGTTGAATGCTTTGACTGTAAGAAGTAGGACACTACAAGAGGAATTATCTTTTTATATTGCCTTGTTGGACACGAATAAGCCAAGAAAGAAGAAGAACCAACAAGAAAGTGCTAGACAAGGTACTTATATGATAACACCTTGTAATTTTTCTATTTATGATACTGCTACCTAGGTATTAGATACTAGAAGCCCTATTAATATTTGCAATTAATTGCAGGGACTTTAGGTCAGTAGAAGATTTGAAGATAACGAGAAATTCCTGAATATTGGGGATGAAAGATTTGTTCTAGTTCTAGCTTTAGAAATAGTCAAGCTTGTTATTGATACTAGCATTATTATCTTAGGTGATTGTGACTATTATCCTAGATTTTTTATAAATATAATCTCTATAGGCCTTTTGATAAAAAACGGTTATCATTTATTAATAAAAATTGGTTATTGTGATATCATTATGAATGGTGTTACTGTAATGTATGGATAACTAAAGAATGACATTTATGTTTTTTCACAGTATACAAATGTAATGTACACATCTAACAAACATCCTAGAATAGAAAATGTTTGATATCTACCTTTAGCATTCTAAGCTAGGTCATATCAACAAGAATAAGATGAACAGGTTATTTAAAGAGGGAATCCACAAGGTTAATAATTTTGAATAATTGCCAACCTACAAATCCCGTCTTCTTGGAAAGATGACAAAGTTACCTTTTGGTAGAAATAGTAAAAGAGCCACTAAGGTTTTGAGTCTAATACATAGTGATGTATGTAGACCCATGAACACTTCAGTCATAGGAAGATATCACTACTTCATCACATTTACTGATGACTTATTGAGATATGGGTACATCTATTTAATGAGATGTAAGTCTGAGTTGTTTAAAATATTCAAATAATTACATAATAAAGTTAAAAAATAAACTAGCAAGTATATTAAAACCCTTTGATCTGATCGAGGAGATGAATATCTTACCAATAAGTTTAAGACATGGTTGGAAGAGAATGGGATTCTCTCAAAATGGATGTCTACCAGGACACCTCAACATAATGGAGTATCTAAAAGGAGGAATCAAACCTGGTTAGACATGGTTCGGTCCATGATGGTGTTTGCAAGTATGCCTATCTCCTTCTAGGGAATGCACTAGAGGTGGTTTGTTACATTCTAAATAAAGTCCATAGCAAGTTCGTAGACAAAATGCCATATGAGATATGACAAGGTGTAAGCTAGTACTCTTACACCTTAGGATCTGAGGATATCTAGCTTATGTCAAATGTTTGAAAATAGATAAGCTTGGGCTTTGGTTTGTTTGGTGTACATTTATAAAATGCTTGAAGGAAACTTAAGATTATTTCTTCTATCATACTGATGAATACAAAGTGTTTGTTAATAATAAGGTAGTCTTTTTGGAAAGAGAGTTCCTCGAAAAAGGAACTATAGTCTCTAAGATTGAACTTGAAGAAATTCAACGAGAAAAAGAATCGACACAATTAATTGAACCAATTCAACCATATTTGATTAGATCAAACCTAGAGCCCATTATAAATATAACCTTATGGTGATCCAATAGAGTACCACATCACCTGAACAGATACTATGGTTTCTTGGTTCGGGATAAAGATCCTATTGATCTTGATGAAAACAACGAGAATCTGATCACCTATATAAATGTGATGTAGAGTTCTGACTCTGAGAAATGGCTTGAAGCTATGAAATTCGAAATAGAGTCTATAAAAATCAACAATGTATAGATACTCATTGATCTACCTGAAGGGGTTAAACCTGTAGGGTGTAAATAGATTTTCAAAAGAAAAGAGGCACAGACAGGATGGTGGAGACCTATAATGCCTGTCTGGTTACTAAGAGATATCGTCAACATTATAATATTGACTTTGATGAGATGTTTTTACCTATGGCAGTGCTAAACTCTATTCAAATTATGCTTGTGATAATAGTGCATCTTGATTTTAAGATCTGGCAAATGAAAGTCAAAACTACTTTCCTAAATGGAGAGTTGGAAGAAGAGGTGTATATGATACAACCTGAAGGATTCATATCCATAGATGAATCAAAGGTGTGCAAGCTTTAGAGATCTATTTATGGATTGAAGCAAGCATCTCGGAGTTGGAACATGTATTTGATAAGCTAATCAAAACATATGGCTTCGTTAAGAATGGAAAAGAGCCCTACATATACAAATAGGCTAATGGTTCAGTAATTATATTTCTTGTTTTGTATGTGGATGATATTCTCTTAATAGTGAATGATATTCCTGTAATACAGAAAATAAAGATTTGGCTATCATCCCAATTCTCCATAAAGGACCTAGGAGAAGCGATCTACATCCTTGGGATGAAGATCTATAGGGATAGATCTAAAAGGTTGCTAGGGTTATTCCAGATGACATACATTGATACTATGTTGAAGCGGTTCAGCATAGTGAATTCCAAAAAAGGCTATCTTCTGATAGGCCATGGAATTTCTCTCTAAGAAGGATTATCCGATAACTCCTTAAGAGAGAGAGCATATGAGTATGATTCTATATACATTGGTAGTGGATCCATTATGTACACAACGATATGTACGTGACCAGATGTGGCATACTCACTAGGAGTAGTGAGTAGATACCAATCTGATCTAGGTAAGAACCATTGAATGGTTGTAAAAACTATCCTTAAGTATTTGAGAAATACTAAAGATCAATAATTGGTTTATAGAGATTCTGACTTGAAACTAGTTGGTTATACTAACTCCAGTTTTTAGTCAGATTGAGATGTAGCAAAAGTATGTTAGGTTATGTGTTTACCTTTAATGGAGGAGTTGTTTGCTAGAAAAGTTTCAAGCAGCACATTGTGGCTGATTTAGTATGCGAGATAGAGTACATTATAGCATCTGATGCTACAAAAAAAGCTGTATGGTTGCAAAAATTTATCATCAAGCTTGGAGTGGCACCCTCCATTCATGGTCCAGTTGTTCTGCATTATGATAGCACTGGAGCTATTGTTCAAGCGAGGAACCAAAGATACATCAGTGTACCAAGCACGTTCTACATATCTCCCACCTTGTCCGAGAGATTATAGAATGAGATGATGTCAACCTTTAGAAGATTGATGGAAAGGAGAACCTGGCCGACCCATTTACTAAAGCCTTAGGAATCAAAGAGTTCAGCGATCACAAGTGGAAGATGGGTATATGATACTATTTCATTAGTTTAGTCTAAGTGGGGAGTTGTTAGGAAAAGTATCCTAAAACCAATTATCTGGATTATAGGTGATTGACCTATCTTGTAAATGTATATAATTTATTAATAAAATAAATATTATTTTTGATAGCTCAATACTATTTGTCATCTTCTTGTGAACTCTAATGTGTTGAAGTCCTTATAACTACTATATTAATTAGATATAGAAGAATTTATCGAGTGGTTCTTAAATCGGTTCATGACCAAATGATACGTTCTTACCTAGGATGATAATGCTTACCAAGAATAGGCCATTGTGTGCCATATAGATTAGTTGTTCTCTTAACCAAATAGTGTGGAGACACTGGTATGGCATGCATCAGAGTATAGGAGTACATTTCATTGAACAGTGATAACTTTGTGGAGTACTCTACTATTAATAGTATCTCACAGAAAGGGTATGGATATAAGTATCCCTCCAACCTGAGATTATCATGGTGACTTGGCAAGCAACTCATTATACTTTGATGCTGAACTACCTAAATTTCTAATCTAGTGATAGAAGGTTTTTGGGTACAGTCAAGTACTTGTTAAGTCAGTGTTGAGTCAAAAGGGATTGACCACTCCAAGTTCCTAGAGTAAATGCTCGATAGTATTTCAATTTAGCAAAACCTAGGCCTGGATAATCTTTGTGAGGTGGCGCGGGCATCAGGATCAGAAAGAGGCTGCACCTAATTCAGAACTCTTTATGGATTGCTTAGTGTTGGGATATACCAGTTTAGGTGTAGACCCGCCACTGGTTCAACCGCTTGTACGCTTCTTCCAAAACCAGCCATACCGAACCGGTACATTTGGAAGAAGCTGAACGGTTAACAGACAAGACGAAGACATAACTACTAGCTTCAGTCGAAGAGTCAGTCTTCGGCTCTAACTAAAGATATGGCCAGCTGAAGATATGGACTTCCACCTCAGCCGAAGGTACAACCTTCGACCATAGTCGAAGACATGGTCTTTGGCTTTTACTGAAGACACGATCTTCGGCATCGGCCATAGGGGTCGTTTCGAAGATGTCTCAAGACGAAGATGCTTCAGGACAAATATACCCCTCTCAACCTTCCCAGAGAGAAGATCCTACTGGAGATAGAAAAAAAAACTATCTCCAAGAGCCACGTCCCATGAAGGCATCCTCTTTCATGAGGAATAGGAACAAATACTGCCGATTCCACCGGGACCATGGCCACGATACTGAAGAGTGCATCCAGTTGAGAGATGCAATAGAGGATCTCATCAAAAGAAGTTATCTGGGGAGGTATGTTGGTTGCCAAGGATCTTGATCGGAAGCTACAGTTCCCTAGAGGGCCCTAGAAGAGGCTGAATTGCCAAACTAGAGGCCCACCAACGGGAACGTGGGAATGCTGCATCGACCGACTAATTGGAGAAGAGCCGAAGATAATGCCATGAAGTGGATCAAAGATAACAATACCATACTCTTCTCTGATGATGACCTTGCGGGGGTCCAACTCCTGCATGACGATCCTGTTGTGATATCGATCGTTGTGGCCAATTATGATGTAAAACGAATCTTAGTCGATAATGGAAGCTCAGCTGACATCTTGCTCTATGATGCATTCTCTCGGATGTTCCTGCCTAAAAATAAATTGCAAAGATCCCCTATACCACTTATTGGTTTTGGAGGTAACCAGGTCGATGTCGAGGAAGAAATAGTACTACCTGTAACCCTCGGCATCGAACCCCAACATAAGACACTACCAATCAACTTCTCAGTAGTTCGAACCTCCTTGGCCTACAACATGATCCTAGGATGGCCTGTCCTGAACAAATTTCGGGCCATCGTGTCAACTTACCACCTTCTGGTATGTTTTCTTACCAGGAGTGGCATCGGAGAAGTCAAGGAAGATCAGAGAATGGCACGACAGTGCTTGATGATTCAAGACAAGCACTTCAACGATCCCGCAACTTGGGATTAATTAGATTCGAGAGACCCGACCATGGACTCTGGTGAACCTATGGAGAGAACCATCTCAGTGCCGTTAACTGAAGAAGACCCCACTAGGGTCGTGCAAATCGGGAGCATGCTCGATGAAAAAACTATAATGGAGCTGATCTGTTTCCTCAGAAACAATGCTGATGTCTTCGCTTGGTCGGCTTCGAACATGCCAGGAATCCCAGCCGAAGTGATTACTCATCGGTTGGAAGTCACTCCTAAATATAAGCTGGTCTGGCAGAAGAAAAGGAGTTTCTCCCATGAAAGACAAAAGGCGATAGACGAAGAAGTAAACAAACTCATCAAGGTGGGATTCATTCGGGAGGCACATTATCCTGAATGGTTGGCCAACGTGGTAATGGTGAAGAAGGCTAATGTCAAGTGGAGGATCTACATCGACTACACAGATATCAATAAAACTTGCCCAAAAGATAGCTTTCCCCTTCCAAAGATTGACCAACTAGTTGACGCCACTGCTGGGCACCAGCTATTAAGCTTCATGGATTCCTTCTCTAGATATACCCAGATTCGGATGGCTCCCCAAGATGAGGAAAAGATAGCCTTCATCACCAACAAAGCCCTTTATTGCTATAAAATGATACCATTTGGGCTCAAAAATGTCAGGGCGACATTCCAAAGATTGATCAACAAGGTATTCAAGGAGCAATTGGGGAGAGACATGGAGGCCTATGTTGACGATATGATCATCAAAAGCCTTCTTAGAAAAGATCACATCAAGGACCTTGAGTAGTCTTTCGATGCCCTTCGACGCCACCACATGAAGTTGAACCGGACAAAGTGTGCCTTTGGGGTGACTTCGGACAAGTTCTTGGGGTTCCTTGTTACTAAGTGAGGGATTGAGGTAAACCCTGAGAAAATCTAGGCCCTTAAAGATATGAGGCATCCATCTTGTAAGAAGGAGATACAACAGCTGACAGGGAGGATCGCTTCCTTAAGTAGATTCATCTCCCGGTGCTGAGAAATGCCTCCCTTTCTTCAAAGTACTTCGATAATCTCGAGGCTTCGAATGGACCGAAGATTATCGCGTTGCTTTTGAAGAATTGAAGAAGTACCTGGAGACCCCACCTTTGCTCTCTAAACCTCAAGAGGGGGAAGTACTCTACCTATACCTTTTCGCTTCGGACGAAGCAGTCAGTTCGGTCCTCATCCAAAGAGAAGAAGACGGCTCCCACAAGCCGATCTACTACATCAATAAAGTTCTGCATGATGCTGAAATAAGATATTCAAAAATGTAGAAGCTGATTTACTCTTTAATAATTGCATCAAAGTGACTACGGCCTTACTTCCAAGCCCATGCCATCGTGGTGCTGACTGACCAGCCCCTTAAGGCCATTCTCCGATACCCTGATACTTCGAGAAGAATAGCCAAATGGGCTATGAAGTTAAGTGAGTTTGACATCAGTTTTTAGCCCCGATCGGCTATGAAAGCCTAGGTGCTGTCTGACTTCCTGGTAGAGTGCACATGGAAGTCCGAAGATGAAGTGTGTCTTCCCAAAGAAGAAGGAGACACTCTGAAGGATGCGGAGTATGTTTGGGTACTCCATGTAGATGGAGCCTCCAACTCTGTTGGATGTGGAGCATGCCTCATACTGGCTAAACCAGATGGGCACATAGTGGAGTACGCACTCCGATTTTCTTTCTGCACTTTGAACAACCAGGCTGAATATGAAGCCCTATTGGTAGGACTCTGAATTGCCAAGAGCATAGGGGTTCAGAGACTCCATGTCTTTTTGGACTCCCAGCTAGTGGTGAATCAGGTCAAGGGCGAGTTTGAAGCTAGGGATCCTACGATGATCCAATACCTGGAGAAGGTACAAGCCTTATCCTCTTAATTAGAGTTCTTTGAAATCATCCATGTTCCTTGATCGGAGAACTCTCGGGCCGATGAACTATCTAGGCTCGCCACCACTACTCTAGAGTCCCTCGGTCATATCTTCATTGAACATCTTGAAACTCCAAGCATAGTAGAAGAAATTTTGAAGGTGCATCAAATCGAGACCAAGCCTAACTGGATGGATCCCATCCTCAAGTTTTTAAACGAGGGCATACTGCCAGAAGACAAAGCAGAGGCTAAAAGATTCACTAGATGGCATCCCAATACATCATTTTAGACGGAACCCTCTACAAAAGATCATTCTTCCAGCCTCTGCTAAAATGCTTGGGACCATCAGACGCCGACTATGCTTTGAGGGAAGTCCATGAAGGAATATGTGGTGATCACCTGGGGGGCAGGTCGTTGGTGTATGAAATATTATGCTAGGGATACTATTGGCCCTCCATTCAAAATGATTCAACTGATTTTGTACGGAGATGTGATCAGTGCCAAAGGTATGCCAATATACAAAGATAGCTAGCAAGTCGTTTGACTCAGTTGACGGCACCTTAGCCCTTCACCCAATGGGGCATGGATATCCTCGGCCCATTTTCGCCGGCGTCCGGGCAAAAGAAGTTTCTCATCATGGCCATCGACTACTTTACCAAGTGGGTCAAGGCTGAACCACTGGCTCATATCATGGAGGGCAAAATCGAGAATTTTATCAGAAATTCCATCAAATTTTGGTTCAGAATTCCACATATAATTATTACTGACAACGGAAGACAATTTGATAACTCTAAGTTTAAAGACTTCTGCGCTCGGTACCATGTGTAATACAGGCTGACCTCTGTCGCTCATCCATAATCTAATGGAGAGGCCGAAGTGACAAATCAGACCATTCTCCATGGCCTGAAGATGAGGTTGAACACTGCCAAAGGACTTTGGACTGAAGAGCTGACCTCCATTTTTTGGGCATATAGGACCCCGAGAATGGCCACCGGTGAGTCTCCATTTAACTTAGCATACAGTACTGAAGCAATCTTCCCTATCAAAGTTTCCCTCCAATCTTTAAGAATCGACAAATATGAAGAACTTGAGAACTCCGATCACAGAAGAGTTGACATAGATCTACTACCAAGCACCAGGCTTCAAGCCCAAATGAAAATGGTGACGTATCAATAAAAAGTCACCAAATATTATAACTCCAGAGTAAAAGAGCAGATCTTCCATATTGGAGATATGGTGCTGCGAAGAACTAAAGTATCCAGGTCGACGGAGTAGGGCAAGCTCTCCCCCAACTGGGAAGGACCATACCAAGTCAAAGAAGTCATACGTCCAGGAACTTATCGACTCAAGACCCTGGATGGCATAGTCCTATCCCACCCTGGAATGTACAAAACCTTCACAAGTCCTATCAATAAATAGACCCCAGTGCCTTTTATGAAAATCTGTTCAACTCTAAATAGCCCGTTGCCCTAGCAAAATGACAATGGCTTCAATGGTCCGATCAAAAGAACCGACCACTAGTGCAAAGGAGAGCCTGATCCACTCACCTTATCGGTATGCCCGACGAGCGCAACGGACAGCCTAATCAGGCTGCCAACTGATCAAAGGTGCAGGGATGGTCCATATGACCTACCCTACAATGAATCCAAAGATTTGCCAGGGCGGGCCTAACCAGCTTACCTTATACTAAAGAAGATGCAGGAATGATTCATATAACCTATCATATGGTAAATCCAAAAACGTGATGGGGCGGGCTTGAATAGCCAACCTTAGCCACGACAGGGATGCACAGGGATGGCTTAGATGCCCTACCCTACGATAAATCCAAAAATGTGCTGATGTGAATCTACATCACTCACCCTGTCAGTCGCAAACACTTGATGAGATGGCCTAATCGATCCCATCCCATCTATAGATCCCTAATGACTTTGCAAAGTCTATGCTTCCTAGTATTCTAAGATACACCATTCACAGAAGAAGAAAGAAGGAGGAAGAAAGTTAATTTCTTCATTGCATTTTTTGGAACTTTACAAAAAAAAAAGAGAAGAGGAAAAAGAGAACATTGTAGATAACAGGAAAGCAGATTTAAAGACTGCCTGCCGACCCTTTCCCATACCGGCGAGAGGTGTCAAAGTTTTGAGAGGGGGACGAAGAGGCTTCGGAGTTCCCTTCTGATTCAGACCCCGACTCCTCTTCGAAGTCAGAGTCATATTCATGACTGGGGAAGGGACAGAAGGCCTAATATTTTTCAAGCCCTTCAAATGATAGAACCTGAAAGCCTTATCCCGGTGCTCCCAGAACCCCTGGTGCTAAGAGTCTAGAACTACCTCGGTGACCTCGTCCTTATAGGCGGAAGATGCCATGAAATTCATGATGGCCTCCACCACCTTCTTCCTGGCCTCTTCTGCCTTGGCAGCGGTCGCCTCGAGTCAAGCCCTGGTCTCCTCCAAGCGAGCCTCTAGGACCCAAACCTTCTTCTCTAAGCGTGCAATGGCCCCCTGCGGGTCATCATCATCACTTTCCCAGAGAGCCTTCATACTGGGCTCACCCTCCACTCGAGAATTGGAAGCTCTCTTCTTCGCCATCTTCCGAAGGTTAGAAATATTAAACTTCATCTCGACGATGTGCTAAGAGAAGAAGAACAACTTTCAAATGGGAATTTGAAATTTTGATGGCCTACAAAAGGGAAGAACTAGGTCCTATTTAACAGGATCCTGCACCCACGGGCGGTCATCGAAAAACATGCTCCTCATCTTTCCCCAAGCTTGCCAAAAGGTGTCATGCATCGAAACGATGCTTTGAAATCCAGGTGGCCGCTCTAGGAAAGGTGCGCTCGCCAATAACTGCACTCGAGGATAGAGATCGATGGTGCTTCAAACCCAGAACGATCTCCCTCGAATGGTTACAACATCAATGGACATTTCTCGGAAAGGAGAAATTTGGCAGCATTTAGGACGCGCGAGAATGCAACCGATCGAATATCCGCACACTTGACATGGATAGCGAAAAATATGCTTAATGTCTTCTAACAAGCCACCAATGACAAAGTGACACCTGTCCGCTACACTACCACCAATGCGAAAAGGATAATAATGGTGGATGATCAACATCAACTCAACTGGGGTTAATCCCGGTTCTAACCTGGTCAACAGTGCCAGAGAAATCAGTAACTGTATTACGACCCCACTTCGGAGTTTGTCTTCAATCAAGCTAAGAACATCGGCCCGAATTGGCCGTGCCATCAGTTCACCCGTAAGAAAAGAGTTAACTCAAAAGAGACTAATTTGAAAAGAATTAGTCATTTATTCCGAAGAGTAAAAACCCTCATCTAGAGTGAAGACATTACAGATAGCTAAAAACAGGGAAAATACAGCAACTTTACTCCCTGACAACCTCCTTAGCAGTCGGAACAAGAGTAACGGTCGACGCCGCTTCAGGCTGAACCTTAGAGTCTTCAGCTTCATCCTGTAGAACGGCGACCAAAAACAAGTCCAGGCTAGGGTAAAGTTCCTTAATTTTACCCAAGCAATCGACATAACCCGAAGAGTAGCCCACTGATGTGGCTTTGCATGCCTCATCTTTGAAGGCCTGAGAACTTTTGTAAGCCTCAACAGCCCCGGAAGACCTCTCTTCGGCCTACATAGCCCTTTGGATGGCCATTGAAAGACTTGTCCTCAGTTCATCGATCTTTTTCTCCAATTCAGCTTGATGAGACTTCAGTTCTCCAGCATCTCGAAGGGTCTCCCTCAGCAATAGTTCAAGAGAAATCATCTTTCTCCTCCTTTCCTGCACGATGATTGCCACCTCGGCCGCCTGTGCCTAAAGAGTACCCAGTTGTCTTTTCAAGACATCGTTCGAGGCAATAGCCTTGCCCATCTCTTCTTCTGTAGTGATCCAAAGCCTTTCAGCAACATCTTTCTCAACTACAGCCAAGGCCACTCGACTTCGAAGGTCTTCACTAAAGCTGATGGATTTGTGGGTATCTTTCTCCAGCAAAGAAAGGTTGTGAGAAATCTATAGAATAGGAAATACATACAAAGTCAATCCAGCCGACGAGCGCGAATGGGTGACATACATGCCAGAAGTTACCTATTGTATCTCAAGAAGGATGGCATGAAAAAGATTCCTAGATTCCTGCCTCCTGGTTCCAATGGCAGGTATATCACACTCCATCGGATCTCTCTCTCCTGCGACCGGAGCCATAGGCTTGGCATCTTTGACGTGTAAGAAAACCTCACCAACATATTGTGGGCTCGACCTCTTAGATGGCCTGGCCAACACGGCCCTCCCGGGAGAAACCGGTGCCTCCCCTGAGGAAGAAACTATCTCGATAGGATCATTACTCCCAATTTGGGTGCATGGCAATGCCAACACACACTTCCACCTCCGATTTGATCTCCTTACCTGGAAGCCTCTCATTGGCCTCCCCTTTGCCGCCTGCCTGAGCTGTGCTATGTTTGGCCTCATGTCACAGCAAACCCTCAGAGTGGCGCGAGGATGAGAAGACGGGAATGGTGTTGGAAATGGCATTACGAGGAGCGAATGGTAGTCGATCCAAGAAGATCCTCTTCCTTATATCGAGACTAGCGAGGCTCATGCCAAATACCCTCATTTACAGCAGGCTCCCGGGCACGCCGCGTATGATTGCCCTAATAAATCAGGACGTCAACTGGTATATTGGGAGGGACCACTAAAAAGTTGCAACCACGATGATTCCTATTCCCAAGCACAGTTATTATGGCCCTAATCACCACCACCTCTCCGGGCAATAGCATGGTGGTGCCAAACCCCCTCGGTAAGCCAAGGGTTCCCCTTAAATGTGAATTTCTCTACATGTTCTAAGTTCCAAAGGAGGAACCTATGTTCAGAAAAATTGATTCAACAAAGGGTTGCATGATTCGGTCTGTCGCCAAAATCGATGACCCTACTAAAACTTAGTTCAAAGATTCTACACTTGGAAAGCTAAATTTGGGAAGCCCCATAGTATCCAGCATTTATAAAAAGCAAAATACTCATTAAACCAGGAAGATTTGTTGATTACATTCCAAAAGAAAGAAAAGAGGAAATACAGATGAAAGGCTCGAAGCCTGACAGACCCCTACGGATCAGTTAAGGAAGACCCAGCATTGGTAGAACAGAGTATCTCCTCAATCTGGGTGGAGATGATCTCCTCTACCTGTCTAGAGCTGGAGAACTTTCGGTCTGGATCACCTCTTCAGCCAGGGTTGTAACTGCAATATTGGCCATGGCCAACTCACCAGCTACGACCGGGACTCCTTCACTTCGACTAGGCATCTCCTCAATCTCATCAGGGGTCCAGACCTCTTCTTCTTCCTCCTCCTCGATATCAAACACAGGGATACTGGAAAGATTAAGATCGGGGAAGGCCATGCTGACCTTAGCGAGTCCATCATTGAAGCCATGTTGATTGCTGTACAAGCTCGCTTCATTCATTTCCATCTGGAACTGCGAAGACTTTCTAAAATCTTTGATAGCCCTAGCCACTTGTTCCCCCAGGGCTTCGGACTCACTCACAGCTGCTTCAGGCTTCAGAGTTGTCGCTTCAGCCTTAAGGGCTTCCTCTTCAGCTTTTGAAGATGCCTCCTCGGCCCTCTTGGTTGCCTCTTCGACCATCTTAGTTAGCTCTTCAGCCTTCTCCTAATTCTCTTTAGCAGAATGCTCCAAGGAGTCAATCTACCTCTTGTTTCTCCTCAACTCCGCCTCCTGCTCCGAGATTGTCAAATGGGCATTCTTCATCTCACCCTTCAAGCCTTGAACTTCGACATCCATGCGAGTGAGCTGATTCTCCATGGTCTGCTTTAGTTCCTTGGCCACTTCTCTCTCGGCCTTGGCTACTTGGAGCTCCTCCTTTAAGCTATGAATAAGGCTATCAACGCTCTCCAGGCCCTCTTCCAGAAAAGTAATGTCATAGACCAGCTACACCAGCAAAATAAGGTGTGAGGCTAGTCACGAACCGAATGACCTATCGAACAAGAGAGGGGCGATGAAAATCTCACTTGTTGCAGGAAAGAATAGGCAGAATCGGACACCCTGGCAAGGCTCCGACCCCGGATGACTGCCAAATCGTGAGGTAGCAAAGTATCTTTCAGTGCCCGCCTAGCAACGACAGGGACCAAAAGACCCCCTGTGGGGGAGAACCCCAAAAAATCCACAGGGCGACTTCCACTTGGAGGAACCCCCTAGACGGATTCCTCCCCAAGTTGCGGTGCCTTGCCCCTATCCATCACACGGGGGCAAGGTGGTGGTGCATCGACCACCAGAGACGAACTTTACCTTATCTGAACTAGAGAGCTAACCGTCAGCAAAGACTCAACCGGCAAAGGCCCTCCTGGAGCCTCCATCATCGATATCCCATCTCCTCCAGACATTCCTCTAGAGGATGAGGCACTTCTGCTTCTACTAGGATCCTCCTCCTGGACTTTCTTCTGGACCTCTGACCCTGAGGGGGGAGCCTGGGTCACTGTCCTCTTGGAAGATTGACGGAGCCAACCCAAATCAGGCCTCATCCCGCCACCTGCTAACAAAAATACCTTTCAGAATCAACTTAGATCACAAGGAAAATAAAAGAGGGGGAATCAGGAACCCCTATTACTTATACCTAATACCGAGGACCCGCTGATCCCTGCAAGATAGAGGTTTCTCTCCTCCAATAGTTCACGAATGGAAACAGCCTCCGAACCAGATAGCAAGGCATAATCAGGTTGGTCGACGGCCAGAACTTTTTTCCAGTATTATCATCCAAACATGGTTCCCTCCACTCACTACTGAAACCCCATGGCTCAACAGAAGAAGCAAAAACAAAATTGGGCTTCCATCCATGAATGGCGCTGGACATGTCCTTCATGATCTTGCAGCCAGATCGAGGGCCGATAACCCACCATCCATGGCCATGAAAATCTCTCTTGAATACAAAGAGGGAAGTAAATAAGTTGGTCCCAAGCCTCACATTAGCTATATGACATCGGACTTAGAACCCGCAAACATTCTGAATACTGTTCGGAATCAACTACGCGGGCACAACTTGGTATAAGCAAAAGACCTTGATGAAAAAGGGTGCAGTGAAAAATGAAGACCAGCCTTCAGGTGGTCTTCATACATAGCAATGCACCCAACGGGAGGTTTGTGTACCCACTTTTCTGATATTGGGAGAATCAAAGGAAACTCTTTGGGGATATGATAGCATTCCTGAAGATAAATTATTTTCCCAAGCAAAATGGAGCTGGGAACTAGCTCTACATGCACTACATCTCCAATACCTGAGGACCCAACCTCCCCCCCTCGAGCTCCCACGGTCTCAGCCATGATCAGGAAAAGAAACAGGAAAGCGAGGGAAGGGTTGTACCTGTGGAAGAGATGGATGGTCAAGACAGGAAAAGCTGGACCAAATGCGGAAGCACGGGAAAAGCTGGACCAAATGCGAGAGCAAACAAAAATGGAGAAGCTTCTTTAACCAGTCCTCTCTTTCCCTTTATAAAGGGATAGAAGGACTCTAGAATGATGCCTCGATAGAAGGGGACGTCTCCCTAAGCCCGCCACGGACGATGGAGATGGATGCGAAGCTCCAAACAGCCCAGGCTGATTTAAAGCGGGAAGGACCAAAGGTCATGATCCGCGTGATGCCAATCAATGGTAAAGATGGGGCTCACATCTTTTCCAGAGGACAGGGGGAGAGTACGATCTCCACCCAAATTCCAAAAAAAAAGATTGGCCAAGCCACCGTGAAACAGAAAAAAGGGGAATCAACCTCCTGCTCCACCTATTCTTTTTCCACGCTCCAATCAGGGGATGACAACTGTCCACTCCCTGATCCTTAAATCAATCAGCAATTATGGCAGATTATCAAATCAAAAATTTCATGATCATCGGCCACACCTTCCCCAACGAAAGTGACAAACCAGCAAAACTTTCACTCTTCGAGACAGGCCACCACCTCGAAAACTGAGAGTGGGGGGCAACTGTTGGGATATACCAGTTTAGGTGTAGACCCGCCACTGGTTCAACTGCTCGTACGCTTCTTCTAAAACCAGCCATACCGAACTGGTACATTTGGAAGAAGCCGAACAGTTAACAAACAAGATGAAGACACAACTACCAGCTTCAGCCGAAGGGTCAGTCTTTGGCTCCAACTGAAGATATGGCCAGCTGAAGATATGGACTCCCGCCTCAGCCAAAGGTACAACCTTCAGCCATAGCCGAAGACATGGTCTTCAGCTTCTACTGAAGACATGATCTTCGGCATCGGCCACAGGGGTCATTCCGAAGACATCTTAAGATGAAGACGCTTCAGGACAAATACATCCTGCCGATCTGGCGACAAACACCTCTGAGGAGGAGGTTCGAAAGTAGATCTCTGACCTACCTCAAATCCCATGAATATGCTGGATAACAGCCACATCAAAATGGCCATGCAGCCACGTAGCCACTAACTCTAACAAGTAATGTCTCCAGCATGATTAGAGTCGTTCAGCAACCGCCTGTAATCGTGGATAGAGGGAAATCAATTAACTCCCCCATTGTAACCGTAAGAGGAAAAAATGGAGGCGTGGGCCAGACCAGCCAATATAAATACGGTTAAGAGGGGACATTCCAGGTAAGGCACAACGTAGTCCCAAAAATCTCAAAGTCTTTTCTCACTATTTATCCTCCTCAGAATCTTCTCCATTCTGTGGCTGGAGCCCATCTCTGATTTAGGAATCGGAGTGTCCCCCGCTGGAGCAAATCCAGCCAGGGATTTATTTTGCAGGAAAACTAGGAAGCGGACCTGTGATCCTGTAGCTTCGCCCGGTCGGAAATGGGATTATACACCAACACTTAGGTATTTTAGTCCATCAGTCCTGTAATAAAGTCGAGTCAACTGAGTCCATTTGTTCTCATTTTGAGTCATGTCAGTCTTGTAATAGGGTTGAGTCTATTAAGTCCATTTATTTTTTGAGTTCTGTAATTTTCTTTCATTCAAGTCAAGTCCAAGAAGAGAGCGAGTGGTCCCGACTGAAGCAAAGAAGGGAGACTTCATGCGCCACCTCCACTGGTCTCCACTGAATCAAGGAAGGAAAACTTCATGCACCACCTCCACAGGACCCCACTCAAGCCGCCCCAAGCACAAAAGGAGTCAACTTGGCACCCCCCTATTTCATGCAACCACTCCAGGCAAAAATGGAAGAAAAGTGGTGCCCAAGTATTGAAGTGGCCCACGTTTTATTTCATGCAAACCACCCAAGCAAAAGAAGAAACCAAGTAGGCACCCCTTGTTTTGTCTCTCCTTATTTCCATGTATAACAAACAAAGATGGAAATAAGGAGGCACCCCCTCTTTTCTCTTTTTATTCTATGTATACAATTCAACTCTCAAAGGGAGTCTAAGAGGTCTAAGTGAATTATAAATACCCATCATCCCTCTTGAAAAATCAGATTATCGAATGAATGAAAGAATTCTCTTCTTCTAGTTTCCTATGCTCTTGAGCATTGATACTCTATGAGAGAGAGGGTGAGAGGCTCAAACATCAATTCCAAGTACCCAAACCTTAGCCCTAGCTACCATCTTCAAAGCAACCAGGCATCCTCCCCTCACTAAGCTGCCAAGCCCCTTCTCCATGCCAAGCACCATCAGCTTCTTCTTCTGCCTCCTCTCTACTTCCAACTCTCTATTTCATATTTTTTTCACTTTATGGATCCCTAATCCTTGGTATTTGCAGGATCCCTTAGGTGCTATGATCCTTGGAAGAAGTCCCCCTTACCTTCGGAACCATCTGAAGAAAAGCCGGAACATCCACATGAAATAGCTTCTTCTTCCAGGCGCTAGTCCCGAGAGCTGTGTGATACAATCTTTTAAGAAGAAGACAATCATTGCCAAGTATACAAACCCATCCCTTTTCACAAGTTCCGTTTTGTTGAAGAAAGAGCATGTTCCAATTAGTGGTTTCTTAATCCTAGGATCCTATTTCTTTATTACTTAGTTGAATCCTAATCTATAGGTAGCTACTTTAGTCCTCACACAAACAACCTTTGCCTATTCTAATTCTTTTCGGGAAGTAATACCATATAAAAATCTGAAATCATTGCTCTCTTAATCTGCCATTACTTTATGTTAATTTCTTGCATGATAACATCTCGCATCATGAGAGTCATAGGATTTATTAGGTTGGGACACATTCAAATGCACTGATTAAGAGTTGGCCATTAACTCTGAAGTCATCCTAAGAATTGGGTCAAAGGGATGAATTATAAAGTAATCATATGCCTAGGTTCTTGAATGTTGCTCTGCGAACATTTAACCTATCTAGATGTTGTGCACCATTGCTAGATGGTCGCATCAATTAGTTTAAAAAATTACTCTTGATCTATTGGTTTAGGGCTCAAACCTATGAGGTCACATACAACAGAAGTTTTTGATTGATCTTGATGGCTGATTGATGATTGAGAGTCATTCAGTGACAAAATTATAAATATGATTAACAATTTACCTTATACAAATATTATAAATAAATAAATATATAATTATTAATTAATTTTAGAAGGATTAATTAGTAACTGGATTGCTAAGTGGCTTAATTTGATTAAGCGAGGAGGTTTAGGTCAAGTCCATTTGAATTGGATGCATTTGGGTTTCACTCAATTAAGTTATTCAATGACCTAATCGCTAAGGATTTACAATCTTATTTTCATTCAGATTTGGACACAATTAATTTCTAAATTAATTATGATTTAATTAAAACTAATTAGATTGGGTTCATATTAATTTAATGGATCCAAACCATATCTTATTTGGAATAGGATTTGAATTAAAACAAGAGTTTTAAAAAACCTAAACTCTTCCATTGTTCCACAAACTTCCTCATGCCAAATGATTTTTTGCATGATGAATCTCTATGCCATTTTGTAATTAACATCCTCCCTCAAATCCATTCTAATTAGGATTAAGGTTATTTAAATTTAAAAGGAGTTCAAGTTTAAAAAAGTTAGAGTTTGATTGGATCTAAACTTTAGACCTTATCCTTATCTAGATAGGACTCCTAACCTATCCCACTTCTCTTCTTCTCCATGCCAAATTTAAATGGGATTTTTTTTTGATATCGTGTGACAATATAAGAGGATTATCATGAAGAAAATAATAGAGAGGCCACTAAAAAAATAATGAGAGAGATTGGCATGGAAAAGGGTTTGGCATAAGAGTTTTTTCCTTGGTGCTAGGGAGAAGAGAGAATGAGAGGAAGAAGAAAAAATAAGAAAAAAATATTCTGGGTTTTTCTTTTCTTCCATGATCTGATCCTCCTCATCCTCCATCTCCTTATCTTCTTAGAGGGTTTAAGAAAACTCAAAGAAAGTCTTCAGATTAGCCATCCATAACCTTTACATGCAGCTAGCATTCTAGGGAAGGTGTGTTGGGAATCGTGTTCCAAAGCCAATCGTCTATACTGTAGATGGTTGTGCTATTTTGTAATTGTATAAGAATTTCTCAATGAATAAAAATTATTTTTTGGTTGTTCATCACATATACATTTTTCTGAAAAGAACTCTTATGTGATGGAGTCCTTAGAACTACATTATATCTGATATAGAGAGGATATATCGAGTAGTTCTTAAACTAGTTCACAACCAAAGGATACATTATTATAGAATAGTGATGTATCAAGTATAGGTTGTTGTATATCATATTTATTGGTTATCCTCTTAACCAAGAAGTGTAGAGACACTGATGTGATACACAGGTGAAATATATGATATCTCACTGAACATGACCAACTGTGGAGCTCCCTTCTATCAAAGGGTTGTTCGCAAAGGGATATGGGTATATGTGTCTCTTAGACCTGAGGTCACTATGGTAGCTTACAAGCAACTCACTGTACTTTGGTACCGGACTACCTGAATTTCTAATCTAGTGATGAAAGGCTTCTAGGTATAGTCAAGTACTTGTAAAGTAGTGGTGGATCAAGATGGGATTGACCCTTCCAAATGGTTTGGAGTGAATGACTCACTATGTCTCAATTTAGCAAAATCTTGGCCGGGGTAGTTTTTGTGAGGAGTCATAAAACTTGTAAGGTTGAGACACGATCTAGATATACCAGGTTAGTGTTGTAGTCAAATCCTAGGTCATTCTGAGCATTTTGAGATCAAAGGGATGAATTATGCGGTAACCATATGCCAGAGGTTCTAGAAAGTTGTTCTGCAGTCTTCGACCTATCTAGATGTCAGGTATCATTACTAGATGATGACTTTGACTGGTACTGGAAGTGTTCCAGTGCTACCGGTTTAGTGTTCAAACTTATGGGATCACACACCATAGGAGTTTCTATCTGATCTAAAGGCCAATCATGATTGAGAATCGTTTGCCATCATTGAAGGTCAATATGATTAACCATATTCCAAGTGTCGACACTTGGAAGTGTCAGCACTTGTAAGTGTCGACATTTGGAAAGTAGACACTAGGAAGTGTCGATACTTGGCTGTGATGAGCAGAAATTCTGGAAAGAATTCTTTGAAAGGTTTTGACCTCAATTCAAATTTCTAATTCTTGCTGGTTTTGGCTCCAAGCTTTTATGGAATGATAGTCATTCTTGCCTTATGAGCTTAGAGCCAATTTAGTATGCCCCTTGACCCTCTTCCCCAATCACTCCTCCTTCCTCTTTCTCCCTCTCACGACTTCCTCTATAAATAAGGATTATTTTAGGGGCTACTGGTTGAGAGAAGAAAAAAAGAGTTTTCTTGTTGAATGAGATTACTAAAATTTTGAGAGAGAAAAGAAAAGGGGCTTGGGAGGACTAGGGTTTTGGGTGTGTGACTACCTAGCACTCAAGCTAGGTCTTGGGAAGAGAGCTAGTTAGGAAGGGTTCCACCTCTCCTCCTTGTCTTCCAAGAAGAAGTAGATCGGTCTCAAGGATCCCAAGGAGCTAGCACTCTGAGGGAGTTGATCAGAATAGAGTCATGGTGTGAACTACCCGTAGTGGCTAGACACGTGTGTGGCTCGAGGGCTTTTCACAACCTCCTCCTAAAAGTATGACGGTAAGGTATCCTTATGCCTTTTGGTTCTTTTCTTGCTTATGATGTCTTTTGCATGCTACATTATCATACTTATTCCCATTGTAGGTAAATTGGTAGATCATTTTGATCGATCTACTAAGCCTTCTGCTGTGCTTATTTTAAAAGTATTTTAAAATATATTTTTTCTGCCATAAATGCTCGTTTTGCATTCCCTTCAATGGTATCAGAGCCAGTTTCTTCATAGTATAATAATGCTAGCATGCTTTAACATCATAGTTCTTTATTAAAGTACTTGGATTGAGTGCTTCACCATGGCCGTCTGGTCATCGGAGAGAAGGAGGGCTGCAAGACCCTCTCTTCCCATTCAATAGGGTCTCCTATAACGTATAGGGGTGCCGCTTGTAATTGACTCATGAAGGAGAAAAATAAAAGAAAATATAGATTAAAATATTTTAATCTAATGTTATGATCATAAAATAAATTTAGATGAGATCTAAGAGTTTTGTTTTGATCGATTTTGATTAAAACTTTAAAAAAAAAAATTTGAATTTGAAATCACTATTTTTGCCTTGTGACAGGCCTTGAGTCGACCCAAGTGTCGCACTTGAGTCGACTCATGCCTGCATATAGAAAATATGACTTTCTGTTAACTCTCTGTCTCATACCTTGAGTCGATACTTGAGTCGACTCACGAGTGCAAAGTATTGACACTTGAGTCGACTCATGAGTGCATAGTGTCAACACTTGACCTAAGAATGTAGAAAAATAATGAATTCAAATTCTGATTCATTGTAAAATTATTTTACATTATAAATTAAAATTATTTTAATTTATTAAGGCTATTGAACTTAATTGAAAATTAAGTTACCTTGAATGACAAAGAACTCTAGGAATATGATTCAAAGATTTGAAGTTATTTCAATAAGCCTTAAGGGTCATTGGTTAGCTTCTATTAGGTCCTTAATTGGGTTAGACCTAAGTTTAGATGCATTGGACTATGTAGAGAACTAATCTAATCAAATGTTGAGTTAGGATTTCTTCTCTGTATATCTCTCTAATAGTTAGATTGATTAGTCCATAAATCTAAATGGACCTAATTTGTGGCTCAGTGGATAACCAAAGTTTTTAGGCTAGTCTAATCGAGTTTGATGAACCAATTGGTGTCCAAGATAAGTTTGGCAGTTTGATCTTGGTTCTTTGGGGCTACCTCTTACTTGGCCAACTCAGTTGGTGTCTAAGGCAAGATGGTTAGTGGTGGAACCCAACCCATGATCTCACTTACCTGGCCAATGTGGTCGATCATAATTGATTGGATAGCTTATAGACTCGTGTTAACCCATGTCACCCAAGGTTATATAGTCTTGACTGATTTTAGGTGCCCATGGATCATTAGTTATGTGTAACCCTCTTTGATAACTGATGTAGTCAGTGGGAGGTTGATCTATGTCTTCTCATCTCTTCTTCTGTCATATTAAAATTAAACCCTCTGAATTATTAGATCCATAAAAAGATGAAGTTATGAGGATAACTGAGTCTTAGCCTTCCATTAAGTGGGATGGTAATGGGTCCAATAGTTGGGTGATCATCGACAGATCCAAAGATCGGGTGTTCATCAGGCTATTTGTTGACTCCCGAAATGATTTTGATGATAACCAAACATTGGAGCATGCATTTAATTATTGACTATCATTCAAGTGTTCTCAAAGTTTTTGTAGGATGTTTTCATTGAACAACCTTGCTTCCTATAACATTGTAGAATGTCAAGTTAATTTTTGTTAAAATTTAATGTAAAGAAGAGCCCATAGAAAAATCATTCTTGTATTCATAAAAAGGGCCACTTCTATGTAGTTTTCAAGTTTAATTTTCTCAAGATCAATATTTGAAAGAGTTGGAAAGTTTTAAGCTATTTTGAAGTCACTAGAAGAAGTCTGAAGAAAATTGAACAATTGAGGAACTAAGTCTCAAGAGCCGACTCAAGACTGGCAAGCCGACTTGAAATTTGGCATGGAAAGAAGTTTTCTGGCATGTAGGCATTCGAGCCGACTCGGGCAGAGTTCAATTCTGAAGTTCTGAGAATTCGAGCCGACTCGAGCTATCCGAGCTAACTCGACCAGAGTGAAGATTTTCTCAGACTGACAATCGAGCTAACTCGAGTATTGAAGAGCCGACTCTTCCAGAGTCCTGAAAATCTCAGTTTTGAAGAACCAGCTAGGCAAGCTGATTCGAAGCAGAAGAGCCGACTCGACCAGAGTGTCATTTTGACCTAACTGAGAATTCGAGCGGACTCGATGCAGAAGAGCCAACTCGACCAGAGTGAGGTTCTGTCCTACCTGATAATCCGAGCCGACTCGAGCTATCCGAGCCGACTCGAATGACTATTTCAAGTTAGTAATAGTTAGTTCCAGAACTCTTATTTTGAATCCAAAATGGTCTCCAACGGTCATATTTCGAATCCCAACTATCTACAATAGCTAAAACCACTTGAAATCAGTTAGAGGGAGTATTTATAAGTGATATGAAATACCTTTGGAGAAGTCAATGAGAAAGGAATGAGAGATTAAAGAGCTTTCACTGAACACCCAAAAGAACACACTAGAGGGCATTCAAAGCAAGCACTCAAGACTTCACCAACTCTTATCAGAATCTTGAGGCATTCATTGAGAAAGTTAAGAAGCCTTGATAAGCATTCAAAGTATAATCAAGAAGGCTTCTCAAGTGCTGCAACTATAACCATCTGATAACTTCGATTTGTCAAATTGTTGCTTTATTCTTTTAACTCTTCATATGAGTTGTACCAAGTATAGCAAGGGGCTATAACTTGGAGTTTGATAGGTTATTGGTGAGTCTTAAAAATCAAGTGTAGTGGGTTGTTAGTGATCCCGTTCAAAACTAACTTTGTATTGGATTTTTGGTTAGCCCGGGATAAAACCAAGTTTGGATTTTGGATTGTGAGCCCGTGAAAACAATCCGGCTGTATTATGAGGGTGAATATAGTGAAAATTTCAAGTGGTATCTTGGGTAGTGGATGTAGCAGCGAGGTTGCTCCGAACCACTATAAAATTTGTTTTGTTTATGATTATGTTTCCAGTTCTTACTTGCTTCCGCAGTAGTTAACTTAATTCACAGCATATACCATACTAAGAACTTAAAAAAGGAGCACATACTTGCAATAATTTTTAAATACCCAATTCACCCCCCTCTTGGATAAGCCACCTGGGCAACAACTGGTATAAGAGCGGTGTCTTTGAATTTTAATTAGAGTAAAGATTAATGGCAAACCCTATGAGTACCTCTTTGGCCGAAGGTCAATCCACTAATAGACCTCCACTGTTCACAAGCACTAACTATACTTATTGAAAAGCCCGAATGAAAATATATATTCAGGCTATGGACTTTTAATTATGGAAGGTCATTCTTAAGGGACCTCAAGTACCCATGATAAAAGTTGATGGCGTGGATGTCCCAAAACTTGAAGAGGAATGGGATGAACACGACATGAAAATGGATGAGCTGAATGCCAAAGTCATGAACTTGTTATATTATGCTTTGGATGCCAATGAGTTTAATCGAGTTTTTACTTGCACATCAGCAAAAAAAATTTAGGATAAACTCGAGGTAACCCATGAAGGAACTTCCCAAGTGAAAATCTCAAAAATTAATCTTCTTGTACATAATTATGAATTGTTCAAGATGGAACCCAATGAGACTATTTCTACAATGTTCTCATATTTTACAGATATTATAATGATTTAAAGAGTCTTGTAGGACTTACTCTAATGTAGATCTTGTGCAAAAGATATTAAGATCACTTCTAGATAAGTGGGACCCAAAAGTGACTACCATTCAGGAAGCAAAGGATTTAAATGCTCTACCATTGGATGAGCTACTAGGATCCCTGATTACTCATAAGCTTGCTATGCAGCATAGAAGTGAAGATGACCTGAAAAAGAAAAAGTCAATTGCCTTCAAAGTTGTTGTAGAGATGAAGAAACAAGAAGAAGAAATTGATGATGAAAGCCCCTCCTCCAAGGAAGATCTTGAAGATGAAGATATTGCACTTATAATGAGAAGATTTAGAAAGTTTATGGGCAAGAAAAAGGGAAGATATTGGAGAAAATTTTATAGGAAAGGAGAATACAGCAAGGACAAGGAAAAGGAAAAAGAGCAACAGCCCATTTGCTATGGATGCAAAAAACCTGGGCATTTTAGATCAGATTGTCCAAATTTAAAGAAATCTTTCAAAAAGAAAAAGAAGAAAGCTATAGTTACGACTTGGAGCGATAGTGAGGAGTCTACTTCAAATGAAGAAGAAGAGACCACAAAAACTGTGAATATATGCCTAATGGGTCTTGAAGATGAGGTAATGTCCCTTGATCCTTATGAAGAATTTACTTTTGAAGAGCTAAATAATGCATTTCATCAATTGTTGGCTAAATATAAAAAGGTCGGTTTGAAAATAAAATCTTTGAAAAATAGTAATGATATTTTGATGAAAGAAAAAGAAGAGATTTCAGAAAAGAATAAGTTCTTACAAAAAGAATTGAATACCTTTTCTGAAAATATACTGCTTTGGAAATCGAAAAGAATGGTTTTCTTGAAAAGAACAAAGCTCTACATGAAGAAAATGTTAGCTTGCAAAAAAAAGTTGAAAAACTTAAATCCTTGGTTGAAAAGCTAACATTGAGTTTAAATAAACTTGAATTGATTTTGAAAGATCAAAGAGACTCAAGTAATAAGCTGGAATTGGTTATAATTCTTTGCAAACAAATAGAATTTTAGCTACAAAGTTGATACCTTCAAAAGCTTATGTTCATAAGTTTTCAAATCAAAGGTCATTTGTTTCAAATGCTTCTATATCTGCATCTAGAGCTTCAACTTTTGTATCTTTGCAAAATTCAAGACTTATTTGTTATGCATGCAATGGGATTGGTCACAAGTCATTTCAATGCAATTTCAAAAGAAATGTTAAAAGTAAGATTAGAAAGATTTGGATTTCCAAAGGAACCACTTCTACTGACCTGTAAGGATCCAAGAAAGCTTGGATACCTAAAAGAACTCCATGATTATTTTGTAGGAATGTCTTGTAGCCCAGAACATAAAGAAAAGATGGTATCTGGACAACGGCTGTTCAAGACATATGACAGGTGACAAGGATCAATTCATCACACTAGATTTGAAGGATGGAGGAATGGTCACATTTGGTGATAATGGCAAGGAGAAAATAATTGGCTTCGATAAGATCAGGATAATCCCTTCTACATTCATTGAAAATGTATTGCTAGTTGGCAAATTGAAGCACAATTTGCTATGTATTAGCCAATTATATGATAGAGGCTTCAAGGTTGTCTTTGAATCATCTGTGTATTGTAATTAACTCACTTGATTCTAGCACCAAGCTCATTGGTCATAGACTTGGAAATATATATATGGTAGATTTGAATGATCTAGCCATGTCTAGTAGTATAAGTTTTATGGCAAGGAATGCTAAAACCAAGGAGTCTAGCTTACTTTGGCATAGAAGATTAGGTCATGCTAGTATGCATACAATTGCTAAGTTAATTTTCAAAGATCTAGTTAGAGGTTTACCTAAATTCAAAGTTGATTTTGAACATGTTTGCAATGCTTGTCAACTAAGTAAACAAACTAGGACGAGTTTTAAATCAAAAAATATGGTTTCAGCTTCTAGACCTCTTGAGCTACTACACATGGACCTATTTGAACCAATTAGGACTACAAGCCTAAGTGGTATAAAATATGAACTCGTGATAGTAGATGATTTTTTGAGATTTACTTGGATTTTATTCATTGCACATAAAGATGAAGTATTTAAAATTTTTCAAAAATTTTACAAGAAAGTTTTAAATCAGAAAAATCTTTATTTCAATAAAAAGTGATCACGATACAGAATTTGAAAATCAATATTTTGATGATTATTACATTGAGCATGGTATTGATCATAACTTCTCTGCTCCTAGAACACTATAGCAAAATGGTGTTATAGAGAGGAAGAATAGAACTTTGGAAGAGATGGCCCGAATAATATTATGTGAAGGCAATCTTCCAAGATACTTTTGGGCAGAAGCGGTGAACATTGCTTGCTACATTTTAAATCATGTTTTGATTAGACCGATTTTGAAGAAAACCCCCTATGAACTTTGGAATGACAAAAAGCCTAACATTCATTACTTTTATGTTTTTGATTGTAAATGCTTTGTGTTAAACAATGAAAATGATAACCTAGGAAAGTTTGATGCTAAATCTAATGAAGCTATCTTTCTTGGTTATTCAATCAGTAGCAGAGCTTATAAAGTGTTTAATAAAAGAACATTGACAGTAGAAGAATCTATTCATGTTATCTTTGATGAATCTAACCCCTCACCTTCCAGAAAAGAAAAGTGTATAGACAATGATGCAGGTTCACTTGATAAAGAAATAGAAGATATGAGCTTGAAGGACAAACCAATTCAAGAAGGAGAAGAAATTGTAAGTAAAGATCATGATGATCTACCAAAGGAATGGAGGTATATAACTTTACATCCTAGAGATTTAAGTATTAGTGATCCCTCTCAAGGTGTTAGGACTAGGTCTTCACTTAGACATGCATATGACTATCTAGCTTTTGTCTCACAAGTAGAGCCACATAGTATAGAAAAGGCTAAAAATGATCCTAATTGGATGATGGCCATGCATGAAGAACTTAATCAATTTGAAAGAAATAATATATGAATCTTAGTAAATAGATCCTCAGACCATCCAGTAATAGGAACCAAATGGGTTTATAGGAATAAGCTAGATGAACAAGGAAAAGTAATTTGAAATAAAGCAAAATTAGTGGCAAAAGATTATAATCAGGAAGAAGGAATAGATTTTGATGAGGCCTATACATCCATAGCAAGACTAGAAGCCATTAGATTATTACTTGCATTTGCTTACTACATGAATTTCAAACTATTTTAAATGGATGTAAAGAGTGCATTTTTGAATAGTTTTATATCTAAAGAAGTTTTGTAGAACAACCACCAGGTTTTGAAAGTCAAATTTTTCCAAATCATGTTTTCAAACTTAATAAAGCATTGTTTGGATTAAAACAAGCATCTAGAGCCTGGTATGATAGATTAAGCAAATTCTTACTTGAAAATGATTTTGTTAGAGGTAATGTAGATACAACTTTGTTTATCAAAAAAAGGAAAATGATATGTTAGTTGTACAGATTTATGTAGATGACATTATTTTTAGTGCAACTAATGAGAATCTTTGTAGAGAATTTGTTGAGTTAATGCAAGGTGAATTTGAGATGAGCTTAATGGATGAACTGACCTACTTCTTTGGACTCCAAATTAAGCAAACAAAGGAAGGAATTTTTATCAACCAAGCAAAGTCCATCAAGAAAATTATTAAGAAGTTTGGTATGGAGTCATCCAAAGAAATGAGCACACCCATGAGCCCTACATGTAGATTAGACAAAGATGAAAATGGCATCAACATTGATCAAAAGCTTTATCAAGATATGATCGGATCACTATTGTACTTAACTACTATTAGACCTGATATCATGTTCAGTGTATGTATATGTGCTAGATTCCAATCAATCCTAAAGAAACACATTTGATTGCTGTTAAAAGAATCATAAAATATCTTAAAGGAACAAGTAATCTTGGTATATGGTATTCTAAGCAATCTTCATTAAATTTAATTAGGTTTTCTGATACTGATTATGGTGGATTTAAAATTGATAGAAATAGTACTAGTAGTACTTGCCAATTTTTAGGGTAAAACTTAATTTCATGGCATTGTAAGAAACAAAACTCTATAGCACTATCTACTACTGAGGCAGAGTATGTAGCTGCAGGGAGTTGTTGTGCATAAGTGTTATGGATTAAGCAACAACTAGAAGACTTTTGTATTACACAGACTAAAATTCTTATCAAATATAATAATACAAGTGCTATCAATCTTACAAAAAATCCTATTCAGCATTCAAGAACAAAGCATATTGAAATTAGGCATCATTTCATTAGAGATCATGTACAAAATGGAGATATTGAACTTGAATTCATTCCAACTAAAAACCAACTTGCTGACATCTTTACTAAGCCTCTTAATGAAGAAAGATTTGAAATGATTAGAAATGAATTAGGGTTGTGTGATCCTTTTTAGATTTTTTGACTTAATTTTTTTAAAATTAAGGAAAATTAGCTAGAAGACCTCCAACATCAATTTAAGGATAATGACCACCTTATCTAGAATGATACTATCCTTAGAAATCTTTTTGGTAGGTTTTTAGAGCCTTTTCAAGCATTTTTGCTCGAGCCGACTCGAGCAACATGCCTCTGGCCGAGTCGACTTGATTGTCGGGTTAGGGCTTTTTATATAAAACCCGTAAGATCAATTTAGGGCTTATTTTCACTGTGAATCCTAGCCAAACCACCAAAAACCCTTCCAAAAGCTTTGGGACCACTCTCCCTTCCCATTTTCCTTGAATTTCTACATCTTTCCCTCTTTCTTTTTTGAATGGCTCCAAAATGGGCAGTAAGGAAGCATCCTCAGGCCGTCGACTCTAGTGCTCAAAGTGAAAGAAGTAAAAGAAGAGAAGAAGAAGAGTCAGCTCCAAGGCAGCAAGAAGAGGAAGTGGAAAATGGTCACCTTCACCCCCTCGGCAGGTAATTTCGATGGCCAACAGTCTTGTCACTAGTGGTAGAAGGATTGTATTCTCATTTTTGGATGAATTAGGAGTAAGGATAGGGGAATGGATTGAAAACTAGGGCTAGACATTTTTCTATTCTTTAGACACCCCTACCTACCCAAATTTGGTGAAAGCTTTCTTTGAGAATCTTACCCTTGTGGAGTACCACATTGAATCTATGGTAAAAGGGGTAAGACTGATTATAGATGAAGAAAAACTGAGCAACATTTTACAAATGCCGAATGAGGGTGTAAATCACTTGGTTCTAAAAAACAAGCAAAAGGATTTGAGATTAATATTGGAAAGATCATATGTGGACACAATAAAAAATGTGCAGGCAAATATGCTCTCATTGGAAATGAGACTGCTGCACAATATTATCAGTCAGATTCTCCTACCTAGGACCGGTCGCTTTGACTGGGTAAGTGAACGGGACCTAGTATTCATGAGACATTTGATTGAGAGGAAGGCACTCAATCTACCTTACATCATGCTTGTACAGATGAGAGAGGCAGCAAGAAAGGTAAAGGTTTACTTGCCCTACAAAATGGTCTTCACACTACTATTTCAGGAGGCTGGACTGAACTTGACAGGAGAGGATGGCAGACCGTTGCACCACACAGATACCTATTCAGCAAAATCCCTTCAAAGGATGGGTTACCATTTGGTAGAAGGTGTTTGGTCAAAAAGGATATCTGGGCAGAGGGTTGCTCCCTCCTCTGATGATGACGAGGATGAGGATGATTAGCCAGGGCATCCAATTGATGATATTGAGACCACTGTAGCTAGAGGAGATGATGGTACGCAGGCTGATACTAATGAGCATGGTCAGACATAGAGAGAGCCTAACAGTCCCAGGACACCCCCAGCACCTTCTATTGGACATGCTCCTGGACCTTCTACTTCAGCACCATTAGCTTCATAGGCTTTCATAGCCTAGCAGATTAGACTTATTTATGAGACCCTGATGAGCTCATTTACTTCGATGTTTGGTGACCTTCATCAGACAGTCGACACTGGTTTATAGGAGATCAAGGCATAGCTAGCACAGTTGACCACCAGGATGGAGGCAGTGGAGAGCAGACTGCATCCACAGGAGGACATTCATTCTATTATCAGAGAGCTGCATGCGGACTTTGGCAGATTGAGAGGAGCTGCTGATACTTTCAATGCACAGTAGGTAGCTAAGATGCGATGCATTCAGAAGGGAGTAGAAGAACTGAAGACTGAGCTGAGGATAGTTTGGGACTTCTTATCCAGTTTCGGAGCATCTTCCTCTAGGTAGCCACCAGCACACTCACCTTCTCCTCCACTAGCTCAGGCACCACCTTTTGTACCACCTAGATTATTTATCCCACACCTATTTCTTCACAGCCTACTTTACCATATCCTGTAGAACCTAGTGTGCCACCTTCTGATATTAAAGTAAAGCCCACACCCACTAGAGCCAAACCTAAAGCTAGGGCTAAAGCAAAACCTAAAGCTTCTAAGAACCCTACTAGGACTAGACATAGGGATCTTAGATTTAAACCTATGAAAACCAAAACCTCATATGTTGTTTTAGACATTAGATCTTCCTCTAGTGAGGAAGATGACTAGCTTGTATTTTTGTGTTGTTTTCTTTTGATGTATCTTTTGGATCTATTATATTTTCCTTCAAAGTAATGAAATGCTATCTTTTGTAAATCTTTGTGTACTTTAATGATGAGCTCTCTTATTGTTATATCTTATTGCTTCTTTGAATGATCTCAATGTTTAATCTCTTTAATTAACCTAATAAGGGAGAGAAACACCTCATTAGAGTGTTAATGAAGAATTTAAATTGAAAATATTCTATGAGAAAGTGAAATTATGTTATCAATGTTCTCATTCTATTTAAAAAGATAAAGTAATTTATTTTTAACCACCTTTTTGACTAATGACAAAAAGGGGGAGTACTTGTATATGCATGAAAAACTTGCAAAATCTTTTGGCAAAATATATTGAAACTGTGCTTGGTTTGAGTGAAACAAGGGGAGTCATCCATGTTATTCCACAATTTGCTTTAATAATAGTTCTGATACAATCCTATTATAATAGCTCCGATATTCTTCAATAACCAAGCTCTTACACAATTTGTCTTGATAATTTTTGCCTAAGCTTTGAAATATTTTGCTCTTATACATTGTGTCTTGATTTTTCCAAACTCTGATACATTGTGTCTCGATTTTTTAAGCTCTAATACATTCTAGAATTTAACTTATTTTAGGCAAAAGCAACTTTTGATAGATATTAACTTTGATACTCATTAGATCTATTTCAAAAGATTTGATACTCTGTTGATAAACCCTAATATTGTCAATACTTTCATGATACTTGTTGATACACATGAATATACTCAATTTGAAAGTCATACACAAGTTTTTTTCAAGCATAAAGTTTTTCCATGCCCAATATTTTGTCATCATCAAAAAGGGGGAGATTGTTGACCCCTGGAATGATTTTGATGATAACCAAACATTGGAGCACGCATTTAATTACTGACTATCTTTCAAGTGTTCTCAAAGTTTTTGTAAGATGTTTTCATTGAACAACCTTGCTTCCTACAACATTATAGAATGCCAAGTTAATTTTTGTTAAAATACAATGTAAAGAAGAGCCCATAAAAAAATCATTTATGTATTCATAAAATGGGATGTAGTTTTCAAGTTTAATTTTCTTAAGATCAGTATTTGAAGGAGTTGGAAAGTTTTTGAGCTATTTTGAAGTCATTGGAAGTTTGAAAAAAATTGAACAATTGAGGAACTAAGGCTCAAGAGCTGACTCAAGACTGGCGAGCCGACTCAAAGTTTGGCATGGCAAGAAGTTTTCTAGCATGCAGACATTCAAGCCAACTCGGGCAAAGTTCATGGTGTGGGCACCAGGTTAACAAAAAGACTTCAACCCATCCAAAAGTCCTTATGGTTGGAGTAACAAATCATGTCAATATTTTATTTCAAAATAAATGTAATCAAGGACAGGTTA
This sequence comes from Areca catechu, assembly GCA_021397845.1. Lineage (NCBI taxonomy): Eukaryota > Viridiplantae > Streptophyta > Magnoliopsida > Arecales > Arecaceae > Areca > Areca catechu. The sequence goes on from CM038050.1 coordinate 61,578,443, forward strand.
GTCCGCTGTTGGGTCAGTCAATCCAGTCAACTCACTTTTGAAGACTTATCAAGAAGCAACTCGGGCTTCAAAGTACCACTTCATCACTTCACCACCAATGGAGCCCACACTTGAAGACACATCACCACCCTAGAGCCGACTCTTGAAGGCACATCACCACCACCTTGGAGCCGACTCTTGCCACCTCATCAGACACCTCACCACTAAAGGAGCTGACTCTTAATCAAGTCCCAAGGAGCCAATTCTTGAAGAAAGTCAATTAGTCAAAGTCCAAAGTCATGGAGATGGTCAAATTGTCAAAATCAAGAAGGAGGTCAAATCACCAAGTCCAAGTTTTTGAAGATGGTCAACCAAGTCAAGCCTTAGCATGTCATTTGAATTTAAATTCATGCTTGGCCGACCAAAGCTCTCCAAAGCAAGGGTGGTCGGCCAAAGTGAGGGGGGACCACTCCTCCAAATCATATCAAACCTATTCCCACAATTCTCTCCTTATTCCATGTAACTTCCCCATGATATCCTCCACCAAATTAGGTTAGTTTGAATTCAAATGTAAGTCTTTAAAAAGCCTTGGGCATGAGAAATGTGGGAGATTGATAAATGAATGAAAAAAAAAGCTCTTTCTTCTATGTGAAGGTCTTGGCTATGTGCCCCTCTTTGGCTTTGTGCCTAGGTTTCTTTTAGGTCTATGTGACCTTGTTTCTCTCTTCCTCTTCCTCCTCTTTTCTCCACTTCAAACACTTTCTTTCCATTGCATCTCTCAAAGAAGATCAAGTTCGCATCAAAGTTCAAGAAGAAATCAAGCCAAGAATCAAGTGATCAAGCAAGGAGCCGGTTCTCCAACCCTAGGAATCAGAAAGGAGTCGATTCCCTCAAGAAGAAGAAGCCTTCATCCATCCTTCAACCCATCATTCTTCCCTTCTTTAATTTGAGTTCTTTAGCTTGTTTCTAATCCCAGGTTTCTTTGTGACAGGGCCTCCGGAATCCAGACTTTAGAAGAAGGAACTTCTTGCCAGAACCCAGAATGCTGAGTGAGCCACCAAGTGGTGTATTTTGGTCATCCTAGAACTTACCTTGAGAGAAATCCTTTGGATTGATCAAGGTCAGGTAATCCCTAACTTCTTAGGGTTTGGATTATTAAAAAAGTAGGACTAGCTTAATTTAGATGGTTAATTTACTATGGTAGATCATTATTACTCTGTTTAGTCCACTCTAGATTTGCGTTTAATCATATTGAGTTGTGTTCATTAAATTCCTAGTCATTATAGTTCGATTAGCCATATGCTTAAGAAATTAATTAGATTGATCTTTAACTAATCTCCTTTAGAATATTTAGTCTCATTCCTTCATCTCATAAAGCATTTTTTTTCATTTCTTCTTCCCATCATTTTTGGTATCAGAGCAGGTTGATTAGGGCATATCTGTGTTTAGGGTTTGCATCGATTTATCTTTGGTGCTATAAGATTATAGCCAACCCTTGCATTGCAAAACCAAGATGAAATCAGGTTGTCCTACTATAAGGTGGATCCTTATAGTGTAAGGTTGTCCTATCTTGGTCATTGCTTTGGACTACATAGAAGAATTCTATGTAAGTCTGATTTTTCCCTGCTTGCTGTAATTAGGTGTAGGCTGACTGTAATCCGCCTGCAGCTCCAAAGGCAAGTAGTGCATTTTTCTTTGACATATTTTTTTTTCTTGTTCCATTTTAAGTTGTTTATCACCGTTTAAAATTTCAGCTTCAGAAAAAAATTACAAAAAAAATGAAAATTCCTGCAGTCCGATAGTGTCATTAGGTTTTCTGTTCTGTTCTTGAGCTTTTAGTGCCTTTATTCAGGATCTGCCTAGAACAGTCTAGATTTTATTTTGAAATTCTGCTTCACCTGGTATGACATCTATAAGTTAGGAGTTCTCATTAATTTTTTCAAATTTTTTTGACGTTTTTTACTGCACCTTCCAACATCACTTTCGAACTGCAACACACCACTCTGCATCAGTAATTTAGTCATGCATTCATTTCATGATTAAGCTATCTAAGGGCATGAAATTAACATAAGGTCAGGAAGTAATTACCTGTCCTTAGCCCAAAAAAACACCTCCCTTCATCATTCGAACCCAATCCTTAATTAAAATCAATTAGACCTAATACCCTAGTGGGTTAGGGACACCAACAGGTCGGGTTCGAATTAGAAATCAAGTTGATTGTATTAGCTAGTTAGTGTGTGCTTATTAACTTGGTGTCTAGGATTGGTGTGTAAGGGCTTGTGGTTTGATCCACCTACCTGGCCAATCTCTGATTGGTGTCTAAGGTTGGTATTCAGGGATCTCCAGCTCCCCTTCCACCTACCTGGCCAAGTGATATAAGTTACTACTGGTTAGTTAGTCTTTCAATTGGGTTCTTAACTTGTGCTCTAGGTCTAGGAGCCATAGTCGTTCGAGTGCATCATTTTCATGACCACTAGATCAGGAACACCATTCCACCGTTCACAAGATCAACCAAGTTCGTCCATGGACCCTAATATGGAGAGTCTCATGAAGTCTATGATAGAGCAAATGGCTACAATGAATGCTAAGCTTGATCGGGTCGAGGATAGAATAGGGGTCCTAGAGGAAGCTAGGTTAACTCCAACTGAACCACCATCTCCCAGATTACCTCCAGACCATCCCAGAGCCCAACGGCAAGAACGCACTCCTGACCCAACCCATAGAAGGCCACAACACGATTTTGATGATCACACCCCTGACTTTAATCAAAGAAGGCATCACCATGAAAATTTCGATCAGGATGACCGGGCCTTAAGGAACATCCGTCTAGATGCACCAACTTTTGAAGGAAGCTTAGATCCTAAGGTGTATATAGATTGGGAGGCTGACATGGACCAGTATTTTGATTGGTATGACATGTCAGATGAGAGGAGATTCAAATTTGCTAAGATCAGGCTGGTTCGACAGGCTAGACTACATTGGGGAAATGTAGAGCGCACGATTAGACAGAGGGGAGATGTACCGGTAAGCACATGGAGAGATATGAAGAGAAAACTTAGAGAAAAATACCTACCCATGTCTTATCAAGAGAGATTACTAGATCAGTGGCAACGGTTAACACAAGGAAACAAAACCGTCTCTGAGTATGTCACCAAATTTGACGAGTTTGTCATGCGGTGCAACGTGGTCGAGTCGGAGGCAGCCACTTTGTCTAGGTTTAGATCAGGGCTGAATGAAGACATCAAGGGGGAATTATTTTTGAGGGAAGTCCATGATTTAGAGCAGGCATATCAGGTTGCCATGGACTATGAGAGATTTCAGAGGAGATCTACTTTTAGGAAACCAGAGCCCTCTAGGTTCAGTCCACTTGCTAGTAGACCCAGTTCGGTTCCTACTCCCACAGCTAAGCCTAGGTCCAGCTCAAATCCAATTCCTAGGCCCAATTCAGCCACCCCATCTAGAGAAGATAAAGGAAAAGGGCCTGAAAGTCAAGGTAGGACAAGTCAAGTATGTTATAAGTGCCGTCAACCGGGTCATTATATGAGTCAGTGTCCCTCTAGAGCTTTACACATTGGTGAAGTAGAGGAAGAAGGCTTAGAGCATTTAGAGAATGGTGACGAAGAAGTGTATGAAGCAGAAGATTGCTTAGCTGATGAGTATGAGGGAGATGAGGAAAATTTGGACTCATCAGATTTACTAGGAGTCGTTAGGTGTATCATGACACAGACCAAAGAACAAGAAGACTGGCGTAGGACTAACATCCTACAAACATTTGTCAAAATTAAGGAAAAGGTCTGTAAGATTGTGATAGATAGTGGAAGCTGTGTCAACGCCATTTCCACTAGTGCAGCAAAGAGTTTAGGGTTATCCGTTGTACCACATCCCAATCCATATAAGGTATCCTGGATAGACTCTACATCTATTCCAATCAAGCTACGGTGCCAAGTCCAAATCCAAATTCAATCCTATCAAGATAAGGTCTGGTGTGATGTGCTTCCTATGGGAGTAAGTAGCATCATCTTAGGCAGGCCATGGCTGTTTGATCATGATGTGACCATCTTTGGTCGGTCAAACTCCTGTGCTTTCAATTTTAATGGCAAGAGAATTGTCATTCATCCAAAAGAGCCTAAGGACAATGTCAGGAGAGGAACCAGTAGCTTGAAGGAAAAGAAAACTGGATTAAATCTGATAGGTGCAAAAGAAATAGAACAAGATATCCAAGAGGGAGCACCTATTTGGGTGGTAGCAGCAAAAGAGGTTAAGGACCACACACCTATAGAACACCCTCCAGAGGTGGTCCAATTATTAGAAGAGTATAAGGACGTATTTCCCGAAGATCTTCCCGATAGCCTTCCACCTTTAAGGGACATACAGCATGTCATAGATTTAGTCCCCGGGGCAACTTTACCTAATTTGCCTCACTATAGGATGAACCCAGCTGAACATCAGGAAATGCAGAAACAGATTGGGGAATTACTTAGGAAGGGGTTTATTAAGGAAAGTCTAAGTCCTTGCGCAGTCCCCGCATTGTTAACCCCTAAGAAGGATGGTACTTGGCGGATGTGTGTAGATAGCCGAGCCATCAATAAGATTACGGTGAAGTATAGGTTCCCGATCCCACGACTTGACGACATGTTAGATATGATAGCCGGAGCAACAATTTTCTCCAAAATTGATTTAAAGAGTGGCTATCATCAGGTTAGAGTTAGACCTGGGGATGAATGGAAGACCGCTTTCAAGACTAAAGATGGATTATATGAGTGGTTAGTCATGCCATTCGGTCTTTCCAACGCACCCAGCACATTTATGAGGATCATGAATCAGGTGTTGAAAGCCTTCATAGGAAAATTTGTTGTGGTCTATTTTGATGATATCCTTATATATAGCCAAACCAAGGCAGACCACTTAGATCACCTGAGCCAAGTTTGTCAAGTTCTTAGAAAAGATAGCCTCTATGCCAATATCAAAAAGTGTGACTTCCTCACACATAGAGTCATCTTTCTAGGATTTGTAGTTACTTCTGAAGGAGTGTCAGCTGACCCAGAGAAAGTCAAATCCATAGTAGAATGGCCTGTACCCAAGAACATCCATGAAGTACGTAGTTTCCATGGTCTAACCACTTTCTATAGGAGGTTTATTAGGGGATTCAGTACGATAGTGGCACCCATCACTGATTGCATTAGGAAAGGAAATTTTGAATGGACTAGAGCGGCTGATAAAGCTTTCCTAATGATTAAAGAGATAATGACACAAGCACCTGTTTTAAGGCTTCCGGATTTTTCCAAATTATTTGAGGTCGCTTGTGATGCTTCTGGGGTTGGAATTGGAGGAGTTTTAAGTCAAGAGAATCACCCAGTAGCATTCTTTAGTGAGAAGTTGAATGATGCGAGACTAAGGTATTCAACCTATGATAAGGAGCTATATGCGGTAGTACAAGCTTTACGCTATTGGCGTCACTACCTTTTACCGCAGGAATTTGTTTTATTTTCTGATCATGAAGCTCTTAGGTTCCTTAGTTCTCAGAAGAAGTTGAACCCTAGGCACGGGAAATGGGTAGAGTTCATACAAGGGTACACGTTCGTTCTGAAACATCGTGCCGGTACTGAGAATCGAGTTGCTGATGCATTAAGCCGTCGATCTATGTTGATGAATACTGTGAGGACTGAGATAGTAGGATTTGATAGGTTGAAGAGTGAGTATTCTACATGCCCTGACTTTGGTCATATCTATCACTCCCTCCAACAAGGTCCGTCTAGTGAACATAGCGATTACATTCTATTAGATGGATACCTTTTCAAGGAAAATAGGCTGTGCATTCCCAAAACTTCTGTTAGGGAATTTCTGATCTGGGAAGCCCATGCTGGAGGATTAGCTGGACATTTTGGTAGAAACAAAACCATCTTGGCTATGGAGGATCAATTTTTCTGGCCTAGTCTTAAGAAGAATGTTGCCCAGATAGTAGCCCAGTGTCGAACCTGTGCGGTAGCAAAGCACCAAAAACAAAACACTGGTTTGTACACACCTTTACCTGTCCCTGAAGGTCCGTGGCAAGACATTAGTATGGATTTCGTGACAGGTCTCCCTAGAACTCCCAAGAAACATGATTCTATCTTTGTGGTTGTCGATCGATTTTCTAAGATGGCGCACTTTATTCCGTGTTCTCAGACTTTAGATGCGTCAAAAGTGGCCAAACTTTTCTTGGATCATATCGTTAAGCTTCATGGTTTACCTAGAACCATTGTGTCAGATAGAGATGTCAAGTTCACCAGTTACTTCTGGAAAACCCTCTGGCACATGTTAGGTACCAAACTGAAATTCTCTACAGCCTATCACCCTCAAACTGATGGCCAAACCGAGGTTGTAAACCGAAGCTTAGGTAATCTATTGAGGTGTTTAGTTGGAGAAAACTTAGGGAACTGGGATCTTTTACTTCCTCGTGCTGAGTTTGCTTATAATAGCTCAGTCAATAGATCTATTGGGAAGAGTCCATTTGAAGTGGTCCATGGATATAAACCTAAGAGACCTTTAGATCTAGTCCCATTACCAGCACATGCACGGGTGTCGGAATCCGCCGAATCATATGCACAGCATCTTAAGGACTTGTATAAGGAGATTAGCCAAAAGATTCAAACAAGCAATGAATTTTATAAGCATACGGCTGATCTACATAAACGGCTTAAAGAATTTAATGAAGGGGATTTAGTAATGATTAAACTCAAACCAGAGAGGTTTCCACCCGGAACAATGAAGAAACTCCATGCCCGGGGAGCCGGACCCTTCAGAATAATAAAGAGAATTGGATCTAATGCTTATGTAGTAGATTTACCATCTAGTTATGGCATTAGTTCTACTTTTAATATTTCTGACCTCAAAGAATACAAGGAACCTGTACCAATACCTGATGAGCTTTTTGGTCCTAGTGTATCCTTTGAGAGTGATGTCCCAAATGAGTGTCCACCACCAAATATTCCTGAGCAAAGAGAGAGTGTTGAAAGAATCTTGGATGACCAGATTATCACCACTAGAAATAAGGGCTACCAACGCTATCTGATTCGATGGCAAGGACGTCCTGAATCTGAAGACTCCTGGATCACCCGAGAGGACCTGCAACAAATCGACCCGGATATAATAGAAACATATCACTCGACAGGGTCGAGTTCCTCCCACCCTGGGAGAATTGGTGTGGGCACCAGGTTAACAAAAAGACTTCAACCCATCCAAAAGTCCTTATGGTTGGAGTAACAAATCATGTCAATATTTTATTTCAAAATAAATGTAATCAAGGACAGGTTAGTCCGCTGTTGGGTCAGTCAATCCAGTCAACTCACTTTTGAAGACTTATCAAGAAGCAACTCGGGCTTCAAAGTACCACTTCATCACTTCACCACCAATGGAGCCCACACTTGAAGACACATCACCACCCTAGAGCCGACTCTTGAAGGCACATCACCACCACCTTGGAGCCGACTCTTGCCACCTCATCAGACACCTCACCACTAAAGGAGCTGACTCTTAATCAAGTCCCAAGGAGCCAATTCTTGAAGAAAGTCAATTAGTCAAAGTCCAAAGTCATGGAGATGGTCAAATTGTCAAAATCAAGAAGGAGGTCAAATCACCAAGTCCAAGTTTTTGAAGATGGTCAACCAAGTCAAGCCTTAGCATGTCATTTGAATTTAAATTCATGCTTGGCCGACCAAAGCTCTCCAAAGCAAGGGTGGTCGGCCAAAGTGAGGGGGGACCACTCCTCCAAATCATATCAAACCTATTCCCACAATTCTCTCCTTATTCCATGTAACTTCCCCATGATATCCTCCACCAAATTAGGTTAGTTTGAATTCAAATGTAAGTCTTTAAAAAGCCTTGGGCATGAGAAATGTGGGAGATTGATAAATGAATGAAAAAAAAAGCTCTTTCTTCTATGTGAAGGTCTTGGCTATGTGCCCCTCTTTGGCTTTGTGCCTAGGTTTCTTTTAGGTCTATGTGACCTTGTTTCTCTCTTCCTCTTCCTCCTCTTTTCTCCACTTCAAACACTTTCTTTCCATTGCATCTCTCAAAGAAGATCAAGTTCGCATCAAAGTTCAAGAAGAAATCAAGCCAAGAATCAAGTGATCAAGCAAGGAGCCGGTTCTCCAACCCTAGGAATCAGAAAGGAGTCGATTCCCTCAAGAAGAAGAAGCCTTCATCCATCCTTCAACCCATCATTCTTCCCTTCTTTAATTTGAGTTCTTTAGCTTGTTTCTAATCCCAGGTTTCTTTGTGACAGGGCCTCCGGAATCCAGACTTTAGAAGAAGGAACTTCTTGCCAGAACCCAGAATGCTGAGTGAGCCACCAAGTGGTGTATTTTGGTCATCCTAGAACTTACCTTGAGAGAAATCCTTTGGATTGATCAAGGTCAGGTAATCCCTAACTTCTTAGGGTTTGGATTATTAAAAAAGTAGGACTAGCTTAATTTAGATGGTTAATTTACTATGGTAGATCATTATTACTCTGTTTAGTCCACTCTAGATTTGCGTTTAATCATATTGAGTTGTGTTCATTAAATTCCTAGTCATTATAGTTCGATTAGCCATATGCTTAAGAAATTAATTAGATTGATCTTTAACTAATCTCCTTTAGAATATTTAGTCTCATTCCTTCATCTCATAAAGCATTTTTTTTCATTTCTTCTTCCCATCAGTTCAATTATAAAGTTTTGAGAATTTGAGCCGACTCGACCAGAGTGAAGATTTTCTCAGACTGACAACCGAGCCGACTCGAGTATTGAAGAGCTGACTCTTCCAGAGTGCTGAAACCTTAATTCTGAAGAACCAGCTAGGCGAGCTGACTCAAAGTAGAAGAGCCGACTCGACCAGAGTGAAGTTCTGACCTACCTGAGGATTCGAGACGACTCGAGTGACTATTTCAGGCTAGTAATGGCTAGTTCCAGAACTCTTATTTTGAATCCAAAATGGTCTCCAACAGTCATATTTCAAATCCCAACAGTTTACAACAGCTAAAACCACTTGAAATCAGTTGGAGGGAGTATTTATAAGTGATATGAACCACTTTTGGAGAAGTCAATGAGAAAGGAATGAGAGATTAAAGAGCTTTCACTGAACACTCAAAAGAACACACTAGAGAGCATTCAAAGCAGGCACTTAAGATTTCATCAACTCTTATCAGAATCTTGAGGCATTCATTGAGGAAGCTAAGAAGCCTTGAAAAGCATTCAAAGTGTAATCAAGAAGGCTTCTAAAATGCTGCAACTACAACCATCCAACAACTTCGATTTGTCATTTTGTTGCTTTATTCTTTTAACTCTTCATTTGAGTTGTACCAAGTATAGTAAGGGACTATAACTTTGAGTTTGATAGGTTATTGGTGAGCCTTAAAAACCAAGTGTAGTGGCTTGTTAGTGATCCCATTTAAAGCTAACTTTATATTGGGTTTTTGGTTAGCCCGGGATAAAACCAAGTTTGGGTTTTGGATTGTGAGCCCGTGAAAACAATCTGATTGTATTCCGAGGGTGAATATAGTAAAAATCCCAAGTGGTATCTTGGATAGTGGATGTAGGAGTGAGGTTGCTCCGAACCATTATAAAATTTGCTATATTTGTGATTGTGTTTCTAGTTCTTACTTTCTTCCATAGTAGTTAACTTAATTCATAGCACATACCACACTAAGAACTTAAAAAAGGAGCTCATACTTGCAATAATTTTTAAATAACCAATTCACCCCCCTCTTGGGTAAGCCACCTGGGCAACACTATTGAAATTATTGTTCCTAATATGTTGGCTCTGTGTAACTCTCTTAACGGTAGTCAGGTAGGCTGGCCAAAGTCGAGCTTGACTATTCGTTAGTTAGAAGCATTGAATCTTGCCATGTTAATGGTTGGACTTAACCGGGATGATGCAGGACGATCCTAAGACTGATGTAAAATAGAAAACTAATTTTTTAAAGATTTTTTTTAGAATTTAATTTAGTGGCTAAAGACCCGAAAATAAGTAAAGAATAGTTGGAAGACTAGTAATGCAAGAAACTATCATACCCGCAAAATAACTCATGCAAAATAATAAAGCCAAGACCCGAGAATTGAGAAACTCCTAGCTTAGGATAGCATACCTATCATCAGATCAGAACTCAGGAGGGGGAAGGATTTTAATAGACAACGATTGCAGTTTCTTTGAAGAAGAGATCCCTCAACACTCTAGATGGTGCCTGGAAGAACAAGCCTTTGGTTCCCGAATTTGAAGGCAATCTGGATCTGGTTTGAAGGAAAAAAAAGCTTCCTCTAGGGAAGGGAAACACCTCGGGGACCTTGCAAGCATCAAGGTTAGTCATGAAATAGGTAAGCAATGAAAAAAATAAGAAGATGGAAACAAGGAGGGGATTAGGGCAGATGTTGTAGGTGGCCTGGAGGAGATGGGATCCAGTTATCTAGGGTGGCTCCTAGAGTGCTTCTCAAGGTCGTGGGTGCTACTTGGAAGCTTGGGAAGATTCTTAGGCATTGGGAACTCCAAGGAATAGGGGACAGCCAAGGAAAGAACAAGAACCAAAAACCAAAGACAAACAAAACCCATGAACACTAGACTTGCAAAACAATTCATCGGAGTTCATTTTATAAGAGTTGATTGATTACAAGAGAAGGAGGGATGGGGTATTTATAGAGTTCCCATGCCCTCTCCTTATTAGGACTTCAGCCCTCTCTTAGCTAGGATAGGTTTACACACTTTGAATGGGAGAAAAACTACACAAGTAACCTAAAACTAGGTTTACAAAGTTAAATGAAAAAAAAACTTGATTTCCTCCTTCCACTTGGACTCTTCCTCCTAGCTTGGACCAAGTCAACCATTAAGGATGCCTCTCCTTGGTGTGTGGGCTTCATGGGCAGCAAGAGTGGGCGACCGAGAGGCTAGGGCGCATGGGCTTTGGGCCCCTTGGAAGCCTGGGATGCTTGGGCTAGCATATTCCTGGAATCTTGGTTATTGGCTGGAATATACCTTGAATCTTGGTTCTTATAAGCTTGGGCCTAGCACTTGGGCTGATTTCTTTTGGGTTGTGGTGCAGATGGACCTCTAAAATCATGGGTGCCCTGGTCTGGAAATATGCTCTGGCATCTGGAAAAGAATCTGAGCATCTGAAGAGCATTTGGAGGGCATCTAGGGCATCTAGAAGGTATCTTGGGCCCTAGGATATCCAACAAGGTCAAATAAGTTGTTGTAGTGGCCTCTGACTCCTGGATGAGGCCTGGTGGGACTCCAAAATAGGGTATCCTTCTCTCTTGTACATGAACTAGACTAATACTAGACTTATACTGAAATACAGTTCTTAATACTGGACTAAGGTTGAGACATAATTAACTAGTCTCAACTTATTACAGGACTCAATCTTACTTGCTTACAAAATTATGACACATGACTAAGGTTCTAAAAATCCTAATCAGTAAATCATATAGGATCTAGTGATATGTGTCTGATCCTGGTATCCCCACCTATTCTTCCAGGGCGGGAGGAACTCGATCCCGTCGAGTAAGGGTCAGTTTTGCTCTCATACTGCTCAAGGAGGGTCTGGGTTGAAGCACTGCAGATCCTCACCAGTGCTCCACAAGTCCTCAGATTTTGGTCGACCTTGCCAATGGACCAAATACCTCTGATAGTCTCTATCTCGGATACCGATGGCTTGATCATCCAGGATTCTCTCAATATTTTTCTCATCAATAGGCCAAATTATATGTGGACACTCTAGGGTGGGTTCTCTCTCAAAGGAAGGGAGTGGCTCAAAGGGCTTGCTGGGGATCACTGCTGGCTCCGTATACTTTACAAAGATTGAGATGTTGAAGGTGGAGCAAATACCTAAATCAGGCAGTATCTCAAGCGCATAGGCATTGGGTCCAATGCTCCTCATTATTTTGAATGGGTCAGCTCGCACAGCTTCACGAGCATGAAATTCCTTTACAATCACACAATCCTCTACAGAAAATTATTTATCTCTCTTTCAAAAATTAGCCAAGTTTTTATTTAGTTCATTACTTATGTTTAGCTTTTGATTAACTTCCAGATGTAGATGCTGTGCAGAGGCTAATGTAGGTGTGGATAGGTGATTAGGGTTGTAGATTTATTGGACTCAAGACTAACACCTGATAGACTTGACTAAGCATCCCTATCAAAGGAAGTTTTATTGGACTCCCTCGAGCCTAAACCTATCAGACTATAGACTCTCTAGGTTTTACTCTAGTTTGACATGCACATAAAAATTTACAATGAGCTTCTAGTAAATGCCATAGAGTGTGCAAGAAGTAAGATGCAAACCTAACATGTGTAATGAATGTATGCAACATGCAAACTTCTATAAAATGCAGATGAATGGTTAAAGAAACATAAGAAAATTTAAGAAAAGGAAGGAAATATGAGGTAGATTCTAGGTTAGTTTGGTGGGGTAGAAAGTAAGAACAGGGTTCAAGGTTGATTGGATAGAATAAGATGTAAGAAGGGGTGTCAGGGATTAAATTTAGACTAATGAGATTGATCCTATGAGGTTGTTGTATATCTAATGGGTTTTTATGATGGTAGAATGGGTCACTGATCTCAGGGAAGAGATTGCTAATGGGAACTATAGGATTGGATTCTTCCTGAGGGTATTGATAAGCCAAATCCTTAATAAAGTCTTCTGGTTTAAGAGATTTAGGACTAGACTCTATACTTGGGCTTTCGTCTAGTGGCTCCTCAGGTAGGATTCTAATGGTAGGTTTGGGTTCCTCACCTCTTAACTGCTCTTCCACTATAGTTCGGGTGTGTTCAGGATCAGTTAGCTCTAGATGGGTTTCTACCTGGGTATCTACTGGGTCAACTAATTTTAGGTCTTTTATAGGGAACTCCTCTTCTTCTTCCTCATACTCCTTTACTAAGCTTGGGTCAGCCTCATATATCTCCTCTTCAATGTCATTCTGGTGAACCAATGAGGTGGTAAGAGGGGGTTGGTTAAGGAAAAATTGATTAATGTCAAGGGTAACATGGGTGGGTTGACTAAAGGGTTTTTGACTAATACTTGGTTCATCTCTAGGGATACTAATCCTATGGGATTCAGGATGACTTAGGAAAAACTGATTGGCACTAGGCTGATTCCTATGGACTATGGGTTCCTAGGGTTCAGCTCTATGGGTCTTGCATTGGGTTTCTACTTGGCATCTAATGGATCAATCCTATGGGTTGCTTGGTTATTGGATTGGATCATTAGGTCTAATCTATTATTTATCTGCGCAAACTGGGTTTGGGTTTGGGCATTGGTTTGGTCATACTTATGATTCATTTGGGCAAATTGGTCAGTTATGGTCTTCATGAAAGCTTCAAAATTGGGGTCCATGGTTGAATTAGGTTTGGGCTTAGACTGACTGTAATGGACTCCTGACTTGGTGGTCATGCAAACAAACAAACAATCAAGGTGGAATGAATGCAGCCAAGCATGCAAAGGGTTAGTATAATTTAGGGTTTGCTAGACCTAGAGCCAAAACTGAATATGTCTACTCAACTTACAATTAACCCAATAGCTAATCCTTCCACTGGCCAGGTAGGGGGTGGGGTGATGGGAGGCTCCCCATGCTTGTCATAGGGTCTTAATTATAAACCACCCATCCACTTAGGTCATTTGACTCTAGACCCCCAGCCTTAGACACCAATTTTCAATAATAGCCACAGGGTTAAATGCACTAGTTGGCTCACACGGTTCAGACCTAACCTGTTGGGTGTCACCTAGCCCTCTAGGGAAAATTAAGTCTAACTAATTTTAATTTAGACTTGGGTCAGTATGATGACGGTTGTTTTGGGCCTAAGACAGGTGATAAAATCCTACCCTGATCTTAGATAGCAATTGCCCTTAAGATTATGTTAATCAAATAATGCACATTCAATGAGTTTTAATGCAACTAATAACAATCAGAAAAATAAAATATTTTATGTGTATTTTATGATGTAGCAAGTTAGGTTTGAGTTGATTAGGTTAGCAAATAAATTGGGCTTGGGATTGAGGGGTTTGGAAGTTGGTTAGGTTAGGTTTAGACAAGTAAGCAGAGTTCACAGATTCAGAACATTAAGGCTTGGTTTGATGCAGTGTTTGACATGGGTTTCAATGCAAAAAAAAAATAATAAAAATTTTAAAATAGAGGATGGATGGTGGAGATGACCTCTACCAAATTTGATGCAAAACTAAAATCAAATGATGATACAAATCCTAGGGTTTTCAGATTGATACAAAAATCTCAGGTTTTCAGTTAGGATTTCTATGATGCCGAATTTTAGGACTTTTAGTTTTTTGTAAAATTAATTAAAAATTATGATAAAATAGAGAACAAGATAGATAACACTTCATGCAAACTTCATAGAAAAATCTCCTATATGATTGAAATCAGATGAAAAATAGACACCTAATGCAGCTAGCAGGATGCATAAATTAGGGTTTGTGATCCTAATGCAGATGAATGCTATCCTAAATTCGCTCTGATACCAAACTGATGCAGGACGATCCTAGGACTGATGCAAAATAGAAAACTAATTTTTTTAGATTTTCTTTAGAATTTAATTCAGTGGCTAAAGATCCAAAAATAAGTAAAGAATCAGTAGGAAGACTAGTAATGCAAGAAACTATCATACCCGCAGAATAATTCATGCAGAATAATAAAGCTAGGACCCAAGAATTGAGAACTTCCAACTTAGAATAGCATACCTATCATCAGATCAGAACTCAAGAGGGGGAAGGCTTTTACCAGGCAGCGATTGTAGTTCCTTTGAAGAAGAGATCCCTCAACACTCTGGATGGTGCCTAGAAGAACAAGCCTTTGGTTCCTGAATCTGAAGGCGATTTGGACCCAGTCTGAAGGAAAAGAAAGCCTCCTCTGGAGAGGGGAAACACCTTGGGGACCCTGCAAGCATCAAGGCTAGGCACGAAACAGGTAAGCAATGAGAAAAAAATAAGAAGATGGAAATAAGGAGGGGATTAGGGCAAATGTTGCAGGCGGCTTGGAGGAGATGGGATCCAGTATTCTGGGGTGGCTCCTTGAGTGCTTCTCTAGGCCGTGGCTGCTTCTTGGAAGCTTGGGAAGATGCTTAGGCATGGGGAACTCCAAGGAATAGGGGATGTCCAAGGAAAGAACAAGAACCAAAAATCAAAGACAAACAAAACCCAAGAACACCAGACTTGCAAAACAATTCAGTAGAGTTTATTTCATAAGAGTTGATTGATTACAAGAGAAGGGGTGGTGTATTTATAGAGTTTTCCTCTCCTAGTTAGGATAGGTTTACACACTTTGAATGGGTGAAAAACTATACAAGTAACCTAAAACTAGGATTACAAAGTTGAATGAAATAAAAACTTGATTTCCTCCTTCCACTTAGACTCTTCCTCCTAGCCTGGACCAAGTCAACCATTAAGGACGCCTTTCCTTGGTGTGTGGGCTTCATGAAAGGGATATGCCCTATAAGCCAATCAATATTGTATCTCCCAAATCAATGTAATTGATAATATTCTAATAAAGGCATTATTTTTTGTCATACGCTGTGTTATTATGATGAACCCCATAGATTAGGGCTATGATTTTAGGGTTATGATGAGATCATACCAGTGAGACTTAAAGTCTTAAAACCTTAATCTAAAATATTCCTAGTCAAAGGAACTCTGAGTAGGGGATCAGGGTTTTTCTGGTAAGACTAGCACATCCCATGTATACTGGAAAGGGTGACTGCTCTAACAGTCACTTGTGTATGACACTAATACTAGGATATGGGTGCTCATTAGTGAATGAGTTCACTGATATGATCCAACTTGAGAACATCTAATGGAGTCTTAGCTACATGTCAATAGAAGGTTCTCATAGTAGGAGTGGTACAAGTAATCCTTTGACCTGAGACTGCCATAAGTACCTTATGTACATGAACCCATCCTTTGGTTCAATCCTAATCATGACATTGAGTCATGCACAGGATTGATACTGGGAATGGTGAATTGTATATGAAGGTAATGAGTAGGTCAACAAGGAATCGATCACTCTTAGTAAGAGGAGATTGCTTCCAGCTAGTTATCAATCGGATGATAATTCAAGGAATCTTTGATCAAAGTAAAGATATTAGAGATGGTTTCTAATATCAAGATAATTGAATCATCAATATAAGATTGAGCTAGAAATAAATATAATATTGGATTTGACATATATCCATATCCATAATTATATTTTGGATGCAGGCTGATCGAAAGATTAATTGTACGGTAACTTTCTACTGAAGGGTAGTTTTGGTATTTCACCAGAATTTCCATATCTTCCGGGTAGACATGACATGTTGCTAGACATCAATCTTGTCTTGTGGGTTGATCAAATTTAAAGATCACTTATTAGGAAGAGTCCTAATTGATCAAGTCGGGTAAGCTCAATTTGACCTAAATCGATTAGAAAGAGTTCTAATCAAGTTAGGTCAACTTGTACTCAGACCTTCTGCCGACTGGATATGGAACCCAATGGGTCACACACTTAAGAGGATTGATCAAGAGTTTAATTTGTAATTAAATCATCTTTGCAGGATAACACTCTAGTTGGTGTTGCAAACCCTAGCTTCTATTTGAATTGGATTTGAATTAGGGTTCCGAATTGGATCAATTTGGGTTCTAATTGGACCTAATTAGATCCTAATTAAAATATATAGGACTTTGGGCTAACCCATGGCTTAGACTACATCTTAATTAACACCCAAGCCCATCCATATAGGCCACCCAAAAAATTTGTGCGCGTGGATAAGAGGAAAGACTCCACGCGTGCATGGACTCTTCATGCGCGCGTGAAGTCTTCTTATTTCATCGCATTTTTTTTCTTTTGGCTGGTTATTCCCTATTAGCGCATCTCCTAATGACCATTAGATGGCCATCTAACGGTTTGGGGGATTTTGAGAAAGACAAAAGGCGCTAACTCTTCCTGGTTGCGCGATATAACGTCTCTTCGGAGACCAAAACATCGCGACTTCCTTCTTCTTAAAACTTCATGACTTTTCTTTTCGAAAGAGCCGTGAGTTTGAATCTGAAGGGTCGTGAGAAGGAAGGAGAGGGCATGAGAAATATGGAAAGCCATGAAAAATAGTTTATGGAGAGTTGTGTTCTTTTGAGAAGACATCTTTTTGTAGTCTATTTAAGGAACAGAGGCTTCGGGTGTTTTGCTAATGTACGACAGAGTTTTTTTTTTATTTTTCTTTCCTTACCAGGAGACTGATTCCTCCTTAGCTAGTTTAGGACACAAGAGTTTCCCTTTTATAGAGTTCTCTTCTCTGTTGAAACTCAAGTCTAAAACAAGAGATAGGAAGAATCTCTCGAACGGTAAAAGAAAAGAAGATATACTCTGTTTCTATTTCCTTTTACATTAAGACATTAGTGTCTTAAATCCTCCTCCTCCTTCGAGACAAGAGTGTATTCTTAGGACAAGGTCTTAGGAAAGGGAGAGGAAGAAGAAAGAAAGGAAGTAAGAAGTCCCTGCCGTAAAGTTTTTCAGCCATAGTCCTCTTGAGTTCTAGGAGAAGAATTCAAGTGAAGGAACTTTTGAAGAAGCAAGCATCTTGATCAATTTTCTTGTGGATCACCATTGGAGGGTGGATATTTGGATGCCTGGTGAATTCAAAAGGGTCATTCAACATCAAGTTTTGATTCTACATCAAAATTGGATTTAGCGATAACAGGTTGGTGCCTTAATTCTAATAGTGTAGGTTTGCATGTTTCTCATATGTTTTAATCCTGAATAAGGAGATCCTGGCTAAGGGCTTTGGTGTAAATTTCATCATTTTGAAATTATTTTTTCACTGTGGTGCATTGGAATCCTTTCAGTGGTATTAGAGCCACCCTTATTACAGTTAAAACATATGGAAATTATTTATATGTGTTTTTGTTGTAGTGTCGCATGTTAGTGTTTTTAAACCCTTGAATGCTGATACACTTAGCACATTTATGGGATGCACGTATGTTTGATAATTTATGTTTGATGTGTGTCACTAATTAGGGTTTTTCACTCAAACCCAATTATTATAGAGATATGTTTAGTTTTGAAGTCATCATACTGAAATAAGGTTGCCCTGGCATAATGGTGGATCCATTATGTGGTAAATGGTTGTCCTAGTATGATGACACACTTAGCACATATTTTCTTATTTATAAGAATGATATGTTGTGATAAATTTTATAAGGATGTGCTGGCAATTTATAAATCCCTCCTCTTAAAAATTATATTAAGTCTTAGTATATTTAACTGATAAGAATCACCAGTCATGATGAATAATTGATCATTTCGATGTCTAGAAAGGTGGTTCTGGGAAGGTAAAGAGAATTGTGGTTTTTAATTGGTTCCGTTGACTGACCTGGCCAATTTTTATTGGTGTCTAGGAGAGCAATGGGGGGACTCCCACATCTCTTCCACTTGCCTGGCCGATTTGATTAAATTTAAATCTTGACTAAAATGCTTAGTGTTAAAAATACTATATATATTGGCCTTCCTTCATGCTGGAGCGTTATTGTGTTATGAACCACATTAGGTTTGTTGTGTTATCTACAAGACCTAATATGGTGATTGACATAATACTAGTCTAGTGCATAGAGATGCTTACAGCATATTCAGTATAATGCTTTGTTGTGTTATCTGTAAGGGCATTATATTTAAGTATTGACTATAAAGAAATAAAAGGGTCTTGACTTAACTAGAACATTATGGTTTGTTGTGTCTTCTGCAAGACTAATAATGTTCTAGAGGCCAAGTTACTTCTTGAGAATTATATGAGATATAATTGGAAGAGTTTCCTACCTTTAAGCTTGTAAAAGATTTGTTGTGTTTTCTGCAAGATCTTTTATAAGTTATTAGGATTTCAATCTCACTAAGAAAAACCTATCAGGGTTTTTTCTCGATTATCATAGTGAGAGCTATGATTTTTGATAAAATAGTGGGAAACATAATTAAATTAAAGACCTAATTTAATTATGTATGTCATTTCATGATTGTTTGCTTATGTATTGTTCTTTGTTAAATTTAGATAAATGACATCTTCATTATCACTACGAAGTATCTTAGATACCAACAAACTGATTGGTCCAAACTATGTGGACTGGTTGAGAAATTTAAAGGTTGTGCTGAGTACAGAAAAACTTTCTTATATTCTTGATACCCCTAGTCTTAATCCACTAGGGGACGATGCCATACAGAAAGATATGGCCACATACAAAATGTGGCGAATGACTCCCTCACTATCAAGTGTATCATACTAGCCTCTATGACCAATGAGTTACAGAGACAGCAAGAAAGCATGGATACTCAATCCATAATGCTCAATTTAAAAGAGCTTTATGGAAAACATATCAGAACTGCTAGATATGAAATATCTAAGCAATTATTCTATGCTAGGATGACAGAGGGAACATCCGTTCAAGATCATGTTCTGAAAGTAATTGACTTGATCACCAGATTAGGTCAATTAGGTTTTATTATGGATGGGGAGTTGAATCAGGATTTAATCCTGCAATCACTCCTAGAGTCATTTTCTCAGTTTGTCTTGAATTATCACATGAACAAACTGAACACTTCCTTGCCTGAGCTGTTAAATATGTTAAAAACAGCAGAGAGCCACATAAAGAAAGAAAAGGCTCCACTTCTTCTTATTGATAAGACCAATAAGAAGAAATCAGGCAAAAAGGGTTTTAATAGGAAGCTAAACCCTAAGAGTGGCATCAATAAGAATAAGAAAGGAAAGAAGGCCTCCAAACAGTCGACCTGTTTCTTTTGCGGCAAAGCGGGACATTGGAAAAGGAATTGCAAGGCTTACCTTGCAACTGTGAAGCCTGGTGCATCAGATGCGCTAAAAAGTATGTATGAGATACATGCTATATTGACATTAAATTCATCTATTTCAAATACTTGGGTATTGGATACCGCTTGTGGTTACCATATATGCAAATCTTTGCAGGACCTCCACAAGCTTAAAGTATTGAAGGAAGGTGACTTCAATCTCTACGGTGCTAGTGGTGATATCATCCAAGCAGAAGCTGTAGGGACCTATATTCTGAAGTTGCCTTCAGGGAAGATCTTGGAGTTAGAAAATTATTATTATATGCCTAAGATTATTAGGAACATTATATCTATTCCCTTGTTATTAAAACAAGGATAGGTAATGGATGTAACGAGCACTGGTTGCTCGATAATGTTATCTAATGAATTTATTTGTTCTGGCATATTTAGCAATGGGCTCTTAACTCTTCCTTCCAATGATAGTGTTTTTCATGTCAATAATAAAAGAAAAATAGAACACTTTAATAATACTTTACTTTGGCATCATCGACTTGGTCATGTTAATGAGTCTAAGATAAGCAAGTTATACAAGGAGAAATTCCTTGATCCTTAAGAATATAAATCATTAGGGACTTGCGAATCATGTCTCATGGGTAAGATGACCAAGACTCCATTTACTGGACATGGAGAAAGGACAACTGAGTTATTAGGACTTATACATACTGATGTATGTGGTCCAATGATGACTCAGACCAGAGGAGGATACTCATATTTTATCACTTTTACAGATGATTTATCTATGTTCGGATATGTGTATCTTATGAAACATAAATCTAAAGCCTTTGATAAATTTAAGGAGTATCGAAGTATGGTCAAAAAACAAACCGGAAAAAGTATTAAAGTTCTTCGGTCTGATCGAGGAGGAGAATACTTATCCACGGAGTTTTTAGACTATCTTAAAGTTAATGGAATTCTTTCTGAATGGACCCCTCCTTATACACCACAGCTAAATGGTGTAGCTAAAAGGAGGAATCGTACCTTATTATATATGGTACGATCCATGATGTGCTTCATAAATTTACCAATTTCCTTCTGGGGACATGCCTTAGAAATTGCTGTTTACATTCTGAACAAAGTACCTTCTAAATCCGTTTTTAGTACTCCGTATGAGATTTGGAGTGGAAAGAAACCATATCTTAAATATTTTAAGATATGGGGATGTCCAGCTTATGTTAAAAGAAATTTTGGACATAAGTTGGAAGCTAGAGCGGATAAATGTCTATTTGTAGGATATCCTAGAGAGGGTAGAGGATATCTATTTTACCATCCTACTGAACAAAAGATTTTTGTCAGCAGGCATGCCATTTTTCTAGAAAAAGAGTTCATTTTAGAAAAAGATAATGGTAGAACTGTTAAACTTGGAGAAGTACAAGAAACACAGATAGACAATTCTCAACCATTAGAACATATAGCTAGGTCAGAACCAGAACACAAAACTCCTCCCCATAGGTCTGATAGAGTGCCATGGGCACCTGAGAGGTATGGGTTTATTATTGAAAATAATGAAGCCCAAGTCATTCAAAATGATGAACCTCTGACCTATACGGAAGCTATCTTGAGTAGTGACTCAGATAGATGGCATGAAGCTATGGAATCCGAGATAGACTCTATGTATGTCAACCAAGTATGGTCTTTGGTCAATGCACCAGAGGGTGTTAATCCTATTGGGTGCAAATGGGTCTATAAGAAAAAGATTGGGGCTGATGGCCAATTTGAAACCTATAAAGCCAGATTAGTGGCAAAAGGTTTTAGACAAAAACAGGGAATTGATTATGATGAAACATTCTCACTTGTAGCCATGCTCAAATCAATTCGGATTTTACTTGCTATAGCAGTATACCACGATTATGAGATCTGGCAAATGGATGTGAAGACTGCTTTCCTCAATGGTTTTCTTGAGGAAGAAGTCTACATGTCATAACCAGAAGGTTTTATTTCAAAGAATAAACCTAATCAAGTATGCAAGCTAAGAAAATCCATTTATGGATTGAAACAAGCTTCAAGGAGTTGGAACATCCGTTTTGATGAAACTATTAAAAGGTTTGGTTTTATCAAAAATGTAGATGAACCCTATGTTTATAAGAAGACTAGTGGGAGTCCCATAGTCTTCTTGGTTCTGTATGTAGATGACATACTCCTTATTGGGAATGATATCCCAATGTTACAATCAGTCAAGGTTTGGCTATCAAACCAGTTTTCCATGAAAGATTTGGGAGAAGCATCCTATATACTAGGTATTAAGATCTATAGAGATAGGTCTAAGAGGATGCTAGGTTTATCCCAGTCAAGGTACATTGACTTAGTGCTGAAAAGATTCAGCATGGATGGAAGTAAAAGAGGTTATCTTCCTATAAGTCAAGGCATACATCTTTCCAAAAGAATGTCTCCTAAGACACCTGAATAAAGAAATAGAATGAATTCTATACCTTATGCTTCGGCAATAGGGTCCATAATGTATGCCATGTTATGTACCAGGCCTGATGTGGCATATGCTTTAGGCATTGTCAGTAGGTTTCAGGCTGATCTAGGAGAGGATCATTGTAAAGCAGTTAAAAATATTCTTAAGTACCTGAGAAGGACTAAGGATATTTTTCTGGTTTATGGTGGTTCTGATCTTAAACTAGAAGCATATTCTGATTCTAGTTTTCAATCAGACATTGATGATAGCAAATCCATTTCGGGATATGTTTTTACCCTAAATGGTGGAGCAGTGAGTTGGAAGAGTACTAAGCAGCAGACTATAGCTGACTCAACCACAGAGGCAGAATACATAGCTGTTAGTGAAGCCGACAAGGAAGCAGTCTGGATGAAGAAGTTCATCACAGAGTTGGGTGTTGTTCCTGAGATTGAAAACCCGGTGCCACTTTACTGTGACAACACTGGAGCTGTTGCTCAAGCTAAAGAACCAAGAGTTCATCATAAGTCCAAGCACATTCTGAGACGCTTCCATCTCGTCCGAGAAATAGTCGAAAGACAAGATGTCTACATAAATAGAGTAGATACAAAGAACAACGTAGCAGACCCGTTCACTAAGGCTCTGCCACAGCGAGATTTTGATCGCCACCTTGAGGGTATGGGGTTAAGATTTAAAGGCGATTGGCTTTAGTGCAAGTGGGAGATGGAAAGGAATATGCCCTATAAGCCAATCAATATTGTATCTCCCAAATCAATGTAATTGACAATATTCTAATAAAGGCATTATTTTTCATCATATGCTGTGTTTTTATGATGAACCCCATAGATTAGGGCTATGATTTTAGGGTTATGATGAGATCATACCAGTGAGACCTAAAGTCTTAAAACCTTAATCTAAAATATTCCTAGTCCAAGGAACCCTGAGTAGGGGATCAGGATTTTTCCGGTAAGACTAGCACATCGCATGTATACTGGAAAGGGTGACTGCTCTGATAGTCACTTGTGTATGACACTAATACTAGGATGTGGGTGCTCATTAGTGAATGAGTTCACTAATATGATCCAACTTGAGAACATCTAATGGAGTCTTAGCTACATGTCAATAGAAGGTTCTCATAGTGGGAGTGGTACAAGTAATCCTTTGACCTTAGACTGCCATAAGTACCTTATGTACATGAACCCATCCTTTGGTTCAATCCTAATCATGACATTGAGTCATGCATAGGATTGATACTGGGAATGGTGAATTGTATATGAAGGTAATGAGTAGGTCAACAAGGAATCGATCACTCTTAGTAAGAGGAGATTGCATCCAGCTAGTTATCAATCGGATGATGATTCAAGGAATCTTTGATCAAAGTAAAGATATTAGAGATGGTTTCTAATATCAAGATAATTGAATCATCAATATATGATTGAGCTAGAAATAAATATAATATTAGATTTGACATATATCCATATCCATAATTATATTTTGGGTGCAGGCTGATCGAAAGATTTAATTGTACGGTAACTTTCTACTGAAGGGTAGTTTTGGTATTTCACCAGAATTTTCATATCTTCCGGGTAGACATGACACATTGCTAGACGTCAATCTTGTCTTGTGGGTTGATCAAATTTAAAGATCACTTATTAGGAAGAGTCCTAATTGATCAAGTCGGGTAAGCTCGATTTGACCTAAATCGATTAGAAAGAGTTCTAATCAAGTTAGGTCAACTTGTACTCAGACCTACTACCAGCTGGATATGGAACCCAATGGGTCACACACTTAAGAGGATTGATTAAGAGTTTAATTTGTAATTAAATCATCTTTGCAGGATAACACTCTGGCAGGTGTTGCAAACCCTAGCTTCTATTCGAATTGGATTTGAATTAGGGTTCCGAATTGGATCAATTTGGGTTCTAATTGGACCTAATTAGATCCTAATTAAAATATATAGGACTTTGGGCTAACCCATGGCTAAGACTACATCTTAATTAACACCCAAGCCCATCCATATAGGCCACCCAAAAAATTTGTGCGCGTGGATAAGAGGAAAGACTCCACGTGCGCATGGACTCTTCATGCGCGCGTGAAGTCTTCTTATTTCATCGCATTTTTTTTCTTTTGGCGGGTTATTCCCTATTAGCGCATCTCCTAATGACCATTAGATGGTCATCTAACGGTTTGGGGGATTTTGAGAAAGACAAAAGGCGCTAACTCTTCCCGGTTGCGCGATATAACGTCTCTTCGGAGACCGAAACATCGCGACTTCCTTCTTCTTAAAACTTCATGACTTTTCTTTTAGGAAGAGCCGTTAGTTTGAATCTGAAGGGCCCTAAGAAGGAAGGCGAGGGCATGAGAATTATGGAAA
Organism: Areca catechu; assembly: GCA_021397845.1. Taxonomy (NCBI): domain Eukaryota; kingdom Viridiplantae; phylum Streptophyta; class Magnoliopsida; order Arecales; family Arecaceae; genus Areca; species Areca catechu. The sequence continues at coordinate 61,603,017 of CM038050.1, forward strand.
GTTATGAAAAGTAGTTTATGGAGAGTTGTGTTCTTTTGAGAAGACATCTTTTTGAAGTCTATTTAAGGAACAGAGGCTTTGGGTGTCTTGCTAATGTACGATAAAGTTTTTTTTTTATTTTTCTTTCCTTTCCAGGAGACTGATTCCTCCTTAGCTTGTTTAGGACACAAGAGTTTCCCTTTTACAGAGTTCTCTTCTCTGTTGAAACTCAAGTCTAAAACAAGAGATAGGAAGAATCTCTCGAACAGTAAAAGAAAAGAAGATATACTCTGTTTCTATTTCCTTTTACATTAAGACATTAGTGTCTTAAATCCTCCTCCTCCTTCGAGACAAGAGTGCATTCTTAGGACAAGGTCTAAAGAAAGGGAGAGGAAGAAGAAAGAAAGGAAGTAAGAAGTCCCTGCCATGGAGTTTTTCACCCGTAGTCCTCTTGAGTTCTAGGAGAAGAATTCAAGTGAAGGAACTTTTGAAGAAGCAAGCATCTTGATCAATTTTCTTGTGGATCACCATTGGAGGGTGGATATTTGGACGCCTGGTGAATTCAAAAGGGTCATTCAACATCATGTTTTGATTCTACATCAAAATTAGATTTAGCGATAACAGGTTGGTGCCCTAATTCTAATAGTGTAGGTTTGCATGTTTCTCATATGTTTTAATCCTGAATAAGGAGATCCTGGCTAAGGGTTTTGGTGTAAATTTCATCATTTTGAAATTATCTTTTCACCGTGGTGCACTGGAATCCTTTCACTTCATGGGCAGCAAGAGTGGGCGGGGTGCATGGGCTTTGGGCCCCCTGGAAGCCTGGGATGCCTGGGCTAGCATATTCCTGGAATCTTGGTTCTGGGCTAGAATATACCGAAATCTTGGTTCTTGTGAGCTTGGGCCTGGCACCTGGGCTGATTTCTTTTGGGTTGGGGCACAGATGGACTTTTGGAATCATGGGTGCTCTAGTCTGGAAATGTGCTCTGGCATCTAGAAAGGAATCTAGGCATCTGAAGAGCATCTGAAGGGCATCTGGAAGGTATTTTGGAACCTGGGGTGTCCAACAAGATCCAATAAGCTGTTGTAGTGGCCTCTAACTCCTGGATGAGGCCTAGTGAGACTCCAAAATAGGGTATCCTTCTCTCTTGTACATGAATTGGACTAATACTAGACTTATACTGAAATACAGGACTCAATACTGGACTAGGATTGAGACACAATGATGCGGGACAGAAGCGGAGGATCATTGGCGAGTATAGAAGTCACCAGGGGATTAGGGCTTGTACTCAAGAACAAGGAACCAGGGTGTCACACCCACTCCATTCCAGAGAAAAACTCAAAACTCATATCAAAATAACTTTAATTTGTATTCATAGGAGAAAAGATACTTCATATAGGAGGGAAGGGGTGATAATCGAAACAGGAGGTTGCACGGGATGCTTGACGGTGGTTTGATAACAGGCTCAGGGAGGAGGAAGAAGAAACCCAAATCCACTGGGCTCTAATACCAAGTTGATACGGGACAGAGAAGCGGAAGATCGCTGGCGAGCATAGAAGTCACCAGGGGATTAGGGCTTGCACTCAAGAACAAGGAACCAGGGCATCACACCCACTCCAATCCAGAGAAAAACTCAAAACTCAAATCAAAATAACTTTAATTTGTATTCATAAAAGAAAAGATACTTCATACAAGAGGAAAGGGATGGTATTTATAGATTCACCCCAGGGTACATGACTCGAGGGCTAAGAAATCCTGACTTGTCGGCCAAGAAACCCTGGTAGACTTGGTCAACAGTGGGCCTTTATCTTGGACCGGAGTTCTCTCTCTTGTGGGCTTGAAGGCATGAAAGGGCCCAAGTGCATGAAGGCCAGCTTTGGTTGGGAAGGCATGGTGAATCTCCTGGTCTGATGCCTCTCCTCTTGACTTGAACGACAATACAGGACTAAAGGGACTCAACTGGACTCACATGTTCCACTTTATTTCAGGACTTGATTGGCTCACTTTGACTCAAGTGACTGAGGACTAATGGACTCAAATAAAATAAACTAAAATAGACTCTCGGTCTCCATCATTCCTCTACAGTGGGTAGAACTTGACTCCATCGAGCTAGGCTCAGCGGGGTTGATGGAACTAAAACTAATCAAATCAAAGCAAAAGTGGCTAGGTTCAATTTTTTTTTTTTACCTTTCTTTCTTTTTTTTTTCTCTGATTTTTTTTTCACTGATTTTCTTTTTTTTTCTTGCAGAAACAGAAGTCGGCACTACTTACCGACTCTGCATTCATGTTCTTGCATGGAGAACTTCAGTGCTTTAACGAGCATGCCGAGCAGGGAATCGACAACCAGGAGCAGATCCGGCGGGCTCTCACATGATGACGATGCTGAGGCCAAGCCTCTCCACCTCGAGACAGAGCCTCTCTTTCATGTCGTGGTCCTTGATGATGTGGATCTTGAAAGGGATCTGAGTCTCCACAAGGGGCTATGCAAGATCCTGGGCCTTGGTGGTCGTGAAGGTGTCGAAGTCATCCTCCAGCTTCCACTGTGACTCCTCGGAGTCAGGGTCCTCAGTAGTGGCCACCGCAGTAGTGGAGACCAAGAGATCGATCGAGCCCTAGTCGACGCTGTAGAGGATACTGGTGGGCCGGACATGGAGGAGGATCACAGCATCACCAGGGCGGAGGTAGTTCTGGACCGCCCAGCACATGGTGTAGGTGCTCTCATCGCTTAGAACGACGGCGATCATGATCCGGTAGTGGGAGCCCGGGCTCTCCACCATTGCCATCATGGCCGAGAAGAAGAAGCACGGGGAGGACGACTGCATTGCCTGAGCAGAGATGGGGAGCGGAGGACACGGATGGCTAGAATTCGTCAGGCCAGTGGATGTCAGTCCATCAGATGGGAAGATCGGGCGGAGGCGATCTGAGGCGTCGGTGAGGCAGAGAGAAAGAGGATCGATTTAGGTGGAGGCTGACGGAGGTGATCTTCTAGTGGGTCTCTTTGGTTGGGAAGGGCGGCGATGTTGGAGGGCTCAGCTATGTCGTCTTCCTCCTCATGTTCGGTCGCTAGTTCCTCACCGTTGGATGAGGCGGTGGAGCAACAACAGGGGGAAGAGAACGATGGCTGATGATGCGGGGAGGATGCAGATCTGTCTGACAGCGGTATCCCTGGCAATCAAAACAGGAGGTTGCATGGCATGCTTGACTATGGTTTGATAACAGGCTCAGGGAGGAGGAAGAAGAAACCCTAATCCACTGGGCTCTAATACCAAGTTGATGCGGGACAGAGAAGTGGAGGATCTCTGGTGAGCGTAGAAGTCACCAGGGGATTAGGGCTTGCACTCAAGAACAAGGAACCAGGGCGTCACACCCACTCCAATCCAAAGAAAAACTCAAAACTTAGATCAAAATAACTTTAATTTGTATTCATAGAGAAAAGATACTTCATACAAGAGGGAAGGGGTGGTATTCATAAATTCACCCCAGGGTACATGATTTGAGGGCTAAGAAACCCTGGTGGACCTGGTCAACAGTGGGCCTTTGTCTTGGACTGGAGCTCTCTCTCTTGTGGGTTTGAAGGCATGAAAGGGCCCAAGTGCATGAAGGCCAGCTTTGGTTGGGTAGGCCTGGTGAATCTCCTGGTCTGATGCCTCTCATCTTGACTTGAATGACACTACAGGATTAAAGGGACTCAACTGGACACGCATGTTCCACTTTATTACAGGACTCGATTGGCTCACTTTGACTCAAGTGACTGAGGACTAATGTACTCAAATAAAATAAACTAAAATAGACTCTCGGTCCCCATCATTCCCCTACGGTGGGGAGAACTTGTCTCCATCGAGTTAGGCTCAGCAAGTTGATGGAACCAAAACTAATCAAATCAAAGCAAAAGAGGCTAGGTTCAAATTTTTTTTTTTCACCTTTCTTTTTTTTTTCTCTGAATTTTTTTTTGTTGATTTTCTTTTTTTTCCTGTAGAAATAGAAGTCGGCACTACTCACCGACTCTTCATTCACGTTCGTGCATGGAGAACTTCAGTGCTTTAACGAGCATGCCGAGCAGGGAATCGGCATCTAGGAGCAGATATGGCGGGCTCTCACGTGATGATGGTGCTGAGGCCAAGCCTCTCCACCTCGAGATAGAGCCTCTCTTCCATGTTGTGGTCCTCGATGATATGGATCTTGAAAGGGATCTGAGTCTCCACGAGGGGCTATGCTAGATCCTGGGCCTTGGTGGTCGTGAAGGTGTCGAAGTCATCCTCTAGCTTCCACTGCGACTCCTTGGAGTCGGGGTCCTCAACGATGGCCATCGCAGCAGTGGAGACTGAGAGATCGATCGATCCCCAGTCGATGCCGTAGAGGACACTGGTGGGCCGGACATGGAGGAGGATCACAGGGTCACCACGGTGGAGGTAGTTCTGGACCACCCACCATATGGCGTAGGCACCCTCGTCGCTCAGAACGACGGTGATCGTGATCCGGTAGTGGGAGCCCAGGCTCTCCGCCATTGCCATCATGGCCGAGAAGAAGAATCACAGGGAGGACGGCTGCATCGCCTGAGCAGGATGGGGAGCGGAGGGCACGGATGGCTAGAATCTGTCAGGGCCAGTGGATGTCAGTCCATCAGATGGGAAGATCAGGTAGAGGCGATCTGAGGCGTTGATGAGGCAAAGAGAAAGAGGATCAGTTTAGGTGGAGCCTGACGGAGGTGATCTTCCGATGGGTCTCTTTGGTTGGGAAGGGCGGCGATGTTGGAGGGCTCGGCTGTGTTGTCTTCCTCCTCGTGTTCAGTCGCTAGTTCCTTGCCGTTGGATGAGGCGGTGGAGCAACAATAGGGGGAAGAGAACGATGGCTGATGATGCAAGGAGGATGCAGATCTGTCTGACGGCGGCATCCCTGGCAATCAAAATAGGAGGTTGCACGGGATGCTTGATGGTGGTTTGATAACAGGCTCGGGGAGGAGGAAGAAGAATGCCTAATCGATTGGGCTCTAATACCAAGTTGATGCGGGACAGAGAAGCGGAGGATCGCTGGCGAGCATAGAAGTCACCAGGGGATTAGGGCTTGCACTTAAGAACAAGGAACTAAGGCGTCACACCCACTCCAATCCAGAGAAAAACTCAAAACTCATATCAAAATAACTTTAATTTGTATTCATAGGAGAAAAGATACTTCATACAAAAGGGAAGGGGTGGCATTTATAGATTCACCCCAGGGTATATGACTTGAGGGCTAAGAAACCCTGACTTGTGGGCCAAGAAATCCTGGTGAACCTGGTCAATAGTGGGCCTTTGTCTTGGACTGGAGCTCTCTCTCTTGTGGGCTTGAAGGCATGAAAGGTCCCAGGTGCATGAAGGCCAGCTTTGGTTGGATAGGCCTGGTGAATCTCCTAGTCTGATGCCTCTCCTCTTGACTTGAATGACACTATAGGACTAAAGGGACTCAACTACACTCACATGTTCCACTTTATTACAGGACTCTATTGGCTCACTTTGACTCAAGTGACTCAGGACTAATGGACTCAAATAAAATAAACTAAAATAGACTCTCGATCTCTATTACATAATCAACTTGTCTCAACACAGGACTCAATCTTACTTGCTTACAAAATTGTGACATATGACTAAGGTTCTAAAAATCTTAATCAGTAACCCATATGGGATCCAGTGATTTGTGTCTGATCCTGGTGTCCCCACCATGGGACCTTCAATAGGATGCCCAAAGGTCAATTGAAGTGCACCTTGGGGCAAAACCGAAATACTAGAAGTTACTTGGAGTAGTGATCGGTTGAAGAACCTACCTTTAGATGCGCATGGATGAGCTGGCCAAAGTCGGGCTCATGTATTGTCTATTAGGTTCTAGTACCCACTAAGGAATTAAAATGATTCCTCGGATTGGAGGTAGAGGCTACCAGTCTGAACAAAATAGTGGGAGGGTCTTTAGACTAAAGTTCATGTCTTTAAGTTAATAATTCATATACACTAATAAGTTTTGGTTTTCCTTTTCAGATGTCTTTCAACCTGTCGCTCCGGTCTCTTCTCAATAATGAGAAGCTCAAGGGTCCTAACTTTGATAGCTAGTATCGAAGGCTCAGGATTGTCCTGGAGCATGAATGGATCCTATATGTGATGTCAAATCCAGCACTTGAAACCCCTGCTCCCAATGCTCAGGGTTCGGTTAGAGACACTTATTAGAAGTGGCTCTCTGATAGGACCATTATCCGATGCATTATGTTGGCAGTAATGAACGACAAGTTCAGTCACAAATTCGAAGAAGCCCAATCAGAGAAAATCCTTCAAAGTTTGAAGGAGTCCTTCGGCACACCAGATGACATTAAAAGGTATAGGGTCTCCGTGCTATCTACAACGTGCAGATGCATGATGGGGCCTCAGTCACTGATCATGTATTGTATATGATCAAGATGATTGAGTACCTGGGCAAGCTCAGATGTTCCTTGCATGAACAGCTCGAGAAAGATGCGATTCTAAATTCCTTACCCTCTTCCTATCTATACTTTCTCGATCATTTTAGAATGAATAAGCCTGGAGTTTACTACCATAGTCTGTTGAGGTTATTGCAGACTTATGAGAAAGACCACCAACTGAACAAAGGGATGGTAAATCTAGTGGGAGGATCTTCAGTAGGGCATTGTCCCTTCAAGAAAGGGAAAAAGAAGAATAAAGGAAAAAAGGTGCAGAATGCTTTTGGGCCCAGTCAGGCCAAGAGGGTGAAGGCTGATAAGAGCCAAGCAGAGTGCTTCTTCTATAAGAAGCAAAATCATTGGAAGAGGAACTGTCCTCTTTATATTGCATCCTTTGACCCGAACAGGTCTAAGAAGAGAAAGCAGCAGGACAGTGCTAGACAAGGTATTTATATGATAACACCTTGTAGTTTCTCTATCTGTGATACTACTAACTAGGTATTGGATACAGGAAGTCCAATTCATATTTACAATTCTTTGCAGGAACTTCAAGTTAGTAGAAGATTCGAGGACGGCGAGAGATTCTTGAACGTGGAAAATGGAAGCCAAGTTCCAGTCTTGGCATTGGGAGTCCTCAAATTAGTTTTCGAGTTTTGTAAAATCATTTTGAATGAGTGTCATTATTGTCCGTCTTTCATCTTGAATGTCATTTTTGTAGGCCAATTGGCCATGTATGGTTATGAACTATCAATAAAGAATGACATTTGCAAAATCATTTGGAATGGTTCTATTGTGATGAATGGATATATGAACAATGGCATTTATGTACTATCGCAACCTATTAGTATAGTGTACACGTCTAGCAAATGCCCTAGGATAGAAAATGTCAGCGATGCATACATATGGCATTGTAGGCTAGGTTATATTAACAAGAACATGATAAACAGGTTGAAAAGTGAGGTTCTCCTCAAGATTAGTGAAAGTGGTTCACTACCAACCTGTGAGTCCTATCTTCTTTGAAAGATGACAAAATCACCTTTTACTGGAAAAGGCGAATGAGCCAAAGAGATTTTAAGTCTGGTATATACTGATGTATGCGGACCCATGAATATTAGTGCCAGAGATGAGTACAATTATTTCATTACATTTATAGATGACCTTTCAAGGTATGATTATGTCTCTTAATAAGACATAAATCTGAATCGTTTGAAATATTCAAATGATATCATAATGAAGTAGAAAAATAAACTGGAAGGTATATCAAAACCCTTTGATTAGATTGAGGTGATGAATATCTTTCCGGTGAGTTTCTGACATATCTTGAGGAGAATGGGATTCTCTCTCAATGGACACCTCCAGGGATACCTCAGTTAAATGGAGTGTTGGAAAGGAGAAATCGAACCCTGTTAAACATGGTTTGGTCCATGATGGGCTTTGCTTATCTACCGCTATCCCTTTGGGGATATGCTCTAGAATCAGCTTGTTACCTTTTAAATAGGGTTCCGAGTAAGTCCATTAGCAAAATCCCATATGAGATATGGACTGGACGTAAGCCGACACTCTCACACCTTCGAATTAGTGGCTGCCCAGCTTATGTAAAATGTCTGGGAATGGATAAACTTGGACCTAGGTCTGATTGGTGCCTATTTGTTGGGTATCCAAAAGAATCTATGGAGTATTACTTCTACTTGGCTGAGGAACAAAAGTTGTTTGTCAGTCTTAGAGCTATCTTTTTGGAAAAGGAGTTCCTTGGTAAAAGAACTGTAGCCGCTAAGATTGAACTTAGTGAAGTTCAACAAGTAGAGGAACCGACACACTTAAGGGACAACATAGAACCGGTTGTGATTAGTTCACACCCAAAGCCCACACAAGAACCATTAAGGAGATCCTGTAGGGTACCGAGTCGACCAGATATATACTATGATTTCTTTGTCCAGGACGGTGATCCCATTGAACTCGATGAGAACAATGAGGATCCGATCTCTTATATGGATGCGATGTAGAGGTCAGACTCTGAGAAATGGCTAGGAGCCATGAAATCTGAAATGGAGTCCATGAAAATCAATAATGAATGAACATTGGTTGATCCACCTGAGGGGATAAAATCCATTAGGTGCAAATGAATTTTCAAAAGAAAAAGGGGTGTAGACGGGCAGGTAGAGACCTATAAAGCCTGTTTGGTTGTCAAAAGGTATTGTCAACGTTATGGTATTGACTATGACAAGACATTCTCTCCTGTGGTAATACTCAAATCCATTCGGATCATGCTTGCTTTAGTGGCACACTTTGACTATGAAATCTAGCAAATAGATATTCGAATAGCTTTCTTGAATGGTGAGGTGGAAGAGGAAGTGTATATGATACAACCTAAAGGGTTCACATCCACAAATGAGTCAAAGGTGTGCAAGCTTCAAAAGTTCATCTATGAACTTAAACAAGCATCACATAGTTGGAACATGTGATTTGATAAGTGTATTGGTGCAGACACCAGAGGCACCAAAATAAGATAGAGGCTTCTCAACCCTCTATGGATTACTTAGTATCATTTGAGTCCATTTGTAATAAAGGCTTGGCCTATTTGAGTTATCTTTTATTATTTGAATCCGTACTAGTCAGCTCATGTTGAGCTAGTCATCTTTCGGAGTCCAGTACAAGTTAGTCCAAGTCTAATGAAGACTCATACAAGTAAAGACCAAGCTAGTCCAAGTGAAGATCAACCCAACTGGAAGCTATGAAGACCATAGAAGGCCTAGGAGAAGAAACCAGAAGCCTGGAAAACAAATCAGAAGCCTTGGAGCCCTAGAATGCAGCCTGAAGCAAAATGGGCCAGCCGAGGTCCAAGAGGAGAACCAAGGGGTGCTAAGCCTTATGCTCACCTCCCCTTGTTCAGCCATTAGGGTCATCTTCCTTGGCCGACCAAGGTAAGAAAGAGGAGGAGAAATTTGAGGGATTTTCATCCTAAACCTACCATGTATTCTAGCTAGGGTTTGGGTGGGATTCAAATTCCTAGGTAATGACTATCGTAACCTTACTTAGGGGCCAAGTCTAAGAGTCTATTTAAGAGACTCTACTCTCTTGTATCAAGACAACTTTATTCATGAAATATAACTGAGTTCTTCCAATTGCTGTGTGCTACCTGCTGTGTGCTAAGGGGATTCTGTGTGAGCCCCTACTTCTTCCTGGTGTTCTGTGCCTAGTCTCTAGTCGCCATCCAACTCTCCAAACCCTAGCTGCCCTCTTCAAACACCTCCTTCCTCTTGCTATTTTTCCTTTTCTACTTCATCCCTACTTTGTTTTCTAACCCTTGAAAGTTGTTTGCAGGTCCCTCGATTGGTACGAATCCAACGACTCCAGCCAGGTAGCAATCGGATCACCGTGCTGAAAGTTGAGAATCCACGGGTCTTCGGCTTGATTTTTCGGCCACATCCGGGAGCGAGAGATTCCTTCATCTATGATCTACACCAGGTGCATCAATCATTGTCAAGTACACCCCCTCTGCCTGCCTGTCACTTTATTGGAGAAGAACTAGTCCAACTGAGGCTTCTCAGCCTCGGTGATCCTCTTCTTATTGCTTTTTAGGTTCTACTTTGCATGCAATTGTTTCTTTCTTGCATAGAATTCTCTTCTTAGATTTATGGTCTATTATTTGGGATTTAGATTCACAACTTAACCTAAAAAAAATACATAAATATATTTGCATGCAATTTTAGTTTCGCATCATTGAATTGGTGCGGACACCACAGGCACCAAAATAAGACAGAGGCTTCTCAACCCTCTGTAGATTACTTAGTAGCATTTGAGTCCATTTGTAATAAAGGCTTAGCTCATTTGAGTTGTCTTTTATTATTTGAGTCATGTACTAGTCAGTTCATGTTGAGCTAGTCATCTTTCGGAGTTCAGTACATATTAATCCAAGTCCAGTGAAGACTCATACAAGTGAAGACCAAGCCAGCCCAAGTGAAGATCAACCCAACTAGAAGATATGAAGACCATGGAAGGCCTAGGAGAAGAAACCACAAGCCTGGGAAACAAATCAAAAGCCCTGGAGCCCTGGACCGCAGCTTGAAGCAAAATGGGCCAGCCAAGGCCCAGGAGGAGAACCAAGGGGCGCCAAGCCTTATGCTCACCACCCCTTGGTCGGCCACTAGGGTCACCTCCCTTGGCCGACCAAGGCAAGAGAGTGGAGGAGAGATTTGAGGGATTTTCATTCTAAACCTACCATGTATTTTAGCTAGGGTTTGGGTGGTATTCAAATTCCTAGGTAATGACTATTGTAACCTTACTTGGGGGCCAAGTCTAAGAGTCTATTTAAGAGATTCTACTCTCTTGTATCAAGAAGACTTTATTCATGAAATATAACTAAGTTCTTCCAATTGCTATGTGCTACCTACTGTGTGCTAAGGGGATTCTGTGTGAGCCCCTCCTTGTTCCTGGTGTTCTGTGCCCAGTCTCCAGCCGCCATCCAGCTCTCCAAACCCTAGCAACCCTCTTCAAACACCTCCTTCCCCTTGTTGTTTTCCCTTTTCTACTTCATCCCTACTTTGTTTTTTAACCCTTGAAAGGTTGTTTGCAGGTCCCTCGATTGCTACAAATCCAACGACTCCAGTTGGGCAGCAATTGGATCACCGTGCTGAAAGCCGAGAATCCGCGGGTCTCCGGCTTGATTTTCTAGGTTGCATCCGGGAGCGAGAGCGATCCCTTCATCTATGATCTGCACCAGGTGTATCAACCATTGTCAGGTACACCCGCTCTACCTGCCAGTCACTTTATTGGAGAAGAACTAGCCCAACCGAGGCTTCTCAGCCTCGGCGGTCCTCTTCTTATTACTTTTTAGGTTCTACTTTGCATGCAGTTGTTTCTTTCTTACATAGAATTCTCTTCTTATATTCATGGTCTATTCTTTGGGATTTAGATTCATAACTTAACCTAAAAAAATATAAAAATATATTTGCATACAATTTTAGTTCTGTATCATTTGGTATTAGAGCCTATTTTGGGCTCAATTCTCTTTGGATATTCAGATCTGGTGCTTCACCATGGCTGTCCGGTCATAGGAGACTAGTAGGGTGGCAAGACCCTCTCTTCCCAATCTACGGGATCTCCTATGGCTGTAAGGGTGCTGCTGTGAATTGATCCCTAAAGAAGAACACAAAGAGTTCCATTAGGGTTTTTGCATTCTTGGCCTTTTCAGTACATCCCTTATTGTTTCAATTATTTCTGCCTGCATAGAATTCAAAAAATTCTAAAATTTATTTTTCTGAATTCCTTAATTGAAATTAATTCTCAAAATTTTCTCAAGAATTATTTCGGTCTGTGGATTTTCTTCCAACCGAAATACTGTCTGAGAACAGTTCTGCTCTATTTTGGCAGCAAAGCTGATTTCAGAAAGTTTAGGATTCTTTTAGTATAATTTTTGCACATCTTTAATTTTAGCATGTTCCCTGTATATTAAGTCGTAATCTACAAGTTATCTTTCTATTTTAGAAAATACCAAAATAAAAAAATACATATTTTCATAAAACTCCAAAAATAGCTAAACCCTAATTTGCATTTTCATTTGACTGCCATCATTGCATAAAATACTTTAAGGGAACTTTCTATATGTCAGATAAGGGGAGTTGATAACCTCTCCTTAGCCCAAAACTACATCCCTTGCATTCGGTCCCAAGCCTAATCTAAAATTAACTAGATTTAATTTGCCCTAGTGGGCTAGGGACACCAATCGGTCGGGTTCGATCATTGTGGGATGACTAGTGCATCCAATTCATCTCCTATTACTGGATTCTAGTATCTAGGCTAGAGGTATAGTGTCAAACAACCTAAGTGGATCGGTGGTTCCTTAATTAGGTCCCTACGAGAGCAGGGGGCCTCCCACCATCCCACCTCTTACCTGGCCAGTTGAAGGACTAGGATTTGAGTTGTGTGTAAGTTAAGTCAACCCATTCTGATTGGGCTTTAGGTCTAGGCAGCTGTAGTTGAGTTAGTGTTGAGTCTGGCATGAGCATTAGATTAGGAGCCCATCAGCCCATGTCCATTAGTCCATCAGTCCATATCCAGCCCAGTCTAGTCATGGAGTCTGGGGTCCAGGCCCAATTAAGAGCCCTGTTTGAACAAATTACCCTAATGAGCCAATCGCTTACCCAAGCAGAGGCCCAGAATGAAGCCCGTAGGACCCATGATAAATTCAAATCCACTAGGCCCAGTATCTTTGATCCACGAGTTTATCATCATGATCTCACCCCTGAGTATAGCCCTGGAAGCCCATACCCAAACTTGGTTGTCTTAGAGGAAAGACCCATTAGGAGCACCCAACCTTATGCACCCACTTTTGCTGGAAGACAAGAGGTGTATATTGATTGGGAGGAGAGCATGGATCACTATTTCGAGTACACTAGGATGTCGGAGTTAGAGAAATTTAGATTGGCCACATGTAAGCTAATTCAACATGCTAGGTGATACTGGAAAGATATTGAGGATGAATGCTATCAATGGGGAGATGAAATCCTTACCTGGAAAGCCATGAGAAGTAAATTGAGAGAGAAGTACCTAGGTAGATCTTATGAGTACCAACTTTTAGATCAATGGTACAAATTGAAACAAGGGAACATGACTATATCTGAGTACATTGATCAATTTAACGAGTTTAGTAGGAGATGTAACACAGTCAAACCGGAGTCTAAGATCATGGCTAGATTTCGAGATAGCCTGCATAGGGATATCCAGTGGGAGCTGGTTCATTGGCAAATTTAGGACCTAGAGGAAGCCTATCACCTAGCTAGGGAATTCGAGTTATATCAGAGGGAACTCATGATCAGTCAATCTAAGTCCAACAAGGTTAATTCCCCTGAACCTAAGTCCAAACCTAGCCGACTTCCTTTAGACCAGCCTCCTACTCCTATCCCATTAGTTTGCAAGGAAAAGATCCCAAAACCCATTAATGATCCTGAGGTAGAAGTGTATGAGGCTGATCCTAGTTTAGTAGACGAATACGAAGGAGAAGATTTCGAAGAGGATGAACCCCTTGAAAATTTAGAGAAAGAAACTCCTGACCACACTAAGAAATCTAAAGAGGCCACCTATGAGTTAGGTCTAGTAGAGGAACTTGTAATGGAAGAACAATTAGAGGAGGAGAACTTAGATACTGCTGCTAGAACCTTATCAAAGGAAACCATGGAGGAGAGCGAAATTATAGAGTCTAGTCCTTAAATACAATAACTAGAAAAATTTATTAAGGACCTGATCTCTTTGAATCAGTACCCCCAAGATGAGCCCCCTCCCATAGTTCCCATTGAGGACCTTTTCCCCGAAATTGTTGACCCATCCTTCCATAGCATGGACCTTTTCTTGCCTAGAGACATAACCCAATGCTCATACATTAAGGTCAGTCTCTTTAGTCCAGAACCAGTCCCTGAATCTCCTTCCTATTTCCTACCCTTCCCTGAGTCGTCTCATATTTCTAGAACTATTGGGTCACATTTTATTGGGATTACCGAGTTACATGAATCCTTAGAGCCCATCCCATTTGCCACCTACTTTTGTAAGACCCTCTGGCATCTATTAGGAGTTCCTGGAAAATTTTCTTCTGCATGTCATCCATCAACCATGACTCATGCCCCATGCCCAAGTTGTAGTTAAGATCTAATAAACCTCTTTCGATAGGCATACATAGTCGAGTCCATTAGGTGTTAATATGAGTCTTTTACGTTACCGGTTAGGAGTTTGCATGTGCCCAGCATGTCACACCTGCACTGAACACCGCACAACATATGCATCAAGATATTAGCCATAAGAGTAATTTAAGTAATGAAACATCTAACAAATTGGCTAATTCCCGAACAAGAGCCAATGGATTCAATGTAAGGAATCATATCTTGGTTAGGCTTAGGCCTAAAAAAAAAAGCTTCATGCTCGTAGAGCCAGACCTTTTAAAGTGATAGAGAGGGTTGGACCAAATGACTATGTATTAGATTTGCCTCCGGATTTGGTTATCAGTTCTACTTTCAACATCACAGACTTGGTTTAGTATAGGAAACCGGCAGCGATACCTAGTGAGGCCTTTGGACCTATTCCTTCCATTGTGAGTGACCCTAGCCCAGAGTGTCCACCAATAAATTGGCTTGAGAGAGGAGAATGGATAGAGTATATCCTGGATGTTCAAGCCATCACAACCTAGGGCTGTGGCTATCAATGCTACCTGGTCCGATGGCAAGGCTGGCCAGAGTCGAACGATTTATGGATTTCTCGAGAGGACTTGCAGTGCCTCGACCTAGACATTCTCAAGAGATATGTGAGCCAGTGTGAACCTTACTCGATAGGGTTGAGTTCCTCTCACCCCGGGAGAATTGGTGCGGACACTAGAGGCTTCTCAATCCTCTATGGATTAGTTAGTAGCATTTGAGTCCATTTGTAATAAAGGCTTAGCTCATTTGAGTTATGTTTTATTATATGAGTCCTGTACTAGTTAGCTCAGGTTGAGCTAGTCATCTTTCGGAGTTCAGTACATGTTAGTTCAAGTCCAATGAAGACTCATACAAGTGAAGACCAAGCCAGTCCAAGTGAAGATCAACCCAACTGGAAGCTATGAAGACCATGGAAGGCCTAGGAGAAAAAACCAGAAGCCTGGGAAACAAATCAGAAGCCCTGGAGCCCTGGACCATAGCTTGAAGCAAAATGGGCCAGCCAAGGCCCAAGAGGAGAACCAAGGGGTGCCAAGCCTTATGCTCACCACCCCTTGGTCGGCCACTAGGGTCACCTCCCTTGGCCGACCAAGGCAAGAGAGAGGAGGAGAAATTTGAGGGATTTTCATCCTAAACCTACCATGTATTCTAGCTAGGGTTTGGGTAGGATTCAAATTCATAGGTAATGACTATTGTAACCTTACTTGGGGGCTAAGTCTAAGAGTCTATTTAAGAGACTCTACTCTCTTGTATCAAGACAACTTTATTCATGAAATATAACTGAGTTCTTCCAATTGCTGTGTGCTACCTGCTGTGTGCTAAGGGGATTCTGTGTGAGCCCCTCCTTTCTGTTGTTCTGCGCCCAGTCTCTAGCCGCCATCCAGCTCTCCAAACCCTAGCTGTCCTCTTCAAACACCTCCTTCCCCTTGCTATTTTTCCATTTCTACTTCATCCTTACTTTGTTTTCTAACCCTTGAAAGGTTGTTTGCAGGTCCCTCGATTGCTACGAATCCAATAACTCCAGTCGAGCAGCAATCGAATACCGTGTTGAAAGTCGAGAATCCGCTGGTCTCTGGCTTGATTTTCCAGGCCACATCTAGGAGCAAGAGTGATCCCTTCATCTACGATCTGCTCCGAGTGCATCAACCATTGTCAGGTATAACCCTCTACCTGCCAGTCGCTTTATTGGAGAAGAACTAGCCCAACCGAGGCTTCTCATGTTCGACGGTCCTCTTCTTATTACTTTTTAGGTTCTACTTTGCATGCAGTTTTTTCTTTCTTGCACAGAATTCCCTTCTTAGATTCATGGTCTATTCTTCAGGATTTAGATTCACAACTTATCCTAAAAAAATATAAAAATATATTTGCATGCAATTTTAGTTTTGCATCATGTATCAAGTCGTATGGCTTCGTTAGGAATGGAGAAGAACCTTGCATTTATAAATGGGTTAATGGTTCTGTGATTGTATTCCTTGTGTTGTATATGAATGGATGACATTCTCTTAATCGGGAATGACATCCCAGCACTAAAAGGAATAAAGGTCTGGTTGTCATCTCAATTCTCTATGAAGGACTTGGGTGAAGCCTCTTATATACTGGGTATAAAGATCTATAGAGATAGATCTAAGAGGCTTCTGGGACTATCCCAGTCTACATACATCAGTACAATACTAAAGCAGTTCAGCATTAAAAATTTCAAGAAAGGCTATCTCCTGATAGGCACTGGAATTGCTCTCTCCAAAAGGGATTATGTGATAACTCCTGAGGAGAGAGAGCGTGTGAGTAGAATCCTGTATGCTTCGACAATGGGTTCTATCATGTATGCCATGACATGTAATAGACCAGACGTGGCATACTCACTAGGCATAGTGAGCAGATACTAGTATGACCCAAGTGAAGCTCATTGAAAAGTGGTAAAGACCATCTTTAAGTATTTATAAAATACTAGGGACCAATGGCTAATTAATGGAGAATCTGACTTAAAACTTATGCGGTATACTAACTCCAGTTTTCAGTCAGATAGGGATGACGACAAGAGTGTGTCAGGATTTATCTTTATCCTAATGGAGGAGCGATCTGCTAGAAAAGTTCCAAGCAGCCTACTGAAACAAACTCAGTATACGAAGCAGAATACATTGCAGCATCGGATGCACCAAAGGAAGCAGTGTGGTTATGAAAGTTCCTTGGTGAGCTGGGAGTGGCACCTTCCTTGGATGGTCCTATTTCGGTGTATTATGACAGCATTGGAGCCATTGCTCAAGTCAAAGTGCCGAAGTCTCATCATCGTACAAAATATATTCTGCGGTGCTATCACCTTGTATGAGAGATCATGGAAAGTGGTGACATTAACCTTCAGAAGATCAATGGAAAGGAGAACCTGGCCGACCCCTTTACTAAAGCTATCGGAGTTCAAGTTTTCGACAGTTGTTAATGGAAAATGAGAATAAGATTCTGTACTGATTAGCTTTAGTCCAAGTGGAAGTTGTTGGGAATTTTATCCCAAAGCCAATCATCCAGACTGTAGCTGGTTATGCTATTTTGTAATTATATATAAATTTTTTAATGAATAAAAGTTATTCTTTTGACTATTCATCACATTTGTATTTTTTTGAAAAGAACTCTTGTATGATGAAGTCCTTAGAACTACATTATATTTGATATAAAGAGGATCTATCGAGTAGTTCTTAAACTGGTTCGCAACCAAATGATACATTATTATAGGATGGCGATGTATCAAGTGTAGATTGTTATATATTACATTTGTTGGTTGTCCTCTTAACCAAGGAGTGTAGAGATACTGATATGACATATAGGTGAAATGTATGACATCTCACTGAATGTGACCAACTACGGATCTCCCTTCTGCCAAAGGGTTGCTCGCGAAGGGATATGGATATATGTGCCCCTCAGACCTGAGGTCACCATGGTAGCTTGCAAGCAACTCACTATACTTTGGTACCGGACTACCTAGATTTCTAATCTAGTGATAAAAGCCTTCTAGGTACAGTCAAGTACTTGTGGAGCGATGGTAGATCAAGATGGGATTGATCCCTCCAAATGGTTTAGAGTGAATGACTCATTATGTCTCAATTTAACAAAACCTTGGCCATGATAGTTCTTGTGAGGAGTCACAGAACTGTTGGGTTTGCCCATGATTTTGATGATTAACAAAATGCTGAGTACCTATTTTGTACTAATATTTCAATTATAGTTATAAGTTACAGGATACAGGCACCTCAAATTTTTAAAATGAAAGTATCTTGAAGCTGAGCAAAATTCATATCTTAAGAAGTCTTCTTGCCATTAAAAAGGCCTAAAAAATGTTCAATTATGGTTTACATAAGTGTATTTAAAGTTTGATTGAATATCTTTATATTTTTGGGAGTTTTGGCACTTATTTTGGTAATTTTCAGAACCAACTGTCAACTCATGATTGCCAAGTGATGACACTTCAGTGACTGGCATGCAAAAACTCCTGACTGGCATGCCAAGTATCGATACTTGAGATTAAAGTGTCGACTTCTGATATTCAAGTGTCGACACCTAGAATCCAAGTGTCGACTCAAGGCCTGAGATTTTTTGAAAATATAGAACTTGCCATTTGGAGGGTTTTTGTTTCATGTGTCAACACCCGAAAGCTAAGTGTCGATACCTGTAGTACCAAGTGTCGACACCTAAAAAACAAGTGTCGACACTTGGAAGTCAAGTATCGACTCATAGGTTCTGATAGCTCTAACGGATTTATTTTCTAAGTTGTAGATTTTATCTTTTCGAGCTCCTAATGGCTAGTTTTGATCCTCCAACGGTCTCAAACTATTTTTTAAAAGTTTTTGAAGTATTTAAGCTTCACCAAACTCATTCATGAAGCAAATTGAACTCCATTGAACACTCAAAAGTCAATATTCCCTCAAGAACCTCACTTCTAAATCCATAAAATGAGAGATTCCCCGAAAAAGCTTACAAGCCTATCATTTCATCCTTCCAAAAGTGAGCTTGAAGAATATTCCAAAGAGAAGACAAGATAAGCATCAACTAGAGCCTCAAAGCTTCCATATTCCGCTCTTTAAAGTGAGTTTGATTGTATTTTCATTATTGTATCTTTAAATTTATGATTTGTTGACCTAGCTTTCAAGGGTTTTTGAAAGTAGGTTGTTGAGGTTGTTGGTGAGCCAAAGGTACAAAATCAACTATGGTTTTACTTGTGAGCCCGAAGACAAAACAAGTTGTAAGGTTGTTGGTGAGTCTAGGTGATAAAACCAACTTAAGTTTGACTTGTGAGCCTTGGAAAACAAGTCGGCTATAATCTTTGAAGAGATTATAGTAAAAATTTTCAAGAAAAGCTTGGGAAGTGGATGTAGGTGCTTGGAGTACACCGAACCACTATAAAATATTGTATTTGTGTATGATTGCTCTTTTCATTACTTGCACTTTATTACTTGCATTTAATTTTTCACTCCATATCTTTGAGTACTTAATCACATTACTCACAAACACTTCTTGACCAAGCACATAATTATTTTAATTTTTGAAAGATCTAATTCACCCCCCTCTTGGACTCCATTTCTGGGCAACGGGTGGTATCAGAGCACCGGTATTCTACTTATTGGTCCAACAATCTTGAGTAAAAGATCATGGCAGCCCCAATTGATATGGGTGTTGTACAAGGTCAAGCCTCCAACCATCCTCCACTGTTTAATGGCACCAACTACACGTATTAGAAGACATGCATGCGCATTTTCATTCAAGCTCTTAATTATAATCTTTGGAGGACTATTGTTAAGGATCCTCATCAGCCTACTATGTTGATTAATGGCATTCCCACTCCCAAAATGGAAGATGATTGGGATGAGAATGACATTAATCAAATAGAGCTTAATGTAAAGGCTATGAATCTATTGTTTTGCACTTTAGATCCAAGCGAATTCAATAGAATCTCAAATTGTCTCTCCGCAAAGGAAATATGGGACATACTTGAAGTTATCCATAAGGGTACACATCAAGTAAAAACTACTAAAGTTAACATGCTCATTCACACATGAAATGTTTAAGATGGAACCTACTGAATCTATTAGTGAAATGTATACTAGGTTCACTAATATTGTGAATGGCATGAGAAGTTTAGGAAAGATTATTTCCAATGGTAAACTTGTCAATAAAACCCTCAGGTCTCTCTCGGCTTCTTGGGATGCTAAGGTCACTGCTATAGAAGAAGCCAAGGATGTCAATACTCTTCCTTTTGAGCAACTCTTGGGCTCATTGATGACCTATGAGCTCTCCTTGAAATAAAAGAATGTGGACGTTGATAAGAAAAAGAAAGTGATAGCCTTCAAGTCCACCACAAAAGAAGAGTCAAGTGATGAGTTCGAAGAAGAGGATGAAGAAGATGAGACGGCTCTCATTGCTAGAAAGTTTAGGAGGTTTATGAGAAAGAAGAAATATAACTGCAAGAATAAATCTCAAAAGGAAGAGCCTAGCAGAGAGAAGGACAAAGAGAAAGAAAAGGAGCAGCCCACATATTTTGCATGCAAGAAACCTAGCCACTTTAAGATGGACTACCCCTTACTCAAGAAAAGTAGAAGAAGATTGAGAAAGAAAGCTATGATGGCAACCTGGAGCGACAGCGAGGATTCAAGCTCTGAAGAAGAGCAGCAAGAGGTTGCAAATTTTTGTCTAATGGCCAACAATGATGAGGTAATATCTGAACCTGAAGAAGAGTTTACTTTTGATGAACTGCATGAAGTTTTTGATGAACTTGTTATTGAATTTCAAAAACTTAAACTTAAGCATAAAGAGCTAAAGAAGCAAAATTTGGATTTAGTTAAATCAAATGATAAGTTTTTAATTGAAAATGATTACTTACTTGAAGAAAATAAAAAGTTAAATAGTAAAATCTTTTTTCTTGAAAAAGAAAAGAAAGATTTGAAAAAGAAAAATTCTCTTGCATCAACTGAAAATTTTACAAAACAAAACAAAGAGATTTTGCAAGAAAACAAAAAATACAAAGATGAACTTAAAAAATTAAAACCATTTGTTGAAAAATTTACTTACAGTTCTAAAAAACTTAATATGCTTTTAAATAACCAAAGAGTTGTTTTTAACAAGGCTGGTTTGGATTTCAAAATACAAAAATAATAAAAGTTTTTTAAGAATTTCTTTGTTCCTGCATCATCCTCTATTACTTGCTATACTTGTGGCATTGTAGGGCATAAATCTTATTCATGTAATAAAAGGAAATTGAGCAAAGTTAGAAAAGTTTGGGTTCCAAAAAGAACCATTACCACTAACCTTAAAGAACCCAAGATGACTTGGGTACTTAAAGTCTCCACCTGATTTATGTTGTAGGTATGCCTTGCATCCAACAAAAGAAGAATGTGGTACCTCGACAGCAGTTGCTCAAGGCACATGACTAGAGATGTGGAGCAGTTCTCATCACTTGAATATCAAAATGGTGGTAATGTAACATTCGATGATAATGGAAAAGTCAAGATTGTTGAAATTGGTAAAGTCCATATCACCCCCTCTACTTATATAGATAATATTTTATATGTTGATGGTTTAAAGCATAATTTACCTAGCATTAGCCAGTTTTGTGATAAAGATTTTAAAATTATTTTTGAATCTTCCATGTATATTATTTTTAGTCTTGATGACAATGGCATCAAGTTTATTGGTCATAGGCGTGGCAATATTTATATGATATATCTTGATGATCTACATGTTCAAAAGGGTCAATGCCTAGTGGCAATGGAAGCCAAGACCAATAAAACTAGTTGGCTTTGGGATCGTAGATTAGGATATGCTAGCATGCATTTGCTTTCAAAACTTTGTAAAAAGGATTTGATAAAAGATTTGCCAAAACTTAGTTTTGAAAAGGATAAAATTTGTACTGCTTGTCAACTTGGAAAACAGACAAAATCATCTTTTAAACCTAAAGGAGTAGTCTCTATATCTAGACCCTTAGAATTACTTCATATGGACCTCTTTGGACCAACTAGAACATCTAGTTTGGGAGGTAAGAATTATGGTCTAGTCATTGTAGACGATTTTTCATGTTTTACATGGGTGATGTTTTTAGCTCATAAAGATAAAACCTTTTCTGCATTCATTAGGTTTTATAAAAGAGTTTCAAATAAAAAAGGTATTTCAATTATTTCTTTAAGAAGTGATCATGGTACAGAATTTTAAAACCATGACTTTGAAAAATTTTGTAGTGAAAATGACATTCATCATAATTTTTCTGTACCTAGGATACATCAACAAAATGGGGTAGTAGAAAGAAAAAATAGAACTCTAGAAGAAATGGCACGCACCATGCTTTGCAAAAATGATTTACCTAGATATTTTTGGGCGAAAGCCATAAACACTGCATATTATGTTTTAAATCATGTTTTGATCCGACCTATTTTAAAGAAAACACCTCATGAGCTTTGGAAAGGCAGAAAACCTTCAATCAAATATTTTCATATTTTTGGATGCCATTTCTTCATCTTAAACAATGGCAAGGATAATCTAAGCAAATTTGATGCCAAGTCAGATGAGGGTATCTTTTTAGGTCACTCTACATCTAGCAAGGCATACAGGGTCTTCAACAGAAGGACACTAATTGTTGAAGAATCCATCCATGTTGTGTTTGATGAGACTAACCAAAAATCTTCTAGAAAAGAAAATATTCTTGATGATGATATAGGTATCCAAAGAAATGAAGAAGAGAACAACAATGAAGAACCTGTTGGGAATTATGTCCTAAAGCCAATCGTCTAGGTTGTAGGCGGTTGTGTTGAGTATTATAATCTGTATATGAATTAATAAAATGTTGTTTTGGCAGCTCATCACATCATTCATTTCCTTGTAATGAACTCAATTTATGTGATGAAGTCCTTAGGACTGCACTGACTTCGATATAGAGAGGATATATCGAGTGGTCCTTTAAAAGGTTCACAACCAAAGAATACATTGTACAGGATGGCAATGTATCAAGTGTAGGTTATTGTGGTTCATATCGTTTGGTTGTCCTCTTGACCAAACGAGTGTGGTGACACTGATGTGATCTGCAAGTGGGATGTATGACATCTCATTGAACTTGACTCCGTGGAGCTCCTTTCTGCCAAAGGATTGCTCGCGCTTGGATATGGGTATTGTGTTCCTCCGACTTGAGGTCACGATGGTAGCTTGCAAGCAACTTCCTGTGCTTTGGTGTCGGACTACCCAGATTTCTAATCCGATGATGGAAGGTTTTTGGGTATAGGCAAGTACTTGTGGAGCAGTGGTGGACCAAGATGGAATTAACCTGTCCAAATTATTTGAAATAAATGTCTCGCAGTGTCTCAATTTAGCAAATCCTTGGCCAAGGTAGTCCTAGTGAGGAGTTACTGGATTTGCGAAGTTGAGACATATTGTGGATTGACTCAGTTAGGGTTGGTAGTCTAACTGATGCGGCACGCATATGATTAATGTTTTGAATATGGGATTTGTAGAGCAATGAAGCCTAATTATACTTAGCATTGTACTCATCTTAATAAGATTTAAGGATTATATGAAAAGGGACTATTACATGATTAGACACAACTCTAAAACTAAGAAGGAAGAAGATCTAGACAATAGGGGCTAATGATTGAGGACTTACCTTGATGAGTTTTCCAACCTTCCTATGATTCAAAACTTGAAACTACTGATGCTCTGGACTGGAGAACTTGGATAACACTGATCAGAACCCTGGACTTGGGCTTCAGCTTGTTGGTTCATTGTCAAGGGGAACCCTGTTCACAACTCAAGGACTTCGAAGGACCCTGCAATGAAGATCAAAGTTAAGGTTGAAGGATGCAAACATAAAGAAGGGATGGGAGAACTTATGAATAAAGAAAAGATAATTGAGAAGATCTGGCCGACTCCAATGCCTTTGCCTTGAGCTTGGATGATGAATTGCTAGGGAAGAGAGTGGCTTTGGGCATGGAAGAAGAAGATAGGAAAAATTTCACACATAAAACTCAAGACAACTTCACTTCAAACTTCATTCATTTCCAAAATCAATCTCTTTTACAATGGGCGTCCAAGGCTTTTAATAGCCTCACAAAGCTAGCTTTTGAAATTTAAAAAC
Organism: Areca catechu; assembly: GCA_021397845.1. NCBI lineage: Eukaryota > Viridiplantae > Streptophyta > Magnoliopsida > Arecales > Arecaceae > Areca > Areca catechu. The sequence continues at coordinate 61,626,686 of CM038050.1, forward strand.
TTCCCAAATCGAGGAGGATTACAAGGGGGGTTGGAGGATTTGGTGGAGAGTTTGGAGGGATGTGGGGGGGGTTGGAGGATTTGGTGGAGGACTTGGAGGGATGTGGCCAACCTCCTTGAATTTGAATCTTCCTTGTTGGCGCCCAAAGGGTGATGAGGTGGCTGGTGAAGTGGCACCTGATGATGTGGCATGGTGAGGTGGTCTTCTACTTGGATAAGAATGATATGTGGCGCCCAGTGGTCCTAGTTAATGGTCCTTTTCTCTTGCTTGGTTGATGTGTCTTCTCTTCTTCATGTGGTCAAATTCTGGGGTCTAGAATTTAAGTCTTGTTGCTGGCTTTCATGGCTTTAAGACTTGATTAGACTTAACTCAACTGAACTGACTTGACTGACCTAGACTTTAAAACTTGAAATGGACTTACAGGAAATGAAGTTTTAAAAGTAATTACAGGACTCAATAAACACTCTTGATTTGAAACTCAAAATTAATTACAGGACTCTTGAAAAGGAAATGACTCTTGAAAATAAAATATTTTGAACTAAAGGATACAAGGTAACCTAATTATCTTCGATCCAAATTGGGATAAGGCTAACCTTGTTGGAGTGAAGTTTCTTTCGGCTTCTGGTGTCCACACCAATTCTCCTGGGGTGGGCAGAACTTGACCCAGTCGAGTATGGTTCAGTTTTGCCCTGGTAATGCTCGAACAAGTATGGGTTAAGTCTTTGCAGGTCCTCTCGAGTAATCCAAGACTTGTCGGACTCAGGTTGACCTTGCCATTGAACCAGGTATCGCTGATATTCCTTATTCCTGGTAGTAATGATCTTGTCATCCAGGATTCTCTCAATCCTCTCTCTCTGCTCAGGTAAGGTTGGTGGTGGACACTCGAAAATATGTTCACTCTCAATGAAAGTTTCTGGCTCAAAAGGCTCACTAGGTATTAGTAGTGGTTCTTTGTATTCTACTAGGTCTGAAACATTGAAGGTTGTACTAATACCCATATCAGGTGGAAGTTCCAAAACATATGCATTAGGCCCTATTTTCTTTAAGATCTTAAAAGGTCCCGCTCCGCGGGCATGCAGCTTCTTTATGGTTCCAGGGGGAAACCGTTCAGGGTTGAGCCTAATCATCGCATAATCCCCTTCACAGAATTCTTTAGCCCTCTTATGTGAGTCAGCTAAGTGTTTGTAAGTTTCATTGCTCAGGTTGATCTTATTACTGATTTCTTTATATAGATTTGTGACATGCTGTGCAAAAGACTCAGCAGACTCAGAGACTCGTGTGTGAATAGGTAGTGGGATTAGATCTAAAGGCTTCCTAGGCTTGCAACCATGGACTATCTCAAAGAGACTTTTGCCCGTAGATCGATTGACCGAACTGTTGTAAGCGAACTCAGCACGTGGCAATAACAAATCCCAGTTCCCTAGACTTTCTCCCACTAGGCATCTCAGCAAGTTCCCTAGACTTCTATTTACAACCTCGGTTTGTCCATCAGTCTGGGGATGGTAGGCATTGGAGAATTTCAGTCTGGTTCCTAATAGGTACCAAAGGGTTTTCCAGAAGTAACTTGTGAAGCGGACATCCCTATCAGAAACAATGGTTTTTGGTAACCCGTGGAGTCTGACTACTTGATCAAGAAAGAGTTTGGCTATCCTAGAGGCATCGGAAGTTTGGGAGCAAGGTATGAAATGGGCCATTTTTGAAAACCGGTCGACCACCACAAAGATTGAATCATGTTTTCGAATGGTCTTGGGTAATCCTAGAACAAAGTCCATGCTTAGATCCTGCCATGGACACTCAGGTACAGGTAATGGATTGTATAGCCCGGTATTCTTCTTTTGTTGCTTTGCAACAGCACATGTCCTACATCGGGCTACAATGTCTGCTACTTGTTTCTTAAGACCTGGCCAGTAAAATTGTTCCTCAACAGCCAAGATAGTCTTGTTTCGTCCGAAGTGGCCAGCCAAACCTCCCGCATGTATCTCCCAAACTAAAAAATCTCTTAAGGAGGTTCTTGGGATGCAAAGCCTTTTCTCTCTAAAAAGATAACCATCTAGAAGGGTATAGTCACTATGATCACTAGATGGTCCTTGATGCAAAACCTGATAAATTTCATCAAAATCTGGACAGGTTTCGTACTGCTCCTTAAGTCTTTCAAAACCTATGACTTCAGTACTGACTGAAGTTAAAAGTAACGTTCTACGACTTAGGGCATCAGCTACCTTATTATCGGTTCCTGATTGATGCTTTAGGACAAACGTATAGGATTGGATGTACTCTACCCATTTGGCATGCCTAGGGTTTAGTTTCTTTTGGGAACTCAAAAACCTAAGGGCTTCATGGTCTGAAAATAAAATAAATTCTTGCGGTAGGAGATAATGCCTCCAATACCTTAATGCTTGCACTACCGCATAAAGCTCCCGATCATATGTGGAGTATTTTTTCCTGGCTTCATTCAATTTCTCACTAAAGAATGCTACGGGATGGTTCTCTTGACTCAGAACTCCACCAATACCTACTCCCGAAGCATCGCATGCTACTTCAAAGACCTTAGAAAAATTGGGTAGTCTTAAGACTGGTGCTTGGGTCATCTTATCTTTGATGTGAAGGAAGGCCTTATCAGCTGACTTCGTCCATTCAAAGTGGCCCTTCCTAATACAATCCGTGATAGGAGCAACTATGGTGCTAAACCCTCTAATAAATCTTCGATAAAATGTAGCGAGGCCATGAAAACTTCTTACTTCGTGAATATTATTGGGTGTTGGCCACTCTACAATTGCCTTAACCTTCTCAGGGTCAGCGGATACTCCTTCAGGGGTTACAACAAATCATAGGAAGATAACTCTAGTAGTCATGAAAGCACATTTCTTTAGATTGGCATAGAGGTTATCTTTCCTAAGTGCTAAACATACCTGCCTCAGATGTTGTTGATGATCTTCTCTAGTCCTACTATAGACAAGTATGTCGTCAAAGTAAACGATAACAAATTTTCCAATAAAGGCTCGTAGGACTTGGTTCATGATTCGCATAAAAGTGCTAGGGGCGTTTGATAACCCAAAAGGCATGACTACCCATTCAAATAATCCGTCCTTAGTTTTAAAGGCAGTCTTCCATTCATCCCCTGGTCTGATCCTAACTTGGTGATAGCCGCTCTTCAGGTCAATCTTAGAAAATATAGTTGCACCGGCCATCATATCTAACATATCATCCAAGCGGGGGATGGGAAACCTATACTTCACTGTGATTTTATTTATGGCACGACTATCAATACACATTCTCCATGTGCCATCTTTCTTAGGGGTAAGTAAGGTTGGGACTGCGCATGGACTCAAACTCTCCCTAATGAATCCTTTCTTTAGGAGTTCTCCTACTTGGCGTTGTAATTCTTGGTGCTCGGTAGGGTTCATTCTATAATGGGGAAGGTTTGGTAGGGTTGCTCCAGGGACTAAGTCTATCGCATGTTGTATATCCCTAAGAGGTGGGAGTTGGTCGGGCAAGTCATCGGGGAACACGTCTTTGAACTCCTCTAGCACTTCATTGACTTCTTGAGGTTGTTCTTTTGAAAGAGGTTCTTGATGATCCTTAATGGTCAAAATCCAAACAGGTGACCCATTGTTAATTTCTTTCTCCATTTCTCTAGCAGTGATCACGTTTATCCCCTTTTTCTTATCACTCAATTGGCTTGATCCTCTCTTAATGGGGTTCTTAGGTGGAGAAGAATGGATTACAATCTTCTTTCCATTATGAGTAAACGAGCATGAATTAGAACGACCATAGAGTGTTACGTCAAGATCGTACAACCATGGTCGGCCTAAAATTTTGCTACTTACTCCCATTGGAAGTACATCGCACCATACTTTCTCCAAGTAAGATTGGAACTGAATGGTTACTAGGCACCTAAACTTAATGGAAATCGTGGTTGAGTCTATCCAGGATACCTTATAGGGATTAGGATGGGGTACGGTGGGCAATCCTAGGTTTTTAACTATGTTGGTGGATATGGCATTGACACAGCTACCGCTATCTAAAATGACTTTGCATACTTTCTCACCTATCTTAATGAATGTCTGTAGGATGCTAGTCCTACGCCAATCTTCTTGGGTTTTAGCTTGGGTGAGAATACACCTAACTACTCCTAACAGATCTTGATCTGCCAGGACTTCCTCATCCTCATACTCTTCAGCCAAGTTCTCACCTGCCTGGTATACTTCCTCCTCAAATTCACCTTGGGATTCTACGGCTTCCTCTTCTACTTCGCCTATGTGTAGGGCTCTATTAGGACAGTTGCTAGAATAGTGACCCACTTTGTTAGACTTGAAACATGCGTTTGGAGTTCTTTGGGTCTCAGGTATTTTTCCCTTGTCATCTCTACGGGTCACAGGCACATTAGGATTGGGTCGGTTGAATTTAGGCTGATTGGATCCTGACTGCTGATAAGGTGCACTAGTCCTAGGGGCTTCGGGCCTACGATAGACTGGACCTCTATGGAATCTCTCAGCATCCCTAGCTATTTGATAGGCCAATTCTAGGTCATGTACCTCTCGCATGAACAATTCTCTTTGAATTTCTTCCCTCAGTCCGGCTCTAAATCTAGACAAGGTCACCGACTCAGATTCATCAACATTGCACCTCATAACGAATTCATCAAACTTCGCTATGTACTCTGTGACACTCCTATTTCCTTGAGTAAGTCTTTGCCATTGATCTAGGAGTCTTTGGTGGTAGGACATAGGAAGGTATTTCTCCCTAAGCCTAAGTTTCATAGCTCGCCAGGTCACTATGGGCACATCACCTCTCTGTCTAGTGAGTCTCTCAATGTTTCCCCAATATAACCTAGCTTGGCGCACAAGTTTAAGCTTTGCAAACTTACACTTGCGCTCTTCACTCATCTCAAACCAGTCAAAATACTGGTCCATCTCACCTTCCCAATCAATGTAGATCTTTGGATCTAAAATTCCATCAAAGGTGGGAGCTTCTAGCCTAATGTTCTTCATGGTTCAGTCATCTTGATCAAAGTGAATTGGGGTGGGTCTCCTGACATTGGGTTCATAGTTAGGCTCATGATGGAATCTCCTTAGGTTGGGCTCGATGGTTTGACCAGGGTGGGGTCCTCTAGGAATTGGATCATAAAACTGATCTTGGGGAGCTCTCCTAGGGTTTGTTTCATAGAGAGGGTTTTGATATGGAATCCTTCTAGGATTCAATGGGGTCTCGAGTTCAGGTGCAAGACTTGGCTCAGGCTCAGTCTGGGCTTCATGATTGCTTTCAGGGTTCTAGCCTCTAATTGATCCAACCTAGTAGTGATGTGGGCTAACTGCTCATTCATGTCTTGGTTGGTTTGTGCCACATTTTGATTTGTTTGGGCCAATTGCTCAGTTAAACTCTTAGTCAGTTGGGCCACTTGATCATTTAGGCCTTTGATCAAATTCCCTAAGTTTTGGTCCATGGCTACACTTGACTGGGCTTGGATTGGTGAATACGGTGTCCCTGCTCTAGTTGTCATGCATGCAAATGGACTCAAGTTCGAGCTCAGGTTTCCTAGACCTAGAGCACAAATTAGAAGTCTAATTAAGTGAACCAACTAGCTAGTAGTACTTATGGGACTTAGCCAGGTAGGTGGAGGGGAGTGTAGGTCCCTGATTGCCAACCTTAGACACCAATCTGAGATTGGCCAGGTAGGCAGACCAAATCACAAGCCCTGATGCACCAATCCTAGACACCAAGCCAGTAAGCACACACCAATTAGCTGACACAGTTAACTTGACCCTAACCTGAACCCAACTTGTTGGTGTCCCTAACCCACTAGGGCAATTAACGTTCTACTCAATTTTAATTAACGGGTTGGGATCGATTTGCTGGTTGGTGATTTTTGGGCTAGGGACAGGTGATGAAACCCTGACCCTATGTCAAATTGATGCCCTTAATTTGATTTCTCATGAGATGAATGAAATGCAAAGGTGCTGCAGAAGTGTGTTGCAATTTGAAAGTGGTGTGGAAAACGTGATGAAAAAAATGTCCAAAAATTCTAAAAAATTCACAAAGGATTCCTAACTTATATGTTTCAATGTAGATGAAAGGAATTTTAAAACTAAAATCTATACTAATCTAAGCAGATCCTACAAATGAAGATAAATAAAAAGGACAGAACATAACCCTAATGATAGTGTCGAACTGCAAAAATTTTTATTTTTTTTTATAATTTTTTCTGATGATGAAATTTAATATGATGATAACTGACTTAAGAAGGAACAAGAAAAAAAATATTTCAATAAAAAATCAGCAACTTGCCTTTGGAGCTGCAGATGGATTACAGTAAACAGATGCAAATTTTCAGAAAACAGAACCTAATCAAACAAGTACAATGGCTTACCCAAAACTTCAATCTAAAAACTCACGTTCGGCCAGGGGCTCATTATTCCCATGGGTCGTGACAGTGTACTGGAGTACACCCGCTCAGGAGGCGTGAATTTTAGATCTTGCTTGGATTTAAAGAAAACTATTCTACCCTAATGCAACCATGCTCTGATACCAATTTGATGCGGCACGCATATGATTAATGTTTTGAATATGGGGTTTGTAGAGCAATGAAGCCTAATTATACTTAGCATTGTACTCATCTTAATAAGATTTAAGGATTATATGAAAAGGGACTATTACATGATTAGACACAACTCTAAAACTAAGAAGGAAGAAGATCTAGACAATAGGGGCTAATGATTGAGGACTTACCTTGATGAGTTTTCCAACCTTCCTATGATTCAAAACTTGAAACTACTGATGCTCTGGACTGGAGAACTTGGATAACACTGATCAGAACCCTGGACTTGGGCTTCAGCTTGTTGGTTCATTGTCAAGGGGAACCCTGTTCACAACTCAAGGACTTCGAAGGACCCTGTAATGAAGATCAAAGTTAAGGTTGAAGGATGCAAACATAAAGAAGGGATGGGAGAACTTATGAACAAAGAAAAGATAATTGAGAAGATCTGGCCGACTCCAATGCCTTTGCCTTGAGCTTGGATGATGAATTGCTAGGGAAGAGAGTGGCTTTGGGCGTGGAAGAAGAAGATAGGAAAAATTTCACACATAAAACTCAAGACAACTTCACTTCAAACTTCATTCATTTCCAAAATCAATCTCTTTTACAATGGGAGTCCAAGGCTTTTAATAGCCTCACAAAGCTAGCTTTTGAAATTTAAAAACTCCCCAAATCGAGGAGGATTACAAGGGGGGTTGGAGGATTTGGTGGAGAGTTTGGAGGGATGTGGGGGGGGGGGGGTTGGAGGATTTGGTGGAGGACTTGGAGGGATGTGGCCAACCTCCTTGAATTTGAATCTTCCTTGTTGGCGCCCAAAGGGTGATGAGGTGGCTGGTGAAGTGGCACCTGATGATGTGGCATGGTGAGGTGGTCTTCTACTTAGATAAGAATGACATGTGGCGCCCAGTGGTCCTAGTTGATGGTCCTTTTCTCTTGCTTGGTTGATGTGTCTTCTCTTCTTCATGTGGTCAAATTCTGGGGTCTAGAATTTGAGTCTTGTTGCTGGCTTTCATGGATTTAAGACTTGATTAGACTTAACTCAACTGAATTAGACTTAACTCAACTGAACTGACTTGACTGACCTAGACTTTAAAACTTGAAATGGACTTACAGGAAATGAAATTTTAAAAGTAATTACAGGACTCAATAAACACTCTTGATTTGAAACTCAAAATTAATTACAGGACTCTTGAAAAGGAAATGACTCTTGAAAATAAAATATTTTTGAACTAAAGGATACAAGGTAACCTAATTATCTTCGATCCAAATTGGGATAAGGCTAACCTTGTTGGAGTGAAGTTTCTTTCGGCTTCTGGTGTCCACACCACTAACCCTTGGTCATCTTGAGCATTGGAGGTCAAAGGGATAAATTATACGGTAACCATATGCCAGAGGTTTGATAGATTGCTCTCTCATCTTCGGCCTATCCAGACACCGGGACCCATTGCTAGATGGTATATTGTACTGGTACTGGAAGTGTTCCAGTGCTATCGTTTAGGTTCGAGCCTATGAGGTCACACGACATTGAGGATTTCTTCCTGATCCAGGAACCGATCAATGATTGAGAATCATTTTGGTATTAAGGTCAAATGGCTTCTTGAGCACACATTGGATTTTTCTGGTCCACTTGGTTTGATTTGGATCGACCAGGATTGGTTTGGGTCAACCAGGAATTGTTCCTGGTAGACCAGGACTGAACCAAGTTTTATTACTCATTGTGTTTGGTCGGATAGAGGTTTAATGAACCAGTTTTTGAAATTGGTTTGTTGGAATGGGTTTAATTTTTTTGGTTTTGATTAAACCAGTTTTGGTTTATGGAATCGGTTTAAACACTTGTTGGTTTACACGGTAATATGGTTCAATGTGGCTTCTCCCCTGTTTCATCGAATTGGATGAGGAGTTCATCCAAGTCCCGCACTCCTTTCCTCCTCTCAGCCTAGTTCTTCTCCCGCACACGATTCCCATCTCTCACGGTCCCTATTTTGTTGTACCGTGTGGAATGGGCTCTCGCAGATTGGCTCACAATTTTTTTTCGTTGGATGGGTTTTGATCAAGTGAAGTTCGTTTGCACTTGGGAGATCTGAAACAAATCTTCTCCACCGATCAAGAGCCCTTTCCTATTTGGTTTTGGATCTCACAGTTTCCTCCCACACGTCACTTCCATCATTTTCCCTTGCCTTCACAGATTGATTTTTCTGCCTATAAATACAACCTGTTGGTTGAAGCCTGTGGTGTGCAAGAGAGAAGAGATAAAGAAGCATCTGCGGTGGAGAATAGGGAATGTATCAAGGTCGTGTGGTTTTGGAGAGAGGAAGAAATAGGATTTGAAGGCTTCATGGGATTTTTCTTGGCTACAACCGTGTGATGGGATTTTCTCCACCGGTCTTTCATCTTAGCAGTAGGCCATGTGGTGAGAGCCTGTGGTTTCCATGATCAATTGTTCTGGGTGGAAGGCCGTGTGATGCATGAGAGAGAGAGAAGGAGAAGAAACAGAGCATGTTTATTTGAGAAGTAACAGATGGATCTATGGGATGAAAGTTTGAATGCTGAAATTTGTTTAGCATCCTTTTGTATTCCTTCCCCGTTTGTTGTTTCCAGTGTGTGCTTTAGGTGGAGTTTGGGCAGTCTTGGAGAAGACCATCCATGAAGATTAGTTTGTATTCCCTGCTCCACCTATCCGTGACCTGTCTTTGGATTCCCGAAGGACTAGCATCCTTCCAGGAGTTGGATCAGCAAGAGTCCGCACGTGGATACTCTAGAGGGTGGACATTTGGACACCTCGAGAGTTTGGATCGATCGATCTCTTCTTGCCGGTCGCTGGATACTCTAGAGGGTGGACATTTGGACACCTCGAGAGTTTGGATCGATCGATCTCTTCGTTGCAGATCTTATTTGCTGTTGAAGGAGTTCAACCGGTCGCTGATTAATTCTGAAGACTGAGAGAGTCCTCTTCGATCAAGTATATTTTATTTTGGTTATCTTGCATGCCTAGATCTAGTTGTTATCATATGATTTATAATTGTTGCACTTGCCTATACATGCCTATATATTTTGTTACATGCATCATGATATGTTTGATCCTGTGCATGAGTAGGTACTTTCCGCTGCATGCTTAAAAAATTTAATTATGCAATACCTGCTCCCTAGTGTTGCATGCCTAGGATAGGCTTCTGCTACACCGGTTTTCCTTTAGTGGTATCAGATCCATAGGTTCATGTATAGCATATCATGATCACATGTATTAAGGATTACTTTTAGGAACCTAGTTGAGACCTTCACCATGGCCGTGTGTCCAGATTAATCAGGGTTTAAAACCCTAATTTTCTACGGCACGAGGCAATTCATCTGTGTTGGCCTTTTTAGAAGGATCCTTAAAGGAAACATATGGTATTAAAAGTGTTTTAATCCTGATTCATATGCATTGGCATGTCTAAAATGTTTAGGGCTTGCAATATTATAATTGATAGGATGAAACTAGATATGATGCATGAAACATGTAAAAAGAGTTTTACATGAATTTAATTAAAAATGTTTTAATTAAAAGATGGCTTATAATCTAACAATTATGAATTGAAAGATTAATCAAAATGACAAGACTAATTAAGGTTTATGAAACCTAATGTCATTTGAATAAGCCATCCGGGTTAATTGGGTTAGCTATCTAATTGGGTCCATTAATTGGGTTAGACCTAAGGTTAGTTGAATTGGACTTAAGAGAACTAATCAAATGTTGATTAAGGACTTTCTCTTTAGCATCTATCTAATAGTTAGATGTGTTAGTCCATTCTTCTAAATGGATATAATTAGTGGCTCTATAGAAAGCTCGAGTCCTTAGGCTGGTCTAATCGAGTCTAGTTAATCGATTGGTGTCTAGGCAGGTTTGGCATTTTTTATCATGGTTGCATGAGGCTACCTCTTCCTGAGCAACCTGGTTGGTATCTAGGAAAGATGGTTAATGGCGGATACTCATCCATGATCTCACCTACCTGGCTAATTCGATCAACCAGAACTGATTAGAAAAGCTTATTGATTCGAGTTAACCCATGTCACCCAAGTTGATCAGCTTGACTGATCTTAAGGTGCCCATGGACCAATTTGTTGAATTTAATTCAACCCTCCTGAGAATTGATTTGATCAGTAGGAGGTTGATCCATGTTCTTCTCTCTATTCTTTTATCATAATTTAATTAAAATCCTCTAAAATTATTAGGTCCTGAAAAAGACTAAGTCAATGAGTTGATGGTGTCTTAGCCTCCCATTAAGTGAGTTAGTAATGAGTCCTTTAGCTTGGTGTACATCGGTAGTTCCATAGAACGGGTATGCATGCGGTTATTGGAATTACTTTCTCATAGATGATGGTTCAGTGTAACCTTCTAAACGGTGATCAGGTGGGCCGGCCATAGTCGGGCTTGCTCATTTGTCAGCTGGAAGCATTGGATTCATCATATTGATGGTTGAACCTAACCAGAGACTCGCAATAGGAGGCCCCTAGGCCGATTAGGGATTTTGTGGGGCAAAATTTATTACTGGAAGTTGCTTGGGGAAGCAATTGGTTAGAGAACCTACCTTTAGGCGCGTATGGGTGAGTTGGCCATAGTCGGGCTCATATGTGGTCTATTGGATTTCAGTACCCACTATGAAATGGTGATTTCATGGATTGGAGTTAGAGGCTCCCAATCTAAAAAATTAGTGGGAGGGACCTTTAGACTAAAGTCCAAGTCTTTTGGTTTAATAAATTAATTCATATACTGATTAGGTCTAGATTTTTCTTTCAGATGTCTTCAAACCTTTCGCTCCTGTCACTTCTCGGTAGCGAGAAGTTAAAGGGTCCCAATTTCGATAGCTGGTATCGAAGATTGAGGATTGTCCTAGAGCACGAGCGGATCTTTTATGTGATAACGGATCCAGCACCTGAAATCCCTTCTACCAATGCTCGGAGTTCGGTAAGGACATTTATTTGAAGTGGGTTTCTGATCAGATTACTATCCGATACATAATGTTGGTAGTGATGAACGATGAGTTCAATCATAAATTCGAGGAGGCCCGGCTAGATGAGATCCATTAAAAGTTGAAGAAATCTTTTGGCACGCAAAACGATGTAGAGTGGTACAAAGTGTCTTGTGCCATCTACAATGTCAAAATGTGAAATGATGGTTCAGTTACTGATCATGTATTGTACATGATCGAGATAATCAAATGATTGGGCAAGCTCGAATGTCCCTTGCACGAGCAATTTGGCAAGGATACGATTCTGAATTCTCTACTCTCCTCCTATCTTAACCCTCTCAATCATTATAGAATGAATAACTTGCAGTCAATTACCATGGTTTGTTGGGGTTGTTGCGGACTTACGAGAAGGACCACCAACTGAATAAGGGGTGGTGAATTTAGTGGGAGGTTCTAGAGGTCGTCGTCCCTTTTAGAAAGGGAAGAAGAAAGGTAAGGGAAAGAAGGTGCAAGGTCCCTCTGGCCCAAGTCAGACCAAGAAAGTGAAAGCTGATCTAGTTAGTGCAGAGTGCTTCTACTGTAAGAAGCATGGATACTAGAAGAGGAACTGTCCTCTTTATCAGGCGTCCAAAGACCCGAACAGCCCAAGGATGGAAAATGTCAGTGATTTGTATCTATGGCACTGTAAGCTAGGTCATGTTAACTAGAATAGGATAAACAAGTTGCGAGGAGATGGCCTCCTTGAGGTCAGTAAATCTGACTCACTACCCACTTGTGAATCCTGTTTGCTTGGTAAAATGACCAAGTCATCTTTTACTGGAAAAGGTGAACGAGCTATAGAATTTCTGAGACTCATACATATTGATGTATGCAGACCTATGAAAGTTAGTGCCAAAGGTGGATACAGATATTTCATTACGTTTACAGACGACCTTTCCAGGTATGGTTATGTCTTTTTGATGAGACATAAATCTGAGTCGTTTGAAATATTCAAACAATATCGTAATGAAGTGAAGAAACAAACTGGAAAGAGTATTAAAACCCTTCGATCTGATCGAGGTGGTGAATACCTATCCGATGAGTTCATGACATATCTTGAGGAGAATGGGATTCTCTCTGGACTCCTCCGGGAATACCTTAATTGAATGGTGTGTCCAAAAGAAGGAATCGAACCCTGTTGGACATGGTTCGATCCATGATGGGCTTTGTAACTCTGCCGCTATCCTTCTAGGGATATGCACTTGAGACAGCTTGTTACTTGCTGAATGAAGTTTCGAGTAAGTCTGTTGTCTCCACTCCATATGAGCTATGGACTGGACATAAGCCCTCAATTTCACACCTCCGAGTCTGGGGTTGTCCGGCTTATGTAAAGCATTTAGACTCAAATAAACTTGGTCCTAGGTCTGATCGATGCTTATTTATTGAGTACCCTAAGGAAATAATAGGGTATTTCTTCTACTTGGAAGATGAATAGAAAGTGTTCGTTGCTCTTAGGGCTATCTTTTTGGAAAAGGAGTTCCTTGGAGAAGGAACTGTAGCCTCTAAGATTGAACTTGGTGAAGTTCAACCAGTGGAAGAGCCTGCACACTTTAAGGACATCATAGAACCGGCTGTGATTGAATCACATCTAGAACCCATTATTAGGAGATCTGGTAGAGTACTGTGTCAGTCGGACAGATACTATGGTTTCTTGGTTCGGGATGGTGATCCCATTGAGCTCGACGAGAATGATGAGGAACCGATCACCTATATGGATGCACTTCAGAGATCTGACTCTAAGGCATGGCTTGGAGCCATGCGATCCGAAATGGAGTCCATGGAGATCAATAATGTATGGACATTGGTTGATCCACCTGAAGGGATAAAACCCATTGGGTGTAAGTGGATTCACAGATGGAAAGGTGGAGACCTATAAAGCCCATCTGAATGCCAAGGGATATCGTCAGCAATATGGTATCGATTATGACAAGACATTTTTCCCTGCGGCAATGCTCAAGTCCATTCGGATCATGCTTGCTTTGGCAGCATATTTTGACTATGAGATCTGGCAAATGGATGTCCAAACCACTTTCCTGAATGGGGAGTTGGATTAGGAGGTGTATATGATATAGCCTGAAGGGTTCACATCCACAGACAAGTCAAAAGTATGCAAATTGCAGAGGTCCATTTATGGACCCAAGCAAGCATCTCGAAGCTGGAACATGCATTTTGATAGGTGTATCAAATCGTATGGCTTCGTTAGGAACGGAGAGGAACCTTGCATCTATAAGTGGATTAATAATTCTGTGATTATATTCCTGGTACTGTATGTTGATGACATTCTCTTAATCGAGAATGACATCACAGCATTGCAAGGAATAAAGGTCTAGTTATCATCTCAGTTCTCCATGAAGGACTTGGGTGAAGCTTCTTACATATTGGGTATGAAGATCTATTGAGATAGATCTAAGAGGCTTCTAGGATTGTCCTACTCTATGTACATTGATACCATGCTGAAATGGTTCAGCATAGAAAATTCCAAGAAAGGCTATCCCCGATAGGTTCTGGAATTACTCTTTCCAAGAAGGATTTTATGATAACTCCTGAGAAAAGAGAGCGCATGAGTAGAGTTCCTTATGCTTCGGTAGTGGGATTTATCATGTATGCTATGACATGTACTAGAACAGACATGGCATACTCACTAGGAGTAGTGAGCAGATACCAGTCTAACCCAAGTGAGGCTCATTGGAAGGTGGTTAAGACCATCCTAAAGTATTTGAGAAATACTAAGGACCAATGGCTGATTTATGGAGACTTGACTTGAAACTTGTGGGGTATACTGACTCCAGTTTCCAGTCTGACAGAGATGATAGCAAGAGTATGTCAGGGTTTGTGTTTACCCAGAATAACGGAGCGATCTGCTGGAAGAGTTCCAAGCAAGCAACTGTTGCAGACTCAGTATGCAAAGTAGAGTACTTTGTAGCATCAGATGCAGCAAAGAAAGTCGTATGGTTGCAAAAATTCCTTGGAGAGCTAGGGGTGGCACCTTTTCTAGATGGTCCTGTTCCTATATATTGTGACAGCACAGGAGCCATTGCTCAAGCTAAGGAGCCAAAGTCATATCATTGCACTAAGCATATTCTACGGTGCAATCACCTTGTGCTAGAGATCATGGAACAAGGTGACATCAATCTTATGAAGATCGATGGAAAGGAAAGTCTGACTGACCCATTCACTAAAGCCCTCGAAATCAAAGAGTTTGACAAAAGGAAATGAGTATTAGATACTGTTCTGATTGGCTTTAGCACAAGTGGGAGTTGTTGAGAATTGTGTCCCAAAGCCAATCGCCTAGGTTGTAGGCGGTTGTGTTGAGTATTATAATCTATATATGAATTAATAAAATGTTGTTTTGGCAGCTCATCACATCATTCATTTTTATAATGAACTCAATTTATGTGATGAAGTCCTTAGGACTGTACTGACTTCGATATAGAGAGGATATATCGAGTGGTCCTTTAAATGGTTCACAACCAAAGGATACATTATACAGGACGACAATGTATCAAGTGTAGGTTGTTGTGGTTCACATCGTTTGGTTGTCCTCTTGACCAAAGGAGTGTGGTGACACTGATGTGATCTGCAAGTGCGTGTGACATCTCATTGAACGTGACTCCATGGAGCTCCTTTCTGCAAAAGAATTGCTCGTGATTGGATATGGGTATATGTGTCCCTCCTACCTAAGGTCATGATGGTAGCTTGCAAGCAACTCCCTGTGCTTTGGTACCGGACTACACAGATTTCTAATCTGATGATGGAAGGTTTCTGGGTACAGGCAAGTACTTGTGGAGCAGTGGTGGACCAAGATGGAATTAACCTGTCCAAATTGTTTGGATTAAATGTCTCGTAGTATCTCAATTTAGTAAACCCTTGGCCAAGGTAGTCTGAGTGAGGAGTCAGTGGACTTGCGAGTTGAGACATGTTGTGGATTGACTCAGTTAGGGTTGGCAGTCTAACCCTAGGTCATCTTGAGCATTGGAGGTCAAAGGGATGAATTATACGATAACCATATGGCAGAGGTTCGATAGATTGCTTTCGCATCTTCGGCCTATCCGGATGTCGGGACCCATTGCTATATGGTATCTTGTGCTGGTAATGGAAGTGTTCCGGTGCTACCATTTAGGTTCAAGCCTTTGAGGTCACATGCCATCGAGGACTTCTTCCTGATCCAGGAACCGATCAATGATTGAGAATCATTTGGTATTAAGGTCAAATGGCTTCTTGAGCACACATTGGATTTTTCTGGTCCACTTGGTCTGATTTGGATCGACCAATATTGGTTTGGGTCAACCAGGTATTGTTCCTGGTAGACTAGGACTGAATCAAGTTTTATTACTCATTGGGTTTGGTCGGACCGAGGTTTAATGAACCAATTTTTGAAATTGGTTTGTTGGAACGGGTTTAATTTATTTGGTTTTGATTACACCAGTTTTGGTTTATGGAACCGGTTTAAACACTTGTTGGTTTACATGGTAATATGGTTCAATGTGGCTTCTCCCCTATTTCACTAAATTGGATGAGGAGCTCGTCCATGTCCCGCACGCCTTTCCTCCTCTCAGCCCAGTTCTTCTCCCACATGCGATTCCCATCTCTCATGGTTCTTGTTTTGTTGTACCGTGTGGAATGGGGTCTCATAGATTGGCTCACAGTTTTTTTTTTGCTGGATGGGTTTTGATCAAGTGAAGTTCGTTTGCACTTGGGAGATTTGAAACAAATCTTCTCCATCGATCAAAAGCCCTTTCCCATTTGGTTTTGGATCTCACGGTTTCCTCCCTCACGTCACTTCCACCATTTTCCCTTACCTTCACAGATTGATTTTTCTGCCTATAAATACAACCTGTTGGTTGAAGCCTATGGTGTGCAAGAGAGAAGAGATAAAGAAGCATCTGTGGTGGAGAATAGGGAATGTATCAAGGCCGTGTGGTTTTGGAGAGAGGAAGAAACAGGACTTGAAGGCTTCACAAGATTTTTCTGGGCTGCAACCATGTGATGTGATTCTCTCCACCAGTCTTTCATCTTAGCAGTAGGCCATGTGGTGAGAGCCTGCAGTTTCCATGATCAAATGTTTTGGGTGGAAGGCCGTGCGATGCATAAGATAAAGAGAAGGAGAAGAAACAGAGCATGTTTATTTAAGAAGTAACAGATGGATCTATGGGATGAAAGTTTGAATGCTGAAATTCGTTCAGCATCCTTTTGTATTCCTTCCCCGTTTGTTGTTTCCAGTGTGTGCTTTAGGTGGAGTTTGGGCAGTCTTGGAAAAGACCGTCCATGAGGATTAGTTTGTATTCTCTGTTCCACCTATCCGTGACCTGTCTTTGGATTCCCGAAGGACTAGTATTCTTCTGGGAGTTGGATCAGCTAGAGCCCGTGCATGGATACTCTAGAGTGTGGACGTTTGGACAGCTCGAGAGTTTGGATCAATCGATCTCTTCTTTCCATTGCAGATCTTATTTGCTGTTGAAGGAGTTCAACCGGTTGCTGATTAATTCTGAAGACTGAGAGAGTCCTCTTCGGTCAGGTATATTTTATTTTGGTTATCTTGCATGCTTAGATCTAGTTGTTATCATATGATTTATAATTGTTGCACTTGCCTATACATACCTGTATATTTTGTTACATGCATCATGATATGTTAGATCCTGTGCATGAGTAGGTACTTTCCGTATATGCTTAAAAAATCTTAATTATACAATACCTGCTTCCTAGTATTGCATGCCTAGGGTAGGCTTCTGCTACACTAGGTTTTCCTTCAGAACCCACCAAGAAGCAAGTGATAATCAAAATAATGAAAGAGATCAAGTACAAGGAGGTGAAAACACATCTACACTTAATCCTCTACCTAAAGAATGGAGGTTTGCTCATGGACACCTCAAAGAACTTATCATTGGTGATCAATCAAAAGGAGTAAGTACTCATTCATCTCTTAAAAATATATGTGATTATTTAGCTTTTGTCTTTCAAGTAGAACCTAAATCTATTGAAGAAGCTGAAAATGATTGCAATTGGATTAATGCTATGCAAGATGAACTAAATCAATTTATGAGAAATAATGTTTGGACTTTGGTTGATAGACCTACTAATGTTTCAATAATTGGCACAAAATGGGTTTTTAGAAATAAACTTGATAAAAATGGTATAGTTTTGAGAAATAAAGCTAGACTAGTTGCCAAAGGATACAATCAGGAGGAAGGAATTGATTTTGATAAAACTTTTGCTCCTGTTGCTAGACTTGAAGCAATTAGGCTGTTATTGGCATTTTCATATTTTATGGATTTTAAATTATATCAAATGGATGTCAAAAGTGCCTTTTAAATGGTTTTATCGAAGAAAAAGTTTTTGTTGAACAACCCTCTGGTTTTGAAAATCATGAATTTTCAAACCATGTTTTTAAACTTCATAAAGATTTGTATGGTTTGAAACAAGATCCAAGAGCTTGATATGATAGATTGAGTTCTTTCTTGCTTAAAAATGGTTTTCTAGAGGTAATGTAGATACTACCTTATTTTTGAAAAAGAAAAATGATGATCTTCTAGTAATACAAGTTTATGTGGATGATATCATATTCGGTGCTACTAACGAATGTCTTTGTCAAGAGTTTACAAAGTTGATGCAGGGTGAGTTCGAATGAGCATGATGGGAGAACTTAACTTCTTCCTCGGACTCCAGATAAAGCAAACAAAAGAGGGTATCTTCATCAACCAAACTAAGTACATAAAAGAAATATTAAAGAAGTTTGGGATGGAGAACACCAAGCCATTAGGTACACCTATGAGCTCCTCTTATAAGCTTGACAAAGATGAATCAGGTAAACCTATTGACCAAAAGTTATATAGAGGAATGATTGGTTCATTATTATATCTAATTACTAGTAGGCCAGATATTATGTTCAGTGTCTGTATGTATGCAAGATATCAATCTGCCCCTAAAGAATCTTATCTTTTAGCTGTTAAACACATACTTAGATATCTGTTTGGCACTATAGATATTGGTCTTTGGTATTCTAGAGATTCATCATTTGAATTGATTGCTTATTCTGATACTGATTTTGCTAGGTATAAACTTGACAGAAAAAGTACTAATGGAACTTGTCAGTTTCTTGGAGTCAATTTGATTTCATGGAGTAGCAAGAAATAGAATTCAGTTGCTCTATCTACGGTGAAAGTCGAATATATAGTAGCAGGAAGCTGTTGTGCTCAAATTCTATGGATCAAATAACAACTCAAAGATTTTGGCATCAAACTAACTAAGACATCCATAAGATGTGACAATACTAGTGCAATCAATTTAACTAAGAATCCTATGCAACATTCAAGAAGTAAACACATCGAAATAAGACATTACTTCATAAGAGATCATGTACAAAACTCTAATGTGATGCTTGAATTTGTTGGTATTGATGTTCAATTAGCTGATGTATTCACCAAACCCTTGAGTGAAGAGAGATTTTGTATGATTAGAAGAGAGATAGGTATCATTGACCCATTCTCTTAGAACTCTCTCAAATTCTACACTACCCAATTTATTATTGCTCAAAATCACTTTTCTTTAGTCCTCAACCATTCCCTAATGTTTCCCTAATTTTTTGCAATTTTTTTCTAGATTTTCTTGGAATTTTCTTGGCCAAGTGTTGACACTTGACCTTTGGTGAAGTGTCGACACCTGACCAAGTGTCGACACTTAACAAACTCCAAGTGTCGACACTCGAGCGAAAATTCCTGTTTTTTAGGGCGTCATCCGAACCTTTTATTTTATTTTTTCTTCTTTCCTCCCGTGCCCTAGTGGTCCCCCAACAGTCCTTAGCCTACGGAATAGTGCTCTTCCCTTCATGCCCTCCAATATTTGGTAAATCCCACCTCTTTTCCTTATCTTCTTTGGTTGATTCATGGTTTTTCACCGTTCTTCACCATTTTTTCCGAGATTTGTCCCTTTTCCCCACTGTAAATCACTATTTTACCTATTTCTTTTGGGTCATACTCGGCTCTTTTGCTTTTCCCTCATTTTGGACCAATCTTTTATTGTGTTCATCCGGTTCTTCCCTTGATTAAGTCCGTTCCTTCTCGATTTTATTGTTGCTTTTGAACCATAACCGGCCCCGTTCGATTTCTTCCCTCTTTGGACCGATCCCTATTTGTTTTTCTTCGGATCTTCCTTGGATTGAATCAGCACTGTGCTTCTCCTCCCTCCGTTTTCTTATTTTTAGCTTACTTTCTTGGCCAACCCCTTGTATTTTTGGCTCTCTTCCATCCATTTCTCCTCATTTCCTTTTCTGACCGTTCCTTGTTCCTTGATCTTTACTATTTCCATTCCCTCCTTTAATGGTTGTCATGGGTCCTAGAAAGTAGTTGGCATTTAAGAGGAAACCAGGACAGGCATTAGCAGAGAGAAGAACAAAAGCAAGAAATGATGGGGGCCAATAGATGGGGAGTGTAGCTCCTTCTTCACCTTCAGTTGAGAGAGTGTCAGGGAAGGTGATATGTTGCCCAGGTGGCTATCCAAGAGGGGGTGAATTGGGTCTTTTTAAAAATTTAAACAAGTAATGTGCTATTTCAAAATCCTTTGCAAGTGGTAGGTGCTGTGATAAGGTTATAGAATGCAAAAGCTAAACAAAGTAGAGAAAGCACAACACAAACACACCAAATTTATAGTGGTTTGGAGCAACCCAGCTCCTACGTCCACTACCCAAGATACCACTTGGGATTTCCACTATATTCACACCCGAATACAGTAGGATTGTTTTACAAGATCACAATCCAAAACCTCTACACATTGATTTTACGGGATCACCAAAGAAAACCCAACACCCTTTGGTTTTAACAGGCTCACCAAAGAAACCTAAACTTGGTTTTCACAAGATCATTAAGAACCTAAACCTTGGTTTTGATAAGGCTCACCAAAAACCTATTTGCTTTTTCAACCGGGCTCACCAATAACCCAACAATTCAAAGATTGAATTGAAAATAAATGCAACAACAAATGACAAACTCAAGTTATCGGATAGTTGCCGGTGCAGCTCGTTGGAAGTCCACTTGAATGCACTTGAATAAGCTTTAATGACTTTAGTGACTTCTTTCAAAGTTGATTCAAGCTTTTTTTATCAGAGTTGTTGAGGGCTTGAATGCAGACTTGAATGTACTTATGCTCTATCTCTTGTGGTTAGTTGGATATTCAATGAAGCTCTCTCTTTTCCCTTTTTGAACTCTCTTCTTTTTCAATAATTGCTTTTTGGTAGTTCAAATCCTTCAAATTTAAAGTCTTCCATCATCCCAAGGCTATTCTAGCCATTGTAGACCACTGGGAAAAGGTTTCTGACCGTTGGAGTACTTTTTGGCATTCAAAAATAAATTCTGGAACTAGCCGTTAGATACCTGGAAGTGTCATTCAAGTCGACTCGGATTCCTTCGAGTCGGCTCGGATCCATCGAGTCGATAGGTCGAGTTGCCAGTTCTTCAATGTAGTTGGCTCTTTGTCTCAAGGAGCAGAATGTCACTCTGGATGAGTCGGCTTTTTACAGCTCGGGTCGGCTCGAACTTGAATCTTGAAATTCTTGAACTCGAGGAGTCGGCTCTTTTCAGCTTGGGTTGGCTCTTCTTCTCAGGTTCGGAAAACCTTACTCTGGAAGAGTCGGCTCGATGCAGTTTGGGTCGGCTCGCTTTCTCAGGCTTTGGAAATTAGGTCTAGCAGAGTCGGCTCTTTCTAGGTCGGGTCGGTTCGCCTGGCTATTCTCAGAAAAATTTTAGGAAATGGACTTTGGAGGAGTCGGCTCGGACTGATTCCAGTCGACTCGGATTCATTAGAGTTGGCTCGCTTTCCATTGAATCAGCTTGGATTCCTGCATTCCAGAATCCTTGCTGCATGCCAGTAATCAGAGTCGGCTCTTCTTGTCTTGAGGTCGGCTCGAGCATCTTTTTCAGGATTTTTACAATTTCAACTTAAAGAAAACTCTCACCAACTGTTTTACAATTTCACACAAACCAACTCAAGGAAAAATCTAAGGCACACACACTTATAGAAGTAACCCTTTTACTAGATTTTTCTTAGCATTTTCACTGGGTTCTTCTTTACAAAAACACTTACAACACAACTCAAGCAAGAAAAATAGAAATGTAGGAGTTTGAAGTTTGAACATGTTATACATCCTACAAAAACTTGTCAAACACTTGAAGAGTTGTCAGTAATAAATGTACATGCTCCAATGTTTGGTTATCATCAAAATCACTTATGGGGTCAACAATCTTTCCCTTTTTGATGATGACAAAACACTGGGCATGAAAAATCAGTAAGACACTTTACATGCATAACAGTATTTGAAACATAAATATTCACATGTAACGGAGCTGATTGGATTTAAAAGAAAATCAGAGCTCAACAGATGATATTACTATATATCATTAAAGTGTTGCACAAAACATGGAGTATCAAAGAGTTAAAATGTGCAATTATGATCAAAGCAATGTGATTAATTTGAATATAAGTCTAAGCAAAATCATTCAAGAGAAACTCCCCCTTTCTCTAGATTTTAAAGTAATTTAAGTAGTGCTATTTTTTTTGTGCTCCCCCTTTTTCATTACACTTTAAGAATAGATGAAAAGGAGCTAATTTTCCATTCTTTTTATGTTTTTCATAATTCTCCCCTTTTTGTCAATCAATCAAAAAGCTTAGATTTCAAATAAAGCTCAGATTTTAAAAATAGATTGAGAAAGTTTTTAATATTTGTTTGAGATAATCTTACATTATCACACTTGAAATTCTAATTAAAATTTCATCATAGTAAACGCAATTTCTAAATAGAAAACATTCATATCATTAAAAAGTTTGTAGGATAGAAGGTACATTGTAATTGTAAAAGATGACAAGTGGAACAAACATTCATTTCAGAAATATAACCAGAAGACTAACTACACAACTTTTTCTTCTTCTTCCTCAGATGAAGAAGAGGAGCCTACCTCTATAACTCTATCAGAGGTCTTAGTTTTCAGGGGTTTAAACCTTAAATCCCTGAATCTAGTTCTAACAGGGGCTCTAAAAGCTTTGGTCTTCTTGGTTTTGGGTTCTTTCTTGGTCTTAGTAGGTTTAGGTGGACTAGACAAAGGAATAGGAGCAAGAATGTCAAGTGATTCCTTGATGATCTGTTTAGGAGCATCTTCAGTGGGAATGGTTTCCTTCTGTGATTGCAGTATGATGCTTCTGATTTCTTCCTTAAAGTCCTCCATTTCCTTTTCCACTTTTTGCTGGTGAAGCTCTTGTTCAGATTTCAATTCTTGCAATTTAATGTCAATTGACTTTTTGATTTCTTCAATTGTAGAATTCACATGATCTGTCAGAGAGTTGGAGATAGTTTCCATCTTTTGAAATATCAAATTTTTGAGTTCAGATGGAGTAATCATTGATTCTTCAGTCCCTTCTTCATCAGCAGCTTCATCTTCTTCAAAAATGGTAGCAGCAACCTTACTAGGCATCTTCTTTATCCATTCTCCTTCTTGTAACTTGTATCCCATTCTTTTTAGTGAATTGAAGGAGTAGATATCAAAGTGGTGTAATGGCTTGCCTATTTCATTTGATAAGTCAACTCCTGCTTCTTCAAATAACAAAGTGAAAACCATACCGTAGGGTAGACAGGCTTTGACCTTTCTTGCTGCTTCAGTCATTTGGATCATCATTATGTAGGGGAGGTTGAGAGGCTCTTCTTTGATCAGATGTCCCATGATGGTCATGTCCTTCTCATTGACCCTATCAAAATGGCCAGTTCTGGGAAGAAAAATCCTACTGATCATACTGTGCAGCAGCCTCATTTTTATTGATAGTAGTTTGGCTTGTACATGTCGGACCATGCTCACTTCTTCTTTTTCCAAAATGAGTTTCAGAATGTATTCCTTGTTCAGTAGAAGAAGTTTAGTAGCACCGGTTGTTGGCATTTGTAGCAATCTGTCTAATCTTTCTTCATCTACTATAACTATCTTCCCCTTGACTGTAGATTCCAAATGAAATTCTTTAATGATAATGTTTTCATAAAACATCCGCACCAGTGAAGGGTAGGTCAATATATCCAAAGAACAGAAATGCTTCCACCCTTAACTCTCTATCCAGTTTCCGATTTTCATTCCCATTTCTTCTAGGAATGTAAAGTCGATCCTTCTTCCGCAAGTGACAGGATGATTGATCATTGAGACATGATGTCCGGAAGGAAGAGTTTCTTCATCTTGCTGGACTGGAGTAGACCTTTTTCTCTTTTCTTTTCTTTTTTTTGCATCTGTACTACGAGCACTTGATTCACCGATTTGAAGAACCTTCTTCGCAGATCTTCGAGGAGCCATTGCAGAGGGATTAAGGGATTTTAGGCTCTAGTGAATGATTTTTTTGGGAGAATGGTAAACCTTCCGAGGGAAGTGGAGTGTGTTCAAAGCAAGGTGAGGGAGTGAAGTACTGAGAAAAGACAGATTAGACTTCCCTAAATAGTGATTTCCCATCTTTTGAGTCGACTCGCTCTGCCCTAAAAATATCCGAGTCGGCTCGACCAGAGCGAACTCAGAATAAACAGAACACTGAGTCGGCTAAGCATAGACTTAGTCAGCTCGATCAAAGTAAGAGCAAGATACATGGATATTCGAGCCGGCTAGACCAAAGCAAGATTGCTTAAGTCGATTCGAATAGAGACTTTCCAAAATAGATCAAATGGTTCAGAAGTTTAATTCAATTATACTGAGAAATTCAAGGAAAGTTGTTCAAAAATCATGAATAAATATAGGAGGCTTTCTAGATAATTTTCCCTTAGGTTTACTAAATTTAGAAAAAATAACATAGCCCTAATTCTCCTCTAAGCAATTCAAATCTATCCTGATTAAGTGGCTTGGTAAAAATATCAGCTAGTTGTTTTTCTGTATGAATAAACTCTAGTTCTATATCACCATTCAAAACATGGTCTCTAATAAAATAGTGTATAATCTCGATGTCCTTAGTCCTAGAATGCTGAATAGGATTTTTAGATAAGTTTATAGTACTTGTGTTATCATATTTGATAGGAGTTTTGCATTGTGAAACACCAAAATCCTCTAGTTGTTATTTAATCCATAATACTTGTGCATAATAACTCCCTGCACAACATACTCTGCTTCAGCAATAGATAGTGCTACCGAGTTTTGTTTCTTGCAGTGCTATGAGATTAAATTCAACCCTAGAAATTGACAAGAACCGCTAGTGCTCTTTCTATCTATTTTACGACCAGTATAATCAGCATCAGAGAATCCGATTAAATTTAAAGAAGATTCTATTGAAAACCAAAGACCAAGATTACTTGTACCTTTCAAGTATTTTAATATCCTTTTAATAGCAAGCATATGTGTTTCTTTGGGGTTCCATTGAAATCTAGCACATACACATATACTATACAAGATACCTGGTCTACTTACAGTTAAATATAATAAGGATCCGATCATATCTCGATATAGTTTTTGGTCAACGTTGGATCCACTTTCATCCTTATCCAATCTGCAGGATGGGCTCATGGGTGTGTTCATTTGTTTGCTTATCTCCATACCAAACTTTTTGATGATTTCTTTGATGTATTTGGATTGGTTGATGAAGATCCCTTCCTTTTGTTTATTTTACTTGAAGTCCGAGGAAGTAGTTTAGTTCATCCATTAGGCTCATTTCAAATTCTCCCTGTATTAACTTTGCAAAATCTTCACAAAAACTTTCATTAGTTGCACCAAAGATGATATCATCAATATAGATTTGTACAACTAATATATCATTGTTTTTCTTTTTAATAAAAAGAGTTTTATCAACATTTCATCTTGAAAAATCATTTTCAATTAAGAAGGTGCTAAGTCTATCATACCAGGCTCTAGGGGCTTGTTTCAAACTATACAAAGCTTTATTGAGTTTAAATACATGGTTTGGAAAAGCATGATTTTCAAAACCCGATCGTTGTTCTACAAAAACTTGTTCAGTAATAAAACCATTTAAAAATGTAATTTTCACATCCATTTGAAAAAGTATAAAATTCATGTAGTAAGCAAATGCAAGAAGTAATCTAATAGCTTCTAATCTTGCTACAGGTGTATAAGTTTCATCAAATCTATACCTTCTTCTTGACTATATCCTTTAGCCACTAATCTAGCTTTGTTTCTAATAATATTTCCTTGTTCATCTAATTTGTTCCATTGACCCATTTAGTTCTTATAATTGGATGGTCTTTAGGTCTATCAACTAATGTCCAAACCTTATTTCTTTCAAACTGGTTCAATTCTTCGTGCATGGCCATCATCTAGTTTGGATCATTTTCTGCTTCTTCTAAGGTATGAGGCTCTATTTGAGATACAAAGGCTAGGTAATCATGTGTAGACCTATGTGCAGACCTAGTCCTTATACCTTGAGAAGGATCACCAATAATTAATTCTTTAGGATGGGAAGTAGCGTACCTCCATTCAGTCAGAAGATCAGTATGATCCTTACTTACCATTTCTTCTCCTTCTTCAATTGGTTTTTCTTGAATACTTAGTTCTTCCATCTCCTTTTGAATGGTACCTGCATCATTGTCAATACACTCATCTTTACTAGATGGTGATGGGTTAGTTTCATCAAATATAACATGCATTGACTCTTCAACAGTGAGAGTCTTTTTATTAAAAATGCTATATGCTTTGCTATATAGTGAATAACCAAGAAAAATGGCTTCGTTAGACTTAACATCAAAATTTTCTAGATTATCCTTACCATTATTAAGCACAAAGCATTTGCATCCAAATACATGAAAATAATTTATATTGGGTTTCTTTTCATTCCAAAACTCATAGGGGGTTTTTTTCAAGATAGGACGGATTAAAATACGGTTTAAAATATAATAAGCAGTGTTCATTGCTTCTGCCCAAAAGTACCTTGGAAGATTACCTTCACACAACATTGTTCGGGCCATTTCTTCCAACATCCTATTTTTTTTCTATACAATACCATTTTGTTGTGGTGTTCTAGGAGTGGAGAAGTTATGATCAATGCCATTTTCAGAACAATAATCATCAAAAATTGATTTTCAAATTCTGTGCCGTGATCACTCCTTATTGAAATTATAGAAAGATTTTTTTGATTTGAAACCTTTTTGTGAAATTTTCTAAATACTTTAAAAGTTTCATCTTTGTGTGCAATAAACAAAATCCATGTAAATCGAGAAAAATCATCTACAATCACAAGGGCATATTTCATACCTCCTGGGCTTATGGTCCTAGTTGGTCCAAATAAGTTCATGTAAAGTAGTTCTGAAGGTCTAGATGTCAAAATCAGATTTTTGGATTTAAAACTCCCCCTTGTTTGTTTACCCATTTGGCATGCATTATAAACATGATCAAAATCTACTTTAAACATGGGCATGCTTCTAACAAGATTTTTGGAAATTAACTTGGCAATAGTATGCATGCTAGCATGACCTAATCTTCTATGCCATAATAAGCAAGACTCCTTGGTCTTAGCATTCATTGCAACTAGACTGGAACTACTTGTCATGGCAAGATCATTTTGATCTACCATATAAATATTTCCTAGTCCATGTCCAATGAATTTGCTACTAGGATCAAGAAGGTTTGTTACTATACACATAGATGATTCGAAGATAACTTTGAAGCCTTTATCACACAATTGACTAATACTCAATAGATTGTGCTTCAACTTATCTACTAGCAATACATTTTCAATAAAAGTATAGAGGGTTATTTTGAT
Source organism: Areca catechu (assembly GCA_021397845.1). Classification (NCBI taxonomy): domain Eukaryota; kingdom Viridiplantae; phylum Streptophyta; class Magnoliopsida; order Arecales; family Arecaceae; genus Areca; species Areca catechu. The sequence goes on from CM038050.1 coordinate 61,653,905, forward strand.
CTTACCAATTCGAATTATTTTCCCTTTGCCATTGTCTCCAAATGTAACCATACCTCCTTCTTTCATTTCCAGGGTGATGAATTGATCCTTGTCACCCGTCATATGTCTTGAGCAGCCACTATCGAGATACCATTTTTTCTTTGATTTTTGAGCAGCATGATATTCCTGCAACAAAATTAAGGAGTACTTTTAGGTACCCAAGCTAACTTGGGTCCTTTCAGGTTAGTTGAGTTAGTTCCTTTGAGAACCCAAATCTTTTTTACATTATGGATATTTCTAATTGTATTGCAGTTAAAAGCTTTATGTCCTAATCTTTTGCAAGCAAAACATTTGATTCTAGAATTTTGAAATAATTCTATTTTTGAAATTGTAGATGCATGAAGTGCAGAAATAGTAGGTCTTGCATTTAAATTCTTGGGAACATATGAAGCAGGTTTTGAAATGGAAATATAGTCTTTTGTAACAACAGTTTTATAAGAAGTAAGCTTGGGAACAAAGTCTTTTTGTTTCACAAAAGTGGTAGTTGAAACATAATTTGGATTTAAAGCATTAAAACCTATTCCAGCTTTACTTCGAGAAATTCTTTGTTCTTTAAGAATTAACTCAAGCTTATTAGAAGACAAAGTTAATTTTTCAACAAGTGGCTTGAGTTTTTCTACCTCCTTTTTTAGCTCATTGTTCTCTTTTAGAAAAGTCTTATTTTGATCATTCAATTCATTATTCTCATTTTTCACATCATTGCATTTTTCAGAAAAGATGAGAAGTTCCTTTTTCAGTGAATTGTTCTTTTCCGAAACTTCATTTTTCTCTTTAAGTAAAGAATCATTGATATGATTTAATAATCTAATCTTTACTCCAGCTTTTTTGAATTCGGATAGTAAATCATGGAATGCAGAATTTAATTCTTCAAAAGTAAATTCAATCTAAGTATCGTGATAATTTACCTCATCCTCGAGACCTATTAGACATAGATTTGCAATTTTCATGGTCTCTTCTTATTCTGTTGAAGTGGAGTCTTCACTATCTCTCCACGTGGAAACCATCGCTTTCTTTTTCTTCTTTTTGAGAGATTTCTTTAATTAAGGATAGTCAAGACGAATATGCCCTGGTTTCTTACATTCATAGCAGGTAGGGACTTGTTCTTTATCTTTATCTTTGTCCTTGTCCTTTTCTTTTGACTGTTCTCCTCGCTTATGGAATTTTTTATTATACCTTCCTTTCTTCTTTCCCATAAACTTTCTGAATCTCCTCACAACCATTGCAATGTCTTCATCTTCAAGATCGTCTTTAGAGGAGGAGGAGTTACCTTCAGTTTCTTCATCATCTTTAGATTCTAATGCAGCCTTGAATGCAATCATTTTCTTCTTTTTATGATCATCATCTGTTCTATGCTGCATGGCTAATTCGTGAGTGATGAGAGATTCCATTAATTCATCCATTGTTAGAACATTCAAGTTTTTAGCTTCCTGGATGGCTGTGACTTTAGGATCCCATTTGTCAGAAAGTGATCTCAAGATTTTCTGTACTAAGTTAGCATTTGAATATACCCTGCTAAGACTTTTCAAACCATTAATAATATCTATAAATCTATAATATCTATAAATCTAGTGTACATGGCAGAAATACTTTCATTAGGCTCCATCTTAAATAGTTCATAATTGTGCACTAAAAGATTTATCTTTGAGTTTTTCACTTGTGAAGTTCCTTCATGAGTCATCTCAAGTTTATCCCAGATTTCCTTTGTTGAAGAGCAGATGGAAATTCTGTTAAACTCATTTGAGTCCAAAGCACAGTAAAGCATGTTCATGGCTTTGGCATTCAATTTTCCTAATTTCATGTCGTTTTCATCCCATTCCTCTTCAGGTTTAAGGACGTCCACGCCATCAATTTTAGTCATGGAAACATGTGGCCCTTTAAGAATGACCTTCCACAATTGAAAATCAACAGCTTGAATATAAATTTTCATACGTGCTTTCCAATAAGAATAATTTATTCCTGTGAAGAGTGGAGGTCTATTGGTTGATTGACCTTCGGCCAAAGATGTACTCAAGGGATGAGCCATCGATCTTTACTCTAGTGTATTCAGAGACTCTGCTTTGATACCAGTTGTTGCCTAGGTGGCTATCCAAGAGGGGGGTGAATTGGGTCTTTTAAAAAATTTAAACAAGTAATGTGCTATTTCAAAATCCTTTGCAAGTAGTAGGTGCTGTGATAAGGTTATAGAATGCAGAAGCTAAACAAAGTAGAGAAAGCACAATACAAACACACCAAATTTATAGTGGTTCGGAGTAACCCAACTCCTACATCCACTATCCAAGATACTATTTTGGATTTTCACTATATGCATACCCGAGTATAGTAGGATTGTTTTACAGGATGACAATCCAAAACCTCTACACTTTGGTTTTACGGGATCACCAAAGAAAATCCAACACCCTTTGGTTTTAACAGGCTCACCAAAGAAACCTAAATTTGGTTTTTACAGGATCACCAAGAACCTAAACCTTGGTTTTGATAAGGCTTACCAAAAACCTATTTGGTTTTTCAACCGGGCTCACCAATAACCCAACAATTCAAAGATTGAATTGAAAATAAATACAACAACAAATGACAAACTCAAGTTGTCGGATAGTTATCGATGCAGTTCATTGGAAGTCCACTTGAATGCACTTGAATAAGCTTTAATGACTTCAGCGGCTTCTTCCAAAGTTGATTCAAGCTTTTTTTATCAGAGTTGTTAAGGGCTTGAATACAGACTTGAATGCACTTGTAATCTATCTCTTGTGGTTGGTTGGATATTCAATGAAGTTCTCTCTTTTTCCTTTTTGAACTCTCTTCTTTTTCAATAATTGCTTTTTGGTAGTTCAAATCCTTCAAATTTAAAGTCTTCCATTATCCCAAGGCAGTTCTAGCCATTGTAGACCATTGGGGAATGGTTTTTGACCGTTGGAGCACTTTTTGGCATTCAAAAATAAATTCTGGAACTAGCCGTTAGATACCTGGAAGTGTCATTCGAGTCAGCTCGGATTCCTTCGAGTCAGCTTGGATCCATCGAGTCGATAGGTCGAGTCACCAGTTCTTTAATGCAGTCGGCACTTTGTCTCACGGTGCAGAATGTCACTTTGGATGAGTCGGCTCTTTACAGCTCGGGTCGGCTCGAACTTGAATCTTAAAATTCTTGAACTCGAGGAGTCGGCTCTTTTCAGCTTGGGTCAACTCTTCTTCTTAGGTTCGGAAAACCTTACTCTGGAAGAGTCGGCTCGATGCAGTTCGGGTTGGCTTGCTTTCTCAGGCTTTTGAAAATAGGTCTGGCAGAGTTGACTTTTTCTAGGTCGGGTCGGCTCGCCTGGCTGTTCTCTGAAAACTTTTAGAAAATGGACTCTGGAGGAATCGGCTCGGACTGATTCCAGTCGACTTGGATTCATCAGAGTCGGCTCGCTTTCCATTGAATCGGCTCGGATTGCTGCATTCTAGAATCCTTGCTGCATGCCAGTAATTAGAGTCGGCTCTTCTTGTCTTGGGGTTGGCTCGAGCATCTTCTTCAGGATTTTTACAATTTCAACTTAAAGAAAACTCTCACCAACTCTTTTACAATTTCACACAAACCAACTCAAGGCAAAATCTAAGGCACGCACACTTATAGAAGTAACCCTTTTACTTGATTTTTCTTAGCATTTTCACTGGGTTCTTCTTTACAAAAGCACTTACAACACAACTCAAGCAAGAAAAATAGAAATGTAGGAGTTTGAAGTTTGAACATGTTATACATCCTACAAAAACTTGTCAAACACTTGAAGAGTTGTCAGTAATAAATGTACATGCTCCAATGTTTGGTTATTATCAAAATCACTTATGGGGTCAACATGATAGCAGCCAGTCGACGTGTAGATCTAGACTTCTTTGATCGATAGTGTTTTCATCTTGGACAGGTTCTCCAGGTAGCTATGTTGGTCTCCTTCTACACTATGAAGGAGAAGTTCTACCCTCACTTAATTCATGAGTTCTACGGGAGCCTGGACTACAGTAGGATGCTTTGGAGTGCTACTGTCAGAGGTATTCGCATTCCTATCTCAAAGGAGGTCCTTAGCCGTGTATTGGAGATCCCACACCATGGGATCATTATTCCTTGTATAGAGGACCGTGAGGAGACCTTCAGATGCATTCTTGAGCGTGAGAACGTTCGCGGTGTGGCTACTGTCATCACAAACTAGCTTTCTGTGGAGATGCACCTCCTGCACCACATCATTGCCCAGATTCTACTGTTGAAGATTGAGAGATTTGATTTCATTATAGAGTGGGAGCTGATGATGATGGTATGTTTAACACAAAGGACTACAGTTGACCTTCCAGCTCTAATGCTCGTATAGATGAGAGATGCCTCAACTCAGCATCGTCACTGTCTGCCTTATGGGATGGCACTTACATGACTGTTCAGAGCTTACATGTTCCTTTGGAGGAGGAGACCTCCAAGGACATCCTTCATACAGACGTATATGATGAGCGGTCTCTTCACCGCATGGGGTACAGGATGATTTCAAGTCGTTGGGTACGGCGTGAGTCTGGCCAGGAGCCAAATGAGGAGGATGAGATCCATGAGGCTGAGGCAGGGCCATCAGATACTCCTTCTAGAGCAGCACCAGTAGCTGAGACTGAGCCAGAGCCTACCACTCCAGCACCAGCACCTGCAGCTTCACCTTCCGATGCTCCTCCATCTACTACTGTTGGTTTATCTTTTATGGAGCTGGTCAGGTAGGAGTTTGCAGATATCCAGAGTGAGATGATTGGATTGGGAGTCCGGATGACTCAGCTTTGCATAGAGATTGAGGGTCTTAGAGCCCATACAGTTGAGCAGCATACTGTGATATGATGGACTATGGAGGCATGATTTGCGTGCATTGAGGACTTACTGAGATCACTCCTACCTCCAGCAGCGCCTGCAGATCCACCTCCACCTGTTGATGACGATGATGAGCACCTTGATACACATGATGGCACACATGGTGGTGATGATGACAGAGGGACATATATTATTGATAGTGGCAGTGACAGCGATGATAGAGTAGATAATTTTGAGTTGGTCAGTCGTGCAGCCCAGACTCCTGCTGTTCAGCCTAATGATCCTTCCGACACTCCATCATCGACTACTCCAGCTTTTATGACACCTGCTGAGACTCTTCCACCACCTTCCACTCATTCTTCTAGGGTTGTACCCCGAGTAGGACCTTCGACCAAAACTAGGAGTCATAGTATCATGAAGACCCCTAGATCTCTAGCTCCTAGGTCTAGGATTACAGGTCCTATTTCTTTTGAGATTCCATTTGATGACGAGTAGCCTCACAGATGATTATTCTGATGATTGATGTTATGTATTAGTTTTTATCTACATTTAGTGTTTATCTATGTGTTTCATGTTTATCTATGTGTTGTACTTGTTATGTTTTAGTGTATGCTAATTGCATCAGCAAATTTTGTACTGAAAACTCTTTTATATATGCAGACTAGCATTTCAGTTCCTTACTTGATTATCCATCTAGGTTCCTTTGCTAGCTTGTTCATTTACTCTAATAATGATTGAATTTAAAATGTTTGAACTTTGCTGTGATACTGAGTGTATCACGACCCCTATTGCATCAATTCAGGGAGAGTTTACTCCCTTTGTTGTTTAATATTGGCAAAAAGGGGGAGTAAGATATATAAGAGTAAGATATATAAGATTCCAATTTTCTTCAATTATGAAATGTTTCATATCCTGACTCACTTAGGGGGAGGAAAACTTAACTTCATACTTAATTTGTACCTCTTCCTTATCAAAACTATATTGTATGGGTGTGCATATGTTTTAAAGTTCACGTTTATGAGATATCATATTCAAATTTGAAAATTGAATGCTTATATACTCAAGATTTTGTCATCATCAAAAAGGGGAAGATTGTTGGATTTGCCCTTGATTTTGATGATTAAAAAAATATTAAGTACATATTTTATACTAATATTTTAATTATGATTATATGTTATAGGATACAAGCACCTCAAATTCTCAAAATGAAAGTATCTTGAAGTTGAGCAAAACTCATGTATGAAGAAGTCTTCTCACCATAAAAAAGGCCTAAAAAATGTTCAATTATGGTTTACATAAGTGTATTTAAAGTTTGTTTGAATATCTTTATGTTTTTTGGGAGTTTTGGCACTTATTTTGGCAATTTTCATAACCAAGTGTCGACTCACGACTGCCAAGTGTCGACACTTCAGTGACTGGCATGCAAAAACTCCTGACCGGCATGCCAAGTGTCAACACCTGAGATTAAAGTGTCGATACCTAAGATTCAAGTATCGACACATAGAACTCAAGTATCGACTCAAGGCCTGAGATTTTTTGAAAATACAGAACTTGCCATTTGGAGGGTTTTCATTTCATGTATCGACACCTGAAAGCCAAGTGTCGATACCTGAAATTCAAGTATCGACACTTGCAAGACCAAGTGTCGACACCTGGAAACCAAGTGTCGACACATGAAAGTCAAGTATCGACTCATGGATTTTGATAGCTCTAACGGATCTATTTTTTGAGTTATAGATTTTATCTTTTCAAGCTCCCAATGGCTAGTTTTGATATTCCAATAGTCTCAAACCATTTTTTGAAAGTTTTTGAAGAATTTAAGTTTCACCAAACTCATTCATGAAGCAAATTGAACTTCATTGAACACTCAAAAGTCAATATTCCCTCAAGAACTTCACTTCCAAAATCCATAAAAGGAGAGGTTCCCTAAAAAAGCTTACAAGCCTATCATTTCATCCTTTCGAAAGTGAGCTTGAAAAAGATTTCAAAGAGAAGACAAGACAAGCATCAACTAGAGCCTCAAAGCTTCCACATTCCACTCTTTGAAGAGAGTTTGATTGTGTTTTTATTATTGTATCTTTAACTTTATGATTTATTGACCAAGCTTTCAAGGGTTTTTGAAAGTAAGTTGTTGAGGTTGTTGGTGAGCCAAAGGTTCAAAACCAACTAGGGTTTTACTTGTGAGCCTGAAGACAAAACAAGTTGTAAGGTTGTTGGTGAGCCTAGGTGATAAAACCAACTTAGGTTTTGACTTGTGAGCCTTGGAAAACAAGTCGGCTGTAATCTTTGAAGAGATTATAGTGAAAATACTCAAAAAAAGCTTGGGAAGTGGATGTAGGTTCTTAGAGTGCACCGAACCACTATAAAATATTGTATTTGTGTGTGATTGCTCTTTTCATTACTTGCACTTTATTGCTTGCATTTAATTTTCCGCTGCATATCTTTGAGTACTTAATCACATTGCTCATAAACACTTCTTGACCAAGTACATAATTATTTTAATTTTTGAAAGACCCAATTCACCCCCCTCTTGGGCTCCATTTCTGGGTAACAAGAACTTGTAAGGTTGAGACATGATCTGGATGTATCAGGTTAGGGTTGGCAGTCAAACTCTAGGTCATCCTGAGCATTTTGAGGTCGAAGGAATGAATTATATGGTAACCATATTCCAGAGGTTCTAAAAAATGGCTCTGCAATCTTTGACCTATTTGGATGTTAGGTATCATTGCTAGATGATGACTTTGACTGGTACTGAAAGTGTTACAGTGCTACCGACTTAGTGTTCGAACCTGTGGGATCACATACCATGGGAGTTTCTATCTGATCTAAAGGTTGATCGATGATTGAGAATCGTTTGCATCACTGGAGGTCAATATAATTGACCAGGTTCTAAGTGTCGACACTTCTAAGTGTTGACACTTAGAAAGTTGACACTAAGAAGTGTCGACACTTGGCTATGACGAGCAAAAATTCTGGGAAGAATTTTTAGAAAGTTTTGACCTCAATTCGAATTTTGAATTCTTGTTGATTTTGGCTCCAAGCTTTCATGAAATGATGGTCATTCTTTGGAAGGTTTTGACCTCAATTTGAATTTCGAATTTTGGTTGGTTTTGGCTCCAAGCTTTCATGGAATGATGGTCATTCTTGCCTTATGAGCTTAGAGCCAATTTAGTATGGCTCTTGACCTTCTCCCCCAATCACTCCTCCTTCCTCTTTCTCCCTCTCATGGCTGTCTCTATAAATAAGGATTGTTTTAGGGGCTGCTGGCTGAGAGAAGAAAAAAAAAGTTTTCTTGTTGAATGAGATTGCTGAAATTATGAGAGGGAAAAGAAAAGGGGCTTGGGAGGACTAGGATTTTGGGTGTGTGACTACCTAGCACTCAAGCTAGGTCTTGAGAAGAGAGCTAGTTAGGAAGGATTCCATCTCTCCTCCTTGTCTTCTAAGAAGAAGTAGATCGGCCTCAAGGATCCCAAGGAGCTAGCACTCTGAGAGAGTTGATCAGAATAGAGCCTTGGTGTGAACTACACGTAGAGGCCAGATACGTGTGTGGCTCAAAGGCTTTTCACAACCTCCTCCTTAAGGTATAATGGTAAGGTATCCTTATGCCTTTTGGTTCTTTTCATGTTTATGATGTCTTTTGCATGCTACATTATCATACTTGTTCCTGTTGCAGGCAGATTGGTTGATCATGTTTTGATCAATCTACCAAGCCTTCCACTGTGCTTATTTTAAAATTATTTTAAAATACATTTTTTCTATCATGCATGCTCATTTTGCTTTCCCTTCATTGCCACATGGCAATTAATAATTAAAAGCCCAAGGAACATGTCCTATGGATGAAAGCATCGGAAAAAAATAAGATCCTTCAAACATAAGGGCTGTTAAAACCAATTAGCGCCATAATGAAGAGACGCATCTCTTCATTATGCGCCAAATCTTTTCCATGCCAATTTTAAACATTTTGACCGGTCAAAGCCTATGTGGAGGGGCATGGAGATAAGGAGAAGTCCCTTTGGACTTTAACTTAAATTTGTGATTGATTGGCAAAAGGACTCTTGGTCCTTCTGCGCACCAAATTGGCGTGAAACCAAATGGCGCACCAAGAGTCCATGCCAACATGGACTCTATCACAAAAACAAGATAAGTCCTAATTAATTCAGATAAAATCTGAAATAAGATACCCCACTTAGGACTCAACCCAATCTAGGATTCCCTCAAATTGGTTAGCCTATTAAGTAACCTTATAGACCAAATTCAATTGGGTTAGGAGTTAGGTTAGCCTACACATGCTAGTATGTAATCTAGCTAACCAATTAGGATCCCATGACCCTAATAAAATATCAATTGACTTTTTTGGCCAATTCTTAATGTGTGTGACCCTTTGGATTCCACATCTAGCCAGTAGTAGGTCTAGGTCCAAGCCAGTTCGCTCCAATCGAACCCGATTGACCTAATTAGATCAAATTGAGCTAACCTAAGTTGCCAATTCGAACTACCTTCCAAATTGACTCATGAATCTAATCGAATTGATTCATTAAAACCTACAAGATATGATTAACATCTAGCAACATGTCATGCCTATCCAGAAGATGTGGAATTTGGTGGAAAGTACCAAAATATCCTTCAGTGAAAAGTTATCGTGTAATTCAATCTTTCGATCTCCCTTTATCCTGAATAAGTGATGGGTATGGATAATTGTCAAATCCTAGAACTTAGTCATTTTGAGTCTCATTTCGATAATGAAGACTTTGCTAATGATCGATTAGAAAATACTTCTAATTTCATCCTGCTTTGATCAAAGACTCCTTGAGTCATCAATCGAAGAGATTAAATGGGATAATATTTTCTCTTACTAGGAATGATCGATTCCTTATTGATCCACTCACATCTTTCATACACCTTCCATCATATCCGAGAACACCCGATACATGACTCAATGTCATGAATGAGTATGAACCAAAACATGGCTTAGTGTGCCTAAGGAACCATGATGATCTCAGGTCTAAAGATTACTTGCACAACTCCTACTATGAGAACTATCTCTTGACAAGTAGTAAGACTTCCATAAGATATTCTCAGTATGGATCAGTTTGGTGAACTCATATCCTAATGAGCACCCTTATCCATGTATTAGTGTCTCTACACAAGTGGTTGTGAGACCAACCACACTTTCCATCGAGCATACATAGGATAAGCTAGTCTTTTTGGAAACATCGATCCCCAAATCGATGATCCAATGACTAGGAACATTTTAGATTAGGATTTATAGGAACTTAGGTCTCATCGTTATGATCTCCATCATAACCCTAATTTCTTTGCCCTAACCTACGAGGTTCATCATAATCTTTAAATAAGACACAGCAGTATGATGAAACAAAAATGCCTTTCATTAAAATAATAATGTCATACAAGAGTTAGAAGATTATAAAAATGTCCTTACAAAGATTGGCTTTTAGGGTACTTTTCTATCAGAGGGATCCTGCAAACACTAAGAGTTAGGGATTTGGAAGACAGGAAAAATATGAAATTGAAAACTGGACGAGAGGAGAAGGCTGGGGGGGTGCAGGAGTATGTTGATGGCCTGATTGGTAAAGGATGCCTGGACTCTTGGAGGTGCAGCCTGGAGGTGTGATGGATGCCTGGTGGTTTGGAGCTGGTGGCCTAGAGCTTGGAGGATGCCTGGTTGCTTTAAGGTTGGCGGCCTGGAGGAGGGAGAAGACCTGCAGGCTTAGGGTTTGGAGGAAAGAAGGGGCAGCTAAGGTTGGAAGATGGAGTGGGTGGCCTAGGTTTTTATGGAAGATGAAGTTGGCGATCTAAGTTGGAGGAATTAGGGGCGGCTAGGGTTTGGATGCTTGAACTGGGGTTTGTTGGTTGGGCCTCACACCCTCTCCTCACGAAGCGTCAATGCTAACAAGCATGGAAATCGGATAAGAAAATTCTTTTCATTCATTCAATGTTAAAGTTTACAAGAGGGAGGAGGGGAGGTATTTATAGATTTACCCGGCCCTCTCCCTATCAAAGTTGGAGTACAAAGTTTAAGAAGGACAAAGAGACTGGAGTCCTTGTAGGACTTGGAGGTTGAACTCCTTGTTGGACTTGGAAACCTGATTCCTCTTGGGCTTGGACTACTTGACTCCATGTTGGACTGGGTGGCATGAACTCCTTGTGGGCCTGGGAGGGGGTGCCAACTACTGTGGGCCTGGGAGGGGGTGCCAGCTGCTATGGGCCTGGGAGGGGGCGCCAGCTTCTTGTGGACCTAGGGGGCACCAATTGCTTATGGACCTGGGGCGCCAACTTCCTTATGAGCTTGGGTTGGCATGAATGGGTCCAGGCGCATGGGCTGGGGTGGCTTAAGTAGGGGCCTAAGGCACTGGAAGTCTGCTTCAGTGGGGGCCTGGTGACTCTCCTCTTGGACTTGACTTGAATGAAAGAAGGCAAAATTTATAGGACTCGATTGAACTCACTTGACTTAATTGAAAAACACATGGACTCAACTCAATTGACTAAGTGGACTCAATTGATTATAGGACTTAATGTTTATTACAAGATTTAATGGACTTGAAAACCTAATAAAAAACTCATAATGGGCCGTGTAATCTCTGTCTGATCCTGGTGCTCGCACCAATTCTTCCAGGGTGAGAGAAACTCGACCCTGTCGAGTAAGGGTCAATCCGGCTCTGGTACTACTCCAATATGTCTGGGTCGAGGCATTGCAGATCCTCTCGAGTGATCCACGAGTCCTCAAATTCTGGTCAACCTTACCAACGAACTAAATAATGTTGGTAGCCTTTGTTCCGGGTACTAACAGCCTGGTCATCCAGGATACACTCAATCCATTCTCCTTTCTCAGGCCAATTTGTTGGTGGACACTCTAGGATGGGTTCGCTCTTAAGAATAGGGTCAAGTCCAAAAGGCTCATTGGGTATCATTGCTGGCTCCCTATACTCAACTAAGTCTGAGATATTGAAGGTTAAGCTAATGCCAAATTCGGGTGGTAACTTGAGCACATTGGCATTAGGTCCAACTTTCTTTATCACTTTGAAGGGTCCAGCTCCACAGGCATGTAACTTCTTCACGATCCCTAAATGAAACCACTCAGGCCTAAGCCTAATCATTACATAATCTCCCTCAATAAACTCTTTGATTTTTTTTCGAGAATTAGCCATGTTTTTATAAATATCATTGCTCCATTAATCTTATGGCTAATTTCCTTATGCAAATCCCTAACATGCTATGCAAATGACTCATCCGACTCAGAGACTCATGCATGTATGGGCAAGGGCATTAAGTCTATGGGTTTCTTAGGCTTATAACCATGGATAATCTCAAATGGGCTCTTGCTTGTGGACCTATTAACTGAACTATTGTAAGCGAACTCAGCTCTAGGTAATAAAAGATCCTAATTTCTAGTGTTCTCGCCTACTAGACATCTTAACAAGTTTCCAAGGCTTCAATTCACTACTTCAGTCTGGCCATCTATTTATGGGTGGTAGGAGGTAGAAAATTTCAGCATGGTTCCTAACATGTGCCAGAGGGACTTCCAAAAGTAACTGGTAAATCAGACATCCCTATCAAACACAATGATTTTAGGAAGGCCATGTAACCTAACCACATTATCAAGAAAAAGTTTGGCCACCTTGGAAGCATCAAAGGTTTGGGAACAGGGTACAAAATGAGCCATCTTGGAAAACCTATCAACCACGACATAGATAGAATCATGTCTCCTTAAGGTCTTAGACAATCCTAACACAAAATCCATACTGAGGTCTTGCCAATGACAGTCAAGTACAGGTAAAGTGATATATAGGCCAGTATTTTGCTTTTGCTGTTTGGCAACAGCACAAGTTTGACATCTAGCCATAATTTGGGTAACATCTTTTTTTAGACTTGGCCAAAAGAACTAGTCTTCTATAGCTAGAATGGTCTTGTTTCTACCAAAGTGATCAGCTAGACCTCCTGCATGGGTTTTCCAAACTAAAAATTTTTTAAGGGAAGTCCTGGGAACACATAGCTTGTTGTCCTTAAAGAGGTAACCATCTTGAAGGGTAAACTCACTATATGAACTAGATGGTCCTTGTCTTAGATTGGTAGATCTCACTGAAGTCAGGACATGTCTCATATTCTTCTTTCAATCTGTCAAATCCTACGACTTCAGTTGTAACAGAATTCAGGAGCATGGAATGGCGGCTAAGGGCATCAGCTACCTTATTTTTGGTGCCAGCACAATGTTTCAACATAAAGGTATAGGCTTGAATGTACTCAACCCACTTAGCATGCCTAGGATTCAGTTTCTTCTAGGAATTGAGGAATCGGAGTGCTTCATGATCATAGTATAAAACAAACTCCTGGGATAGTAGGTAATGTCTCCAATATCTCAGGGCTTGTACTATCACATAAAGTTTCTTACATAGGTTGAGTACCTAAGTTTAGCTTTATTTAATTTCTCGCTAAAGAAGGCTACAGGATGACTCTCTTGACTAAGTACTCCTTCTATGCCTACTCCTGAAGCATCACAAGCAACCTCAAAAATCTTTGAAAAATCATGTAATCTCAGGGTGGGTGCTTGGGACATCTTCTCCTTAATGTCTAGGAAAGCTTTATCTATAGCTTTGGTCTACTCAAAGGTTCCCTTCCTAATGCAATCAGTGATGGGTGTAACAATTAAGCTAAATTCCTAAATAAATCACCTATAGAAGGTAGCTAGGCCATAGAAACTACGTACATCATGAACACTAGTAGGTACTAGCCACCCAACTATGGACTTAATCTTTTATGGATCAGCTGAAACTCCTTCAAGGGTCACAACGAATCCTAGGAAGATGACACTATGGGTCAAGAACTTGCATTTCTTCAAATTAGCATAGAGAATATCTTTCCTAAGGGCTTGATAGACTTGTATGAGATGGTTTAGATGGTCTTCCTTAGTCCTACTGTAGATCAAGATATCATTAAAGTAAACCACTACAAATTTTTTGATGAACACTCTTAGAACTTGGGTCATGATCCTCATAAAGGTGCTAGGGGCATTAGACAATCCAAAAGGCATCACTACCCACTCATAAAGACCATCCTTAGTTTTGAAAGTGATTTTCCACTCATCCCCAAGTTTGATCCTAACTTGGTGATAGCTGCTCTTAAGGTCAATCTTAGAGAAAATGGTTGCTCCGGCCATCATGTCTAGCATGTCATCCAAACGGGGGATGGGGAATCTATACTTAACTGTGATCTTGTTTATGGCATGACTATCGACATACATTCTTCACGTGCCCTCTTTCTTAGGGGTTAAAAGGGCAGGTACTGCACATGGACTTAAACTCTCCTTAATAACTTCTTTTCTTAAAAGCTCCGCAACCTGTTTTTGCAACTCTAAATGCTTAGTAGGATTCATCCTATAGTATGGGAGGTTTGGGAGGGTGGCTCCCAGGACTAGATCTATGGCATGCTGTACGTCCCTCAAAGGTGGTAATTGATCAGGCAGATCTTCAGGAGACACATCGTGAAACTCATTTAAAATTTTCATAACCTCTTGAGGGTTCTCTCTCTGGGTTTGATCAAGAATTTTCTTAGTAGCTAACATCCAAATTGTCGAACCCTCAGTAATCTCACGTTCTAACTCCTTAGTAGTAATCAAATTTACTCCTAATTTTTTTCTTTCAAGTTGCTAGATCCCCTCTTGATATTATCCTTAGGTGGGGTTGGGTTTATCTCAATCTTTTTCCTATGAAAATTAAAAGAACATGAATTGGATCGGCCATACAGGATAGCATCATGGTCATATTGCCAAGGTCTACCTAAGATAATGCTACTAACTCCTATGGAAAGAACATCACACCACACCTTTTCCTAATAAGATTAAGGTTAGATCATGACTTGGAATCTAAGTTTGATAGGGATGGAAGTTGCGTCTATCCAGGACACCTTATAGGGATTAAGATGGGGAACTGGAGATAACCCTAGGGTTTTGGCAGCCTCGTTGAGATGGCATTCATGCAGCTCCTACTATCTATGATGATCTTGCATACCTTATCCCCTAACTTCATAAAGGTCTATAGGATGTTGGTCCTACACCAATCCCCTTGTTCCTTAGTTTGGGCTAAGATACACCTAACAACTCCTAGTAGGTCTGATGACTCAAAGGTTTCCTCATCTCCATCATATTCATCCATGAGGTTTTCTCTAGCTTCATATACTTCTTCCTCAACTTCTGCGGTGGGTTTAGGGTCTTCTTCCTCTAGTTCTCCTATGTGTAGGGATCGGGATGGGCATTGGTTAGCATAGTGTCCCAATTTATGACATTTAAAATAAGCATTAGGACTGGGATTAGGGTTTCTTTGAACTTTAGGTGCCTTACCCTTGTCTTCCCTATTAGAAAATATGTATCCCAAAGCTAATCATCTAGGTTGTAGAAGGTTGTGTGACTCATGTATATGTATGAAAATTATTGAATTGAATAAAAAGTTTATTCTAGTTGTTCATCACATGTCATCTTCTTAATTGAACTCTTGTGTGATAATGTCCTTTGAGCTACCTTGTATACGATGTAGAGATGATGCATCGTATAGTTCATAAACTGGTTTGCGACCAAAGGATATGCTATTTCTGGATGATGGTGTATCAAGAGTAGGTCGTTGATGTTATATCTGTTGGTTATCTTCTTAACCAAGTAGCATGGAGATGTTGATATGATATCAGGTGTTGTGTTAGACACTTCATTGAACATGACTCTCATGTGAGATTCTCTTTCTGCCAAAGAAAAGTTTTGCATTAGAATGTAGACATGAATTATTCCTCTGACTTGAGATCACGATGGCAGCTTGCAAGCAACTCACTATGCTTAGGTGCCAGATTACCCAGATTTCTAATCCGGTGATGGAATGTTGCTGGGTACAATCAAGTACTTGTGTAGCGGTAGTAGGATCAAGATAGGATTGATCTCTCCAAATGGTTTGGATTGAATGCTTAATATGCCTCAATTGAGAAAGATCTTGGCCAGGGCATTCATTGTAAGGAGTTACAGGAATTCTTTATTTAAGATATATTATGATCGACTGATTAGGATTGGGCAGTTTAACCCTAAACCATCCAAAGCATTAGGAGATTAAAGAAATAAGTTTTGTGGTATTCCATATTCGACAGGTTCTTGTTGCTCTGCAACCTTCAACCTATCTGGACACCGAGTGTCATTGCTATTGCCCAGCTAGGTAGCCTAAGAGGGAAGGTGAATTGGATATTTTTAAAAAATTTAAGCAGTTATGTGCTTTACTTTGAGTGTTTGTGTAACAAAGTGATTGTGTTAAGAAGATATGAAGCGGAAATAACAATTTTAATGTAGAGTAATAAAGAGCTAATAATAAAGGAAACAATCACACACAAACACAAAGGTTTATAGTGGTTCGGTGCACTCCAAGCACCTACATCTACTTCCCAAACTTTTCCTTGAAAATTTCACTATAATCTCTTCAAGATTACAGCCGACTTGTTTTTCAAGGCTCACAAGTCAAAATCTAAGTTGGTTTTATCACCTAGGCTCACCAACAACCTTTACAACTTGTTTTAATCTGGGCTAATAAGTCAAACCCATGTTGGTTTTGTCCCTTAGGCTCACCACTAACTTTTAACACTAGTTTCAATACCTTTGAAACTAGAACAATAAACGAAATCAAGTGTACAGAAAGTAAACACAAGAATTAGCTCCTTAATGAGCAGAAATAAATATCGTTGAAGCTCTCTTGTTTGCTTGAGTTGACTTCTCCTTGGAATCTCTTGAATACACACTTTTGGCTAAAAACTTGAAAGCTCAAACCCTAAAAAATGGAAGCCTTTTTCAGGTGGAATCTCTTAAAAGCTCTCTTTGTCTTTTCAAATGATTGGAACTTGTCTCTTCTTGATTCATTTTCTTTCTTGTTGACTTTAAGAGGTTTGGTGAGTGTTAAATAGCTCAAATCCACTGAAAAGGTCATTGGAGACTGTTGGAGGGATCAAACTAGATGTTTAGAGCCATTTGGAGATTAATCAGAATTTCTGAAAAACTAGCCGTTGCACCAAGTATCGACACTTGAATTCTTCATGAGTCGATACTTTGAGTCGACACTTAGATCAACTCAAGGTAAAAATTTAAATTTTCTATGCTCTTCTCCACTTCTGGTCTCAGGCTGTGAGTTGACACCTTGAGTCGACACTTGAACTATGAGTCGATACCTTGAGTCGATACTTGAAAAACTTCAGAAAATACAAGTTCTATTCATTTTGTTCTCAGGCGATGGGTCGATCTTTGAAGTGTCGAAACTTGATTGTAAGTCGACACCTTGAGTCAACACTTGCCTTGCCAGTCTAAAATTTTTGCGTGCCAATCTTTTGAAGTATTGACACTTCCATGAGTTGACATTTGCTCTGTGCCAAATCAAGAATGCATGCCAAACTCTAAAATTTTCAAGATTTTGTCCAATAATCCTTTAGATACATTTTCATAAGGGCCAAAAAGACTATTTTGAAGATGTTTCAAGGTTAGGGGATCACTCAAACATTGAGAAATATCTTGCTTTGACATTTGTGAACTTGATACACTTAAATGAAAAATTTTATGTACTTGTGACATGAAATTCATACTCAAATTGAAATATTAGTCCAATCACATACTCAATATTTTGTTATTCATCAAAATCAAGGAGCCAAAGCTAACTGATGGGGGATGGGATCATGATCGTTGGTGAGCTGAGAAGTAATCGAAGATTAGGGTATCCTATTTTTTTATTTTTTTATAGGAAGGTGGTGAAGGAATAAAGAAGATAGAAGGTAGGAAAAATTTGGACTCTCATGGACTTTGGGACTCACACTCATGGAGAGACCTTTCACCTTTAGGGCATCTGGTGTAGGTGCCAAGATTTAAAGAAGACTTCAATCAAACCAAGTCAACACCAATTCCTTATGGATTGCAAATTGAGTTCCAACCTTGTTAACTTGTTCCTAGTCTGAGTCTTGAGTCTAGCCTTGTTCCTAATCTAAGTTTTAAGTCTTCTTAAGTCATGAATTTTATGTTTTGAGTCTTGTTAAGTCTTAGGTCAAATTAAGTTGTAAGAATCAAATGTACTTAAGTCCAAATTGAGTTGTAATTTTCTTTTGAGCTTGAGTTAAGTCCAACCAAGGGAGCATACAATTGGACCAAGGGATGAACCAAAGCCACATCAAGCAAATCTTCAAGTCAAAGGCGCATGAAACTTGAGCCATTAGATGGAATGAAGCTTTGATTGAAGCCACCTCACCAAGTTGCCTTATCCAAGAAGTTAGGTCCCATTTGCCACATCATCTCCTCACCAACTAGGACTGCCATGTCAATGCCACATCACCCTCCATGCCACCTAAAGCTTGGGAGGGAAGAAGCACTTCAAATTCAAATGGGGTGACCACCTTTTTCTCCATGAATCAAGATATCTTCCACATTCAAAGGGGGCGGCCACCAAGTTCTCCAAGAATCAAGCAACCTTCTACACTCATGATGGTTGAAGCCATTCCTTGTATTTTGCTTGGTTGCATATTTTGCTCCATGTAAATAGGAGTTTCAAAATGCTTGGGAGGTCTACAAATACCTCTCCAAATCCTTTTGTAATGGTTCATGTTTGAATGAATGAAATCAAGAATTTTCTATCTTTCATTTGTGTTTGCAAAGGCCATCCATGAGAGATTGAGTGAGAGGCTCAAGCAAGTTATTTAGTCATCAAATTCCTACCAAGAAGTTCCTCTTCGTGGATGCCAACCTTACCTCCAAGGAGCAGGCCATCTTCATCCAAATCTTCCATAACTTTCTACGCCCTCTCCTCCATTAGGTTTTCTTATTATGACTTTCATTTTCCTCCACGCCACTAATGGGTATTCTTGCAGGATCCTAAGGAGTATCCGGTCCGAGGTGAAGTCTTCCTTGCCTTCAACTTAGCAACAGGAGCCTCTACTTCCAATGGGTGGTTTAGCTTGATCAATCAATCACCAATCTAGTGTAAGGTCTTTGAAAGTTCATTATTGGTAACTAAACCCTATCCTTCCCTCTTGAGGTCTGAAATTCTGAATAGGGTATAGTCCAAATTAGATGGTTCTTCTAGTCATGTAAGTCCTAGTTTATGGGCTTAATTTAGATTTGCACTACGAAGCATAAGAGCCTTCTAGCTTAGTCTTCTTTAATGCATCTAAATGATTCATCTATGATTGAATTCTGATCATATGTTTTAAAGTTTTAATTAGCTTAATTGTTTTAGTCATTCATGCCAGATTTTTCATAAGTATGCCACATCATATTTGGTATCAGAGCATGGTTGCATTGGTAGCATAGTCTTCATACTTGCTGTATGTTTTTCCTTTTAAATCCAGTCCGGATCTAAGATTCATGCCTCCTGAGCGGGTGTACACCAGTACACTGTCACGACCCATGGGAATAATGAGCCATGGTCGAACGTGAATCATTAGGTTGAAGTTTTGGTATTTGAATTCCCTTGCATGTTTAATTTCTATTTGCTGATTTTTGTGTTAGAGTGATATATGCCTAAGAAAATAACCCTAACTAAGTTTCTGCTTACTAAATCTATAATGATAGTCTGAACTTAACTCTGATTCACCAATCAATCTCTGTTGTTTTCATCTGATTTTTACAGTGTTTATTCTCTTATTAGTCCTCTTAATTTCTGTTATTTTTTCATGATTTTATAAATTCAAAAAAATAAAAAAGTTTTGCAAACAAAACAGGCCTACTGAAAAGTTTGTATGTGTTGTTGGGCTGAAATTAAAATCACTTACAAACACCCCCAATCCCAAGCCATTTTGTTTGATCATTAATTAACTGAAATTCAAATCTATCACTTCATAAAATAGAAAAGAAATTGCATTCATTTTAAACTACTTAAGGGCATCAATATCATAAGTTAAGGGAAGGAGGTCATTACCTTTCCTCAGCCCAAAAACAACCAATTCCATTTTGCATCGAACCCAAACCTTTAAATAAAATTGAGTAGTAACCTAATTAGAATTAGGGACACCAACGAGTCAAGCTCAATTAGTGTATTGAGACTAGTGTGAATCATTTCTTTATCTACTCCTAGAAAGTGGTGTCTAAGGCTAGGGGTCTAAAGGCAAATGGCTTAAGAGGATTTGTGGTTCTTTAATTGGGTCCTCGTGAAAGTGAGGGGGGCCTTCCACAATCCCACCTCTTACCTGGCCATTTGAAAGGGTATTTGTAGTCTTGGTCTATACTAAGTCGATTCATATGACATTGGACTTCTAGGTCTAGCAAACCCTAGAGTGAATCTTTGTATTGAATGACCACTAGATCAGGAACTCCCTATCAACATTCACTTGACCATCCCAGTTCTTCCATGGGCCCCAATCTAGAAACTCTAATGAGAACTATGACTGAGCAGTTCAAGCAATTGAATACCATGTTGGGTTTGCCCTTGATTTTGATGATTAACAAAATGTTGAGTACATATTTTGTACTAATGTTTCAAATATAGTTATGAGTTTCAGGAATCAAGCACCTCAATTTTTCAAAATTAGAGTATCATGGCATGCTTTGGAAGCAAAGCATTCTTCATAATTTGAGAAGTCTTCTCCACTGAAAAAGGCCATAAAAGGGTTCAATTTTGGTTTACGAAAGTTGCATTTAAGTTTCATTGAAAATCTTTAAGTTTTTGGCATGTTTGGCACTTATTTTTGGAAATTGCAGAACCAAGTGTCTGAAAGAATAATGCCCTAAAACCAATCATTGTAAGAGCATTTCTGTAAACTTCCAAACTCATGTATGACATTTTTATGTATTAATAAAAGGTATTTAGTTTTCATCATACTACTGTGTCTGATTAATAGATTATGGTGAACACCATAGGTTAGGGAAATGGAATTAGGGTTATGATGAAGATCATAACAGTGAGATCTAAATTCCTATAAACCCTAATCTAGAATGTTTCTGGTTGTTGGATTATCGATTAAGGGATCGATACTTCCGAAAAGACCAGCATATCCTATGTATGCTCTTAAGAGAGGGTGGTTGATCTCACAACCACTAGAGTAGAGACACTAATATAAGGATATGGGTGCTCATTGTAGACATGAGTTCACTGAACTAATCTGCACTGAGAACTTCTTATGGATGCCTTACTGCTTGTCAAAAGGTAGTTCTCATAGTGGGAGTTGTGCAAGTGATTTTTAGACCTGAGATCACCTTATATCCTTATGCACACTAAGCCATGTTTTGATTCATACCCATTCATGACATTGAGTTATGCACAAGATGTTCTCGAATATGGTGGAAGGTGTATGAAGGATGAGAGTGGATCAATAAGGAATTGATCATTCCTAGTAAGAGAAAATATTATCCCAAGAAATCTCTTCAATTGATGACTCAGGGAGTCTTTGATCAAAGCAGGATGAGATTAGAAAAGGTTTTCTAATCGGTCATCAATAGAGTCATCATTACCGAATTGAGATTTGAAATGACTAAGTACTAGGGTTTGACATTAATCCATACCCATCACTTATTCGGGATAAAAGGATATCGAGAGATTGAATTGCATGCTAACTTTCCACTGAAAGATATTTTGGTAATTTCTACCAAATTTCTCATCTTCTGGGTAGGCATGACACGTTGCTAGACGTCAATCATGTCGTGTAGGTTATCATGAATCAATTTGATTAGATTCATGAGTCAATTTGAAAGTTGGTTCAAATTGGCAACTTGGTTCGGTTCAATTTGACCTAATTAGGTCAAACGGGTCCGATTGGATCGAATCGGCTTGGACCTAGACCTACTGCTGGCTAGATGTGGAACCCAAAGGGTCACACACATGAGAATTAACCTAGGAATTTATTGGATATTATATTAGGGTTAATCAATCCTAATTGGCTAGCTAGATTGCATACTAGCATATGTATGCTAGCCTAATTCCTAACCCAATTAGACTGGGTCTATTTGCTTGCTAATTGGGCAAACCAATTTATGAGAAATCTATATTGGGTTGTATCCTAAGTGGGGTCAAATAATCTAATTTTATTTAGATTTTATCAATCTTTTTCTTGGATTTATTAAGAGTCCAAATCAGGTTGGACTCTTGGCACCTTTTTAGTATTTGCGCTAGAAATTATTGGCGTGGAAGAAGGAAAGGAGTCCTTCTGCTTTAGGGAGGTGGTTTCCAGATAAGCAAGGAGTCTCTCCCCTTATCCTAACACCCATTTCTTTGGCCTCTTTACCGTACAAAAGGGAAAGGAAGGAAGGAATTGGCGCGCGCAACATGAAGAGTCGCGACTCTTCATGGTTGCCGCACCAATTTAAATTTAAATGGGTAGTTTTATCAATTGAAGGGATATGTCCTTTGATTCCATGCCAATTGCCTTCTCATCAGCCGGTTACATGCCACATGGCATGAAGAAAAAACACCGGTTAAATCCAAGGGACGCAGATAAGTTTTTTGGCGCATGAAAGGATGTATTTTTTAGATCCAAAAGACTCCTTCTCATTGAAGGATCTTATTTGATCTGATGAAAAGTAGATCAAGGGCTGATGAAGAGACTTATCCCACGCCTCTTGCTTTCCTATATAAACCCATCGTGTTTTACCGAGAGCATTATTATTCTATCATTTCTTTCTTACATTCTTGCACTTATCCTCTTTCTCTTCCTTCCTTTGTTAGGACATTGTTCTTTCTTTAAGACAAGTCCACCAAATTAAGACAAGGGCTTAGGAAGAGAATAAAGAAGTGTTAAGTAGAAGTAAGAAGAGTTTAGGAGAGGGTTCAGAGTGCTTGTCAGGAGGGTATTAGTCTAGGAAAGAAGAAAAGGCTGCAGAAGGCTAGGAAGGCTGTCAAAGAGTCCTAGTGGTTTAAGCAAGCAAAGAAGGAGTGTCTCCTTGGTTCAATTCTCGTGTGGATCACCTCTGGAGGGCATGCACTTGTGTGCCTAGTGGAAAGAAAAAGGTTATAGCGTATCAAGTATTCTTCTTAAGCCTCATTATATGATTAGTTAATTGTTATGCTCAAGGGATTCTGGATTAGGGTTTCAATTTCTTATGTTTTTCAAATAAATATTTTTTGAAATTCTACCATCCGCTGTGTCATCAAAACCCATCAGTGCTATCAGAGCAACCTTGATGCATTCCATTAATGATCATTTTATGCTTGGTTGAATACTATATAAAATGTTTTGCGTGATATTATGATTTGCAAATATTATGCATGATACTAGTATCATATCTTATGTTGCTTGTCACTGATTAGGGTTTTTCACTTAAACCCTGATCTACATAAGGATAAGTCTAGATGTTTAAGTCACATTCTGAAATAAGGTTGTCCTAACATAACGGTGGACGTCTGTTATGTTGTAAGGTTATCCTAGAATGATGACTCACTTGGCACATATTTTTTATATGTTTAGAATGTATGGGATGAATGTTTTATAAGCATTATCTATTAGAATGTGTTAAGAGACCATAAATGCCCTCATAAAAGTATATTTAGTCATAGTGTAAATTAATCATGCAGCAAATCTATTTAAGGATCTTTGATTAAGCCAATTGGTGTCTAGGCAAGTGGTTTTGGGAAGGTAAAGGGAATGAGGTTTTTAATTTGTTCTGTTGTCTGACCTGGCCAATTCTATTGGTGACTAAGGAAAGCAACAAAGGGACTCCCTCATCTCTTCCACTTACCTGGCCAATTTGGCTATATCTAGACCTTAAGTTAGAAACGCAAATTGGTTAAGTACACTGCAAAATTGCCTTCCTTCATGCTAAGCCAAATCCATGTCAAATTTACTATTATAGGTTTGTTGTGATTAACACAAGACCTATTTTAGGATTTGATATAATATTTGTCTTAGTATTTTCTATGCTATATAGTATGATTGATTATGTTGCTTTGTTGAGTATACTCAAGGGTGACATTATTCAATCATGACTATATTAAATGAAGGGTATGACTAAACTAATACATTATAGTTTGTTGTGCATACACAAGGCTATAAATGTATTAGAGGCAAGTCTAATGTTGAGAATTGCAATAGGATGCAATTGGAAGGGATTTTCCTACCCTTGAACTCATGGGTGTTTGTTGTGATTAACACAAGGCATTCATGAAGGATTGGGATCTTAACCCTACTAAGGGAACCCTAGTGTGGTTTCCCGCTTACCATATTTGAGGGTTATGGTATTCGAATAAAATAGTGGGAGACATAATTAGATGTAAAGTCCTTATCTAGTTATGGATTTCATCTTGAGTGGTCTACTTATAGTTGTTCTTTATTTATGTAGATTATATTTTCATGGCTTCTACTCTATCACTGCGTGGCATCTTGGATGCTAATAAGCTGACCGGTCCCAATTATGTGGACTTGTTGAGGAACCTGAGGATAGTTTTATCTCAGGAAAGGATTGCCTATATCCTTGATACTCCTGACCTTGATCCAGTAGGAGAGGATGCTATCGAGGAGGAAAGAGCCATATATAAAATGTGTCAGAATGATAGCATGACTGTCAAGTGCATAATGTTTGATGGGGACCTCACTAGCATGAATCCCGGAGCAAGCACAAATCTTGGAGCCGTGCAAATCTCGGAACATATCCAGAATAAATTTAGGATTTATTTTTTATTTGAAAAAAAAAAGTTTAGTCAAGTTTTGGGAATGAAAATGAGTTTTAGAAAAGAGTGGTTTTTTTATTTCACTCCGTGAAGAGAGGGTGTGAGGCCCAACCCCAGCATGACATGATGTGAGGTCATGCCTAGTTATCCCCCTTCCCATTCCATCTTCTCTATCCCCTCGTGGCCTTTGAGATCCATCCTAGCACCTCCAAGTATCGAGGAGGGTGTAATGCCCTAGAGGTGAGAGGTCTCTTCGTTAGGGTGAGTCCCAAAGTCCATGAGATCCAGATCCCTATCCTACATCCCCACTATTTTTTTGCCACCCCTAGAGAAAAAAATATAGTACCCTAATTTAGGTGACTTCTAGGCTCGCCAACAATCCTACCCCTGTCCCCCATCAATTTTTGGTATCAGAGCTCAAAAAAAATTAGGGTCCCCCATATTCCCTTCTCTCCTGCCAGCTCTCATCATCCCCGTCCTCCATCTTCCACCCGGTCTAGCACCCCTTGGTCGCCTCCCCATCGGTCCTCCCTACTCCCTGTCGGCCACCAGTCCCTTCCGCCTGCAAATAGAAACAGCCGATCGCTGCGGCCGAAGCTCGTCAGATCGGCGCCCCCACAGCAGCAATTTCACCTTCATCCGCTGGCCTCCCACGGGTGCTCCCTACAGCCGATCCCATCTTGCATCATCCCATTGTTCTCCCATCCGTCTTCCCCGAGCATCGCTCCGCCATCAAAGAAGCTCCCGTCCATCGATGTTTTTCCAGACGACACCGAGCCGCCAAACCAGCCTTTCCAAGTCTTCCATCGCACCAACCAGACGACCTTCCCCGGTCTTCCCGTGCCTCCATCCTCCAGATACCATTATCCGAGAACCCCTCCGATCACCTACTATCTGGAAGTTCCCCCCACCCGGTCTCCTGCTGCCCGTGAGCTTCATCCCGGTCCACCGTCACCCAACCACCCTCACCCGATCATCTCCGAACCCGGCTCACCTCCACTGCTCCCGAGTTCTCCCCTGCTTCATTCCGGATGGTTGCTCGGCTACTGCTCCTCCTCCGAAGCCGACTCCTCCGATCTCCGAACATCCGTGAACCCTCACCAGGTCCTCCCAAGCACCAACGACGCCTCCTCCGATCTTCACGAAGCCAGATCCCCTCTCCTCCATCTTCCATCATCGGACCTCCCTCCTCTGGCCTCTCATCGCCAGGCATCCCTCCTCTAGTCCGCCGTGACACCGTCAACAGCCCCAGCTTCCCTCCACGGAGTGCTTGCCCGAACCAGGTGCATCTTCCCTCCCCCGTGCTCCTCGGGTCTTAGTGACCATGCCGGACGTCCGCCTGGCCGATCTCCACCGGAGCCCAACCTCCCCGTCACTGTCGTCTTCTCCAAGCCACCACTCCATCGAGAGCCGCCCAGATCTCCTGTTCCACGAAGCCCCAATTCACACGTCCAAAGAAGCCCATCCGTAAGCCTCCTCCCGGCTTCTCCGTCACCGGATCTCCTTCTCCGGTCCTTCCTCGTCGTCGGATCTCCTTCCTCTAGTCTGCCCGAAGCCATCTACACCTTCGATCTCCTCCCCCATGAAGCTTCAAAACTCCTGTTCCAAGAAGCGTGCAAGTTGAATTGTTGAGCGGCTGTTGAAGAAGACCGGAATAGCTATTCTAGCTATTCTGGCTATTCCACATATATCTCGGATTTATTCCAGCTTGGAATAAATCCTGTTTACTTTAAATTGGGTTATGTGCATCTAGAGCCAGCCTAACTCGACGGAGCTGAGTTTCCCCCACCTCAGGGGAATGATGGGGACCTCACCGGCATGAATCTCGGAGCAAGCACAAATCTTGGAGCCATGCAAATCTCGGAACATATCCGGAATAAATTTAGGATTTATTTTTTATTTGAAAAAAAAAAGTTTAGTCAAATTTTGGAAATGAAAATGAGTTTTAGAAAAGAGTTATTTTTTTATTTCACTCCATGAGGAGAGGGTGTGAGGCCCAACCCCAGGACATGGTGTGAGGTCATGCACAGTTATCCCCCTTCCCATTCCATCTTCTTTATCCCCTCATGGCCTTTGAGATCTATCCTAGCACCTCCAAGTATCAAGGAGGGTGTAATGCCCTAGAGGTGAGAGGTCTCTTCGTTAGGGTGAGTCCCAAAGTCCATGAGATCTAGATCCCTATCCTACATCCCCACTATTCCTTCGCCACCCCTAGAGAAAAAAATATAGTACCCTAATTTAGGTGACTTCTAGGCTCGCCAATGATCCTACCCTTGTCCCCCATCAATGTTGGCCTTAATGAATAATGAACTCCAGAGGCAACATGAGAAAATGGAACCTCACTCCATATTACTCAATCTCAAAGAGCTATATGGGGAGCATAGTCGGACTGCATGATACGAGATATCAAAGCAGTTGTTCCGGGCACGAATGAGTGAGGGCTCTTTAGTTCAGACACATGTCCTCAAAATGATTGACCAAATCACCTAGTTAGGTCAGTTAGGATTTGTGATTGATGGGGAGCTCAATCAGGATTTAATCCTACAATCACTCCTAGACTCCTTCTCATAGTTTGTCATGAATTACCACATGAACAAACTGAATACCTCATTGCCAGAGTTATTAAATATGCTCAAAACAGTAGAGAGCCTCTTTAAGGGTGGTAAGGCTGAGCTTCTTCTAGTTGATAATAAGAAGAAGCAAGCAATGAAGAAGGGTCCTAAAAGAAAGAGGAACCCTAAGAGTAGCTTCAAGAGCAAGAAGAAGGCAAGGAAGCCCTCCACTGATGGATCCTGTTATCACTATGGGAAGCAAGGGCACTGGAAGAAAAATTGCTAGTTGTACCTTGCAAAGGAGAAGCAAGATGCTATTGGAGCATCTAAAGGTTTGTTAATGATACAAACAAGTTTATCATTAAGTTCTTCAGCTTCTTATTCATGGGTACTTGATACCGCATGTGGATCTCATATCTGCAAATCTTTGCAGGGGCTGCAGAGGCCTAGAAGACTGAAGAAAGGTGACTTCGAGCTATTCAGTGCAAGTGGAGAACCCATTCAAGCTGAAGCTATTGGAACCTACTTATTGTTATTGCCTTCGTGCAATATCTTAGAATTAAAAGAATGTTATTATGTACCCAATGTTATTAAAAACATTATTTCTGTACCTTCCTTGTCACATCAAGGTTATGAAATAAAGTTAACGAGCCTGGGATGCTCGATTTTCTTTTCAAAGAAATTCTTTGGTTATGGTACATTTTCTAATGGTCTTTTAACTCTATCACTCAATGATGAAGTCTTGGTTGTTGAGAACAAGAAAAGAAAAAGTGATGATGTCAAAGTCACATATCTCTAGCATTGCCACCTGGGTCATATTAGTGAGTCCAGGATAAGCAAGTTATACAAAGATAACTTCTTTGAACCTTTTGATTTTGAGTCATTAGGAACTTGTGAATCCTGTCTCATGAGAAAAATGACTAAGTCTCCATTCACTGGACATGGAGAAAGGGCAACTGAGTTGTTAGGACTAGTTCACACAGATGTGTGTGGTCCTATGACAACCCAGGCCAGAGGAGAATACTCTTATTTTATCAGTTTTACTAATGATTTATCAAGGTTTCAATATGTGTATCTAATGAAACACAAGTCTGAAGCTTTTGATAAATTTAAAGTGTATCTAAAAGAGGTTGAGAAACAAACAGGGCATAGTATTAAAATCCTTCGGTCTGATCGAGGAGGAGAATACTTGTCCAGTGAGTTTCTTGATTTTCTAAAAGATAAAGGCATTCTCTTAGAATGGACCCCTCCATATACACCACAGTTAAATGGTGTAGCAGAAAGGAGAAATCATACCTTATTAGATATGGTACAGTCCATGATGTGCTCCACTGATCTTCTAGTCTCTTTTTGGGGTCATGCCCTAGAGACCGCTACTCACATTTTGAATAGAGTACCATCAAAAGCTGTCAATAGCACTCCATTTGAATTATGGAAAGGAAGAAAACCAAGTCTTAAGTATTTTAAGATTTGGGGTTGCCCAGCTTATGTCAAGAATGCTTTTGGGCATAAGCTAAGTTCTAGGGCTGACAAATGCAGGTTTGTAGGATATTCTAAAGAAGGAATGGGATATAGTTTCTATCACCCTACTAAACAAAAGGTTTTTGTCAGTAGACATGCCTTCTTGGAAAAAGAATTCACCCAAAAAGATGGCAGTAGGAGGATATTTGAACTTGAAGAAGTTCAACCTACACCTGATGTAATTCCTCAACCAGATGTTCCTATAATTCAGAAACATCCACAACACACACCTCCTTTCCGAAGGTCAAAGAGAGTGCGGGGTACACCTCTCCGATATGGCTTTGTCATTGGAAATGACAATGAGGCCAGTATCATTTAGGATGATGATCCTGTAACCTATTCGGAAGCTGTCGAGAGTAAAGACTCTGACAAATGGCTAAATTCCATGAAATCCGAAATGGACTCCATGTACTCTAACCAGGTTTGGACATTGGTTGATCCACCTGAAGGAGTTAACCCAATTGGGTGTAAATGGATCTTCAAGAAGAAGATTGGAGCAGATGGCCAAGTAGATACCTACAAAGCCAGGCTAGTGGCAAAAGGTTTCAGACAAAAACATGGTATTGATTATGATAAAACCTTTTCACCAGTAGCAATGCTCAAGTCCATCAGGATTATGCTTGCAATATAAGCATACTATGATTATGAAATATGGTAGATGGACGTAAAGACTACTTTCCTCAATGGATACCTTGAGGAAGAAGTTTTTATGTCACAACCAGAAGGGTTTGTCTCAAGTGGGAAACCTAATCAAGTATGCAAGCTTAAAAAATCCATATATGGATTAAAGCAAGCATCGAGGAGTTGGAACATCCGCTTTGATGAAGCAATCAGGGAGTTTGGCTTCATTAAAAATGTGAATGAACCTTGTGTGTATAAAAAGACAAGTAAAAAAATAATTGTCTTTTTGGTTTTGTATGTCGATGACATACTTATCATTGGGAATGATATCCCAATGTTACAATCGATCAAGACTTGGCTATCTTCAATGTTTTCCATGAAGGACTTGGGAGAAGCATCCTGTATATTGGGAATTAAGATCTATAGAGATAGATCTAAGAGGATGCTAGGTTTATCTCAATCCAAGTACATTGACTTAGTGTTGAAAAGATTCAACATGAATGGGAGTAAGAGAGGTTACTTGCCCATGAGTCAAGGCATACATCTCTCCAAGAAAATGTCACCTAAGACATCAGAAGAAAGAGAGAGAATGGCTAAGATTCCTTGTGCTTCGGCTATAGGATCAATAATGTATGCTATGTTATGTACCAGGCCTGATGTTGCTTATGCCTTGGGCATAGTAAGCAGATTCCAGGCTGATTCAGGAGAGGATTATTGGAAAGCTGTGAAAAATATTTTTAAGTACCTAAGAAGGACTAAGAATGTTTTTCTAATCTTTGGAGGATTAGAATTGAAACTAGAAGGATATACAGATTCTAGTTTTCAATCAGATCCTGATGATAGCAAATCCATATCAGGGTATGTCTTCACCCTATATAGTAGAGCAGTAAGTTGGAAGAGTACAAAGCAGCAAACTATAGCTGACTCAGTCATTGAGGCAGAATACATAGCTGTAAGTAAAGCCGCAAAGGAAGCTGTTTGGATGAAGAAATTCATTACGGAATTGGGCGTTGTTCCTAAAATACAACAACCAGTGCCACTTTATTGTGACAACACTTGAGCTGTTGTGCAAGCTAAGGAACCAAGCTATCATCATAAGTCCAAGCACATTCTGAGATGCTTCCATCTCATTCGAGAGATCATAGGAAGACAAGATGTTTCCATTGAACGAGTTGATACAAAGAACAATATAGCAAACCCATTCACTAAAGCACTATCCCAGCAGCAGTTTGATCGTCACTTAGAATGTATGGGTATTACATATAACGGTGATTGGCTTTAGTGCAAGTAGGAGATTGAAAGAATAATGCCCTAAAAGCCAATCATTGTAAGGGCATTTCTATAAACTTCCAAACTCATGTATGACATTTTTATGTATTAATAAAAGGCATTTAGTTTTCATCATATTGCTGTGTCTGATTAATAGACTATGGTGAACCCCATAGGTTAGGGAAATGGAATTAGAGTTATGTTGAAGATCATAACAGTGAGACCTAAATTCCTATAAACCCTAATCTAGAATGTTCCTGGTCATTGGATTATCGATTAGGGGATCGATACTTCCAGAAAGACCAGCATATCCTTTGTATGCTCTTAAGAGAGGGTGGTTGATCTCACAACTACTAGTGTAGAGACACTAATATAAGGATATGGGTACTCATTGTAGACATGAGTTCATTGAACTGATCCATACTGAGAACTTCTTATGGATGCCTTACTGCTTGTCAAAAGGTAGTTCTCATAGTGAGAGTTATGCAAGTGATCTTTAGACCCGAGATCACCTTAGATCTTTATGCACACTAAGCCATGTTTTGATTTATACCCATTCATGACATTGAGTTATGCATGGAATGTTCTCGAATATGGTGGAAGGTGTATGAAGGATGAGAGTGGATCAACAAGGAATCGATCATTCCTAGTAAGAGGAAATATTATCCCAAGAAATCTCTTCAATTGATGACTCAGGGAGTCTTTTATTAAAGCAGGATGAGATTAGAAAAGGTTTTCTAATCGGTCATCAATAGAGTCATCATTATTGAATTGAGATTTGAAATGACTAAGTGCTAGGGTTTGACATTAATCTATACACATCACTTATCCGGGATAAAAGTAGATCGAGAGATTGAATTGCATGCTAACTTTCCACTGAAGGGTATTTTGATAATTTCTACCAAATTCCTCATCTTTCGGGTAGGCATGACACGTTGCTAGACATCAATCATGTTGTGTAGGTTATCATGAATCAATTTGATTAGATTCATGAGTCAATTTGAAAGTTGGTTCAAATTCGCAACTTGGGTCAGTTCAATTTGACCTAATTAGGTCAAACGGGTCTGATTGGATCGAATCAGCTTGGACCCAGACCTACTGCTGGCTAGATGTGGAACCCAAAGGGTCACACACATATGAGAATTAACCTAGGAATTTATTGGATATTATATTAGGTTTAATCAATCTTAATTGGCTAGCTAGATTGCATACTAGCATATGTATGCTAGCCTAATTCCTAACCCAATTAGATTGGGTCTATTTGCTTGCTAATTGGGCAAACCAATTTATGAGAAATCTAGATTGGGTTATGTCCTAAGTGGGGTCAAATAATCTGATTTTATTTGGATTTTATCAGCCTTTATCTTGGATTTATGAAGAGTCCAAATCAGGTTGGACTCCTGGCACCTTTTTGGTATTTGCGCTAGATATTATTGGCGTGGAAGAAGGAAAGGAGTCCTTCTGCTTTGGACAGGTGGTTTCCAGATAAGCAAGGAGTCTCTCTCCTTATCCTAACACCCATTCCTTCAGCCTCTTTACCATATAAAAGGGAAAGGAAGGAAGGAATTAACGTGCGCAACATGAAGAGTCGTGACTCTTCATGGTTGCCGCACCAATTTAAATTTAAATGGGTAGTTTTATCAATTGAAGGGATATGTCTCTTCATTCCATGCCAATTGCCTTCTCATCAGCCGGTTACATGCCACATGGCATGAAGAAAAAACACCGGTTAAATCCAAGGGACGCAGATAAGTTTTTTGGCGCATGAAAGGATGTATTTTTTAGATCCAAAAGACTCCTTCTCATTGAAGGGTCTTATTTGATCTGATGAAAAGCATATCAAAGGCTGATGAAAAGCCTTATCCCACGCCTCTTGCTTTACTATATAAACCCATCAGTGTTTTACCGAGAGCATTATTATTCTATCCTTTCTTTCTTACATTCTTGCACTTATCCTCTTTGTCTCTTCCTTCCTTTGTTAAGACATTGTTCTTTCTTTAAGATAAGTCTGCCAAATTAAGACAAGTGCTTAGGAAGAGAATAAAGAAGTGTTAAGTAGAAGTAAGAAGAGTTTAGGAGAGGGTTCAGAGTGCTTGTCAGGAGGGTATTAGTTTGGGAAAGAATAAAAGGCTACAGAAGGCTAGGAAGGATGCCAAAGAGTCCTAGTGGTTTAAGCAAGCAAAGGAGTGTCTCCTTGGTTTAATTCTCATATGGATCACCTCTGGAGGGCATGCACTTGTGTGCCTAGTGGAAAGAAGAAGGTTATAGCATATCAGGTATTCTTCTTAAGCCTTATTATATGATTAGTTAATTGTTATGCTCAAGGGATTCTGGATTAGGATTTCAATTTCTTATGTTTTTTAAATGAAAAACTTTTGAAATTCTACCATCCGCTGTGTCAACGAAACCCATTAGTGTCGACACCTAGAAGCCCAAATGTCGACACTTCAGCATTTGTCATGCAAAACTTTTCTAGTGGCATGCCA
The DNA here is from genome assembly GCA_021397845.1 of Areca catechu. Lineage (NCBI taxonomy): Eukaryota > Viridiplantae > Streptophyta > Magnoliopsida > Arecales > Arecaceae > Areca > Areca catechu. The sequence continues at coordinate 61,686,792 of CM038050.1, forward strand.
GTGTCGACACCCAGAACTCAAGTGTCGATACCTTAAACTCAAGTGTCAACACCTAGAATTCCAAGTATCGACTCAAGGCCTGAGAATTTTGAAAATACAGAACATGGCATCTGGAACATTTTTGTGTCAAGTGTCAACACCTAAAAATCAAGTGTCGATACCTGAAAGTTCAAGTGTCGATACCTGAAAACCAAGTGTCGATACCTGAAAGCCAAGTGTTGACACCTGACAGCCAAGTGTCGACTCATGGATTCTGAGAGCTCCAACGGATCTGTTTTCTGATAGCCTGAACTGACTTTTTTCAGCCCCTAACAGCTAGTTTTTGATCCCTAATGATCTTAAACGATTTTTTGGAGATTTTTGATGTATTTAAGCTTCACCAAATACATTCATGAAGCAAGAGAAGAAAGAGAAGCAAAAAAATATCCAAGAGACAGAGATATTCTTCAAGAACTCCACTTCCAAAAGCCAAAAAGGAGAGATTCCTCTGAAAAGCCTCCACTCCTTTTATTTCATCTTTCCAAAAGTGTTCTTGAGAAGATTTCAAAGTCAAATCACATCAAGCAATCATCAAGAGCTTCAAAGCTTCATATTCTACTCTTTGAAAAGAGTTTGTTGTGTTTAATTTATTGTATCTCTGAAATTCTTTTGTTTGACCTAGCTTTCAAGGGTTTCTTGAAAGTAGGTTGTTATGGTTGTTGGTGAGCCAAAGGGATAAAACCAACTAGGGTTTGACTTGTGAGCCCAAAGCCAAAACAAGTTATAAAGGTTGTTGGTGAGCCTAGGTGACAAAACCAACTTAGATTTTGACTTGTGAGCCTTGTAAAATAAGTCAGCTGTAATCCTTGTGAGATTATAATGAAATTTACAAGGGTGGCTTGGGGAGTGGATGTAGGTACTTGGTTTGCACCGAACCACTATAAAACTTGTGTTTGTGTATGATTGCTCTTCTTGTTTATTGCTCTTAGCATTTAATCTTCTATTTTTGGTGCATATCATTGTATTATTCACATTGCTCACAAACACATCAAAGGTTGGCACATAATTGTTTTAATTTTTTAAAGACCCAATTCACCCTCCTTCTTGGGCTCCATTTCTCGGCAACAAGTGGTATCAGAGCACCGGTACTCTCTTGTAGGTCCAATGATCTTGAGTGAAAGATCATGGTAGCCCCAATAGGTATGGGTGTTGTAGAAGGTCAAGCCTCTAATCGTCTCTCCTTGTTTAATGGCACTAACTATACATATTGGAAGACACGCATGCGCATTTTCATTTAAGCCATTGATTATAATTTTTGGAGGACTATTGTTAAAGATCATCATCAGCTAATTATTTTGATTAATGGCATTCCCATTCCCAAAATAAAAGATGATTGGGATGAGAATGACATTAAGCAAATAGAGCTTAATGCTAAGGCTATGAATATATTATTTTGCTCTTTGGATCCGAGTGAATTCAATAGAATCTCAAATTATCTCTCTGCAAAGAAAATATGGGACACATTTGAGGTTATCCATGAGGGTACACACCAAGTGAAAACTACTAAAGTTAATATGCTCATTCACGCATATGAAATGTTCAAAATGGAACCTACTGAATCTATAAGTGAAATGTATACTAGGTTTACAAATATTGTGAATGACATGAGAAGTTTAGGAAAGATTATATCTAATAGTGAACTTGTCAATAAACTTCTCAGGTCTCTTATGACTTCTTGGGATGCAAAGGTCACAACTATAGAAGAAGCCAAGGATATCAATACTCTTCCTCTCGAACAATTGTTGGGATCATTGATGACCTATGAGCTCTCTTTAAAGCAAAAGAATGTGGACGTTCACAAGAAGAAGAAATTTATTGCTTTCAAGTCACCGCTAAAGAAGAGTCAAGTGAAGATTCTGAAGAAGAAGATGAAGAAGATGAGACGGCTCTCATGGCTAGAAAGTTTAGGAGGTTCATGAGAAAGAAGAAGTATAACTTCAAGAAGAAATCTCAAAGAGGAGAGCCTAGCAAAGAGAAGGATAAAGAGAAAGAAAAGGAGCAGCCCACATGTTTTGAATGCAGGAAACCGGGCCACTTCAAGATGGACTGCCCCCTACTCAGGAAAAGTAGAAGAAGATTGAGAAAGAAAGCCATGATAGCAACCTAGAGCAACAGCGAGGATTCAAGCTTTGAAGAAGAGCAACAAGCGGTTGCAAATTTGTCTAATGGCCAACAATGATGCGATAACATCTGAACCAGAAAAAGAGTTTACATTTGATGAGTTGCATGAAGTTTTTGATGAACTTGTTATCAAATTTCAAAAACTTAAATCAAAGCATAAAGAACTAAAAAGGCAATATTTGGATTTAGTTAAAACAAATAATAAGTTTTCAATTGAAAATGATTATTTGCTTCTTCAAAACAAAAAGCTAAATAATAAACTTATTTCTTGAAAAGGAAAAGGAAGATTTGGAAATGAAAAACTCCCTTGCTTTAAATGAGAATTTTACAAAACAAAATAAGGAGATTTTGGAAGAAAACAAGAAATATAAAAATGAACTTGAAAAAATAAAACCTTTTGTTAAAAAATTTGCTTACAGTTCTGAAAAACTAAATATGCTTTTAAATAATCAAAGAGCTATTTTCAACAAGACTGGTTTAGGTTTTAAAACTCAAAAGCAACAAAATTTTTTTAAGAATTTCTTTGTGCCTACTTCCTCTTCAATTAGTTGTTATTCATGTGGTAAGGTAAGACATAAATCTTATTTATGTAATAAAAGGAAAATTAGTAAAGGTAGAAAAGTTTGGGTTCCAAAAGGAACCATCACCACTAACCATAAAAGACCTAAGATGACTTGGATACTTAAAGTCTTTACCTGATTTTTATTGTAGGTGTCTTGCAACCAACAAAAGAAGATTGTGGTACCTTGACAGTGGTTGCTCAAGGCATATGACTAGAGATGTAGAGCAGTTCTCCTCACTTGAGTATCGAAGTGGTGGTAATGTTACTTTTGGTGATAATGAAAAGGGCAAGATTGTTGAAATTGGTAAAGTCCATATCACCCCTTCTACTTTCATAGATAATGTTTATATGTTGATGGTAAAGAGCATAATTTACTTAGCATTAGTCAGTTTTGTGATAAGGATTTTAAAGTTGTTTTCGAATCTTCCATGTGCATTGTTTCTAGTCCAGATGACAATGGCATCAAGTTTATTGGTCATAGGCATAGTGATGTGGCATTCCAAGTAAAGCTGGTCTGGCCCAATTTCAAGTAGCTCTTGAACTTGACTCAGTACAAAGCCTAATTAACTCTAATTGAACTCTTGATTGAATTCTAATTAAACTTTAAAACCCCAAAAGAAAATAAAACATGACTCAATAAACATACAGGACTTATACGAGACTTGAGTTCCTAGTCTCAATCCATAAAGAACTTGGTATTAGTTGAAGCTTCTTCTTTCTGAGCCTGGTGCCCCCACCAATTCTTCCCGGGTGGGAGGAACTCGACCTTGTCTAGTATGGTTCAGCCTGGCTTTGATATTGTTCAAATAAGTCTGGGTCCAGTCATTGCAGGTCCTCTCTAGTGATTCAGGAGTCGTCAGATTTTGGTCTCCCTTGCCAACGGACCAAATATCGATAGTAATCCTTGTTTCTGGTAGTGACAATCTTATTATCCATGATTTGTTCAGTTTTCTCTCATTTTTGAGGAATGGTTGTTTGTGGATACTCGGGTAATGGTTCACTCTCAAAAATATGGTCAAGCCCAAAAGGCTCACGAGGTATCATCATGGGTTCCTTATATTCTATCAAGTCCGAGTGATGCAGAACAAATAAAGGGATGCGATGCGGAAGTAAATTAAGATTAACTAATTTTTTTGTTGTTTTTATATGATTGTAGAAGTTGGCTTCAAATCAAAGAAAAGTTAACCTAACATTGAAAGATACTAATATGATAATTGAAAGCACAATTTTAAGGAAACTAAATTATCAGAGTAGTTCAGAAGCAACGGATCGCTGGGGGTTGAGAAACTCCCAGACCTAGGGTTTCGCTCCGAACTTTCAACAGAACAGAAATAAAGAGAAGAGATGGTTTATCTAACCAGACAATGATCTTCACAGATTTTGGTGGAAGAACTCTCCCGAGCAGATTGTTGGATCCTCGGATTCAGATATCTTCGTAATGGATCCTCCAATACTGGTCCTTTGGCGGGTTGGCTTCTCCTGAACTCAAGATCTGGAAGAGAAGAAAAACAATTGATGGAATCAGAGAGTCAAGGGAAAGATTTACCAGGTTGATGAACTTGAAGATTGAAATTGCTGAAAACTGGATTCTCTTGGATGTTGATATGATTTTCCTTGGAACTTGCTCTGGATCTGAAGTAGCCGGACTGGATCTGGATGAAGGTGGACGGCCTGGACTTGTAGAGAGAGAGAGGCCGTGGGAGATGGATGGATCTAGGATTTGATGGATTGAAAATAATGAAGGGTGGCTAGGGTTTTGGGATTTCAAGTGGCTAACCTAGGGTTTTGGATAAAGATGGAGATCTCTCACCTCCTCAAGGCTCCAATGGAACCCGGATTACCCCCTCACGGAGCTCAACACTTAGAATAGTGCGGAAGAAGAGAAACCTAGGTCACTCAACACAAGAGAATAGCAAAAAAAATAATTTTCTTCATTGATTGATTAAAGTTACAAAGAGAGGTCTATTATATAGACCTAAAATTTTCTCCTAGCTTGTACAAATTCCCATGTGGGACTAAACTCCTCCAACCTCTAGATTAGGTAGAAAACCCCCTCTCTTGGTCGACCAAGACTTCAAAAAAAAATTGGGACGGCCATAAAGGAATTTTTTTGGAATTTTTATGGCGCCTCCTTTGGTGTTGGATTTGGATTTGGAGTCCTCCTCTTCTTAAGGCATTTCTTCTTTTCTTCCACTCCAAGTTAAGCTCTTTGATTTTGATTTGAACTTCAATTGGATGTCCTTCTTTGATTTCTTCTCCAAGAGAAGTTTTCTTCCTTCTTTGCTTAGGTAAAATAGGCAGGTATGGGCGCCTCCTTTAAATTAGCTTCCAATTTGATTTTTTCTTCTTTGGGTGTGGGGACCATGACACTGGGATGCCTCTGTGGCGCCACCTGGACCCTGGTGTGTGCTCGGAGTGTGGCTGGGCGTGTGGCTTGGAGTGTGGCCTCCACTTGCTTGGACCTTGGTTTGATAGGAAGACAAATGTGGCACCATTTTGGACCAAATTGAAACCACATCGGGACTTGCACCGAGTCAACATGACTCAACAAAATTTAAATGGTGACTCAAGAAATAAAAATAAATAAACTGGTTGACCAGGTCAACCTTTATTACAAACCCTAATTTCTCGGGCAATGTCAATCAGAGATCCAGATGGAGCTCTGAAGTCTTCTTCTGAGTCTGGTGCCCGCACCAATTCTCCCGGGATGGGAGGAACTCGACCCTGTCGAGTAAGGCTCAAGTTGGCTCTGGTATCTCTCCAAGAGGTCTGGGTCCAATTCTTGTAATTCTTCTCGGGAGATCCAAGAGTTATCAGAATCTGGCCTTCCTTGCCAGCGGACCAGGTACCTTTGGTATCCTCGATTACGAGTAGAGATAACCTGATCATCCAGGATCTTTTCAATCTGCTCTTTCCTCACAGGCCAGTTTGTCGGTGGACACACAGGGTCGGGATCACTCTCAACGATAGGGTTAGGCTCAAAAGGCTCACTAGGAATCACAGCTGGCTCCCTGTACTCTACTAAGTCTGTAATGTTGAAAGTAGAGCTAATGCCTAGTTCTGGAGGCAACTCGAGCACATAGGCATTGGATCCTACTCTCTTTACCACTCTAAATGGTCCAGCTCCCCTAGCATGTAACTTTCTAACGGTTCCAGGAGGAAACCGTTCAGGCCTTAACCTAATCATCACATAGTCTCCCTCAATAAAAGATTTGACTCGCCTTTGAGTATCAGCCAACTTCTTATAAGTTTCATTACTTAAATTTATTTTGGCATGAATTTCTTTATGCAAGTCTTTTACATGCTGTGCAAAATTCTCAGCAGATTCGGAGACTCGAGTGTGGACAGGTAAAGGGACTAGGTCAAGAGGTGTGTGAGGTTTGTACCCATGTACAATTTCAAATGGACTCTTACCCGTAGACCTATTGACCGAGTCATTGTACGCAAATTCTGCCCTTGGTAGGTATAAATCCCAATTTCTGGTGTTTTCACCAACAAGACATCTCAGCAGATTTCCTAGGCTACGGTTCACTACTTCAGTTTGGCCATCAGTTTGGGGATGATAGGCAGTTGAAAACTTAAGTTTTGTCCCTAACTTATGCCAAAGGGTCTTCCAAAAGTAACTGGTGAACCGGACATCCCTATCTGAAACGATTGTCTTAGGTAGGCCATGGAGTCTAACTATCTCATTGAAGAAAAGTGTGGCTTCCTTAGACGCATCAAAGGTTTGGGAACAAGGCAAGAAGTGGGCCATTTTAGAGAATCGGTCGACTACGACACAGATAGAATCATGTCTCCTCTGGGTCTTAGGTAAACCTAACACAAAATCCATACTCACATCTTGCCAAGGACGATCTGGGACTGGGAGTGGGGTATAAAGGCCAGTGTTTTGTTTTTGCTGTTTGGCAACAGCGCAGGTTCGACATCTAGCAACAATATTAGCTACATCCCTTTTCAAGCTAGGCCAGAAAAAGTGGTCTTCAATAGCTAGAATGGTCTTGTCTTTTCCAAAATGGCCGGCTAAACCTCCAGCATGGATTTCCCAAATCAAAAATTCTCTAAGAGAAGTTCTAGGGATGCAAAGCCTATTTTTGAAGAACAAAAAACCATCTACAAGGGTATAATCCTGGTGATTACTAGATGGTCCTTGAACTAGATCCTGATACACAGTTGTGAAATCCGGACAAGACTCATATTCCTCTTTGATTTGCTCAAACCCTATGACCTCAGTTCTAACAGAAGTTAATAACAGAGATCGGCGACTAAGGGCATCAGCTACCTTATTCTCAACTCCAGCCTTATGTTTCAGGACAAAAGTATAGGACTGGATATATTCTACCCACTTAGCATGCCTAGGGTTAAGCTTCTTTTGGGAGTTCAGAAATCTAAGAGCCTCATGGTCCGAAAATAGTACAAATTCCTGTGGTAGCAAATAATGTCTCCAGTAACGCAAAGCTTGCACCACCGCATAAAATTCCTTATCATAGGTAGAATACCTAAGCTTAGCATCATTAAGTTTTTCACTAAAGAATGCTATGGGATGATTTTCTTGGCTTAGGACTCCACCTATTCCTACACCTGAAGCATCACAGGCAACCTCAAATACTTTAGAAAAATCGGGTAATCTCAGAATGGGTGCTTGGGTCATTTTCTCCTTAAGATCTAGGAAGGCTTCATGGGCTGACTTAGTCCAATGAAATTCTCCCTTCCTAACACAATCAGTGATAGGAGCAGGTAAAGTACTAAACCCCTTGATGAATCGCCTATAGAAGGTAGCCAAGCAGTGGAAACTTCTAACTTCATGCACATTGGTTGGCTCTGGCCAGTCTACTATGGACCTAATTTTCTCAGGATCGGCTGCCACGCCGTCAGGGGTTACTACAAAACCAAGAAAGATAACTCTACTAGTCATGAATTCACACTTCTTAAGATTACCGTAGAGTCTCTCATTCCTCAAAACTTGGCAGACTGCTCTAAGGTGGCCTAGGTGATCTGCTGGGGTCTTACTATAGATCAGGATGTCATCAAAATAGACCACCACAAATTTTCCTATGAAAGCTCTAAATACCTGGATCATAATTCTCATGAAGGTACTAGGGGCATTGGACAACCCAAAAGGCATAACAACCCATTCATAAAGACCATCCTTAGTTTTGAAAGCAGTTTTCCATTCATCCCCGGGCCTAATCCTAACCTGATGATAGCCGCTTTTGAGATCAATCTTAGAAAAAACCATTGCACCAGCCATCATATCAAGCATGTCATCTAGTCTAGGGATGGGAAACCTATATTTGATTGTAATTTTATTGATGGCACGACTGTCAACACACATCCTCCACGTGCCATCTTTCTTTGGGGTCAGTAAGGCTGGGACTGCACAAGGGCTAAGACTTTCTCTAATAAACCCCTTCCTCAATAATTCTCCAACCTGCTTTTGCAGTTCTTCATGCTCAGATGGATTCATCCTGTAATGGGGCAAGTTGGGCAAAGTCGCTCCTGGGATTAGATCTATGGCATGCTGGATATCCCTAAGAGGTGGAAGGTGGTCTGGCAAATCCTCGGGAAAGACATCCTCAAATTCTTTTAACACAGGTTTAACTTCTTGAGGAGGCTCTGAGGGTTCCGAAGTTCTAAGTTCCTTAGCAGTCAACATCCAGATGGGTGAACCACTATGAATTTCTTGTTCTAGATCCTTAGCACTGATTAGGTTCACTCCAGTTTTCATCTCCTTAACCTTACCGGCTCCTTTAGTTACCTTGTCCTTAGGGGGAACGGAATGGATCGTAATCTTCTTCCCATTGAAACTAAAGACACAGGTATTGGATTTCCCTAAGAGGGTGGCATCAGGATCATACAACCAAGGTCTTCCGAGAATTATACTTCTCACCCCCATGGGTAAGACATCGCACCAAATCTTTTCGTGATAAGATTGCATTTGGATTTGGACTTGACATCTAGACTGGATGGGTATGGAGGTAGAATCTACCCAAGAAACCTTATAGGGGTTGGGATGGGGAACTGGGATTAAGCCTAACATCTTGACAGTGCTAGTAGAGATGGCATTTACACAGCTCCCACTATCTATGATGATCTTACATACCTTATCCCCTAATTTAAGAAAAGTCTGTAGGATGTTAGTCCTACGCCAATCCTCTTGAACTAGATTCTGGGATAGGATGCATCTTACAACTCCTAATTGGTCAGATTCATTGGGTTCCTCCTCTCCTTCATACTCCTCAACCAAATTCATTCCGGTCTCATAAACTTCTTCTTCAAATTCCTCACTGGGCTCGGAATTATCATTCTCTCCCTCTTCTATGTAAAGGGATCTACGTGGGCACTGGCTAGCAACATGACCTACCTTATGACACTTGAAACAGGCTATGGCAGTACACTGACTGGAAATGTGACCTGGTTTCTGACACTTAAAACAGGTGATATTTGAACTAGGGGTTCTCTGGGTGTCAGGTGCCTTACCTTTGTCCATGGGCCTAGGGGTAGAAATACCCTGAAAAGGTTTACTAGGGATAACTTGGCTAGGTCCATTCCTTGGGATTGGGGCACTAACCCTAGAAGGTATAGGTCCTCTCTGAAATTTCTCAATGTTCAGTGCAATCTGGTAGGCTTGGTCTAGATCAGTAACCTCTCTCAGAAATAGTTCTCTCTTGATATCTTCCCTCAGTCCAGCCCTAAATCTAGATAAAGTGACTTCGTGGGCTTCACTCACATCACATCTCATTAGGTATTCATCAAAAGTAGCTATGTAGTCTGAGACAGATCGGTTTCCTTGTTTCAGGTTTTGCCATTGGTCTAACAGGTTTTGCTGGTATGAAATGGGTAGGTATTTATCTCTCAGTTTTTCTTTCATACCCTGCCAAGTGGTTATGGGCTCAACATTCCGTCTCCTAGTGGTTAGCTCAATGTTCCCCCAGTATAACCTAGCTTGACGCACTAATTTCATCTTGGCAAACTTGTATTTCCTCTCCTCAGACATAGCATACCACTCAAAGTATTGGTCCATCTCACCCTCCCAATCAGAATACACCTTAGGGTTCAGACTACCATCAAAAGTGGGTGCATCTAATTTGATGTTCCTGATGAACCTATCATCTCTATCTTCAGGCTCTGGGTCAGGCCTCCTATGATTAGGTTCAGGATCTCTATATAAAGGCCTTCTAGGCTCCTGATGTGGGTGAGGTTGAGGCACATTAAAATCGGGATCAGGAGTCCAATTCCGATGTCTAGGTTCTTCAAGTACTTGGACTCGGTCCCTAAGTTGGGTAAGATCCTCATGAATTTGTGCGCTAAACTGGGCCACAGTGTTTGTCATATCCTGATTCATTTTAGCCATACTTTCAGTAAGAGTTTTGATCATGGCCTCTAAATCAGGTTGGGTTTGACCAGGTTGATATGGCACTCCGTTTCTGGTAGACATGATGATTCAAGCAAGCACACAAAATGATACTAGACTAAATCGACTACTGGATCACTAGACCTAGAGTCCAAACTAGATGCCCAATCAGAGTGGCAAGCTAGCCTGTAGTAACTCAGGACTCAGCCAGGCAGGTGTAAGGGGAGTGTTAGGTCCCTGAATGCCAATCCTAGACACCAATCAGTGATTGGCCAGGTAGGCGGACCAGCACACAAGCCCTTCGGGACGTAGTCCCTAAACCACCGTTCTAGACACTGAGTGCTAAGCACACACAGAATAACTCGGCAAACTGACTCAACACTAGCCTAGACCCGACCAATTGGTGTCCCTAGCCCACTAGGGCAAATTAGGTCTAACTGATTTTAAATTAGGTCTAGGTTCGAATGATTGGATGGTGGTTTTGGGCTAAGGAGAGGTAATCAACTCCTCCCCTTATCTTAGATGCTCAATTGCCCTTAAGTAAATTATGAGATGATCACTCCAAAAAGAATTGAATTGCAGAACAAAAAATAGAGTAGAGGTAATCAACTCCTCCCCTTATCTTAGATGCTCAATTGCCCTTAAGTAAATTATGAGATGATCACTCCAAAAAGAATTGAATTGCAGAACAAAAAATAGAGTTGCTGTATTTTAATTCTCAGAATTTTTACCGAAACCAATAAATCACAGAAAGATCATGGAAAATAGTTTCAATTATACTGGTTTCAACGAAGCAAAAATCAAGCAATTCGGAGTTTTATGCAGGGAGAAATAATTCAGACAACAGGGCAATTATGGGCTGCAACTAGATTGTCTTCCCCGTTTATAATCCCTGCTACGAAGTTATAACCCAATGGATCCCCTACACGCCCTAGGAACACCCCGTGGAATGGGAGGAGGAGGCTTGCACCTCGCTTAGTTCCTAGGACCGGACGTCCTGGGGAGTCTACTTCGAGCAGACAAAATAAAAAGAGAAAACGATCAAAACATGCAAGCAAGCAAATCAGAAACCCTAGACTGGGCTCTGATACCAAAAATGATGCAGAACAAATAAAAGGATGCGATGCGGAAGTAAATTAAGATTAACTAATTTTTTTGTTGTTTTTATATGATTGTAGAAGTTGGCTTCAAATCAAAGAAAAGTTAACCTAACATTGAAAGATACTAATATGATAATTGAAAGCACAATTTTAAGGAAACTAAATTATCAGAGTAGTTCAGAAGCAACGGATCGCTGGGGGTTGAGAAACTCCCAGACCTAGGGTTTCGCTCCGAACTTTCAACAGAACAGAAATAAAGAGAAGAGATGGTTTATCTAACCAGACAATGATCTTCACAGATTTTGGTGGAAGAACTCTCCCGAGCAGATTGTTGGATCCTCGGATTCAGATATCTTCGTAATGGATCCTCCAATACTGGTCCTTTGGCGGGTTGGCTTCTCCTGAACTCAAGATCTAGAAGAGAAGAAAAACAATTGATGGAATCAGAGAGTCAAGGGAAAGATTTACCAGGTTGATGAACTTGAAGATTGAAATTGCTGAAAACTGGATTCTCCTGGATGTTGATGTGATTTTCCTTGGAACTTGCTCTGGATCTGAAGTAGCCGGACTGGATCTGGATGAAGGTGGATGGCCTGGACTTGTAGAGAGAGAGAGGCCGTGGGAGATGGATGGATCTAGGATTTGATGGATTGAAAATAATGAAGGGTGGCTAGGGTTTTGGGATTTCAAGTGGCTAACCTAGGGTTTTGGATAAAGATGGAGATCTCTCACCTCCTCAAGGCTCCAATGGAACCCGGATTACCCCCTCACGGAGCTCAACACTTAGAATAGTGCGGAAGAAGAGAAACCTAGGTCACTCAACACAAGAGAATAGCAAAAAAAATAATTTTCTTCATTGATTGATTAAAGTTACAAAGAGAGGTCTATTATATAGACCTAAAATTTTCTCCTAGCTTGTACAAATTCCCATGTGGGACTAAACTCCTCCAACCTCTAGATTAGGTAGAAAACCGCCTCTCTTGGTCGACCAAGACTTCAAAAAAAATTGGGACGGCCATAAAGGAATTTTTTTTGGAATTTTTATGGCGCCTCCTTTGGAGTTGGATTTGGATTTGGAGTCCTCCTCTTCTTAAGGCATTTATTCTTTTCTTCCACTCCAAGTTAAGCTCTTTGATTTTGATTTGAACTTCAATTGGATGTCCTTCTTTGATTTCTTCTCCAAGAGAAGTTTCTTCCTTCTTTGCTTAGGTAAAATAGGCAGGTATGGGCGCCTCCTTTAAATTAGCTTCCAATTTGATTTTTTCTTCTTTGGGTGTGGGGACCATGACACTGGGATGCCTCTGTGGTGCCACCTGGACCCTGGCGTGTGCTCGGAGTGTGGCTGGGCGTGTGGCTTGGAGTGTGGCCTCCACTTGCTTGGACCTTGGTTTGATAGGAAGACAAATGTGGCACCATTTTGGACCAAATTGAAACCACATCGGGACTTGCACCGAGTCAACATGACTCAACAAAATTTAAATGGTGACTCAAGAAATAAAAATAAATAAACTGGTTGACCAGGTCAACCTTTATTACAAACCCTAATTTCTCGGGCAATGTCAATCAGAGATCCAGATGGAGCTCTGAAGTCTTCTTCTGAGTCTGGTGCCCGCACCACCGAGACATTGAAGGTCGGGTTGATACCTAGGTCTGAAGGTAATTCCAATATGTAAGCATTAGATCTAATCTTCTTTAGGACTTTAAAGGGGCCTGCACCACGGGTATGTAGTTTTTTGAAAGTCCCGGATGGGAACATGATCTCTCTCATAGAATTCCTTGACTTTCTTTCTTGAATTAGTCCAATGTTTATAGGATTCATTGCTCAAATTTATTTCATGATGCAAATCCTCAACATGCTATGCATAGGACTCAGCAGACTTAGAAACTTACACAAGCACTTACGAAATGCAGACTGAACTAGGCATCCTTATTGAGAGGAATTTTATTGGACTCTCTAGGGCCTAAACCTAACAAATTAATGACTCTCTAGGTTTGACCCTGGTCTGGTATGCACATGAGAATTTACCATGGGTTCCTAGCAAATGCCATAAGATTTTCCAAAAGTAGGTAGCAAAAGGAATAGGCTTTAAAGGCTCATGCAACCTAGTAATCTCATCAAAATGAAACTTAATGGCTCTAAAATTAGGATAAGACTTAAGGAAAGGCAGGAAATAGGAATCCGAGTCTTGGGATAATTTAGGGGAATCTTGAAACAGACCTTGGTTACTCATGATAACCTTAAGATTTGAATATTGATCTACGGGTGGGATGCTTCTAGGTATTTGAAGGTCATCTGTAAAGTCTTCTAAAATAATGATTGGGTTCTTCTCAGGTAACTAAAGGAGTTCTTGTGTCGAAGCTAAAGTATTGGGTTCTTCCTGAGCGCATTGTCTTATGGGAACCAAGTCCTCACTAAATTTTGGTTGTTCTGATGTTTCAGGACTAGGCTCAATAATCTTTTCTTTACTAAAGGTTTCCTCAAGTAAGGTACTAAAGTTGCTCTCTTCACAATCTTCCCCTTCATATTCATCTATTAAACTTATGTCAGTCTCATACACATATTTACTAGGTTCAGACTTGCCTTCTTCCTTCCCTAGCCCTTCAGTTTGAGGATATCCTAAGTCTTGAGTATTCATGAACTCAACTTGTACTTCAGGGTTCTTACTCCTATCATTCATATGAGCTAATGGGATAGTAGGAGTTGGTTGGTCTAAGGAAAATTGTTTAGCCAGCATTTGGTTCAATTGGGCCATTAGATCATTTAGGCCTTTCAGCATGGTTTCAAGATTCGGGTCCATGGCTACACTGGACTGGGTCTGGACTGGTGAATATGAGGCTCTTGATCTAGTTTTCATGCATGCAAGTAGACTCAAGCTCGAGCTAAGGTTTCCTAGACCTAGAGCATAAATTAGAGGTCTAATTAAGTGAACCAGCTAGCTAGTAGTACTTATGGGACTTAGCCAGGTAGGTGGTGGGGAGTGAAGGTCCCTGATTGCCAACCTTAGACACCAATCTGAGATTGGCCAGGTAGGCAGACCAAATCACAAGCCTTGATGCACCAATCCTAGACACTAAGCCAGTAAGCATACACCAATTAGCTGACACAGTTAACTTGACCCTAACCTGAACCCAACTTGTTGGTGTCCCTAACCCACTAGGGCAATTAACGTTCTACTCAATTTTAATTAACGGGCTGGGATCGATATGCTGGTTGGTGATTTTTGGGCTAGGGACAGGTGATGAAACCCTGACCCTATGTCAAATTGATGCCCTTAATTTGATTTCTCATGAGATGAATGAAATGCAAAGGTGCTGCAGAAGTGTGTTGCAGTTTGAAAGTGGTGTGGAAAATGTGATGAAAAAAATGTCCAAAAATTCTGAAAAATTTACAGAGGATTCCTAACTTATATGTTTCAATGCAGCTGAAAGGAATTTTAAAACTAAAATATGTACTACTCTAAGTAGATCCTACAAATGAAGATAAATAAAAAGGACAGAATAGAACCCTAATGACAGTGTCAAACTGCAAAAATTTTCATTTTTTTTATAATTTTTTTCTAATGATGAAATTTAATATAGTGATAAATGACTTATAAAGGAACAAGAAAAAAAATATTTCAATAAAAAATTAGTGACTTGCCTTTGGAATTGCAGACGGATTACAGTAAATAGATGCAAATTTTCAGAAAAACAGAACCTAATCAAACAAGTGCAATGGCTTACCCAAACTTCAATCTAAAAAATTCACGTTCGGCCAGGGGCTCATTATTCTCATAGGTCGTGACAGTGTACTGGAGTACACCCACTCAGGAGGCGTGAATTTTAGATCTTGCTTGGATTTAAAGAAAACTATTCTACCCTAATGCAACCATGCTCTGATACCATTTGATGCGGGACACAGATTGGACTGTATCGCTGGCGAGCATGAAAGTCACCAGAGATTAGGATTTGCAAAGGAGGAGGAAAGAAGAGGGTGCAGGGTTAAGAAAAATACTGGGGTTCACATAGATTCTCCAAGAAGAACAAGCACATAGCAAAGGGGCTTACATAGATGCCCTAGAAGAACAAGCACATAGCAAAGGGGCTCACATAGATGCCCTGGGCTTACACAGATGCCCAAAATCAGGGATCACACAGAAACCCTGGGAAGATGGAGAAGGGATCATACAGATACCCTAAGATCACACAGATCCTTCACACAGAAAAATAAAAATTTTATTCATCCATCCTTCACTATTACAAAAGGCTGAGGGTGGTATTTATAGATTTTCCAACCCTCATTTGAATTTGAATACAAGATAAAAAGATAAGAACGAATCAAATTCAAATATAATATAGGATAAGATAAGCCTATCCATATATCAATCCTAACCAACCAAATCCTAATTCAAAAGATAAATCCTAAATAAATTTATTCCAAAAATGCTTCAAGATCCATGCCACTCTAAGAATTATGCTTGCTCCAAGATCCGTGCTTGAGATGTCCCCATCATTCTCCTACAGTGGGGTGAACTCGACTCCGTCGATTCAGGCTGAGTGAGGTTGATGGAACTGAAACTAATCAAAAAGGACTCCGATGCTGGGTTCATCCCTTTTTTTTTTTTGTCAACTTCTTCTTTTTTTTTTCACTGATTTTTGTATTGGCTGCTTTGAGATATGTGCAGCTATGAAATTCATGCAATTCCAGGAAGCGTGCAGCACTGAAGTCGGCAATAATGAAGGGCATTTGCCTTCACGTTCATGCAATCATCTTGGTGTCTTCTTCTCTCCGTCAACGACATCTCCCCTGCCTACAGCCGGCGACCCCCAACACCTAATTCATCGTCGCTCTCAAGCTTCAGATCGAATGCTCCATCGGATCGCCTCAGTGCTCTCCGTCGGCTAGCCGCATTCCTCCGCCATGGCCACCACCGTCATTCTGGTACCATAGCCGGTGAACTCTCCTTCCGGGCTGCCCTCCGTTGCACCCAGCACTCGGTCCATGATGATGTGGCATTCCAAGTAAAGCTGGTCTGGCCCAATTTCAAGTAGCTCTTGAACTTGACTCAGTACAAACCTTAATTGACTCTAATTGAACTCTTGATTGAATTCTAATTGAACTTTAAAACCCCAAAAGAAAATAAAACATGACTCAATAAACATACAGGACTCATACGAGACTTGAGTTCCTAGTCTCAATCCATAAAGAACTTGGTATTAGTTGAAGCTTCTTCTTTCTGAGCCTGGTATCAAATGGTATCAGAGCTAAAGGATTAGGATTTTTCTACTTCATCACCGGCCCACTGTTCTTTTTCTTCCCTATTTCAAATCTCGTCCATGGATCCTTCCCCAACATCGACGTCGGACCAACCTCCCCCCAGCCGGTCACCCACCACCATTCCTCCCTTCCAGCCCTCACCCCTGTTTTCTGCTTCATCCATGCCAAGCTCTCCAAGAACTGCCGACAGCCCCCACGCCCATGACTGGGCCAACTAGAAGCGGGTCTCCCTCCTCGGTGACATTGTCCCCTGCTGTGCCGCCCCCAAACCCTGCTCCTAGTCGATCAACGCCCGGCAGCCGATGGAACCCCGCGTCACAGATCAGGCTGCCCATGGCCCCCCACCTAGAAGATCCCCCTCTGTCTTGCTCACCTCTAGCCATCGCGGCCGCTTGCAGCCATCAAGGCCACCGTCTCCCAGTTCACCCTCTGTCTCACTCATCTCTAGCCACCACGGCTGCCTGCAGCCATCAAGGCCACCGTCTCCCAGTTCAATGCCGACCAGCACCTCACCAAGCGACCCCATGTCTCAGCCCTCGTCCGCGATGCCCATGGCTGCACGCGCCTCCAAAGCCATCGACTGCATGCCCGATCCCTCCGGCATGCCCGATCCCTGTGCCACCGACTTCCCCACTTATTGGAGTCACTGACTGATTCCTGAAGCTTTCGCAGACCGGGCGGAGATATGGATTCGATTTGGCTATCTCTGCTTCTGCCTGACGGTGGAGGCTTCTCTCACGTCCTCATCTAACCCGCCGGTTCTACTTCTTTCTAAGCCTTCAACCAGACCGCGTCGACCGCGTCGACCGCGTTCACCATTGCCCTCGCCGCCTCTGCCCTCCCCTGCCTCATCACGGTCCGTGGTCACCGCATCGAGTCCGTCCCCGAGCTCCCTCCTTGTCGACGCCGTGCACTACTGCACCATCCTCAACCCCAGATCCCAGCCGCTCCGTGAAAGACTCTGGTCCGCCGACCTCACCGGAGAGATCACCTCCGAGCCCACGGTGGTTGTCTTCTTCTCTCCATCAACGACATCTCCCCTACCTACAGCCGGCGACCCCCAACACCTGATTCATCGTCGCTCTCAAGCTTTAGATTGAATGCTCAACCGGATCGCCTCAGTGCTCTCCGTCGGCTAGCCACGTTCCTCCGCCATGGCCGCCACCGTCATTCTGGTACCATAGTCGGTGAACTCTCCTTCCGGGCTGCCCTCCGTTGCACCCAGCACTCGGTCCATGATGATGTGGCATTCCAAGTAAAGCTGGTATGGCCCAATTTCAAGTAGCTCTTGAACTTGACTCAGTACAAAGCCTAATTGACTCTAATTGAACTCTTGATTGAATTCTAATTGAACTTTAAAACCCCAAAAGAAAATAAAACAGGACTCAATAAACATACAGGACTCATACGAGACTTGAGTTCCTAGTCTCAATCCATAAAGAACTTGGTATTAGTTGAAGCTTCTTCTTTCTGAGCCTGGTGCCCCCACCACATAGCAACATTTATATGGTAGATCTAGATGATCTACATGTTCAAAATGGTCAAGTCTAGTGGCAATGAATACCAAGATCAATGAAACTAGTTGGCTTTGGCATTGTAGACTAGGACATGATAGCATGCATTTGGTTTCAAAACTTTGTAAAAAGGATTTGATAAAAGATTTGCTAAAAGTTAGTTTTGAAAAAGATAAGATTTGCACTGCTTGTCAACTTGGAAAACAAATAAAATCATCTTTCAAACCTCAAGGAGTAGTCTCTATATCTAGACCCTTAGAATTACTTCATATGGACCTCTTTGGACCAACTAGAACATCTAGTTTAGGAGGTAGGAAGTATGGTCTAGTCATTGTAAACGATTTCTCTCGTTTTACTTGAATGATATTTTTAGCTCATAAAGATGAAACCTTTTCTACATTCATTAGATTTCATAAAAGAGTTTTAAATAAAAAATGTGTTTCAATTGTTTCATTAAGAAGTGATCTGAAAGAAAACAGGTGCAGGTGGCTTGACATAATCCTACACAAGGTATGCAAACTGCTGCGAGAGCAGAAGGATTTTAAAACATTTTTAAAAATCACCGCAGCGGAAAACTGCTCCGTCCAGAAACTAATCTAATTCTAGTTGCAAATAGACAAGTAAGATGATATAAAATATTTATAAAATATTTGAATTAAAAATTCAATTCATGCATGATAAAAAAAATAATTTTTCATACCTTATTCTGGCTGGAATAACTCTGGGATAAAACTGGAATAGGATGGAATAAGTGGGATAAACTTATTCCAGCCTTCTTCTTCGTTGGGCTGAAACTTAGCTCTGTTTTTGGATTGAAAAATGTCATCGAAACTCTACCTTCCGAACCTCTGTTTGCTCCCAAATTTGAGCAGTGGCAAGGTGATCGAGTCTACTTCAATCTCCAACAAAGAACTGCAAGAAAAAGTTAGCCAAAAAAATATAGAAATTCGCCAAAGTCTGCTGCCAGATTTTCTACAGCAGAACTGAAACAGCAACTTGTTCTTCGCGTTGGGAGCTGCAGCAGCGATCCCGGCTTGCGTGGCTTGTTCCCAGGAGTAGAAGAGTACTCCCTCTAGAGGGGAGACACGCCGGGGGCCCTCCGATCCCTCTCCACACGCGGTGCTAGCCACTAGAAGAAGAAAAAGCCACAGTGGACGACAGCAATTTGGCCCTACTGCAGTCCTGGGTTTGAGCACTCAAATGGACAAGGAAATGGTGCCTTAGACTCTCCCTCTCACCCTCCAAAACCCAGCCTAAGAGTACCCTATGGAAGCAAGCAAAAATGTCCCAGAATTTTTCCTTTCTTCTTCACACGGTGTGATTTCTAATCTGTTGAAAACAGGGGCGCTGCAGAGGTATTTATAGGACAACAGGGAGAGGGATATGGAGAGGCGGGGAGGCCAAGAGGCAGTAGCAGCCGATCTCCATAAACCAACAATTAAACAGGGGATAAAGCCAGCGGGTGGGAGGAGAAGAAGAGACGGCCACAGCCAGCGACGTTCGTTCGATCATTTTGGCTTCCTTGGACGCTTGGAAAAATTCCAACGTAAAAACCGTGTTAAACGTTCCAAGTGAGAGGAAAACAGCGGTCCAAATAAACCGGTCCAAAACCATTTAAACCAAATGGTTCAATCCAATTGAACCTGGTTCAATAGATTAAAATTGGTTCACAACCAATTGGAGGCCGAAACGAGCTCCGAATCAGTTCAAAACTGATTCAGAAAAATCCTGGCGCAGTCCTGGTCAGCCCGGAATAATTTTCGGTTAACATAGACAAGGGCAAGATGAGGAAAAGAGTGCTCAAAAATACTGTGACTATAAAACTGAGATGATTCCCAATCGTAATCGGTATCCAGATCAGAGAGTTATCCTCTATGGCGTGTGACCTCATAGGTTCGAACCTAAACGGTAGCACTAGAACAATTCTAGTACCAGCACAGGAAACCATCTAGCAATGGGTCCCGGCATCCAGATAGGTCGAAGATGCGGAAGCAAACTATCGAACCTCTGGCATATGGTTCCGTATAATTCATCCCTTTGACCTCTAATGCTCAAGACGACTGTGATTGGGCTGCCAACCCAGACAGAGTCAGTCCACTATGTGTCTCAACCTCGCAAGCCCAGTGACTCTTCACTAGGGCTACCCCGGTCGAGGATTTGCTAAATTGAGATACTGCGAGACATTCAATCCAAACTGTTTGGACAGGTCAATTCCATCTTGGTCCATCATTGCTCTACAAATACTTGCCTATACCCAGAAACCTTCCATCACCGGATTAAAAATCCGGGTAGTCCGGCACCAAAGCATAGGGAGTTGCTTGCAAGCTACCGTGATGACCTCAGGTCAGAGAGACACATATACCCATATTCAATCGTGAGTATCCCTTTGGCAGAAAGGGGCTGCACGGAGTCACGTTCAATGAGATATCACATATCCCACTTGTAGATCACATCAGTGTCACCACACTCATTTAGTCAAGTGGACAACCAAACGATGTGAACTACAACAACCTATACTTGATATATTGCCGTCCAGTACAATATATCCTTTGGTTGTGAACAAGGTTTAAGGACCACTCGATACATCCTCTCTGTATCGAAGTCAGTGTAGTCCTAAGGACTTCATCACAAGGAAAGAGTTCATTTCAGGGAAATACAAAATGTGATGAGCTGCCAATAATATTTTATTAATTCAAAGAAAGAGTACAATACTGAGCTCAACCACCTACAACCCAGGTGATTGGCTTTCGGACACAATTCCCAACAACTCTCACTTGTACTAAAGCCAATCAGAAGAGTATCTAATACCCATTTCCCATTTACAATAGTCGAACTTTTTAATTCTGAGGGCTTTAGTGAAGGGGTCGGCCAGATTTTCTTTTCCATCGATCTTCAGAAGATTGACGTCGCCTCGTTTCATGATTTCTCGTACGAGGTGGTAGCGCCGCAGTATGTGCTTGGTGCGGTGATGAGCTTTAGGCTCCTTAGCTTGAGCAATGGCTCCAATGCTATCACAATACACCGGAACAGGACCATCTAGGGAAGGTGCCACCCCTAGCTCTCCAAGGAACTTCTGCAACCACAGCTTCCTTTGCTGCATCTGATGCTGCAATGTATTCTGCTTCGCATACCGAGTCTGCAACAGTTGCCTGCTTGGAACTTTTCCAGCAGATCGCTCCTCCATTCAGGGTAAATACAAATCCTGACACACTCTTGCTATCATCTCTATCCGACTGGAAACTGGAGTCAGAGTACCCCACAAGTTTCAAGTCAGGTTCTCCATAAATCAGCCATTGATCTTTATTATTTCTCAAATACTTAAAGATGGACTTAACCACCTTCCAATGCGCCTCACCTAGGTCAGACTGGTATCTGCTCACTACTCCTAGTGAGTATGCCATGTCTGGTCTAGTACAAGTCATTGCATACATGATAGATCCTACTGCAAAAGCATAAGGTACTCTACTCATGCGCTCTCTTTCCTCAGGAGTTGTCGCACAATCCTTCTTGGAAAGAGTAATTCCAGAACCTATCGGGAGATGGCCTTTCTTGAAGTTTTTCATGCTGAACCATTTCAGCACGGTGTCAATGTACGTAGACTAGGACAGTCCCAAAAGCTTCTTAGATCTATCTCTATAGATCTTCATACCTAGTATGTAAGAAGCTTCACCCAAGTCCTTCATGGAAAACTGAGATGATAACCAGACCTTTATTCCTTGTAATGCTGCGACATCATTCCCGATTAAGAGAATGTCGTCAACATACAGTACTAGGAATACAATCACAGAACCATTAACCCATTTATAGATGCACGATTCTTCTCCGTTTCTAACGAAGCCATACGATTTGATACACCTATCAAATCGTAAGTTCCAACTTCGAGACGCTTGCTTGAATCCATAGATGGACCTCTGCAACTTGCATACTTTTGATTCATCTGTGGATGTGAACCCTTCAGGCTGTATCATATACACCTCCTCTTCCAGCTTCCCATTTAGGAAAGCGGTTCGGACATCCATCTGCCAGATCTCATAATCAAAATATGCTGCCAAAGCAAGCATGATCCGAATGGACTTGAGCATTGCCACAGGGGAGAAAGTCTCATCATAATCGATACCATATCGCTGACGATATCCCTTGGCAACCAGACGGACTTTATAGGTCTCTACCTTCCCATCTGCATCCCTTTTCCTCTTGAAGATCCATTTACACCCGACGGGTTTTATTCCTTTAGGCGGATCAACCAATGTCCAAACATTGTTGATTTCCATGGACTCCATTTCGGATTGCAGGGCTCCAAGCCATGCCTCAGAGTCAGATCTCTGAAGAGCATCCATATAGGTGATCGGATCCTCATTGTTCTCATCGAGCTCAATGGGATCGCCGTCCCGGACCAAGAAACCGTAGTATCTGTCCGGCTGACGCGGTATTCTACCGGATCTCCTAATGGGTTCTGGGTATGATTCAATCACAGCCGGTTCTACGATGTCCTTAGAGTGTGTAGGTTCTTCTATTGGCTGAACTTCATCAAGTTCAATCTTAGAAGCTATAGTTCCTTCTCCAAGGAACTCCTTTTCCAAAAAGATATCTCTAAGAGCAACGAACACCTTTTGTTCATTCTCCAAGTAGAAGAAATACCCTTTGGTTTCCTTAGGATAACCAATGAATAAACACCGATCAGACCTAGGATCAAGTTTGTCTGAGTCTAAACGTTTTACGTAAGCCGGACTGCCCCAGACCCGAAGGTGTGAGATTGAGGGTTTACGTCCATTCCACATCTCATACGGAGTGGAGACAATAGACTTACTTGGAACATTATTTAATAAGTAACAGGCTGTCAGAAGCGCATATCCCCAAAAGGATAGCGGTAGAGTTGCAAAACCCATCATGGATCGAACCATGTCCAACAAGGTTCGATTCTTCCTTTCGGACACACCATTCAACTATGGTGTTCCTGGAGGAGTCCACTGAGAGAGAATTCTATTCTCCTCAAGATATATCAAAAATGCACCAGATAAGTATTCGCCACCTCGATCAGATCGAAGGGTTTTAATACTTTTTCCACTTTTCTTTTCTACTTCATTACGGTATCGTTTGAACATTTCAAATGACTCAGACTTATGTCTCATTAAAAAGACATAACCGAACCTTGTAAAGTCGTCTATAAAAGTAATGAAATATTTGTATCCTCCTCTAGCACTATCTGTCATTGGTCCACATACATCAGTATGTATTAGACTTAGAAGTTATGTAGCTCGTTCACCTTTTCCAGTAAAAGGTGACTTGGTCATTTTACTAAGTAAACAGGATTCACAAGTGGGCAGTGATTCAGAATCACTGACCTCGAGGAGTCCATCTCCTCGCATCTTGTTTATCCTATTTTGGTTAATATGACCTAGCCTACAGTGCCAAAGATACAAATCATTGACATTATCTAATCTTGGGCATTTTCTAGAAGTGTACATTACACTAACAGGCCTTGATAGTACATATATGCCATTATTTAATCTAGCTTTCATTATAACAGAGTTATTCAAAATAACATTGCAAAAATCTCCTTTTATTGATAGTTCAAAACCACAATTGGCCAAAAGGCCTACAGTGATTATGCTCATAATGAAACTAGGACAATAGTGACAGTCGACTAGTTCGACAGTACAAGACTCAAAGACAAGACGCAGGACTCCGACTGCCAATACTGGAACATGATTTCCATTCCCGGTGCTCAGAAACTGTTCTCCATCTTCAAATCTTCTGCTAATTTGAAGTCCCTGTAACGAATTACAAACATGAATTGGACAACCAGTATCCAATACCCAGTTAGCAGTATCAACAATTAAGTAATTACAAGGTTTTATTATATAAATACCTTGTTCAGCAGACTTCTGCTTCCTCGGCCTGTTCGGATCAAGGGACGCAATATAAAGAGGACAATTCCTCTTCCAGTGTCCCTTCTTCTTGCAGTAGAAACACTCTGCAGAAGATTGATCAGCCTTATACTTCCTGGTCTGACTAGGGCCAGGACAATTCTGCACCTTCTTTCTCTTTTTATTTATTTTTTTCTTCCCTTTCTTAAAGGGACGACGACCTCTACTACCTCCCACTAAATTCACCACCCCCTTATTCAGTTGGTGGTCTTTCTCGAAAGTCTGCAGCAACCCCAAAAGACCATGGTAGTTGACTGCAGGTTTGTTCATTCTATAATGATCGAGAAAGTCAAGATAGGAGGAGGGAAGAGAATTCAGGATCGCATCCTTGCCGAGCTGCTCGTGCAAGGGGCATCCGAGTTTGCCCAGTTTTTCAATCAGCTCGATCATGTACAATACATGATCAGTGACTGAACCACCATTCGGCATCTTGGAATTGTAGATGGCACAAGATACTTTGTACCGTTCTATATCATCCAGGGTGCCAAAGGATTCCTTCAACTTTTGAAGGATTTCATTAGGTTGGGCCTCCTCGAATTTGCGACTGAACTCGTCATTCATCGTCGCTAACATAATGCACCGGACAGTAGTTCGATCAGAGTCCCACTTCAGATAAGCATCTCTAACCGCACTCCGTGCATTAGCGGGAGGGATTTCAGGTGCCGGATCTGTTATCACATAGAGGATCTTTTTAGGCTACTCTACATCTAGCAAGGCATACGGGTCTTCAACAGAAGGACACTTGTTGTTGAAGAATCCATCCATGTAGTGTTTGATGAAACTAACCAAAAATCTTCTAGAAAAGAAGATATTCTTGATGATGATATAGGTATCAATATAAATGAAGGAGTAAACAACAATGAAGAACCCACCAAGGAACAAGATGACAATGAAAGAGATCAAGCACAAGGAGATGAAAATACATCTACAGTTGATTCTCTATCTAAAGAATGGAGGTATGCTCATGGACACCCCAAAGAACTTATCATTGGTGATCCATCTAAAGGGATAAGTACTCGTTCATCTCTTAAAAATGTTTGTGATTATCTAGCTTTCGTATCTCAAATAGAATCTAAATCTATAGAATAGCTGAAAATGATTGTAATTGGATTAATGCTATACAAGATGAACTAAATTAATTCAAAAGAAATGTTTGGACTTTGGTAGATAGGCCTTCTAATATTTCAATAATTGGCACAGAATGGGTTTTAAGAAATAAACTTGATGAAAATGAAATTATTATAAGAAATAAAGCTAGACTAGTTGCCAAAGGATACAATCAGGAGGAAGGAATTGATTTTGATAAAACCTTTGCTGCTGTGGCTAGATTTGAGGCAATTAGGCTATTATTGGCATTTGCATGTTTTATGGATTTTACATTATTTCAAATGGATGTTAAAAGTGCCTTTTTAAATGGTTTTATCAAAGAAGAGGTTTATGTTGAACAACCCCCAGGTTTTGAAAGTCATAAATTTCCAAACCCTGTATTTAAACTTCATAAAGCTTTGTATGGTTTGAAACAAGCTCCAAGAGCTTGGTATGATCGATTGAGTTCATTTTTTCTTAAAAATGATTTTACTAGAGGTAATGTAGATACTACTTTTTTTCTAAAAAGGAAGAATGATGATCTTCTTGTAGTACAAGTATATGTGGATGATATCATATTCGGTGCTACTAATGAATGTCTTTGTCAAGAGTTTACAAAGTTAATGCAGGGTGAGTTTGAGATGAGCATGATGGGAGAACTTAACTTCTTCCTTGGACTCTAAATAAAGAAAACAAAAGAGGGAATCTTCATTAACCAAGCTAAGTATACAAAAGAAATACTAAAGAAGTTTGTGATGGAGTGCACCAAGCAATTAGGTATGCCTATGAGCTCCTCTTGTAGACTTGACAAAGATGAATCAGGTAAATCTGTAGACCAAAAACTATATCGTGGCATGATTGGTTCATTGTTATATCTAACTGCTAGTAGGCCAGATATTATGTTTAGTATTTGTATGTGTGCTAGATATCATTCTGATCCTAAAGAATCTCATCTTTTGGCTATTAAATGCATACTTAGATATTTGTCTGGCTCTATTGATATTGGTCTTTGATACTCTAGAGATTCATCATTTGAATTGATTGCTAATTCTGATGCTGATTTTGCTGGGTATAAACTTGATTGAAAAAAGTACTAGGAAACTTGTCAGTTTCTTGGAGTCAATTTGATTTCATGAAGTAGCAAGAAATAGAATTCAGTTACTCTATCTACGGTGGAAGCTGAATATATAGCAGCTAGAAGCTATTGTACTCAAATTCTATGGAACAAACAATAACTCGAAGATTTTGGCATCAAACAAACTAAGACACCCATAAGATGTGACAACACTAGTGCAATCAATTTGACTAAGAATCCTGTACAGCATTCAAGAAGTAAACACATTGAAATAAGACATCACTTCATAAGAGATTATATGCAAAACTCTAATGTGATGCTTGAATTTGTTGGTACTGATATTCAATTAGCTGATATTTTTACCAAACCTTTGAGTGAAGAAAGATTTAGCATGATTAGAAGAGAGTTAGGAATCATATATCCCTTTTCTTAAAACTCTCTCAAACCTTGTCCATGCCTAATTCTAGTGCTCAAATTCATATTCTTTAAGTCCTAAACTTCACATTTGAGTTCCCCTAATTTTTAATGATTTTATTAGATTTTTCTGGAATTTTCTTGGCCAAGTGTCGACACTTGAAAAATCCCAAGTGTCGACACTTTGGGACTCACCCTAACGAAGAGACCTCTCACCTCTAAGGCATTTACCCTCCTCGATACTTGGAGGTGCTAGGATGAATCTCAAAGGTCATGAGGGAAAAATTGGACACTCTAGTACTGGGGACTTACATTCACGGAGAGACCTCTCACCTCTAGGGCATCTCACCTATCTCACACATGTAGCCTAGGGAATCCCACCCATCTCACTATATGCGGAGCCTAGGGCATCCCACCCAAATCGCTACCTGGGGTCATAAAGGAAAAGTCCCTAAGACCTAGAGGGGGACTCGATGGGAAGGGGGATAACTAGGCATGACCTCACATCATGCCCTGGGGTTGGGCCTCACACCCTCTCCTCACGGAGTGAAGAAGAATCACTCTTCTCTAAAACAAAAATTTTATTTCTCAATTAAATTTTTACAAGAATGATTGGAACCTATTTTATAGACACCAAGCCATTTTGAAATTCGAAATTCAAAACATAATAAAATAAGGAAAGAAAAGGGGCAGCATTTGTGGAGGAAATTGTGGATCAATTCAAATTTGAATTCAAAAAAATGAGATATGCGCAGGCATGATGACCTTGCAGAAAAAAACTTCTACTCTGAGAAGCATGCTACCCTGAGATCCGTGCAAAGTATTTTCTGCTGCTCTAAGATCTGTGCAGATTTCTCACCAAGTGTCCATGGAACAGAGGAGCGAAGAGGGGGGCTTGCGGGAGACTTCGTCAATGCCAGTGCTGGGGAAGGCGACGGCACAGCGGCGGCATGGCTGAGATGGTGGACACGACGGAGACGGTGGCAGGGGGAAGATGGCCATGGGAGGAGCCACAGGCTTCACGGTTGCAAGCGGCCATGGGGCGGCGGTCGAGCGTTGGCTGGGCATCGCAGGAGGCACAGGGTTGTCGGCTGGAGACGACTCCAAGTGAAGGGGTGTCGATCATGGAGAAGGGAGGCATCACGGGTATGGGCATCATGGGCGAAGCCGCATTGGGGGAGAAACGGCCATGCACGGTTCGTGGGATTCGTTAATGTTCCCACGAGGAGATCGATGCCGAGGAAAGGTGGACGGCCATCGATGATGGCGCCGGAGGTCGGGCATGGCAGATCCAGGACTAACGGGAAGAAAAATGGAGGTTCTGTGAATTTCTGGAAGGTTGAAGATGATTGGAATAGCAGAAAGATAAAATGGGGATAAGTCTTGAATAAAGCTAAAATAATAGGAATAGCGGGCATAAAAACTTAAACTAAAATAAAAAAAAAATTGAAAAAAAGATAAAGAAAACCCGAATGGGTTTTGATGTCCCCATCATTGATAGCCAAGTGTCGACTCACGGGTTTGACATCTCCAACATATCTATTTTTGATGGCCTGAACTGACTTTTTTCAGTCCCTAATAGCTAGTTTTTGATCCCTAATGATCTTAAATAATTTTTTGGAGGTTTTTGATGTATTTAAGCTTCACCAAACACATTCATAAAGCAGGAGAAGAAAAAGAAGCAAGAAAATATCCAAGAGACATGCATTTTTCAAGAACTCCACTTCCAAAAGCCAAAAAGGAGAGATTTCTCTGAAAAAGCCTCCACTCCTTTCATTTCATATTTCCAAAAGTGTTCTTGAGAAGATTCCAAAGTTAAGTCATATCAAGCAATCATCAAGAGCTTCAAAGCTTCACATTCTACTCTTTGAAGAGAGTTTGTTGTGTTTTATATATTGTATCTCTGAAATTCTTTTGTTTGACCTAGCTTTCAAGGGTTTCTTGAAAATAGGTTGTTGTGGTTGTTGGTGAGCCAAAAGGACAAAACCAACTAGGGTTTGACTTGTGAGCCCGAAGCCAAAACAAGTTGTAAAGGTTGTTGGTGAGCCTAGGTGACAAAACCAACTTAGGTTTTGACTTGTGAGCCTTGTAAAATAAGTCGGCTGTAATCCTTGTGAGATTATAGTGGAATTCCCAAGGATGGCTTGGGGAGTGGATGTAGGTACTTGGTTTGCACCAAACCACTATAAAACTTGTCTTTGTGTGTGATTGCTCTTCTTGTTAATTGCTCTTAGCATTTAATCTTTTATTTTTGCTGCATATCATTGTATTATTCACATTGCTCACAAACACATCAAAGGTCAGCACATAATTGATTTAATTTTTTAAAGACCCAATTTATCCCCCCTCTTGGACTCCAGTTCTGGGCAACACACCAAGTTTGATCAAATGGGAGAGAAGGTAGGAACCCTTGAAGAGACCCATTTGACCCCTATTGAGCCACAATCACCGAGAGAGCCACCTATCCATCCTAGAGTCCAGCGCTAGGAATATACTCCTGACCCACATCCAAGGAGAGTTCACCATGATTATGTTGACCAGAATGAGAGAGCCCTTAGAAACATTCATCTAGATGCACCCACATTTAATGGAAACTTGGACCCTAAGGTGTATATAGACTGGGAGGGTGATATGGACCAATATTTTGATTAGTATGAAATGTTAAAAATTTAAGTTTGCCAAACTTAGATTGGTCCATCAAGCTAAATTGTATTATAGTAATGTTGAGCGCATGAGTCGACAGAGGGGTGACATACCCATAACCACTTGGAGAGCTATGAAAGTGAAACTTAGGGAGAAGTATTTACCAATGTCCAATGAACAGAGACTCTTAGATCCATGGCAATGCTTAACTCAAGGGAATAAGATAGTATCCGAATATGTTGCTAAGTTCGATGAGTTCGTGATGAGATGCAACATGGTTGAATCTGAGATAGCAACCTTATCTAGGTTTAGAGTAGGTCTACATGAGGAGATCTAGAGAGAATTATTTTTGAGAGAAGTCCATGACCTAGACCAAGCCTACCAAGTTGCTAGGGACTGTGAGAGATTCCAAAGGAGACCTTTATTTCGCCGACCTGAACCCACTAGGATTAATCCTCCTGGAAATAGGCCCATTCCAAACCCAAGTATAACTAATAAACCCAGTCCTACTACTCCATTAGTTCGAAGAAAGATAAAGGAAAAAGTCCTGAGGTTCGAAGAGAAGGAAATGTTCATTATTTTAGGTGCCACAAGATAGGTCACTACGCAAGCCAATGTCCCACTAGAGCATTACACATAGGGGAAGTAGAAGAAGAAGTTACTGAACCCATAGAAAACTGTGAAGAGGAAGAAGAAGTATATGAGGCAGGCGTGAGTTTAGCTGATGAGGATGAAGGGGATGAAGAGATCATAGACTCATCAGAAATCCTAGGAGTTGTAAGATGAATCTTGACCCAGGCTAAGGAGCAAGAAGATTGGCGTAGGAATAATATCCTACAAACCTTTATCAAGATAGGAGAAAAGGTGTTCAAGGTCATCTTAGATAGTGGTAGTTGCATCAATCCATATCAACCAATATAGTCAAGAACCTAGGATTACCCATTATGCCCCATCCTAATCCATATAAGGTATCCTGGATAGATTCAACCTCAATTCCCATAAAATCTAGGTGCTAAGTCACAGTCGAGTTCCTATCATACCAAGAAAAGGTTTGGTGTGATGTTCTTCCGATGGAAATTAGTAGCATCATATTAGGTCGACCATGGTTGTATGATCACGATGCTATACTCTATGGTCATTCTAATTCATGTTCTTTTACTCACAATGGAAAGAAGATTGTAATCAATTCCTCACCACCTAAGGACCAAGTTAAGAGAGGATCAAGTCACTTGAAGGATAAGAAACAAGGAATAAACATGATCACCGCTAAGGAATTAGAGCAAGAGCTTAGCAATGGTTCACTTGTTTGGGTTTTAGCAACTAGGAAAAATCGGACCAACCCCATAAGGAAAAACCCCAAGAAGTGTTAAGGGTTTTAAAGGAATTTCAAGACATCTTTCCTGAAGACCTTCCTAATCACCTTCCACCCTTGACAGACATTCAACATGCCACAGATTTGATCCCAGGATTGACATTACCGAACCTCCCCCATTATAGAATAAACCCTACCAAACACTCTGCGTTACAATGTCAAGTTGGAGAACTTCTCCAAAAGGGATTCTTTAGAGAAAGCTTAAGCCCATGTACAGTACCAGCCCTTCTGACCCCTAAGAAAGATGGCACATGGAGAATGTGTGTAGATAGCCAAGACATAAATAAGATCACCATTAAGTATCATTTTCTTATTCCCCATTTGGATGACATGTTGGATATGATGGCTGGAGTAGAAATTTTCTCCAAAATTGATCTTAAGAGTGGCTATCATCAAATAAGGATTAGGCCCGAGGACGAATGGAAAACCGCTTTCAAAACCAAAGATGGCTTATATGAGTGGGTAGTAATTCCATTCGGTCTATCCAATGCACTGAGCACCTTCATGAGAATCATGACCCAGGTTTTAAGGACATTCATTGGAAAATTCATAGTGGTCTACTTTGATGACATTCTCATCTACAGTAGAACAAAGGAAGACCACTTAGACCATCTTAGACAACTTTGCCAAGCCCTTAGACAAGATAGTCTCTATGCCAATCACAAGAAATGTGAATTCATGATCCATAGAGTTATCTTTTTAGGATTTGTTGTCACCACTGAAGGGATGTCTGTCGACCCCGAAAAGGTCAAGTCCATAGTCGAGTTGCCCATACCTAAAAGCATCCATGATGTCCGTAGTTTTCATGGTTTAGCCACCTTCTATAGAAGATTTATTCGAGGATTCAGCACAATAGTGGCACCCATTACTGACTGCATTAGGAAGGGAACCTTTGAATGGATGAAACCCACCGATAGAGCCTTCATAGAAATAAAAAAGAAAATGAAACAAGCACCTATTTTGAGGTTACCCAATTTTTCAAAGGTATTTGAGGTTGCTTGTGATGCCTCTGGAGTAGGAATTGGAGGAGTTTTAAGTCAAGAAAGTCATCAAGTGGCATTCTTTAGTAAAAAATTGAATGAGGCAAGCATGAGATACTCAACATATGATAGGAAATTATATATGGTAGTTCAAGCTTTGAGATATTGGAGACACTATTTACTACTGTAGGAATTTATTCTTTATTCCGATCATGAAGGCTTACAATTCTTTAATTCCCAAAAAAAATTGAACCTTAGGCACGGGAAATGGGTAGATTCATTTAGGCATACACCTTTGTTCTGAAACACCATGCTGGCACTGAAAATAGGGTTGCAGATGCATTAAGCCAACAATCCATGCTTTTGACCTCAGTTAGCACCAAGGTTGTAGGGTTTGATAGACTGAAAGAAGAATACCCTAAGTGTCCAGACTTTAATAAAATCTATCAATCCCTCCAACAAGGACCATCTAGTGTACATAGTGACTATACTATCCTAGATGGATTCCTTTTCAGAGGAAATCAACAGTGTGTTCCCCGAACTTCTATTAGAGAATTTTTGATGTGGAAAGTTCATGCTAGAGGCCTAGCAGGTCATTTTGGTAGAAACAAGACCATCCTAGCGGTAGAAGACCAATTCTTTTCACCTGGCCTCAAAAGGAATGTGGCCCAAGATGTTGCTCGATGTCAAACATGTGATGTTGCCAAACAGCAAAGGCAAAACACCAGTCTGTACACTCCCTTACCAGTCCCTGATTGTCCATGGCAGGATCTCAGTATGGACTTTATACTAGGACTCCCAAAGACTTCAAGAAGACATGATTCCGTTTACATGGTAGTTGATTGATTTTCTAAGATGGCTCACTTCATTCCATGTTCTCAAACCCTAGATGCTTCTAAAATGGCTAAACTTTTTCTTGACAAGGTAGTTAGACTACATGGTTTACCCAAAACCATTGTATCATATAGAGATGTTAGGTTCACTAGCTATTTTTGGAAGACCCTATGGCATATGCTAGGAACCGAACTAAAATTCTCCACTGCCTATCATCCTTAGACTGATAGCCAAACTGAAGTAGTCAACCGGAGTCTAGGAAATCTATTGAGATGTTTAGTTGGAGATAGTACGGGTAATTGGGATCTCTTACTTTCTTGTGCCGAATTTTCTTACAACAGCTCAGTCAATAGATCCACTGGCAAGTGTCCATTTGAGGTGGTCCATGGTTACAAACCTAGGAAGCCCTTAGATCTTATCCCTTTACCCACACAAGCACGAATTTCTGAATTAGCTGAATCATATGCACAGCATATTACGAATATACATAA
This sequence comes from Areca catechu, assembly GCA_021397845.1. Classification (NCBI taxonomy): domain Eukaryota; kingdom Viridiplantae; phylum Streptophyta; class Magnoliopsida; order Arecales; family Arecaceae; genus Areca; species Areca catechu. The sequence continues at coordinate 61,719,558 of CM038050.1, forward strand.
AGAAATTAACAAAAAAACCTAATTAAGCAATGAAATCTATAGGCATATGGCAAATTCACATAGGAGAGTCAAAGAATTCACTAAAGGAGATTATGTTATGATAAGGCTTAGACCAGAACGGTTCCCACCATGAACCATAAAAAAGTTGCATGCTTGCAGTGTAGGTCTGTTAAAGTTATTAAGAAACTAGGATCTAATGCGTATGTGCTAGACTTACCATCTGATTTAGGTATCAGCTCGACTTTCAATGTTTCAGACCTAGTAGAGCATAAGGAGCCAATAATGATACCTAGTGAGCCATTTGAGGCTGAGCCAATTATTGAGAGTGAATCTATCCCTGAGTGTCCACCAATAATTCTTCCAGAAAAGCGAGATAAGATTGAGCGTATTCTGGATGACCAAGCTATCACCACCTAGAATAAAGGTTACCAATGCTATTTAGTATGTTGGCAGGGTCGACCAGAATTCGAGGATTCATGGATTACTCAAGAGGATCTACAAAGAATCAACACTGACTTATTAGAGTACTACCAGAGTCAAACAGATCCCTACTGATAGGGTCGAGTTTCTCCCATCTCGGGAGAATTGGTGTGGGCACCAAGGTTAAAAGAAGACTTCAATCAAACCAAGTCAACACCAATTCCTTATGGATTGCAAATTGAGTTCCAACCTTGTTAACTTGTTCCTAGTCTGAGTCTTGAGTCTAGCCTTGTTCTTAATTTAAGTTTTAAGTCTTCTTGAGTCATGAATTTTATGTTTTGAGTCTTGTTAAGTCTTAGGTCAAATTGAGTTGTAAGAATCAAATTGTTGACCCCATAAGTGATTTTGATAATAACCAAACATTGGAGCATGTATATTTATTTCTGACAACTCATCAAGTATTTGACAAGTTTTTGCAGGATGTACAACATGTTCAAACTTCAACTCCTACATTTTTACTTTCTTGTTTAAGTTGTGTTGTAAATATTCTTGTAAAGAAGAACCCTATGAAAATGCGAAGAAAAATCAAGTAAAAAGGGTTACTTCTATGAGTATGTGTGTGCCATGAATTTTAGTTTGAGTTGGTTTGTGTGAATTTATAAAAAAGTTGGTGAGAGTTTTCTTTTAGTTTAATTGTAAAAGTCCTGAAGAAGACACTCGAGCCAACCCCAAGAGATGAAGAGCCGACTCTGCTTACTGGCACGCAGTAAGGATTCTGGAACGAAGCAATCTGAGCCGACTCTAGTGAATCCGAGTCGACTGGAATCAGTCCGAGCCAACTCTTCCAAAGTCTATTTCCTAAAGTTTTCTGAGAATAGCCAGGCGAGCTGACCCAAACCAAAAAGAGCCGACTCTACTAGACCTAATTTTGAAAGACTGAGAAAGCGAGCTGACCCGAATTGCATCGAGCCGACTCTTCCAGAGTAAGGTTTTTTGAACCTGAGAAAAAGAGCCGACCCAAGATGAAAAGAGCTGACTCATCCATAGTGACATTCTGCATCCTGAGACAAAGAGCCGATCGCATTAAAGAAATGGTGACTCGACCTATCGACTTGAAGGATCCAAGCTGACTTGAAGGAATCCGAGCCGACTCGAATATCGCTTTCAGGTATCTAATGGCTAGTTCCAGAATTTATTTTTGAATGCCAAAAAGTGCTCTAACTGTCACAAATCATTCCCCAATGATCTACAATAGCTAGAACTATCTTGGAATGATGGAAGACTTTAAATTTGAATGATTTGAACTACCTTAAAGCAATCAAGAAGAGGGTTCTTCAAAGAAGAGAGAGATTCATTGAATATCCTATCAATTAACAGCACAAGAGCATTCAAGTCTAGCTTTCAAGTCTTTACCAACTCTAATTTGAAGCTTGAAGCAATTTTTGGGAAGAAGCCACTGAAGTAATTAAAGCTTATTCAAGTGCATTCAAGTGGACTTCCGATAAGCTGCACTGGCAACTATCTGACAACTTGAGTTTGTCATTTATTGTTGCATATATTTTCAATTCAATCTTTGAATTGTTGGGTTATTGGTGAGCCCGGTTGAAAAATCAAATAGGTTCTTGGTGAGCCTTGTGAAAACCAAGGGTTAGGTTCTTAGTGATCCTGTGAAAACCAAGTTGAGTTTCTTTGGTGAGCTTGTTAAAACTAAAGGGTGTTGGGTTTTCTTTGGTGATCTTGTAAAACCAAAGTGTAGAGGTTTTGGATTGTGATCCCGTGAAATAATCCTACTATATTCGGGTGTGAATATAGTGGAAATCCTGAGTGGTATCTTGGATAGTGGACATAGGAGCTGGGTTGCTCTGAACCACTATAAATTTGGTGTGTTTGTGTTGTGCTTTCTCTACTCTATTTAGCTTCTGCATTTTATAACTCTATCACAGCACCTACCACTTGTAAAGGATTTTGAATTGCACATTACTTGCTTTAAATTTTTAAAACTCCCAATTCACCCCCCTTTTGGGTAGCCACCTGGGCAACAACTAGTATCAGAGCAGTGTCTCTGAATATATTAAGAGCAAAGATTGATGGCTCATCCAATGAGTACGTCCTTGGCGGAAGGCCAGTTAACTAATAGACCTCCACTATTCACAGGCACAAATTATGCATATTGGAAAGCACGAATGAAAATCTATATTCAAGCTGTTGATTTTCAATTATGGAAGGTCATTCTTAAAGGGCCAAGTATTCCCATGATCAAAATTGATGGCATGGATGTCCCTAAATCTGAAGATGACTGGGATGAACACGACATGAAACTAGGGGAATTGAATGCCAAAGCCATGAACTTGCTTTACTGTGCTTTGGATTCGAATAAGTTTAATCGAATTTCCATTTGCTCCTCAGCGAAGGAAATTTGGGATAAACTTGAGGTGACCCACGAAGGAACTTCACAAGTGAAAACCTCAAAGATAAATCTTTTAGTGCACAATTATGAATTGTTTAAGATGGAGCCTAATGAAAGTATTTTTGCCATGTATACTAGATTTATAGATATTATTAACGATTTGAAAAGTCTTGGCAGGGTATATTCAAATGCTGATTTAGTACAAAAAATCTTGAGATCACTTCCTGACAAATGGGATCCTAAAGTCACTGCCATTCAGGAAGCCAAAGGTTTAAACATCTTATCAATGGATGAATTAATGGGACTCTTATCACTCACGAATTAGCCATGCAACATAGAACGAATGATGATCAAAAAAAGAAAAAGACAATTGCATTCAAGGCTGCATTAGAATCAAAAGATGATGAAGAGACTGAAGATGACTCCTCCTCCGAAGATGATCCTGAAGATGAAGACATTGCAATGGTCGTGAGAAGATTTAGAAAGTTTATGGAAAAGAAGAAAGGTAGATACAACAGAAAATTCCACAAACGATGAGAGCATTCAAAAGAGAAGGACAAGGACAAAGATAAAGATAAGGAGCAAGTCCCCACCTGCTATGAATGTAAGAAACTAGGGCAAATTCATCCGGACTGTCCTCAACTAAAAAAATTCTTCATGAAGAAGAAAAAGAAAGCGATGGTTGCCACGTGGAGCGATAGTGAAGACTCCACTTCAACTGAAGAAGAAGAGACCACCAAAACAGCAAATCTATGTCTAATGGGTCTCGAGGATGAGGTAAATTCCCCCAATGCTCAAATCGAATTTACTTTTGAAGAATTAAATTCTGCATTCCATGATTTGCTATCTGAATTTAAAAAAATAGGAGTAAAGATTAGATCATTAAAGCATATCAATGATTCTTTACTCAAAGAGAAAAATGAAAGTTTAGAAAAGAACAGATTACTACAAAAAGAATTTCATACCTTTTATGAAAAATGTAATGCTTTGAAAATTGAAAATGGAGAAGTTCAAGATAAAAATAATGTTTTGATAAAAGAAAATAATGAACTGAAAAAGGAGGTCGAAAAATTCAAGCCACTTGTTGAAAAAATAACTTTATCTTCTAATAAGCTTGAGTTAATTCTTAAAGAACAAAGAATTTCCGAAAGCAAAGCTGGAATAGGTTTTAATGCTTCAAATTTAAATTATGTTTCAGCTACTACTTTTGTAAGACAAAAAGATTTTGTTCCCAAGTTTACTTCCTATAAAACCTTTGTTACAAAAGACTCTATTTCCATTTCAAAACCTGCTATTTCTACATCTAGAATTTCAAAGTCAAAATCATTCCAAAATTCTAAAATTAAATGTTTTGCTTGCAAAAAGTTAGGACATAAAGCCTTCAACTACAATACTATTAGAAATGTCCATAATACAAGAAAAATTTGGGTTCCCAAAGGGACCACCTCAACTAACCTGAAAGGATCCAAGTTAGCTTGGGTACCTAAAAGCACTCCATGATTTTCTTGCAAGAATATCTTGCAGCCCAGAAATTAAAGAAAAAATGGTATCTCGATAATGGCTGTTCAAGGCATATGATGGATGACAAGGATCAATTCATCACCCTAGAAATGAAAGAAGGAGGTATGGTTACATTTGGAGACAATGGCAAGAGAAAAATAATCGGAATCGGTAAGATTAAAATAATCCCCTGTACTTTTATTGAAGATGTGCTGCTAGTAGATAAATTGAAGCATAATTTATTGAGTATTAGTCAATTATGTGATAAAGGCTTCAAAGTTATCTTCAAATCATCTATGTATATAGTAACAAGCTCCCTTGACTCTAGTAGTAAATTCATTGGACATAGACTATAAAATATTTATGTGGTAGATCTAAATGATCTTGCCATGTCAAGTAGCTCCAGTTTAGTTGCAATGAATGCTAAGACTAAGGAGTCTTGCTTATTATAGCATAGACGATTGGGTCATGCTAGCATGCATACAATTGCCAAATTAATTTCCACAAATCTTGTTAGAGGCATGCCTAAGTTTAAAATTGATTTTGATCATGTTTGTGATGCATGCCAAATGGGTAAACAAACTAAGGGAAGGTTTAAATCCAAAAATCTAATTTCAACTTCTAGACCTTTAGAACTACTTTACATGGATTTATTTGGACCAACTAGGACCACAAGCCTAGGAGGTATGAAATATGCCTTTGTGATTGTAGATGATTTTTTCAGATTTACATGGGTTTTGTTTATTGCACACAAAGATGAAACTTTCAAAATGTTTAGAAAATTTTATAAGAAGGTTTCAAATCAGAAAAATCTTTCAATAATTTCAATTAGAAGTGATTATGGCACTGAATTTGAAAATTAATTTTTTAATGATTATTATACTGAAAATAGAATTGATCCCAACTTCTCCGCTCCTAGAACACTACAACAAAATGGTGTTGTAGAGAGGAAGAATAGGACTTTGAAAGAAATGGCTAAAACAATGTTATGTGAAGGTAATCTTCCAAGATACTTTTAGGCAAAAGCGGTGAACACTACATGTTATATTTTAAACCACGTTTTAATCCATCCTATTTTGAAGAAAACCCCCTATGAGCTTTGGAATGAAAAGAAACCCAATATAAATTATTTTCATGTGTTTGGATGCAAATGCTTTGTACTTAATAATGGTAAGGATAATCTAGGAACATTCGATGCTAAATCTGATGAAGCTATTTTTCTTGGTTATTCACTTCATAGCAAAGCATATAGGATTTTTAATAAAAGGACTCTTACTGTTGAAGAGTCAATGCATGTCATTTTTGATGAAACTAACCTATCACCATCTAGAAAAGATGAGTGTATTGATAACAATGCAGGTACCATTCGAAAGGAGATGGAAGACATGAGTATTCAAGAATGACCAACAGAAGAAGGAGAAGAAATGGTAAGTAAGGATCAAACCGATCTACTAACTGAATAGAGGTATGCTACTTCCTATCCTAAAGAATTAATCATTGGTGATCCTTCTCAGGGTATAAGGACTAGGTTTGCACATAGGATTGTACATGATTACCTAGCCTTTGTATCTCAAATAGAGCCTCACACCTTAGAAGAAGCAGAAAATGATCCAAACTGGATGTTTGCCATGCATGAAGAACTGAACCAGTTTGAAAGAAACAAGGTTTGGACACTAGTTGATAGACCTAAAGACCACCCAATTATAGGAACCAAATGGGTCTATAGGAATAAATTAGATGAACAAGGAAATGTTATTAGAAACAAAGCTAGATTAGTGGTCAAGGGATATAGTCAATAAGAATGTATAGATTTTGATGAAACTTATGCACCTGTAGCAAGATTAGAAGCCATTAGATTACTTCTTGCATTTGCTTGCTACATGAATTTCAAACTTTTTCAAATGGATGTAAAAAGTGTATTTTTAAATGGTGTTATTGCCAAACAAGGTTTTGTAGAACAACCATCGGGTTTTAAAAATCATACTTTTCCAAACCATGTGTTTAAACTCAATAAAGCTTTATATGATTTGAAACAAGCCCCTAGAGCCTAGTATGATAGACTTAGCACTTTCTTAATTGAAAATAATTTTTTAAGAGGAAATGTTGATAAAATTCTTTTCATTAAGAAGAAAAATAGTGATATATTAGTTATACAAATTTATGTTGATGATATTATTTTTGGTACAATTAATAAAAGTTTTTATGAAGAATTTGCTAAGCTAATACAGGGAGAATTTGAAATGAGCCTAATGGGTGAACGAAATTACTTCCTCGGACTTCAAGTAAAACAATCAAAGGAAGAGATCTTCATTAACCAATTCAAATACACCAAAGAAATCATCAAGAAGTTTGGTATGGAGACGAGCAAACAAATGAATACACCCATGAGCCCATCCTGCAAATTGGATAAAGATGAAAGTGGATCTAATGTTGACCAAAAGCTATATCGAGGTATGATCGGATCCTTATTATATTTAACTGCAAGTAGACTAGATATCTTGTATAGTGTTTGTGCATATGCTAGATTTCAATGTAATCCCAAAGAAACACATATGCTTGCTGTTAAAAGAATATTAAGATACTTGAAAGGTACAAGTAATCTCAGTCTTTGGTTTTCAAAAGAATCATCTTTAAATTTAATTAGATTTTCTGATGCTGATTATGCTGCTTGTAAAGTAAATAGAAAAAGTACTAGCGGTACTTGTCAATTTCTAAGGTTGAATTTAATCACATGATACTGCAAGAAACAAAACTTGGTAGCACTTTCTACTACTGAGGCAGAGTATATTGCTGCAGGGAGTCATTGTACACAAGTGTTATGGATTAAACAACAACTAGAAGATTTTGGTGTTCCATAATGCAAAATTCCTATTTAAGTGTGATAACACAAGTGCTATAAATTTAACCAAAAATCCTATTCAGCATTCTAGGACTAAATACATAGAAATTAGACATCATTTCATTAGAGACCATGTTTTGAATAGTGACATAGAACTAGAATTTATCCCAATCGAAAAATAACTAGCTGACATCTTTACCAAGCCACTAAATCAGGATAGATTTGAGTTGCTTAGAGAAGAATTAGGGCTATGTTATCCCTTCTAGATTTATTAAACCTAATTTCCGTTAAGAACTAAGGAAAATTATCTAAAAAGCCTTCTACAATTTTTCATGATTTTTTGAACAACCTTCCTTGAGGTTTCTGTATATTGAACTCAATTTTCAAATCATTTGATTTTATATGAAAAGTTTCTGTTCGAGTCGACTCGAGCAATTTTGCTCTGGTCAAGCCTGCTCGAATCTCTAGGTATTATACTCTTGCTCTGATCAAGCTGACTAAGTCTGTGCTTAGTCGACTCGGTGTTTTGATTGCTCTGAGTTTGCTCTGGTTGAGCTGACTTGGATGTTTCTAGGGCTGAGCAAGCCAACTCAAAAGTCGAAAAATTGCTATTTAGGAAAGTCTGATCTATCTTTTCTAAGTACTTCACTCCCTCACTTTGCTTTGAACATACTCCACCTCTCTCAGAAACTTTACCATCCTTCCTGAAATCATTCCTTAAAGCCTAAAATTCTTTGATTCCTCTGCAATGGCCCCTTGAAGATCTACGAAGAAAGTTCTTCAACTCGGTGAATCAAGCGATCACAGTACAGATGTAAGAGAAAGAAAGGAAAAGAGAAAAAGGTCTGCTCCAGTCCAGCAAGATGAAGGAACTCCTTCTCCCAGACAACATGTCGCAATGATCAACTGACCTGTCACCAGTGAAAGAAGGATTGACTTTGCATTCCTAGAAGAAATGGGATTGAAAATTGGACACTGGATAGAAAGCCAAGGGTGGAAGCACTTCTGTTCTTTAGACACACTGACCTACCCTTCACTGGTACGGACATTTTATGAGAACATTATTATTAAAGAATTTCATTTGGAATCTACAATCAAGGAGAAGATCATTATGATAGATGAAGAAAGATTGAGCAAAATACTACACATGCCAATGAACGGTGCTACTAAACTTCTTCTACCGGACAAGGAACACATTCTGAAACTCATTTTGGAAAAGGAAGAAGTGAGCATAGTCTGACATGTTCAAGCGAATCTACTGTCAAGGGAAATGAGGTTACTACACAGTATGATCAGTAGAATATTTCTTCCAAGAACTTGCCGCTTTGATTGGATCAGTGAGAAGGATATGATCATAATAGGACACTTGATTGAAGAAAAGCCTCTCAAACTTCCCTATATAATGATGATCCAAATGATTGAAGCAGCAAGAAAAGTCAAAGCATATCTACCTTACCGTATGGTCTTCACTCTGTTATTTGAAGAAGCAGGAGTTGACTTGTTAAATGAGATAGGCAAGCCACTACATCACTTTGATATCTACTCCTTCAACTCTCTAAAAGGAATGGGATACAAGTTACAAGAAGGAGAGTGGATTAAGAAGTTGCCTAGTCAAGTTGCTGCTACCTTTTCTAATGAAGATGAAGCTACTGATGAAGAAAGAACTGAGGAAACAATGGTTACTCCATCAAACCTAAAAATTCTGATATTTCAAAAGATTGAAAATATCTCTAATTCTCTGATTGATCATATGAATTATGCAATTGAGGAAATCAGAAAAATAGTTGACATCAAATTGCAGGAATTAAAATCTGAACAAAAGCTTCACCAACAGAAAGTGGAAAGAGAAATGAAGGATTTCAAGGAAGAAATCATAAGCATTTTACTGCAATCTCAGAAGGAAACTACTCCCATTGAAGATGCTCCTGAACAGATCATCAAAGATGCTCCCATTGACACTCCTATTCCTTCATCTGATCCACCTAAACCCACTAAGACCAAGAAAGAACCTAAAGCCAAGAAGACCAAAGTTTTTGGAGCCCCTATTAGAACTAGATTCAGGGATTTAAGGTTCAAACCCCTGAAAACTAAGACCTCTGATAGAGTTATAGAGGTAGGCTCCTCTTTTTCAACAGAGGAAGAAGAAGAAGATTAGATTGTTTGGTTAGTCTTTTGGGTGTAATTTCGTTGTTCCACTTGTTATCTTTTATAGTTACATTATACTTTCTTATTGTATCTAGCAAACTTTTTAATGAAATGAAAGTTGTCTATTTAGCAATTGAATTTGTTATGGTACAACTGTAATGAAATTTTAATTAGAATTTCAAATTTGAAAATATGAAATTATCTCAAACAAATATTAAAAACTTTCTCAATCTATTTTAAATTCTGAGCTTTATTTGAAATCACCCTTTTGATTGATTGACAAAAAGGTGGAGAAAGTAATATTGGCTAATATGAAAAATGAGAAAAAGAGCTTACGGAGAAAATGAGAGAGATTAAGCTAATAGCAAAATTGGTAATAATTTCTGATATATGGTTGAGATTATTACCAACTACTCTTGAAGTGCATAAAAACAATGAAATAGGGGGAGCACAAAAATAGCAGCACTGCTTAAGTTGCTTTAAAATCTAGAGAAAGGGAGAGATTCTCTTGGATGATTTTGATCTGACTTGTATTCAAATTAATCTTAATGCTCTTATTACAATTGCATATTTTAACTCTCTGATACTCCATATTTGGTGCTAATTATAATTCATTTTAAAGCATGAAAAGTTTAACACTTTGATGATATATAGGGATATCATCTCTTGAGCTCTAATACTCTTTCAAATCCAATTAGCTCTGATACATGTGAATATTTATGTTTCAAATATTGTTATACATGTAAAGTGTAAAGAATTTTTCATGCCCAGTGTTTTGTCATCATCAAAAAGGGGGAGATTGTTGACCCCACAAATGATTTTGATGACAACCAAACATTGGAGTATATATATTTATTTCTGACAACTCTTCAAGTGTTTGACAAGTTTTTGTAGGATGTACAACATGTTCAAACTTCAACTCCTACATTTCTACTTTCTTGTTTGAGTTGTGTTGTAAATATTCTTGTAAAGAAGAACCCAATGAAAATGCAAAGAAAAATCAAGTAAAAAGGGTTAATTTTGTGAGTATGTGTGTGCCATGAATTTTAATTTGAGTTAGTTTGTGTGAATTTGTAAAAGAGTTGGTGAGAGTTTTCTTTTAGTTTAATTGTAAAAGTCCTGAAGAAGACACTCGAGCCGACCCAAGAGATGAAGAGCCGACTCTGCTTACCGGCACGCAGTAAGGATTCTGGAACGAAGCAATCCAAGCCAACTCGATGGAAAGCGAGCCGACTCTAGTGAATCCGAGTCGACTGGAATTAGTCCGAGCCGACTCTTCCAGAGTCCATTTTCTAAAGTTTTCTGAGAACAACCAGGCGAGCTGACCCGAACCAAAAAGAGCCGACTCTGCTAGACCTAATTTTGAAAGCCTGAGAAAGTGAGCCGACCTGAACTGCATCGAGTTTACTCTTCCAGAGTAAGGTTTTTCGAACCTGAGAAGAAGAGCCAACCCAAGGTGAAAAGAGCTGACTCGTCCAGAGTGACATTCTGCGTCCTGAGATAAAGAGCCGACTGCATTGAAGAAATGGTGACTCGACCAATCGACTCGAAGGATCTTAGTCGACTCGAATGTCACTTTCAGGTATCTAACGGCTAGTTCCAGAATTTATTTTTGAATGCTAAAAAGTGCTCCAATGGTCACAAATCATTCCCCAATGGTCTACAATGGCTAGAACTATCTTGGGATGATGGAAGACTTTAAATTTGAATTATTTGAACTACCTTAAAGCAATCAAGAAGAGAGTTCTTCAAAGAAGAGAGAGATTCATTAAATATCCTACCAATTAACAGCACAAGAGCATTCAAATCAAGCTTTCAAGTCTTCACCAACTCCAATTTGAAGCTTGAAGCAATTTTTGGGAAGAAGCCACTGAAGTAATTAAAGCTTATTCAAGTGCATTCAAGTGGATTTCCAACAAGCTGCACCGACAACTATCCGACAACTTGAGTTTATCATTTATTGTTGCATCTATTTTCAATTCAATTTTTGAATTGTTGGGTTATTGGTGAGCCCGGTTGAAAAACTAAATAGGTTCTTGGTAAGCCTTGTGAAAACCAAGAGTTTGGTTCTTGGTGATCCTGTGAAAACCAAGTTGGGTTTCTTTGGTGAGCTTATTAAAACCAAAGGGTGTCGGGTTTTCTTTGGTGATCCTGTAAAACCAAAGTATAGAGATTTTGGATTGTGATCCTGTAAAACAATCCTACTGTATTCGGGTGTAAATATAGTAGAAATCCCGAGTGGTATCTTGGATAGTGGACGTAGGAGCTGGGTTGCTCCGAACCACTATAAATTTGGTGTGTTTGTGTTGTGCTTTCTCTACTCTATTTAGCTTCTGCATTTTATAACTCTATCATAGCACCTACCACTTGTAAAGGATTTTGAGTTGCACATTACTTGCTTTAAATTTTTTAAACTCCCAATTCACCCCCCTCTTGGGTAGCCACTTGGGCAACATAAATGTACTTAAGTCCAAATGTAGTTGTAATTTTCTTTTGAGCTTGAGTTAAGTCCAACCAGGGGAGCATACAATTGGACCAAGGGTTGAACCAAAGCCACATCAAGCAAATCTTCAAGTCAAGGGTGCATGGAATTTGAGCCATTGGATGGAATGAAGCTTTGATTGAAGCCACCTCACTAAGGTTCCTTATCCAAGAATTGAAAGGGATATGCCCTACAAGCCAATCTATGTTGTATCTCCCAAGCCATTGTAATTGAAAATTTTCTAAATAAAGGCATTATTTTTCATCATACGCTGTGTTTATATTATATGATGAACCCCATAGATTAGGGCTATGATTTTAGGGTTATGATAAGATCATACCAGTAAGACCTAAAATCTTAAAACCTTAATCTAAAGTATTCCTAGTCAAAGGAACCCTAAGTAGGGGATCAGGGTTTTCCGGTAAGACTAGCACATCCCATGTATACTAGAAAGGGTGACTGCTCTCACAGTCACTTGTGTATGACACTAATACTGGAATGTGGGTTCTCATTGGAGAATGAGTTCACTGATATGATCCAACTTGAGAACATCTAATGGAGTCTTAGCTACATGTCAATAGAAGGTTCTCATAGTGGGAGTGGTACAAGTAATCTTTTGACTTGAGGCTGCCATAAGTACCTTATGTACATGAACCCATTCTTTGGTTCAATCCTAATCATGACACTGAGTCATGCACAGGATTGATACTGGGAATGGTGAATTGGATATGAAGGTAATGAGTAGGTCAACAAGGAATCGATCACTCTTAGTAAGAGGAGATTGTATCCAGCTAGTTAACAATCAGATGATGATTCAGGGAATCTTTGATCAAAGTAAAGATATTAGAGATGGTTTCTAATATCAAGATAATTGAATCAACGATATAAGATTGAGCTAGAAATAAATATAATATTGGATTAGACATATATCCATATCCATAGTTATATTTTTGGATGCAGGCTGATCGAAAGATTTAATTGTACGGTAACTCTCTACTGAAGGATAATTTTGGTATTTCACCAGAATTTCCATATCTTCCGGGTAGACATGACACATTGCTAGACGTCAATCTTGTCTTGTGGGTTGATCAAATTCAAAGATCATTTATTAGGAAGAGTCCTAATTGATCAAATCGGGTAAGCCCGGTTTGACCTAAATTGATTAGAAAGAGTTCTAATCAAATTAGGTCAACTTGTATTCGAACCCACTGCTGGCTAGATGTGGAACCCAATGGGTCACACACTTAAGAGGATTGATCAAGAGTTTAATTTGGAATTAAATCATCTTTGTAGGATAACACTCTAGCAGGTGTTGCAAACCCTAGCTTCTATTCGAATCGGATTCGAATTAGGGTTCCGGATTGGTTCAAATTGGGTTCTAATTGGACCTAATTAGACCCTAATTATGAAAATAGGATTATGGCTAACCCTATTGGCTAGCCATGTAACTTGGCTAGCCTCCCCACCCGCCCCCCTTGCAATTTCATGCCAAATGCCAAGAGTCCATGCACATATGGACTCTTGGCATGCCATTTGGAAGAGTTCATGGCGCATGGACTCTTGGCGCGCCCCGCTTAATTCTCCGATGAATTAAGATGGGGCGGTCTCCTTTCTTAATGATTAGTGCACCATCTCTCCCCCGTTGGATGGGAATCCAATGGCTGATGGGATTTTAAGAAAGAAGGAATGCGCTAACTCTTCCCGGGCGTGCGAAATAACATCTCTTCGGAGATGAAAAGTTGCGACCCCTTTCCTTTTAAAACACCATGGTTTTTCCTATAAGAAAATCCATGGGATTTAATCTGGAAGGCCATGAGATGGGAGGATGGGGCGTGAGAAATAGGGAAGGGGCGTGAGACAAAGTGGAATGATGTTTACGGAGAGTTGTGTTCTTTTGAGAAGACATCTCTCTGTAATCTATTTAAACAACAGAGGTCTCGGGTGTTTTACTAATGAACAACAGAGTTTATTTTTATTGTCTTTTCTTTCCAGGAAACTGATTCCTCCTTAGCTTGTTTAGGACACAGAGAGTTTCCCTCTTACAGAGTTCTCTTCTTTGTTGAAACTCAAGTCCAAAACAAGAGATAAGAAGAATCTCTTGATCGGTAAAAGAAAAGAACTCCTACTCTGTTTCTATTTCCTTTACTTTAAGACATTAGTGTCTTAAATCTTTCTCCTCCTTCAGGACAAGAGTTTTATTCTTATGACAAGGTCTTAAGAAAGGGAGAGGAAGAAGAAAGAAAGGAAGTAAGGAGCCCCTACCCTGAAGTTTTAAAGCCATAGTCCTCTTGAGTTCTAGGATAAGAATTCAAGTGAAGGAATTTCAAAGAAGCTTGCATCTTGATCAATCATCTTGTGGATCACCATTGGAGGGTGGACATTTGGACGCATGGTGGATTCAATCAGCCCCTTCAACGTCAAACTTTATTGGAATTAGCGATTACAGGTTGGTACCCTAATTCTAACAATATACATTTGGATGTTCATTATATGTTTTAATCCTGAATAAGGAGATCTTGGCTAAGGGATTATGGTGCCAATTTCATCATTTTGAAATTACACTTTTGCTGCGGTGCACCGGATTCCCAACAGTGGTATCAGAGCCATCCTTATTACAGTTAAAACATATGAAAATTATTTATATGCGTTTTTGTTGTAGTATCGCAATTAGGATTTTAAACCCTTGAATGATGATACACTTAGCATAATTTATGGGATGCATATATGATAATTAATGTTTTGATGTATGCCACTAGTTAGGGTTTTTCACTCAAACCCTAATTATTATAGAGATATGATTAGTTTTGAAGTCATCATACTGAAATAAGGTTGCCCTGGCATAATGGTGGATCCATTATGTGGTAAATGGTTGTCCTAGTATGATGACACACTTAGCACATATATGTTTATCAGAGTGATATGATTGGGATATGTTCTATAAGAATGTGCTGGCAATTTTATAAAGCCCTCTTCTTAAAATTATATTAAGTCATAGTATATTTAACTAATAAGCATCACTAGTCATGATGAACAATTGATCATTCGGTGTTTAGAAAGGTGGTTCTGGGAAGGTAAAGAGAATTATGATTTTTAATTGGTTCCGTTGACTGACCTGGCCAATTTTTATTGGTGTCTAGGAAAGCAACAGGAGGACTCCCACATCTCTTCCACTTGCCTGGCCGATTTGATTATATTTAAATCTTGACTTAAATGCTTAGTATTAAAAAATGCTATATATTGGCCTTCCTTCATGCTGGATCATTATTGTGTTATGAACCATATTAGGTTTGTTGTGTTATCTGCAAGACCTAATATGGTGATTGACATAATATTGGTCTAGTGCATAGATATGCTTACAGTATATTCAGTATAATGCCTTGTTGTATTATCTGCAAGGGCATTATATTTGAATACTGACTGTATAGAAATGAAAGGGTCTTGACTTAACTAGAATATTATGGTTTGTTGTGTTTTCTGCAAGACTTATAATGTTCTAGAGGCCAAGTTATTTTTGAGAATTATATGAGATATAATTGGAAGAGTTTCCTACCTTTGAGCTTATAAAAGATTTGTTGTGTTATCTGCAAGATCTTTTATAAGTTATTAGGATCTCAATCTCACTAAGAAAAACCGATCAGGGTTCTTCTCGATTATCATAGTGAGGGCTATGATTTTTGATAAAATAGTGGGAGACATAATTAAATTGAAGACCTAATTTAATTATGTAAGTCATTTCATGGTTGTTTGCTTATGTATTGTTCTTTATTAAATGTAGATAAATGGCATCTTCATTATCACTGCGAAGCATCTTAGATACCAACAAATCGACTGGTCCAAACTATGTGGACTGGTTGAGAAACTTAAAGATTGTACTTAGTTCAGAAAAACTTTCTTATATTCTTGATACCCCTAGTCTTAATCCACTAGGGGATGATGCCACACAGGAAAATATGGCCACATACAAAATATGGCAGAATGACTCCCTCACTGTCAAGTGTATCATACTGGCCTCTATGATTAATGAGTTACAGAGGCAGCATGAAAGCATGGATACTCAATCCATAATGCTCAATTTAAAAGAGCTTTATGGAGAACAAAGCAGAACTGCTATATATGAAATATCTAAGCAGTTATTCCGTGCTAGGATGACAGAGGGTACATCCATTCAGGATCATGTCCTGAAGGTAATTGACTTAATCACCAGATTGGGTCAATTAGGGTTTATTATGGATGGGGAGCTGAATCAGGATTTAATCCTGTAATCACTCCCGGAGTCATTTTCTCAGTTTGTCTTGAATTATCACATGAACAAACTGAACACTTCCTTGCCTGAGCTGTTAAATATGTTAAAAATAGCAGAGAGCCATGTTAAGAAAGAAAAGGCTCCACTTCTTCTTGTTGATAAGACCAATAAGAAGAAATCAGGCAAAAAGGGTTTTAGTAGGAGGCTAAACCCTAAGGGTGGCATCAATAAGAACAAGAAAGGAAAGAAGGCCTCAAAACAATCAACCTGTTTCTTTTGCGGCAAAGCGGGACATTGGAAAAGGAATTGCAAGGCTTACCTTGCAACTATGAAGCCTGGTGCGGCAGATGCACCAAAAGGTATGTATGAGATACATACTATATTGACATTAAATTCGTCTATATCAAATACTTGGGTATTGGATACCGCTTGTGGTTACCATATATGCAAATCTTTGCAGGACCTCCACAAGCTTAAAGTATTGAAGGAAGGCGACTTCAATCTCTACGGTGCTGGTGGTGATATCATCCAAGCAGAAGCTGTAGGGACCTATATTCTGAAGTTGCCTTTAGGGAAGATCTTGGAGTTAGAAAATTGTTACTATATGCCAAAGATTATTAGGAACATTATATCTATTCCTTTGTTATTAAAACAAGGATATGTAATGGATGTAACGAGCACTGGTTGCTCGATAATG